>OX439435.1:1126991-3626991 GCA_949319885.1 Mecyna flavalis | reverse complement strand
GTGCTCAACGTTGATGGCGCCAGGAGCTGACATGGACAGCGCCTTCGACGACGATATGTTGCTGCTACAAGCACCGCTGCGTTATTCACTGACTTACACTCGAAAGCACCAGTCGCCGAACCAAAATTCCTTTAAGATTTTTCAGTCTCTGTACCCTAGGGCAAAGGACTTCAATAACTTTAATTAACTCACTATTGGTTAAATCACTAAGTATGCCAAGTGCTGATTGGCGGCCAAATATTACAAGCTTGTTTTGGCCAACCTGGGATTTGAACAACTAAAAATCTTATGTAGGTACTCTTAATGTTCAGCGACTTGTGTTTTCGATCGTTCTTTGTGTACAATAGTAATTGATTAGCGATGTCATGTGTGAGTGCGATGCGTGTTAGTGTGGTAAGCAGAAGCGTAAGGAATATTTTTCACTTGCAAGAAATTATCATTTTATTATTTGTAGGTCATTTCTAACTAATCGAATACTATTAACACTTATTTGTTGCAAGTGAAAAAATATTTATTAAGCGGGATTAAACCTTAACAGACGAAAAAAGAATACTATATTTTCATATGGAATGAACATGCACACATCAAAATTTGCCACAGCAGCTATGACGATAAACAATATTTATATTACATATTATTAAATGGAGACACCATAATTTAGGTGCAAATATGAATACATTACGACAAACAAGATATCTAAATGGACTGGTATATGCTAAACAGTAAGATATATTCTATAGGCGGCATTAATTAGGCATTTATTATAGACAAGAATAAATTAGTCATGCTTTATATATAGAGGGTAAGATAAATATAAAGTTACTGCAACTTTTACCAAACTTATTAGTCGAGAAAGATGTAATAGATTTCGTTCATTACATAATTCTGGTATGCTTATGTTTTTTTTGTTTTTTAAAACTTGCAGTTACTTAGACAGGCATTGAAGCATTTGGGTAGTTGTGTGTATTTCAGACAGCCAACAACGTTATGAAACGATTGTTTTGCTTGTGCGTAACTTTGAAATTGTTAAACGGGTACACCGTAATTTACACACTTTTAGCTGCAAGTAAGGTGAAACACAATTTAACATAATACATGGGAACCACTAAATATATATTGAAAGATTTTTTTTAAGTCTGGCTATTGCCGCCCAGAGCTCGGAACTGCATTTGTGTATTGGATCTCAATGTATAATAAACCTTTTTACATTTGCATCAGTCTATAACCCAATGTTACTGGCCGTATAAAATACACGCGTCCACGGATCATGCGGTCACCAGAAAGAGAGTGCGAATAGAGAGAAGGCATGCGATGTGAGATAGACAAACCTATAGTTAAGGCGTCGCGCGGACGCGTCACACGTGGCGCCGCGCGCCCTGGCCGCGGGCAGCGTCTGAGACGACAGCGGCGACCCACTCTTGCTGCCGAATAATACCCACTGCAGACGCCTACTTAGGCTACGTCCCTAGTAGGCAAACTGTGAGCGGCAGACTAACAGTTTGACAGTCTGCGGCTTATCGATTTAGTACGCCTTTTCATATATAAAAAATGAAGTGTCCACAGTTTGCTAGTTTTGCGCTCACTGTACGTAGTTTGCAGCGCTACGTGCGCCGACTATCTCAGTGAGCGGCCGACTCGTAGCAACACCGGTTGCGACGTTAGAAATTTAAATTTCAGTTCGCCACTTTGCGGTTCACTCAATCTGCCGCTATAAACAAACAGTTTGCCTACTGGGGACGCAGCCTTATACTCTTTACATGTGTATTTTTCTTTCATTTCAGTTAGATAGGTTTAGCTATCATAAAGTTTGAGCGTTCTGTCTTTATCTAATCAATTTTTTTTGTTCAGCCTATCGAGTGCTCCCCTGGATGCAAAAGCCTCTCCCATAGTTCGTAGGTTTAATTATGGGCACTATTTAAGTGTATATCCAAAAAAGGTTGAACGTGCACCAAAAAAAGGTGGAACGTGCACCAAATAAACCAAAGGCACACTAAGGTTAGGTTAGGTTAGCAATTCAATTTTTTTGGTGCACCTTCAACCTTTTTGGTGCACGTTCAACATTTTTTGGTGTACGTTCAACCTTTTTTGGTGTACGGTTAAATACAAGCCTTTAAATTTTACGTTGAGCGTTCTGTCAGACTTTATTTAACTTACTAAACTTTGATCTGGTCATTTGGAACTCGAAGTTTAAACAACTTAGAGATCAAATATAAAATAGCGTATTTTTTCCTTCCATAAACATCTAAATAATAACCTTTATGATTTTAGATTTCAAAATTCTACAAAACTAATAGTTGCGAAGAATATTAAAGCACACTTCTAGCGACGCATTATTTTGCAATTTAAAAGAAGAGTTTCAAAAAGCCTCAGTTTTATAAAGACGTTTTAAGAGTTAGGAAAAATCTATTAGTTAAAAAGCTGTCCAATTCCACTAAGCTTCATATATTTTATAATAAGAATATTATTATTAAATTAAATATTTTAGTATACATTTTACCTTAGTGGAATTAGGCAACGATAGTACACACCAACGCTATAATAAACGCTAAAAAAAATCAAACACACTGAGAAAAAACTTCCAAAAAATACAGGAAGATCTAATTTTGTTGTGTATGTTTGAGTAATGATTCTGATGGGCGTGCGTGTTACACAACCTTGTTATTCGCTGATGTGAAGCTTGCTTGTTAATAGTTCATTAAGTCAAATTAAAGCCTTATGCTTTTTATTAAAACATTTCAGTTGACTCTATCCCACTTATCTTATTGCGCTAAATAAGAGTCCTCTATTCAAGGTGGTAACAATTAACATACTAGCTGGAAGTTCAGTATAGCAAATTCTTCCCTAAATTATATTGATAAGGATAAATATAGTTCCCTTCTTATTTATAATTTTTACATAAGTTTTTCATGAGACATCAAAAGCGCGGGAATTCAATCTGTCAAAACCCCGACTAGTGCGGGCCACGTTATGCCATGATTGTGCATATCGATTAAACCAATTAGACAAACCAAAAATATAAAGAGGAATTTATATTTCGCACACCTAGACAAAAAGAGTAGCACAAATCGAAATAATCCAAAATAGAGTTATTGCAAAATTGGGAAAATCATCAGCGTAATGAACAACGTTAACTCCAAAGACACCTGTGTATTTATTTACTTATAAAAACTTTATTGACCACACAAATCGGGTACAAAAGGCGGACTTAACGCCAAAAGCATTCTCTACCAGTCAACCTTTGGGAACAACGAAATGCTTGAATGCAGCAAAGAGGAAACTAAAAAAACTCTTTAAGATATACAATTTTACCATGTGTGTCTTTGGAATTAACGTAGTTCATTATGCTGATTCCCAATATTGCAATAACTCTATTTGGATTATTTCGAGTTGTGCTACTCTTTATCAAGTTGTGCGATTTATAATTTCTTGACACGCGTATCCTCGTGTAAAGTCGGTGTTACCTGTGTTCATCGTTCATCAGGCTGATGTGGCAGTTCCAGCCAGACTCGAGGCCCATCTTCTCGGAGAAGACGCGCGACCGCAGCTCGTTCTCCTTGCTGAAGTGCACGAAGCGCACGCAGGCGCGCTCCAGCCGCTCGATGAGCTCCACCATGTCGCTCTGCGCCTGGTACTGCATCGTCACCATTCCTATGAACACCTGGTATCACCTCCACAAATATTAATATTAAAGCTTTTAAAAAGGTTAATATATAGTAAGTAAATTTTTTTTCGGAGAAGAATGCTTTTACTGCTGTTTTATGCTGGCTAGCTAGACCTGCGGCCCTGTGTGGAACTTGGGAACAAAACGTCCCACTACCCACTAAGGTGCATATAAAATAGAATTTCCATTATAACTTGGGGCTCTTTGAGCGCGCTCCATCGTAGACCGCATTCAGTACGCGCGCGAGTTCATGTCCATCGGGGACTGAGGGGGCACGCGGGGGCAGCGCGCCCCGCCCTCACCCGCCGACCCGCATTCGTCCGCAGGCGAGTGTTGTCCTTGACGACAATGACGCGCGCTTGTCTATATTTTATAGTTGTTTTGTTTAATAACAAGACTAATGTCTGACTGATAGTGATAGTGACTAATTAAATGTTGCATTTTATAATTATTGTAATAAATAAATAACAAGTATTGGGTATATTTATTTCTTGAGTTGCAAACAGATAGAAACACTTTATCATTATCACACATGTTAAAAATATACACATTAAGTAAACTTAATACATGACAACCATGCAAAGGCGATCTTGTCGCTTGAAGCGATCTCTTCGAGGCAACCCCATATGTAGCAAAAGCGTTTCGGAAACGAATAGTTTACTCACTAAAAAGTTCCAAAAAATATGGGATGGATATGGTTGACCTAATAGGAATAACTATCGATATCGATATTAGTATAATTAGGTTAAGTAACAGCACTACCGCATTCTTTAGGATGGACATGAACTCGCGCGCGTACTGTAGTTGTTTAACATCAGGCAGCTTTGTGGTCAAGTTAGCTGGTTTAATTATATTATAGAAAATAAAATAAAAATATACTCTCTTAAACGTACCTGATTACATTGCATGTCAAAATATCCCTCAGCATCACTCACGTCGTCGTCAGTCACCTCGTTAAATAGCAGTGAGTCTAAAACAATAATATTTAACCTTGTAGTGCGAGTAATATCAATTTATAAATCGTGGAAGATGACAGTGAGATCCAAATAATAACCAGGCAGAATGAAGAAATATCCTAGTTTTTATGGTTTATTTACGTTAGATTATACTTTTTTAATCTGATGTAGCTTGGAGTACACTCTTCGTTGTGAAATACTTATTGTTATTATAATATATTAAATAATAATATTAATTTTATAATAATGATATATTATAGATTTACTTACGCAAGTGAATTGTATTTTAATTGTAAGTTATTACTTAGTTACAAAACAATTTATTAGTTAGCCACCTTCATTACTTACCAGTGGAGTGGAAGTGTAACGCGGGCGCGTCTGCCCACTGCTGGGAGTGCGGCGCGTACAGCTGGCGGCTGTCGGCCGGCAGCTCCAGGTACATGTGCGAGAGGGACGGCGCGATCCCGCGGGTCAACGGCCTGCAACCGCAGTGCTCACATTAAGGTGACGCCGCGTTCAACTAAAAGTCTGAAATTCGGCGCGTGCCGCCCCCCCACCCCGCACATTTATGACGAGTGACGAGCACGGAGCAAAGAGATCCGCGCGTCCACTGAAACCACTGACCTCCATTATACAAGTACGCTGGACAGGCGATCGCTACCAATTATTTGATCCGATTTGAAAATCGCCATATTGGCGCTAACTGCGCTGGAGAGCAGTAATTAGTGAGTGAGTGTACTTGGAACTAATACTAGTTCTATACAACGACTGAATTTTGTTATCGATAAAAACTTTTTTAGATAAAGTGCCCTCTTTGTGTAGCTAATCTAAGTACGGACGGCAGCAGATCAACCTACCCTAATCTGTCAAAAAATCTCAATTGAAAGAGAACTCTATGTGAAGTGAATAAAGCTGAAAATTGGTTGTAGAAATTTGACAGTTTGGGGTAGTCTGATGTGCTGGCGACTGTACATAGGTATCTTATTATTAACTCTCTATGTGGAGGGATAGGTCCTTAAGAAAGTATTCTCAAGTCACTTATTTTATTTAAATAAAAGAAAAAAGTTATTCCTAATTTTTTAAAGACCCCAAATAATTATTATAACTTTTAGATAATTCCAAATGTCACTAAGGCCCGTATTTCTAGACAGGTCTCAACTATGAGATCGATCTTAAGATGACTCTTGAAATAGTGGTTTCTGATGTTTACGCGGTTACTACCACAAATCTATATATGTACATATAATAAATTTGTAGAAAAGTGGTGTCTGTACAATGGAAATATATTAAAAAAAAGTAGCAGGGGTTGTTATTATATCGATACCGAACCCGAAATTGTAATTAAAATTTTTTTTGTCTGTTTTTCTGTGTGTTTGTGCACGCTAATATCAGAAACGGCTTATTCGATTGAGATGCGGTTTTCACTAATATATTGTGGTAAGCTTCACTTAACATTTAGTGTTTATTTCATGTCAATCGGTTCATAAATAAAAAAGTTATGTCAATATAAAGGTACACGCCTCGCGCCTGAGCTGCGCGTCCGTATATAAAGCGCGCTGAGAGTATGGCGAATAGGTAGTTGCATTCGAAAATTGCGATTTACTTGAATACTGACAGTTTGGATATTTCATTTATTTATATTTAAGGGTTTGTAGGTTAGGTTGTCTTTCTTAATTTTCTTTAAAAATTTGTAAATAAATATTGTAAGCATTTGTTATAGGTTAGGCATTTCTTTCCTTGATTTTTGGTACACTTATCTTAATTTTTTATTTAGGGTTTGTATATATGAATAATTTATAAGTATTTGGTATAGGTTAGGCAATTCTTTTCTTGATTTTCTTTATTTAAGAACAAGTTTATAAGCTCAGGTTATTAATTAATTTTTCTAGCAATTCTTTTGTTTCATAAAATTTGTACGTTTAGTTTACACATCTTAACACTTTTTGCAGTCAGCCTATGTTTTGCGATGACAATTAATAAAGCCCAAGGTCAGACGATGAAAGTTGTGGGTGTAGATCTAAGTATCAGCTGTTTCTCGCACGGTCAGTTGTATGTGGCTCTGACACGGGTTAGCAATCCTAGGAGCCTGTATGCTTTCATTCCCGATGGCCATACGTCACATATCGTATACCTACAGAGAAGCATACTGTAAAGTTTTGTGTTTAACTGTTTTTATTTTCTATCGATAAAATCATAAGAACGGAAAGCAATCCCTGATGCAATGGGACCACGGGGAATGAAAATTACCCGTGGACCCGTTAATGGGTCGACCCAACGGGACCACGGGTAAACACTCAAATTTTTAGCTACCCAAAGGACGGTATTTGTTATTTAAAATAAGCTGCCCGAAAAGTCACTATTCCACGCGGACGAAGTCGCGGGCACAGCTAGTAAAATAATATAATAATAGTAGTTACTACTCATTAACTAAACACCTTAAACGGATAAATCGCGTGTTTTATCCGTTTCAGTTGTTTTATTTAATGGCTCTTGAAATATTATTTTTAGACAAAACTACAACTACGGGCTTTAGTCTAAAAACAACGTTTCGAGATAATATGTGACAATGCTCCAAAATATTCTGGAATTAATGCACGAATAAAATTTCATTATCTAGCCTAGATTATTTGCAGAGTCAAAAAATGTCTAACTTTCTCACCGGTCATTGATAAAGATTTTTTTTTTGTTTCTGCATACAAACAACAATTGAAAGATACTTGGCACGTTTTGTTTTGGTAATATTTTTTAATAATTATGGTTTAAAATCATCGGACTGATTTAACATAATTAATTATACAATCATCACAAATCAGTTTTTTTTCTATTTTGTTGTCATATCAAGTGTTTATTATTGTGAGAGATCACTATGTCCCTTTAATAATAAAATAAAATTATCGACTAAGAAATGACATAATATCGACATGAATTTAGACATCCCTAAACTAGTTCCTATGGTTTGTTAAATCTTGGATGATCTCTGCGACAGCTGTCATCGATTTGACAGCTGTTAAATTTCACAATTTTTGACTGTCAAATGTATGAAGAGAAATAACGTTCATGATTGTAGGGTCCCGCCCACTTAGAGATATTCATTGCTATTATCATTCGCATACACTTAATAATCGATTATGAAATTTTTACCATTTTATTTATTTTAACCCACTCAAATGAACGTTTTCCATTATTTTAGGTCTATCCAAAAAAAAACAGCACCAGTTATCAATAAAAGAAAATTGTATTGGATGATTTTAATTTATGTGGAGTCTACTAAAAAGGCGAGTTGAGAGTTAAAATGTGGTACAAGATGCAAACAATATTGTCAAATTAAAAGAAGAAGCATTCCAATCGGTCACTCACTGTTACTACAGATGAATGGCAAAAACAATGTGAACATGTTATCCACATCGAAGACCAATTGTCCGAAACAGAAGTAGGTACTTAATGGATGCCGAAATGTACAAGTTCATAAGAGAATTAAAAAATTAATCTGATACTGAATCAGACCAGACGGCATTTCTGAAGACTCGAGTTCAACGGATAGTGATTGTGCGTAGTCAGCTATCTTTTTAGATTATTCTTATTCAAAATAAAAAATAATATTATAAACATGATGGTGAATCTTAGAAGCTAAATATGGCCACACATATCTCAGGTTGGGCAAACAGACTGTATAGCCAGTCCAGCGTACTATGTATATGATGGAGGTCAGTGGTTTGAATAAATATTCGAAAAACAAAAGCGAGCGTGGGCGGAGAGCAGTTGTCATAGATCCGTCTCTGGCAATAGCCGGGAGCGTACTGCTGGGGCCGCGCGACGCAAGACGCTCTTAGAAAACCCGCTCTAAACGAAAAGAGCGTATGCGACAAAATGGTTTTATCCGTGTGATTTAAAAACTATAAATGTATTTTAAATAATATATGGCCCAATTATAGTGTAAGGTTCCGTGATTATATTTAGTAATTTTGAAGGCTTAAGTCGCTTCCGATTGTCGTAAAAATGACAATCCCTGTTTTTATAGAGGTATTTTTGATTAATTAATCTGTGTTACAAAAGTTGACCAATCGTGTATTCAATTGGACAATACAAAGTCAAAGACATGATGAATCCTGCCAATAAATTTTATTTTCTTAGCTTTAGTCATTGCTGAGAAAAATCCATATCCTTGCAACACAAATATTCAATTCGTCCTCTTAACTTATTGGTTAAACCTTAAGACCTGATTAATACAAAAAAGTTTAATTATACGAGTATGAATTTCCAAAAAAAACATTTTATATTTACAACATTATTTTAAAATTAACCATTCCGTCCATTAACAGTCTAAAGTGGCATGGCCTATTAAATAACGTCACGTGGTGTGAAAAAAATATTTATCCTATACGATAAACATTTCTGTTAGTGCTGTGTCTGACTCTGTATAAAATATGTATATATGGCCTGCAATAGGACTTATAGGACTATAGTATGATACATTATTTTCTTTACATATAACGCCTGTAGGAAACGAACGGAACGAAACGGAACGTCTTTAACGCACACGCAATAAAGGCGTTAATGTTCCGTTTCGTTACGCCTTCGCTTCGCATTCGCCGCAGTGTGTTACTGGCGTAAGTGCGAGCTACTAATCCTTAAGTTTACTTTAGAGATTTGATCGGCTACAATAAAAGCTTAGGCTATTCCTAACATTAAACCATGTAGTGAACAATAACGTACTTGTAAGCAAAAGCGGTGCAGTAGGCCGTGAGCGAGTTGCGTTGATAGAAGTCGATGATCTTCTTGCGGTCGGACGGCGAGATGGGCGTGAGGTCGTGTCCGTTCCAGTAGTCCACGCACGAGTCTAGAATTATATCCGCCGTGCCCTGGAACCAGGGGAATTGTATACATACTCACAAAAACACATACACTCGCAGCCACACGCACTCATAAACACAAGCATTATAAGCAATCGCTTGCACACCTTTATGTGTGTATCAATCTTTTTTGTAATGTGTAAACAAGTTAGTATTGTGTAAGTTGTATGTGCCTCTATACATGTATCTGAGCTGTAATAGGACTGATATTGTGTGATCATTGGTACTTCCAATGATTGCACAATATCAATCATGTACCTATAAACCTATATTCTTGTACCTACCTAGTGGATTAGTATTTAAGTAGTTAAGTGAGTACTTCAATTTTATTAATGTTTACCATCCACGAGAGCTACTGCCGACAAACTGTTTTGCAGTTTGGCAGATTAGTAATTAAGTACCTACTGTAACTGTGTTAAAATAAAATAAATAAATAAAATAATAAGCATTATAAGCAATCGCTTGCACACCTTTATGTGTGTATCAATCTTTTTTGTAATGTGTAATCTATATACATAAAACTCAAAACTGACTGACTGACTGACTGACATAGATAGCTATCAACGCACAGCCCAAACTACTGGACCGATCGGGCTGAAATTTGGCATGCAGGTAGATGTTATGTTATGACGTAGGCATCCGCTAAGAAAGGATTTTGATCAATTCCCACGGGAACTGGAACCACGCGGGTGAAACCGCGGGCGGCCGCTAGTTAAATATAAGGTAGGTAATCTCTTGCGTACAGTAGTGACAGTTTTTCCAAGTCGTATAATAACGCGTCTGATATTACTCATCTAATTTGAGTATTATATTTCCCCAGGAGTAAGCTACGTTGTGCATCAATAGCCGGCAGTTTATGAGTATATGCAGAGGCGTGTCAGCATTTTTATAGTGCATGCATAGTGCATGTTTAAGTAAAGTACTACGACAAACAGCCGACAAACAGCGCGCGCGACGAAAAGCGTCACGTCACATCGGCCATCGAACAGTTAACAGACGCTGTTTGTGCTCTTGGTGAACAGACTATAGCGTTGGCGTGAATTGAGCAGCCAAGTGCCATTGACTGCTAATGCTAGCTCTCCATGAGACGAACAAGTTGGATTCATTAGGGATCACTGAATCAGAGGCTATGCCAGTTCCTACAGCACTGCGCACTGCTACTAAGGCGCTTGAAGGGCACTGTGGTCTTCACATAAAAAAGGTACCTGTGTGATCACCATCAGGCGTTTGGTGCAAAGGGCTTTGGAATGCTCTCCCCGAAAACATTAGACAAGCTCTGAGTCGGATGGAATTTAAATTCCTACTCCATAAACATTTTCTCCTGAAGTCCTCTACATCGTCGCTCACCTGTCCCAGTCGTTAGCCGTATGTACTGTGTATATATTTTATATATTTATATTATGTAATATGTATGTATATTTATGTAATTTTATATTATGTATTTATTTATGATATATTATTTCGTTTATTTATGTTGTTTCTGTTTTCAAGTTTTATGTTTATTGGCACTGCCCACTATTTCTTTCTGCTTGGCCTAAAGGTTGACTGGAAGAGAAAGCCATGAGGCATTAAGTCCGCCTTTTGTACTTAATTTGTGCAATGAAGCTTAAATAAATAAAAAAATAAAAAATAAAGGGTGTTTCCCCATTCCCCACATAAGAAATAGTACCTGTGTGAGCATCTGTAGTTGGTTAGCTTGATCCTTCACGAGCACGGCGAGCATGTGGGGAAGCGGCACCTTCACCCGCGTGGTGAGGTGCAGCTGCCGCACGAACCGCGTCTCCCGGCGAATGGTGTCTGCTTGCTGTCGATCAATTTTGTAGTTCAACTGCCGCCATAATTCATCTTGACGAGCATTTGGTGTAATGGTCGAGAAGTCGGCTATTACACCAGAGGTCGCGGGTTCGATCTCCGCACGGTACAAACATTTGTGAGCATGAACATGTCTTTTTGTAATCGGTCTGGGTGTTTCTATGTATAATATGTATGTATTTACAAAAAAAAAGTATATAAGTAATGTTTCTCCGTTGTCTGGCACCCATAGCACAAGCTAATGCTTAGTTTGGGGCTAGATGGCGCTGTGTGAATAATGTCCAGATATATTTATTTATTTATCTTTGTCTTTCTTTTCCCCTTGGAAAAAAAACGCACTAACTGATACTGATTACCACTGACCAAGTGTCTAAAGACGGCGAGGCAGTCCTGGACGGTGTAGGAGTCTGCCACGGCGTCGGTGAAGCCAATCTGCTTGGCCAGCTCGCACAGGCAGCGGCGGTTCGTTACGGGCACCAAGTCCTCACTGCAAATATTAATTTTTAGTTTGAAAACAAGTGCTTGTCGCTTCTTAAGTAGGCGCGCGACAGCTTTGGGGAAAACGGCAACGTCACACCGCCCCCTCAAACCAGTTGCGCACCGCGTATCCTAAGACGTGCCGAGCGTGCCCAAAGACGCGCCGAGCGCACAAGACAAGACAGTGACTGCACTATCTGCTTACCCTGTGTCACAGGCAAGTGGCCAGTTTTAGTTCACCAGGGCCCAACCGACTACCAAGCCCCCACACCGCTACAAGGTGATGACTCATGGGGGGGGGGACTAACAAGGGGCTGTCAGTCTGCTGCTGTCCAGAACCGCTATAAACGAAGTAGCAGTAAAGTTGCTGCAGACACTTCCTGTCTAGAGTATGAATGAGCCCGGTCAACTGGAAAGTACAAGTAATACGCTCTCATAGAAAATGGACGTTTAAGTGGTAACTGCGTTCGTTTAATAATTGAGGGAAGGCCTTTAAGATCCTCCTCCTCTTCCCCTGTCTCCAACCCTATACCCCTCCATCTTCATCTCCTTGAATACTCTTTTAAAGGCGGGCAATGCAAGTTAAACCTAGTCGCAGGAGTAGTGTACCCACCTGAGCTGCGCCTCGCAGGTGAGATGCGCGCAGAAGTGCGCGTAGACGTGCCTGGGCGCGGGCGCGCACGTGTTGAGCAGCGCGCCCAGCCCCAGCGGCTTGAGCCGCGCCAGGTGCTGCCGCCAGCGCTGGTCGTCGAACTCCACGCAGAACGGCGCGTTCTGGTCGTGCGTCAGGTCTAGTACCTACGGCGAGTTCAAATATGACAAATAAAATTTGGTAGAGCCATTGCAGGCAGTTTGCTTGCAACATGAACGGGCCGGCCGGCTCGACCGGGGAAGTACTACAGTCTCACAGAAGTCCGGCGTTATAGCGATAGCCTAGCTATTGTGTTTCGTCTGGTGAGTGAGATAACCGGAGGCCCAAATCCCACGTTAATACGTATCATTTTTAAGTTTCAATGAAAAATTATTTTCACTGAACAAAGAGGAATAATAACGAAAATTTACTAGTTGCAAACACACACCAAATAGTTTTTAGTACACAGAAAACTGGATTAATTTATATGCGATGTAAATATTATGTCTAATGTCGCCTAATCTTCTTTTCGTGTTGTCGTGTTTGGCCTAATGGTACACAGGAACGAACTCATAAATTTAAAATAAGACAACTAAATTAAGGGCCAATTTCCCCACTGTCAGATAAGTTCCAAATCTTTTTCTGTCAGACAAAGACTAAACTATCGAGAAAAATCATTAAAAAATCATTTGATGACCAAAAAGAAATCATTTGAGAGGTGAAGTTAATTTTTAAAGGTAATCCAAGTAATCGTGTTTATCTTTCGTTGGCGCGGTGAGTCGTGCTCGCTACAGTCGCTACATGCCCGCGCGCGCGTTTGTACGTGAACACTTCGATACCGACGCCATATGTTTGATAATTCGTAACCGCGCCCGCCACCGCGCCCGCGAGTTAACGTAAACAAGCGCCAACTCAACATTTTAGATCATACAAACCTCGACGATAGTAGATGGTTCCGGATTCTGCTTGGACTCGCCGACCTGCTCCAGCGTGGTCTGGCTGTTGTGGCCCATGGAGCCCACCAGGCTGGTCTTGCTCGAGTTGCTCGACGACGGGCTCGAGTTGCGCAGGAAGAACACTTTCTCCGCCGTCGGGT
Source organism: Mecyna flavalis (assembly GCA_949319885.1). NCBI lineage: Eukaryota > Metazoa > Arthropoda > Insecta > Lepidoptera > Crambidae > Mecyna > Mecyna flavalis. The sequence goes on along the minus strand of OX439435.1, from coordinate 3,613,508 downwards.
TCGGCCACGAGAGGATACCCTTCTTATCGACACACGTCAGGGCCTAGAAATTGTGTGCCATGTTGAAATGTGACTGTACCGGCAATAAGAATCCGTTAGATGGCGTTACGTAACCATAAGGTCCAACCAAAACGTGATTGGTTAATTTTGACGAAAGATGTCAAACCGCCATCAAGAATGTCAAAATGAACCAATCACGTTTTAGTTGGACCTTATGGTTACGTAGCGCTATCTAGCGGATTTTTCATTTTAAAAACCCTTAAATCATTACTGGCACATAAAATCAAAACTGCAAATACGTTCCATTTATTTCCTATAAAGTGTATTAGTAAACTAGCCGATTCGTTTCGTTATCTCAAGGGAACTGGGAATTATCGCGAGATAAAAACTAGTCTATTTCCTTCTCAAGGCCTGTTCCAAAACCAGATAAACTATTAAGGCGTAAAAGCAAAACAGACAGACCCTTGGCATTTTTATAATATACATAATAAGTAGGATTAGTAGGGATTGTTAACCTTTTAGCTGTTGCTTTTCACTCACCGACAAAGAGCCCAAAACATGCAGAATATTTGCTGTCCTTGAGACCATATCCTCTCTACCAATAAGGATGTTGAAGAATGTTTTCCACAGCGTCTTGAGGCTCTCCGGCTTAAGGTTCGATTCGCTCAGCGCTTGAATAAGCGGGTCGCTGGCGTCTTCGGATATGGAGCACGACTTTGGACGGACGTACTTCTGCCGCGTCTCTGACAGCAGTTTGAACCTGATAATAGATGGAATATTTTGTTTTTGAATGTGCAAATATAAACAGACAAAGGTAAACGCATTTACTGACCTATAAAAACATCTAATTCATGCTCATGACCAGTATCTCTAGGTACCTAATCAAGGTGGTGACAAATGACAATGTAAATGTAACTTTTTTTTTTATAGTTGCTTAGTACATTCGCTCCACTTAGCCTGATGGTAAGCAAAAGGGGAACCCAAATTACCATGACAACGGACGCAACACCGTGGCAATCTATCCGTTGGGATCGCAGTACTGGCTGACAAGGTGCTTCTTCACGCTTCGTTTAAAGGAAGGGGGAAATACATGAGCCGGCAGAGAGTTCCACTCCTTTATGGTTCGACAAAAAAAGGAATCATAATTTTTTGTCGAACCATAAATCTCGCTTTGATCGCTATATTGATATCCGGCTCGAAGGACCACATGTTGAATGAAGTACATGATTAAAGTCTTAATTATTGGTTGATCGATGCGCGGCCAATAATATTAATAATAATAACGAATTATTTCAGATTTTTAAATCCAATTGTTCGTTAACGTGACATTATTGTTCTAAGGTTAGTAAAGAAGATCGAGTAGGTACATTAACATTTTATGCTGACCACGCAAAGTTTACTGCTTCTGAGGTGAATTCCACGGAACAGCATCAATTCTTAAGACCATAAGCAACCTCTATTGACTCAATAAAAGACATATTTTACACAGCATATTACCTTGCCAGCCCATAGCAGTTGAGTGTCACCCAAGCGATAGGAAAGACGATTTGCAGCAGGGGCAGCGACGCGGCGATCGTCTGTAGAAAGTATATCTCTGTCCAATGTGTGACACCCGGCAGATGGTATACATGTCGCACGAAGCTGGCTATCACCACAATAGAGATAACCAGGGGCAGGACAATACCTTCCATTACCTTCACTGTACACTGTGAAATATTACAACAAATGTCATTCAACAATGTTTATCAGCATATAAACTGTCATACACTTAATATTAGGGTCAGGCCACAACTATACTGGCTGGTTAAGCATCGCAACAATTGCTACAACTTTTTCAGTGTATCTTTGGTATGTAGAAAGAACCAAGGCTTTTTAAAACCATTGCAAGATGTCTTAATACCGATAAGTATTTAAAGCTAGTGATAACAGAAGTTTAATATTTTCGCATCACTTGTTACGAGAATGTGTAACTTGGCCACAAAACTATTGGGTGAGTACCACAAAAGATTGAAAGGAAGTTGTAAGCTAGTTCTCCAAATAATTTTTGAGATTTGTCTATAAACTATCAATAACTTGTTAGCTAAAAAAAATATATAACGCCCTTTTTTATTATATATATATATAATAAAAAAGGGCGGCAGAATCGTCTTTCGCCCCGTGGGCTGCTTTGCCAACTGGAGGAGCAAATGACATCCACGCTACGCCACTGGCTCGGACAGAGGAGTAGCTAAATATTAATGACAAATTAATATTTAGCTACTCCTCTTCAAAAACCAAATGCAGTAATTAAATTTAACATTACACTCACCAAATATCTTTGTTTCTCAAAGACAGTGACAGGTCTGGTAGTGGCTTGTTCAAGTGCTATTTTCAAATTCTTTAAATATGGGGTTTCTAGCATCTTGTAGGCTTTGTTTTGGTGGGGAGTTCGAATTCGTGGTGTGCTAAAATTTTCTTTTTGCTGCAAAAAATATCTGTATTTTTTTATTTTATTTTAAATATCAAACTAAATCCACTTAAACTTGTTATATTAACATCAGAATTAAGAAAGCAATTTAATATAAATACTTGAATTATATGATCCCCTTTTCCAGAAAAGCTAGTTTAGGTCTTTTTATTGTAAAAATAACAAAGAAAAAAGACAATTATGGGGAGACCATAATGCAATATATAATTTCATTTCAATAGGGTACCTGTGAACCTGTTGGTTGAAATATTTGACCAAAAAACAGTTCTGGATCCTCAGGTTGGAGTCCCTTGCAGTGCCCTGGCACTTCTTGACCAGGCCGGAGTACAATGACATCCCCTTCCACCAAGAGTGCCCATGGAAGATTTACTATTGTTGCTGAGGACATAAAATGAATCTTAGTTTGGTAAAGGAGGTTAATTGTGTTTTTAAAATATGTGTTACCATGATGGTTACTGCTATTGCCATGGAATTACCCATCATTGCAACAATGACTTGATTTCAATTATTGCCTTTGTTCTGCAGTGGGACATTAATGGGCTCTTACTATACTGTAAGTATACTAAGTGTATTAAGTGTGACTGTTTAGTTCCAGGTTATTGAATTAAGTATAAAATGTAAGATAAGAAAGTGTAACTATTTTTTATGACAATAAATTATGTTATATTTGTATTTTTTATTATTTTCATTACAATTATCAGAAGTCAATTTGTCTTCAATTGACTTTGTGAAAGAAAATCAGATAAACTGTTTACCATCTCTGTAAGTCCACTGTAGTATAACACAAGGAGAATACGGTGCACACAAATGGGGATAATGTTCTTCCTTCCATTTTGAATTTTCTATTGCTGTATCCAATGTTTCTGAAAATAGGTAGTCCAAAACATTTAATACAAATTATTTTTAAAAGGGCCAGTGTGTGAATTGTAAAAATGTGATTAGTAAAACATTTATTAAAAAAATGGATTTCTTTTATTGGCTAATCAAACACAACAATTATTTTCAAATACATGTCTGGAAAATAAAAAATGTTATGATGTGAATAAATATTATCAAGATAATTTCTCCTGCTAGCATGAAAGTAAATAAAGAGATTAAATAGTTTACCTAGAACTTTTTTCACCCTGTGTGGTATTTCGTTTCTATACAAATACTCTTCATTGAAAGCTACCAGAAAGTTGATAACTAATATCACAAACAAAAACAGAGCTTCCCAGAGCAGATATGCATGTGCTTGGACAGACTCTCCTACTATATATGTCAGAATGAGGCAGACAATATATATTAGGGTTATGGTGTAAGCTACACCAGACAACAGTACTTTTTCTGATGAAAATGATATGATACTTCTTATCAACTCCAACCTGAAATAGAAAAATAAAATAATTAAAACCACACGGTTAAAAAATATCTTGTTTTTGCCTTAATTTATGAAAATTGTTGAATAATTATTACAAGCTTAATTTACAAATAGTCTGAGTACATAAGCTTAACATTATAAGTAAATGATAACAATGAGGCATATAATAATAAAATACACGAAAAAAACAAACATGAATAAAATAAATATGGAATTACTAACATCCGATTCATATATAAATTGTTTCGGTTAGGAAAGGAAGAAAGGTTGGATATCTATTTACAATATCAATAGAAAAATATCATACATTATTCGGTTCTAAACTATTGGGATACAAGATATATAAATATTACGTAACTACAAACACGAAACAAAGATAAAAGGTAAACAAATACCCCGATTTGTTTTTCCGCTTGTGTTCTTCAATAACCCCACGAATATCATCACGAAGTTTCACTAAAGCTGCTTTAGTCGAATAACCTAATGTGTGATGATTGCTATCATCCATTTTACTAAAAAATATTCATTCAGTCTATCTTTTAATTTATATGCGATGAGAAAAATGAAAAACAATTTATTAGAAACTGGAAGGTATGTACTTTTTTGGCATTTCTTACATGACATTTGGATTTGATTGTTAAATTGACATTTCAGTTTCTTTTTTCGTTTGATCTTTGCGGAGCGGGCTAAGGACAAAGACCGCCGTGCTGCCAAGTCATTAGTTAACTATTATTTTTAATAGTAAAGTAAACGGGTTATCTAAACTATTTTACGTTAATAAATACACAGAACAGTAAAATTATTTTAGGATAATAAATTCGTAAGAATAGTTTTATTTTTCAAGGCCTAAACTAAATTAATCACAGATATTAAACTTGTAATTATTTTACATCTGTTCTATGGTAAGGTTTTACGGGCGTACCTATTCCTGAATTTTCTGATTAATTACCTATTATTAACTATTTTCTTTCTGATATTAAATCACATAAATAATATTGTATAAAAATCACTGAAGGCTATTATCCTTCAGTGATTTTTATACAATATTTCACATCACTACACTGACATGAAGTTGGCGATTACGAGAATGAAACCAAGTTTTTATATTTTATTGTAAGTAAGTTTTATGCGCAATGAATTTGTACGATAGAAAATTACTAAATCCAGTTCGAGTGTGGGGTTAATTTCCCAAATCGTGTTGCTGCGGCAAGAACAATAAAACTCATGAGTTACGCGATTGCTTCCCTCTCTAGTCAGTCGGTGTGTGTCATCGTGTCCGGACTACAGTGCGCCATTGCGGTCTACCTCGCAATAAAACAAACAAGGAATGTGTCGAATTGTTGATATCTTTGCTGAATGTGGTTAGGGCAACAAGTGCTTTTAGTAGTAATGAAGTGATAAATAATCATTTAGCAGATATGGCAAATAACAATAGTAATTCTAAAAGGACCAAGTGCAGTGGGTTAAAAAGAGGACCGCAGTATGGATTTTGGATTTGGTGCACATTGATCAAGTGTTTTGTTAGTTTACCCTGTATTTTCTCAACATGTCTCGGCGTCGATCTCTCGGTTCGATTATACCCAGAAGGAGTAGTACCCGTTCAATTTGGTGATCCCCTCAGAATATTGTGTATAGTTGAAAACAACAAGACTACAAATTACACTTCAAAAGATTTGGAATTCACCTTCAGTGGACATCGTGTGAATTCAACTAGAGTTATTAATGAAACAACCATTGAGTTGTACATACCGCAACCTAAGAAACAGCTGACTGCTTACTATTGCTGGAATAGAAAGGCAAACAAAAAATGTACCAGCAGAGTGTTGGTAGATTCAAAGCCTATGAATGTGACTGACTTTCGGTGTATTTCGAAGAATCTTGAGGTGCTCAACTGCTTTTGGACAGCCCCATCCAGCTTTGCAACGATAAATTACTCTCTTACCTTTTTGGTCAACAATGTTGCAGTTCCATCTTGTAAGCCAGAGAGAATCAACCAATTACTGTATTGCACATGGAACACTTCTTCTGAGCCCAGATACAGGCAGTTGGATGAGGAATATTTCTTCATGTTAAATTCATCAAGTCAATTTGGTGACACTCTTCAAAACTTTACTATTGATCATTTTGCTATTGTAAAACCAGACCCACCAAACCACTTGAGATTAGAGAAATTAAATCCACATAGTGTTATGCTAAAATGGGAGCTACCGAACCCCATGAAGAATCTCTTAACCTGTGGTGTAGATCATAGAATAGAGTATCAGATTGCTAAAATTGACAACAAAACTACATTTCATAGTGTTGATGCATCAGATTTGCCCCCTGACAATGAAACATACAAATTCTTACTGAAAGATCTTCCATATGCATACATGCAATATGAAGTGAGGATTTACATTAAGTCTAAGAAAGCTGTGAAGGACGAGTTTTGGTCTGATTTTACGTACAAGGTATTTTCAACCCCTGGGGAGAGACCGAGGAGGCCCCCAGAACTAGTGACTGGTGCTTTTAGTGAGGCAAAATTTCACGAGCAAAAGATGATTTGGATTTATTGGAAGCAACTGGAGGAGTATGAGGAGGCCGGTGCCAACTTCACTTATAAAGTCAATGTGGCTCAAGGTTCTAAGATAAGGACTGTATATCCTGATAAGAATAAAAGTTTGGGCTTTGTAAAACTGGAAGTACCTTGGGAGGCTATGGAAATCACTGTATGGTCTAAAAATGACAATGGGACATCAGAAAATAGTAGTAGTCTGTATATTCCTGCCAAAGCAGATGAGTCTCTCAGAGTGACAACTTTCACACAGCTTGCATATGAATTTGGAACATATAAATTGTCTTGGATTGGCAAAAAGGAGGTTGATAACTATACTTTGTTTTGGTGTCAATATAACGTCACTCTGATATGTACTGGTCGTGTAAATTTCACAGTTCTAAATGCAACTGAAAATAGTTATGAAATAAGCTTGCCTAAGGATATTAGATACCAGTTTGCTATATCTGCAAATAGTGGCACAAGAACTAGTGGCATTGTTTGGGCCACATGTGCTATATCTAAAGATTCAATACCTATGTATGGTTTTCCAGTTACAGTTAAAAATGATGCTCCTGGAAAATCATTTGTAAGAGTTACTTGGACTATGACATGTACACTTCAGGAAAGAATAATTACTGGCTATGTGGTCAAATATTGTGTTGTTGTAAACACCAGTAATTTATGTGATCCATCTTATGAAAAGAAGTCTGTACAAATACCAAATCCAGACCAAATGGATGTGAATATAACAGGACTGTTTCCTCACAAAACTTATTTGTTTACCTTGGATCTCAATACCACATATGGTGTGAAGACTGTGAATGCTTCAAGGGCAATCACTACTACAGAAGACACTCCAACAATTCCAAGAAATGTGACCATAAATGATGTTCAAAGTAACTCTTTAACAATATCTTGGGATCCACCATCTCCTAGAAATGGCATAATTGGCAATTATTTAATTTTGGATAATGATATTGTAATTAAAACTGTGAAAGTGGAAGAAGATAGCAAAGATATAAAACGCAGAAGTGTTGTCTTGGATAATTTGATAAGCTTCAAAAACTATACCTTAACAGTTAAAGCCTGCAATACTGGTATACATAGTTGCTCGGCCCATAGCCCTCCAGGAGGAATATTTGTGAGGACAAAGATAGGAGCACCCAGTAAATTAAGTATACCAGCTGTCAGTAAAAATCAAGACCTCCTCCATTGGGGACCACCAGAGATACCTGGTGGGACAGTGGATCTCTATCAAATTCGGAAAGTAAAAGATGATTCTGCACCAGAAATTCTGAACACTACTAATCTTTCTTATGAGCTAATACTATGTGAAGGAAATGTTGAGAGAGAGTCATATGAAGTGAGAGCAGTAAACTTTGATTCTGATCTAAATAGTGGTGTCATTGCAGATACCAAATATGTTACTTTGCCAGTAAAACCAAATAAAGAAGAAATTGAGCATGCTGGTGAATGGAGTGACCCAAGTACTGTAACATGTCGGAACAAGGATGGTATAACAATGACTCTTATTTTGATGACTGTGTTTGCTCTCCTGGGAGTAGGCTATGGGACACTTAAACTGTACAAGAAGTATAGGAAAATGGGTGATATAAAACCAGTGTTGCCAGATGGCCTAAGTATACCTGAAAAGGATACTACCAAGTATTCATATGGTGGATGGGCTCCAGCAAACAAAGATGAAAAGCCTTCATCTGATGAAATGTTGCTATTACCCAATTCTAAAGGTGTTGTGCCTTCTCCAGAAGTGAAACAGAAGGATAATAGCAATTGTGGATCAAGTGACCACACAGACAGTACAGCTCTATCTGACACATCAAGAGGACCTGTTGAAAGGCAAACCTCTTCATCTGACAACAGTTCCAATTCATCACTGAATTTAGAAGTAGAGACTGTGAAAGTTGATGATAATAATCTAAATCCAGATGGATATTCATTAGACAACTCTGACTTAGAGAGCTTACAAGAAAATTCTCCTTACTTCACTGACAATTTCAAGAAAGACCCTGCACCGGTTGTGAATCCTACTACAGGCTATGTTGAAGCAGTTCCTACAGCAAAAATTATGCCACAAAAATCAGCTAATTTACAACCAGCTGGGTCCAGCTATGTCATGGCCAGTCTTTCGCCGCCTATATTTACCACTGGTATGATGCCAGCCAGTGTGAACTATCAACCACCTACCTCGTCTGGATATGTGCGTCATGATGACGCTCAGATCAAGTCAATGATGAACTTACCCAATCTGGGTCTTTCGCCTACGAAGGCACTCGGCCCAGAAAGCTTGCCTACTATGCCTAGCTTGCCACAGCCAGCCAAACATGAATCTGATAACAGTTACATCCAGCTACAGTCATTGGATGTCATGCCTAGTCTTAAGCCTGCTGTACGTAATACAGTGCCATTAAAACCGCAAGGGACAAGCGGTTACATTAGTCCAAATGACCCCATGATAAATAAACATCTCAATATTATTTCTGCTGGACGACAGCCCGTGGAAGAGTCTGCCATCTTAGACCCTATGATGTCTCCTGATGCTTACTGTCGATTTTCATGGAGTAATGATCCAGCGAAAGACAATCTCCATACATTTTATTCTAAGAATTGAATGTGTTGTACAATACGTAGTGACATGGTACTGATATTGTAAATTTTTAATTAGTGACTGATTAGTAAATTTTTAATAAACCTTAGAAGCTTTACAAAGTGCTATAGGATCAACGAACTTAATATTATGTACACAAGAATGTGGATGTGTTATAGTGATAATTCTTGTGCCTTATTAATTTATTTTAGGTGATTTACAGAAGATTTGTAGGTAAGAACTATGATTTGATTTGTGATTTTAAAATATAAGTTTCACGTTATAGGATTTTTTTTTTTGGCCAGATGCATGTTTTGTTTAACATAATAACACAGTTTAACATCAATAACAATAAGTAAAAGAATTGTTTTTGTACTGTTACATATTTTATATTATTTTTAAAATTATCACTTCTAAAAACCCTAATTTTTATTGGAAAATTAGCTAATAATCATTTAAAGTGGAAGTTTAAAAGAGAGAACCTGGTGTTTCTCTATTTCTCACACCATCCATGGTGTACCTAATGCCATGGATTCATTCAGTCTTACTTCATCCTCTGTAATTTGTAGATCCTCTACTCTGTGATAATATTTAATACCTAGTTTATTTTTTAAACTAAAATTGTGCGCTTAATCTTGAAATAGTTAGAAATGTTCATTAATAGTTTTCCTGTATTCCCATTACTCGTCGGAACCACTATAATTTATAGTTAAGGTGTTTTCTTTTATCAATTTTTCTGCTCATAAATGGTCTTTCATATTTGCTTTCTTCTTTCCAACATAAATTGAACAGTTTGCGAATTTCGTAAGGCAAATCAACGCAGGAATTCTTTTGCAATTGTTATGCATTATAGGACTGGTTAGTTAATAACAGTAATAAATTAATCAACATTTAAGAATAATTACTAAATGTTTCTTAGAGTAATTTATAGTACTTATTACATTACGCGTGATCGACGACAATCAAATAATGAATTGATTACGTAATAAGTACCTACCGACTGTCTTGTTCAAATTATAAAACTTTGTTCCAGATAATAATCCAACCAACGGAATAATTATGGAAGGTATCTATAAAATAAACCTGGTACCATCCGATCTGAGTACTGAAGAGACTATACTTCAGATAGCCGATACTCTCGACAATCTCAGTGGTGTAGTCAACGATGTATTTGCTAGGCTAATGACTAGAATTAAACAAAACATTGACAAAACTAACAAGTTAAAGGACAGAATAGAGACTTCGAGGAAGAAAGTCGAAACTCTGACAGGAATGCAAAAGGCGATCAAAGTGTTTTCCAGCGCTAAATATCCGGCTTCGATTAGCCACGAGCATTACAAGTCAATCTTCGATGTGGACGTGTATCGCCACCAGCCTCAAAGGGTTTCTCTGAGTGGGAAGACTCAGGGGCAGGCCAATGATAAAGGAATACAGGTATATGTTTCATATGCTTCGAATTAATTTTAACTATTACAAACACAAGGAATTCGTTACAAGAATAACATTCTTTAAAAAGTATTAAGTTTCGGTTTTCGTAATACCCATCTCCTTCACAAATAGTAAAGTCCTTAATAATTCATATTCTTTTAGGAAAAACTTCATTTCTACCACGTGAAGGTAGCAGCTTCCAAAAATCCAAAGCCCAAAAAAGATTTCGATTTGAACGCTGTTGCGGAGAACATCACTACCGTGGGCGAACTTTTGGTGTTCAACAGCAATGACAGCCCATATTTGGGGACATCTGAAAAAGCTCCCACTTACGTCCCCAAAGCTCCGGACGTGGAAAACAGGAGTTTATTGGAGGACGCACCATCGTCTATTATGAAAAGAGACGTACTGAAGAGAGAAGTAGATGAATACATGTACGCTCCTGGCATGGGAATGGTGAGTTTAGACAGATTTTTTAAGCGTCTTCTAGGAAGATAGAAGACAAAATTATTGATACTTAACTACATACCTTATTAATATGTATTCTAAGAAAGGTAGTTGATACTAACGACTTATAGTAAACAGATTACGTGTGGGATTTACATTTCTGATAATAATCTTAGTCATTCATGGTACAGTTACCTTGAACCTTTAGACGTTTTGATTGTCTATCCAATCATCGATAGTGTAACTTGTATGTAGGGTAAGGGTCAGATTATGTATGAAGATAGGGTCTGATTACGTATAGGGGTAGGGCCTGATTATGTATAGGAATAGGGTCTTTTTTTTATTGTAGCCCAGTACATTGGCTCCACTCAGCCTGATGGTAAGCAAAAGGGGAACCCAAATTACCATGACAACGGACGCAACACCGTGGCGTTCTATCCGCCGGCATCGCAGTACTGGCTCGCAAGGTGCTTCTTCACGCTTCGTTTAAAGGAACCCAGGTTACAAGAAGAGTTCCACTTCTTTATGGTTCGACAAAGAAAGGAATCATCGAAATTTTTTGTACGCGATGGAATACTTTCCACGGTGATTACGGTGACGGTGACGGTCTGAAGTGAAATGAAATGAAATAATTTATTCTGCAAATAGATTTTTTTTAAATACTTATGCACGTCAATCTTTTTTTCCCTACCAGCACTTCGACGTCAAAGGCCTGTTGAGGAAAGAAGTGCCGCAAGAAACTCAACAGTTTTGCCTTTTTTTAAAAAAAATATTACAAATTACAAATTCAAAAAATTTAAATTACATTAAATATGTATAGGTCTGATTATGTATAGGGTCTGATAGCATTTGTTATTGCTAGGTGCCCGAGCTGGAGATGCCATTAGACCTACCGCACCTGCCGGGCATCGCCGGCGACGTCCAATTCTCGATGACCACGGACGGGTCGATAGCGCCGTCTGCTGTGACGTCACCGATCGCCCCCGTGGTCTCGATGCCGGAGGCGGAGTTGCCCGACTTCAAGGAGCTGCCGGATGTGAAGCTCCCGGAGGCGCCGCTGAAGGACGTTCCGGATGTTTTGGACGCGCCGCCGGCTGACACTCCGCCAGTAAAGGCCTTGCCTCCCCCTCCGCCGCCGCCGCCACCACCACCACCCCCGCCGCCGGCGTTGGAGGCAGCTGTACCATCTGATACGAAGCGGTAAGTTGTTACATTACAATAATCAATCACTAGCACACATGGAAGCTAAGAAAGGTTTTAATGAAGTATCTACTTATTATAATTTTAGGCGCTCACATTCTTTTTGTGAAAGAAAAGATTACGTAAATTTTTTCTTAGTGTGCTTGTCTAACCATTAACAATTCCATTCGTCAGACTAAATAGTTAACCTGTCCAGAAGTATCGGATAACGCTATTCAGTAGATTAATTTTTAATGTGTTAAATGTTAATAATTTTGACGTGTCTCTTTCCTCGGAACGCTCGTCAGTATTTTCAATAAAATTAAGAGGTATGTATTATTTAGTACTTACTCTGTATAAAACAAGAATGAATGTCGGGTGTGGCGAATAGTTAAAAGAGGACAGTAAAGAGATTCTCATCTACTATTAGGTACTTAATAAGTGAAGCGAAGATTATTACTAATGAGCTAATGTATAATCTACAATGATTGGCATTCATAGACTTTGACAATCAATTTGGTGTAATGGTCGAGTTGGCTTTTACACCAGAGATCGCGGGCCCCGCACGGCACAAACATTTGGGTGTATCAACTTGAACGTGTCTGTCTGTTGTCAAGGTATAACGTGTATTTATTGATACAAAAAAAGTATTTAAGGAACGTTTATCAGTTGTATGGCACCCATAGCTATGATTAATTTGAGTCCCGACGGCACTGTGTGAATAATGTACAGTCAGCGCCAAAATGATCTGAGCGTTCGAAGTTTCGAACCTACCAAAAATATCTGAACATTGGACAAAAATCACTCTTCTTAGCACAATACTTTAAGGTGTTAATATCGTTTGTTATCATATTTTGTTCTCAAACAACAAATGAAAATGCATTGATTTTTTTCCAATTTTCAGATGTTTTTGGTGGTTTTGAACGTCTTGATCATTTTGACGCTGACTTTACAAGGTATTAATAGTCGTTTTATCAGAAAGTGCGAGTTATAAAATCTAAGGGACTAAAAGAGATTAAGTTCTTGTTTTTGTTTATGGATGAACAAAAAAGTATACAAAAACTTAATTTACCCTGACCTACGCCCCATCTGTTTATCTTTTTTAGGCTAGAACGGGCTGGAACACATTAGCGTTATCGGATTTCTTTACCTGATTTTTTTCGGAATCCCTGCCATATGGTTAAACATTTCTTGTGGTAGAATAGAAAAAAGAAAAAGTAGATTGTCGAAAAGTCATGAATATTCTACAAACTTATTACGACATTCTTCGTCTTTAGTTGATTTAGTTCTACTGACGCCCGAGCTACTATTTACCCTTCCTGAAACATCCAACATTTAATAGGAAATGTTAAGAAATAATAAATCATCAATCTTTTAGTAGGTATTGATATCTAACAACCTTCAACCGTTAATATGTCATAAGACGCCGATGTCAGTCAGACTAACGCGAAACTACCGGTTATATGTACTGTTGACAGACTCCAAAATAAATCGATATTTAAGCAATGACGTTCAATATACAACTAGACACCCAATCTCTAAGAAAAATTCCTCAAAAAACGTCCGAGCGGCGTTGACACAATGACATTAACACATTCGTTCAAATTAACACCTTATCTCGTGGCAGTTAGTGTTTAATGTCAATTGTATAAACTAAACGGAAACTCTGCCCAATAGTTCCGTGGGCAGACTTTTGCTTCGGACAATATTTGAGCGTGAATGGGAGTCTAGTTGTATATTGAACGTCATTGTATTTAAGTGATAAACATTATTGAAAAATAAATATGTACGAGTATTTATTCAATGAACCGTACTTTCGTTATACAAAGTAATTGACACATGAAAAAGGGCACTTTTTTTGTTGTTTTTTGTTACAAACTTATCTAAAAATGATTAAGTACTCAAAATATAATGCAATAGTATTCGTATTAATTTTTATACTACACAATAACATCATAGAATAATAATTATTTCTGCCGTAGCACATATGTCGATAACAACATAGTTACTTAAGTACCTATATATCACTGGATCTTATAGCTTAAGAATAATGGGTGTTTACCAATTGAACTGATTTCCTCGTATTGTTCTTTAGCAGAACCGCCGTTTTGAAAACAAAGCGCGTGCGCCCGTTCAAAGAACACACTGCAATTTGTTCATTTTAAATCGCTCAGCTTGGCAAAGCCTTTGTGAAATTATGTAAATCCCTCCTTTTATATTTCAAGCAGCTTCCCGCGAGCTGTTTTGACATCCTGAACCCGTTTGTTGGTTTTCTTTGTCTGGGATGTTTTTCGTATTTATTAAGTATTTGTATTTGCTTATTAAATATGTCTTACAGAACTGTTAATGTTAACTGTGTATTTTTATTATTTATAATATTACCCAGGAACAAGTCACAGTCCATGTGCCTCCTCATGTTGAATACGAGTGCCCAACAAAATCGTCTTTGTGCGACCTTTGCGCTGTACATACCTTGGAAATTGTAGTATATACTTTTATACATTTCAAAAAAATTTACGCCTGTCCACTTTGGGAAACTCTAAGTTTGTTATAGTTTTCATTTGAATTATACTAGCATTAAGATTTCGCGTGTCATTTGATATCCGTTTAAGCCTCTGCTATAAAATACTTGACAATTCCGGTTTTGTTTCCAATAAGAAGCCATTCAAAGAATACGATAGCTTATTGTCATGTATCTGATCGTTAGAAGTTTATTAATACGCATCTGTTTCGTTATATCTTGTAGAGCTACAAATTAGTATAATAAGGTATGTATGTCGCTTTTATTTGCATTGCCATAACAATATCTTTTATAGAAATACACATCATGTAACACAAGCACAAAATACCTCTTGACATTGCTTAAATAATCTTGTTACTTTAATGAATTACCATTGATTGGCGTTGATTAGTTTTGCCCCACTCTGCGAATGTTTTTCTAAATGTTTATTTTCGGAATATAACTTGTAACTGTCTATAAAAAGTTACCTATGTATTTGTATATTGAATCCCACTCCATAGGAACTTTCTGTTATTTTGTCTGCATGGTTCCCATTGTTACGATTTACTTAACGAAGAAAAGAAAAAGACAGGGTCTAATTAAAATTCCTGGTTCTATTTAAGGTAGATTTTAGAATGGTACGAGTATATGGCGTATAACATGTAGTTCTATTTAGTTTGTGAACTGAATGTCCCACTGTTTCACTTTTTACAAACATAATGAAGACTCATTGAGCGAGACGAGGTTTTCACACCGACTGGTGGTGACCACCCTCTTCAATAATTCATGAAATTATCAGTCTTATCTCGTTTTCTTAATCATTTACTTACATATTGATTGACTATGATACGGAATTCTTACATTAATTAACGTGTTGGTTAGTGCTTTGTTGTAGATTTAATCTTGAGATAAACTTTAATACAGGATTCCGCTTCCAAACCTGGAAAAAAATTGCTACACATGTTGAATAACTAAACAAACGCTTAACATCGCAGCTTTTAATTTTAATGACACGATATGTGATTAGGTTATAAATACATAGGTACAGGATTTGTAGGGATTTTTTTATTGAATATAGGTACGGTCAACAGCACATCACGGTTAACACTTGCAGTACAAAGTCCAAAGTGTTACGTCTGACGTGCTTTTGACTGTACTTACATCGTGATGGTTAATTAGTTTAGTAGGTCCAATAGAGTATTCAATATAGTATTATATATAGAAAAAATCATATTAAATAATAATATAAAGATTATAAAGCAACATCATTTATTAAACCAAATAAAACTTTTCGTCGGTCATGCCGCAAATTGATTCTTAAAATTTTAATTTTCACTAGCTTTCTCCTGCTGCTTTCTCGAATGTATACCTGATCATAAAAAACATAAAAAAAATCTAATTCTGTTTAAGTATTTTGTAGCAATATATTCTATACGCTCGCTCATACATTTCATGGATTCTGTTTTATTGAATAGAATAGCTGTCCGCCTCAGCTTCACACGGGTGAAAATGATCGTTTACAAACCACGTTTTGAAACCGAAGCAGCAATAAAATAATTATCTAATTGAGTGCAGTCGTTCTGAAGGTATGCGCGCACGTTTCATTTTAGACATCTACACAATATACACAGGTGTAGATGTTTGTTTTTTCTGCTTATAGCATTATACCCGTATATTTAATACTGGGTACTTACAACCAATTAATATTGGAATATGTTGTATATTTGCAATAACTTGTAATTCTAATTCTGAAGTCCTCTAGGAACTGGTTTATAATTTACGCAATCAACTATCGGCTAGAGCGACAAAATTAACAAATCAAAAGTTTTTGCTGAATCGAGAATAGTTTAATTATGCATTCAGCACATAATTAAAGCATCTATTGTCCTTGTTAATGAGTGCGTACATCATTAATTTCCCACGGACACTTCTCATTAACTCATGAGAGCGGCTCTTCTTGCAGATCATTTTATTTTACGACTTATGCATTATCTTTATAAGGTAATAATTTATCGTTTCGAATAAGCAGGTGACACTTCAGTATTTTATTATCAATTACTATGTTGCTTTAAGGTTAAGCTATATATTTATATATGGATATATTTACTCCCTTAAACATATTATTATATTAAATACGTCACATGAGTAATTATTAAAAAAAATCTTCTGCTAGATTGCATAAAAACTAAATTATATTCGTTTCCTAAACCAATTCTGCAGTAATGAAAATCATCATTGTGCTCATAGGCATCTGTAATCGACAAGTGTAGTCCCTCTCCTTGCATTAAAAATCATATCATTCATAGTATGTAATATTCATCATCACAAAAATGTATTCTATTATAAATCCCACTTTCAATTAATTACAAAGAGGTCAGGTTATAGTAATTCAGGTAGTTCTTTTTCAAAAATAATCTTTAATTACATCATTTATCGGATTATTCCAGACACAAAATCAATTTTAAGGACGCGTGTCTGGCCTAGATAGTTTATAAACGGGCTCATCGTTGGAATTAATTGATCTTGCTTGCCAAATGCGAGCTAGTTATCATAAATCTGGCTCCATATCTACTCTGTATACGTTTACTAAAGAGGACGTTTAGTAAAGAGGACATCTATATTCTTAATCTCAGATGAACTGGTTAAATCACTTAACCCACTGGGTGGATAAGCTTGAGGGTTGCTATTATACACTCACCGCGCAATGAAACTTGGCAACTGGGCTTTTTTCATACAAACATTAGTATGGAACGTTGAGTTCGGTTTATTGTTTTTCCTTTTTGAGAAAATTGAGCGGCTTTTGGCAAATTTTGAAACTGTGATTCAAAAATTGGGCGTTTGGCCTCTCCATGTATTGACGTAATAATTATTGCACAGCTGCAAATAGTTTTCTATCTATGAGACGCTAAAGTAACCATGTTTGTATGAAAAAAGCCCAGTTGCCAAGTTTCATTGCCGGTGAGTATAGATGAAAAAAAAAAGACAATTTCAGATAGACTTTTCATAAAAACGCACACATTAATAAATGTTATGCAAAAGTGGATTCGGGAGGTGCTTCCACCTCATGGAATTTGGGTTGTAGTCTACGGTACTCCTAAAACGTCAGCTATCAATAAAATCGGCACAGTGACAAAAACGGCCGTTTTTGGTTACGAATAAACAGACATGCATACAAAGATTTTATTGAATATATGCCACATTATTGTGTTTTGTGAAAAGCTGTCTATAACATTACTAAGACATCCATTTCATTACTACGTATGGATGCAAAAAAAAAATATAATTAAAAAAAATGTAAAAAATTATTTGATAATAATTATGACCTAGTTTTGATGCGAGTATGTTTCAACCCACTAACACATAGATTTAGAAATCATCTATAAAAATTTATCACCCGCATTCGTCCTCGTTGTTTTGACCTGTTCATAGCGACCTTAATTTTATGATGAGGAAAATGAATTCTTAGAATTGATCTCCTTTTATTGTTTTTGTGTTAAACTGGAAGTATTAGCGTTGCTTAAAATATATGCTAACGTTTCCTTTTTTGTGAGTGTGGTCCTTAAGTAGTCCTCAATTATGTATACGAGAACAATCAGCAATCTAGCTGTGTACAGTACAGGCTTCTCGTGTGCTTGTATAGTTGTTGAAAGCTACTGTAGCATGCAGAACCTTATAAGTTCCACGTAGTTTATAGTGACTGAATTAGCATAAGTGTTAAGATGTTATCTGCTTACAAGCTGCCTTCTTGCTTGCAACTGGAAAAGACCAGTCAACTTCGTAAACGTAAATGTTTTATTGTGAAATACAAAAGTCGAATGTCACCTTGAATATGCGACTAAACGCTTATCACTGAATTGGGAATTAGGAATTCACCAAAGTGTAGTGTCCCGCAATTTCCGAAAACCCAGTGCTAGCAAACGTCTGTTTCATAGGGAAATCTGCTGTTTTTTGGGTGCCTTGAACTGCGTTTGAACGATGACGTCACTGAGCGTGAGCGGATTTTACTTTTGCTTGTATGTAATTATGTAAATGTTGTGTTTGTAACCGTTATGATGTTACATTATTTTAGGCCTTCGTATTCATCATCATTCTAAGCGTTTTCTCCGTTGCTTCCTAGATGATCCGGTTTCCATGTTTAGTTCATATTCTTGTACTCATAATATGGATTTAAAGTCCATACTTTATTTTAAAGTGCATCTGCCTTTCTAAAGAGACGCGTTAGATAGATATTGCAAAATGGCATTGCTGCACATGAAAAAATAAATATAAAATGTATTAAACTATAATTTAACAGGCTATTTACAAATTATAATTTATATTCCAAACTCTGCTATTGGATAGGAGTTCAAAGATTGGAAAATACATATAACCTTAGCATATAACATACTTAAATTTTTATTCTTGGGAATATGTGTTTCATCATTATGTTTCAAATTCCTAGTCCTTCATTATTTCGGATAGATGTGAGTCACGTAAAAGACCCGAACACTAATAAATCACGGGTCGTCGCGTTTTGAATACAATAATGAATAAATCGATTATTATTATACTATTGTTACTTGACATCAATGGAAGCGCAAAGTTACAAAATTTGACGAGTTATCCTTGTAGAAGAAATTGATGATGCTTAATAGTGTTAGGTACTGCAAACTAATTTCATACCACCCACATACACTCCAATGGTTTCTCAAACATTAATGAATGAATAAATTTTTTAGCTAAGTAAATTATTCTAAGATAAAGTATTGATATTGAAGAGCTTTAACTAATTTATTTACGGATTTCTTAAAAAAAACTCTAACAATCGAGTTTATATAATAATAAAAATCGATTACACAAGTGTCAGAATTTTAAACGTGTAATTTATAGGCAAGGTATGCACCAATAAATTCCTCGAATTAAGAAAGTCGTACCTAATTTATTGAATGATGTTTTCAATGTCCTTTTAAAAGGATATTATAGTCATGACCTTTAAAAACGACTGGTCTAACAATTAACAGTTACTGTAAATTTAATAATATACACCTGTATTTTAATAATGTTGATCTAATTGTTCTATACATAAATAGTTCCTCCTGTTATGGATTACGGAATAGAGTTCAGATGACTAAATGTATCTGGACTGGCCAATCTGATTTCACTAATAATATGCTTTGATCATAATGATTTTGAATGCAAAGAATTTCTTTGACAAAACCAGTTTCATGCGGGTGAAGTACCATGTGATTGTGCAGCCGTATATATTGTTCAAAAAACACGACACGGGGAAATCCCTGTTCACTTGATTCCGTTCTTAAACAAACATTTGTATCATATTTTGTATTTTTTACCAAATAGTTTATTGTTACACTGTTTACTTACATATATTTACCCAGGTTACGTACATAAACGTGTTCGTATATTTGCATTGCACAGTTTGAAATATTTAACAAAGTCCAAAAAGATAAAGTTATTGACCTGAGGTAGACTGAGGCTATATTTATTGCTTATCTAAATTCAGACGAAAAAATGACATCTGTCACATTTTATGTAGTGACATCATGAGCAGTCTGTGCTGGGATAGTAAAAGGGAAAAAATGAATTTAAGGGTAGGAGCGTACTGTTCTATCGCTTCAGTTGTTTTTTTTTTGTAGGGAATTAATACATTGCAGATACCTTCGTCACACCTCTCGGGGAAAGTTATTTACAACTCCCCTCAACTAGAGCCTAGATGGTATGTAAGGAAGTAAGGTATACTAAGCTCCACAGTGGAGCCACAGCTCCCTCTTACGCCTAATAGCGGTAGTGTCACAGGAATCGGCATATTTATTGAATTCATTAAGCTTATAGCAAGAGTTTGTGATCGTTGCATTTGCCTTACAGAAAAATCTTATATAACTGGTTTATTCTATAAATCTTATAAATAAATATTATTATAATTATTTTAAGTTTTTCGCTTACCACTAGGTGGGCTGCGTGTCTGTCTGCCAACTGATGTAGTATAAAAAAAATGGTATCCCAAAGGCGAAACAATCGCGAATGCACTTGTGTTTTTGCCCTCACTCGTACACTATCATGCATTTAGTTAATCGCATAGATTAACCGCTATAGCCGGAATTGTGTTAGGAAAACCATTATTATAATATCAAGAGTACTATCATCAAACGAAGTAAAGAACGATGAAATATTTCAAAGTTGTTGAGTGTTAGCGAGATCGCGTGCGAAGATTCGTGAGTATCAGTATATTAATTGTAGTTTTATGCCTGTTCACGCTAATTGCATAATGAACCTATTACACGGAATTCTGCAACGTAGGTTGTTAGTTTACGCTAGGCGATTCATCCTCGGAGATCAAGATAATCCGTGTGTACATCTGGCAACTCATCTATATGTTACAAATGATGATAATTAGTACTTATATATGTACATTACAAAAATTATAATTTCTTATGTTTTTAAACCTAATTAGGAATCAAACCTCCAGGGGGGGGGCGTAAGAAATATTATGTGGGTGTGTATTTATTAATGAATCGCAGAGAATAGTTCATAAATATAAGTTTCTGCATTCCAAGTGGACTATGCACCTCATTGTAAAGTCTGTGGTGATATTATAAGTAAATACACTTTACCTGATCTTATTTTAAAGTAGGCCCTTCTTACTCTTGTTGAAATAGACTTCGAAACGAATGTCTGTTTTGGCAACAATTTTCTATACCGTATAGAAATCAGGGACCGGAAAACCCCTTTATTTGCTTAAGCCTATTTTTAGGGAAACCCTATTGAAATCTTACCCAAATGAAAAGGTAACTTATTGATAGTGTTAGTCTATCGATTTGGAAACCCTTTTGAATAGGGTTAACTACTTTCTGATGCGCTTACCCAATTATACTGGGTTAAATTTAAGCACTTACCGCATCATAGGGTTACCCTATGTTTCTCTCTTTTCACCATTATGTTTATCTCTTTTTACCTTATTTTTATCTCTTTTCACCTTATGTTTATCTCTTTTCCGCACTCGTACTGTTGATTTCTCTCTACTTCTTCTTTAAGTGCTTGCGCCTTATAAAACCCATATGAATAGGTAAGCTTCAATGGGGTTTTCGAATTCGGTTAGTGCTTCCCGAATTAACTCAATTGATTTGGTAAGCCTTTAGCTAGACTAAGTTGACGATGTAATTATCGATTTTATAGGGTTTTTGAAAACAAGTCTATGAAATACCCAATCAAATACCCCTTTAAGGGGTGGTTCCGGTCCCTGATAGAAATTGCAATCAATGCATAGGTACTACGCAGAGCTTTTTCCTCAACTGCAACCGGTTAGAATATGAAGTTATTTCGTGAATACGCCTCATCATAATTTAGAGTGTGCTAAAACTGTACTGTGACGACAGAGCGTTAGTTACGTCACTATTGATTACGAAGAAATTATAAGCGTCATATAAAGTTGTGCGTTGTTTTTAACAACCGACTATTTTATATAAATTTTATCAATGGCATATTGAAATGTTATTTAAACAGCAGGTCCTATTTTTGACGGTGGTAGAAGTTCCGTTTGTGTACGCATTTTTCCTTATAAATGTAAACATTCACAAAGATAAAAACAAAGGTCAAAGCACGCCTTGTCGTATACGTTTCTATAGTAAGCACCGTTATCTAATCGTAATGCCTAAATCGTATTGATTGCGTAAAGGTGTTTGCAATCATTCATTCTAGAGGAGCAGCGTATGTTTACATTTACTGCACACATTTATTGGCATATTTCGAATTGCTCATTTCTCTGTTTAATATAGGAACTGACCCCAAACGCTTGTGTACATAGTACCGCGAACTGTTCCTGCAATGGCCGTCACTAATTCACGATAGTGTATATTCTCAGAAAGCATACGGTAGATATAAATAGACGAGCGTATCTTACACTTTCACGACAAGTCGCGGCTTCGTGCCTACGATCTAGCATCGATAGCCACTTTGATACCTAGTTGACGGATCACCAGAAAAACTGAAGCAAGTTTCCCACGATTGTTTGTTAGACCTTGTATTGTTTATTTTCTAAACAGCAAGACGATTACATACCGCTTGCCCTTTTCACTTTGTAACGTTTACGACCGTAATAATCTCTGACCAGATGTTACGTAACAATAACATGATTATATAAATACCGGAACGCAATATCTTCTCAATACTAAAGTTAATAGAAGTACTTACCAATTCCCGTTATTTTCTTTCACCTTTATTAACGCGCTGTGATTCTTATGTTATCATTTAAGTACTCGATTAACTTTGTTTTCAAGATAAACAAACATTGGGTAAATGGCTATGATTAAAATAATGTAATAATAATGTAATGTATATTTAAGCATTTCAGTTACTCGTGACATGTAATTAGTAAACAAACAACAAGGTTGGGGATTCGCGAAGCTGGTCCGAAGCAATAACGCGTCAGTCCTCAGTATGATTTTAATGTCTTTCGCGGAACTGCTCACAGCTCACTTAACATAAACCTTCATATTGATTTTACATCCCACAGTGAAGCCGAATTGTATAAACAATATTTTTCTTGTTTTTCATTCGCAACGTAAGAATGACTATATACTCTATATAGTATGGGTGTTCCCAATACGCCAAATTAATAGCGTTCTATGCCTACATTTTTAACCGACTTCAAAAAAGGAGGAGGTTCTATGTTCGACTGTATGTATTTTTTTTTTTTATATGTCCGTCGATTTCTCCGTCAATTGTGGACCGATTTAAATAATTCTTTTTTTACTTGAAAGTGCATAGTTCCGAGGTGGTCCCATTGTCACCATGTCAGGATCTGATGATGGGATCCCGGGAAAATCAAGGGCAAACCTCAAATTTTATAGGCGCACACTACGCGTTACTTGTTTTTTCTGAAGCCATTTAAGTTTTTGCGTCCTATAGACATCACTTTATGTTGATGAGCTGATGATGGAAGGTACAACTCCTTAACGGTTAGGAGTTAGGGGATAATACTTTCAGTATTGTAAGAATATCTTCCTCCTGCCCTGTTCTTTTAGTATTGTAAGAATATGTGGACCGTTATTTGTATTTCATGTACTTTTGCAGCTAAGCTGATAATGGAAGGTACAACTCCTTAACGGTTAGGAGTTAGGGGATAATTATTTCAGTGTTGTAGGAATATGTGGACCGTTAGTTGTATTTCATGTACTTTTGCAGCTAAGCTGATGATGGAAGGTACAACTATGATGATGGAAGCTAAAGGGTACGACTTCTTAATTCTTATGTCCCTCTTGCGGGCTGCATCTTTAGTTGGTCTACTGAATGGTGCTGAACACTTAATGAATACCTAATATTGTCAAATAATACAATTCTACTATTTTACTCGTATTTTCGTTATCAATATTATGAGAGAGTTTTACTCACTCCTACGTATTATTCACACTAAAAATAGAAAAATAAACAAACTTTTAAAAAAAAAAAAAAACCGACTTCAAAAAAAAAAAACAAAAAAAAAACTACCTTAAAACACTGAAAAGCAAAAAATAATTTTAATAAGACATTCATCAAATGCGCTTATTGTCTAAGCCTATTAATAACATTAAATTGTATTTACGTGCTAGGTAGGTACCTACTAATCTGTTTGAAGTCGGTGCCAAGCCAAAGGTAATGAAAAATGATACATACCTAATAATTTATAGATAGATAGATAGATAGATAGATAGATATACTCTTTATTGCACAAAATTATAAAAGAAAATATGTTACAAAAATGGGTGATACAATGTAGGCGGACTTATTGCTAATAGCAATCTCTTCCAGTCAACCTTAAGGTAGAGGAAAATTCTAAATTAATTTTAAAAAGTAGGCAGTGCAAAACTCAAGAACAAGAAATAAATACAAGTAGAACACAATTCAAACTTCTCAAAAAAGTAAGAGAAAAAAAACAATACAAAAAAATAAAATATAACATATACTTACTTATATAGTTTTAGAGATAAAGACCGTTCTCTTGATAATTACAATTTAATAAGCTTTTACATTATTCGACATTAAACATTTCAAGCGCAGTAAAGTCTATCTGTCAATTCTCTCCGGCCAGTGCGGGGCACCGTACGCGGTGACCATAGTGATGTGTTAATCGAGTAAACCAATTATTCGCCTAACAGTCGGCCATCCTGCAAGTCCTTCGTCCCCGAAGGATCCTCCATTCTCCAAATGTCCATGCTGCTACAAGTTCTTCCGTGGTAGGTTCCTCCCGGACAGCTTTACTGCAACTCCCTGCAAAATTCCTTCAGGCTTCCGCCTCAGGTGGCAAAATCCACCTACATAAAGACACCATCATCAAACGGCAGTATACCAAGAGCCCCTCAAGGCATTGTAGCATCATAAGCGCCTTACGGCAATGCAGTGTGCGCCCCTCACGGCCTTGCACAGCTAAGCCCCTCACGGCAATACAGTATGCGCCCCTCACGGCAATGCAGTGTGCGCCCCTCACGGCCTTGCACAATTAAGCCCCTCACGGCAATACTTGATCTGAAATAAATGATTTTATTATTATTATTAATACAGTGTGCGCCCCTCACGGCCTTGCACAATTAAGCCCCTCACGGCAATACAGTGTGCGCCCCTCACGGCAGGTACACCTTAGGCCCCTCACGGCAGTGTAACATAATAAGCCCCTCACGGCAGGTACACCTTAGGCCCCTCACGGCAGTGTAACATAATAAGCCCCTCACGGCAGGTACACCATAGGCCCCTCACGGCAGTGTATTATAATAAGCCCCTCACGGCAGATACACCATAGGCCCCTCACGGCAGTGTATTTATAATAAGCCCCTCACGGCAGGTACACCTTAGGCCCCTCACGGCAGTGTAACATAATAAGCCCCTCACGGCAGATACACCTTAGGCCCCTCACGGCAGTGTATTTATAATAAGCCCCTCACGGCAGATACACCTTAGGCCCCTCACGGCAGTGTATTTATAATAAGCCCCTCACGGCAGGTACACCTTAGGCCCCTCACGGCAGTGTAACATAATAAGCCCCTCACGGCAGATACACCTTAGGCCCCTCACGGCAGTGTAACATAATAAGCCCCTCACGGCAGGTACACCTTAGGCCCCTCACGGCAGTGTAACATAATAAGCCCCTCACGGCAGGTACACCTTAGGCCCCTCACGGCAGTGTATTATAATAAGCCCCTCTCGGCAGGTACACCTTAGGCCCCTCACGGCAGTGTATTATAATAAGCCCCTCACTTAGGCCAATTAAGGCAGTGTAAGTCTCACTCTTCTATCAAATCACACTCTATCACCAGAGAGCCATATCTGTCTGTATCAGAATTTTACAACAATAATATCAGCTTCTGCATATATGGTTTACTAATCAGAATATCAAAGTCTTACAACCCATACTCTTGTTTCATGTTGCTTAATAAGTCTCAAATGTAATCACCAATGATTACTTTATGTAATTCTACTGATTCTTTCTCCTCTTCAATGACAAGCCCTTTACACTTTCAGAAAGAACAAAACTTGTGTTTATTTTCTTTTTGTAGCAGGTTATTTCAACATGTCCAAATTTGGCACATAATGTACATTTTCCAATCATCCTTTACCAAATAACAGTGATTATATTTTGCCAGAAATAATTCATCTTAGTGGTGTGTGTGTCATATCATCTAGACTAGTAATATAGCCCATGTTTCCCTCAATTTGTTCTACCTTTGCAATAATATTCAGCTCTTTTGTTTAAAACACAATATTAATCCTTATTTTACTTATTCAATAATACTTAACATCTCTTGAGGTTATCTTGTCCTCTAAAATATTATTTCATATAATATCATGATCCATTCACTTTATAGTACCATTAAGTCATTAATAATGTGTCACTGATTTAGATTGCCTCTTGCACTTATTTGATGTATAACAAAATTAACAATGCTTATTTGAATCCATCTTTTTAAAACAATCTGCCTTAACATGGCAATGTTTATTTCCTTAATTATTTAATTTCTGATCACAATGCTCATATTACCACATTAGAAACATCTTAATTTGAGTACACATCATAAGGTGCATTGCCGATACATCCTTTGTCAAAGTTAGTATCTGAAAATAAATGCTGAAAAAGAGAACTAGTAACATGACCACCAGTACTAAGAGTACCAATGATGACTTCATCACTTAGTTGACAAGGCATTCCTATGCCAAATTTATTATAATAAAACTCTGAGATCTGCGCTTGGCAATTTGACAGAATTCACTAATTCCTTAATTGGTGATAATTAATTGATAGAAAATAGAAATGCTCTAATTAGTTTATCCTTTCACTCTATTCAGCTGATCTCATATGATGCTTATTAATCATGTCATCATGCCACCTCTTAGCATATCGAATAATCTTCATAGTACAGTTTTATATCCATGTACGCTTATCCAGTCATAATGTATTTGAGATACACAGGGTTCTTATATGGTACAACCATCTTCTCAATGGCTTTATCTTCCTCAATTCTGTAATCAAACTTGGGACTCATCAACCAAGACCAAAGATTTCACTTAGTTTACCATCACGCTGAACTTCCATCAATAAAACAAGCATCATTTCGCAATGCCATCACAATTTATCATGCCTCTTCAATGCAGATGTGAACATTTTCAACCAACCAAACTTGTCGTAACTTGTCAATTTTGCACAAGAATCCAAATCTCCAATTTAGAATAATACACGTCGAATCTTGATTAAAAGTAATCCTTAATACTTGTTATAGCTTACTTAACTGGTTTAAGCATAGTTTACTTGTCCATTCTCACAGAAAATTACTTTTAAAGCTTTTTCATCGCCATTACAATCCGTGCAACTTTTCAGTTTCGTTTATGCCGTACATTACAAACATTGTTTACGCACGTGAGTAATTTATCGCACTTCTGAGCTTTTAGAGATAAAGACCGTTCTCTTGATAATTACAATTTAATAAGCTTTTACATTATTCGACATTAAACATTTCAAGCGCAGTAAAGTCTATCTGTCAATTCTCTCCGGCCAGTGCGGGGCACCGTACGCGGTGACCATAGTGATGTGTTAATCGAGTAAACCAATTATTCGCCTAACAATAGGCATACACATACACATACTTATACATACATACATACATACCGACTTAGTAAAATAAATACATAGAAAATAATAACCATGGATTTCACACAAAAGAAACAGCTGACAAAAGTAAACCATGAAGATGGAATTAGAAAAAAAGAAAGAAAACAATTGAGTTACCTAGTCTCGCGGAAGTTAACGGAGGGAAAGAAAATAGGATTTGACACGGGATTTAAAAATGTGAGGTGTCTGGGATTCCCGGATAGATAGGGGCAGAGAGTTCCAAAGGTGAATAGATTTGATAGTGAAAGATTGAGAGTAAAACTGTGTGGAGTGGGATGGACAATTTAGATGCAGCTTACGGGAAGAACGCAAATCATGACCTCTGGTGGATTGCAAGAAATTGAAACGTTCTTTTAGATAAGGAGGAGATAAAGGGTTAAATAGTATAGAAAAAAGTAGACTGAGAACGTGTAAGTCACGGCGACGCCGTATAGGAAGCCAACCAAGCTGTGCTCGGTACTCAGACACATGATCATATTTACGAAGGCCAAAAATAATACGAATGCAAAAGTTTTGCAGTCGTTCCAGCTTATCAAGAGATGATTCGCAAAGATCGACATAGCAACAGTCTGCGTAATCGAGTATCGGCAGCAAAAGGGCCTGCACAAGCACAATTTTGGTGGGTACTGGTAAAAAATTGCGAAGTCTGTTTACAGAACGAGCCGAAGCAAACACCCTCCTGCTCACCTCCCCAATTTGCTTATCCCAAGACAGAGTGCTGTCTACATAAACACCCAGGTTTTTAACCACTTGGCTTAAAGCTATATGGACACCGTCAAGTAAAATTGGTGGGAAAGAACCATAGTCAACCCGTTTGATCATCCCTGATCCACCAACTAGTATTACTTGCGTTTTTGCAGGATTGACTTTAAGCCCAAAAGACTTGCTCCAAACCGAAATACGATCTAAATCGTCATTAATTGCCCCAATAATACTCGAAAGCTCATCACGATCACCGTGGGAGTAAAGTTGAAGGTCGTCTGCATAAAGATGGTAGGAAGAAGATAGTCCAAGGGTGATACCATTGATAAAAGTAGAAAAAAGAAGAGGAGACAAGACGCCACCCTGAGGTACACCAGCATTGACATCATTCCATGCTGAAAAGGAATCGTCAATACGTCTTGGTTGGTGCCATATTATTATCAGGAATTGAAATATTTTTATGGCGAATTCCCATTTCATTAGTACCGTTTTAATTGATTTATGTTACATTTATTTTGGTCAATACTCAATAGTAATGATGATATGAGGCTTTAATCAAAAAATATTTCTACTTTAACGAGGAGGTTTTTGGTTTAACATATAGAAAAATATTTACTCATTTTAATTAGCGACGTGTTGGTTGACTAGTTAGGGAATGGGTGTTCCCCTATTTGGCAAATCTGAATGTAACTTTTTAGTTAGTCTGTTTAGTTAGACTTCCATTTTATTTGACAAAAATTTTGTGTAAACCAATTCATATTTGTAATGAGATAATCAGTATTGTCTATTTGGGCATAAAAGACAGATATTAATTACTTATCATATTAGAAACTAGGAATATTATTTTAAAAACGTGTTTCCTTAGATACGGGTTTCTAATCCTACACAGGCACCAATCTTCAACGATTCATATTAGGTAATTCTTGTGCTAAGATTGTATGGCCTTTTAACACTTTTTTCGACCATTCGTGTAACTCCTTGCCTAATATTACTGACGCAATTCGCAGGAATCCCTGTACGCGTACGCCTAACCGCGTAGGTTAGAGAATAGAGATATCGTCCGCGTGTTACGTATGTATGTAAACAAATTTAATATTCGTCTACAAACGGGAAACCTGTCTCTTGTATTTGAAAAAGTATGTAGTTAGAAAAAGTATTTGTTATTTGACATCAGTGTTATCTGCCTTTTCATCTTAATATTGTAATATTTGTAATTATGTCTTCGTTGATATACCGTACAACAGCACATCACGGTAAACACTTGCAGTTCGATAATAGCACTTATGCCCCCGACATAAGAGTGGTACAATCTAATACCGGTACAATACAAAGTCCAAAGTGTGTGTCTGACGTGCTTTTGACTGTACCTTTGATTTGTTATCTGTAATTTTATTAGTAGGCAAGCGTGTTGATTAAACTATCGTGCAGATGCCAAGAGGAAAATAATTGTGTTAGTCTGCGACATTATTAAATTGATACTTTACTTTGCGTTAGTATTTCTGCCTTAGTGGCTTTTAGTACACAAGCTCGGGGGTTAAGAGGACATACTAAGGGTGAGAAAATTGAAAATTGGGTTTTTGTAAAATCTATTGCTGTCGCGCAGTGCCCGAACAACCGAGCTATCAATGTGTGAGTGCAGGGACTGCTTACCGGTATAAAATATCGTTATAGTACCAGTAAAAATATCAGTACTAAAATTCTATACCCATTGAATTTCGGTACAGATTTCAGTCGTTTATACAGTTATTTAAAAATAATTTTATTGCTGATACTGAAATGATGAGTGCGCGCGCCCGCGCCCCGCGGTGCCGCTCGCGCGAGGGGCCGCGGCGGGCGGGAAAGGATTAGGATTTACGGAACACGCGCCGACAGGTTGGCGAGCGCGATTGTTTTTCTTTCATCCGGCGGACGAGTAATACCCAAATTAACGTTTTACTTTTATTTAAAAGTTTATAATTATTATTTCTTTAAACATACTTAAATTACCTACCTACATACATACATACATACTTTTACATATACGTATCAACAGAGGGTGGAGGCACCAAATATCGGCCCAACATTTTTTGACCTTTCAGTGCTTATAATTTTTACATTAATAACTTTTGCTTTCTTTCAACTACTTTTTTAGGTAAAGGGATAATGATTATTACATTCGCGAAATAACGAATTCTTTGTTAGATTTGAATATATAGATGTTTGTTTCCGAACTTGCCGATTTCCCCTAATATCGGCCTTTAGCACCCAAATATCCGCCGCCTATAACCATAATATCGGAATACCTTTTCAAAGGGAAAAAATTTGTTCAAAAAGTATAAAATCAAAGTATTATAACATTTATTTATTTTCAAACCATATTTTATTTAACTCTATTATAAATAAGTCTTTTAAAAATAATTTACGATTTTTTTCTTTAAATATATTTACTATGCCATCACTAAGACTTGATCACAAAGTAGCCTGATGTTAAACATCTATGCGGGCTACGTTGGAGCGCGCTTGCTTAGGAAAGGCCTGTAAATTCTTGCCTTGAAGAGCACCAAGATTATAATGGTCAGGAAAGGCAGACCCAGGTAAAGAGAGAAACTTGCGCAGTCCGTATCAAAAAAGATGAAGCAGATCATTTAGTTCGTAAGCGCGGCATTTTCGCAGTATAAGGATTGGAGTCTCTGACCGAGTCAAGTCGTTCGGTGATGGAACGGAGCTGGTAGAACCAAATCGTACAGCCGAGCAGCACATTCACCAAAGTAGAGCCTGTAACAGACGGGTAGGCAATCAATCTTCCTACGATGATCGAAGCTTTGCAAGTTCTCGACCAAAGCATCATCGCCGAAAAGCCTCTTCGCATGCCGCTCAATAGAGTTCAAGGCAGCCAGCTGGCATTAAACAGAACTATCCCAAATATGGTAGCATATTCCATGCAGGAACGGACTTGAGCTCTATAAAGGGTAAGGAGCTTTTTCGCAATCAAGTAGCGTATGGTTCTTGAAAGGATGCCAATCTTTTTATAAGCAGTTACTGCTACGGACTCTATATAGCTCCCGAAGTTAAGGTTGGAAGATAATTCCATACCTAAGAGCTGTAGTCGGTCAGATAGAAGAACGGATACGCCACGAAAAGTGGTAGCCAGCCCAAAACCACTCTTTTTTGTGGAAAATATACAAGCCAGCGTTTTGGTGGGGTTGAGTCTGAGACAATTTGAAGGGTCTGATTCAATTTGTCCACCATGTTAGATCCTAAAGCCTCAGTTTCACCTCTACTTGCACGTGTACGACAAGTATCCCTCGACTATCGTACTATCATCGGCATACCCCAGAATCTCGGACGTAGCTAACAATATAATCGATGTGCAGTAGAAAGAGTGTAGCTAAAAGCACAGATCACTGGGGGAAGCCAGCATTTATTGCAAGTGAGTCGGAGGTGATGAATTACTCTGATGCGACGTTCAGTCAGGAAATCCATGATTCAGGCACAAACTGCAGAGGGGAATAGGGGATCCCATAGGAGGGAAATTTACCAAAAACATTAAATAATAGGTAAAGTTATCTTCAGACAGTGATGGCAATATATTTTTAAGTGTATACATGAAACCATTTGGGGCATACGTTACATCCAATATTTTTATCTTCTTCTTCGACATCACTCATCAACTCTTTCGCATAGCTGGCGCACAAAGAATATCAGGCAGCCGACATTAGGATTTCTAATTGCGATAGACAAATCTCAATATCGACCACTCTGCCCATATTGAGATTTGTCGATCATACTGATCCCTAATCTCGGCCACGCAATTATTAAATAAAAAAAATAAACAAATTTTAAAATATACTACCTAAACGGTACCTTGACTCTTTATCTTTAAGAAGAAATAAAATAAAATAACTTTGGTATGTTTATTACAATTTAAATACTTCTCAACGCAATGATTCGATTCACGAATTTGACCTGAAAATGCCGCAAAACGACGCACGTCCGTACCTCCTGCACTTTTTTGCCTATCATTCGTTCAAATTTTGAGATATTCATAAAAAATTAAGGGAGGTTAAGCGTAAGGGTATACAGCTGCTATTTGCATAAAAACAATTATGATTTTAGGACATTCTTTTAAGTTATGGCGCATTTTCTCTAGACGGCCGATATTAGGAGGGGGCCGATATAAGGAGCCTCCACCCTACATCATAGACCGAACTGAATATCTGACTTTACTTACCAGTACTTACACCAATGCTTGCTTTATGATCTTATTCCCTATCTAGCACTTATCGTCGTTAAGTAAGCACTAAGCAGCTAAGTAGGTAGTTCAATATCTATCGAGTGTAACTGCCATTGAAAGATATACACTTACCTTTAGATAGGTACCTAAGTTTAATGTCAAATAGATAAATTAAAACTTACGTTGAAAAGCGCGACAAATGCTTTGCTTCAGCCTCTGTTCTTGTGATCCATTGTTCAATATACAGACCGGTGCGAGCGGACGCGTGAGAGGACTGAAATCAACTAACTAGCTAACTAAGCTAGAAGTACCCCCGTGTCCCTCCATTTAAGCCATTACAAAATTTCAGTATTTTAATATAAATAACAGTTAAAAAATTGTTGTACAAAAATGTTTATACTACAACAATTTTACAGTACCAAAAAAAATTTCTGTACTGGAATTTAACAGTATCAAAATATATTTAAATGACGTCATACAGAAAAAAACTATACCGTTATTCATACCGGTAAACAGTCCCTGTGTGAGTGAGACTGTCAATGTTTGCGTGCCACGCCGCCCCCACGCCCCGCGCCCGCCTGCACACAGCTAAGAAGGAATAGAACAAAAGAAAAGATTTCTGCTTACCTATATAAAAACGATAAAATAAATGTTCACGGACAATGAAAAGGAAAAAACAGCTCACTAATTTCGACAGATAGTATTAAGTCTTGCCGGTACAGTGGCCACGTACTGCGCATCGTCACTGATAGGTCCGTGGATCGGAACCGACGAGTACCCCTATCGCTTTTTGTGAATTTATTCGCATTTGTTAATAGGAACTTTCCACGAGTACCTAAAGTTATAAATTTTTAGTTCTTTTTTGTATATATTTTTAAAAGATATATTAGTCCAGTCAACGAAGCTCTAACTTAGCCATTTTAGATGAAAAGCTGAAACTGGTGCCAAAATTTTTGTTTAAGACTCCGTAATAACATACTAAAAATGCAGGGTCGTGAGTCACCGGGGTCAGTGGAAAAAAAATGGAAAAGGGTGTAAAAATTACTTTTTCCTAAAAATCTCAGAAACTAACAAAAATATGAAAAAATGTTTCAGACAAAAGATGTAGAAAATTACTTTTTCTACAGAAAAGGTCATTATCAATTTACGCTTATCGCGCACCGTTTGCTAGGAAATCGAGTATATAGTGCACTTATTGATGTTGAACCAAATCAATAACAATAAGACGGAAATGTCTGGGGATATCGAAGAATGCATAAAAATAATTTTTAATTGAAAAATTTGTAAAAATTCTATTGAAACGAAAAACATTGTGCGAATTTTCGCATTTTGTACGCGATTTCCTAGGAAACGGTGCGCGATACGCGCAAATTGATAATAACCTTTTCTGTAGAAAAAGTAATTCTCTACATTTTTTTGTCTGAAACTTTTTCTTATATTTTTGTTAGTTTTCGAGATTTTCAGGAGAAAGTAATTTTTTCACCCTTTTCCATTTTTTTTCCTATGACCCCGGTGACTCACGACCCTGCATTTTAGTATGTTATTACGGAGTCTTTAACAAAAATTTTGGCACCAGTTTCAGCTTTTCATCTAAAATGGCTAAGTTAGAGCTTCGTTGACTGGACTATATGGCTTTCTCTTGTGGCAAATGTAACACTCAAGCAAAGGTAAAGGACATGGTTCAATGCTCGGTCTGTGACAAAAGATATCAGACATCTTCGTGGGGCTAGTGGTTTTGCCAGTTTTTTGCGAAATAAGTAAGTAAAACCTATTTTCTATTTTTCTATTTTCGAGAAATATTGGTCATCTTCAAAGTGCCATAGCTTGGCTTCTATGAAGTCAAATAGAGCTGCCTCCAGTTGTAGGTACTTTAATACAGTTTATTAGTGTAGTGTGTCGTTCACAAAAAAACATAGTTTTGGCCCTGGAGAGCAAATAGTAAAAAAAGTCCTAAAATTTCGAACATTTTCTCGATTTTCTCAGTTTCCACAGGTTTTTCGAAGTTGCAAATTTGAAATCACATTACTCTAACAGATACAATATACTTAAAATGCAGAACTACATCACGCTTTGCGAATTTAGCTTCTTTTTTTAGTCGAGTCGACGGCCTAGTCGAGGCGTTTAAGTATATAATTCATAAAAAATTGTCAAGAAAAAGTTTATCAGTTACATAATACCTTCCAACAATAAAACATCACAACAATTTGCTAAATGCACTTCACGCAAAATATTCTAACTGGAAATATCGATATCGATGAACAACACTAGGATATCGATATAACTATCGACTACGTCACGTCATAGAGAGTATACGTATTAGTCCGCGTCTCCCCAACCTCAAGCCTCCCCCGCAGAGCGCGATAGAGACAACTGCAGCTTGGACCGAAAATACCTATTAAAAGTACGGAAAATCAACGTTTCGTAGTCCCCTGATTTCTCCTCCAAAACTTGACCGATTTAACTATTTTTTTCATCAAAAATTAAAAAAAGGCTTTGACCGTGTTCCTATGTTTTCCTTTTTTTAATTAAATCTAGTTAAATTTGTTTTCTGGATGTTTAAACACAGCGGAAAATCTGGCCATTTTTTTACATTTTTGAAGGTTCATATCTCTCTTAATTATTAATTTATGAAAAAAAGGAAAACATAGGGACATGCAAATAGTGGTCATAGAATTTTGGAAAAAAATAATATTTCACTAATGGCATTATCCAGGGAGAAAACAGGGGACAGCGTTTGTATGGAAAAATGGCTCCTGCCTTTCCTCTTAATTCTGGTGTCTGCATACGTAATGGCGGCGCGCGGCGCGAATCGATACGCTCACTAAGGTCAGTCGCTAAATTAGCTCGTGCTAATTAACAATGAATGCTACCTCACTCGCTACTTCATAGGTAACAACTCACTCACTATTTACATAATACTCGCCTATTTCAATTTCATTAGCTGAATGATAGATACTATCATGTCTAGGTCTGGATAAGTACAAAACTAACAATACTGTGTACCTACATTAATTAATCATTGGACCTTTTAACTAAATTTGCCGTACTCGATACTTTAATTAATTGGAGAAGAAGATTAAATCAGACGCCTACGGTTGATATTAGCTGTTAATCACAAATCTGACAACAGATCGTTTAACAGATACTAATTAAAACCATATTTATAAATATTTATGTCTGCACAACGCTAGATATTTTGAAAAAAGCAGTCCAAATTGTAATTATTAAATTTATTAAAATACATCGGTAATATCAAATTCGACACGATTCCAGCTTCTTGTATGATAACCAATGAAAACGGTCGTCTCATACCTGGGTCTAATTATGATGATAAAACGTTACGTTTTTCGTAACCATTTACATAGGTACTACGTTATTGTTTATTGGTGTACCATTTGATATTTTTGTAGAATCTGTAAGTATAATCTTTTACCTTTCGTTGTCAACAGTAATGAGAAGTCCTCACCAGGCAGTCTCTTGCCCGCCAGCGCAGCCCCGCCACCTCCCCCGCCCGGCGACGCTCACGCAAACCTCATGGCAGCGATCCGACAGGCGGGAGGCGCTGGTCGAGCAAAGCTTCGGCCTGCTGCGGAAGTTGACGAAAAGGTAAGACACCAAACAACATTTTATACTGCGAGCGATTCCAATAGTTCAAGCATTTCTTGTCCTATATCGCCAGCCCTTTATTTATTTATTTATGTGAGAAAATGAATTTGCGCGTGTCCCGCCCCTGCGTGTGTGCGCAGTGCTTTAGGTCGAAGCTGAGGTACCGCGGTTATTCATA
Source organism: Mecyna flavalis (assembly GCA_949319885.1). Classification (NCBI taxonomy): domain Eukaryota; kingdom Metazoa; phylum Arthropoda; class Insecta; order Lepidoptera; family Crambidae; genus Mecyna; species Mecyna flavalis. Next base: position 3,577,161 of record OX439435.1, on the reverse strand, counting down.
GCAATCCATTCGCGACAGGACCATTTTTCCGGTGCTTCCTCACAGCCGCGCCGTCTAGTGACATGGTGCATGTTATCTATTAAATACAGTGGAGTTTTTATGTGATATCAAATGTAAAAGCACTGACTGCACTGAAAAACCACCATCTATATAATCTTAGATGAAATAAAAAAAGGAAGTAACATCTTTTTAAAAAGCGTAAGAAGCAAAAGAGAGAAGTTTTAAGAACCAAATTATGAATATTACACTATAAGCGGAGTTATTTCCATCACAATGTAATGAAATGCTCGATGCAGAAACGGACAGTGGTCAGCATACAAAAGATGTCTTACAGTCTGGGAGCCGCAGTGGCGCATGTGGTATGCCCAAATAAGATTGCGTTAACAAAGGCCTCGAGCCAGCGGTGTGCATGCGAATCTGATGGTGACCGTAAATGGCGGGCGGCGCCGGATCGCGCCAGCGAACGCCGCCCACAGTGATCGAGGGAACAGTAATCAATGTTCCGAGAACTCGTTCAAGGCAAACCTAGATATTTTGACATTTTAAGAGGCTAAATAAGCCAATGAAAATTTACTTTTCAAATCAATATAAATATTTTATGTTTTATGTCTGACTGTACTGACTGACTGGGTTACACTTACATTTTGATCCTTATGACTAATGTCAATCTATTCTGACGGAAGGTAGTGGGCACGTTCGTTTGACAATTGACATACATATATTGTCCAAAATACTGACTTGTATTTCAACCTATAACAGTGATAATAAATGTTAGTTTTCAAGTCCGCACTGAGTTGCCTCACTGATGTTTCATCACAAGTCCGGGTAATCTACAATGGCTGCGACCCCATTGTCTCCTGATTCTGACGAGAATCGAGATTGAATTGAGGCACGGTTCACTATAAACATTTAGCGAGTGTGTGAGGTCCTACTTGCTACCTATATCTTTACATTGTTGTGACAATTTATTAACGCCTAGTTACCTGTCTGATCTCATGTTCAGTCCACAACATGGGACGGGTATTGTTCCGTATATTTCCAAAATAGCTCAGATTTGTAATAATTTGGCAAGCGTAGTAATTGCAGACATAACGATAGTGACGAATTAATTTCGATGATGGATTCCTTAAACCTGCAATTGGACAATAATAAGTTGATATTTGACGTATTGTTGTAATGTGGTACGGCTTTATATTCCATGAATGTCTAAGTTTACGAGTTCGTAGGACAATTACTGTAAGCAGGTGTTGCACGTGTGAAGGAACCTATTTTAGTTTCATCAATAATATAATTCATTCACAGCCTTAATGGGACTCTACTCAGTCATTTCATCTGCATAATTATAATATGGTGATTTTGTAGTTCATTAACGATATAAAATGTCAATATCAATATATTTCGTTTTGGTCACTTAATTCAATTATTCGGCATTCTCAATAGGTAGCTGACGAAGGTTGAAGCTAGTTTATTGGTCCGTTTGTTGTGGCGTTCAGGGAAGACTAATTATACTCAAAGGTGAAATAGGCAGCACTTCAAAGCATATCTGTGTATGTAGGTCGCTCTATATCTGTCAGCATTGATCAGTCTGGCTGGTGCACACGCCAGGGACATGTTATCGGAATTGACATATTTGCAGGCAACGCCAGACTTAACTAATATGCAATAATTGTCTAATAATGCGTAGGAACATTTTTAACCTTTAAGTACCGACGTGCGGTCTGAGAGGCCCCGGCAGGCACTTGACTTGCTACTTAACCCCTTTCCTCTCGAAATTCCGATCCCTGCTTTTAAGTAGCTGCAAGAACAGTGCCCACGTTGACATCGAAACAGGAAGACGTGACGTCGCGCGTGCATTTGGTGAGTAATTACGATTTGAAATTCCGAAGCGGCCTCTCAGGCCTCACGTCGGTACTAACGTAAGTTTTTTGTTTTATTTCTTTGTTACAGTAAACTGTAATTTTTGCAGATATTGTAAACTATGGATAGACCAGGACCTTCAGGTAGTAAAAGAAATAGTTCTGCGACAGATTTACAGCGTTCAAAGAGAACTAGGATAGATATAGATGTATCTAATCCAAATTTTATGCAAGTGATTCAGGACTGGATCGCCGATGAAGATTCTAGTGGATCTGAGGTTGACGACGTTGGTGAAGATTTTTGTCCGGACCACAGTGAGCATGATACGGATACTAGCACTGATATTTCTGATGATCTGATGAAATAGATAAGAAATGCTCTATATACACTTGCAGCCGCCGATCAAGACGATGGCCTATGACAATTTTTTACCGGATTTTGGATATAAGTTCCGTCAATTCTCATATTTTACATGATGTACATGTGGGAAGACCAACTGATAGGGGAGCCTTTATAAAAAAATTAGCTCGACAGCTGATATTAGAGCACATGAAGCGAAGATTTTATAACCTAAGATTGCCTCGTGAACTTAGGATGAGTTTGGCAAGAGTACTTGGTTCTGATAAGCCGGAGGCATCTGAAGAAGCTGAAGAAGTCAAGACACGCAAGACATGTCTTTCTTGTCAACCGAAACTGAAAAGAAAATCGACGTATAGGTGCTATTCGTGCAAAAAACACGTTTGTTTACAGTGCGCGAAACAAGTGTGCCCTGACTGTGCTTAGAATTTAAGGTGTACCTAGTTTGACTGTGGACATTTTTTTTTCTTTAACTTTTATGTTCCTACTGTATTTTTTTTCTTAAAGTTAAATTAGTCTTAAGTAAGAAACACTATTTTTTATTATTCTGAGAGGATTATTCTTTGTGTTATGATTTTTTATATCTAGTAGTCCGATTTTCCCCCAAAATTCAAGCCAAATATTATTGTAGTCATAAATTTAAAAATATAACAAAGTTTATTTTCTTTCTATGCCTATTTTTTCTTAAAACCCTTTGTTTTCCATCATATTGCAAAGACAAATATTTAAATCAACGCTTTCTTTAAGAAAAACTACATAATATAAGCGGCCTTTCAGGCCTCACGTCGGCACTTACGTTACAAAAAATGCACGTCGGTACTTAAAGGTTAAACAAAACTTAATCAAACAACAAGAATAATAAATATTTTTGTAGACCTACTGTGGCAGATCATCATGGCGTATGGCGAAAGATGTTTGAAACCCATCTCCAAACTTAATTGTTGCAACCAGTCCTCAGCAGCCGGAGTCAGATTGACAGCCGGACTGTAGTAGGTAGACAACGTGAGACAACCTAACCGTTGAATAAACTTTCGGCCCATTCAAATTCATGCAGGTCTTCAAACAACAGCATCTGCTTCTGAATATTCTATCAACTAGTCCTTAATAAATAATCCAACTATCTATATTAATATTGGAATTAAATAATTGAATCTACAGTCTACATTGAAGCATAGTTTAATAAACTTTAATTAGGTCGAGCTTCAATAACTATTTCATCGCAGACTCAGGGTCTAAGCAGATCTTAGACAACGGCTATTCATAGAAACTTATTGAAAAGCCCGTTTGGAAGTCAAAGAGCGACACTGACTTGTTATCTAGAAGACAAGAAGTCGCATTGGTGAATTTGTAAGCCTTTAGAATTGGCCGTTTATTAATATTGCCGTTCAAAATTTACTTTAATAAGACATTATTTAGGAGTAAATTATATGATAATAGCGCGAATGAAGCGTGTGTAATCATATCAGTAATGTCGATGAAACTGCTCAAGTTGTGTCGATTTCTATATGCGTGGATGTCACACAAGTTGTTTGATGAACACTGCTGCAGTATTTCATAATACAACAATGCAGTAGCGAATAAAGTTGCAATTTAACAGGCCTCCATATCCTTATTCGCACAATAGACCCGTCATACACGCTGAGAAGGAAGTCAATAATATTACGTGTCACTGATCTCGCCATCTCAAAAACACATCTATCAATGACAGATACATGTCTTACCAAATTGTCCTTCCTAGGAACGGAAACCTTAGATTTGGTAGTTATTTCTTGTTAAAAGGCCTTCCCCGAACAGCTGGTGTGATTGGCTAATTAAAGTTATCCTTGTCATTACACATTCCTACTGCACGGTTATTAGGTTATTATTAGAGTCCGACCGAAGGTTCGGTTTCGGTTTCGGTTTCGGCCGAGTTTCGGCCAAAAATCAAGTTTCGGCTGCAGTTTCGGTTTCGGCGAAAAATGGCCGAAACTTTTGCCGAAACCGAAACTGATTTCGGAAGTTGTCGTGCACGCTCGCCTAACTTCGTTTCTCGCGACAACGCTTTGGCGGACACTCGCAAACCTGTTTGGGAATTGTTGTACGCCGTTCGGATATCTCTTTAGCAATACAACATAGTCAGTGTGTTAAACAGTAACAATTAGTGATTCGATTATTGATAACTGATAAACATTTTGCTATGAGAACTTCATTTGAAAAAAATAAATAAAAACATTATTAATATTTTTTTATATTATCTTCTATATATACAAAACAGGGAATGGACTGACTGACTGACTGACAGTCAACGCCCAGCCTAAACTACAAGACCCAGGAACTTGTAAAGTTTTACAAGGATTCTTTATAATGCGTAAGTTCCCACTAATAAGGGGTTTTTGGCAATTCACTCCCAAGAGGGTAAAAAGAGGGTTGGAAGTTTGTATGAAACTTCGTCATTTTAAAAGTCACAGTCTTGAAATTTGGGAAGTATATTTTTAGTTTGGTGTCAGTTTCAAATAAAAAGGTTTTTTTTATATTATAGAGAGGGGGGGGGCAAACGAGCAAGTGGGTCACCTGATGGTAAGTGATCACCGCCGCCCATAAGCACCCGAAACCTCCGTGGGGTCGCAGGCGCGTTGCCCGCCTTTAAGGGTGGAATATGTTCGCTTCTTCATTTCGCATTGGTTTGAAAACACTGCGGGAAGCTGGTTCCATAGAACAGTCGTTCGCGGCAGAAAATGTCTGCGGAAACGTATGGTAGTTGATCGCCACTCGTCCAGGTGGTTTGGATGAAACTGCTTTTGTAGCGGGTAGTTCGGTGGTAAAATTTAGCAACAGGAATCAAATCAAATAATTTCTCGGAACACTCCCCAAGATATAGGCGGTAAAAGAAGCACAGGGACGCAATGTCTCTACGCAATGCCAGAGAATCTAAGCAACCGACCAGACTTTCGGCACTGTCAATCCGGGTTGCTCGACGTTGGATACGATCAAAAGGAAGAAGTTGGTACTGTGGTGCTCCAACCCAGAGATGGCAGCAGTACTCCATGTGAGGCCGAACTTGGGCTTCATAGAGTTGGAGACGATGAGTCGGAGTAAAATACCACATTGCTTTACCTACGACACCTAGTTTTTTTGAGGCAAGCTTGGCTTTTTCTTCCAGATAATCACGAAATTGAACGTCGCTCGAGATATCGACGCCGAGAATCCCAATACTTGGTTGTATAACAAGACGAGTGCTCTCAAAATCGAGGGAAACGTCAAAATTCGTTTTTTTGTGGTAATCGCACAGACTTCTGTCTTTTTCGGGTTAAATTGGACCAGGTTAAGACGTCCCCACGAGGAGACCTCTTTTAAGAAAGTCACCATCTAAGACACAAGTCCGTTCCGACATTCTGTCACATGTGCGTTAGAAACATTTGCATGATCGGTGAAAGAAGTATCACTCACCCCATGGGGGTTAAAAAGGTGTTTGAAATTTTGTTTACAGGAGTTCTTTAAAATGTTTAAGTTCCCACTAAAAAGGGTTTTGGATATTACACTCCTCAAGGGGTCAATTTTTTACTTAAAATTTTCTAAAAGCGAGCTTGATAATGTGTAAGTTTCCACTAAGAAGGGGTTCATAGTGGTTTATAGAACGTAGTCTACGCGAGCGAAGCCACGGGTGGAAGTCTCGTATTAAATTAATGATTACAACAAAATTAATATACTGTGATTCCATTTCATGTCCCAATTAATGCAGGATAATGGGTAAAAAGCACCGAATTTCAGTATTTTAAGGAATTTTATACCTGACCACGTGAGTTTCGGTTTCGGTTTCGGTTTCGGCCGAAACTGAAGCGACGGCCGAACATTCGGTTACGGTTTCGGTTTCGGCCAGAAAACCAGTTTCGGTCGGACTCTAGTTATTATTATTATACCTAACGATAACGAGCTTTTAACAATAGTGATGTTATTTTCCTATTAGTTCTAAACTTCGTGCAATTTAAAATAATTATATTGTAGCTTTAACTAAAGGCGTATTATTTTACGTAAATAATTAGAACAAACGAATGACATTTACGAGTATTAGGTATGTACCGATAACCGATGAAATGACGATCGTAGATAAACGTTCGTAGAAAAAGAGAATAACATAAACGTGTCCATCCTGTTTCCTTGAATTGTGGGTTTATCGAACTATTGGGAACTGCAAATTACTTAGAAATAGAGTAGAAACGCCTTGACGAACGTTTCCGCTGTGGAACGAGCCGGTGCAGTGGCGAGTGCGCGGGCGCCGGCCATGGTGCTGCGCGAGGGTTGAACGCTCGCCATATTAACGACCAATTAACGTTTTATAGTCTCTTCAATGATCAGAGAATTAGCAATAAACATTCGACTCCTGGTATTTGCTCGGCCCGTGGATGTTATCACAATTTTATCCTCGGCAACTTCTCGGAAAGTGAAATAACCAACTTAACACTTCACCTTCTGCCCACACATCATTAGATGAGACTGGAATTGAAAACTCGTTTCACAAAAAAGTTATTTTATGCAGGTGTTTGTCGACTACAAATTCTTCTCCTTATCTGAAATCCCTTAATATGGAATCGCATTGACAGCTTGGAATTTTTATGTGAAGAAATGTTTATGTTGTCATCTCAATATCAATAAAATGTTGACTACGTCTAATTTTATTAGGCTGATTTACTTGCACACGTAACCGTATGTGATTCATTTTAGATTTTAATTTTATGTTAATCAGTTTAACACAATAGGGAAGATGCATATATAATAATTATGAAAATTTTATGACTAAAATGTTAAAATAATATAAAAGAAAGGTCACTGCAACATTTTTATTTTACATAATGTTGTTTTTTAACTGTAATTACGAATTAAAAATAACTGAAACGAAACGTATTTTAAAACAGCAATCAACTTATTTGACGTTAGACATACAAACTTATTTGTTCTGATGGCGGCGTCGCTATTGTCAGTATAGAACTGTCAATAAATATCGCTTTTGCATTGCATTTCACGTAGTTCCAATTTTGGCCACCGGAACACATAAGTTTGTCGGTCTATATGGTTGAAAAAGTAAATATTATTTTATCGGAATATTAATTGCGTTTTTGTAATAAATATGGAAGTTGGGTTCATCAAAGCAGACTCCAGGTATTTACCAAGAGTTAGTGTTGACATGGTTCTAACTTTATTTGTCGAAAGTGCAGAGTTTTCAAGGGTAGAAATGAAAGGGACTAAATTACTACGGTATGTATAAATCATAGTTGTTAAACTTTGTATTTTCGCAGCTTGAAACCACTTTTTTCTCAGTTTTGGGTCAGAAGGTCCTGTCAAAAACAATTAATTTGGAAACTTTGTTGAAATAGATGTGTGTTGACCGTGTTGACTCGTGTTTTATGCCAATGTCCACATTGGCATAAAACACGGTTTTTTTCGGAATATTAGTGGTATTGTTATGATCACCTGATGTTGATAGATAGTCCATTTTAAATTTTTTACAAAAAAATATTTCAAAACTCGAAAAAATATGCAAAAGTATGAAAGCCAGCGACGAACAAGTACAGTGAAGTACGACCACTCGACTAGTGAGGCAGTGACAAGACTTGAGTGACGTCATTCATGTCATCGGAACCATAGGTCCGTTTTCGCGCGAAAATTAAAACGGTCAATTTAAAACCGCATTTTTTCCGATAAATTACAATGTATTAATTTTTTAATTTAACTGTGGTTTATTCTACATGGAATTCTTTAAAATGAAGACAAAAATAAAAATAGTGCATGTTCCCTATTGTGTTGTCAATTACCTACCTAGGTATTTATTATAAATCCTTACCGCTTTACTTGTTTTATTGGCGTCTATAAATGGCATAGTCTATGCATAATCTGAATTTTTCAGCGAATAACTACATCTCTAGCTAGTGGACGTGTAGTCGCTTCTAGTCACATAGTCTTTTCTATTCTAGGAATAGGACAAGCTTCTTACCATAACTGTAGACGAGTTAATACATTGTACGTTATATCTATTTGCTTGGCATACTAAATGAATTATACATCTTAAAAACAATCTAGTTGAATTTACTGTCTGCTGCTCTATTGATAATAGAAGAAATAAGTGGATCGGTGTGTGTTTAGTATTAGACTAATTAATGAACTGCCACAAGTGTGACAACAACTCTGGCACAGATACCAAGTGCTGCGTACAGACGAATGTTTTGAACGTATTTTTAAACGGCGCTATCTGAGGCAGGGCCGCGTCAGGCTCACGCAAGATGATAATTCGTCGACGTCACGTTGTGGGCGGCTCGGTCCTGTCAGAGTGCATTATAATGACCGCTCGCGGTTCAAGGAAGTGTCGATAATTGTTCGTGTACGCGGCTAATTTCGCTTCTAAGAAAGGCCATTGCAATATTCCGTGATAACGCTGCGATAATGATATCGCCGCTCCAGCCCGCCTCCGTGGAATTGTTGTTTTCCCGCTCGGGAAAGCTTCTTTGAGAATCCTTCGATGGAATCTTGATCAAGAAGCTGCATGCCAATTCAGATAAACATAGATTAGGATTTGATCCCAAGATTTTAAATTACGAGGAAAATAAGTAGAATGAACAAAACAAAGCTATTTGGAAGTATTTCCTTGGAATTGATAATTAACTCTTGTCATAATTGTTATTATAGATAAAATTGTTGATAGGTATAATGAATTTAAAAGTAGTTTACTATAACAACGAATAAATTACTGATAAAAATCGAATCGAAAAATCGAATCGTCTACTCATTATGTTGTTTGCACGAATTCTAGGAGAACTCTTAACATTCTGAATCAGATAAGGATTTGTACAGTTTCCAAAGTTTTGATTTGGATTATAAATTCTTGTAAAATTTCTATCAAGAATGTTAAAATTGTTCGATACGGTCACAAGGTTGTTAACATTTACAAGTCAGTCAGAATTTGTTTATTGCTCCATAACAATTTTACCTTGATCGGAAAGTGTCTAACATGTATAATTTTGTACATTGACTTGAAAAATAAAGGCTCATGAATCAGAGGCGTCCATTACATGATTAACATATCGAGAGTCCCAAACAAAAACACTTCTATTTCTGTTACCTCATGGAAATTTGCCATTATCCCGGAAAAAGTGCAACATAAAACTATGTCCTTTTCCATGGTCTAGGTACTCTAGGTAGTCTGTCTATGAAAATAAATAAAAATGGGTAAAAAATAAATCGTAATTAAATCAAGTTACTTTCGCATTTAAAATGGTACAATGGGCTTCAATTAATTTGCCTCGTTCAACTAATAGAACGATTAAAGCGATGGCGTAGAGTATTTATATAAATCGTTTTATATTAGTTGGATTCCGTCGAAGACGCGGTTCTCGCGATCGTTTGTTTGCGCGTTTCCCGCTAAAGAGTTGCGCCTGTTCGCGCAACAGCTAACGAGCGGTGTTATGGCGTCGCGTACAACAACGCGTTAACTTACGAGCAAAAAACAACTTCTCAACATAACCTCTCTTTTTAACGATCTCTTCCACGAATTTGAATCTCTAATCTAATAACATTACTTTCATCTCCTGAGTTTCCTCCCTTTAGACTTCAGCTTCGTTGGGCACATTTTTGATGCTAGCAAAATAATTTGTATGTATGTGATTTTACTGACTTAAAATTTATACATATAAAAATAATTTACAGGGGTAAAGACCGTGTTTTGTATAATTCTGCCTACATAATATACTTATAGTCATTGCCACTAAGGCTACCCCGTCCACCGCCTAAGAGTTATGTGAAAACATCAAGTCTTAGCATTTACGTACATAAAAAAAGTTACAATTTGATGACGGTGCGAACTCGAACAATATGGAACCTTTCAAGATAAGTTTGCACAAAAAATAATATATTTTTAAGTCTTGTTTTGAATTGATAACTTGCCAATAAGGAAAATGGTTCGCCCATTCAATACACTTCTAACACCCGTACATATGAGTACATATTGCTAACTATATAAGTATTCTAAACAAATTGCTATTTTGGAAGTCGCTGGTGTATTATTGTATCCAATGCAATTATCGTGCTTACGTATCATGTACGTAAAAGCTGTTAAAGATTTTTGCTACTGTTTTGGAAACTTCCACTGGCTAATTTGCCTTCGCAGTACTAAGGAAACAAAAGTTTATTGTTTCTAATTCCTACTAGTTTGAAAACTACGATTCGGTTCTGTAGAATACGTGACGGTTTGGTCCGGGCTGCGAATAACATTGGTATTTGTTCCTTTTGACACCGCGGGGCACTGTGTGCGAACAAAGGACCAGTTTTGAACTGACTCTTTCATTCATATGGCTTTATCCTCTTTTCAATGGACCTGCTTGTATCTCATGTGTTTTATTTTTTATTTCATCAAATATAAAACTAGAATAATATAAAAAGAACACCTTTTTTCAAAAACCAAGTATATCTTTATTCAACCGCATGACATGAAGTTTAGTTAATTATTTTATAGGATTATTATTCCCATATTGTCCCAGACAAATCTTATTCCGACTCATTAATGTTTATGTATGAAGCATATTTTGGCATTATACAAAAACTCGCTACATAATGCAGCACCATCTTGAAAATGAGGTGGTTGGAGACGCTGGCGTTCTCGTACTAGATGTTTTATTTATTATATTAGCGTAACTTTAATGTCATTCTTGTTTTGTTTCTGGTAAAGTTGAAATTGGCCTGCACATCTGTGCGAGGTGCCATGCTGTGTCGCCCGATGTGCGTTTCATAGAATGCATTTCGACGCGCCGAATTTTTCTTTGTAACGCTAAATTCGAGCCCATGGTAGGTACTGAAGAAGACTGAATGCAGTCTCGGTAGTTAGTCAAGTCTTTAGCGAGTTCCTGGGATTGTGTCTATTTGTTCACGAGTTGTTTATATCGTAGTACGGAAAGATTTATTGGTAACTGATAGGATAGATAAAACACGCTTAACCGTGATAATAATAAGGCTCATTGAGACACAAGTGGCGTTCTCATTGAATACAAAATCATATCTTAGTAAACAGTTTATATAAGGATTAGGTAAGCTTTAGGGTAGTGACACCGGTTTGCCGGCCAGCACCAGTTTCCGACCACTTCACACGTTTTTTTGAATAATAGATAGTCTATAGACAGCTCATTTCTAATTTCGCGCTAGTCGACCTGGACAAACTCCACGGTTCTTAATCCAACAGCATGACTTTATAATTTGCGAACTGAGCCCTCAGTCGCCATTTCAAAATTTGGTGTGTTGACACGTGACAAATTTAGCAAAAATAATTACAGGTGGATCGATTTTCAAAAATAAGATTTTGAGTGTTACTATTATTTTATAGGGGTTTGATTTGGTTTGTGTGTAGGATAAGATGTTTAATTTCAATATTCAAGTGCCCAAACTCACCAAACATTTCATAATTTGTAATATTTTAGGTGGTCGGGCAATAGGTTATCGATTCATATCAAAATCTAGTTTCCGACCGGGTGGTCGGAAAACCGGTTTATTTACGTCATTTTACTTTGCCTACATTGCGGAAACCTTAAATGAACCAACATAGATTCATTTACATTTGTGAACAGCTAGGAATTTGTGACTTGACAACCAGTTTCCGACCGCCAGTATACCTCATAGTTTCAAAGATAATGACCTTTAAAAATACCAAAAGTTTAGCGGCCGACAACCGGTGAAAACGAACCCTGTTAACGGCCGTCTTTAACAGGCGGTCGTTATCTGGTAAAATTGTACCTTTTCCGGCCGTTCAAAAAAATCCTACTTCCTACTATATAATATTATATGTATGTATTATGTATATGTATGTATATCTTACTTCTTATCTTACTTAATATTATAAATGCGAAAGTCTAGATATTTGGATGTTTGGATGTTTGTTACTCAATCACACCAAAACGGCTGAACGGATTTAGATGAAATTTGGCACACGTATAGTTTATAACCCGGATTAGGACATAGGCTATAAAATTTCTACGGGAAACGTCTTATTCCTGCGGGAATAACAATTTTGAAACTACTGAACCGATTTGAATAATTCTATCACTGTTGGAAAACTACACTACCCCCGGTCAACATAGGGTACTATAATTGATCCCGGAAATGTGGGGGGAAGGGGGGGGATATTTGAAAAAGGGGATTACGGTGTGTGAAACCGCAGGCGGAAGGCTAGTAAGATAATATAAAAAATATAGAAGAGAAGAGAGAAACGTAATTAGTCATAAATAAAACGTTATTTGAACAAGGAAATTAAACGCACCCGATAAATACTAAACATTTAATTTATTTCTGTTTGTTACATTTTTTAGTTTGTGTTTTTGTTTTTTCGCGCCTCGATGGTCTAGTGGTTAAAGTACCGGGCCGAGATCGCGGTGTACTGGGTTCAATTCCCGGGTCGAGCTAACTTTGTGTCACACTGCTCGGGTTTGTGATCACCAATCCGCATTTGGCAAGCGTGGTGATTAAGCCAGTACCTATCATTGTAACGATAACTTGATTTCAAGGATGGAGGCCTTTGCCCTACAGAGAAGCATGCCGACAGAACGGAGTTCCAACATTAATAATAATAATAATAATAAATTCATTTATTCGGATAACTTTTTGATCCATATATTAGTAACAAGAGGTCTTACGTCTAATGTTAGAATCGAAACAAGATAGGCTTTTTGATCGTGTTCCAAATCAAAAGAAATCAACAAATATGACCTTTTGGTTACTCAATTGTATTTTTAGGTCGCAAAAGAGAGTAAAAATATACCGCTTTTTTGATTTCATTAACTGTTTCACTTTCATACTATAATATACCCTATGGCTATTGAATAAGACTCATTTTTCTACCGTAAATTAGGTGGTCGATAACCGGTGCACAGGCGGTCGATAACTGGGCCAAACGGCCGATAACCGGTGTTTTTGCTATTTTGACGAATAATACATTTTTTAAAATTATGTATCTCTGCTACGTTTATAAACGTTAGGTTTTATAAAACTAGACTATTGTAAGATCAAATGTTATTTTTTTTGTAAATCTTGACGTACAGCATCATGATAGAAATCAACTCTGAAGTCAACAAGTCGCTTAAGTGGTCGCAAACCGGTGTTTCTACCCTAGTTAACCCTTTACTTGGAAGGCTTTGGTTAGAAGGGATTCAAGCAAATCCAGTTATGTATGTTTTAACTTTAAGCATGTAAACATGTAACATTTTGTCTGGTTCTTCGTACTAAGATTATTAGATCAGCAACCCAGACAAACACATTTTGGTGTTGAAAGCATACCCTAATAAAAAGAGTAGATAAGGCTTAAATGAAAAAGGTGTTTTCCTAAATAAGATTTAGGACTTGAGATCACATGAAATGAAATTCCTTGAATGTAATTAGGTCTTTTATAACGAATTCGTTCTAATACTCGTACAATCGCGATTTAAACTGCAAGTAAGAAACGATTTGCCAGCTGCACTCGTTGCATTGCCGGGCAATTGCAACGTCCTCGGCAGTGGAGTAGGCAACGACAGTAGTTGCTCAGTACACATTTCAAGTGGTGCGCTGTTATGATTGGACACCGGAACAAGTTTAGAAACCCGTCCTGTCTCCGTCCCCCTAGCCTACAAAACCTAAACAAGCGTGGTTAGGGCTGACGACAAGAAAAGCCGGGTCACTTCAAGTATCGAATCAATATCATAAAAAAGAGAAAAATAAATTACAAAACCCATAAAAAGATGCTCAGCAATAACCAGAGCTGACATGGTGCTATATTCGAGAGAGCGATTGTTTATCTCTCCAGATTGCGGGCTAAAAAGGTTAAAGGCAATCGTTAAAGTTGTTATTTTAATAAGCTGTATCGGGAATAATATAAAAAACAATAGTTCTTTATCGTATACCTACTCATGCAGTGTGTTGTTAGTGTTTTGGAACTTACATTCATTAAGATCAATTTATTGAGAATCTTCGGGGCTTGCCCAATGACGTTCAATATACAACTAGACACCCAATCTCTAAGAAAAATTCCTCAAAAAACGTCTGAGCGGCGTTGACACAGATGACATTAACACATTCGTTCAAATTAACACCTTATCTCGTGGAAGTTAGTGTTTAATGTCAATTGTATACAACTAAACGAAAACTCTGCCCATTAGTCGGGTGGGCAGACTTTTGCTTCGGACAATATTTGAGCGTGATTGGGAGTCTAGTTTTTTAATTGAACGTCATTGGGCTTGCCACATTGCGAAGCGAAAAAAATCGTGACCTAATCATCTTCTAAAAATCTGAGTAGTACAAGGCCTGTATGTAGGTATAGGTTGTTCGCTTGGCAGCCCTTGCCGGCTGCGAGCAGCCCTGCGCGTGCGTCGCGGCTATTTGTGTGCTACAGATAATAATATGACGCTTGCCATTGACCTTTTATTTAAGCCCGATAAGCCCCTCGCAAGTGCTCGGTCCCGGCCACTGACACGACAAACACGCGTAGCGATAGTCACTTATTCAACTATCGTACTAAACTGTCTTATAAGCAAAAGTAAAAGCTAACATTCGATAATTATAATTTCTTTTGAAATCACCTATTCCCCAGTAAAACTGTTTATGTAAATTCTTTGTCTCCATCGGCATAAATCGCTTCGTTTTATTGAGAACAAAATAAACGTTTTCTGAGAAACATTCTAATTCAGCATGACACAAAGTAAAGGCGGACACGTAAAATCAATTTATTTTGCCACAAAATTCGGCTTTATTATCGGGTCAATAAATTATATGGACGATCGATGTCAAATCCAGAGGCTAAAAGGTGACAAGGTTTTGTTACCTGGACATATTTAGCCGTAATGGCATTAGACTATTTAGATAGAGGATGTATAAGGCTTTACCATTTTTTTTTTAGTTTCTAACATTTATAATGCAGACATTTTCGACAAATGCCTTTCAAGACTCTAATTTTACGGTTATCATAGAAAATGACTAAGTACTACTCATTAGTTTAACTAAAAAGTTGGGCTGGTTAATAGCGATTAGGCTAGAAACACTCGTTCCAATCGGGTATAAAAGGAGAAACCGGGGGAGTTTAGTGGGTAGTAGACGCTTTAGTCTCGAGTCCCACACACAGCCGCAGGTCTAGCTAGCCTGCGGTTATGGTACATAAACCTCCGCAAAACAAAATAAGGATAAATAAGGCTTTACCTCTTTTCAGAGTTTCTAACATTTAAAGTGTAGACATATTTTAGACAAATGCCTCTCAAGACTCCTAATCTTACAGTTATCAGATAACGACTACTCATTAGTTTAAATATGGTAATGAAAATTGAAAACTACTGTACCCCTGGCACACAGGGCAGGGTCACTACCGAGACAGGCCCGATGGCGCATTTGATAGTGACCCTGCCTTATGCGCCAGGGGTCGAATCCCACCAAAGCCAAAGACAAACACTTATGTAATTAACATTTCTGTTTGTTCTGTGTCTGGATGTATATTTGTATTGAAGTATATATTTGTGGTGCCTTCGTTGATTCTGATACTCATAACACAAGTGCTTAAGCAACTTACTTTGGGGTCAGATTAATGTATATTGTATGTGATGTCCAATATTTATATAATTAACATAGTGAATGTTTGTCCAGGGCACCACCCCAGCTCCAACGGGTGACCTGATGGCGGACCTGCACGCCAAGCTGCTGATGCGGCGGCGCGGCATCTCGGGCGCCGAGCGAGGCGGTTCCGTATTGCACACGCTGGCCAGCGTCATCCCCGAGCCCGACCAGTCCTCGCAGCACTCCTCCGACGGCAGCGACTGGGAGTAAGCTTGCCGAATACTATCGCATCAGCTCGACATCAACCAAGTGTCGCCAAAAACGTCTTGGATGCCTACTGCGAATCTCACCTGGCATCGATTTTTACCCGGGCCACTGTCATCCGTGAGCCAGCACACCAGTTGTCGCCGCAGAACCTCTCAACCGAGAGCGACTGAGTGTGCACCTATCTGACTAGGACTTCCCATCAATACTAACCACTGAAATCCAGCTGGGCCTATCACCGTCAACGTTTGATGTGCTACTGGAGTTTCAAATACCAGCCCTTCATTCCTATAATCTACACTAATGTCGAGTCAATTTAATAGGTCACATTTGACAGTTCATATAAGCAAAGAAAAATATTCCATACGCTAAGGGAATAAAACTCAAGAAAACAACGTCAGTTCTTTTAATACATACAATTATTCATTTAGAAAATTAGACTCTACTCCTGATGACATAAGAAGCAGTTTTCTTTGCATAAATTAACTGTCAAATGTGGCCTATTAAAATGACTCGAGTGTAATGATGGTGACTTTTTGTAACTCAACTGTCGAACAGGGGCGTGCATAGGTTTTGAGACTAGGTAGGCAGTAATTTTTTTTTCTCAGGTCGATATGAAACAAATACCTACCATTGGTATTTGTTTTTGGTATTATAAAGGGATAGATCGAAAATATTTTTTTTGTGCGGACGGATAAGAACAACATTGTAAAACATGCATATTTATTGGCAAATAAATAAAAAACTCACATTAGTAAATGTTTTACTAACGCTAACTAGGTCAAAAACGTCAATAAAATTTGCCCAGTGCGCACCAGCGCGCCAATTAAAATTATCGTAATTTATGTATTTTAATTTTAAGTGCATCAAATGAATATAGGTACCTATTTTTCTGCGTGATAGTAAACTTATATTAGGCGTTGGCGAGAAACTTATCCAATCATAATTTATCTAAACAAAACAAAACGTAATTTGGGGACATTCACATACCGTACATTGTCATTTCTCCATCGTCAGAAATGCACTCACTTCACACAATGTTCCGTGTTGCTCGAAGACACAAAGATTGTTTAAAATATCAGTGCACTCCACACAATAACTAGCAAGTTATTTAAATAGCAATTAAAAGTTTTAAGGGGGGGTGGGAGTACATAAAAGAGGCATAGACCGACAAACTTATCTGTTCCGGTGGCGGCGTCGCTACTGTCTATTTAGAACTGTCATTAAATATCGTTTTTGCATTGTATTTCACGTAGTTCCAATTTTGGCCACCGGAACAGATAAGTTTGTAGGTCTCGTCCAAATATGGCGCCGCGCTCGCACATTTCGTAGTTTTTTAAACATAGTAAACGAGACACTAATTTTATCAAGTCAAACTGCGAATTTATCTGTAAATATTTAGTGGCTATAATTGAGTGAAAATTCAAATTTTAATTGGCAGGAGCTTAGACATAAAATACGAAAATCCTTAAAAAAAGGGGTAACTTTGGGATTTTTTTCTATCGAGTGAAGTTTATAAAAACATGTAATTGAATGCGATTTTAACTAGATCAGATCCTTAACTGATACATATATTTTTTTTAGAATTGAAAACACTGATTTGTATGTCTCAGGTGGCTTTTAAAAACCATACGCGCGGCATCTGCGGAACTACACAGCCTTAACACACGCACCCATGACATGAAGATAGGTTATCCGAAATGTAAACACCTCAGAACAAGAACTAAAGGCTGTTCTGAGGTAAACACAAACAAAAAGCATGATTTTGACCTTGACGTAAAACAAATAACATTTCATTACTTTTTTAAGCCAATAACTTCTGGGTGTGTGTTTTCAATGGGAAAGTAAAATCTATCTATTATATCAATATTATAAAATAATTTTAAGATACAAATCAGCTATTAAAATTGTGATAAATATTAAAAATTGATTAAAAATAGTTGTAAGCTGATACAATTATTTCTTTTAGCGCCATCTATTGAAGTCGGTGGGATTCACAAGAACTGATATGTTTGCTTGCTTAATGCGGAAGTAGGAACGTCTGTAATTAATAAATATTGTTATTTATTAGCTTAAACATAAAAAAATATGGATTATAATTCGTCTTTTATTATATTTTGATTTTTCTGCTATAAAATTATCGTATAAATCAATGGTTAGCCAAACTTAATTCTTCGAGTAGGCTCGCTTACCCAATGCGACTATTTAAGAAGTCGTTCTTTCTGGTTATTGTGCTATACGCAGGAGTGACATTTCCATTTTGTCGTATGACACATTTTATACGAAAATGTTTTTTGACAAGTTCGATTGTATGGAGCTTGGTAGGCAGCGCTCGGCCAGTGCTTACCTCGCTTCTATACACACGTAGGTATACGTATAGGTCATGAATGCGCCGTTTTGATGAAATTATGAAGTGTTGGGGGAATAATTTAATTTCTGATTTATGTTTTTAGATTTATTATTACAATATTTTTTAAGGATTTCTGCGAATGATTTTTAAAAGTAGGCACTGCCTATCTGCCTATATGGGATGCACGCCCCTGCTGTCGAACAGTATATAACTATGACAAGCAAAAATATAAAATAAGGGACTAGACATAAATCATTATAATGGGCTGTATATTATACTATTGGCATAATCGTGAATTAAAAATAATTCCATGTCTCAACATAAATGAATACCACTGAAACTACACATCAACTGAAACGTATATGTGCATTTTTCTAAAAAATCAACTGTTTGTTGCTATTGTTATATTTGTTCCACGATACGATTGTATTTGTAGTGTAATAATTGTAATGTTATTGTTATCAGCGGCTACTATGACTCGGTCTGTATGTAAGAGTACGTAAACTGGGTATGTTAATGTGTTTAACTAAGTGTACGTAAAAATACGTATAAGTACTGATGGTTCCCGCGTACTTACTGATAGCGTGATAAGTAGGAGGTACGGATTTAACATTGTGAGTGACGGACAGATTGGCTCTGTGCAATAAGTATCTTTGGAACTTCAATAGAGCAGGGTTATTAGCTGGACCAGATTCCATAGTAGTATTGTATAATAGTAAATGTCTCTTCAACACGAAGCCTCAAAGATTCCTTTCCCATCAGACCAAAGAATTCGACAATTTAATGCCAGCTTAAACAATACCTACCAATTAAAAGGCAGCATATTATCCTAACCAAACAAATTTGTATTGGCAACATAAGTAGACCTACCAAATCCAATCACTAGGAAAACAAGTACATTTATTAAACACTATTTTAATAAGTTAGTTATGCATATTTGATTAGACACCCTGTATATCTGACACCCTGTACATCTATCAGCCTGTATAATATTAGTATTTCTATTAAATACCCTATTTTTCCCTAAAAGAATAAACAAATCAATGAACTGACTAACCCGGCCGGGAATCATGTTTATTGGTATTAACAATCACTAGTAATATAACTGTATAATCATTTTGCATTAATCAATTGCAATGGTAAACAATTATTAACAGTGAACCTACCGATAAAAACCATTATTTCAATTATGAGAAAATAAAGGGAAATTAATTAATTAGTGTGTGCATATAATATTCCCTGTTTAATAGATATTTTGTATGCTCATGCACATTATAATTATAATAATGATGAGGAAAAAGATTGGGAAAATCTGTACTTGTGACATAACTATAGTTATCTATACATGTTTTAATTATCATACCTACCATACTATTTATCGGTTATTTATGTTGCTTGTTTTTTAACAATACATTACATTACACTACATTTTTATTTTTAATTACTTTTTTTGGAAAACAAATAATTTTTACTACACTTATAAAAATTAACATAACATTAATAACATAAATCAGCAGTTTTTACCCATAAAATAAAGTCAAAGTATTAATAAATGAGAATAAATATGTACATTAAGATAATAAAATTCCCAAGATAATCAATATTTTTCGCGTAGAATTCCCCGGTTTCGCATTATTCACATTTTTCCATATCGGATAAAATGTGGTTTCTTTTTTAATTGGCATCCCCGTGATGATTTCATTGGAAATGTTACGCGTAATAAATGGTTTTTACGCATGAACGCAAAATTATCGTTCCTTTTTTTAAATTGTATAATATTAACTTTTCATGGACATTATTCACAGAGCCATTTAGTCCTAAAATAAATAATGTTTGTCTGAAACCAGACGAAGGATACATACTTTTTTCTATACAAAGGAAACTAGCGAATCAATACAAATACAAAATGTTTACGAACACAACTGTTTGCATTGTGGATTAAATGCGCGACCTCTGGCATAGACGAGTGGCGCAGTAGCCTCAACCACTGCACCAAATCCTTTGTCAAATGTTCGTATTTTGATTGTACATAATATGCTAAATAGCTCAAGGCATTTTGTTTTATCTGAAGCTTGTATAAATAGGCTCAGCGATAGTTGTCGAGACATTTTTACTTATAGTATTTACAGAGATCGGAAAAGGGCCCTCTCGTTCCGGGAGGTTATTACGATAATCGCATTTCCCACTAGTGGCTATCTCGGTTTCGTTTCCGAGAAGGTGCGCGGCGCATTAAGTCTTCCCCGCAAACTATCAACTGGTTCGGCTAATCACCCGATTTCCAGAATCGAGAAACAGATAGAAGCGCATAATCGCCGCGGCCCACTTACGCGGAAGTCGCTAATTCTACGACATTTCGTCGGCAATTAGTTTATTATTATAGCTTCTTATTTATATTGTTTCAACGGTCCTTCATAATTACGTAATTTAAGTAATAACGCCTCTTCTATGAATGGCTTCGACGAATTTGAAATGGTGCGAGATCTGACTTAGAGAGGATTTAAATGCAGGTGATCACGACCGGCGCCTGTTTCCGGACGGGAATAGGGTTTTTTATTTCTACAAACAATTTGTAGCATTCGTAATAATGTGTGGTTTGTTATGATGATCTTTTTAAATTTTTATATAGATTGATGAACAAATAGATCTGTGAATAGGGATACGATTCTAGACTGGTAGGAAGTATGTTGTAAGAACATGTGATGTGATGGATATGCGTGCCTATTGTAGGGGGTGCTATATTATACAATGTTTTAGCATACTTTAATTTTATCAATTTCTATATTATGTTTACTTTTGTGCGAATGTGATATGATAATAAATAAGATATTTAGCTTTACTGTTACAAGCCAACGAACAAAATGTTAATGTTTTGAGATTCTGTAAGCTCTGTTTTTGTGAAGGGATGTGGAAATTAGCTTTTATTTGTTACGAATTATTATAACATGCAATTAAGAAAAGTAATTGATTTTTATGCTTAACTATAAATTTTGTTGTAGCTGAGATTATACATAATATAATATTGAAAAATACGATAACCGATACTCTAGCAATCGAGCACTCCGTATCAGAACTCACGAAGAGTTAACGAGTTGAACATTCATCTACTTTTTATTTAACTGCTAACAATTAATCTTCGAGAGTTTGAGATCGGAGTCTGCCGTCGTAAATACTAATATTGTTATTGATAAACAAATACAAAATAGGTAATATGTCTGACTACCCGCGTCGTAAACGTCAAGCGTCATCGAGTGCTTAGTATTGAGAAGTGTGTTTGAAACGACCGCACGTAGGAGTGATAGACGTATTGACGACAAACCGATGGCAAGTTGAACGTTTCGATGAACTAATGTATAAACAATGTTATTTTTATATAATAAGAATGGTCTAATTATTAGATAAAAAATACATAAAATTGTTTTTAAATTTCAGACAGAAACTAGGGAATCAACTAGAGATAAAAAAAGTTCTAGCTATCGAGATTTTGTAAATTAGCACACGGTCGTAGTAGATATGAAACGAATTTAAATGTTTTAGTTGGTAAGGTAATGTTAGGGCTCTTTCAAATTAGACGGCTACGGTACGGTAGTCGCGCGTTTGCCGCACCGCGAACGCTCGACATAAAGACGACAACCGTACTGTTGCCGCACCGCGTGTTTTGTATGAAAAATAACGACCGGCCGGTCGCGGTGCGGCAAACGCGCGGCTACCGTACCGCAGCCGTCCGACACAAAACGTCTAATTTAAAAGAGCCCTTAGATCATTGTTGATACGTCTGAATCCACCTTTAAGATCACTCGTTGAGGTTAACGCGACTGTTTATCTTGCTGCAACATGGATTTTATGCAGGACGTACAACGATGTTTTACACTGTAGATTGTAGAAGCGTGCTTTTGCATGCCCGTAGCGTTGTTGTCGGCAGGGTTTAATACGTCGTTCCAAATATTACTCTAGTGAGTGCAACGTGACAGGGATTTGGTATGGGCGCATTAGGTAAATCGCCGCGGTACCTTCTTTATTTCGGTCACATTTGTATGCCGCATGACGGACCCGTCCGCTTCACAGTTAGTTCCGATGAAAGTAGCTGGCTCTGTGTTTAGCATTACACGCGGGTTAACGCAGGACGATTCTTTTAATCGTGTGCGACTCCTTACGCCATCACTAGCCCGTTCACATAATTACTTATGTAGCGAGTTAACATAAAAGCGACGGTCATCGTTACATTAGAATAGAGACTTTACATAGGGCATCATCGTAATCCCTACGGGTTCATGGTGGTGTATACAGTTAAGCTTAGTAAATTGAACGTTGTTGTTGGTATCTTTATACATAATTGTTGTTTCAAATTATAATCAACTTTTGTGAATGAACTGTCACACGTGTATAAATTTTAAGGGCCTTTTAAAGTTTTAATGTTAACGATAACGTGTCGAATATTAATGTCAATATTATAGTGAAAACATACCTTTATAAATACTAGACTAGGATTCATTTAAATATTTTAAACTAATAATGGACCATATTTCTCATATAAGTAAGTAAGCATTTTCAGTCTATTATCCATAATTAGTTATAGAATTGTGAATTATTTTCATCGAGTCATTTCATCATTTCGTACGTACTTATATATCTCTTTTTATTAATTAACTGCTTCATCATATTCATACGAATCTGAATAAACTGAGGTACATATTTGCCTTAATGTATATATCAGTCTATTCAAGTGGAACATTTGTCAAATTAGTCACGCGCCATGTGTTTACAGCTAGGAGCCGGGTCTTGCCTGCGTGACGTAATTCGGACCTCAATAATTGTTGCGTTACGATTTTACATTACCGATTTTCAACGATTCTGTTTTCCGAGTACCTGTACTCCATCTACCTATATTTACTTTCTGTTCCGAGTAACCGCCGGCTGACCTTTGTTTCTGAGAATGTGAAATATTTTGATTAACGATCAAGGTATTTATTTAACGCTGACATTGCATGTTGCGCGATAAAATCACCCTTCTTGAATCCGTCGCGTTAATTGTCGAGAATGATTTGCAGCTATTTATTTTGTGTCTTGCATTTTTTACGGGCGCACCCGATTTTAAATCGCTGCTTAATATGAAAGTAATATAGATACGAGGGTAGATATTGCGCGCTGGGCTATCGGTTTAATGAACGCCGTGAACTGCAGCGGCCTTGTTGCATGCGCGGAAAGGAAATTAGTTTTTGCGCTAAAACGGTCATGCTCGCTCATGGTTACGATAGAGATTATATAAACATATTTCATATTTTGCAGCTGCCGTTTATGGATGTTTAATAATGCCATTTTAGCCTATCTTAAGAGTTAAGTTTTAACGTCGGTTATTGTACTAGTAGGAATAATTTGTACGAATGAAGTGAACACGAGTAAGTAGTTGTAAGTTGGATTAAATATTATTGCTAAATCGGCTAATTAAATTACAACTGTTGATATTATCAATAGAATTTGTTATCAAATTATGTATATATTATTAGTGGTAATAACGTTGTAATTGTATAAATATTTTAGGATGTACCTAGCTACTTTTATATTATGTTAGAAATTATGAATACTTGCCTTTATAGTGTTACATTAAGTTTTGACTGATTGCTTTACAAATTACATGATCTTGTGTTATTATTGTAACTAGTATATTTACACTCCATGCATTTTTAAGTTAATGCAAACATTTTAAACACTAATTAGGTACAACAAAATAATAGTCAACAACTATCTTAATGTTTAAGATGGATTAGTGTTTTATTTTGATGACCTGTTTATTTAAGGTAATGATTTATTTATTCGCAGCAAATATTTTACGAACTCCTAATAGATTTATTGTATTTATAATTCATGTTTCTATGAATTTTGATAACTGCGCTAATCCGTCTGATAGTTAATGTGATTTGTACATATTTATCGACGCATCCCGAGCGCTCCGCGGCGCCCGCGCTGCGTCGGCGTCTGTTTCCGCCGTACATGTCTTTTGTATGATTGAAATGAATTTTAAATGTTATGATGTATGGTCACTAATTAAATGTAAATTAAATATTAGCTTGTGTTTCCTTTCGAACTCCTAAGTGTCAGCGCGTGCGCGTCATCTAAAACGCATAATCGACTTTAGAGAAGCGGAAAGTGTTTCTCGGTAAAACAAATAATGTTCGTAATTGAGGGTCACCGACTTCTCCTTACGCATTCTGATTATTTATAACGGCAGAGCCACCTCGCTAGAAAGCTACGTGTTTCGGGTTTTACACGGCATTGCCCCAGAATAACGCGCGACGAGATTTCTCGGTATCAACCAGTCGGGTATTTTGGAATCGGAAACGAGGATTCCGGGAAATCGCTGGCCTCAGCCGGCCGAGGACGAGCGGGCCGCCGCGCCGCGGCTGTGTGCGCCCGCGCACCACCGACCCAAACGTCCACGACCCATTGTCACTGGCCACGCTTGTGTGCGAGCACCACTATGCTCCGACAACGCCTCCCTCGGCCTTCAGTTATCTATAAAAAAATATGCAAGAACGAGTTCTTATTATAAAATATTCGACTCATTTAGATACCTGTTCTTTGTTATTTATCTCAATAGTAGTAATGTGAACTGATAAATTATTGATTATGTAAAAAAATCCTTTACTAAGAATTCTTTTAAGAAAATATAGCACTAGAATAGAAATAACATGTGTTGAGAAAAGATTTATTTAAATGATTAGATTCTGGCATCCATCCTACTATAATGCGAAAGTCTGGATGTTTGGATGTTTGTTACTCAATCACGCCTAAACGGCTGAACGGATTTAGATGAAATTTGGCACACGTATAGTTTATAACGCGAATTAGGACATAGGCTATAAAATTCCTACGGGAAACCTCTCAATCCCGCGGGAATAACAATTTTGAAACGGCTGAACGGATTAAAATAATTTTTTCACTGTTGGAAAGCTACACTATCCCCGGATGACATAGGGTACTTTTGATCCCAGAAATGTGGGGGGAAGGGGGAATATTTGAAAAAAGGAATTACGCGCGGGTGAAACTGCGGGCGGAAGGCTATACCACATAAATACAGGTATGTAACGGTGAAACATTTAAAATACTTAAGTAAAAATCAAGATCCTGGAAAATAAATCAATACTAGATGATCCGATGAACTTCCCTTCAACTGCCAACGAACCCGTAGGTATAATATTGTAGTTTAATATTGTCTTCGAAATTTTTAAATTTTTTTATCAAAAAGAACTTTATGTAAACTGAATAAAGCTGAAAATGAAGAATGTTAACTATTTTTGATTATTAGCACTCCATATTCTTTGTAAAAAATAAAAAATACTAGTGAAAGAATTACTTCAATACGTCAATTAGTTTCCGATTTAGAAGTAAAACAAGTTGTAACCGCACGCGCGGGCTGCCGGTGCCGGTGTGACGTCATTGTACAACTCGCTCAGTCTGGCGCACTCAGTCCGCTAGCGTTCGGCGCCCGTGCCGTCGAAATTAAACCTAAATACTTTTAAAAATGTCCAATCCAAATACTAGGAAATCATGTGGTGTGCCTAAATGTAAAAATACAACTACCAATTCGCAGGAAAAGTTGTTTTTTATAGTTCCAAAGGACGTTGAGGCTCCTCGCTTCGACGATGTAGCCACATTAAAAATCCTAGTATGTTTACAGCCACCTCTGCTGGCGGCACAATCTTCGCAGGTTACATTTCTTGATCCTTATCAGTTTAGAATGCAATGATAAGGTGTGGTACGTATGCGGTGTTCTGGCGTGATCTAGACACGCGGCAGCGTGTCAAGCCAAGTTCAAGCAAAGGAACGGGCTAGCCAGCGCCAAGGTATATTTACACGAACCATTTGGTGTCACTTTTGACCCTTCTATAACTCAAAACCTATTTAACGTAAACACATGAAACTACGCGAGTTTAATAAGATCCATGAGGACACCTAGGAGCCCAAATTTCATGAAGCTAGCTCAAACGGTTTTAAAGATATGAAGGTCAAAAAGTCGTAAAAATTAGTACTGACTGACTGACTTATAGTAGCAAAACCTAACCTACTTCCAGATGACCTAGAAGGATGAAATTTGGAATCCAGCTTGGTAATTGTATGTAACCGTAGGAAAAAGTCGAAAAATAGAAAAAAGTTAAAGAATAGGGGGAAGAGGGGGGGTCACCCCCCTATTTTGAAACTTTTTTCTATTTTTAGATTTATTCCTACGCTTACACACGATTATCGAGCTGGATTCCAAATTTCATACTTCTAGGTCATCTGGAAGTAGGTTAGGTTTTGGTACTATAAGCCTACTAAAACCTAACCTACTTCCAGATGACCTAGAAGGATGAAATTTGGAATCCAGCTTCGTAATTGTGTGTAACCGTAGGGAAAAATCTGAAAATAGAAAAAAAATAAAAATTAGGGGGGAGGGGGGGCGGTTCCCCCCCCATTTTTTTAATTTTTTTATTTTTAGATTTTTTCCTACAGTTACACACCATTACCAAGCTGGATTCCAAATTTCATCTTTCTAGGTCATCTGGAAGTAGGTTAGGTTTTTCTACTTTAAGTAGTCAATCAGTACTAAAACCTAACCTACTTCCAGATGACCTAGAAGAATGAAATTCGGAATCCAGGTCGATAATTGTGTTTAACCGTAGGAAAAAATCTAAAAATAGAAAAAAGTTAAAAAATGGGAGGGGGGAGTCCCCCCCCCCCCACCCCCTAATTTTTAACTTTTTTCTATTTTCAGATTTTTTCCTACGGTTACACACAATTACCGAGCTGGATTCGAAATTTCATCCTTCTAGGTCATCTGGAAGTAGGTTAGGTTTTGCTACTATAAGTCAGTCAGTCAATACTGGGGGTCCCACATTTTTTATTTATTGTAGCGTTGGAATTGAAACTATCCCAATATATTATGTATTTTTATATTTGCTAAATAACAGAATTATAAAAATAAAGTTAAGTAAAAAAATAAGTGGTGTCCCCCCCATACAAAAAACTTGTAATACGCGCTAAACAACCAGCCAACGCGATGGCGTATCGTCGGCGGCGCGTGATACCACATTAAATCTCAATACTTGCCTAGTTTTCTTTACAAAAAGTAATGATATCCCACCAAAAACATAAATGTAAAAAAGGAAAGCCAAGTTCAATACAAAAATTATGTTTGGCTGTGGGCTTCGCCGCAAAAAGAATGGAGATCTAAATGAGTGCCAAGTTCTATGATCTTAAAGTAGGTTAGATTTGACTTGGCCAGTTTTCATTATATCAGTCATTCCAGAAAGTTATTTAACATATAATATATTAATTTTGACAAAAACTGGCCAAGTCAAATCTTACCTACTTTAAGATCATAGAACTTGGCACTCATTTAGATCTCCATTCTTTTTGCGGCGAAGCCCACAGCCAAACATAATTTTTGTATTGAACTTGGCTTTCCTTTTTTACATTTATGTTTTTGGTGGGATTCTACATTACATACATCACCTAGGTAGGTCTTTTTATTTGAACATGATTAATAGCATCATCGCCATAGCTGTCTCTTGCTGAACTGAAATAAGCTTCTTTTAAAAATAAATGGCCTTACGTATTTTGTAAGTAAAAAAAAATACAACACTATGTATATTTACTTACATCCTAAGAGCGCTCACGCACTACGTCCGATCCGAATCCGATCCGTCTCCGTGAAATCAAAATCACAAAGACATTCGGATGACGGATCTAGTTCGTATCACTAGAAATACTCCGGACCGTTATTTCACGGAGACGGATTGGATTCGCATCGGATTCGGATCGGATAGTGCGTTACCTTACCGCTCTTATTCCTAGGTACTATCCTAGTTCCTACTAATATTATAAACGCGAAAGTTTGTGAGTGTGTGTGTGTTTACTTGTTATCTTTCACGCAAAAACTACTGAATGGATCTGGACGAAGTCTGGAATAACATAATATAGGTAGGTATGCTACTTTTAATCCTGGGAAAATGTACAGTTCCCGAGGGAAACGGGGGCAAAGCTGCTGGCGGAAGCTAGTTTGCAATATATATATCAATGTACCTATGTAGGTATGTATTTATTTAAATTTACTAAGAAGAGCGGTACCTATATGTACATACGTACCTACTTACCTATAGTTACAAAACTATAATACCTACATTTATTTGTTGTCTATAACAGAAACATTGAATGGTAGGTAGATACTTTTACTATTTGATATTCCTCGCATTTCGGCGGCAACGTAATCACTATTTGTTGTTAAATAATGCGCAACCATTAATCCATCTAATTTAGGTAGATTATATTATCCGATTGCCCTTTTTCGTCCATATTATTAATTGAATAATATTTACTATTAAGTCTATTAACGAAAACACAACAAAATACTGCACAAGCCAAGCGCAAGCTATGCAACTTGTACTAAGCCGGGCTCGGCCCGCGCGGCGGGTTGTGATGTGACGTCACAAGCGGTCACGTGACTGTTAGCGGGACTCGATATTTTTCGAAACTTTGAATGCCTATAGAATCAAAACTACTAGGTATTTTTGACTACAACAAAAACTAGTGTATTTGTATACATACAGGCATTACTGAGACAAAATTTCAAGCGATTTGGCATACCTAGTAACATTCTCCATTGGTTATAGAAAAAAAGACAGATTAGGGTAGTAGTCTGATCACTGATGTGATGTGCTGCTGTGTGCTGCCGTCGCCGACTGTACAGTGACATCTTTGGGCGGATAGTTTTTGTATTTTTCTAAGTCTTAATAAATAAATTATTTGGAATTTATTTCGGCAAATTTAATTAATAGTTAATGTTTATTTAAATTATGATCTTCAAAGAAATCATTAAATTATTCAATACTATTTGTCCTTTTCCATAAACATACATTTCCGAACGTATTTCGAATCATTTGCAGCTGATTGCTGTCAAATCTGACAGTTTTGACAGTGACATTTAAGTATCAAACGTCATCATCATTTATTTTGCAACATTTCCATGTTTTGCAAACAGTGTTTGTTTATAAGTCTCTTTTAGTCTTTTAATTATGTTCGAGTGATATTATGTTCAACTACTTATAAGAAACAAAATAAGTTTTTAATCGCATTCACTTAATCTCAAAACAAAAGTCCAATGGCGGCGGCATTCCAGCAACAAATATTTGCGCTAGACGCGCGCTTCAATGCCTATAGGGCTCCAAACAACCCTAATTTCAGTAAGAAATCATTATTATATACAATTCCTTCTTGATAATGTAGCTCAGGCTTGTAACTGAACCATATGTTGTTTTAGAAACGCTATACATTCGTCGCCGGAGTCAACTCCTTCGTGAAAATGCTAAGTTTAAGGTGAACTTGATAACTTTCTACAAACGCTTTATTTGTTTCTAGCCCTTTTAAACCGTGGTTTCTAACTTTATAAATTTAAGGTCGCCTTATCACCAAAACCAGCTTTAAAGTAATCTTATATTTTAGGATATCGAAACTATAAAAAAGTATATAAATGTAAGAAGTCAGCTCCTGCAGCGCAGGTATGGCGTCCAGGATAACATCTCGATCAGCTCCAGTTCCTCTCGGCCAAGATCCAGCAGTAAGGTATGCTGAATGTTTGAATTGACACAAAATGTGAATGTCTGACACATCTATCTGTATGGTTAAAACTATTTACACAGTATTCCTACAGTGCCTAAATTGAGCAGTCCAGTACTTTTATAAACTTTTTTTATTGATATTGTTTATAAAAGATGCATCATAAAGCAACTGCATGTTAAAAAGTTTTTTATAATATTTTTAGGCCAGCTTGCCAATAGAGGAGTCCACATACTTATCTCCACCATCTAGTAAAAAAAAGAATGATATGACAATATCTGAAAACTATGCTTTCTCTGGAGTCCATCATATCTTTGATCAGGTAAGTTTATAATCTTATACCAAAAAGGTTCTTTTTCTAATTTAATAATGAAAGTTGAGATACAAACTAGTGATTTAAAATAGCAATAGAATGATTGGTGAACAAAATATGTAGTTATTTGTAATTTTTTAATCAGAGTGATCTGATTTCATGATTATTCTTAGCAAGACACTTTAAACCCTGGTGTTGTTTTATTAAATTAAATATACATAGGTAATTGCATATTATAAATTTTTTGTTCTCAGCACACAGATCAAGTGAGTGTGGTGAAATTTGCAAACAATGACAGGTCGAAGCTATGTTGTGCATCTCATGATGGTACTGTGTCCATCTGTGACGTGACTGCATCTCCACCCAAAGTTAGTTTTATATTGGAAGGACACACTAAGCCTGTTACAGGTAATTTATTTTTTATTTAGTTTGAGATTTCACTACATACAAATATGACCCCATTAAAGACAAAAAAAAATAAGCTTTTATTTTTTGAGGTAAAGGATTTTTTTTTAAAATAAAAAATATACAATTTTTAAAATAAATATCAATCTTTAAAAACAATGTTTTTAGCTCCAAAAAATAATATTGTAAATTAAATTATAAATGAATATTTTGAAATAACTACTATTTAAGCAGTGTTAGATAATCTGTGAGTGATCTTTATTATACTTTTATAAGCCAAATAAAAATATAAAAAAAAAATTTTTTGTATAAAAGTAGTGGGTAGGTGTGAATCTGCATTAATTTTGGTTTAATTCTATCACACTCTTAGTTCAGCAAAAGTAGTGTGTAGATTTATTGGTTTTATCCTTTTGTCATTTTAAAGGATTACAGCTACAGAGCTCGTCCCTTACGAATGTTAATAGAAAATTGGTGAGATTAACTGTG
This sequence comes from Mecyna flavalis, assembly GCA_949319885.1. Lineage (NCBI taxonomy): Eukaryota > Metazoa > Arthropoda > Insecta > Lepidoptera > Crambidae > Mecyna > Mecyna flavalis. The sequence continues at coordinate 3,546,025 of OX439435.1, read as the reverse complement.
TAGTGAGACGCTTTTAGCCCTTCCGAGGTCTTAAATTTCGCTGGCCAGCAGTTATGGTACAGTCAAAAGCACGTCAGACGTAACACTTCGGACTTTGTACCGCTCTTATGTCGGGGGCATAAGCGCTATTATCGAACTGCAAGTGTATACCGTGATGTGCTGTTGACTGTACTTAACGCAAAAAAAAGCCACAAGTTTTTTTTCGCTTTAAGCACCATAACCATAGAGTTATAGTCAGAAGTCAATGGCAGGGTGTGACTGGTCGGCATCAAACGACCTGCTAGTGACTGTGGGACTGGACGGCGTGCTGTGCCTGTGGGACGTGGCGCGGCGACAGAGGCTGCGCGCCGTGCCCGACCAACTCGGCGCGCCCATGCTATGCTGCGTCTTCCAACCGGCCAACAACAACATGGTCATTGTATCCTTTTACAACAGATAATATAGCATCAAGGAGTTTATAAACTACCTGGAGGACGCACATTTAACATATCGATTTTTTTTCTGGAAGTATACCCTAATTTGACTCAACATACTGTTAGCGCTTCTTGTCTAGAAATATAATTATTTGATTTTCCATAACTAAATAGTCAGGCTGGAAATGCAAGAGGGATGGTTGAAGTACTTAATGTTTCTACAGGAATATATCCAAGAGGTAAGTCTGGAAATTATTAAGTTAGTTATTTTACTTAGTTATTTGGTTTGCACGTTTTATTATTTTTTTATTTCTATTTTCATTTTTCTTTATTATGGAAACAAACAGCTTTTAATAATACATTTATTACTTACACAATTATTACTTATACGTTAATCTTTTGAGGGGTATTATTTTGATGTTACTTGGAAATTACTGGGTATATGAGTCCTAATAACTGTCGCCTCGGTGTAGTGGGCCCAGGGTAGTGCCAGACAGTAACTGCTTAGTTACTGTTTGGCACTGAACTGTCTAAGGGCAGACGTGGCGTTTACCTTCAGGTGTACGATCTGCTCGTCTTGTTACACATTGCAATAAAAAAAAAAATGTTCTGTTGAATGTATTCCAGGTGGCAGCAGCATCCTGGGCGGGCGCGTGCTGTCGATCGCGTGCGAGTCCAGCGGGCGGATGTTCTGGGCCGCCAACGATAAGGTATCGCTACTCAGAACCAGCCGGAACCTATTATAGATACACTTCTATCTTGTTGTGGGAATAAGTGTTTATCGTGCCCTTTCCGGCATAAAAATTGATGTGTGTGAATTTCGAGGGCAATGATGCGTCGGAAACGTTTAATATAATACAATGATGGTATCTATTTTTATCCATTCACCCTATTTGATAGGAATATTCCCTATTTAACCCTTTTAGGACTGTCTCTGAGGAATCAAGTTTTTGGAATACGTATCCAAAATCGAAATCGCGTTAATTTTTTTTTTTTTCGTTTAGTTTGTAGTATGATGAATCCTAACTGCCTCCCATATGCCAAACCATAACAGATTTGTTTAACTTCTCAGAAAAATGTGAAAATTTGTTTAAATTTTCTTAAATGTCTTGGAGTTTGTTTAAATGTCTTTGAATTTGTTTAAATGTCTTGGAGTCTCGTTGCGCGCGCGACGGGTGACGGGCGTGACCACGCTGCGCAAATTATTTACGAAAATGACGTCCGTTTTAAAATGCAACCGTTGCAACATCGTTATAGATGAATTGCTTGCGTATATTCAAAATAAGATATCGGTTATCGATCAAGTGACTTTGGTGCGGCTGTGTTCGTCGGCCTTTTCTAAGGACGAAATCAAGATTTCGAAAACGTTACTTTTTGAATCGCTTCCCGCTGAATGTCGTCTAAGCAACTCAAAAAGCAGAGGAAAACGGGAGGTACGCGATCTGGACGACATAATACAAGTGTTCAGAAGTTGTGAGCCGGACATAATTCCAGTGTTTGTGGCTCAAAAACTGGAGAAACTACCTCCTATTACGTTTGACCACCTAGATTGTACAAAACTTCTTAAGGATTTAGTGCGACTACAGAATGAAGTGCAAGATATTAGATCCTCTTACGCTACTACAGGCGATTTAGAAAAACTAAAAGCACAGATTACGTATGGCTCATTACCGCCAAGTCCATCTGAAAATGTGAATCGACGAAGGGGAGCTTGGTGTGGGGACAGTGGCCCTATAGGAATTTCATATATTGATTCGGCTTCTATTGCAAGACATGAATCTGGATGCTCGAACAAAAATCATTTACTGCAAAATGAAGGTAACTACAAACCACCTACTGGCATGCAGACCCGTTCGCCCGAGTCGTCGCAGAGCGTGAATCATCACATCGCCTTACCTACTGCACCGCCGTCGCCGCCCCCTCAGCCGTGTTCCCCGCTGCCTACCACGCTGCCGTCCAAGCCTGTTTCTCCGTTAACGAACGACCAGCTGAGCGTTACGTCACGCGCGCGCCCTAGTGTGGCAGCGCAAGAGGATTGCGAACTCAGTCAGAATAAAAATGAATGGGAGAGGGTGGATCGTAAGAAAAAAGCAGGCTACAGGTACTCGGGAAAAGCGGGAATATCTCGTGACTCGGCGGGGACTTTTAAGGCCGCTGAAATGAAGGTACCAATATTTATAACGAATATACACAAAGATACTACGGCACTCGATATTGTTAATTACATACGGTCCAAGACGCACGAAACGGTGACACTAGAAAAAGTAGTTTCAATCAAACAACAGAGTCACACAGCTTATAAGTTTTTTGTAAATGAAAGCAAGTTGTCCTTATTCCTGAATGAAGAATTATGGCCTCAGGGTGTCATCTTCAGACGATTCGTAAACTTTAAAAAGAAAGCGAATAGTAGCGGCCATTACAAAAATAAATTATGAGTGCAATTTGCAAACTAAGTACATTTAATTGCAAAAGTGTTAAACGGTCTGTCGATCATGTAAGGGAACTCTGTCGGCAGTCTCATATAATAGCGCTTCAGGAAACTTGGCTACATCCGGATGAGATTCCCTACTTGGCCTCCATTGACGAGAAGTTCAATGCTACAGGAACCTCGGCCCTTGACACGTCGGCTGCTGTACGGAAGGTGGGGAGAGGATATGGAGGAGTAGGCCTTCTATGGAACTCTGACGTGTTCCCGGATGTGTCTGTGGTTCCGTGTACCAATCCACGTGTATGTGCAATAAAAATCAATACCAGTGATAGACCTATCTTAGTGATGAGTGTATACATGCCCACCGATAAGTTTGAAAACCTGCCCAGCTTTATGGACTGTCTCGGTACGGTGAGTGCTATTGTAAATGACTGCGGTGTTGAGTCTGTTTACGTTATGGGTGATTTTAATGCGCATACAAACGAACTGTTTATGCGAGAACTATTGTGTTTTTGTAAAGAAGACAATTGGTCAGTGATAGATGTGGACATGTTAGGCCCTGATAGTGACACGTACACATTTGTAAGCGAAGCTCACGGTTCAAGACGGTGGCTTGACCATTGCATTGTTACTCACTCAACTGTTGACTCTGTTGTGAACGTATCAGTTAATAATGACGTAATGTGGTCTGATCATTATCCTTTGACATTAGAATGCAAATTTAATTTATTGACATCGAGACTAAGTAATAATTTAATTAATAATTCAGTTAATAGTATTGTATGGGGGGATCGAACTAGGGAACAAACAGATTTATATTTTAATGAATGTAATAATAGATTGCGATTAATTGATTTTCCATTAGAAATGGCACAATGTTGTGATGTTTATTGTAATGATATTTCACACAGGCATATAATTGATAAGTTGCATGGGGACATTGTACGCAGCCTTAGCGAAGCTTCTATTTGTAGTAGGAAAAATACTGGTAGAAAGAGAACGAAACAGGTAGTGGGGTGGAACAGGCACGTCAAACGCGCGCACGGGGAAGCCAGGCTTAAATTTCAAGTTTGGCAGTCTAGCGGGAAGCCAAGGAAGGGGAGGGAGTTTGAGGAAATGAGGGAAAGTAGGAGCAAATTTAAGGCTCAACTGAAATGGTGTCAAGATCATCAAGACCAAATAAAAATGGACATCATTGCCTCTCTGCACTCTAAGCGCGACTTCCGCGGTTTTTGGAAAAGTACAAACAAATTGAAAACGCGGCCTGGCTTGCCCGTGAGCGTGGATGGCGTAAGTGACCCAAAGCAAATAGCTGACCGTTTCAGAACTCACTTCTATGTAAAAAGTCAGCTTGGGGGGTCGCGTTCTGTGTTGGACACAGTTTCCGATCATGATAAAGTGAACACTCGGTTCACAGCTAAGGAAATAGGTGAGTTAATAAAACGCTCAACTCGCGGCAAGTCACCAGGCCATGACGGGCTTAGTGTCGAACATTTGCAGAACGCGGGCCCTCACTTGCCTAGGGTTCTGGCCCTCCTGTTTAACCTGTGTATCAGCCACTCTTATCTGCCCCCAGATCTGATAAAAACGCTTGTGGTCCCGATTGTGAAAAACAGGACGGGTGACTTGTCGGACATGGGTAACTACAGGCCTATCTCTTTGGCAACTGTGTTTGCCAAGGTCCTTGATGGACTGCTTGAGACACACCTAAACAAATATCTAGAACTGCATGACAATCAATTTGGTTTTAGGCCTGGTCTGTCTACAGAAAGTGCGGTTCTGTGTCTCAAGCAGACCGTCAAGTATTACACATGCCGAAAGACCCCTATCTTCGGGTGTTTTCTTGACCTGTCGAAAGCTTTTGACCTGGTTTCCTACGATGTACTTTGGGAGAAGCTGGAAACCTTGAATCTCCCTCGGGAGTTGATAAGGACATTTCAGTACTGGTATGGAAACCAGGTCAACTGTGTGCGATGGGCGGGGGCACTATCTCAGCCGTACGGGCTGGAGTGCGGAGTTAGACAGGGCGGCTTGTCCTCACCAGCACTCTTTAACTTGTACATCAATGACCTGATTGGGGCTCTCAGCAAGCAACGTGTCGGATGTTACATTGACGGGGTCTGCGTCAACAACATAAGTTACGCAGACGACATGGTCTTGCTGAGCGCCTCAGTCTGCGGGCTGCGATCGTTGCTTGCCACATGTGAAGCGTACGCTATGAGACATGGACTAGTATACAATGCAAGGAAGAGTCAGTATATGGTCTTTGGGGCCGGAGGGGCCAAGTATGAAAATAGTGTTCCACCCATACGGCTCGGGAACGTTCTGTTAGAAAGAGTGGACCAGTTTAAATACCTGGGCCACTTGGTTACTTCTGACCTCAAGGACAATGCTGACATCGATAGGGAACGGAGGGCTCTGTGCGTAAGGGCCAACATGATAGCTCACAGATTTGCACGCTGTTCACCTCTAGTTAAAATAACTCTGTTCAGAGCATATTGTACATCTTTTTACACGTGCAGTCTGTGGGCAAATTACACCCAGAAGGCGTATGGAGCTCTCCGGGTCCAGTACAATAACGCATTCAGGAGGTTGATGGGGCTGCCCTGGCGCTGCAGCGCGTCGGGCATGTTTGCGGCGGCGCGCATAGATTGTTTCTACGCCACGATGCGAAAGCGTGCTGCCTCCTTCATGCGCAGGGTCAGGGCGAGCTCCAACTCCCTCCTGAAGATGATCGCGGACCGAGCAGATTGTGCGTACATGGTCCAATGTTGTGCACTGCATGCCAGTGCACCTAGATCTAATTGACACTTTTAATTTTGAAATTTATTGTTTATTATTTAATTTGATTATTAGTATGTATTTAAAATAATTTTATTTTTTATTTCGAATGTTAATATTTTTATTATTTAAATTTTGTAACGTTTTTTAATTTTAGTTTGGATTTGTTAATTTATATTTATATTGTTTGTTTTGTTTTATTTTAATGTGGTCAATTAATTTTATGTTCTGTATGTATTGTATATGGCTACTTTATGCTGAAATAAATGATTTAATAATAATAATAATAAATGTTCAGATGCTAAAGTTATTACTTACGTAAAAGATGTTGAATAATTTCATTTCTTAGTGATGATGAATAATGTGTTAGAAAAGAGACATAAATCGTGACATAACTCGCTGAGGCTGCCTGATATAGTCCGCGTCAACTTTATTGTCTGCTGGTAGCTGCGAGCGTAGATTGCGCAGGTGCGGGGCGCGGCTGCATCCCCCTGATACCCACATTTGTGTTCTACGCAGGGTCGCACGATTTTCAGACAAGCCAATAAGTTGACGCGTGTTATATCGGGCAAGGTAACTGTCATGTGTCGTATGGCTCAGGGCGTGATCGTGAGCTACCGCGTGGAGGGCGCGGGCGGCGTGAGCAAGCTGCGGCGCGTGTGCGCGGGCGGCGCGGTCACCTGCCTCAGCTGGAGCCCGTGGCTCGCGCGACACCCCGCGCTGCTCGCCAGCGTCGCCGCCGACGAGCTGCTGCTCTACAGGTACGTGAGCAAGCTGCGGCGCGTGTGCGCGGGCGGCGCGGTCACCTGCCTCAGCTGGAGCCCGTGGCTCGCGCGACACCCCGCGCTGCTCGCCAGCGTCGCCGCCGACGAGCTGCTGCTCTACAGGTACGTGAGCAAGCTGCGGCGCGTGTGCGCGGGCGGCGCGGTCACCTGCCTCAGCTGGAGCCCGTGGCTCGCGCGACACCCCGCGCTGCTCGCCAGCGTCGCCGCCGACGAGCTGCTGCTCTACAGGTACGTGAGCAAGCTGCGGCGCGTGTGCGCGGGCGGCGCGGTCACCTGCCTCAGCTGGAGCCCGTGGCTCGCGCGACACCCCGCGCTGCTCGCCAGCGTCGCCGCCGACGAGCTGCTGCTCTACAGGTACGTGAGCAAGCTGCGGCGCGTGTGCGCGGGCGGCGCGGTCACCTGCCTCAGCTGGAGCCCGTGGCTCGCGCGACACCCCGCGCTGCTCGCCAGCGTCGCCGCCGACGAGCTGCTGCTCTACAGGTACGTGAGCAAGCTGCGGCGCGTGTGCGCGGGCGGCGCGGTCACCTGCCTCAGCTGGAGCCCGTGGCTCGCGCGACACCCCGCGCTGCTCGCCAGCGTCGCCGCCGACGAGCTGCTGCTCTACAGGTACGTGAGCAAGCTGCGGCGCGTGTGCGCGGGCGGCGCGGTCACCTGCCTCAGCTGGAGCCCGTGGCTCGCGCGACACCCCGCGCTGCTCGCCAGCGTCGCCGCCGACGAGCTGCTGCTCTACAGGTACGTGAGCAAGCTGCGGCGCGTGTGCGCGGGCGGCGCGGTCACCTGCCTCAGCTGGAGCCCGTGGCTCGCGCGACACCCCGCGCTGCTCGCCAGCGTCGCCGCCGACGAGCTGCTGCTCTACAGGTACGTGAGCAAGCTGCGGCGCGTGTGCGCGGGCGGCGCGGTCACCTGCCTCAGCTGGAGCCCGTGGCTCGCGCGACACCCCGCGCTGCTCGCCAGCGTCGCCGCCGACGAGCTGCTGCTCTACAGGTACGTGAGCAAGCTGCGGCGCGTGTGCGCGGGCGGCGCGGTCACCTGCCTCAGCTGGAGCCCGTGGCTCGCGCGACACCCCGCGCTGCTCGCCAGCGTCGCCGCCGACGAGCTGCTGCTCTACAGGTACGTGAGCAAGCTGCGGCGCGTGTGCGCGGGCGGCGCGGTCACCTGCCTCAGCTGGAGCCCGTGGCTCGCGCGACACCCCGCGCTGCTCGCCAGCGTCGCCGCCGACGAGCTGCTGCTCTACAGGTACGTGAGCAAGCTGCGGCGCGTGTGCGCGGGCGGCGCGGTCACCTGCCTCAGCTGGAGCCCGTGGCTCGCGCGACACCCCGCGCTGCTCGCCAGCGTCGCCGCCGACGAGCTGCTGCTCTACAGGTACGTGAGCAAGCTGCGGCGCGTGTGCGCGGGCGGCGCGGTCACCTGCCTCAGCTGGAGCCCGTGGCTCGCGCGACACCCCGCGCTGCTCGCCAGCGTCGCCGCCGACGAGCTGCTGCTCTACAGGTACGTGAGCAAGCTGCGGCGCGTGTGCGCGGGCGGCGCGGTCACCTGCCTCAGCTGGAGCCCGTGGCTCGCGCGACACCCCGCGCTGCTCGCCAGCGTCGCCGCCGACGAGCTGCTGCTCTACAGGTACGTGAGCAAGCTGCGGCGCGTGTGCGCGGGCGGCGCGGTCACCTGCCTCAGCTGGAGCCCGTGGCTCGCGCGACACCCCGCGCTGCTCGCCAGCGTCGCCGCCGACGAGCTGCTGCTCTACAGGTACGTGAGCAAGCTGCGGCGCGTGTGCGCGGGCGGCGCGGTCACCTGCCTCAGCTGGAGCCCGTGGCTCGCGCGACACCCCGCGCTGCTCGCCAGCGTCGCCGCCGACGAGCTGCTGCTCTACAGGTACGTGAGCAAGCTGCGGCGCGTGTGCGCGGGCGGCGCGGTCACCTGCCTCAGCTGGAGCCCGTGGCTCGCGCGACACCCCGCGCTGCTCGCCAGCGTCGCCGCCGACGAGCTGCTGCTCTACAGGTACGTGAGCAAGCTGCGGCGCGTGTGCGCGGGCGGCGCGGTCACCTGCCTCAGCTGGAGCCCGTGGCTCGCGCGACACCCCGCGCTGCTCGCCAGCGTCGCCGCCGACGAGCTGCTGCTCTACAGGTACGTGAGCAAGCTGCGGCGCGTGTGCGCGGGCGGCGCGGTCACCTGCCTCAGCTGGAGCCCGTGGCTCGCGCGACACCCCGCGCTGCTCGCCAGCGTCGCCGCCGACGAGCTGCTGCTCTACAGGTACGTGAGCAAGCTGCGGCGCGTGTGCGCGGGCGGCGCGGTCACCTGCCTCAGCTGGAGCCCGTGGCTCGCGCGACACCCCGCGCTGCTCGCCAGCGTCGCCGCCGACGAGCTGCTGCTCTACAGGTACGTGAGCAAGCTGCGGCGCGTGTGCGCGGGCGGCGCGGTCACCTGCCTCAGCTGGAGCCCGTGGCTCGCGCGACACCCCGCGCTGCTCGCCAGCGTCGCCGCCGACGAGCTGCTGCTCTACAGGTACGTGAGCAAGCTGCGGCGCGTGTGCGCGGGCGGCGCGGTCACCTGCCTCAGCTGGAGCCCGTGGCTCGCGCGACACCCCGCGCTGCTCGCCAGCGTCGCCGCCGACGAGCTGCTGCTCTACAGGTACGTGAGCAAGCTGCGGCGCGTGTGCGCGGGCGGCGCGGTCACCTGCCTCAGCTGGAGCCCGTGGCTCGCGCGACACCCCGCGCTGCTCGCCAGCGTCGCCGCCGACGAGCTGCTGCTCTACAGGTACGTGAGCAAGCTGCGGCGCGTGTGCGCGGGCGGCGCGGTCACCTGCCTCAGCTGGAGCCCGTGGCTCGCGCGACACCCCGCGCTGCTCGCCAGCGTCGCCGCCGACGAGCTGCTGCTCTACAGGTACGTGAGCAAGCTGCGGCGCGTGTGCGCGGGCGGCGCGGTCACCTGCCTCAGCTGGAGCCCGTGGCTCGCGCGACACCCCGCGCTGCTCGCCAGCGTCGCCGCCGACGAGCTGCTGCTCTACAGGTACGTGAGCAAGCTGCGGCGCGTGTGCGCGGGCGGCGCGGTCACCTGCCTCAGCTGGAGCCCGTGGCTCGCGCGACACCCCGCGCTGCTCGCCAGCGTCGCCGCCGACGAGCTGCTGCTCTACAGGTACGTGAGCAAGCTGCGGCGCGTGTGCGCGGGCGGCGCGGTCACCTGCCTCAGCTGGAGCCCGTGGCTCGCGCGACACCCCGCGCTGCTCGCCAGCGTCGCCGCCGACGAGCTGCTGCTCTACAGGTACGTGAGCAAGCTGCGGCGCGTGTGCGCGGGCGGCGCGGTCACCTGCCTCAGCTGGAGCCCGTGGCTCGCGCGACACCCCGCGCTGCTCGCCAGCGTCGCCGCCGACGAGCTGCTGCTCTACAGGTACATCTGATTATATTAAAGGTTATGAGGTGGATTCGAATCATCGACTTTACCCTTCACGCATATGACGTTTTATACCACTCAGCTACCGCTGCTTCATCCATAAAATATCCCTGGACACTATTCACACAGCCCAAACTAAGCATTAGCTTGTGCTATGGGTGCAAGACAACGGATAAACATTACTTAAATACTTTTTTTTGTAAATACATACATATTATACATAAAAACGTCCAGACCGGCACAAACAGACATGTTCATGCACACAAATGTTTGTACCGTGTGCGGGTATCGAACCCGCGACCTTTGGTGTATTATTAGACTTCTTGACAGTAGATACACCAAATGACTCGTCAAATAATGGAATGGAAAAAAGGAAAACATGTGTTATGTAGTCTAATAAAGGAAAACTTCAGCTAATAAGTACACACTCTCCAGGATCGCGGACCGCGAAGGCACGCTGACTCTGAAGAAGCGCTTCGCGACCATGCACACCGAGCACGCGGTGAAGTCGACCTTCTGCCCTATCATGTCGTTCCGGCGCGGCGTGTGTGTGGTCAGCGGCGGCGAGGACTCGTGCGTCTACTTTCTCGACATCGAGGGCCACGCCGACCAGCCCGTCGTCAACAAGCTGCAAGGTACGAGTTTGCTAACAAAATAAAAAATGTAGGATATTTTCCGTAAGGGCTCAAAGTAAAAAAAAGTTTTTTTTTAAATGAACGATATTAGACAGTATCTAAATAATAACGATGTGGCGGTAACTGGTGCAAAAACAATAGGATTTTATAAATTTGCTAATTTCACTTGAAAATAACTGCAAAATTACCAATTTGATGTTTATTATTATATAATAACGATTTGGCGGTAACTGGTGCAAAAACAATATCCTACTAATATTATAAATGCGAAAGTCTGGATGTTTAGATGTTTGGATGTTTGTTCCTCAATCACGCCTAAATGGCTGAACGGATTTAGATGAAATTTGGCACACGTATAGTTTATAACCCGGATTAGGACATAGGCTATAAAATTCCTACGGGAAACGTCTCATTCCCGCGGGAATAACAATTTTGAAACTAATGAACCGATTTAAATAATTCTTTCACTGTTGGGAAGCTACACTATCCCCCGTGAACATAGGGTACTTTTGATCCCGGTAATGTGGGGGGAAAGGGGGTATATTTGAAAAAAAGGGATTACGCGCGGGTGAAACCGCGGGCGGAAGGCTAGTGATTTTATAAATTTGCTAATTTTACTTCAAAATAACTGCAAAATTACCAATTTGATGTTAATTATTAAATTGTCCCACGCACAAAGGTAAGGCTGATAGGAATTTATAAAGCAACTCTTCTGAGAATAGTACATTTATAATGAAAATGTTCAATGTTATTGTTATCACATCATAAGTTTTATTATCATTCAGAGAATTCGTTTTATTTCCACTGTTTAACAATGTTTATCATGAATTATCATGTCTCATTTAAACGAATTGATTTTAAATACTAAATCTGTTTTATACCTACCTCCACTGAACGTCACATTGTGAGAAATATTAATAATACGCGAGATAACAACAGTAAATAAGTTGTTGTCAGTATGTTTATATAAACTCACCGGCAATAAAACTTGGCCACTGGGCTTTTTTCATACAAACATGGTCACTTTAGCGTCTCATAGATAGAAAACTATTTGCAGCCGTGCAATGATTATTACGTTAATGGAGAGGCCAAACGCCCAAAAAACGAACTCAACGCTCCATACTACGATGTTTTGAGAATAGTGAACGATTTTTGCCAATTTTTGAAACTGTGATTCGACAATTGGGCGTTTGGCCTCTCGATTGACGTAATAATCATTGCACAGGTTGATCCGTTTCAGTTGGTCCGTTCAGTTGGTCAGATTGGAAGGACAGAGCTGCAAATAGTTTTCTATCTATGAGACGCTAAAGTGACCATGTTTGTATGAAAAAAGCCCAGTGGCCAAGTTTTATTGCCGGTGAGTTTATCTGTTTGTTGAGATTTGCAAAAAACAGCAATGATCGATTAACCGGGGAAATTAAAATACATAGGTACTGACAACTAATAAATTTCGCTAAAATTATTTATTCTAAGAACTTTATTTAAAAAAATGTTTTATCCTTGTAGCCAAACTATTTATAAAAAAAAAAACAATCAATGAGTTTGACTACGAGATTATATAATTTTGCTATACCTCCATTTTCCCAAGTAACAATTTTTTGTACCGAGACGAGATGTTATTTCATACCAACCAACGAGTCGGTACCAAGCACCCCGGTGCGCGGTGCCCCGCAACTATTGTTTTTATTTATATGCTACAAAGGTAAGAAGCCACCGTCGCCTATGGAACACTCATAGATTAAAGAAATAAAATATAGATAGAACGTTCGGTTGTCAAATCAAACGCCAAGGTGTGTCCAGAAACCTTTCTTGTTCTGAGCCAGAAACGCTGCGTGCCCCCCGCACCTACCTCACTTCGGCCCCGTGTTTTATTGCCAGGTCAAAACTCGGGCAAGCCGTTTCCCAATTTTTTGGGGTAAACTTTTTGGGGTAAATGGATACTGTGGCATTACGATAATAAGTAGTTGTTAATAAATAAAAAATAGTCCAGTAAATTAAATATAAATATTTTTAATATTATAAAAATAAAATTTTAATAAAATAACTTATTAAGCAAGTTTTACTCGTCAATCTTTTTTACCCTTTCAGCACTTCGACGTCAATTACCTGTGAAGAAGAAGTGCCGCAAGAAACTCACACTTTGCTTTTTATAAAAGAATAATAATAAATATGTAATTAAAAATCAAAAACATTTTAACAACACAATAATAATTTTATGTCGATATAATTAATAATGTCATACATAATGATATCAATACAAGGAATCAAAAGAATAATGTCAATGAAATAGTTTAATGAAATGAAATAACTTATTCAGCAAATAGAATTTAAAAAAAATACTTTTGCACGTCGATCTTTTTTTCCTATCAGCAAGAAACTCAACTCTTTGCCTTTTTTACAAATAATAAAGTACATATCACAAACATTTTAACAACACAATAGTAATGTCGAAATAATAAATTATGATATCAATACAATACGAAGGGTAATGTCAATACAATATTTATAATCAGCCAGCGCCAACTATTCGCATCTACAGACTTTTATCGTTTAAATAGTTTTCCATTTTATTTTAACAACACAGTTCATAACATTCCTTTTTTTTGAGCAATATCAGTTACTACAATATATTAATGGTAAAAAATTTGGGGTACTATTTTTTCATTTACTGGCAACACTGTAAGAATGAGTGAAGTTTTTTCCTTGATAAATTAGAAGAGGTTAAATATTAAATAATAAAATGAAGGTGCTGTATTATCGGTTACTTACGTGTGAAACGTGATCCCGTGTTCTTTTTTTGTCAGATTAGGACTGTTTCGGCAGGTGGGAACAACGCAGGACGGCATGTTTATTTTTTTTTCGCACACGTGCAATACGTCACGATCGAAATGTCACAAACCGCGACTGACGGCGACTGAGCGAAACTCTACGAAAATGTAGAGTTTTCACTGCCCCAGGTTTAGCGCGCGTCACTCCTTCTGTATTATTCCTACTTCTATGGGAACACTAGAGGGATGCCTCTGGTGCTGCAAGTGTCCATATCCTCTGACCCTGTAAAAACCTTTTCACGCACTTCTTGAAGAACCCCATAGCCTCTCGAGAAAACCTCGTATTAGCAAAAAAATAATTTGCGCTTTTTAAAGTAACGTTCGTGGTTCCAGGCCACGCGTCGCCGGTGCTGGGCGTGAGCTTCAGCTACGACGAGAGCCTGCTGGCCACCAGCGACGCGTCGGGGCTCGTCATCATCTGGCGCCGCAGCTGACCCGCCCCCGCACACCATCGCCCGCTGCCGACCACTCTATAAGGGTTAAACACGTGGCATGGAATTGCATTGTATATGCTTCTATCTTTTTCTTACACTCAAAACAGTAAGTTTAATCGAACGAGAAAGAGTGCTCGCGCGACAACGCAGCCTACTCCTTGTATTATTGCCGGCAACCAACTTCTCTTGATGGAGAATACTCATGCCAGTCGACACATTCGAAAGGGCTAGTTCAGACACGGCGGAAACCGTGCGATTTCAGAATCGCATGAAAATCGCGCGGGTCTTATTTGTATGAGTTACCGCGCGGTTATGTCTGACAGATTACTAATAACTCATATAAATGAGACCTGCGCGATTTCCATGCGATTCTGAAACCGCGCGGTTCCCGCCGTGTGTGAACTAGCTCTCAAATCCTTGGCGTCATTTAAGCCAATCCCGTCTAACCATATACGTGCTACATTTATGTAGGTATAAGAGTCATAATAACTTTTTTTAATGCTTAACTTTTTGAAATTACATCATCGGTAGTGCCAGTTATTATATTATTAAGTAAAGATCTCATAAACTATTAAGTGGCACTGCAAGTTCACCAATCATGTCAATACTATTCCGATGATAGCCTGTATTATAATCCTGTATATAGTTAAGTGTTAATTAATATAGAATATATTAAATAAATAAATTAATAAATAAAATTCTTTTAATGGAGTCATAAGTTTTATTCATTATTTTATTTTTTCATAGAAATACTTTTAAAAGACTCGACAAAGTCACAATATGAAATGACTTCCAATGCGTTCACATTCACTAAATACTGCTGACAGCTCATACAAATCAATAACAACTTACAAACAATAAATATCATAATTATTGGACAATTCATTAATTCCTTTTTTTTTTGTAAATATATAGTAAGCAACAAATCTGTTAAGTTGGAAAAATCCCAAATCAAAAAGTAACTTCAAAAATAATTCAATAATCATTTAAACGATGAGACCATAATTACATGCATGGGAAATGTGCAACTAATAACTTTTGGTAGTGCTATGAGACGAGAGCCCGCACGGCCGCGAGCATACAGCATTCTAGAGGCCTTCTAAGTAACAAAATGAACATCTATCACCTATTTACAACTGTACATTAACGAAAACTTCTAAAACTGTAAAAAATAATGTTCAGAACAATAAACATGTAGTAATCATACAATTAATAAATTTTCATATTCAAAAATTTCTTCGATAACATTAAATTATATTTACAGCAGTAACTAAATAACTAAAACGCAATGATATGGAAATGAGAAGAATTGCACATCAGGTTCACACTTGGACGTATTACATACTATATTGATGACGTAATTAGTGGCACATACTTAGGAGTGCAGCCGGCGATAGGAGCGCGGGAAAGTTCAGTGCAAACTATGTAGAATGAAGAAGACTGGAATACCATTAATTTACAAATTCCCAAACGCGAGTACATATTGAAGAATCTAAGAATGTTCGATGAGAAAGGAATGGATGCTGGATTACGATTATTATCCCGCCGCGCTCCTGCCGCCGACGTGCAATAAATACGCAATGTCGACTGTCTGTCACCACATTTCGATACATCTAATTCTACACTTATCTAATATAAATTTTTACTTAACTATGAATTGGCTTTTTAACCTCAAACGTTATAGACCGAAACATTTCAATTTTGATAGTTTTACGTACTTCGAGGTTCTAAAGATGGAAGATGCATACTCACTTGTGCGTAGAACTAGTTATAAATAACATAATTTAGACATCGAATTTGTTTCGCCCGAACACATGCTCCGTAATCTTGTCCTAGCGACAACCCTCTCGGAAACCTATATCGCGATCACTTCTCACATGTCCATTAGAATTAACGACAATTCTCAAATTATATTATATAAAAATGGTTTCAGTGTCTCGGACTGTGCGGAAGTGCTCGTCGCCGAAGGGGTTGAAGCATGTACGCGAGCGCTCGAGTATATCTAATCCACTACGACATTACGAAATTAGAGTAAAAGTTAACGTATTAAAATTCTAGCATGTATAATGTGGGCGGTCACAGTGGCACGAATGGATAGGCCATTATCCCTCAACAGTGTCGCCATAAATATTTGCATTGATATAATAGCTGCATCAAACAATATTACCATATAAATTCCCGGTTTCAGCGGGATAAACGTAATTTCATTCATGGCAACACTGCATAAATATCGTTTAAAATTAGAACGTGTCCAAACAGAGTGTAAATGTATCAAAGCACTTAGTCCGTAGTATAATAGTGGCAATGAAAGCAATACACCTTAACCTGTATATGCTCACGACAATTTGTACCATGATGCGGAACCACCAAAACGATCACTGGTGCCATGATTAACATAGATATAACCACTTCGGATTTGAGTATTCGAGGATTTTATTGCGAAGCCGACTATGATTCTGAAAGTTATTCGAACCGCGATGCTGATCGTCCGCTCGAAAATATCTAGATCATATTTTACGAGACCACGGAGCGGGCGCCCACCCGATGAGATCGAAGGAGCCTACGGACGACTACCGGAACGAGGGGTCGGGCGGTGATCACGCGAGACGGTAATTTATGTCGATATGTATATCAGAGACGCGGGGACTCACTCGGAGTAAACTTAGTAAAGTACGTAAGCAATACGTCACCACCGGTAATACTATACATAGGCTACTACGCCCCGGCCGGGGGTCTCTACGCGCTAGCCGCCGCCCCCGGCGATACGTCGACGGCTCATACAGTCGACAGCCCATCAGACTACCCCAATCTGTCAAATTTCTACAACCAATTTTCAGCTTTATTCACTTCACATAGAGTTCTCTTTCAATTGAGAATTATTGGCAAATTCGGGTAGGTTGATCTTCTGGCGTGTGGACATACGCCGCATCGGCGACATTTACACAGGAACAAATCTACATCCGTTGCCTGACTACGATACGTTGGGGGTGGTCTTGGTCCGCTCGAGGGTCGCCTTGGAGCTGCTTTCGATGCCGGAGTCCTCGTCGCCGCTGTCGAGCACGGTGCCCTCGCCCTTGACGGGCTCTACGAGCTTGGGCGCGGGCTCAGGCTCGACCTCAGGCTCGGCGGCAGGCTCGTCGACGGCGGCGGCGGGGCTGGGCGCAGCGTCGGTGAGCACTATACCTATTTATGTATATAAGTTAGTATTTGTGTATGTTTATTATCAAACTATCTTGTTTTCGATTCGATTAAGATTATATATCTTAAAACGTTTTTTTTAGTTTTGCTCTTGCCACTTTGCCGCATTCAAACATTAAATTTAGTTTTTCCCAAAGGTTGACTGGCAGAGCTTTTAGCGTTGAGTCCGCCTTTTGTACCCTAGTTTTGAGGTCAATAGTCTTTGTAAATAAATACCTCTCGGGTCGGGGTCCGCGCGCGGCGCGCTCTTGCCGAAGGTGGAGAAGGTGGGCTCGGGCAGCGGCAGGTCGGCGGGCGACGCGCAGTCGGCGGGCAGCGGGTCGGCGGCCAGCGGCGTGTCGTCCGTCATGACGAGCGGCGCGCGACGCTTGTCGAGCGCGAAGCTGAAAAGTGAGTATAGACTATAACATTTACTTGTATTAGAACATCGAGCATTCGCCAATTTTTAAATTTACTTGAACCGATCTTCGAACACGACGCTCGATGGTTTGGTTTGTTACAGCCTTTTTAAAAACCAACGAGCATAATGATGTAATATTTCGTCGAGCCTTTGCACGGGCAACTTGTAGGTCCGACATTTCAAAGAAGAATGAACGCAGGTACAACGAAATGTTACGGGTAAATGCACAAGCATTTACCCGTAACACAACGACGAGCATTCGCACGAACGTTACATTACATGGAAATGTTGAGGCTACCCGAGCTTTTGCCTGTATTGTACCATTCCTACGAACGTTAGATTACTCACCTGAAGACGCGCGCGTGGCGCGGCGAGGGCGCGTGCGGGCTGGGCGGCAGGTCGAGCTTGAGGCGGTCGCGCGTGTGGCGCAGGCCGCCCAGCGCCTCGCTGCCGGGCGACGTGGGCGACGCGGCCTCGCCGGGGCTCGTGTCGGCCGGCCGCCAGACGCCGACGTCGTCGGCCGGCGGCGGCTTGAAGTCGTCGTCGGCGGCGGAGCCGGGCGTGATGTCCTCGACGCCGGAGTCGGGCGTGGTGAGGTCGAGCGAGGGCGTGCGCGTGGCCGCGAGCGCGGCGGGCGGCGACGGCGGCGGGAACTCGTCCACGCCGTCGTCGGGCAGGTCGCGGTCCAGCGCGCCCTTCACGTACATGCCGGGGAAGAACTGGCTCGTCGTCGACATTATGCCGAGGCTCTCGAACGGCCGCGCCGATGACGAGATAAAGAAGTCCTCATCGTAATCTATCGCACGAAAGAAAGATCCTCTTATACTTTGTAAAATCTAGGATGATTCCTGCGACAGGTGTCAAAGTGACATTTTTAGGGACGTTGCTTTCGGCTTAATCACGCTTGCCAAATGCGGATTGGTGATCACAAACCCGAGCTGTGTCCAAAAAACCGACACAAAGTTAGCTCGACCCGAGAATTGAACCCAGGACCCCGAGATCTCGGCCCGGTACATAAACCACTAAACCATCGAGGCGTAAATCATGCAATGCTGAACATTCAATGCAAATGCAAAAGTAGTCGTGTCACGCACCGTAGCCGACGCCGGCGCGCAGCGGGTAGAGGTCGAGCGGGCTGGGCGCGCCGAACAGCTGCCCGTAGCCCAGCTCCGCCTCCTCCGCGCTGCTCGGGTCCCATTCTTCGAAACAATACATTATACATGAAGAAACTGAATTTTGTAAATGTGGAAAACCTCATGTATAGCCCAACCATTAAATTAAAAAAACCTCGCCATATTGCGGAAAAAAATTGGAACTAATTTGTTCAAGTGGCAACAATCAAATAAAAAAACAATAAGATGTCATTCCATTGCTGTCTGTCAAAGTGTGATGTCAATTGTCAACCATTGGATATTGTTAGTTATTTGTGAGTATAACCATAGCAACCAAGTGTTGCTATAACCGTAGCTAATGTGGCGCTTCCAGAGCAGGTTTTTTATTTTCTTGGTCAGGCTATTTTTCGTGTAATGTATGTTGCATACCGCTGTAAGTGGAAAGGTCAGGCACGTAGGCGGCAGGCGAGGCATCGACGGTGGCAACCTCGCGCGGGTATTCGTACACGCAGTGGTACTTCTGCCGTTTGAATACCACGCGCTTCTTACTGTCCTGTTTAATAAAACAGATTTATTTATAGCTAAATTTAAAAAAGTTATAACTTGTTATGTTAGTTGATCAATAAACTGATACATGTACAACGTTGCAACTTGCAACATTTTAGCTCATACTCTGGACATTCTGAAAACTTAACATTTTGCGAATTTGACCGATTGCGACCGCTTGACAATTTGCGAATTTGACAATTTGCGCCTAAACGAAAACGATGTTGTTCAAGTTGATTGTCAATCAATTTTACTTACCGATTTAAATACAGTTCCAAAAAATAACTCGGTGCAGTAGAAAATTTTAGAAACAAGGCAAAAATGACACTGTTGACATACTGAATCTCAGTGTTGTCACACATACCGGCGTCGTCTCCAAGCTCCTCAGCGAGGACTTGGCGGGCGCGGCGCGGCAGTCCCAGGAGGACGGCACGAACTCCACCTCGTCGCCCTCCGAGCCCGACCCCGAGTCCGCCGAGCCGTCCGACGCGCCGCTGCCGGCGTCGTCGCGTTGCCCCGCGCCGTTCGCCTGCCCCCCGCCGCCGCCGTTGCCGCCACGTTGCTGCGTGGATACGAGTGAGACTTGTACCGTGCACGGTAAGGGCATACGGGTAAAACGCAACATAAAATGGAAGCGAGGCGTACAGAAAGCAACGAAAAGATAGTATGATTGTATGGATTTTTGTAAGTTTTACATGATTTGTGTATAAATATATTTTTAAATTCATATAGGCTTCAAAGATACACTTATGAATTGTCAGTATCAATGTTACACAGTGACTCTTCCATGGAATTCGGAATGTGGCTATCTATCTATTTGTGATTAAGATATTTTAATTTTGATAAAATATGCCTATTTTCTATATAGTAAGCTGAAATTTAGTTTTTAAAATAAGTTGCAGATGCGGGCCAGTTGAACCATTGAAAGATAAGTTCGTGATAATTAATCTGTCAAATGAAAATAGTGTTATTTATCTGACATTACAAATTGACACGAGCCTGTCGGTAAAAACTGGTAACAGGAAAAAACAAAAAAATATACACAATCGTTCACGATAAGAAGTCCTCTAGTCGCTATATTGGTACTACTGTTTTTCAATACTTTCAATCTGTTTTTTGACAGATTTACAAAGCGTAGGCAATGCTGCCAATATAGCGGCTAAAGGACAACTTATGGTGAACAGACTGTAGAAACTACATGTGTCAATTTACAACACTTTTTTTCAAAATAGCATGTAAAACTCACAAAAAGTACGATGAGGATATACAGATGAACGTGATAACGTGATGGGCGACAGTATTATGTTGTTTAGTACTCACGTGTTGGAAGTGCGTGGAGGGAACGAGCGGGGTCTCGCGTCCGTCGCCGTCCTACCGCACACACAACGTTACAGGCATGCACACACCGACACCATACCGATACCGACATTTATACACATGTACAGCGGAGTTGGCTTTTATATGCAAATAGTAGACTGCCTAAGGCTTATAATACTGATATTTTAAATACATTGAAGTAGGTATAGCCCGACCAATAAAATAAAAAACCTCGCCATATTGCGGAAAAATATTGTAACTAATTTCTTTAAATGGCAACAATCAAATAAAAAATAAGATGATTATTATTATTCTGTCAATTGTTAACTCTGGCTTGTTACTATTGGATATTATGAGTTATTTGTGAGTATAACCATAGCAACCAAGTGTTGCTATAACCATAGCTAATGTGGCGCCTCCAGAGCAGGTTTTTTATTTTCCTGGTCAGGCTATATTATAATTATACATCGTTATCGCGCGGGCAGTTTGGGGGCGACGCATAGATGCTTCGGTCATCTATGCGTCGCCCCCAAACTGCCCGCGTATATAACAGCTGCCACACGTATATAACGAGTATTAGAATATTTGTTTTTTTATTCTTTAAATTAAAGCCTTTCATGTTGTGTATATTCCTTATGAGGATAAATACCTTATGAGGATAAATAGAATATTATTTCTATTTTGATATTGTATTCAAAATTGGGACAAAGTAGTGTAGAAGCGTTGTTTAAGTGAGCAACACTTTCTCTGAGGGTTGATTCAGTCCAGTAAGTCAGAAATTGACATCATACAGCTATAAATTAGTAATTAGGATAAAAATAACTTTTTCATAAAATTGGTTCAGTTATCGAAACCGAAAAAAATCGTAAGGTAACATTGTTGTGTCAGTGGTCGATTTAGGATTACAAATAGATTCAATGCATAATATCGATTTAAAAATCGATATTTTTATTGGTCAAATATAATTTAAAAAAAAAGATCCATGCGTGGCAACCCTATTCATCAGTATCCACGCGTCGCCCCGAAACTGCCCGCGCGATAACGATGTATAATTATAATAGATTTTATTGCCAATAGTTGTTTGGAAGTGTTCCGATCAAAAAAGCGTTTGCTTGCACCGCGTTAGGGCGACGACATATTAGATCCCTGTCAAAATTATATCCTTTGTACTTGCATTATTTTGTTGTATAAAACGTATTCTTTAGCTGGCTTGAAGTCGTTTTTAATTTGACATATTGGCCATGATATTATGTGACGTTATTTATTATTATTTAATAAATAATAATTGTTGATAGACAAATTCAGAATGATTTTAAGCAATAGGCAGTCTTTGCCCGTATAAAATATTGAAATAAATAGATTCATCTGTACACATTTATAAATAACAATATTATATTGTATTACAAAAGGGATTTATTACATCAGAGGGCTATATAAAGCAGGGGAGAGAACAAATAATTTCATATAACACTATGGTCGCTAATTTGATAAACTTATATTTTTAAATCATGCACATTTAAAATATTTCTTGATAATTTATTTTAATGTGGCAGGTACATTACAATACTATTTCGATAAGGTTATCAAATTAAGCCAGTACTGGGGAAGTATCTATTTGATAGTCGCTAACTAAGCAGATAGATATCGCCTACGAAAAATCCACACCACACAGTTAATCAAATCACATAATATTAACCACAAAACATAAGCTAGGCTTAGCGTATCTGTATTATGTTAAGTTTTAATGTTTTTACTCAGTGAGCCTAGGTTGAATTAGTAGGAGTCTTTAATCCCTTTATTGAACTGAATGGAATATAGGCCAGCTTCACCACTAACATAAATTAACAGGAGTTTATCTGACAGCAGTGAAACTGGCCCTGTACGTCATATGAAACCGTAAATAAATGTTGATTCCTTTAAGTCTTTAATATTTATTTTAAGTCGTAACTAAACTTTTCCAAGCCTACATTTACATAGCTAGGAAGATGCTAGAAAACGGTTTAGGCGCATTTGGTCCAATTCGCAGTTGTCCAAACGTTAAAAAAAAATGTCCAATTCGCACTTGGTCCAATTCGCGATTGGGCCAATTCGCAGTTGGTCCAATTCGCAGTTGGCCCAATTCGCAGTTGGGCCAAAATAGGTAATGTTTTCTAGTTTGCAAGGTGTTGCTGAAAATCATCTATGATAATTTCATAATCTAAGGAAATCGACTCGGATGGATATAGGTTAGAAAGCTAAGGCGGGAGCGAAGCGAAGCGGAGCTCCCGCCTTAGCCTTCGTGGTTATTTTTTTTAAACCCTGAAAACCTTTTATAATAATATTCTATGTTGTCTTAAATTAGTTAAGCCTAGGCAAAACTAGTTTGTCCTGAAATCGGGTTTGGCCGGTAACACAAACATTACAATATGTGCTTAGATTATTTGTAATATGATGATGAATATATATAGTACTTAGTTTGTTTAATTTTGGAAAGACACTTTTTATTGGACCAACCGCGAATTGGCCCAATCGCGAATTGGACCAACCGAGAATTGGACTAACTGCGAATTGGACCAACTGCGAATAACATGAATTGGCCCAACCGCGAATTGGACCAAATGCGCCTAAAGGTAGAAAACCCCTTAAAGCGTCCTTAAACTCCAGTAAGCTTTACTGCTTTTGCTTTAGATAATAAAGCTTGGACTTGCCAGAGTTGCCAGGCAACTTCAGTCAATTAGTTCTCTGGGTACTATCGCCATCTTAGAGCTGACACAGTGCAACACTAACCTTCCATATAAACTCTCCGCTAGAAGAGTTAGTGGAGTGCGAGTCGCTATCGCTGTCCCACTCCTTCAGTATGTCGGCGGCGGCGTCCGACTTGCCGTCTCGGTCGCACTCCGGTGACGTAGGTTCAGTGGGAGAGTCTTGCGTGAACGATGTGCTCATTATTTCCGCTGCGGGACCTATGCCATACAAAAATTGTTATTAATATTTTGTGTTTACTCTTTCTTGGCGGTATAGTCCTGAGAAACGACGACCATTATAAACACAAAAACGTATATTTACTTTTTAATAAATGAAACCAGATTTCAACTCCATTAATTAATTGTGGTTATTATATTATTAAAACACTTCTAACATCTGCTTCGGAAACATCGAATGAAAGCTAACAAAATAAGAACACATGACTATGGTTTAGCAAGATTTCATACTGAGAGAGGTTCAAAATGAGTGAGTGATTTTCCCTGAAGACGTTGAATAAATATATTCCAATCTTTTTGTATGATTACTACATCAAATATTTTAATAAACCAGTTTCATGTTAGTTCAGTTTATTGGAAGTCCATGGTCAAATTACAACTTAAGAACCAAACACCTAAGGGTTAACACTCGTTAGTGTTTATTACAAAAAAAGTAACTCATATAGATAATTATAAGCACTCACCAGTAAATCTAATATCACTTAAGAGGGGAAAATAACTATCAAGCTGGCAAAATTTCTTTTCATTCCGCAAGAAATTCTCCGTGACTGACGTCAGCTTTTCCTCAGGTTCCTGCAGACCATTCGTTTGCACTTCAGCTTCCACCTCTTCGAGATCCACCAGTGTTTGTGGAACGCCTTGTACTTCTTTCAACGGGCTTATAGGTTCACTACTTCCTGGTGACTTAATTTCTGTACTATTTGGCATTTCTTCCACAATATCTTCTGGCTTTAAATCCTTGCAATCTCCGTCATCGACGTTACTTTCAATCAATTCTTCAAAGGTCTCATTCAGAAACTGGACTGTTGCATAATTCTCACTGTTCCCGTTACATTTGATTTCAATGTCTCTTATAATTCGGGAATCAGACTTACTGGGGACTGCTTCCCTTACCACAGCCGGAAGTGTTGTTACATTTTCTCTAATTTCTTCTTTAGGTGATTTCGTTTCATTTAATCCAAGCAAATCATCAACTTTCGGAGATTTCTTTTCACTATCGCTATTGTTCTTATCAATTCCATTTACACGTACTAAGTCTCTATAATGACTGTTGTTCTCAGTATTATCTAAAGGATATCTACTACCGTGCGAGTCGTAACTATTGCTCAGATCTACAAGTGCTCCTTCGGTGTGAGAGTCGAACGTTTTGTTCGGAGTATCTTTAAGTACATCCCTCTCTGTCATTATAATCGAGTGAGGCTGATCAGTCTCCTCTTCCATTTCCATATCCACATAGAAGTTATTCGGCGTTCCAATATTACCTATGTCTTGAGATTCTATTAAATTCGTATTATCATTAGGCGGACTTACATCTAGAGATTTCATCGATTCGTAATTGTTCACTCGGCTTTCTGATTGACTAGTCTGTTCCTGGTGACGGGTCGCGGAGGCGCCGGTCACCGAATCGCTAAACTTTCTTTCGCTATTCAATAGTAAAGAGCTAGCGTCGATCACAGATGACAGATCCTGCGGGCGGCTGCGCACCGAGCTCTCGAAGTGCCGGAACTCGTCCGAGCTGATGCCGCTCTCCAGGCTCTGGCTGGAATTGTCTCTCGAGTCCCTCGATTGCACGTCCTGCGGTTTCATTACCGCCGAATTCTCGAAATCGGAATAGTTTGGCGAATGATCTGTAACAGCTAGGCTGTTGCTAATTCTACTCAGCGTCTTGCTGTCCCCCTCCAGCAGGCCCTCGGTGTCCTGGCTGCTGGCGCCGTCGGTGCGGGGCGAGATATCCTGCGGCCTCACCTCGGCCGACTGGAGAAACGTTTGGAAATTAGGGAGGTTGGCGACGGGAAATTCGGGAGTGCGGGTATCATCGGGCAGGGGCATCGGGATCCCCTCGCAGCCGTCGCCGCCGGCCTGCGCCTCGGTGAGCGGCGTGCTCGTCACCGACGGCGCCATGTTCCTGTACTGACAACTCGGACTGTCGGTGATTTCGACCAGCAGATTCCGGCTGTCAGGGCTCTCGGACTTATTTCGGCTGTCGACTAGATTGTCGTGGAGGCAGGTTATCTCGACGCTGTCCATCTTCTTGAGACAAGGCTGGGCCGGCAGCTGCGGGCTGTCGTCCTCGAGATCTTTTATCTCGGGGAAACGGGGCGGCGTGACGTTGATCTCGTCCATGACGGGCGAGCGGCGGACCAACTCGGGCTGCTGCATCTTCCAGACGTCGTCGAAGCCGGACGCCACCTCGGTGGTGCAGTTGGAGTAGGACGGCAGGCCGGACATGAGGGTCCCGTAGGCCAGGTCCTTGGTCTGATTGTTCTTGGTGGAGTCGAGCTCGGACTTGGTGAGGACGGAGGGCGTGGCGGCGGCGGCGTCGGCGCGCGCCTTTGTGTACGTGCAGTTGTCGTTGGCGGAGATGGAGTCGGGCGAGAAGGTCTCGCAGGGCTCGGACTTGCTGTCATGCACGATATAGGTGGAGCAGTGGCTGAGCTCCTTTTCGTCGTCATCGTGAGTCAGCGTGTCGCTGCTCGCGCTATCGCCGCGGCGGTCGAAGTCGAGCGGAGGGTCGGGGTCGAGGGCGAGGTCGTCGAAGTTCTCCTCGACGTTGTAGAGGGTGTCGTTAGAGCACCAGGAGTCGATGCTGGTGGCTTTGGAGAGGCAGTGCGTCTCGGAGGGTTTGGAGGACTTGGCGTCGGTGGGCACGGTGGGCTTGGACAGGGTGGAGACGCCGGTGGCGTTGTCGGCGGACGAGTCGGCGGTGGGGCTGAGGATGAACGGCGACACCTGCGATATCCGCTCGCAGGACTCCTTCTCGTCGTCGTTCTTGTTGTACGTGCGGTCGTCTATCGGGGACCCGTTCGCCGGCTTCTTGTACGGACTGCCGTTCAGACTATCGGCGCTCATGGTTACTCTGGAAAGGAAGAGGATGAGATAAGTATAATACGCCTAAACTGCACCGTATTCCGTGCAGCCCAAAACCGCCACTACAACTTTTTTTTTACGACGATTTACCAACGTGTCTTTCTTCTTTTTTGATGACGTTTGAAATGTACATAAGGAGAGAAAAAAATATGATTTAGCGTCTCCAATATGTGTCTGGAAAGGCAATGAATGAGTACATCATTATTATGATATAACATAATATGCCAAACATGCAGCCCACCTGATGGTAAGCGGCCACTGCGGCTTATTCCATTGAGGGACACTTCATTAGGAAGCGTCACTCAAGTTATTCAACTTTATACTACTCGCGACAAATGCACAATCAATACTCACTCCTTGCTAGTATTGTCCTTCTGCAGCGTGTACGTGCGATCTGGCGAGTGATCGCGGTCGTGGTCGTGAACCCGGTCACGCAGCGT
The DNA here is from genome assembly GCA_949319885.1 of Mecyna flavalis. Lineage (NCBI taxonomy): Eukaryota > Metazoa > Arthropoda > Insecta > Lepidoptera > Crambidae > Mecyna > Mecyna flavalis. The sequence goes on along the minus strand of OX439435.1, from coordinate 3,519,499 downwards.
GTAGGTCTCGGGGTCGCGCGCGCTAGCCAGGCCGGTGGGCAGGTCGGTCACTTCGTCGGTAGAGTTGTTGCACGGCTCAGGGTAGCTTTCTGATGAGTCCGTGCGAATTGATGCGTTCCCTGTGATATTTATAAAATGGATTATTGAGAGAAAATTTATTTCCGATTATTTATTTATAACACTATTTGCATATAGCAACTAAAAGAGTTAAAAGCAACAGACATATTTTATATAAATATCAGTAATTTTGTTACTATTTCCCATGTCTTATTATATACAAATTTTAAATTTAATTAATAATTATTTTAATAACACAATAGCGAACGGATGGTAGTAACATGTTTGTTTTCAAATGTAGGTTTGACTCTGTTTATTGCCAAGTACGGAAGGACTTTATCTTTTAGGAGATGCATTTTGTTTATCGAGACGTATCGTGATCGACGATCGCTCGTGCACGCCGGCTGATGGTCGCCTGAGAGCTAGACTGATAGGCAGCGGCGACAGGCTAGGTACTGACACTGCGCGTCGTTCTCGTAGGCGGAGAGCTGCTGGCGCGTCTCCTCGGCGATGGGGCTGAGCGCGCCCGGGTAGCTGAGGATCAGCTCGGGCGGCGGCGGCAGCCCCCCGCCCCACTCGCCCGTGCACGCCGGCTGATGGTCGCCTGAGAGCTAGACTGATAGGCAGCGGCGACAGGCTAGGTACTGACACTGCGCGTCGTTCTCGTAGGCGGAGAGCTGCTGGCGCGTCTCCTCGGCGATGGGGCTGAGCGCGCCCGGGTAGCTGAGGATCAGCTCGGGCGGCGGCGGCAGCCCCCCGCCCCACTCGCCCGTGCACGCCGGCTGATGGTCGCCTGAGAGCTAGACTGATAGGCAGCGGCGACAGGCTAGGTACTGACACTGCGCGTCGTTCTCGTAGGCGGAGAGCTGCTGGCGCGTCTCCTCGGCGATGGGGCTGAGCGCGCCCGGGTAGCTGAGGATCAGCTCGGGCGGCGGCGGCAGCCCCCCGCCCCACTCGCCCGTGCACGCCGGCTGATGGTCGCCTGAGAGCTAGACTGATAGGCAGCGGCGACAGGCTAGGTACTGACACTGCGCGTCGTTCTCGTAGGCGGAGAGCTGCTGGCGCGTCTCCTCGGCGATGGGGCTGAGCGCGCCCGGGTAGCTGAGGATCAGCTCGGGCGGCGGCGGCAGCCCCCCGCCCCACTCGCCCGTGCACGCCGGCTGATGGTCGCCTGAGAGCTAGACTGATAGGCAGCGGCGACAGGCTAGGTACTGACACTGCGCGTCGTTCTCGTAGGCGGAGAGCTGCTGGCGCGTCTCCTCGGCGATGGGGCTGAGCGCGCCCGGGTAGCTGAGGATCAGCTCGGGCGGCGGCGGCAGCCCCCCGCCCCACTCGCCCGTGCACGCCGGCTGATGGTCGCCTGAGAGCTAGACTGATAGGCAGCGGCGACAGGCTAGGTACTGACACTGCGCGTCGTTCTCGTAGGCGGAGAGCTGCTGGCGCGTCTCCTCGGCGATGGGGCTGAGCGCGCCCGGGTAGCTGAGGATCAGCTCGGGCGGCGGCGGCAGCCCCCCGCCCCACTCGCCCGTGCACGCCGGCTGATGGTCGCCTGAGAGCTAGACTGATAGGCAGCGGCGACAGGCTAGGTACTGACACTGCGCGTCGTTCTCGTAGGCGGAGAGCTGCTGGCGCGTCTCCTCGGCGATGGGGCTGAGCGCGCCCGGGTAGCTGAGGATCAGCTCGGGCGGCGGCGGCAGCCCCCCGCCCCACTCGCCCGTGCACGCTGGTTCGATGTTCGCCACCTGGGGTGAATCGAATGGGTACATCAACCAACACGTCAATTATGGTCTTGACCATACCAACCACACACACATTTGTGATTCGGCCTAGACAATTTCATTCTTTGTCCGGTCATATCAGATATCTTTCCAAACTTTATGAATAGAATATGCTAGTCCTATTCTATAAGGCCAATACCCCATTGGGCTCACAGTGAGCGGCTGACCGTTTGCCTCCAGTTTATCTCCCTATATGTTTTAATGGAGTGTCCATAACTCCATACTGCGCGTACTGTACGCAGCGTTTGCAGTTTGCAGCGTTTCGCTCGCCGACTCATTCAGTGAGCGACTGAGCCGCAGCGAAGGATGCTCCGGGTTGAGAACCCGACATTCGAGTTAGCGACCGATACGCCGCTCAGAGTCAGTCAGAAGAGAGTCAGCGGCTCACTGTGAGCCTGATGAGGTGCGTTAGTTTATATAAAGCTGCGATCAGTTAAGAACTTTCATGATGACAGTAAAACGAGTGAAGACAAAAGAGAGAACATGCCAGGCACCAGTGCGTTACTTTGTGCCAGCTGAATTTATTTACATCAAACGTACCTGTGCGAGAGGTAACTTCAGCTCCAATTCGTCCCTGAGCGCCTTGACGCACTCCTCATCGAGGTCCAACGGCGCGCGCGGCGACGATCCGCCGTTGCCGGCCAGGAACGACTCCTCCATCTCCCGATCGCCTTCACTCTCGTGCAGAACCATCGTCTCATCAGAAACGACTCCCTCCACGGTCAGAGGACCCGAGTACTCGATATTCAAGTTGTTTTCATTCTCCGCCATCGCCAGCTTAGTCGTTATCTGCAGTTCTATTTGATTCAAATCCACCTCCTTCGGCAGCCCCGAGTCCACCACCGACGAGGAATGCCCCATCGGAGGGTCTAGATCGATATCGACCACGCTGTACTTCTGCTGTGACGTCGACGCTAGAAAGTTCCCGGGCGAGTTTGGGGGTGTCAGAGGAGACACTCGTTTCTCCGTTCCCGATTTGTCGGTGTCATTCGATTCCTCCGTTTGGGCCCCCGATTTATCGACGTGTTCGGTGACGGTGTCCAGATCGTCGAACTGTATATCGTCGTGAATGATATCTGGGACTTCGTTGAGGAAGTTTCCATCGCGCAGAGGCGAAGGAGTTTCGAGATTCATCTCGCTGAAGTTTGAAGAGAAAGCTAATAGTTCCTCCTTCGGCAAGTCGACTGCGTCGATCGATTTCACACCCCTGTACAGTTCGAGAGTACAATTCTCAAAAGGACCTAGTACAACCGAGCTATTTTCATCATACGTGTCCGTGTGGTGGCTCTTAGTAGGAGATTCGAATGGACTCATATTATCTGGAACATACCTCTGTTCCAATTTAGTAACAGTCACACCTGGTTCATATTCTGGCACCTTAGTTTCAGACAAAACGTCACTTTCATTAGGTTGTACATCTATGTTTTTACACAAGTCCTCCACTTCATTGACTTTGACGGAATTTTCTAGGGTATTATCTGTGGAATGGTCACTTGCAATTGGAGTGCTCGAGCAGACGTCTTTGAACCGATCATTTTGACTGCTTACTATTCTTTCGGATTGTAAAAAACTATCTGTCTCCTTTATTCTACTTGGTAAGTCCATGTAGATTGTAGACTCGTTTTTTAATAAAGTACAAGGGCTATCTGCGGTAGACATATCTAGACATGATTTGATTAATTCCTTCATGTTATCATCGACACTTTTGTCTTTTATCGTGGTATCGCTAGTTGTGGCAGTAAGGTCCATGTATGCAGTACTGTCGTTCGATTGTTCTAACATTTCCTTGTGCTCAAGTTCAGGCGAAGCGTCTTCAACTGCTAATTTAGACGTCGCTGCTTCTCCGACATCCAATTTAATTACAGCAGGTACTTTATTATCTAAATTAGAAGACACTGCATTTTCAGGTTTTAATTTTAGCGACACTGTTTCTTCAATATCCAATTTAGGAGACGCTTCATTTCTGACTTCCAATTTTAACGACACTGCTTCTTCGATTTGTTGTTGTGACGTAGCTTCTCCTACTTTTAATTTAGGTGACACTGCATTATCGGCTTCTAATTGAAACGTCACTGTTTCTTCGATTTCTGATTTAGGTGACGCTTCAATTTTAAATTCGACTATAGCCAACGGTGTGTCTTCGACTTCTAATGAGGGCGACGCTATATTGTCGAGTTGAAAATTTGGCGAGACTATTATTTCTTCGATTTCTATTTTAGGCGACGCTGAATTTTGGACTTCTAATTTACACGACGCTGTTTTTTCGATCTCTAGTTGTGATGTAGTCTCTCCGACTCGTAATTCAGGCGACGCAGCTTTTTCGGTTTTTAATTTTTGAGAAGTTGTTTCTTCGACTTCCAACTTGGGAGAAGATACTTCTTCAATTTCAGCTGACGCTGCCTTTTCGATTTCCAATATAAGTACCGGTGCGGTTTCGACTTCTAACGTAGGCAACGCAGTATTTTCAGCTTTAAATTTTGCTGCCACCAGATCTTCGATTTCCAATATAGGCCCCGACGCTTCTTTCCCTTCCAGTTTAGACGACATAACGTTTTCAACTTCCAATTTAGCTGATGTTGTTTCTTCATCTTTAAAAACGCCTCTTGCTTGAAGTCTTATTTCATCATCATTCGTAGGTGTTTGTATATCATTAGTTTGTACTGTTTCAGGTGACATTGGTGGCATATGCTCAGTTTCTCTTAATTCTGGAATCAAAAAAGTATCTTCAATATCTTTACTGTGTGTTTGGGCAGTTTGTCTACTATGAACAATATTTTGTACTGACTCAGGTGCTTCTGAATGAGCTATTGAAATGACTTCAATGTTATTTTCTGCCGCTAATGTGTCATCACTCTCTGTGGTTTTTATAGTGTCAACATCGTTTTCATGTTTCTTTATAGAATCTGTAATGGTATCTACTGGCAAAATGAGATCACTAAAAACTATTTCTTCATTTATTATCTTAAATTCCAAGGTATCACTTGTCTTGGGGCTTTCACTTAATAGGAAATTATTTTCCTCTGTTTTACGTTCTGCCATTATCATGTCATTACTGTCAGGGATTGAAACATTCTCCACAAGTGGTACTGCTTTTGGCAAGATGAGAACTACATCATCCAGTTCTTGTGTCTTAAATTCCAATGTTATATCAGATTCTTTAACAGTATCTGTTTCTACAGGTGTAGAATCAGCATTCTCTTTCACTACATCATCTATTGACTTAGTTTCAATTTCTTTATCAGTCCTTTCTTCAGCTAAATTATTATCACACGATCTTATACAGTCTTGTGTTCCATTCGATAATTCAATATTTGTTTCACTTACACTAGGTATTGAGGCTACACATAGTTCTTTCAACTTCGGTATTTGACTATCACTACTCACTATTTTATGTTCATTTGGCAATTCAGTATTAACAGGCAAAGATTTATCTTGTTTTATTTCGCTTACTTTATCACTTTTGTCTAGATCTTCAATGACTGAACTTGTGTGTTGATCTTCAACATTGTAGATCATATCAAAGTCTTTAATAGGCGTTTCTGGCGTAATATTTTCTAATGTTTGCTGGCTTATAGTGTCGCTATGTCGTTCGAAAGAGTGGCTTAGCGTACCGATAGTATCGCGGTCCACGTCGTCCTCCTCGCACGCTTCAAGATCTGGCGTTTTAGCCACTAAGCCAGATTCTAGAATGTTTTGGAAATTACTTATACCGGGTGACTTGACCATACTAGACTGCATAGGATAATCCTTTTTACAGTCGAGGCTAAGGTTGTCTCTCGAGGGGCTGGCTTGATGGCTGGACTCTGAACTCGACGTCTTTTCTGAATTTAGAATGTTATCGAGATTCTTGATGACATCACTGACGTCTTTGTAGTAGCTGACGTCATCCTGGCTGCCGGCCATGATGTCCTTCAGCCAAGGGTCGACGGAACTATCGGAACGGTCATGCTCCTTCTCTCTTTCTTCGAGGCTGATGTTCCCCTGGTGGCACTCGAGGACAGCCATCTCGTTGTGCGTGAGGTAGATGTTCCGCACGTCTTCCAGAGAGCCGTGCAGGTTGGTCAGGCTCTCCGACTTGATCTGGACGGAGAGAGGGTCCTTGTCGGACATAATGCTGGAGGATCGGGAGACTGCTGTGTCCATGTCGACGCTGAGGGAGTCTTGGACGGTGGGTGAGTTGTCGAAGTCCTGAAAGCAAGAAGTTATCTTATAGAGAACATTATCTTATAGAGAAATTTGGTTAACATTTCTCTCACTCTCTCTCTTAGCACATTTTATTTCTTACAAATTATAACACCAACTTTGGCGTTGATTTTAAAATGATAGAAACTTTGGAAGTACATACTGATTGGTGATACAAAGAGATGGTAACAACAATGTTTTTACATGATTAGTACTATACTAATAACGAACCTGGTCGGATTGCGTAAAGTGGTGTGGTGGTGTCGCGGAGGTGGATGGATCGTGGGCGTGCACCTAAAACAGGGACCTTTGTTCAACAGTGTTTACAAGTATCTTACACGAAAACTAAGTTTCAGGTCGCCCTATATATACATTCTCACAATTTACCCCCACCAAACAGTTGATGAGTTACTGAGTGAACGAAATAATTAGTCTGATTTACCGAATAACCCATGCGTTACCAATGTTCGGGTGTTATTTATTTTACAAAATTAAATGAACAATATCTCAGGTGTACAGTCTGCCGCAAAAGAAGCTGCACATTCTCTGCTATTATACGACCTTATATTTATGACAATAAGGCATTCTGATAACGTCAAACGTTCATTTACTTTTGCAGCCGACTGTACCTGTGCGCGGTGCTCGTCGATGACAGGTATGGAGTTTGGCTTGAGCCGCTGCCAGCGCTCCTCGAAGTCGGCGTCGTCGGCGTCGCCGTGCGGCCCCGCGCGGGCGGCTTGCGTGGTTCGCAGGTGGTTGAGAAGCGCGTGCACCTGCGCGCAGGTCGGACGCGCCGCCGCCTGGCTCTGCCAGCACAGCTGCATCACTTGATACCTGACGATAATAAATAAATATAGGTGTGAGCAGTGGCGTAGCTAGGTAACCAAGGGCCCTGGGGCAAATCGAAAAATGGGGCCCCACTGCTATCTAAACTGGTTATGTTTTATCAAGTAAAAATATTAAATATACTAATAATTTAAAAATGCTTAGCTACTTTATCATCAGCTCTTTTTCGTGCACTGCAGGGCAGGTAATAAAAATATTAAACAGTAACAACATAAATTACAATTAATACTTGGTGTAGGTATTGAGCAATAAAACGATATGGAAAAGATTCAAGGGTTTATTTTATAAAGTCCGGAGCTACCAACTGACTAAATAACAATCTGTCAAGTCGAGCGCGAAGCAAACACTGCCGTACCATCCTTTACTGGAACCATTTCGCCGCATTTTCAGGTTCCTATTTGAGAACCACTGGATAAGACCAGAACGCAGAAATTTTCGTCATCCAGTAAGCTATATTAACATACTTAAATTCCAAAATTTCAAGTCTATATATAGGTCATTTAGTTCCGAAGTTAAGCGAAAGCAAAGTTTCGCATTTATGGCAGACACTCACTCATTCTCTCATGATCATCATAATAGAACTAGTGCTTCCCATAAACTCAGAGAGCTGAAGTTTGGTACAGATTTAGGGTTTAATGGCCACCTAAAGGGAAAACTATAAAAACTAGGATAATCGAAGATCTGGAGTACCTGGTTACCTGGGTACCTAATTAGAAAACACAAGAGCCCAGCCAAACTATAAGAGATCGACATACCGCCTTTACAAAAAATATTCAACTTGGTGGGCCGCTTCATTTGATGTCAAAAATCGAAGGTCTGAAGTATCTGATATAAGAACCCTCAGCTGATCTCAGCTGTATTAGAGATATGCTAACGCCTCATTTTACTATTGGTACTTAAAAACGACTGTCAATGCAAAAAACTGTGTCAAAAAGGAAAATCTAATAACATAAATCAATATGCCCACGTTTCTACAAACAGAAGTGAAATCCCACCAAAACATTCTGTAAAAAACTAGCCAAGTCTCGATGGAGCTGCTTGTTTTTCTCTAAAAAGTAATGAAATCTAGACAAGGTCGGGCCAAGTTCCTTACTGCGATTTCTCTATTATTATTGCTAATGTTGTGTGACTTGGCCGTTGAAGGGCCAGACGGCCAAACGGTCGTAAACTCGACTTCAAAGGGCCAAAATGAGACACTAGCTAGCGTCCAATTACCAATACTAGTATGGGCTTATATCTCGCTTAACAAACATAGGTAGTTACAACAGATATAACATTACGTGTGAACAAAATTGACTTGTACCCACTAACGTATAAAAAATGTTCAACTGCAAAGTTATACAACATTAGCTATAATAATAAAGAAATCGCAGTAAGGAACCTTAGACATGGCACGACTTTGTCTAGATTTCATTACTTTTTAGAGATAAACAAGCAGCTCCATCGAGACTTGGCTAGTTTTTTACAAAATGTTTTTGGTGGAATTATATCTTTTTCTAGCTTTATTTTTCGCAAAAGTATCAATGACTTCAGTTAAATCCACGCTTTAGCTTACTTACTCCTGATACAGCATTAATTTTTTTATCGTTCTCAAAAAAAACCTGACTCGAATTCACAATAAAACGCACATCGATGAATAATAAAACGCACTTAACGCTATCCGTCAAGTTGACAACACTGCCAACCCACAGAAAGTATTTAGGGGAATTCCGAAGGTACAAAAACTTTCAAATTTCTCTCAACTGAGTTGCAATGATTAAAGTCGGGTTGCAACCTGTCATATTTATTTTGAAAATGGGAGAAATTTTCAAAAGTTCAGTTCGATCGAGATTTTCTGGTAAGAGTTCAAGGGCCCCCTGAGCTTGAGGGCCCCGGGGCACTGCCCCGCCTAGCCCCTGGGTAGCTACGCCACTGGGTGTGAGTGGTTGACCAAAATGGGACCTGCAGGGATTGGAAACAGTTTTTTTTTTTTGAATCTTGTGGTATTTTAGCTTTGTTTTGGTCTAACCAGAATATTTTTAGGCGCCGTAGTTTTTTTTTTATGATTTTTTGTGAGCCGAGGCACGAGTCGATACTTGAAAACACGAAACTTCAAACGCGATTTACTCGAAATCAATTATTTTCCGTTGAGGTCCCTTTTTGGTCAACCACTCACAATATTATATTGATAACATCACATACGCTTCGATGGTCTAGTGGTTAAGTTGTGTCCGTCTCCGTGGAACAGTGGCTAAGCCGCTCGGGTATAAAAACCCGGAGGTCGTGGGTTCAATTCCCGCCTTGGGTCTGGTTGGTGGTAGGGCTTTTCCAATCCGACTGGCTAGCTACCACCCCGACAGATGAAATCTGCCGCCATAACAGCTCTGGCTGTGTTTCGGCAGTATTAATGTACACTTCGACGCTTCCTGGTGAAGTTTCCCTCAATGGAATAGGCCGCAGTGGCCGCTTACCATCAGGTGGGCTGCGTGTCTGTCAGCCAACTGATGTGGTACCTATAAAAAAATAAGTACCGGGTCGAGAGGTAATAGGTTCAATTCCCAGGTCGAGAAAAATATGTCTGTTGTTTTTAAATTATGTGCATATTGAAGCTTCAAAACCTTTCATAATATGAAACATGCGAATATTTTATAATAGTCGATCAACTTACATTATCCCCAGTCAGTATGACGGGGAGTGTGTTCGGATATCGGGAAACTGAAACTTTGAATGACGTGTCCGATCGAACCCCTGTCAATGTCAACCTATTGAGGTATAAAACATTTTGAGCGATACTATGTTATTCACGTTATAAAGGAAGATCGCTGTTTCGCCTAGTCATAATTTTATATTTATCATTCGTTTGATGTGAATTTATCAGGGACGATTAATCTTTAGTCGCTCCATTCATCTATAATATAAAACTCAAAGGTGACTGACTGACTGACTGACATAGATATCTATCAACGCACAGCCCAAACTACTGGACGGATCGGGCTGAAATTTGGCATGCAGGTAGATGTAATGACGTAGGCATCCGCTAAGAAAGGATTTTGATCAATTCCCACGGGAACAGGAACCACGTGGGTGAAACCGCGGGCGGCCGCTAGTCTTAGAATAAGTAGATAAAAAGTATGTTAAGTGGATTGCATAAATATCATTTTCTAACACAAAATATTGAAATTCACGATCTCTCGGTAAATCTGGTGACAGAACTTTTCATATACGGAACACGGGACTTTTGCACACACTGATGGACGGCGAAATATCATATCAGGGGCAAAGACACACTTTGGGTCATTAAGCCATCGGACTAAGTAAGTATTTCAAAAGTATAAAGTATGGGACAAAACGGTGTTTGAAGCCGATATAATAGCTTTGATTATGATCCGGTAATATAATATTTAATGTTGCAGTTAACTCAGCAGAATATAAATATCTTCGAGACTTCCATTTATGGCAACATGGTACGATGCTATAAGAAGCATAAACAGTAGTAACGCCATCAGTATTGCCCAAAGTGGTTTCTTACTAAGTAGGTACACTGGGTGCCCGTCTGCCAACAGTAATTAACATTATTAAAAAATCGGCTGTCTGTAAAGTCGGTTTACTGACGACAGTTGAACGTGACAACGTCATAAGAAAAGGAAAACTGTTCAAAGGATAAACATGTAAATGTATTATTGTAAAGCAGCTGTCCACGCGGACACATCGCTAACTCAAGTAGGAGAGAGACAGACGTCGAACGCTGCCGAACGCGGAGGCCTCTTTGTCGCTCGTTCCGCGCTCTCGCTTGCACAATGGAACGCATGAGTCATGTTTTTTCGTGCGTGCAGCCGGCTCCATCGAATTATAAGACGTTGTCACGTCAAAAATTGGTAGAAGTTACTCACAGGTGGCTTCTGTAGGGGCACGGCAGATCCGGCAGCGGCGGCGGGTGGTGCGGCGGCGTCATGCCCCATGTGCACACCTGCCACACCAGCGTGCCTAGGGACCACACGTCACTGCTGGCCTGTGGGGTTAAACATTTAATAAACATTCACCATGTTACGGATTTAGCGAGACGAAAATCAAAATTATCTTTATTGATGTAAGCCTCAGACACGCACATATGAATCGTCAATAAATTATAAAGTTAAGGGAGAGTAACCCGTTTAGTTGCTCAATTGTTGAGGTTAGCCACTATAGCTGTATAGCAGAAGGTAAATTGTGCCGACCACTAAGACGGAACAAGGCCGAAAAATGACAAATCGATTCGGTAGTGGAAAGTCTCACACACGGCCGTAGGTCTCTCCAAGGCCGCGGACACGAAGAAAGCGGGCGCGGGGCGGCAGCGGGGATGTGTTTCAGTTTATAGGTTTATGTAGAACTGGCCTCGAAGGCAGCGGCGCGGGCGCCTGGTCAGTTCATTGAAACGCGCCGCTTTTAGCGCCGCCGCCGCTTAGTTAGTTCCAAAATAAAAAAAGGCTTGTATTTAACCTTACACCAAAAAAAGGTTAACATGCACCAGAAAGTTTAAACGTGCACCAAAAAATTGAATGGCTAACCTAACCTAAACTTTGGTGTGCCTTTGATTTATTTTGGTGCAGGTTCCACCTTTTTTTGGTGCACGTTCAACCTTCAACCTCAACCAAAAAATAAAAGAATTCCAGTCTACTGTGATTAACTAAGTGTAAAATCTCATATAATAGGTGTATACTGACCGTGTGTAATGCGGGGTCCCGCCGCTGTTCAGGAGGCAGCAGGTCGGGCGGCGGCGGCGCGGCGGTGTAGCGGCCCAGCACGCCGCGCGCCGCCTCGCCCGCGCCGCGCACGCCCACCGACCCGCTCCACACGCCGCTGCAACACAATCATGTTTATAAGGCCGCTAAGCAAACGTAGACAGTGTACGGAAGTGGACAAAAAAAGTGTCACACCTGCACAGGGAAGGCTAATTTCAATATTTATTTGCTGGTTTAGCATCTGACAAAAGATACAAAAGTTTCTTTATCTGTGCAGCGCCTAAGGCTGCCTGTCCACTGAAGCGGAGCGAGGTAGCGGAGCGGAGAAACATTAACCAATACGATTGCAACTCCCTGTCTGAGCGGAGATATTGTGCAATCTTATTGGTTAATATTTCACCGTTTCTCCGCTCCGCTGCCTCGCTCCGCTTCGGTGGACAGGCAGCCTTATAAGATATTCTACGATTTGTTATCAGTATGTTTTAAAATGATCGTATAAATTCACTAGCCAAAAATGGAGCCCCTTTAACGTGACGTTAGAAAAGCGTACACACAGGAACGTCTAGTATTGAATTAGTGTTTCTTATGGTAAAAACTCTATAAAATCCTCTATTATGTAGGCTACAGAGATGCAGTTAGGGTAACTCATTTTTCCCCTAAATTCCCTTCTGGAGGTTGCAACAAAAATTGGCTTCATTTACAACTAGATAAAACAATGCAACTAAGCTTCGGTCATTAAAGCTCAAAATAAAGATCTTAATTAAATGCTTACCCGTATAAGTAGCCCCTCGAATGCAGATGAGCGAGGGCCGACGATACATCACACATAAGCCGTAATGGCACACCGCTCTCATTCAGCGACGCCATCTTGTGCCGGTTCACTATTAAGTATTGTTGGAGATCCTAATAACAAAAATGTAGAGATGAAATCATATTTTATTGACAAACAAAATTATTCTAAATAATTATAAGCTGTATTGGGGAAATTCGTAAACCTCAACACAAACCAGGACATTAAAACTTGATATATGTTCTAGTTTTAAATAAGCAAATTATTGATGTTTCATGACATACCATAGGGCAAAATTCAAAGAGGAGTATCCACGGATCTTCCTGTAGGCACTTAGCGATGAAACCCAGGATGTTCTCGTGACTGACGTCCCGATACATCCGGGCCTCTTCCAGAAACCGCGCCTTATCCTCCAGAGACGCATTCTGGTTCAAGATCTTCACCGCGACTGTACTGCTTGTGCCTCCTTCTTCAATCTCGCCTTCCACAACCTAGCAAGAAAAATATAGTATTCCTAAATAGTTGTATTTAATTCTACAGCCGTACATTTCTATTATCTGATAGATGGCGTTAAACAACAATTTCAAATAAGTATGGAATCCAACTTCATGGTCTTCATATTGCCACAACACATACAACAAAATGATCTTAACTTGTGCTTTTGTAGTAACAGAATCTATGAAGATTGTTAATGTTTATCATTTAATTGAAGAATATGCTTACTCATTATTCACTTTTTTCAACTTTTACGGGGACAAAACCGTGTAGACCTTCAAATATGAGATGATAAATCACTAATTTACTACTTACTATGAACTTATACTACAACGTTATAATATTATAGTTTTGATACTCACCCTACCAAACCATCCCCGACCGATTTCTCTAAGATACTGCAACCGGTTTCGAGAAAAATCTTCGCCACCTGTAAGAGAATTGTAAATGTGTTTCATAGATAGCGTGACGCTGACGAGCCCGCCGAGCAGTATTGATTGACTAATTGGTGTCCCTACTGACAGCGGTCAAGCAAAAGTTGTAAGCAGTTTCTTCTCAAATCACTTGTGTTTGCGACGATGTTTGTGAATGTATATTATTTTTAATAAATAGTTATATTCATTCCGATATTCTTGAGATAAAAAGGTATAGAATTTCCCTAACTAGGAGAATCGCGCAATGTGTAGTTGGTCCTTTAGTCCTTTTTCTCACACTTGCCAGCATGAAAGGATTTAGTTAGGAAATCATATTTCCATGACTGTAATGTTTTAATACGCGACCATATTTACTTGTCACGAATAGAACTAAATCGTCAAACAACAGTACTTTTGTTCCACAATCTTTTGACCTATACATTTTATTATACAGATCCATAGGCGTTTGACGACAATCGATCTTGTGAATTTGCCTTATTAATTATATGTGCAACGTATACATACAACAAAGCAACTTAATGTGCAACGTATACAACAAAGCAACATCGGCATCGCAACTGATTGTTTACTCGTGAATAATTTGCGTCATGGAGTTACTCGTATAAAGGCCCATTACTTCGATTAAATTGTCAAATCGGTATATCATTCTTAAGATTTATAGCTAAACTATCTCAGCGTCATATTTTGATTTATTTATTCAAAAACCGTACTGATGAACTGAATAAACATGAGGGCCAGTTCGACTGCTATCAGATAAGTACTTTAAGTATAGCTTATAATAATATGCCTGATGTAAATAATCCTGTTCTTTTTTGAAAATTGACAAAAGATTTGTCAGTGGTTTAACTGGCCCTAAATGAGTTGTCAAAACCCGAAACGGATTCTTTATATATCACTCACCGAACCAGTCAGCGTACGGCTCCAGCGGATCTGCAACCCGAATCCCAGTAGGCAGTGGTTCGAACTCAACAACAGACTCTCTGCTGACCCTGTTCCGCTCCTCATTCTCGCTGACGATGTACGCAGCGGCGTTGTTGTTCGCGATGTTCTGCATCTCCCGCAACGATATCGGTCCGTTGTTGTTGTCCTCGCTGATGTTGTTGTTGACCGGCTCCGAGAAGCCAGAGTCAGGCGGGTTGGACCGTCGAGCATCGTGAAGGTGTTGCGTCACGCTGCCCGTGAATAGCTGGGGACAGTACGCAGTTAATTGACGAACGGTTGATTAGCCGGCCATCAACACACGTAATGATAACACTGCTCTCAGCACCCCCAAAAGAGGAATTCATATAAAATTAGTAGTTAAATGACGTGTGTGCTGACGGTCGGGTCATCCAATATGGTACAACAGTTTTTGAAATATACGAGCTCTCTTAAATTTTACCTATTTGCACCCGGCACCGACCGCCGCGGTTTCCAGACGCCGAACTACAATTTCTCAAGCAGTCAGCATTTCATTCTTCCCATCATCAACAACTTGTTATTTGACATTGAAATATTTTTTACTATAAAGGGCTTAAGCTCGCATATTTGAAGAACTGTCCATTCAATTCCATCTACATCATGCATTATGAAAACGTAAAAAAATGAATCAATGTAAATGTAAAGTAATAAATTACTTAAATAAAGTATTACATAAACTTAAACCACAAAAACAGGTTAATTAGTATTAAATTTTATTAACAACGTCGCTCGCTATTGCCAATCCTTAATTAACTTACAAATTAAATTGAAAACAAACACAAACGTATTAGGTAAACACTACAGAGTCATTCTGTGCTATTGAAAGAAGAAAAAAGACAAAGCAATCATCCCTTCCTTTAGTGGAGAATCTTTTCGTGTCAACTTGGTCCACCAAGGTACTTACTTATTGTTTTACAGTACAAAATTTCCCGAAAACTTCTTTCTATATTGCTAGCTCATCATTAATAAATTATGGTCGCTACGCCCTCTTAATAATTTAATATTATGTTTTTTATATAAAGTTGGTACATATTATGTATTATGTATATTTATGTTAGTAATAAAACGTTCACAAACATCACAAAAGTAAATAAGTTCATTCAAAACCAAAACCAAATTACATTCCCCATTCCTGTATTGAATGGCGGTGATAGACCAATAGGAATGTCATTGAACACACAATGGACAAAACACAACTATACATTCATCTATGAATGGCAAACTACCTGATTGTCCTCTCCTTGGTTAGGCTGGAGACAAGAAAAAAATCATATGAAACACTTTAGTAGCAAGCAAGAAATGGATCAAAACAAATTGTTAATCGTAATATTACTGTCCTGTCGCTATATGAATGAGAATGAATGATATGTAGCAAGTATTCTGTTGTGTCTTGTGTGCTTGATAAGGAATTGATAGTGGGCGGTTAATCAATACAAATGTGTGTCCACAATTATAAGTCAGTTCGAACACCCCAATTGATATTACATGCGTTCAATCTTTATTCGTATTATCAGTCGGGTAGTATTAACGTCGAAGCAATAAATTGATTGTAACCCATTGCAAACCAATAGTCATTAATAAAAAAGTGTATTGAATGTGTTAAAGCTGGATTATATCAGAAACCGAGCTTTTGCCTTTTACCATATTTCATATAAGCTATTACGTAATTGGTCAAAGTTGATTACGTCTGGAAGCGAATAATAAATATAACGACTATTTGTGCGAAACCAGCGAGTTCTTTACTGGAAAAGCAAAGAATATTCGCCAGAGAAAACATTGCGGCGGTAACGCGGAAAATGACCCTCCGGCTATTCATCCAGTACAGTCAAAAGCACGTCAGACGTAACACTTTGGACTTTGTACAACTCTTATGTCGGGGGCATAAGTGCTATTATCGAACTGCAAGTGTCTACCGTGATGTGCTGTTGACCGTACATACATATTCTTTGACGTTCCCAGTTCCCACTAGTCTTTTAGAGCCTTTATGCCTGTTTCACTACATGAATATTAATGTTACGGTACATTTGATTATAATCAAGCTCTAACAAGGGCAAAAATAATTTACACAATACATTAAAATCGTAACAGTTCGGTCACATGCCTTATAATTCGGGTTTTGTTCGCGTGGGACTTGAGATTGTAAGATTACAGCTCTACGCGTCAATGAAATATTCAATGTCTCTAAATAATTTATTGGTCTATTGACAATTAAGTAATTTACTTTTATTTACATGCATGTTTTTTATGGGCTGGAATAATGATGAACTGATGACCTTTCTATTATGCGTTAGCCAAAAAATTAGATTTATAATAATGGAATAATGCGATATTTTACAAAACACTTTTCGCTTAAGGCAGGGTATTAGTCCAAATTCAACCAAAAGAGGTATTTTTAAACGCTTGCGTGTGGGGGTATAAAACATATTTATGAACTATAAAAAATATGGTAGGTAGAGAACAGTCTGTTGCAGTGGAGTATCGGAGCATAATTTGAAAAAAACATCTGGTTTCTTTCAAAAAAATTATTACAAAATGACGAATAAAAAAACTGCGTAAATTCAATTACTCTGAATTTTCAGCGACGACCTCAATTTTTTTTTACAAAATAAATAGCCAAGCTAGTCCTCTAAAGAAGTATCGGATTAGATTTTTTATTTCATAATTATATTATAAGTAATTAAATGAAAACCCGCAAAAAATATAATCTTCGAACTCAAAGCCGCCATTTTCATTATGTGTGATATACGATTTTCAACTCAAAACCCAAAGCGGTAGAATAAAAATAGACCGCGGTAACCCGTTTAGTTGTCGAGCAGCGCTCGAGGTGAAAGGTCGGCTCCGGACGCTCTGTGTCGCATGACAGCTGCTTTTTTGACAAGTTCACTAGAGATGCGGTGCTGTCGATTCCCGAACGAACACCGATTTTAGATCTAAAAATATTGTTTTTTACCTATGTCAATCTAATATGATTCAATAGTTTGTAAAATCAAGGATTAATACCTGCGGCGACATGTGTCACAGTGAAATAATATTTATCTAGAGACGTCGATTTATCTTAAACTAATAGTTAAAAATCGATTCGTAAGTATCTAATCGATTTTTTAACGACAAATACTGCAAGATTGAGTAACTACAAGGAAGTATTCTTATTTTCGAATCTGATTCACATTTAGATTTTTTATCCAAGGCGTTATACTTTTAATCAATTTGATTATTATTTTTATTATACGATTTTACGTATGAAGTTATTAACAAAACAATTTTTTTCGAAATTTAACTCGGTTACAATCGATAATAATTGTAAGCGAAAGATGACCACAATGGACATCTCTAAGTTGGCGGCGCCGGCAATCGTGAACGCTTTTTCTCTGCATACATTTTGACAGTACAAAATTGTGAAACGTTAATCATGTCAATCCGATGGCATTTTGACACAGAATATAGTAATAGTACTAACGTAATTTTCAGATGATTATAGGGTAGGTAGGTACTATTAAGAGTTTACTATTCTAAAATACATAGACTTTTTTTGAAGGGAGTTGTAAAGTATGTGTACATAGAAAGAGAAAATAAGTTTTGGAAATCAAAAATGAAAAAAAAAAAAACTTATTATAAATAAAAATATTTCCTGGCATACTATTACTATGTAATCTCCTTTGCCACAAGTCTAAATTACATTTCGGCTTAGATTATTGTAGGCATTTCGGTATCATCAACCCTAGCGTAACACGCTCTGGCTCAAGGTCGCTGGCGCTCGAACTCTCACGTACAGAGAGTGTCACGGCTGTGATGGTGCGGAACCCTTCACGTTCGAGTTCAATTCACACTTGGCTGGGTTTTTTTCTATTACTCCGGCCAGTTATTTATGCAATATTATGTATGTGTGAGGTTATGTTTATTGTACTAGTAGAAGATCCGAACTAAGGTCGATCTTCACCGAGTTGATAATAGAATGAAACTTATTTTATCATGAATTTAGCTTATTAGAAAACATATTAAAAATGGGTTGCCTAAAAAATCCTGGACCGACCAATTTTTCTTTTTTTTATGATTTTAACCACTCAACGCCGAACCGGCACTCGGGTGCCGCATAACAATAGATTTTCTATTGTGTCTAGTAATCCGGGGCTAGAAGGATTAAACAAAATTTTGCAATAACAAGATAATAAGAAAATTATGTCCTGACTTAACGTACAAAACGTATAGAATGTGCAGCCGTTGGGTTTTCTATTATTTACGTGGGGGGACTACTGGGTTGTCAGGTCTACACGTACATAAGTGTCGCTACCAGTTAATTTCACATAATTGGATAATAGTTTTTTTTTAATATCATCATAAGCGCTGTTTTATTATGAACACGTTGATATATGGTTGTCTGCAAAAAAATTGGGATTTTGTTAAAAAAAAAATTTTTAAATACAATTAAACATACTCGGTCCAGGATTTTTTTAGGCAACCCATTTTTAATATGTTTTCTAATATGCTAAATTCATAATAAAATAAGTTTCATTCTATTATCAACTCGGTGAAGATCGACGTTAGTTCGGATCTTAGACTATACGTTGATGTATTTGGTGTTGATGTATAATATGTATAATATCCACGGACGCGAGGGTTCGAATCCAGCCTAAAAGCTGCATATAGGGCTCGTGGTTTTTTACTATCACATGTTTCATGTATTATCCTTTTTTCAATTATTTTAGCTATTTTGCCAACGAAATTTAAGTTTCTCTAGAATTTATGAGTTAGCCTGCAAAATAACCTAATTAACGTGCTTAAATCATAAATAAAAATAAAAATAAAATAAAAACTGCCTTAAAACAAATTTTGATATTTAAAATTTAGTATGATGTCCAGACCTCGTAAACAGTAGTAAAAAGTTTTGATATTAGTGAGTAGGTAGAGGTACCTACTCAAAATATTAAAACTACCAGTTTTTGTTTGGAGGTGAATTGTCTGCTTGTTTTGCGTATACTGTGTTCACGCTGCGCTCTCTGATTGGCGGTTGCGCTCCGCCTACAACGAGACGCGCGGGTGAAAAACGAATTTGGAATCGTGCTAAGACATCGTCTTAAACGCAAATTATTTAAATATGAATTCGGTTTCAGGCTCAACTCGTAACAACTAAATTTTTCTGAAATTGTGTTCAAATTGTATTGGGTGTCTTCAACCCAATAACGAGAAAAAATTGAAAAGGCCCAGGGAAAGTTTTGTAATGGAAAAAGTTATATATCATCATATCCAGTCAACAGTATGAGCACTGATTATCGTAAATAATTCACAACCATGTAGTGGTACATAGTAACAAGTAGGTACCTGACACGAGAATAATAGTGAACTCACATAATCATAAGCGTGGAAGTTTACTGTTCAATACGTGATGCACCTATGCAAGTAATTATTATTTACTGTGCACAGGTATTGTTTCACACGATTACGATAAACACTAACATATCCATTATGCAAACTAATATTATAAATGCGAAAATAATTCTGTCATTCTGTTACACTTCCACGGCTTAACCACTAAGCCGGTTTTTGTAAAATTTGGTACAGATATAGATGACCTTAGAAGAGTACATGCTTTTTATTCCGGGATAACGCTTAGTTCTGGGATAATAGAGATATGTTTATGTCATTCTTTAACGTCGCAAGGAATTATTGGATTACTTTATAAATCGGTTTATTTATCTTATTGTAAAACAAATTGGGCTATTCCCAATTTTTTAACAATAATAAATAAACCGAGGTAAACTCTGCGCCATATTATTTCAATAGTCCGCAGGGCATAATCTTGACTTTGTAACCTTACCATGTTCTTTACGCCACTTATACATATCAAGAAAATGAGAATATTTCCCAAAATCGCACATAGAAATACAATGAAGCTTAACAAAGTAACATAAAAATATAGCTGGGCGAGCCTCGTGAGGATCGCGTGTTCTTATGCCATGGCCTTTCACTAATATAAAAGTTAAGTGATGATACAGACGGCATCAACTTTGCTTTGTATTCTATACATCCCTGATATCATGAGACACGATCACGTGTAACATTATATACGTCAATCATAATTCAGAACACGTTCAGCAGAAATACCACCCTTTGGGAAATTACATGTAAAAAGGGTTTCCGCCAAATCCCATAGAAAAAAACCCCAGTCCCGGCGCAAAAGAATTGTATCCCAGATTTTAGATAATTATTAGTAGAAACAATATCAAGTGTCACTTTTTCCGGATTCGGTGGCTAACATGGTTATTTTGCCCAGAGAAGTTTCATAGGCGCTACATACAAACATGACACTTTTTAGGAAAAACTTCATGTTACTGTACTAATTGACATTGAATTGGCAAAAAATGAATAAAACACACACATACCCTAGTACATAATGTTGTTATTGAGTTTATTGTTGTTATGTTGTGTTTCTGTGTTGTTTGAGGGACATGTTTATATCGAATGTAATGTATATAAAAATACAAAAAATAATAAGTCCTGCTATAGAGAAAGGTTAAACACCGGTTACTAAAGGCGGCAGGTATGTGCATAATCTTTTCCTTATAAAAAAAAGATAACTACAAAATGTATATAATTATGATGTTATACATATCAGTGTGTACGCATATGTAACTATTATATTCATTTTTTGCAATTACCTACACGTTTGTGTTGTTAGTGAGTTAAGTAAAACAGTAAAATTAAGTTTTTAAAAAAAATTGCCTTTGTATATGAACATTATATTACATATGTAATACTGTGTTTATATCATGTTTTTATTCATTTTTTGCCAATTCAATGTCAATTAGTACATTAAAATTAAGTTTTTCCTAAAAAAGTGTCATGTTTGCATGTAGCGCCTATGAAACTTCTTTGGGCAAAAAAAACATGTTAGCCACCGAATCAGGAAATAGCGACACTTGATATTGTTTCTACTAATAATTATCTAAAATCTGAGATACAATTCTTTTGCGCCGGGACTGGGGCAATTTTGGCGGATACCCTTTACGTTTTTTTTTTCACTCAGACGATATCTACAATTGAATTTAGTCTGTCATTGAATAACGTAAAATAAATTCGAATCATATTGGTCGTATCATTATATTTTTGGAAGTAAAAGAAGAATCAAGCGACAAGCTGGTGCCCATGCAGATAGGCTTCCATCATAATGAACAAAATTTGATTGCCTAATGCGGGTCGGCGCGTAGTACAGGGGCGTGCATTCTGCACCAAAATGAAAGGACCAAGACTTTCGATGGGTATCCGTTCATGTTACCGAAACCGAACACCGCGCGCCTCCCGTGTCGACTGTCGTCACTCTGACACGCAACCCGGCGTGCGAACGGGGCCACCAGCCCGCACTAACCGCCCAACGCTGCTTTACAAACTGCATACAACTATGTACACCTGATTTAAAGCAAAGCAAGCACTGGGTGATCAAGCTATCAAATGAGATCGCCACAGCAATCCCTCGAGTCGTTATAGAAGTGTATGCCTATTGCCCATCAAAATGCGAACGAAGTCGATTCTCGAATATATTAACTCCAAAATCTATAAATTACGACACTATAAAGGACATTGCCCATTGAAGTATGGACTTTGGTTTCACATTGTATCACGATGTGCCTCTATAAAACTTACCTCATTTTGTAGGTTATTAAATGTATTATCAATTGCAAAAAACCGTATATCTCTAGTTCGCCGGATAAGCGAGCAAGAAGCTAATGAAGTTCAACAAATTTGGTTATTTTTACACATAAGAGGCGCTCGTGTCGCAGCTGTGACAGTGGTTCGTTAGTGATATCGAAAACTAGGTATCCTCGCTGCGGTCGGTTAATGGACGGGTGACTAAATGTCACATTTAGTGACATTTATTTCGAACATCTTCAAAGTGGGTAGCGAGTTTGATTGAGCAATTGTGTTGGTATTTAGTACCAACGAACGGTATGAAAGCGGAGATGTCAGTAATATGATTTATTCGCGTGTCATTTTCAATCTTGTCACAAGTTGTCAGTTACGGTGTTGCCAAGCCACAAATCGATTTTGTTACCTAAAAGATTAAAGAATTGTTGTTATTTGGCTAAATGTAAGTAACGTTTCTTCCACCAAACAATTAATATATATTTTATATTTGGGCCGTCAAAAGAATGCTATTTAATGTAATTAAAATATCAAATTAACATTTTGATCACTTTTTGCACACTAGGAAAATATAATTACATATTTTTATTACCAAAAGTGCAAAAACGATATTTAATGGCAATACTAAAATGACAAGCGACGTTTGTCGGACAATTTAATTCAGAAGTAAAGAAATAGTTTACCTTCCTAATTTATTTAGCAGTTTTTTTTTCGGCGAAGTTATGACTTAGTATTTTAGGAGAAAGTATAATAAATAAGAACTAAATTTTTAATAATAATTTGAATGTGATACAAAACGAAACCATGTTTGGGCAATCTCCTTTTACCTTAGTCCCATTGAAATGCATTGAAAATATGACAGAGTATGTTTCAGATATTTCAAAATTTTTGCTAAATTGGCCTTAATACGGATAAACTAAAAATACTAAAATATTACCGGTGAATAAGTAAAAAGTTTGGTATGATACTCTACATTTATTTAGCGTTACGAATAACTTACTCGAACTGAAACTGATTTTTTTTTTAATTTGTAAAGTTAATATGGTACAAATCACTTATTTATCTATCCATTAATTCTCTTGCTCATATATTATGCTTTAAGTGAATTATTATATTAAGGCTATTTAAACCCTCCAGCTACAGCGGAATGAGGTAAAATAATAAGATCCCAGAGGATGTAAGTCAATTAAGACTGATTCAGTGTGTGCCCCACGAGATAATGGCGTATAATGTATACCATTACAGTGTTTCTCAATGTCAGGAAGAGAACATCCTCCTTCACTCCAATCATTGACTTGCGAAATTGCGCAGTTCCCTTCTTCATTTCACACTAATTAAACAATTACGTAGAAAAGAAACTACACAATATGAGTATCATACATTTATCTCCTTATATGTAGATAATGTTAAAGTTATTCGTAATGTGATAATGATCACTTGACTTCCTAAAAGAGAAATGCAAAATGTCTTGTAGAGGAATCGCAACAGTCAATATGACGTAGCTGGTGGCCGTGAAAAACTTATAGGGTTTTTGTACTCAGCTACATGGTAGGAACACGCCTCGGCAATGAAGTTTGTCGAACATGCGAAATTGTGAATGAACGGGGTACGGCTGATGAGATGGACGCATTGTGTCGCCATGAATGAGTTGACATTGAATTGCGCTTCACGGTGTGTTGAATACCAAATCGGACGTGGCAAAGGGCATTTTTTATGGTTCCGTTCTTCCAGGGTTCGGTGAAGCCTGGAACTACTATTCTGAACTGTATGATTTATTTTTATTACTTACTCATAAAGTAATAAACTGGAGCTCGTACCTCCCATATAGAACGCAGATGTCTAGATTGAATAGATCCAGGCTAGGCTATCGCACATGTGTGTGCTTTATGGTCATGAGAAAATTGGGTCAGGACGTTGACTTCAACAAACAATGAATGCTCTAATGCATACGGCTATGTAGGTACTCCTAGTATTTAATCGTCGTTATCTAAATATATTAATCTTATTATGTCACAAGTGCATAGGAATAAACCGTCAGAAATATCTTAACACTCGGTTGTATGAGGTCATTATACTCATCATCGAGAGAATCAATACAACGGAATGAGAGAAACAATTACCTAAATCATAACAGTTTATAATCAAAACCGTATTATTAGACGGTAGAATAGTCAATCAGGCAATACGCATAAACAGATCGCATACGCATGACTTCACATTCACGGAAACCTTCGTTGCACAATCACAACAAAAACTCATAACAGAATAATACTTTTCCCGTCGATTCAACAATGGGCTACAAGACAACTCCATACTTATTATTATGGCGACAGTTCGCAAGAACAGGCAATAGTGTCGCCACTCATCGACATAGCGAGAGTTCCTTCGACAATGAAGTTGTAAAACATTTTACGAGCGAAGCCACACAACTACTTGATCTTGTATACTTTGACAGATAGCTTGTATTATGCAGCGATTCACTATAATGGCAAAAATGTCACTCCATAATCGAATTTGCAGGAAATTAATCGTAATCGATTTAACATGTAAAAAAATTAACCGTGAATTCATCGAAAGTTTATTTTGTAAATATCCTGGTTTAAATCCAAAGTATTTAAAATCCTCGTCATTTCAGAACATCTTGAGGAAAATTGTTTTAAATATAAATAGAAATCAGATTCTTATTGATTTATTGACGAATAAAATAACTGAGCGAAACCTTCAAATACTTAACAGATATGAATATGAACAAGAAATATATATAAATGATCTTATAGCTTGCAGATAGCGTTGGTTGACGGCTAATATTATTATTTCTGCACTATCGATCATATCATGTTATAAATTATACCATTAGGTTTAACCCAAATAAGGAAAATAATATCGATTATAAGCGAAGAAAAGAACATTTAATTTTGAATTACATGCCACACAAATACATATTACCAAAATCCAATATTCTGGATATATCTTTAAAAAAACTTTATCGTTTTTACGAAACATGATCCATGTTGCAATTATTTAACTGAAATTTTATATTCTTGAACATTGTCATGATTTATTAGCCCCCTGTTAGAATCAGGTCTCCTGTATCTTGTGCATTATGGATTACTTACATTACATTTGTAATTCTGTATCTAAATAGCCATCGCTACAAACAGAAGGATCATAGGACGCCAAACTATACACACATTACACACTCGCAATGCGCACGATTAATGCAAATAAGTAGATCCAACTCAACGTGTGAATCGATGACGCGGTGTGAATTATTACCACGGTTATGGTCGTGCTACATGTAAACAACTCGTTGAAAATATCGCGCCAAACAAACCGCGAAAGTTTTTGATCGTCCATACCTACGGAGGATTAGGGGTGCCAAAAGGTAATAATCTTCTACGAGTCATCGTATCGAAGAAAGTACAAATACAAGGCCTTGAACTTAGATTGTTTTCACGTACCCATGTAATCTTGCGATAGCAAACGGGACCAATAGCATAATTTGTCTTCGAAGTGCGAACGAAAATCTGTTTCAAACTTTTGTTTCCCGTCCAACAGACGTTACCAGTTTTATAAATAAAATATATGGTAAAAAACAGAATCATTTTTATACAGTGTTTGGTATCCGATTCCTGAACCGACCAAGATGATTCGCACTTCGCACGATATAATTGTAAGCTCCACAGGAATTAAGTTCGCAATAAGTTTATAATAAAATAAATTACTTCGAACACGATATCATCAATAAAAGATGATTAATAAATGGCAAAGGGGGCGATAACGACAGTACGATCTTTTTCTTAGAATATAAATGTATCCGTAAACAATTAGTAATATCCGCCTGGAGTTCCATTAATTCTGTGACCAAGCACAAAAGTAAACAAATGATCAAACTAGTTTGCGCAGGCAGTTTCTAAGACTAAGATTCTAGATATGTACTTAGAACATCGAACAGAAGATAAATTTATACCTTTTATTCCAATAGGGTGAATTTTTAATTCTTCTTGTTTTACAATATTATTGCTGATAAAGTAAGAATCACGTTAAATAACGCTGTACACGAGAAGAAAATTGTACTTAGTACTCTTGTGTTCTTCTTAAATTTACCTAAGAGGCGTGTGAAGAAAAGCCTTTGGAATTTAAACGACATGCAGTTTCGCTTGATGTACTTTGTGGATTCCAAACAAAAATAGATTTATAACGAATGACATCGTGTTGCTGCCAAAATAATTGGAATAGCTGAGTGGACATTGACATTCTTCGGAACGATAGTCAGGTAAGTGTAGAAAGTTATTATCACCTGAGAAAATTCAAACTATAGCTAAAGCTTTGATTGATAATATTATTAAAAATCATCTCTTACGCCTACTTCATCATTCCCCTGCCCTGTTGCAAATAGTCTTGGCGTTTGATTTTACAACCTGTCTGCTGACAATCGTCCTAAGGTTCACTGTTGGTTGTTATTGGTTTTTCTTCAATACAAGAGTAAACCAACGTTAGGAAATTAAAAAAAGTTGTCTTCCTCGGATTGATTGGAACAATGGGAACATGTATTCCAAACACAAGGGGTTGGAATACATGATATGTTTTTATCAGGTCAGCGTAAAAGAAAATTTATGTATCCTTGAGGCAAGACCGAGTTGATGCGATAGAGATAACTGACAACAAACAACTGTCGTATTTATGCTATTTGTTTACCACTTCTCTTTCTTGCGAATTATTTACATAGGTACTTATTTTTACACGCGACAGCAATGAATCACCTTAATCCTATAAAGAAAAACTATCCATATTAGTCACGGTGCATTGTGCATTCTGTCCACGGGTCGGACGACAGCCACCTCAATTGATATCGGACAAGAAGCCATTGACAAAGTTATCAATAAGCGGCTCATTCCAAGGCGAACACGTGCTGGCGTACATTGTAATTAGCGATCGCGTGAGTCATCGCGGTGCTGCGCGGGCGCATACAGCGTGTTTTATCTTAGCTTCTGAATGCAAACAGGCGTTTATCATGAGGCCAATTAAATGTCGGGACGTAAATAACGCACTTGTAGCCAGAACGTCAACTTTAAGAGACGAGGTGATTTTTTGCCAGGGCCGAATAAATTAATAATAACAGATACAATTGTATAGCCGATATCAATAAACGGTCTGAAAGTCAAATAACATTTTACAAGTCTTGATTACATAGTATTCGAAAGATCTTTGTTTGATCTATTGCTTCAAAATTAAAAAGATTAAAATTAAAAAAAGATACTAGATTTGTTACATGGAATGGTTTTATTTATAAACATTTTTTTTTGTTTGTAATTTTATCATTTGTCAGCAGGTAGACTAGGTACCATAATTTTATTATTACAGCTTTAAGTGGCCGGAACATTGCGTAATAGAGTGTTTCTACTTCTTGTTATGGTAGAGCTGCTCAAAGACGACAATTCGGCTACTTCCCATTCGGTAAACCTCACACTGAGCCTACTAAAAAGTTGCGTTCATACATTTAATCCCATACAGTTTGAGGTTTTCCAAATGGGAAGTTTACCATATGGGAAGTAGCCGACAATTTCTATCAGCCGAGCTGATTATATTTGACACAACAGTACAAAAGTGAATGTTGTTAATTAATACAAACTGTTTTATGCGGGCTCCTCCTAATTCGTTCAGTTATTATTTCTAATTGCGTAACTATTGTGGTTAGCCACATACATAACTTAAAATGATTAACATTGGCTAGGGAACCGTGGGACAAAAACGGTTTTAAATAAGCCGCTGACATATTCTACGCCGATTGGTACGAAACAATAGTAGCTGGCACACATACAAGCATTCTACAGATGTCTGCATTACTCAGCAAAGTAATCAGCGATATTAGAAGCCTGTGTGACATCCGTTGCTGGGTTGAAAACTCCTCATAATATAAGAGCATGAATAAGAGCAGCAATGGGGGAGGTGTGAAACGATGACAGCGTGGGAGGGGCACGACAGTAGGGTGTGCCAGCCCCGGGCTTTATGCCAAGTACAAGCGCCACTGCATCGTCAGTCGTCTATCTAGTACATGCAATCAAAATTCGAGCATTCATCCCAATTCCCTGGAAATAAGGTACATATTCGTATTTCGTGAGAGCCAGGTTAATTTTGTTGTTGTGTCGTGTGAATGTCTCGCGCGTAGTCTAGGGTTTTTAAATGTGAAGCATCTCAAAGTCCACCGTGCAAAGAATTCGCGAGGAATGGAATTGTTTCTGTCTTTGAAACAAAAAGAATAAGAGCTTTATTTTCAGAGCTACCTTGAGCTTGGGGTGTTTGGGGTGTTATAACTATTATTGTATAATTCTTTGACCTAGACCTACGTTTGACGTTATTTAAGGGAAAAATTAGGAATCAAGTAACTAAAAATATTACCTCCTAATATTGATTGCGCATTTATTTTAAGCTTTCTTGGGGCAAAAATAAGGAAGTAGTACCTTCTGAATATGAAAATAAATAACTATTGGAAGCATATTAACCACAGACATAGATGTCTGTGATATTAACATAGGAAGCAGCATACAATTATGTGCTACAAAAGCACTGAGTAATACCTGTGTGTTCGTGCGCGTAAACGATGCGTATACGCATACGCATCGCCGCTAATATGTTTATTATTATCACCAGGTGGGCGGAGCTGACTCACTGTTTACTAACCAGATAAGATTATCGTATGTTTTCTTTTTGTTTTGTTGTTTGCACTGAGTAGCGTAAAGTCTGTAATATTGTAAGTTCTGTGGGTGAACCTATAAGGAATTTTAAATTTTAATGCATTCATTAGTGATTAAATATTAAAATGTATACTTGTTCCACACATCGCGTTATATCCCATAACATAACAAATCAATATTTTATTATAAGAGGCAATTCTTGCTACATTTTATATTATTTCTGCAATTGGTTTTATAAAAAAAAACTTTTGCACGTCAAGTCTTTTTTAGCCTACCATTGTATTTAATTATCGCAAATAACTTAACAGCACCAAATGAGACAGTTAATGCTTTGATGTTATTAACGACAATTTTTTTTTCAAACCTGCAAAGCTTGTGCGGTAATCAGTTTAGACGTGATCAGGTCCATGAACATGCCTTTGAATTGAATGCATTTCCTTTAGCACAAAAAAATGAAAGGTCGCCAATCAACGAATATTTAATATCGTTGTCGCCAATAAATACGTGATATAATTCATACTGATGATGGAACTATCTTAAGAGGTGCCACATAAAAAAAAGTTACATGAGCAATAATTTATAGATCATTAAACGTGTTTAAAAGACAAGATATTTTTCTTTAGCAGAAATCATATACAGTATACACTTACTTTAAAGGATTTTTAAACACATTCAGCCCTAATCAGATTGAAATAGGGTCATTAATCGTCCTATGAATGGCTCATATACCTTCAACTGGTCATTTAACTCTTATCTTCGGTTGTTGCAAATGATCCATTTGACTTTTACGTCAGAAAACATTAAGTAAATGCTGCGTAATGCCTCTCTAATGTCTCTACGTCCATCTCGTCAATACAGTGCATTCTTTACGGTACATCAAGCTATATGGATTCTCGGATATCGTCAGATTGTCAGATGAAATGACATAATAGTTATATACTTGGCAACCATGTTACAATGATGAAAATCCTGTGTTTTTGAACAACGATAGTTGAGCGGCGCTTGGGAAAGTGCAATGAGAAGAGAAACATTACGTAGACGGTCATAATTTTAATTATGTAAGTAATACAAATTAAAATGACGTTTTGCATTAATAACGTGCAAAACTGGATTCACTTTTTATTAGAGTCCGACCGAAACTGGTTTTCTGGCCGAAACCGAAACCGTAACCGAATGTTCGGCCGTGACTTCAGTTTCGGCCGAAACCGAAACCGAAACCGAAACTCACGTGGTCAGGTATAAGATTCCTTAAAATACTGACATTTGGTGCTTTTTACCCATTATCCTGCATTAATTGGGACATGAAATGGAATCACAGTATATTAATTTTGTTGTAATCATTAATTTAATACTAGACTTCCGCCCGTGGCTTCGCTCGCGTAGACTACATTCTATAAACCACTATGAACCCCTTCTTAGTGGAAACTTACACATTATGAAGCTCGCTTTTAGATTTAAAATAAAAAATTGACCCCTTGAGGAGTGTAATATCCAAAACCCTTTTTAGTGGAAACTTAAACATTATAAAGAACTCTTGTAAACAAAATTTCAAACACCTTTTTAACCCCCATGGGGTTCAAATAAAAACACCTTCTATGCGGATGACAGTACGAGTGATACTTCTTTCACCGATCATGCAAATGTTTCTAACGCACATGTGACAGAATGTCGGAACGGACTTGTGTCTCAGATGGTGACTTTCTTAAAAGAGGTCTCCTCTTGGGAACGTCTTAACCTGGTCCAATTTAACCCAAAAAAGACACAAGTCTGTGCGTTTACCACAAAAAAAACAAATTTGTCGTTTCCCTCGATTTTGAGAGCACTCGTCTTGTTATACAACCGAGCATTGGGATTCTCGGCGTCGATATCTCGAGCGACGTTCAATTTCGTGATTATCTGGAAGAAAAAGCTAAGCTTGCCTCAAAAAAACTAGGTGTCCTAGGTAAAGCAATGTGGTATTTTACTCCGACTCATCGCCTTCAACTCTATGAAGCCCAAGTTCGGCCTCACATGGAGTACTGCTGCCATCTCTGGGCCGGAGCGCCACAGTACCAACTTCTTCCTTTTGATCGTATCCAACGTCGAGCAACCCGGATTTTCAGTGCCGAAAGTCTTGCCGGTTGCTTAGATTCTTTGGCATTGCGTAGAGACATTGCGTCCCTGTGCGTCTTTTACCGCCTATATCTTGGGGAGTGTTCCGAGGAATTATTTGATTTGATTCCTGTTGCTAAATTTTACCACCGTACTACCCGCCACAAAAGCAGTTTCATCCAAACCACCTGGACGAGTGGCGATCAACTACCATACGTTTTCGCAGACATTTTCTGCCGCGAACGACTATTCTATGGAACCAGCTTCCCGCAGTGTTTTCAAACCAATGCGAAATGAAGAAGCGAGCATATTCCACCCTTAAAGGCGGGCAACGCGCCTGCGACCCCACGGAGGTTTTGGGTGCTTATGGGCGGCGGTGATCACTTACCATCAGGTGACCTACTTGCTCGTTTGCCCCCCCCCCTCCCTATAATATAAAAATAACCTTTTTATTTGAAACTGACACCAAACTAAAAATATACTTTCCAAATTTCAAGACTGTAACTTTTAAAATGACGAAGTTTCATACAAACTTCCAACCCTCTTATTACCCCCTTGGGAGTGAATTGCCAAAAACCCCTTATTAGTGGGAACTTACGCATTATAAAGAATCCTTGTACAAATTTTCAAGTTCCTGGGTCTTGTAGTTTAGGCAGGGCGTTGACTGTCAGTCAGTCAGTCAGTCCATTCCCTCTTTTGTATATATGGAAGATAATATAAAACAATATTAATAATGGTTTTATTTTTTTCAAATTAAGTTCTCATAGCAAAATGTTTATCAGTTATCAATAATCGAATCACTAATTGTTACTCTTTAACACACTAACTATGTTGTATTGCTAAAGAGATATCCGAACGGCGTACAACAATTCCCAAACAGGTTTGCGAGCGTCCGCCAAAGCGTTGCCGCGAGAAACGAAGTTAGGCGAGCGTGCACGACAACTTCCGAAATCAGTTTCGGTTTCGGCAAAAGTTTCGGCCATTTTTGGCCGAAACCGAAACTGCAGCCGAAACTTGATTTTTGGCCGAAACTCGGCCGAAACCGAAACCGAAACCGAACCTTCGGTCGGACTCTACTTTTTATAAATTGTATTAGGTAGTTCC
The DNA here is from genome assembly GCA_949319885.1 of Mecyna flavalis. NCBI lineage: Eukaryota > Metazoa > Arthropoda > Insecta > Lepidoptera > Crambidae > Mecyna > Mecyna flavalis. The sequence continues at coordinate 3,487,735 of OX439435.1, read as the reverse complement.
GAAACTAACGACCTTGTAACTGATTTCACTGATTATAAAACACTGCTGATTTGCTACTAATTTATGATAATGTAATAAACAAACCACTACTCTTATAAAATACAACACAACTCGTTTTGATAGCTACAATCTAAACGTGTATTTAAGTTGTCAGCCAGGGCTTTGCAGTAAATTATTTCCTCTGTGATATATCCCTAATTTACTAACAATGCAGAACTACTAGTCATGTCCAGTCAGCGTTAACCTAACCACAAAAATTGATACCGTCCAATTTAGCTAATTGGCCTGTAATTGTTGGCGGCAAATTGCAAGGAAACAAACCATCATAGCTAAATTAGAAGCAAAACTGTATTAGAAGTAAAACGCACCTGTTATTAGCGGTATTCATTATCATAAGTGCTAACAATAAAAAAAAGCTGGTCCAATAATTTACACGTTACACGCTATTGAATTTATAATTATACATGTTGTGTGTGTGTATGTTCGTATCAATTGTATGTTTATTTGCCAGTGATGCATCAATACAGACTTTTGAAGTCTTTTCGTCACTGGAAGTCAGACAATAGAAGATGAGAGACATCTTCTATTGTGTGACTTTCAATTAAACAGTACTAAAAATCTAACAAAGTAAAACTTGTGCTGTAGGGGAACTCTACGAATTCTTGTAAATAGGTACGTGGTATACCCATGCGGAGACTCTCAACCTCTCGGTAGGTATATCCTACGCAACCATGACATCAAATCGATCATCATTTATTGAAACTGGAAACGTTATCTAAAATTAGGTATACCGCTCCACCTGGTACAGTCAGCGTCATATAGTTCGTGATACTCAGGGTACTCTAAAAAATAGGCGCAACCAAAAAGTCGGTACTATCGGTACAAACAAAGTTGTCTTATTGTTGTGAACAGTTTTGTCGCTCAAAAGGTCGACACACTTAAAATGTCATATAATTCGGTTCAGTCAAACTGCCATAAATATGGTTACAGTCATCCCGCCAATGGTATCCAAACATTCTAAGTGTTCAAAAACATGGAACACATTAGAAAAATAAGCTAGCATGAAACCTTATTACGCAATCTTGTGTTTGAATGTAATTCTATTATCTGTCAATGCATGTCAAATAACCATCAGCATTAGTCGTATTGATTCATAGATTTAGTATTTGTCATTTTCTTTCCTATTATTATGCGACTAGCCTTCCGCCCGCGATTTCACTTGCGCGTAATTTATTTTTTCAAATATCTCCCCCTTCCTCCCACATTTCTGGGATCAAAAGTACCCTATACCGGGGATAGTGTAGCTATCCAACAGTGACAGGATTATTTAAATCGGTTTAGTAGTTTCGGAGCCTATTCAATTCAAACAAACAAACAAACAATCAAATCTTTCCTCTTTATAATATTAGTGTAGATTTGCTTTTTAAGAAGGGTCAGTCTTTATGTACGTTCGAACGTAACTTTATCAGAACTGCTCAGTTTATCGTTAATACGGAATGTGTTCATTTCAGTTACGTACCCAAGTAAAATTAAATACGAAATATACCTAATAACTCATATTAATTCATTGAGGTTAACATCTATTTAGCTGTACCTAGCTGTTTATTGCTTATAGTTTTTTAACATATCTTGAGACATATCATCCGTACTGAAATACTGAAAATTCAAGCTTCTAGTTTTGTCTAAAACGAAGCTATAGGGGATCGAGAATGGCCTGCAAAGAATGGTACGGCCGTGCCGGCTTTTTTGCTCGACTTGGTCCTCACCACGGCCGTGCCCCCAAATATCGTAAATGGCTATGCAAGAAATTCTGAAATTCTATCCAAAACAAAAGAGAAGTCTATGACGTCGTGCTTAAAATGAAAAGGACAGCAGTAGTTTCTGTCGCTTTCACTTTGTGTTTAATTTTTTAGATACTTATTGATGAGAAAAATAATATTTTAAATATTATAGCCGTAAGGTTTATTTTTCTAATGTGTTCCATATTTTTGAACACTTAGAATGTTTGGATACCATTGGCGGGATGACTGTAACCATATTTATGGCAGTTTGACTGAACCGATTTATATGACATTTTAAATGTATCGCCCTTTTGAGCGACAAAACTGTTTACAACAATAAGACAACTTTGTTTGTACCGATATTATCGACATTTGGTTGTGTCTATTTATTAGAGTACCCTGCGTATCACGAACTATATGACGCTGACTGTACATAGAACAAATGCAACATACGGGACCATATCACCGGAACATAATTATAGTAGCAGTAATAAAAACAAGCAATAAACGTCCACTGACTAACGTGCATACAGAGTGCACACTGTATGCAATGCGCACAACAATTTGATAGATATAGTTCGCATCACCGGCACCGCGAAGAATAGAACATGACAATGGTGCCAAATATCAAAGGCGGTGAGTAACGGCCGCGGGCTGTCCCATCTGCGCCGGAGCATGAGTCACGAGATGTCCGTTGATTGCATCTGGAGTAATTAGCTGTAAGCACAGTTTGATGTAGGGATGATAGCATTCCGCAGTGCTCAGCAATATAAATGCTCATAGTCCAGTCAACGAAGCTCTAACTTTGCCATTTTAGAGGAAAAGCTGAAACCGGTGCCAAAATTTTCGTTAATGATCCCGTAATAACATACAAAAAATGCAGGGTCGTGAGTCACCGGGGTCATACGAAAAAAAAATGGAAAAGGTTGAAAAAATGACTTTTTCCCAAAAATCTCGAAAACTAAAAAAGATATGAGAAAAAGTTTTAGACAAAAGTTGTAGAAAATTACTTTGTATATAAAAAAGGTCATTACCAATTTACGCGTATCGCGCACCGTTTGCTAGGAAATCGCGTACAAAGTGCGAAAATTCACAAAACCGATGTTTTTCGCTATTTAAATAGGGATTTTTTTAAATTTTCCAACTGAGAATGATTTTTATGCGTTTTCCGATATCCCCAAAGAGATTTCTTTCTAATTTTTATTGATTTGGGTCAACTTCAACACGTGCGTTTTTTGCAAGTTTTGGTGCGCGATTTTTTAGGTTTTTAAAATAAATATAGCCATAATCCCTAATTTAAAGGTGATTATTTTATTTTCTAGTTAAACCAATAAATATTAAAATCTTATATTTTAGATTGCCACCACATCTGAAAATTTGTCACCTGATATGATATTGCGCCACCAGTTCTTAATATGTATGACAATCGGAAGTAATACAATGGAAAGACATACAGATATAGATAATAGAAAAAGCAAAAAGAGTGCAAACGAAAAAAAGAACAGATAGAAATGGGTCCGTTACGCAACCAACAGCTCTTAATCTTGCCCACAAACACTAAAAACTTCAAAAACATAGTAATTTAAAGTTATACATAGATAAAACAACACTTCCATGTCCTGCAAGAAGAAAGTAATTCGTTTGCGTGATCATTGCGTTCATCAATAACCAAAAGAAATGAGCGTCCAGCTGCAAAACAATTGCAGCTCTTGGGTGCCGTTGGGGTTAACCCACTTGTTACTACCGACCTTTATAACGGTTTGGCTAAGTTGAAACAAAGAATATATGCAAATTTAAAAGGGATATTTTTAAGTGTACATCAAAAAAATATTAAAATGTACATCAAAATAACTGATTGCACACCAAAGGTTAGGTTAGCAATTCAGTATTTTTTTGATGCACAATCAGTATTTTTTGATGTGCAGTTAAATACAACGCATTAAAAAAATGGAAAAACAAAAGAAAACTCTACTTTGCTGTTGGTCTGCAAAACTGCCATCAAGATTACCAATTATACAGGGTGGAAAGTTTCAATGGGGCAGCCAAGGGAGGTACCTTAATCGTTGCAGCTACAAGAAATTGGTCTTAGGAGACTATCCATAATTTTTCAAAAAAAAAAAATACATTCCCATTTAAAGATTTAAAAGAAAATATACGGTTAGCAAGAAAATTACCATTTTTCACAAAAAACTTTTTGATGCTTATTCATAATTTTTGGTCCAATTTTGTATGCTGATCAAAATCTTGTATGGGACCAACTGAGGTTTCAGTACTAGAAAAGTCACAAATCAAAAAAAACTTTTCCCATACATCAGTCAATTAATTTTGTTTCACTTGGAACTTACGTAACCTCGATAGTTTTCTGAAAAAAGATTTAGTTACCTATCTAGTTCAAATTCAAATAAGATTTAAATTTCGAACTTTGTTTTCTTTTTATAATGCGTAGGTACTTTCTTTTGTTGCTTATGTCAAAATCTGATTGCGTGTGGTGTGCTTTTGCGAGTAGATGCTTTTAGTTATTCTTTTTTTGCAAAAATGAGCTTGATTTCTTTCTGTGGGGCTATTAAAAAATGAAATTTATGAAAAGAAATATGACAGTGTCGAAGAATTAAAAAACTCGCTCTGTACAATTTTTTATGGAATTCATCCAAATAATTATTGGCCGCCACGCGGTCAGTACGAAAACGAATACATTTATGCATTAATCAAAATGGAGAACATTTTGAGCACCTTATATCATAAAGTTATTAATAAAAATTATTATTATTTTTTAAATAATTTTATTGTTTGATTGCTAAAGCATCTTCTTAATTATTTTTTGTAGCTAAAACAAAAAGTTACCTCTTCTTATGGCCTCACAAAAAATCTAAGTACTATAAAATGTATGGGAAAAGTTTTTTTTGATTTGTGACTTTTCTAGTACTAAAACCTCAGTTGGTCCCATAGAAGATTTTGATCATCGTACAAAATTGGACCGATTAGCATCAAAAAGTTTTTTTGTGAAAAATGGTTATTTTCTGGCTAACCGTACATTTTTTTTTAAATCTGTGAATGGGAATGAAATTTTTTGGAAAAATTATGGATAGTCTCCTAAGACCAATTTCTTGTAGCTGCAACGATTAAGGTACCTCCCTTGGCTGCCCCATTGAAACTTTCCACCCGTATATCAAAAGCATACGAGTATAAATTCATCATACTTATACAATTGTCATGGTTTCAATACTAGAAATAAATAAATAGACAAGTAGTTTTCCTTTTCTATATGGTGCAATGTATATGCAAGTAACTACATGAAGTATTATTAAATGAAATTTTAGATTTAAAAAGTCTTTTTAACAAATACATATTGGTTTTTGGAAGCATTATGCAGAGTAAGAAGTTTGAATTTTGACACCAAAACCACCAAAACGAATTAAAAAAAGTTGATAATAGAAGAGATATTTGAGTCACTTTTTTGGTTATAATTTTAGAATTAATAATAATAATCGATTCAAAGCGAACGAGCTTTTTGTTGCTTAACGGGCCCATTTCTATCTGTTCTTTTTTTCGTTTGCACTCTTTTTGCTTTTTCTAGATAACTATATCTGTATATCTTTCCATTGTGTTACTTCCGATTGTCATACATATTAAGAACTGGTGGCGCAATATCATATCAGGTGACAATTTTTTTAGATGTGGTGGCAATCTAAAATATAAGATGTTAATATTTATTGGTTTAACTAGAAAATATAAGAAAATAATCACCTTTAAATTAGGGATTATGGCAATGACGTTCAATTAAAAAACTAGACTCACAATCACGCTCAAATATTGTCCGAAGCAAAAGCCTGCCCACCCGACTATTGGGCAGAGTTTTCGTTTAGTTGTATACAATTGACATTAAACACTAACTGCCACGAGATAAGGTGTTAATTTGAACGAATGTGTTAATGTCATCTGTGTCAACGCCGCTCGGACGTTTTTTGAGGATTTTTTCTTAGAGATTGGGTGTCTAGATAAATATTGAACGTCATTGGATTATGGCTATATTTATTTTAAAAACTTTAAAAAATCGCGCACCAAAACTTGCAAAAAACGCACGTGTTGAAGTTGACCCAAATCAATAAAAATTAGAAAGAAATCTCTTTGGAGATATCGGAGAACGCATAAAAATCATTCTCAGTTGGAAAATTTTAAAAAATCCCTATTTAAATAGCGAAAAACATCTGTTTTGTGAATTTTCGCACTTTGTACGCGATTTCCTAGCAAACGGTGCGCGATACGCGTAAATTGGTAATGACCTTTTTTATATACAAAGTAATTTTCTACAACTTTTGTCTAAAACTTTTTCTCATATCTTTTTTAGTTTTCGAGATTTTTGGGAAAAAGTCATTTTTTCAACCTTTTCCATTTTTTTTTCGTATGACCCCGGTGACTCACGACCCTGCATTTTTTGTATGTTATTACGGGATCATTAACGAAAATTTTGGCACCGGTTTCAGCTTTTCCTCTAAAATGGCAAAGTTAGAGCTTCGTTGACTGGACTATCACGCGTTGAATTGAAACTGATTGCGTTGATCAGGATTTCAAGTATTCTTCTGAATATGAAAGTGGCCTTGAACAGACATTGTAGAATAAAATTAGTTTGAAATAGTGGTGAACGTTTACCTTCAGTACACTCAACTGCTACATTACTAATCTTTTGCATTCGAAAGTCCGTTGCTTTTTTACAATTGAACACAGGCGGACAAAATAGAAGGACTTCGCCAATTTTTATCAGGGTGATGTAGTCGAGGAATTGGGACTCTTTCTGTGACAGACTAAATTCCGGAACAGTACTAAAGACCGTGAATGTAAAGCTACGCCATCGGTACGACCATAAATACCTATTCTGATCCTGTAGGCTGTGTAAGAGACAAACATAAGACACTTAATCCTGAAAATCGCAATTGCATAACAGGATCGCGTTAAAAGACAGTCTTACTGGAGACACATTTCACTTAAGTGGGGTCACAAAGCCCGTCTTTTACGATTACCTATAATATATTCCCTACTAAATTCTGCTGACTTCAGCTGGCAGACAGACAGTAAATAATTTTCACAGATTAATAACAATAAAACGCTAAAACGACCTTCACATCCACTACAATAACGGAAAAGCCATTCCATTAGAAATGATTACCAAAATTATGTAGGCATACAGAAAGCGCCATTAGAAATATTAAAAAATCAGGTTATTAAACAATTATGTAATATTCTCAGCTATTTATAACTGAACCAAACCCTGAATGAGTCAGTCGATTTACGTCGATTGTGCAACGGGGATAATAATAATTGCTTCCAGTGGGTGTGGACGGGAGTGTCACTTTTGGATTACCGCTGCGAAGGTTGGAGCGTTATGTCATCGTCATCAACTACATCAAATGATTAACTGAATATTACGAAGTTACGAACAGAATACACAGTACAATACTACCACAGACAGCAGACTACCACAAACTGCCCATTTGTCACGATTATGATTTATGGTGCAAAAGATTGATTGCGGAAAGAACACCATCGACTATTGTCCAAATGTTAAAGTGCTTTAAAACAAAATACTTTTATTCTGATAAAATTTGACTTCCTAAGCATGTCTTATTGCGGCACCAATGCTGTAGCTAATGCTTTTATTGAGAACTATTGTTTTTTAAAAAACTGTGCTCTTGTGTTGGGTCTGCTATTGATGCGCCTTTTCAGACAAACTTGCTTATTGGGCGTGGTTTCGACAACATGAAAGGCTGTTTAAAACATCAGATTTCTACAAACGGTAATTGCTCAGATCCAGCAAAATGCTGGCCCATCGATAACTTCTGTGCTTTCAAAGATAAGTATGCAGCTCATGGGGTATCTAGAAGAGTACGAATTGATCAGTAATGGCCAGAAAATATTTCGTCGTGATCTGTCAGCTAGTGATCTCCTTGTCTTCCACACAGATGGGCCGATGCTATTGATAGCAAGGCCAAGGGTGAAACGAAAGGTAAAAAAATAGTTTGAGGTATGGCAAAAAGCAATCTCGATCAAACTTTCAATGTTACTTATTAATATTCGAAAACGCAATTGCCAATTTTATAAGATAGTATATTGTGGTTCTCTTCCAGAAGCAATAATTAATAGAATTTTAAAGAGTCGCAAAATGTTATTAGCACCAATTCAACTACCATGATTACGTCACACCTGGATTGCGATTCTGGCTCTTAATTAAACCATAACAAGGAAACCACCCGTGTCATTTCGATTAAGTATAAAAAGTCTAATGTAAATAAAGTTACGCCCATAAATAAGACGAAAATCTAATCAAAAAGTACAAAGCAATGAACGAATGAAAAATATTCTTCCTCGTTTGCATTCGCAACTAATTAAATAATTACCTATCAGTTACATTTGTGAGTCATTGTAATCAAGGTATCCTAATAATACTATAAATAAAAGCGAAAGTTTGAAAGGGATTAATGGATGGGTGTTTGTTACTATTTCACGATCTACTTAACGATGATTTGGATTAAACATTACAGTAATGTTGCATACATCAGAATAACAAATAGGCAGGCTACTTTTATCCACTTTGCGGGTGAAGTCGCTGGCGGAAGTAAGTCGTTACATAGATGGGTAACTGACTTAATCACCACGCTTACCAAATGCGAGTGGTGGCCACAAACCCAAGCAATTTTCGAAAAATCCGTTAGAAACTGAGTAGTGTGAGTCGAACCTAGTTACCCAATTTCACGGCCATATTAAAACCGCTAGATCGACTTACCAAGCAACAAATAAACAATATAAAAATCAACGCTCGCAAAGTTTTTAAAACAACGTTTTGTATCAGTAACGTATCTGTCACCTAGTTAGATAATATAATAAAATATTCATTTGACATTAATATCGCAATGTTTGAAATCCGCAGACATAGTAGTAGGTCGTGTGGAATCAAAACATCGGCGCGAGTGTAACGACCCCTCCCGTCCGCTGATTACATACGCAACTGCTACTTTTATTGGACGACACGCACGGGAGTGCGATCATCACTCCTCGCTATTGCCCGGCACTAAGACCTATCAGTCCTATCAGGCTCATGTTCTCGCAAGCGGTGATTAGGTACACCAAAGGTCAACTTGGCCGCGTAAAAATAACTTTAGTAAACCTTTCAAATTAAAGGTTATCTCCAAGTATTAACCATAATAACTGTGTAAAGATATATTTATTATAATAAGAGAATTCTTACTGGCATTGCAATTATTAACTTGCTGAGATATAAAATAAGTATAAAATTATTAACGAGCAGTAATAGCCTTTTCACACAAATATGGCAAAGGTCAGCATTGCCTTAACTAGAAAATAACAATAATATAAATCCTTAATGATTCAAAGTTTACCTATCAATATAATTAATACTAGTAGAAATACATTTAGGTCATACTCATAATCGTCAATTGTCTGAGACATTTATAAAATAGTGACATGGCATGGATTTCCTTTTTATATCTAAAATACAGAAAATCTTTGTTTACTATCCTTAAGTCAATCTGACAGAATCAATTCCCATTTTATATTACATAATCGATTAATCCAATCCATTGTACAATTTATTACATTAGTTTACAATAGTTTGCAGTGGCTAATAGAACCATTAGAAACGACATCGTTAACACCTAATTGTAGTCTTATTTTTCCAAGAAATATGAAGTGAGTGTCACGAACTCATGAAATTACAAATAAGTCGCAAGTTATGAATCAATTTAAAATGCCCTTGAAATAGTTACCTACATTTAGAAGTTATTTGGGCCGTAAAGTAAAATATACCTAATTTAGGTCGCCTCGAATAATTTTCGCTGACTCAAGTATTCCTGAATTACGTTATTACGTAAAGTAAAATTAAAACGCTGACGTTGATAAGTTGTAATAGTATTGTTGTAGAATGGCACTTCTGAATAAATATCTGATCGCGACGTTTACTGTTTCTATTGAATAAATACGTACATATCTGATCGCGAAGTTTACTGTTTCTATTATCATAAACTTGTATAACTATACAAATATAAAAAGGCAAGTGTGCACGTTTTAACATCTATCTAGATTCTAGAGCTTAAACTATTGACCCAATCATGATGAATCTTTGATGGGTTCTATGAGTCAAAAGCAGTCAGACGTAACACTTTGGACTTTAAACCACTCTTATGTCGGGGGCATAAGTGCTATTATCGAACTGCAAGTGTTAACCGTGATGTGCTGCTGACCGTACGACAGCAAATGTTTGTTTATGCCTAACGAGAAGACAGTGCATGCTGCATGCTCAGTGCATAGGTATTTATTGTATATTTCCTACTCACATCTCAAAACCTATGTAATCAGCGATGAACGTTTAAGTGAACTGATAATATAAAGAGGAAAGATTTAATTGTTTGTTTGTATTAAATAGGCTCCGAAACTACTGAACCGATTTAAAAAATACTGTTGGAAAGCTACACCTTCCCTAGGTGACATAAGGTACTTTTTTATCCTGGACATATAGGGGGAAGGGGGGATTAAAACGCGAAGGCGGCCGCTAGTGCAAAATACCTATTTTGGTTTTCGATTTTTACTGTGGTGTCCGCTTTTTAATCATACAAATCATTGATAATCCCTTCATTAGGTGGTCTTCTGCAGTCATGTTGTAGTAGCAGACTGTCTTTTTAGAGAATAATTGCCTATTTCTACCAACATATAACTACAAGTTCGCAGAAATACTTAAATTGCATTCCATATTGAATTCAGGGAAATAACTTGAATATGCAATTAATAATTATCCTTAACATTCTTTCGAATCAAATCAACATGCATCTTCTGCGAAGAGCAAAGACGAATAAATACATAAGAATACAATCACGACCTTGCCTGGCGACTTAATCTTTGGATAGATACCTACACAATGCAGTTGGTGTACTGTGCTCACCTTGACTTGCAGTAAAAATGATAAGTTAATGTTTGGTTAATGTGCTTACTAAGCTTTCAAACAAGGTTCGATTTACACACCCACCCAAAATTTAAAGGACCCATTTGTTTTTTGCAAAGTAAGCCTGAACAAAATGACTAATTAAGTTACGCAACAAGGCTTACGAGATTGTGGGTATGCTAGGAAAGAGCTTGTGTAAGATGATTCCTCAAAATACTGGTAATTGGAGGTGTTCAAATTCACGTAAAGCCTGAGGTCTCTAGGCCGAGTAAAATTGATATGTGAATAATATGGGAACCGGGGGTTTGCATAATTAGTTAATATTTAAAATAGATAAATTAACGTTATCATTGCTTGATTTATTTGACATTTGATCATAATAAATAACGTTACAAATCGTAAAAAAAGGTTATAAAATCTTAGGCATTGTGTTGCATTCGTATTGAGTGTTCAATGCGTTTTAATACCAAGCATTTATACAACACGGAGACAAGTGAAAGCATGACAATTATAAAAAAATGTTGGCATTATTAGAGTAAAACGTTTTGCATTGTGCGCTAATAATGTTATTTAATAATGTTTCACGACTGGCTAAATCTGTTTTCGATTACCGTCGATTTTTTTCCGTGTTATTATCGTACTTATATGAAGAATGCCTATCAAAAGAATTTTTATTCTTACTCAGAATCGTTTTATCGGAAGGAGCTTTGCTTTTTTCGTTAATCTAACTAAAGGGAGGAACTTGCAGGGCGGTCGTATGGACGCAAAGTTTCGTCTCTATAATGAGTAATGACACCACCATCAAGCAAGAAATATCACTCCGGTATAAAGATGATGGATGATGATGGATGATGGCTGGAACGCAAACTCCGTCCTTTCTTTTGGCATTGGGTGTCGTGGAGAGATTCAGTCGACTTGACCTTGACCATCACATCACCTCGACGGGAGGGTGAAGGTACGTAAGTAAGCGTAACTAATAAAAAAAAACATACCATTATGATTTCGATTACAAGATAAGATTTTGTAGATAGTACAATTTACGTGTACTTTGAAGTAATTAACGGACTGTTATGATTGTTTTTAACGTTGAGTTGCGCTTCGAAGTTATGCGCTACATTTTATGTTTACAGGTACAAATAATGGGCATTTGGAACGCAGATCGCGTCATTTACATTTTAAATTAAATATAATTAGGTTTCAGAGATATGAAATGAGATCAAAACATATGGTTTAAGAGGCAATGATAGGTGGAAAATGACATAGTAGATTTTCAATAAACCTACAGTATTTCCTAAGGCGTGGTAGGATGCGTATTATGTTTTTGTACACATAGGATGTTGTTTGTTTTTCTAAAACATAAAATATTACCTGATATAAGTATTATTAATTTTCAGAACATTCCTGTACAAAATAGCCCTGAATACCTATATTGAATGGAGAATGGCGATAGTACTATGCTTTCTTACAAATAGAGTAAAGCTGCATATTATAATAAATAAATACATCAAGAACTTAAAGGATTATGATTGTGTGTAGTGTGATTCTGAGAAAAATTATTCATTATGGACATCTCAATAATGCATAATTATTTAATTATTTAGTGACAAAGGTCGTAATGGCACATCACATGTCGTCGCATGGCATGATCGGTGCTGAGGGTAAGCTTACCTTGCAGTCTTTGTGCCTGTAGCACCAGGTGCAGCCGAATAGCAAGCCCACTGCGGTGATCAGGAGCGCCAGCGCCGGCACCGCAGCGTACAACCCGTCTTGACCCCATCCCTTCGACGATGCTGCCCCATGTCCATCTGCACAACATTACAAATACATTGGAATCCATTTATAATGACATCGAAGAGAATTATTGACGAACGCGTTATAATAAGCGGACGTCATACAAAGCGTTTTGTAAACAAAAATGTTTATTTCTTGGTTTCTCATGATTTTAAAACACTGAATTAATGTGTTAATTTTTTGTCGCGATTTTAGAATCGTTCAATTAATTTTTTTTAAAACCAAACGGTTTCAATTGAATGATTCCTTGATGCGGTTGTATGAGTATGATTCTCCATTTTATAATCTGCATGTGCATATAATCTTGCATCTTTCCCCTCAATCGTTTTTTTTCACAGGATATCACTAAAAACAATGCATGGACCTTCAAGTGTCAATTACTTACTGAGATTCAAAACAAAAACGAACCGCGTGCTGAACGTTGTTGGGACTCGGGAGTCAACGAACATTACGAATCATGTCGGTCATTAAAACCGGACAATTTATTAAAAATGGGTCATAATAAGCGACATGTCACTGTAAGGGAAGTCATTATATCCAACATTTTAACAAAGAATTTTATATGAAAGCCAAACTTCTAAGACGTCATAATAATTAACCGGTTGGTATATATAAGCGGAGTCATAATAAACGGATTCTACTGTAACTACTTATTACAGCTTTTTTACCTAGCGCTGTATCAACGGATAAGGGAGTGCATAAACCATAACAGATATTCCAAGACATGGCAAGTCTCCTCCCTTGGCCCTACTGCATCAAGCCGGTTTACCAAGGGATGGGTTGATTATTTGCCACAAAGACACTGGCTTGTCTATTTTGGGTGAAAAAAAGAAGGAAACGGTGAGAATTGAGTGGGTAGTAGGACCAATGTCTTCAACCTTAAGCTGCTAATTCTACAGGTCATTATGGCACAAAATAGACTTAGAAAGTCTAGTTACATTGGAGTAACTGGTATTTACCTTTCAAAAAGAAACCAGAACTATTGGATTATGTCAACCATAATTCAATAGTTCTGGTTTATTCATATTCATAATAATCTGACTGGGATTCCCCACTTTGTTTTCATCAGCTTTAATATAATATCACACCTGCAAACCACTTACTTCTAATACCGAAACAAACATACAAATAAATGGTTGCCATATTTAATCCAATCATGTCTTTACCCCTTATGCTTACTTAAATGTATGTTTTACAGATTAAAAAGAAAAGTGGTGCAAATCTAATAAGGTCAATTTAGGAAATCAAGTTTTTTCTTATAAATCTGGTTATGTACTTATTTTGATGCAGTTTTTTTAATAGAAAGAGTGATTCAAGAGGAAGGTTTATATGTATAAAGCATGCATAATATAGTCGAGAAACACCATTGCATCCTTGCGAAGCCGAGGCAGGTCGTTATTCTATAATTCACAAATAATTTTATTAGGGACTTCAATGCTGGCTGCCCGGCCATGTCTGAGAATCTGTGGTTGTACTGATAGCAATGGAGCAACACACGTCCTACAAAGAGTCGGTCAGAAATATCATAGAAACAAAATCAGTCACCGACTATCGGTCTTACAAAAAGCAGCCTTAATATATGTATTTATAGTTGTTTTAGTCTAACAAATGAGTTAGTTAATAGTAATAAAATATTTTGAAATAGATTAAAGTATAACTATTTTAAACACAAAAATAAATATACTTATATAATAAATAAACATTAAGGTGTATTTTCAATGAATATTATTTGTTTTAAATTAATCAAGGAAAATATTTTTTTTATAATTTAAATGGAAACAAGATTAATTAACAATTTCAATTAATTTACTACACTAACAACTTAACTTTACATTTGTGTAAGAGAATTGAATGTTAACAATAAATTATAAGCCCCTCAAAACTTTACAAAACTTACAATAAGTCAAAAACACACAAAATAATGAATACTATACTTATAACAGATAAAAATAATATTCAAAAAACCATTTCATCATAGGCTTGGAACACATACTGGATTAAATTGATTGTTGTAAATAAATATGATCAGATTAATAACCCATAAGTACTGTCTAATGGATAAAATAATGCATGAATATCCTTTACTCTTTCTAAGATCTTACAAAGCAAACTTTTGTTATGGGAGTCAATAAAATAACTGTTAAAATTGACACCCAATGAAATTAAATATTTCTCAAGAATACAAAGGAAATGTAAGGACTGTTATTATGAGGGAAATGTAGTCTACCCTCAAAAACAGGAATTCGTTTGTCAAAAAGTGTGAATACAACACGTTTCAAGAGAAAGTTAAATTGTAATGCGCATTATAGCTTTACCGAAAAACTTCCAAGATCAGATAGTATAAACAAAAATTATCAGTAATGTTTATTTACAGAAAAACATGATATTTTTGTTGTTGAACTGACTCACCGTAAGGGTAGGTTTGCGGCGTTGGTCCGAGTGGTAATCCATATCCAAAATGTGAGCCGGTCAAGGCCACGAAAAACACTACCCATAACATACCCATCATTGATACATTATTTACACAGCCGCATTATTTTTCGTTTCATTATTTATAATTTTCATACATCACCACAACACAAAAAATACACGGTCCACGACAGATTTGCACTTTGCTCAATATATCAAGACACTACAGGTTATTTACACTAAAAATGGAGTAAAAATAGCATGTCCACCTTTTAGATTGATTTTTGCACTTAAATATTAGTATTTCCTATAAATTTCATGCACATTTACAATAAAATTGCGCAACCCACAGCTGTACAGAACGCCATTTTTGATTTTTCTCAACCGGTGTTATAATCGCAGATAAAATTTTCTACCAACGTTAAGTTATTTTTGGTAACTGGCAACACGTAATTAAATTAAATTTTAATTAAACTTAAAAGCTTCTTTCTTATTCATATTTTCTGAGAATTCTGAGCTTCTGGCTCGTAAAAAATATTAAAAATTTGCAACTGTAAATGGTATAGCAAAACTATTTTTTTTTTAGTTTGCTTATTTAAAAAGTCAAGTATTTTTATTATTAAAACTGTTAAGTCATTATTCAATAAAACAGCAATCGTTAGGTCGGATATATTTCATGCTGTTGAAATACTTATTACATAGTAATAGTGTCCAGTGTTCATTTAATTAAAATGGCCATAAAAGTTATAAAAAAGTTTCAGCTTTTTTTACCGCGGGGTGGGAAGCCGGGGCACGGTCTTGGTGGGAATCGCTGACGTAGTGAGGTCGGCATTACCTATAAAATACCAAGAAACCATCTGTAGTGTTAAGTAGTGGAACACCAATTAAACAGAACCCCGGCCAGTCCGCGTCATCCACGTCCGAAGTCGTCCACCCTGGGACCTGCTGCAGACACGCCCCGCGTGCCACTACCAGGACTTGCAGCTGCTGAGGATGCAGGGCGAAAGGCGAATATTCTGCGCCTCAAAACAGAATCCCATCACTAGGGAGGATACCCGAACAAAACCGAGCGTGCCCGGAAGCTCTTAAGGTGGCAGCCCCACCGCCGGGCTAGGGTACAGTAGGTTAATCACCCGCTTGCCCGAAAAACCAACTGATTAACGAAACGAACACAGTAAGAAACCGGACCGATTCTTTAACAACGACCTTTGGCATGAAAAAACGGACACGAGTTGCTTTTTGGAACGTACGAACGCTCAGCGACGACAGCCGTCTGCCCCAAGCAGAAGCAGAAATGCTGAGGTACAACCTGCAAGTTCTAGGTCTCAGCGAAGTGCGTAGAAATGGTTTCGGTGAACTGAGAACGTCTAAGGGCTTGACTTTCCTATATTCCGGCAAGGAAAGTGAGGAGGACACCCGCGAATACGGAGTCGGTTTACTTCTTTCAGATGCCGCAAAGAAAAGCCTCTTAGACTGGAAACCGATCTCGGACCGAATCATTTGGGCCCGCTTCAACTCAAGAGCCCGAAAGATCTCCATAGTGCAGTGTTACGCCCCCACCAACACATCTGCAGAGGATACCAAAGACGAGTTCTACAACGCACTAAATGCCACCTTTAACGGCATCAAGAAACAGGACATAGTTATCGTCATGGGAGACCTGAATGCAAAAGTGGGGAGCGACAACACCAACTGCGAGCGACACATGGGCACACAGGGACTTGGAGTACGTAACGAGAATGGGGAACGCTTTCTCGAGTTTTGCCAAAATCACGACCTGACCATCGGCGGCACACTATTTATCCACAAAGATGTCCACAAGTACACATGGAACTCACCCGATGGCATAACCAAAAACCAGATCGACCACCTTGCCATTAGTTCTAAATGGCGCGCCTCGTTGCTTGATGTCCGAAACCGAAGAGGTGCTGATATCGACAGCGATCATCATCTGGTTGTTGCCGAGCTGCGCCTCAAGGTTGCGGTAGCACGAACAGCCGGGGGATTTGGCAAGGTAGGGAGAAGGTTCGACGTCGCCAAACTCAGAGACCCTGACACCTGCACCAAGTTTAGACTCGAACTCAGAAACCGTTTCTCTGACCTCAAAATTGATGGAGACTCAGTAGACGAAGAGTGGAATCGCATTAAATTGGTCTACACAGAAACCAGCTCTTCAGTCTTAGGGCACAACTCACGTTCTCGCGAGGACTGGATGTCACAAACCACATGGCAGCTTATTAACGACCGCAGAGAGCTACATCTAAAGCTGTTACAAACCACCGACGAGTCACTTCTAGCCGAACTCAGACAGCAACAGCGTAAGATTCGCAAGAAAATATACCGCAGCACTCGAAAGGACAGAAGAATGTGGGCTGACGCTGTTGCCGATAATGCCCAACGCGCTGCTAACTCTGGCAATCTGGGAGAGTTGTACAAAGCTACAAAAACCTTGGCAGGAAACAGTAGACCCAAGAGGAAGCCTCTAAAATCTAAAGATGGGCAGCTTATTGTGACATCCGAAGGGCAACTGCGACGCTGGCGTGAACACTTCGAAGAAGTCTTTCGCTGTACAACACCACCCACGCCTAATATACCGCACCACTCATCCCCCCCATCGAGTTTGCTTGAAATAAATGTCGACGCACCAACTCGCGACGAAGTGGCTAAGGCGATAAGGTCCCTAAAAATTGGTACAGCTCCGGGTCTCGACCTTATTACCGCGGAAATGCTAAAAGCCGACATATACTCCGCCGTCGAAGCTCTGACACCTCTCATAGCAAAAATCTGGACAGAAGAGGAACTACCAGACGATTGGAATAAGGGGCTATTAATAACCGTACCAAAAAAAGGGGACCTTAGCCAGTGCAGCAACTGGAGAGGTATCACTTTGCTCTCGATACCGTCTAAGGTTTTTTGCAAGATTATCCTGGACAGGTTATCGGGGGCCGTCGAACCTCTCCTTCGCAAGGAGCAGGCTGGTTTCCGCCCGAACCGATCATGCACCGACCAAATAAACACTCTTCGTATCATTCTAGAACAGGCATCAGAATGGCAAAGGGAGGTCTATCTCACCTTTGTAGATTTCGAAAAAGCCTTCGATACGTTGAAGTGGGCAAGCATATGGTCCCGACTCTCCGACATTGGTGTCCCGCAGAAGATTGTTGAGCTACTGAAGGCCATCTACAGGAAATATTCCTGTAGAGTCACCCACGAAGGTCTTATCTCCGAAGACATCGAGGTACATGCGGGCGTCCGCCAGGGTTGCTTACTCTCCCCTCTCCTCTTCCTGGCTGTCCTAGACGGGATTATGCATCGCGCTTATGACAACAAGCGACGCGGGATTGAATGGGGAATAACCGATGTTTTAGAAGACCTGGACTACGCCGACGATCTCTGCATACTGAGCCACACACACCGAGACATGCAAACAAAACTGGACGACTTGCATCGGGAAGCGGGCTACACTGGACTTAAAATTAACTGCCGAAAGACCCAAGAAATGAGATCTGGAGTAGAGACCAACACACCGCTACGGATTGGAGCAGAGGATGTGGAACGAGTCCACAACTTTACCTACCTCGGGAGCGTCGTGTCAGAAACTGGGGGTACTGAAGAAGACATCACTTCGCGTATTGCCAAGGCTAGAGGTGCCTTCGCCCAACTTCGACCCGTATGGCAATCACGGAAACTGACTCGAAGGATTAAAATCAAGATATTCGGGTCCAACGTCAAATCCGTGCTGCTCTATGGGTGCGAAACTTGGAAGGTCACCAAAGTCATCTCGCACAGGCTTCAGGTCTTCGTCAACCGCTGTCTTCGCCAAATTCTCGGTGTGTACTGGCCGGAGAAAATATCCAACGAACAGCTGTTGGACCGCTGTCACGAAACTCCGATCGACCAACAGATCAAGCGCCGCAAGTGGAACTGGATTGGCCACACTCTCCGAAGGGACTCCGATCACATCCCCAAGCAGGCTCTGGACTGGAATCCTCAAGGAAAACGAAAACGTGGCCGCCCTAAGCAAACCTGGCGGCGCACTGTAACAGACGAGGCCAAGAAAATCGGCAAGACGTGGAGCGAAGTCAAACGTGAAGCTCAAGACAGAACGAGATGGAGAACTACTGTGGACGCCCTCTGCCCCACCTCGGGGTCATAGGACATTAAGTCAAGTAAGTCAAGTCAGTGTCAGCTGTCAAAATATTGCAAAATGATAGAAATTGCGGAAGAAAACTCAAAATTGTTCTAAATCTGAAAATGTGTCAGACTAAGCACTAAGTAAATAATTATGTGTTTTGCATAAAAATATTGATTTTCCATAAAGTCCCAGACGAATGCTCGTAAACTTTGATCCAAAATAGAAATAACCTCAAAACACATGTACGGTATAAGTGTATTGTTTAGATACCGAGTAGTTAGCATATTTAGTATACGCAATAAGAGCTTCAGCTCTAAAAAATTGTTGGAATTTCTAGCCGAAATGCCGAAAGCCAATTCTTCAAGAATTGTCGATGCTCAGCGACAAAGACAGCAAATATCGAAACGTTCTGAAAAGTATGCACCCAGTACTGTTTATCTCCAGGTCCTGGGCTCTGGAGCACGAGGAGCACCCAACACACTTTATCTATTCACTGACCAAAAACGGTAAGGAGTTGCTTCTATAAAACATAATTATTTTATTATTATTGCAGTACTGAACTAAAATCTAATTCTTTGAAGTTATCAGTATGTATACCAATTAAACAAATTACCTTATAGTTTTTGATAAATTTCCCATTTTTTCATAGATTAAAAGGTTATCCTGTGCACCTGCAACCATTTGACATAATATTTCTTCTACTGAAAAATTATTGCATCATTTTAATTTCCCATTCTAAGACAATTTTTACATATTTATGATTTTTCTTAAATAATTGAGCAACCTGGATTTTTTATTATTATTAGTATTTTAATTTCATACAGGTATCTTTTCAATTGCGGGGAGTGTACACAGCGACTCGCACATGAGCACAAGGTGAAACTATCAAAACTTGAACACATTTTCATCACAAGCAAAACATGGAAGAACATTGGAGGCTTGCCTGGTCTGTCGCTGACCTTGCAGGATGTTGGGGTTCCAAACATCACATTACATGGACCAGAGGGATTGGTAATATAGTTTTCCAATTTAAAATGTTATGCTATTTTTCATTTCCCCTGAGTTAGGCAATATTCAACACCAGACAAGAATATTACTGATCTATGATGATTGTTGTTATGGTTTTCAAAACTTGAAACCTATTTATAAAAATAAAAATGTATTCAATAAACTTTTTATTCACATTTAAGATGAATGAATGAATCAATGTTTTATCTAATGATTTGAATTTTGTATAATTTTTATGGGAATAATTTATTTATTATTCTTTATTTCACAAATGAAAGTACAATTGGCAGACTTAATGCCATATTGGCATTCTCTACCAGTCAGCCAGCAATGATCATAATATTACATTTAACAAATTGTACTTTTAATATAGCCTTATTAATTTGATATCCTTTAGTTACAGTAAATCAACATGTTGTTTCACATATGTAAATACAAATCTGCCATCTGTGAAAAGTTTAGAGAACATAACAATAAGAGAAATCTTTAAACATATTCCAAATGCCCCATTATATTTTATACTGTGGGTGACATGTGGACAAACATTAATTCTATATACTATTGTTTTGTAAATACATATACATATTACAGGATTACATAGCAATAATTTTGTATTTGCAGGATGAACTGTACCTTGCAACTAGAAGGTTCGTCATCATGAAAGACATGAATGTGACTATGGCAAAGTGTAGTCCTAGTGAAGACTTTGAAGACAATGTCATGAGTGTTAAATATGTTTTGTTGTAAGTTGTTATTTTATTATTTTGTTCAGTAGTAATATTTTAAATAGTTCAAAAGTTTGCGTCAAGTTCAAATCAAAAGAAAGTAATGATAAAAGGATTATATGATTTGTTGCCATAGAAAATTATTTAGGCATTGGTATAATGGGGTATCAAGGAGTGCACAACACAAGCATAAACAATATATTTAGTGGGAAGGTATCAAACCTAGAGGCACTATGAAGGCCCTAAAGTGCTTTTAGAAATATTGTTAAAATATATCAATATCAACCTTTGTATTAGAGAATGTATTTTACATTTCTAGGCAAAAAGTATTTTTTTCAGTGATGTTAAACTGAAGTAAATAAATAATAGATAATGATTTATTTTTGCATATTTTTAATTAAGATTCTATAACATTCTAGGGGTCCTCATGATGATCTCTTAGTAGGTAAAGACTTAAAGCCAGCAGCAAAGAGGCCCAAACTGGAATCAAACCAAGACAAAGAATTTGAAGAGTTCATCCATGACGAAACAGATTATTATAAACCAGAAGTGGTGCGTACGCCGGAAAATGGTAAAAGCAATAAAAATGTAAGAGAAAGACCCAGACCAAAGGCTAGTGTTGATAAAGGTATGGTATTTATTGTTTTATGTAGTAGTAGTTGTGTATGTGCTTGTTCACGTAGGAAACGCACCTGCGGTCTTAGTAACGGGCAAAGGGTATTAAACAAGTATTGGATAACATCTTTTATGTTTAGTATATTTGCAGTCAAGCCCTAGTCCTATTTGTTTAGGGGTAGCCATAAAGGAACCACAGTATGCATGGTCTTTACTGGCCGGTCTGAAGTTATGTCTACATTATAACTTGTCTACATTAATTTTATAAAACATACATGTATGTACTGTATAAATTTTACTCAGGCTTACTCACAGTGTGAGTACTGTGCCATTCTCTAGTTCCATAGAATAAAGCTTTATGTTAAGGACAGCGGAGACAACGAGTGGATTTACGCTTTAATTTGATTAAAATGTATATAGTTACGTAGGATTTATCGAGAATATGTGAAATAAATATAAATCTTATTAGTAACTTAAGTAATGTAATAGGAATTAAGCGTAGAATATGTAAGACTTGTAGTTTGGTAAGAATTTTTTACGTAGATTTTAGATTTCCAATAAAAATAATGGTTAAAATATGTAAATAAGTTATGTTTCTAGTTGGAATTAACGTAAACTTTAAGACTATGTATGAAACATGTAATTTCTAATTAGATAAGTAATAAAAATTAGCAAATAATGTGAGCCTACAAAGTAAAAATGAGATCGAAACTGTGTAACTTTTAAGCGGCTCTCTTTAAGGTATTGCCCCGAGGTACTTAAGTAATGTGGGTTGGCCAAGGGGGCATTCCTTAGTGTACGACCATAAATATTGGATCAAGAAGAGAAATAAAGAAGCTTCCTGAACAACCTGTGTTTCCCTCAGTCCCCAACAGCGCCTGGTCCTTCGAGCCGGATGAGGAAAACCGCGAACCCAGGAAGAATGGTCGTCACTAGGAGTCAAGCCGGGAACGACGAGGGATACCCCCAACGGCGAGTTTTCGTCGATGCACCGCGCTCGCCGTCCACGTCCGGCCCCCCCGCACCCCCGATCGGGGGGGGCCCCGCCGAACTCGACGTGTACGACCGAGCGGAACCAGCGGCATCGACGGAGAGGAGAAACGTGTCCTCGCCGGATGTCTCTCGCCCCGCGCCCCGGGCCGAGAGCAGGAACGCACCCTCGCCGGTGGCCTCTCGCCCCGCCCCCCGGATCGAGAGGGGGACCCCTGCCGTCGCCGGCGCCCCGCACGCCGCCGCCGCCGGCGCCCCGCACGCCGCCGCCGCCGGCGCTCCGCACGCCGCCGCCGCCGGCGCTCCGCACGTCACCGCCGGCGCTCCGCACGTCACCGCCAGCGCTCCGCACGCCGCCGCCAGCGCTTCGCACGCCGCCGCCGACCCGCACGCCGCCGCCAGCGCTTCGCACGCCGGCACCCCGTACGCCGCCGCCGCCCGGCACGCCGCTGACGTCACCGCGCCGCTAGGCCGAAGCAGCTCGCCGATCGAAGGAGAAGATGAACTCACCCGCTGCGCGCCCCGAAGAAAAGCGAACTCGCGCAGATCTACTGCGAGCGCCATCGCCCGCATACAATATGAAGCCGAGAAGGAGCTCGCCTTCATCCGCCAGCAAGAACTACAAATTCAAGCGGAATTAGTGAAGAAAAGGCTGGCTGCAGACATGGCGGCTCTAGAAGATAGTAACGAGGAAGAGGATGAAGAGCCACCCGAACAGCTGACTCAACGCGTCGCATCGTGGCTACAAAACAACACCGTCGGCACAGAGGTTCTCCAGGCGGGGAACACCGAATTCCCATCGGCCCCTCCGCCTACTGCTGCTACATCAGGACTCGAACGAGTCGAAGCTCGCCAAGCAAGGGCTGCGTGGGAAGAGCCGCGGAAGGAGCGCCCACCAGCATCGGCAAGAACGCATGGCCGAGGAGCTGAGCAGCTAGCAGAAGTCCTGCAGAAGATGATGACCAGACGTCCACCACCACGTCAAGCAGCAGACCTGCCAATATTCTCCGGATCGCCGACTGAGTGGCTTCAATTTAAGGCAGCGATGGAAGAAACGACAGCCATCTTCGACTTCACACCAATAGAGAACTTAGCAAGGTTGAGGAACTGTCTACGAGGGGAAGCCAGAGAAGCCGTGGCTCCTCTACTTGCCACAACGACATCGCCGAGCCAAATTATGAAGACGTTGGAGCAATGTTTTGGTCGACCGGAATTAATCGTCGATCGAGCCCTGGAAGAACTGAAGAGGCTTCCCAAACTGGGGGGAGCAACAAATGAACTAAATACGTTCGCCGTGAAAGTCCAGAACACAGTTGCTGTGCTTAAGAGGATCAAACAGGGGTACCTCCACAACCCTCTGCTGATCGGAGAGATCCTCGAGAAGCTCAGCCCGCACCAGCGATCGAGGTGGTACGACTTCGCCGAGACTGCAATGGGAGCCAGCGAGGAACCAGAGATCGTCCTCCTGTCTCAATTTCTGATGAGGGAAGCTGATCGGGCTTTACGCCATGGATTTTGCGCAAGCTTGAACCTCAAGAAAGAACCACAGCGACCGCAAGGAAGATCAGTTGACTTCAAGAACCGAAAAGCAGTTTTCGCTGTATCTGAAGAAAAGAATGAAGCCGACGCGCCGAAGACACAGAACTTCAGATGCCCTTCATGCGAGCAGGAGCATCCACTCACAAAATGCTCTCAATTCTTTGCGAAGAAGATCCAAGAACGGTGGACCATCGCAAAAGACGCAAGAATATGCTTCAAGTGCCTGACTAGCAGACACCGAAGAATAAATTGTCGGGCGAAACCCTGTGGTGTCAACGGGTGCAGAAGACCGCATCACCGACTGCTCCACGATGAATCAATGGCATCAGCCGCAGTGGCCTCTACGGGAACAGAAGAGACAGTGGTCACCACCTTAGCCACCACCAACCGAGAGGTGAAGCTGAAGATCTGTCCGGTCACACTCTCCGGACCCAAAGGGGAAGTCAAGACCTACGCGCTCTTCGATGAAGGGTCGACGGTCACTTTACTCGACAACAGTGTGGCTGAGGAGATTGGAGCAGAAGGTCCTTACAGAACTTTGAATATGCACGGGATCAACTCCGAGCGACGTGACACCAACAGCCGCCTGGTCAAAATTAACATCCGAGGTCAACAAGGACGTCATCACGTCATAGCTGCACGAACCATCGGCAACATGAACTTACCGACGCAGTCTATAGCCGAGCAACTACTGCAGCTGGATCACCTCAAAGATCTGAAGAAAGAAGAGCTTTGCTACGATCAAAAACAACCGCGAATTTTGATTGGCAGCGATAACTGGCAACTGATCGTGTCCAGAGAGCTACGTTTGGGGAAGAAGAATCAACCCGTCGCCTCACGAACTCAATTGGGCTGGGTTATACATGGCAGCATCCCCAAGAAGATCATCAAACAAGATGATGAGAACGTCCTCTACGTTTGTACAATCAAGCAACACGAGGAAGACCTGCAAGAGATGGTCAAGAAGCACTTCGACATCGACGCCCTGGGAATAGCGCAGAAGTCCAAGATCAGCGAACGTGATCAACGAGCCATTGATATCTTCGAGAAGACTGCAAAAAGAAGAGAAGATGGTCACTATGAAGTGGGACTCCCTTGGCGGGCAGATGATGTCAAGCTGCCTTTGAGCTACAACAACGCACTCAAAAGGCTGCTGAACCTGGAACGTAAACTGGACAAATCTCCGAGCGAAAGGAAGCAATATCAGCAACAGATAGATAACCTCCTGCAGAAAGGATACGCAGTGGAGAGCGATGGATCCGAAGCTGGCAGCCGCGTGACTTGGTACCTGCCTCACTTTCCGGTGAAGAACGTTAATAAGCCCGGGAAGCTGAGACTGGTCTTCGACGCTGCAGCAAAGACCCAAGGAGTGTGTCTGAACGACTTTCTGCTGGAAGGACCTGATTTATTGCTTTCTCTCATGGCAATACTCTTCAGGTTCAGAGAAGAAAGGATCGCCGTGACAGCTGACATTCAAGAGATGTTTCTTCAAGTTAAGATCAAGAAAGAAGATCAACCGGCTCAAATGTTCCTGTGGAGAAACGATCGAACGAAGCAACCCACTCAGTACAAGATGACATCAATGATATTTGGAGCATCAAGTTCGCCGTACTTAGCTCACAGCGTGAGAAATCGCAACGCGCTGGATTTCGCTGAGTCTCACCCAAAAGCTCTACGTGCCATCACAGAAGCGCACTACGTGGACGACTATGTCGACAGCTACCCGAACAGAGAAGTTGCCAAGGAAACCATTGAAGAGGTGGACTACGTGCACCAACAAGCTGGTTTCCATCTGAGGAGCTGGAATTGTAACGACAAAGACGTTCTACGTGACATACCCGAACAGCTGCAGACTAGAGCTAAGGAGCAACCTATTACGACGAACGAACTCTGCGAAAAGACACTGGGCATGCTCTGAGATGCTACCAACGACGTGCTGAAGTTCAACACTTCACTCAAGAGAGTCAGCGACGAGGTACGACAACTGTTACGACCACCGACAAAACGAGAAGCACTCAGCACAGTCATGAGTATCTACGATCCACTGGGACTACTCAGCTGCTACACAATCACGGCGAAGATCGAACTACAAAAGTTATGGCGACAGAAGATCGACTGGGATGATCAAATTCCCTCACCCAGCGCTGAAGTTTTCGCTCAATGGCTGAGAGACCTGGAACACATCAGCCACATCGAACTACCGCGAAGCTACAACGGGGGGAGGCCAGTCATGAACCGCCAACTGCACGTCTTCTGTGATGCAAGTGAAGACGCCTACTGTGCAGCCGCTTATTGGAGGCTGGAACAAGAAGATGGAGCAGTGGAGACTACCTTGGCCGCAGCCAAAGCCAGGGTTACGCCGCTCAAGACGCAAACGATCCCACGATTGGAACTACAAGCGGCGCTGGTTGGAGCTAGACTAGCGGACAGCGTCGTGAAGGAACATCGATGGAACGCCGATGCAGTCATCTATTGGACAGATGCTCAAGTGGTTCTCCATTGGATTCACAACAACAGCCGGCGCTATTCACCTTATGTAGCACATCGGCTGGGAGAGATTGCTGAATTAAGTTCCGTCCATCAATGGAGATGGGTGCCAACGCACCAGAACGTGGCAGATCTAGCCACCCGATCGGGATACGTCCCTAAGAACGCGGAAGACACATGGTATACCGGCCCAGAATTTTTGAAGAAACCCATGAACGAGTGGCCGCAGAACCTGATGAACTATGAAGATCAAGAGCAGGAGCAAATCGTCCTACACGCTTCAGATTCTGACGTGAAACTCAGCAGTTTGCCAGACATCACTCGCTTCTCGAACTACGAGCGTCTGATAAGAACTACTGCACTGGTTCTACTCTTCATCGAGAAACTCAAGAACAAGAGGGCGAAGCTGGACGTTGAACATCTGCGAAAGGCAGAGAAACTGTGGCAGCAACAGTCGCAGCTAGAAACGTTTCCGGCTGAGATTGAATTTCTGAAGAAAGGAAGAACGATTCCCAGATCAAGTCCACTCTACAAACTCGATCCTATCTACGAAGACGACCTGCTCAAAATCAGAGGAAGAATTGGAGCTGCACATGTCCCAGCGGAGACCAAGAAGCCGATCATACTGAGTGGAAGACACCCGTTCACGAGACTTCTGGTAATGCGAGAACATAAGAAAGCGGGACATGGCGGCCGAGAGAGAGTCGTGAATGATTTGAAACAGAGATACTGGATATTGAAGTTACGACCTACCGTGCGATCCATCACCAAGGATTGTCCCTTCTGTCGACTGAGAAGAGCACACCCTCGGATACCACCCATGGGAGATCTACCTCAAGAACGGCTAGGAGCATTCCAGCGTCCATTTTCCTACTGCGGCTTGGATTATTTCGGACCTATGACCGTCACCGTCGGACGACGACACGAGAAGAGATGGGGAGCTCTATTTACGTGCCTGACTACACGGGCTGTTCACATCGAACTAGTAGCTTCTCTCTCAACGGACTCAGCTCTGATGGCGATCAGAAGGATGGCAGCACGAAGAGGATGGCCGACCATCATATACTCCGACAACGGCACGAACTTCAGAGGAGCAGACGTAGAACTTCAGCGAGCTATAAAAGAGTGGGCTCCGGAACTTAAACAGTTGGGACTGCAACACCGAATGAAGTGGAGGTACATACCTCCTGGCGCTCCAAATCAGGGAGGCGCTTGGGAAAGAATGGTCAAGTCGGTGAAGATCGCTCTTCAAGCCACACTGAACGAGAAGTCTCCGAAAGAAGAGGTTCTACAGACTTTACTGGCTGAAGCTGAATATTCAATCAACGCAAGACCACTTACACATGTCTCAGTCGAGCAAGATGATCCTGAGGCATTGACCCCGAACCACTTTTTGATTGGGTCATCGACCGGCCTGCCTACCACTGGAACCTGCGAACATGCGGATCGTCGAACCTGGCGCGCTGCCCAAGCATTGGCTGACGAATTCTGGCGGCGCTGGATACACGAGTACCTGCCTACGCTGGTGCCACGTCGCGAATCCCCACGAGATCAACGAACTCTTGCAGTGGGAGACATCGTCATAGTGGTGGACTCCTCATTGCCACGCAACACATGGCCTCGTGGCGTCGTGGAACGCGTCTACCCAGGCCCGGATGGACACGTACGCAGTGCCGACGTGCGAACTACGAGTGGAGTATTTCGACGACCGACATCCAGATTAGCTGTATTGGAGGTGGCTGGAGTGAAGAATGCTGATCCAGAGAACGAGAGACTGCCGCTGTCACCCTGAGAGGCTGCATCGAGATTACGCCGGGGGGAGAATGTTAAGGACAGCGGAGACAACGAGTGGATTTACGCTTTAATTTGATTAAAATGTATATAGTTACGTAGGATTTATCGAGAATATGTGAAATAAATATAAATCTTATTAGTAACTTAAGTAATGTAATAGGAATTAAGCGTAGAATATGTAAGACTTGTAGTTTGGTAAGAATTTTTTACGTAGATTTTAGATTTCCAATAAAAATAATGGTTAAAATATGTAAATAAGTTATGTTTCTAGTTGGAATTAACGTAAACTTTAAGACTATGTATGAAACATGTAATTTCTAATTAGATAAGTAATAAAAATTAGCAAATAATGTGAGCCTACAAAGTAAAAATGAGATCGAAACTGTGTAACTTTTAAGCGGCTCTCTTTAAGGTATTGCCCCGAGGTACTTAAGTAATGTGGGTTGGCCAAGGGGGCATTCCTTAGTGTACGACCATAAATATTGGATCAAGAAGAGAAATAAAGAAGCTTCCTGAACAACCTGTGTTTCCCTCAGTCCCCAACACTTTAGTTAGATTAAGTCAAAGGCTGTTATAAACGCAATAAGGCCTAGAATGTCGAAATATGATAAAATAACAAATAAATCTAATAACAATCCTATTTTCGCAGCGGATCCAATGAAAAAGAAGACTGAAAAGGTGTTGCATGACTTGCAAAAGAAGACAAATTGCTCTGTTGCGTACATATGCACGCTTAAGGTATGTTGCTAAAAAACCTTTTTTTTTTAAAGTAGTGCATACAAATACTCGCTTAGTACGAATTGTAACGCCTGGTCGAAGTTTACCCAATTACAATTTTGGATCCAACCTGGAGCCCATGGAGTCACATCAATTTACTTTGGGGACAGATCCATTGATGCGATGTTATCCGATATTTTTAATTATTCTTTACCTGTGCTTTTTATCCCAAACTAGTCAAGAGTCCAACTATGCAATTCCAGATTATTACATTGGACCAATTTTAATCATGCAAGCCAAACGTTGCTGCAAATTAGTGCAAATGAATATATTTATTAATTTATCTTCAGAAACGCCTCGGCACTCTGGATCTGGCGAAGTGCGTGGAAATGGGCGTGAAGCCCGGCCCGTTGCTGGGCCAGCTGAAGAGTGGCTATGACGTCGTTCTGCCAGACGGGACACTGGTGCTGTCGAAAGACGTCAAGACGCCGGATGACCCGGGACCAGTCTTTATAGGTATTTTTTTAAATTACAATAATTTATGATTACCTTAAAACAATTAGTAAGCCATTAGAGTTTAAAAACCGGGAGGAGGGGATCAATACTTGGCTTGAAAGTGTTTATTGTAGGAGTTTCTCAAACTTCGACAACCTACTTATGGCCCATCTGGCCGAATTTGCCGATATATTAGCTCAAGCTGTGTTTCTTTACGCCGCCAACTCCCAACTCAGTTACAGTCCCTCCGGACTGTAACTATTTCCCAATAAATTCTGGTACAACCCTCTCGATCACTTTTCTGGTTCAACTCGGGATTTGAATCCAGGACCCTGGCATGGCCGCCGCTTCTTGCTAACCAGCTAGCCACTGCCATATGGAGCCAGTAAAACTATCATCGATACGATATTATGTATTTTTTTTTTTTGAGCTCTGTTGATGTATTTCCAGAGAATTTTAAGATTGTGTATGTATGTATTTACACACAGTGTTGGACGTACCGGAGCTGTCATACCTGAAGGAGGCTGAGTTCTCGGCGCACTTCGATGACGGCATCAACCCGCCGGAGAACATTCCTACTCTCATCGTACACTACACTCCGCCTGACGTGTTCAACCATCCTACGTGAGTATTAAATGATAACTAATACGTAGGACGCGAGTAATTATTACGAGATTTTCTTTTCGGACAATTATTACCGCCAACGCCAACCAGCCAGGCTTATGGCTAAACTCGTTCGCTAATAGTAAACTCGTAGTAATAGTTTTATTTCACGTACAATGGCCCATTTTAGAGGCCAAGTGCGGAAAATCCCCTGACTACCTACCTACCTACTACCATAGTAAACTCGCCATAAATATTTTTTAGAAGTACGTACCATAACATTTTAAATGTCCTTCATTGCATAAAATCGCGCTGTGTCATTGTTGATTCGCGATTGCGATAAAATATTCGAAACTTTGGCAAAAATGATTAATTTATGTCGCTGATGAAAGATAAAAATGGTTACACTTGCCAAAATTTAAATGAAAACGCAGTTGTAGTGATTGCAAAGAGAAAGTATGGAAGGTATATTGTTCTTTCAACATGAAAAGCTCGCCGTTCTTCAGCTAATTCTTTTTTAATTTTACTGTCCTAGGTACCGCACCTTCATGTCTCTCTTCGGTGCCACGACGCGTCACCTGGTCCTCAACACGCAGAACTTTTGCCTAGGCTCTGAAGCCGTTCACCGGACTCAACACAAGCTACACCTGCTTGACCCTGATATATTCCCCCTGCTGAGGGATGCCAGTGTGCCAGCCGTGTGGAACTCACACCCGCCGCTCCCGAAGACCAACAGTCCTGTTAGGTTGAAGGGATTGGAAGAACTTAAGAATAAGGTAAAGGGTTTCGTCATTTCTGTTAAAAGGTCATGTTTGTCGTAATGGTGATGGCAAAAGTATCAAAAAAAGGGCTTTTGGCAGGATATGATAAATATTTATACATGTTTGTTTTTATCTATGTATTCAAGTAGCTAAGGGTTTCGTTAATGTGGTTAAATGTTCCTATTTTTTAAGCATGTTTGTCGTAATGGTGGCGGTAAAAACCTTGCTGTATTTCATAAAATATCAGGGGGTTTTGAAAAGACAAAATAAACATTAGAATGCATGATTTTAATATACGCGGCTATAGATTCAATATTATGTCTTAATCATAAGGGTAAAAGTAAAAGAGCGATTTTTCATTTATTGCATTTGATTTTTTGTTTATATTTTTTATTTTTAAGAATATTGAGTTGTGGAATTTTTAATTTAAATGTATTGTTACATTATTATTGTTATATGGATCGGCGAATATTATTTTTTATATATTTGGTCGGAAATATAAATTAACGAAAACTGAAGGGCACTGCAGCTAGTGAAATTACTGGGTAAATGAGACCTAATAACTGTCGTCTCTTAAGGCGGGCAACGCGCCTGCGACCCCAAGGGGGTCCCGGGTGCTTATGGGCGGCGGTGATCACTTATCATCAGGTGACCCACTTGCTCGTTTGCCCCCCTATAATATATTTAAAAAAAAACTGAACATAAACAAGCGCTTTTATTTATTTCCTCATATTCGCTTCTGCTTGGCTTTTGGTGTCTGGTGCAAAATCCAATTCTCATTTGTAGATTGCGCTCGCGCAGTTCCAGAACATCATAAACATGGAGGGGTCGTGTCGAGGGGACGGGGGGGCGTCGCCCACTCCTCTGGAAGAAGACCAGGGGAAACTCGAGCTGATTGCCGGACGGACGCTCACTATGTTCCATTTAAGGCCGAAGAAGCAGCTTGATAGGTAAGATGTTGTTTAAAAGTATTAGTAGTAACAGTATCAGCTTATTGATGTCCCACTGCAGGGCAAAGGCCTTTGCCGCCCTCTTATTTAGTTATTTTAATACATTTCAGACGTTAATTTCTATAGTGCTTTTCTTTTAATAAACAATATTTGACTTTTAATATATGTAAACGAAGTCAATATCGCTAATTATTAACAGTCATAAACAATGCAATCACAAAATAAAATATGGGAATCCCCGCAAGTCAGTATAGACGGTGTTGTCAGTCACTACAAAATACCACTTAATGAAAGGGTAATCCCCGATGTTGTAACAGAATAAAATATTATGAACAATTTCGTCTTCTTCTCAATGAATCGGTCCGAATTTGTAGTTGCGATAGAGAAAAGATAGAGAAACTACGACTAAATATTTTTATTACGTATTGTCAATTTTTGCAGCCCTCAAAAAGTGCCGCCCAGGGCACCCCCAGGCCCCTATGAAAATTTTCTTTTATTTTTAGGTCAATTTTAAGTTTATACGTGTCTCTTTAAACACTCGACATTGGCGGAATCACCGCGTCGCAAACAAGCGCGGGATAGAGTCCATTTAAAAAAAAAAATACCAGTCGCCTCTGCCATCCCTACTACGCTACGTCACTGCAGTTTTGCGCTGCGCCTATAGTATATCTCTCCTTATAAAAACTCACCGACTATGAATTCTCCAGGTCAGCAGAACCGAAACTCCACGTGCAAGACTACATCCAAGAAACCATGGACGTGGACGGCTTCGTCGGGAGTCTGGAGCACTTCCGCCGGCAGGTGGACAGCATGCGCTACGTCAAGTCGGACAACAAAGAGTTCCCGAAGGTGGTGTTCCTCGGAACGGGGTCATGCATTCCTAGTAAGACGAGGAATACCAGCGGCATTGCTGTGCAAGTCGAGTGAGTTGTTGTTTATTTAGTTGTAGTAATAATAATCCTCGTAGCCGTGTGTGGGCATACAAATCAACAAAAATAAAAATCCTAATAACTGTCGTCTCGGTGTAGCAGGCGCAGGGCGGTGCCATACAGTAACTGCTTAGTTACTGTTTGGCACTGAACTGTTTAAGGGCAGACGTGGCGCTTACCATCAGGTGTACGATCTGCTCGTCTTGTTACACATTGCAATAAAAAAAACAACACGAAGAGTCCTTTTGCACCTCGTGACTTCAGCCAAGACGCCGTGATATCGAATACTGTAAAGCATTCGATACGTCGGATTTATAGTAAAAATAAAGTAATAATAAATCGCGAATTTGTTCCGTTTAAAGTTGTTTCAATTAATAAGTTAAGTATTTAAACTGTTTATTTTTACGCAAGACCTTATCGATAAATTTTCATTTTTATTTTCGCTCTAGTGAGAACCGCTCTATGCTTCTGGACTGCGGCGAAGGTACCTTCGGCCAGTTGGTGCGTTTCTACGGGCCCAAGAGGGTCAGTTCCTTCCTCAGGACTTTGAAGGCGATCTACATATCTCATCTACATGCTGACCATCATATTGGTAAGTTAAAAAAAGGTATAAATACTGTACCTGTAGAATGTGTGGAGTAGGTTCTCAATTCGAATATTTTTTATGTAACTATTTAACTGTGGAAACTGATTTAAATGATTTATTTTATTAGAGCGCTGGCCAATGTGAAATGGTCATTTAAATATAAATGAGATGATACAAGTCGTTTTTGAGTTAAGATCCCCATTAAAGTGAATTTTTGACCTCTATTGATGATGTTCTCATTGAATACATCTGTCGATATGAAAAGGTCGTCGCATATTATGCGCAGCGCTTTAACAGGTCCACCGTCCACCTATATACAAATCCCTAAAAATAATCAAACATTTCAACAAGAACCTTAAAATAAAAATGGGACCCACTGTTGTAGCAGCAGTGAACTCAAAATAAACCTCAAATATTAGCATAAGCCCATATTTTTTTATTTGGACTATGACTAAGCTAGCACTTGACCACAAAGTTGCCTGATGTTAAACAACTATGCGGTCTAAATAGAGCGCACTTGCTTAGAAAAAGCCTGTTAATTCTGGCCTTGAAGAGCCCCAAGTTGTATTGTGTAGGAAAGATAGATCCCGGCAAAGAATTCCACTCCCGCGCAGTCCGTATCAAGAAAGATGTAAAATAAAAGCTATTTCTAGGACTGATCGGCGTGATCCAGGCCCGTCGGGATGCGATCCTGGAATCGAACCCGGAGGGGCCGGTAGAGCCGCTGTATCTGCTCGCGCCAGGCCAGATCTACACTTGGCTGTCGGTCTACGATCAGCAGTTTGAACGGATACGTGGGGACTTCACGCTCATACCCAATCAGAGTTTGGTAAGTTAGGTTCACAATCTACTATACTAATATTATAAAGAGGAAAGATTTGATTGTTTGTTTGTATTGAATAGGCTCCAAAACTACTGAACCGATTTGAATAATTCTTTCACTGTTGAATAGCTACACTATCACCGTTGAACATAGGGTACTTTTGATCACGGAAATGTGGGGGAAGGGGGGATATTTGAAAAAAGAAATTAGGCGCGGGTAAAACCGCAGGTGGAATGCTAGTCGAATATTAAAGAGGAAATTGACTGACTTAATGACTGGGGGGAGAAAGGGTTATCTCCCATGAGGTTTCCATAGTGTTTAGTCTACGCGAGCGAAGCCGCGGTCGGAAGTCCAGTAATATTATAAGCAGCTGCCTCTTTCGCGAGAGTAATAGTAGTAGTAATCTCGCAAGAGTAGTGCCAGTAGTGGGCGGGAGAATCCTGTTGTCGCTCCCTTCTAGCGTAGACGGCCGGGCCGGAGAAAACGTGCATACTTGTACCTTCTAGCCTGCGGGTGGCCTACGTACGGGGGGTACGAAGCCATGTCTGGGTACACCTAGTTTCCCGGCATACTAAACCAGGGTACCGAGTGTCGGAGTACCGAGGGATGGGCGGGTCAATCGCCACGAGGGCTCATCCATGTCGGATGTGAGGTAAAAACCGGTGGAGTTAAATTGGAAGTGGGACGGTTAATTCATCTTACAATAACAAGTACTGTCTTAACCACGTTTGCCTAATGTGAATTGGTGAACAAACTAGAGCTAAGTTCTAAAATATTTAGTTCGACCTGAGAATCTAACCCAGGACACCAAGATCACGGCCGGGTACATAAACCTGTAGAGTGGCCAAAGAGACATTACAATATTTTCTATTTCCAGCTTTACGACGCTCCCAGCCAAAACTCTGAGATGACGTCAGCGGTCCTAGCGAACATCGGCGTGGACCAGATCCGGACCTGCCTCGTGTCGCACTGCCCCAACGCGTTCGGCGTCGCCCTCGACCTGGACTCCACGCACCGGCTCACCTACTCCGGCGACACCATCCCGTGCGACGAGCTTGTCAAGATCGGTGAGATAATAACATGTTTAGAAACAACCGACTTCGCAGGATATGTTATACTTGTATGACACAAGTGAGAGCGGAAGCACAAGTGCACTCGCCGTTCCCTCACTTTCATAGCATGGTGGGTTAGCCGTTTGGTATGACCTATTATAAGGAAGATCTGGCGCGGAGGCAAGGGGGTGTTCTGTACCGTCAATTTTCAGACTGAGTTATTTTGTGACAGATGAACTTTTGCTGTGCGCGCTTTCCGAAACATTTGGAGAGCACACACGGTATTTTACACACCAGTTTCGAAACCTTTGGTAAAGTTGGTATGTTATAGCGGAGACAAATACGTTGCCAAATATCTGATTGGCTGTATGATGACATGTATGTCGCGCAGTCAGCCTCAAATTGTTTACAATAAAGTTATCCATTTATTCCTAGGCGAGAACTCGACCATCCTCATCCACGAAGCGACAATGGAAGACGAGCTAGCGGACGAGGCGCGCGCCAAGATGCACTCGACGACGTCGCAGGCCATCGAGATGGGCAAGCAGATGAACGCGCGCTACACCGTGCTCACGCACTTCAGCCAGCGGTACGCGCGCCTGCCGCGCCTCAACGCGCATATACTCAACGATAACAGACAAGTCGGGATCGCGTTTGATAATATGCAGGTTGGTAGTACTTTTGTTCGAAGCTATGTGTAATATGCTGTTCCTGATTGTCAGTCGACTAGGGTAGGGACTAGGGATAAACCACTCTCTTACAGAAGAGTACTCCTAACGTGCGAGTAGTTTTTAGCTAGTGGCCCAAACCCCTCCCTATTCCCATAGCCCTTTACCTTTCCCTCCATATTTTCTCAAAGGCGGACAACGCCGTGAGACTGTAGTCGCAGGTGTCTATGGGCGATAGTGATCAGTTACCATCGAGGTAGTTGTGCCATTCTTTTTTTGTTTAAAAACAGTTGAATCTCGGTTCTTAACCTTAAGGACAATTTTACCACTGACAGATTAGTTCGTGATAATTTATCTGTGAGGTAACTTAGATATTGTTTTTTTTTTGTCCAATAAAGAAAAAGCAGCTTTACTGTTTTCTGACTGATAAATTAAATTATCATTAACTCGTCTCTCAACGGTAAAACTGGTCCTAAATGTCCTGTAATATGATACCTGGCGAATTAAGTACACTTCTTGAACTCTTAAATTGTTTTGGCGCAATTGCGACAGTGCAGTGTGATACGTGTCTAAACCAGAGAATGTTACTTAGAAAACGGCCAATTCACGTTAACTCGCGGGCGCAGTGGCGGGCACGGTCACGAAATAACAAACATGGCGTCGGTATCGAAGGGTTCACGTACACGCGCGTGCGGGCATGTAGCGAGCACCGCGCCCGCACGACCCACCGCGTCAATGTGAACAAGCACTTACAATAACATGCAATTTGTTGTAACAGATAACAATGAGCGACCTGGACCTCCTCCCGCACATGTACGCGCCGCTGCAGCTGATGTTCGCGGAGCACTGCGTCGAGATGGAGCTCAAGGCCGCGCACCGCGCCCGCCAGCGGGAGCGCGCCGCCTCGCCCGTCCTCACGCAGTGCGGTACGTTCCGAGACAGCCTCGACCGACCCCGGTCAGCTGATACACAAGGTAGCCTTAGCGTCGACAGGCCTCAGTCAGCTGGAAGTGACGCGGTGAAGGCGGTGAGCGATAGTGGCGCCGCCCAGTCAGCTGATGACGTGAATGTTGCGAGCGACGGTGGCGCCAGGTAGCTCGCGGTTTGTATTGATAGTCTTAGGCTGGGTTAAGTGTCACGTGAGGGGGTAGGGCTATCTAGTACCCTTTTGCTGTGGTTTTTGCTAGGCTGTGGGCCGTTTATCTTGGGTTTCCGAGATTTATTCTCAGGTCAGGCAAAAGTTGAGTGAATACAGCTCGACTTTGTGATCACTAAGGCCCTTCTTTTTTTTCGGAGGTGAATGCGTTTATGCACCATAACCGCAGGCTAGCTAGACCTGTGGCCATGTGTGGGCCTCGAGACTAAAGCGTCCACTACCCACTAAACTCCCCGGTTCCTCTTCACACCCGATTGGGACGAGCCGGTGCCAGCCTTGTGGCTATTGACCAGAATCCCTAAAGCCCTGCCAACTAGAAATATTCAATTACTAATTTTTAAATCTGGATGTTGCTTTGATGAGAAATACTAGGCATTATGGAGGGATGCAAGTATGACTATCTGATCTGTAAAAAAAACCCTGATCAGCGTGACTCTTACACCACCCTTATGTAGCTACTCACTGTCCTGTTTACTTTCGTAGTGTGTATGTAGTTTATGCGATTAAAGTTTAAACTCGTTGAAATATTCTGGGCCACTGTTTTGACAGTTAAAGTTGTATATGAAAATATTACGAACGTTATTGTATTCTATAATGAAATGCCTTTAGTCAAATGTGTACATTATGTTGTAAGTAAGGTGGTTCATAAAGTAAATATGTATTTATTATGACGCGTTACATTCAATGCAAAGCGCTGTTTGATTATGTACTACAGTTTGTAGTTAAAGGAAAGTCATACAGGTAATTAAAACATATTATTTAAATAGAGTCAATTTCATCACTTGTCAGATAATAGTTGGATGGATGCTTAATGATGATGGACAAAAGAGACTATCATGGATATGTAACTGATAAATTATTTGAAACTTGTCTGGCAGTCTTGATATTGGCCCATAATTTTATATAATTACACTACTTGAGACTGTGAGTAGTCGGCTAACTTTTAGGCTAACATAAGGTATGTAGTATTTACTATTTTTGTTTACTATTACCGTTTATTGTAACGTACTGAAAAGTATGCCTGTAAATAGTGCCTTTAAATATTGTTTACAATGTTATCTAAATTGTAATAAGTTCACAAGTTACATTTATTTTATATCATGTATTCGTAATATCATGCTATAAATCTCTAATTGACATACGCATACCTGTACTATTTATCTATAGATTTTAACGAAATTAAAATATATTTTCGTGGCATTGTACTGTTGTACTACGTACTTGGCTGAGCCATTTTAAGTTGTAATTATAGTTTAAAATACGTGTAGTTAACATGTAAGTTGTTTTGAAAATAAAGTAATGTTGTATTTAATTTGGTTTTCGTTTATCACCTATTACCATCACTTTGAGAAATGTCTATTTAGAACTAGTTATGTAGACCAGAATGGAAAAAAATAATTAAAACATTTAAAAGTTTATCATACTTGATTTTTTGGTTAGTTCTGAAATGGAAAGAACTTTGCCCTCACTTAAAATGGATAGAACTTTGCCTTCTGGTCCTAGTTAAATGGACATTTTTCAAAGGCCCCTCCTGTCTAGTAAAATACGATACGAGAACTTAAAATTTACGAAGCGAATAAATATGATAAAGTAAGTATATGTGATAGAAACTTCGTATTTTAAATGAGCCGCAGTAGCACTCTATAACACTTCCAAAATTGTTTTATATTATTTCCTATAGACACTGACCTCTATTATACATATTAGACGTCAGTGCCTATAGAATAGAAAATAAGGTATAAGGCTAGTAACGTATTTTTATCCTATATCAGTTTAAAGACAGGAAAACAGAACGGTCACCGATGTTCTATTGAGTGAAACTTAATCAGAATGCATCGCTCCACCACTCTGTACGACCTTCTGATCATCGAGCCTTTGACTTCTGGTCATGAGCCTTTTATCTGCCATAACAACATTATTATAGACAGGAAAACAGTTCACCTGATGGTAAACGAACACCGATGTTCTATTGAGTGAAACTTAATCAGAATGCATCGCTCCACCACTCTGTACGACCTTCTGTTCATCGAGCCTTTGGCTTCTGGTCATGAGCCATTTATCTACCATAACAACGTTATGGACTTATGCGGTTGCAGAGGAGAGTCATAGACAGCGAATAAGAGCGGAGGTCGGCAACGGAAGGTGTCGTTTGGGTACTTCGCCAAGCGGCCTATTCCATGAGGGACACTTAAGCAGGAATCATCGCTTAATGTGCCATACCATAGGCTCTGATCTTCGCGCCTTTAGTCTGTCTGTGGCCATAACAACATAGACTTATGCGGTTGCAGAGAAGAATCACAGACAGCGAATGAGGGCGGAAGGGCGGCAGCGGAAGGTGTCGCCCGGGTGCTTCGCCACCGCTTCGGCGCCTGCGCCGCGTGCTAACTACAAGGAGAGCAACGCCTCCAGTGAGTCCAGTTAAGCAATCGTCTGTTGTACTTATAGAAAGTTGTGGGGTAGTAAACTTTTGCAACCCGTTATTATTAGTTGCGTGTCTGACTAGATTGCCGGAATACAACCAGTGCTTTGATGGCGGCGGATGTCATCTACAAGGGGCGTGGTCTGTTCTTTGTACTGGGTTCTTTCAATCCTGCAGCCTGTATGAATGCAAAAACAAATAATCCATAAACTACTAAATTATAAAAAAAAACAAAAAAAAAGTTGAAGTGAATGAGGGCGGAAGAAATTCAATACTTTGCCTTAAATTATTTTAGCATATTATTATTTTATCTTAGTCAGTCTACCTTTTTTCTTTGTGCGGAGAAGAAAGCTTTTATGGACCATTACCAAGCGAGACATAATGTACTTGTAATGTGACTTGGGACCAAAATATGTCGTCCCACTCCCCACTAAACTCCACCATTTTCCCCTTCACACCCACGAGGGACAAGACAGTGCCCGCCTTATGGCGATTTACCGGCATATCTCCGAGCTTAGGGCCTTAGTTCCTACATAATAAAAATGTTTAAACTTGAAACAGGACTGAGACAAGAAATAAAGGGGATGACAGTGACGGGTATAGTGCGCCAAGGCGGGGCCCGTAGCAAGTCATCTTCGCCCAACAAAATGTACTGCCATTCTATGCCGCAGAGTACGTATGCATTAAACTAATTAATATTTATTGAGTCACGCTATCTATACTAATATTATAAAGAGGAAAGATTTGATTCCCACCATACATATTTGAAAAAAAAGTTACGCGCGGGTGAAACCGCGGGCGGAAGGCTAGTTTTAGGTACCTATATAATTAACACACAATTCGTCCGACACATTCGGTTATTGACGGATGGAACCTAGAAAATGATTTTATATAAGTACTCATGAGTATATAAAATGTTTTTTTAGCAAGAATTTAAAGATATATTATTTTGTAACTATGCAATCATGCAAAACATAATTTATTATACACTGTATCTATTCCACATTATAAATAATATTGTCGTTTTGTAACAATTTATTTATTTTAGAACCACACAGTGGCACAGCTACCCCCAAGAATCGTAGCGGATCACCTGACAAAACCCTCGATGTGATAACGGCGCGTGAGTAAAATAATATCTTATCGGTCTCCAATCGAATTTAACTCGATAGCTATAGATACCAATAACGAGACGTTTATTCAAAAAGAAATGTTTGACAGGTTTACAAAACGCTACCGCTAATGCGCGTGCTAGGCTGGAAGTCTCGCCCGATAAGTCCCTGGACCTCATCGCCACACGTAATTATATTTTATGTTATTCTAGCGTACAGTATGTATTTATAAGACTAAGAAGGCATGAGTTTCCGTTTTTTTTGTTATGACATTTCAACTGGACGGTCAGTCTCGCAGACCCAATGTTAAGCAGTCACTGCGGCTTATTCCACTAAGGGAATCCTTAACAAGAAATCATCGCTCAATTTGCTGCTGCTACACTGTACAGTGCAAGCAACTTATCTGTTCCGGTGGCGGCGTCGCTACTGTCGATTTAAAACTGTCATTAAATATCGTTTTTGCATAGCATTTCACGTAGTTCCAATTTTGGCCACCGGAACAGATAAGTTCGTCGGTCTCTGTACTGTACTATACAGTACCTTTCATTACAAGTGCACTGGCTCCCACATTAATAAGTTGAAACACAGCCAAAATCTTAATTGTTAAAATTGTTCTATCGTTCGTATCCTTTTGAGCTATGTAAGGGCTAAGATACACTGTATGACTCATCGTAAAGTATATTCGCAGCTCGGTCTATGAGCGAAACCTCGAGCGTGAGCAAAGACACTCAAGGGGCCCGGTCCATTAAGGCGAAGGTTTCATCTGGTTATGTTGTTGATAGTAAGTTTGACATTTATTTTAATAAAAGCTATGTAATATCGAGAAGATATCCGGCTCGAAGGACCAGTTAATACTAGCTAACTTTTTTACAAGATTTAATCTTCCTGGAGTACGCAATATAAGGGATGCAGTCTAAATTTAAGTAACCAATTTTTATTTTTAATAATTAAACCATTGTACATTGTATCTGTGTGAGTGTTAATCTTGAAAAAATACCTTATTTACTTTTTAGCTCGTTCTAAAACTTTGACTGCTACAGCCCGCCATCCTAGCAGCGTAAGCGTAGATGTTCACAGAAGAGGGGGTATTCGGAGCAGTTCACCACCCCCCAGTAAGTATTTTAAGACTAGTTACGTAAAATAGAATCTTCGATCTTCGAACGAACCAATATTTCGGAATAACGATTTTTGATTTCAACAAACTTTAATAGATTTCAAATTATGTAGTTTCATTGCTATTGGTTGATTCTTTAGTCATTCTGTTAGGATGTTAATGCATTATTGGTACATATTACGGAATGTCAGCAGTACTGCATGTTCTTATAGTTACTTGTACTGTAAGTTCATTATTGCGTTACCTATTTATTTTATTACATTTGCAGTACAAGGAATTGGTTACGGAAAACCATTGGTGACGAGTCTCAACAAGAAATTAACAGTTATGAAAGACATACCAAAACGTAAGTATTAGACGTTAATGTTATTTTGTTAAATAATTTACTAGAAATATTAAAACAAGAAAAATTTTACAGATACGAGTGATAATATTAAAGATTCAAAGACGATAGTCTGCAGAGCCAAGTCTCCCGTTAGGTCATGGCGAAGTAAGTTTTGCAGAAATTTTAAATTTTTAAATTATTCACGCTCGTCCATCACTGACTAGTCGTAAGACATTTTTACATTCAGGCAAAATCGACACAAACACACGCACTGGACCGGACAACATGAAACAAGCGTCCCTTCGACCAGCCACCATCTCATATGATGACATGGACCGGACAACCTCTTCAGCGTCCTTTCGACCAGTCACACCTCTATATTATTACTCTGTACTGCGTCTCTCATAGACTAGTACCGCCTCTCATAGGCATAGCCACTAGATCTGGAACATCGACCTAAACAAGCCAGTCCCTTAGATCTGTTACTAACACACATCTTTGTCACACAAGCACACAGTAGTTTAATTAGGACATTGAACTGGATAAATTACACCAATCAGTACGTTAGGTTAATATCTCAGGTTAAGGGCTCTAATTCTCAAGTTAAACATTAATGATCAAATGAGCTGTCGAGCCCATGATACCTACCCAATATTACGGTTCCTCTCGATCAGAGGCTGACAGAGTACCAGAACTGGCCGTCATAGTATCTTCAGTCAATATTCTTTAGCTCATACCTATCATGTTCTAATACGCGAGTAATAAGAAAAGGACCCTTGAACTTTCTATGTAACTTAGTTTGATTACGTTCGCTAGATTTAATGAAGACAAAGTCGCCAACCAAAAAAGGTTTTACGACTGCTTTGCCCCGGTTAAAGCGATCGGTATCCAATGACGCACCTTTTTGGATATTTACGGAAGCTTCTTTGCGAATTTTGTCTACATCTAAACG
This sequence comes from Mecyna flavalis, assembly GCA_949319885.1. Taxonomy (NCBI): domain Eukaryota; kingdom Metazoa; phylum Arthropoda; class Insecta; order Lepidoptera; family Crambidae; genus Mecyna; species Mecyna flavalis. The sequence goes on along the minus strand of OX439435.1, from coordinate 3,444,855 downwards.
TGATTCGGGTTCTAGTTGAGAAGATATACGAGACATACCAAGAGATTGAGCACGGATCCCGAACATGAGTTCTGTTGGAGAGTAACCGGTTACTCTTGACCGTGTAGTGTTCAAAGCCAACTGAACTTCGGGGAGCTCGTCACGCCATGTTTTATTGGGATCATTTTCTATTATAGTAAGTAGACTTTTTAAGGTCCGCATCACTCGCTCAACCTGGCCATTAGCCCTACTAGAGCCGGTGGCGATGAGGTGAAGCTCTATTCCATGATCATTGCAAAACTGTTTGAACTCGGCGCTTATATAGCATCTACCCTGATCAGCTATGATTCGCTTAGGCGCCCCAAAAAGGCAGACTGCCTTCTTTAGAGATTTAACAGCACTAGCCGCGTCAAGAGAAGGAGTGTAATCTAGGAGAACATACTTTGTAAAGGCATCAATTATGACAGAAGAATATTCTTTCCTATCGCTTTTTCCGCTTAGTTTTCCGGTTAAGTCTACGTGGATGGTATGCCAGGGTATAGGACTTTTTGGTATTGGGTGTAGTCGCACTTGTTGCGCTCCTGAGCACCCTTTAGAGGCTTTACAGACAATGCAAGAATTTACGAATATACGAACGTGCTTAGCCATTTGGGGAAACCAATACTGCTCATATATTTTGTCTAAAGTTTTTTCGGCTCCCAGGTGTTTAATTTCGGTGTGAACATGATTTATTAGTGTCCATATCAGAGATCTTGGTACTATCGGGAGCCAAAAAGTGCTTTTATTACGTTCGATTTTTCTATAAAGTATACCTTTTCTGACGTCATAAGTGGAAGCTATTGCTTCTGGGAGATCTCCGTTATTATGTTTTGTGACCAGATCTATAATTTCGCTGTCCCTTTTTTGCTCTACAGCGAGCCAGCCTTGATGAAGTTCCACGAATTGTACTACTTTAGTATTATCAATTGTATCGGATTCATCATATGACTGAGAAGATTTAGAGCTAGGTTCTGATAGAGGGTTCCTAGACAGGTAATCAGCGTGTTCCATACTAGTGCCCTGTTTATGAACAATATCAAAATCATACGCTTGCAGAAAAGCCCACCAGCGATGAACACGTGGGGTGAGATCAGTTTTAGATTTGGACGCTTTAAGGGAATTGCAATCCGTAAAAACCGTGAAACGTTGACCATATAGATAATGCCGGAAGTTCTCCACCGCTCGAACAACCGCTAATGTTTCTAACTCATATGAGTGATATCGCGATTCGGTGTCGGACGTTCGGCGGCTGAAGTAGGACACAACATGAGGTATTCCGTCTTTCCTTTGAATGAGCATTGCTCCATATCCTTCTGCGCTGGCGTCTGTATGAAGCTCTATAGGTGTATCTCGGTCAAATATCGTCAAGACTGGTTCTGAGGTGAGAATTTTAACAATAGTTTTATGAATTCTGTCATGAGTATCTGTCCACTTGATTGGACCTTTTAATTTAGTGAGAGGGTAGAGAGGACCTACAATGCGTGTGTAATTTGGTATGAAACGCCTAAAGTATGATGCAAGACCTAGAAATTGTCTAACTTGCGTGGCTGTTTTTGGTGTGGGCGCGTCTATTAGAGCTTTTACCTTCCGGGGATTTGGAGTTACTTCACCTGCCTTAATTACATACCCGAGATAATCAACTTCTTTTTTCATAAATTTACATTTTTTTATATTAAAAGAGAAACCAGCCTCTGACAACGCTTTCAATGTCAAATCCAAGCGCTCCAGACCCTGAGTTACATTATCTGAATAGCAAAGGACGTCATCCATATATGCCAGTGCTACTTTGTCTTTTAAGGGGCCTAGGGCTTTGTTAATACAGCGCTGGTAAACAGATGCCGCATTTCGCAGACCAAAGGGCATGGCCAAATACTCGTACTGCCCGTCTGGTGTCACGAATGCTGTACGGGATATGCTGTCACCCTCAGGGTTCACCAATATCTGATGGTAACCAGAAGCCATATCGAGTGAAGAAAAGTAGTGGGCACCATGCAGGCAGTCTATTTGCTCGTCTATTCTAGGTAGTGGAAAATGTTCTGGTCGCGTATTAGCGTTCAGCTCCCTATAGTCCACGCACATTCTATCCGTACCATCTTTCTTTTTCACGAGAAGAATTGGACTAGCAAAAGGAGAACTACTTTCACGAATAACTCCGGCTTTTAATAAAGAATCTACTTTTTCTTTGACTATTTCTTTTTCGGAGGGGGCTAACCTGTATGGACGCCTCTGTACTATTTTGTTCCTATCAATGGGGTCTAATGTAAGAACACCAGTCGTGACGCGACGGGTCGGTATGCCATCAATAAAGAAATCACTATACTTTTGTAAAATTCTAACAAGAGCGGTCTTTTCTTCACCCAATAAGTCGGTATCAATTTCAGAGGGATCAAAAGAACTAAGAATATTCGTGGTATTGATCTCTTTACTCGAAGAGAACGTGATCCCTTCACTATCTACTTGTACGCAAATACCATTGTCTAATAAATCTCTGCCTATTATTACCGGCTCTGCTATTGTATTTTCGGGCACTATATGAAATAACAAAGACAGACTTATGCCTTGCAAATTGACAGCACTGAAAACTTGTGATACACATTCAACATTTTCTCGGCCTAAACCCTTGAGATAGACTACACTATTGTGCAAAGTACCCGGGAACTTGTCAGTTAAGCTACTACTAATTAATGAGCAAGCGGAGCCACTATCGAAAAGAAAAGAAACGAGCTCACCAGATGATGTAGTCAGGGTGCTTCTGGCTGCTTGCCGCTCGCAGATGTTGACCTCTTTTGATGCTGCTGCTCCGCCGCCTTTGCGATCTGGGCACGTCGAAGCAATATGTCCTGGCTGACCGCAAACGAAGCAGGTAACCTTCGTCTTCTCAGGTAACTTCAGAGGCGTATCCGACGTTTTTGCATGTCCAATTAACTCCTCTCGTCGCTTGCGGCAATCAAGAGCTCTGTGGCCTGGTGTGCCACATCGATGACATGTTCCAGGAAATCGTGATTCCCCAAAACGACCTCTTTTGGCCTCGACCTCATGTCCTTCAACATTGTCACATTTTCGTTTCAACGATACACCATTAAGTATCCGGAAAAGTTGGGCTCGCGTTGTCACGGTGTGTGCATGAAGCTCTCTTCTGATGACATTATCCTTCTGGCACAATACTGAGGCTACAAACCCAGTCATTATATCTTCTGCCATTTCTATACGAGGTATACGTTCTACTAGACCCCACAGTCGTATGGCTGCCTCGCATGCTGTCTCTTTTAAACCAACAACAAATCGCAATATTTCATCGAAGTAATCCTGAGCTAGCATGGGCTTTGCAAATTTGGCTAGCAACAGTTCCTTTATTATAGGCCACGTTAACTGTGAAGCTTGTAATTTTGTTAAGCAAGAGGCCGCCCGTCCTTTTAAAGCATGTGTAAGTACCAACAATAACTCTGCGCCTTCTAAATTTCTACTCTCAACAATAATGTCAGTAATTCTACACCAACCTTCAATGTCTGCCTCATTTTCATCTGGGTCAAAGCGAATGAGCTGCGTAGTCGTAGTAGAAGTTGGTTGTGGCTGGGGGGTCGCCAATAGTAGACTATTGGCGACCCCCCAGCCACAACTAACTTATCTAGAGATAATAACGCCTCCATGTGATTCACTAAGCTCGGTGTGGCAGCGGTTGTCCCCCGGCTCGGATAATTTTCCTCAGATTTTTGCCCTTCGCATCCCACTTCTGATAAAGGCACCCCACCTTTATTCGAGGGGTCGTGACCCGTACTGCAGTTATCAGGGGGATCCATAGTACTGATGCGAAGCGTGGATAATCGGGCGAGGAAAATTAGATAACGGATATTATATCACATTAATACTTTTTAATCACATGAAACTTAACATACACTTTGTAACGATAATTTAGTATCAGCACACTTTATCTTAATGTCTAAATCACCAAAAACACAGACACTCCACCGAACACGTAATGCCTCGACGCGATACAATACCGTTAGAATTAAAATCTGACTGTCACGGTTTGCGCGCGCTCGCACAGCTGCACTAGCGCTCGGAGTTGTGTCAAAGCGGATATTACGTCGTCACTCGATCAGTGACATAAAAATCCACTCTAAAAATAAATCGATGCGCCGTCAAGTGAATACTTTTGCTTTGGTGTTATTGTTTGAATGCTTGGTTTATATTTGACGAGTTTCGCTTCGTTTAAATGACGGTTTCAGCTAAAACAAACGACCTAAGCTTTTCTCACAGCGGACCCAGTAAACTCGACAATTGGGGTTATTTTTGTAAAAATCAAAATCATCCTATAACTATTTTTCCCCTAGGAGGGGATTTATAAATTGTAGTGTAATTGGAATATTACTTCATTTTCTACATATTAAAAGTAAATCTGTAAGTGGAATTCATAAAAAATCAAGGCCCAAAGTTCTATGGATGTTCGCCCGCCTCCTTTCAGTTGTATAGCTATATAGCTGCTAGGATGATATTATGTACATTTTTGTGAATTAAGACTTCCTAATAACAGAAATATAATAAAAGGTAAACTGTTTTTGGTAAAACATATTTATTTTCAAAATCAAATAATCGACATTCATGATATCACCAAAACGAAATAATAAAATACAACAACACATTATCTCATTATATCGATACCAGAAATATGAATTAACGTAAGGGACATTTTGGCGAAAATGAGTTAAATATATCATTGGATTCAGAATTTTCTGCTCTATCGATTGGTGTTATTAAAAACGTTCTATCGTTAAAAAAATGTCCCTTACAGTAAGATTTTTTGGCCTGCGTAAAACGTTTTATGCCAAAAAAAATTGATGTAACAGACGTTTACATTTTTTTTCTCTGAAAAATAAAGTAAGTCAATAGTGTTAAATAATTTACACCCTTACATTGTCCCTTACTTTAATTCGTGATTAGAGTTTTTTAAGAATTTAATTAAACCCCAGTTAAAGATACCCTAAATGACACCGACGAACGCTGAAGATGGTGATGACAGCTGATAATGATAACTAGATAAAATACTAAATAGAAAAAGTTACATAATCTAACCACTTAAATTTCACCATTAAAAAAGTTTCATTTACCAATAGTTATATTATCATCATAATCTGTCTGCCCATTCTTAATTATTTAATCTTGTAATCTATCTATATAAAAGAAAGTGGTGTTAGTTACACTATTTATAACTCAAGAACGGATGAACCGATTTGGCTGAAAATTGGTGAAGAGGTAGCTTCGAACCAGGATACGGACATAGGATCCTCTGATGGGGGAAAGGGGGGGATAATTGAAAAAAATATTATTATTTTTAATTGATAAGTAAAAGGTGTCTAAGACTGCTAATAATTTAGGACATTCATTTAAATATTGTTACTTTTAGAACGTTTATTTAAACTCAACAAAAAGTTTAATAGACTGATTAGTTTGTTGAATTTATAATAATTACGCAGACATAAAAGTCGAACATAAAAAAAATATTAATAATTAATCGTTTTATTTTTGTCCCCTAAAGGAGATCATTTTTTTTGGGCCTTTTCTGAAAGTGCCGGCCAACAAAAAAAATTGGTACGTATCGATAGAACAAGCCATTTGAAGCAATAGTTAATATGGCACGAAAGTTGTAGGATCGCTCTGAACCAAGTTATACATGATCTAAGATTCACTATTTTCATACATTTTATTGATTTCTGAAAGTGCCGGCCAACAAAAAATAATTGTAAATATTGTTAGAACTAGCCATTTGAAGCAATAGTTAATATGGTACGGAAGTTGTAAGATCGCTCTGAACCAAGTTATTTATACTAGTTTGATGATTCATCATTTTCATACATTTATTGACTTTTGAAAGTGCCGGCCAACAAAAAGTAATTGTACACATTGCTAAAACTAGCCATTTGATGCAATAGTTACTTGTCACGGAAGTTGTAGGATTGCTCTAAACCAAGTTATACTAAACAGGAATGGGCTAAGGGTGGATCCCTAGTGGACTCCGACAGTAGTGAGAAAGGGTTTTTTGTCCCCAACAGCGGTTCGAACTGCAGAAAAGGAATCGGTGTACATATAGTGGATGACGTCAACATTAGCTTCAGGAACCCCCTTGGATCGCAATGCACACCAGATTATCGCACGAATAACACAGTCAAAGGCCTTCTCCATGTCTAGGAACAGGAGATGTAGAGGCGTATCCCTTGTTCTGTATCTCTCCATGGTGATCCCTAATGCAAAAACGGGATCCATGGTTCCATAGCCGGGGTTGAAGCCATATTGACTCTCCGAGAACGAACACATCTGCCGTATGCAAGAATCGACTATCCGCTAAAAGAGTTCATGGTGTGGGATATGACCTTAATGCCGCGGTAGCTGCCGCACTCCTGCACTGATCACTTGCCTTTGAAGACCGGGGTGATGAAACTCTGCCTCCACTGACTAGGATCCCCTCGGTGAGCATACGGTTTTAAAAGGATTCAGGAGAAGGTCAGGTGGATGTACCTATTTGTGCTGCTTTTTAGCAGCTCGTGGTAATACGAGAGACATCTCTCCTTCACCACGAGGTACTCGCATAACAGAATATCGCGAATTGGTAGCGAATTTGGTAGTGTCCTGTATCGCTTTGACCGTAGAACTTTAAACGTTCTAGGGCAAATAAGCTTCCGCCCCTCAGACCATTCCAGCTTATCATTATGGCGGTTACAAAATGGTGTGGCGTAGCTCTGGCTACAGCTTTATTCCCGGCACGCTTAGCAGCTCGCAGGCATCTTCGCATGTACGCATCGCGATCTAAAAGATATTTGGACACTTGCCACTTCTTGAAGAGTTCTGTCTTACCCCGAATCTCCACGTGTACTAAGTCGTTCCACCACCAAGTCTCCTTGTCAAGCGTACGTCCACCCTTAGACGTGCCAAGCTCCGCCTTTGCTGCTTCGGTCATGGCGGCTTGAATCCTATACCATCGACTCTAGGCTGGTTCACTGTCAGCTCCGGTGCACAGTGGGTCCGGTTTGAGTTTAACGCAATGATAAGTGGACAGTGCTGTGCAGTAAGACTGGGCCCCCAGTATGAAGTTGAATTGAAGTTGGCCACTTTTTCAATGTGGTGACATCTGATAAGATTAGTTTTAGCCATATTAAACATAATTCTATGTTTCCCAGCACTTTCAGAAGTTAATAAATGTATGAAAAACTAACCCATGAAAATGATGAATCATCGAACTAGTATAACTTGGTTCAGAGCGATCCTACAAGTTCCATGCCATATTAACTATTGCTTCAAATGGCTAGTTCTAACAATGTGTATAATTATTTTTTCTTGGCCGGCACTTTCGGAAATTGATAAAATGTATGAAAATAGCGAATCTTAGAACCTGTATAACTTGGTTCAAAGCGATCCTACAACTTTCGTGCCATATTAACTATTGCTTCAAATGGCTAGCTCTATCGATATATACTATTATTTTTTGTTGGCCGGCACTTTGAGAAAAGGCCCAAAAATGTATGGAGCCTGAATGATCTCCTTTCATTTAAATCTGCGATAGCTAGGCTGAAACTAACATTTAATCATGCAAAAAACCTACTTGCACGGTATTAAAATACTCTAAATTTAGTAGATTATAATCTATAGTTACATCAAATTGCAACACTGTAAAAGTCCTTTACAATAGAATTTCGTATAATTTTCTATTTCTCTTGCTGCTTACGTTATGCTTGACGGTTTACAAATAAAATATTAGCAACGTAAGGTACAACAAAACGTATTTTTTTAATGTAAGGGACATGCTATTTCTTAAACCACTGGGTATTTCTGAATTATTCGTTCATAGCATGAAAGAAGAGAAAATTCTAAGAAACTTTGCTCTAGACACAATTAAAATTGAAGCAGACAGTAAAAAGTTATAGAGAGATTTAAATTTTTTTTATCGTTTTTTGGCTCTCCTGAAAAACCGTGTTTTGTCCCTTACGTTAATTCATATTTCTGGTATCGATATGTATAAATGTTATAATATTGTATTAATTATAGGATTGTTATATTATTAACAATATATTTATAACAATATAGTTATTAGGAAGTCTTAATTCACAAAAATGTACATAATAATATTATTATCATCCTAGCAGCTATATAGCTATTCAACTGAATTTTTACCATTCTGCGCTTTTACCATTTTGCTCTTTCATCATTGTGCGCTTTTAACATTTTGCTCCTTTACCATTCTGCGCTTTTAGCATTTTGCTCCTTTAACATTTTGCTCTTTTACCATTTTGCGAGGGCTTAACATTTTGCGCTTTTAACATTATGCGCCTAAACGGAATTTTGCATGAGCCAATGAGAGCTCTGCAAAAACAATGTTATCTGCGCTTTTGTTCCGTAGCTGCATAGGCGCGCACGACACCGGCGACGCATCCTTTTCAAGGTCGCTCCGTTTATCATAATATTTAGTAGAAAACTTAACTTTGAATTACCTATTTTTTAAGCAAAATTGACAGCATTAGCATTCACAAAAATTCACTATTGCGATCAAATTCATTATATAAAAATTCAGATTAAAAACTTGAAAACAAGGTTAAAATTTCTTTTTATTAATCTACCGGGTACTAAGACTAATCTAACAATATTATTCCTTAACTTTCTTAGCTTGGTAAAAGATGCCGACTCGTAATACTACTGAAAAAAGAAAAGACAGGGACAGCGGGCAATAATTTTTATTATTTTATTCAACTATATTTACGGGGACAGAATACGGGGACAACGGGAAGTATTTTTAAATATTTTACTAAAGTACCGCTGTCCCCGTTGGACGGGGACACGGCGGGACAACGGGAATAAACCCTTCTTGATAGGCCGCAGTGGCCATTTGCCACTAGCCATTTGCTTGCTTTACTAGACTAAATGCTTAGTCTATTACTGAATTCGAATTTAAAAAATATAACTTATTCAACTTTATTTTTTCAATAGCGGACCATAAAGATTCCGTTTCATCAGTTCCTGAGAAAAAATTCGACTTGATGACAACAAAATCCCGTGAGTGATATTAAAACAGTCTCGTAGTTTTGATTTTATTGTATTCAAGAACCTAGATAAGTACATGGCAACTGGGATACACGTAGCTTTGATATATTGTGATATTAAGAGTAGAGGTCACGATATTTCTTCCCAGTTCTCATTTATCCAGGTTCATTTAGTTTAGTCAATGACGTTCAATTATAAAACTAGACTCACAATCACGCTCAAATATTGTCCGAAGCAAAAGTCTGCCCACCCGACTATTGGGCAGAGTTTTCGTTTAGTTGTATACAATTGACATTAAACACTAAATGCCACGAGATAAGGTGTTAATTTGAACGAATGTGTTAATGTCATCAGTGTCAAAGCCACTCGGACGTTTTTTGAGGAATTTTTCTTAGAGATTGGGTGTCTAGTTTTATATTGAACTTCATTGAGTTTAGTTCAATATTGTTATGTGTAATGTAAGGGCATAGGTAACCCTCCACCCGCGTTCTATTTCAGTAACGAACCCTAGGTTGGAGGTAGTGACGAGTGTGCTATTCCACTTAATATTTTGGAGGCTCGCGCACATCGCTTCATACCTGTGCCCGCCCAAATGCCTCGTACTATTCACAATAATCGCTGTTGGTGTTTTCTTTTGGACAGCTGCTAAGGGGATCACGGGGAACAAGTTGCGAACAGCGAATACTGTTCCTAAAATGAAACCGGACGATAAGGTCGGGCTCACGAGGTGCTCTGGTCCGAGGAACCGTGAGTTTTTTTTTATTTTCAAATACGTCAGATAAAAGGATAGAAACTAGACAGCTTTAGTTAATGAGAATATTTTTTAATAATATCCGGCACGAAGGACCATTAAGTTATTATTTGTTGTTTGTTACAGAATTGAGAGAATCATCTGCATCTCTAAAGTATAACAATAGAACTCCTTCTAGAACAGATAAAAAACAAGGTAATTCTTTACAAAGTATTATTATTAAAAATAACGTTAACTTTTATTCGATAGTAAAATAAATATTTTTCCAGATAATATGTTACCTAATAAACCAAAAGCAATAAAAGCCGTTCCTCAGAACGAAAAGAAAAGTCTGATTCCAGGTAGGAGGCAGATTTATATTAATTGGTCTCATAGAACAAAAAACATAGGACTTGGCTTGAATTTAACCACTTTCTTTTTCAGTCAACCACTCACCTATAAGGCAAATAAATAACAATAGACCATCAGTGCCAACACCAAATAAAACACAACATGGTAGGTGGAAAGTAATTTAACAATATCAGTAGGGAAAACCGTGACGCCGGGAGGTAGGGTGGTATGTAGGACTCCCGCACTGGAAAAGGTACTGCTTCTTCCCAAGATTTAAATATAGGCCGAGCTTACCTATTAAAATTCTATGCGATGTATCCAAGCTGCTTAGTGCTTAGTAATGATGCTGGGAGTCAGAAAGCAATGGACAGCAACGAAATAATTAGGTTTGGTTTTCTTAATGTTTGATCTAAGGACGACGCGACGGGTTAGGATATAGATGAACAGACAGGTTGATCATTTGATTACTGGTATGTGTATAAGTCGTTATTCGTCTTTTCATGTGCTCTAAAATAGGAGCTATTGAGGAGGAAATGTCCAAGACTTTTTGCTTACGTTTCAGAACCAAAAACTGACAAAAAAGACAGCGCCGGCATCAAACCTATTTCGCACCCGCGATCATTAGCTGGTTCACGGACGCCAAGTGCAGAGCGGAGAAAGGAGAAGACAGTGTCTTCCGAATTCAGAGATATGTTGACCGAAAGATTAAAGCAACCACTATGTAAAGACGTACCAATAACTGTAATTGGAAGACCACCTTGTAAGTTCCTAATGCATTTTATTTTTATATAACCTTCCGCCCGCGGTTTCACCCGTGCGTATTTTCTTTTTCTAAATATTCCCCCCTGCCCCCCACATTTCCGGGATTAAAAGTACCCTATGTCACCCGGGGATAGTGTAGCTTTCGAACAGTAAAGGAATTATTCAAATCGGTTTAGTAGTTTCGGAGCCTATTCAATACAAACAAACAATCAAATCTTTCCTCTTTATAATATGTATTAGTACAGATAATATTAATTATTTAATAATAATATTTAATTATTTATTATTTATGTTTAAAGCCATACAATTATTATACATTTAATAAATAATATTATATAAATTAATTATCTAATATTAGCTGTATAAATTTTTGGCGATTAAAATGAGTAACTGTCGAGTTTATTTCCGGTTTCTTGGCAGATAACGACATTCCGAATCCGGTGATAGAGACACTATATTGTGTAATTGCGATTCCACTGGTTTAGTGGAATCGCAATTACACAATATAGTGACAATTCGCAATTACACATGATAGGCGACAAAATATACCAGCCGAAAATTATGCAGTGTGCAAAAATTTCAAATGTGACCATATTCTTCCTTGCTTATGGATTTTTACTGTGCTTAGGAATTGAAATACATAACATTTTTTTAAATTATGCAATGCACTAAGAAAATAATAATATATGATTGTTATTTCAGCTGGAATCTACAGTAGAAGTTTCAAACCTCAGCTTGAAGATATCAAAAGTTCTTTCATGTTATTGAATAAAAAAACTCAAGATAAACGTAATGACAAAGGTATAATATTGGAACTTTGATTTCTTTAAATTTAGATGCAATGCATTCCTTCTAAGCAATTATAATTTGTTTTAGAAAATAAAAAGGAAATAGTATCTGTACATAAACCAAAACAATTCAGTGAGGAGTTTAGAAAACAACAACTGCTTGAAATCAAAAAGAAATTTCAGAGCAAACATTTTTTTGATGACTCTAGTAGGTAGCAAGTTTATTTTTTATTGAGTTTAATGAAGATACTGTAAAATTAAACTTATTACATATTTTGTGTAATGTTATAAAATGAGAATTTTCTTTACAGAATATGACAAAATTGAGGGTCTCAACTGGATTTCATGGAAATAAAAGCACAAGAAATTATATCATCTGTATTTATTATAAATTTATAGTGATAGTAACACTCAAGTGGTGTCTAATGTTAAAGTTTACGAGCATAATGGATCAATTAAAAAAATTGAAAAATATAAATTCAGTTTTCTTTGGATCCTGATCCCTTGCCTTCCCCATCCTTAGGTTCCTTATCATCTTTCTCATCTTTGTCCTTCTTGATTGTAGACATAGCATTCCTGATGGCTTCACTTTGAGGGTCGACTCCAGGGAGGTTTTCCAACACACTTTGTAGAAATGCAGGGTCATTCATAACCTCAGCATATTCCTCAGAAACATCCATGCTCTCTTCAGCTGCAGGTGCGTCCTGCTGCATGCTCATCTGCATAGCAAGGGCAATCTGCTCCTCCTCAGATAGTTCCATAGCCTCTCGTCCCAATGACATTGCAAGTGCTCGTTCCATGCCAGTGTTTTGGGGCTCACCAGTTTTCCCAGTTTCTCCTTCTGCTGTGGCCTGCTGCCGGCGTGATTCTTCTTCTTGGCGCTGCCTTTGTTCTTCCATAGACACTCTAAGAGCAAGTGCAAGTTCTGGATCCTCATTGGGATCAACACCAAATTCAAATGGTGACAAGCCAGAGCCCGAAGGCCCAGCGCCATCACCACCAATCAAAGGAGAAGATATCAAAGCTTCTGATAGTACCACACAGCCTCCAGCAGGCACCGAGACTAGGTGACTGCCACCAGAAGTGTTATCTTTGCCATTTAGTGTATTCACGAATGTTGTAAGTAATGGGTTGTTCTCGGCGTCTTCACCAAAGGAAACTATGTCGCAATTTACCTTTTCTTTCTTTAGCCTTTTAGCCAGTTTTACGAGCTGGGACTCATCCGAATGAATTGGAGAGCCAACAAAGACGACAATTCGCATTTTGTGGTTCTTTCCCTGGCGATGCTTCAATGCCAAGTGTGCAATCCTGATACCAGTCAATAAGTTGATATCACCGTTTGGCTGAACGCGATGCAGCTTGGATAGTATGCGGCCGACATCGCTGGTCAAAGTGGCCAGCACCTCGACGTTGGCGAGGGTCAAGAGACCCACATTATTCTCAGGATTTGATCGAGTTTTAGAGTGACATACCAAGTTAACTGCATCTTGTTGGGCTTGCAGTCTCGTCGGTAGAAAATCTCCATTCCGCATGTAGTCACTGTTGTCGACACAGATCATAGTACTTTCTAAAACCATTTTGCTAGCTTATTCAGTTATTTTCAGCTTCAAGTTACAAACAATACACCAGAATTACAGATTCAGAATGAAATTTGCTGTATAATCATAGATCACGAATTTGACATTATAGGTTTTTTTATTTTCAGTCACCCACAGACTATATTCAGTATCGCAACTTTAATATTCGATTTGTTTTTTTTTTGGATCCATTCAATTGATTTCATTTTATTATTTAATATTCCGGAAACGGTGCAGCACTAAAAAATTAAAAAATTGTTTATGGCTTAAATTTTGACAGCTGGGTTTTCGTTTTCGTTCGGACAAGACAAGTTTTTAGAATATTACTCGATAAATTTCCCGATTCACCATGGCTTTCGGGGATTATCCCAAAGAATATAATCCATCAGTCCATGGGCCTTATGACCCAGCTCGCTATTATGGCAAACGTAAGTAATGAAATAAACTTTATGTTTTGTCCTTCAGAATAGGTATTTTTCGATTATGTAATTTTATTCCCAATGTTTTAGCTGACACCCCATTCGGGCAGGTGAAACTGAATGAACTTGGATCCTGGTTGGCCCGCAGGAACAAGACACCCTCAGCTGTTGCTGGCGCTTGCAGCCGAGGTAACTATTTTCCAATACAACCACAATTTTTTTAGGTTATGAATTATGATCTAATAGTTCTATTGGACTCATGAGATAGAATAAGATAATTTAACGAATCCCATGAATTATGTTTTAGAGGTAATCCCTTAAGAAAAATGTTCTCCTTAATGTCATCACTAGTAAGTAAGAAAAATATTTATTGTAATTATTCCTACTTCTATGTTATTGTATAAAACTGTGTACAAATAGGGTAGACACAACAGTTTGTCCATTTCGGACGTACAATATTGGAATAATTACATAAATTATGTTCTATTACATATCTCATGTAATATCTAAGATACAGGTAGCTAATAATTGCAGCGTAAAGTACTCCTCTAAATTATACAAACATTTCTTAACACTTGTAGTCTATTCTGTGTATTAAAATGTAATCATTTTTTTATTTATTGTTAGCCTGGTGGAGGTGGCAGCACAAGTACATGCAGCCCAAGAAGGTTGGCATTGCTCCTTACTTCCAGCTGCTTGTCGGCTCGATGACCTTCTTCTATGTGATCAACTACGGAAAGATGAGTAAGTTTAATCCATAATCCTATCGGTTTTCAAATTGACTAAATTTTTACATTAGTCTAGCGATTTTTAGTCTTACTCAACTTTGTCTTGGTAAAATGAGTAAAAATTGTTATTTTGTGATATGTAAGTAGCATAATCCTTTTTTATTGATGCATATTAATGTTCATGATATCTTGCCTTAATCTTTCAAGCCCCGGATTACCAGACACAATAGAAAATCTATTGTTACGCGGCACCCGAGTGCCGGTTCGGGATTGAGTGGTTAATGTGGTATATGTATAAGGCAATTATGCACTCCATTAATAGAATATTTTTATTTTCAGAGCACCACAGGAACTACAAATACCACTAAGGAATCATCCGGCAATAGATCAATATTTATGTGTATTTATGATCAGAACTGCTGCATGTAATTGTCTGTCTGTTCTTAAACACATTCTCTAATTGTTGCAAAATAAAAGTTTAGTGTAAAGTCAAATGTGTTTTTATTCCATTGCCTATATTATAAACTTATCTTAATTCTACACCTACACACCCTTTAATGGTTTAAATGCAGGGTTAATTTATGGTAAGCCAAAGTGATTAAATTGGATTAAATGGTAATTGTAATTTTCATAATTGACATTGTTTACAATCCTACATTTATTTTGGGTTTGGTAAAGTCACTCAATATTTATTCTATTTCTAAACAAACATGACCTCTGGTTTTTCTCCATTTTTTTTTGACAAAGCAGTACCTATCATATGAAAATAATGTTTATATTTGGTAAATGGTTGATCAAGAGATGATAAGTAATCATGCAAAATTTATAAAATGATTAAACTAGCCTTATAAATTTTAAATAAATATAATAAGAGTAGCAATGGAACAGATTATTAAGGTGCTGCCACACAAGTGGATTGCGCAAGCGTTTCCAAAGCTGAGCATGCGCGGAAGACATCGCAGCTCTGCCTTGATATTATGAGCTAAGAATAACTTAGTTGATTCATAATATACTTTTTAATATAATTTATTATTAAGTATAACCCTTTCAGAGAAACACTAATTCTTTATCCTCACTTTATTAGGTAGGTCCATCTTCTGGGGATTTATACAATTTCAGAAATGAGTGCATTTAATATGATCTTCTATCGTATTTAATAGGCTCCGACTACTAAACTGATTTGGAAAATTCTTTCACTGTTGGAAAGCTACACTATCCCCAGGCGACTTAGGGTACTTTTGATCCCTCAAATGTGGGGGGAAGGGGGAAATAATTGACAGAAGTAAATACGAGCGGGTGAAACCACTGAGGCGACCGTCATATCTGATTAAGTGAGATTAATATGAGGAGGTAGTGATACCTATTGTAAGGCACTTTGAAATAAAAAAATTAACAATTTGTTTAAAAATATTTACTTAATTACAATAATAATTTATTCATTTGTGTACACCATGCATTCACCTCAAGTACACTTGCACACAGTTCAAATGCAATAATTTATTAATCACTAGGACCACGGTGATGATGTGCTCTTCATTTTTATGTAGAGGTCCTTATCACAATGGCCCAAGTACCTGTAAAGAAAAACAACATTAGGGAATGATGAAATAATGTACAATATTGCATGATCCCTGGCACAACTTCAATAGCCTCGTGGCGCCCACGAGCCTTTTGAAAGGACAAAATAAACATGGCGACTCCGGCCCAGACATTTTTTCCACAATCTATTAATAACCGCCCACGCGCCTTTCAGAAGGACATATTAAAAAAGTCTGTGTAGATTTTTGAAATTACGCGGGCTGTCGAAACAATTTTATTAAATTTGTAAACGAAACACTATGGAACAATTTCCGGTATGCTACCATTGGCTGTAACAGTTGACAGACGTCATTTCTAAGGAAATGGACAGCGCTATGGCTGGCTCATGAGGCCGTGTAAGTAAATCGTACTTTTTATGATAAATCCGTGACTATTAGGTTTGTTTTTGTGCAAAAAGTTGATAATTCTTAAGTAACAAATATGTGAAATCAATTACAAAGCATTTTCAGAGCTTTAATTCGGCGAAATCTTGTGTTGAAATATTATGACCTTTGTAAAGCCCATTGGGCCGAAGGTAGTATGAAAAAAAATTACCTTATGATTTAATTTGTTTTTATGTTTGGTTGGTTCGTGAAATATTAATAAAAATTAAAAGAATGAAAGAATTTAATGAGGAGAAGTTAATATAAAGAAGAAAATGTATATTATGAACTAACCTTACGCCCACCACGGTTTCAACCGCGTGTAATTTCTTTTTTCAAATATCCCCCCTTTCCCCCAAATTTCCGGGATCAAAGTACCCTATATCACCCGGGAATAATGTAGCTTTCCAACAGTGAAAGAATTATTCAAATCGGTTCAGTAGTTACGGAGCCTATTCAATACAAACAAACAACAATTAAATCTTTCCTCTTTATATTGATGACTAATTATAAAAAAAAACTGTAATAGATGTAAGGAAATTAATTTTATTTCATTAAAAAGAACTGAAATAAACATAATAATATTAATGTTACTAATTTTGTATTATTTTACATCATTTAATCATTTATTTTGGTATAGTAACTGTGGCCCAGAGACCTTTGTAAAGGACAAAAGATAAACGATCAATTGAAATTAAAAACATTTGCTAATATAATCATAATTATACCCTGAAAGTTTCATTTCAAACCGATGACTATAACACATACAATTTTCAACTCAAAACCCTGGGCGGATAGGACTATAACAATTATGTCCTTTATGAAGGACAGTCGGGCCGTAGTCAAGGAAGAGCCAAAAAATCTCTGGGCGCCACGAGGTTAAGACATTTGTTTTGTAATTTATACACAAAACTCATAGCTATAAATGTTTCTACCAGAAAAAGTTATATTTTTTTTAACATTATTCATTGTTAATATTTAAATCCAGCGAGTTATAATCAGTTTTATTTATCATCTTCTTTTTCTGATCCTTGTTTGTTTGGGGTGGGACAATAAATAGTATTATAATAAAATTATTAGAGCTGTTATTAAATTCGTAAATTGGAGAAAACTTTTACCTAACTTAGAAGCAATGTACTCAATGACTCAGGGTTCAATGACCTGTTCAATAGTTTAAAACGTAGGCTGTGTTACAACTGTAATTTTAAAATAAATATGATGAAACACTATTTAATAGCAGATACATATTGTATTGTGTAAGTAGACTGTACTAGATTTTTTTTACATTTTCTTTCTTATTATGTCTTATTATCTGTAGTTAAAAAAAGTGATTACAATAAAATGCATAAATAATGTATCAGCTCATTGTTTATACCTACAATAACATTCAAACAGAAATAATACTATCTGGATTTATCAACCAGGCATATATCATTTGCAGTAATAAAATGAAAAAATAAAAATTAGTTCTGAAAGTAATTTTGCTACAACATTCATACTTAGCTTTGAATCGTTTTAAAATTAATTCAACAGAATATTGTTTTAATCAAACAATATCAGCAACTTACCTATTTCATTGTACTAGTTTTACAAGTCAGATCTACCCATATACTTGGGCTTTAGCTCTTCTATTCTCTTGATGAAATCGGTCTTCTCAATACAGCCATCACACACCTCATCCCAGTCATTGAGGATTTTCTTCAGGTCACGAACCTTCAACTTCTTCAAGTCAACATTATTTAGGTCAATCTGTTTGTCGAACCTGAGGTCACAGATCTGTGCGTCCTTCTTTTTTAATTTCTCACAAATCTTGTCAGCTGGCATGGACCAGCTAAGAGGTTTGGAAAGTTCTCCCAGAATACCGGTAGCAGATTCTTCCAGGCCACCTAAATAGTAACAAAACCGATTTTCTTTATTCTTTGAAACCTTACAGAACTTTTTAAATTCGGCTTCTATCTTTTTGGGTTCTTTCTTCACATCGTCTGATAAAGTTGACGCAAATTTCTCCACAGTCTTCACACAAACCTCGCAGTCGCCTTCTCTCAATGCGATGGTGATCTGTATAATCGCCGCGGCGATTAATAAATGGAACACACTAAATCTGTACATTTTTGATTAATAACTCTTGAAATACTATCTAAAAATAACTACAGCGGGCAGGGTTTGCTGCACTTATATTCGGTACCTAAGCTGAGAATTTGATTGCAGTAAAATTGAAATGAAAGAACAATCTCGTCCATGAAAATGAAGACGTTGACAGATTTACTTGGCGAACTGTGATTGGTGCACGTTGGCTGACCGTGGTTGACATTTTACTTAAAGTTGCCATTTATCAAATCTGATTCATATGATTTAATGCTACGAATACTTCTTTTATCTCAAAACATGCACCCAGTGCCAGTTATGATAAAAAAATCAATCTCCTGTCGGCTGTCATCATGACAGCCAACGTTGTCATGGTTACGGACCCTGTTTATTTTTTGAATAGCGAAAATAGTGTTTTATCAATAGGTAATTTCGTCTCATTGCGTGATTTATAATTTGCTATAGGGCTTCTGTACTTTACGAAGAAGTGTGTTCAAACTATAAAAATGTCAGATTATAAGCCTTCGCTCCAGGACGACCCTAAAAGGGTTTTAGAACAATATATTACAGCTCTTCAGAGTGAATCGAAAATGGCTCGTAAGCAAGCCTTACTGAATATCAACCAGGTGATATTTGAAGACCATGCAAACAAAGATTGTGACCTCGTAATTGTATTTCCAGAAATCTACGCTTATGTATTAAAAAGCTTTTCTGACTCTTCCGAGGGGTGCCGAGAAATTGCAGCACTAATAATTTCTAATTTTATTGACCGCTTGCCTCTTAACGATTACTATTTGACGTACATATTGCCTGTAATAGTCAGACGTATTGGTTGCCCTGAAATAGTAGAAGAATCTGAAGAAATCCGCTTGGTTCTTGTAGAACTTGTACACAAAATATTACAAAAGTATAGAGTCACTCATCTTTTGAGTCCTTTCATAAATGATTTCACTAACATTTTGACTAAAACAAGCGCTGACCCTTATCCCAAAGTGAAGTTGGAAGCATGTGAATGTATAATATTGTTGACAAAGTTGTTGGAAAGGGATTTCCATTTCCAGTCAGAGAGCTATGTAAAGCCAGTTTTGTCTAATTTCGCACATCAGCATTTTCGGGTGAGAGTGGCAGCTGTCAGAGCTATTGGTAAGTTACACAAGAAATGTAATAAATGATTCAAGTCACTAATATACAGTTTCTTTTTTGCTATTACTATTATTCAAGTTTATGGAACAAAACAAAAAAGAAGACAATTTGTCAGTATCTATAACAAGTTTTTATTTGTAAAACAATTTAAGAAAATATTAATTGTTACAAAATTCAATCTTTTCCAGGCGCTATAGTTCTGGCAGGCAATGCAAAGTGCTTTGAACTTTCAATAACCCCCATGGCAGAGAAACTGTTTGATGAGAACACACAGGTGCGGCTCCAAGTCACCCAGGAGGTTGGCAACTGGATGCTGAACTACAGGGACAGATACTCATTCTGGCATCGCATGATACCACTGTTACTTACCAGGTAAAATTAAAAACATTTTTCCTCACCAGAATTAAACTATAAAAGTATTTTATAACAAATATTTTAAATAATTTTTTTTCTGCATTTTCTCTTGCTTTGTTTTGTGACTACTTTTAAATAAAATAACAACGGTCTTTTATATCACGTAAATCCAGATCACAACTTTTTACAAGTTTTTCAAAAAACTTTTTTGTGAGCATGCGAAATAACTTACAATGCTTTTAACACATGTGGTGAAATTCCTACTTCAGAAACTATGCAAACATCATAAAAGAAAAAAAAATACAATTTTGTCCTTTGGGTGATGTGTATAAAATGGTTGGTTTCAAGTTAGACTAGAAGACTTTATGATAGGCAGACCGTTTAAAAGAGTCTTCACCCGCGTCATACTGGGGCGCGGCGCGCGCACTACACGCACCCGCCGCCCGCACCTCTCGCGGTCCCCGTCTTCATACCCCTCACCCCTATACCGAGCGGGCGTGTACTCATTTAAACGATCTGCATTGTAGTATATGTAGTAAGATCAGCATTTCGTCTTTCCCCAGTCTGAGCGACCTTATGGCAGACGTCAGAGAGACGGCTACACAGCTGTGGTCAGACATCGGCCTCCAGTACATGGACGAGAATGAGGAAGATCTGAAGAAGAAGACCGACTTCTTGAAAGACGTTCCGTCTCATTACCCTGACGTGAAGCGACCCAACATTGGTTGTAGAGTACTTGTGCAGACCAACATTGGGAAGATTGTGCCTGCTATCGCGCGAGGTAAGTTTGTTTATATGCTGAAGGAGCTTGTGTAGCGTCGCTTAATGCTCCTGCTTTGCTTTGAGAAGATAGAGCCCTGATATAAATCTGTCTTGTTTCAAAAATTGAGCATCCAATTGGACATATTAATTCCGTGAAATTACTTTTAAGCGCACACAAAACAGGAGTGGCTACTAAGGTATCAGACAAAAACAGAGCACCTATATGTTATAGGGCTAGAAGATGGTTTAAAAGCTTCTCTTTACTGGTTGTCTCACACCATTCTCTGCCCCAGTGAGTGGAGCGTGACTGTCCAATTCGTACATTCTGGACACAGTATCATTGATATCTGACAGATACCTACAATTACGAGAAACTTATCTGATAGTGGTGAAACCGACCTTATCTGTTGAAATATGGTGTAATTTCACCCCTAAAGACCTTATCCTCACATGGGCCCCCATTAAAATGCAACAATCTTCGTTAGTATACAAGCCTTAGTAACGCGGTTCCAGAGATGGACGGGTGGCAAGCCGACGCGCGCCTGCGTTGCTCTCAGCTGCTCTGCTGGTTGATCCTCTGCGCAGAAGAAGGTTCCACACAGCACGCTAACACCATCGTGCGCACGCTGCACCGCGGCGCTAGTGATGATGACCCGAGGATCATACTGGAGGTATGCGGGTGATATCATGATGGTGGTAACGGTCTTAGTTTGGGGAGTTATGTGAAATGTCCTTAAAATTGATGGAACTCCTTCCATCAGTAGGTATCCTTTCCTCATCGTCATTACAACCCAATTCGCACACTGCTGGACAAAGGCCTCCTCCATAGAATCCAACCCTTAAAAATGAAATAATTTGTGGAATCCTTTTTAAAAAATGTTAAAAAGAGTGGTCGTTTGGATCAAGGCGAAGGGTATTGGGAAATGGGGAGAAGGGAAAATAAAAGGAGGTTCAGTCACCAAACGGAGCGCAATTGCATAGCTCTCAAACGTCGATCTGGGAGATTATGTGAGAGTGGTACTTTCCCGGTCAAGCCGTCCCTTTTCGACTGACGGGCAGGAAATGTCTGCCTAACGGCTCTACCGCACTTACTGGTGGTGAAATTACTGGGTATATGAGACCTTATAACTGTCGTCTCGGGTGCCAGACAGTACCTAACTTCTTAGTTATTGTTTGGCACTGAACTGTCTAAGGGCAGACGTGGCGCTTACCATCAGGTGTACGATCTGCTCGTCTTGTTACACATTGCAATAAAAAAAACTAAAAAAACTTAGGTACACTACTAAAATACACTCTTATGTGATTAAGTAACCAACATCACTTAATCATCAGATCAAACGCGCCTCAGAACTGTTCGGGTACTTCATCTCGCCGGAGACCTGGTGGCCGCTGCTGGAGGCCGAGGTGGACTCGTGGGGAGCGCTGCTCGTCATCGCCAACATCATCAAGGGCTCCCAAGCCCACTTGATCAAAGAGAAGGTGATGGTGGAGCTCTGCAGGGAAATAGTGGACCCTGATCGATGCAGAGTTAGGACGGTGAGAAATACTTTGTATAGTGTCGAAAGGCCGTGTCCCCATTGCATTAATCCCACAGGGAGCGGTTGACTGTTCGCCTCTTGTTCGGCTCCCTATATAGGTATGTATTTTGAATGGAGTACCTATCCATCCCACGCCTACCGCGACGTGCTTTAGTTTTTATATTCTTAACCTTTCATTCTGAACTCCCACTTTAGACCCATGGCAAATTCATGTTCTCTTAGGTCTCGATTACTGAACAAGTTTTCCTTTTATGCCGTTAACACATGAATAGTTTAAGCACAGAAAGGTCCAGAAAACTTAAAGAAGTTAAGTGTTGTCTACGTATTCTTTGTCTCTAGCCGAAATACCAAAGAAACTTAATGTACGTTGCGGAATCCCTGATGGACCTGTGCAAGGAGCAGTGCCAGCAGGTGGCCGAGGATCTGTTCATCGTCTGCTTCACCGTGTACGCAATGCCAGTGGACGAGCAAGTGCAAATCATGGCTCTGTGTAAGTTTCCATTTATCCGTAATGTTGCATATAAACTGTATAACGTTATTTGGTCATATTCTTAGCTCAAATCCAACATTGCATTTGCAAAAGTGATAAGCAAGTCACACATCGTGGTGACAATCTGAGACAAGGGAGATCAATCACAGGTCTTATGGGTTTAATAGCGCCTTTCAAGTCTCAGGACGCACGTAACGTAGGGCTTGGTCCTGAGCACTTTGGTCGGTTCCGCACCGCCTGTCTAAGAGTAAGAGAATAAAAGTGTAACTATGCTAGTGCAGCGAAGTAATCCCTGCTTAGTTCGCTGAGATTATCTGCTGCAGCAGAAATTCTGTTATAGTATAACGGAGGCAGGGGAGGTTAATTTATAACAAGCCGTCGTCAGACTGCCTATTTGCCCATTGTTTATCAGAAAGCTGCTAGCGAAGACTAATAGAAGCTTATTTAATTATATAAAAGGTGTATATATTATGTTATAATTTTCCAGCGAACCTAGACAAGCTGCGTCAGCTGGAAGGCTGCGGCTTGTCGCTCACCTCGCTGTACGACAAGCACATTCGTCGAGTGCTGGCTAATATTACTAGCGACGCGCTGACGTGGACGCTGCTCACTCCGGACCGCTGTCTGCTGGAGTGTGTTCTGATGCACGCTGGTAAGTCAGAAGACGGAATCTCCTTAGGTGATGAGCTTGAAGGTTGCGAGTTAGCTCTCCTAAAACTGTAGGAGAATCCATATAAATATCTCTAAATAAATAAATAAATATCTCTGGACATTATTCACACAGCGCCATCTAGCCCCAAACTAAGCATTAGCTTGTGCTATGGGTGCTAGACAACGGATAAACATTACTTATATACTTTTTTTTTTTTTTGTAAATACATACATATTATACATAGAAACACCCAGACCGATACAAACAGACATGTTCATGCACACAAATGTTTGTACCGTGCGGGGATCGAACCCGCAACCTTTGGTGTAATAGCCGACTTCTCGACCATTACACCAAATGGCTCGTCAAATATATCACCAGCGACGCGCTGACGTGGACGCAGTTCACCCCTGACCGCTGTCTGCTGGAATGCGTCCTCACGCATGCTGGTGAGTAAGGAGACAGCATCTCCTCTAGTCATGTGCTTAAGAGCCTTGAGCTGGCTCTCACCTTGGTGTACGAGAAGCACATCCGTCGAGTGCTAGGATACCACCAGCGACGCGCTGACCGCTGCTGTCTGTTGGAGTTTGTCCTTATGCACGCTGGTAAGTTAGATGACCTCACCTCTGATAATGTGTTGAAAGGCTGTGAGTTAGCTCTCTCATCTCGCTGTACGACAGGCAGGATTCTACATAACTCAAGTCGGCATGGCATTATTTCGGTTGAACGACAATTACGTGTGGTAGAGCCATGTTACAGCTATTTTATGTCTGTCAATCAACCATATCTATCCCATATTTTTTGGAACTTTTTAGTGAGTAAACTATTCGTTTCTGAAACGCTTTTCCTACGTATGGGGTTTCCTCGAAGAGATCGCTTCAAGCGACAAGATCGCCTTTGCATGGTTGTCATGTATTAAGTTTACTTGATCTGTATATTTTTAACGTGTGTGATAAAATGTTTCTATCTTTTTGCAACTCATGAAATTAATATACCCAATACTTGTTAATTATTTATTACAAAAATAAAAATAAATTATAAAATGCAACATTTAATTAGTCACTATCACTATCTGTCAGACTAATAACAACACAATATTAAAATATCGACAAGCGCGCGTCATTGTCGTCAAGGACAACACTCAACGCGGACGAATGCGGGTCGGCGGGTGAGGGCGGGGCGCGCTGCCCCCGCGTGCCTCCTCAGACCCCGATGGACATGAACTCGCGCGCGTACTGTACACATGTGTGGTACTTTCATAATAAAAGATCCACAAGTAAGTTACTCACTTTGAAGTCATGACCAGTCACAATCAATTTTACTTTATATTGTTGCTTTCTTCGTCTTTATTTCTCTCAGTAACCTTTACAGGGTCTATAACATCCCATAACATCCCACAGGTTCTGCAATGGGCGCCCAGCTGCACCTCATAGCGCCTCTGCTGAAGGAGTGCCTGGCCACGCCCAAGGTGGACCCCGAGGTGAAGCTGAAGGTGTTCACGGTGCTGTCCACCGTGCTGCTCAAGCGGCAGGCCAACTTCTGCAAGGCGGACACTGATAAGCTGGAGGCGTTCCTTAAGATTGTTATTGAAGGTAAGTCAGTACAGAGAATTGATGCTCTTTAATTCCCTCAGGTTCTGCTATAGGTGGGCTGATCAATAGCCACAAGGTTGGGTACCTACCAGCTCGTCTCAATCGGGTGTAAAGAGGAAACCGGGGGAGTCCAGTGGATAGTGGGGAAAATTCTCCCGACTCCCACACACGGCCGCAGGTCTCGCTAGCCTGCGGCAAAAAAAAAAGGTTCGGCTATGGGTGCATATGCATAGCTGCACCTTGTAGCCCCTCTCCTAACGGCAGGCTAACTTCTGCAAGGCGGACACTGATAAGCTGTAGGCGTTCCTTAAGGCTGTGTAGTTCCGCAGATGCCGCGCTTATGGTTTTTAAAAGCCACCTGAGACATAAAAATCAGTGTTTTCAATTCTAAAAAAAATATATGTATCAGTTAAGGATCTGATCTAGTTAAAATCGCATTCAATTACATGTTTTTATAAACTTCACTCGATAGAAAAAAATCCCAAAGTTACCCCTTTTTTTAACGATTTTCGTATTTTATGTCTAAGCTCCTGCCAATTAACATTTGAATTTTCACTCAATTATAGCCACTAAATATTTACAGATAAATTCGCAGAGTTTGACTTGATAAAATTAGTGTCTCGTTTACTATGTTTAAAAAACTACGAAATGTGCGAGCGCGGCGCCATACCTATTTGGACGTCGCATAATACAGACCTACAAACTTATCTGTTCCGGTGGCCAAAATTGGAACTACGTGAAATACAATGCAAAAACGATATTTAATGACAGTTCTAAATAGACAGTAGCGACGCCGCCACCGGAACAGATAAGTTTGTCGGTCTATACCTCTTTTATGTAGGTACTCCCACCCCCCCTTAAGATTGTTATTGAAGGTGAGACAGTATAGGGAAAATTGAGTTTGGAAGGAGTGAATTAAGGTTATTGGTGCTTGGGGCTGATGGTAAGTTATTCGGAGGTGAATGCTTTTAAAGTTCGTAACCGCGGCCCAGCGAGTCCTTCGGCCGTGTGTAGGACTTGGAACTAAAGACGTTCATTCCACTGCCCACGTAATTTCCCCGATTTCCATTTCCCACTCAAGAGACGAGCCCAAGGTCGCCTTATTGCGATTGACCGGCCTAATATAGGCAAAAAGCAGATCGCTCAATCGGTGCTGCTATTAATGTATGGCAGCTCCTCTAACATTCAAATCAAGACTATCTTCAAATGTAGGTGCAATCCTACTAATATTTAATTTATAAATGCGAAAGTCTGGATGTTTGGATGTTTGTTACTCAATCACGCTTATACGGCTGAACGGATTTAGATGAAATTTGGCATACGTATAGTTTAAAACCCGGATTAGGACAAAGCCTATAAAATTCGTCTCATTTACGCGCGGGTGAAATCGCGGGCGGAAAGCTAGTTTTTCATAAAATTCAATTTTATTTACCTCTGTTCTACTTGCCACTACCAGAAGCAAGAAGAGAACGTTATACAACCGTCTTCTTACTCCCCGATTCTACAGGGTCCTAGTTAAGTGTAGTAAAATTTTACTTATACAAACATTGCAAATCTTATATTTTTTTTGTTTGTTACAGACGTGATAATGCCAAACCTGGTGTGGTGTCCCGGGCGCACGGCGGAGGCCATTCGTACGGCAGCTGTCGCCTGCCTGTGCTCAGCGTTGCAGGACAAGCCGCAGGACACACTACCCGTGGACAAGGGGGGTGATGGAGACAAGAACGAAAAGGTATGGGTTAGGAGTAGGCGACCTTCCATTATTTTGCTTTTCTAAAAAAAGTATATGTCGTTGGGCATTTTTGACAGAACGCCATTTTTGTTTAACTTATTTCTGTTGGCTGGCACTGGCTGGCACTTAGGTACGGTCAATATCCTAAATAACGGCCAGTGCGGTCGTCATTAGGTCTCTTCCCTGAGATATCATCCTTTTGATAATCAGTTTTTGAACTCGACTATTCTTCAGAGAAAACCATGTTTTTCCTTGGATTGGTCAGCGTAAAACATGCTGGTTTCGGCTAGAAAGTCATATAGGAATGCTTTATGTTGTTATTATTTAGAGGTCTCAACGTCTATTAATTTTCCAAATGCAATATTACAGGAGGTGAACCTATTCCCATCGAAAGAGTCCCTGGAACCATTCATGGAGAAGATGGTCCCACTGCTCGTAGGCCTCGCCGACGACAACTCAACACTCACACGACAGCACACACTGCGGGCTGTGTGTTCCCTCACCGTGCTTGCCAAGCAGCGCGGCTGCTTCTCCGTGGAGACACTACATAAGCTGTACTTCGGTAAGTCGTTCAGTGGTTGTGTAGGATACGGTCTGGCCCTTGGTGGGTGTTGCTGGTGAGAACTAACTAAGAGACAGCACACACTGCGGGCGGTGTGTTCCCTCACCGTGCTTGCCAAGCAGCGCGGCTGCTTCTCCGTGGAGACTCTGCATAAGCTGTACTTCAGTAAGACATTTAGTGGTCGTGTAGGATATGGTCTAGCCCTTGGTGGGTGTTGCTGGTGAGAACTAACTAGGAGACAGCACACACTGCGGGCGGTATGTTCCCTCACCGCGCTCGCCAAGCAGCGCGGCTGCTTCTCCGTGGAGACACTGCATAAGCTGTACTTCGGTAAGACATTCAGTGGTCGTGTAGGATATGGTCTAGCCCTTGGTGGGTGTTGCTGGTGAGAACTAACTAGGAGACAGCACACACTGCGGGCGGTATGTTCCCTCACCGCGCTCGCCAAGCAGCGCGGCTGCTTCTCCGTGGAGACACTACATAAGCTGTACTTCGGTAAGTCGTTCAGTGGTTGTGTAGGATACGGTCTGGCCCTTGGTGGGTGTTGCTGGTGAGAACTAACTAAGAGACAGCACACACTGCGGGCGGTGTGTTCCCTCACCGTGCTTGCCAAGCAGCGCGGCTGCTTCTCCGTGGAGACTCTGCATAAGCTGTACTTCAGTAAGACATTTAGTGGTCGTGTAGGATATGGTCTAGCCCTTGGTGGGTGTTGCTGGTGAGAACTAACTAGGAGACAGCACACACTGCGGGCGGTATGTTCCCTCACCGCGCTCGCCAAGCAGCGCGGCTGCTTCTCCGTGGAGACACTGCATAAGCTGTACTTCGGTAAGACATTCAGTGGTCGTGTAGGATATGGTCTAGCCCTTGGTGGGTGTTGCTGGTGAGAACTAACTAGGAGACAGCACACACTGCGGGCGGTATGTTCCCTCACCGCGCTCGCCAAGCAGCGCGGCTGCTTCTCCGTGGAGACACTATCATAAGCTGTACTTCGGTAAGACATTCAGTGGTCGTGTAGGATATGGTCTAGCCCTTGGTGGGTGTTGCTGGTGAGAACTAACTAGGAGACAGCACACACTGCGGGCGGTATGTTCCCTCACCGCGCTCGCCAAGCAGCGCGGCTGCTTCTCCGTGGAGACACTACATAAGCTGTACTTCGGTAAGTGATTCAGTGGTCGTGTGGGATATGGTCTAGCCCTTGGTGGGTGTTGCTGGTGAGAACTAACTAGGAGACAGCACACACTGCGGGCGGTATGTTCCCTCACCGCGCTCGCCAAGCAGCGCGGCTGCTTCTCCGTGGAGACACTACATAAGCTGTACTTCGGTAAGACATTCAGTGGTCGTGTAGGATATGGTCTAGCCCTTGGTGGGTGTTGCTGGTGAGAACTAACTAAGAGACAGCACACACTGCGGGCGGTATGTTCCCTCACCGCGCTCGCCAAGCTGCTTCTCCGTGGAGACACTACATAAGCTGTACTTCGGTAAGTGATTCAGTGGTCGTGTGGGATATGGTCTAGCCCTTGGTGGGTGTTGCTGGTGAGAACTAACTAGGAGACAGCACACACTGCGGGCGGTATGTTCCCTCACCGCGCTCGCCAAGCAGCGCGGCTGCTTCTCCGTGGAGACACTGCATAAGCTGTACTTCGGTAAGACATTCAGTGGTCGTGTAGGATATGGTCTAGCCCTTGGTGGGTGTTGCTGGTGAGAACTAACTAGGAGACAGCACACACTGCGGGCGGTATGTTCCCTCACTGCGCTCGCCGAGCAGCGCGGCTGCTTCTCCGTGGAGACACTACATAAGCTGTACTTCGGTAAGTAACGACCTTGTAGGATATGATTAAGCTCTTAGTAAATTTTGCTGGTGGTAACTGAATTTATAATCCATCGAGAGACAGCATATACTTAGTTTCGTCTGCTCGCTCATCGCGCTTGGCAATCAGCGTCGATGCTTATAAGTGACAAATACACAAAAAAAAAAACGTAATAAATAAATTATTTGAATATACAATAATTAATTTGTAGTTATTCGTACTTATTTGTAAAACAAAATAACCCATTGCATCAGCTATCTTATCAGCAAGTATGTAACTTGATGCACTTTGCGATGTATTGTTTCATTCAGTTAACGTTCATAATAAATCTATTTATAGTTAACCTTCGTAGTAATAGGTGTCGTTAAAAGTAATAGGTACTCTTTATGAATAGGAATTGTATTTTCGTTTGCCACGTCATCAGCCTCGGTAGCGCAGTAGGCAGCGCGTAAGTCTCATAATCTTAAGGTCGTGAGTTCGATCCTCACCCGGGGCAAATCTTTTGTTCAGCATTTTTTTTTCTAGTTTTTCTCAGCTAGTAATGTAAGAAAATAAATAAATAAAATATATATTTTTAATTAGGATATTAATATTTTACTATTCTATTTTAAATATACCTACTATTTGTGACTAACCAGAACCACAGATAATAATATAATACTACCAGAACTAACAAGCTTTCCTTAGGTATATTAGTAACACAATTAAGCTTCGTCATTTGATACTTATTGCTTTTAATTATACTTTCATTAAAAATATTGCGTTTGGTCCACAGACTAAATTTGGTCCAAACATTTGAACACTGGACCAGTACCAATTCAAATAAAATCAGTACTACTGGTCATAAGCTTCCATTGTATTTTATGTTTTTTAAATCTTGGTTTTGTAAAGCTGGTTCTTATTAATTAAATTTTATTTTATTAGAGCTGGCATCTAAACCTCAAATGATTAAAAAAAAGGAAATTAAAAGTTTTATGTCCGAAAATAGTTTCTCTTTAAATAGTTACTTCACTATTTTTTTTTAAATTGTTTTCCTATTAGTTTTCCTATTATCTGTTTTTATTTAATTTAATATTTGTTACAGTTGTCCTAAAACGTCTCGACGACAGCAGCGACAAGGTCCGTTCGTTCGCCGTGCAGACCCTGTGCACCCTGTTCAAGAGCAGGCCCGCCGAATACGATACCATGACGTACGGAGCGCACATCGACGCACTGTACAGCGCCATGCTCGTCCATCTAGACGATACGGAGGAAGACTTTAGGAAGGAGATGCTTGGTGAGTGTGACTGGCTCGATAACCGATGATATTTTAAGTAGTAGACCCGTTGCTACCCGTTCGCGCTAAGTTTGCCGGTCTGTGACTTGCGCGTCCTCTCCCCCAACCGCCCTCTCACTCAGTAACGTTTGCTGACGTCCGCCTCATATCGCCAGCAAACTTAGCGAGAACGGGTTGTAATTGTAACTTGTACGTAAAATTCACCAATTGGTTACTCTTGATCCAATTGGTGATTTTTCCAGCCTTTGTAATTGGCGCATTGATAACATACTAGAGCCATGCTATTCCTGGCTTAGGACCTGAGGGGGGTGGCTAATTATTAGCAATGTGGGATTCGCACGATTTGGGCAGGAATTTCCACTCAAATCAATATCTATTGTTATTTGTATTATTTTTAGTTTTTTATTTTCAACATTTTACTTTGTTAGGTATAGTTCCTGTTTTTTTTATTAATATTTAAGTGTGAATAAAATTTAAATTAAAATGGATTATGTACTGGAATAAACATCAATGTATGTACTTTATAAATTGAATGCATTAATGTATCTTGTTTCAGATGCCCTCATAATGCTTTCTGATATCGACCCCACACTCATTCTAAAGAAAGTTAAAGCGAACATACATATCTACAGAAACAAGTCTGCCTACGAACGCCTGTCTAGTCATGCTGAAAAACTTATCAAATAAAGTTATTTATTTTATTTATGCAATTCTTTTAGTTTTATCTGTGTTCTAGTTAATAATTTTAATGAAATAAGTACTTTTAGTTATATTGTGCCTTACAATAATTATTTTATGGTATGAGTATTGTGTGAAAAGAGAATTAAAATGCATATCAAAATATTATTGTTTTATTTTCGTGGTTTTATTGCCTTATCTACGGTTTTACGAATAAATAACTCTTTTGTTTCTCTGTTCCGTGAAATAACCCAACAAACAATCGAGACATAAGCTGTCTGTGGACGAGCTTCTTAATAAAATAAATGGTTCCTTAATAGAGATGGGTAAGTAGCCGGATGGTTTGGATTATTAGCGATTATTATCCATTAGTAGCCATTAATAGCCATGCAATGGCTAATAACCCTGCTATTAATGTATTTGAAAGTAATAAATGTATTTTTTTTGTTTTATTCTAATTTTGACATTACTAACCAATAAAAATCATCAAATTTCGCATCAAACATCATTACCATTCGCAAATTTTTGTTGGAATCTGAAATATTCGTTTCATTATTTCACGTAATTGAATGTATACCCGTGTTTGGTTATTTAGTATTGTATAAATTACATTATTCATTTGTATTCATTTACAAATTAATGTTATAAAGTCATTCAATTTTTAAAATCAACACAACCTTTGTTTTTTTGCAGAGGAAAACGCATTTACGCGCCATAATCGCAGGCTAGCGACGCCTGCGGTCGTGTGTGGGGCTCGAGACTAAGTCCCACTACCCACTAAACTCCCCCGGTTTTCCCTTAACACCCGATTGGGACGAGCCGATGCCAGCCTTGTGTGGCTATTGACCAGCCCATTCCCGGGTACCCCGACTTGAGAGGATTCAAGTCTTGGTGGCGCCTAGGGAGGGCCACCCGAAAAACAAGGTGACTCTCAGGATTGGCTCGGGCGACCTGTGCAATGCGGGTGTTGGGGAGCTACCCCCGCCCGCAGGTGAACCCTCAGGCCGAAGAAGGCGTGCTAAGTGAACTCGCCTTCTCCGGCCCGGCCGTCTACGCCTTGCTGCCTCCTTCTGCGACATAACTTCCTCGCAGAAGGAGGCGGCCGCCTCCCACACGCACCTGTTGGCAACCATGGTCGCCAACGAGAGGTGTCCTACGCCTAGCGCCGTGATAAGTTCGCGACGATATAGTCGCCAGGCCGAGCACTCAAGGAGAGTGTGCTCGGCCGTGTTGTCGAGAGCGTCGGAGTGATGACACTGCGGCGTCTCCTCCCGACGGGGGACACGGTACAGATAGTCTGAAACATCCATGTGCGGACAAAACCTGCGACAGGCGGTAGGTGAGGCAGCCGTGCCGGCGCTCCACTCACTCCCTCAACACCGGACAAATGACCTCAATCGTCCAGTGGCCGGCACTTGGAGAGCTTCCGTCCATTTGGCCAGCACCTCTTCCAAGCGTGGTCGCTCCCCCCGCATCCTTGCCGCGACCCGCATACGATGCACCTGGGCCAGAACCAGGGCGTCGAATTCCCACGGCGTTGTGCCTGCTTAGACGCAGGGAGCCCCGTGGAAAACTGTGCGGTAAGCCCGCACAGCCCGAGTCGCGATGTTCCTCTGCAGTCTTCGCAAGAGGGCTCTCAGCTAGGGGGAGAGGCTGTCCGCTCAAACAGGGGCTCCGTAAAGTGCCATCACCCCATGATAAAGCCGACAGCACTCGGGTTCTGGACCCCCACGTTGGGAAGGACCCGTCCGAGAGCTGCAGCGGCGGCACACAGTCATGGAGTGAGGAGCTGAAAATGCTCCTCAAAATTCCACCGGGGGTCCAGGATCGTACTTGAAGTGCACCTCGACCGGGACCCGGACCCCCTCTACCCGGACTTGGAGCCCCCGTGGGGTCCTGCGGCGTGGGGCGTGGAACGGCATGGCCCTTGTTTTCTCAAGGGCCACCGTCAGCCCCAAGGAGCGGATGCGCCGGACGACAAGGGAAGTGCCGACCGACGCAAGGTGAACCGCATCCTCCCATTCGCTTGCCCTCGCCATGACATCCATCCGCGGCAAGAATGAGCCTGGCAGGACTCAGTTTTACCCCAGGTTCCATAGCAGAGGTCTGACCCCAGGGGTACGGACCCCTGGGGCACACCCGCCGCCATCAAATCAACACAACCATGGTAAAACAATTTTTAAGAGTGTGTTACCAGGAAATCGTCAAAACCATTTTTAGGGCATCAAATTAACGACTGGCGAATTTATTGAGGTAAGGGGAAAAGTAGCAGGTTCCTGCGCTCCCGTGGTTCCCCTGATAAGTTTTTAAGTAACGTACACGGCGTCACGATTGCGCGTTTGTTTGCAAAAATATTTAAAAGGAAAGAGTGAAAATTTTGAGTGTTCCTAAATTTCCGTAATTGCCATTTGCTTAAACTGGGAAGTAGGTACACAGTTTTACGAATTTCATAAAATTTTATCAATAAAAGCGATAAGCAGTGACATTTTGAACTGTTTTGAAATTCAAAATCGTTTTGTATTTAGAAAATTTTATCAAATTATGCATATGTCGGATAACGTCCATATTGATGATTACAAAGACCGTTTAAACGACACGTTGGTTTAAACGCTTGCATTATGATTTTGAAGCTATTCCTACATTATGGACGAGCAACCGAGCTACATTTACACCCCTTCTTGACGACGACACGCCGTTATATAAATATTATCACCATTCGCGTCATTACCGTTTATTTCCATGGAATCGTGATGGGGTTTTGGAAATGGTACAGACGTATGCGTGCTTATTCAATAGTATTTCAATAATTTTTACACATTTTTCCAGTGATATTTTGATAATTACTTCATGGTAGATACAGTGTCTGTGTACAATATTGTGTATGAGCGAAGTATGGTACCCACGTTACCAGATAATATAATATAGGTACTTACGTAGAAGCCCATTAAACCATACTGATACAATTACAATACAATAAAGAAATAAAAAAACATAAATTTCTCTAAGATACATACATTAATAGCAGGGTTATCATCCAAAATCGGCTATTAATGGCTATTAACTGCTTTTAATCGATTATTATCCATGATGTTATTAACCGGATTATTAGCATTACCCATCACTATTCCTTAATATATTATTATGAAGTTTGAGTAAGATTTAAAAAAGTGAGTGCGCAAGCGCAGGTGCACTCGGCTCCCTATTCCCTCACTTCTCATAACACGGTGGGTGGGACAGCAGTCTGACACGACCGAAGAGAGATCAGGCGCAGGACCAATAACTATGAATCATCATTATTTTCGTACATTCAGGCGATTCAAGCCTGCAATGTCCTAACCAAACTGAAAACATTCACACAAAGTGATGCCTCCCCGTGGGATTCGAATATAGACCTCCGGATATTAGAACCCAACGCTTTTATCACTGTACCACGGAGGCAGTTTCTCTGCGGCTTATTCCATAACAATTAACAGGCAATGGACCAGACCAGAATAGAAAATAATACAGGCGCGCGCAGTCTTACAAATCATGAGTGCGATTTTGAAAAGACCTAGTTTTGGATACAAGGGTAAAGGATTTTTGAAAATATAGTCATTAAAAAACGGGAAAAACGACTAAATATTATAATATATTACAGCAATATTTATTTCATTTACTTTCCACATTTTTTTTGTAGAGATATTTTTATTTTCTATTTGACTGCAATACGATTCGGACCACATTTGTTAAAACAGCTGTCAGTCAAATTCCCCCCCTTCCTCTGTCATCTGTCT
Organism: Mecyna flavalis; assembly: GCA_949319885.1. NCBI lineage: Eukaryota > Metazoa > Arthropoda > Insecta > Lepidoptera > Crambidae > Mecyna > Mecyna flavalis. The sequence goes on along the minus strand of OX439435.1, from coordinate 3,410,052 downwards.
GAGGTTGACAGCTGCAGTGTGCTTCGTTTGTGATGTGTTTTTTATTATTTTTCATAAAATTTATTTCACATGACTGTAAATGATATCAAATTGATTATTTTTGATTTTTTAACCGTCACAATCATGGAAGTGACAAGAAAGAGTGAGTTTTCCTCGTTAAAAAATTGTGTGAGGTGATGCACGTTAGATCAAGTTTATAAACGATTTTGCCTTCATTTTCAGATTTCAAAGAGAGTTTGCCTCTCATAGAGGACTCTATTAAGAAGGCAGACTTCTTAGTAATAGATGCGGAGTTTACAGGGCTTATAAACGGGCGGGATGTGTCCATGTTCGATTCACCGCCGGAGTACTATAGCCGGCTTCTGAATGGTTCCAAAGAGTTCTTATTGATACAGTACGGTTTGTGCGCGTTCTACTGGAATGCTGACAAGAGCCACTACATGAATGACGCTTATAACTTCTATCTATTCCCGCGTGGACGACCCGGGCCTGATAAAATGTTCTTATGCCAAAGTTCCAGCATGGATTTCTTGGCTGCCCAAGGATTTGACTTTAATAAACTGATTAAAGAGGGTTAGTATTTTCTGATGTCATTAATCTATATTTATATAAATAATAAATAATATCTCTGGACATTATTCACACAGCGCCATCTAGCCCCAAACTAAGCATTAGCTTGTGCTATGGGTGCCAGACAACGGATAAACATTACTTATATACTTTTTTTTTTTTTTTGTAAATACATACATATTATACATAGAAACACCCAGACCGATACAAACAGACATGTTCATGCACACAAATGTTTGTACCGTGCGGGGATCGAACCCGCGACCTTTGGTGTAACAGCCGACTTCTCGACCATTACACCAAATGGCTCGTCAATATAAAACTCAAAGGTGACTGACTGACTGACTGAATGACTGACTGACTGACTGACTGACTGACATAGATGTCTATCAACGCACAGCCCTAAACACTGGACGGATTGGACTGAAATTTAGCATGCAGGTAGATGTTATGACGTAGGCATCCGCTAAAAAAGGACTTTGATCAATTCCCACGGGAACGGGAACCACGCGGGTAAAACCGCGGGCGGCCGTTAGTATATCATAAGTTTTAACTGGCCTGCTGTTAGTAGCACTTCCCTATTGGCCTAGGATCATAGTTGTATCCCAACATTCTATTCATATGATAAATGGGAAAATCAATGTGTACCGGCAACAAACGGATTGAAAAAACTATTTTTGAGTTGATATTTGGTTATAAGGCCAAATGGCTATAAATTTTGTATTCTTATAAAACCTATGCTCCCCTTTCAGGTATATCTTATATGACAGAGCCAACTGAGGTAAGATGTAGAGAGTTTCTAAGTGAAAAACAAAAGTCATATGCAAAAGAAATGGATGTAATAACAATCCCTGAAGAAAACAAACCACAAATTAATGATATATGGTCAGTATTTTAGTATTCTTTCAATGAATTTATGCCCATAGTCTTTTACCCACATTGTGGTTAATTTGATCTTGCCGCTGTGTGAACTGTGCGAAGTATTCCATGGGAGCCAAGTGGACGGAGGCAAACTTACCCCCTCGTTTATTTTTAATTTCGTTTGTGGCTTAGAATTTTGATTTATTTCACTGTTATGTTTGGTTAATGCTTGTGTAAATGTAAGTTCTAATGTTTAGGGTTGACTTACGAATGCCCAAAATAGTTTGTAAGATAGTTTGTAATATTAATCTCATGTAAGTGAATGTAAATTCTATTGAGAAATAAAGTTCTTAAGCCTCACATTACGAGATGACTTTCTTTCTTAATCAAATGGTTCTAAATTTGATAACATTTTTGTGTGTAATTATTAAGGTTTCATGTAGACGACGCCGGAACCGGACCGGTACCGCACCGGCGCCGGACAATCAGTATCAAAATAGAACACGCGGTTTCAGTCGGTATACAAAAACTGATACTGATTGTCCGGTTCGGTTCCCGCGTCATCTACATGGAGCCTAAGTCTTTCAGATAAATGCATCCCCCATCCTAATCTGTTAATGACAAAGACTTATATTAATAAGAATAATTGCTTGACTAATATAAATGTGATTTTTAACATATATTTTTTATTTTCAGTAACAGAGTTCGTAAATTTCTAGATGACAAAGAATCCGATGAGATGGACATAGATGGATGTAATGCATTCGTTCGACGACTGCTGTTCCAAGAGCTTGGCTCACGCTTTAAAAAAGAAGCTTTTGTCGAAACTAAGGTCTTAGAAAATAAGAATAGGTAAATTATTTACATTTATTTACTAACTTTTTTTGCTTCAAATGCAAATTTTATTTGCTACAGAGAAATACTGTTAATGTCTCATATTTATATCTCAGTGCAGGGTACGGCAGTTTTTAATATTTTTGAATATACTGTATGACAAATAATTGCTTCAATTGATTTACTTTGGTCTCTGCATAACATGCTTCACACTAGCTTGGCAGATTTTTGACACGGAATTACCACGCTTCTGATATATGATGTAAAACAAATATAAAAGTGTATATAAATTGCAAATAATAAGGGAAATGTATTTATCCTTGTTAATACCTATATCAGAGTTTTAAAAGTATCCCGTTTAAATTCATCCAATGAGACTAAGAATCGTGAAGAACAGAGGAAAGCCAAAGAGTGGGAGGAATTTGAAGAGGCCGTAGGATTCTCTAAAGTGGCCCGTATGATTAGTCAATCAGTAAGTGTTATTGATAATAAGTGGTTTTAGAATCTGATGAAAATATAGAGAAAAATAAGAGCTGGAGCTAATAAGATACAGGCTATCATCAGCGTTTTAACTGCCTGCCTGTCATTAAATAAATAAATAAAAAATAATATTTAAGTGTTTTAATACTTTTAATTTCTTAAATGTAACAAAATCTTCATAAAATTACCTTCTAAACACTTATAACATGAGGAGATGATTAAATTTCTTTGGTCTCTTTCTGTCATTTGGTCTAATCAGTTTCTGAAACGGCTGAAAAAAAAAAGATTTGAAAAATCCTCCAGAGCAAAAAACCTATACACTCATTTTACACATCTTTTTTGTAAAATAATGCAACAGTAAAATAACATTATTATATTTATGATAATTTAACTCTTTGATAGCCGGCCATTTAAAAATAGTACTAAGGTACCCGTACCCAGTACATGATCGGCTGTCAAAGTGTTAAAAGTTAATTTACTTCTGCTGATGAAGACAGTCCAGTACAATCTTACTCAAATATTGCAGGAAAAGCTGGTGATAGGTCACAACATGCTGCTAGATCTGATGCACACACTCAATCACTTTTTTCAACCGCTGCCAGATGACTACGAAACATTCAAAGAGTTTGCACATTGCATGTTCCCAAAGTAAGTAAACATTAATTTTGTATTTTTCATACATTGATTGTTATTTGTTTTCGTTTTATTATCTCAGTTTTTACACTGGTGGTAGCTCAGTTACGGGCATTTAGCCAAGCAACTGAACTTAAAGAGTTGTGTTATACTAAGCGTATCTGGTCTTGTGGTTCCTCTTGAATTTTTTTAAAATTATTAATTTTAAAATATGCGTGGACTTTAAAATTAATAAAAAAAATATAGATAAATAAAAAATTAACAATGAAACAAAAAATTTCGTCCTACTTACTACCTACTAAATCACACCCAACAGAACGTCGAGACAGTGAGTTAAAAAAAAAGTGCCGCCACGGTTGTATTTTATGTATGATACCTTACTATACACAGAACTTGGCTACAAGGTGATAATGAAAAACAAAATAAAGGTAATCTTATTTTTTCCAGGTTACTTGACACGAAGTACATGTCCAGCTTGCCTCCATTCAAAGACAGAGTAAACTCGAGCGTGCTGCACCATCTCTTCACTACTCTTTCCGAGGAGCCCTTCTCGCTGCCGAAAACTGGTAAATTCCTTTAAAAATTAAGTTGTTAGATGTAGAAAAATATTTATTAGAGCAACAGATTAGAGTTAGAGATACACACCGTCCGGTCGTGTGCATGTCTCGGGCACATCGGATGCTCGTCGGGCGATACACACCGTCCGGTCGTGTGCATGTCTCGGGCACTTCGGATGCTCGTCGGGCGGTGCCGCGCCCCTTTAGTATGACTTGTGTTGTGCCTTACATGTATGTGAATTAAGAATATTTTTCATACTTTCCTCTTTCCTAAGGTTGACTGGACGAGATCGCTATTAGCGATAAGTCCGCCTATAATGTACAGCTTTTATATGTTACATGTTTGTCCTGTTTTGTGCAATAAAGAGTATCTATGTATCTATCTATTTTAATTTTATTTTTGAATTTACACTTATATGACGTCAGAATCTGAAGATGGGCGGGGCTACAGCCGCACAGAGGAAAAACTCCACGAGGCCGGATACGACGCGTACGTGACCGGCCTGTGCTTCCTCGCGATGCACGCGCACCTGGCGCGCATGCGCGGCGAGCGCGACGCGCGCGTGCGCTCCCTCAGCGCGCTGCGGCCCTTCCTCAACAAGCTGTTCCTCGCCCGGACCGCGCCGCAGGACTCGCCGTACATGAACCTCAGCGGCGACGACCGTGAGTACGCGCATGTGACCCGACAGCGCATGCGCATTCCTCATACATAACACCAGCTATTACCAACTGGTTGCGCATTGCGCCCGAAGACACGCCATCCTTCCAGGGAGCAGACAGTTTCCCCTGTGTCGCAGACCGTACTGTCGTTAGCATTTTAGCTCCTTGGTTGTTGCATTGGTGAGGAGCCTACATTATGGCAGCACATTTAGCGACTCTTCCTGGCTCAGTTCGTCAATGGAATAGGTTATAGGCTGCAGTGGCCACTTACACTCAGGTAGGCTGCGTGCCTGCCAGTTAACAGAACTGAGTATGAAAAAAGAATTATTACCTGACAGTCTTAGTAGAGACGTTTGTTTCTATGTGTTTATAGTTATTTGTTATACAAGAGTGCAAAGTTGCTTTTTAACCGCGTGTTCAATTTTGATGACCGAGCAAGCGAAGGATTCTAAAATTGAATCACGAGCGCAGCGAGTGATTCAAAATTAGAATCCTGAGCGTTAGCGAGGGAATCAAAAGAGCACGAGGTGAAAAATCTTTGCACTCGAGTGCAACACGTAACTTTTCATTCCACCTCAGCGAGGAAATGACTAAATGCAAAAAAAAAGTTTAACAAATAAAAAAAAAGTTGTATGATATATTCGGCACCATAGAGGTAGCAGTAAATAGGTTTAATGTTTTTTTTAATTCACAAACTTAGTGCACACGATGTTCTAAATTCAATTTACTTTATCCTCTAGAGAATAAAAACGGCTTTTCCACTCAGATATTGAAGATTAAAAATACTCTTTCCGAGATGGTGGGATGAAAAATATTTTTTCTTCGTACGCATTGAAATATGCAGTCATAGGTTTTTAAAATTGTTTTTTTTTGCAGCATCACCATCGAGGGATCACGTGTTCCACCTGACTTTTCCGGCGGAATGGTTGAGAAATGATATCAGTCAATTATTTAGCCCTTTCGGTACGTATGTGATTTCTATATTGCATTTAATTATAGATAATATAATTTGTATTAGTTAACCATTATATTAAACTATACAAAAACTTGGACTGAAGTAGACAAAATAGACCCAGTCAAATCAATTGTAGTCGTAATGAAATAAAATATAAAGGATAGGGTACTTAACTGTAAATAAAAAAAACTGTAATGCACAGGGAAAAAAATAGGAATACCTTTTTTTTCGGAGAAAAATGCATTTGTGCACCATAACCGCAGGCTAGCTAGACCTGCGGCCGTGTGTGGGACTCGAGACTAAAGTGTCCACTACCCACTAAACTCCCCCGGTTTCCCCTTCACACCCAAATTGGGACGAGCCGGTGCCAGCCTTGTGGCTATTGACCAGCCCAAAATAGCACTTTTATTAGCATTTAGTTATTTAAAGGAACATAATAAAAAATTGTTTTCTCTTTTTTTTTTTCTAATTCCATCTTCATGGTTTACTTTTGTCAGCTGTTTCTTTTGTGTGAAATCCATGGTTATTATTTTCTATGTATCTATTTTACTAAGTCGGTATGTATGTATGTATGTATGTATAAGTATGTGTATGTGTATGCCTATATAAGTAAGTATATGTTATATTTTATTTTTTGTATTGTTTTTTTTTCTCTTACTTTTTTGAGAAGTTTGAATTGTGTTCTACTCGTATTTATTTCTTGTTCTTGAGTTTTGCACTGCCTACTTTTTAAAATTAATTTAGAATTTTCCTCTACCTTAAGGTTGACTGGAAGAGATTGCTATTAGCAATAAGTCCGCCTACATTGTATCACCCATTTTTGTAACATATTTTTCTTTTATAATTTTGTGCAATAAAGAGTATATCTATAATATTAGTATTATTTTTTCAAAGCACTTCAATATTTTCAAATTTTAAATAGCTACTTTATATCTAACATTTATTTGTCACCCTCAGGTCCGGTGACAGTGCAGTTCCTAGACGACACGTCGGCCATAGTCGCGCTGTCGCGGCGCGAGCAGGCGCGTGGCGTCATGCGCGCGCTCGCCGGACACGCGCGCGCGCGGCTCGTGCCGTACGTCAAGTACAAGCATGCGGTGGCCAAGGTAAAGACGACCTTATTATGTATTAGTTTAAAGACTGATTTTATTAACACTATGGTCTTATAAGCAATTATCCTTTCTACTAAAAGTTATTAAGGTATAGTTGAATTTGTTAATGAGGGAGCCAGTACCATTGCAATCAGAGGTTCGAAGATCAGATAAGCGTTTTATTTTTTTTCGGAGGAGAATGCGTTATGCAACATAACCGCAGGCTAGCTAGACCTGCGGCCGTGTGTTGGACTCGAGACTGAAGCGTCTACTACCCACTAAACTCCCCCGGTTTCCGGTAAATCTATTCGATTGATCACAAACATTTTACGGATACAATGATAGTAACATCTATTTGTTTGTCCACAGCCTCAACAGCAGCGAGCGAAGTCTCCAACGAAGCTTGTGTGCGTATTTATAGCTGTATTTATATTAATGTTTTTAATGTGTGCGTCCTCCTACAAGCGTATTATAAATTCATATTTACACGCGTATTTGTGTTTAACACAAAAAACAAAGTAGAACATTTAAGACATCTGAACTATAGCCTAAGTTGGTTTTCAAAAGGCTTATAAAGACGGCTGTGCTGTCTCGTTACCAGTTTTTTAAAGGGTATTTTACACATCACTTACTACTCTCGACGTATAAACACTTTAGGTCGGATTGAAAAGTTATCTGTCCGGCTCGAAGGACCATTTTATCAATAGCTTTATACGAAGCAATGCCTTTTGGATTGTAATAATCTGTCTGTGTTGTCTGTTAGGAAATCATTTTCTTGATCTGGTAAACTAAGCTAGCTCAAAACATAGTTTTAAACGAAAATTGACGAAGACATCCGACTAATAGCTAAAAATTGTGAACGAGTAGACACACCGGTGTTTGTGTGGTTAAGAGTGGGCTGCCTTAAAAAATTTCACGTTTAGTCCCACCCATTTGCCCCCGCTCCCCGCGCAAAACACCCGATAACCCGCACCACCCCGCACGGCGGGGACGCTCTCGCGCAGGGACGAGTTAACGACCTCAGATGCGCAAGAACATAGAATGAATGGAGAATTTTCAACAGATTTTTTTTATTTAATTTACGTTTAAATAAACTAACAAAAATGTATCTAATGCGTACTACACTATTGAGAATCATAATAAAATACAACTAAATAAGAAAATATTTTTTTGTTATACAAAAAGCGTGGAGGAAAAATATATCTTCAGCAAAGCTTTTAAAATTACTTTATTGATGTTAACTGATCCTTTTAGACCTACCCATTACTTACTTTTGTAAACTGAAAGAACTGCACCATGGATCGCGATTACGATAGAATCTTATCATTTATTTTCATGCATGAAAAATAATTATTGGGAACAAATTAAATGACCACCAAAAAACACAATCGTTACCCAAACAGCCTCATCCAAAATAAATATAATATGTACAAATAAACGAAACCTGTACCAAAATATTTCGGGCTAATTAAGTCATGCCTGCACTACAAAAACTTTTCGTAACCCAAAAAGGCCACGCGTGCACCAAATTTTAACTAGCAAAGTTTTGTGTCATTCTTACCCAAATATATCATTACGTTTGCCATAAAATGTATTCATATAACCAAGTATATTAAATTGATTGATAAGATTTGTGTTAGGTTAGGTTAGAACTGCGACCACTAAACGCACGAGCCGAGCGAGCGTAGCGAGCGTGCCGCGGCAGCGGCCGGCGAGTGCCAGAACTGAATTCTATAATACCCATTTTACTTGGTCGGGACAGAAAGAAAAAGATTTTATTTATTTACTATCAATCGTCAAATGGTATATAGTATCGGTCAATCTTTAGAACTTCATTTATATTTTTTGGGTATACAATGATTTTTGTACGCATTACTTTAATTTATTAGGATAAAAATATGTAACATATTTGGATGATATTTTTAAATACAATGCGAGTACAAATTTGGTGCACGCGTGGCCTTTTTGGGTAGCTCAGCGATTATTCTGACGATACTTACGTTTTTTAGGTTAGCAGACTTAACGTTTATTGGTGATCATTTCATAATAAAATGGGGATTAAATTCTGGTAAGTACTTAGGATTTTTTGGGCGTTATATTTCTTTATATCTGGTGGTTGCTTAAACCTAAGCCATAATTATTGTCTGAAACATTTACCAATCTACGACTGTAGTCGCAACTGTCAAATGCCATAATATTATAAGGAGTCTGGTTTTAGTACAGCTAGATTGTTTCAAATAAAAAACATTCATATAGCTCAAAAATAATAATGTTTATTATATAAAATAATAATGTTTATTATATAATATAAAATTCCGAAAAGTCTATTCTGCGGCGCTTTATCGGTGGTGTACTTTCCATGACTGGAACCGTATTACTTATGTTTGTACTGGTTGTCATCACCAACACGTCAGCGGCAGGTATTATTTGATCTGTTGGACCCGTAACAGCCGTTTGTTCCCAACGAGTCACACTAAAACGAGTAACACTGTGACTCGTTGGGACAACTTTGTAAAAAAAAATCCCAACCAGTCACACAGTGACACGTTGGGACAACTTTGTAAAAAAAATCCCAACCAGTCCGTTGGGCCAACCTACTTTATTTATAGTATATAGTTAGGCCGCCTTAGTCTTCTAACCTATATCCATCCGAGTCGATTTTCCCCTTAGTAAGAACTATGTAGTTTAGATAATTATCAGAGAAAATAATTATCTTGATAATTTGGCGGGAATGGGGCCGTACTTTACTTGCTCAGTGCGCGTCAATGATTTCATATCGTACGTAGCGTGTCGGTCTCGTCTTTTTCTTTTGGAAAGTTTTGTAAACTTTGTTCGTTATATATGTATGTTACGCTCAAAGATCGAAAACGCTCATTGAGCGGAAAAATAGCTCACAACGCGTTGATTCAATCAAAGAAAGACCAAATAGCGAAATTCGTGTTATGGCTCTAATGAAAACGCGCACGACGCGTTGTGGCAATCAAAGAAAGACCAAATAGCGAAATTCGTGTCGTGGCTTACATGCTATTAGATAAAAGCCATGACGCGTTCTGAGCATTCATTGTATTAACCATATCACGACGGACAGGACCCTTTTAAAATAACGTATGTGTCAAATCAGAGTTTAATATTTGTAATCACAGAATCAAGGTAGTATTCGGTTCTCGTTATTATTTATTTCACTAGGAGGCGATATGTTCTCTTTGTTGTGAGCTCCTGTATTTTGTATGTCCTGAAATATTATTAAATCCAAATTTTAATAGAATTAAGTTTGATGCATTACTACAATAAAAACAAGATACAAAAATGTTAGATTTTAACTTTACGTACGGTGTATATGGCTCCTCTATATTGAATGTTAATAGAAAGAGGAGATAAGTTCTCTTTCCAACTCTCATGAGTTGTAAAGAGATTTTGGTTGTCCTAAAATAAAATACAAATTTTAAATAATAAATTTTGACCACCATTATAAGACTAAATTATTACTAAATAATTTTATAAATTTTTAGGACTAGATAAAAGTTTTTAGAGTAGAAATTTGGTTGGTGATACGTACGTAATATGCACTTGTGAAGAGTGGCGGAGATATTGCATTTTGGATATTTACTTTATTAGCGCCAGTTCCTTGATCAAGCAATGTAAACCTAAAAAATATAATTTTCATGGAGAATAATCAGAAAAATTTTACTAGTAGGTTTGTACTAAAATACTGTATTTACACTCACTTTTCTTTAGAGTGTACTGGAACAGGTAGTAAATTTATTAGTTTAGTCGGCGACTCCACAGCTTTTTGTTCCGAAATACGTTTGTTTCTAAAACAGCAAAAATCTTTTTAGTTGTGTTTTGTATTTATGATACTACGAGAATTTCGTATAAATATTAAAATTTGAGAAATAGATATTTCATTTAGGTCTGTATTTTATTAAAAATAATCATCGTCAATGTGTTTTACATACATTGTTGTTGGGTTTCTCATACAAATTGACCGATCAGCTGATCCACTTTTTTATGGGATGCCGACAAGAAAACTATTTTGTAAAGTACTTACAGTAATAAAATAAAAGTTGTTCAGAATAACGTGAACTTAGATACCTATACGGTTCAAAAATAAGTTACTCACTTACGAAACATACTTCAGTATATGGATATTACTACCAAACTACTACAGTCTGGTAACAGACAACATAAATAGGTATTTAAAAAAAAACAAATTATTTAAGTAGGTTTAATTACATCGTTGCATTTCTTAAATTTCTACCACGCTCTTTGTATGTATTAGAAATATGACGTTTTTTTGAACGGTAATTTTTATTATTTTTGTTTCCCATGATTGATGGAACAATAAACACAATTTATCTGTATTGATAGTCGTCCGTAGCGGTGGGGGGAGCAGGGCGCGAGCACGAAGAGCACAGGTCCAACGTCAACGACGCAATGCGTAAGACTGAGCTCCAGTGTTTCCACTATAACGATTTCCTTCCCCCACGGCTCAATCCAGATTTCCCCTTCTCAGGACTTTTTTCCCCTCAAAAATTATTTTGCTGTAGTTTTTAGTTCTGACACCCACCACACACCACATAGAGTCCTTTTCACGAAAGACGGCACCCAGTGGTGGCGCTGTTGTCTACGCGAATCCTCATTACTTCCAAAATTTCTGCAATGTCTTTCCCCTTTTTCTTCCCCTCATGACCCTAATTTCCCCTTAAAAGGGGAATTTCCCCTCAATGTGGAAACACTGCTGAGCTCGCGTTTGGTTGATTTCTATAGACAGTCCAATGCCCGAGCCACAAGGTTCAATATTGCTTAGCCTACTTTAATTCAGTGTAGCTCAGAACTAAACGGCTTAAGTCGCAAAACTGTTTTCGCAAATAACTTGGATAATACTTACTGTTAAGCAATTTCCCTAAACCATTTACTACTAAACTATAAAAATATCTTGTAAGAGGATTTTTAATCATATAGCTCAGGTAAGTAAGGAGAAATACGTGAAAATTACTTAAAAACGCATTGTTTTAAAAAAAATAATGTATCGTACTAAATTTAAGGTATCATGTTTTTGCTAAACCATTTCTTAGACAAATATTTGAAGAAAACTGTACCATAATTTGGAATATGTAGTCTATGTGATAGCTTGAATAAACTTCGTCAAAGTTACCCTTCAAACAGGGAGCCCACTCTTAAGTTATGACAGTTTTATCATGTATTTATACATGATTATAACTGTCCAGTTCTATTCCCTATAATGGGATTTCTCCTATTTTAAGGATTATTGAGGGAGTAATTTTTAACCATTATGGTGGCCACATGTTTTCTTAATAAAACTGTTAGCACCGTTTTAACACTGTCAGCTAAGTTCCTGATTATTAATTTATCAGATATCTCAAAAACACAGCAGGTGAAACTGGCACCAAGAGTCATATTAAAATTATTAAAAGGTATCTTCGTACGTTTTGATCTCTATCTTCATTCATTAAATTGTCTTTCATTTGAATTCCAGCATAGTTTATTCATTCCGTCTCTGGTGATTTAGATTGTCTATGTATAGTTTGATTCATGGGCTTATCGAATCTTACCATTTGGCAAAAGTGAAGTGATAGTGATACTAAAATTAAATAAAAACTAATATTCCATTGATCACCATTATCATTAGCCTGTCGTAGTCCACTGCTGGACATAGGCCTCTCCAAACGCTAAGCATTAGGAGGATTTTACCAGGTGGTAGGTTCCTGTACTGGACCGTTTAGGTGGGTACCACCGCAGTGCCAGATATTTTTCCGTGAAATAGAAATGTGTCAAGCACTTCTGTGTTTCGGGGAAAGGGCACTGAAGTGAAATTACTGGGTATATGAGACCTAATAACTGTCGTCTCTGTGTAGCGGGCGCAGGGCGGTGCCAGACAGTAAATGCTTAGTTACTGTTTGGCACTGAACTGACTAAGAGCAGACGTGGCGCTTACCATCAGGTGTACGATCTGCTCGTCTTCGTCTGTTGCATTATTATATGCATAATTCCATAGCTCGATCATTCCTTTTAAGTATAAGTAGGTTTAAGGGCATTTTGACCTTTTTTATATTTTTGTAATTCAAGAAGGACGTAAACGTAAACTTAAATTTAGATGTAATGATTGATTTAAAATGTGCTTTCGGAACAGGCATAAAAATGGTCCACAGTAAATCGTAGATTTTATTATTAGACGTGATATGTCAAATTGAGTTGGAGGCTAAAGTAATTTCACGAGAGGCATCATTATACGATATTGTAATTTTTTGTAGGTACCTCTCGCCAAATTAAAAATAAATATTTTTATATTTGCGTAAGATAAAACGTGATAATATTAATAATGAGACCGAATAGCGTAATGATTTTTTCTATGAAAAGTCTCGTTTTTAGAATCCTCATTTAATTATTTTAATGATTGCTTTGCTTAAATATATTTGTGTTTTTTACTTTTTTATAAGTGTAACTTACTACGAATATTATTTTATAAAGAATAGTTTTGCATAAGGAAGTAACTTTTTACGTAAAACGTATGGGACGTAGTGTTTCATTTTTATTTATAAGGGTATTTTTTTTTTTTTTTTTTTTTTTTTATAAGGGTATTTACGAATTTTGTAACAGTTTCCTGTTAAAACGCAAAAAAAGATACCAGTTAAGAGGCATTTATTAAAAAGATTGTATTATCTAAAAAATAATATTACTACAATATTAGTTTCAATTAATTAGTTTTAAACATTATTACCATCTACTACAGTGTGACTCTAACAATAAGTTATGTTAAGATCTCAAAGTGTGTAAGTATGTTTAATTAATTCAAATAAACATTTTTTATTTGACATATTGTTTTATTTAAACTTGTTTTTGGAGTCATATTGTTGATATTTACTAGAATGCAAATTCATAGAAGTTTGCCTTCTGTAAACGTTTTCATTTATAGCTCCAACTATTGAGTATGACCACGCCATTACACTGTCATTGGTTAATTTAGATTATCAGGTAGTTTGACGTCTTCTGTCAAAGTACACGAATCACACGGCCATTTAGCGGATATTTTATTTTGGAACAGAATCATCAAAAATAACCTGTATGTTGACGTAATAAAGTGTGAAATCAACTTCTCTCTTCCTAGTCGAAATGATCAGAATAATGAAGACTGTAGAGCAAGTGATCGCTATTGGTCAATCATATCACACATTGATGTATGCTCTCCGTAATTAGAAAGAACTTCATATCAAGAATATAATTTTTCTTTATACATATGTACCAAGTAATTTTTTTTCCTTATTTAGATACATTAGTTCTATTTCGCCTTAAATCATCATCCTCATCGAAATCATGTCATTAAACTTGTATATTTATGCGCGTAATAGGCGATACTAATATAACTAGGATTTACACGCAGATGATAGATGTAATGTGATTATGAGATGGATGAAACTCAACAAAAAATATTGTAAAATTATGAAATTGGTAACAAAACAATCAAAGAGAAATGCAAATACTAATTATATTAATCAAAGTAGTAATAAAAGTAAAGCGACGTGGCAAGTTATTAAGCAAAATACAAAAAAGACCAATGACATAACAGAGACTATAGATAGCATAAAAAAAGATGACATTATATATAATAGACCTAGTGACATTGCTGAATTAATTAATGAATATTTTATAAATTTAAACAATCCATTGCAAACTGGTGACATTTCATATAAATCATTGACTCAACCAAATATCAATAGTATTTTTATGACACCAGTAGATATTTCTGAAGTAATAAATATTGTTAGAGCTTTTAAGAACAAAAAAAGTACAGGCCACGATGATATACCAATGATGGCAATCAAATCTAGTATAAATTACATAGTGCAACCTCTTACTTACATAATTAACTTGACCCTAGAAACCGGAATATTTCCCGATGATTTAAAAAAAGCGCTCATTAAACCTCTTTACAAGAAAGGTGCAAAAAATGATATGAATAATTATAGACCCATTGCTCTTTTACCGAATTTTTCAAAAATCTTTGAAAAAATCATATTAAATAGACTAATTTCTTTTTTGGATAAGTACGATATATTGAACCTAAACCAATTTGGATTTGAAAAGGGTAAAAACACAACGTTAGCAATATTTAAAGTCTTGAAACAAATATGGAGAGATGTTGATAAAAAAAAGACATGTTTCGCGCTCTTCTTAGACCTGTCAAAAGCTTTTGACTGTGTTTTGCACATAATATTATTGAAACAGCTTGAACATGTGGGAATTCGTGGAATTGCTTTAAAATTATTAGAGTCATATCTGAGCAATAGAACACAAGCGACAGTGTTGGATACGTATGACAATAAAGAAAAAACAATAATTCGCTTGCTGTCTAGTTTTAAAAACATTTGTTTAGGAGTACCACAAGGCAGTATACTAGGGCCACTAATGTTTCTAATTTATATTAACGAGCTTCCCTTGTTGATAAGTCATTTATGTGTAATGTTTGCTGATGACGCTACCATATTCATATCGGATGACAAACTTAATGACGATAGTCTTGTGAGTGAGATCTATAACACACTTGATAAAGTAGTGCACTGGCTAACTTCTATAAATTTGAGAGTTAACCTGGAAAAAACCAAATTACTAGAATTTAGGAATTACAAGAAACGTCCACTAGAATTAAATATCATGATTGACGGCAAACAGATTGAAAAAGTTTCTGAAATTGGTTTTTTAGGTGTTTCGATTGACACACATCTGAACTGGAAATCACACATTGGAAAAATAAATAAACGCATTTCCAGTAGCTGTTACGCTATATCAATATTAAAAAATGTAGCTTCCACTGATGTAGCAAAAAAGACATATTATGGGTATGTCTACCCTCTCCTAACATATGGCGTTATATTCTGGGGCAATTCAGTGAATGTTCATTCTACTTTTATGTTACAAAAAAAGTGCCTTAGAATTATGTATAATATAAATAAGTATGACTCGCTAAGAAATGTATTTAGAGAATTTAAGTTCCTAACTCTGACGTGTATATATATACTAGAAATTTCTGCTTTTGTCAAAGATAACAGAGAACATTTTTGTACAAAAAGTAAAACTAAAAATAATTTGCGATCTCAATATGCCTTTGACATGTGTGTAATTGGATTTTCAAGTCAAATATACAACAAAAGTACATTAATTACTGGAATTAAAATTTTTAACCATTTGCCTTTATCAATTAAATCACTTGAAAATCCACAATTTAAAAAAAAGCTAAAAGAATGGTTGTTACTTAAGTGTTTTTATAATTTAGACGAATATTTTAAGTCATCATTGTAATTTATTAATTGGTTTTTAATATTGTACGTCCGAAATGGGCAAACTGTTGACACTAACTTAATCATTTACATGTAACATCAAATGTACACAGTTTTGACAATAAATTATTACTTACTTACTTACTTACTTACTTACTTGCTCGTGAAAAGCTCGCTTGCTAAATGGGAGATCTTAATTACAAATATTGATTGACTTGATTGAAAATGAAAAAAAAAACCTTAGGTACTTGACCGCTAAACTGGCAGTGTTCCTTTGTTTAAATTAAAAAATGTAGTCTACACACGACGGGTCCCTATCTTCGTAACTTCCTATAAATTCTTCATTCATGTCCGCTTACTAAGAAGTCTGCAATCACAATGCGCTACCGTCAGCGGCACGAGCGCGTGCGCACGCCGCCACAGATTAGCAAGGCAGATACGCCATACTCTCGTACACTATACAGGGTGAATGTGAACTCGTGCAAAGCTTCTATCCTAGCAAGACTAAAGACTAGCGGATGCTAGTCTTCAGATGTATGTTTTCTAGGCATTTTTAGCTTTATAGTTTCGTGGCTTCTAATGCCGTTGGTCCTGTGCTCGATCTCTCTTTGGTTGTGTCTCTTTTACTATTCCGAGTAGGTAATAGAATATTATAAATCAACATCGGTCTGCATTATAGGTAATGCCTCATAAACGTCCCACGCCTGAACATCTTAAGTATATCCTTTGAAATGTGGATTAGAATCTCATAGGTCAAGGTCTCAAGGTACTGTGATTGGTTCTTGAGTTATTAAATATTACACATTCATGATACCTTCTTACCTATAGACTAGAGTTTTGATATCTATGTGTTCTTAAGTCGTGGCTTATGTTGTTTACATTACATTTTCGAATTCATCTTGAATACCTTAAAACATTCCAATTGCAAATTGAAAATTATAAATATTAATCAGACACACTTCTACTTGTCTTAAATGTTTAGTTTTCCCTGTGGAATTCTATTTTGAAAACAGAATAAATGGTAGATATCAGCAAGACACGCGAAGAGAGAAATATCCGCAATTTAAATACTGATGATTAGGTTTGTTCAGAAAACGAACATTTCTATTTAGAAATTTTACTCTATTTGTCTTGAAAGAGCTTAAATTAGTTTGGTACTAGTTCATCTCAACTTATTTCATTGCACATAAATAATGCGCACATACAATGGACTTTTCGGTGCGCCCATTTTATTTTGCGTCATACCTATAACATTCACTTACGAGACGAGTATATTAATTTTAGATGTTTCAAAAAAACAGTTTGCAACTACTGTATTTGACGTTTGTGTTAAGGCCTAATACGACGCCATTGACATTTGCTCATTTTGCTGCAAGTCGCGCGCCATCTATTGTCATGTACGTACCTTTGCATACGTCACGGGAACAAGCGTAACACAGAGTACAATATTAATAGAGAGGGCATTATTGCTTTTCCAATTTAATTTTTTATACAAAAATAAATTATACTATGCATGATGTATGTAGGCGTGCTAGGTAAGATCGAGGACTTTCCCGCGTGATCACTTTTGAAAAAATATACCATGCACGCGCATCGTGACTTCTTAGGAGCGGCGCGCTTGTAAACGTGATAGTCAAAAGTCAAAAAATATCTTTATTCATATAGGCATTCTTAGAAGCACTTACGAATCGTCAAAAACTAAAATATTCAAGTATTTTACATAAAAATACATATAATATATCGATACCAGAAATATGAATTAACGTAAGGGACAAAACACTGTTTTTCAGGAGAGACAAAAAACGATAAAAAAAAATTAAATCTCTCTATAACTTTTTACTGTCTGCTTTAATTTTAATTGTGTCTAGAGCAAAGTTTCTTAGAACTTCCTCTTCTTTCATGCTATGAACGAATAATTTAGAAATACCCGGTGGTTTAGGAAATAGCATGTCCCTTACATTAAAAAAATACGTTTTGTTGTACCTTACGTTGCTAATATTTTATTTGTAAACCGTCAAACATAACGTAAGCAGCAAGAGAAATAGAAAATTATACGAAATTCTATTGTAAAGGACTTTTACAGTGTTGCAATTTGATGTAACTATAGATTATAATATACTAAATTTAGAGTTTTTTAATACCATGCAAATAGGTTATTTGCATGATTAAATGTTAGTTTCAGCCTAGCTATCGCAGATTTAAATGAAATTTAGGGAGACAAAAATAAAATTATTTATTATTAATATTTTTTTATGTTCGACTTTTATGTCTGCGTAATTATTATAAATTCAACACACTAATCAGTCTATTAAAGTTTTTGTTGAGTTTAAATAAATGTCCTAAAAGTAACAATGTTTAAATAAATGTCCTAAATTATTAGCAGTCTTAGACACCTTTTATCAATTAAAAATAATTGACTTTATGATCTCTTTTAATTAAGAGTCCTATAACAAACTCTGTAGTTTTAATAATTACGTATCATTCATTGGCTTTAAAACCAGAAATTAAATTTAAAAAAATCTCAGACTTAATCAAACAGTATTTTTATTAAGTAACTGAATTAATGTAGGTACTGAAAACGAAAGACAGATGAAAAAATATTATTTGTCTGAAAGATGAATTAATAAAAATATATAAGTGATATTCATATTAATATTAGAAATATATATTACTAGGGTCGCCCTCGCAGTTTCACCCGCGCGTATTTTTTTTTTTCAATTATCCCCCCCTTTCCCCCATCAAAGGATCCTATGTCCGTATCCTGATTCGAAGCTACCTCTTCACCAATTTTCAGCCAAATTGGTTCATCCGTTCTTGAGTTATGAATAGTGTAACTAAGACCACTTTCTTTTATATACATAGATTGCAAGATTAAATAATTAGGAATGGGCAGACAGATTATGATGATAATATAACTATTGGTAAATTAAACTTTTTAATGGTGAAATTGAAGTGGTTAGAATATGTAACTTTTTCTATTTAGTATTTTATCTAGTTATCATTATCAACTGTCATCACCATCTTCACTGTTCGTCGGTGTCATTTAGGGTATCTTTAACTGGGGTTAAATTAAATTCTTAAAAAACTCTTATCATGAATTAAAGTAAGGGACAAGGTAAGGGTGTAAATTATTTAACACTATTGACTTACTTTATTTTTCAGAGAAAAAATAAATGTAAACGTCTGTTACATCATTTTTTTTGGCATAAAACGTTTTACGCAGGCCAAAAAATCTTACTGTAAGGGACATTTTTTTAACGATAGAACTTTTTTAATAACACCAATCGATAGAGCAGAAAATTCTGAATCCAATGATATATGTAACTCATTTTCGCCAAAATGTCCCTTACGTTAATTCATATTTCTGGTATCGATATTTCGATACATACAATATACTAATAAATATACATAGATGTAATAGATTCTACCACCGGTTCGGAATGCTGTCATCTAGTCGAGAAGTCACCGGCAAGAAACTCGCTAGTTACTCTTTTTCATCGCCATGTTTGTTTACAATTTGTTTGTTACAATTACTGATTAGTTTTAGAATACCAAGCCATACAGTATAAAGAATGAGACTATAATCGAGAAAAATCCGTGAGCCCTGGAAGACCAGTGCCCAAAGGTGGCACCTGCAGCACAAGTATGACGTATTTGCCAGCCGTAGTTTCACTCAACCATATTAGAGGGAATGTAACCACCGGACACATAGCGCCACCACCCCAAGCACATTTTAGCGAGCATGACCGCCAAGGTTACAAACTCTTCAGGATTCTTTGAATGAAAAATAAATTTAATTTTTACTGAATTATAACATTTAATGTGTTACTGTATAATACTGCGATAATATAATAATACTGCACAGGATTTTAGCCATAAGGGTGATCACGCGCGGGTGACCGCGAATACCGCGATCGTACTATGCAGCGTGGAATTTTAGTCGTTGTTTTCCCGCAGTAAAATGATTCTATCTTAGTAGTAAAATAGATTAATAAAGTTTTTTTAGTTAAATCAAAAGTTTTACTATTATGATAGACGAAACTCGAACCAATAGTACTAGCTGCGTTGCGGAGGGTCACCGGCAGGGGTCATTGCACTTCGCGTTTATCAAAAAAATGATAAATTACTATTTACTAACATTTAGTTTCCATTTTCCCATCAAACTCTAAAAAAAATTCAAAAAAAGTAAAAAAAAAAATTTTAAAAAAAAAAATTGCAAAAATCGATAGTACTACTGAAGGTGAAGCGTTATGTTATGCTGCGGGAAAACAACGACTAAAAAAACACGCAGTATATCATATAATTATTTATTATAAATTCTGTAAATTTTACATTATCGTCGCTTAGAATAATTAAATTATTATATTTTAGCTACGACGTCATAGCAACAGCTAGAGTTTTTAACCGATATTAGGTCTTATTTGCGTACCGCAAATTTTTCTTTCGAGTGTTGATTTTTTTAAGGTAAGGTAAGTCCATATGGGACTTTTTACATTGAAAAGGAAATCATTCAGGCTCTCCATACATTTTAGCCCTTTTTTCAAAGTGCCGGCCAACAAAAAATAATGGTACATATCGTTAGAACTAGCCATTTCAAGCAATACTTATTATGGCACGGAAGTTATGGGATCGCTCCAAAGTCGAAACCAACTTATACAAGTTCAAAGATTCGCTATTTTCATATATTTAATGATTGCTGAAAGTGCTGGAAAACATAAAACTATCTTTGATATGGCTATATAACTAATCTTATCAGACGTCACCACATCGGAAAACTGGCCAATTTCAAGGTCATAACAGGACCCACTGTGCACCGGAGTAGACAGTGAACCAGTCCAGAGCCACTAGGATAGGATTCAAGCTGCCATGACCGAAGCGGCAAAAAGAGTGGACGTAAGCTTGACAAGGAGACTTGTTGGTGAAACGACTTAGAACCCGTGGAGATTCGGGGTAAGAAAGAACTCTTCAAAAAGTGGAAAGTGTCCCAATCTCTTTTAGACTGCGATTCTTACAGAGCTGCTAAGAAAGCTGTAGCTAGAGGTAGGCAATACCTAAGAGGTGTACTATGGGTCAGAACAAGTGCCCCCGTAGTCCACCCAGGTGAACTTGCTAGGTGTACTACGGATCAGGAACGCCAATTGCAACCACAAAATGATAAGCTGAAATCATCTGAGGGGCGGAAGTTTATTTACCCTAGAATGTAGCAAATTCTAGGGCCCAACCACACAGGACACTACCAAACGCCGCTGTGTAAAAGACCTTCATGGTATTCTGTTATGCGAGGACCACGTGGTGAATAGTCATTTGCCACCTCTGTACTATTACTACTCTGTGCATTATTTGGTTCGGTTGCAATATTTATTTTTTTAGAGTTTATTACTTTACCGCTTAGATACTTAATATTTTTTGGGTTTTCCTCCCACATGTTACATTCTAAAATCACATAAATGCACGCAACGATATTTTAAATAAAATCTTTGACCGCATTTAGGATTTGACAAGCAACAATCTGTCACCTTATAGACCGACAAACTTATCTGTTCACTACGGTCGGTTTAGTACTTCCATAAAATATCGTTTTAGAGTACATTTCACGTAGTTCCAATTTTGGCCACCGGAACAGATAAGTTTGTCAGTCTATACATAAGTCATCATAGTGCCTGATAATTTAAAATATCAAACTTTTCTTTCTGTGTGTTATGTAAAACTATTTAGGCGGTTTTATTAAACATTAATTAAATAAATAATAAACAGTCTGCTCCAAAATGAAGCAAGCGAGCATCTTCGGAATCACAATGCAAATATTTTTATATATAAGAATAACTTTTTCTCTAGTAATATTCACCACGTTTTGGGAGCAGAAAATTCTACATATTTTGTGACAGATCATTTTATAAAGTTATGTTTATTTATTGTAAATTGAGTTATTTGAAATTCTAAAAAGACCAGCATCTTCTATAAGAAACAAGCTTACTTTTAAAGGTAGATTTAGTACATGTAAGTATTTCAGGTCAAGGTATAATTGAACCAAAAACATCAAATTTTGCCGTTTCACTTCGTAGTCGCCTTAAATCACATTCGTGCTGAATTTATCTTTTGACATTTTTGAGATATCTCGACTCGTGGTTTTTACGTTCATTGTCTACAATGCCATTTACTGAATAAGACACATGTTTACTAGATACCACTACTCCTGTAGAAGAATCAATTAATGTCCCACCGCAGGGTAAAAAAGGCTTCCTTTATTTTTGTGCATAAATTGAATAAATTAATCGGATTCTTGATTCTTAATCCTTAGACTGCTAAGCACGCTTTGCTTCCGTACTTGGAAAGCATACACATATTTTGGATGAATATATTGTGTAAAGCGACCTTAGGTCAGTCAGGATACTGCAACATTGTCTTTTGTCGCCCTGTGGATGGTGATTCATATCTCGTATGTTCCTACATCGCTTTTCGTATTTTAATTCGTCGTTAGACGCTCTTTTTTATCTGAATTTAGCTTCACTCTACAGCCGGTACCGATTCAGACTTTACAAAAATGAGATACATTTTATTTAATTTTTTTTTTGTCATAAAGCAAGTTGGTCTATCTAAACACAAAAATTATTTGTGTGTGTATACTATCTCTTTAAGTCGTTACTTAACAACACATCATAAACATAGAAGTCAATGAAATACACTTTATTGGGATAACTCAAACACTTCTTCCCCGGGTATCTAACTCTAAGTTATTTTAATGGGAACATTTCATACGGACAAAATCCATGAAAAGTTACCAATAGGTAACACACATAAAAAAAACAGTCAAAATAATCTCCGCCTTTTTTCAAGTACCGTATAATATTCTGCAATAAGGCTCCAGCTCGGCTCCACATTGAGCGAAGCTTTCTAGCTGCGGTAGTTGTTTTTCATCAGGAGGCGTCAGCCTGCTGTTCATCGGAAATTGAATGAAAAGAAGATGCATACTGTAAAATTTTCTAAAATTATCTTGTATGTACCTTGGGCAATGCCGCTACGCATTGCGTTTTAAGAGCCTATACCGTCGCGGTGCGCTATCGGAACGTGCGCCTTGCATGTGAGATCTGTCGCCGATGCGCGCCCACGCCGCGTGGAGTCACATAGCAAATACTAAGTAGAGTTGGTCTATGAAATGTAGTCCAACTTCCTTTGGCATTTTCCGACGCCGTTTTTGACATTAGACAGAAATATTATGAACGACGAAAATATCAAAATTAGTTGCACATTTTGAAATCAAAATCTTTTAGGACGCTTTAAAGGAGCACTTATGGATCGTAAAGTAACAATGTATGAACGACGATCTACCACCGTCTTCGGAAAGTTGTTATCTAACGATTACCCCTGCTGGCTTCACATAAGTCTATAGAAAACATGATACGGCAACTCTATTTAGTATGTTGCTCTCTGGTTATTGTCGTCTATGCCTGGTTATTGGCGACCTGGCCTACTTCACCTTTAGATATTCTTGGCGTGTTGCTTGTGCGTTTGCTTTAAGTGGATTCCCTCTTGATATCATAGCCTTCGTGGTATCCAAAAGTAATAAACATAAACACTGGTGAATTCTACTGCCACATTATCTATGGCTGTATTCTGTCAATTGTAAGTCTTGGAATTATGGAAATTCAGGTATTGACGATCAGAGGAGTCTCCATACAGTGTGGAAGCACATTAAGCGATGCCACCTGATTAAAGTGTTCCTCAATGGAGGCTGCAGTGGCCGCTTACCATCAGGTGGGCAGCGTGCCTGCCTTCCAGCAATCTGAATAAATAAAATAAGCTTTGTAAATAAAATTAAGCGATAGTCAAGCTTTTCAACTTTCTAATTTTGATAAAAAATTCGGGGAAGTAATATCGATAAGAGATAGGCTTGCCAGCTTCGAAAATGAAAATGCCGGACTCTGCTCTATAAAGGCCGGATATTTTGCCTCAAAAGGCGGACGGGGGCGGGCCGCCTATATTGGCGACCTTTTTTTTAGCTACACCTCTGTTCGGACGGTTATTCTTATTCCCTTCCCCGCTCTTGTCTCCTCGTCTTGTAAGTAACATTTTGCGTATCTACAAGTGAATTTTATCACTAATAAAGCCTTACAAGAGCCGGACAGGCCGGCAAACAAATATTAAACTGGACACGACCTAAAAAAGCCAAACATGTCCGGCTAATTTAGCCGGACACCTGGCAACCCTAATGGGAGAGAAAGATATTTTATTAACATTTCCAAAATGGTTTCGATTCAACTCAGGGTTTTTCGGGGCGAAAAGGTTGGGTAGCAGACAGCAGTTTGATATAACTCACTATTACGTATTATTCCTATTAGTCGTTTTGTAGCGCAGCCTCTAAGAGCACAACCTCTAAGAAGCGCGATTACTGCTCCGCGCACCTCTCATAGACAACGCCGTGTTCCAGCTCGGTACAATGAGTAGCGAGTTGGCAACACTGCCGCGCGCTATTCGCAGTCAGCCGCGAACAGAGTTTTGATGCGCTTCGTGCCTGCGCGCACTCCGCGCCATTTCCTAGTTCTAGCCAAGTTAATGTGCAATTACCGTTCCTATGTTTATACCAGTGTCTAAAGTACTCATTATACAACGTTTTACACACAAAGAACTTTCATTCCATCCGAACCCGAACTACAAGTGGCGTCCCAACGTTCGGCCGTGTTTTCAGTGTTAAAAGCGGTCTAAACAACTAAAAAAACTTTCTTGTAAGACTCATAAAGTGTGTAAAAGTTGTGAACAAGACTAATGACACAGTGTTTTAGTGCCAAAACAGTGTTTTTCTCGGGTTTCAACATGTGGCTCAACGTACCTACCGCGTGCTCCCCGCCGCCTAGTTTTGCGCACGGCACCACGGCACGGTGAACATTAAATCATAGGACAAAATCACATTTTCGAGTGAAAATACTGGAACTAGAGACTATTTAGTGGATTTCGTGTTAAAACTAGTTCAATTTCACAATTAGGTATTTCGTCGTTCTATTGCATAAAATATTCATAGAACAGTTGTGCTCCTAGTTCGCAAATCCTCAAAAAAAATGGCTGTTACATTTTGCAAACAATATTCGAACATTTTACGTAAATAAAAATTTGTTTACATTTATCATCCTAGTGTTTAGTTTAGGTTACCTAGGATAGTAATGCTTCGAAATTGATTGAACATTTACGCGTGTGACAATAACTTTCGTTCGAGTTTTAAAACTTAGTGTTAGAATACTTAGAATACCTATTAGTGCTTACGTCGAACATTACTAAGTGTAACGCTTCGTGTGAGAAAGTTTTTTGGTGTCTAAATTTTGTAATTGGAACACATAATCGGAAATTAATTCGTTTATTTATCGTGTGACAATAGACTTTAAGTGCACAGTCTAGGTTGCCTAGAACATTTTCTCGTGTCGAACAGTGTTATAATATAAGTTACCGAGAACTTTAATAATACGTGTGTAACTCGTACAATATATTAAGTTGTATAACTTACCTTTTGTTACGTACATACTTACGAACAGTTGTCGATCTATCCGAGTGTTGAACTTTTGATAGCGTATAAAGCAGACATGGTGCTAACACGATCCCGTGCAAATAGTGCTACGCGTGCTGCGCAACAGCCTTCAGAGATGGACTCTGCAGCTGGTGTGCATGTCGACGGCTCGGTGCCGTCGACTTCGACCGGGGGCGCGTTATTCGTTGACGTGCGATCGTCGACGCCGCCGCTGGCTGGACCGTCGTCCGCCGGCGCTTCGCTCCCGTCATCACCACCGCCGCCGCAGTTCGGGCGTGAGATGCCTGGCTACTCGCAAGTGCCGCAGCCAGGGCATGCTCCGCCCGCCTTCTCGCCGCAGCTCGGGCGTGAGATGCCTGGCTACTCGCAGGTGCCGCAGCCAGGGCATGCTCCGCCCGTCTTCTCGCCGCAGCCACACGTGTCCGCACCCGTCATCATGTCGGATCAACAGCTGGTATTTTTATTACAAGCGTTACGATCGCAGCCGCCTATACAGGGTGTGCCGCCGCCGACGACAACTGTGAGTACGAACTTATCTAATTGTACGTCGAGATTTAATGGTGCTGGCGATGTTATGGCATTTATAGATGCTGTGCAAATTTATAAAGACTGTGTTGGTGTTCCTGATGATATTGCGTTAAGGGGCCTGCCGATATTACTCACAGATTTCGCTGCTACTTGGTGGCAGGGTGTAAAACATTCCGTCACGAGTTGGCAAGATGCTCTTCACTTATTGCGGCAGACGTTCGGTCCACGCCTACCACCTCATAGAATATATAGAGAAATATTTAGTAGAGAGCAAGGTGCGGAACGTACTGACGTTTTTGTCTGTAGGATCAGAGCCCTAATCGCTCAGTTACCGCCACACACACTCAAGGAAAACCCAGTCCAATTAGATATTGTTTACGGACTGCTTCATCGACGAATTCGAGAGAGAGTACCGAGGAGTACATTCGCTTCATTTGCCGAATTGCTGCAACATGCTCGAGTAGCAGAAGACGTATTAGAAGAGGCAAGAGCTGCTGTGCCTGCTTCTCGAGCCACGTCTCTCTCCACCGCCGTGCCACCGCCTCCGAAAACCATTGATAACGATGTGTCATCGCCGTCTATCGCTTCAGCGATACGTAGTGACAGAATGTCACCAGGTAAAGGCAGACCAAGATGTTCGTTTTGTAAAATTTTCGGTCATGTCAAAGACGACTGCCGCAAGTTAATTAATAAAAATAAACCCACCACTCATATAAAGAATGAGCCCGTGGCGATACCATCAGAGCTGCGCCCGTCCATCACCTGTTTCGGATGCGGTGCGCCTGGTGTGATCCGCACCAACTGCACAGTGTGCAAGGAAAGCCGCTCTGCAGCGACTCCGTCCACGTCCGCATGCTTATTATCGGCTTCATTTCAAACAGTTTCCGCGTGTGATACAGTGCTCGATCCGCGTGTGCGCCCTATTTTAAATATAGAAGTGTTTGGTGTGGTAGGGTCAGCGTTACTAGACACGGGAGCTAAACAATCCGTGGCTAGCGAAAGCCTTACCCGGCACTTACGTGCCAACGGTCAGCGTTTTGAAAGTGTAGAGACAGAGTTAAGGTTCGCCGACGGTACGCGACGCGTACAGCTAGTTGAAGTAGCCTCCGTTAATGTAAAGGTGCAGGGTGTAGTAATCCCCACGCTTTTTATGGTACTACCTGGTGCAACCGATTCCCTCCTAGGTATGAACTTCATAACGGACGCTGGCATGATACTCGACTTTCATAGTAATTTACTGTATTTCCGTGGTACTTCTGTTGCTCATAGTATTATGTATGAACCTGTGGACCGTACTCTTGCAGCATGTTCTTCGATTGGCCTCCGCGAGTGCGAGGGAGCTCTCCTGGCTCCAGCTGGTAAAGTGAGATTGGCTGATGTAATAAAAAAAAACATGGATATCTTTAGTACAGGGGGAGGACCAACGCCCTTCGCCCTGCACAGAATAGATACAGGAGATGCTGCCCCAATTTCCACGCCGCCATATCGGGTCTCCCCTGCGAAGAAAGAAATAATAAGGTTAGAGATAGACAAAATGTTAGAACAGGAAGTGATTGAGGAAGCTGAGTCCGAGTGGGCTTCTCCTGTCGTTCTAGTGCCGAAGAAGAATGGACAGGTCCGCTTCTGTGTAGACTATCGTAAGTTAAACAGCGTCACTAGGACGGATAAGTATCCGCTGCCGGTGATCGACGAGCTCCTCCACAGCACTAAGTCTAACTGCGTGATGTCCACCATTGACCTGAAGGCTGGATATTGGCAGACGTTAGTAGCTCCCCAGGATCGACACAAAACCGCATTCACAACCCCTTTTGGTACCTTCCAGTTTCGCCGAATGCCGTTTGGTCTGAAGAATGCGCCGGCAACGTTCCAACGGCTAATGGACCGAATGAGATCTGGCCTCGGGGACGTCTGCGTCTTGGCGTACCTTGATGATCTGCTGGTCATATCACCCAATCTTGATAAGCACCTGGAAGATCTGCAGCAAGTCTTCGATCGCCTTCGCCTGTTCAACCTAAAAGCAAATCGGGATAAATGTGTCTTTGCCAGAGAGAGGGTTACTTACCTGGGACACGTTGTCTCGCCGCGAGGCATTGAGCCTGATCCCACAAAAGTAGAAGCGGTGATGAACATGAAGCCGCCGACGAACCTGAAAGAGCTAAAAACATTTTTACAAACCTGTTCGTGGTTCCGAAAGTTCATCCCGCAATTTTCCGAAGTTGCTCGCTGTTTGTCGGATCTGACGAAGAAGAATCGTCAGTGGCTGTGGAACGAGAAGGAGCAAAAGGCTTTTGAAGAGCTAAAGTTGCGGCTCAGCACCAGTCCGATTCTCCGACAACCAAACTTTGAAGAGCCTTTTGTGCTGCGAACAGACGCCAGCGCATATGCTATTGGTGCAGTATTGATGCAAGGTGCATCACCACAAGACGAGCGACCAATAGAATATGCCAGCAGGCTACTCACGCCTGCAGAACGCAACTACCACACAACTGAACGAGAGGCGTTAGCAGTTGTCTGGGCTCTTGACAAGTACAGAGGCTATATTGAGGGATCCAAGGTACATGTGGCTACTGACCACCAGCCCTTGAAATGGCTTCTGTCATTAAAGACGCCAAGTGGTAGATTGGCTCGTTGGGCGATGAAGATCCAGTCCTACGATCTTAATATCGAATACACCCCGGGTAAAGCAAATGTTATTGCAGACACGCTCAGTCGCCCTGTGCAAACTGGCTCCAAAGATGAGAGCTCCAGCTGCTGCAATATTTGCCTGGTGGTTGTAGATTTACCTCAGCGAAGCCCAAATGACATTCGCAAAGCTCAGCTAGAAGACGCTGAAGCCGGTAAAATTATACGCGATTTTGAGGATGCAGATAACCCTGACGCAGCTTTACGCTGGACTGATAGAGGGTATTACCTTTCCCAGGGTGTACTGTACCGCTGTGATCCAGACGGTGATTCTGAGGAACCCCAGTTGGTGGTCCCAGACTCCTTTCGGGCAGAGCTCTTGAAAGAGTTTCATGATGCGCCCACTGCTGGACACATGGGATTGGAGCGAACTCTAAAGAAAATTAGAGAGCGGTATTACTTCAAGAACATGAGACATTATGTGGCACAATACTTGAAGTCATGCGAATTGTGTCAAAAATATAAAGCCACGAACTTGAAACCTGCTGGGTTGCTCCAAACTCCAATACCTCAACAGCGTTTCGAAGTCCTCGCGATGGACTTATTTGGACCCCTCCCTGAGGGTGATAAGGGAGAGAAATGGATTTTCCTCGTAGAAGATACCGCCAGCAGATGGGTGGAGTTGATTCCACTGTCTGACGCGACCGCCGAATCGTGCGCTAAGGCCCTTATAGAGGAAGTCTTCATGAGATACGGGTTGCCTCGCAGAGTCATCTCTGATAACGGCACTCAGTTCGTTTCCGCCGTGATGCAGAAGGCGATGTTTGTGCTAGGTGTCCACCAATCGTTGATACCTGTGTATCACCCTGAGGCGAATCCCGCAGAGCGAAAGAATCGGGAGTTAAAACAGCAAATCGCGATGCTGGTTGGTTCTGATCATCGCCGATGGCCATCTGTGCTGCCTCTAGTCCGTTTTTCGCTGAACAGCGCGCCTAACCAGGCTACCGGACAGTCAGCAGCTTACCTTACTTTTGCTCGGGAGATGCGTTCCCCGCTAGAGGTTCACACGGACATACGCGCTATTGTAGAAACCGAAAATTACGTGCCCCAAATCACGCCGTACCTGAAAACTTTTGTGCGCCGCCTCAAGGAAATAAACTGGCGCGTCGAACACCAGCAAGACATCCGTAAAGACGCCGCAGACAAGCATCGCCGCCCTGGAACCAGCTATAAGGAGGGTGATCTCGTTCTCGTGGAAAGCCATCGTCTGAGTCAAGCTGCAAGAGGTTTCACCAGTAAGTTTGGTCCGAAACGCGAAGGTCCTTACCGTATTAAACGAGTGGTTTCTCCCACTACATACGAAGTCGTAGACAAAGATGATCATCCGCGAGGAAAGTATCATGCCAGTCTCCTGTCGCCATACGTCGGAGCATCCGACGTAATCGTTCATGCTAGGAGGAGAGGTAGACCTAGAGTCGGTAAACCAGTTGTTCCCAAGCCAGCATCAGTTGTTTCTTCTGGCTTGGAGGGGGAGGATGTAGCGCAGCCTCTAAGAGCACAACCTCTAAGAAGCGCGATTACTGCTCCGCGCACCTCTCATAGACAACGCCGTGTTCCAGCTCGGTACAATGAGTAGCGAGTTGGCAACACTGCCGCGCGCTATTCGCAGTCAGCCGCGAACAGAGTTTTGATGCGCTTCGTGCCTGCGCGCACTCCGCGCCATTTCCTAGTTCTAGCCAAGTTAATGTGCAATTACCGTTCCTATGTTTATACCAGTGTCTAAAGTACTCATTATACAACGTTTTACACACAAAGAACTTTCATTCCATCCGAACCCGAACTACAGTTTTTTAATTCCTCTATCATCCAAACTAACGTAAACTACAGAGCATTTACATTGTATTTCGTCGCTCTCAAGTTCCTCCTGCAAAACAGAAGAGACAATAACGGTACCCCGGCCCTGATTAATCAACGTTAGAAGACGGCATTTGCATTTAGCCGAGCGCTGGACCGCGTTCGCGTTAGCGTCAGCCGGTAAATAGCTCATTACCCAAATAATTCCGCGTCGGGTTTCAATGGCTCTAGTTTTAGCGAGCGCTTCCATTGTACGCTGCGATTTTGCGGATCGTGAGAAGATATCTGTGGGGTGCCCATAAGTTTTGTAGAGATCGTGAGTTATTTAGATAGATCACCCGAATTATTTTAGTTCGGTTTGTATTTTAAGCGACTTGCCATTAATAAGTATTTACAAAGTTAACCTCAGGGTGATTTTCAGGGTGGTGATGATCAGGATTATTGTCTTAAAATTATTTTTTTTTGTGAATTAATATAAAATTTTCTTACTATAAATATGTAAAGATACACATACCCAAAGTCGTTGGTGAATGGAGATAATAATATATAAAATATTTATTTGTTTGTCATGAATCTGAAAGATTAGACTAATGAGATTTTTTGGACTGGCTAGAATTTAGTTTTTTAAATTCAGTCATCCCTTTTTCGGACTTAAGTGACAATCTTCCTAATGTAAACTACAGAGCATTAATTCGTTTACAATAGATCTCAACTTCTACCTACAAAACAGATTAACGTTAGAAGACGGCATTTGCATGTAGCCGAGCGTTGGACGACTGAATAATGATGATGGTGATGATAAACTCAAAACTGAGTAAATCTGTGAACTAAACTCACCAGAAGAAAAAAAGTAGGCTTTAATTCGATTCAGGAGAATAATACTGGCTGGTTACCCTACTCGGTAGCGTGGACAATGGCGCGTGGCGATAACGGCGACCCCGCGACCTCGCGTGCGCGCTTCCGCCATCTTGCATTAATGCGCGCGCGCAGAATTTGCATGCCGCCGACAAGTGACATGATATTTTATTCTCATTTACCTTTGTGTGGATTAAGCGCGATGCTTTTTTGCTTTCGCATTTTAAATGAGTTTGTAGTCAAGTTAAATCTGGCACAGTTCGCGAGAGTAGTTTGTTTGTTGTTTTCGGGACAATTCGTAGATACTGGTTTGTCATCATTTTTGCCAGTCTCGGTAGATTGGGGGATATTTTTATTGCGACTATAAAACTTTGAACTTTGTTTAGAACTTAAATGAAAAAAAAAAAAACTAAAAAGTAAATGAAGTATTTTCTGTGCCTATCACAGAAATACATTTGGGCTCACCAAAACATAAATAAAAAACCGCGAATATGCCACTTTTATACCCAGTGTTAAGAGAGATTCCTTTGTTGTACTGTACAGGACGATACTAATGACGTCATTTAGTTGCTTTTAATTTGTTTAATACGATTCAGTATATTTCATAATGTTTTACAGTTAAAGCGGTTGTCTCGTCACCATATGTAAATGTTCAACGATATGTCTTCTAATGTGTTTCCGAAGATTTCATGTTAAAATTAAATTAAAGAAACGCAATTTGTAGTTGGGGGAATGTAGCGTTTATGATTAGTATGAAAAACTATTCTACTATCTATTGTATAAAATATCGAGTTCCTTATTACTTCAATCAATGTTTTGCCTGCATTTTGTACCATTTCATTTCCGGATAAAACGACAGTATAACAAGTAAGTTAAGCCATTAACTGTTTCTGTAGTCATCATTTCATAAATATGAAACAAGACAGAAACCGACATAATCTAGTTTCACAAGACAAGTCACGACTGTTATTTTTTGCTTTCTTACTTATTTATACACCTGTAACAACTCGTTAAGTTTTAAACGTTCCTCACGACCAGTATGTCTGCACCTAAAAAGCTTTACGTTTATCGCAAAATCTAATGACAGAGGTGGCCTCTCCTTCATCCTAATTATGACTGGTCACAATTTATAACCCGCTCTGCGTCGTATCGCTTTCCTAAGTTCCCAGTTTTGCTCCAGTTAGCTGAAATTAATGATCCATATCTCGGCAGTGCGTTTTATAAAGAAACGAAGACGCTCGTTAATCAGCTCGGGTTATATTGTATTTCATGTCTTAAATGTGAATCCTGACTATAATATGCTGCATTGGGTTCCGAGAATTGATGAATGTAGTTATGCCGACTTATCCCATAATTCTTCGGCGTGGGTTTCTTCTAAGATTTTTTTCTTTACAATTATAGCAGGTTGAGTGTCCTTGTTGGTTAATTTTCACATATAATTTATAAACTAGATTTAATCATGTGTTTGGTGATGTTTTTTGTGATCTACTCTCTAGCTTTTCTTTTCGTTGCCAATTAGAAAGTAACGTACTTGCTTAAATTATTTACCTACGTTTATGTTGACGATATCATATCTTTGCTCTTCTCTGATTGTATCTCTTCCGTTATGATATTTACAACTAGTATATCCACATATTGTGTAGAACGAAAAATATGACACGTCAAGGAAATGATAAAAATGGCAAAAATTTTATGATTCGTCTAATGACATCTTCAGCAAACACTGTTATAATTTCAAGGTTAAAAATAGCCCCCTGGATGAGGAGAGTGTTAAACCTGATCTGTTAAGCATTTGTTAGAGTGATGATGGTAATATGATTTATAATGCGAGAAGCGCCTCTGTGTTTAAGGTTAAGCTCTCAGCTTGACACGTGATTTACTGGGCCATTAATTTACTTATACTAGTCAGCATACCATGCTCTGATGGAATGGCTGTCTTGCGTGTAAGCCACGATGGGCTTTCGTATTTGTAGGCTTACCTGTAGTCGGGGTGACCATCTCATGAAAAACTACCATACACGGAGGCAAAAATCTGCCAAACTTGAAACCACATAAAAATGCCAAAAAAATTACCTCCATGGAAACAAAATCGATGAATCGTAGTTAGCATTGAATGGCTTTTAGTCAGCTGAGGAGCATGCTTAGTGGTGATTAGTGGTGCTCAACTTTCCAGACTTATTTCAATTTCTCTACTGCTTTTAAACATTCGCAGTTCTCAGTGCTATAATTATTAGGGTAGTATTTTCTGAAATCCCGCCCTGTCATAGGCATCTTTTACCTAATTGCCGTAGTTTTTGTATCTTATATCTTGTGGTGTGAACAAGGTTTTGTTACGTTAGTGTCTTCATATTTATTAATGCTTAAATTAATAAATAGTACAGTTAGTTGTGTCTTGGGGCAGTTTAATGCATTACTACACAATTTTCACTGACTGGCAATTTATGGAGTGTAGATACGTGACGACTAGTCACTCTAAAACCTTTAAATGCGACATACAGTGAACATTTTATTGCATTGCGCGCGTTTAACGTTAGTATAGTGAATAACATTGACACTTCAGCTCTAATTGACGACCCACCTTCCCGAAAGCCCGCTGAAAGCCGAAACGTGTCACCTCGCAATTTGCCCCGGACGCGTCACTCAGCGTAATTGGCGGGCGGCATTAGCCAATGAGACGCGATACGATCGTCGGCGCGAGCGCAGGTCGGCCCCGTTAGGTGCGATGTCAGCGCGCGCGACAAGACGGGGGGCGACACGGACGCAGCTCGCGTCCAGATAACAGACGGTGTCTATGCGCCGACGGGATACGCTCCGAACTCTAAGGTCTGGGCAATATACCGTTAATGGAACACGCTTATGGTGCATTTAAGTCAGTCAGGAAGTAGTCTTTCAGAGTCTGTTCGTTGCTACGAGCGAACATTGATGCAATTGACCTCAAGATTTTGAAGTAAATCTCAGTGTCTTCGGTGTAGTCACTTAAGTTTTCAACACCTTTTCAAAGTCGGTTGTATCTGATAGTCACAGTGAATCCTCTAGTTTGTTACTTCGTGATCGGTTTACAAACTACAAAAAAGTGTTGTTGCATCATTCCTAACATCTCTTACGATAACAGGCCTGAAGCTTGTATGTATTCCATGTAACCATCAATATCCTTTGGCGTTGTGGTATCGAGGCGAGTTACAATCCCCAACATCAGTAAAGAGCGTAGAGTTATATTAACTATTATTATAACGCCTTACATGATGGTACAAGTTCGGTAGTGGTGGCACAGTAAAGTTGTCGCGACTGGCACGTCGTAAGTATTCGGGCCGCCGTAAACTCGAGCCCTCCCAGGTCTTGTTAGGCTGGGGAGTTTAGAAGAGTGAGTGCGTAGGGCACATTCCTGAATAGCTGGGCACAAAACTTATACGCACTCGTTAAGGTCGGCGTTTTAGCGATAAATCGCGGGCGTCGCCGGGCGCCGCCATTAGTGCGCCGTCAGGCGTATAAAACGGGCGGTGCTCCTGCGCGCCGCTTATCTGGGCTTTTGTCTCTTTCGCGCGTGCAGGTGATGTCTTGTCTGCGGGGACAAATGTTGCTGCACCGCGGCGGGGCTTGGCGCAAGTTTGCCTGTTAATTTAGTTAAATTAATGTTTAAAAGCATATCATTACTACTACGCAAAGGAATTTGTGAAGGCTTTTCCTAGGAATGCGAAAAGGGTATTTCATCAGCCCTGATTGATGATTATACACAACACTGTTTGGCTGTTTCTTCATTTAGGTACAGAGTTGTGAATATATTCTAGTTGAAAT
This sequence comes from Mecyna flavalis, assembly GCA_949319885.1. Lineage (NCBI taxonomy): Eukaryota > Metazoa > Arthropoda > Insecta > Lepidoptera > Crambidae > Mecyna > Mecyna flavalis. The sequence goes on along the minus strand of OX439435.1, from coordinate 3,374,956 downwards.
ATGTAAATGTTAGCACTTAGTGTCGGCTTCTAAAGATCAGTCTCGTTAACAGACGTTAAATTGAAAGCTCTTTATTTCTAGTTCTTGAGGAATATCTTTTCTAGCTCACTGTCTTTGATTCTTTATGACATAAGCCCCTTTATAAAATTCGGCGTAGTAGCTGCTTATCGTTCAATAGGACTAGGCGTCAGCTTACTGAAGCTCTATCTATAAGAAAAAAATATCTAAACACTTCAATTGACATTTGAATGATCTTCATGGTCTACGCTGTTCCGAGCGTGACCTGCATAGGTCCATATGTGACCTCAAGCAAGGTGGGTGTAAGTTGTAAGAGATGTCGTATCGCTGGTCAATTTTGAATTTATTATGTACATTTTTTAAAAACCTTTGTCTACTCAGCAGAATAAGCATGGCTTATTTTCGAATGAAGTTTTTGGATTACGTCATTCAGTATTTAAGTTCCCGTAGTAGTGGAATTATACCTTATTACGCACAGCTAAAACTGTTGAGCTGAACTCAATTTCTTCTTCATTGTACATATTATGTGTGCAAAGTTGGAGTGGCTCTCTAGTTTCTACAACAATTGAATTGAGTAATTATTAAACGCGTCTTTAGTATGATTTAGGAACCGCACCACGATCTCAGTGGGTGCAGTTCCCGAGTCGTTCAATAATTGTTTCAAACTTTTCAAATTACCTAAGTTTGCCAACCTGTATGTGGCAAGTGCAATGATTTGCTCAATACCTGTCATTAACTTTGCTCAGGTAAATTCTATCTATCGACACAGCGTTTGAACGCCCACTGCAGGGTATCGTACTGCTTATGCCACTGGGACATTAATAGGCTGATATTTGACTTTATTAAACCCGCTATATGCTCATGGCCGACGCTGCGGCGACTCCTGAATGTTATCTGGCCGGTGTTAATCTGACGCGACAGTCGGCTCAGCGCGGAATGGCGCTCGTTTGTCATGGCAGCCGCTTGCCCTCTGTAGCGTTTGCCAACATTATTCCTCCAGTTATGCCACACTTATTCATTGTGTGTATTTGATTGCTTTCTTGAAGTACTTACGCCTTGAAATATGAGCGTCGATCGTAGGTTAGGTATTGTCAGTTTCTCGATAAATATTCATGTGGGGTATGGTACGAGTAGCTTGCTTTCAGTTCGGAGCTGACTGTGCGCTTGGGCAATGCGTCGTTCTAACAATGATAGACAGATACCCAGTTCTGTTATCCGAAAATTGCTCTGGGTAGATATAGTTAACTTGTATCTTGTACTTCGTATTTTTTCCTTCTTTACTTCATCTAATAATACATAATTATTGGTCTGTATTAAGATTAGGTAACATTGCTAAGAACATTATATTTGGAAAAAAAAATAGGAGCTGTGGTTTCAAACGTCGCTTTACATGTGTGAGAACGATTTTTCTATGCGCGTTTTTGCAACTAGTTTGGCGGTGACGGAAAACATCGCGAGGAAACCTGCAAAGTCGAATGTCTGTGTAGCCATGATCCAATTAGTCCGAGTTCTCTTGTTAAGGGTTACCGGAGGTCAGGTGACAGTGGATCGAATGTGCCTGGCCTTGCCAAATCCTGAATCATAGTGTGAGCGTACCCTAATTAGATCGGGACAAAACGCTTAGAGAGAGTGAGAAGATTTTTGTAAAATAAAAGTTTACTGTCTAGATAAACTTCATAAGATAGCTACAATGCATAGCTATCATTGACTGAAATTTAAAGACCACCAGACTAATAGACGATGATGACATGGTTACACATTGAGGTAATCCTCATTGAATCTGGCAGTGGTGGCTGAAGCTAATAGCATTTATCCCGAAAACCAATTTGTAGTACTATCCGGTTCAGATGCTATTAGGATAATACCTTTCAGAATAGAGCGAAAAATTGCGTCAACTGCATGCGCTTGTCCGTAGCATTAGCAACGCAAAATAATATCTGTGTACGTGTAAGTCATCACGCAGTTGACGTTATTTTTTGCTCAATTCCAAAAGGTATTATCCGAATAGCATTTGAATCTGATAGTACTTGTGGAATTTAAATACTCTCTTTCATCGTCCTCAATATGTCCGCTTAAACTAATGTTACAAAAGAGGTTTACCCGTTGCCACATTTTTCTGTGATTTAATAGTCGCGTAGTACCAGGAAGGGCCGGGACGAGGCAGCGCTTGTCGTAACCCAATACAAAGCGACGCTGTCGGCGCGCGCGTCCCTCGCTACCAGTATTTATTGTTTGTCGCGACACGCGCGCGAGGGTAAATCACCGCGGGCTGCGCTGAGGCTTACATGCCACGGGTCCTTGAAGAATCTTTTTCTTCTTAGCAAAGGTTTTCTTCACTATGCTTTTTATAAGAATATTCGTGTGGATATCGACTATATTGTTTGTCTTCCTAGCATATTCAATATTGGAGAAGGGTTGAGCCCAAAATTATCCGGGATACTGAGTACCGAATCTATCAGATTTTGTCTGAAAGGTATTCGCTTGGTTTAATTTATGGAGTCGATCAGCCTTCTGCCTATGGCTTCGCTTCACGTGCACTATGTGGATTATAATTATACTCAACAATATAATTATTAGCAGAATAAAGTAACTTCTGCAGCAACACTGGTTCAGACTTCAGACACATTATTTTCTTTTAACTCAAAGTTTAATCCATAAATTACAAATCAAAGATGACTCATCACTTCTAGTTTTTATAAAAAAATGTCTAAGATCGTGAAAAGATTTCCCCATTATCTCCACAAGGCGTGATGATTATATCTGATCGTGACGATCCTTCTCGCTGTGAAATAGTTATTTTATTCAAAAAAAAAAAAAAAATTCTTTATTCATGTAAACTTGTATCAAGTATTTATGAATCGTCAATTACAGAGTGACTCTACCACCGGTATCGGAATGCAGTCATCTGCCGAGAAGAACCGGCAAGAAACTCGACAGTTACTCTTTTTCATCGCCATGTTTGTTTACAATTTGTTTGTTACAATTACTGATTAGTTTTAGAATACCAAGCCATACAGTATAAAGTATAAGAATGAGACTATAATCGAGAAAAATCCGTGAGCCCTGGAAGACCAGTGCCCAAAGGTGGCACCTGCAGCACAAGTATGACGTATGTGCCAGCCATAATTTCACTCAACCATATTAGAGGGAATGTAACCACCCGACACATAACGCCACCACCCCATTGTTAAAGAAAGGCATGTGATACCAGCTCTAAACAACAAGGCAAGGTGACGGGCCATGTAGCGGGATCTTGTCGCGAGCGGGCGTCCGTCAACAACCTACTTTACATGCTGTAATTAATTTATCTTTCGACATTGTTTACAGTGAAGAATCCTTTTAATGACCCAATGTTCGATCCGGGATTAAGATTTGGGAACCCGGAATGCGGGCCTGGCTCTTACCTTACAGCATCAAAACAATGTTTGTACTTTTTTTAAATTATTTTATTCGGTGAAAATAGGTTGCTCAAGCTCTGTGCATTCTTTACTTTGCCAATGATCGCAAAGACTTTGCCTTCGTGGTCAAAAACATTTGTAATAATATTATGTTTAAAGGAAATTGTATCTGGTTCACTAGTTTTGCCGATTATTAAAAAGAAAACGAGCCCATGGTTCTTTATTTTTATAGAGATCATATAATCTTCCATAGACTTTCTTTTTTATAGTTACATAATGGAAGTGGCGCAATTTCAGCATTCGTCCAGTGTTCTTAGTCTCTCCAATGCAAATCTTCCTTTTCAACTATGTTTTTTATCCATTCAGTTCTTGGTTGTGCTTACAGATGGTGGTTGAGCTATTAATATTTTTAAAGGATCTTCCAGCAAACTTTTTTTATTTTGTTTTATGAGATCTACTCTCTTATGCACCGGTTACAAGATGCGGGTGTCATGTACGGCTGTTGCAATCACAATGTTGCATTAATCGATCACATCCACCCTCCACGGCTTAATTAGACATTCCGATGTGTAAAAAGCTACAATCTCTGCCATCGCCATTTCTAATATCGATTATACTCGGTTCATTATCTCACTTTACTAAAACGGTGCGGTGGACTCATTTACACTTAAAGGCAGGTTAAACGCATGCCTACCTCTCGATTAGTCAACGATAGCAGTAGCTTCTCATCTTCACGTTGTAGGGATGGCGATGTAAAATCACTGTAATTTTAAAGACGTTAGATTTCATAGGTTTTTATTGACTGAGAATCGTGGAATACCTCGTCGAAAATATTTTTATTATTTACTAGCCTTTAGCCCGCTGTTTCAACCGCGCGTAATTTCTTTTTTCATATATCTCCCCTTCCCCCCACATTTCCGGGATCAAAAGTACCCTATGTTCACCGGGGATAGTGTAGCCTTCCAACAGTGAAAGAATCATTTAAATCGGTTCAGTAGTTTCGGAGCCTATTCAATACAAACAAACAAACAATTATATTAGTATAGATGAATTCTTAAAGTTGTGTGTTTTAAATCTGGTGGCCGTAAAAGGATGCACTGCGTCACATCTCCGCGGTTTGGTCGTTTTGTTTTGTGTGTGTGTAATCCACATTCAAGTACCCAATTTTTTTAACATAGAATAATGCAGGGCACACTCTTCCATCGTATTATTACCAGAGAATAAACGTCTTACGTCAATTAATTGCAGATGCAATTTATTATTGTATTACCGAAGTATTTGAAGGGTCCACTGCAATAACGATGAATGTCCCTTGTTGACTGTTCTGAGATAATTGGGTTTTAAGTTTATTAACGGGGCAAAAAAATCAGACTTACGAAAGAATACCTGTGACGTTGAGCGTTCTACGAGTAACCGTGTAGCCAAATATTAAAAACTTAATTATCTCGCTCGGAACTATAAGCGATAATGATAAGTTTGTAAACAAGATTATTAACTGCATAATTATAGAAAATATCGACCGAATGACGTTAGTAGTTAAAATTTTTGAATTTTTGGACATTCATCATTATTGCAGAGGATTCGACCCTTTATTTTGTTACTTGTAACTGCCACCCTTGATGCGGGGCCAATAGTCCGGCGTCTACATTCTCGAACGTTGACGATTTGCGCGTCAAAGATGCTTCCAAGTGCTATGATCGTTTTGACGCTCAAAGGCTTTTAAATATTTTTTAATTTAATAAACGATTTGGAACCCGCGGCTGAGTTCCGACAAGCCCCTGTTTTCCTTTGAAACTGTCGTAGGGAATCATTTATTTTTCCTTGTACGTTTTATCATGGAGTTTTTTTTTCATAATTGTAAGATAATAAGGTAGCATTATTGTAAAATAATAAATGTATCGGGTTAAGCAATACAGGCACTTGTTTTTAAATCAAAGAAACTCCTGGAGGAAGATTATAGCCAGGTACTTCGAATGTACTTTGATACTCGTACTTTGACTTACTAAAAATGGAGGATTTTCCTTCACTGGGTGTAGCGAGTTGGATTTTTAACTTTTAAAAAAATAATAGAGATAAAGAAAACATATAAATCATTCGATGAAAAAAGCGGTCTCATATTTATTGAGACGAAGTATTGTTGTGTCATCTTCAGTGAAGAATCTATCAGTTAATACCTAGTCGGTGTCGCCGTAAATCAGGGGAGAATCGGACCCGTCAGATGTATGATGAAGGACTCATCAGAAAACAAAAGGGAAGCGGGCCGCTTGTCGGCGCTTGCGCGTTGCAATTAGGAGAGATTTCCTGAGATATAGTTTATACTTTAACTTAAATTGCATTAATATTTGATTTATTTTGAACGCGGAACTCACGGAAGGCTTTCTCTGGATAACTATAACTTGTATTAAAGTCTATTTTAAAAATTTTCTTCTTGATACAGAAATCTACTAACTGAAATAACATCAAAAATAAAGAGAGAGAGAACCCTTAAGTACAACAATGTATATGTAACTAATGCCATAGACATAGGAAAATCTAGAAATGAACAATTAAATACGAAGGTTAGATTTTTTTAAATCAACACATTTTAATACCAACACGGTAATAGACATATCTCACGAGACTTAGTTATTTAGGATAACTTAATCGTGAGATATGTCTATTACCGTGTTTAAAAAGAATAAATATAAAAATTTTTAACTACTTGCATGCGAACTGGGCGGCCATAATGACGGGAACACGGCTTATTAACGACGGCACCGGTAAAAACCGGAGAGTAACAAGTCAATCAAATGTTGCAGTGTCATCGAAGTCGCGCCGCGCGCCTTATACAGCTGTTTGACGCGCAGTCTATAAGCCTTGATGATGAACGACGGTTTTACGGAGGTTCAGATGGACCTAATGTTTGTTGGCTACGTTGATTTTTTTTTCTTATAGGGGGGCAAACGAGCAAGTGGGTCTTGCAAGCAAGCAAAACGAGCAGACCCCCTTGGGGTCGCAGGCGCGTTGCCCGCCTTAAGAGACGAAAGTTATTAGGCCTCATAATAATTATACCCAGTAATTTCATTAGCTTCAGTGCTCTTTACCCGAAACACAGAAGTGCCTGACACACTTCTATTAAACGGGAAAATATCTGGATACTGAATTACGAGTTAAGTTGTTTGTTGTCAAAGATGCGGAGGTTATGAAGGTTTAAGCCACTCCTACTGAACAGGCACTGGGGAGAGTCCTACTCTCGGCTCTCCACACCACATAACCCTTTGCACACCCCAGCAGGGCAAGCATTCCATAAAAAAATGCTTCTTGCCTTATGTTGTAAGTGCTACAATTGAAAGCTATTTGTAAATGTTTCTTATGTAAAAAGAAACTGTTGCCTTTCGAATTAATTATAATTATCTAGACCATCACTTAGAGTTAGTCTTCGAAAAAAAATTGTTTTCAATTACATTTTGATACGATTTATTATTTTTTTCCTTCACACATCCCATACACTCTTCATAATGCAATAACAGTGTCTAATATTTTGCCAGTTGGCTTTCGACATAATTGTCGAAAGAAAATTACACCCCCGATGTATATGCGCAAGATACTAATGCTCTAATGATTCTTCTATTTTTAAATTGTAAGTAAGAAGGTGGTAAAGTAAAAATGCTTGCGTCGCGTCGTGACTGTGGCAGTAATTTGGCGCGCGCATGTCCGCGCGGACAGGTGAATGCGCCGGCGCTAGCGGCCGCGCCGCTGATACATACCCGCAGCTAGGGAATGCAATCCCGCACCAAAATTTCAATTGCTGGATCCCGCGGGATTGAGAGGTTCAATCCCGCGGGATCCAGGTATTTGCGGGATCCCGCAAGTTTTTTGAAAGTCATTGAGAAAAGAGAGGAATCCTGTATCATAAACGAGTCTATAGAACTTAAAATGATACTAAAAAATATTATTGAATGAAACTATTTATTAAGTGATCAAATCATCAATTAAACAAACTAAAAATTTCCAATGTTCCAGCTGAAAGGAACAAATCCAATTATGTCGTGATACTACATCATGTTTCCGTACGATTATATTTCATAGATACTCTTTTCTGGAACTTTTAAAACTTGGGAACAAACAGGACACTATAACAGCACCTTATCATCAGCCTGTTACAGTCCACCGCTGGACACAGGTCTCCCAATGCTCGCCACTTTGTTTGATCATCAGGTACCGAACACAACATCTTTTTTGCGGAGGAGAACGTTTCTTCTACTCACCATAGCCGTAAGCTAGCGACGCCTGCGGCCGTCTGTGAGTTGAGGCTCGGGACTAAAGCCGTTCGTCCCACTTCCCACTAAACTCCCCCGGATTCCCCTTCACACCCGATTGGAACGAACCGTCAATCTGTCGCTATTGACCAGTCCACCGAACACAACACCTAACTATATAAAATCTATTTCTGTCAATCATCAATCAATCAAATGTATGTCGCTGCGCAGTCCCGCAAATCCCGCACGATTTAGGCGCGGGACTGGTCCCGCAAAAATGGTGCGGGATCCAGGTATTTCGGGATCCCGGTATCCCGGTATTGCATTCCCTACCCGCAGCATCCGACGGGCACTGTAATTGAAGACTTTGATTTCAACATTGTCTATTTGGTCCTTATTATATTGCGAGCAAAATATATATTCTGTCAAAAATGTAGTACCACTATTTGGTATATGTAGTCAATAAGGCTAGCCGGCGCTAGCGGCCGCGTCACTGATACATACCCTAAGCATCTATATGGGCACTGTAATTGACCACTTTAAGTTTGTCATTCAAAATTCAAGTTTTTGTCTAGTATTTTTTAACCATTTTATTGAAAGGGGTTTGGGTAAAAGTGGCATGATTTTCAAAGTCTGCGGCCACGGATGAAATTTTTGTATTTGATAGAACTAAAAATAATAAAAATAAAATGTCAAGGCCATATATTTCCAAAGTACATCGAAGAAAAGATATGAATTTTTAAAAATTGTAAAAATCGAAAATTCACTTTGTTGAATCTTATGTGCTTTTTGTATGAACTGCTGTCTAAAACATACCATTTAAGTTAATAACGGTTTAACAAACCCTTTTTGGTCTGGTCTGACCGCCCCAGCCAATCACATCATGTTTTTCGATTACTTGCGCCCGAGAGAAATGGCAAGGAACTTTAAGCCACGGCCCCCAGTTCCCGGCAGTCCCGCTATTCCTGGTCGGTCATGGTGGCGACCATGGCAACGGCAGGGCGGGGGGTGCGAAGAATCTCCGGGCTACGGGAGGCCACCATCAAAAACTAACCCTGGCGAAGTATAACGGACGCACGCTACGGCTTGACTCGCATCTGGCGCAACTTGAGGTGGAACTTGGGAAGATTAGGTGGCACATTCTGGGTTTATGCGAAGTCCGAAGAGAGGGGGAGGACACCGTAACCCTTGAATCAGGCCACTTAATGTACTTCCGTGGAGATGACCAACAATCCTAAGGCGACGTCGGGTTTCTGGTCAAGAAGCCTCTTTACGAAAACATTGTGGAGATCTCCAGTGTGTCGAACAGGGTCGCGTACCTGATCATCAAGCTCACTGAGAGATATAGTCTCAAGGTGGTGCAAGTGTACGCGCCGACCTCGACGTACTCGGACGATGAGGTGGAGGAAATGTTTGATGATATAAATGTGGACGTGGCAGAGACCCCACACTATGACGTAAAACGAGATCGACTCCATCTTGGTGGACAGGCGGCACATATGCAGAGAAGCCACTCGACGAAGCTGACCACAGCAAGTGGAGAAGTTGTTGCCTTAAAGCCGGCAGTTCTTTCAAAGGTAGAGGACTTTTATGGCGGGTTATACGCTTCGCATGCATCTCGACCTGATCCCGAGAATGAGGACTCTAGAACCACGTTAACTCGCCATTACACTAAAGACCTGCCAGAAGTCAGCGTTGGCGAAATCGAGATTGACCTTGGGCAGCTTAAAAATGGAAAAGCCCCTGGAGAGGACGGCGTTACTAGTACAGAGCTGCTAAAGGCTGGAGGTAAAGCCGTTCTGAGGGAGCTCGAAAAGCTTTTTAACGCTGTCCCGTTCGAAGGGAGAACTCCAAAGGCGTGGAGTAGGAATGTGGTCGTCCTGTTCTTTAAAAAGGGTGACAAAAGCCTGTTGAAGAATTATCGACCCATTTCCCTTCTAAGCCACGTCTCTAAGCTATTCTCAAGAGTGATCACGAACCGTCTTGCGCGAAGACTCGACGAGTTTCAACCAGCGAAACAGGCTGGGTTTCGGAGCGGATACGGCACCATAGACCATATCCTCACTGTGCGGCAGATTATACAGAAGACCGAAGAGTATAATCAGCCTCATTGTCTAGCATTCGTGGACTATAAGAAGGTCTACGACTCAGTTGAAATCTGGTCTGTTCTGGAGTCCCTGCAGCGTTGCTAAGTAGACTGGCGACATATCCAAGAGATGAGATGTCTGTACAAAGCAGCCACCATTTCCGTCCAAGTACAAAATCAGCAGACAAATCCTATACCTTTGCATCGAGGAGTGAGACAATGGGACGTCATCTCCCCGAAATTGTTCACAAATGCAATGGAGGATATGTTGAAGACGCTGAACTGGGAAGGACGGCCAATACACATCTCTCACTTGCGATTTGCAGATGACATCGTCATAATGGCGGATACGCTGCAGGACCTACAACAGATGCTGAATGACCTGGCTGATTTGAATTTTGACAAAACCAAGGTCATATTCAATGAACATGTTCTACCGGAACCAATTGCGATTAACGGCGCCGTCCTTGAAGTTGTTCAAAAATATGTGTACTTTGGGCAGTCATTGCAGTTGGGTCAAAACAACTTTGAGGACGAGGTGAATAGAAGAATTCAGATGGGTTGGGGCAGCGTTTGGAAAACTATGTCGAGTCTTTTCATCGCCGATTTCACAATGCCTGAAGACGAAAGTCTTCAGTCAGTGCGTCCTACCCGTCATGACATAAGGACGGAGCCGAAACGTGGACACTTATGGCACGGCTAGTCCACAAGTTTAAAGTCACTCACACACACACAGCGGGCTATGAAAAAAGCTATGCTCGGCCTTCTCTGCGGGATCGCATCCGAAATGATGTGATTCGACAGAGAACCAAAGTCACCGACATAGCTCGCCGGATTAGCCAGCTGAAGTGGCAGTGGGCTGGCCATATCAGCCGTAGAACTTATAACCGTTGGGGTAAACGGGTCCTAGAGTGGAGACCGCGTCTTGGTAAAAGTAGTGTAGGACGCCCTCAGGCCAGGTAGAGCGATGATCTGCGCAAGATGGTTGGCAGGAGCTGAATGCGTGTGGCCGAGGATCGATCAGCGTGGCCAGCATTTGGAGAGGCCTATGTCCAGCAGTGGACTATTACAGGTTGATGATGATGATGATGATATACGGGCTGAGGGAGCTTCTAGAAAGCATTTTATAATACTAAACATGTATAATAATCTTAGGAGATAATATTTTTAGCTATCGTGTCATATGGCTTTTTTTTAGAATTCAAGATCAAATATCTTGGTTTCGATATTACTTATAGAACTATTACTTTGCTAAGAACAATTCACCTTTATAGTACTATCAAACAATCACAATTAGTTTAGTGGCCGCTGAAAAAAAAAATCATGCCAACCTCCATACAAAATTACCCAAACCCCTTTATCAACAAAAAGCACAACGAATATCAATTTTAATAATAAAACAAGGAAATTACTTAATTAACTAATTTTCGCATACTCCTTTTACACTTTGGTCTTATACCAAATTGTAATTTATGAAGTCACCAAAAGCGTTTATTAGGCTAACGTTCAAAAAGAATTTCAATGTGTAAAAGACCAAGGAGATTCCCAAATAAGCTCTATCTACCACATTTCTTAAATGAAATACCTGCACTTATTTTATTTAAAAAAAAAATCACTATGTACTATAGAAACCCCATCTTGTGTCGCACGCATGTACTTCTACATAATTAGAAGCTGAGATGCGTTCGGATTCCAATTAGGCCGGGACACGCGTGAATGGCCTTTGCACTAGATACCATTCAATGGTCTGATCTCGCCTTTAAAAACCCCACTAGTCCACCAGTAGGCAATTAGTCTTGCAAGAAAGTCGGGCTAATAGGTTAGGACTTAGGTTGCGTTTTTTAAACCACAGACAAGGGTAATGTTTTCACGCTTAGCGAGCATTTTATTCCTTACATAGAGATAAGCGCGGATTTATTTGTACTGTTTAGTAATTTTGTGGAGCTTAAATTGTTTGGTTCAATGCTTTGAAGCGAATGCTGTGGAGTCTTATTTTATTTTCCTTTTGATAATAAATTCAATATTAATTTATTGGTTATAAAAGTTCGGTAGACCAACAAGATTTTGACCTTATGGTCGTCTGTCTGTGCATATAAATTAATTATTTTCTTTTGTTTCAGATTAACACCACCGCCTGTATCGCAAGGTAAGTAAAAACAGAAAAAAAAAACTATATCAGTTTAAAACAAGTCATAACAAGTTCTTTGGAAAATTGCAAATTTTAAATAATTTGATATCTTTCCTTTTGCACAATAGGGAAGATGCATATATAATAATTATGAAAATTTTATGACTAAAATGTTAAAATAATATAAAAGAAAGGTCACTGCAACATTTTTATTTTACATAATGTTGTTTTTTAACTGTAATTACGAATTAAAAATAACTGAAACGAAACGTATTTTAAAACAGCAATCAACTTATTTGACGTTAGACCGACAAACTTATTTGTTCTGATGGCGGCGTCGCTATTGTCAGTATAGAACTGTCAATAAATATCGCTTTTGCATTGCATTTCACGTAGTTCCAATTTTGGCCACCGGAACACATAAGTTTGTCGGTCTATATGGTTGAAAAAGTAAATATTATTTTATCGGAATATTAATTGCGTTTTTGTAATAAATATGGAAGTTGGGTTCATCAAAGCAGACTCCAGGAATTTACTAAGAGTTAGTGTTGACATGGTTCTAACTTTATTTGTCGAAAGTGCAGAGTTTTCAAGGGTAGAAATGAAAGGGACTAAATTACTACGGTATGTATAAATCATAGTTGTTAAACTTTGTATTTTCGCAGCTTGAAACCACTTTTTTCTCAGTTTTGGGTCAGAAGGTCCTGTCAAAAACAATTAATTTGGAAAGTTTGTTGAAATAGATGTGTGTTGACCGTGTTGACTCGTGTTTTATGCCAATGTCCACATTGGCATAAAACACGGTTTTTTTCGGAATATTAGTGGTATTGTTATGATCACCTGATGTTGATAGATAGTCCATTTTAAATTTTTTACAAAAAATATTTCAAAACTCGAAAAAATATGCAAAAGTATGAAAGCCAGCGACGAACAAGTACAGTGAAGTACGACCACTCGACTAGTGAGGCAGTGACAAGACTTGAGTGACGTCATTCATGTCATCGGAACCATAGGTCCGTTTTCGCGCGAAAATTAAAACGGACAATTTAAAACCGCATTTTTTCCGATAAATTACAATGTATTAATTTTTTTAATTTAACTGTGGTTTATTCTACATGGAATTCTTTAAAATGAAGACAAAAATAAAAATAGTGCATGTTCCCTATTGTATTCATATTTATATCTTGCCCAGAATATTTGCTTTCTGGATGATGATAAACTAAATTAAAAAGTAATATAATATTTACTTTTCAAAATCTTATTAACGGTAACCTGTTTTGTGTCCTATAAATAAAATGATTATAAGTCATAATCATTTTATTTATAGTCATATTCATAATTTATGACATCACATTCACCTGGGGTTATCCGTAATGCATTCACTATCGAACCATCGACCTCACTTATGTGAAGCGACGTTTGGAACCACTTGGCTTCCAAAGCTCCTCAAAAATAATAAGGAAACAAATAAATAAATATCTCTGTACGGTCAACAGCGCATCACGGTATACACTTGCAGTTCGATAATAGCGCTTATGCCCCCGACATAAGAGCGGTACAAAGTCCAAAGTGTTACGTCTGACGTGCTTTTGACTGTACATTAATCACACAGCGCCATCTAGCCCCAAACTAAGCATTAGCTTGTGCTATGGAGACCATTACTCCAAATGGCTCGTTGTCGTGGAAGTTAAAAAACTTATAATATATAATACCATTCCCTCACAGCGCCGTCGCCTGCGGCACCAAGGCCTGCCAAGCCGCAGGAGACGCCTGGCCTACTGTCGCCGCCGAGAGCGCGGACCAGCAGCGCGTCCACCACGCCCTCCCCCACCAACTCCACGAGGAAGAGGACGTCCTCGGGCGTCTTCCAGGTAACTTGTAGTACCGTTGACTCACAGCGGCGTCAACTAGCGCCAGAACTTGGCAACAGCCGAAGTCGCCTGCCCTGCTGATCCCTAGAATTTGGACAATGGGTGACACGTTAATTATAACCTCCTTTACCAAAATAAACATTTTATTTAGTTATCAGTAGAAAAACCACCACTGGAAGAAATTAAAAAGGTCTATGAAGGTCTCGGTAGCATACAGACGTAATAAGTTATATAGTATTTTTTTTGCTTTAATAATTTACAATACCAATGTTAAGCATTTAAACAGGTATATTTTTTTTATAAATTATGAAAATTATATCACCTTACGTTTCGTTAAGACGGCCAATTGTTACGATCAGTTTTAAAATCAGATGCACTTCCTGTCCCCTCTCACTACATTGTTTTACATCGCTAACTTCCAAACTACGGACTGGTGATTGAGTATTTTTTGAAAAACCCACTGACTATACCGCGGCCGACTTATGCGCGTGATGCCAATTCTGTACCTCTTGTGTGAAGCTGAATTCCATAAACTACTATAATTGTAATAACAAAGAACTATATTCATTTCATTCATTCATCATCAGCCTATATACGTTCCCACTGCTGGGACACAGGCCTTATCTCAATTGTGAGAACTATATAATTTAATAAAATAATATTTTACCCAGGTGGATGACGCTGAACCGCCTCCGAAGAAGCCTGACGTGGAACATTCTAGTGGTTCTAGAAAAAAGGTCGAAGCTCCCAATGGGCGCCGGAAAACAGACGCAGACCGAGGCGACGGAGACAAGGACAGACAGAACGATAACAAGAAAAAGAAAGAGACAGGGAAACCTATAGTCGAGAGGTTTGGCAGCGAAGCTAAAGGAAATACAGTTACAGCTTTCAAAGAGAGTGATAGTTGGGATTAAGTGCAGAATAAATTACTCTTTACGTACTGCGGTGGTTTTATTTATAGCAAAATAAAAGGCTTAAGGCTGGTTTTAGTGTTATGCGGACCGTCAGTACGGATCACTCCGTGTAGAGTTCCGTACCGGCGGGCAGCTGCGGAGGTATCCGCGCTGACGATCGTCCGCACCGACCCGTCCGCATTACTCTAAAACGCTCCTAGAAGCTTAATACAGATGGCTCAACGCGGAGTGATCCTTACTGACAATCCGCATAACACTAAACCCAGCATAGGACATTCATTGTCGACAATAAGTGCTAGTTTTACCGTCAGATAATTTTTCTATTTGACAACAAAGACGTTGCTCTTTTAGAAAATTAACAAAAAAGACAGCATTTAACAGATAAATTATCAGTAACTTACCTGACAGTGCTGAAACTGGCTGTAAATCTTTAAAATAGCGTTACCGTTACCTCGATCAAATTGTATAATGGAACTATTTATTCACTAGATACAACCTAGATACCAGACAAAACACATCATCAGTTTATAACTTACCGTATGTAAAAGGATCTTAACATATTACATATTATAACATAAATTATACAGATTCAAAAGAAAATTAAAACAATGACAAGTCTGTAAACATTTTCTAAGTTCAACGCAATTTCTCAAAATGCTGATTCGTAGTCTTCAAGATTCATTCTTTTCGATGCGGAGTCGCCAGTGGTCGCCAGCACGTTTGGGATTTCCAAGGGCATTGCATAACGGGAGGCACATGCCGCTTTGAAACCCCAGCTCTACGGCACCACTACATGTACACTTTTGCTTATAACTACAATACAGAAATAGCCTAACTATACATACCTACTATCCGGTTCAAATGATATTAGGATAATACCTTTTGGAATGGAGCGAAAAATTACGTCAACTGCGCTTGTCCGTAATGTTAGCAACGCAAAATAATATCTGTGTAACGCCCGGTTTACACATGCTCCGTTTTACTGTTCCGTTTTATCGTATACGTTTTTTTTTCATCGATGGCGTATGTAGTTGTATCAGCGACTTCACACATGGCACAGTATTCTGTATACAGTAATACATACGCCATCGACGAAAAAAGACGTACACGATAAACCGGAACAGTAAAACGGAGCATATGTGAACCGGGCGTAAGTCATCACGCAGTTCAAATCCTAATAGCATTTGAATCGGATAGTACATACAATGTCGCCTCTTTTTCTTTTACCATACAGAGGATCACACATATTTTTATCATTAAAGCAACTAAGGATAAGTACTATTGGTATCATACAAAGATGAACCAAAGGTCTTCCTAACTTTACGAATATCATTAATTTTACTAATTCTTTGGTAAAATAAATGAAAAGAAACCGTTATGACGTTTTCATCATAATTATGTCCGTAACTTGTTCAACCTTGGCACCGGCTCGTCCCAATCGGGTGTGAAGGGGAACCGGGGGAGTTTAGTGGGTAGTGGACGCCTTAGTCTCGAGTCCCACACACGGCCGCAGGTTTAGCTACCCTGCGGTTATGGTGCATAAAAGCATTCTCCTCCGAAAAAAAAAAAAAAAATGTTCAACCTTAACTAACATTTTGGGTTGGCGCAGAAGTACTGGTACCTACATTTAGCTTTATATTCTATAGCCCGAGGATCTAAGGAAACCAACTTAGGTGATTCGCTGGTAGAATGTCCATACTAGTCGCATGTTTAGTAGGAGTCCGATGGTGCCTGCGATGTCGTTCCACGAATACACGAACCACGTGTGTTCGTACATACTGGGACGAGTTGCCCTATAACCCAACATAATATGACTGTTTTGGGACCAAATCGGTACTGGAGCCACTTATTCAGAATCTGTTGAGATTAGTTGAATACCTTTGCTTGACGGATCAGTGAGAGAGATTTATTTTAAATTACTACCAGAGCCACCAACAACGCCTCGATGGCCTAGTGGTACCGGACCAAGATCTCAGGGTCCTGGGTTCAATACCCGAGACGAACTAAGTTTGTGTCGGTTTTTTCGGACACAGCTCGGGTTTGTGATCACCAATCCGCATTTGGCAAGCGTGGTGATTAAGCGAATACCCATCATTGTACAGATAACTTGTTTTTAAGGATGGAGGCCTTTGCCCTGCAGTGGGACATTAATAGGCACTTTTACTTTTACCAGACCCAAGGCGGGGAACGAAACTATGCGCTGTAACCCGGTGGCGGCCAAAGCATACAAATTACAAACAGATGACAGTGAAGACCCATCAGCATTATGCCTCAACGTGACCTCCCAGCCCGATATTGTATCAATCGACAAAACAATTTATGTGTTCCAAACCAAAGCGCATGATGTACACAACAATCGCGGTGACGCGGGCAGCGGCCGACATGAAAGGGAGACACGTCGCTCAATCAGCTGTTTAATTAACCGACGTTGTATAGAACAATTAGCGTTGTTCTAGCGAAGGTTCGCTCATTAACAGCGAATTTCGTGTCATTAGATGTTTTGTGAAACCGAGTGTAATTTGTGTGTGTAATTGCTTTTTGAAAATTAATACTAGGAACCTCAGTAGATAATAAGTTAATAACGAATATTGGGTGCGTTTGGCAGAAAAAAGCGCGAGGAAGCGCTTGTAAGCAAAATGGCGATCGTTAAGCGGTAAGCGCTGTCAAATTTTTTCTCTAGGACGCTAAGTTAGCTTTAACCGGGGAACCTAACCTAATTTAAATACATGTTTGTAAATTATTCATGTTAAAAAAATACCAATCATGAATAATATATAATATAATGATACAACAATCACATATAAATATAATAACAACATAACATATCAACTATACAACTTATAACTCTACTTCAAAACAAACAAAATAAATAAGCAAAATGGCGGATTATGTCAGCGCTACTGAAGTTAGCAAACGTGTCCTGGCCGAAAATTGTTTTCAGCGCTAGTAAGCGCTCTCAAGCGCTTTTTCCTGCCAAACGCAGCCATTGTGTAGTCATTGATAGCTGTCCTTCCAATCCGACCAACTAAACGGACCAACTGGTTGTGCGGTTTGGAACCCGATAAAAGGTTTTATTCCAATCCAACCAACTAGTTGATCATTTATTTTATTTTGAGAAATATTATTCCAAACGGACCAACTTTTTTCTTTCTCAAGGATACAACTTCTTAGTTGGTCTGTTTTTATTTGTTAATTTAAATCTGTCCCCATCCACATAAAGCGGATACTGGTATGGTACCAGGGCAACATGACCTTATTGGAGATGTATTTTATTTTTCCATGCATTTTTTCATCAAGGTTTATCACACTGCAGCTTTTAAAATCTTTTTTTTCTTCTATACGCTTGGTTCGTCATAATAATCAACTCGTAAAAAAAAGCTTGACAAAGTAGTACATCTCCAATAAGGTCATGTTGCCCTAGTACATTTGTAAATTATTCTCTTAAGGACGAAAGGGAATGAACCAAAATTATCTTTATCCACCACGGGTGGACATTGTCACAATTTTTGAAATTTAGTTTCGATGTCTACCCCCGGGGTACAGTGGGACAACAAAAAAAGTCTTATCGTTGAGAAAGAAAAATAGTTGATCCGTTTTAAGTTGTATGGATGGGAATAAATTTGAATTAAAAAAAAAATCCAATCCGACCAACTGAAAAGTTGTACCGTTGGGAAAGAAATATAGTTGATCCGTTTCAGTTGGTCGGTTTAGTTGGTCGGATTGGAAGGACAGATTGATAGCGTGTAAGAATGTAACTTCATAGGTATTACGAGTATCATGATCATTGCTGCATTTTTCAACGGATACCTGTGTGTACCTGCCTACTACTTTACAATCTAAATCAAACGATTTAGATTGTAAAGTAGTAGGCAGGTACACAGGGCAATACTTTATGCCCAGAGGAAGGTAAGTAAGACAGCTTATTTATGTCCCACTGCAGGGCAAAGGCCTCCATCCTTGAAATCAAGTTATCGCTACAAAGATGGGTACTGGCTTGCATAGCTGGGCATCGTTAATCAAATAGTTAACTTCGTTAATCGCTAATCCGTTACTAAAAAAGTTAACTTCGTTAAACGTTAAAGCGCTTCTTTTGGGACGAATTAACGCAAGTTAACGTTAATCGTTAATCCGTTAACACATGATAAATAATGCTTAAAAAATCAGAAATTAAAGGGGTTATTTACCAACTGGACACACGAGACTAGACAAGGTGGGTCCATTTAGTGAAATTAAAATTTGTATCATTTATTACTTTGTTATCTCGTCACGAAAAGATTTACTTTGTTTCAGGTTACAGTGTGACTCGTTGGGATAACTTTGTAAAATGATTTCCAACTAGTCACACAGAGTCACACTTGACTGTAACCCGTTGGGAGCAGTGGCGTAGCGTATTCCCAACCAGTCACACTCATTCAATATTTCAATCTACAACAAAAAATATTGAATCTCCAGTTACACTGTAAGGAGGTTATCTTTATGATATTCAATGATAATAAAAGACAAGAGAAGAACTAATTCAAAGATACCGGTTGAGAATAGTGCTTTTACAATTTCTTCTTCATTTCATTCCAGGTCCACGACTGGTGGACGTTTTCTGAGGTGGACGTTCAGAATAATATATTTATCTCTTTTTCGCTGTTATTGTTCCTAACGTGCCCTGTTGGTGAACTTTGCGAACAAAACTTAAAAGTTGTCGCAACGTTGCTTGGTGGACCTTGGGAATAATCCAAATAAAGTAAGGTTTTTATTCGGGCAATGAATTTCTTTCTCAAAGGCCGGCAACTTACTTGTGTCTCCTCCGGTGTTGCAGGTATCTATGAGCGGCGGTGATTGCTTACCATCGGGTAGGTACATTAAAAAAACGCAAAATTTGAGTTCTACTTATTATATTTTCAACACCGATACTTATATTTCCGTAACTTTGATTCTTTATAGTTGCCAAATCGTTTAGTCAGACGATGGTCTATTTACGTGGCATTAATCTACGTGATCTCAGGCACTTTACCATCATCATCATTTCCTTGCCCTTATCCCACGTTATGTAGGGTCGGCGCAACATGTTTTTCCTTCCTCCTCCTATTAGCTCCTCCTATTAGCCGTCAATTCTACATTCTCTCCTTTTATTTTCAAATCATACTTCACGCAATCCATCCATCTCTTTTTCGGTCCTTCTCTGCTTAAATCTCCGTCTACGCACATATATATCTATCATTCTTTTGGCGACATGTGTGTCTTCTCTTCTCATTCCATATTAACCTTGCACTCCTTACTTTATCCACTACCGGTGCAACTTTCAAACTTCCTCTTTATACCTACTAATTCCTAATCGTATCCAACCTCCACCCATCCATCTTAGCATGCGCATCTCAGTTGCATGTACCTTTTTTTTCGATCCATACATTGCGACAGGTCTGATGACCGTTTTGTAATTTTTTCCCTTAAGCTTAAGGGGCATCCGTGGGTCACATGTTGTTCCCGAGATCTGTCGCCACTTCATCCATGCTGCATTCATTCTATTCTGCACGTCCCGTTCCATGCTATGCTGTTCGTTCAATGTTTTGTACTTACTTCACCATAATAATGTTCTTATTTTATCAAACGTGTTCAGTTGACGAAAACATGAAAGTGATTTATTTTAGGTTTTCTTAAGTCTCTCGATGACACGGCCGAGCACACACTAGTTGAGTGCCCGGCCTGGCAAAACGAGCGGCGCGAACTCCGCGCAGCGCTAGGCGGTGGACACCTCTCGTTGGCAACTATGGTCCAGGCCATGGTTGCCAGCAAAAGAGCGTGGGAGGCGGCCGCCTCCTTCTGCGAGGCAGTCATGTCGCAGAAGGAGGTAGCGGAGAGGGAACGGGAGCAGGATCCTCATGCCGCTCCCCTCCGGCGTAGACGGCCGGGCCGGAGAAGGCGTGCTCACAGGCGTCTCCTCTAGCCTGCGGATGACCTGCGTGCGGGGGTAGCCCCCCAGCGTACGCATTGCACAGGTCGTCCAAGCCAAGTCTGGGGATCACCTCGTTTCTCGGGTGGTCCTCCTAAGGCGCAAACCCTGGCCCACTGCACCAGGCTGGGGTACCCGGGGATGGGCTGGTCAATCGACACAGAGCGGGCACCGGCTCGTCCTCTACGGGTGAAAGGGGAACCGGGGGAGTTTAGTGGGTAGTGGGACGCTTGGGTCCCGAGTCCCACACACGGCCGCAGGTCTCGCTAGCCTGCGGTTAAGGTGCATAAACGCATTCTCCTCCGGAAGAAAAAAGAAAAAAAAAAAAAAAGGTTTTCTTAAGTGGACACGTGTCGAGATGACATAGTAATAAATGATAGAAAATTTAAATTAATTGACACAAACAAAAAAAGAGTGTATATTTAGAGTGTTTAAAGGCACGGTGCGGTAAACCGTCCTCCTAGCCGAGTTTTTCAACTACGGCGGCCAATCTTTTTACGATCAGCAAACTACGCAGGATATATTTAAGTGCACAAGTGAGTTCGCAAGCACAGGTGCACTCTCTATTCCCTCACTCTCATACGGTGGGACAATAGTAAGTAACGGATTAACGGACTTGGAAAAATGTAACGGAAGTTAACGAGTCCGTTAACATTTTTTTAAGTTAACTTAAAAGTTAATCCGTTACTGGAAATGTTAACTTCGTTAATTAACGATTAACGGATTAACGAGTTAATGCCCAGCTATGCTGGCTTGGTACTGGCTTAATCACCACGCTTGCTAAATGCGTGTTGGTGATCACAAACCCGACTGTGTTGTGGAAAAACCGCCACAAAGTGAGCTCGACCCGGGAATGGATCCCAGAACCCCGAGATCTCGGCCCGCAGAGGAAGGTAAAGTAGTAATTTGTTAAAAAATATTAAAAGAAAGAGCGATCTAAAACTCAGTAAGGAAGACATTTTAGCTTTGTCTTTTTTCATTTGGATTCGCAATCGGTCAGAACATGTGCGATGTTGAATTTTTAAGACGATATAAAGTCAGCACTTGCGATATCCTATATTCCAAATCGTGGGATACATCCTACAGATTTTGTAAATATTATATGTTAAGTGGTACGAACCGGATGCGTCAGTCGGCTGGAAGTGACGTTAGTGAGCGATGACGATGCCGTTTTTGTAAACGGCCTTAAATACCCATATAGGGGCATCAGTAAATATACTTTTAAGAGATATTTAAGATTCGCCACGTCAACTAAATTGACTTATTATATTAAACTAATTCAGAGCCATTGAGGGATAGTTCTACAGAAAACTTCGTTCAATACGAGTAAACATAATACTATACTAAATAATAGGTAGGTACTATTCTGGCTGAGAGAACATAATATGCGCTGTCTCATTTCCGCGTTTTATTACTCTGTCTGCGATGTGCTACCTTCGTACTGCCTTACTGTGTCCACTTCAGTGCAAATGCCTCTATCGATTTACTCAAAATTAAAACATAAAAATTGCTCGACCTGGGAATCGAACCCCAAAGTCCATGGTCACGGTCAAGGACCTAAACCAAGAGGATAGGCAAACGTATCTCCCTTTAGATAAACGTGAAAGCAGAGGTCGCCAGCCCTGCGCCCGCGCATGCCCGGAGGCGCTCTGACTTGCGGATCTACGGCCGTAAATTAACACTTGTGAATGTTTTAGCAAATACGAGCACTAGTTGCACTTAGCTTCATAGAACCGACCTATTTACCTATATCAAATTATTTAACGTTTTTGAACGCCGTGCACAGAGTTGAAACCCCGGCGTGGGACTTTCAGGATCCGCCTTGCTAATTACCGCTTACAAAAAAACCTGACGCCATATTTGCTTTGCTTGTGTTTCGTCAATTTTAATGTGTAAAAAAATGTCTAAGAATTTGAAACAGAATGATCAGAAAAGTCTAGTAGCATTCAGCCATGCTTCTTGTTAAAGTGTCTCTTATCGGAGTAGGCCCTGAGGATCGCAGTTTATATCCTACTTTACTTGTGCATCTTACAACTAAAGTAGCAAATAAAAACACATAACAGACCGGTAGACTAAGTAAGCTCTCGAAAAATATTATGATCAACCAACAACGCAGGATATTAGCTCAAGTGAGTGCGCAAGCACAGGGTACGGGCTCTGACACGCACGACCTAAGAGAGATCACACGCAGAACTAACTACTAGCTTTGTTTAGCTACTACTAACTAGGCTTTTGTGCTTTCCGAGGTACGGGGGTGTTTTGCAACGCCAACTTCCAACCTCTGGACAAACCCGAATCTTGCTTTCCATAGCTACTGCATCACGGAGGTGTCAACATAGTTATAGACCGACAAACTTATCTGTTCCGGTGGCGGCGTCGCTACTGTCGATTTAGAACTGTCATTAAATATCGTTTTTGCATTGCATTTCACGTAGTTCCAATTTTGGCCACCGGAACAGATAAGTTTGTCGATCTGTAAATCGTTTGAATATGAAAGTATACAGGGTGGAATTTTGTAATGCCACCTGAAGGGGAAGTAGTCTTAATACTGTAGATAGAAAATTTTACTCAAAGGAAACATTCTTTTATTTTTGAAAAGAAAGAAATCTGCATTCAAAGATTTAAAAAAAAAATCTTGCCGCACCCGGTAATCGAACTGACTAAAATCTGTAAAAGTTGCATCCTGTACTTTTATTGCATCGATCGTTAGGGTCAATTATAAGAATGAAATCTCTCTAACAAATTTCATAAATTAAATGAAATGAAAGCAATGAAATCTTCAATTTATTAATTCAATGGGTCAAGTTAAAGGACTTTTACTCAAAGATCCATCTGATAACTTATGTTATTAATTAATAATTATCATTGACGTCGTTCATCCATTAAAATGACACGTTATTAAAGGTTACTAGAAATGAATTCGTTAGATTATGAATAAACTTGTGTATCCAAGAAAATGGAGCCCATTTCGAATTTTTAATAAGTAAGTTTACCATTTTTTGGTAACAATTAAAATAATTTAAGATATCGTTGTTTTTCTTTCATTTAAAACATGAAGTTTGTAAGAGAGATTTCATCCTTATAATTGACCCAAACGATCGATGCAATAAAAGTACAGGGTGCAACTTTTACAGATTTTCGTCAGTTCGATTACCGGGTGCGGCAAGATTTTTTTTTAAATCTTTGAATGCAGTTTTCTTTCTTTTCAAAAATAAAGGAATGTTTCCTTTGAGTAAAATTTTCTATCTACAGTATTAAGAGTACTTCCCCTTCAGGTGGCATTACAAAATTCCACCCTGTAGATCTCTGGGCAGATAAGTATGTGAAACCAAAGGTCGCCAGCCCTGCGCTCGCGCAGCTCATACCCGGGGGCGCTCGGACTCGCGGATTGCTGCGGTCATAAATTAACACTTGCGAGTGTTTAGCAAATACGGACTCAAGTGGAACTTAGCTTTATAGGACATAAATATTTACAGCGAATAATGAGGCTTCACCTAAACTTGCTTTAGTATCAAAATATCGTAAAATAATGAAAAAAATATCGAAAGTTTTTGGTTAATTCTTAGTTACAAAACTATTCAAATTTATATTGCTTTACTTCCGACAACCAATTCAATGGTACTACCATGGATTGGAGCAATATTCATAGACTTCAAACCTATAGTAGAATGTGTAGCATAAATTAAATTACGCTGCTTACCGACTGAAGTGTCATAAATTAATATCACAGAACAAAGAAAATTTTCTATTAATATAATATATCTTTAAAACAATTAACATCAATAATTGAATTTAATAATACAACATGGTTAAAACTTAAGCAAAAAAATAACAGATTAAGATTTTCCAGAGACTAGAGAGTCCCGTTAGGTTCTAGCAATATAATATCAAAGTGGGCATTACTTCGGATAAACATATTACATAAGATAGATGTAAGATTTACGCCTTTAATCATAAAAATAAACATACCAGTTACATCGATTGATACCGATTCCTTTACGGTCGTACATGGTTCGCAATTGATATGAACAGATTTTATCGATACCCGAGACTTGATGTGGGAGGACAGGGAAAATTACGCATAGTACACGAAACTTTATGAATATTGAAAATTTAATTATAGCCGTCCCTTGAGAGTGATAATTAGAATGTAGTTTATTGTGTTGTCGTTAAAGTGGATTTATTGAAGAAAACTTGGAGCCGCGAAATTATTGCTTTGGTCGATAACTTAAAGTAAAACTGGAAGCCACACGCTGAACTAAAATCTGAAGACCAAAAACCCTAAAATGTACTATAGGTACAACTCTTTTTAACAGAGTATTCTGATAAAACAATTTAATTGTGCCAAACATATTATGATTATTGTTTATTATGTTTGGCACATTTCAATATAAAGTCAAATACCAAGTAGAGTTAGTTGCCTTATCGTGTTTTTAAAGAGGACCAAGAGAGGCTAGCTGGAAGGGCAGCGCGTGGTCTTACTTACATCTTACATACTAAAAATAATTGGCAAGGGCATTACTAAGTTAAATGAGAAAATATTATGTTTTGATCCGTTTGTGTTTTCTCTATCATGTACCTAGATATTACAGATACATTATGAATAGTTACCCATCATCATTTTCCTGCCCTTATCCCACGCTAAGTAGGGTCGGCGCAACATGTTTTCCCCTTCCACATATTCCTATCAGCCGTCAGTTCTACACTCACATCCTTCATTTCCATATCATGCTTCACGCAATCCATCCATCTCTTATATGAATAGTTACTGTTTAATAAAAAATATTATTTTAAGAAACATAGTAGGCTACATTGCAAACATCAATTTTGCTTTGACAGAACAATGTCTTAAACTTAAAAACTAATCTCGTGTCTTGAGTCCTCAGTGCCTGCAGTGTTGAACAGGCCCACTACAGCTTGGGACTTAGCAGGCCAGTAAGATGGAAAACTCACTAGACCGCCAAGACCCTCGGCGTAGGGAGCCTCAATCACCCCGGTCTCCCCTTTGTAAATGG
The DNA here is from genome assembly GCA_949319885.1 of Mecyna flavalis. Taxonomy (NCBI): domain Eukaryota; kingdom Metazoa; phylum Arthropoda; class Insecta; order Lepidoptera; family Crambidae; genus Mecyna; species Mecyna flavalis. The sequence goes on along the minus strand of OX439435.1, from coordinate 3,349,347 downwards.
AAATTATCACACTAAATAACTAAATACAATTACTAAAATTGCTACCTTAAGTTATGGCTATACTTAATAAAATTGCCATGTTAAAACAGTTATATTACAAAATATAGGAATGTATGTAGGTTTTAAAAATATGTTACTATTTGGATAAAATAGTAGAGAAAGTAATACCTACCATAAAGTTGAAATGGTGAAAGAGGTGAAAGACCATAACATTTTTAAAAAATCATATTACCTTATAATAAAATTATTTATTAAATAGATGAGAAACTTTACCGTACCATGTTCCCGGCGGTCTTACACCTTGCTATTTGATGTCGTTAGATACAACCGCGGGCAGCAATCAGCTCCATATAAATCTGTAACAAAAATACATGATTGGTTAGAAACTTATTTTTTACCCATTTCATTTGAACGCTGTGGGAAAAATATTTATTAACAACATTTTCTGTTCACGTCTTATTAGTCATTTCTTAAAATGGAAGAAATTATAAATAAGACGATTACTTTAGAAATAAATTGGATATTAAAAATATTGGCGATTCGTATTGAATGCATGACTATTTCCATTTCAAGAGACTGGTATTTGACATAATAATTGAGTTTGTGTGTTTATTGGGGTTGGGGTCAAATAATTATGTTATATGTTAGTATTATATGCGGTTCTAATAGTTTCTAGCGAATTACGTGCTTCAGATAATCTCGACGTTTGAACACCTACGCAGGAGATATAATGCAACCGTGAGCGCAAATACAGGTGCACTATTTATTCATTTACTGTCGAATCCCTGTAGGGCATGGCTTATTATTGGTTTCAAACCTTCCGCCCGCGGATCCACACGCGTGGGCAATACGACGTTGTCCCACATCGATATGACATTTTTCCGGGATAAAAAAACACACTTTAGTATTCAAGCTATGGGATTACCAACAATCACGATTCGTTGCTTCAAGGAAAAACTAAAATACTTCAATGTATGGTTTCCTATATTATCCAACTAGGGGTCTTGGGACCATATAGGAAGAGCTATAATACCTAGTGGTTTCAAATTCCCACCCGGGTGGGATAAGTGGAAAAGACGCATGAACTTATATTCCACTTCACCCGGGCGGGTGGGAAGAATGGAAAAAAAATTCATTTTTCCCACGCAGGTGGGATGGCTAGATGGGATAGGTGGAATAGCCGAAATGCGTGAGGTCGGGTCGATGGTTCCCATCTAGCATCCATGGGTTTTCTTTGTGTGTATTTATCACTAGCACGCGTCGGCGGCGACGGAAAACATCGTGCGGAAACCTAAGTTCCCTATCCTCACTTGAATAAAAGCTACAAAACAGTTCGGTAAATCACCACCTTTTCTCGCAATATGAATCACATTAATCTTCTGAGGGAGTGCGAGCGCCGGAGGACGGAGGGATTCGAGATGAATCCCCGCCGCAGTGCAAGGAGCGCCTCCGGCCTCGATCCACGATACTCATTGCGGTGCCTTCTAATACTTGTGATATTTTTTATTGCGAACTAGCGAATATCGTCTTGAATTCGAGAACTATATTTTTGTTAATGTTGCATTTGGTTATAATATACCGTTTTTCGAATGACATGTCCTCGTATGATTCGTTACCATGTTGTATTTGATCGTGTTTCGGACTTTTTTGTACATCTGGGGTGACTTTTGACAAGACCTCGCTGGCAACACTGCTCCAGTGACAGACTGTCGGACACTTAGGTTTAATTTCAGATGATTGATTTGGTATCTCGAGGGTTAATTTGAGTGCTTGCTCTTTGATTTCCATCTTGAGTGTTGGATGATGTTTTTGATTTAATTTCTACATGATTTTGACGATGGACGAAAAACGAATTTTGCTTTCTTTACAACGAAGTTATTTCTGTTCGCTAGCTCGCTTTGGCTCTGACTTAGTAGCCAATATATTCAGTATCTTTTACAAATAGTCCTTTGCTTTACTACTTACTTATCATATTTATAACTAGACTGCAGGCCCTGGTAACCTACCTAGCAAATTGTCAATCTCAGAGAAGCATGCCCGCACGATACACAGAGGAATTTATCCATGAATACGTTTAAAAGTTTAACATCTAGTCTGCTTATCTTATCTTCAGATCCATCACCATTAGATAGGTATTAGATTAAGAAATCTCGGCAGGTAGTTTCCTGTGTGTATTTCATTTAAAACAACTCGGCTCCGCGCGTTTACGTATATAATTTGAATACCGTATTATAATTGAAATGTGTAGTATTGAAGCATCCAAGTTAATAGGTCTAACGGCACTTAACTACTGTTTGTTTATCTAAGAAAATAACTACATTGCAATCATTTTTGTTCTTCGATCGGCTTATTATAGAAAGTTATGTTTGTTTTAATTTAATTTGTGTAATAAATAGTTTGAACGTGAAAGTAAATCGAGCGATGTGTGTGTGTAACACAGAATTTATCTTCTTCTGGTTTTTATATCTACTACAAACTTTTATTAACGTAGTTCCTAGTTTAGTCTATAGTTGCTCGTTTCAAGAGTGTAATTTGTCAACCCTTTTTTCATTTTGCTAACTTGTAATTTCGTCAACCTAATTTAGGCATGGAACGCAATCCGATTGAAAGAAAGATGGATGCAATATAGTGTCAGAATATAGCCTACTTATAACTAAAATAAATCGATCTTATGATTCATTCTCTTACAAACAAACTTAACATCGATAAAAATGATACTCAGTCATTTGAAGAGGTGAGTAATGATAAAATACAAAGCACTCAAGGGGTGTAAGCCGGCATCGATAGCGTTATAATACAAGCTAATAAAGCATTGTACTCGTAACTATAAGTTAATGTATTGCATGTCTTCAGCTAATAACCTGCGGCGTGCGTGAGCGCAAGTCGGTTTGTCGCGCTTGTAAAGCCTGTAAAATGTCCATTCAGAAGGTAAAAACGCTAAGAAATATAATATTGGTAATATTGTTTGATACACTAAATTGCTTTAAATGTCTCTAACATTAACACTAGATGGAATTCGAGAGACTTTAGTACAAGGTTTTTAGTATTTCTTTAACATATAGTTAACGTAGTACCTACCTGGCATATGATCTCGGGGACCCGGGTCATATTCTTGGTACTTAACACTCAATTAACAAATGCAATATTTAGCAAGACGTACGTAGTAGGTATTTCCTCGGTCGAACCAGCTCATTCCGACTGACAGACACAAACTGTATGCAGGTTGGCTCCTACCACACAAAAGAATAGTTTGGTCGTTGCCTGATTAAGCTGTATTGCAATTTTTTATATTCTAATGCATTAACTCTAACAAGTATTGAAATACCACCTGTAAGTCCATTTCCATCCTTTAAGGGTCCATATATTTTATTATATAAAGTTGATTAATACCGAACCACACACTTGAGACTGCGAATACTTATTACTGTCATTAGAAAACCGTTTGCTTATCTTTGGAAGTAAAAAGTGCCATGTTCTGCGACTGAATGGATAGGCGAATCGTCGTGGAACAAGGTACTTGTAATGTTGCTGTCAACTCTTCCTACTTCGGTGTGGCCAGTGTTAGAATTTACCGCATTATTAAGGGTAATTTGTTGACTGTAAAATATTTTGTCCAGGTGTTTGTTTACGATGTCCTCTTGAATACAATTTAATGTAGTTCTGCAATAATTATATTTAACTAGCTTTCCGCTTCCAAATCGGTTCAATAGTTTCGGAGCCTATATAATACAAACAAACAAATCTTTCCTCTTTATAATATTGTTATTATAGTATAGATTAGTATATAAGTATTAGGATTAAGTGGTGATTTTTTTTTTAAATTAATTACCGGATTTTCATCAGTACTGTACGGGCAAGCGCGTACACATTGTCGCGTCACCATTTTTACCTCATACTGCGCTAATTAGCCAGTGTGTGTTCGGCAATCAATCGCATCGATCGCGTACTCATTATCATTCTATCATTTAGTCGTAAGACTCGTTCTATCAATATACCTATCAGTTCTATCAGAGACTTTCAATTCTATCACCTATCAACTATCATAAAAAGGTGTGCAAACCGTACATCCTTTTTTGGTCCTTCGAACAAACGACCTCGCGTGTGATTTAAGGAATACGTGGACTAAATAAAAACGTGACTCTGTTTTACAAGTGAGGTGAACTACCATTGAACTATCGAGGATTTTATTCAAGTGCTACTGCATAAGGATTATCAAGGACACCGTAAGCAGCTACGGCGGTCCACCAAGCTGTAATACCCGAATCAAGGAGAACTCAAGTAAGATCTTTCCAATTCACTTACTCTCGTCTTCTCCTGCTATCATTTCACGATGCCATCAATGGAGGATTTGTTGATAAACCAGGAACAAACTGCATTAGCTATAGAGCAATTGTATAGCAATTTTAAGAAGGATAGCGCGGAGAGGAAAACTGTCGATTATATTAAACGCAGATTACACACTCTTGACGGTTACTGGCAGGAGTACCAATCTAATCATATATCTCTTTGTGGATTCGGTGATAAATCGCCTGTATATTTTACGTCTAACCAGTTTGAAATTACTAAGGAGAGGTTTTCTAACATCAGAACTGCTATCCAAAATTATGACGTTCCGAAGGAGGCCTTTCTCAGACCGGCCACCCCTTTAGGAACAGGACAAAGTCAGCAATATCAAAATACGCCTCCGCAGCCGCTAGGGCACCAGGTTGAAAATCTACCACAATCATCGATCTCACGATCTCACCAAGGCTCATCGAGCAGAACCGATGAGTTGCTTAGAAAGCAAGGGAGTAACTTTAAAGCGTTCGAACATACTATCACGAATATCAAGTTAGACACAATATCAGAAAAATGGGAGTTTGATCATCTTTTACGTGTGATAAATACTCGTTGGTCAGCTATCGACTCTCTACACTGGGAGCTAGACAGTGAACTCGCAGGCAGAGATCAAAGTTACGATGCAGCTTTTTATAAATATGAGCGAACTTACAATAACGCTATCAAGTCTATCAATCAAAAGATGTGGTCATTGTCGCATCGAGATCAATCAACGCCGAAAATTGAAATACCTACCTTTCACGGCAACTATCATCAGTGGACTTCCTTCAAAGATTTGTTCACTGAAACCATTCATAGCAATCCATCACTCTCTGGCGCCCAGAAGATGCAATTTCTTAAGTCTAAAGTCAAGGGCGAAGCAGAGAAATTGATACAGCTCAAATAGATCCTGAGCGAAAACACCCTGTAATCATCCCTAGCAAGTGCCGTCTGGCGGATCTTATCATCGATCAAACGCATGATCTTATATTTCATGGTGGAGCCCGTTTGACATCAGCATTCATACGTCAAAAATATTGGATCATAGGTGGCAACAGGGCAATTAAAAGTCGGTTACGTAAATGCGTCAAGTGCAGACGTCATGATCCAATAAAACAAGATCAAATCATGGGTGACTTACCGGTCGCTCGAGTGACTCCTTCTCGCCCATTCTGGCACTGTGGTGTGGATCTGACGGGATTTGTAGATGTAAAATCAAATAAGGGCCGAGGAGTTAAAACTACCAAGGGCTACATCGTCGTATTTGTGTGCATGGTAACTAAAGCCGTCCACCTAGAATTAGTATCAGATTTGACATCATCATCGTTCTTGGCAGCCCTCCGCAGAATGGCGGCAAGACGAGGAACCCCGCGTCATGTCTATAGTGACAACGGGACGAACTTCGTAGGCTCCAGCCGAGTTCTCCATCAAGAGTTTATCGATTTGAAAGCGACACTTGACGAAAATTTCTTCTCAGCTATCACAGATATGGAGATCAAATGGCATTTTAACGCTCCGTCATGGCCAAGTGCTGGTGGTCTGTGGGAGAGCGCAGTCAAGAGTCTTAAATATCATCTGAAGAGAGTAGTCGGAGAGCAAAAGTTAACGTATGAGGAATACGCCACGCTCCTAGCCCAGATAGAAGCTTGCCTCAACGCTAGACCGCTATGCGCTTTAACGGAAGATTGTGAGGACTTAGACTACCTGACTCCATCACATTTCCTTGCTAGCGGACCTACTTTGACAGTTATAGAAACTGAAAGAGATCAGAGAACAAGGTGGCAATTAACTCAAAAAATATTCGATGACGTTTGGCAAAGGTGGAAAAACGAATATTTAAGCCAACTGTCCACTAGATGCAAGTGGCGTCAATCGAAAGAAAACCTGAAGGTCAACGATGTGGTACTCATTCATGACGCTAACTTACCTTCAGGAAAGTGGGCATTAGGACGAATAGTGACACTGCACCCCGGCAAGGACGGGTATGTGCGGGTGGTTACTTTAAAAACCAAAAACGGCCTAATGAAAAGACCAGTCACGAAAATATCATTATTACCAGTGCATCAGGAAGAAACAGAAAACACCCAAAAACATAAAACGAATGCCGCAGCAACCCTATCAAAGCGCAACCTATCAAATTCTCCTATCAAATCTCAAGGCTTTCTTTATTTAATGTTTTTGTGGTTGATCATGATTATCACTCCTGTACACTGTACATATCAAGTATCAAGTTTAAACAACAGCCATGGCATTTATTTTGACAAAATTGCTAACATGCGACTGGAACGAGATCAATGGAAATTAGTAATTTTCTATGACATGTCTCCGTATTGGCAAGGAACGGAATTACTGGGTAAATATATTAATCACCTGGATAGCTCGTGTTCAACAGCTGATAAGAAAAAGATACCTCAATGCGACGTCATACTTCTCCAATTACATCACGGGTTCAATGAGCTCGAACATTACAATGGCATTCTACTCGGTCAGCAGTTCACACGCAGCGGCTCGCGTGTCCGGCGCGGCTACATAGACGGCATCGGATCCATAGCTAATCAACTCTTTGGCCTACTCGATGCAAATTTCGCAGAAAAATATGAAAGAGACATAGAGACTTTAAGAGAAAATGAGAAACACTTGGCATTACTGTGGAAGAATCAAACATCAGTTGTCGAAGCAGAATTTAATTTGATCAAAAGAATAGAGAATTCAATCAACAAACAGCATAAAAGTTTCAATCAGCATCTAAATTATATTGAACAGGAAATTAACGCACAGAGAAGTGAAATTTTAAGCGCCGTAAGATCAAATGATTTCACTCTATCTTCAGTCATAGCCAACAGCGTCTTGGTAAACCTAAAAAACATCCAAGAGAGACTAGTCCATGCCATAACGAATGTCTATCAAGGAAGATTCAACTTCCATCTTCTAACTCCAGATCAGCTAAGAAGCGAGTTGAATCTTATCACTGGGTTGTTATCAAAAGACTTGACCCTCCCAATAAATAATATTCAGTCTGACCTATCACGTATTTATCACTTACTCATTGTAAAAGCAAGAGCATTGAAGAACTATATCATTTTCGAAGTTAATATACCATTGGTGAGTCGAGATAACTTCGAAATATACAAACTATTACCAATCCCACAGAAAATAAACAACAACTCAATAAGTATCATTCCCGTATCAGATTATGTCGCTGTAAATATACAGAAAGATTCTTATGTACGTATGTCCGATGTAGCTATACAGAGTTGCATTGAATACGACATTGACACTTTCATGTGCACATTAAACCAACCCGTATATCACATGGGACCCGACGATGAGAACCTCTGCTTAAGAAATCCCTTATCAAATGAGTGTGAAACAATAACAACCGTTTGTAAACACACCTGGGCAGAATTACGTAACATGAATACATACCTATTTTTCTGTTGCGGGCAATGCACCGTACGAGTCATATGTGAGGATCATGTTACAGCAAAGCAATTAAGTGCGGCAGGAATCATGACAATAAGCGGAGATTGCATTATAAAAGATACTACATTTACGATTTATCCGCATAAGCAGCGATCTAACAATTTGGAAAAGAGAGATGACATCATCAAAATCAGCATCCCTCCTATCAATGACGTAATTAACTTGACTATTCCTACATCCGCTATCGCCTCTCAAATGCTATCTGAGAATGAGACTATCGATCATCAAAGGGATCTAGAAGAGATCAGTAAGCAGATACAGGAGATGAAAGCTAGTGCTTCAGATGGAGTCCTGACAGATCGAGTCTCCTATCATGACGTACACCACTACGTCGCCATCTACCTAGTGCTGGTCGGCGGCGGCATCGTGCTCTTCGTCGTCGTCGCGCGGCGCCTGCGGGAGCGAGCGGGGCTTGCGCTCCCTGCGCCGGCGCCACGGGCGGGCGTTCACGCTCCCCCCACTTCGGTTCAGTGTATCAGTGATAGTGTTGTGAATCAGTGTAGTGCGATCAGTGCTAACCAGTGCGAACTAAGTGATATTAGTCATATTAACGTGTCAAGTGCGCGTGTCCGCGATAGGGCAACGTCGCCCATTCGTCAATCAGAGTTTAGCTCTTTGTAGTTTTGAAACATTTTAGTGTATTGTTCTATCACCTAGTATTAACTAATTTAAGTGAAATTGTCCTCACCCTTGTCTCATGTCATCTCTCGCCTAGCACTCCATCCCTCATCTTGCACCTTTGTGGCCCGGGAGCATGTACGGGCAAGCGCGTACACATTGTCGCGTCACCATTTTTACCTCATACTGCGCTAATTAGCCAGTGTGTGTTCGGCAATCAATCGCATCGATCGCGTACTCATTATCATTCTATCATTTAGTCGTAAGACTCGTTCTATCAATATACCTATCAGTTCTATCAGAGACTTTCAATTCTATCACCTATCAACTATCATAAAAAGGTGTGCAAACCGTACAAGTACCTTCACTAACTTTCTCATAAAGTTTTCTCAAAAACGGGCAACGCATCCGTGATCGTAGTCGCAAGTGTCACTCAACATCAGGTCACATTTGCTGTTTTGCCTCCCTTTTTCATAATAGAAAAATAATTATGTTGCATTAGATCTAGGGTATGGGTCCCGGGACTTCGAGCCACGAGTTTTTTTGCAATATTATAGTCGTCTCGGTCCCAGGTCGTGTCGAGAAGAGGCAAGATTGTCGTAATTTTATTGAAAGCCATGAAGTCCCGGGAAACTCTATCGAATCGGTGAAATCTGCCGTAATAGCATAGCTCTGGCTGTGTTCCGGCAGTATTCATGGGGAGCCAGTACACATGAAATCAAAGGCTCGAAGATCAGATGAGTCTACAGTCTGGCAGCACATTGAGCGACGCTTACTAGTGAAGTGTCCCTCAATGGAATAGGCCGCAGTGGCTGCTTACCATCTGGTGGACTGCGTGTCTGTCTGCCAACTGACTTAGTATAAAAAAAATCGATAAATATCTTGTCCAATTGTTGATCTCTGCATTGGGTATTTAATATCGCTCAGCTGGCAATACCTCCCGAATGCCGTCGCCCGCGGCCGCGGCGGCCACAACACGGTTAATTACCGTTGTTTAGCGTTTGTTTATCTGCCCTCTGAATACTAATGCCCTCGATACACCCGGCTCGGCTCACGCTGCAGTCGTGGCCTTCAATCAGGACGCTTGCAACCTGCTTGGATTGCTCAGTTTCACCTGTCTATCCCTTACTGAATTCGTGTTACGGTTTAGGTATAAAAGCCACCAAAAAGATTTTATCTACATCCATACCATAATATGTCTATTTTATAGTCAGGAGCGATGAGCAAACGCCCTACATTTAGATATAAGTATCTGTGGCTGCATCGTAATGTTTACATTTTAGTATCGGTAACCGATACTTTAATTACGTTCAAATTTCGAACGTCTTCTTAAAAAGTAAAAATTAATGGATTTGAAGCTAACATATGTAAGCAAAACATCTTGATGTATTTTCAAAGGTACCAGGAGAGCATAACCGCAGCGTAACTATTCATTAAATCAAAGTGTTTGAAAGACGCGAGCTAGCCTAGCTTCTTGTTCTTCTTTGCTCTCCTGGTACTACGGATTATATTCCACGCGGTTTCACATCGATCCTGACTTTAAAATAGACATTTATTTATCGTATGAATGAAGATAAAGTTATGTATGTGACTGTACATAATTAGGCATTAAAATACTCATGTGATCCTTTTATGAAACTCACTTCGTTCTTTTCATAAAACCACATTCGTATTTTAATGACCCTCATTATGCAACAGTCACATAAATAACTATTTAGTAGACGTTAGTAGTAGATGGACGACAGGTGTTCGTCAAAAAGGGTATGACCAAGGTAATGACCTCACCTTAGGTAAGGTTTATACAACTTTGAGATCTTGGACAAAGCAAGGTAACGCCTCCTGTACCATTTTGTGCCTACAATGTCCAACTTAGATTTATAAAAAGTTGTTTGAAAAGTAAGAAAAAAATGTCTTTTGTACGATGTAAAAAAATAATAGAAAAAATAAAACGAAAAAAATTATTAAAAAAAATTACACCTACAACATAGTATTCTGATCATGAAGTTCAACTTCACGCTAATGACACATTACATCACATAGCAATAATAAAGCACTATCCGGTGAAGCAAAACATAATTGATTTAAAATTCTTGCATTCGTGTTACATAGTAGCAGAAATAGCGCCGCCATCATCATTGATCAATCAACCAATGGCAAGCTACCTCACGATGTTTCCACCAATCAAGACTATTTGAAAACGCATAAAGTTCCTCGAAATAATTGCTATAGGATTACAGGCTCCCGCAGGGTCTAGAACTCACGACCTTACGGAAGCAAGATGAATACTATACCGGTAGATACCACTACTCATGTTAAATACAGCTGTATATTGCTGTTTAAATAACAGTTTGTTCAACGTAATGAGCTAGAAAGGTTATAGAAATGGAGTTGATATTACTGGAAAATACATTTAATTGCATCACGACTTGATTCTGTTGCTGTTGTTGCTTTAAGACCTTAGGATATTAAGTAAAATATGAGCCCGTCTGTACACTGAATTGCATTCCTCAAGATTCATTTCTGTCGTATACATCCATGCATTATAACTATTGATACAGTTAGAATCTTTGGCGAGTTTAAAAAATAGTGACTGTGATCTTATAATAATACATATTAGAAGTTCACACTCACTATTTTTTAAACAACTGGTGTCAAACTAGAGGAAATGTACATACAGTGAATGGCAGACCTACATACCCCAATTTGTCAAAGTTCCACTACCAATTTTCAGTTGTTTTCACTAGCCGAATACGCTATCCAGCAGGAATGTCACATTTTTTTTTGGTGTGGCGTTCGTCACTACATCTTTTAAAATATCCGCATACCAAAAATCACGTCTATTCGTTGCTCCGTTGCAACGAATAGAAGGACAAATAGAACATTCCACTTTCATTTTCTCATAGGAACTAAGAATTATCCCGAAATGCTTCGGTTTCGGGTTAGGTTCCCAAGCATTTCGGGTTAGTTCTTACTAACACCATTGTTAGATAAGGTCCTTTTCTGTTAAATATCAATAATGTTGTCTTTATTGAATATGGCAGATACTCGTATACTATATTTGACAGAAATGCCAGTAAAAATCAGAATTTCCCGACAGATCCACGCCATTATTCTTTCTGATTGCGTGTCACTATTTATGCTCCAAATGCCCAGATTCTCCACAGGGGAGCAGTAACGACGCCTGCTCGACGTCTGATATAGCACCGATATGCTCAAGACCGTTTCGATTGCCGTCAGGTTTTATTTACGACGGCCCTACATCGTCATTAACACGGCAGCAATTATTGCTGCTGGCCTGATATGCATACGACTTTGTAAGAGCCCAATTAAGACGATGCACAATATCATATGGCGATTGAGAGAGAGTTATTATTAGGTTTTTATTATTCGGATTTCAATGTCACGTCATGGTGTATTAAAAACACACTTTATCGCAAACGCAAACAAATAAAATTAATTATGGACACGGCATATTAAATGTCCTTTTGTTTATACATATTAACGGTGAGGTTTATCCTTTTTGCTTTTTGCGTAAAGTAGCCTCATGGAAACCGTGGATATTCTTCTGTATTTAAATGTGTACCTGTAAACTGTTGTAGTTCTTTTTTACAATGTTTATTTTATAAAACCACATCAGTCCTCTACATTGCCATTTCCAAACATTGTTTTGGCACTTGTGGTTTCAGCATCACTAAACGTTGACATATAATACACAAATATATGTAGATATTAACACAAACATACATAAACCCTTTTATTATGCACAACTCGAACAGAATCCACGAACCCATAACATATTTCATTTCGCACATACAATTTGGGTGATATTTATATTTTACAGTTACACAATAATTTCTGTTGTAAAGAAACAATACTCAACTGACAGATACTCGACTGGCTTGATATTACTAAATTACCATACAGCGATGATATTCAATTCAAATTACAGATATCAGCCAAGGCGAAATAGGCTGTAGTTTTGCTAAAATTCGTCGAAGTATTAGAATCGCTGGCACGTGCAGTTCCTGAGCTATTCTCTAAATTCCAAATATAAACTTAACAAGCAAAACAAACTGAAATTTCCACTTTATCGTCCCAAGGTGTTGTTCATAAAACATTACAACGCGTTGTGCCAGTCTAATACACAGCCCTCCCGGTTTCCTATTATTGTCACATCGTTATTTGCCAGAGGCGAGTCAATGTATTCGAATAATAGAAATCGTTGCGTCCGCCGTGATTCAGTTTTCGATAGGTTCGATATTAAATCGAGCGTTGACGGGAATTGAGTGTTGAATCGATTATTCGATTGTGAGTAATGTAGGCCCCGGGGGCAGCGTAAATAAGGAACGGGCCAACTATACGATACGATTTTACTGAATTTCATTACGGCTGTAATCGAGCGGTTCTCTCTGTTTCGATTGTTTGTTCTACCTTCAGGTTGCGAAATAGTAATGGGTAGTTAGGCTCGCTCGTTCTACGGAATCGATTGTTAGGTATTATATATTGTTATTGCCGTAAATTAATTCAAGACCCGTAAAGTTCCATTTTATGCGGGTCTTCAATTAAGTGTTATGGATTTTGAAATACCTAGTTTATGAATATATTTTCTATAATATGATAACCTAAAAAATGTCTACAACTGGATTTCATAAAGTTTCGAATCTCAAATAGAAAACGAAATCGCGATTTTATACAGGTTCATACTTTCAATTCGACGTGTAAGATTTTAAGTTTTTCGTATGCATTAGCATTAGGTAGGAGTTTTTTAGAGCCCGACGGGATAGCTACTATCTCCACATGTGAAATCTGCCACCATTACAGCTCTTGCTGTGTTTCGGTTATATTAATGAGCCTACAGTCTGGCAGCCATTAAGCGACGCTTCCTAGAGTCCCTCAATGGAGTAGGCCGTAGTGGTAGCTTACAATCAGGTGGGCTGTGTAATCTAGCAAAAAAAGCATGCATAGAAAATCCTGATACAAATTGATATTTTAATTTAACACCACAAGATACTTGCTTGTACACAATTTTCGAATTAACCCCGGCCCACTAAAAACATAATTCATTCATTACAAAGTTGCATTCCGATTTCAATTTGTGTGGCATCTACGTACGTGTATTATCATTTACATTACCTAGAATTGGAATTGCAAAAATAATACACCCATTTTAGTATCAAACATTCTAATCAATGGTCTTTAAAAGCAACTTAGCCATTAGAAGCTCGATAAAATCTGGTACATTTTAAAATTCAACGGAGGCCCGCTATACCGGCATTATTAAGCACAACAATGGTTGGTTGTGTGTTCTACCCTCGCTAAACAATATCAGTTAACAAAAGCAGGCATGCCGAAGTCTTATCATTAGAGAACTTTCCATATATCTGATGCATTATTTATGTGTTGCGATGCTAACGGGACGGGGTAATCTTCTAATGCAGAATACATCAGAGTAGCCTCGGGGCCAGAGATGGTACGATTTGCGGAATGCCGTTTGTTAATTTGAAATTGCTGTTTGTAGGAATCTCTATTTTGTTGCCGGTACCCCGTTGGATATTCAGTGGGGGAGCCCAATAATTCTTTTTTTAATCGATTTGAATCGACACCTGGACAAATAATGGAAACATTTTCTTATAGATGTGTTCGGGAACCTTCAAAAGATAAATGGAAATTTTTGCTTATTTTAATACCTATTCATTCTGAAATGCGTGCATCCCACAAAATGGTATGTGGCATGTGTAGACTTTAGTCGGTAGGGGGCCATTTTGGTGCCGAGCCCGCTTTCTTACTTCTAGACAGGCGAATGGTTTCCTCCACGATAAAAAAGGGGATTTGAGTTAAAAGTTCTGTATGGAACGCCGCGTAAGACGGATTTGAGGCGGACAGTCACTAGCTAGTGCTATTTATTATAAAAAATAAAATCATAAGTCAGTGCGGTGTTGTATCTTTGATCTAGGCCTAGTAATTTTGCGTCGCCAGCGGAAACGCGTTGCTCTATTCTAACGTGATACACATATCGCGACTCAGTAGTAGGTCCGTAAGGAGCTGCCGGATGTTTCTATTCCTTACGCATCGCATTACAAGACTATTATCATAAAGCATAGGAAAAGTGGATGATATACAATTTATGACAAGAAAGCGTCAGAGACAATGTCTTTTATTATAGGCTCAATTTTACAGTCTGTTTACCATAAGTTGTCCTTTAGCCGCTATATTGGCAGCATTGCCTACGCTTTGTAAATCTGTCAAAAAACAGATTGAATGTATTGAAAAACAATAGTACCAATATAGCGGCTAAAGGACTTTTTATCGTGAACGATCTGTACGATAGACTGTTACTTATATCAAACTGTGCCTTGATGTCGTATCAATACCGTGTCGACAATTAAAGTGTCTGCGACAACAAGTTGAAATTGTGAAATATCGAACGAGAACCTTTCTGTTTAAAATTTTCAATTTTAATAATGCGAAATCTGGCAGATAGTGATAAACAATCTATGATTGCAAATCATTATTTTGAGGCAACGATCACCAAGGCGAAGCAATTCTATGCGATAGGTAATTACGAGTATGACTAAGAATTTGTCAGCAGTCAAGACTAAGAATTTTACAACCTCTCATTCTTCAAATTGCACTGCAATATAGCATTTCTTTAAGAAAGCAAGTGGTTTTGTAATGGTTTCCACTAGAATGTTTGACAAATTAGTCAGATTCCAATTTGATGATTTATCAAGGAGTTGCATGGACAGCTGCACGAACCATTTCATCAACGAGACGTTCTTCGGTCAGAACAATCCTCGATTTGATTCTACTCGAATCTCAGAAAAACCTTGCCATCGGTAAATCGTGAGAATGCTGTTAACCCCCACCTCGAGTGAGCACAGGTGGCACTAGAGTAGTTATTTACCACAGTGCGGCTGGACATAGGAAGCCCGCGCGCCCCCAGGCGAGGCCGGTCCAGCGCCCGACAGGTGTTCAGTGCAGGGCTGTACAATGATAAGCTGCTGCTAAGTTTGTATTTTAGCATTATTATCCGTCCAAAAACGTTCATAACTGGACACAGACCTTCCATGGTTCTCGAAATTGCCACGCTAGTCTTTAGGATATATAAGTAACCTTAGTTCTAGCGACCTGGGGCTATTCTGTTCCAGCTTCCCACTAAACTCTCCTCGATTAGAGAATCACACCCGAAGAGAGATGAGACGGTGCGCGCCTTCTGGCGGTTGACCAGCACGAACCTTGGTCATACAGATATTATAATTTCTGATGCGATCACGAAGGGATACGCGAAGCATAGCTCTCTCTATTGCACCACTATTTATGACAGTACGGGAGTATCGCGAAAGGTTTAAGTTAAGTTTAAGTTAAGGAAAAAGGAGAGGAGCTCCTTTTTCTTCTAAGAGCATTGTCCTTTACAGTGCGTTGAGAGCAAAACACGACAGAAAGCGTGAAATGCGTATCTCTCCGTCAAACAAAAATCAAACACGCGTATTATGTTAGTTTGATCAAAGTTCGCAGGCAGCCCTAGAGCAGCCCTGGTTCCTGCTCTTACGTAATTATTACGAGCTTTGTAGTGCCCTCTGCAATTACTGCGGTGGGCTATGGAATGCTCCGCTGATCGTAAATCAGGATCTATGCAGATGCAGCGCCGTTTGTTGCCGTGAACCGTGCGAATGGGCAATAACTTAGCCGTAGATAATACTTTAAACTGCCGCTTACAGATTCAACAATGAAATATGTAATAAATACGCTAGTGTTAATGTTAACGAAACACTTTTGACATTTAGATTAATTGCTATTATATCTTGAGATACTTTCATATTTCTTAAGGTTATAAGAAGCATTCAACAATTAATTATTAACAGACATTTACCGAAAAAAAGTATGACCGGACGAGTCATTTGGATCGGTTTGGCCGAGTTTATTGAGGTTCATACCGAATGATGCAGACTTTATCATCATTGGTCGAATCATGTTTCGAATGTTTCGACCATCATTTTCACTAAGCATAAGACGAAGGGAACTGCTTTTGTAAACAAAACTAGTCCTTCTTGGAGGTTACATTATAGTAACTTATACGTTTTAGTTGACTGTTAATGAAGTTTTAATACCTACTATTGCCCACAATATCTGGATCTGTAGAAGGTATTAAGTGTTGAAACAACATACAGTAAATTCAATTGTGTTATGTGTAGTACTTTGCACAAAAACCCTTTTCCAATTTTTACGTTAACACGAAACAATTTTAACTATCCGGTTCAGATGCTATTAGGATAATACCTTTTGGAATGGGGCGAAAAATGACGTTAAATGCGCTTGTCCGTACCGTTAGCAACGCAATATAATTTCTGTGTGTGCATCACGCGGTTGACGTTATTTTTTGCTCAATTCCAAAAGGTATCCTAATAGCATTTGAATCTGATAGTACTATTGTTTGCTTATTTCCGCAACAATGTATGAAAAACGCTATTAATTTAAAATGACGAACGTGTAGCGCGCGCCGCATTAAATCCTGTTGCTCAGTTTCCCCGGTCGTGACTTCCCGCTGCTGCCGAACAAAAGACGGCCAATATGAAACGGAGCAATAAATCGTGGAACGGACGCCGCATCCCGACGATTGAATAAGACCAACTCGACCATCCTGGTATGTGCTGGTACATACGGCTCCGAGGGTCTGAGAGCGAGGGTTTTAGAGATGTTCTATATCATTTTTGACCGCCTCCGTGGAACAGTGGCTAAGTCGCTCGGGTATAAAACCCGGAGGTTGTGGGTTCGATTCCCACCTAGGGTCTGGTTGGTGGTATGGCTTTTTCAGAGTCCGACTGGCTAGCTACCAACCCCACAGGTGAAATCTGCCGCCATAATAGCTCTAACTGTGTTCCGGCAGTATTAATGTGGAAGCCAGTACACTTGAAATCAGAGGCTCGAAGATCAGATGAGTCTACAGTCTGGCAGCACATTGAGCGACGCTTTCTGGTGAAGTGTCTCTCAATGGAATAGGCCGTAGTGGCCGCTTACCATCAGGTGGGCTGCGTGTCTGTCTGCCAACTGACTTAGTATTAAAAAAATATCAAAGAATCTGTGCTCGATCCAAAAGATAGAATTGGTGCTACTCGTATATCCCGAAGAGCAATACAATATTATAGATCCCGAAGTACAATAAACCGGGACAATGCAGCAGTGAAAAGCTGTCTATGGAACGATGCAATAAATCGAGTTGATGACTTTAGAGTTTAGACCAACTCTCCCATTTTGGAACAGAGGAAGAACTCGTGGCGTGTCTAATACCAAGCTCAAGTAAAATTGGGGAAATTTGGGTCACCCAGAAGTCGTGTTAGTGTATCATCCCGCTTCTAGTTGCAAAACTTCTCATTTTAAATTATGTAATTATAGCGATAAAACTTCTTGACGAGGATGGTTTCAATCAAAGATGTCATCAAGAGTATGGCAGCATATAAGTCAACGGTTGTTAGTAAAGTGATTCGCAATGGAACATACAATCACATAGATAGCTAATCATATGATGGATTACGTGTACGTCCCATGGTAACTACATAATTATCCATCTTGATTCTTAAAGATTTTAATTTAGGTTCCAAATATGTACACTTTGAAGCGGAAATTCGTTTCGGATGCAGTCCAACATCGTAATTAAACGTTTGAGACTTCAAATTCGAATCACCATACTCTAACGACCTAAGACGCACAGTGAATAATAGTCGGCTGCAGATTCCTCGGATACTACTACTACGCTCTTGAATTATGAAACTGGGAGAGTGCAACATCCATATTCAGTATCTGAGTTTAGTCGGCTAAACACGCATGAATAATCTCGAGGTTCTCTAAATTCCGCCATCAGACTGCGGCGACCATCTCTGATGTATGTACGTATAATGAAATACACACGGCAGTTTGTGATGGCAAACTTTGCACATTGCTTTTTGCATGTGATTTACTTTAATGTGGTGAAGTGAGAGATAGAGCGGGAATAAGATGGAGATAAGAAAAGTTATCATTAATATGAAATGCTTAAAATTTTACAGTTTCACACTGTTATGTTATAATACTTTATTGCATTTATTTCTGCAGGTATCCTATTTTCTATTGTACCTCGACCACTGATAAATATGTATGTTCACTTTAAACAGATTCCAAGTTTATTTTTATTTTAAGTTGAAGTGAAGTATCAGCCTTTTAATGTCCCACTGCCGGGCAAAGGCCTCCATCATTGAGATCAGGTCATCACTACATTGATAGGCACTGGCTTACGCTTACCAAATGCGGATTGAGAATCACCAGCCCAAGAGGTTTCCAGAAAAACCGACACAAATTTTGCTCTACCCGGTAATTGAATCCAGAACCAAAGTGACCAACGATGTTTTATATTTACTTATTGTGCGCAAAGGCTGTGTGTCCATGACGGCGTACCTCCGGACCTGCACAATGCAAGGAGGGAGTATTTCATAAATGCAGCCGAGCCACGCGCCGACATTGCACTCAAACTTAGCTTAATTTCTTCCGACCGTACCGTTGGCAAATTAATATGCATCTGCTATTATAATTTATTCTGCTAAAGTTATTCACTGCGCTATCAGATTATGTAGCCAAGAGAGTAATTGACACACGACATTGAAAAAAAATATTGTATTTTCTCTTTTCAGAAATTAAAAGGAATTAAATAAAAGTTGTATAATGCAATATTTTACTTCGGCTGAATTCAGTTTTACAAGGCTCTTCCTTGACATAACGTAACATGATAACTGGATCATCATTTCAAAGCTAGTGAATAATAGAATTATTAAGTTACCATCTCTGTATCAATGTAATGAATTATTTATAATGATCACATCTGTAAGGCTTTGTTCTAAATTACTAAAGCATTAATCTTTCGAGCCCCGGATCACCAGACACAATAGAAAATCTATTGTTACGCGGCACCCGAGTGCCGGTTCGGGATTGAGTGGTTAACATTTCAGAGAAACAGTAGATATTTTATTTTCTATCGAAGTGAAGTGTTTAATTTGAACCTTTTATAGCTCTGACCAATCCAATGTGAGCAAAAGAACGGAAATTAAAAGACGAATCCAATTCCAACGAAGATATTAGCAAGAAACACCCCGTCAATCGTCCAAATGGGGCGTTTGACAAAAACTCTAACAAGTCCATAGTTATAGATGCGAAAGATGACGATTTCCAAGCGATAAATCACACAGGCCACTGTTTAAGGAATCGTTGTACATGTCTTAACAAAGATTCCTCTGCTTATTTAGAGGATGTTGTAAAAAAGTGTCCTATCAGAGAATTCCTACAGTTATCGATAAGTCAAAGCGCGAGATATGCATTCGTTCATACTTGTTTTCTTACTATCGCATTTACATTTTGATTCCTTCCAGTTATGAAGTAATGAGTGGAAATATATGTCGTCATTTATGTACTGAAAGTGACTATACTGGGTGTTTGTTGATTCTATGTAAAAAAATACCTTTTTGACAAAGTAATAACAAGCTGGATTAGCATACAAAAAATATTTCTATATAGTTTGCCTGGCTCGTACTGCTTATCCATAAACCTAGCAGATTTCTTTATAAAAAAAAAGTAATCGTTATTATGGCAATTATGAATATAAGCCTTATCTATGGACCATAGTCATACAGTTATGTCATCTCAATATGCCGGCTATGTGCCATAGTAAATGTAGATTCTTTCAGTATTTAAATTTTAAAGGTATAACACAGACCTAGAAATGAAATACTAGGTCCAAATACACTTTTTGTAAATTAGTCCAACTTGTTTTGCTAACGGTACTCCAGCACAAAGGCTGCGGGGGCGTCGGGCACCGGGCCCACGCGACACGTCTCTAATTAACTGCGCCTCAATTAACTCCCAGACACGATTCCGCACATAATTGTCTTGCTGACCGTACTGCATTGTTTCAAGATTTATGGAGCTCGCTGCGTACTGTGGGACAAGCCGACGTCATCTTTGCAGGAAGTTTCAACGTTGTCTAATCGGTCTTCTATTGTTTTACTAGTTTTGTTTTAAGTTGATATACGAGTTGTTTTTATGGCTCTTGATTGATTTGCAATGGAAATTCATAAGTTTAGTTTGTGGGAACAAATGGTTTTTGATTTCTGATAGAAAAAGTACTTCTGTTATAAGGTCTCCAGGGTTTCTTTACAAGAGGAGTTAAAAAAGACGTAGTAGGGGGTTATTTCCATGACTATTCGTTAGACATGCCTCTGTAAATTAATGGTACCTACGGTCAGTGACATTTTCATAGCAAGCAGAAGGCTACACGATTAAACGATAGCTATACGGACTATTAGGGTGATCCGTTTCTAAACAGTTAGCTAGTCATTTGAGGAGCTGGTTAGAATCCCTGACGCCTCAACTCTCAAGTCTTATCACTAAGTCTTTTTAGTACGTTTCTGTGTTAATGTGTCGTATTTTTTTATACCACATCAGATGGCAGGCACACACGTAGCCCACCTGATGGTAAGCGGCCACTGCGGCCTATTCCATTGAGGGACACTACATCAGGAAGCGTCGCTCAATGTGCTGCCAGACTGTAGGTTCATCTGATCTTCGAGCGCTAAATTTCAAGTGTACTGGCTCTCTCATTAATAAGCCATTAAATAATACGGTGGCTGTACGGACGGACTATACGGATCTTATTTTAGTAACTTAGGAATTGTTTCTTTAGCTATATTTACTAAGTTAATCAAGACATTGTTCTCTCGTGGACCCCACGTGCTAATGAAGCCATATAGAGTGGACATGGATTCATTTGCAATCCTAATTGCCTTGACAACTTAGTCGATGGGAGGTACAAAATTAGATCCAATTAGAAATGAAATAAATTAATTTCTTCAGCAAATAGATTTCTTAAAAATACTTTTGCACGTCAATATTTTTTTCCCTGCCAGCACTTCGACGTCAATAGAATAGAATAGAATATTTTATTCAATGGCCTGTTGAGGAAAGAAGTGCCGCAAGAAACACAACAGTTTGCCTTTTAAAAAAATAATAAATTACATAGTTTGGGAATTTATTGGGATTTTATAACATTTAATAATTTATTTTGCACTTCATCACCAAGTTGACTTATCATTATTTGACATTACGCTTTGTAATTTAGTATTTCAAAGGGCCTTTGCCCTACTATAAGACTTTCATCGTTTAAAATCTTTTCTTTCTTTCTGTAGCAAACCGATTAGTATTCGTTCTTTCTTCAAATAAGTAACAAACGAAACCAATCGTACTTTTTTTCTTATTTCACCTTCCTCGGCCTTGTTTTGGTTTTGTTGTTTCCAAACGATTTGCTGCAATGTGTTATAATGGGACTCCGCTTAACTTGATCAGCAAACATCAAGTCGAAAATTTCTATTATTCCTATACCTATTTCTATAATATTTCTACTAACTGATGACGGAATGCACTCAACCGTGATTCCGATTAGTATTAAATCCTGCATCACACATTCAAAGTATCAACGACAATGCATTGGATGTTGGTCACAACACATACAACCACAAGAATAATATCAATGTAGCTCGGAAAAGATTTTCCACATTGGATCTCGTACAAAGTTCATGCACGTATTCTTACTTAACATACGAGTTTCTTAGATCTTGTTCACGAACACGAAGACGAATCGTGTTTTTCACGAATCGTTTTTTTCACGATTCGTTATTTTTTTGACGGGAGCAATGCTTTTTAAATACCATGTTCACACGCTTCACGAATCGTGAAAAATGACGGATACGGATACGTTTTTTGAAAAATCATGATTCGTGAAAAATCACGTTCCTACCTATTGGCTTTTGAAAATCTTTTGAAAATATTTTGACGAATCGTGAAAAAACACGATTCCGTATTCAATGTGAACTTCTATCCGTCAAGGCGTATCGTGTTTTTTAAAGAATCGTCAAAGACGTATCCCGTGTGAATGCGCCCTTACAAAACCTCAAGAAGATGCAGCAAGTCTGCCTAGAATACTAAAATATAGGCCAAATTCGATCACGGCGCAAAATCCACTAGACCCTTAGCCCTTCTAATTGTGCTGGCGAGTGTACCGCATTGTTCGCTCTGATTTATCGTGCGCAGACGCAGGCAGTAACGACTCCTGCGTAGGGTGACCATATGGAAATATCAAAAGTCCTGTGTAATAGGTCCAAAGCCAATGGCAGAACATTTAGATTTTGTCGCGAACGTTAAAAATAATGTGGAAAAAAACACTCAGTGTTTGCTTTTTGTACTACGCGCCACACGCACGCACATTATTTAATTACTCATAAAAAAGTTAATATTTTTTGTTTTGTTCTTGTTCTTTCTATATTTTTATAAATAAAAAAAATCACCTATGTGTATGTTACATTTTGAAAACGCCTTAAGTCCTGAGATTTGTCCAAATTGTTGAAATCCGGCCGGAATCCTGACAAATCCTGAGACATGGTAACCCTACTCCTGTCTGTCCGATGCTATCGCCGAGAAGCGCGAATCCATCAGTGTCCGAATTATTAAGTGTGGCTAATGTTATGATATCATCTAAGGCTTAGCGATTAAGCAGATTGAAGTGCTTCCTAAATGAAGTTAGCGTTTATAGTATTCTATATATTTGCGAGTGGACTGATGATCATGATTTGCCTGACTGACGAGCCGTTTGGTGTAATGGTCGAGAAGTCGGCTGTTACACCAGAGGTCGCGGGTTCGATCCCCGCACGGTACAAAGTATCGGTCTGGTGGGTGTTACTACTTAAATTATATGTATTTAAAATTAAAAAAAATATATATATAAGGTAATGAATGTTTATCCGTTGTCTGGCACCCATAGCACAAGCTAATGCTTAGTTGGGGCTAGATGGCGCTGTGTCCCCCTGGATATTTGTGAAGGAAACTAAAGGATTTGAGGCCCAAGTGATTTTAACTATTGTCTCACGGAGGCAGTTAAACGTCACCCTGACAACAAGCTTCTCATTATTTGACATAATTGTAAATCCTTTCCCGCAAAAGCACGGTTCAGAAACTTCCTTATTGGAGGACAGTACGGTGTCAAATCACGGGTCCCTAGCCGTGAGTAATGTCAACATTAGCGGTCGCAACTCATAATCAGAGTGCACCTGTCAGCCCCGCGTCAGCCCACGTGCGCACGCGCCGTTTTATGTACAGTCAACAGCACATCACGGTATACACTTGCAGTTCGATAATGGCGCTTATGCCCCCGACATAAGAGCGGTACAAAGTCCAAAGTGTTACGTCTGACGTGCTGTTGACTGTACATTCAATGGGCGACTTTCTGACAGGCCATTTAAAAAAAAGGCTTCCAAAAGCTTCACTAGATGGCGTTGAACGAAGTATGTACATCTTTTGTTACCTCTGGTTTTGTAGCTATAGCCATAATCTTTTCTCATTCTTCTTCTTAATGAATGGCTTGCTTTGTGTTTTTTATTCGGGAATGAAAATGACATCTGACATAAACAAAACGTTCCGTTTTATGAAATAAAAGTAATGTCGAAGTAAACTTTATAATGTTCCGTTCATTGTGTCTGCATAGGTGGAACGGCGCCATCTATTGAGAACTAACAAAACCGGCTGTCAGAAAATCGCCCATTGCTGCCATTGCGCCAACATCTAAAGCATTTTTTACGTATTTTTGGTAAACGAAGGAGTGTTTTTCATTGTATTTACGTTGCGTACCTTTCTGTTAATTGAGGGGCTGTGGCAGCGTGAAGTAGATAGTTCGAATAGAGATTTTTCTACGCGCGTATTTACATCACGGCGAAGGTCTATTAGGTCCCACAGCAGGATAAAAGCCTAGTTATTCACCACACGTGCCAAATGCGGATTGGTGATCACAAATCCGAACAGTTTTTCAAAATATCGTTGGACTCCAAGATGATGGCCAGATACTTATTACATTAGGACGCGTTAAATATCATATATTATAGGTTCCCACATAAATTCTATTTTTTAATTGACGCTACCATCTACGGTCATATTGAGTAATGTCAACATTAGCACGGTCGCAATTCCTAATCAGCGTCCACCTGTCAGCCGCCCACGTGCGCACGCGTCGCTTTTCATTTGCGCCAGGGATCTCAAACATTTGGACATAATATTTATTTTATTTATTTTTATTTTATTAAGGAAACAAACAGCATACAGTTTTACAAGTAGGTTATCGATAAATGTATGATACTTTAGCAATTAAAGTTTCCAACGCTAGTTATTACAATATACAATGTTGATTAGACACTTACAAAAAAAAAGCTAGCCATACAGTTAAAAGAAATAAGGTACTTTCAAAACAATTCGTTAACTGCCAGGGCAGTTAACTAATTGTTTCGAAAGTAGCCTCCTGAGGATATAAGGGATATAATATTATATAATTATTCTAGCGATAATACCGCCTATATTGTCCACATTTTTGTTCTTTTTATTGTAAATTTTATTTGTTTTTGTGTGCAATAAAGAATATTTATGTTATGTTATGTTATAGTTACTAAGTTAACGTTCGTTCGTTAGTTGTTTTTGTAGTAGTGATTTAAGTTAATTGTACCTGTTCAAACCAGGTATCTGATACAACTATAGATATATATATTTTTTCGGGTCAAATTGCAACTGGCTTACAAATTAATTTTTCGGGTCAAATCGCAACTGGGGCATAACGCCACTAACCCGATTTAAGTAGCAATAATGTGAAAAGAATGATTTGTACGAACGAATGGTTTATTAAATACAATTTTTAGGTTACTTGTTACTTCAAAACTAACCTAAAAATTTCAGATAACACACAAAATACTGGGGTGTTGGATTCCAATGTTAGAGTGCATAAATATGTTTTTTTTTTCCACACAGCGCCATCTAGTCCCAAACTAAGCATAGCTTGTACTATAGGTGCTAGACAACGGATAAACATTACATTTATGCTTTTTTTTTGTAAATACATACATATTATACAAAGAAACACCCAGACCGACACAAACATACATGTTCATGCACACAAATGTTTGTCACGTGCGGGAATCGAACCCGCGGCCCTTGGTGTAATAACCGACTTCTCAACCATTGCACCAAACAGCCTGTCGGCTCGGTGTCTGTTAGTATCGTTCTGGGTGTTTATATGACAATGTATAAAAGGACGTACTTGAAGAAAAATATGTAACTTATGTTTATTCGTTTACTGACACCTATAGCTGTGCTTGAACTGCTTAATTTTAGGTTAGCTAGACTAATCTTTGTGAATAGAATCAGGAACCATTTATTTTGAGAGTTACAAGTACGTAAGGTAGGTATGTGTAATGTGAGGTAATAATGCTCACAATTTATGTATACTAAATAAACAATTCTTTAAGTTCTAGAATCCTATCAACTTTTAGTCATTCTGTGTAATGGAACATTTTGAAAAAGTTGTTAACCTCTGGTATCCTGCGTTTCTGTCACTACGTGCTAACGTTATTAAGACTGATGAAGAACGCGTAAATTATACGGTGTGCAAGTTCACACGCATTCTTGTCTGTGATAATCTAAATTGTATTTTATCCATGCCTCATGCTTATTTCAGCTTTGTGACACTTTTTGGATAAACAATTGGAGTTATTGTGTTTTCGGCTATATGTCGTTTTATGTTAAAAATTGGAATTTGTAAGTTTTATGTCATAGACTGATTCGTTGAGGAACCGACGCTCAAATTGCCATAAGGCTCTTTCGATTCTGGAGCATTTCATTTCAATCATGTTGTGTTGGCTGAAATTTTTTTCTGGACCATAATCAACATAATAATATTTAATCCAAATTCCTTCGGTATTCTTTACGAGAAAAAGTTACTTATTTCTTATTATTTTGGCCTTCGATCCTATATTGGTATTCCTGCATCCTGGAACTTACTATCATCTCAAGAATGTTACCCATTATGCCAGAACAGGTTACCCATTATAACAACAATTTAATTCTATTTATTGAAAATAGAAAAAAAAGGAACTGAATATCGGTTAATTCGATTGGATTAAAAACTTAGGGTATAACTCTGACTCAAAAAAAAATCAATCAAATCAAAATATTCTTTATTCATGTAAACTTGTATCAAGTACTTATGAATCGTCAATTACAGAGTGACTCTACCACCGGTATCGGAATGCAGTCATCTGCCGAGAAGAACCGGCAAGAAACTCGACAGTTACTCTTTTTCATCGCCATGTTTGTTTACAATTTGTTTGTTACAATTACTGATTAGTTTTAGAATACCAAGCCATACAGTATAAAGTATAAGAATGAGACTATAATCGAGAAAACTATAATAGTGTTCTATCTTCCGCTAAACATTACTTAGCTTCCGTGGCCTTTCCCTGGCTAAATAATAAACAATAGCGTCCTTGCGATAGGACAGCGGTTCCACAAATCAGCGGAATCTAATCAGCTAAGTGGCGGTAATGCCGTCGTGACAAGCGGTCTTGGGATATCTGCGCTTTAATGCTTCGGCAGGACCGGGAGATAGCTTGGGGAGACCACAGAACGTGATTCATAAGGTTTTATTTACTTACCTAATATGAGCTTGAACTGGTACAGTGGTTAGAGCGTTGGGCTCTGATACCCGGAGGTCGTGGGTTCGAATCCCGCTGGGAGCATCACTTTGTGTATGTTTTCAGTTAGGTTAGGAAATTGCAGGGTTGAATCTCCTGAATGTCTGAGAAGAATGATGATTCCGTGCTTCGGAAGGCATGTTAATAAGCTGTTGGTCCTGCGCCTGATCTCTCTTCGGTCGTGTCAAACTGCTGTCTCACTGTGTTATGAGAGTGAGGGAATAGGGAGTGCACCTGTGTTTGCGCTAGAGATGCAACGGATAGTTGTTTGGCCGGATACCGGATACCGGATATTCGGCCTGATCACCGGCCGAATATCCGGTATCCGGCCGCCTAATATTCGGCCGGCCAAACGACTAACTGTCGTTTCGGACACATTTTATTCGGACACAGTGTCCGAATTGACACTTTTTAATTTTAACATTTTTTCACTGTCGATTCGGACACCGCGATATAAATAGCTGTTTTGTACAGTCAGATAAAAAATCTTCCTAAGATTTCTTTACGTTATAAAAATAAAGTCTCAACGAAGCCTTCTACACGAAGCTATCGGTAGTGTTTCTAAAGATGACTGGGTCAAATGTGTGATGCATGCAGAGGAATTACAGGATCAGGATTTAGCCAAGGCAATTTTAAAAGATCAGAGAATACAGCCTCTGGTAATAAATTTACTCGAAGATGACAGCGCTCCTCACCCGTGGTACAACTGCGATGTCCAACTAGTTGTACCACGGGGAAGTAAAGTTACCCATGGTTCAACTGGTTGTTCTATGGGGAAAAATCTTTACCAATAGTTCAACTCGAGTGAGTTGTTCTTTCCTTGGTCCAATTAGTTGTACCTACTACTGGGAATCGCTCCCGACCCGTGGTCCAACTGCTAAAATAAAGTGATCCATGGTTCAACTGGTTGTTCTATGATTGTTGTGGTTGTCCCCCTTTAATCCTTGATTCAGAATACACAGCAAAGGGTACCAGGACAACATGACCTTAGTGGAGTTATAAAATGCGCTCCCGACCCGTGGTCCAACTGCGATGTTCAACTGGTTGTACTACGGGGAAGTAAAGTTACCCATGGTTAAACTGTTTGTTCTATGATTGTTGTGGTTGTCCCCCTTTAATCCTTGATTTAGAATTCTCCGCAAAGGGTACCAGGGCAACATGACCTTAGTGGAGTTATTTAAAAAGTTTACGTTATCCAGAAAAGTTATGTTTGATGAAAGAAGATTGCATTTGTCCGCCATTCCTTAATAGATTTTCAGACACGCATTAGTTCAAAAAAATCCACTTTGCTGAGAATTCTGAATCAAGGGTGAGTTGTTTTTTCCTTGGTCCAACTCCCTGTAATACATATCATGTATATCAGGGAGATGGATCATGGGGACGCACAACAATCATAGAACAACCAGTTGAACCATGGGTAACTTTACTTCCCCGTGGTACAACCAATTGAACATCGCAGTTGTATCACAGGTCGGGAGCGGGTCCCCGTGGTCCAACCAGTTGGACATAATTCAACCGTTTTACCACGGGTCATAATCATAAATATCAATAAAAAGGGGTGAACCATGGGTAACTTTACTTCCCCGTGGTACAACCAGTTGGACATCGCAGTTGTACCACGGGTCAGGAGCGCTGTCATCTTCGTGTAAATTTATTACCAGAGACTGTATTCTCTTATCTTTTAAAATTGCCTTTGCTAGATCCTGATCCTGTAATTCCTCTGCATGCCTCACACATTTGACCCAGTCATCTTTAGAAACATTACCGATAGCTTCGTGTAGAAGGCTTCGTTGAGACTTTATTTTTATAATGAAAAGAAAACGTAGGAAGATTTTTTATCTGACTGTACAAAACAGCTATTTATATCGCGGTGTCCGAATCGACAGTAAAAAAATATTAAAATTAAAAAGTGTCAATTCGGACACTGTGTCCGAATAAAATGTGTCCGAAACGACAGTTAGTCGGCCAAACGATACCTAAATTTTAGTTTGCCGGCGGGCTTCGTGCAGGTTTCAACCTGTTACGTATTGTAGGTTCGCGCGGACCCTTTTCTAGGCAAGAAACGAGTTTTATTAGGTCAGTCAGTACTCAGTGTACAGAACTATTTCGTTCGTCGAAAGACTTTTTTCAGAGGCAGGACTTGTTTATGAAAATAGGAGGAATCGTCTGTTACTCAAAAATGCAGATACCTAATCTCGTTTTTATTCAACACAATTTGCCGTTAGTTAATTTATTATGAATATTAAACTCTCTTTTTAATTATTTGGTAACATATAATATATTTGATTAAAAATTTACAAACGATACGCTACGATTGGTTGAATGGATACTAATGCTGATCGTAAGATTTCTTTACTACTTACTATAAATGAGGCTTTTTGATAAGTCTAAATTGTACGTTAAAGTAATACTAATAAACGAATAATAATAATTTGTTGTTGTTTTCTTGTATACTAACTATTTTTCAAAGTTAAATACCAAAAAAAAAACACTATCCGGTATCCGGCCGGATAGTGCGCAACTATCCGGTATTCGGCAGGATAGTAAAATAATGGCCGGATAGGCCGGATACCGGATAGCAACCGGATATCCGTTGCATCTCTAGTTTGCGCACTCACTTGTGCACTATAATAAAACAGGTATATCTTCCTTTTAACGCGTGTTTTAACTAAATCTCGTGCATGATAGTATCATGCATGACTCTTAATTTTATTTCTTTAAGGAAAAGCACATCAAGAGACTATGTTGCAAATAGTTTCTGAATACTCATTATCAAAACGCATCCATTTTTAAATGACTACAATGTTGCAAGTCTACAGTCGCAGTAGCTTCGCGTGAGCAAATTTAAAGTAGCATTCTGATATCTCTATCTAGTCCGCGGTTAGTTTAAACCGTGGTTTAGCGTCGATTGCTACAAATTTACAACGTACCTGCCCCGTCGTGCAGCCATTAATCCAGAGATTCAGCTTTACAGAATCAATGAGTGGTTTGCGTTAAAATAAAAAGTGTTGCAGTTAACGTAAATAGTAAATACTACCTTCTTTTATCTACATAATGTTGTGTTCAATATATAAAAATGTGTGTAATAATATAATAAAGGCGAGTTATGGTGCGTAAATGCATTCCCCTCCATAAAAAAAAGGCTTCATACAGGCCCTACATACAGTCGTTATAATTTAGTATCTAATAAAGAGTAAGGCAAGGACTATTGGTTGGGACTAATTTAAACAACACAGTTATCGTAAAGCTTAAACTACTTAAGAAACTCAAAATATCAGATTAATCAGCGTAGCTGTTCCGTATGGTTTAAGATATGTGCCGCCATGTGCGGGAAGGTTTTTAGCATAAAATTACAAGATCAAATTAATTAGAGACAGTTACATAATTAATAATAATAATAATAATAAATATCTCTGGACATTATTCACACAGCGCCATCTAGCCCCAAACTAAGCATTAGCTTGTGCTATGGGTGCCAGACAACGGATAAACATTACTTATATACTTTTTTTTTGTAAATACATACATATTATACATAGAAACACCCAGACCGATACAAACAGACAATGTTCATGCACACAAATGTTTGTACCGTGCGGGGATCGAACCCGCGACCTCTGGTGTAATAGCCGACTTCTCGACCATAACACCAAATGGCTCGTCAGTTAATTAAATCTTTAAGATTGCAGATAGTCACGAACACTGAATGACATGAGTTACAGCTACGAAAGTAACACTAAACTTGATAACGTACTAGATTCAGAGTTTTCGTAATATGCCGTTTAAGACTGGGTATCTTGGTAATTACAATTTATATGCATTTCTCCTGATTGAATCGAGATAGCAGACGAGTTTAAATTTCTTTAGGTTTTTGATTGAGCTATTTAAGAGTGTTCCCACGTTCATGGGCAATTGAATTGCATGCAGCGAGACAGCATTTTTGGGCAAGACAGTCAACAGCACAATACATCAATCTACCCGAATCTGTCAAATTGCTACCTTTTCAATTAAGACATATTGACAGATAAAAGGAGGCGCTCCTGGCGCAGCTGTGACAGTGGTAGTTAGCGATAACGAAAGTCAAGCTACCTACGCCGCGGTCGGTTAATGGATGGGTGACCATTCTGATCACATTTAGTGACATTTATTTTTTTCGAGCGTCTCCGTGCTTCAAAAGGCACGTTAAGCTCTTGTAGATACGAGTATTAGTTGTCAAGCCTAGACCGAGGCCATTGGCGGCTTGATTGACATCTGACATTAAGGACAATTTGAGATAAGGCTTGTGTCCCAGCAGTGGGAACGTATATAAGGCTAGGGTAGGTTAATCTATTTGTAAGTGTACATAAGTAATACAAAAAATCGTCGGTGTCAACTTAGTGATATTCGTAAACCAGCACGTGATTTTAAAAGTATTGGTTGCGTAACCATGATCCAATTATTCTGGTTACTTTGTTACGAGTTACGGAGGTCTGATGACATTTGCTTCAGTGTAATAACTGGAGTTGTCAAATCCGTACTTTAATCAAGCATACTCTGACTCAATCGAGACAAAAAATTGGTCCAAAAAAGTTTGTACTTAGATAAATTATTTTTATAAGAAAGATATTTTAGAGCAATTTTTTCATTAAGTTTCTCCGCAGGTGCATGTTCCAATAGTGTCGGACCGGCCATAATTGCAGGGGCGGTAGGCAGTGATTATGCCCGTTATGCACATACCCTTAAGCGTGTTTTTGCGTGATTGCCCTAACGCTGCCTATGTTGTTACTACTTACATCTTGGCCCTTGGCCTAAGTCAGGAGACGCGATGCCACATGTCAGATTTTAGAAAAGTTATTAAACTTCTTGGAAAGGAAACAAAAAAAAACAATTTTTTTTTAACTAAAACTTACTTTTTTAACCCTTTCAACGCCAATGTCTGATATATCAGACAAACCATTTTCGTGCCCACCACGCCAATGTCTGATATATCAGACAAAAAAACATGATCAAGAAACGTTGTATTTTTACTTGCCTGAATGAGTTGAGTATAACCTAATAATTTTTTGGAATTTTTTTTTAATGGTCGTGGCGTGTTGGGCACCATTTTCGGAAAAAAGCGTGGCGGGGAAAGGGTTAATAAATAAATGGACAACATCAACAATGATTTAACCCCAAAGAAAGAAGCGTAGGCACTTCTAGTATGAGAAACATGACAAACAAATATTATTTTCATGAATTGTTTTTTATTTGATTTGTTGAAAAAGAAGGCATATTGTGAGGTACAATTGATTGATTGGGGTTCTGCTAAGTGTTGCACAGAATTTTTTATTATGTGTTATTAAGTAAATATCGCGAATTCGCAATTGGCTTTATAGTAAATCCAAAGAATCCATTTTGTTTATCGTTTAATACAAAATGAAAGTTAATCATTTTCTATATTAAAATAAAATAGAAGATTTTCCCTATGTTGTGAAAACGCTTCTAAATTGTGCTAAGACGTAATGAGAAGCCTAGAGCGTCGCTCAATCAGACAAATCCACCGCAAATAAATATCGCGGCAACAGAAAGCTCGACCTGATCCATCGGTTTGTATTCGTTAGTGCCATCCTAACGATCGGTTGAGGTGTATTGAGTTTGTTGTATTTATCAAATCCAATTCAAACATTTATCCAAGCGTCATTTTCCTTAGCTTGCCAGGGTACGGACGCGCCAAGAACCAAGTGCCAAATCTTGGCACGTCCAGTTTATTACATTGCATTGGAGAGACTCCCATTTTGTCATTTCTCCGTAACCGTTAACAGGGGAACTACTTTTCCTGTAATTTGAAAGGAAAACATAATTTTGGTAGCAAAAAAGGTTCTTCCCGCTACAACAAGCTTTGCAGACCTTACTCACCGAAAGAAACAGTACAACAGCTGTCAGTTCTGTTATGAAGAGCTACTCATTGTGGTTTTCTGATGGGTGGTGCGGCTCTTCGAGTGGAAGAGCCGCTATGCTTGATCTCACTACTTGAATCAACTGAATATTTATTGAGTGGCGTGTTTACGAAGCGGGATATATCCCTACCCCATCTCTTATTCCTTAGAGTGAAAGTGACCTAATTCAAAATTCATGTAATTTTCGATTGTTCCATAAACTGACTTTAAAAAGCCTATATATTAGCTACCAGGAGAGTGCGCTGACCCTGTTATACTTAGAAATAGGTCACTTTATTTTTACAGGGTTCAGGATTATGCTTTTTAGGGTTAGTTTATGGAAAAATCGAGAATTACACGAATTTTGAGTTAGGTCATTGAGTACATTCTAACTTCAATTAACACGCACATAATGTGCTGCCCTGGAAAATTTCCTTAGCAGCATTCCTCGGATATGTTCAGTGAGATCTGTGAGTAAGTGATGTCTCTGGTGTTAAAAGCGTCCATTGACGACGCTAACTTTTCACCATCAGGTGGGCCGTAAGTTTGACCGCTAACCTCGTAATATCTTGCTTCAATTAACACGCACATAATCTGCTGCCCTGGAACATTTCCGCAGCAGCATTCCTCGGGTGTGTGCAGTTCTGTTGGTCTAGGTTTAATTAATTCCGCGGCACACGTGTAGGCGCTATCGCGATCATCGCGATTAGATCGCGCGATCGCCCAAGCGGTCAGGGGTGGCTGTGCGATGTTACTGGTATTTGTATTCAATATAATATTATTTCTTGTTGTCTGGCACCCATAGTACAAGCTTATGCTTAGTTTGGGGCTAGATGGCGCTGTGTAAATAATAATAATGTCCTGAGATGTGCTAGCCTTTCGGAAGTTTGGTAACAGCAGAAACTGGACATTAGGGCTCGCTAACTAATCTCAACGCAGAGTATAATGGCATTTCATTTTCAGTGATAAATTATGTGATGGACGGTACCTAAACCAGCGTCCCGCAGAAATGAGATATTTTTACGAGTAGAATAAAAGTTGCCTATATTTATTTTTAGCTTTTAAACTATTCTCGAACCAAAAATCACACACCTACCTAATAAAATGCATTTCCTACCACTCTCATATTTTTTGAAAAATCGCTTCATAAAATTTGGAACACTATTTCTCAGTCTTTATTCTAAGTTAGTTTATTTATGACAAAACCAGTTGTTCAAAATATATCGTTATAAAAGTAGTTTTAATTTGTCGTCATCCCTGACCACGTGACGCGCTGTCGATACCGCGGTCGATAGCGTCGTCGGCGCAGGCGCACCCTTCCGCCGGGGTGAAATGCGCACCACTTTCACACAACATTGCTATGGAAGGGACTTGTGACAATTTACCTAATTGTATAATTTATGCACTAGAACCATTCGATTTCATAGTCATTTACAGGGAAAGCTCGAATCTCTCTTGCTAACCTGGGGTTATGGTGCATAACGCATTCTCCTCCAAAAAAAAAAGGGAAAGCTCGATTCTGATCAAGTAAATATCTGTTAAAAACAAAGTTGGCATGGGTTTTGGTAACTACAACACTTTTTTTAAATCAATTCATGCAAAAAAAAAAGATAATTTTGATTTTTATTTCAAAGATGAACGTATTCATGAATTATTGTCAATTATGCAGTGACTTTTAACCATCTGCTTCGAAATGTTATCAATCGAGCAAAACCGGCAAGAATCTTGATACTCGTTACTTGTTGTATCTTGAATCGTTTTACTTAATCTTGATCTTGATTAATTGTTATTTGAAATAATTGTACCATAGTTACTAAAGTTGCGACCCCATTTTTTTTTATTCTGCATAAAAATATAAGCACACATTGCACGTAATTGTTGAGCATATATTTGCACATTTTTTTGTAGTCTCCTCAAGAAATGTTCCTATTACAACCATAGGTCAGATATGACTGATACCGTACTTTAATATCAAACGGTGGCGTTAAAACTATTTCTCTTAAGACATAAATTATGAAACGGCAGCCCCACTGAACTTTACAAGCACGAAATTGACTGCCACTGAGCGGAGCAATAAACAAAAGACGGGGCGAGACAAAAAGCGAACTCGATAAATTACTCCCGGCGCAATTTATTCAGGGTTCACGAGATTCGACGGCGATATCTAGAAGATTCGATTGGCGATAAGAACGATTCAGCGATAGCGTCGCACGGACATATGTTGCACTGACGTTGTAAAGTAGCCTTTATACGTTGCTCGCCGCGTTTTCTGTTTTCCGTATTCGATAAAGATTCCTGTTCTTGCATATATTTTTGATCGGAAATGTGAAATTTATTGATAAACAAGAGAATGCAGATACACTTAATTGCGCACAGTCGTTAACGGAGAATAGGACAGACACATAGCTTCGTGCTAACACAAATTAACATTTGAATGTTTATTCATTGTTCAATCCCCTTAAAGTATAATTTTAAAAAGTATTTTAAAGTGTGGTGTCATGCGTCACTTCACATGCGTGAGCTAAATGGTTTGATTCTCTTCACAGCTTCTAATCTATGAATTTTTCTATGTGCGTATTTACCACTAGCTTGTCAAATGACGGAAAACAGTTTTTTTTGTCTAGTTCCTCTTATAAGAGCTAGGGAGCTTAGGTAGCAGTAAAATATTAGCACACCCATCGAACTACAACTAGACTCGGTCAGAGTCTCCATCGTATACAGTGGGGATACCGCGCGTACGAACTAAGCGATTTGCTTCATCTTTCTTGATACGGACTGCGCGGGAGTGGAATTCTCTGCCGGGATCTGTCTTTCTTACACAATACAACTTGGGGCTCTTCAAGGCCAGAATTAACGGGCTTTTCCTAAGCAAGCGCGTTCCATCGTAGACCGCATAGTTGTTTAACATCAGGCAACTTTGTGGTCAAGTGCTAGCTTAGTCCAAATATGTAATAAAAAACTACTTTTTACGTGGCAATCCCTTCAAACTAATAACTGGACTTGCAAAATCTTGGATCACGGTGCAAGCGTGTCCTGGCTCAATCGGAACAAGCGGAGAGAAATAAGATTATAAGCCTAACATCACACAATCTGAGTCAGAAAACTCTGTGCATTCTGTATGGGTCCATCAAAGGTTCTATTCATCTTCAAGATTTGTGTACAAAATGTTACTATTATGTTGTAATTAACAAGCTGCAATGCCTAACCCTTTATCACTTCGAGGCGACCAAAAAAATTTAGTATCTAAGCTAGATTTCGGAAATCAAAATACGTGTCCTCGTCACGTCAAGTCGTGTCGGTATCGGAAATGTAAAGAAGGTCGTCCGTAGTTCGTGCTCGAGCACGGGCGAGCGATAGCGCGCATCGGCTGTCGGCGCGCGCTGTGTAGCGGCTTTCAGTCATTACGTAAGGAATTTAAGACTTTGCTGCTTGTTATGGGTTTGGCGTGAAGAAATTTACATATATTTTCATATTTATTCAAAAGAATTTTATGGAGGATTTAGGGTATTGGTAAAACTGAAAAACTGTCTGACGAATCAATAGGTTAATATTTTTACACGACCGTATGTTTTTGGAGCCTCTTGTTAAATCAAAGACTCCATTTGGTTAATTTGGTGTAAAAATTTTGTAAATATCACCTTTTTAGGCCTTTCCCGCTGCAAATTTTACAGAATGCCATTTTGCGTTTGTTTTCGTGTAAATATTATGTTTGTACGTCGTTTTTATTTTTAAGTACCCAAAAGTAATCTTTTTGTCATCGTTAACGGCACACACTATTGAAATGATCATTATAAACTACTTCAAAAGTCATGACCAAATGCAAAACAAGACCAAAATGAACCCACTGTTACCTCGTAAAATACTGAATCAACTTCAATGAAATATGACTAATTATAAGATGACTATTATGCACAATAAACCTGAGAAATGCACTGGAGTTATTATAGCAAATGATGTCAAGCGCGAGGGCATAATTTGCGCGCCCAGGAATAGAACCTTGGACGGACACACGCGAACCCAGAATGTTCTAATATCGATAAATTATACGAAATGCATCGCGGCTTGAATATGTAGCGTAAACACGAATATTCAAACATTGGGACACACAGTCGTATCGCTTAGAGAGTTTCTGTTATTTGGTCAGGGTGGGAAAATTAAGAAGCGAGTCCTTTGGTAGAGGAGTTTTCTCTTTCGAAAGAGGTTTCGTGAGGCAACTTAAAAAGTTTAAAAAGTTTTCTGTAAAGTATAAGTATGAGTGCCAGACGAAAGATAAACATTACTCATACTTTTTACACTTAGATTGAAATAAACAGATTTTCACACACACAATTTTTTTACCGTTTGGGGATCGAACCCGCGCCCTCTGGTGTAATAGCAGAACTTTCAACCAATACCTACACTAATCAAATCTTGGTGAAGAAGTTATCTATTATACCACAGGAGTCTATTCTTGTAAGGTAAGATCTCTACATTCTCTCTCAATATAACTTTACTCGCCATTTCGTATCCATTCGCGAATGGCAATTAAATGAATATCTAGGTTAATTGAAATCTCTAAAAAAATTAATTTCTCCGTCAAAAAAAAAGGCTTTCTTGTTAAACTGTACCTATAATAGAAACTACAAAAAGGGATTGAAGTGCTCTCTCGCTGCACAGTTCGCACGTGGGTCGTCACATTTTAATGGCGAACGCGTAGTTTTAATATTTTACAAGCGGTCGTTTGTGGTGGCGAACAAATGAGCTCGGTAGCGGCCGCGTCCCATGCAAATGGAATTGTCTTTATTGGACTTCAAGCTCGGCACGTAGGACCACTGTCTTTTTTGTTTGGTCGCATCCGAACGTATTCTGTGAAACGTTTGTGAATGTATTTTTTTCACGGGTTTCTTAATTTTATATACTCGGGGAAAAGCGTATTGGGGTTTTCTGTAAGGAATTTTTATGTTACAGACCGGACTGAAAATGCAGTGTCAACTTTACACGTGGCTAGAACAGTACGTGAATTCTGAATTACGCGTCTTTTTTTATATCACATTAGTTGGCAGACAGACACGCAGCCCACCTGATGGTAAGCGGCTACTGCGGCCTATTCCATTGTGGGTTACTTCATCAGGAAGCGTCGCGTAATGTGCTGCCAGACTGTTCTGGCTCCCACATGAATATTGGCGGAATACAGCAAGGGCTGTTATGGCGGCGGATTTCACCTGTGGGATAGGTAGTTAGCCAGTCGGGCTCTGAAAAAGTCCTACCACCAACCAGACCCATGGCGGGAATCGAACCCACGAACTCTGGGTTTTATACCCGAGCGGCTTAGCCACTGTTCCACACAGGCGGTCAAAGCGTCTGATCACTTTTGCTCGTGTTGCTGTCCTACTAGGCTTTTAGAGTAAGGGAATATTGGATAACATCAGCTTGCAGCTGCATCTTTTTATATAAAATAGAGAGGCAAACAAGCAAGAAACTATGGATTTTTCCAACATCCGAAGGTGTTCATTTACACCCATATCAAGCATGCACTCATTTTGAAGTAATACAGGCTCAATTACTAAGAAGATCGCCGCTAAATTTTGCGTGAGAATTGGTATTTAAACTCCTTATATGGAAGGTATATCACTATAACAGTCTATTTTAAGCCACAGTTAGAGCGCGTCATCGCCTTTTAAGTAGAAAATGTATAAAAAAGTATACCTACTGAACAAATATTTCACGAAACAGGAGCAATATCTCAGTCTCAAGTGTTAAATTTAGTGTGTAATAAAATGTAAGGAGTGCAACAATGTAGTTCGCCCACAAAACACTGTTCCTCGAAGGGAACGGCTT
Organism: Mecyna flavalis; assembly: GCA_949319885.1. NCBI lineage: Eukaryota > Metazoa > Arthropoda > Insecta > Lepidoptera > Crambidae > Mecyna > Mecyna flavalis. The sequence continues at coordinate 3,310,643 of OX439435.1, read as the reverse complement.
TAAAACGTTATTTTGACGTGATACGCTTTATGTCGCTGTGGGACGTCTCACGACATTCTTTGGATTCATGTTGGAGGTGTAATGTAGTGTTACATCCTTTTAACCACGTGTTCTTCACCATCAATGTGTTCTTAGTCACGAACATATAATAAACGCTCCTACCCTTTGACATCTTAAAGTGCTGAAACTTTAGGGTTCGGGTTACGGCGACTAAATATTTTATATTAAAAAGGGATCACTAACGCCCATGACACCTGAGACTAGAGCCTCAGATGCGTTTCCCGCCTTTGAGAAAAGCCCCCTTTATCCTTTTCTCAAAGGCTAAAAAGATGGGTTTCTCAAAGGGGGGGGGGGGGGGGGATAACGGTATTCTGTGTCACCAAACAAAGCTCAACAGCAAAGCTACTTTTTTTTATGTCAGAGGCGGCAAACGAGCCTGCGGGTCGCAATCACCTTGGTTAGCAATCACCGCCGCCCATGGACTGAACACCAGAGGGATCGCTGATGCATTGCCAGTCTAAGGGGGTAGGGGGGGTGCGGGCCTCCGGCACTCTCACAAACCTGACGAAACACAATAGTAGTCACTATTATTTCACGCTGGTGTTATGTGAGAGGGTGGTACTTTCTCGGACGAGCCGGCCTATTCGTACTGTAAAACAGCATGGCTCGAAATAAGTCGAGCCAATTATTTCGACTGAACTCTCTGCAGCATGGTTCTACACAGTAAAGTCGCAACAATTAAACAACTACGTAGGTCATGTATAGTAGACCAGGGGGCTTAGACAAGATGACATCGCTTCATACCTGGCGAATTTCGCTAAGTCCAATTTGTATGGATTTGACAGATGCCATAGAAAAGTCACGTGTTGAAAGTATGGGATTTGACATTCGCTTTCGCCAAGTGAGCTATAACGAACGTCATAAATGCCGCTTGTCTAGGGAGGCAGTCCAGGTTCCATAATCCTTTACTCATAGAATATTACAGCCTATCTATCTATCTAACATGATACGACGGAAGAAAGATCAGGCACAAAACTAAAAGATAACGCCGCCATCTTTCAGAGCTCAGACTGTCATTTACAATTTCTGTCACGAAAATCTATAGGTAAGCTAATCTTTGTATACCAGGGCAATCTTTGCCTATTATTATGGTCCCTGTACATATACATAATTTTAAGCTGATTTATAAAACCTAGCAACTTAGTAACTTAGCTATGTCCTACACGGCGTATTCCGTGAACGCATAATATGTTCTTGCACCGGTTATTATGCAAATCCATCGACAATTACCTGGTAATGTAACGGTGGCATAAGTGCTGGATAACACCCGTACTGGGAAGTAAAAATCCAGTACCTCCTACATGTAAGAGGGCAATAAACGTTATAAGATAAATAATTAGGGTGCACTGTTATTATACATAGTAGTTTCCTTTTGAAACCTTTATACCTGGAAGGGGAAACGGCTTCAAATAGAAGTTGTAGGTGTCTGGCAGATATCTGCACGTTATTTAAAGGAGAAAGGACCAGCCCCCCTAGACAAGCAGCATTTATGACGTTCGTTATAGCTCAATTTACGATAGCGAATGTCAAAACCCATACTTTCATCACGTGACTTTTCTATGGCATCTGTCAAATCCATACAATTTAAAGTTAGCGAATTTCGCCAGCTATGAAGCGATGTCATCTTGTCTAAGCCCCCTGATGAGCTTATCTTGACTTTGACCCGCACGGTACTAACATTTGTGGGTCCGGCCGTTATGCCCCCATTCCGGTTTGCCCCCGGCCGGTATGCCCCCACAATTTTAAGTAAATTTGTTCCAGTTTGCTGTTAAACTGTGGGGGCATACCGGCCGGGGGCAACCCGGAATGGGGGCATAACGGCCGGACCCACATTTGTGTGCATGAACGTATTTTATTCACAAATGTTGGTATCGTGCGTTTTATTTCGTATCGGTACGAGTGTTTCTGTGTTATGGTTTTTATTTGAAAAAAGGATTAACTAAGTGTGTGTATGTTAATTCGTCATCTGACCAGATAGACTAGATGGCTCTGTTTGAATAAATGAATCGATTGCAAGTGCGGACAGATGAGGTGAAAAAGACTTCGCTTCGTTCGGCGGTTCTTATAAATGTTCGTTCACCTTAAGTTTAAGTGCACTACAACATACCATTTGTCAATTGAGTTCTTGGACTCATTACATTTAGCATATTTTACGCCTTACCATGGAAGTTGAGTGCGCATAATACTACGTAAAATACAGGGGTTTGATAAACCCATCTTTACACGCGTTGACACTTCGTTTGCAAACATTTGCACGTAAATACGGCCGTGGAGGACATTACGCTGAATATTTACATGTTTGTGGAAGCACAAATGACCGTTTCTTAGCCTTATTGTACAGCAACAGCACATGACGGTAAACACTTGCAGTTCGATAATAGCACTTATGCCCCCGACATAAGAGCGGTACAAAGTCCAAAGTGTTACGTCTGACGTGCTTTTGACTGTACTTAGCTGGGCCAACGAGTTCGGCTGCGTGGGAATTGCCATCACCAATAAAAGAGATGGTAGGTCTATTTACTTTTCTTTAAGTTAATTTAGCCTTATTGCGAAAATCGCACTTGTCTATAGTCTATAAGTATTATAAAGAGGAAAGATTTGATTGTTTGTTTGTATTGAATAGGCTCCGAAACTACTGAATCGATTTGAATAATTCTTTCACTGTTGGAAAGCTACATTACTCCTGGGTGACATAGGGTACGTTTGATCCCGGAATTGTGGGGCATTATTGATAAAAGAAATTACGCACCGCTTGTTTATAAATAGCTCAGTTATAAAACCGTTACTTTGTATGATACTTATTTTTAGTAAATTAGTTCTAAGTTCAGCTTGAAAAGATGGACAGATTTTCAGATGCTTCTTTTTCTTAGGGATCTAACAGACGAACGACCCATCGTCCGCGACTCTCGACGACTGCGGTGAGCGGCTGTCGTTCGGGGCCGCAACGACAGCCGACGACCCTCAGCGACTGCCGTCGGGAGTCGCGGCGACCGTCAGCGGCAGTCGTCGAGGGTCGCGGACGATGGGTCGTTCGTCTGTTAGATCCCTTAGCGTTTCGATGGCTATGTCTTTGGACCAATATTCAATGTTGGGTCAGTACCCAACATTATCCCAGTGGATAATCACATAGTCACTTGTATGTAATATTCGTAATGTATTTTAAGCATACCATATAAAAACTATGATGTAGAAATATTTCTGGTTTATATGAACATTTTGATTTCGAACACAATCGGAGCCGAAACCACGCGTTTTCTACTCCGATTTTCCCTAACAAATACAATAACAAAATAGGACCTCGGAAATGAAGTATTCTAACTAGGATATCTGGTTTGTACAACAAAGAGGCGCCTGGAGGCATTTCCATTATGGCCTATACCCGCGGTGCCCGAGCGCAGCCGTGATGATATAGGCCAGGGATAAAAAGCCTTTCCGGCTGGCTGTGATGAGCATGCTTTAATTCTTCAAGCTAAAAAGTTGGCAGACTTGTAGTGTGACGGATATATCTGACTAACGGTGAGTCTGTGACTCGATTACACCTCAACGTCAGACTAACCCAATACTCTTCCTACGCCAAGCATTTGAAATCGCTAAAACTTAAAAATAAAAATGAATCTTGTTTAAGTTCTTTAAACTGCCACTATTTGATCACAAAATGAATCCGACACTCCCAAATTTCATTAAAAAAACCATGCTAAAATGTCTGTGTCTATTAACTTTTTACTATTCAACTTCTGAACAGATTCTTATAAAATTGAGGAGCCTAGAAATAGATTAAACTTTTATCTTGGAAATGTTATGGAGTAGGATTATTTGGGATAATCGCTATAGAGATGTTTTTTGACAGTCGCAGCTAGTAAAATAAAAATTACTTAAAATTCATATTGATAACGAAATGCCCTGCGGAGCATACAGTGGCAGCACTTTAAGCGACCCTCAATGACATTGACCGCAGAGGTCGCTTACCATTAGGGCTGCGTAGTGTAAAAACTAGTAAAGAGCCTTACACCAAGGTTGACTATCCCTGAAACAGTCCATCGTTGCGTCGACCTTTGATTTAGCTCCGCAGAAATGTTAGAAATTCTGCTATCGCAGTGGGAAACAAATTGTTAGTGCGCTACAAATACTAATTTGAGCTGAGAAATCGATGTGATAATAATGAGTTATTTATATGTCTTACTACTATAATAATGAGTTATTTATGTGCTCTGCCGTGATATCCGGTGGCATGCGTATGGGAGATATCAGTCTGTTGTGGCAATTATTAATTGCTCGAGATGAATATCATTTGTTATTTTATCATATCTCTTTGTTGCACATTTTGTAGGATTTGGTACGGCTTTTGAAGAATTGATATTATGCACAATATTTTAGATCGGAAATTGTAGAGGTCGCTGGGAAAGGCTTATGATTAATAGTGAACGATTATATAGCTGATATTATGTTAATGGCACTGACTGAGATTTGTATGTACTACTACTTTTGAATTTTACAGACTATTTATTATAACACCTCGGTGGCCATAACAGTGCTACGGATAGAATATTTAAAAGTTATTAATGTTTGAGTTGAACAATTGAAGCTAAAGGGCATAATATTATATAATTTTGATGTCCTATATGTATAATAACTAATAAGTATACATCGTTATCGCGCGGGCAGTTTGGGGGCGACGCATAGATGACCAAAGGGCTGTCACACGTATTTAACGAGTATTAGAATATTTGCATGTTTTTTTATTCTTTAAATTAAAGCCTTCCATGTCATGTATATTCCTTATGAGGATAAATACCTTATGAGGATAAATAGAATATTATTTCTATTTTGATATTGTATTCAAAATTGGGACAAAGTAGTGTAGAAGCGTTGTTTAAGTTAGCAACACTTTCTCTGAGGGTTGATTCAGTTCAGTAAGTCAGAAATTGACATCATACAGCTATAAATGAGTAATTAGGATAAAAATAACATTTTCATAAAATTGGTTAAGTTATCGAAACCGAAAAAAATCGTAAGGTAACATTGTTGTGTCAGTGGTCGATTTAGGATTACAAATAGATTCAATGCATAATATCGATTTAAAAATCGATATTTTTATTGGTCAAATATAATTTTAAAAAAAAGATCCATGCGTGGCAACCCTATTCATCAGTATCCACGCGTCGCCCCGAAACTGCCCGCGCGATAACGATGTATAATAATAAGTACATACATACATATTTATTTTTGTGAGATGTATTTTCTATGTTTATAAAAAAAACTTGTATCATTGCAAGTATCATGCCAATTTAGCTAAAGTTTAAAGCTCTACCCTAATCGAATACTCAAAAAGGTGAATAATACCCATTGCTTGCATCGAAAATTAGGTGCAAATGTGCGCTTACAATCCGCCTTCTACGGTCGCGTTTCCAGAGTAGAAGTTAAGATATTTTTATGGGTCCCTTACGGGGCAGCCCACGGCCACCATATCGAATATCTTACACATACCGACTGTGGCATAATATGGAATTTACGATCTCACTATCAAGCGCATCGCTAATAAACATCATGTTATATCATACTTGGATTTATGGGGCTGGTTAAAAAGCTAGTGATCTATAGAGATGGGTTTCTTGCGATAGAATTCTATTTGAAAGTACTTGGTCAGGCAATGTAATGTTTGATGCGATTACAATGTCCTTTTCATGTCAGTTTTTCAGAAGAAGTTGGGGAAAAAGAGATGCGATTCTGTTCGGTGATAAACATCTCTCGAGGTTATCTGTTTGACTTTAAATTGTTTATTAAATGTACCCTGTTAAATATATTATGGTTACAACGAACCAGGCATTTAATGATAATAAATTATTAACTCCATATTGATTGATTACCACTATGGTACCACTTGTACGTGCAACTTTTACTTGCGGCTGACTTCCGGGGTTCCGGGTTTGATTTCCGAGTCAGACCCATAACAAAGGGCACATGCAACTGTGATAAAAAAAGTTGCGTAGTTCACTTTACTCTGAGCTCATGAATATTCATAATAAACAGTTGTCATTTAGAATAAAAAACTTTTTTTAGCAATTTACTAAAAAACAGTAATTTTAATTTATGTTTGACAGTTTGGGTTGTGGGCTTATAGTCAGTGAGGACAAACCTTTTTTAAAAGAGATCACCACCCACATTTAACTAAAGACTCTATCTCACATAATTATCTCTTAGACGATCCCTAGACCGCCCCACAATACCAGAACACCCACCACAACAGTTCACAACTAAGATTGAACTGTCACTCCCATACTTTTACTGACAAAATCTAATTACGCTGCTGTTATCTGTAAAAGGGCTAGCAGTTAGTTAATCTAACAAGATAACTAGCGCACCCACTCAGTACTAATACGGCGTTGAGGCGGTCTATATTTTACCACTGCCACAATGCTCAAAGGGGCCGAGACGTCCGCAGCCCGGCGCGTCACTTGCAATGGACTTGATTGACTTGCGTAAAACGGAACGATTCTTCAATATCTGGTATTGTGGGGATGCCATATAGAGGTGAATGAGGGACTTTGTGTGACCGCCTCTAATAATGACCTAAGACAACAGCGTCGTTATAGACTTGGAAGTGTGTTTTGTGTCTGCTATCACCGTATATAGTAAGTATACTAGCTTTCTGCCCGCGGTTTCACATGCGCGTAATTTCTTTTTTCAAGTAGGTATCCCGCGGGAATGAGACGTTTCCTGTAGGAATTTTATAGCCTATGTCCGAATCTAAACTATACGTGTGCCAAATTTCATCTAAATCCGTTCAGCCGTTTAGGCGTGATTGAGTAATAAACATCCAAACATCCAGACTTTCGCATTATAATATTAGTAGGATTCCGAAGCCGGTGGCACACTCATTCTGTAACATTAATATTTGATGATATACATTGGCTCATCTTTGAACCTTACTTGACTAAAGATTATTTGATTTACGTTCTTCCGTTTACTATTTTATTTTTATTTTTTTATACTACTTCAGTTGGCAGACAGGTTGGTTTTGGTTATATCTGCCGCCATAATAACTTTAGCTAACTATGTTCATTGTTCAGGCAATATTTGAAATTAAATCTCTCTTAGATCTGGAAATCATAAAAAAGGGTTAAAAAGATGTTGAGTCTGCCATAATGAAGTAGCCAAGGACTTCTACGTTTCAACCTGCAACAAATAAGCTAATTTACTAACTAAAATTCTATAAAAACAAAATGTTTTTCATCTAAAACTAACACTCATTACCATTTAATAACACAAACAGGTAGTTAAAATATCCTATCTATGAATATTTTCATAATAACTTTTCAAATAAATTTATTGCTAGATAATAATAATAAACAGCTTATAATATTGTAATAGCGTGTTGGGTAGACAAGAAGCAGATTGGATGGAATAAATTCAAATTCCGAAGCAATATAGTTTTATTGGAAGCGATAAAACTATAGCATAGGTAAACACTACATGATTTAGTGTGGTGGCAATGATACTAATATTTACACTTATGACTTTTAAACATCTCGGTTTACTACACTCGTTTATAGGGTAGGGTATATTATATTAAATTCCTTGATTAAACGTTAGGTGGCTTGAGTAAGTAAAATTAGTTAAGGTTTATTAAGTTATCGTAACGAAAGTAGTACTCGTGAAATTGTTATTAAAATCCTGTACACTGTGTGGTGATTACGAGGGCCAAACTGAAAGTTTTTAGAACGGGTCACTTGTAAACAATATAATAAAAAAATTAACCCCTGGTAGGTATTCAAGCGTCATGTCTCGTAATTTTAATTTTGTAAGGTCTGGTGATGTCGTGATGTGTTTGTGATGCACGGTATACCAAAACTTTTATTTACATCATTCAATCTTATGGGGTTAGGACTAGTTCATTGATCCTTCCAGCCGGATTAACACGCAAAATTCAACAACAATACTACCTGTTTCCCTAGCAATATCGATTAAAATGTAAAATAACATTTCGTCACTTGAAAGCTCTCACCACCGTTATCTACAAAGACATGAAGCCATCTTTGACAGTCAATATAAATATAAACAATTTGGAAATGTCATGTCATTAAACAACAAGCTTCTTCAGCAAGTTCCTTCTCATAAATTGACCGAGAAATTAACCTCATTATTTGTAACACAAGTGATGCAGAATCCCTTTTAAATGCGTTAACTAGCTCTTACTATTAAATCCCATTCATGTAAACAGTTAAACGAAATGTATTCAAAGCGGACAAGCAAATCATTCCCGTTCGGGACGTAATAAGTGTTAAAATGGAGTGTGCAATGAATTTCAAATTTGTTCTATTTACAGTTTGAATGTAAATCTGCGCACGCGCCGGGTCAATGCTGGTGGCTGGTAGCTTGATGGTTGAGTAGGAAGGTGTTTAGGAATAGGACGTTTGAAACCAATTTGAAACAAACATCCTTTGGATAAAAAAAATAAGTTGGTGCGTTTTTTAAAATATTAAACGACGCCATGATCACTGGGTTTTGATTCCACTAAACCGTGTTTCCGGCGTTTTTAATTCACTGATACGTCTGCTACTAAAACTACCAGCGCCCATGAACACCTGCGACTAAAGAATTTTTAAAGAACAAAATATAATAATTTTGAATAATGTGGTATTCAAAATTATTCTTTTTTGAATCCCTGCTTGAGTAGGTACTTTTTACAATTTTCCGATAGTAAAACAAAACTAAATTAACGTAGTTTCTTAATACAAACGAAAAGTCCTAAGCGACATTAGGCAATGAGCCCTGCTGACACCAGGGTTACCAATTTTGTGCCAGGCAGAGTATGTGGATGAATTGACAGACTTCTAAGATTCTAAGAAAAGGTTTTTTTTAATACTAAGTCAATGGGCAGACAGACACGTAGCCCACCTGATGGTAAGCGTTCCATTGAGGGACACTTCCCCAGGAAGCGTCGCTCAATGTGCTGCCAGACTGTAGACTCATCTGATCTTCGAGCCTTTAATTTCAAGTGAACTGGCTCCCACATTAATACTCCCGGAACACAGCCATAGCTATTATGGCGGCAGATTTCACCTGTGGGGGTGGTAGCTAGCCAGTCGGACTCTGAAAAAGCCCTACCACTAACCAGATCCTAGGTGGGAATCGAACCCACGACCTCCGGGTTTTATACCCGAGCGGCTTAGCCACTGCTCCACGAAGGCGGTCAAAAAATTTTTGCTCTTCTAAGGTGACGTGTCACGAGACATGTTTTGTGCTTCTCAGTTGTGTTCATAAAGTATAATTTGGCACATTATTAGCAGATGTTGTACTCTTTGCAGATTTTTGCCTACTTTTGAGCTTGTCGTGCTGGCGCGTGCGCATTGCACCAGATCTCCGCATAGATCACTGCGCTGCGCATGCGAGCGCGTTGCGCACGCGACTCGCGGCTAATTTATTCATTGGACGACGTGCGGAGTTATTGGATGCTTGCGATTACGTGTAATGCTGTTTGTACTTCTGTGCTCTGTACAAAGAGTTCTTTATGTCTTTTATTTTTTTTGATCCTCCTTCTTTTGACATGTTTTTTAATTTGGTTCTTACTATGTCCGAAAAGTCACATGGTGGTGGGTGATTTTATAGACTAGCTTTGGCTGTGTTCCGGCAATATTAATTGAAATTAAAGAGATAATTCATGGCGAAGTCCAAATGAAACTGGGAAGTTAGTTATTTTATTTCGAATACAAAGAGGGAGACAGTGACTGCAAAACTCGTTAACCGTATTGTCTATAGATTATAAACAGAGCTTTATGCGAATTGCCCACTTAATGCTGAAGGTTTACATTGTGACTGAACAATAAAGACATACTCCTTTGCAGAATCCTTTCACTCTTGCTGCTCAATCTGGAATTATCTCTAGCACAGAATTGCAGCTATCCGCCATATAATGATAATCAATCTAAAGAATGTATCTAGAAAGCACCGCTAAAACAATTTTCTGATTACATGAACAATTAGGAAAGAACAGCTTTTGCTTCCCCACTTCACTTAGATACGTTTAGCAGACACATTTAACCAGGGTTGGCAAATTGTAAAATAATTATTTAAAGAGAGGTTGAGCATAGTGATCTTTCAGTTGAATGAGTCGCTCGTCTGGGGAAGTACGGTCAACAGCACATCACGGTAAACACACTTGCAGTTCGATAATAGCACTTATGCCCCCGACATAAGAGCGGTACAAAGTCCAAAGTGTTACGTCTGACGTGCTTTTGACTGTACCTCCATCTTTCAGAAGACCAAAGTGAAGTAGCACTTCATAAGTGTTGTGCTAAGTTTCTGGCGGCAATTTTTCCGGAGAGTGAAAATAATCTTTTTTGCTGCCAACGTTATCTTTTCTGGGTAAATTACAGGGTCGGTAGGCGAGTGATGCCTAAGTTACAAGTATCATTTATAATAATAACTAGCCTTCCGCCCGCGGCTTCGCCCGCGTGAACTATAGGACGTTATCCCGCGGGAATATCTTGTAAATTGTAGCCTATGTGTTATTCTGATGTATAAGCTATATTATTGTAGAGTTTCATTAAAATCAATTCAGTATTTTTACGTGAAAGAGTAACAAACGTTCATCCATCATACATGCGCCCCCCGGCCGGTCGGTACCGCCGTAACCGCTATGTACCTGCATTTTAAATCTGTAATATCTTCAAAAGTATTCATTTAAATTGCATGCTGTAAAGAGCCATATTGATCTATATTACATGCACAATTTATTTAAGGTACTTAATTGGATAAGGATTAACAATGTATTGCAAAAAATCGCTTTTTCGTAAATATGCCCTTATTTTCTCATTAGTAAAGGATAAAAATGGTTATTGTGGGTTATCCCTAATAGATAGACATATACCATCGCGGACTTTTTTGTAAACTGTTTTAAGGTGAACAATACCGTATTACATTATTTTGATCTATCTCGTAGGGTTCAGCCAGCGCTTGCAATGTAAGCGCAAAAAAATGTGTTTATTTACGACCTTAAATTAAAAACCTCTAAAATTATCAGTGTTTCTCTACTATATTATGCATGTATTATACATATAAACCTTCCTCTTGAATCATTCTATCTATTAAAAAAAACCGCATCAAAATCCGTTGCGTAGTTTCAAAGATTTAAGCATACAAAGGGACATAGGGACAGAGAAAGCGACTTTGTTTTATACTATGTAGTGATAATAATGAATATCTCTGGACATTATCCACACAGCGCCATCTAGCCCCAAACTAAGCATTAGCTTGTGCTATGGGTGCCAGACAACGGATAAACATTACTTATATACTTTTTTTTTGTAAATACATACATATTATACATAGAAACACCCAGACCGATACAAACAGACATGTTCATGCACACAAAGTTTGTACCGTGCGGGGATCGAACCTGCGACCTCTGGTGTAATAACCGACTTCTGGACCATTACACCAAATGGCTCGTCAATTTGTTGCGACTCGTTGGGGACACGGCCTTTTGTTTGGTTTTCGCAAGGGGTATGTGGAGCTCTTTATCTGGGATATTTCTCAGAAGACGCTACAAACTAAAACCCATGTGCCTCTCCCTCATCGACAATAGTAGGAAGTTACCACGGTTAGCGGCACATAGTCTCGCGATTCGGAAAACACTCGACTCGGAACTCGGAAACAGGAACACGGTCTCACGAGGGCAAAGCGGCGGAATATATTCAGATTATACCTACGCTTTCATACTACTAGTAAATTCGTCTCATTTATCGCAGCCCTATCGCAAGTATCGGCGTATGCACCTGTTCGTTGACTTTATAATTGCAGCCTCAGCCCGTGCCTCCACTTACGCTGCAGCCAATGGTATCATTACACGGACGTCTTCATGCTGTCGACGCGTAATGATATCTCCCCGCGGTGACATCATGATATCAGTCCCCTGTGTCCTATCTTGTAATACTTACACTGTTATTTGCCTTAGGAATTTGTTGGGTAAAGCGATTTTAGATATTGCTTTCTATGTTTACTTGTTGTTAGCCCTTTCTACCAATTAAGTTATCGTTTATAATCATTATTCAGGTATCTATCTAAACGAGTGTATTATCATGTCAAACAATCCATATTTAATATTATGATAGTGAAAGTAACTCAGTCTGTTTGCCTGTCTGTCTGTATTTTACAATTTTTCGCCTAGACCCTACATTAGATTGGACAGTACTTGGTTCTCAAATTAAAAGTCTGCTTAGGTATTTACCCTGCTCTGAACAAATGCATGTAATAAAACTAATAAAAAAAAACGACGGGTTGCACTCCGGGAGTGCCGGCAGAAGTGAAAACCTGAATATTAACGTTGTGCATTTTTGATATGTATTTTGAAATGGTTAGGGATTTAATTGATTGGTAGAGGTATAAAAGTACTATCATTTATGTGGTAAAATACAATATTTATTTATTGCGCTATCGAACACAAACATGACAATTTATATCAATTTATATTACATTAAAAAGTTTATCTCTCAAATGTAATCAGAAACTTTTTCAGACTTATCAGAAACTCCTTGCTAACGATGATAAAATGATTGACAACCGTCAATGTCATTCTTTTTTGATTGACAACTATTTATTTTGTAAACAACGAAAACAAAGTTTGGAATTTACAACTAATTGCATACTGGAATCTGCGGATAAACTTTTGAATTTGGAGCAATCGGCCAAGAAATGATTCCCTTTACAGAATCCGCAGACTCCCGAATCGTTAATAACCAGCGAACTTAAATTTCGCTGTTAATAACACGAGTGGTGTTACAGTAATCAACATGTCGCTTTCGAGGATGTTCACTGGGAATTTGGGGTAACAAGCCAAACTGTGTGTGAGAACGAGCCTCTTGTCGCAGGAAATCGGACAGCATTTCCAACTTCATACGACCTGATGCATGCTCCGCAGCATAGCGGATCCAAAGACTGCGGAGAAGTGGTGTTAATTTCCACAAAATACTGTTATATAATTCCGGCGAATAAAGATATTCCAAACTTTTTAAATGTTTTATTTATTACGGCAATTAAATTTTGAATTTTGCAGGATATCAAATTAAGGTCTTTGTGGTCACTTTGTAGCATAGGAAGCAGGAAGCGACCGCACTGCGGCTATAATAGTAGAAGAGGTCACAAAAAACAAATGATGCAAAGAAAAATATACCTTACGCTAAAGGAATAAAACTCAAGAAAACAACATCAGTTCTTATTAATACAATTATTTACTCTACTCCTGATGTACATAAGAAGCACTTTTCTTTGCATAAATGAGCTGTCAAATTGAACAAAAAACCATTATTGTCTATAGACCGACAAACTATCTGTTCCGGTGGCGGCGTCGCTACTGTCTATTGAAAACTGTCATTAAATATCTTTTTTGCATTGCATTTCACGTAGTTCCAATTTTGGCCACCGGAACAGATAAGTTTGTAGAAAACACGTGTCCGGACTTCAAATTTTTTATGGATTTTCGATCAGGTCACGTGACACATAAATCCTGACGCGAGTTTAACATTTTTTCCCCATACAAAAAACGTGCACAACGCCGCTAAAGAAGTTTTCACTTCAAAAAAAACTTTAATTTATTTTGTAACTACTAAGTTGTGTGTGTGTATTCAACTTAATAATAGAAGAACAATTTGAACTTTTTAAGCAATTCTATTGCTTATTAATGGCACAGCTCCGCTTCAGTACACAACGAGATAAAAAGTGGGTCTATTTTATGATCAGCATCCGAATGCCCAAAGCGTTTGGTCCTTTACAATGAAATAATAAGCTTAATCACACTGACTATTCTAGGTGACATAAACCCGGACAATATCGGGAGAGATTCCAAATGTTTCATAGCGTCGGCAACAAGTTGCGTTGTTGCGTACAATGCGCGGATAATGAAACAATTTGGCGACAATGCACCGATCGCGACGCGATAATTCTGAACTATCACTTCGCTGGCGAGCGGTGTTAGTCATAAGCGACAGCGATTAGTCAAATGTGATACATAAATGGGGTACATTTTCGGGTCCGGCCGTTATGCCCCGATTCCGGGTTGACCCCGGCCGGTATGCCCCTACGATTTAACGGCAAACTGGAACAAATTTTCTTATAATGTGGGGGCATACCGGCCGGGGGCAACCCGGAATGGGGGCATAACGGCCGGACCCACATTTTCTAACGTACGTGTAGGTTGCAAAATATGCCGAAACACTTCAAATCATCGACTCGCTAAGAAGAAAGGCAGAGGATCAGAGGAGCATACAATGTGGCAACAAATAGAGCGAGTCTTCCTTGCTAAGAGTTTCTCAATAGATGTTAGTGTCCGACCGAAGGTTCGGTTTCGGTTTCGGTTTCGGCCGAGTTTCGGCCAAAAATCAAGTTTCGGCGGCAGATTCGGTTTCGGCCAAAAAATGGCCGAAACTTTTGCCGAAACCGAAACTGATTTCGGAAGTTGTCGTGCACGCGCGCTTAACTTCGTTTCTCGCGGCAACGCTTTGGCGGCGGCGCACCTGTTTGGGAATTATTGTCTTGCGTCGTTCGGATAGCTCTGTAGCAACACAACATAGTCAGTGCGTTAAACAGTAACAATTTAGTGATTCGATTATTGATAACTGATAAACATTTTACTAGAAGAACTTGATTTGAAAAAAAAAAGTAAAAGTATTATTAATATGTTTTTTTGTATTATTTATAGGTACTAATATTAAAAAGAGGAAAGATTTGTTGTTTGTTTGTATTGAAGAGGCTCCGAAACTACTGAACTGATTTGAATAATCTTTCACTATTTGAAAGCTACACTATCCCCGGGTGACATAGAATACTTTTTCCCGGAAATGTGGGGGGAAGGGATATTTAAAAAAGGAATTGCGCGCGCTAATCAGCTTCAAATAAAAAGGTGTTATTGAAAACTTACCTCCCATGGGGATTAAAAAGGGGTAAAAAAAATAAAAAAAATAACACCCCGAAGGGAGTAAATTAGGGGTAGAAAAATAAAATTTTCCAAATTTGTACAGGGGTTCTTTATAATGTGTAAGCTCCCACTAAGAAAGGGTATTTGAATATTTCACCCCTCAAGGGTGTTAAAAAATGGTTTAATCTTTTTACTTTAAATCTAAAAGCGTGCTTTATAATGTGTAAATTAGACTAAGAAGGGGGTTTTGGAAGTTAGCTGCGGGGTTTCATAGTGGTTTAAAGTGTAGCCTACGCCAGCGAAGCCAGGGGCGAAAGTCTAGTATTAAATAAATGATTACAACAAAATTAAAATACTGTGATTCCATTTCATGTCCCAATTAATGCAGAAAATGGGTAAAATGCATAAATCTGGTCTGGATGTTTGGATGTTTAGATGTTTGGATGTTTAGATGTTTGGATGTTTGTTCCTCAATCACGCCTAAACAGCTGAACGGATTTAGATGAAATTTGGCACACGTATAGTTTATAACCCGGAATAAGACATAGGCTATAAAATTCCTACGAGAAACGTCTCATTCCCGCGGGAATATCAATTTTGAAACTACTGAACCGATTTGAATAATTCTTTCACTGTTGGAAAGCTACACTATCCCTGGTGAACATAGGGTACTTTGATCCTGGAAATGTGGGGGGAAGGGTGGATATTTGAAAAAGAGATTACGCGCGGGTGAAACCGCGGGCGGAAGGCTAGTTTTCAATATTTTAAGGAATTTCATTCTTGACCACGTGAGTTTCGGTTTCGGTTTCGGTTTCGGCCGAAACTGAAGCTAAGGCCGAATATTCGGTTACGGTTTCGGTTTCGGCCGGAATACCAGTTTCGGTCGGACTCTAATAGATGTTTTTCTTTTATGATTGTAGTCAAAATAGTTTAAATAGAAGTTTGTCAAGCACTTCTGTGTTTCGGGGAAAGAGCGCTGAAGCTAGTAATATTACTGGGTATATGAGACCTAATAACTGTCGTCTCGGTGTAGCGGGCGCAGGGCAGTGCAAGACAGTAACTGCTTAGTTACTGTTTGGCTCTGAACTGTCTAAGGGCAGACGTGGCGCTACCATAAGGTGTAAGCTCTGCTCGTCTTGTGACACCTTGCAATAAAAAAAGTTTTTAGTTTGTTAAATAGTTAAAAGTAAAAATGTTCATCTTACGTGTTATGTATTGTATTTTTGCATCTGAAACAAAACAAAAGATACATTAAAATACGTCTTTTGGGCATAAAATAGGCACTTACACAGTTTCGTGTTAGTTTCACGTCTCTACACTATGCCCCAAGACAGTAATTGCTTAATTTAATTACACATTAAAAGCAGATAATATACAGTCCCTTACGACTTGCACCAACGGCCATTCTCTATTATCCATTACCATTTATGTAGTGATGTCGCCTATTGTAAGCGCGGTGTACCAACAATGGCAAAAACGCGGCAGCCCCGCCCGGCATCAAGAGAAATTATTTTAATACAATCTCCGCACAGTGACGTTTATTTTAAACGGAACAACAACTAGAGCGGATTCTTCGCACATTGTGTTGAGTTGATGTGGCTTTGTGTGGCCTTTTAGGAGTGGACAGGTTAATTCGATTTAAGTTTGGAACAAGTGCTCGTTTGTTCTAATTGTGCTATTTGTCCTCCACTGGTGGATATCGGGAAGGGAAATTTCACAAATCTTCCTAAATAGGTACGGACGCGGACGGCAGCAGATCAACCTACCCTCATCATCATCATCAACTTAAGAGTTTTACTCTTGTCGGTGGAGCAATTTCCATCTTTCTCTGGACTCTGCCAGCACCTTAAGCTCCTTATACGTCATGACATTAGCTTTTTCTTTCAACTGCTGCACGTAACTCCGTCTTGGTCTACCTCTTCCCCTTCTTCCTTCTATTTTGCCTTCCAGTAATGTTTTTATAAGCATATCATGACGTATAAGGTGACCTATCATTTTCCCTCTTCTATTCTCTACTGTTTTCAATATACATCTTTTCTCTTTAACCATTTCTAAAACCTCCTCATTAGTTTTCTTATGTGAAGTGAATAAAGCTGAAAAATGGTTGTACAGACAGAGAGAGTAACATTAAAATTAGAGATGTAATAAATAAATTACGCATTCATAGGCAATGCATCGATAGGGACTTTAAGGACTCTCTGTCACAACAATTGTGGCTTCAAACCTAACTTTATGCTGCTACTTTACTAGGCTGATATTTAGCTATTATTGTAAGTCAGTGGTGTAATAGACTATGCAATTTTATGCGTTACGTTTGCCAATATTTAAATGCGCCGTTCTAGAATTGCATGATATCGCAAATCAAAGCTCTCATATAGCACAGTACATCCTGCGATTGTGAGGTCAATTTATAGGGCATTAGAGCTTGTAATAAGCACAATAACTCTTACAGTTGCATCGACATATTTCATGTGAAAATGGCGTCTTTTCGTCGCCTCTTAAAGGCAAAGAAGACTAAATAGGCTTATATTTTTATTTATGTTTATTTGTTCAATTTATTTTATTTGTTTTTGTTTTCTTCTTACTTCACATCTGATTACCTATAGCACGTTTGTCTTTCTTTCAACAGTATTTATGTAAAAGCTAGTAGTGGAACATTATAGGCTAATGTATTACTTAAGATTTTAAAAATGTATTTATAAGTATTATAACATGCTGTATGTTTCCTTTAATAATAAAAAAAAAAAAAAAAATTGTGGGACAAAAGAAGCAGGTTAGTGGGTTTTGCATAATATAATAATGTAAGCTAGGTATCGCAAACATCGCAGTAATAAATATATATCGGTATTTATAAAAATTAATCGCGAAATTTGCGCTTTACTTTAGAACGACAGCACCAATTTAAATTAGAATATTTTTTTGTTGTATATTATTTTCAGGACAAGGTTTTTTATACTATTTGTACGAAACCAGGGCCGGCTGTTAATAAACAAAATACTTGATATAAATACACATTTCTTAAAGTCTAGTATTTGATTAATACGCAGTTTACGCTCTTTTATGAAACGGCGTTACGATGTCATTTTTATAGAGCGAAGGAACCAATAGCCTACCCACAAAAACTTTTTAAGAAGGCGGTTTAGCTTTTGTGATGTATGTAGGTTGCATTACCTACTGAAGAATAATAAATTGTCAGCTTGACAGAGTCATTCGGGAATAAACTGCAATATCGAAATCCAGGCTTTTACTTTCCCTCCCCAATATTACATTTGGCGACGAGGATGGGATAGTTTATTCCCGAATGACTGTTAAGCTGACAATTTATTATTCTTCAGTAGGTAATGCAACCTACATAAATCACAGCTTTGATGTCCATAGTCTGCAAGTGCGTAACCCCAAATTAGGGCCCGCCCTACAATTATTCCCCATTGCGAACAGATCATGCAAATGGAGGTGGGGCCATTTCCGATCGCGGATCCGTTGCAATACTTATATATTTATTTGGAAACTTATTTAGGACTCTTGGCGTAATAGCTGAGTTCTCAACCATACACCGCTTCCGTGGAACAGTGGCTAAGCCGCTCGGGTATGGAAACCCGGAGGTCGTGGGTTCGATTCCCGCCTTGGGTCTGGTTGTTGGTAGGGCTTTTATACAGTCCGACTGGCTAGTTACCACCCCCACAGGTGTTATCTGCCGCCATAACAGCTCTGGCTGTGTTCCGGCAGTATTAATGTGAGAGCCAGTACACTTGAAATCAAAAGCTCGAAGACCAGATGAGCCTATACAGTCTGGCAGCACTTTGAGCGACGCTTTCTGGTGATGTGTCCCTCAATGGAATAGGCCACAGTGACCGCTTACCATCAGGTGGGCTGCGTATCTGTCTGCCAACTGATGTGGTATAAAAAAACACTAAGTGTCTATAGTATACGACCGCGGTGCCGGTATACTGAAACCTGGCTTTATATATCAAACTAAACATGTACGAGGAACAACAGAGAGGATCATATATTCAACAGATGCTTCAAGGGAGTCATGTTGTATAATCAACATATAACATGCATGCGACATTGTTGAGTTGAAATATGCATGCATGCAGTTGTAGCGTTAATTATTCTCAGTTTAAAATACGAATATGCAAATGTAATTTGATAACTTTACGGCTGGTAGGACCCTAGTTCTTCTTTTATTTACAGCCCGACTAATAAAATAAAAAGCCTCGCCATATTGCGGAAAAAATATTGGAACTAATTTCTTCAAGTGGCAACAATCAGATAAAACAACAATAAGATGTAATTCAATAGTGCTGTCTGTCAAAGAGTGATGTCAATTGTCAACCGTACGTACCTTTGTTATTATTGGATATTGTGAGTTATTTGTGGGTATAACCATAGCAACCAAGTGTTGCTATAACCATAGCTAATGTGGCGCCTCCAGAGAAGGTTTTTTTATTTTCTTGGTCAGGCTATACTTTTCAGCTGGCAAATAGGCATGTGGTCTACGTGATGTCAAGCGGTCTTTTCGATTAAATGTTTGCCAGTAATCATCGCTTAATACTTTAATTTAGGCTTCTCGTCTTCTTAAACTTTGTTTCAAATGTTCTGCATCGCACATTAATATTGCTGAAATACTGCCAAAGGCTAAAAGCGGAATAATATTTGTGGAGTTATTACTTAATTTGTAATATCCTTGACCATTATAGACACGGCTCTATCTTACCTCAAACTAATAAACAATGAATCGGTCAAAAAACTTTTATAAGATCTATAGACACTAGAGTTTATTTATATATTTGCAAAACTTATTTAAACTGGCATTAAAATAAACGTTACTTATTAGATGTCCTGATAAATAAATCACCCAATAGATAAAATAGATGCTGCCTCTTTGGCAATTTAAAAAAATATACCAGCATCATTAATTTTTGACAAATAAATTATCAGAAACTTAATTTACAGTGGTAAAAATAGACTTTATTATATTGTTTGTTGTTTACTTTCTATTTGAAAAACCATTGCGAATTTTGGAACTTGATGATGCTGAATAAACCACCGAGCGTTTGGACTGGCCTATGTCTAGCAGTGGACTGCAACAGGGTGATGAAGAGTAAACTAGAAAACATAGGTCCAAAAATAATTATTAATTCATTTATTCACTTATAATTCACCATTACCTTTAAATTCAAAATCTTTAGTTCTGAATGTTGAATGACGTAATATTTCCGATGTCCCGATTTATATCCGTCGTCCTGCCAGCACTGTGGACCGACTCGTGTTCGTCGCCGCCTCTGACACACTCTTCCATCATTGTTGTTCGTTCTACCCTCCCACCATCACCAAACCCTCTGACAAGCCAAATAAGACCTTATCACTTTGTAATAAGACGTTTAAGTCTGCCGGATTACTGTTAGTTTTTGGGACATGAAGTATGTGGGCTGGGCAATGTGGTTACAAGCGCGAGTGAATTTCAGTGATTCATTGCATTTGGTTGGTGTTAATAGATTATCGTGAAGTCTTTAATGTTTCCGGGTCGTATGTGAGAATGACATTTAGCATAAGAAAATTGGTCGCAATCATTCAAATCGAGGCTAAGTTGAAGAAGTTTTGCAACATTTATTATTTTGTAGTCACACCATTCATCATCATCATAATCAGTCTATATACGTTCCACTGCTGAGACACCGCCTTATCTCAAGTGTGAGATAGTGTGGGCCATACACAATCATGCGGTCACACAATTACAAAATAACAATCTTTTTTTTGGTTCACAAAAAAGTTCACTTTGGAAATATAGGAAACATTCCTTGTCAGGTCGATGCAGCTGATCTAAAAACATTATATCGCATTGCATTTATTGACTGTTGAAAATTACTCGAGGTGAGGAATTAAGTAATACAGAAACGCTACACTATATACCTGTAGAGTACAGATTATAGTATCTTAATTTATCCCACCTGTAGAGTACAGACCTACATAATTAACAAGATTTACATACATACATAGTTAGTTACAAGTGAAGCTAACAAAAGCGTGTTAAAATCAAATCTCTGGCTGTGTTCCGGCAATATTCATGTGGAAGCCAGTATACACTTGCAATCAGAGGCTCGAAGATCAGATGAGTCTACAGTCTGGCAGCACATTGAGAGACGTTTCCAGGTGAAGCGTCCCTCAATGGAATAGGCCGCAGTGGCTGCTTACCATCAGGTGGGCTGCGTACCTGTCTGCAAACTGACCTAGTATAAAAAAAAACAATTAAAGGTACTGGCTTAAGCACAATGCTTGTCAAATGCGGACTGACGATCGTAAACCCGAGCTGTGTCCAAAAAAACCGTCACAAATTTTCCGGCCTAGACCGAGGCACCTTATTAATACACTGGACACACTAATTAATCACCCGTCGTCTGCTCCAGCAAAACATCAAAACATCGATTGGAGATGGCAGGCTGACTGTCAGTTCGTCTCATTACCCGTACCTTACTCGTCGGCTAACTGTACCTGCGAGATTATTGTACGAGGTCGGCGCTTTAGAGACTCATTTGTGCAACTGGGCCTTCGAGGGGCATATTTGGAGATGGTTGGAACGTTTGTGCTGTAGGCTTTGAAAGGGTTGTCTGTTATGTATAAAGATACTAGATGTTTCACCGCTCAGATGATGAATTTTTATCAGGATATTTACATCCCCCTCTTTGGTCGAGTGTTTTAAGTCTGGATCCCCGCAAGATACAAACAGTTGTGTGCATGGACAATGCTGTGTCTATCTGTAAAAATGAATTGCTGTTCGTTAGTCTCGCTAAAACTCGAGAACGACTGAACCGATTTGAGTAATTTTAGTCATAAAGTATTCGTGGAAGTCCAGGAAAGGTTCAAACGATGAGAAAATGTAGAAAAATTGCGATGACAATACTAAAGTAAGTGATACGAAGTTCACCGGGTCAGCTAGTAAAAAAAGGATCACGTAATGTCCATTTGTTTTCTGGTACTAGAACAAACTATGTTTATAACGATTCGTAAGTGCTTCTTTGAAATGAATCAAGTTTTTTTTTGTTTTGCCTGACGATGCTATGTGAATAATTATCAAAAATATTTATTTATTAAGTCACAGTAAGAAGCAATCAAAGATTTAATCAAAGTCAGTCAGTGCAATATAATTATAACAATAAATTTTACCAAACGACAAACAGACAATTTGCTGCCCACTCTTAATGCAGGCGAGAGATTATTTCATACATTGTTGCCATTCAATAATTACGTGCTTTGTAGTACTCGCGTTGTAACTTGTGAGCTCATTAAATAAGAAATTAAAGCACGATAGAAGTAGTGGGGAAGAGTTTTAGAGACATTACACACGCTAATGTACTTTAGAGTTCGTATGCTTGAAGGGTCTACTGCAATAATGATGAACGTCATTCAGTCGATAAAGTTATGCAGATAATAATCTCGTTTACGAACTTAGCAATATTGCTTAAGGTTCCGAAATAATTTAGTTTTTAATATTTGGCTGCACGTCTATAATAATAATAATTTCTTTTATAGAACGCTTAACGTCACAGATGTTCGTTCGTAAGTTTAACTGTTTTTTTCAATGTGTATGAACTCTCAGAAAAATAATCAAGGGACATTCATCTTTATTGTAGTGGACCCTTCATGTGGTAACTTTTACAAATATTTTTATATAATGTTTATCGAGGACAAAAACATCTATAAAATAAAAAAGTAATTAATAGCACGAAAGATGGTAGCGATGCCCTTTTGCAATGTCAAAAAACCGGCCAAGTGCGAGTCGGACTCGCCCATGAAGGGTTCCGTAGCAGCAAGTATCATCATAATATAAAAGTTCTTGTAGTTCTTTGTAAGTTTGATAGACGTTTTTATATTTGAGTTGATTGAATGAGAGGAAAATTGCGTTTTACGATTTATGACGTTTTAAAAAAAACTAATTACTTGATCTCGTTCAAACCAATTTTCAATGGAAGTTTGCATAATAATGTACATCATATATTTTTTTTAGTTTTATCGTTCTCTTATTTTGGAAGTTAGAGGGGGGGTGACCAACATTTTACCACTTTGGAAGTGTCTCTCGCGCAAACTATTCCGTTTAGAAAAAAATGGTATAGGAAACCTTATTATCATTTTTAAAGACCTATCTATAGACACCCCACACGTAAGGGTTTGAAGAAAAAAAATTTTTCGAGTTTCAGTTCTAAGTATGGGAAGCCCCAAAAATTTATAAACTAATTACTTGATCTCGTTCAAACCAATTTTCAATGGATGTTTGCATAATAATGTACATCATATACTTTTTTTAGATTTATCGTTCTCATATTTTAGAAGTTACAGGGGGGGGGGGGACCAACATTTTACCACTTTGGAAGTGTCTCTCGCGCAAACTATTCAGTTTAGAAAAAAATGATCTATGAAACCTTATTATCATTTTTAAAGACCTATCCATAGATACCCCACACGTAAGGGTTGGATGAAAATATTTTTTTTTAATTTCAGTTCTAAGTATGGAGAGCCCCCAAAATTTATTATTATTTTTCTATTTTTGTATCAAAATCTTAATGCGGTACACAGAATACATCTACTTACTAATTTTCAACAGTATAGCTCTTATAGTTTCGGTATAAAGTGGCTGTGACATACGGACGGACAGACAGACAGACAGACAGACAGACAGACAGACATGACGAATCCATAAGGGTTCCGTTTTTTGCCATTTGGCTACGGAACCCTAAAAAACGTATTCCTGACGGATAAAAAAAATATCATAGTCCTAGGGCGATGCCAATGCTGAGGGTGGAATGCTTGTATTAACTATACCTATAGATAACATATACCTATATGTTTTACAATATTTTTAAAAGATTTCTAGTCAAAAGTTAAAAAAAGATTTTACGACTTTCAAACAGAGCTAGCTGAGTTGCTCTATTCCACTCTAATCCACTGTTCAAATCCATTAATGGATTAGATTCTTAGAATTGTTGAAATTAATTACATACCTGTCTCAGATCTCGTGTATTTAAATAAAAGTTGTGTTATGCCCGTTGGCCAGTAAAATAGTCTAGATGCCAGATTACGCAGACCAGTTGGAATCACAATCGTCCCGTCATTCGCGCGATGTTTGAATATAAATGAATCGACATCGGATGCTAATACAATTACCTATTAACATTTTACGATATAATTTCTTTATCAACTTGTTCTCTGCGGAGTTTGTCAGGCATTTTAGTGCCTGCCTAAGGCTAGATTGCATTAATGGGATGTAAAAAGTGATTGAATATTCAGTATCTGCTTTGATTTCTTACGAACCATTCCTAATTGGGTGTGGGAATTTTAATAAGTCTTGCGTTAGCACCGTTGTCTCATTGACAACATTGTAGCAGCTAATTCACAATATCTAAGTAGCTGAAGCATTTAGCAAATAAATGTTCCATTTTTCTACCAGGAAATTCTCTAGCGTTTTGACTTTGGAAGTACGCGATGTTGAGATTCACGTGACTCAGAAACTGTACTTATATTGTATGAGTTTGATAAATAAATATTGGACAACACCACATATTATGTTTATCTGGCCTCAAAGACGGCAATCATAGCGTGCCGCTAGTATAAGTAGCTATGTGTGCTAAAAACAACGCCTTGAATATGTATTTATTTACAAAAAGATCATTGAAATACTTAATGCATATTATTGGGGTAAATCTATAATATATATTATATATACAGACATCTTGTAAATCTATAGTTCCAAATCGCAAAATATTTAGCTTAGTTTGTATTAACACCTCACGATACAATATGCTAAGTAAAAAATAATTGTCTGTGCATAGATTCACATCCAGTGTGGCTTGCATGCCCTATTGAGCAATCAGCCATCCTTGCTAATACGTACATAACATTAATATTTATTCAAAATCATGTAAAATTCTTCTTCATACGATTCCGGGCAACTTTGTTGCAACCGCTTATTTGTTTTTATCTATTCTTAGTGCTTGTTCAGAATGTTTATAGAACATCGCTGTAATTTGATACGTGTGACTTACAAGTAGGTCTATTTAATTTTCTTCTAGTTATATATAGTTTTTTAGTCGTTTCAGTTGGCAGTAAGACACAAAGCTTAACCGATGATAATCAGGCATTGCGGCCTTTCCATTCAGGAATACTTGACCATGTAGCAACGCACAAAGTACTGCCACATTGAAGGCTCCTCTAAAGTCCGACTGGTAACCACATCTATATTACACCAAAAAGTCCGACAGCCAAAAGGTGGACATCAAACAATCGACCTCCAGGTTTTTCACGGTTCCATGAAAGCGGTCAAGAAACAAGTTGAGTTGAGTTGTTGCTTTAATGATTAAAAAGCAAACATTCCATTTGTCTTTTCAAAAACCGAACGGTCTATTAGTCAATAAGACATTTACGCCTAACGGCTTAAATAAGCAGCTCAATGACTCAACTTGTCCAGAAGCCTCGTGGGCTCTTTCCTTAAAATTTAAAGCTGTTTAGAAATATTCCGGCTGAATTCCGCAGGTTATGAGGCGCGGAAATGACCGCGTAGGCTAGAATGCTATGTTAACCTCCTCTGATCCTATCGCGGTCAATAAGACCAATCTTTATTGTATGAATTTATAAAATCTTACGGCCAGTATTCGATATTTTAATAACTGGACTACTGCAAATAAGCACTTCGTTTTACTTTTGACATTATTTCTGCAAGTCTTTTATTCTTGAAAACACATTTTTGTCTGGTTAGTTTATCTCATCGGGGATCTTCCTCTAACTCTAGTGCCCTCCAATCTCTTCTGTAAAACAGAAAAATTGGAAAAAATTATATAGTTCAAGTTATAGAAAGCTGTGTTTTATTCTGATAGTTCTGCGGGAGATTTACAAGTCCTATTCAAAAATCAAAACCATTCTACGTCAAAAATTTAAATAAACACGGCCTGAAATCCCGTATGGAGACGAAGACGTCGAACAATGAACGAGCCCGCGAGAAGGTTTAGATTAATATCTGCAATAATCCCTACTGTGCTGCGGTTGCTTACAATATGTATGAGAGTCGCACGCGCTCCGTAACGAATGCTATCTCCTGCATATCGAGCGCAGATTTGACTGATGTAGTCACGACCGACACACGCGCTTCAAACGTTTTTCTTATCCATGTCGGACAAGCCAACTGTAGTTTACATCGCGTTATGGACGCACGCAACCGGCGGGCCATTAATTAAACCCATAACTGGCCAAAGGCCGGTTCCAACGATTTTGAATGACAAAATTGCTGCTCCGGAAGATCTACTTGACGGATGGTGTAATTGAGCTTTGAAATATTATTTCGCTAACGACGTGGCGCAACCGGCAAAAAACCAATATGGCCGCGTCTCGCGCGCAACCGCAGTCGATTGTGAAGCGCGTGAAGTTCTAATTTCGAATAGATTACTGTGATTGGTGCGAGGTGCGAAGGGGGGGACCAACAGACGTTCCGATACACGTAAATGGTGTAGGTTTTTGCGTGTGATCGCAGTGGAGTCCGCGGCGAGGTGCGCGTGGCGCCAATTGCGAATGCGTGTGGGAAAAAATGTTGCATAGGTAGAGCATGATATTCTTGCAATTATAAACGTTGAAATAGGATGTTACTACTTGTTAGCTGCGGAGAGGTTCAGATTATACTGCTGCAGGCGAGTCGATGTTTTCTTTGATAGTGTTTTAAGCTTTCATGGTTCCGTTTAATGTGCGCCGGGTTCCATCGTTGCATTGATAATGCATTTATTCAACAACCTGCAGTTGCTTCCGTTTTGTACGGGTTTGATATCGACGAGGGGTTAAATGAACCGAGCGATAGGCACCGATTTACTATTCGATAGTATATTGTATTGTGAGCAAGTTCATTTGTAAGTTAATCCTTATTGAAAATCCAAAATAAAAAATATAAATACGAAAGTTACTGTTTGTCTGTTAGTCTTTCACGTCTAAACCACTGAATCTATTTTGATTGGCGTCTGTGATACGGAGATTTTTTTATTTGGAGACCTCAATAACTCTTACCAAATACAATCAAATAAATTTATAATACATACAAAAATGCTCATTGACATCTGAACCACCGATCTCATACATTTGATGTAAAGAGTAAAATAATTCCGTACCTTTATGAATCC
This sequence comes from Mecyna flavalis, assembly GCA_949319885.1. Lineage (NCBI taxonomy): Eukaryota > Metazoa > Arthropoda > Insecta > Lepidoptera > Crambidae > Mecyna > Mecyna flavalis. The sequence goes on along the minus strand of OX439435.1, from coordinate 3,283,526 downwards.
CCTGCAAAGACGATTTCAATGCCGTCTGGAAACAACAGATAGGTAAGGCCTATTTCCGATGCGAGTAGAATTCGAAATACGCAATCGATTAAAAATCCTTTTCGAATATCGAATAACCAGAACTCAACCCTAAAATGGACAGATATGAAAATTCCGACCCCTCCTCGTTATAATAATGTGTTTCGAGTTGACATGCGCATGATAGATTTCTGCCCATATTGGCTACGGCAGCGAAGACAATTGTTGTGCTTGGTTGGCCCCTAATGAATCGGTATATTATCGATATATCGGATCAATTAAGCCCTGTTGGGAGCCGATAAATCACGGTTCGACACGACTTGGATGCCACTTCACCTGATAAAGACAGTGTGCAATGTGCATTCCTGCCTATAAAGGTAGGTTGCAACTTAGTGCAATGCCCCAGATATTGAATATTGTATGCATGTTTTTGACTGCCATGAAACAGTGGATATGCGAACGATAATACTGGGAAACGCAGCCGTGGTAGGCCTCCCACAAGCTGGCCCAATGATCTTATAAAGGTCGCCGGAATCCACTGGATGCGGGTGGCGCAGAACCGATCGGTTTGGAGATCCTTGGGGGAGGCCTATGTCAAGCAGTGAATGTCTTTCGGCTGAAATGATGATGATGAAGCCCTGAGGTCGTGGCTCTGACTCCAGTCGTAGTACCTAGGAGTTATTCGAGTCTGACTGGCTAGCTTCCACTTATAGAAAACTGTCGCCATTTTAGCTTGGCTGTGTTCCGGCAATGTTAATGTGGAAGCCAGTGTACTTGGAATTAAAGGCCTCACGATCAGACGACAAAACGATGACAAACCATGTATGAGTATGAAGTCCAGTCACAAAGTTTTATTTCCATCGGAAGGAATTAATTTGAATTAGGAGAAGAGAAGTTACAAGTTGGCAGATTGTAGAGACAATTTCTAATAAGTATCTCGATTCAATAGGTCTTATTGGCTGCTTATTATACGCGTGGTCTGCTTGACTGTAATCTGTAAAAATAGTTTTCTTCCATTGATCCCTATAGAAGTCGCATTCTGTCTTTCACAAAGTTTAGTCTAGTTACCTACTTATTGAATAACAAAATGTTACGTGTATTGTATTAGTTGAAGTCAGTTTCGATTATTTCATGATCACTAATAAGACGCAGACAAATCTCATCTTTAGTATAGAATGAAGCTGAATATCAATAGACCCGTAATCTCGGTATCGAGTATTCACATAATATTTTGTTTCTTTTTAATATCATTCGTTTTGTTATCTAAACATTTCTTCTATTTGTATTTTAATTTATTCGTATTCTCTAGCTTCTACTTTTAACCTAGGTATCCCTTTTTTTGTCTAACGCCGTTTCTAGTCTTCCACTTCATCTTCATCTCCCTTTTTGTCTAACGCCGTTTCTAGTCCAGCTTTATAAAACAGTAAACAAATAATTAGACGGTAATCGTGCCTTACTTAACGATTAACTTTAATTAAACGTTTACAAAACAAACCCAATATAAAAGCGGCATAATTGATTTGAACTGCAGTGCTCTGGATTCAGTTGCTTTCCCAACTCGGTACAGCTAAAGCTATCATACATTACTTTTAAAGCCTATAAACGCAACCAAAATCAATTTACAAACTAAAGAAAAACAGAGATACTTTTCGCACTCATAACTTAAGCGGGCACTTCAGACCAGGGAGTAGTGATGTACAATCGACTATCGATAGATAATGTAACTCAAAGTTGTGATAGTTTGCTGCATGTCGGACTAAAAAAGCCTTTCCTCAAATATGACTAGGGCATTCATCGTATTTAAAATTTTAAACCTATGCATTTGCAAGATAAAAGCATTGTTTCACATTCTGAACTTTTCTTTATTTATATTTTTATGCGAAGAAAACTATCAACAGTATACTATAATTCGACATAACCAGCTGTCATTTATAGTTTAACTATATGCCACATACGCAGTGTGCAATTTAACAAATACGTATGTATGTACAATTAATGAAAAACTACTAGGTAACCCATAAAATGTGCGATAAAATTTGACTAATCCAATTGTAATTTATCGATGAATCGAGTACTTAACAACCCTACAAACGGCCATATCACAGATCCCTGGCATCTGCGGCGCGGCTATCCGTCACACTTTTTGCCCAACTCAGACCCATGCGGCGCACGTACAGTCTCTAACTACCCGGAAAAAAACCAACAATTATCCAAACGACCTTGTCTCTTAGCAATACCAATAAATTAGTGTACTTATGCCCTTAATTGGCGCACCTAAAGTAACTCACCGGCAAGTAAACCCCGCGCATGATCGGTAGCCATAATGCCCCTTTAGCTGTTTTTATGTTTCTTTAAACCTTTTTAATGTTACTTTAAGACCTTTTAAGAACATTAAGAAGCCGGAGATGATCAGTTGGATGTTAATGGTTCAATTTACGGTAAACTACGGTTTTTATGGGACTGTAATGTTTTAATTAACACTGTATTTTACTTTAGAAATAAAGCAGCTAGGGAATTTCAAAGTTGTTAGATAAATTCTTTTTTACAGTTTTAAATTCAATATTATTGTTCGCCATAATCGAATTATCATTATGACATGAAATAGAAGTCAATTCATTTTCAAAATGTCTTTAAATAACTAAAGAAGGTTGTGGTGCATCAAGAACAAGTAATATATTAAGCATACAAATACACTTGGATCGAAGAAGCCTATAGTGTAATTGCACACACTACGTGAAGTTTTCTGTCCATGAAAATACGTCGCGACTGCGGCTTACCTTTCACATGAATGTCTGCTAGTTTAAATAGCACTAAAACCCAAATAAATAATAACAGCGGTGTCAAGTGACGAAGTCGAAAAAAGTTGTTCATCGCTTGACACCGCGGTGTCAAACGGCCAATTCAAAAAGAGCCCTTGTGCGTTTGACACCGCGGTGTATTCGGGACCGGGGTCAAACGACGAAGCCCCCAAATATCAGCGTATACATACGTAAATATAGCAAATACAAGCGTAATCTCTTTTTTTCAAATATCCCCCCTTCCCCCCACATTTCCAGCATCAAAAGTACCCTATGTTCACCGGGGATAGTGTAGCTTTCCAACAGTGAAAGAATTATTCAAATCGGTTCATTAGTTTCAAAATTGATATTCCCGCGGGAATGAGACGTTTCCCGTAGGAATTTTATAACCTATGTTCTATTCCGGGTTATAAACTATATGTGTGCCAAATTTCATCTAAATCCGTTCAGCCGTTTAGGCGTGATTGAGGAACAAACATCCAAACATCTAAACATCCAAACATCCAAACATCCAAACATCCAAACATCCAAACATCCAAACATCCAAACATCCAAACATCCAAACATCCAAACATCTAAACATCCAAACATCCAGACTTTCGCATTTATAATATTAGTAGGATTAGTAGGATAGTAGGATAAACGTCCCATTTCAGAGCAAAGGCCTCCATTATTGAATCTAAATAAAAATGCTCTTATTAATGTATGTTACTGTTATTAATGTATGTTATGTGACATTACATGTGTAAATAGAAACAATAGGAATTTGATTATCAGGAAAATGATAAGAAATTTACAAAAGGCCCAGCGCTCAGGAAATAGGGAAGATGCCTGAGCAAGTGAGCTTGCGTGAGCGCATCATCCGGCAGCTGGGCATATGTTCATTGTTTTTGTGCATCTCTTCGAACAGTAACATATGACAGCTGCCCATACACCGTTTGACTGACAATACGTCATACATACCTCGAGGTGTTGGTGTTATGGTTAAAACATTTGAAAGGTTTCAAATTCTTAACGTAAGTTATATTTACAGAATTAATAAAGCATTAAATGAAGGAATTCGAATGGCAGCTGTTCATTAAGCGTTCTGGACAAAAACATCGAAAATATTATAAGTATTCAATTTTTTTTAATGTATATTAGAAAGTGCAATTTTATTTGCCTTCGGTCGGACTTTTTTGATTTTGAGCACAAAATAAAGATTTACAGAAGGACCGGACCACCCTTGCCACAATCGGAAAATAGAACCTAATCTTGATTCACAAGTCAGGTTGCTACTATTATTGACATTATGAAATTATAATGGTGTAAACTCTGCGTTAATTTTTCCTGCATGCCATGAAATAGCGCTTATTTATTTTGCAAGCCACGTTATCACGTCTGGTCAAAGACTATTAAACTTTTGATTATGCACGGACATGAAACGTCAGTTTGTTCTGAGTGGACTCCCTGCTCTGTCACCACATCATTTATTTTGTGACTTGACCTTAAAGCGCACCACATGAGTGCAACAATGAGCATTAATGTCTGCTTTATAATGAGACCACGTACGGGCATCCTAAAAGTCGCATTGTTCAAATGCTTAAAGCAGATGATCGTGTTCTCATCAAATAAACTGGTATAATAGAATTACGTTTTAAAACGCAAAAATACGTTAAATGTAGTAATAATATAATGTAGTAAACACAAATAAACTTCAACATATGATTATACACGCATTTCGCATTTGCGTGAAACTGCAACTCGCGTGAGAAATCCGCATAATCGCACGTAACATCAACGAGATTTATAACCAACTGATCTGCCCTGTCATTGTCACGCAGTTGAATGTAAGCCTCGAGTATAGGCTTGAGAACCTTTAACAACTAGTATTTATATGATGTAGGATGAAGATTATGGATCTTAAGATGTAGGTTAGGTATATTCTAAATGTGATTGAAGATACAGACATCAAGAAGTTTGATAACTCCTTAATCAAGGTTCATGCGTCCCTTGACTGGACCGAACAAAACGCTCGAAGAAAGAAAGAAGTTTGAAAAAGTAATGATTATATTTTGCATCACTTTTTTTTATACTACATTATTTGGCAGACAGACACGCCGCCCACCTGATGGTAAGCGGTCACTATGGCCTATTCCATTGAGGGACACTTCACTAGGAAGCGTCGCTCAATGTGCTGCCAGACTGTAGGCTCATCTGATCTTCGAGCCTTTAATTTCAATTGTACTGGCTCCCACATTAATATTACCGGAACACAGCTAGAGCTGTTATGGCGGCAGATTTCACCTGTGGGGGTGATAGCTAGCCAGACGGACTCTGAAAAAGTCCTACCACCAACCAGACCCATGGCAGGAATCGAACTCACGACCTCCGGGTTGTATAACTACCCGAGCTGCTTAGCTACCGTACCACGGAGGCGGTCAAAAGCTAAAAAACACAACCCTGAAAGCACGTTAAATAAGCCATTTAAGATTAAGGCGTCACCCAGACCAAAAGTCTTGTTTTTAACGGCTCTCAACTCCTTATTTAATGCTTAAACAACAGTTTAAAAAATAAGTAAATAATCTTTGTAGTTTTATCTTAAAATTCCACGTTTAAAGTTTGTGTTTTTCTTTATTTATCACTACCAAAACTGACTTTGAAAATACGTCTAAAATAATATTATTTCATGCACTCCTCCTAATTTAAACGTGTTTTTTAAATTTGGCTTGCGCCCATCGATAGACAATCAAAAAAACTATAAATTGGCTGCAAAAAATTTGGAAATCATCCTTTTCTTGATTTTTACGGATTATTATTCATAATTTCGGACGGCCATTTCTCTCACGCGCCCACAACGGGTAGCGGGCGGCAGAGAAATAGCACGCAGTTTCCGTATCCCAATCCTCAGGGTCGTGACCACGTTGCACGTTGAATGATGTTAATACCCTGAAAACACCCCACTGGTAATAGTACCCGGAGAACACCCCCTGATGTGACTACCCTGAAAACACCCCTCTGAAGCAACAACCCGGTGAACACCCTTTGATGATACTTCTCCTGGAGAACACATATGATGTTAATACCCTGAAAACACACCCTGGTAATACTACCCGGAGAACACCTCCTGATGTGACTATACCTGCTGTAATTTTTACTAGTAAAACTTCTGATAATCCTCTAAGAGTTTTTTTTCAATCTAGATATCCGTTGAAAATATCGAAAAAACCGTTTGAATCGAATTCTTCTTTTGTATTGAAAATCTTTCATGTTCAAATTTGTATTTTCAAACAGAGAACAAAAAAATTAAAATTAATCTTGTTGTATTTTATCGTACTGAAAAACATTTCGATTCTACTTATATGATGTGTGTATCTACAAGATACTTTTTTTTCTATGACAAATAATATTCAGTCTGCTAATAGTGGCTTTATAATGTTAGTAATAGTTTGGCGCTAGTTAACTAGATGGCGCTCATATTATTACCGATGGTTACGAAGTATGGGGTGAGGTGAGGTGGGGGTAAGTGAAGGTGAAATGCTCAAAGTCATTTGCTCTGGGTAAGGCCTTAATGTCGCGTGATGTCTCATAATTATAAATTGTGCACTCACTTGTGCACTATTCCTGCGTATTGACTGCAACTAGGCTAGGACGAAATCAATACTATTATAATCCGGTTTTGACAGAAAGTAAAAAGAGGATCAATTATTATGTTTATTTTATGCACAATTAGATTATATTACATCAAACCAAGGCAATTGTAGGATCAAGATTACATTTAGTAAACATTACAAAACGATTCGAATCAGATGTTTGGAAACACAGCGCTTTACTACAACACAGAAAATTACAACAATTTCACTTAGGCGATGCAATTTTCAAGGTTTATAAAATACTAAACGGGACGGGCGTAAGCTGGGGAGTGTTACGTAAATAATAGTTAAGTTAACATTCGCGATAGTGATATCAAAGGGATAGAGGCAGTTTATTGTGTCGTTCCATATTAAATTATAGTGTTTACTTTGACATAAGTATGGTGCAGTGGTGTTGTAAATTTCATAGCGTTATATCAGCGGAGAACTTTATTTTGATACTGCGAGATTATGGCATGTTAAATCTCGAGGCGTGACTTGGGTTTCTTCGGATCTAGTTCAGTTTGCTTAGTAAATGTTTGATCTAGATTTTGAAATATAATAACTGATTTTTTTACAATACTTTGTGAATCAAATGTTAGTGTTGAGCTAAAAATTTCAGAAATTAGTTCGAATATCGTATTTATAACTTGAATATTAACATGCGTCGTATTAATTTGCTACTGAGGCCAATTTGTTTGACCAGTTGTGTTTTAGTTTGTATTATATTGTAACAGGAAAAAAAAACGACCTAATTGTTCGATCAATCGGTCTATAAGGAAATGAATAGTCCCAGTAATTCGACAATCGGACCACGAGGACTTTAGAGTTCGATCAATCGAACCAACAGGAAATAAAAAACATAGTGGTCCGATCGATCGGACAAGCCGATCGGACCACGCGGCCTAAGGGTATTTTTCAGTTTATAGTTGTTATAATAAATATTAATTGTGACACCGGTGTGTAATACACGCACTTAAAGATGTTTAAAATATTTGTACTTTTGACAATGCTTTCATACAAACATGTGTTTTTTTTCAGTTACTGGTTCTGTAGGTACTTTCTAAGTTTCATAACTTACACACGCACGGTGTATCTTGTATTTATTTCCAATTACCAAATTGTTTATAAATAAACTAAAAATATAATTTATCGATAATCAATACGTCGCTTAATATCGACCTAGTCCCAACACTACTTAAGCATTATGTTCCACCTCCCACGTACAAAATGTAACAACTTTTCTAGTTTTAAAGCTATTCTTTTAAATAAGAAATTTAGTTTTAAGCGTCTTTATTGCAATGCAATTGCAATCGATAAGATACCTACTCGGAGAAAAAGGTGTTGGATAGTAAAGTTAACCAGGACTTATTTCTGCAAGCAAAGGCAAATATCATGATTTTGTTAGCATAGAGCTTTATGCTTTTTTAACTTTACATGCTCGTCAAAGTGTGTTATGGAGGAGAAACACTATGGGGAAAACTTTACATATCATAAAGGGAATATTGTTTGTGTCAACAAACTTCTAGTCCTAGGGACGGGGATCTAAGCCATTTTTTTTTGGATTTTTTTGTTTTGAGTTTTGAAATGAATCAAAATATTTTTTCGTAAAATGATTGAACTGATGCAAAATTGTAAAAAGTATATCCAAATGTTGTAGACAGATATAGAATTGTAATAGGTAGATGGCAACATTTATACATAACTATTCATAAGTGCATTTTTGAAGGTTATATGGACAAATAATATTTTGATTTTGAATCTGGGTATATTGGCAAATTTTTTAAATTATCTACTACTTTAGGCTCAAATTATTCTCGTTATAAAAAAGTGGATCAAGGAAGAAATACTGGCAACGATTAATTAAGGTGATTGCAGGATCTGATGAGAATCCCGGAGGCTTGGTATCAATTAACGTATTTTTTCGAGCGTCCAATCAGCGCCAGTTAATTTGACGATTTAACGACGTGATGCATTACCGCCCCTGCCAATTACTTGTTACACTCTGGCTAGGGTTGCTACATGTTATGTATTTTTAGAGACGTCCCATTCGATTATTGGCCACTTTTATTTTCCCCATCCGGCTATAAGATGGAGTGATATATCCTGCGTACTTATTTTATTTTATGACGAGCCGGGTACTAACAGACTGATTTCAATTTTATTACTTAACTAGCGGCCGCCCGCGGTTTCACCCGCGTGGTTCCCGTTCCCGTGGGAATTGATCAAAATCCTTTCACGTCATTACATCCACCTGCATGCCAAATTTCAGCCCGATCCGTCCAGTGGTTTGGGCTGTGCGTTGATAGATCACTATGTCTGTCAGCCAGTCACTCACCTTTGAATTATATTATATTTATGCATATGCATAAATATGTAAGGTTCTTTCTTATTATATTGGTATGAGAAAATAAGAAGGAGAGTGGAAAATATCACAATAGATAGGTAATGTTGGATTTAATTCAAGTTTTTGAACGAAATTATATGCCAATAAGTTGGATACTGATTAGAGCTGGTACATTTTTTTTCTCCTTACAAAGAAGGTAAAGTAAGTTAGTTCTGGTCACCCTAACAGCGCAAAAATGTCGTTCACGAGTAACCAGTAGACTGCCTTAGAAAACAATAGTCGTTTCGACGCAAAAACAACGACATCTCAAGAAAACCTGTAAAAGTAAAGATGAAGATGTGATTAATACCAAATTGGTATTCTGACCGCGCGCAGTTACAAGTGTCAGAATCAATAGACGTTTCTTTATAAATAGCTGTTTGAGAAAATAACAGAGCAGTTGCTGGAGGGCATTTGACGTTGGACCGTGGTTGATTTGTTTTATTTTTTTGATTTACATAATACTTTGTGACAAAGTACATTCTCGTACGTTCGTAAAGCATTATTGGAGAGAAGAATTACTGCTAACTTTAAGGCTCAGTTTCACTTTACTTTCAATTTATTTTTCAGACTTTTTTTCACAGACTAGGGTCCGTGCCTTTTTTGGGTTGTCATTTTTGGGTTAGTGTTTACATGTTGCTCCGCGCAGAGACATCATGTTGGGGTAGTAGTACTTAAAACTAAGGGCTTATTGCTACATACTCTCTCTCTCTCTCTCTGTTATCTCGCGTCTCTGTGTAATTTTTCAAACTTCGCGATAATTTATATGTAGTATACCTTATATGCCGTCTCTTTTGTCAATTTTCAGCTTAAGAAAAACAGGATTAGCAGTAACCCTGCATTATGCGCTACAGGTCGTGGGTTTGTTGTTTGTTTCTGGATATTTATTTGTATTTAAGTAAGTACATTATTTATTTTGTGGATTACCATTGTTTCTGATACCCATAACAAAATTGATTAAACTACTTCCTTTGGTGTTTAAAAAAAATGCTTCTTAATATTTAAAAAGTAAATCATAATATGCGTGAAGTTATCATGCATTTAACCAGTGAGTCGGCAGTTGACAGTTTATCGTCGCGATCGTGTGCGCGTGAGTTCAGCAATGGCACTTCCTCACGGGCGAATGTTGTTGAAGCATGCGCGGTGTTGTGACGGGACACTTGTGCATCTTGATGCTTTACCTCTATCACTTGACTACTAGTGTTTGCGGAATAAACTCTTTATTTTGAAATAAGGTTGTTATAATTTTTTTTAAATAAACACGGAGGTCGTGAGTTCGATTCCCGCCTTGGGTCTGGTTGGTGGTAGGGCTTTTTCAGAGTCCGACTGGCTAGCTACCACCCCCACAGGTGAAATCTGTCGCCATAACAGCACTGGCTGTGTGGGCTGCGAGTCTGTCTGCCAACTGACCTAGTATAAAAAAATTAAAAATAAATTAAGAACATCAATCTCCTGTGAGGTAGAGCTGTGTTAGCCGAGTGGTATGAAACATCACTTCACATTCGTGAGGCTGCTAGTTCGAATCGCGTACCGTCTTATTCTGTGTGCGATTTACCACTACCTCGAAAATGTAGCGGAAGTATGACGGCCTTGTAAAATATTTTGTAATTAAAAATAATTCAATGTCAATTTTATGATGATTTTTAAACATGTTATAAGATTTACACATTTGAACAAAGTTTTAATGTATAGAACTTTAAAGAACAAATGTAGTTTATGATAATGCGGACAGATAATATCAATACGATCTAAACAATTTATTTGCATTTCGAACCAAATCTAACACCAAATTAGTAAGAATAAACCCATACATCACCTATTTACATTGCAATGAGACACTACCAAAATCGAAGAGGAACATCCTAGTTCCTTACTTTAGCTTTATATGGTCCAGTATCATCTTTGTGCCCCAGAGAAGGCTGGTTTAGACAATGTTACCAGTACAAGCCGTGTTTCAGGGGACGTACTGGTATACATCTGAATGGATTAACACACAATATATTCCGTTGTGGAGCTGTGTAACATGCTAGGGGGCGCTGCAAAAGCTATGGAGCTAGCAAAGAAAACGCCCGTCCTTGTAGGTCGTTGGTTTTATCGATCAGGCGCAGTTGTCAGTATTAAATAAACAAGTTGATAATTTATATGTGACTCTATTCTCATCCAGGTCAATAAGGAGCAAGTAAACATAAACACAACAGTTTTATTTCACGCTGGTGTTATGTGAGAGGGTGGTACTTCCCCGGACAAGCCGGCCCATTAGTGCCATAAAACAGCAGGGCTCTACCACTACTAAAATCTTTAGTAGTGGTAGAGCCCTGCCTTGTGGGTTGTTGGTTTTATCGATCAGGCGCAGTTGTCAGTATTAAATAAATAAGTTGATTATTTATATGTGACTCTATTCTCATCCAGGTACATTATGGAGCAAGTGAACATAAACACAGTTTTATTTTTCGCTTGTGTTATGTGAGAGGCTTCCGCGGACGAGCCGGCCCATTTGTGCCATAAAACAGCAGGGCTGTACTACTACTAAAATCTTACGTCTTTGATCTTTCGTCGCTATTCTGTAAGCGGGTGTTTCTGCGGTCGAGCCCACGGAACAGAGAATCTCTGTTCCGTGGTCGAGCCGGCCCATTTAAATTGACAGACAGGTATTTTTTTATTTTTTTTTCGGTGGAGAATGCGTTTATGCACCATAACCGCAGGCTGGCTAAATCTGCGGCCGTGTGTGGGACTCGAGACTAAAGCTTCCACTACCCACTCAACTCCCCCGGTTCCCCTTCACACCCAATTGGGACGAGCCGGTGCCAGCTTTAGCTATTGACCAGCCCATGACAGACAGGTACTGCTGTATGGCTTTACGACCCGAAAAACACGCTTTGCTACTTATAAAAACAATTATAAACTCCTAAGTTTCTAGTTTACATAGGTGCAATCTAATACCGCCATCGTTGATGTATTCAAGAGATAGGATCGCAGATTGTCACGATAACGATATATGAGACGTTAATGTACAGGGCGTTTACTCCCGGTCTAATACAATTTATACAAGCTTACATTGCTTTGAAATGTTTGAAGAGTTGTACGAGTATTCATTGTCATCATAATTACATGATGAGTAAGAAAACTGATTTATTTATTGGTACTCATTTTGTTCAAGTTTTTGTGTGATAAAGTGATGCTGCACATAGTTTTTGTCACCACACCTCACACTTCACCAGGAAGCGTCGCTCAATGTGTTGCCAGACTGTAGGCTCATCTGATCTTCGAGCCTTTGATTTTTTTACTTCCTTCTTTTTAAAATTTCTGTTTATTATTATATTATTGGGCTTTACAACACTTTTACTTTTACAAAACGACAACTTTATTTATTAGAAGAACAAAATAAACGTACAAAAGGCATACTGAATGCCACATGACATTCTCTATCATTCACCTCAACCTTCTACAGTCAATTTGGCCATAGCGGAAAAAAAACAACTTCGACTTTTTATAATTTAGGTAAGTAAGTAAGTATCAGCCTATTAATGTCCCACTGCAGGGCAAAGGCCTCCATCCTTGAAATCATATATATTTTTATAATATAAGATTCGTAAATCAATAGAAGCTATTCTTTGAATAATCGCAACTTGTAATATAGGCAATCTGTTCTTCAAATTATGCAAACATATTATAGGAATCTGTTGAATGTTTAATGTTTAAATTCATTCAAAGGAGAAAACCCCAACGAGTATTTATCATAGAGCCTCACGATCCCATTAACGGTTGTGGTGAACTCGATGCATAAATTATGAAAAAATAATTAGCATAACAGCCCGCGAAAGCTCTGCGTTGCGCGTGCCCATTGTGCCGACGAGCTTTAAGCTAGGGTTGCGCTTTGAGTACCTACTAATGAAAAATCCTATAACAAGTACCTAAAGAACACTGGTACTTTAAGTACTTACTTCTTATAGGATTTCAATGATAGGTCTTTGCCCAGCAGTTGGTCATTAATTGTAAGAGGTGGGCAGGTCGCCATGTAGTGTCCTGGTAGTAAGCTGATGCAAGGCCCAGGGACGCTGCTGGCGGCGATGCTGGAGCACGGGGGGGGGGGGGGGTTAGTGGTTATTTTGTGAGCCCCTCACACGGCTCGTCTGCCCCCGGGCGATTTATGGTGCGTAAAAGCATTCCCCTCCATAAAAAAAAGTCTATTTAATGTCCAACTGCAGTGAAAGAGATGTTTACCTGTAAACAATTGTGCATCGTGTATTTAGTTTTAAGCTTAGTATTTAAGAAAGTTCACAATCGTTGGTAATCTAATAAATAAATAAAATAAAAACTACTACGTCATTGAAATCAAGTCATCGCTACAAGATGGGTACTGGCTTAATCCCCACGCTTGCAAAGTGTGTATTGGCGACTACAAACCCGGGTTACGTCCGAAAAAACTGACACAAATCTTGTTCGACCCGAGAATTGAACCCAGGACCCCACTGAACTACTGGAGCGTTATAAGAAGTATTTTTTTTTCTTCTGGATGAGAATGCGTTTAAATATTATAAGTGAACACACACAAAAGCGTGCAGCGTTAAATGATATGGATATTATTGAAGTAAATTATTATTATTATTTATTATTTAATATTTTTATTTGTACACTTAATTTAATGGTTATTTAAAAATCTGTTTTCTCCATTCCTATACACAGTACAGTGATGAGACTCCAGGCAACCCTAACTCCGCCAGTTATCAGTCACGACTGGCAACACAGCGCTCGTTAGCGGATCCTTATCCGCGTAATGGCAACACCAGCAGGTGAGCCTGAGTGATAGTGCAGGTGATTTGTTCCGCTAATGCTGGACGGAGGCGAGTGATTACCAGCTAATGTGTTGGAGCTGGCGACTTTTGACGGTTGTTTAATCGCTTGGTATAGGCACGTTGAGTTATGAGCTTCTCAACGAACATTTAATTGAATGTTTTGCTTGTCACAAAGTTTGCTTAGGGAAGTTACTATGAGGGGAAAACTATGTAGTTATTTGCAACCTATGCCCACTTTATTGTAGGAGGGTTAATGAGCAGGAGTTATATCCCATATATGTATTTATAATTGTTATATGTATAATAGATATCTTTAAGTATAGAAAGAAAGAAAAAACATTTATTGGCCAAAAAGTAAGAAAAAAAAAGGACAGACAATACATCGAAGAAGATAACGTGACAAACAATAAATAAATAGACATTGTGACTACGGCCTAAATTTTTTGCATCAAAATAAACAGATTGTTTGTAACTAATTTTCCCAGTTTCAATTACTGAAAAATGCGCAAAATTCGCAAATTCATCACTGTTACGTAAAACAAATCTCAGCCAGATGCATCAAATCAGTAATATTTATAGCCTAATTTAAAAAGAATGCGGTAAATGCTCGCTAAGAAAACCGTTGTAATCATGCCGGTTAATCACGGATAAATTATTTTTGATCTTGTCTCCTGGACAGATTAACTTAATAAAACCTCCTGACTCTCCTGAGTTGTAGGTACCTGTGTCCGGGAAGCTACCGTTTTGTTCTGGTCAAATTAACAGAGATTTATTAAGAGGTTCGCTTGTTCGTTAAGGATAACAGACAATCTTACTGTTGTTGTAAACTAGTTTCCGTCCGCTGCTTCATCCGCTTTACAAACACTCACTAACTTGAGCATTTACTCTTTGACTAATTTTTTTTTCTTGAAATTAACAAACCAATTTGATGATATTTTTAGTTTGAGATAGTTTCTCTGCGGAAAATCATGACGGTCCTGTGGACTAGTCGCTAGTCTTATACTGCGTGTTATTTAAGTCGTTTTCCCGCAGCAGAATGCTTCACCTTCAGTAGTACTATCGATTTATGCATGTAATTTTCTTTTGAGTTTTTTTTTTTAATTTTAAAACTTTTTTTGATTTTTTTTTAAAGTTTGATGGGAAAATGAAAGCCAAATGTGAGTAAATAGTAAATGATCATTTTTTTGATAAACGCAAAGGGCAATGACCCCGGCCGTTGACCGTCCGTGACGCAACTCCAGCTAGTACTATTGGTTCGAGTTTCGTCTATCATAAATCGTAAAACTTTTGATTTCACTTAAGAAATAACTTTATTAATCTATTTTACTACTAAGATTTCGTTTTACTGCGGGAAAACAACGACTAAATTTGCAAGCTGTATAAAGATTTTTAGAAAAAATACTTAAGGAGTGTTATGCGACAGAATATGTGGGCAATGCTAGTGTTATTACAAAATTTAAATATATATTACGCTGTTTACTAATAAAATGAACTCATCATCCCTTTAAAATCATACTCGAAAAACTTTTTTTAAGGCTTTTAGTAAGCCTAATTACAATTATTTAGATCCCTTAGTTTTGATGAGGAGTCTAGTCTAACAGAACATAGAGCGATGAATAAATATAATTATTAAGAATGACATCAGTAATTAAAAACTCTTTTCCACGTCGAAAGCAGCCCACAATGAAATACTTAATACTTACTTGACATCAGATTGTATCTCAGTGTTATAAACCCATCAAAACATTGTCAACACCTAAGGTTATTAATTATGTGTAAAATAGCCTAGGAGGACGGACTTCATTCATCATGTTGATGAATTCGAGCGTCGGGCACATCTGCGATGAGACGTCTACTCGTAATAGTGTTTACACTACTGTCGACAGATCGCAGTAAGGCATCTTCGACCTTCTTTGACACTTTCTCTATGAAAATATGTTTACTATGATATCTTATACAATGAAAACACTGAAATAACGCTTACTTAAAAATAAATCGTTCCTGAGAACTCATAATGTCGGATAAACTTGATCTTGTCTTACATTTAATTTGACACAATAGACGGTAGTAAAGTATCTCACAGATAAAATTGTCAAAAATATATTTTACATTTGTAGACTTATCCTGAACCCACGCGGTGTACATTAATTATTACATATTAGCTTGCTATAAATTTTAAAGGCGATCGGGCTGACGTGGTCCGAGGCGAAGCGAACTGCCCAAGACAGAACGCGATGGCGAAGCACTGTAGAAGCCCTCTGCCCCACCTGGGGGCCATAGGACATTAAGTCAAGTCAAGCTTGCTATAAAAGTCTCGCTGCCTGAAGACTGATGGAATTGAAAATATTCTGAATAGAAACCTACATCCAGCAATGTGGTTAAAGACTTGCAATCTATACTAATATTATAAAGAGGAAAGATTTGTTTGTTTGTTTGTTTGTTTGTATGTTTGTTTGTTTGTTTGAATCGAATAGGTTATTAGGAATCTAAGTCTGGGGCTTTCGCTAATTTGAATTAGAGCTAGTAGGTACTTTAAAGCCATCTACGGCTTATATGGCGATTAGCCCGAAAACATGTATGATGAGCTTATACGTACCGTTTGATGCAATAGAGTCCTTAATAATGACAATAACATTGCCCTATTAAACTACGAGTATATTGTGACCCTACACGCTCTTTTGCTCCGCCGCTTCGGATAAAAACGTCGCGATATTCCATTCAAGTCAATCGCTTATCATAAAATTAATGATCAGTTCTGAGGGGTTTATGCGCACATAAATGTTTACTGAAATCATAAATCCGAATACCAACTTTATCGATCTCTTTGATTTTTCATGATTTTCTTACCTTTAAGGGTTTTTGCTGAGATCTTTTGAATGATAGCATTGTGGTGTATGAATGAATTTGAAGTTGGTTTATTCAATGGCCTCGTAAAGAGAGGTTATTAATGCAATGAAAATTTAATAGACGCTTGCAACTGGACTTTGTGATAATCTAAAGGGTTCTGTGGTCAGCAGTGGATGTTTAGCGGCAATTAATGATAATGAAACGATTTGACTCGGAGGCAATACAATAATAGTAATTTTTCTGAATGCTACTATGTTTTCCGTGAATATCAAAATATGAACCTATGTAATATTTATAATAAGAAATATAGATAAGAATGTTATCTTTATTTGCATGTTAAAAAAGCTGAATAGGCATTACCTACATAAACATTCTGCTGTACCAT
Organism: Mecyna flavalis; assembly: GCA_949319885.1. Taxonomy (NCBI): domain Eukaryota; kingdom Metazoa; phylum Arthropoda; class Insecta; order Lepidoptera; family Crambidae; genus Mecyna; species Mecyna flavalis. The sequence goes on along the minus strand of OX439435.1, from coordinate 3,266,688 downwards.
CAATGTGAACACCCTACTTATTGCCAAATAAATTATTTTGAATTTTATCTCAACTTCACAATAAAGATATTACATGTTTGTGATACCCAATAAAATTATTAAAACAACTACTATTACAACGCCTTGATGGTCTAGTGAATTAAGTAACGGGTCGAGCAAAATTTCTGTAGATTCTTTCTGGCTCTGTTCTGCGATCGCCAATCGCATTTGGCAAGCGTGGGAATGAGGCTAGTACAGTCAACAGCAAAAGTAGATGATCAAAGTCAGAAGTTTAATACTAATGACCGTAGTTCGCGTCAAAACTGTGTGGTGTAAAGATGATTTGAAAGTAAGTGATTATATAATAGACCAAACAATAACTACAACACAATCATTCTTTGACTTCTTAGTTTTGTTGTGAATTTCATTTCCAACTTTTGGAGTCAACATTGATCAGGCATAGTTAATGTTTAGTAATTTAGTATAATGTAAGTCACTTAGTTTAGAATCGTTATGACACCTCACAGTTCTGACTTTGATAATCTCCTTTTGCTGTTGACTGTACCCATAATTATATTAAATAAGTTGATATTTTAGCAACTACATATTTCGGACAACATTAATATGTGTTATATATTATAATACATACATATTTTATACATATTTGGTACAAAATTTGATGTAAGTATTTGAAAAATATTTGTGTTCATTTTGTGCTGAAGTTCATTCAATTTCTTGAGTATTTACTTTTTATCTACGAGTAAGGCAACATTTTCCAAAACAAGCTAGTTCACACTATAACGTAATTCAATTATATAACTGTACAGCAAAATATCGTTTTGATAACGGTATTTTCATTAGCAGACATAAGCCTTAACCTTTTTAGGAGCATTCCAACTGTTTGTGACTCCATATTGTGTGAAATTTATATCACAGAAATAGTGACCAAAAATGACTACACGTTATAAGCTCTTGTATAACGGAACTCGAGTAGCCTGATGATAATTTTAAGTATAACTTATTTGCCACCTATGGCCTGGTGTTACTAGAATTGCGGATTACATTTCGAGATCGAACGTAGTTGAAGTGTGTTCGTGAAATGATTTAAAGAATTCCTTTTCCACAAAATAATATTCTCGCCTCGAAGGTCTAGTGGTTTAAGTACCGGGCCGAGATCTCGGGGTCCTGAGTTCAATTCCCGGGTAGAGCTAACTTTGTGTCTTTTTTTTCGGACACAGCTCGGGTTTGTGATCACCATCCCGCATTTGGCAAGCGTACCTAGTGATTAAGCCAGTACCCATCATTGTAACGATAACATGATTTCAAGGATGGAGGCCTTTGCCCTGCAGTGAGAAAGTAAAATATACTTAATATTCTTTTGGCTAATACTCCAAGGCTGAAGGTTCATAGAAACTTCTTCCTGCCCTGTTCCCAATTTATATGAGTTCGAAGGAATATAGTAAAACTCCTATCTAAAAAAACTACATATAGAATTTTAACTGTAATGGTAGATTTTAGGCTACGTACCCCGTGAGCAAACTGTTAGCGGCAGACTAACAGTTTGACAGTTTGCGGCTTATCGATTTAGTACGCCTTTCCATATATTACAAATGGAGCTTCCACAGTTTGCTAGTTTTGTGCTCACTGTACGCAATTTGCAGCGTTACGCGCGCCGAATATCTCAGTGAACGGCCGACTCCCCCGAAATTGTTCTAAATTTGAAATTTCAGTTCGCCACAAATTTGCGGCTCACTCAGTCGGCCGCCAACAGTTTGCCTACTGGGAACGTAGCTTTAGTCGCGTCTTCTACGAAAAACTCTTTTCACAAAGCCCGCCCTGATCTACAGGCTCCATTAGAAAGTCGCACTTCGCTCCGTCGATATGTTATTGTTGACGCGATGAATGCGCCGATTGAGCTGTCGCGGCGTCCGCGCCTAATGTACAGCTCATTCAGCCATCCCGGCCGAGCTGCGGCGATGCGTGCTGTTGTGATGTCAGCCGCAGTAGCGAGCGCATGAGCGATGCGGTTCCACGTGTTAGCTCCGTGTACTCTTGCTATAGGTACGTGTATTGATGCTGAAACCACAAAGCTTTGATACAAAGTAAGGTTCTACCTATTGTATTTTAAACAATTAGTAAATGATGATATACATAGTTGGCGACCAATTTTACTATTATTTTGATTATTCACTTAGAACTGAAGACTTCAAGAGTCCATGTAAGAAACACAGAATCTAGCTAGGAAAATGACATAAATATTTTAATAAAAGCTTTGCCTAGTTTGGGTTAGATGACGCTATGTGAACAACGCTTAAGAATATTAAATTTATTTATTCCAGAATAAATAAATATTCTTAAGAGTTGTTCGCGGCCAGCCGCATGGCGATAAAATTGTTAACAACAATCAATTTCTTTCTTGCTAAAGAGAAGATTTCAAACAGACAATTACAAAAACAGGTTGCTTTTTCTAGGGCGTGTCCTAACTGGGTGTAGGGCTTGTCCCAACTTGGAGCTAATCAACCAGCTCACACTTGTAACACGTGATATATCCCCCTAAGCATCGGCGCGATGTGTAAATCCATTATGGAACCTCTTGTCCAGCCGCGCCTTGCACGGTAAACACAGCCGCTTAACATCTAACAGAACAATCCAAAAAAGGGCAAAAGGCACCAACTCGACGACCGATCTCATCACCGCTCCGCCGACTAATGGGAAGCCTTGTCTGATTGATTCCACTGTCAAATGTGCGCTAAAATGAATGGCAGCAGACACAGAGATATAATTTATTGAAGTATAAATTCATAACTGCAGCGTTTATTCCTTATACGAACCGCTACATGTCAATTTCTTTTGCCGACAGAGATCAGACTGATAAGCTTAAAAGTATGAAACTTCATCCATTTATCGAGGAAATGTGATTTTTTTCCCCACTGATTGTACGTAATTGGACGGTTATGTGCCCTTAATGGATTGTTCTGCTGCCTATCTGATTAGATTGATTAGTCATGGGTGCGTTTAAAGTTTAATTGGTGTCCATTTTTTAAAGATCTATCGAGATGTATTTTAAATGGCTTGCTTAGGAAGGCTGAGAAAAACGTTCCTGAGATGTCTGTTACGTGACCGGGAAGTCTTAGAATAGGATTATAGAGAGATGGCAATAATAATTTATAGATAGCCATAAGGCACAGTCGTTCATTTATAAGTAACTCGCAATCAAACACGACGTGACCGCTAGCTGCAAGGTAGCTGGTGATTTTTTGCGTGAATTACACAAAAAGGACGCCATGTCGCAGTAATTTAATATATTTTCTAGGAAAAAAATTAGACTATGTCTTTCTCCAGCTCCTAAAATATCTCCATACCAAAAAATCATGAAATAAGGAAAAACAAAAACATTTCTTTTTTTTTTTGTTTTGTGTGATGAACTATGAGTTGCTATTTACGAATACACGCAATTTTGCCTCACTGACCTCTTATATTAAATCAGCCCCTACAAAGGTTACAGTAAAAACAACCTACATCCTAACAACTTACAGTAAAACCATTAAAAGTCGTAGTGGCACATAATTTAATTACCAGCATTAGAAACAGTCGACGTCTGGCTCGTGACCGCGGACGCCGTTGTTTCTCGGACAAGCGGCTTACGAAACGCCTCAGTTCCGGGACTTAGATCTCGGGGTGTCGCATTAATCACGATTTGAGCTGAATGCGCTGGTGGGCAGTGCGCATCGCTGCGTGCTGCGGGGCCAGGAAACTGACGGATGATATTAGATAGTATTTGACAACAGACTATGGCCCAACGACGCATTGGTGCCAGCCTTATGCGACAGAAATTGTGGGTTCAAATCCCACCTAGGACAAACATGTTGATGTTGTGAACATTTGTGTTAGTCCTATATGCGATGTTGTCCAATTTAAAATCACGAGTTTGACCAAAATCCGTTATTAGGATTACACACACCCAGACAGAGCAAAAACATAATAAAGTAAATGTCACCAAATAGAAGACTCCCGGCGAATTCAGCAAGAGCCAAATTTTCCTTATTTTCATTTTTCATAACAATTTTCACCATATTTTTAAAGCGGGCCAGTCAAAGACCAATGTGGCCTTTTAAATTTTCATCAACATCCCACGTATGTGAAAGTCGCTCGTTTAAGGGCTGGGTCGCTGTCTTCGTGGCTCCATGTAAGAGATGGAACTAGTCTGGCAAATGGGCGTTAACATCAATCATTAGCTCGATATGTATCGGTCGTACACGCGCCGCGTCACTCCGCGCGACTCCGCCGCGGAGGCATCTTGACAAAACTAATCTATGCTTTGCAAAGACGATTTATATACCTCTGTGAAGAGACAGGTAGTACGGCGTTGTTTAAATGCCAGAAAAGAGAGACCCCGATGCAAAGCCGTCTAAGCTGTCCTCAAGAAGCCGTGGCGTTACACTGCCGACTTTTTGGATACACTCCGAATATTCGGCTAGGAGGACTATAAAGATTTCTGCTGTAATACAACAGACTGTACCTGGTCTACACCAAAGTTTATGTCGCCCTGTAACTGGTTTTAACAAACTTGGGCTTAGACAAGATGACATCGCTTCCTAACTGGCGAATTTCGCTAAGTCCAATTTGTATGGATTTGACAGATGCCATAGAAAAGTCACGTGTTGAAAGTATGGGATTTGACAATTGACATTCGCTATCGCAAACTGAGCTATAACGAACGTCATAAATGCCGCTTGTCTAGGGGGGCTGGTATTCCGTTGTATTCGGACTATTAAAAAGAACACCATTCCTCGGTCACGAAATCAAAGGCGTTATTACATAGTAAATTACCACTAAAAATAAGTTATTACGAATTACAAGCACGAACGGCGATTAACATTAATCTTGAGAGCAATAACCGGGCAAGGAAGAAATGAAATTTATAAGGTAAGCTACTGTCGAGATCATGTCTTACAATAATCGCTTTGTGCCTTTGTTTTGTATGTAGCAAACGGGTTACCACTGTTTTAATTGCAAATTCTTCAAAAAAAATCCGCTTGGACATGGTCTGCCTTGGTCAACCTAGAAATCACTGAATAGACTTCGAGCCCAGATTGGCCGAAGCTACGAAAACAGGTCCAGGTGGTTTCTCGCCCCAGTCCATGTCACTAGATTTCCTGCCCACTGTACACTCAAAAACACGTCAGACTATAACATTTTGGACTTTCTACCACTCTTATGTCGGGGGCTTATGCCCCAGTTCGATAATAGCACTTAATTTATGCGCTATTATCGAACTGCAAGAGTTTACCGTGATGTGTGGTTGACCGTACACAGGTTGAACTTATGAGTGCTTCAGATAATGCGATACGAGTCGCCGAGTACCTACTGGGCAGATTTTGTTTAACTTATTTATATTTGCCATCGACTCGAATAGAAGCAAATTCTTAACCAACCTACGTTGGCGCGCGAGTTCATGGCCATCGGGGACTGAATAGAAAAAGCGTTTATGAAACGAATAGTTGACTTACTAAAAAGTTGCAAAAAATATGGGATAGATATGGTTGACCTAATAGGTAATAATACCTATCGAAATCGATATTAGTATAATTAGGTTAAGAAAACAGCACTACCGCATTCTTCAGGATGGCCATGAACGAAATAATGGTATTGTCTACAAAATTTTGTAATATTTGTGACTGACCGTTTCTGCAAGGAAATATTGATGCTTAGTAAGTTCTTGGTGTAAAGTGTGTACATTGCGTGTTAGAAAGCAAGTTTAACCTTTAATCCTGCGTCTAGACTTTCCTATTACATATCATTTTACTGTTTTATGTTAGAGGTGGGGGAATAGGGAGTGTAGGGGAGCGAGGGGTAATGAGAGCGGTCGGGTAATGAGAGCGATAGTGTTTTTGCCAAAACTATCCTTATTGGCGCACGAGTGACTGCTTGGGCGTGTTCGCCAACCGAAGGAAATGATAGTCCACGCGGCCGGTTCGCGCCAGGGTGCACCGTCTAGTTGCGAGGCGCTGTCGTTTGTTTTTTGGTTTTAGCTTGTAAAAATGTACACTTGTCATCGACGAGGTAAGCATGGAAAAATTATAATATTTTATTTTGTTTATGCTGTTTGTATACCTTAATTAGCCTTCTTTTAAGAGCCATTCAATAAATAATCATTAAGAATAAAATAAAATATCTGTGTTAAAAAAATTCAAAATGGAGAAAAGCGGGTAATGGGAGCCTAGGATGGCTCTCATTACCCGACGTGTCTCCTATTCCATCCATCAGCCCATTATAAGATTCTGATGTGGATACATCACAGTAACCAGCCACTGATGCCACAAATATGTAGATCTAATAGAGGAAACAAGCACACCGATGAAAAAAACCGTCTTTAGAGAAAAAAGGAGAAACGTATTGAAAAAGAGTGTACAAAGAAAAAAAGATTGAGAAAACCTTGGAAAAATATATAAGAAATGTACCAAACATAATAAAGTTATACAAAGACAAAGTAAAACTAGAAGTCAAAGAGTCAAAAAAGCAAAAATTAATATATTTTAAAGTGACGATGAAGAATCGTCCCTAGAAGAGTTAAATGATAATTTGATTTGTGATGATGAGTCAGAATAATAGAGAGAGGAAACTTTGTGTGCGATTTGTTTGGGGATGCTCAAAAGCGGAAAGATGCAGAAGTTGCGGAATCTGGGCACATAAAGAAAGAATGCTCCAGGAATGATAAGGCATCTTCATTATATTTGCATATTCTGTTTAGATCCCTAATTTTTTAAATGTTTAGCTTGTTCCCCATAATTGTTGGATACTAAGATTCCTTTATTAACCTAATAAAACATGTACAAAATGTATTTCGTTGATTTGTTATGATAAAAGTTGTTTTTGGGGAAGAATTTATAATTATGGCTCCCATTTCCCGGATAGGCTCTCATTTCCCAAAGTGTGGGGTAATGAGAGCGAAACACTTTTTCTACATTTTGCTCTTTTTTCTCTAAATGCGTATTTCCAGTTGGTTTTAACTGTGATGATCTGATACTCAAATAAACAAGGTTTATGTTCCTAATTAAAATATAATGCAATTTTCACTGATGTCGATTATATCAACAATTTACCTTAGTAGGCTCCCATTTCCTAAATTGAATTGGCGTGCTAATTTGGTTATTCCACATTTCATTACAAAAGATAATGACAGCGGCTTCTCTCTTAAATTAATTTGTAATTTCTTTAAGCCTCGTTCATCGTCTTGTATTTTAATCGTATATACCGAGCCGTACTCCCTGCCCTGAGTTCAATTTCCAGAAATTTTGTGTCAAATTTTGAATCCAGCTCGAGTTTGAGATAGTCAATCCTCTTTAGGCAAGCATGGTAATTTAGTCAATACTCATCATTGTGATCACTCGATGACTCACTCAATTATAAAGAGGCCTTCTCCATAAAGTTGGCCATAAAATAGGCTGATGATACCCTCTTTTTTCATATTTAATCACACGATTATATAATATTTTTAGTTCCTCATATCGTACTGAGATTGAAATGATATAAGTAGAGATGCTTCGTAATCAGTTATCTAGGGAAAGAGTCTTTACACGCCGATCACACAGCACATACCCACGTAGATGCTTTTTGCGTAATCCCAGGGCCCTATTAAATAATCGTATCCATACACCTAACCTTAAACAGATAACCTTTAGTCCTTAAATCAAAGTAACAAAGTCCAATATTGCATGCGTGTTCGAAGCTCGATTACGCCGGCCTATTATGGCGCGTTTTATGGATATTGCTCGCATGCTCTTGTGTTTTTTCGCGGGAACCCTCTTGTGTGAAAGTGATAGCTATATCTTTATCAGCTCGGTACTTTATTGGTTGTAATTAATGGCGTATTATTTTATGAGCCATAAACTTATAGCGTTATGAAATGTTAATTTAGTACAAATAGCAATTCGTTTATATTGGTCATTATAACGTAGAATCAATAAAACATAAGTGTTTTATTAAAAGTACTTCAGTTGGCAGACAGGTACGCTGTACGCAGCTTACATGATGGTAAGCGGTGATTGCGGCCTATTCTATGTAGTAAGTATAATACTTAACCAAGTAAAATAGCTAAATGTGATGTCACCCTGCAGGCTCCCCTGATCTTCGAGCCTTTGATTTTAAATGTGAATTTCATACTGGGGAGCCAGTTATATATTGCCAGTCTTAGCCAAAGCTATAATGGCGGCAGATTTCGTAGTTGTGGTAGTTAGCTAAGTCGGACTCTTTTAAGAGTTCCACTAACCAGATCCACTTTTATCATCGCACAGCTTGCCATTGAGAGGGAGTTATTGCTCACACTTTGGAGCCTAAATAATCCCGTACAGTTCGCTTTAAGAGGAATTTCCCTCCCTGCCAAGATTTCCCCGGACGTCTAAAATATGGAGTTGCCCTAAGTGTTCCAAGCACTCATAGGCCGCGGTGACCACCCCCCCTTCAGGTGGGCTGTGCGTTTTCTTTGCCACCGTCGTGGTATGAAAAAAAAAGATTCAACTCAACTCTACTTAATATTTCTCTGTAGTCGATTGTACAACTACACAATCTCTATAATAATTTCTGCGCCGCAAACCTACTATTACAAGCAGAAGATCCTAACAAAGATAGATCGTCTGCCACTAATCCCTCGAGGACTAAGTTCATCGTCATGACACCATGATCGCGCAGGTTTGCGCAAACGAACCGAGGGAATGCGCCGACGCACGCTTATTCGCCACAATTAATAGCTATTATTTACACTTTTAGGGTTGCCAGTAGTGAGTATTTGGTCTAAGACAATATTATAAAGAGGAAAGATTTGATTGTTTGTTTGTTTGTTTGTTTGAATTGAATAGGCTCCGAAAATACTGAACCGATTTGAAAAACTCTTTCACTGTTGGATAGCTACACTATGCTCGGTCAACATAGGGTACTTTTGATCCCGGAAATGTGAGGGGAAGGGGGGATAATTGACGAAAGAAATTGCGCGCGGGTGAAACCGCGTAGGTGACCGCTAGTTTAGTATAATTTAATAGGAACGATTTTTGAAATGGATAGTAATATATTTTTAATAATTATAAGGCCTCAGTTATGCCTTGACAAAGCTTGGCTACCCTGGATAAATCCAAGGTTGCGGTCACAGTTGGTCGCCTCCGTAAAACAGTCAAGACATTTAAAAATAGGTCGGGGTTTGAATTCTCCTCGTGAGAAGGTATGGTTGGTAGTAAGACTTTTTCAGAGTCCAAGTGGCTAGCTAATATTCACACAAGTGCAGTCTGTCTTTATAACAGCTTTTTTTTGTTCTGGCAAAATTAATTTGGGCTAGTACACTTAAAGTCAAAGTCAACTCCTTAACCATTACATCAAATCGTCCGTCGTTTTACAGGTCTATTCCCAGTCATCACCACTGGCTTTTTCGCCACTGGTGACAAATGAGAAAAATATATCCCAATTAGGTATCGCCAGTGGGGACGTACAGCAAAAATATTGTCGCAAATGTAGGTACACAAGAAATAATGATTATCAGAAATAATGATTATCATCGTACTCACAGCCCTATGTAACGCAGTCCGCACGTCCTGCGCGCGCGCATCAAATATGCTAATTCCCCGATTGTGCTCCCGATTGCGCGCGATACTATCGGCACACGCAGCTTTATTGCTACACTAACCCCTCTCAAACTACCTATTAGTCTAAGCGATGTCATATATGTATATTAAAGTAAATACTTCATTATAACACGCAAAGGGGCTTCATTTAGTTTTTTATATCTTAAGATTGAGGCAAACAGCAAGAAGTGCCATGGACAATTGCGACGCCTCTGTCTACAGATGACTTTCCCACCTTATGACCCATATCGTTGAAAAGTGGCCTCATTAGGCCGTTTAATTAATAAAATTAATAAATATCTCTGGACATTATTTACACAGCGCCATCTAGCCCCAAACTAAGCATTAGCTTGTGATATGGGTGCTAGTCAACGGATAAACATTACTCATATACTTTTTTTTGTAAATAAATACATATTATACATAGAAACACCCAGACCGATACAAACAGACATGTTCATGCACACAAATGTTTGTACCGTGCGGGAATCGAACCCGCGACCTCTGGTGTAATAGCCGACTTCTCGACCATTACACCAAATGGATCGTCAAATTAATGTCAGTGGATCGTCTTTTTCGGCTGTGAAAGGGAAACCGAGAGAGTTGAGTGGGCAGTGGGTATGGTCACGAGTTCCACACACGGCACGGCTACAGGTCTCGCTAACCTGCGAATAATATGGTACTTAAAGCATTACAAAAAAAGTATATAATTTTTTTTATTGATCATAGCATATTGGCATACTATAATAGTGATAAGTTTAAAGAATCTTACACTTGTTTGCTTAGTGCCATCACTATTCGCATCGACGGAAAATTTTACATTAGAGCTTGTGTTTCTCACTATTTCAATTAACAACTTACGTTCTTTTCATAATAAGGTGTGTTACATGCAATTTGCAAAAACCCAAGCATCGATCAAAGTGTCAACTTAATTAACAAAAAAGCGCGAATAAAATTTTTGCTTATAGGTACACACTAATTGAGCTGACCATATCAATGTTTTTATTAGGACCCAAATAAGCGTTGCCAGTTTTTCGTTCGAATTAATCTTGCCTAGAACGTCCGATCTACAGCTCTACAGTCTACATTATCTGATGTAAATGGCGACATTCCTTCAACACAGAAGAGAATCGATGTTTTAATCATGAAATCCTATTTGGATACCGACTCCACAGCCTTCTCGATGAAGACATTGACTCATAATTATGTAAATGCACCAGGCGCGTTATAATTTTAATTATCTCACTCAGACGATCTTCCCTTAAACGAATGAGCCAGACATTATTAGATAACATTTACACTCATCAAAGCTGCAATTGCTGTATTATTGCTATCGTTAAATATAACGACTTGATTGTTTATCTAAATGATGATCGATCTCTGGTGGAAATTAGTTTTTTTGTTGTTAATGACTTTTCATAACCGATTAGAAGACGTGTTTATATTTTAATGGTGGGATTCGCTTAGTAATATAATGATAATGATATTGCTGTTAGAAATGTTGTTATTCATACATTTAGTTGCTTATATGCAATTCTATGATCGTTAGACAATGGATTATTTAATTTTTTTAATACGCTTGCAATAATCAATAATCATTTACTGGCTATATTGGGAAGTGAGTACATTTAAATTCAAATATATATCATATCTGATGTAATAATAGCTATGGTATACAATTTTAATTTTTCGTGATTAGTTTGCTATGGGTTGGCATTCGTACCGACGAGCTTTATTTACGTTTTTTTAAAATACAAAATGATTAATAATGGCATGTGATGGTGTAATGAAACACCCTGTATTTAAAGTGTACGTCAGTCGCTTAAAAATATTCGTGGAAAACGTCAAAACGAAATTATAATGGGTAGTTAGGAACATTAATTATTGTGTCCAATTACAACCGTTTAAGTTTAATTACAAATGGCGGACGATTTGTTTCTCTTCAACCTAAAGGCCAACTAGTTGGTCATATTAGGTCATACATTTAACACTTTTGTATACGTTGGACACCTACGCACTTGTTTTAGTAAAATGCTATTTGGTAAACGGTGCACGTTTCTTGGTGTCATTTTTTTTCAATTAAACGTGATAGTTCATGTTAAGGTGTTTTTTCAAGCGTTCGTGGAATTTGGAAGAAATGTAAACCGTTGATTTTCTTGTTGTTTTTAGTTTTTACACTTAAATGCATTCAATTATTGTTTGTCGCTCTGTGTCATCTGCTTAGTTGCAGCTACGGGTTATTTTTTTTTGTTTATATGGTGCATACATAAGTTATGTTTTGCATTAAAATAAAAGGTTATTATTAAATTGAATTAAGCAAACGGAGTGGCAAAAGCTAGTATTAAAAGAAATATTTTCGAAAAAATATGTTTAAATCTGTCCTTTCTACCTTAATATCTAGGTTTCTTAGCGTCAATTGAGCCACTCTCGGTAAGTTTATGAGTTATTGTCGCAAATCAACCGCTTGTTTGACCGCGGCCGGGACCATCCCGAATAGGCAGTGCGTTGCGGATAACTTAGTGTTTACGTCAGGCGCGGTACAGGCGAACTTTATGAGCTATATCCATTTGTTGGAAAATTAAATTGTATTAAATTATACGAACATTACGGGTTTGGTTTGCGTATTGTTGATTTTTGTCGTTTTAAAGTATCTTACTTAATTATTTGTAAAGTTACATTAATGCTTAAAAAGTTTGGGAAAGCCATCGATTGATCGATGGATTCAGTAAACATTGCGACTTTTTTTTGAACTCTGAAAATACCCAGATGATAGGCAATTTACGATCATTTCATTGTCAAAATATTATTTTGAATTTTATGTGTATTATTTTTTAAATGTCCCTTTACAGGGAACAGGGTACCATCGTGAAGATTAAGGCCTCGTCATAATTATGAATGATAATCACCACGTTTGCTAAATAAAGATTGGTGGTCACAGACCTGAGCTTTGTTTGAAAAATTCTATATTTTTTTTCTGGAAATTGTACCTAGGACTTAGCTACCCGTACTCACGGTCTGGTACTTAAATCAAAACTAGACCAACGCGTAATATCACGTACTATGTAACTGAGAAATAAGAATAATGAAAACATTCGAAGAAATAAAGATTATTATCATGACAATTCGCACTAACACCGTACCTCTCTGCATTACACAGTATTTAACCTCTTATTATAGCGTGCGTAGCAGTAAACCGGCTATCATACGACACGTTAGCGTCTTATTAGCACAGTAAAGCGACTATGTTAGTGCCTGGAAACAACATACTTGGACAACAGATGTCCTAGCTTATGGATTTTATCCGTATTTTAAAGATGGAGAGTTAAAAAAAATATAGATAAGAGATAGACGAGCCATTTGGTGTAATGGTCAAGAAGTCGGTTACACCAGGGGTCGCGGGTTCGATCCCCGCACGGTACAAACATTTGTGTGCATGAACATGTCTGTTTGTATCGGTCTGGGTGTTTCTATGTATAATATGTATGTATTGACAAAAAAAAAGTATATAAGTAATTTATACGTTGTCTAGCACCCATAGCACAAGCTAATGCTTAGTTTGGGGCTAGATGGCGCTGTGTGAATAATGTCCAGAGATATTTATTTATTTATATTTAGAGAATAGGAGGTAGACCTAAGTGGTATTGGCTTGGCGTCGTGGCGGATGACGTGCGTGGTAATGGGCTCACGACAGTAGATGCACTAGACTGTCTGTCTTTAGTTCCGAGGCCCATACACGTTCTTCTCCGCTAAAAAATTGCAGTCAGAAAAGTTCTTTTTCTACCTTCACTTGTTTCGCCGACATTCATTTGTTTTCCCGACACTTATGTGTTTTCCGGAATTAACACTTTTTTTATTAAAATTGGGAAAAAATGTTCCCTACCAGGTAGGATGGGCAGGTGGGAAAAGCGTAATAGGGACCCCTCTTTTCCCTTCTGGGTGGGAAGAGTGGAAACAAAAATCCACTTTCTCCACCCAGGGTTCCCACAGTAAAACCTTAAATTTTGGGGTAAGTAAAAAAAATGCAACATTCTACAAGTTCTCCAAATAGGTACTACGAATGCAAAAACTAGTGACTATGGATGTTTTTTTTTGTCAGATTTTTCCATCGGCGTGGATCCGATGCACTTAACGTCTATTTTGGCCGTTTTCCCGTTTTGGGCCTACGACTATCGGTCGCTCTACGCACTCCTACTTCTCTACATTTTCGCACTTAGTTGTGCCTTACCCTTATACTTATTTTTGCTAACAATACTATTTACTACTTTCTGTCCTACTCTATCAAACATTTTCATTGCACTGTCTTATGTGCCCTATTGACTATGGATGTTAGCATCTATTGGCTAAACAACTAAGCGAATTTATGGAATCAACTACACAGATAGTATATACGAGTAAGCAATTAAAACACGGGTGAAGCAGCGAGCGGAAGCTAGTAAAACATATCGCTACTGAAATACTTTACGGGCACCTCTCCATACATAATAACATGCAAATCGCAGACGAAACCATGGCGAGTTATTTTAATTAGTTCACGCGAGCGATTGCCCCCTACCGAGCTGGTAACTCTTGTAATTAAATCCTGGCCAAGTGTTAAGCTTAGCGCACACCGCAGTCATTACATGCAATGTTCCAGTCTGGAATTTGTGGATTTATAAAATAAATGTTCACTGTCAATGCTTGAACCTGTAACACATTACAAACTTGCACAAATTCTCATAGTCTGCAAACAGCCTTAACGTAGGGTCTAATTTATAGACTACTAGGGGGCGCCCGCGGTTTCACCCGCGTGGTTCCCGTTCCCGTGGGAATTGATCAAAATCCTTTCTTAGCGGATGCCTACGTCATAACATCTACCTGCATGCCAAATTTCAGCCCGATCCGTCCAGTGGTTTGGGCTGTGCGTTGATAGATATCTATGTCAGTCAGTCAGTCAGTCAGTCACCTTTGAGTTTTATATATATAAATAATAGATTAGCTACATAATATACTATTGCGTATTTTTTCTGCCTTCGTGGTCCAGTGGCTAGTTTAAAGTGGTCAGATTTTAAGGCTCGAAGAACAGATGCGCCTACAGTCTGGCAGCACATTGAGCGACGATTCCTGATGAAGTGTCCCTCAATGGAATAGGCCGTAGCGAGCGTTTACCATCACGTAGACTGCGTGTCTGTCTGCCAACTGACTTGGTAGAAAAAAAAAGTTATAAGCATCAGATACCTCTTGGATGCCCTTGATAGATTGCAGCGACGGGCTTTGCGCATTATAGGTGATGAGGAGGTCACCAAAACCCTCGAACCTCTTCAATTGCGAAGAGACGTTGGTTCACTAATGTATTCTACCGCCTCTATCATGGTGAATGCTCTGAGGAACTCTTTTCCCTTATACCTCCCTCTCCGTTCCGGCTTAGAACCACTCGCTCTAGTCAGCGTTGTCATCGCTTTACCGTGGAAAGTATTCCATCGCGTACAAAAAAGTTCGATGATTCCTTTCTTTGTCGAACTATAAAGAAGTGGAACTCTTTGCCGGCTCATGTATTTCCCCCTTCCTATGACATGAGTTCCTTTAAACGAAGCGTGAAGAAGCACCTTGTGAGCCAGTACTGCGATGCCAACGGATAGAACGCCACGGTGTTGCGTCCGTTGTCGTGGTAATTTGGGTTCCCCTTTTGCTTACCATCAGGCTAAGTGGAGCCAATGTACTGAGCTACTATATAAAAAAAAAACAGAGGTTCTAGGTTTTCAACCGAAAATAAGTGATTGGGTTTTTTGGTTGGTGAAATCGTGGCTGGACACAGTCTTGAAGTTTGCGGTGTAGCACCCCTGTGTATCACATCGTATTGCACGTAAAGCCGTTGATCCTGCGCCTGATTTCTCTTCGATTTTGTCGATTCTTCGATCGCTGTCTTACTGTGCAATGTGCTTGTACACTCATTTGTACCTTATAATGAAGGTTTTCTTAACACTTAACAAAATTCGCGGTTATTTGATAGATTGCGTGCATCAACTCTACACAGAGCACAGTTTGAGGTACGACTCATACCTACATATTATTTCGTTATTTGGGTTTTCTTCTTCTATTCAGAAATACGTCACACAAAAATCCAATTAACATGTTATCTACGACCAGTCATGTTTTAAAATTAAAAAAAGTGGCTGTGACATACGGACGGACAGACAGGCAGACAGACATGACGAATCCATACGGGTTCCGTTCTTTGCCATTTGGCTACGGAAGAGGATTCAGGCGACTGGGACCACTACATAGCTGGGACCGCGGTCCCAGTTGCCTGATTAGTTTTTATTTATTTATTTCGTCAGGCGAGTGGGGCCACCCGTATTTTTAATCACAAATCCATTGTTGAAATACAAGATTCAGTACAGTTAGCACAAAAGGTGTCATAAATAAAACAAAGTTATGGTCCCAGTCGACCGATTCAAAAATGTTAACAGGTAACTGGGACCGCGGTCCCGGTTTCATATGGTCCCAGTCGCCTGAATCCTCGGAACCCTAAAAAATGATGGTCTAGTTTTTATCCTGTACAAAAATACCTGTATTCAATTACGCCGTTTCTACCTATTGAGTTGAGAGTTGCATGCAAAAACAAATTATCTAACGCACAATTATCGCACTTTATTTAAATGTAACTCAACCCTCCAATTATACCATTCTTGCCCCTCGTGGGGTAGATTACCAACAGAAACAGTTCAAAATATCCACTGTAATTAGAGCTCTGTGCCAAAACAATGTAAGGTAAAATCACTATCACTAATATTATAAGGCAATGTCGCTTCTTGTGTATGCTTAGATCTTAAAAACTACGCAACGGATTTTGATGCGGTTTTTTTTTAAATAGAGTGATTCAAGAGGAAGGTTTGTTTGTATAATACATGCATAATATAGTACAGAAACACCATTGCATCCGTGCAAAGCCGGGGCGGGTCGCTTGTTACAAATAAAAACTTAAATACGGGTGATAAGAGGGCTTTTATTGCATGACGTCATTACACTGTGGGAGGTGAATTAGTGCATGTAAAAACCTGCAAAAATTCAATGGAAAGACCACACGTGCCGGAGAAATGCAAGTGCAGTAATAATCCGCTCAGCGGGCGGCGCATTAGTGCCGGCAAAACACACGTAAAAATGCAACGGATTGCATCGTTTGTTATACTCGTATGAGAACAGGCTTTTTCTATGTGAATCGCGTTCGGTTTATTCTATTTGATGTCTTAATTCTCGAAGTTTAATTATTCATTTTAGTAACTGAAAAGATTTATTCTGATTTTGACTATTGCATGGTACGAATAAGAATAATGTTACATAAAATTATAATTATTATAACAATAAAAATCAAAGATTGGCATTTAATTTAAATAGCAGTAGGTAACAAATTTTCAACGTCTGGTTGAAAGTTATTTTATTAAATAACGGAACTAGGTACTATGTAATGAAAGAACTTTCGTTGTTTCACATTTTCACATTTGGAGCAAATGCCAAAGTGACATGTTCTTTAAATAAATATAATTACTGTCATAAAACATTAAAAGATTTTACAGTGTTTTCATTGACAGAAATCACCTCAGATAAGCTTTGACACTACAAAGTTTAACGTGTATAAAGTTTTTTGTAACAACACGGCGTGTTACAAACAGCTACGTGCACTGTTAATTGATTTGTAAATGTTTTAGTCTTATCAACTTATGTGGTATGTAATATTTATCCGTTACGCCTTTCAACGATTGTGTTACAAAACGATTTTTCTTGGTAAAAACAAAAATAAATCGCAATCAGCTAGGGTAACCTTTGAAGCATACTATGTGTTCTGATTACGAATTACCACTTTATACGTTCCTAAGTGCTCACCCAACGTACCGTGACATTGTTAGAATCACCGTCTATGATACGTGTACCGTCCCGCCTACACGGCCCCCGCCAATTTCTACTAGAGTCCATGTAGCGGCCCACCATTATCCACGCTACAAAAACGGCGCGTGTTAAATCAAAGACGCCGCCATCGCCCCCGTTGTCATGGCAACCAAAATGGCGTATCAGATGCCCGCCATGACGGAAAGCATGCTTGTTTAGGTAAGTGTTCGCCACTTTAGTGCATTAGCTTAGATTGGACGCGTTGGATTATGGACTGGAGTCAATCAGGATATCTTATAAATTGTGTGGATTGTGGTGGTAGTAATTCAATAGTTGCAGTTCGATGTTGAGTCTTAAGTTATATCAGCTTACCTTGGTTGATATTATTATCTGCAATCGTTTTATAGAACTGATGAGGTAATATCTGAAACAAAAAAACAATATTCCTTTTAATCAAATTTTTAAAACATTCTTTTACTTTACCAATTAATATATTATTTAAAATAAAAATTTAAGGGTAATGAAAGTTTCTATGACTGTTTTGATAAGTTGTAAGTGCAAAAGGTTTCCGAGGAAACATTTTTTGAATTACTACCGAAATACATGCAACAATTTAACAAAATTAAAGACACATAAAGATTGGTTAAATAAATTTACAGCAATATGTAACAAAGCCAAAAAATTTGAATTAATACATTTATAAATCTTTTTGGCTTTTGCAAACCAACCAGTATTGATTATCTTAATAGTATTTTTCTTTCCATTGTTGTTTTCTGACAGCGAATCTTTCTAAACTGACTGTCTATTGTTAGAAGCTATTGGTGTTTTGTTTTTAAGTCCGGTTCGCGAACTGGTTTTGATGGCTTGGATTGAACACGCGACCTTTGTAGGAAAGGCACGTGTCATTTGTATTTGACACATCGTGACCGAGTGCTTTTAGTATCATTGTTTAAGAGGCTTAAATAATCAATGATGGGCTCATTAAGACAGAGACTTTAATCACATTGATAAATTTTGTGACTAGAAAATGTATATGTTTTATTTACGTGGTTAATGACCTGTGTTTGTCTGCTATTTCAGCTGTTTAGGATTATTTTGTTGCCGGAAAGAAAGCACTAGTAAATGTTTGGTAATAGTACAGTCAACAGCACATCCGACTACCCTAATCTGTAAAATGTCTGCAATCATTTTTCATCTTTATTCACATAAAGTTCTCTTTCAATTGAGAATATTTGACAGATTAGGGTTATCTTGATCTGCTGCCGTCCGTACTTCATTTATACATAGTAAGAAAGCAGTAACTTCTCGGAAAGGCAAAACGAGAGTAACAAGAATTCACGTATAGTGTTTACTGGTCATATCTGAACATTGTATTTTGGTATCTTTAGCTGGGAGTAAAGTTACACTTTGTTTCGTCCATCATCATATTATTTTATTTCATTGTGGACAACACTAATGATAGTGTTATTGCGTACCGTAAAGAGATGATCTGTTTCACTTAGGGTCTCATAAATAGGTACACCCTTGTCGTAAAATGTGAGAAAAGACGTTTAGCGACATTATTCATAGTATTCTTAATACATGTAGACATCAATAACAATATTCCAGAATGCAGTGCACATTTACCACTTGTTTGAGAATACTGTTATCAATTGAGAAGAACTGGCAAGAAACACGGCAGAATCTTTGAAATTTTTATAATGTTTATCAATACGACCGTCATGTTCTATTTTACAAGCATCTACATTTCCATTTCCCACACTGTCGCTAAAGGGTCATATCACGGGCAACATAGATCGCACTTCGCAGAATAATTTACTAGAGAAAGGGTGTAAAACCCTAAAGTGCTATGACAAGGATCACTAAACGCGTGATAAGCCTAAAGGCGTAAACGACGTGATGTGCGTACGCGCATCTGGCTTGGACGCTTCACAGTTTCGCACATAATGTTATTGAACAGGGCATTAAATTGATTTTATTGGGTAGAGGCTTGTTCACATATGAATTAGTGAAACAATGAAACAATGAAACAATCTTTATTGTGAACATAAATTTGGGTACAATTTCAGCAGAAAGTATTGCTATATACACACACATTAATGTTTCACCAAATTTTACCTTTATAGGTGTATTCACATTTTATAAACAATTAAATCAAAACATCTAGGATTCAAAATACTCTTTTAAACTATAAAAACACTTTTCCAAAAGAAACTCTTTTAATATTTTTTTAAAATAATTGACTTTAAATTTGCGGTCCTTAAAAGAATCTGGTAATTTGTTAAACATTTTTATACACATATTAAAAGAATTTCTTGAGGCTATGGACAATTTCGTAGGAGGATTGTGTAGCTTGAGAATATATTGAGAACGAACCCTTCTATTAGTGACATCTTGTGTAGTTTGAAAAAGATGCTTATGTTTAAATACAAACACACACGTTTCAAATATGTACAAGCATGGCAAGGGTAGAATTTTATGTCTCTTAAAATATGGACGACACGAGTCATTCCTTTTCAAACTAAATATTGACCTAATGCAGCGTTTTCGTTTAGTTTTCGTTTAGTTTCATGTTAGATGGTGTTATAGTTATTAGATTTTTTGGGGGAGACTGCGTTTATGCACAATACACATATATAGGATAGGATATGACGTCGCCCTCGTGAAAGTGGTTTATTTTTAACGGACCTCTCAATCCTTCCACCTGGGTGGTCAGTTAGGAATTTCATTCCTAACGAACCACCTACTGTACACGTGGGTGCAGGAATAGAAGTGGATTAAGTCTTGACCATTTCTAAAGAACAGTGGTTACATTGCATTGCATCTGTTCAATTCCTATACCTTTGATCTGGTTGATGAGACATTTTTAAAGTCCAACTGGCTAGCTACTGTACTACAGGTGAATCATGTGGCCATAATAACTTTGGCTGTGATCCGGTAATATTAGTGTTAGAACCAGTACGCTATAAATTAAAGGATTAGAGATGAGAAGAACCAATAGAGTGGCAGCAAACTATGTTATCTGCTTAAGTGTCTCTCAATAGAATAGGGTACAGTAGCCGCTTATTTAGAGCTAGGTTGCTTCATACGCATAAAGTAGTCTTCATTGTACTATTTTATGTAAATCCTTCTTTTTAATTAAAAAATAATTTTATATCAAGAGTCTCATGCAACTTTGTTAAAAAACGTCAAGATTAAGATAATTTTATATCTTTAACCAACCATCGTTGGCTTAAGTTTTCCCAAGGAAATTCCTTTGCAACAAAAACTACACTGCCCCAGGACAGTCGAGTACGTAATTTGCGATTACCACTTAGCTAAACTTTATAGTTTCCAGTAACTTGTCATTTGGTTGATTATCCTCATCGCTTCATGGGTTCTGTAACAACCTGCTTTACGTACTAACCATGCATTTGTTGGACCACTTCTCAAACAAATCTGAACCTTTTGCATTTTGTTATAAGGTTTATCGAGTCTTAATCGATTGGTTGGATGGATAGGTTTATTCTTAAGCGTTTTGCAGCGTAAAGTGGCGCCTGTGAGGTAAAGAGCAGTGTTGCAGACCACACAGGGTGTTCCCGATTGTTGGTTCTAACCAAATTGAGGGTTATATAGGAACGTTTCTGCTTGAAAAGTTTAGACAAATCATGTTTAGCCTCTAGTTATAGACAAGATTTGCGTTTATATCCAGTGGAAAGTATTTCTAGTTGAGATACTTCATGTCGATATTTTTTGGCTTGCATTTGCTAGTGAACCTGTTCTATATAAGAGGGTGCTTCTTCGTCGGTAGAGCTGGCTCATTATTACTGACAAACAGCAACCAACTGCATATCTACCACACTTATCTTATTTACTTATATTTGGTCACTATTCTAGCTTCAAACAACACGAAAAAAATATTTAATCTTAACACACATCATGTTACTATTTTAATTAGCAATGTTTCCATTTCTTTAGGTAATACTAAGATTACGCATTGATCTCACGTCTCTGTGATGAGAATACAGAAAAATCCTATTATAAAAATGCCATATCTAAGTAACAAATTATTCCATCAAAGAAAGAAATCTCCTGATGATGAGAAATCACATACATTTATGGAGTTTACTAGTTCATTTCTTGTCAAGTTCTGTGCAAAATCTGACGTAACACACTCGTCCCGTAGAAAAAAAAAAAAATTAACGCAAACGCCCAAGTATACTCGTAAAACACCTAATTAATATGCACAATGAATCAATGCATTATCCTTAGTAATTAGGAAGACACATTTGTAGTACATTTGCCGCGGTATTTCCGATGGACTTTTTTGCAAGGACGGCATTTTCGCTTGTTCGTTAGTATCTAACGAGGTAAAACATAGCTTTATTCGCTTTAAAGGATGTGCGTTTTGCATTACGTTGCGTGCCAACAAATCTTGTTCTTTACGCTTTGCTTTATATATTTTATTATCTAGATCTACATCTACGTGGATGTACATATTCAAGAAATCACGGAATGCAATTTTTAAGAATCGTTAGAACTTTTTCAAAGTCGAATTGGCTACTTTGGCTTACCAATGGCTTTGGCTGTGTTCCAGAAAACTCAACGCGGGATCCGGTGTTCTTGAAATCAGGAGCCTAGAGTGTCGCAGCACATTGGGCGACGCTTACTGTTTAAGTGTTCCACAATGAAATAGGCCACAATATGGCCGCTTACCATTATGTGTGTGTGCAAAATGAAAATGTTATAGTAATTTTAGTATAACATCGTGCTTTACCGTTCTCTTTTCTAATTCCTGACTTAGTGCTTACACGAAAACACCACCGCCTATCTAGATAAACCGCACTCAATTAGAAAACGCAGTTACAACTTAATTGAACCGACCGGGAATCGAATCGTGAATCTACTTAAAGGGAAACCGCTCCGCCTCCAGCCTCCTCAGTTGATTGATTGATTCAGTAATATTTTAATCACTTGAATCCAGCATTTCACACCACTACATAAATTAATATGAATTACGAGAGTTGTTCGCGGTAATAACTATGTATGAACTTAGGATGAGATTTAGTATTGGGAACTCCGGTTAAGGTCATCGCATTGGAGGCGTAATATCAATTAATTGTGCATAAAGTCTGGACGCGGTTTATGAGGTGTCGCCGCGGCACAGTGTGTTATTTTACCTCAAAATGACCACCTCATGGATTATCACGGAATTCGATAGAGCTTCGCATTCTAAACACAGGAGTAAAACTCCCACTAATCTCACTACAATAGTTTTGGAGAAAATCTGGATTGAAATTTTGTGTCCCATAATTCGAAAAAAATTAAAAAAATTATTTGCGTCGAAATTGTTACAGTTATTTTATTAATTTAAATGCATTTCGAAAGTTCTTATTTTAAGCCATATTATGAGTTATCTTGGGCTGCGGTAGGGCTAGTAAAAACTAAGAAATAAGTCATTTTGTGTTTTTCGTTTTTAATTTTTTGTGATCTTGTTATGCAATATTAGAAAGTGCAAATTGCTTTAAAATAAAGCTAATGATATAGACTACCTTCATAAAAAATTAGAAGCACTAACTCCGTGGAAGATCCGAAATATCAAGACTTAAATTTTGCGGGACAGTGTCCCGCAAATGATTGAAGTTTGTTGATTTCGCTTTTTTTTCTAAATATTAATTTCGTTATTCATAAAACTTTTTTGACCACGAAATAATGGTACAAAAGGCGGACTTAACGCTTAAAGCATTCTCTACCAATCGACCTTTGGGGGGAAACGGGAAAACGCTTGAATGAAATTTTATGACCGCCTCCGTGGAACAGTGGCTAAGCCGCTCGGGTATAAAAACACGGAGGTCGTGGGTTCGATTCCCGCCTTGGGTCTGGTTGGTGGTAGGGCTTTTTCAGAGTCCGACTGGCTAGCTACCACCCCCACAGGTGAAATCTGCCGCCATAACAGCTCTGGCTGTGTTCCGGCAATATTAATGTGGGAGCCAGTACACTTGAAATCAGAGGCTCAAAGATCAGATGAGTCTACAGTCTGGCAGCACATTGAGGGACGTTTCTAGGTGAAGCGTCCCTCAATGGAATAGGCCGCAGTGGCTGCTTACCATCAGGTGGGCTGTGTGCCTGTCTGCCAACTGACCTAGTATAAAATTGGCAATTACCCTTAAAATTGCAAAGTAAGATTATTTAAATTATTTTACATAAAGGTGGTAATTATTTTACGTAAAGTCACCGACATAGCTCGCCGGATTAGCCAGCTGAAGTGGCAGTGGGCTGGCCATATCAGCCGTAGAACCGATAACCGTTGGGGTAAACGGGTTCTAGAGTGGAGACCGCGTCTCGGTAAACGTAGTGTAGGACGCCCTCAGGCCAGGTGGAGCGATGATCTGCGCAAGATGGCTGGCAGGAGCTGGATGCGAGTGGCCGAGGATCGATCAGCGTGGCGAGCATTTGGAGAGGCCTATGTCCAGCAGTGGACTGTCACAGGCTGATGATGATGATGATGACATAAAGGTGGATTTGTACCATACTTAATTATTTATGACAGAGATAGTCTAATACTGAATATAAAAAGTATAACATTTTGCCGCATTCAAGCGTTTTCCGGTTTTTCCTTAAGGTCGACTGGTAGAGAATGCTTTAAGCGTTAAGTCCGCCTTTTGTACCATTATTTTGTGGTCAAAAAAGTTTTATGAATAAAGAAATTAATATTTAGAAAAAAAAGCGAAATCAACAAACTTCAATCATTTGCGGGACACTGTCCCGCAAAATTTAAGTCTTGATATTTCGGATCTTCCACGGAGTTAGTGCTTCTAATTTTTTATGAAGGTAGTCTATATCATTAGCTTTATTTTAAAGCAATTTGCACTTTCTAATATTGCATAACAAGATCACAAAAAATTAAAAACGAAAAACACAAAATGACTTATTTCTTAGTTTTTACGAGCCCTACCGCAGCCCAAGATAACTCATAATATGGCTTAAAATAAGACCTTTCGAAATGCATTTAAATTAATAAAATAACTGTAACATTTTCGACGCAAATAATTTTTTTAATTTTTTTCGAATTATGGGACACAAAATTTCAATCTAGATTTTCTCCAAAACTATTGTAGTGAGATTAGTGGGAGTTTTACTCCTGTGTTTAGAATGCGAAGCTCTATCGAATTCCGTGATAATCCATGAGGTGGTCATTTTGAGGTAAAATAACACACTGTGCGCGGGCGCGTTCGCGAGATACGGGCTCAAGGTGTCAGCCTGCGACTTAACGGGAGTGTATCTGCTTGCGGTTAATTTATTTAAGGTGTTTGAGCTTCATTGATGTCTAACGCGAAGGGTTTATGAGAAGTAGGATCGTTTATTTTATTATAAGGTGATTTATAAAATTTTCATGTCACACTAATTGTCATTGATTGAGTTTCTAAGATTGTAATACAATTGGCTATGAAAACATACACTCTTTGTATTAAATTGTGTAGCGTGCATGTTTAGGAATAAAACTAACTACCTATGAAAAGTCGAAATTCTATGAGTTATGCCATTGTCTTTATAAGGTCTGTTTTACAGACTTTTTTATTACTTTAACACTCACAAATGAGAGTTAGGTATTGTCAAATAAAATAACTCATAAAAGATAAATAGAACCAAAATGATTTTACCATCCTGTCTCTATTTGACTTGTATACAAATTTATTTAAATTCGAACTCTCCATATTATTTGCATTCGAGTATACATTTTATCGCACGATTCGCACGTGACTGTACATAACCATAAATTGCAATGTCGGAAACGTCAAATGTAATGTTACCACAATTACGCCTATCATTTAGTTAGGAGTATCGTTCAGAAGGGATAGTCATAGTGCATTGTGGAGACGTGACTAAGCATCGAATGCATTGTCAATAACGGACGCCTGTGATTGAGGATAAGACCGCTCTGTGGAGTATAGGTAGTTTCGTTTCTGTAAGTACTTATGGTTATTTTTAGATTTGGTTAAGGAATTTTTACACATAAAATCCTAAAGTATGTAAGCTCTTTCATCAGTTTAAGATGCGTAAATTAAATGCAGTTTAGCGCTTCAATTAAAAATAACGCATAACTCGTAAAAAACCTTAAAAGTAATGCTTAAAAGTTAAATTTTCAAAGTGATCTATTAACCCTCTAGAAAAGGGAATAAAGTACATATTTTTAATATAATATAACTAGCCCTTCGTTCCATTTTGAGTTTGAAGGGTTTAGGCTTTTAACTCACCCGCCTGCCCAGAACGTCAAAAAGCCCAAATTTTTGATCAGTGTATACTGCCCGTCCTGTCATATGGCGCCGAAACCTGGGTGACTACTCAGGAAGTGATGCACAAGCTGAGTGTGGCACAAAGGCACATGGAGCGAAAAATTGTAGGCGTCTGTCTGATGAACCGAGTGACCAACAGGGACCTTAGAAGGCGGAGTAAGGTCACTGACGTCGGCAAAAGAGTTGCAAAGCTCAAGTGGGAGTGGGCTGGCCATATTGCCAGGAAGCAAGAGTCTTGGTGCAAAAGACTGCTGGACTGGAGACCTTGGGACCAAAAGCGACCCAGGGGAAGGCCACAAATGAGATGGAAAGACGACATCAAACAGGTGGCGGGCAGCAACTGGACGCAGACTGCTCAAAACAGGAAACTATGGAAGGAGATGAAGGAGGCCTACATCAAACTACTGATAGAAGAAGGCTAAGAAGAAGAAGAAGAAGATAACTAGCCCTTCGTTATAAAGACTTTGACACGTTAAAATCTGACCAAAAATTTCAATAACTCCAGCGCAGCTTAAAAACAACAATAAAGATAAATTAAAATATCGAAATATTTCCAAGCTTTTGTTAATCAAAAGATAAGTCCTAAGCCTGTCAAATAACAGCCAAGATCGTGCTGATATATGGCATTTTAATAATTCCTCCGCGACTTGGATGGATGGATCACGCAATTAGAACGTTTTTTTTGAAAATCCTTACGCCTCGCTTGTCATAATCGCACCAAAACCGGCGTGATATATCGATGAATCATAATAATTCCGGAATACACAGCCAATGCACGTCGCATACGCAATAATTGGATGCCACAGACCAAACAAAAACGTGTCAGAACCATCACATGCCATAATTATTCAAAGGTTTTGCGGCATATTGGAATTTTAACAATTTCCTTGCTTTACCATATTGTTCTGATTAAATTATTTCGTCTGTTTAAGGGTTGAACTGGGTTTTTGCGCTGCACGTTTTGAATTGCAAATAGTGTTGGTTGTTAATTAGTTCTGTTAATGATTGCTAGGGATTCCACGGTGGCTAATTAGGGGCGCGGTTGGCAATCTCGTGGCGTGCTTGTCATATCGACTAATTTCGAGCTATGCTGAGCTAGGCTCGGCCTATGTAATGTCCGGAACGTATCGCTTTTTTATAAGAGGTTTAGTAACTTTATATTGCAGTGATGTTGAGCTAATTAGAGGCTAAGATTAGATCTGTAACTTGACACTAGTTTAAAAGAATGAAACCGGCAGTATTAATGTGGGAGCTACACTTGAAATCAAAGGCTCGAAGATCAGATGAGTCTACAGTCTTGCAGCACATTGAGCGACGCTTCTTAGTGAAGTGTCTCTCAATTGAATAGGCCGCAGTGGCCGCTTACCATCAGGTGGGCTGCGTGTCTGTCTGCCAACTGACTTGGTATAAAAAAAAACATATCTGTCTGCGAACTGATCTAGCATTGAAAAATTCCTTCTTTTTTCAGTCATTTTAAATAGCAAAACTGAATAATTCGTTGATACGACTGACGAGTCATATGGGTCTCTTGTACTGGGTCTTGTATTTGGGTATTTTCTGATTTTGATTTCTGAAACAGTACACTTTAAATCATGTTCATAAGGAATAGGTCATAAAGCCGCTAAAAAGTATAAAAACATATAGGTATGATTATACATAATAAGATTATGGGTGATTACACACTCGAGCTATTATAATTAAATTCAATACTTAAGTCCAACTTGTGCTTTGAAACCAGGACCCTGAGATCATTGTCAGGTACTAAAACCACGAGACCAAGTCTTAATCCTATACTTTACCCAATAAAATTAAGGATTATTTTATTAGATAATGTTTTCTATAGGCTAACAATTTCCAACTAATTCTATCACAAAATTGTAAGCAACTAAATAATATTTATTGTCGGTTCTACCAGCCATTCAGAGCTTACAAGTCTTACAACATCCGCGTGCCACATATAAAAGTGACTTCGATTATTCGCAATTGGCTATCCAATAACTTCATATTACCGTCTCCAATTACGCATTTATACAGTAATCGGTTGTAAATTGTATGAAAAGCAAGCAAGAGTTCGCAAGGCTTGCGTTCCCGTATACAATTCAATTTAACTTCACCCACACTAAATTAGAACTGTCATAACTTCAGTCCCGGCTATTTATATAGATGGTAACAAATACTGCGGTCGATCCATAAATGGGGCGATATCGATTCCGTATGGTTAAGTTATAAATGACGGCGCGGTGCAGGTATTGGAGATGGGAAATACTCGAGTCTTTATGCTTTAAAAATAAGCTGCGAGTCTCATTACTGACCGATGAATTCGAAATAGCTTATCTGACAAATTGAAAACAAGTTTTTTTTTATTGCTATGTGTAACAAGACGAGCAGATCGTACACCTGTTAAGCGCCACGTCGTGCCAAACAGTAACTAAGTTGTTACTGTATGGCACCGTTCTGCGCCTGCTACACCAAGACGACAGATTTAAAATTGTCAAAAGAGAAGTAGTCTAAGGCCCAGTTTCATAGATGGTGGATAGTCCAGAGACCGGAACGCTCACCCTTAAAATGACTTAATTTTTTTTTGATTAACTTGTTTCAAAATCCTCATCATTCGCCATAAATACTTGACTAACTCAGGGACCACAAGACACCATTTTAAGGTTAAGAGCCAGTACTTCCTTAAAATCATTTGGTTTGGTTGACTATTTGATATTAAAGCATTAAACCAATGATAGGGATTTTGAAACAAATTCCGGTCTCTGGACTATCCACCACCTTTGAAACTATTTTATGCTATTGACCATAGTATAATTTTAATATAATACAAATGGAGCTAGATAAAAAAGGTATCATACTAATATACACAAAAAAAAATTCTTTATAATGAATAAGTCTTATTTAAAATATCAACTATAGAACAAGGTACAACAAGGTGGAACAAGGTAAATATTATTATATTAAGTCTTATAATAATATAAATTGTCGTTATCCATTTAGCTAGATTTCTTTGGCGTCTAGACGTAGTGGGCAATATTTTAAAGGCTTAGCCACTATTGACAATTACCAGTAAAATGTATCCTTGACTATTTTCTAGGGGAATAGGCGTTTCATTAGGGTGAACGTCCCACATTGTACACTCCCACATTAATACAGATTTATTGTTCCTGATACTGTTTTAGCCACAGTACAGCGTACAGGAGCAGTAAGGTAAAATATATGCGGCATACCTACCTGATGGAAAGTGACTACAGCCATCCATAGACATCTGCAAATCAGGTGGAATCACAAATGCGCTACCGGCTTTTATGGAAGGAAGGAATTTTTGGATGGTCGGGGCCTATTTTATAAATAAAATACTCACTAGATACTACCTTGTACGTGTGCTCTATATATCATTATTATACTTTTGACTTATTTGGTGCATTTTGGTCTCTCCCTTATATTCTTTTGACCAGAGCGTATTAAATTAAAAAATAATTCACTATGAATATTCACATTTGTCACTCAATGTTAGCAAGTTTAAAAATACAAAGGTTTTTCAGTGATATTTGTATTTCGGCACACATCGCTTTTTTTGTTTAAGTATAATATTATTGATAAGAATTTTGAAAGGAAGTTACTGGTTTGAATATCGCGACGACCGAAGATAAAGGTTGTGACTTTGTAGGTATTATATTTTATAATCGTTTCATAATTTGGACTTGGTAAACTTAAATTAAATTTTGGAAACAAATCACCCACTGCAATTTTATGACTCCGATCTAATCCAGAAAGATGGTCATAGAGGACAGACATACGTATCGATTTTATTTATATTGGTGTGGGTTTAATATTTCTTGGCAAAAACTAACGCTGACAGCAACAAATGCAGCCAAACGGGTTGGCATCGCTGCCATTCGCGTGGGCACAACAGTGTATTCGCTATAAAAACTGGACTCGCAAACATTGAGTTTTGTGGACGTGGTCCCGTACAAAATTGTATCATTATTATTTGTTTTATTGGAACTATGGGTGTCAAACAAAAAGTTTTATTAATATTTATTAAATTATACTTTATGAGTAACTTTAATAGCTTTGATGATGAATTCTGCGTCTTAATAGTTCAAACCCGTGATTAGTACCATATTTATATCGATAAGATACCTTTTTTTTTTCTCGGAGGAGAACGCTTTTATGCACCATAACCGCAGGCTAGCTAGACCCGCGGCCGTGTGTGGGACTCGAGACTGAAGCGTCCACTACCCACTAAACTCCCCCGGTTTCCCCTTCACACCCGATTAGGATGAGCCGGTGCCAGCGTTGTGGCTATTGACCAGCCCTCGATAAGATACCTAAACTTTTGAAAAATAATAGCATATTTTATTATGGATGTATAACTTACTATAATTATAATCAATGGAAGATAGACTGGTGCTCATTAGATTTATATCGACATTAAATAAAGCAAACTAATATTTTTGCTGACCGTACTAAATTTTTTTTTTTAAATTAAGAGTTGCTCTATTGACTTCAGTAGGTACTTGTAGTTGTATTCCAGACACATAACAAACAAACATTTTCATCACAATATATGAATGTTTGTCCGGGGTTGGATTCTAACCAACGACCTGGCGCATAGTAAAGAGAGAGACACTACTGGTACCTATGTATATACGTAATGCGCGATCGGGTCTTTCAAAATAGGTGCCCTAATTTTGTATCTAAATCTAAATGTAGGTATGTTACACTTAGAAAGCAAATAAAGATTTATTATTACTTATTATTTTTGTTTTATTATCTCAGTCTTTACACTGGTGATAGCTCAGTTATTTATTGTTATTATTATTAAATTATTTTGTGGATGACCCTTAAAGAATGATGGTTACCCATCTCATCGAGTAGGTGTATCTAGTTTGCTGATTTCGTAATTCTGCATCGGTTATAAATGACACTTAACCGCATTGTAGACATAGACAAAGTAGATGATTCGTCCAGATAAAACGCACAAAAATATTACAATAATTCTAAACCAAACAGTTCAATAGACAATTCTTCTTGTTATCTGCATTCATCGAATAAGTTGCAAAGATATTCGAATAACTATACAACGTGTTACGATTAGTCGGATTTAAATCGTCAAACGTCACAAGCGATTTTCAGCCTCATCTATTTTGATATAAAGTTGAAAATGGTGTGATAGTGGTAAAGTTGACAAATCCTTAGATGTCACGTCGGCGTGGGAGGGCTCGCTATACAGCGTGCGTCAATAATGATGGATGCAAGCGCGTGCGCTCGGAAAGTGTAAATTATTGGAGGTTGGTGATCGATTTCGAGGGGAAGTTATTTTGATAGACGTGAGAATTGGAAGAGCCATCTATTATGTCTGTGGGGTTTAGTAATATCAGTGTAGTTGTATGTACAGTACGTCAAGGTAAATAATGGGCATCGATTAACTTCGTTATCGCAAAGTAATTTGCTTTTCTTACAAATGATATTGATATTTTTCCAAAGTTTTCCGACGATCATCATTTATTTTAAAGTAAATAGTGTTAGTCATAATCGAGTAATAACGTGTACAAAGTATTTTGCGACATTCAAGCTCCCATCTTCACGGAATTAAAATCTGTCAACAAACTATGCTTATCATATTTTGTCCAGCGTTAAAAAAGAAATTGATTTCAATGATTTGTCTTGGTCTTGTCCTATAAATTGATTTACAGATAAACTAAAAATATACTTATTTTAATAGAAAAAACATTCAGAGCAAAATAAATAATGAAAAATCATTCAGACATATGCTTTCAGACCTTGATCTCGATCCTGATTCACATACCCTCTTATTTCTACAAAACAGCCACCAGTACATTAATTTTTTGAAAGAGCTCGAAACTATAAAACCGTTCTGTATTCGTAATAGATATTAAACACTTGATATTTACGCCAAAACACGCAGCCGGCCGTCAGATCACATCGACAAAACAATACACAGCCGTAGTTTAAGAACAATGATAGCGTATAATATTGGTGATTTAGCGGCAGTAAAACATCAGCCTGTGCGTGCAAGGACGCGTGCGCGGCGTGGGCGGCGATTTACATTGAATAAATACCCCCCCCCCTCTCGCACCTTGCGGATCAGGAATTCCGCGGTTTTCCTCGCACTTTTGACTAGACTTGTACCTATTTTGTCTCCTTATTTGATTATCTGCAGGACTGTACATATTAGGCCGGTCAATCGCTTTGTGGCAACGGCTCGTCGGCTGGGTGTAAAGAGGAACCTGGGAGAGTTTAGTGTAACGTATTCCCCGGGTAAAAAAAAGGTAGTGAGAGAAACGTATTTATAGTCTCGAGTACCACACCGTCACGGGTCAACTTCGATTGACGGGGTTTCCGTTTGTAAAGGATAACAGTAAATATGTACACATTAGGATAATTATAAATAATCTATGCTTATAATAATGAGTGTAGGTACGCTTAGTGTGACAATTATGAAGAATATTCAGCAATGTTTTCAATAAATACTATGTAATAGCATATTATAATAAAATGCCTTAAATAATAGAATCGCTCGATTATAATAAGGACTTGGTCCCCTATTCGATAAATTATTGTTATTTGTTGCAACTCTGACGTGCTCAAATCGTATCCCTAAATCTAGCAGTGACTTTTAGTATCTCTTTAATGACAGATTTTTAAATGTTACCCTTTCAATTTTGAACTTTAAGAATAAAGCTTTAATGATTAGTTTGCTTTGAATTTTTCGTAATTTTCAATTCAATTGTTTACCGATTATGCATATCGGGAGTGTCACTTTTTTGCAATATTTATAAATTGCACAGATATTTTAATTAATGGTCACTTCAGTTTTATTACCTGATTTTATAATGTTGTTTATTTACGTTTGGTTGTGGGATGTTACTAAAAAATAAAAAGGTGAAGGAGAATTTGAAAAATATAAAATCTTCAAGGCCGTATAACTATAGTTATGACAGTTTTTTTATAGCGTGTTTATTATGCGTATTGGCGTAGACATCAGCTATAATAATGTGAAAGTAACTCTGTCTGCATGTCCAACAAACTTTAACACCTAAAATGAATCGATTTTTAGGGTTGTACATTACCATGCAAACTTCCAGCGAAAATTGGTTTGAACGAGATCAAGTCATTAGTTTTTTTTTTATATGTCATAAATTGTAAATACTTGCTGCTACGGAACCCTTCATGGGCGAGTCCGACTCGCACTTGGCCGCTTATTATTATATTAGGTACCTTCATACAACAAACCTGTGAAAAGGACGTAGGCTGCTTTTTATTTCCGGAAACTGCCTCCGTAGCGCAGTGGCTAGTTGGTGGCACTTATTTATTTATTTATAAAAACTTTATTGACCACACAAATTGGGTACAAAAGGCGGACTTAACGCTAAAAGCATTCTCTGCCTCTCAAACTTTGGGAAAAACGAAATGCTTAAATGCGGCAAAGAGCAAACTAAAAAAAAACCAAAAAGATATGTAGAGATCGACACTTAATGTCGATGACGATGGCCGTCCTATATTCAAATCCTAGGAATTTGTTCAAATCCTACGAAAAGCTGTTTGGTCCTGCGTCTGATCTCTCTTCAGTCTTGCCAGACTACTATCCCACTGCGCTATGTGAGTGAGAGTGTGCACTTGTGCTTTCGCGTATTTGGCTAATCGTAATGCCTCGGCCTCGAATTGTCGCAGGGGTTTTTGTGGGTGGGCCTCTGAGTAGCTTCTTCTGTTAAGCATCCCAGGCGGAGAGCCCCACTTACCATTCTTTCCCCCTACGATGGCGGGTATGGCATTTCCCCTAATATAACAGAAACAATGCCTACAGTTATACAAACTACTCGTTTGAGTTATGAATTGCGACCTTACTAATTTTCTTAGAGGCCGCAAATCAAATTACAATTAGGTATTAGAAGCACCGCCTATAATACCAACGTCATTGTTAACCGACTTTTAATCACCTCACGAGATTTATGCGCCTGCGCACTAAGTAAGTGCCGTAGGCAGTTGTCGCGCGTGATTAAGGGTAGCCGGTTCGATTCCGCGGAGACACCTGGCTTGCCTTGATAAGGAGTTCAGATTTAATCGCTAATTGCAATGCGATGGTAATCTTGAGATGGGATCTTAAGTTTTATGGAACAGGAAAATAAGAATGTCTTAGGTGGAAAATTATAAGCACTTGTACAGACTGCTTGTAAGGAGGTTTTAATAATGAGAATGAGTAAATTTTGTTAATAACAAGTAACAACCTTGCACGATCCCGCATATTATATGGAAAGCTAGGTCTTCCGCTCGCGGCTTTTCCCGTGTGTACTATAAGACATTATCCCAGAGGAGTGCAATATTTTTCCAGAACTATCCCACTCCCCAGCTACACTACAATCCTACTAATATTATAAATGCGAAAGTCTGGATGTTTGGATGTTTGTTACTCAATCACACCTAAACGGCTGAACGGATTTAGATGAAATTTGGTACACTATAGTTTATAACCTGGATAAGGACATAGGCTATAAAATTCCTACGGGAAACTTCTCATTTCCGCGGGATATTTAAAAAAGAAATAACGGGCGGAAATCTAGTATTAAATAACTGGACTAGCCAAAACCTGGATGATGGTGTAAACTTTTCCTGACTAAAGCAGGAAAAGCTAGGAGAAAGAATAATAATATAATGTCTATTAAATTTCATATTCTAACTCCACGTTCAGTTAGCCGGTCCCATAACCCATACTTACATGCAGAAAATCTTCTTCACATCCTTCTACCCTTGCAAGCAATTATCGTTAAGGATATTTACGATGCCCCCGAGTCGACGTCTCTAATATTATTTACAGCAGCTTGTATTTAATTAGCACACCCTCAGTTATATGCATAAATTAAACGACTATGTATTCATAACACGATCTGGATTTGCTCCAATTAAAACTTTGATGAGCAAGAGCATCTCTCACGCCAGTAATACAGATGGTTCCTATTTTAGAATGACGGTTCTCTTGCTACGACCAAAACTTTGCTGGATCTTCAATTTCTAGGGAGACAATTGCCGTTACATCTTTGGAACCTTTAACAGAGAAACTTGTCCAATTAGGTAGTGTTTGGTATTGTGCTATAAGACACCACAATGCGACCGGCTCGTACCTCTTCAGGTGTAAAAGGAAACCGGGGGCATATCGGGTAGTGGGACGAATTAGTTTCGGGAATGCATATATTATGATCGCAGTTCTCCCAATCGTGCAGTTATAGGGGGAAATGAAACGAATTGATAACATTCGCTCTAACACTACATTTATTTAGCCTAAGGCCTGGGCTTCTAATTTCGCGGCAGCGGGGTGAGAGCGGCAGCGCCTCTCTTGCTGCTGCCCCGCTGCCGCGAAATTCGAGGTGCAGGCCTTACATTCATCACATTTCAGTACTACGACCTTGCAAAATACGCACAAACTAACGCCAGGCACCTTACCACTGCCTATTGTTTACCCTGCGGCTGTACCCCAGCAAATTCCTATCCACACGGTAGCAATATTCAGACACCGATACATTAAAGTAAACAGATAAAAGATAACATTGCGCAAGTGGTACTCCACAATCACCGGCACCCAGGAAATGGTCCAGACCAAAACCCACATGGTAAATTAAAACGGTATTTAACCAAACGAGTAAATTACAGGGGCAGTGGTACTAATTGTGGAGCTCGAGGGCTCGAGTGGTCGCAGTGGATTTACGACCAAGCACGGTGTTGCAAACGCCTCTAGTTTTTGAGGCCTGGATTGTTCGAGTGAGGAAATTTTGCTAAGCATCAGCCTGTACATGCCCCAATGTGGAAAGGATGAGGGGAAAAGGTTCTGCCATCGAACAGCTTTTTATACTACTACTTCAGTTGGCCAACAGGCATGAAGCCCTCCTGACGTTAAGCAGACAAATACTGCCTATTACATTGATAGGTACTTACTGATATTTAAACCTTTGCTCATTAAATAAAACAACTTTAAACGGAACGGTTTAATTTTAAAATGTAGAATATACGCGAGTTTTCATCCGTTTAAAGTTGTTTTATTTAATGAGTAGTAACCGTGTAAATATTAGAAATCATTATGTAAACCTTTGCTTTCAATAATGCACGAAAAATAAATAAAAGGTACTTTTTGTTATTGCAATAATTCCTGATTCGGAAATAATCAGAATCAGTTACACAAACCTTTTGGTTTTCTTATGTTTCAATCATTAGTTGTTCCTGGTGGAAAGGTAGACTATGATGATCTATAAATCTCATTCAGACGTTATGACGCAAAAATATTATTGATTGATAAAAAACGCTGCTAATTTTATTTATAAGTTTTATTCCTTTCTGTTATGAGCTAGGTAATACGAAACCTTTTTCTAGCTGTCTGGGAAATGATGATGGTATGATAATAAAGTCGTTTACAAGCACAAAAAAATAGCTTTGGTACAGAGCTTCAGGCAATTAATTACAATCTCGCAATTGAATCAACTATGTAGTTAAAATGAACGATTTACTAAATATTCACCTGTAAACACCTCAAGCGTTCTCTAAGTAAATAAATCATGATTCCAAAGTAGTTATTACGATTTCACCTACTAATTTTATAATTATAATGTCATCAGTGATCCGACTGGACCCATATTATACGATCGGTTAGTTTGTTGCTAATTGAATTAAGATCTCGTGGGCTTTTGCGGGGGCGGAGGGCAATACTCAGGGGTATTAAGATTACTGCGAGTGAATTATTGCTTTTGAATAACGGTTAAATAATTCTGTAAACTTAGCCCTTGGTTCTAATAAATCTGTTTTAGCTGACCGAGATTTGTCATAGTGTTGTGTCCATTATAATCTTATCCTAGCCGAGTTGACAAAACTGTTGAGTATCTTGTGGCACTTCTTCTGAACAGGTCA
Organism: Mecyna flavalis; assembly: GCA_949319885.1. Lineage (NCBI taxonomy): Eukaryota > Metazoa > Arthropoda > Insecta > Lepidoptera > Crambidae > Mecyna > Mecyna flavalis. The sequence continues at coordinate 3,230,054 of OX439435.1, read as the reverse complement.
TTGACGTCGAAATTCTAGTAGGATAAAAAGATTGATGTAAAAAAGTATTTTTTTTTAAATTCCTTTAGAAGCATAACTTATTTTATCCCTTTTTATTTCAAATCCGCATTTTCAAATTGCAATGTAGCTTAGCGAGATCCATTAAGTCTAATTAACGATATTTTAAAGCACGAAGTATCCACGTCTATTTCACCACTTGTCATCCGGTGGTATAATAGTCTGCGAATCTGAACCTACAATGTATGAAATAAATACAGCGGCAGATGTAGTAACAAACCGCGTACAAATATTTGAAAGCTGTAAATGTCACAATAAAATGTTGTAACAATTTCCTAGTAAAGTCGAGAATGGAAATGAGGCGGTTTGAAAGGACATTTTCTTCCCGAATAAATTAAAACAACAGACAGATATATTAACGATTTCATAGTACTACAGAAACGACATAACATTTAACGATTCCATTGTAAAATATATCGTAGTCGCTGTTTCTTGTAATTTTACGCATTCGCTTTCCGCTTATTTTACGCACAGCGATTGATAAAAAATATGTAGCTTTAGCGGTTTTAATTTTATTTTTTATTGAAAGAGTAACGTTGATGAAAGGGCCTATTAAGCTGCAATTATTTCTGAGAAACTGAACTTGCGAGGAATTGCACCGCGCAGTACATATATTACCGAGTTGGGGTTAAAAAATGCTTTATGCGGCATTCTAACAAACAGGGTATGTTTACGTACGTTTAAAACTGCTACAGTCACAAGTGTTGATTCTGCATTATTATGTATTGTCTGGAAGTCTTTAAGTGTAGGTATAAGAAGGTTTAGACGTGCACGCCTTCTGTTGCGTTATAGAATGAATCTCACTGCCCGGTTGGAATGTTCCTTGCACAATATTATTTGAATTTATACAAAAATAAATACTGGCCAAAATATGTCTGGCTATTCTAAAAAAATAAGAACCAGATTTTACTTAGGTGCTTTCCTTTTCTTTTACATGTCCTACTGATAATGTTCTCCTAGCCGAGGCTTTGGGTATATTATAGAGCACAAGTGGGTGTGCAAGCACAGATGCTCTCCCTATTCCCCGTTTCATAACACGGTGGGACAGCAGTCTGACACGACATGACCGAAGACGATTAGGCGCAGGACTAACAGCGTTACGAATTACGTGCTTTTCGCGACTTTACATCGCAAACTTCCAGTTTTTTTTTACAACTTTGTAATTTTGTCATGCTTCAAAATATAACACTTGAATGCAACATAACCATTGATATCACAGTTCCTGCTAAAAGGATAGTAGAGTACTTTTTCTCGGACTCCGCCCTGTGGCGCTCTTGGGGGTAAATTATTAAGCGCAGATATATACAAGGAATTCTAAAATTCCCTGTAAAAAGCCATGGCGGGAAGGATTATTTACGTAAGATGGAAGTATTTACGGGGAATTAAGCAATGAGCATACGTATTGTTTTACATTATCGCTTACTTGTTAAATCTAAATTGGCATTCGTTTACCCATTAGCCGTATTTAGATAACTTGAGAACAAGTCAATTGGATTACATATTCAGTTGCTTAAGTAATTTAAAAGTTGAATAGATTAAAAAGTAATGATGTGTTTACACAGTGGGTTAATCTTCTGCTAATTGACGAATAAAATCGTTTGATTCTGAGGAATATTTTTTTTTTTATACCACGTCAGTTGGCGGATTGACTCGCAGCCTACCTAATGGTAAGCGGTCACTGCGGCCTATTCCATTGAGGGACGCTTTATCAGGAAGAGTCGCTGCTGCCAGATTGTAGACTCCTCTGATCTCGAGCCTTTAATTTCAAGTGTACTGGCTCCCACATTAATATTGCCGTAACACAGCCATTTATGGCGGCAGATTTCACCTATGGGGGAGGTAGCTAGCCAGTCGGACTCTAGAAAAGTCCTACCACCAACCAGACCCAAGGCGGGAATCGAACCCACGACCTTCTGGTGTAATAGCCGATTTCTCGACCTTTACCTACACCAAATGGCTCGTCAATACTTTATTCGTTTCATCGGAAATATGGTTATTCAATCATCAAAAGGAAAAACTCGTCATTCACTTTTCATTTCAAGACCAAAGTACTGGTAGTAACTAAATTAGTTCTTATGTTTTATGTATTTATGAATATAATTAGTATTTTTTTCACATAGATATCTTCGATCCGCCTTACGAGAAGCCAAGCCATGTGGTCAAGTATGTAATATAACAATTACCGAGAAAAAGTCCAGCCCTTGATTAGTAATTAATTGAGAATTAGCTGGCAGGTAACATCAACTGCATTTCTGCAAGGAATAATGCGCTTTAACATAAGGTCGTACAGATGATAAGTTATTGTTATTTGCTGTCGATGTGCAAACGGTCTATTAGAACAATTACTTACGGGTCGATTATAAGTTATAACTATCTACGCTAGGGTTGGCTGTCTGCCTGTAGCTAGGACCATTTAAATTAATTTGATGACCACTATGGTGAAGTCGTTGGGAAACAATGCAACAAGACGAACAGGCTGGAACCTTCTTGGGCATGAATGGGAGTTTACTGGGTTGTCGGACGAAAGTTTTCGTCTCGTCGAGTCTCGAGTCCCACACATGGTCACAAGTCACCGGTGGCTAGTGTAGGATTAGTTAGTAACAACTACTTGAATTCTACGATGAAGGCTTTCGCCCTGCAACTTGCAAGTGGATAGAAACAGGCTGATCCTTTTTTTTTATAGTGGTGAAATCTGTTATGGATACCTCAAGCACAGGCTGGGGGGCCGGGTCGCTCTATGCAGAGATTCACACAATTGCCCCCCACCAGCTGAGCTCTGCCGTTAGTGAAGCGCTCCTCAGGGAAGGCTGATACTTCTTAGACTAACCGCTAGTTTCACCACGTCATGATTACTTCCTGATAACCTATCTGTGGTAAAATTAATAAAAAAAAACGAAAGACAGCGTCGTTCATGTCTGCCTATAATGAGAAACTTGCCCGAGGTGATCTAACTACGAGTATAATTAACTTAATTCCAGAATGCCATCGGTTCTGACAGCCCTGCGAAATAGCTACGTAAGGCATTTAGTGGAACCCAATATTTCTTATATCTTATCTACAATTGCGGTGTTTCTTCGGAACCGCGGCAACATGACTTCTACATAGTGATCCATATTCATCGTCCGACTTAATAAAGATGTTTGTTTTCGTTTCTGTCTGAATTAGTTGAGTTTAGACGTTTAATATTGATAAGGCTAATTATGGTAATAAGAGGCGGTAGCTTGGACCTTTTGCCATGTTCGTCAGGGACAAAAAGAAAACCCTAGAATGGTCACAAGATTGTGGATTGTTCAGTGCATAGATTTGTTAAAAAGTATATTAGCCTCTTATTGTCCCACTGCAGGATAAAGACCTCTTGTAATCAAGTTATTGTTAAAAATTATGGGTGAGAGTTAAAATTCCAAATGTAGATTGGTGATCACAAACCCGAGCTGTGTGTGTTTGAAAAAAACTGTGTGCAGAGACACAAAGTTAACTCGACCCCGGGATTGAACCCAGGACTACAAGATTAGGGCCTAGTACTTAAACCACTAGCTGAACAATGCGTTTAGGACACGTGATAAAAAAATAAACGCTGACATGAGTGGCATTCAAAAAATTTTCAGAAATAAATAAATATCTCTGGACATTATTCACACAGTGCCATCTAGCCCCAAACTAAGCATTAGCTTGTGCTATGGGTGCCAGGCGTCAGATAAACATTACTTATATACTTTTTTTTTGTAAATACATACATATTATTATACATAGAAACACCCAGACCGATACAAACAGACAAGTTCATGCACACAAATGTTTGTACCGTGCGGGGATCGAACCCGCGACCTCTGGTCGAATTAGCCGACTTCTCGACCATTACACCTAATGGCTCGTTGAAATGAAAATTAAGTACATAGTGCTGTGACTAAAACAGGGTATTGAATTCTAAACCATGTCGATGCTAACCAGCGGTTACCATCAGTCCTTCGCCACCACTTTTGTATTTAGTACCTACACAGCTAGTAACTATGTAATCACGTATAATTTACCTGTCAACTTAAATGTTAACAACTTCATTCGCAGTTACAATTAAGTGGAGTGTTATGAATGGTAATTTATGAGCTGGCGAATGCACTTGAGAGCAAAAAAATTGGACAATGATACGTTCAGCACATTGTGTTATACATCCTTCAATATCGTTCTAAAGTGACATATTAACAGTTGACTAGATGCCTGAAGATAATAAGTAATAACATAATAGTAGTGTAGCTTGCTATGGAGGCATAAATTAATATTGTATCTAGTTTAGAAAATGAAGTTGGACAAATATGGACTTGTATGATGTTTTTATATACCATTTCGGGTGGCTCTCATGACGTACGATCTGCCTGATGGTAAGCGGTTATTGTCGCCGACGGGCTTGTAATAGCAGAGACACCATGTCAAGGATCATTTTATTGATGTAACAAATTTTAAACACAGGTCAAGCTTAAAACAATGTTCTTAAATTTTAAGTTCATACGCATACGGGCTATGCGTCGAGGGTTTGCGTAAAGAGAAAAATGTTTTTGGTTGACATATATGCATACGCCTCGATGCATAGGTCAACCAAAAACTTTTTGTCCTTACTACCTACAATAAATCACTTCTAAACAGAACTAAACAAATAAGGTCAAATTATGTTCCAATGTTATGCTCGCAAGTGTAAGCCGTTTGAACTCGCCGAAAAGATATTCGTTCACGATAAAAACGACACAAATTGGTATTAAAATTACTCCTGATGTTAATCGTATGATTGGTAAATACGTACTTGTAATATTTTATGTATATAATTGAACTGGTGGTGTAACCACCGGTAGCAGCACGAGAGGATTTGCTTAAGTGTTACTAATTGATGCCCATGCGCACTGTTGAAGCGAACGGTCAAGTGCGAGAGGGAAAATCGATTTAAATTAATCGGTCCTGCGCATGAGTGGAATTTTAAATTCACATTATTGATTGACACACGGCAACAAAAGTGATTAAACTTAAGTAGCTTGACAATTTACGCATAGTAAGGCCTCAGGCTACCTTAACAGGTCTTTCGTATCATTGCATTTTGGGGTTTGTTCTAAAGTTGTTTCAGTTTATTCATTTAATTATGGTCATAATATTTTATTTACTGGAGGTGGAAGTTCAAATGAAAGACATAATCTAACATAGCCTGTGACCAAGGGGGTCTCGGGTGCTTATGGGCGGCGGTGATCACTTATCATCAGGTGACCCACTTGCTCGTTTGCCCCCCTATTACATAAAAAAAAACATGAACATATTCCACACCTAATGATACTCGTAATCATCAGTACACAGTCATCTGCGATCAGTCAATTTTAGGGCCGGCTAAAGTGTCGTAGTTTTCGCACATGTGTGACACACAAATTCGAAAAAAATGTGTGTGAAGTGAAGCGTTCCTCAATAGAATAAGCCGCAGCGCAATGGCCGCTTACCATCAAGTGGGCTGCTTGCCCGTCTGCCAACTGACCTAGTACAGAAAAAAACAGATCGGGTTTGTGATAACCTACCAATCTGCGTTTGTCAAACGTAGTAATTAGGCATGTATCCATAATTGTAACGACAAATTTTTTCAATGGTCATAATTTTGTTGGGACAGACAAACCCTATCTATCTTATCTACAATTGCGGTGTTTCTTCGGAACCGCGGCAACATGACTTCTACATAGTGATCCATATTCATCGTCCGACTTAATAAAGATGTTTGTTTTCGTTTCTGTCTGAATTAGTTGAGTTTAGACGTTTAATATTGATAAGGCTAATTATGGTAATAAGAGGCGGTAGCTTGGACCTTTTGCCATGTTCGTCAGGGACAAAAAGAAAACCCTAGAATGGTCACAAGATTGTGGATTGTTCAGTGCATAGATTTGTTAAAAAGTATATTAGCCTCTTATTGTCCCACTGCAGGATAAAGACCTCTTGTAATCAAGTTATTGTTAAAAATTATGGGTGAGAGTTAAAATTCCAAATGTAGATTGGTGATCACAAACCCGAGCTGTGTGTGTTTGAAAAAAACTGTGTGCAGAGACACAAAGTTAACTCGACCCGGGGATTGAACCCAGGACTACAAGATTAGGGCCTAGTACTTAAACCACTAGCTGAACAATGCGTTTAGGACACGTGATAAAAAAATAAACGCTGACATGAGTGGCATTCAAAAAATTTTCAGAAATAAATAAATATCTCTGGACATTATTCACACAGTGCCATCTAGCCCCAAACTAAGCATTAGCTTGTGCTATGGGTGCCAGGCGTCAGATAAACATTACTTATATACTTTTTTTTTGTAAATACATACATATTATTATACATAGAAACACCCAGACCGATACAAACAGACAAGTTCATGCACACAAATGTTTGACCGTGCGGGGATCGAACCCGCGACCTCTGGTCGAATTAGCCGACTTCTCGACCATTACACCTAATGGCTCGTTGAAATGAAAATTAAGTACATAGTGCTGTGACTAAAACAGGGTATTGAATTCTAAACCATGTCGATGCTAACCAGCGGTTACCATCAGTCCTTCGCCACCACTTTTGTATTTAGTACCTACACAGCTAGTAACTATGTAATCACGTATAATTTACCTGTCAACTTAAATGTTAACAACTTCATTCGCAGTTACAATTAAGTGGAGTGTTATGAATGGTAATTTATGAGCTGGCGAATGCACTTGAGAGCAAAAAAATTGGACAATGATACGTTCAGCACATTGTGTTATACATCCTTCAATATCGTTCTAAAGTGACATATTAACAGTTGACTAGATGCCTGAAGATAATAAGTAATAACATAATAGTAGTGTAGCTTGCTATGGAGGCATAAATTAATATTGTATCTAGTTTAGAAAATGAAGTTGGACAAATATGGACTTGTATGATGTTTTTATATACCATTTCGGGTGGCTCTCATGACGTACGATCTGCCTGATGGTAAGCGGTTATTGTCGCCGACGGGCTTGTAATAGCAGAGACACCATGTCAAGGATCATTTTATTGATGTAACAAATTTTAAACACAGGTCAAGCTTAAAACAATGTTCTTAAATTTTAAGTTCATACGCATACGGGCTATGCGTCGAGGGTTTGCGTAAAGAGAAAAATGTTTTTGGTTGACATATATGCATACGCCTCGATGCATAGGTCAACCAAAAACTTTTTGTCCTTACTACCTACAATAAATCACTTCTAAACAGAACTAAACAAATAAGGTCAAATTATGTTCCAATGTTATGCTCGCAAGTGTAAGCCGTTTGAACTCGCCGAAAAGATATTCGTTCACGATAAAAACGACACAAATTGGTATTAAAATTACTCCTGATGTTAATCGTATGATTGGTAAATACGTACTTGTAATATTTTATGTATATAATTGAACTGGTGGTGTAACCACCGGTAGCAGCACGAGAGGATTTGCTTAAGTGTTACTAATTGATGCCCATGCGCACTGTTGAAGCGAACGGTCAAGTGCGAGAGGGAAAATCGATTTAAATTAATCGGTCCTGCGCATGAGTGGAATTTTAAATTCACATTATTGATTGACACACGGCAACAAAAGTGATTAAACTTAAGTAGCTTGACAATTTACGCATAGTAAGGCCTCAGGCTACCTTAACAGGTCTTTCGTATCATTGCATTTTGGGGTTTGTTCTAAAGTTGTTTCAGTTTATTCATTTAATTATGGTCATAATATTTTATTTACTGGAGGTGGAAGTTCAAATGAAAGACATAATCTAACATAGCCTGTGACCAAGGGGGTCTCGGGTGCTTATGGGCGGCGGTGATCACTTATCATCAGGTGACCCACTTGCTCGTTTGCCCCCCTATTACATAAAAAAAAACATGAACATATTCCACACCTAATGATACTCGTAATCATCAGTACACAGTCATCTGCGATCAGTCAATTTTAGGGCCGGCTAAAGTGTCGTAGTTTTCGCACATGTGTGACACACAAATTCGAAAAAAATGTGTGTGAAGTGAAGCGTTCCTCAATAGAATAAGCCGCAGCGCAATGGCCGCTTACCATCAAGTGGGCTGCTTGCCCGTCTGCCAACTGACCTAGTACAGAAAAAAACAGATCGGGTTTGTGATAACCTACCAATCTGCGTTTGTCAAACGTAGTAATTAGGCATGTATCCATAATTGTAACGACAAATTTTTTCAATGGTCATAATTTTGTTGGGACAGACAAACCCTGCAGTGGGACAAAAGCCTTTACCCTGCAGTGAGATATTATTTAATATCTCACTGCAGGGTAAAGGCTAGGCAGTGGGACTATAAATAGCCTTTAGACCGGTTACGCACTACGTCCGATCCAAATCCGATCAGAGTCCTATCCGTCTCCGTGAAATGACGGTCCGGAGTAGCCGTAGAACTATTTCTAGGAGATTTACTCACTACAGTCTGTTCCACATAAGAAGTCCTTTAGCCGCTATATTGGTAGTATTGTTTTTCAATACATTCAATCTGTTTTTTGACAGATTTACAAAGCGTAGGCAATGCTGCCAATATAGCGGCAAAAGGACAACTTATGTGGAACGGGCTGTACACCCGTCATCTGTCATCCGATGTTTTTTGTGATTTTGATTTCACGGAGACGGATCGGATTCGGATCGGACGTAGTGCGTAACCGCTCGTACCCTGCAGTGAGATATTAAATATGCCGATAAAGTTGAAGTCTATAGCGTCAATTCCAGTCACTATCATCGTGCCTTTATCCGACCCCAGACTTCATGTGTCGGCAGAACCATTACTTACACCGTGGCAGTATTTCACTACCTATAATTAATTGAAACGTCGGTCATTACTTTCGTAAGACAACATTAAGCCGGAATTTACGTAAGTTCGTTATCAGTTTGTCTAACAATAGCCTCAGATTTAGCTATGTTCGCGCCCAATAATGCCGGCATAAAGTACATTTAATACTGAGTTATGTTACGAAAAGGACCGATCGGACTTAAAGCGCCGGCACTTAGTCGTTACTCAATGGGTGTCGGTAATTAGCTTACATGTACTGATAAAAGCTTATAACTGACTCTTTAAAAATTAGGTAATGTTTACGAGCTTTATGGCAACCATATTTCGACCACCACTGTGGAACAGTGGCTAAGCCGGGTATAAAAATCCGGAGGTCGTGGGTTCGATTCCCGCCTGGGGTCTGGTTGGTGGTAGGGCTTTTTCAGAGTCCGACTGGCTCACAGCTCGGGCTGTGTTCCAGCAGTATAAATGTGGGAGCCAGTACACTTGAAATCAAAGGCTCGAAGATCAGATGAGCCTACAGTCTCGCTTCCTGGTAAAGTGTCTGTCCCTCATTGGAATAGGCCGCAGTGGCTGCTTGCCATCAGGTGAGCTGCGTGTCTGTCTGCCTACTGATGTATCAGTTCACTCAAATGTTTAGTTTGAGGCTAGACAGCGCTATGTCAATAAAAACTTTGATATTGATGCTGGTAAGTGTATAGGGGCCTTAACCGCCAGTCAGATTGAGCAGTCAAGCTAATTACGATTCGACCATCAGGAATCCAGTCAGACACCAGTCCGCCTGTGACTAATTGTATTAATATCTGTTGGTTTTGTACTCATTTGCATTCGGCTTGATTGCCCGCTTCTACGGTGACTCATTTAGACATTCTTCAAAGGGTCGAGTCAATTTTTTTAAAATATCTGCTGCATTCAGATTGTATTATTTGAACTGGTAGTAAATAGAGGAATAAAATGACTATTTTTCCTAAAAAAAGTAGCGAAATTACTGGGTATTATGAGACCTAATATCTGTCGTCTCAGACAGGTGCCGACAGTACCTAACTGCTTAGTTACTGTTTGGCACAGAACTATCTAAGGGCAGACGTGGCGCTTACCATCAGGTGTACGATCTGCTCGTCTTGTTACACATTGCAATAAAAAAGTAACTTTACTTATAGGCGAAGAGCTGAGATGACATTATTATAAGAGCTGTTGTAATTTATGTATAACGGCTCGAAGTACCTAAGTTTAAATATTAGCGAGGCAAGTGAATTCAAAAAATAGACAATGCAATAAATACGAGTATATTTTAAAAACAAGAGAACTTGTGTTATATTATGTTAACTATAGCGGGCGCCCGCGGTTTCACCCGCGTGGTTCCCGTTCCCGTGGGAATATCGAGATATCTTTACTTAGCGGATGCCTACGTCATAACATCTACCTGCATGCCAGATTTCAGCCCGATCCGTCCAGTGGTTTGGGCTGTGCGTTGATTATCTATGTCAGTCAGTCAGTCACCTTTGAGTTTTATATATATTATATGTTAATATTATATTTTGCCTAACTACGCAACTGAGGCTTGTCGTAAAGATACGCAGCCGTAGCTAAAGTTAGGCTGGAAGAAAAATAATTTTATTTTGATGTTATGAGTAAACAAATCAAGAAATATACTAATGTATTATTCCAATTTTATCTGATGAGGACATCTTATCCCTTTTACCTTTTTTCAAATTCTGCACTCAACAACTGCAACTGCCAAGTCAAACTGCAGTTTTAGCCCCATCTAAAAAGCGTTTCATTCCGTTGCGGCACTTCCATCAAGAGCGATTTAATTACTCTCCTAATTAACACCGCTCTACCTTTCAGCTCCAGTCACGAGCCGTTGTTTATATTATACTCTACACCGGCTCTATACAGGGTGAAGCGTTTTGGATTTATTTAAATTGCTGTTTTCACTACTGTAAGATCATTATCATCATCTTCAGTCTTTATACGTTTTCATCACTGCTGGGACATAGGCCTTATCTCAATTGTGAGATAGTGTGGGCCATACTACCATACTTCACCACGCGGGCCCAGTGCGGGTTGGTGGAGGGGTGCGTAAAGCAAGTGACCAACCTTAATGTCAGATGTTTTCAAGCTGCCAAGTGGCCTCTAAGTTTACCGACAAATATCTACATTATAGTAAACATCAGCCGGGATCAACAGCTTAACGTGCCTTCCGAAGCACGGAGACACTCGAAATAAATGTCACTAAAATATGGTCAGAATGGTCACCCATCCATTAACCGACTCCGGCATGGGTAGCTTGACTTTCGTTATCACTAACGAACCACTGTCTCAGCCTCAGGCACGCCTTACTGTCAGATAAGTCGTTATAATTTTTCTGTCGGTTATCTTGGTTCCTGTCCATTTTTTTTTTGTTTTAGTACGGCTAATTTTAGGACTTCTTTCAACTACGGGTAAAGTATTTCCTGTTTCGTCTGGTAGCGTTTTGACAATAATAGATTATGATTTCCGAGTTATGGAAGCAGTAGCCAATTTTAGAAGCCATTTCACCGCACAATAGCACCGCAATTTTTAATTTCAACCCTAACCAATGCTTATAAAAAAAAAGATACAGTCGAAGAAAGAAGAACTTTTTTAATAATTGAGACTAGTGACTGTTGTACTTCTATTCCCAAAGTGTAATTTAAGCCACGTCCAAGCGAACAGCCTGTACAGAAGTGCATTTGCACAACAACTGCATTATGTATGCTCGGCGCGTTGTAAAGTTGGCAGCGGCGCGTGCCCTTTGCTCTCGCTGACGGCTGTAGGCTGCCCAGGCACATAGGACGAACAGGACATTTCCTGTGATGTATTATCTCTTTCTACCTATTTTTTAATTGCTATACTCCTTTAAAGGTGGACATATTTTCGTAATGCAATTAGTATAGTTCGTAAAAGATGATCGAAAATTTATTATGTATAGTCTACTTTTTATCCCGATAAAAATTTACACTCCGCAGAAAAACGTCGGATAATCCACGCGAGCAACACAGCAGGCGAAAGGCTATCGAAATACTCTGAAGTAAAAAAATTTATTACTAGGCACGAATTTGGCTACTCGTAGTCTGGTCATTATCAGGTCTTTTATGTCAAACTTATATCGCTTAGTGGCATCTCCACTTAACACTATCCATTAATATTCAACCATCTTGAATAGCTACACCCGTTCCCCGGCAGCATTAGTCAGTCACCCCGGGCATGGCGCGAGTCTATTAATCCCGGTATTTATTGGCTGAATCCCGGCGCACGTGGCCGCGAAGCGCCGGCTGCTGAATGGAATTAATCCCGCTCAATCTGGCTGAGGCTGATGAATGCGCTCTTAGCAGACAATATACACCAATAGACGCCGCATAAGACGGAAGCTTGGCTCGATTGGTTGATGTTTTACAGATGTAAATGGATATTTTCTATATAAGATAGAACTTGAATTAGCTTGAATAGATCTGTAAGATCCGATTGTCTTTTTTAAAATTTGTTGACTAAAGTATCGTAAAGTCGCTGTATATGTATAAGTGTTCTTATTTATCAAAAATATCTTTGGATAGACGCCAAAGGGAATTCGGTATGGTATTTCGGTACTATTATTGTTATTTGTGTGCCCTTACAGGGTTCTTGACTTCTTGTTTTGGTCATTATACTATTATTAAGATCTTAATGTACAACAAGAATAGCAAATGAAGTTTATGATTATGATTATGAAAGGGATGTGAAAAAAACAACGTAGCATTTGACTACATTATGGATTGAAAAAATATTAGATTTGGTTGCTGAAACGCCGGATATACACAACGTGAAGAACATCTTATTAAGTTTGTTTAATGATATAGGCTACTAAAGATCATTTATAAATCACAATAGTTAAATAATAGTAATATAATTCAACAGCAGTCTTCGTCTAGCAACGTCACTACAGAACACAACCATTTGTCTTCAGCGTAATTCAAAATTATATTAATAAATTGTCGATTGGGCTAAGCAATCCATGCCAGTCAATCTGCGGAAGCTGATAAATTCGCTCACAGGCAGGAAGCAAGTAAATGAATCATGGACGGTCGCGACTGGCGTCTGCGGTTATCTCGACATTCACAGAAAGAAGATATGTAGTCGCAGGGAAATGTCTCGTTTTAGTAAAATGAATAGGAAAAGTTACAAACAAGCCGATCGACTTACATATCAAATATCTCGTAGTGTATCAATATTAAGACTTGTGCAGTTTGTTTTAAGTATCAAGATTCTTTGGATTGTTTAAGTCGTCTTAAGTAAAAGTTGAAAATTTATTTTAAAGTCACTAAAGGATTTTTGGAACATGAAATACTCTCCTGCGCTAATTTATAGCAGCCTCTATTTTTATAAATTATTCGTTTTTATTGAGGGAAGATTTGATGCCAAAGGTTTTGTGTAATTTATAACACAATGACGGATATTACACTTCACTATTGACGATCTTGTGTGCTACCATTTGTGTTTAGTTGTGATTATGGATCAAAGGGTTGTGTTCGTCAAACTAGCCTACACTTAACTGTGCACACATACATACCTACCCGCGCAGATAATGAAATGCCGGCTAACACGATCTGCCCAAGCACATCAAGATACAGCCTACCATTTCAATAACCGAGGACTCACCCATTTCATTTTTATTTATCCCAACCTAAAATCAATAGTGACCTGTTCAACGGTTAATGAAAACGTTGGAATATAATTTTTATTTATTTATTAATTAAAGAACAACCAATATCCAATCAGATAACGCTGTTATGACAAGTCCTGACCTTTGTAAGACTATGCGGTATCTTGTATCTAAAGAGCGACCTGCCAGATACAAAGATACGCTACGATCCATCAAAAGTAATCGTGTATAATTTGTCTTGTGCCGGTCATAATAACAAAGCACCTTAATGACAACATAATTCATAAAAATATTATGAGTTATGTTTTCAGATAAGATTTCTGCCAAGTTATTAGTAGAGATGGACTAACATCGTGCATCGGCCTAACCAAATAGGAACAACGGTCGAAGTTCCGGAGAAACTATTTTTTTAACCCGCATATTAGGTTACGTACCATCATCCCCAGTCGATGGAATTGGGTAGTGTGGGACTCCCACGCCCTAGAATGCGTGAAGACCGACTAAACCTGGTGCTCCTCATTATAATATAATGGAGGTGACCCTTTGCATCCACAACACCACCGGCCAACACCTGAGTGCATCCTACTAGGCCCGCCCAGTGAACTCATGATCAATCGTATAAGTAAAAACTTGTAATTTCACTTGGCCCTACATTTGGTAATTCAGCCAAACATTCAACACACAGTTAACTTTACAAAGCCGGATCCAAAATGGTTACGATCTATCCGTAGATTGTTAAGATGTGAATGCCTCCCTGTGCTAATGTAGGTTTTTATACGATTTCAAAAACGCACAAAATAAAGCCAAAGAAAACGCAGTTTTAAAACAAGTTACACACATCTTCAATTTAAAATTCTCCTACTATTTTAACCGAATTCAATACAACACGGCAACGTTACACACTTTTTCTTTTCACGTACACATTATGTATTAAATACAATGTTATTCCAATCCAGATAGTAATCTAGAGATCCCTCAGTTTGCTTGACAGGGTAATAAACCAGCCGTTACCCTGATGGAGTGTTCCGTAGATTGGATAATCTGTTTTTAGATGATCGGTGGAAAGTATGCAAATATATTTATTAAGCAGATTGAGTTAGAAAATTGAATAGTGAAGCGATCGGTGGGCGGAGGACGCGTCGCTTAAACGTTAAAAGTGTCGGGTTTTTAATTATGTCGTGGAATATAGACTGTAAAGTAGAGTTGCCCATCGATAGTCCACTATCGATAGTCTATCGATAGTCTATCGATAGTTGACGTCATATCAATAGTATCGATAGTCTATCGATACTATCGATAGCCCAAATCCAGGCAATACTATCGATAGTATCGATACTATCGAGCAACAATACTATCGATAGTATCGATACTATCGATACTATCGATAGTATCGATCAACAATACTATCGATAGTATCGATAGTATTGCTTACCCGCAATAGTATTGCCTGGATTGGGCTATCGATAGTATCGATACTATCGATATTATCGATACTATCGATAGCACTATCGATATTGTTACTATTTTTCAAGGTCAACTATCGATAGCGAAACTATCGATAGTTGGGCAACTTTGCTGTGAAGCCGTTACTTAAACGACTCGACAATCTTCTTTATTCGAACGTTTGTCCCAACCTTAACAGGGTAAGCTTGCACTATTGATTAATTTAGTAGCAAGTACGACTTAAAGACCTTCAAGAAACGAGCTTACTCTCTCTATAAGGGCCGGCAACGCATCAGTATCCTTCTGTGTTACAGATGTCCATGGGCGGCGGTGATTTCTAACCAATTGTGACGTATGATGGTCACTTATCATGACGTCAACGAAAAGGGAAGATCTTCCTCCGAGCTAGGTGTCTGTGCTCGGGGACCGCGGCCCAATGTACCGTCTTGGTGTTTTGTATATATGCTAGCCGAGAGAATAACTCTGCTAGCGCGACGCAGGATCGAATATCTGATTGGCTGTCTCAGTGACGTGCGAGTGACGAGTCTTGAAGCTAATGTTTACACGTGCACTTTTCGCTGACTTGCAATCTTGCGTTGTTGTCGTCAGTCTGTCTTATGTAGCGCATTCCGATAGCCGCTACACAATAACCATCAGGGGACCCGCTGGCTCGTTTGCCGCTCTGGCATATAATAAAAATAAATAAAAAAAAGTAGGAAGGAAGATAGACCTCGTTTAATCAAGTTTAAATCAAGTTACCCAAATCTGACTTTGGTTACAAAGTTGCAAATAGCTACTCTAGTAAATCTGTAGACAGTAGCACAGAATTAATTAACGTGCCAATGTATTTAAAAGCCTCTAACTAAGCACATTAGATGTTATAATTCTATTAGGCGGTTATCGCGGCAATATTTCTTTTGTATATCAAACAACCCGACTCAAATATCGCATTGAATATGTAAAATTACCAGTACATAACCGATTAAGCTAATTGTTGCTCTACCGACAAGCCCATAAATTGTATAATTAATACAAATACCATGTAGTTTATAACGAAATAATAAATGTACAGGTTCCCGGATTAAAACCGATGTATTCCAACTATTGGCTCGTTAGCGGAAAGTTATTAATTTCTCTATAAACGTAATTTTTTTATAGTCAGAACAATTCGATAGGTAAACCGCTGCAAAGACTATCTGATAGTATATAATAGCTCTAGTCTCCATGCTTCCATTATAATATTCTTCCACATTTTTTTTATATTATAGGGAGGCAAACGAGCAAGTGGGTCACCTGATGATAAGTGATCACCGCCGAAGCACCCGAGACCCCCTTGGGGTCGCAGGCGCGTTGCCCGCCTTAAGAGACGACAGTTATTAGGTCTCATATACCCAGTAATTTTACTAGCTTCAGTGCCCTTTCCCCGAAACACGGAAAATATCTGGCACTGCGGTGGTACCCACCTAGACGGCCCAGTACAGGAACCTACCACCTGGTAATAACGGAAGACTGACTTATGCAATAATCAAATATTTAATTAATTGCCAAACCAAAACTAATAGCGGACTTCTCAACCATCTATAATTGGCATAATTACCTATGTCCAAATAAGATCTACTTTGTGTAAAATTTTAATGCTGTTGAAACATTGCTGAATAATATAAAAATAAATAATAAAAAAAAATCACATCAAATCTGTCGCCATAGTATGGACGGATCAACCCTTATTCATCTATTTCACTAAATCAAAAAACCGGCCAAGTGCGAGTCGGACTCGCCCATGAAGGGTTCCGTAGCAGCAAGTATCATCATAATATAAAAGTTCTTGTAGTTCTTTGTAAGTTTGATCGACGTTTTTATATTTGAGTTGATTGAATGAGAGGAAAATTGCGGTTTACGATTTAAGACGTTTTAAAAAAAAACTAATTACTTGATCTAGTTCAAACCAATTTTCAATGGAAGTTTGCATGGTAATGTACATCATATATATTTTTTAGTTTTATCGTTCTCTTATTTTAGAAGTTAGAGGGGGGGGTGACCAACATTTTACCACTTTGGAAGTGTCTCTCGCGCAAACTATTCCGTTTAGAAAAAAATGATATAAGAAACCTTATTATCATTTTTAAAGACCTATCTATAGATACCCCACACGTAAGGGTTTGAAGAAAAAAAATTTTTTGAGTTTCAGTTCTAAGTATGGGAAGCCCCAAAAATTTATAAACTAATTACTTGATCTCGTTCAAACCAATTTTCAATGGAAGTTTGCGTAATAATGTACATCATATATTTTTTTTAGATTTATCGTTCTCTTATTTTAGAAGTTACAGGGGGGGGGACCAACATTTTACCACTTTGGAAGTGTCTCTCGCGCAAACTATTCAGTTTAGAAAAAAATGATATAAGAAACCTTATTATCATTTTAAAAGACCTATCCATAGATACCCCACAAGTAAGGATTGGATGAAGAAAAATTTTTTGAGTTTCAGTTCTAAGTATGGAGAGCCCCCAAAATTTATTATTATTTTTCTACTAGCTGTGCCCGCGACTTCGTCCGCGTGGAATAGTGACTTTTCGGGCAGCATATTTTAAATAACAAATACCGTCCTTTGGGTAGCTAAAAAAATTTACTTTACAGTATGCTTCTCTGTAGGTATACGATATGTGACGTATGGCCATCGGGAATGAAAGCATACAGGCTCCTAGGATTACTGACCCGTGTCAGAGCCACATACAACTGACCGTGCGAGAAACAGCTGATCCTACTTATATCTACACCCACAACTTTCATCGTCTGACCTTGGGCTTTATTAATTGTCATCGCAAAACATAGGCTGACTGCAAAAAGTGTTAAGATGTGTAAACTAAACGTACAAATTTTATGAAACAAAAGAATTGCTTGAAAAAATAATTAATAACCTGAGCTTATAAACTTGTACTTAGGGCCGGTATTTCAATGTAACCTTATCTTATTGCTTAAGTTAAGTATAACATTTAAGATAAGTATTACTTTTGACAGGTAAAAGTGTATGACTTTAGTGCCGCTTAACTTTAATCCTATAATGAAATACACTTAAGTCATACTTATTATCAATCCCGGATTAAGATCAAGATAAGTATATATTGAAATACCGGCCCTTAGATAAAGAAAATCAAGAAAAGAATTGCCTAACCTATACCAAATACTTATAAATTATTCATATATACAAACCCTAAATAAAAAATCAAGATAAGTATACCAAAAATCAAGGAAAGAAATGCCTAACCTATAACAAATGCTTACAATATTTATTTACAAATTTTTAAAGAAAATTAAGAAAAACAACCTAACCTACAAACCCTTAAATATAAATAAATGAAATATCCAAACTGTCAGTATTCAAGTTAATCGCAATAATCGAATGCAACTACCTATTCGCCATACTCTCAGCGCGCTTTATATACGGACGCGCAGCTCAGGCGCGAGGCGTGTACCTTTATATTGACATAACTTTTTTATTTATGAACCGATTGACATGAAATAAACACTAAATGTTAAGTGAAGCTTACCACAATATATTAGTGAAAACCGCATCTCAATCGAATAAGCCGTTTCTGATATTAGCGTGCACAAACACACAGACAAACAGACAAACAGACAAACAGACAAACAGATAAACAGACAAACAGACAAACAGACAAACAGACAAAAAAATTTTTAATTACAATTTCGGGTTCGGTATCGATATAATAACAACCCCTGCTACTTTTTTTTAATATATTTCCATTGTACAGACACCACTTTTCTACAAATTTATTATATGTATAGATTTTTGTATGAAAATCTTAATGCGGTTCACAGAATACATCTACTTACTAATTTTCAACAGTATAGCTCTTATAGTTTCGGTAAAAAGTGGCTGTGACATACGGACGGACAGACAGACAGACAGACAGACATGACGAATCCATAAGGGTTCCGTTTTTTGCCATTTGGCTACGGAACCCTAAAAATGTGTATGTTGTAGGACATATACAAACTAAAACGTTAACCAAACCAAAGTACCCACATGTTAGCGAATAGCACATATACCATATCTACTACTATCCTCATGAAATACTATTTCAATATCCAACTCATCACCGTAATTAAATCTCACAAATGACCACCCATCATTGTCTGTCATCCTTTTAATTCCAGTCAATTCCACCAGCTTATCCCATTACTTCTCGTTTTAAATACAAGTCCAGTCCCGTTGCCTCACGTCACTCCGTCACCGTAACACGTATCCCGATCATCAATCAGCTGGCTTATTAAAATAATTCCAAGGTGCGGACGTAGCTTCGAACATTTTGCAGCATGCAAACATTCAATGGACATTTAGAATATTGCCGCATTACAAGCGGACACGCTCTAATTACCCTGCCAGAGATTAATATACAGATTCAGATGCGATCGAACGCACACTTTAGACAATAACGAGGGTTCTTAAAGGACCTGCGTGTAAAGAAACTGTGTGAAGCGGTATTTCCGGACCGATATGACATGGCAATCTTCGCGGTCACACGCGCGTGATCACCCTTAAGGCTAAAATCCTGTGCAGTATTTTCACTTTTACAAGCGCCGCTCCTAAGAAGTCACGATGCGCGTGCACGGTATATTTTTCCAAAAGTGATCACGCGCTCCTCCTCCGCCCGTCCTCGATGGTACTTGTGACTCCTCTGGTGTTGCGGGTATTTATGGGTGGCGGCGATTGCTTGCCATCAGGTGACCCGCCTGCTCGTTGCCTCCCTCTTGCATAAAAAAAGGCTAGTTTTTATGCCACGAGTGTGGCTCTCCAGCCTACGACCTGCTAAAAGGTAAGCGTAACCGCTTTCATAGGCCGAGACCCGTAGCCTATAGAGCTTGTTTCACCAGATGCAACAGTCACGTGTTGCCTACGTTGTTTGAAGGGAAAACTTAACATTGGCCGTAAAAAGAAAGGTCTTTCCCGCTGATGAATTTGACGATTTGATTATTATGTTATGGTAAACTTAATTATTACAACACGAGGTCACTGTTCCATCTCCGCACGCAAATATAAGTGAGCATGACCGTGACTTCATATATTGCTCTGTGGGTTTCTATGTATACAATCTGTGCATTTAAAGAAAACATATGTACTTAAGTAATGTTTTTCTATTGTCTGGTACCCGTAGTACAGGCTAAGCTTAATTTGGGGCTGAACGACGCTGTGTGAACTATGTACAAAAAAAAGTATCTAAATAAGTATTGTTTATCCGTGGTCTGGTCTCCAATGTAGGCTGGATGGCGTGTCAATAAAGTCCAATGATAAACAAATATCGAAACAGTCTACATTGTGCGCAGCGTACTAAGTTCCATTACTCAACAGCGACAAGTGTAGCAGTCGCCGCGTTTATCTCCGGCCTGCTATCTGCCTCCAATAACTAAATAAGAAGATCTGATCTGTAACGTACCGACTCATTAGGTACTGCCTGATGGAAGTGGGTTACTAAATCTCTGATACTCGATAATTTATTGGATTACTTCACTCACATGTCTGGAGCTGTGTCATATTGCGAAATTTAATTTATTTACTTAATAGGTAGGTACAGGTTATTGCAGACGTACCTACATTAGGATTTTTTCTTATTTAACAGTATAAATATATTAATAAACATTATAAGTAGTGTCATTGATAGTGTATTTAAATACACTATCAATGAGTAGTGTAGTGTTAGACGAATAATTGGTTCACGCTCACCGTGTACGGTGCCTCGCACTAGCCGGAAAGTTTGACAGATGGATTTACCGCGCTTGCAATGTAAAGTTAATGCGGAATATTGTAAAAGTAAGAGGTCAATTGGAAGTAATATCAATCGGCACCATTACAGCATCGCACCGGCTTCTCCCTCTCAGGCGTAAGGGCTCGGCCTCGAATTTCGCGGCAGCGGGGCGGCATCGGAAGCGGCGGTCACCGCTTAACGCGGGCAGTCAAGCAAAAGCGGTACGATGTTGTCAGGCTGGGATCTCAGTGCACCTGCGTGCGCTGCCCGTCCCGCTCCCGCCCCGCTGAGTTCGAGAACGGGTCTTTGGGATTCCATACAAAACATCTCGCCGCTACCGCTGCCATTCCCGCCCCGCTGAAATTTGAGGCCAAGGCCTTAAGGCGAAACCCGGCAAGTTAAGTGGGTAGTGGGATGTTTAGTCCCGACTTCCAAGTCCTAAATACGGCCGAAGGTCTCGCTAGCTAGCGGGTAACGTGCTTATGTTTTCTCCTCCAAAAAAGGACACGAATTCATCTGTTTTCATATGTACTAAGAAACACAAAAAAATAAGACTACCATAATATCGAAGTAAATAATTCGTTCCGGTAATAAAATGCGAATTGATAATAAAACCAGTCAATATCCTATTTTTGAGGTTCTCATTCCTTTGAGATTCCCGCACACCGCGTGGCTTGCGCGTGCGCCGATGCTAGGGTTACCGAGTCGTAAAGTATTATTATGATAGCGAATATAACTTCAGGTTTTTCCTTCATAACTCTGCTGTGCTGTCTCGATTATTATCTTTCATTGATTTAATGTGACAAATCTGTACGTCCGATGCGTTTCATTGTAAATTACATGGTTTATGGGTGGACGGTGTGTTTGGTTTATTTTACACTAATGAAGCATTTCTCGTATACCGATGCAATGAAGTTAAATTATCTCGCATGATACATTTTTTTAATGATAAATTATGAGGATCAGGCATGCAGTCCACTTGTTGTTAAGTGGCCACTGTGTTTTTTTATTTATTTAACGTTTTTAAAATAGTGAAATTACTATTTCTGACTTTCTGGCCAAAACTCTCTTCTTAAAATTTTACGTTACTTATTTTTTTTTTCGGAAGATAATGCATTTAAGTACTAAGAAGAGCTTAGGAGTTGGAGACATAGCTATTTTTGTCAGGAAAATTATGGAAATATCACTTTTTTGCGAGATAACGTCGAATAGTCCACGCTTGCGAAGCCGCGGGCATACGGCTATATCCCATTTACGGACTGTCACACCCCTCATAGGTAAGTGAAACTAAAATGTTTTACACTAAGGCCACAAAAAAGAATTTTACTACCAATAAAAACAAGTACTAACCCCATTCAAAACACGTAGACTCTAACAATTAAATGCGGTCATTAAAAAACACTCAGCAAACTTATAAAGATTACAAAAAGTTTATTTGTAACTTATAAGTTTATATCTCAATTGCAGCCCGGTGACGCAAAGAAAATTGCTATAAATTGACATGGGTTAGTGCTCTATTAATTGTTACATTATGAAACAATAATGACAGATGTCAGATGCCAATGTCATAATAACAATAAAGTTTATACCTTTCGCGTACTTTTTATAGAAATTGTAATTATATCGTCGATTATTATTTTTATAAACGTAGGTACTTATATGTGCCGGTCATTTGCCACAATGCGCGCACTGGCTCTTTCCGTTCTGGTAGAAGAAGAAACCGGGGGGGGGGGGGGGGGGCGGAGCTTAATGGGTAGAAAATGAGCGTCTCATAAAGGTCTCGCTAGCCCGCGGTTATGGTGATAAAAAGCGTATTAGTTCACTATGGCACTAGGTGAGCCCATGTAAACAGCATATACAAATACTTGAATCATCCTCCACTGGCCTAACACACCTCTCTTTGCCCCCACCGGAAATAATGGCCCATACCGCGTTTTACACATCGAAAAAAGATTATCAATTGTATAATTATCATAGCTTAATTATCACTTAAAATGAATGAGAGCTTTAGTAGCTCAGAGGTTTCAAGCGTCGTTACGTAAGTTCGAGTTTTCGATGCATTTCTTAACCAATTACCTAAAAGGAAGATGATATTGGCCAATAGAATACACCTCAGCATAGACCGATTTATTATTGTTTACCATCCATGCAGCGCTGTTTAGTCATGGTGTAATAGTAAAAGCAAGTAATGCCGTATAATGTAATATAAATCTGTATTTCCTAGTCCGATTCCCAGATCTGTCGAACAGCCGTGCGCCCGCGCATCCCATTGCAATAAACTTGTCCATACGGATTGATCCGAGCGGTGCACTTGTTTGTCAGTTGGGGTGCATTTATTTTTATGGATATTCGATTGAAGCAATAGCTGATCATGGCACATAAGTGAAGGCAATTATTGCCATCAATTTCTATCTAGAAGGGAATAATCTCTATCAATGACAATAGGTAACCATCAAACCTGTAGACGTAGCATATGAGTATTTTTAAATGAATCGTCGTAACGAAATTATTACAGTTGAAATATTTGTGCACGTGGTGTGCTTATGGATGTGTCAAGTGCCTATTACCAATAAATCAGCGTAAAGTCATACTCGCAGTATGGAAACCAGTAGAAGATTAAAATTATGTTGTACTGTGTAACCATGATTCCACAACATGAACTAGACAGGAATAAACTGCTTTGTAAATAACAATTCTATTATAAACAACACTTTAGATAAACATATCTGGGTTCCATGAAGCTTAAAACAAATAAGAAAAAAGAGTATGAAAGTAAAGGTTAAATATCTCAGTAACTTTTTCCGAGGTCACTTTGTTCCATTAAAAAAACAATTATGTTTCGCTAATTTTATCCGTTCCTTTCCCTATAAATACTTATTTACCTTTTGTTTGCAATTTACACGTCACTGCGTTGAATGAAACAAAACGCCAATTAATTGGGCATAAAGGCATAAATAATAAACAGCTGCTCAAGAGATAGCAACACATAGAAATACCAAGAATTTATCTAGTCTTTGCCCTTTAAAAATAGCAATAAATACCGTTTCAAATATGTTCGGCTGACTAAATACCAATTGTTGGTTTTGCAGAAATTTACAGTAAAGTGAAAATGTGAAGTGTCTCTTAGCCGAGATACCTACAATGTGGCCCGATATAAATTAAAGCTAGTTATTATGCCCATAGTATAAAGAAATTAAATTCTAATTCATCCACCACCTACCAAAAAATATATACATGATACAACAAGTCTAGATTTTTGCACAGGTCAGAAAACCGAAATTCCTTTTAAATTCCCAATAGATAATTCTGATTGCCTTTATTAGACTTTTTACAAAGTCTTTTGTTTTTACATACAAGAAAATCAAAGTGTAATGTGTTTGTAAGAACTTAGTGCATATCAAACGATTTTTTATGCTTTACATTGGTGTACATTTGGGATGCCTATTGGGGCAGACAAGCATGCCCCATTCATGATGGTAAATGGTCACTCCAATCTATTCCATTGAGAGATACTTAACTTAACTGGAAAACATCGTTCAATAGCTACCACACTCTCCTCTGATCTTCGAGCCTTTAATTCCGAGTGGCTCCCACATTACTATCGATTTCAAAGGCGGACATGAAAATAGACATGAGACTGATTCTAATAGTAAGTGATTGCATAAATCCGCCTTCGAAGCAATAAAATGAATCTAAAGGAAGAGTTAGGTCGATTTCTTTATCATTACGCGACAGTGCGCGGGCATCGCCTTGTACGGATGTATGGGATGCGCAGGCGCAGGATTGATTCTGGGAACGAACCGACGCGTACAGTCAATAGCACATCAACCTACCTTGATCTGACAAATATTAACATCGAACTTTCAGATTATAATTATGGTTATCGCATAGATGTTTCTTGTAATTGAGACATTTGGGGACACTTCATCAGGAAGCGTCGCTCAATGTGCTGCCAGACTGTAGGCGCATCTGATCTTCGAGCTTTTTTTTAAATTTCAAGTTTACTGGCTCCCACTTCAATATTGCTTTAAATTGATTGGCAATAAAGCAGTTGATAAGTGCATTGCTTGATATATCGACGCCCAACACTAAATTTTCTTTATCACAACACTGACAGCAATTAATTAAGTTTATCAAATGACCAGACAAATACCTGAGTTTACATTTAATTTAGTACTACCAGATAAACCAGTAACTGTAGCATTATCTTCAAATTCAGGATCAAATGTACGATAAAATGCTGTAAATAACTCTAAAAATCAGATAAAGCACGTTAAGGGGAAGCAATATCTCGAATCACTTAATTAGTAGGCATTAAATCTGTCATTTACGCCTTCTGCGAGGCATTATAAAGCTTTCCCTTTAAACTGTGCGTTTAGACCTTATCTGTGGCCCATTATATCACTAATAGCCGCTAGTTTATGTAGGACCCAGGAGCTAGGAGATTAAGTGGAGGCCACTTTGATGGTCGGGACCCGGAAGTTTTGTAAAGGTTGTCAGGTGGAATTGCAAATGATTGTGTACCTACTTCATTCGTTGACTTAAGAGACTTGTTGCTTATTGCAACATAAACATCAAGTTAGAGGGAACACCTCGGGTGTAAGTGAATAAACTCCGCCCTTTCTAGGGAGGGGAATCCAACACCACACACCAGCTCTGCCACCGACGAAGCATGTTTATTTTTTTATGTTCCAACACATTTAAATTTACAAACTTTAACGTTACGTTGTTCAAGATTAGGTGGCGCCGTAGAGTGATGATCCTGTAAAGTATATCTGGGGGCACAGTAATGCTTCTGCCGAGACTAACCAAGCGAAGGGAAGAGGCATTGCCTATATTTTATTCATCGTTCTTGCTTCGTTGTTGTTTTTTGTTTTTTGATTTGAGTTTAGAAATACCAGTACCTGATGGTAGGTGATCCTAAAGACACCTGCGACTAGGGTTTCAGCTGTGTTGCTTGTCTTTGACAAAAGAATGTGAAGATAAGGGCTATAAGGGGTTCGGAACCATCTCATCTAAAAACGCATTCCGTAACGAACTTAAGTTTACTTTACTAAGGTGTGGTCTATCTTGTCAGTTGGTTTTTTTAATTAAGCTCATAATTATTACTATTAATTGTTAAACTAATTCTTTCTAATTAAATGAACAAAAAGTTTTTTTTATACTATGTCAGTTGGCAGACAGACACGCAGCCCACCTGATGGTAAGCGGCCACTGCGGTCAATTCCATTGAGGGACACTTCACGAGGAAGCGTCGCTCAATGTGTTGCCAGACTGTAGGCTCATCTGATCTTCGAGCCTTTGATTTCAAGTGTACTGGCTCCCACATTATTACTCCCGGAACACAGCCAGAGCTAGCACATCGGACTCTGAATTCGGGATTCGAACCCACGACCTCCGTGTTTTTATACCCGAGCGGCTTAGCCACTGTTCCACGGAGGCGGTCAAGTTAGACCAATATAATTATTTCATTAATTATGAGTTAAAACCTTCACCTTATCTTCCTAGCTCATTGACGACGCTCCGCCCGCAGACTTCGAGATCCATCTAGATTGCCTAATTTAGTTATTCTTCTGCCTATTACCTTATAACAGTATCTTACCGTTACCTGCCATTACACCGCTTTGCACTAAATATTACCAGGCTTGTCTATTACCAACTAATATTAATCGTTTGATTACAAATTACCAGAAGTCGACTGCGAGTAATCGATTATTTCATATAAAATTACTCATGTTATCGATTGTTCTATCGAGACTGTCAGGGATTCATTACCGCTTTCTACTTTGGTACAATGTATGATATCTTTCGGGAAAGTGTCGAGATTTATTTTGTAGCTACTCTATAGATACATAGTAGTGCTTAGTAAATAAAAAAACTTATTTTCATGATTCCATTATTTTCATTAAGGAAAAAAAAAAGGATGATCTAAAACACGGAGGTGTTGGTATCAATTTTCATCTTGGGTATGTTTTGGTAGATTTTTGGGTGTAGAGGGAACTGTAAAAGTGGGTAGTGACGAACAGGCTCGTTTGACTGATCCTTTCACTTATTATGTTCAGTAATGTAAGAAACTTTTTTTTTCTGAATTAGCGGGCTGACGAGCATGCGAAATATTTGAAGGTAAGTGACTACCATTGCTCATAGACATCTGCAACATCGGAGGAATCACAAATACGCTGCCGGCATTAAAGAAGGAATGGGCCTTAGAATGAATGGGCTCATTTTTTTAAGATTTGTAAATCGTACCGGTGCTTCTCATATTGAGCCATATCGTAGTAAATCAGAAAAGTTAAGCAATTGTGATATAGTTTCCTATCACGCTGCCAAGAGACCTTTGCCCCAACTATGGCCATTTCTGCATTATTTACCCACCTTTCGCCTAAAGCTAAATTTTACAAGCCGCGTGAATTAAACCGGCCCATACCTGGCTTAATAATTATATAAATCTTGATAGGGTGGGTGGATATCTCGGCGATGTTAATTTCCCTTAAACTTTAAATGGCAGTAATAGATCAAGTGTTGCTAGTGTTACGCAAGCTCAAATACCAGGTAACAATAGCCCGGTATACCTATCTCGACCTTTACAAGTTCCACAATTACCATGGAAAGTAATTGTGATCCTTTGTGAAGCTACTGGACTGATCGGTGAGTCGTGGATGAGTTACAATGGTTATGGATAAGTATGTTGCTATGAGTACATACTCAGGAATCTTAGGGTCAGCTTCACCACTGTCAGACGATTCTTGATAAATAGTTTATCTGTCAAAAAATACTGTATTCCTCCTAAGAATAAATATTCTCCTTCTAAAAAGGTATGAAAGAGACAGTAACTAAGATTTATGATTTAGAAAAGTTTCGGTATATGTATTTGTATTCATATCCCATAGGTGCAACACAGGCCTCCATGGTTGAAATCAACCGGTAACCGGTGGTTGAAATCAAGCTTAACAAGTGTGGATTTGTTGACCAAACCTAAGCAGCGATCGAAAAATTTAACACCAATTTCGGTTGACTCAGGAATCGAACCGAGGCATCGAGATCACAGCCCGGTACACAAACAGAGGTGACAGACCTGGATTAAAAACAACAACAAAAAAATTCCCTCAAACATTTCGACAACAAGGCGAAATTGGTTATTCAAGACAATCTTTATCATTCACAGCCCTTTATTTCCCAACCTTATATTAATAATGAAACCTCACCAACCCGACGGTTACTTTGTCCGAACCACCAAGATCTGTTGAGATTTGTATGAGCTATTGCACTTACCAGTATCACCGATCTGCAGAACATCTGGAAATAAATAGTCACCTTTAGTGTTCAGTTCTGAAATAATTACACGGTCTTAGAACGGCCATTTGTAATTCACTCCAGATTGATATTGATTGAGTTTGACAAATATACCAACGATTTGTGGAATTGATTTCGTGAATAAAGCTTGTAATTTAAATTTATGTAAGCAGCTAAAGGGTTATTAGGTGCTATTTCGAACATTTTGCAAAGCAGATATGCAATTGAATGTATTTGTAAAATAGTATTCTTACTACGAGTATACTTCTACAGCAGAAATACTCTTTTGTCCATGTACCAATGTCATTGAAACTTATGCATTATGAATTTGTTTTCCATAGAGTAAAAGAAATATTGCTAATTATTGAGATGTAGGTATGTATGTCCATATTTCAAAGATAAAATGCTTGTGGGTTGGCTGGTTACAAAAAAATATATTAAAGAAACGAATGAGTCTAAAAGATAAGAACTATCAATGTCATGAAACTACGAGTTACACAAGAAGAATTAGGAGAAATAGATATTAATTTTTTTTGATTTTTTCCAACATTAGTACACACTGTGTACTTAGCTCATTATAAACGTGTCCTTTGTCCAAACCCTTTGCAGAATAAACTCCGAAACCTCAGTTCAATCTACAATCCCATTTAGAGATAACAGTTACATACCTATTCTAGATCTTACGCACTAGCTCGTTAAAGAGAAAATGGGGGTTTGTCACGAAGATGGTCTAGCGAAATTTATGGGCAGGTGTCTGAGGGTGCTGGCTAGACTGAGATTGGTGCGGAGATTGCATGAGTGAAGGGAGCTAATGGCGGCTGCTTTCTCATTTATTTGGTTATTAGATAAAAAGCCTAGAAGGGCTAGTAGTTAAAGAATCTGTGGGCTTAGACAAGATGACATTGCTTCATAGCTGGCGAATTTCGCTAAGTCCAATTTGTATGGATTTGACAGATGCCATAGAAAAGTCACGTGTTGAAAGTATGGGATTTGACATTCGCTATCGCAAAATGAGCTATATCGAACGTCATAAATACCGCTTGTCTAGGGGGGCTTGTCTGTTTGCAAAGTTGGGATATTGTGTCGAATATTTTTTTTTATACTAGGTCAGTTGGCAGACAGGCACGCAGCCCGACTGATGGTAAGCGGTCACTGCGGCCTATTCCATTGAGGGACACTTCATCAGGAAGCGTCGCTCTATGTGCTGCCAAACTTTAGGCTATTTATAATGGCGGCAGATTTCACATGTGGGGGTGGTAGCTAGCCAGTCGAACTCTGAAAAAGCCCTACAACCAACCAGATCCAAGGTGAATGTGAAGTGGGAATCGAACCCACGACCTCCGTGTTTTTATAACCGAGCGGCTTAGCCACTGTTCCACGGAGGCGGTCAAAAGCGAATATTCGAACACAGATGGAATTAACAATCTGTTTTTTGCAAAGCAGTAGGATATAAAACAGGCTGGCTGACTTCAGTAGAAATACATAGATGGAAAAGGATGTTTTTATTAAGCGTATATATACCTATCGTAAATCTTAATCGAAAAGTAATATGCTGGATATAAGATATGAACTAAAATATTTAAAAAATATACACATATCTAGTATATCAAAATCAAAGCAATGCTTGTAGTGTGATCACGAGATAACGGATTAACATCACTTATTATAGTATGTTTAAATACTTTTTTAAATACAGGCAGATCAATGGTGGACGCAAGTGTTTGATGCTGTCAAGGTTGGCACCGGCTCGTCCTCATCGGGTGAAAAGGGGAAACCGGGGGAGTTTAGTGGGTAGTGGGACGAACGTCTTTAGTCCCGAGCCCCACACACGGCCGCATGCTTCGCTCGTAAAAGTGTTCTCCTCCGCAAAAAAAAAAAGTGTTTGATGCTGTATGTACCTACTGGCATCGAACCAACATTCCCGATGTAAGAAGTTTGTTTTATAATACGTAAATAGCCTTTCGCCCGCAGTTTCACCCGCGCGTAACTTCTTTTTTCAAATATCCTTCCCCCCACATTTCCGGGATCAAAAGTACCCTATGTTCACCGGGGATAGTGTAGCTATCCAAAAGTGGAAGGATTATTCAAATCGGTTCAGTAGTTTCGGAGCCTATTCAATTCAAACAAACAAACAAATAATCAAATCTTTATAGTATAGATTAGTTTTTGGATTTGGATTTATATTTTGCAGTGATCTTATAATTTGTAATTGTACCTACCATGGGTCGAAGTAGCCTGAGAATAAATGATTTTTATTTTATTTTTATTTTTATTTATTTTATAATCATTCTTTTCAAATGACATCAATCATCATTAATTGACCGCCACGGTGGAACAGTGGCTAAGCCGCTCGGGTATAAAAACCCGGAGGTCGTGGGTTCGATTCCCACCTAGGGTCTGGTTGGTGGTAGGGCTTTTTCAGAGTCCGACTGGCTAGCTACCACCCCCACAAATGAAATCTGCCGCCATAATGGCTCTGGCTGTGTTCCGGCAGTATTAATGTGGGAGCCAGTGCACTTGAAATCAAAGGCTCGAAGATCAGATGAGTCTACAGTCTGGCAGCACATTGAGCGACGCTTCCTGGTGAAGTGTCCCTCAATGGAATAGGCCGCAGTGGCCGCTTACCATCAGGTGGGCTGCGTGTCTGTCTGCCAACTGACTTAGTATAAAAAAAAAACAAATAACATTAAAAACGCTACATAGCAGCATAATTTCCATTTTGACATTAATAAAAAGAAAATAATTGTTTCTTTTTCCTTTAATGGCGTTTCGATAGATTTTTTTCTGAAGAATGTAGCCAGCATCAAATGAAAAATTTGCATAATAACCTGCTTGGTTTTTTCAATGTAACTGGCATCAGAGTTACAAATAATTTGACAGCAATAAAAAGCAAATCTTTTTTTAAAAGGAATATTAAAAAGTTTTGAAAAGACGTTGACCTTCTTTATATTAAAAAGAGGCACTGGCAACAGTGCTTCTGAAATTTGACAGCAATAAAAAGTAAATTAAATTTTTTTTTCTATAATGGCGTATAGACTCTTTCTGAATAATTTAGCCAGCATTAAATTTTTAAAAACTTATTTTAACCTCCTTGGTTATTAACTTGATGTAACCTTCGTGGTTATTTTGTTATTTTAAAGTAGCACTGGCAATAGGGCGACAAAAGTTTGACAGTAATAAAAAGTAAATTAAAAGTTCTGTTTTCCTATTTTAAAGCGTTTCGAATTTTTCTGAAGGTCTTTTCCTAGCGTTTTCACGCGCTTGCTAGGTGTTTAGGTGTTCTTTGAAAAGGTCGTTGCTATTTGGATGTTTCTTCATTCACCTTGACTATCTATCTACGCAGTCTATTATAGTTATCAAGTAATTTCTTTTTTCAAATATCCCCTCTCTTACCCACATATTTCCGGGATAAAAAGTACCCAATGTTCAACAGTGAAAGAATTATTCAAATTGGTTCAGTATTTTCGGAGCCTATTCAATACAAACAAACAAACAAACAAACAATCAAATCTTTTCTCTTTTTAATATTTATTAGTAAAGATATATTTTTTCGGAAGTCCGCCGCGGGCCACGAATCCGCGAGCGCTCGTCTCATTTAGCGCTGCGAATTTTGATCTCGAGCGTGTACAGTTGTATCGACACGAGTATCGATGTTCATGGTTGTACCTAGCCTTCGACGCGTGTGACCGAGGCATCTAGCGGCGCTCACGATTTGTAGAAACGAGGTATTCCATGAAGCACACCCAAACGAAGCACCAGAGGAAGCACACCTAAAGTATTCCACGAATCACAACCGTAGGTGGGCTTCAAATAAAAATTTAAAATAATTAATTTCCTTTTCCACGAAGCACACCTACGAATATTACTCTCATAGTGCGGGGACTAGCAAGAAAAAAATATTTATTATTTGATAGTAATTATCTATTGTTCAGGAATCATTACCAGAGATATTTGGTGTCAGTCAATCAAGTCCACCTTTGACTTTTTTAAATAGACTTTAAAGGGCAATAAAACTTAACTTTATCCATATAAAGTCAAGGGCATTCACTTGTAATGAAAATAAATGGGAAAAACGAGCATCTACAACCAATTACAGGCTCTCAAGAAACTTCAACTCAGAACAGTTATTGGGCAAATAACTTCCGAGATAGAATCATCTTCGAAACTGGAAACATTCTAGTTTGAAAACAATTTTTCACCACAATATTGGCTTCCAATAATACTTTTTAATGGCCATATATCAGGCGGTAGCATCGGCGCGCTTTGTGTACAGTTAGTTCAATTTAGTCCTGTCATAGACTGGAATGTTACAGAAGCACTAACATTTTGCAACACAAGCTGCGTTCGTTTTACGAGTGCTAGGTGCCGGTTCTTATCTATAAATATTTCGAAACTGGTAGAAAATTCTGTCATTTGACATTGATGTTAACAAAAATTAATGCATCTTTGAAGCCTTCATGAATAAAGATTGTTTTTTTTTTGACAAGATAAATTCATGTCAATCACGCAATGTTATAAAAACGTTAATTCATAAATTTAATGAAATAAAGGTTAGACAAATATTCGGAGTATTTGTATGAGATAAATCATCATCATCATATTTCAGCCAAATGAGAGTATGAGATAAATATTGAAACAAATTTTATTTAATTTCCATATATTTTCAATAAAAAAATCGCTCTACAAGTAATGCTATATTATTACCACTTTCGACATTACTTGTAAATCAGATACTATCACACAATATTTTAGGTAAAGCTAGTTTGTTTTTACAATCAAACTAAGCTGGAATTCATGAGGAAATAAGAAAATACACAGATGAAAGAAACTAAGCTGGAACTCATGAGCAAATAAGAAAATAGAAAGATGAAAATATTCGTACCGCCTGTGCGTAGTGATTCTATGCCCCGCCAGGTTTAGATGTTGAGATCTCAATGCGATCGCTGAACAAATTGTCGAGGCCCGAGCGAAGCCGCAGAGGCGTCGTTTATAGCCTTTGAGTAATGAAACCTTCGCGAACTAGCTTTATGCTTTGGCTTTTTATATTACGAGTATTTTAAGGCGGTTAGAGTCGTCAAAGTGGCGCGTCAAAATTGCGATAACGTCAAAATCCTTTATTCCCCGTGGTCCCTGTGATAGTCCCTGGATACCATAAACTCTTTTTTTACAAACACAGCATAGGATTCCTTAATCTTAGTATTAATTGAAATGATATGAATTTTATTCAATGAAGGCACTACTTTGACTACAAAAGAGCTCGTCTTCTCTCTATACAAATAAGTCACTGAAATGTATGTGCGCACATTATTTTAGAATGACTGCTCTACAATACAAGGACAAGGTTCCTTTAAAGACAGTAAAAAATTAAATTTATTTTATCATTCATTGGTTTATGTAATGAAGGTGGATCGCTGAGAATACATACCTATGTGCGCGCATAACATCTATCAATTATTTTAACACTTTAAACTACATATAAAATTTAGTTCACTTTATTTCTAACTGACTTCAAAAACGAGGTAACTACAACTGAAAAAAGTATTTTAAATCGACTTTTATATCCTACATTGTCAAAAGTACGATTACATGACCAACGATCGCTCAAGCATTGTTTATTAATAAGATACAAATCGTTAATTTCGAAATGATTTGAAGGCACTCTAGCCGCTACTGCTATCTAAGTAGTAATAATTGGTTCATATTTCACGGCTGGCGTGACTACGAAGAATGAAGATGGCTGATACGAAGTAACAATTTCGTCGGCGCGGGCGCGGAGATTCCGCTGTTTCGTTCGTCCTGCTCGCTCTGCTAATTTTGTGTGTATTTTAGATGTTTTATAGTAAAAAGTAAATGAAACAAAAAAACAAAAGCTTCTTAGTTAAAGTATAATAAGTTCTTGTGAATACAAGAACTTATTATGTCAAGTTTTAAAATCTGGAGTTACTTACCATAACTGTAATTCCAACTTTCGAATTGGTGGATGTGTAGACTTTTCCTATGAGCTTACTTATTTAAATCTGTGGTACTATTATTATATGAACTATCTTATTGTCTTGCCATGAGAGGCCACAGTGATAATCACTGAACGATACTGCCTATAGTTCCTTTACAGGTAACCGATTACTTGTCCAAAAAGTGTGGATTTCATTTGACCGAAAAGTATAGACGACACGCAAATAGTCGAACAGTATTACGTTATTTTTATTTTTTATTTTCTTTATTTGGAAAACAAACAGCTTAATATAATACATTTAAACTTAACATTAAAACAATACATTAGCCTAAATAGTTTTCACTACTAAGTAATCAAAGATATATCTGTTGATGAACAAGATATCAGTGTAAACAATAATGCAGGTACAACATTTAGGATTTAGGATACATCGATAAAAGTGAGAGACGAAAAATTACAACTGCGTACACAGATACTATCTAGAAGAGTTACAGAATTTTTTTAGAAGGCGACGGAAGCACGCCATCTTAACATGAAACACGTCGATGTTACTGTAAGTGGTATTATATTTTTCACTTGCTCTTATAATAAAACTGTTGGCTCTGTAATTGGATTTGCATAAGGGAACTGAAAAAGTGGACTTAAGCCGGGAGTTAGGTCTTGCGCATCTTAATGTCAACCGGTTCAACAAAAACGGAGAATCTACTAAACCATTAATAATTTTATATAAAAATACTTGGTCTCTATGTTCACGGCGAGTAAGCAACGACTCAATGTTATTAAAATTGAAATTTTTAAACCTGTTATATGAAATTCGATTAAATATATTTGAACATACAATTTGCCTATACAAAACATCAGATCATGTTAAACGTACGCAGTTGCCGTATTTGATTGCATCGAGCCGGTAGCGTGGTCGCCGCGGGTGCATCCGAGCAACGTGCATCGGAATCATCCGCGGACCAACAGATTAATATTGCAAATGATCACCATTTGATACTGACTACTACAAGCGGCGAGGATGTAGGGCTGCTAAGAGTCCACACGCGACAGCCACAAAATGCTGCCACGAGCATAATTTCTGTAGTTTTTGTGGAGGTTACCAATGTGGTAGTTACCAATGTAGTGGTTAGGTGTCAATAAGCAACACAACTCACAGATGTAACAGTCAGTTTATTCACACACGCACGATAGAACAGAAGGAGGTACAAAAGAGATACGGGACGTAATAAAGTTTATAGGGACACAAACAATTAACAATCTATTACGCAACTACGCGTGGTATTGAGCGCGATATAATGATTAGCACGGGTCATACGTCAAAGCATCAATTCTCGACTGGCGACAAGCCGGCTGCGAGCCCGGTGCGCGGGCGCAGGTAAAACAAGTCGTGCGTAGCTATAGTGCACCGGTGAATAGATCGCGCTGCATACTACGGGTATTACTCGGGTTTGCTTGTGCATTTAATTTAATATTTATATTTAAGTATTTTAATGTTTGTTAGCGTGACGAATGAATGTGATGTGTGAATGTGAATGTAAATAATGTATGTAAGTAAATTATCTGTACATAGTAAAATATAAAATCATAGATATATGAATTTTAATAATGAGAATATATAAGTCACCTACATCACTCCCCTCCAGAGACCGGGCTAAGGGCGATAATAGTCTGGAAACTGAACTTTCCTCCCTGAGCGTGATGTTCGTGTTACTGTAGGGTGAGGATCGTTAGGTTCTGGTGTACTATATGCATCAGATTGAGAGGAATTTAAAAATGGATTTTCTTTAAGTATTGCATTACCAGCGGCCAGTAAGTAGGCTGGTTTAAGTCGGTCTATACTTACTGTGACACTTTTATTTTTGACGCTAATTTTAAAGTTTTTAGGACCTCTCTCTAGCACTTCATGTGGGCCAGTGTAAGCAGGCAGAAATGATCCACGTAGCGTGTCTTCCCTTAGGAATACGTGGCTACAAGTGGCAAGATCTTTGTAAACGAAGATTTTATTCTTCGAGTGGTGTTGTGTTGGTACTGGGCGTAAGTTCTCAGCGAATGACTTCATGCGAGTTGAAAAGTCTGTTATGTCGGTGGTATAGCCATTGACATCGTGACCGAAAAATTCGCCAGGTAGTCGAAGTGGTTCGCCAAAGACCAGCTCGGCTGAAGAAGATCGCAGATCCTCTTTGACTGCACTTCTTATGCCAAGAAGTACTAGGGGTAAAGCCTCGACCCAGTTTTTATTATTGTGGCAGGTGATTGCCGCTTTTAATTGCCTGTGAAAACGCTCAACCAAGCCATTACATTGCGGGTGATATGCTGTCGTCCTGCGGTGGTCAAATCCAATTGTTTTGGACAATTGCTGGAATAGTGCCGACTGGAATTGAGCACCGCGGTCACTCACGATGGTGGTTGGACAGCCATATCTAGATACCCAGCAGGATATAAACGCTTTGGCCACTGTTTCGGCGGTGATATCAGTAAGTGGTACAGCTTCTGGCCATCGCGTAAATCGATCGACGGCTGTAAGGCAATACCGATAGTCACCAGCGAGCGGTAATGGGCCGACTAGGTCTATGTGGACGTGTTTGAAACGCGCGGAAGGTAAAGCAAGCGTACCTAACGGTGACGCGACATGTCTGTTTACCTTCGAACGCTGGCAGGTCAAACACGCCTTAGACCATTCACGGCAGTTCTTGCGCATTAAGGGCCAAACAAAACGCTGTGCAACAAGCTTGGCTGACGCATTGGCGCCTGGGTGGCTCAGCGAATGCAGGGAGTTGAACACCTGCTGACGTAATTGATGTGGGACAAACGGCCTAGGAGTCGGTGTACTGACGTCGCAGTACAATTCAGCGCGACTACCAGGAACGTTTGTCTTTACTAGACGGAGTGAAGATTCGCCTTGTAAATGAGATGCTAACTCGTCATCTGTAGCTTGGAGCTTGGCCATTTCGTCAAAGTCAACCGGTAATTGCAGTTCACAAATTCGCGAAAGTGTATCTGCGACGACATTGTTCGAACCTGATATATGTTGAATATCGGTTGTAAACTGTGATATCAGGTCGAGATGTCTGTATTGCCGCGGAGAGCAATTACTTTTTCGTTGTTGGAACGCATAGCACAGTGGCTTATGGTCGGTATATATTGTGAAATGGGTAGACTCAAGCATATAACGAAAATATTTAATACTCTCGTATATTGCAAGGAGCTCTCTATCATACGGTGAATATTTAGTTTGTGATGGGCTCAACTTGCGCGAGAAAAAAGCTAGAGGTTGCCAGGCTCCATCCTTGCGCTGCTGTAGGACTGCACCTATCGCTGTGTCGGAAGCGTCGGTAACAAGACCTAGTTTGGATTGGGAATCCGGGTGTGCCAACAGAGCTGCATTACATAGGCTCTTTTTGCACTCCTCGAATGCTTGTAATGCTTCACCCTCGATGACAACTGGATGAGAACCTTTAACAGAACCAGTCAAAAGAGCGTTCAAGGGTGCCTGGATTTGAGCAGCATTTTTCAAGAACCTCCTGTAAAAATTTACCATTCCCAAAAAACGACGCAGTTCCCGGACGGTTTTTGGGGCTGGGAAATCAGCGATGGCTTGTACTCTGCTGTTTAAAGGCTTCGTGCCATGCTCAGAGATGTGATACCCTAAGAAAGTCACTTGTGAAACACCAAAGACACATTTAGAGGTATTTATAAGGACACCGTAGTCTTTCATGCGTGTGAACAGTTGGCGAAGGTGGTTTTCATGCTCCTGTGCTGAAGAACTAAAGACTAAAAAATCGTCGAGATAAGGATAACAGAAATGAAGGTCTCGAGTCATTTCGTCAACAAATCTTTGAAAAGTTTGGCCTGCGTTACGCAAACCAAACGTCATAAAAGGAAATTCATATAACCCGAAGGGCGTAGTGATCGCCGTCTTCGGGATATCCTCTTTAAAAACAGGGAGCTGATTGTAAGCCTTAACCAGGTCTATTGTGGAGAAGACCTTACAACCGGAAAGACTATGAGAAAAGTCCTGTATGTGTCGAATTGGGTATTTGTCCGGTATAGTACGAGCATTGAGTAATCTGTAGTCGCCACATGGTCTCCAGCCGTTGTCTTTTTTAGACACTAAGTGGAGCGGCGATGCCCATGGGCTATCAGAAGGACGAGCAGTTCCATTGGCCAGCATTACGTCAAACTCCTGTTTGGCTATTTTAAGTTTATCAGGAGCAAGGCGTCGCGGTGAGCATGATACCGGGGGGCCTGGGACTGTGCGGATGTAGTGTACAGTTTTGTGTTTAATGATACCCGGAGTACCAGCAGGACGTGTTATTTCCGGATATTCAGACAAAATTTGATGATACTTACTATTACCGCCAGTTGAGACTTTAACACTCGAGACAAGACAATCAGGTTTATATATAGATGTTACCACACTGACATTGGTTAGGCTATCGATTAGTTTTTGTTTACTGATATCGACAATAAGACGGTAAAACGAAAGAAAATCTACACCTATTATAGGCTTTGTGACGTCAGCAATTACAAAGCGCCACGGAAACTTACGACGTAAGCCAAAGTCTAGATTTAACTGTTTATAGCCAAATGTGTCGATAACCGAACCATTGGCAGCACTTAGTTGATAGGTCGTTTTACACAATCGTTCACGAAGCGCAGAAACCGGGTATACACAAATGTCACTTCCAGTGTCTATGAGAAATTTGGTATTGGTACTACGGTCCGTAACGAAGAGGCGACCCGTTGTGCTGTGGCAGTCATTTGTCGCCATTACTGACTGCCTGGAGTGTTTCCCGTCGTCTTGAAATCGCAGGGCTTGACACATTTGTGGGCCTTAGCACCGTGTTTATGATGGTACCAACATACAGGGTGACGTCGGTAATTAGACTGGGATCGGCGTGAGGATGATCTATGTGAGGATGATCTATGTGAGGATGATCTACCGCGTTGTCTGGACTGTCGTTCTCTGCATCGTGGTATATGGTTGACACGGGTTGTGAGGGCACTTACTTGTCTCGTCAGTTCTGCCACTTGTTGTGTCAACTCGGCGATCGGTGATGACGTCATAGCCGCGACGTATTGTGACGGTGTTGCGATATCGTTAACTCGATCGGCAAGTTCAGCTAATTTTTCGAGAGGTAATGTTGTCTGAGATGCGATAATTGGTTGCATACTGGTAGGCAAACGACTCGTCCATATCGTTTTAAGGAAATCCTTAGGTATATCCGGTCCAGCAAGGTGTTGTAAGTGCCTAAGGAACTGTGTAGGCTTACGATCTCCTAGTTGCTCATGCATTAATAGTTGTTTCACTTTATTCTCTTGGGACACAGACAACCGCTTGATAAGCTCCGTTTTAAGATGATCGTAGTCAGCGGGGCCGGTGAGGATATCCTCCACTTCTGCGGCATACTGTCTGTCTAAAGCTGCCATTATGTGGTAGAATTTGATAGCGTCATCAGTGATCCGCATTATCGCAAATTGACCTTCCACCTGGGCGAACCATATTGCGGGTTTTTCGGGCCAGAATGGAGGTAGGCGAATTTGAATGGCCGGTTGGGCGGTAGCCTCAGCCACTACGGTAGGTTGCCGTGGCTTAGTATTTACTTTCGCTCCGGATGTGTCTCCTTCACTTGGTCTAGTAGCCATACCTCTTTAGTGCGTTCTGCTCGGGGTCACCAATGTGGAGGTTACCAATGTGGTAGTTACCAATGTAGTGGTTAGGTGTCAATAAGCAACACAACTCACAGATGTAACAGTCAGTTTATTCACACACGCACGATAGAACAGAAGGAGGTACAAAAGAGATACGGGACGTAATAAAGTTTATAGGGACACAAACAATTAACAATCTATTACGCAACTACGCGTGGTATTGAGCGCGATATAATGATTAGCACGGGTCATACGTCAAAGCATCAATTCTCGACTGGCGACAAGCCGGCTGCGAGCCCGGTGCGCGGGCGCAGGTAAAACAAGTCGTGCGTAGCTATAGTGCACCGGTGAATAGATCGCGCTGCATACTACGGGTATTACTCGGGTTTGCTTGTGCATTTAATTTAATATTTATATTTAAGTATTTTAATGTTTGTTAGCGTGACGAATGAATGTGATGTGTGAATGTGAATGTAAATAATGTATGTAAGTAAATTATCTGTACATAGTAAAATATAAAATCATAGATATATGAATTTTAATAATGAGAATATATAAGTCACCTACAGTTTTCAAGCAAAAAGCTTGTAGCGTGTGGCGGCCACCGGCGTCAACCGTGTGCGGCGAGTCCATACAAAATGTATGAAACCTGCAGGAGATACATATGCCGGTGGTGGCGCTTTTGTGGTTGTGGCGTGTGGCCCGTGTGCGGCGACACTAAGCATTGATGAAAAATAGATGGTTACAGTATCAGCCTATTTATGCTACTGGAAGGCAATGGTCTCAAGTGGTCCTCCTTAGGCGAGAATCTGGCCTGCAACCAGCAAGCCGAGGTACCCGAAGAAGGACCGGTAATGGCAACAAGGTTATTAATGGCTCGTCCCTCTCCGGATGTGAAGGGGAAACTAAGGTAGTGGGACGATTTATTCGATTTATTTATCAATTGATTGTCATAATGATAAGTGGTATAAGCCTATTAATAAAAAAATCAAGACGATGATTTCATTGACGGAGTCATTTTGAAACAAATGATTATTATTATTGTAACTCTAACTCTAAATTACTAGCACTTGACCACAAAGTTGCATAATTTTAAACAACTATCCGGTCTACGATGGAGCGAGCTTGCTTAGGAAAAGCCCGTTAATTATTTTTCATTTCCTCTTTAGTTGCATAAAAAAAAGACTCGACCACGGTGTTTATCACCGTGGTCGAGTCTTTTTTTTATGTTGTGGTTGACAGCCCTACAGGAATTCGATGTAACAAATAGCAGCGACCTTTATACGTAGGCGAATACCAGTGCGCTTCAGTAGCACGTACAGAAGAAAAATTTATGTTTGCTCAAGCAATTTGTATAACCACAACACCGCTTGCCGTATAGGAGAGGATAACATTTTCAAAAGACAAGGCTTTAAATTAATTATGTAGACCATAACGCGATCTGTTGTATTGTAGAGATAAATAACATTTTCAAAAGAAAATGCTTTAAAATTTATTGGGTAAGTTTTACTGATTGTCTGTTCCTTTTTTATGGTTTTTTTTTGTTACAACTAAAATTGTATCAATTCCAAGATATTAACAGTAGTTAATTTTACGAGCCATTTGGTGTAATGGTCGAGAAGTCGGCTATTCCACCAGAGGTCGCGGGTTCGATCCCCGCACGGTACAAACATTTGTGTGCATGAACATGTCTGTTTGTATCGGTCTGGGTGTTTCTATGTAATAATATGTTTGTATTTACAAAAAAAAAGTATATAAGTAATGTTTATCCGTTGTCTGGCACTTATAGCACAAGCTAATGCTTAGTTTGGGGCTAGATGGCGCTGTGTGTAGTGTCCAGGAATATTTATTTATAACCTTCATCAAATGAAG
This sequence comes from Mecyna flavalis, assembly GCA_949319885.1. Classification (NCBI taxonomy): domain Eukaryota; kingdom Metazoa; phylum Arthropoda; class Insecta; order Lepidoptera; family Crambidae; genus Mecyna; species Mecyna flavalis. Next base: position 3,188,566 of record OX439435.1, on the reverse strand, counting down.
TACATTCTTCAAGTCGAAGGTTGCATTAAAGAAGCGTATAAGCTGAATAAATTGAATTTTAATAATTGTTTAACGGCAATTTCCAATTAAACCCTATAATTAAAAAGTTATCAATTAGGAAATATCGATTATCGAAGTGGCTTCTGTATAAGAAATGTTAATCGGTTAAAAATTACACTCAAAACACGTCCATCGATTAAAGTTACACGTTGATTCGATAATCGCGCGGTGTAACAAGAGTTGTGCTTCTGGTTCGACTCCCAGCATGTACGTGACGGTGCCCGCCCCTTTGCCGACCTTCAATCTGCTATGCTGCCCTGGTACCTGCAGTTTTATACCAGGCTATATTTATGAAAAATTGATGATTTTTTTTTTTACCTTTAAAATAATTTCAGCAAAGAAAAACCGCCTTGAAACAAATAATTGGAATAATTTGGAAGTTGGTTGAAAAAGAAAACATCATGGAAGTCAATAAAATATACATTAAATTTATTAGGCAAACGACTCGTCGGATTTCGTTATAATTTTAATGGGATCATTTCACATTGAACAGGTTTTACAAAAAAAAACATCAAAATCGGTTTGCTTAGTAAATAGATATGATGTAACATACCTAAATTAATTTATCTACTTATTACTTATTGGATAACAATATCGATTTCAGTCACTAGTAATTGACTGCTATTTACAGTTTTCCGAAAGCAATCAGTGAAACAATTCTTGTATTTCGCTAGTCACGAAATAAAATAACTCCGTCTATAGAATCAGAGACAAATGAAGGTACATCACTTAAACATATAATAAGCTCATTGATGCCACATCGAATTATTCGACATGATAAAACCCATGAATACTGTACCCGTTGATTAGAACCTTTAAAAATTTTGTCGACACGCAACAGCCACTCTTATTTTAGAGAAATAAGGTTGATAATGCGATGAAAGTGGGACGCATGGAAATTATTGTACCTATCGCCAATATGGTATGATGAGATTAGCATTATCTTGTATTAGCATAATTACTGGCACGGCTTGTCACGTGGCGTGGCAAATCAGCAAGTGTTCGTTGCATGTAATTATTAGATGCGCGGATCGCGGTACGACGAGCCACGACAGCCTGTTGAAGTAGATAATACTAGACTTGAGCAAAGTGTGGTTCGATTCCCGTGTCACGAATAAGTAATGAATTTGTATTTACTATTTTGTTCAAGGAATGATGAAGGGTTTGACCGCCTCCGTGGAACAGTGGCTAAGCCGCTCAGGTATAAAAGCATGTAGGTCGTGGGTTCGATGCCCGCCATGGGTCTGGTTGGTGGTAGGACTTTTTCATAGTCCGACTGGCTCGCTACCATAGGTAAAATCTGCCGCCATAACAGCTCTGGCTATGTTCCGGCAATATTAATGTGGGAGCCAGTACACTTAAAATTAAAGGCTCAAAAGCCTACAGTCTGGCAGCACATTGAGCGACGCTTCCTGTTGAAGTGTCCCTCAATGAATAAGGCCGCAGTGATCGCTTACCACCAGTTGCGCTGCGTGTCAGTCTGCCAACTGATGTGGTATAAAAAAAAAAACGTAATATAAAAACAAACATTGAAAAAGAGATCATTAGTTAGCAGAAACGTCCAATTGCCTTTGTTTTTATTGTCATTACTTCTAGTCAAACGTTCAAAGATCTTAACACAATCCAAACTCATTCGTGCCTAACGGTTCGTCAACAAAGCGTAGTATTTTCAATACACGTGTATCTAGCAATCTAGATCAGTGTCGATGAACCCTAAAGTATTTTAGCACGAAATAACAATGTGATAAGAAACTTTTTACAGTAAATAATTTCCTCAGTCACTTAAATCAGTTTTGCAGCGACAATAAATGTACCTTTTAAGTTTTTTAACGGTTTCAAATCAATTTTATTGGCGAAAATAGCACATCCAAGTTACACGTGTAGAGTCGAAATAGTGATGTGCTGCGTATCGCTAAAATTATATCCGCGGATATCGATACGAATACGGATTATTTGTTTAGATACGTGAATTTAGATACGATTACGCGGTATTGAGCTTCAACGTGATGGTGATCCACGACAACGATCCTAAAACGATAGTGTTTTTATTTCCAAGTTTACGTACATAGTGGAACACGTGAACTTTACTGTAATATTTTTCAAATTGAAAAAAAAAAAGTGAAAATTTCATTGGTTTTCATAATTAGGAAAAATTAAATTAAATTTCTAATGTTACAAAGTGTTTATTGCTAGAGGTGCGTAAGCTTAATTTAATTTCACTTAAATAAAAAAAAAACTTTAAAAAAAATCTGATCAAGTTTGCCTGTAAATTAAGAGACACATTTCCGGCACATCACTAGCCAAAATCATATCGGTGAAAAGAGTTTATGAGAAAACCAATACCGCATCTTGTTCAATTGATTTTTTGCTCGTATTCTGAAAAAACTTTATTTCTGTTATCCTCAAGTTGGTTTCATAGCTCCATTAAATAGTGTTACTAAACGACTGCATGCAATTTCAAATAAGTATTGTACTTTTTTGCTTAGTAAGTAGAACATATCGAGAAAAAGATAACATTTGATTGAAAAAATAAATTATAGTCTATTATGTTGAGTTGACACAGATTACAATCTGTACATTTAAACGAATAAATACTTGCATACTTGCATATAATTCATACGGCGCCATCTAGAGAACAATTTAAAAAATTATATACGTCATACCGTTTGTGTTATAGTAATAGCACAGAATATACATATAATAATAGTAAAGGTTTTAAAAAACCAAATTAAAAATAAACAAACGTTAAAAGCCAATATTTACTTAACGAACAGTTGATAAAAATTTAAATAATATTTTAATACCACAATTATATCAAGTTGCCAATAACATTTATGGCACTTGTATTATTGGTACGTACGATAAGTAAGTATACGCAAGTTATATTCAAAAGCCACTGAAAATATTGCTATAAAACCCCCGTTACTTTTATGGTGAATATCTGTATCAGGATAAGATAATGTTTATAGGAAGTAAACAAGTTGCTCTGAGAAAGGACTGATATTAATTTAACAGCGAGCCAATTATCGTAAGGAGCCTAGAGTATAAGGACGTCTTTATTTTCGAAAAGGCCATTTTATACCGGACGACGCGAGAAAGAGTTAAAATATTATTGGTGTTTGGCCTCGGCCTCGAATTTCGCGGAAGCGGGAGCGGCGGCGCACGCAGGCGCACTGCGGTCACCGCTTTACGCAGAGCCGTACCTCTTTCACAGAAGATCGACGTATGTACGACTTCGAAGAGTTTCTTTGATATTACATCTTTTTGTTTAAAAAAAAGAATCATAAATAACTTCATCCCGAATACCACGCGGCCACAGGTCTAGTTAGTCTATAGTTATGGTGCCTAAACATTCTCCTCCAAAAAAAGGTAGGTAGCTAAGTCTTATAAATATAGTCAAAACTAGGTATAAATATTGTACTTGTCATTATACGATTTATATTTATTTTCTATACAAAATATACTTATGTAAGCAAATTGAATATGACTTCATGCCATCTGGTTGGGAATGTTGTCTAACCGAGAAAACACAAATGTTTTTTCAAGATACCAAAGATATCAAAGATTTTTGTATCGTGATACTTATGTAGTAAGTAGCAGTTTTCAAACATTACACCTAATGAATAATTTCTTTGTTCTAAAACTATTCGAATATGTTATATTGAATAAGCAAACGATCAAGATGGATAAGCAACATCTCAATAGTTTTCCAAGCCACTTTATAAGGAACGATTCGATGTTAATTTATTTTCTAAATGCCAAGCACCGTATATATTAGAATGTAAAATAAATCATGTGCGGAACAAATACCGTATTCATCTTACACTTCTATAAATATGATAATGTTTGAATGATATTGATTCAATTGGTGATAGTAAACAATGTTGCGATGAATTGCTTTGTATGTATTCAGAGAAAGAAATCTATTTACTGTATAACAACATAATTATATTAACACAATAGTTCTAGGAATAAACAAGAGATTAATTAAAAACGAGTTTAATTATTTCCCCTTACACTTTATTGTGAATCGAAATCAAAACATGCGTTATTTATGTAGGCTTCAACTTGTTAAGTATCAGTGTTACTATATAGACTGACTATACTCTTTATTGCATAAAAACTGGTTGTGTCCAGTTGCTGAGGTATGAACCCTATTGGCCATACCATCTATTGTGTTTTTATCTGTTTATTTTCTTTTTTGTTTAACTTCTTTTTTTATGGTTTATTTATATTTTATTTAATTGTATTTTTTGTGTATTTTAATTTTTGTATTTTTCGTTTTGTTGTTTGGTTATGGTCAATAAATGTTTTTCTTTCTTTCTTTCTTTCAGTTGACGAAAACATAAAAGTGATTTTATTTAAGTTTCATTATCTGGACACGCGTAAAATCTTTGCGTGGCCAGATGACAAAAATAATAACTGATGCTAATTTTGAGTTTCACCAAGCGGACGCGCATGTCCAGTTCTCTCGTGTCGAGTTGGTGAATAAACCACTAAACTCGAATTGATAACAACAATTCTGTCGAGAAGAATCGACAAAAAATTCGTTTTTTAACAGAATGTTTGACAGAGTGGGCTGGTCAATAGCCACAAGGCTGGCACCGGCTCGTCCCAATCGGGTGTGAAGGGGAACCGGGGGAGTTTAGTGCGTAGTGGATGCTTTAGTCTCGAATCCCACACACCGCTGCAGGTCAAGCTAGCCTGCGGTCATTCTCCTCCGAAAAAAAGATTATTATTAGACTGAGGTTAGATTTTAGGATTTTAAGCATGTTTCAATGACACTTAATTACTTATTTCCCTCCCATTAACAACTTTCCGCGCAAATTTTCATCTCGCCCGCATCGTATCATGTAAAGATCTTCTCGGACCGGTCGGGCACATTTGTTATTCATGAGGAAATTCCCAAGTGATACTACTAGTGCGCGGTCACCGCGACTCCTCAATAATTAACTTGCGTTCATAAATTTTAATTGTGATTCTAACCATCCCACTAAACGCTACCCGCTGCGAGTAATGAATACAAATTTATATTTGCTAATGTTGTTTCTTGTGGCTGATTGAAGAAACTTTATGTTACCGTCGTAAAATAATGTTTGGCTAGTTGACTTTTCTCTAATCTTATTATTGTATACGAATATTGTAACTAGACTCAAAGTTTGTTACTACACTACTTGAACTAAAATGTCAGTTCGTGCATCGCGCCGACCCCTCTGTGGGACAAGGAACGAAAAAATATAATGATGATTGAGGTATCACGCCAGCCGGGATAATATGTAACTTAATCAAATCAAAATACTTATAATCTATTTAAAATCGTCAAACACACAGAATGCCAACGCCAGGTTCTGAATGTATTTATCTATCGAGAAGAACTTGCAAGAAATTCGATAGTTACTCTTTTAAATTGCCAAATTTAACTAAAGATTGATCAATTAAATACTATTATTATTCCCAACACCATCAAAATAAATATAAAGAAATAAACAGGTGAGATGGCACGAATACTTCGATGTATTAAGGACTCCAAAATGGATACTTCGGGATTTGTAAGAGAGAAAATACATGCCATTTTTTAAATCGCGCTATCATCATATCGATATTGTTTTATTTACAGTTTCCAAAAAGCACTCTTGCCAAGTTCGCAACACCCCTCCTTCGTATAAAATAAATAAAGACCTTAGCGAGATACTCGACAACTTTTGCTTCCAACTTTACGAACAATTTAAAGTCTTAACTTGAAACCATTTACAGTTGTAAGTGAGTAATATTTATACTGCAATGCCAAGCGCTAATAGAATCATCAGTACTCACAATCATTAGAAGCCTGATCAGAGGCTTCATGAAAATGAAAACGTTTCGGCTTGACTTGAATTATTTCCCGCATAGTACTAATTGGGCGCCATCAGCCGACCAGACAGTTTTCTATGAATTATGGATGCTCACACAGTATGGATAAGACAACAGTGTAGTAACTAAAATGTCTCATGTTAAATTAATACTACATTTACATGACAAATTGAGATTATTAATTGTTGACCTTAAAGTGAACTTGAGAGTCTCCCGTGATCTCATGGCGGGAGGTACTGAGAGTTTAGTGGGTAGTTTCTCTTCCAGTCCCTCATTTAACCAAAGGGCTGGGTGGGGCAGGGAGAGAGATGGAGAGACGGTGGACGACTTTTAGGATATTATGTTGATAGTTTTTTGATGATTTGAAAAAAAGTATTCTTGTATATATCCGGGTATGAATACCTACGTATCATAACCAAAAATTTGTTCCATCAACAAATTCCGCTGTGTGCTAAGGAACATAGACCCTGCTATGCCATGCTATTACATATTATTCACTCGCCTTTCCCCTTTTTTCTCTACCTCTACCACGGGCACCAAGCCGAGTTAACAACAAAGGTATTTCAAAGAAATTAAGTTACAATGTCCGGCTGTGTTCCAGTTAATTGAAATTGAATTACGGGCGAGCGCCAAGGAAAATCATTATTTTGCTCTTACATGCTTTGTGCTCGTAGATAATGCTTGTATCATCATCTCCATAAAAACCACTATGGGTAAAAACGACTTTATTGCTATAGTGGTAAGACGTGATTTCAATTATTTTTAATGGGCTTATTTTTAAAACTTGTCAAAATAAAATTCTTTTAAAATATTGGGTAACAAAATTACATACATTGATCTGACAAAGAAAGTAGCACTTTCCTTGTGGATTCAAGAAGTAAAGTATCGATAGTTATAATTTCATAAATTATGTACTTTGTACGTACTAACGAGAGAAAAAGTACATTAGTAATATTAATTATATTACATATGTAGTTGTGTTACCCATAGTGCAAGCTATCGATTTTAGTGTAGGGCTAGAAAGCGCTGTGTGAATAATTTTGAATTGATTTTATAATAAGTATAAATGACCTATTGAGGGAAAAACAGATATTTTAATATATTTTTTTTTTTTAATATATTAGTAGTTTCCTTAAAGTGAGAGACAGTCTTGTTTTATAGCGGATAGAAAATAAACACAAAATCAGAAAGAAATTAAAAATGCACCGTCAATTTGAACCCGAGAAATTTATTTATGTGTCTAAAATTATATGTTTTAAGACCAATACTGCCTGTCAAAGTACAACATTAACGGTTATTTGACCCTAAAACAGAAAGCCGAAACACTCATGTTATTAGCAAAAAGAAATATGAGCACGTTAACGTGTGTAATTAACTTTAAAATATTCGCTACAAATATTAAAATATAATAATACTATGCTACGGATGGACCGAAACTCGTTTTGCAGCTTAGCCGGATTTCGGCAGCTTGAACCGAAGTTAAATACTTATTGCAATATTTTGACTTAAGTGAGATTCGAACCTTTCAAACCTGCATAATAAAACAAGTATAATCGGCAACATTTTAGATTTTATTTAACCGAAACATTGGCCACAGTTCGCATTCGGTTCAACCTACATTCGGATCTTCAAAATATACGTTTTAGATATATAATATAGAACAGAAACTTTGCTTCGAGAACGGCGCTTAAAACTATTCATGGTAGAACAAGTAAAAGGAAAGATTAATATGTAAAACAACAATAACAGTTATTAAACTATTACGAGCAATATTAATACCACAGACTAAATAACGTCGGTATAAAATATTCAGAATGTGACCACGCCTCCCCAGTCTAATGGGACTGTCCGGATTTCGATTAAGTTTTGAGTGACTGACCTTAGATTGTATTTCTTAAAATAGATAAGAAAATACAATTGAATTGATTGTAGGATTTGTCTTATGGTAATTTGTCCTATATAAATAAATATTCTACTATGTAGTAATTTAAACAATAATAGCTATAGATGCAAAAAATAATATATTTATTAATCCGTGGATGACGTCGTTGGTTTCTCAATTAACTATTTGTATTATTAATAACTGTATGTTACTAAAATCTATTGTGAAACTGTTTGTCTTCCCAAATAAATGAAAAAAAAATATGGTTTTGTAAGTATTCGATTTATTGTTGTATGGTATGTTATAATATTATGGGTTTCAAAACCAAAATGCTTAAGAAACTTTCTTAATTAGTGCTGATTATTTAAGATAGGTAATATCAATAAATATTGCACAATCTCATAATTCTAAGCAGGTATATTAAAATAGATGAACTTAAGACGTTTTTGTAAAAGAACTTTTATTTAATAATATACAATATTTTTTGTTTACTTTGTCTGTCAAAGTAATCATAAAACCATTATCATTATCATCATAGCCAGAAGACGTCTACAGCTGAATATAGGCCTATTCCAAAAATCTCCAAACCGATCGGTTTTACGCCACATAAAACATCACGATGTCTCCATATAATAAAACTCATGGTATCACTAGCTCTAACTCAAGTTAACTGCTTATCTACGCAGCGATTACATTACCCACTTAGTTACGCCTCCCCACTTTTACCGAATAGGGGGGAATAGGGATCTACCTTCTAGTAAATAAGTGGGAGGTGTCGCAAATCGCAGTAATGGTGGGGAGTGCGTGCGACTGATTTGATACGAGGCGCAAGTGACGAGCGCTCACACCCGTATTTATAAACGATCTAAAGTATTTCTTGAATGTAAGACATTATTTAAATTATCTATTCTAATATTATAAAGAGGAAAGATTTGATTTGATTGTTTGTTTGTATTGAATAGGCTCAGAAACTACTGAACCGATTTGAATAATTCTTTCACTGTTGGAAAGCTACACTATCCCCGAGTGATATAGGGTACTTTTGATCCCGGAAATGTAGAGGGAAGTGGAGGATATTTGAAAAAGAAATTACCCGAGTGTGAAACCGCAGTCGGAAGGCTAGTCGTACAATAAACGATGTTTTTTAATGAAGTAAAAATTATCAAAAGTAAGAATACTTAGGCAAGAATCATATCCTTATTTTGACAGCCTTTTTTATTGTATAAAAACTGTTATTTAAGTAATTTCTTAGACTCAAGTAGTACTCTGATTTGTTTATAAATCCGATGGTAAGTTATTCTATAAACGTACCGTGTGCAACAAAGTTTCAAAGATCGATGTTGCAACTTGGTGTGTGAATTTTTTGCTCACCATACTTTTAGGGATCGTGTTAAGTGGCGCCTTTATTGAATAATAAATACAATCATAGCTTTTTTAATTATAGAATCGTACGTTCTGTGAGTTACTAGAGGATAAGGTACACATTCGTATTTGTTTTATTTATTACAGCAAGTGTTGTTGCATTAAACAAAACATTTTTATTGTTATATTCAAAAGTACCACAAACTGTCGTTATTGATATTTTTGGAAACTAAATGGAATCATCATCAATCATCCCAGCGTATTCCCGATTGCATCCAGTATGGAGCTCAGGGTCCGCTTCGACTATTATCCTAGATTTGACAACTACTTGGAACTAAATGGAATATAAAACATTATTAACATGACTAGCCAACTGGTGAAATGGTCGAGAATTCGGCTACAACACCAGAAGTCGCGGGTTCGATCCCCGCACGGTTCAAACATTTGTGTGCATTTGTATCGGTCATGGTGTTTCTATGTATAAATGTATGTGTTTACAACAAAAAGTATATAAGTAATGTTTATCAGTTGTCTAGCACCCACAGCACAAGCTAATGCTTAGTTTAGGGCTAGATGACGCTGTGTGAATAATGTCTAGAGATATTTATTTATACAAACAAACCTCCCTAATCTCCCCTCTTAGCCCACGCTGCCATAATGAGAACATGAGTATAGGTAAGCGTCGTTTATGCCCGAGATGTAATTTCCGATGCGATGCACTCGTCGCAACAAATGAAATTAGATGCAGTCGGATACCGAGCCAGTGCCATTTGTATAGCGAGATAATCGCCCCGTTGTGAATCTGGTTTAGTTTACTTGCGTCGACGGTAGCGGCTTATTACTGGCTGATTGTTACAAGACCAAAGAATAGTGAGGAAAGAAAAATTTACACGCAAATTTTTTTTATTTTCAAATCAAACTATTCTTCGTTTTCATTTTCATGTAGGCTTCAAAGATACAAATATTAGACGTATGTTACAATCAGATTCAAATGCTATTAGGATAATACCTTTTGGAATGGAGCGAAAAATGACGTCAACTGCGCTTGGCTGTAGCGTTAGCGACGCGAAATAATATCTGTGAATGTATAAGTCATCACGGAGTTGACGTATTTTTTTGCTAAATTCCAATAATTATGAATTGAATCTGATAGTAAATGGCGTAATCATCACGCCAAATGCAGATTGGTGCACAAGGAGGTTGGATGCACAAACACAAGCTGGGATCGCAAATTTCAACACATATCGACCGGACTGGGACTATTAAATCATACTCGTAATACTGCATGAAAACTTACACCTTTAAGGTGGTATGTCAAATCAAAGTTTCTATTAACCAAAAAATAACAATTTCATACTTAAATCCATACCTATTATATAACTTTGTAGATAACCGATGAAGTTCTTAATGATAGTATAAAATAACTATAGTATCAATAGATACTGTAAAATTTATGATATACTCAAAGTTTGGAATATAGGTCCTCCCACTATTGCAATGTTTCAAAACGATATGATTTAATGCACTGTGCTTGTCTAAAACTATCTCCATATGAGGCTAAGTCCGGACAGGAGTGTCAGAATAACACCTCTGAATGAAGTGGTCCTTTTAGTCAATTTATCAAACTAGTACAGTCCGCTTCACTAGTTGGTTGCTTTTAGATTAAGCGTAATTAATGGATAATCGAAATAGGAATGTTTTGGTGTGTATAATTTTTATGTATTTTAAATTCGGGGTCTTAGGTTCAATTCTCGGGTCAAGAAAAATTTTAGTTGGTTAATTTGGAACCAGCTCGGGTGCGTGATCACCAATCCACATTTGGTAAGCGTGTTGTTTAATCTCGATTTCTATCATTTTGACGTTAAATGGATTCAATGATGTTGGCCTTTTCCTCGCACTAAGATATTACATAATATTTTTAATAAGTTGAAACTAGTGTATTTTATCAATTTTTCAAAATGATTGCGCGCTTAGCTTTACAACAACGAATTTAAATACCGAATACATACCGAATAAACAAATTGAAACAACGAAATTAATAATATCGTTGCTTTAGAGCGATAACACCAAATTAGATATTTTTGTTTTTTATTACTTCTTCATCACTACGCTTGGCAAGTGCGGATTACTAACCATCACAAATGTTTATCCCCGTCCCTCTCACTAGCCTTTTTCTCACACTAAGTTTGAAACAGACACTTTTCCGATTCAGGAATTGAACCAAGGACCCCAAGATCACGGCCAAGTACGGTCAACAGCACATCACGGTAAACACTAAACTTGCAGGTCGATAATAGCACTTATGCTTCTGTTATAAGAGTGGTACAAAGTCCAAAGTGTAGGTATAGTCTGACACGCTTTTGACTGTACTTAAAACAATATAACAATAAGTTAAGTAAACGATAATTTATTAACGATACAGACTGTACCAACCGAACGGGAACGGGCTCACTATCGCTCGGATTCCCTATAAATCTATGGTGAAATGCCATTCCATTGTTAGACACCCTTAAATCTGTTTATTGTCCCAATAAATTATAGGTGTATGCCAAATGAAGTGATAATATGCGGAGACAATACCGCCATTTGTGCTACACTTCGTAGTGATGGGACATAATAAATTACATCTTCAAAATGTTTATAGAATTGTCATAATTTCAATTTATAACCAGTTGAAAATAATTTTATTTATAATTTTTTTAAACCAATTTCTTTCAATATGATTGTTTAGATTTTTTACCAAAAAAAATCGAACGTTAAAAATGACGTCTAACGTTGAGTTTTAATAAATAGTCTTTATAATACAAATATATGTATAGGTAAATAATTATAATCTAAAAAAATTGAATTGGTAGAAATAAAATTGTATTGGGTAATTATTGTAAAACTTTGGTGATTCAAAAGAGTAACTAACGAGTTTCTTGCCAGTTCTTCTCGTTAGATAACAACATTCCGGATCCGGTGGTAGAGTCACTATGTTGTCTTAATAATTGACGATAAGCGCATCTTTGAGGCCTACATAATTAAAGAATATTTTGATTTTGATTTGATTTGAAATCTGATCCATTCTCGATTTTTTACTCATTTTATCTGCCAGAACGACTCATGAACCACATCATGATAAAGGCCTTTTTAATTCTAATATCTTTTATTTTAACATAATTTTGGATTTTGAAATCTATTTAACTTCAATGATAGCGAACTTTGTTGCAAATTTTTCATAGTTGATATTTTCAAACCAAAACACAATACAAAAACTCACTTTACCATCTTACTAAAATTTACACAAAGCTTTTAAATAACTACAGTTGTCAGACACTGGGTAAAAATAGAAATGATACAGATTTTACTTTTATTTTAGGTCAGTTCTAGTTTGCAATTTTAATTGAACGGCAGATATTTCCTTTAACAAAGTAACTTTCTTCAATGCTATTTTCACTCACAGAAATAACTATCGCAGTCGCTTGTTATAAGGAAACATCTCGGGATTCTAAATCAATTTCAATTACAGACGTGTACTTAAGATTGCTAAGGAATAGCCTGCATGCAATTTAAATAGATTTATGTTACTTGAAATGTACTATTTAATTGCTTTCCGATGACCTGTTACAACTTGTAATTGAATGGTGAGATTACTTAATAGTAAATGAAGGCTTAAGTATAGGTATTGGTGAGAGACTGTAGAATTAATAAATAATTATCATACTTAATTAATAAATAAAAATTATAAATATCTCTGGACACAATTCACACAGCGCCATCTAGCCCCAAACTAAGCATTAGCTTGTGCTATGGATGCCAGAAAACGGATAAATACATATTACTGATATATATATTTTTTGTAAATACATACACATTATACATAGAAACATCCAGACCGATACAAACAGACATGTTCATGCTTACAAATGTTCGTACCGTGAGGGGATCGATTTTTTAAATAAAACAGTTTTTCCACAGACTCTTGGTCCGTGTCTTTTTTGGGATGAAATTTTTGGGTTAATGTGTACGTCATGTTGCTCCGCACAGAGACAAAATGTTGGGTTAGAACTCAATACTAAAGGCGTATTTGCAACATTGTATTCATCGGTTTGCCGTATTCTGAAAAATGTCTGCAATAGATCCTATCATTTCCATCTCATGTATATTGCAGACAAAACAGCCTCGGACATTTACAGATCTGCGATCATCAACATTATCTTGCGATACGATTTGATGGCATTAGTAGAGTTATTTATCTTATATCTTAGTCAAAGAGAGAAACGTTTAAATTATTCATGTTGTGTTACTTATTTATATGTACAAAACATTTTAGCATAAGTGTCTTTTTTGTACCAACATACGATTCTTTATTTCATTCATAGGTATGCAAGTACCTAAATAATTTGATTCCGGTATATTTTTTTTACGGAGGAGTACTAGTGTTTTCCGTGTTTACAGCAGACTAGGACTTAAGCGTAAAACTTAAGCGTCCCTCTACCCAATAAACTCCCAGGTTGATGGTTGTGAAAGGATTTATACTACCTATTATTACTTGAAAATAACAAAAAAATATCTAATTTAAGAACACAAAGGTGATATCGTAATTTATTCAGAAATATTTTATAATTTTATTTATCGACACAATGCTAACGTCATGTCACATCACTGGTATTTCAGTGATAGTTGTCAATTATTTTCTCCCGGCTATAACTCATTCATTTAGCGTCCAGCGACAACCTAGATGATTTAAAGACCAGGGTGAAATGCTATCTCATTTTTTCATTCATTCGAATACACTACATAAATAACGTCTCAATGACACATTCCAACGTTGCAACAAGGCTATCCCTCATGCATGTTGAGTTTAAGTTACAATATTGACGTGTGAATGTAAAAAAGGGGAGCCCAACCATTCATCGATACATAGTCGATGATACGGCACATCACTAGCGTTTCAATGACGCGTGCCAGCTCTTTTACGAGCCCATAACTCAACAGTGTTGAACCGAACGACAGTTACAACTCTAGCACAGTCATTAATGTATGTCCGATGACTTTAATGGAATATTATTGACGTGTCTTTGTCTGTTTATGATTACTTTGATGCCCGCCGATGCGGTATTAATTTCTCGATGACAATGATAATTATAGTTGTAAAGGATTAATAATGTGCTCTACCGCAGAACATTTGCTATTAGATTGACGGACAATATCGTAAAGTGTAGTTACATGATACCATTAGGCGGCTATTAATAAATATAACGTCTGAGCCATATAAACAACCGTCTGGTTGTAAACAGACCAGTGTGTAATAAATACACTCGGAGACTTGAATAAAATGCTTACAGATTAAAGGAACTTACAGTATATTACGTGTAAATTGAATGTTCTAATCTGACAGACTGGTATAAAGTTAGCATGGATTTAAAAGATTTTTTTTAATTCCGCCAGCAAAGGAATAAAGTACAGGTTATATACGGCGTTAGATTGAAATAATTTGAACAAGAGCGGCCCCTTAGCTGCAAAAAAAAAAACACATATAAAACGATTATTATTGATGAAATACCTTTGACTCAAATATAATTGTTTTGTGCGTATAATTAATAATAATCGATCGTATTCTGGGCAGGGCACATTGCAAGAAGGACTGACGGCCATTGGGGCAGGAAGATCCTCGCGTGGTGGCCACGTACTTGGAAACGCAGCCGTGGTAGGCCTCCCACAAGGTGGACCGATGATCTTAAAAAGGTCGCCGGAATCCACTGGATGCGGGTGGCGCAGGACCGTTCGGTTCGGAGATCCTTGGGGGAGGCCTATGTCCAGCAGTGGACGTCTTTCGGCTGAAATGATGATGATGATGGATCGTATTCAATGTCCCACCTGGCTATGAGTATTAGGGAATAAAGAGTGCACATGGGCAAAATACTAAAATCACTAACCACCGATTTCTTAAAAGCATTTTCAAAAATCTTATATATCGTAACCGACCGTGTATGAATACGGTTAAGCCGTTGGTCGCCACAACCTACATAGGTACATCGTTTCATTCCATACATCGTTGTAGACATTCCCACCATGCTGCGAAAAAGCCTAAGGGCATTTTAATAACTTGTTGATAGTACATAATTCCCCCTCTTTCCCAGACAGCAGATAACAAACGCTATACTTTATGAACTAGAAATAGCAAATTGCAGCACTAAAAACTAAGTCTGAATCACTCTAATTTTCTAGTACCTGTTGCGAAGGTGACACAAATTGTAAGTCTCCCAGTATTTTTCCTTGTAATTTTCGCGTCAATCGCTAGGACCCGTTTCGAGCCCGAAGCTACCGTTTCGTCTCAGTTTCTGAACTATAATAGTCGATAAATAACCCGAGATGAATTATGACGATGCCGCACAATGGTCGATTCGCGATTCTCGATTACCGTTGTAACAAGTTATGGACAGCACTATCTTGTGTTTTTTTTTTGTTGAGGTAATGACGTTTACAGTCTGTTTCAAACACGATGATATGCCTGACACATCCATAGAACGTAAATGTTTGCGTTTAGGAAAATGTTGACTTCGATATAAATACAAATTTGAATAATAAAGAAATAGATCAACACTAAATACTGTACATTAATAACGATTTAATAAAAGTCATGGTGTTTTTTTCGGTTTAGAGAAGTTTTATGTACATTTTTCTATAAAATATAAAAATTATATGAGACGTAACTAGGTTACGTTCTATGGTCTTTTAAACCAGAGATGTGACTTAGGTTTTATTATTAATCGATAAAAATCGTGAATAATCGAAACAATAATTTAAGGGAAAGAATAGTGGAATATTCGTAAAATAATACCGTCAATTTAAAATCGATGTTCACAATGTACAAAACTAACACGTTACTATTTATTGACCGAGTGAGCGAAGCGAGCGAGGGGTACAAATCATTTTTGTATGTACATATAAAGGTATGTATGTTTGTTCCGCGAAAATTCTCGAACGGGTGATCTGATTTAGACGAAAATGTATTATTTAAGTTTGTTGACCATCGGTTTAGTAGTTTTTGTAATATTCACGTTTTTGTAAGAAAATAAATAATTGTATTTTAATTCTCTGGGTCTGGGGAAACTAACTGTACGGTTAATATTAATTCAGATTTAGCTTTCCTGTCCGCTGCCTTCCAGGCTGCTATGTGCGTATCGGCATCATTTGGTCTTGGCCTTTCTCCACATAAATACTCCCAGTAGTCGCTTCGTACAAGTAATGCCTCTATCTGTACCTTCCAACTGTCATAGTTATCTTTTGTTAATAATTCAATACTTACATACATTCGCAGACATGATTCGGTCGTACCCTTTTTCAAATATTTTTCGATGACTCCTTTCTTAGTAACATGTACCTACTCACTCTTTATTTTCGCTGGTCCTTGGCCCATAACCTTTGTAGGGGTAAATATCAGATAACACAGTTTTAAAGAGAAATATTTATTGTACATAAATAAGAAAAAAAAAAGTATCAGCCTATTAATATCCCAATGCAGGGCAAAGGCCTCCATCCTTGAAATCAAATTATCGCTACAATGATGGGTATTGGCTTAATCTCCACGCTTGCCAAATTCGGATTGGTGATCACAAACCCGAGCTGTGTCCGAAAAAACCGACCCAAAGTTAGCTCGACCCGGAAATTGAACCCAGGACCCCGAGATCTCGGCCCGGTACCTAAACCACTAGACCATAGTTTTATTGTCTTTACACTCTTACAAATATTTTCCAGTTATTATTTATGTACAATAAATATTTCGCTTCATAACTGTGTTATCTGATATTAACCTCTACACTAGCTAATATCAAAGTAGAAAAAATTAAAATTTATCATACATTATAAATCTATACTTTGAATCGATTGTCATAAGCACTAAGATATAATCGATAATCGATTGGTTATGCAGGTTGACACATGAGGTCACGTCTCTTTAATTGTCAAAGATGAGGTGTCACCCATATCATCGTGTTTGAAACAGACTGTAGTGGTATTTCACTCACATTTACTTACATTATTACTGTGTTACTAAGGCAAAGTATTTCATCATTTAAATTAAGGCATCTTTACAATGATAGGTTTAACCAGCAGACTGAGCTATATTTATAAAACCATAGCAAAATCTGCTTTGGGAATGAAACTCAGGACAGAGATCAGAGATTTCGTAATAAACTTATAATAAGTAGGTGTAGGTTCAGAGTCGTCGATAATTTAATTATAAAGCGAATCTGGGGGATATTAATGGGTTGCATGCATGCAGGATGAATTCTTTATTTTGGAGTCCCACACCACCGTTACGGTGTTAGGTCCCGCTGGACTTTTTATATAAAGAGGAAAGATTCAATTGTTCTTTTGTTTGTTTGTATTGAATATTTTATTTTTATTTTTATTTTTATTTTGTTTATTTAGGAACAGCAAACAGCTACAAAATATAACATTAAATAACAATATAAAATAACTAAAGAAATTAACAATAATGTAGCCCACAACGCTATCCACGTATTACTCTATTTTTGTAACATCACGGGCTGCTTAGAGATCTAAAAATATGTATTACAAATATGTACTACAAATGAAAGTTATACAAACACAAAAAAAATAAAGGAACAAATATATGCAAACGGTTTTACAATGACAACTTTTCAAGGACTTTTCTCTTAAAGTATAAAATATTATTATCAAATATATCAATAGTGTCATTCGGAAAAGTGAATAGGCTCTGCAACTACTGAATTGATTTGAAAAAAAAAATTCACTGTTGGAAAGCTACATTATTTACGGGTGACATAAGGTACTTATGATTTTGGGAATGTGGGGGGAAGGGGGGGGGATATTTTACAATTTCACGCGGGTAAAACCGCGGTGGCAAATAATGATAATTATAAATAGATTATGTGGTGCAAAAAAGCAATCTCTTTCGAAAAAAGCTAAGGATTATAGTTGTTTGATGGCCAGTATTTTTAATGTTCTCATAGTAGCAAAGTAGGCTATGATAGAAGGTGTCTGGTCTGCAGATCGTATGATACACTGTAGTGTTGTGATAATGCGCAAGGCTCGTGAGTTACGCGCGCCGCACACAATGGAGATGTTATCGCTGTGCCATACTGTTACCGTACTAGCTCATATCACTTCACTTAGCTATATGGTATAGTTTCGTAAATACTAGTTAGAATATTATTTAGGGCTTTTTGAGAACAGTGAATACATTATGACCTTTATGTGGGTCGTAGATCTGGTCTAGATTCGGTAATAATGTGAATGATTAAAATTGAACGAATGTAGGCAGTAAGAATAGATACGTGTTTTGTCAAAATTATTGATCTTGGAATTCATCTCCGAACCTTTTCAAGACCTTCCAGTACTTTTGTACGTTATGTATGTACGTTATGCTTATTTGCACGTTACCACAATGCTGGCTCCGGCTCGTCCTAATCGGGTGCGAATGAGAAACCGGGGGAGTTTAGTGGGTAGTGGACGCTTTAGTCTCGAGTCCCACACACGACCGTAAGTTGTAGCTAGTCTGCGGTTATGGTGTATAAACGCATTCTTCTCCGTATAAAAGGTGACTGAGTGTTTATCCTACTTCCTAATTCCTAATAATATTATAAATGCGAAAGTCTGGATGTTTGGATGTTTGTTTGTTCCTCAATCACGCCTAAACGGCTAAACGGATTTAGATGAAATTTGGCACACGTATAGTTTATAACCCGGATTAGGACATAGGCTATAAAATTCCTACGGGAAACGTCTCATTCCGGCGGGAAAAACAATTTTAGAACTACTGAACCGATTTGAATCATTCTTTCATTGTTGGAAAGCTACACTATCCCGGAAATGTGGGGGGAAGGGGGGATATTTGAAAAAAGAGATTACGCGCGGGTGAAGGCTAGTTTCCCATAAATAAATTCAAAACTAAAAGAAAGAGTTGAGCAATAACATGTATTATAGTTTCATCGTCGGACTGAATTCGCCTCAGATATTGTAACTGTTTCGTTAAATAGACAGAACTCACAATTGTAGAAACAGAAGTAATAATTACTGCTTAGTCATTAAAATAGTCGTATATTATTATCGTCAAGATACTTTCGTAAATGGCATTCGGAATTATATCTTTGAATAATTGCGTTAAAAGTCGGAACCATTAAATGTAACGTTTGTACAGTCGACAACACATCAGACTACCCCAATCTATACATTCTGTCCCAAAAGTACCCGGAAATTATCATTTTAAAGACCCGTGTTAGAGATATTTAAAAAAATCTTTTTGCATTACATTGGTACATTTGTAATTAGTTGCTAGTGAAAAATAATCTCACATCTGTCGAGTATTTTGTGAGTAATTAACATTTTAGAGAAACAAGTTTTGTGGTCGCTTCGTTTTTTTACTATGGCCGATTTTGTTAAGCAGCGATCTTGTGTTAAATTTTTGTGTTTTTGATAAATTTTCATGCGGCAAGTTCCTTAAAATGTTGCAATAGGTGTTTTTCAATTAGTGCATGTCTAAAACTCAGACATACGAGCAGTATAAATCATTCATAGAGGGAGGTACAGTGATCGGGCGGGCTGGAAGGCCATCCACTTCAACTAAAGACGATCATGTCAATAATATCAAGCTAATTCTAATGAGAATTGTCGTGTGAGTGTAAGACACACAGCCAGTGACATCAGCGTACCAAAAACTACAGTACACCGCGTATTTGCTGACTTGTGGCCAGATTTGTATTAAAATCACTTGTTTTCCGCACCACGATAACGCGCCAGCTCACACAGCCATGATTATTCGTAGCTTTTTGGCAAAACATGCAACTAATATCGCTTCGCAGGTACGCCACTTACCTGGTATGGCACCATGTGATTATTTTCTATTTTCTAAACTTAAATTACCGTTTCGGAAAAATTATTACAGACCATTGACTGTGGTGAAAGAAAAAACGAAGATGGTGCTGAAGGCCATCTCGATTTCGGCGTATTAAACGTGTATCGAGGACTGATTGAAGCGTTCGTTGGCGTATGTTTATTCCCTCTAATAGAAGTTAATTGAAAGAGGAAAAAATTAATTTGAATGATTAAAATTACCCTTGGAATTTTATTTACAATTTCCGGGTACTTTTGGGACACAGTAGTATATATTAAACTCAAAGGGACTGACTGACTGACATAGATATATATCAACGCACAGCCCAAACCACTGGACGGATCGGGCTGAAATTTGGCATGCAGGTAGATGTTATGACGTAGGCATCCACTAAGAAAGGATATCTCGATATTCCCACGGGTACGGGAACCACGCGGGTGAAACCGCGGGCGCCCGCTAGTCAGTCATATTTCTACAGCCAATTTTTAGCTTTATTAACTTCACATAGAGTATTTGGGTAAGTTGATTTGCTGCCGTCCGTACACTATCAGGACATTCATGTTGCAAGTTTAGTGGCATAAAATTACATTACTTACAAGGAGGACGCCAATTCTGGTCCCACCTTCAATATCTACAATGTTTAATGAAGAATAACTCTGAACGGACTAAGATTTGAAACTTGGCGCCATAGTAACTTTTATTCAGCTCAAAAATACCTATCCAGCGATGTAACACACATAGCTATTGGAGGTGGGACCAGATTTCATAGAAACTCTGTCATCGTCCTTTAAGGTTCGTATCCGGTATTCCGCAGATTACCTAGTTAATCTGCAGATTAACGGATTCCGCATTCTAACGGAAACATATACAACACACCAAGATGGTACATTGGGCCGCGCACATACACCTAGCTTGAAGGAAGATCTTCCCCTTTCCTTGAAGTCATGATAAGTGGCCTTCATACGTCACAAAGTATAATTTATATCAAAGATGTGAACGCAAACCTCATTCACATAACCTGTATTCTTTCTTGAAACATCAAACTCTTTATAAATGATTAATCGTTCACATAACCATGATTATGTACTATCTTATTATGTTATGTCTTCCATCGATCAATTTATTTATTATGGCGTTAAATCAGTATAAATTATCCTCAAGTACTAGGCCACCAGGATATTTATACACGTATGTAAAATAGGCCAGAGTCAGGGTAGATTAAAGCCTACTTTAGTTTTTCTATTTTTGTGTGGTTATTTTACTTTATCTAATATTTTAGATAGAGTAAAATAACCACCCCCTATAAAAGCATAGGTCGCTGGTTCGATCCCTGCAAAACCAATTTGGATGCATGAACTGTCCTATGTTCTTATATATACATAGTTGTATTTATAAAAAAGAAAGTACTTAAGTCATGTTTTCACTATCTTCTGGCATCCATACTTAGTTTGAGTAGAATGCGCGGTAAATATTGTCACAAGTTTAAAAACTGTTTTCGATTATACAGACTTTTGCACTAGATGATTAGAAAACTAGTAAGTACATCATTACTAACCAGCGCGGAAATACATGTAAGACTGTAAGTTTCTAAAAAATACACGCGACAACCCTGAATTATAAAACATAACCTTTGAAAGAAAATTAATATTCATGATTTTAATTGATTTATGATTAATGGCCTCTAGGGATAAACACGCAACATTTATCACATCGTAAATCGTGTTTTTATCACACATTTCATGGAGAGCCTCAGCCAATCGGCTTACATTTAATTCTTATTATAACACCATTTCTAAGCCATAAACACAGCCATAAATTGGATCTGTAACGCTAGGATAGGCACAAATTGTATAGTTTAACTTGATAGTAAGTGAAAGAACAAACTCTCATTGGCAGTCAGGTAGCCAATAGCATCGGACAAACATTATGAGAATACTAAACGTTGTGAAGTAAAGTATCAGGGTATAAATATTTAGGTAAGTTGACGTGAGACTTGTTAGTGTATTTTTTCTGAGTAAAACAAGGTTTGTTTAATACTTTTAGTTCCTATCGTCTCAAACAGTGTGGGCCATGACGGGATTTCAACTAGAGTGGTAAAAGCAACAGCCGGAATCATAAGCGAACATCTATCCCATATATTGAACCTCTGTATAAATAAAGGACAATATCCAACAAGCTTAAAAACAGTAATAGTAAAACCATTATTCAAAAAAGAAGATAAAGAGAACATGGCTAATTATAGGCCAATAGCATTAATTCCAATATTTTCCAAAGTTTTTGAAAAGATAATTTATGACGCAATGTATTCCTATTTTACAAAATTTGACATTTTAAGTGACGACCAGATGGGATTTAGGAAAAACAGAAATATTGACATGGCACTATTTAAGCTATTAAATGAAGTACTTACCAATGTAGATAATAAAACTCCAATTTGCGCAATTTATACAGATATGACAAAGGCATTTGACTACGTTGATCATGACATCCTTATTAAAAAGCTCGAGGCTTACGGTATACGTGGAAATGTCTTACTACTTATAACTTCGTATCTTAATAATAGACAGCAATATGTTGAAATACCTAGAGTTAATTTGAACACTAAATTTGAACAAAGATTTGTATCTACTCCGAAAAATATAAAATATGGCGTTCCACAAGGCAGTGTTCTAGGACCTTTACTATTCCTAGTCTACATTAATGACTTACCAAGAACGGTTAAAGAACCAATGGTCTTATTTGCTGATGATAGCACTGCTTTGATAAGGAGTGATAATATTCATAATTATGAACAAAAAATCAACAAAACGTTGAAGTCCATTAAAAACTGGTTGGATTTAAACAATTTAAAAATAAATTTAAAAAAGACTAAAGTAATGCACTTTTACCAAAAGCTACAACCTAAAAACTATAATATAAATTACCTCGGACAACAAATAGAAGAAGTTAAATTTAATAAATTTCTGGGTGTTACAATAGATAGCAATCTAACTTGGAAACCACAAGCAGAGGAAATACAAAAAAAGCTAAATAGATCAGCATACGCACTTTTCCATCTGTCTAAGAAGCTTAAGTTGGAATCCCTCTTAATGGCCTATCACGGGCTTGTAGCTTCTACCCTAAGATTTGGCATTATCTTCTGGGGAAACTGTAGCGAGAGAGAGAACATTTTCAGGTCCCAAAAAAAGTGTCTTAGAGCTATGTGTAATTTAAAATCAACCGATAGCTGTGTACCTTTGTTTAGATCACTCAATCTGCTGACTGTGCCCTCATTATACATTCTGGAAATCAGTTCTTTTGTAAAAGCCAATCCAAATTTATTTGTTAAGCTGAAAGATTGCAGAACAAGACCAATGCGATCTCAATACCAGAATGTATTAAAAACTGGGGGGTTTAACACAGCTTTGTTAAAAAAAGGAGTTCTTGGCATGGGACCTATTATTTACAATAAAATTCCAAATAGTATTAAAGAACTGAATTTACATTTATTTAGGAAAAAACTTAAATTATTTCTGCTACATAAGTGCTATTATTCGATACAGCAATTTTTAGATGATAAGTCATTTTGAATAGAATTAATTTCATTTTTTCTTTTTTGCTATATAATTTATTAATATTAATATACTTGTAATTTTTTTTTTTTTTTCTTCTATTTTGACATTATTTAATTGATTTATTTGACATGTTTTTTGTAATTTAAGCTCATTATATTTTTTGTTTTGGTTTTATTTTCATATTTTAATTTGTAATTTTAATTTGTTTGTTGTTTGTATTTAAATATTTAATTTTTATTATGACTTTGTAATTCTAGATATTATTATGTTGACATGACAATGCATGAACAAATTAAATTGTATTTAATAATTTTTATATAATTTGTACACCTAAATGGTACGACATGTCTGAACTTTATTAATTCGACACCTGTTTTATGTACACATGTCATTACAAATAAAGTATCTTTATCTTTATCTTATCTTATCTCTTCTTTAATAAAATGTAAGGGTGTACTTTTTTCTACTCGTTAAAAATATTTTTTTTAAATAAAATAGCATTAAAAAAATAGCAATCTGGTACCAATTTACAAAGACAAATGTACAACAATCACTATCGTGTTTGGTTGAAATCAACTGTCTTGTTTATCAACAAAATTTCACATGTCCAAAAACAACTTAAAAACGTGTTGCTACCCGTTACCGATTTACGAGTACAAGATAAATTTTCACCTTTCAACAGCTAAATCATTCTTGACCTAAACCTTTTACGGTCAAGATAGTTTCTTATGTGTTTTAAGATATAACTTGGAAACATGTCTACTTTCAACACAACTAGCACCCATCATTAGCCGCCTTTGCAACCCGTTGCCGATTTGCAAAGATAAATTTTCACCTTTCAACAGCCACTGTAACGCTTGGCCAACAATTTCGCCCGAATTCGTGATCCTAGCCTCCGCAACCGCCTTATATCGGCGATAGTAATCGCTATTGTACCAGAACAAGCGCCGTTATAACTCATCTCAGAATTTATTTATGACCACATTATCACGTCCAGCGGTTATAAATTTACGGCCAAATGTTTACTTGGATGTATGAAGGTTTTGCAGAATCAATTTATTTGTATCTGATAACGGGATGATATTAAATAGTATCTTTGGCGTCTTACTTGTATTTAGTTTGTGTTTTCGTTGTGCAGTTTTGAAATATGGAGTTGTTATGTTTGAATGAACGGGAGATACGTTTTAGCGCGAGTTTTCACTTACTTAAGAGTATTACTATGATAGACAATGGTATGGGTACACAATGGACGAACATTACTTATCTTTTTGTACTGGTAGAGCCACGCTGTTTCACAGTACGAATGGGCCGGCTCGTCCGGGGAAGTACCACCCTCTCACATAACACCAGCTTGAAATAATAGTGACTACTATTACAGTGACACTTTACCAGGAAACGTCGCTCAATGTGCTGCCAGACTGAAGGACTCATCTGATCTTCGAGCCTTTGATTTCAAGTGTACTGGCTCCCACATTAGGGTGAATTTCAACAACAGAAATTTTTTTATCATTTCCGCGGACTTTTTTTGTTTCAATGCTATCTTCTTATTTTTAGTGACAAATAAAACTTTAGCCTATTTTTAACATTGTGCGTGAGTGGTCATCCAATATCATCAATACTTATATAAATATTTAAGGATGAATTTTTAAGAGTCCACTGAAATGATAAGTGTCCACCGATATGATATAAATAACCACTGAAATGATAGAAATGAAATAAATCCACCGAAATGATACAGCTAAGAACAACCGTGCCGAGCAGCCAGGGTTCTGTACTTTGTTAGGTTTGATTTCCACAAATTTTAGATAAATACTGAGACAGGACAGTACACAGTTATTTTAAATTATAGTTAGATATTACATTTAGCATACTTTCAGGTTACAATAACCTCAAAAAATTATATAAATCTTAATATATAAAACTCAAAGGTGACTGACTGACATAGATAGATATCAACGCACAGCCCAAACCACTGGACGGATCGGGCTGAAATTTGGCATGCAGGTAGATGTTATGACGTAGGCATCCGCTAAGAAAGGATTTTGATCAATTCCCACGGGAACAGGAACCACGCGGGTGAAACCGCGGGCGCCCGCTAGTGTAATATAATGTTTATTATGATATGAATGAATTGTTATTTTACTTATTTTGCCTAAGGTAGAGTTTGTGAAGTAAGGCCTTGTAGAAGTAGGGCGCGTAGAGTAAGAAGCTTGGCTCTTCATGAGATCTGTTAACTTTTTGAGAGTGCGAGTCATATTATGGTCTTTTCTTGCCAACATTTTATTGAAAATGTTTTTGGTGGTAATATCTACCTATTGTACTAAGAGAACAATGCTAAGTATAATTTAGTTCAGGTGCATCGAATCCGGGTCGTGGCAAGGAGGAGGGGGGGGAACGACCCAGCTTGCAGAAGGTAGCACTGGGTCGTGTTCAGGCCAGGGAAGAGGCTCTGGCCAAATGGGCGGAAGCTCTCCAAGCCCCAAGTGCCGGCCACTGGACGATTGAGGCCATTGGTCCAGTGTAGAGGGAGTGGGTGGAACGCCGGCACGGCTGCCTCACCTACCGCCTGTCGCAGGTTTTGTCCGCACACGGAAGTTTCGGACACTACCTGTACGCACCCGACGCACCCGACACGGCCGAGCACACACTCGTCGAGCGCCCGGCCTGGCAACACGAGCGCCGCGAACTCGTCGCGGCGCTAGGCAGTGGACGCCTCCCGTTGGCGACCATGGTTCTGTTGGTGGCCAACAGGAGTGCGTGGGAGGCGGCCGCCTCCTTCTGCGAGGAAGTTTTATAGCAGAGAAAGCGGAGTGGAAGCGCGAGGAGGAACCCCCTCGCTGCTCCCCTCCGGCGTAGACGGCCGGACCGGAAAAGGCGAGCTCACTTAGCACGCCTCCTCTGGTCTGAGGGTTGACCTGCGGGCGGGGGTAGCTCCCGAACGTCCGCATTGCACAGGTCGCCCGAGCCAAGTCTGGAGGTCACCTTGTATCTCGGGTGGCCCTCCCTAGGTGCCACCCCGACTTGAGACCCTCTCAAGTCGGGGTCTAGCTAGACCTGCGGCCGTGTGTGGGACTCGAGAATAAAGCGTCCACTACCCACTTAACTTCCCCGGTTTCTTAACTAGTTGAATACCATTACGAAATAAATAAAAAATATATCTGAACATTATTCACACAGCGTCCTCTAGCCATAACTAAACATATTATTAGCTTTCAAACATCCATCCATACTTACAAACTTTCGCGTTTATAATATAAGTAGGATATGCTTTTTTTTGTTAATACATACTGTATAATAGAAACACCCGGACCGATACAAACAGACATGTTCATGCGCACAAAATGTTTGTACCGTGCGGGGATCGAACCCGCGACCTCTGGTGTAATAGCCGACTTCTCTGCCATTACATCAAATTCGTAAAACATTCGCAGGATTTTGCGAATGATTCGCATTCGCGATAATGCAAAAAGAACAATGGCAGTTTTATACCTGTATGTTTTTAAGGTGTCTTAAAACTTGACTTATACAAAAACGATTATTTGAATTAGCCAGATTTTTACATCATAACACATTTTTATTTAAAGGCTGATTTAAATCATGAATTATAAAAACCTCTCAGTTGATTACAATATTAATATCTTACGCGTTTGTGTTGCCACTTTAGAAAAAATAACACATTTATATTTTTCTCAATAATAAGAAAAAGGAATAAAAATAATTTATTTCAATGCAATGTGTAACTTAGAAATTATATATCATTAAAAATAGCACAGTGGAAGTTCCCTTCGTACATAAAATAGCGTAATGTTTCTTTATTGGTAAAAATGTAACTTTTAAAGCTGTCTCGTGTAATATTTAACTATCTGCCAATTGCAACACTGCTATCAAAGTTATTTTGACAGCAGGAAACTGCAAAGCAATTTGTTTGACAGTCTATTTTTTTTATAGGTTTTGGCTTTGCACGGTTTGTACTTTAGCCACAGACGATATTTAAAAGGTCCAGTATTCTCATAAATGTTTTAGGAGACTGTTTATTTTTCCTCTGACTGCTTCAAAGATGACTATTTTAATAAAAAATAATTTTATTAATTACTAAAAGAAGAAAATAAACAAGGATTTGTTTCATTACCAACATAACCTCGAAGTACAAAAATACTTATAACTTTTTTTTGCAACCACCGTTTGTTAAAATTATTTTTGGAAATGTTTATGTAATGCAATTGCTAGTGTATAAGCATTTTTTAAATCATAGACGCCCCAATTTTTATCCAGGACAAACGTAGTATGGGACTTTGCCATTGTTCTTTGCGATAATATGCCAATGCGAATACGAATATTCGTAACATCACTAGTACTAACACATACATACATAGATATATGTAATTATGTATATTATATCTTAATGTGATAATTGTTACACAACAAATACACCCGAATAATCACTCTAGGTAAAATTACAAAGTACATTGAAAAACCATTACTTTATATTTGACCCAAGGAACTCTAAAACTTTACGGTTTTATCATTTCGGTGATAAATATCATTTCAGTGGACTGTAATTGGTATAACTGTCCACCGAATCCACCGAAATGATAACACCGAGATGATAAAATAGAGGTTATTTCTACATTAAACTCCGAAATAAAATTATTTAAAAATATTAACACTACTCAAACAAAACAGTACTTACGGCGAAATGAATACATAATTTTGAAACAAATCAAACGAATCTAGCACGAGTTATAACAATCACCGAAATGATAATATTTTTGTCCCCATAACACTGAAATGATAAACTTACTTTTTTGGCGGGAAACCGCAAGACGCTGGGACCCGTGCGATCACACCAACAGCTTGAGCCGGGCTGATCCGAAGTGAGGAAAGGTGAGAGGGGCGTAATAACGCAGTGTTGTCGTTGCTATTCTACTAAAACTTACTGTCCTCTGAAATGATAACTTGTTTCGGGACAAAAGTTGACTGCCTGTCAAATCCATGAGATAGAAGTTAAACAAACAAAAATAGTTTTATTTGATCGAACATTTTATAATGTAATGATAACTAAATCGATTTATATCCTTATTACGAATGTATTTGCAGGGGAAGGTATTTTATGAGCGGAATTGGGTTGGGGACAAGGCACCGTGATGATAAAATGACCCTTTGTATTTTTTTTTTTGTTGTATTAGAGGGTATAAATCAATGATTTTTTTTGCCAAAGTAGAGAAGTACTTACTTTGTTGAAAAAAAATATATAAAATTAAAAATCAGCACATTGCACTACCGTTCTCAGCTGAGCCGTGTTTTTTTTTGCTTGGGCAATTCACCCATTAATACTGCCGGAACACAGCCATAGCTGTTATGGCGGCAGATTTCACTTGTGAACAGACCCTAGGCGGGAATCGAACCCACGACCTCCTGGTTTTATACCCAATCGGCTTAGCCACTGTTTCGATTGCTCTAAAGCAATCGTAAATACAAAATAACTAAGATGTTATGCATCAAATGGATATTTAAATAATGACATAGACTGTTACTTTTACAATTATTTCAATAAATTAGCAACCATATCGTCTTCACTATGAGTTAGATAACTTTATCTCTTTCAAGTTTATTTCAGTACTAGCTGTGCCCGCGACTTCGTCCGCGTGGAATAGTGACTTTTCGGGCAGCATATTTTAAATAACAAATACCGTCTTTTGGGAAGCTAAAAATGTGCTTTACAGTATGCTTCTCTGTAGGTATACGATATGTGACGTATGGCCATCGGGAATGAAAGCATACAGGCTCCTAGGATTGCTAACCCGTGTCAGAGCCACATACAACTGACCGTGCGAGAAACAGCTGATACTTAGATCTACACCCACAACTTTCATCGTCTGACCTTGGGCTTTATTAATTGTCATCGCAAAACCTAGGCTGACTGCAAAAGATGTGTAAACTAAACGTACAAATTTTATGAAACAAAAGAATTGCTAGAAAAATTAATTAACCCATATCTTCCCAAGATAAGAAGGACATAAAAAATCTAATATTTTTTTACTGATAACTAAAATTGGGTGTCTAAAATAGAGTAAAAACTAATTTTCATTTTTTTTTCAGTCATGATTACTGAATTACAGGACCGCACCTTAAATGGGGCGCTGGGAGTATATGCCAATGGGTTTTGTATGGAGAAATATAATGACCAGAATGTTTTTTAATAGTTTTAATATTATTTTAGCTTTATGAATTCATGATATGTGATAAAACTTTACATATTATATTAATGTAACGATAAAAATTACCTATTTTAGCAATAAAAATTAAGATAAGTAGCCTATTTGGTGGTTTGGAAAGTTTGAAAATTGGATTGATGCCAACCAATTTTACATATTTTGCTGCACTACACTTGAAGTTTTTGTGGCACTCGTGGCATCGAACCTGAGATTCATTTCAAATAATGTAATATCGTTATATATTGATTCATATCTAATCAGGAAGGTTTTGTTTGGGAACCATAAGCAAATTCCATATAGGACTTTTTGAAAGATAAAAAAACGCCTTAGCAAGGATCAAATATGTCTAAAATACTTATGTATTTGGTAAAAGACAGAAAGTCGTAAGTCTTCAGGTTAGGCTGCTGCCGGTGAAAAGTATAACTGATATGCGTTATTAGCAAAAACGGGGACATAAGAGTTGTGGTAGCTGAGTTGTATGAAACTCTAACATTCTGGTGGTCACTTCTACAAGTATATCTACTGAAATTATAGAGCTGTTTTTCTGTAAATATAATAGAATTTTTTTGTACATTCGATCTAAAAAGAAAAACGACATTTAAAATTCAAAATAATAAATTTTGGTGAAATCCCATGAACAAATTCTTAATGGGGTCTTCTGTTCCCAGCGCACCTCAAATGGGGCGTTGAACAAAACTTAAAAAATATTAGACTAAAACACAAAATAATGTTATTTGATAAATATTTTCTAAAAGACTAGGAACCAAAGCATATAAAAACCTTATCAATTATATTTTATAAATACATTCACATATTAAATTACACACCCTTTTCTGGAACTTAGTACTAACGAAATTCACTTCTTTTCGCCGAATTAAAAAAAATTAATAACGTCTGTTAAAAAATTTTAATTGCTGACATAATATTTGTAATATCATTAAGTTAAAGATACTTTTTGAATTTTACCCGCAAATATCATTTTTGTAAAGATTTGACGCAAAACGTTAGTGCACCTTAAATGGGGCGTTCGGTTGATATGGGTTAATAACCTGAGCTTATAAACTTGTACTTAAATAAAGAAAATCAAGAAAAGAATTGCCTAACCTATACCAAAAACTTATAAATTATTCATATATACAAACCCTAAATAAAAAATTAAGATAAGTATAGTACCAAAAATCAAGGAAAGAAATGCCTAACCTATAACAAATGCTTACAATATTTATTTACAAATTTTTAAAGAAAATTAAGAAAGACAACCTAATCTACAAACCCTTAAATATAAATAAATGAAATATCCAAACTGTCAGTATTCAAGTAAATCGAAATAATCGAATGCAAAGAACTACCTATTCGCCATACTCTCAGCGCGCTTTATATACGGACGCGCAGCTCAGGCGCGAGGCGTGTACCTTTATATTGACATAACTTTTTTACTTATGAACCGATTGACTTGAAATAAACACTAAATGTTAAGTGAAGCTTACCACAATATATTAGTGAAAACCGCATCTCAATCGAATAAGCCGTTTCTGATATTAGCGTGCACAAACACACAGACAAACAGACAAACAGACAAACAGACAAACAGACAAAAATTTTTTTAATTACAATTTCCGGTTCGGCATCGATATAATAACAACCCCTGCTACTATTTTTTAATATATTTCCATTGTACAGACATCACTTTTCCACAAATTTATATGTATAGAAGTAGTAATTCTGGTAATGCGTTTATTATAATATAACACGAATGCGTAATAGCCGACTTCTTAACCATAACACCAAAATCGGTTATCAATTGATCTAAATTTACCACGGATAATACAAATTCTCGTAATCAGGACACAGCACAATCAAAGGTGGTATTCTGAATTGATTAAGATCTATGGAATGGCAATACTAGCTAGGGTTGCGAATTTTTTTTACTACAATTAAAGTATATTTAGGTCTGAAAAGAGAAATAAACAGTATTTTACAAAAATAAACAATATGTATTTTATTTCTTTATTTTTTATTTTTTAAAGAGATATTTTTTTAAGTGTCTAGTATTCTAGTCATTTTATCAAAACTGTGATTCCTACTGAAAACCGGATTTTGTATACTTTATTTTTGATTAACAGTAAAAAGTATAATGTAGTGAAAAAGTATAATACTGTTTAAACAGTATCGTTGGCAACCCTAATACTAGCCGACCTAAGCGTTTCGAATTGTTACATGAAGTTGTACAGCAATATCCGGACACTTGTCATTCCTTATCGCAGGAAATTGATTAATTTAATTCACCTTATGTATTGATAGAAGAACGCCGAGCGAAATAGAATGCTGACTTTGACAAACTTATTTGTCATTAGGAAGTGAGTTAATTTAATTATGACTTAATTTAGGTGATTTTGGAACTTTTTAAGTAACTTTACGTTCCAGAGTGTTGCCTATGCAGTTGAAATCTATACAAACAATATTGTAAAGAGGAAAGATTTGATTGTTCTTTTTTTTGTTTGTATTGAATAAGCTCCGAAACTTCTGAACCGATTTGAATATTTTTTTTATTGTTATAAAGCTACACTATCCATGGGTGACATAGGGTACTTTTGATCCGGAAATGTGGGGGAAGGGGGTTATTTGAAAAAAGAAATGACGCGCAGATGAAACCGCGGAGGCGACCGCTAGTAGTTAACCAAAAAACCAGAGTGTTGCCTACAGCAGTTGTAATCACTAAATAAGTACAGCGTAAATAAGTCATCGGGTTGAAGTCGCTCCAATGTAATAACTGGACTTGCCAAATCTTTTTTTTTTGTTACGCTGTGGAAATGCTGCCTTCACCAGTCGTTTCTGGTGAAGACGCGTACCGGCCTCACCGCGAGTTGCACGGTACCCTAAAGCACACCTTCCGACGGGGGTTCGGAAGGTAGTGTTGGGCTCTCCCCCAGGATTAGAACCTGGCGGGCCTACCAACTAAAACCACAGCGGCTTTCCCATCCGCATTAGTGGAGAACTCTCCTCGCGGGGCCCCCTACGTAGGGGGCGCGGCTACACCCCTCCCGTTACCGAGAAGGGGAGTGAGGATAGCCGGAAGAACCGAGCCATCCCCACCAGGCAGAGGAGGAGCCGTGTGCAATGCCGGTGGTGGAGCCCCCGCTCCACCGACGTCTGGTCTGTCGACGTCTCCTCCCCCTCCTCACCCTGAGTGCGCTAGCGAGAGGGTCATCCTCCCGCGCGCGCTTTGCCGCTTCCTTCTCTACCATCACTTCCTCGCAGAAGTGTGAGAAGGCCGCCCAGGCCTCCTCCCTGTCCAGCATAGATTTGACTACGCTGTTGAGCGTACCGGGACAAAAAGCTCGAAAGAAGTTTACGACGCCTTTTATGAAATAATGGAGATCATATACTAAGTTCTATATTTTTAATTTTGCTCCAGTTAGACCGGCTTACGAGATTGAACGGCATTGCGTGATTCGCCACGAGAACTGAACCCCACTATCTCATAACAGCAGGGCGTATCGGACTACATACTGATTTAACCACAGAATTAGTAACATACAAAATTTCACTTTGACTCAGATTTTAAAATAAATAAGAAAATATTTAATGTGACGTATAATAAACTTGTTAACATAATGTAAAATGGTGTTACATTTTACATGCCGTTAACAAATCACCCAAGCTTTGTAAATGTTAACACCCTAAGTAAATTTGTAATTATTAACATAATTATATTACATGAACAAGTAATAAACTTGTATCTTGCTTACGCAACGTTTGCAGTGTTTTGATTTATTAGTGTTTTTCAAACACAAACAGTAGTATGAAAGGTTTGTATACAAATTAGATTTTTATTTATAACATGCTTTACGTTTATAACTCATTGACCGCCTCTGTGGAACAGTGGCTAAGCCGCTCGGGTATAAAACCGGTCCGTAAACCCGGAGGTCGTGGGTTCGATTCCTGCCTCGGGTCTGGTTGGTGGTAGGACTTTTTCAGAGTCCGACTGGCTAGCTGCCACTCCCATAGGTGAAATCTGCCGCCAAAACAGCTCTGACTGTGTTCCGGCAGTATTAATGTAAGAGCCAATACACGTCACAACGTGTACACGTTACACATGGCTCGAAGACCAGATGTATAAAAAAAAGAAAAAAAAATCTTTCATTTTACTGCTATAAGAACTAAAGAGCGCAAAAATTGAATCAATAGATTCCTGGTGCAAAACGCTACCATTAAAACAGCATTTGTAAGCATTCTACTTCAAAATGCAATTTCAAATGGTTACAGACAATGAGACAAACAATATGCCAATCTAGCTTTTACCTTCGAACCTAATGACATAATGCAATCTGATTCGAGATGATTCAATTAAATTAGTCGGCGATTATTTCTCTGTTCGCTGAGATACGGGGGATAATAACACACTCGCGGTTGCGTCTGCGCAATCAGAGTAAACGTTATTGGATATTCATTGAAGACTGGTAGCCTTCCGCCCGCGGTTTCACCCGCGCGTAATCTCTTTTTTCAAATATCCCCCCTTCCCCCCACATCTCCGGGATCAAAAGTACCTTATGTTCACCGGGGATAGTGTAGCTTTCCAACAGTGAAAGAATTATTCAAATCGGTAAATTTGTTTCAAAACTGTCATTCCCCCGGGAATGAGACGTTTCCCGTAGGAATTTTATAGCCTATGTCCTAATCCGGGTTATAAACTATACGTCTGCCAAATTTCATTTAAATCCGTTCAGCCGCTTAGGCGTGATTGAGTAACAAACATCCAAACATCCAAACATCCAAACATCCAAACATCCAGACTTTCGCATTTATAATATTATAGTAGGATTAGTAGGAAGTAGGATTAAGCCACAATTGGCAATTTTCACGATACACATAAAAAGTAAAATGTCAGCCTATTAATGTGTCATAATTTTATAACTCGTGATAATGGATGATGATGACGTTTTTGTAAAAGACATCATCATCCATCATCATGACCCGAGCGTAGTCTGAAGTTCGAGTCCTGTTACGCAGTAAAAGCTATAACTTATTTATTAGGAGAAAAAACTAAGACGTTGGTTTTTTTTTAAATGCCAAACGGGCAAACGAGCCAGCGGGTTGCCTGATGATAAGCAATCACCGCCGCCCATGGACATCTGCAACACAAGAGGGATCGCTGATGCGTTGCCGGCCGGTTTCGTGAATCGAATGAGACATCCGTGGCCCTGTGTATATATTAATTAAAATGAGATAGATCAGACACCTAAATGGTGACTTAGAAAACTTGCCGAATGAATGTTAGAGCAAGTGCAGCAGATAAGTTTAAAGAAGCACCCTTTCTCTCTCAAGTGTTATTTTCCGTATCTCTACATTATAATACAATTTAATCCAAAGACGTTTCAATTAAATCGCCAGTCAGCAGCGATTACTCCGGCTCAGTATTAGACACGCAGGGCATAATAACAGCGTTGAGACAGCGCCCCACAGTAGTCGGCAAGCGGAAAAAAGTCGAAAATTGGAAGGTTCTAATTCATTAAAATTATCATAGTAGCCTTATTGTAGTATAGATATGGGATCATAATCACAAAAAAAAAATTATCAATTTAATGTTGGTTAAAAGGAAATATGCCTCGTAAGATGATCAAACACGAGTATATTATTTATGCGTAGTTTCTATGCTTGGATGTCTACGAATATATTCTTGAGATATAGATGATATTGTCAAAATTTCTTTTTAATTGTCTTTTATGAAGCTTTGTGTATTTACATAAACTATATTATAGCGAAAAAATGCTGTCGTCATTTCCTACTTGACCTTTATAAAAGACACGCATTTATATTCGAAATTACTGTTTTTCTTGGATCGTAACTTTTTTGCCTTCGCGATCCCACTGCAGATTTATGTTTCAAAAGATTCCTTAGTCTTTCTAGTAATAAGCCTATTATATATTAGCTGCTAATATCTGCTACCCTTGACATACAATTCATTTCTCTAATGAGGGTTAGTGTTCGGATGTGAATTGAAATTATTGATAAATGACTTAAACTAGGGTACTTTGATAAAAACAATTTTGTTGTTAATTCGAAATAGCTCACTTATCGTATTGGAATCACCAGTTTGCTTTTTTGCGTCCTTTGTCACTAAATTTTAACATGCCTGTTTTTTAAAATATAATTTAGTGATCAAGTCGAGATTGTGTTATTAAGTGACCGTGAAGTACACAAGTGTGTCAAGAAACTTGATTACGCTGAAAAATTTAATTATTTCCGCACTCCCATACAAAGCCGACCACTGTGCGCCCGCTCAATCAGGATAAACGTTATTGGATATTAATTGAGCGACGCCAAACGATGCACTGCTGCAACTTGCAGGTGTTGTTACACCTTTCTTTCCGTCCGCGGTTTTGCTCGTGGGTAGTGGCTATTAGGTACAACATAGTAGAGTGAGAGGACGTGTCTCTAATGCTTGTACTTTCCCTAGTATGTATAATGAACGTAGTCGGTGTAGCTTTAAATCTGTTTATATAAAAGAAAGTGGTGTTAGTTACACCATTTGTAACTCAAGAACGGATGAACCGATTTGGCTGAAAATTGGTGGAGAGGTAGCTTAGAACCATGAGACGGACATAGAACTTTGAACTTTGAAGGGGGAAGGGGGGAAATTCCGCGCGGGTGAAACCGCGAGGGCGACGCGACCGCTAGTAATAAAAATAAATATTGGACAACATTACATTTATAGTCATCACATCAACCTCACATCAACCATCCACCTGCACCACATCAACCTCTCCTAATCATTCAAGTTCCTGCAACGAACTTTAATCTTAATATCTATCGCAGACAATTATTCTATTTCAATTTTGACTTTTTAACAGATTGGGGTACCTACGCTAATCTGCTGCCGACTTTCCAATTATCTGAGATTTCAGGGCAAAGAAATCAAGTCACCACCACAACGATGAGTGCTAGCTTAATCACCACGCTTGCCAAATGTGAGTTGGAGATCACAAACACAAGCTGAACTCGAATAATCCAAAACAAATTTTGCTCAACGCGGAAATTCGAACCCGGACTCCGACATCACGGCCTGGCACTTAAACCACGGGCCCATTGAGTCGTACACAAACCTTTTTTCCGAAAAAAAAGTGGTATCAAAATATCCATTTCGCTCGTAGTAAGTATGATCTATGATCTAAAAAAATTTAAAAATCGACATGTATTCATGCGGTATTAGTTATTTTAGTTAGCTATTACCGTGGTGAATGCCAGCCTAATAACACGACACCTGCGCCGCTCAATCAGGATAAACGCTATTATGCGTTTATTGTCTAGGTATACGCATGTACAATTACAGGGTAGAGCTTTTGTAAAATAAATGTATCTTTTTAAGGTTAGATTACAGAAATATCTGATTTAGACAAAATTGATTTGAATATTATACGATTTTACGCACCTATTTTTAATTCTTTTTTTTTTTCAACTGGAAGCCAGTCTAATATTTTAAAGATGTTAGAAGACAGTTGTATTGAAGACAGACAGAGAAAAAACAGTAATGATGTTTCCAAAACTAAAAACGGATGCTAGACTTTTCATACCTTATTAGGTAAGTACTTATGATAAACTAAGAACCATCCTGCGCTCAGAACTTCCTGATCCAGATTGAATTCCCCGCGATCCAGTCACCGGATACAAGATTATCGGAAGATCTGCCGAACCCTCATTTCAACAGCAGGAATTTTTTACCATAAAATATCTGCGAAGGAAGTGTCGTGTATCGATCCGCTTTTTATACTCTACAAGGGAATAATAAATCTCGTACATTGTATAAATTCATACGTTAAGACGGAAAAAGTATCTGGCTAACATAAACAAGTCTAGTTTTCTGTTATGAATGAGCGTTTTTAAACGTAGGAATATAACCAGTTATGAGCGAGTTGGTGTAGTTCAATAGGCTTTTTGTCTTTTAAGTGGAGATCGTTCATGAGGACGGGTCCGCGTTCCATTGGACATTGACTGAACACTGATCAATTTACGTGGTGGAATCATGACGTCTATAGTTTATTAGTGTACCTACTAGTAAGCAGACAGCTCGTTTGTCAGTCGAAACAGGCCCGCTCGACAGGGGAAGTACCACGTACCTACCATTAGGTGGGCTGCGTGTCTGGTTGCCATATAAAAAAAAGACTTACGAATAAGTAGTTACCTTTGCTTTGCGTCCCTCCCATGGTGAGTCAGAAGTCTAAACTCTCCATATTCATATTTTGTCTCAATATCGTTTGAAACCCTGTCCGCAGGTTACCATGCTCACTGACTTAGTCATAAAGTGTGCATTAAAAAAAACCTCAAAGTAAACCTGTTTCTTTCTGCTTGGCCTAAGGGTTGACTGGGAGAGAATGCCATGAGGCATTAAGTCCGCCTTTTGTACTTGATTTGTGCAATGAAGCTTAAATAAATAAATAAATAAAGTACCTAAGTAGGGTAAGCACTTGTGTTATGGGTATCACAATTGACAGCTTTAAGGAAGGAATACTGTCTCTTCTAGAAAAAGTACAATCCTTTAAATTACGTTTAGGGTTTTTTACTCCTCAAATATGCTACTGAGCTGGTTATAACAGAATGTCAACATTAAAAAAAAAGTCGTTTGAACTAAATACCTTGAAATTACTTAGCAAGCGGCGACCATTTGATCACGTATACACTTCCATAAAGAAATTTAATTTACATTTAATTTGTCAAGAATCGACTTATATAGAAATGGATCTTATGCATATACATAATTATATCCTAGCTAAGTATTGTTTAATTCGTCGGCAAATTACTTTTAATAAGCCTTTAGATTCTCGGAAGACCCAATAGGTAATATCACCTGCCTGCGACGTTAAACCATGCAATCTTTTTGTCTCTATCTAAATTGAATGATAGGAAAAAGACAATCGTTAACACGACAGCGCCATTTAAATTAGTTGCGTAATTATTAGTCGGATGTAAAGCGTTTTATAATACGGAGGACTGGTGGAAATTAAGACTGGGTGAAATTGATTACACAGGTCACGTTCTCCGGTTCTTACAATTTAAAAAAAGGTGAAGTATGTTAAGTGTCGAAACGACTCGATAGTCTATTTGGTTAAGCACCGGACCTTGGTGTCGGGGTCTCAGGTTTGTTTCCGAGTTAGGCAAAATTTGTGCCATTTTTTTACGCTTCATGGGTTATTGAAACACAGCTCGGATTTATGATCTCCTTGGCAAGTGTGGCGACTAAGTCGTTTGACATCATTGTTGGCCGGTCGATCACCGGCTCACTTCCCTGAGGGTGTGAAGGGGAAACCGGTGGAGTTAGGTAGTTAGCGGGACGTTCGTAATAATTTGGTCTAGAATCCTTTACGAGGCAGCAGGTTCTCGTATGTTACTTAAAGCGATATTAATATGGGGAGTCAGTACACTTTTAATTATTAAAGGTTTAAAGATCAGAGGAGCTTAAAGTGTCGCATCGCATTGAGCGATTTTTTCTGGTTAAGCATCTTTTAGGCCTCGGCTACGTTAGTACTATATTATATATTCTGTGCCTCGGCCTCGAATTTTGCGGGCAGCGGGGCGGCAGCGGCAGCGACGAGATGTTTTGTATGGAATCTCTTAGACCCGTTCTGGAATACAGCGCAGCGGGATCGGCAGCGGACGCAGGCGAATTGCGCTTCACCGCTTGACAGCATTGTACCGCTCTTGACGGACCGCTGCCGCCCCGCTGCCGCGAAATTCGAGGCCTAGGCCTTAATCGAATAAGGCAAGTGGCCGCTTACATAAGGCGGGCTGCTTGTCTGCAACTAAAATGACATAAAAAAGGACTTGTTTCTACATGCATTCTTCAGTAAAACATGAAGATACTTTTGGTATTTTTAAGGTGACTTAAATTCTGGTCATTATGTTTTCATTGGTAAAATGATGGCGTAAAATAAAAGGTATGGTGCTTAATATCCGTCGTAAACTTTTAGCGTTCTTTAAGGTAATAACAAAACCAGTCCCATAAAACAAATTGCAGAGTTTAAGTATTAGCGAAATAAATAAATATAGTGATATCAATTGTACCATCTGTTACGTAACTTTATCTTGCTCGAAGTGCCATGTAAAATGTTGCGTTGGGCGCTTTGTGTTTTGAAGGAAGTGTGAACTTTACAAGAGCATCCAGACGTGAATCTTATTCCAAGCACCATGATCTAAGATTTGGCAACTCCAGTTTTATAAAAGTAGAACGACTGTTATCTGACGTCTGTAATTTCTTCGAGTCTTAACAGTCATCATTTCAGCCAGACGGTGTCCATTGCTGGACATCGGCCTCTCCCAAGGATCTCCAAACCGATCGGTCCACCCGCATCCAGTGGATTCCGGCGATCTTTATGACATTATCGGTCCACCTTGAGGAAGACCTAACACGGCTGCGTTTCCCGGCACGTGGCCACCACTCGAGGACCTTTCCGCCCCAATAGTCGTCAGTCCTCCTTGCAGCTGTACTGTATCCCACATTAAAAATATCAACACAGCCTATTATGACGGTATATTTCCCCTGTGACATTTCAGTAAAATAGCACGGACAAACCATTTAAGACTGATCCCATACAACTAATGAGATCAGTAAACGTTAATATTGAGCGACTGGTGAGAATGAACTAATCCCCTCAATTAATTGCATGTCTTAAAATAGCGTTATAAGATCGCGTGCCACAAACCTCTTAAACACTACGGAACACAGACAGAGAGATAAAAATTATCTTAACCCATTTTTTCCACCCAGATGCGCCCGAGCGGCTTAAAGACTTACTTTTTCTAAAGGTTAATATGTTTATTCAACGATCAATTTTGTCATTCAACTCGCAAACGATTATATAATTAGAAACATCGCGTCTTCTATGTTATTTTTTAATATTAAAATATTCATAGTTATAAGTCATAACAAATGGCTTAATCTAAACTGCAATAGGTGAGACAAAAAATACATCTTTTTCAGTTGTCACGCTTAACACTTTTATAATCATTTGGAGTTTATCAACATCAAGTTATGTACTGGCCGCGTCTAGGGAAATTGATGACGTCATTACAAGTACAAATGCAATTATTTCAAGCTCATGCAGTAAGTAATGATAAAGTCGTCTAATATTACTTATACCGTATCGACTGTTCTCGTTAAACCATAAAAATAATTGGAACTCATTACACAATACAATAGTTCAAGTTTTTCTGCATAATGTTTATGTATTTAAAATTAATATTTACGTAGGTATGTTGATCCGTTATCCAGTTTTTCTTATAACTGCATAATTTGGAGCTAGATGGCGCAGTAGGAACATGTTTAAGTTTTGTTAATCATACCTTGCCCCTAAGTTTGATCTCCATTTTAAATGTACAGTCATCGTCATAATGATCTGAGCGTTTAAAACCACCAAAAATATTTACAAAAATCAACCTTACCTTAAGAGGTAAAGGTGCATTTTCATTTCGATACCTCCAATGAACACTACGCTAACTCAAAATTTGCCATTTTTCGTTTTTTATAGAAATCGACCCACTTTTTTACTAATATTATGCCCCCAAATTTTCATGACAATATCTTTAAAAACAAAAAAGTTTTGAGATTTACATAACGCCAAGTAAAGGTACTTTCTTCAATTACGGGGTGGACAAGCCGCTGTCTTAATATAGCGGTGTGTATTCGGCTAGCGCGACTGCCGGCCCGCGGGAGATACGCCGCCAACTAGGAGTTGGCGGGGTGTTGCGCGGGAAAGTATTTGTTCATGTGACAGTTAGCGGTGTGTGTCGCCAGTTGAATGCACTTT
The DNA here is from genome assembly GCA_949319885.1 of Mecyna flavalis. NCBI lineage: Eukaryota > Metazoa > Arthropoda > Insecta > Lepidoptera > Crambidae > Mecyna > Mecyna flavalis. Next base: position 3,146,981 of record OX439435.1, on the reverse strand, counting down.
TGAACAAATAATTATATGACGTAGTGTAAGTCAGAGTTAAACATTACTAAGTTTAATAATTTTCACTAACTTGTAGTAAATTAAAATCGAAAATAGCTGCATGAAATGCTACAATTATATTATAAGAGTTTTGTTTTCTAGTATAAAACGAACCGCTTAGCCCTTCGTCCATATTGGTAACTAAGCTTATGTAACTAGTTACAAAATATTTTTTTTTGCTGTTTGGTAACTACCTAGTTGTGGAAGAAGAATATTTTTTCCATTTTTGTAACTTTTTGCTATCTATTATGAACGTTAAATGTTTGTGACTGGCCACTTCTATCGGAAAATAATTATTAGTATAATAATTTACAGTCATTTATAATGATTGTTTATTATACTATGTGTTGGATGTCAAGGAAACCAAATATTAATAATTGTGAATTTTATTAGTTATGGAGAAAACGATTGTTTTTCAGATTTTTATTGGCTGATTAAATAAATGACGTTAGAATTTTGACGACAAAGTTGTTACTTGCACTTTTGATTTTTTTTTTTAATCCATTCACAGCTAGATTGTTATTATCCAAAAATAGTACCATTGTTTTTTGCCATCCTCCAAAACCAAGACAAGAAAAAAAATCCTTTACAAATAATCAAAACTAAATTTCCTCTCTGGAAACCACGTAAAATGCTTGTTGCTTTTGAAGATTTGCTTTTAATGGCATTCAGAAACCATATCCTCAAAAAGATGTAAAAGATTGTTTTAACCACCTTAGTCAAAGTCTTTTTAAAAAAGCGGAACAGCTAAGTTTCAAGCCAGCTCAGAGGCGGCATGTTGCAAGATGTGCAGGTTTGGCCAAATTGCTTATAAAATATATTAGCTGATCTAATAGCACAATTAAATTTTTACTTCGATCGTAACTGGCTACAAGATTCATTAAAATCTGGTGTTGTGAAGGGGAACAGTTAAGCTGTATTAAGGATGGCAGCCATTTGGAAGGATGGCATGCTAGAATTAATCGTTTTGTGGAAAATAATAACCCATCCATCGCATAAGTGTTGGGCATTCTAATGAAGGAAACAATTTAATAAATAAATTCAGCAGTTAAAAACGAAAAAATATCAAATAATTATCATGAAATTGACACAGAAATAAGTGCAACTATTCAGCAATAAAAAATTTAAGATATTACAGTAGGCCACTGCCTAAAATTTTTCTAAGTATTAATAAATGATTTAAAAGTGTTTTGCATAGTACGTTTTAATTCAAATCAACTACACCGAGCCAGTTGTATATCACAACAATCCCACATCATATCGGGATTTTTTTGCACAATGCCTCGGGTTACTATAATGGAAATAATTTAATCTACGAAGTGGAAAAATAATTCTTCCCTCACAACTACTTAAAACACCAACGAAAAAATAATATTTTTTGGAACTGGTTACATAAGCTTAGTTACGAATATGGACGAAAGGCCGCTAAGTAATGACACAGTTAAGATACTCTACGCTATTTATTTGTTAGCGGCTTGTATAACGGCTCAACGATTTTCGGCTTATCCTACTACAAAACGCTAACTTTTCTTTTTCTTAAATTACGATCTTAGTATAATAAAAACATTGTTCAAAATACTCTAAATTGGTAATGAAGTCGATTTTAAATGTAATTATTAATTTTATTTTATGTAGTATACATTTAATTTATTATTTTGTAGCCTGTAATATTCCCGAATATATTCCGCTAACTTAGGATTGGCGGAGTGTATCCCGATCTTAAATTAGAGCTTTCTGCGTTACATCCCGCTAAGTGAGGCTAATTAAAAAACCCATAAGTTTTTTTAAATGTTACTATGCGGATCTTAAGCATCAGTAAATTAGTTACTCACACAAAAAATATCAAGAAAATAACTACAAAAATAAAGATTTTATCAACTTTTTTCTTTAAGAGCTCCTCCTGTAAACCTGCACTTTTGAAGTTAGCGTAGTGTTCATTGGAGGCATCGATTTGTTGTTTAAAAACAAATGACAAAAAACGATATTTACACCTTTAAGTTGTGATTTTTGTCAAATGTTCAGATATTTTGGTAGATTTGAACGCTCAGACAATTTTGGCGCTGACTGTACATTTAAAACAACGTGTGCTAATAATATTATTGCAAGTCTAATTTTAAACAATAATGAACATGAAAACATAGTTTCACTTGTAAACAAGATAATTGTATTACAATCAATTGTGATGAATTTGAAATCGAACCACGTTGTTACGGGCTTCGATCGATTCTGTAATTCAGAATTAAGTTCGCATTTTGCCATGTATGGAAGGTAATGAGCTACCCCGCTGTTTTATCGCGAGATCATAATTAAATTAAACTTGGATGTTATCCGAAGCATTTACTTATCTACACACATCGTCAATTTACCAGTCATTTTGTTTGTCACACTTAACTGTCGTAATCACCGTACATTAAGGTGCTTACAGCCTCTATAAGCGTTTTCATTCAATAAAAAACTCGTATAATAGCTTATAAATAATAATAATTATTATTATTATTAGGAGCCTATAGTGTCCCACTGCACGGCAAATAAAAATAGAGTATACGTTGTTAAAACAAGACTCAATATTCGATGAAGCAACCAAAAGTGTCAGTATCAGCCGTTTTTGGTAAAGGATACATTTTAAGCTCGAATGAGCAGCTCGTCTGAGGAAGTACAGTCGACAGCACATCAGACTACCCTAATCTGTCATATTTCTACAACCAATTTTCAGCTCTAAACTTCAGATAGAGTTCTCTTTAAATTGAGATTTTTTGACAGATTAGGGTAGGTTGATCTTCTGACGTCCGTACTGTTAGACGAATATTTGGTTTACTCGATTAGGACATCACTATGGTCACCGCGTATGGTGCCCCGCACTAGTCGGAGAGATTGACAGATAGATTTACCGCGCTTTCAATGTATAATGCCGAATATAAACATATTTACCCTCACCAAGCCCTCACCTGTATATACATCCTCGAAACTAGTTGTTTTATTAAGAAGCATCCTCATTTCTTTACTCGCTTTGACTCACACCAGGGTTACAGAGGAAGATACCCGGATAGGTTAAAATTACCTCCTATGAAGACATCTCTCTTTGAGCGAAATTTTACGTGATGTCAATCAAAATTTATAACAAAATTCCGGTTAAAATTCGTAATCTGCCATTATTATTGTTTAAAAAGGTATTCCAAAAATGGCTCATTGACAGAGGTTTTTATACCATTAGGGAATATTTAGAGGCATATATAATGTAAAAGATTATTAAATTGTAATTATCAAGAGAAATGTAATTTATATCCAACAGTACATAATAAGTACCTCCACCTTACAGAAGATCACAGTGAAGAAGCACTTCATTAGTGTTGTGCTACGTTTATGTCGGTGAGTAAGGTCTCCAGAGATTAATTTTGGAGGGCATGATGTCAGCAGCGGTTAGTACTATTATATGTATATTCTGTCTGTGGCAGCGGTAAAAACTTTTTTCGCCGCCATAAAATTACAGGTATATTTACAACAATGTTGTAATGACGTAAACATTTCTATTTTGTAGCAGAAGCGACATAGAATTCTTTAAACTGTTTATAAAAATATGTACTTTTTTTAATTTAATGAGGACGCATGTACGAGCACTAACTTCAAGGGCCTTTTAGGCGCCACATATTGAAACTTTTTTTATCAATCAACATCACCGATAAAACTACACTTAACTTTTTATTAACTTTGGCTACTGTTATTGCCTTATTAGTATTAAGACCGCATTTAACACTTCATAAAGAAGCAGATGATAAGATAATGTTAGTGAAAATGGAACATTTATGTATTATTCTATTCATCGAACTTTGTTACATTATAATTAAGGACATAAAGTTAACTTTTATCGTGAAAATTCCTTTAAAATATGTTGTTTACCATACGAATGCTATCTGCGTTGTTTTTATTAGGCAAAGCTGGACCCGAATAAGTCAATTATTGCGTAAAGTAAAAAAATAATTAATGAATATGCAGTCATCATATAAGGGTATTATATCTTTTCCACTAAAAGGTTAGCATTTTAACGTAAAGAATAACAGTATACACATATAAACACAGCATGACGGTAGTTATTCATTACCATTTTACTGTGTCCTAGTAATTTTAAGGCGCTTACAGCCGCTGTGTTGTTCCCCGTAGTATAAAAAAAGCTCGTATTACTCGTATAGCATGTAAAACAAATATTAACTCAAGAATCTAAAATTGCGTTTGTTTGACTTTTTGTATAATTAAAGTCACATAATTTGTATAATTTAAGTTACATTTTAGGAATTTGTAAAAAAATTGTATAATTAAAGTTACATTTTAGGAATTATAAACTTTAGGAATGTTTTGAATTTGGTATGGATGTGTTCTTGACTGCCTTCTAATGGTAGTAAGCCGTAACCGCCGTTTTTGGTAGTATAATTGACTATTACAATAACAGTGAAACATTTTTAATGTTGTTGTTGTTGTAAACATGTAAATACCTTATTCTCTTTGTAACAAATGTAACATAGGGTGATATGATATGATATAAAGGCTTCACAAGGGAGGCCCTAAAATAGCTCTATAATAACAAAAGTATAAAAATTTTTAAATCAAACGATCAAAAATACTAATATATGTATCCTTATCACAGCATAATATTATTCAATATCAATGATTCAGTTCTCATCAAGACTTGACATGAACGGCAGTACGTTTTAGGTATTTTAGAGTTCAGTGTAACGAACGCGACGGTATGCAGATCACAGCTTTGATTTACATCGCAACTCGTTACTGGAGATGTTGCCGGGAAAAAACACCGGTGGTACACTGAGGAACATATTTTATACGCAGTTTACAATTCTACTTGAGCTGGTCAATAGCCACAAGGCTGGCACCGGCTCCTCTCAATCGGGTGTGAAGGGGAAACCGGGGGAGTTTAGTGGGTAGTGGACGCTTGAGTCTCGAGTCCCATCACACACGGCCGCAGGTTTAGCTAGCCTGCGGTTATGCATAACACATTCTCCTCCGAAAAAAAAGGTTACAATTCTGCTAAGGTACTACGGGTACTTAGGTAAATTAAGATTGTTTTATTTTTTATTTTTGCTGCATTGCTACATAGCGACGGCTTTGGTGTAATGATTGTTAAGTCGGCTTCTAGACCAGAGGTCGCGGGTTCAATCCGCGCACGGTGCAAACATTTGTATAAACAAGTCTGAAGTCTCTTTGTAAGTATAAATTTAGGTGTTTCTATGTGAAATAGTCAGGTATTTATGGACAAAAAAAAACTATATAAGTTATATAAAGTATGTCATACATGCTGTGTAAATAGTTCCCAAGGATTTTCTTTGTGTTTTTGTCCCTATCTACGAGTAGGTATTTTGACTGATACTACTACTACAAAAATACTGGTACTGGCTTAATAAAGCCAGTACCAGTATTGTCGTTTTGTATATTTGTATAACACAAACTCGAGCTGTGTTCGAAAAATCCAACTCATGCTTGATCCGGGAACCGGACCTGTAAAAAGTTAAAAATATTCGCTATTTTAAACCAAACTTATTTCGTTGGAGCTTCAAACCCCATTTCCCGTTCGCAATAATTGCACCACGCAAATACAGCCGACTGTACGTCAATCCCAGCGGACCATTCGGATAGAGTCATACATATCTTCTGCGAGAATTATGGGAGCAAACGGGGATATTTATAGTTCAACTAATGGATGGTTGGACCGCCTGCGCGGTTAGACAACTGAAATGGTAGCATCTTTTGTTAGGTACCATCTCCGTCGTGAACTCAATACATGAAGCTACAAAGTAGAGGAAGTTACAGTACTTCGAGATAAATGGGCATCGGTTTGGCATCGGTAAACATTCCAAATAATCGTAAAACATTATTTTTAAAACTACTCTTCTTATAAAATAGGTGGCAGGTGAGTAAGTAACTACTACCACCCATAAACATATTCTGCAACACCAGAGAAGTTACAAATGTGCTGCCGGCGAGCATAAGAAAGGAATGCGCTCTTTTCTTAAAGATTTGCTAGTCGTATTGTTTCGGAAATACCATCGATGACAATATTGACAATGAATTCAAAGACAATTCTTAGAACAACTTATTAACAAAATGAATCACTTCTTTTCCAATGAGAGCGCTACTTGGCAATTGAACAGGCCAGAAATAAAGACTTAAAAATTGCATGGACACAAGTAATGAACCATGAAGGCATGCGCGATCAAAAATATCGCCTTACTGTATAAGGCTTTGACTATTATTTTAGACTTTAAAAAAATTATATGCAATAAAGTTTGTAGGATGTCGTAAAATGACTTAAAATCGAGTAAATTCACCAGTGGAAAAATTAAATACATAAGATCCCAGATAAAACGTTGCAAGTACTCAATTGTATTTTTGAAAATGTCACAGTTTAATGTCAAAGAAATTGACAAATAGGATAGCGGCGAAATAATTACAAACGCAGGTCGAGAACGAGAAAAACTAATTTATAAAACTTCCACAAGAAATTCTTGCTAAAACCATTTCCTACTCACCTGCCGTCCAGCAAATTCGAGCTATAAAAAACTTGGTGACAACTATAGAAAAGGTTCTTTCGTAAGAAAAGTCACTGAATATGGCACCTCTAAGTAATGAATATTTTTAATTAGTCACCAATTCGCTCGCTTATCGCATAATCTTACCAATTAACCCATAATTAAATGTTACCATTACCATCTTAAATATTGCCGACATGTTGGTCTTTTACATTCGGTAGGGTTTCATATTAGTAAAATGTAAATGTCACTTCTTCATCCCATTGTTTATTGAGTGTAAATGTTTACATCGTATAATTATGTTGTTCATTACAATAAACAGTAAGAGACGTTGAGTAATTTATATACTCTAAGACGTAAATTTGAATTTCAAAATTTAATGTGAATTTTATACTGTTTGTACAGCTGCTTGTATTTCAATTGCTAACGTTGTCGACATCCACTTTGATCTCTCCTATTTCTTTTTCAATTGTAATCAATCTTGTTATAGCTTAACAATTCAGTTCTTGTATCTGTGGACATTTTATTTTTGTATTTCTTTTACTTGATAAAACCACGATAACTGATCCTAATAAACCTAAGGCGCTAACTAATTAATAAATAGACTTAATAAAGTTATTTTTTTGAAATTGAAAAGAAATGAATGTGAATCCTTAAGACTTTTACGTATTTTAAATTATAACGTATCAATTTTCTTTCACCTCAATAACGGAAGATTTAAATAGGTAAGCCTATAAAATAAAAAAATCATCATTGTTCTTTTCAACACTGTTTAAAAATGTATTAATAATTTAGTGTCTTGCAGAAAAAAGTATTGTGAACAGTTTTTATTAAAGAAAATATTCGAAGGAACGGTACTGTATCGATTCCGATAAAACCATTTCGCTAACATTTTAGTTTGTGAACCCAGGTGAATTCGTTTTTTTTTAATACTAGGTCAGTTGGCAGACAGGCACGCAGCCCACCTGATGGTAAGCGGCCACTGCGGCCTATTCCATTGAGGGACACTTCACCAGGAAGAGTCGTTCAATGTGCTGCCAGACTGTAGGCTCATCTGATCTTCCTTCCTTCGCCTTTGATTTCAAGTGTACTGGATCCCATATTAATTTTGCCGGAACACAGCCAGAGCTGTTATGGCGGCAGATTTCACCTGTGGTAGCTAGCCAGTCAGACTCTGAAAAAGCCCTTGGAGTTCAGATGAGCCCACAGTCTGGCAGCACATTGAGCGACGCTGGTAAAGCGTCCCTCAATGGAACAGGCCGCAGTGGCCGCTTACCATCAGGTGGGCTGCGTGCCTGCCTACCCACTGAACTAGTATAAAAAAACAAATGTTCCATCAAATAAGTCCTTATACTGAAAACCTTACCTTTCCTATCCAACACATCACATAATATCCTAATGTTTTGTGATGTGTGGGATACTCATTTTTCCTAGCTTCAACAGGATGACGGAGTCTATGTTTAATCCTCTTTAACCATCGCTGCCGCTGACTCGTCTCCATTAACCACGCTCTATAATGCCGTCCATTAATTAACGCGAAGCGATTTGTTCAACTTTCATGCAGCGCGTTATATCCTTTCGATTACAGTCGCCTCTTAATGACGTAATGAGTCTAAATTGCTGCCTCCGAGTTATTACTGCGCATCAACGATGACCTTTAGCACAGTGTACAGGGTAGCAGTATGGTCAGGCTGATTCGATGAACGCTTAGAACGTAAAACGTTGTGCTGAAAAGTGGATAAAATTTTACAGTTGTGAAAAACGAAAGGTTTTCTTTATCATATAGAACCTCCAATTTAACCTATTCACAAAATCAAGTCCACATCTTAACATGTATTGGGGTTACATTAAGAATGTAATTTTAAGGAACTAAAAAGGAGACGCGAGCAGTTATTATCTTGCGTGGAACTTGAAGGGACAAACTGTCTACCGTATGCCAAGAGTCACTTTGAAACATGTCTTTAGGGGAAGTGTGTGCATGCATCATCATCATCATCCCAGCGTTATCCCGGTTGCGCCCTTGCGGGGCCAGAGGTCCGCTTTCCTGCTCTTACTCCTCCACTTCGGACGGTCTTGTATGTGTGTGCATGCATATGATGATAAAATAGATTATTTTTTATTATACTTATTTAGAAATATAGCGGAAAATAGCACAGGCGTTGACACTTATCGTTATTAAAACGCCTCTGGCTTTATGCAAGTAAGTAGATTTTAAATAAAGAGAATGTGTTTTAAAAAATATATAACAATACACTGCAATAGGTCAACGGTATACTCGTAGTATCAAGTGTGATTAATTAGATTTTAATGAGTAAATAATATTTAGTTTGTCAATGCAGGCATGTACAATCGTTAGAAATGAAGGAAATGTTTATTGCAAGTTCCATCGTTTGCTTAAGTGCTAACACTCACATAATATTAAAGGTTCATAAATCACATGAGCCTACAGCATGATCGCTTATAGAGTTATAATTGGCGAATCCTCCCTTGAACTAAGTCGTGGTGGTATCAGGTGGGATACTTTCATCATCATCATCAGCCTACAATAGTCCACTGCTGGGCATAGGCCTCTCCAAATGCTCGCCACGCTGATCGATCCTCGGCCACTCGTATCCAGCTCCTACCAGTCATCTTGCGCAGATCATCGCTCCACCTGGCCTGAGGGCGTCCTACACTACGTTTACCGAGACGCGGTCTCCACTCTAGAACCCGTTTACCCCAACGCACACGCGTGTACTTATATGCAATTAACATAATAACTTTATTTGTCGTAGTCTTAAATTAAAAAGGAATACTAATACACACTGCCTACAATGTACCATAATCGGGTTACAGCGTGTTTTATTAACAGTAAACAGGTAATGGGAACAAAAACCACCTTAATGGTACTACTATTAATTGGCTAAAATAAAAGTCTACCTCAACGTAGATGTTATCTCTCAGTGTCTACTTCAATGTGCCAATTTGTGCGACATCTTATTTACCCCATAATTCTTACTGATGGGTGGCTGGCTACGGCCTATCTCGTCGACCTTATCATCCTTGTTTAAATGCTAATTAATAATAGTCAAAGCGGAAAATGCTGTCTAATTATAATGGAATATAATTATGTTGGTGTGTCTTAATTTCCTGATATGGATGTGTTAATTAAGACTTTCATTTGATTAGGTCTTTTGTTTTAAGCTACTTTTATAATTATTATATTTGTTTTTTAACACTACCAACAATGGATACGATTAAAGAAATTTATTTCCTCAAAAGATTTACAAAAATCACTTACTGAGAAAATACAAGATTAAGATTAAATATTTTGTTCGTCTAGCGTTTGACACAAAACACAACGAAAACAATCATGCTATTAGAAATATTCAAAATACCGGGGGTAGATGCGTAAAGTGCGCACGATAGGCGAAACCAGAAATCAGTGATACAACACAATAGATGTTTACTAAGGTCCATGACACGGTAAATATTTATTCTTCGTTTACGCTTTTTATTTTTTGTTGTGTTTTTCTGTGAACTGTTTGTCATACATCTTTACTTTTAGTTTTTGATTTATATTTTTAGTATAATATAGTTCTAGTTATCGTTTTTTTTTTTTTACAATATGCAAATAAATAATAAATAAATGCGCCAACTACACATATTCTAACACACACATACACACTACATACAGGTCAACATGGATGAAGAAAGTAATAAAATTCTGTCTGTAAAAATATCAAATTGAAAGCCATCAGTCGGAAACATTAAAAAACAATACTATAAAATTAATGAAGGTAGTTTTTCTTTCAATTGTAAAGATATCACGTTTCAGACATAATCGACTGTGGGGCAAATTTCATTGGTCATTTAACCCAACGGCTTAACTAGGTAGGTAAAGATCGACAAACTTATCTGTTCCGGTGGCCAAAATTGGAACTACGTGAAATTCAATGCAAAAACGATATTAAATGACAGTTTTAAATAGACAGTAGCGACGCCGCCACCGGAACAGATAAGTTTGTCGGTCTATATTAAATTTTGTAGCAGATGCCGCTATCATAAATTGAGTTAAGATGCCGATGTTTTATAGTTAATTTGTATGACTTTCCTCCAGGTGTTTTTGAATATATCAATTGGATCATGACCGCACAGTTTTTCGAGTGTATATATAGGTTTCTTCCCGAAGTTTTCCTTACAAATGAAAACATACATTAACTTATACACCATTATAAAATAAACCATAAAAAATATAATATATTTACAATTATACAGTATGACCAAAAATAGTACAATTTTTAACCGACTTCAAAAAAGGAGGAGGTTATATGTTCGACTGTATGTATTTTTTTTTTTTTTTTTTTTTTTTTTATGTATGTCCGTCGATTTCTCCGTCAATTGTGGACCGATTTAAATAATTCTTTTTTTATTTGAAAGTGCATAGTTCCGAGGTGGTCCCATTGTCACCATGTCAGGATCTGATGATGGGATCCCGGAAAAATCAACGGAAAACCTCAAATTTTATAGGCTGCGCCTACGCGTTACTTGTTTTTTCTGAAGCCATTCAAGTTTTTGCGTCCGATAAACATCATTTTATGTTGATGAGCTGATGATGGAAGGTACAACTCCTTAACGGTTAGGAGTTAGGGGATAATTCTTTCAGTATTGTAGGAATATGTGGACCGTTAGTTGTATTTCATGTACTTTTGCAGCTAAGGTGATGATGGAAAGTACAACTCCTTAACGGTTAGGAGTTAGGGGATAATTCTTTCAGTGTTGTAGGAATATGTGGAACGTTAGTTGTATTTCATGTACTTTTGCAGCTAAGCTGATGATTACCCGGGGATGGGCTGGTCACTAGCCAATAAGGTTAGCACCGGCTCGTCCTAATCGGGTGTGAAGGAGAAACCGGGGGAGTGTAGTGGGTAGCGGACGCTTCGGTCTCGAGTCCCACACACGGCCGCGGGTCTAGCTAGCCTGCGGTTATGGTGCATAAACGCATTCTCGTCCTACCCATGGTGCTGAACACTTAATGAATACCTAATATTATCAAATAATACAATTCTACTATTTTACTCGTATTTTCGCTATCATTATTATGAAAGAGTTTTACTCACTACCTACGTGTTATTCACACTAAAAATAGAAAAATAAACAAACTTTTTTTAAAAAAAATTAAACCGACTTCAAAAAAAAAAAAGAAACAAAAAAAACTACCTAAAAACTGAAAAGCAAAAAATAATTTTAATAAGACATTCATCAAATGCGCTTATTGTCTAAGCCTATTAATTAAATTGTATTTTACGTGCTAGGTAGGTACCTACTAATCTGTTTGAAGTCGGTGCCAAGCCAAAGGTAATAAAAAATGATATATAACAATATTATGTATTATAAAGGGTTACTTATTAATCCGCGGACGTAGGTACGTAATCTGGGTACCTACTATTTGGCTTGGCACCGACTTCAAACAGATTAGTAGGTACCTACCTAGCACGTAAAATACAATTTAATTAATAGGCTTAGACAATAAGCGCATTTGCGCAATGAGTTTGGTATCACGTTTCGGATACAATGGGTTGTGTTGTGTATCAAATTTCATTGGCCATTATGACCATCGGCTGAGTTACGAGGTGTTAAAGGCATTTCTTGAACCGTTAAGTTCAGAGGAAAGAAAATTTTTCATGTCATTGCAGTCACAAATTTTAATCATGAAACAATTTTTAACCAAATGAAAGAAACTTCAAACAAAAAAATCACTTAAATGGCAAAATAATTCAGCATTCTTTATTATGTTATGTTTTTGACGTTAGTTCCGACAGATGGCTGATACCGAATTTTAAAATATTGTTTAAAAAAATAATAATATCAATTATATTTTTGGTAAAATTCAGTTTTATTTTTTGAAATTTTGTGAGGTAATATGGGGAGAACTACTTTATGCGATGGTCAAAATAAACCATTCATTTCACATCGAAAAGTATACCATACTCAATCACGAAGAATTATCAAAATCTGTTGACCCAGAAAAAAGTTATAAGGCGATAAATAAAAAAAAAACGTGCCGTTGAATTGAGAAGCTCCTCTCTTTTTAAAAGTCAGTTTAAACAAACAATAAGGAGTAATGAAGCTCGCTTTTTCACAAGGGTGAAGATGTCCAGATACAATCTACCGTGTATCAAATTTCATTGGTCATTAAGACCAAACGGTACAACGAGGTGTTAAGGACTGTTCGTGAGGCAGATGTTATCACCATCAGATATGATGTGCATTTCATACTTATGAGTTTTTATATCATTTATAATAATAGCTACTATGTTGCACGGCAAAATTAATGTGGGAGCCAGTGCACCATTCAGACTCTTGAAAGAAAATAAATAAATATGTCCGGACATTATTCACTACTATTATTATTAGTTATTATTAGCACCAAAGTAAGCATTTGCTTGTGCAATGGGTGCCAGACAACGGATAAACATTACTTATGTACTTTTTTTGTAAATACATACATATTATAGGCACATAGAAGCACCCAGACCGATACAAACAGACGTGTTCATGCACACAAATGTTTGTACCCTGCGGGGATCGAACCCGCGACTTCTCGACCATTACACCAAATGGCTCGTCAAAATAAAATAAGGCACAATTTCCTATTCTCTAAACAATAAAACAAATTACCAAAGATAAGAAAAACAATTTACAAAACATTAAACGCTGTCAACTAAAATAACCCTTTACAGACTTTTTAGTTGTGATAGAGCCATGCTGTTTTACAATACGAATGGGCCGGTTCGTCCGAAGAAGTACTACCCTCTCACATAACACCAGCGTGAAATAATAGTGACTACTATTTGTGTTTCGTCTGGTTAGTGAGATTGCCGGAGGGAGGCCCACACACCTCATAGCGTATAGACCGGCAACGCATCAGCGATCTCTTGCAGATGATTGCTTACCATCAAGTGACCCGCTAACTCGTTTGCCGCCTCTGATATGAAAAAAAAAAGATCAAATTGCATACCCCCCGCGAAACGCATTTGACATCCTTCTCGTACTTAGAAGTCCAAAGGCGGTGGTGATCCTTTACCTACATTCATGGGTCTCCGTTTTTTTATACCACTTCTCCTAAAGACGCTTGTAATAGAAAAGCCGGCAACGCATCTGTGATTCTACCTGATTTACAGATGTCTATGGGCGGCGGTTGTCACTTTCCATCAGGTGTGCCACATGCTCGTCTGCCCGCTATACCATAAAAAAGAGGCAGCGAGCTGCGCGTCGCCTTTAAAAAAAAACTTTAAGCTCTCTCCAATTGATTGAAATCGTTGCTTCATTGTTTTATAAAAAAAAATCGGCCACGCGTCCCCTTAAGTGATTTAGATATCCAAGTTCTAATTACGAATGTAGATCATATTAAATATTTACACATCAAAAACTTGTGTGACAGATTATCTACACCCATGCCCCGGGCATTTTGATGGACGATAGCGCTTCCAGTTTAAACTTAACCTTCTGAACCTCTCCATTCGTCAATGTCACTTAAAATTACATTAGACACGTAATGATGTTGAGCATGGTGTCTTGGCGTAAGTGATAGGTACTGTTTTATCGGGTTATCGAGTGAATAAATGTAATTAGCTTTGAAAGTTGGGAAATGTGACTAAAGATTGAATGATATGAGTAAGGGAGTAATAGAGACTATTTACATTACATTAGATAAACAAACAGTTTATAACATAGTAGCATTCCGCCCGCTGTTTCACACGCAAGTAATTTCTTTTCAAATATACCCCGTTCCCCCCACATTTCCGGGATCAAAAGTACCCTTTGTCACCCAGGGATAATAAAGCCATAAAGTATATTGAATATACCAGAAAAGTGAAGCTTCCCAACAGTGAAAAAATATTCAAATCGGTTAATTTAATTGATGTACCAAGTGGGCAGAACATCAACTTACTATACCTTACCTGCCGTAGTCACTCTGACTAAAACTTGCGTCGTCGTAAAAACTTATCCCAAATAAACCGGTAGAAAAATATTACTGAGCCACTATAAGGTTCTGGTTTCGACTATTCTCTAACGATTTTCCCTTACCAAGAATATTAATTAATCCGGTAGAAGGATAAAATCATTCGAAAACGCAAAACAACTCATGCATGTAAAGTGACATTTGAAAACCCTTAACTGACATAAACAATACGAGTATAAAGTTAGTTTTCAACACCAATTACTAATAAACAACAGTTACTTAGCAGTAACACTGAGTTCGCGTTAAAGAATTTCACCGACGTTACTTCTGAGTAATGTCTTATAAACACATATCGTAAAGCAGCTCAACTCAAAACAGGCAATGTTATGACTACATTATGACTTCAAATGATAATACACGACCGAGAACGCCATATATTACCGAACAAATGATCCTCTCCATCTTGTAATCACAAGCCGTCTTTTGTTTATTTGTTTTCCGAAAACTAATAAGAATATCTGCTATCTCATTTTAACAGTTAACTGCTCGCGTATTTGCTAATCGCCACCTGTCTTCACACCTGTATCTGACGTGTCATTCAAAAACGAGCTCAATTTGTATCAAGATAAGGTTTATTTATTGCGCAATGCTTAACCTTTAAAGTGTGAAAAATATTTATCTGTTCTTTGCGAAATGCAACTTGTAAGTGCGTAAGTGATGTCTGGTTAGTCGGAATTACTGGTAATCTTGATTAGGTGCTTCGGTAGGCTAGATATTAATGCTATGCGGGCTTAGGCTGTGCTTGAAATGAAGTTGGATATTATGGTAATATGAGGACATAGAATCTTACTCAGATACGACTAGTCAAGTAATGTTTAGTCTATAACTTCTTTCATTGCTTAGTAAAGTAACGTATAGTTCCATTTAATAATTTAATCATAACTTATCTTTATCACTTGCTATGAGAAGTTTGAGTGCCTTCGTGGTGCAGTGGTTAATAGGTCGCACTATAAAGGACCGCACCAGGGATCTTGGTTCAAATTCTGGGGCGGGAAATTGTGACTGGGTTTCCTGTTTAAAAATACTTTGCCTGAAATCTATGATTAAAAGAATTAAATTATTCTTTAGTAAAAGATTTAAATAAATTGGCATTCGGTGTGTTAAATAAATATAAATATAAGACAACATCACATACATTGATCTCACTAAAGCGCCCGAAACGCGACCATCTGAAAGAGCTAAATAAATCGACGACAGCAATTAACAAAGTCGGAACTACATTTTGACGATTTTTGGTTTATTGTACTAAAACCCTTAAAATATCAGTATCTACAAATTCACTAAGTTTTAAATCTGAAACTTATCTATAACCATATTTTTCATGTGGAATAAAGTCGGAAGTTTTCGAAGCACTCCCTTAATAATGTAGGTAAATACGATGCGACGTTGTTGCGGGGCGCGGGAGGCATGCGTAGCGGGCGGATCTACCAGATCACGCGTTGTTAACGGAGGGAGTGTGCGCGCGACGCGTGCGACGATTAATTTTTCACTTCAGTTATTTTATAATGTTTTAATGTTTTATAACAATTAAATGGCAAAAAATACATTGAACGGTTAATATTGTAGAAAGTGTGAGATACAACATTATTAAGCGGTTTGGACTTTATTATTTGTGTCGGATGTACCTACCACATCCTACATTGTTTTTTGCTTCGAATTAATATGATAATGTCGGATATGGTATTACCGACTATATTAATGGTTCTTTCATTCTAGCCTTCGTCGGATGTGGGAGTACCAACACTTTTGATCGACTACCGTAAATTAAACTTTGGTTGGATGTGACAAATCCTACTTTTTTAAATGGATCAGAGTTCAAAGCCAGTATCGGTTATGACATTCTGCAATAATAACCAACGGTTCATTTAATAAAATCGACTTGGTTGCGGCTTAGCATTACTAGATTATTTTTCATTCCAGAAAATTATGACCAAAGAAGGAGTGAAAGTTCGGATAAATAAATCTTAGTAGAAATGAAGTACAGTTACAAAGAAACTGTGTGATCGGTCGGTGTGAAACTTGGGTTATTCTATAAGAAAGTTAAAAAGAACTCGGGAGCCAGAATCCTGTCAACGAGATGACGTCACGCAGCTTCTAGAAGATTGTAAGGACAAGTTATTTGTTGTTCAACGTTCTGCCCTTTGGACTTTGTAATAAGGAATCTGGGGAAGGTGTTCACCAGGATTCGAGAAGCAAATTTAAAGCTCAGTCCGAAGAAGTGAGCATTCTTTAAGGAAGAAGTGGCCTATTTAGGACACATCATCTCGGCGAAGGGTGTGAGGACCGGTCCAGAGAAGATTAAAGCCGTCCAAGAATGGCCTACACCAACAAACAAGACGGATGTAATATCATTTTTAGGTCTGTGCGCATGTTACCGGCGCTTTGTCAAGAACTTCTCCGACGTCGCCAAGCCACTTCATCGACTTACGGAAGTCAAACGAATATTTTCCTGGGACTTGGAATGTGAACAAGCTTTCAATAAACTGAAGAAACACCTTTGCACCACTCCCATACTTGGATACCCGAACAGAGAAGGAAGATTCATCATGGACACTGATGCAAGCAATACTGGAATTGGTGGAGTTTTGCCACAAAAGCAAGGTGACCGTGAAGTCGTAATCGCCTATTTCAGCAAGTCGCTTTAAAAGCCAGAGAGGAACTACTTCGTAACTCGTAAGGAACTGTTGGCAGTAGTGAAGACTCTACAAAATTTTAGCAAGTACCTCGTTGGCAGACAGTTCACTTTACGGACGGATCATGCAGCATTAAAATGGCTATTGCAGTTCAAGAACCCAGAAGGACAAGTTGCAAGATGGTAAGAGCAACTACAGGAGTACAACTTTGTGGTGGAACATCAAAGTGGCAAAACGCATTTGAATGCAGACTCCCTATCCAGAAGACCTTGCCCTGAGTCCTGTAGCCACTGCTCTAAGACAGAAACCAACGAAAAAGTCCGGATTATAACCACCCAGGGCCTTGACCATGAATGGAGTGAGGACGCTATTGGGAAAGCTCAAAAGGAGGACATCTACCTAATGGAAATCATTGAATGGAAAGTATCATTGAATGTATCGTCGTTGAGTCCCACCCCACTACAAAAAGCTATTGGGCACAGTGGGACAGTCTAGTAATTAAAGACGGAGTTCTGTTTAGAAAACGGGAGACGCCAAAAGGGGACCAAAGCAATTTAAAGCTAGTTGTGCCCCGAAAACAAGTGGCGCCCTTACTGAGGTGTATACACGATGGGGTATCTGGAGGCGTGAAGAAAACCCTAGAGAAGCTGTGACAACGGTTCTACTGAACATACCGTCGAGAGGACGTTGAAGACTTGTGCAGGAAATGTACGACGTGTTCATCAGTTAAGGGCCCACAAACCAGGAATAGAGGAAAACTCAAACTGTACAATTTCGGCGCCCCGTGGGAAAGAATCGTAGTCGATGTTGCTGGACTCTTTCCAGAATCTGAGGAGGTAAATAAATACATCATTGTGGTTCAAGATTATTTCATTAAGTGGCCCGAAGTTTTCGCGGCGCCTAATCAAGAAGCTAAGACAGCACATCCACAATCTGATGGCATGGTCGAGAGATTCAACCAAACGCTTGAAAATCACTTGGCTAAAGTAATTGTCGACGAACATCAACGAGACGGGGATCAGTAAATACCTTTTTTTCTACTGTCCTATCGATCTGCCGTACACAATAGTACTAGTGCCACCTCCGCAATGGTGAACTTTTGCAGAGAAATGTGACTTCCAGTAGATGCCCTGACTGGTACACCACCCGAAGCTCCAAAACCTGCCACAGACAATGTGGCTGGCCTCTAGAAACGATTGGACGAGATTCATGCATTTGTTAGAGACTGTAGTTTAAAATCCAGGGAAAAATTTAAGACTCGCTACGGTCGTAATCCAACACTAACGGCTTTGAAGAAAGGACACTGGTTTGGTTACACAACCCGCTCCGGAAGAAAGGGAAGTCACCAAAGTTCCAGCCAAGATGGGAAGGACCCTACAAGATCATCACAAGGCTGAATGACCTCACCTATCGGATCAAGCAAGGAACAAGGGGCAAACCTAAGATTGTGCACATTAATCGGTTGGCACGCTACTATGGATCAAATAATGCTCGGGACGAGCATATATAAGAAGTACTACAGCGCCCGCGCCGGGTTTAAATAGGGACCGAGCAACACTGCGCCAAGTATTCATATTTCGGAAAGGGATCAGTGCGAACGATCCTGCGACGTTTGAAATGAACAGCGTTTACGAGAGTTGTCTACGTAGATTATAAAGTGTAAAGTTGTGTATTTCGGTTTTCTTGATTAAAATGAATAATTGTCTTTTCGTTAACGGCATTTAATTGAATTAACGTACCCCGTACCCGCAACACTATTGTTACATCCGACGCAATAGAAAATTGTAAGTAAGGTGAACTTTGTAGTATGTTCCACATTCGACGTTATTACCAATGTAAGTTCCAATTAACATAGTGGTATATTCCACTTCCGCCATTGTCGCGATTTTAAAGTCCAATTAATATAGTAGGATGTTCCACTTCCGACATACTTGCTTAGTTTTCTGACGGTTAATAATGTAGCAAGTGACTTTTTTCGACTTTCCTTTATTAATTACACTTTATTACCTTTTTAACCTGTTGTGTATTTACAAATTTAGCACAATACAAAATTTTGATTGGATATCTCATATACATCCAATTTTGTTACAGTTTAAAGCTTAGTTCCTCCGTACTGTAAAGTAATGATTTTTCACTTACGACATTGTTAAATGCTACCGTCGAAATGGGACGCACGAATTGCGACCATTCGGTGACGCACGAACCGCCCTAACCCCCAAAGTAAGTAGCGTAAGCACTTGTGTTATGGGTATCAGAAACAACGAAAGTACCACAAATAAATACTTAAACACAAATAAACATCCAGACACAGAACAAACACAAATATTTATCACATAAGTGTTTGTCCTGGATGGGATTCGAACCCACGACCCCTGGCGCATAGGGCAGGGTCACTACCAAATGCGCCATCGGGCCAGTCGGTGTCTTAAATATTGCACTTCAAAGATACACTGTAAAAAGAAGCATGAGACACTTTCAAATGCCTTTCCAGTGCCGTATTTGCATTGTCGCATTCCGATCTGGGCTATTGACATTTAAATGACATTGTTTAATATCAAACCGAATATCAAAATATGGGTAGTAAATGTCAAACAATAGGTGCACACTTAGAATGGTAACATATCTATTGGGACCGTTTACATTTTCGGAGAATTTAATTTCACGTAACTTCGAAGTAGGGATGTTAGGGAGCTCCATAACCGAAACTTAAACTATCGGATATCTGATATAAAAAATTATCCGTAACAGTAACCGAATCCGAAATAAAAGTTTCAATTCAATCCTTAGGGAATCCAAGGAATGATTCAAATTCAAATGTATTTATTTGCTAAAACGGTATACAACAGAGAGGTCATAACATAATTAGTTGTTTCACCATAATTATCTAGCCGTGAGTTGGCATGGAATTCCAAGGTCTTTCGTCAATAATTATCACAAAAAGAAGAGCAAGTTAGCCTTTTACCGGTTCCTGGTATGCATTTAAATTACTACAACTGTATTAACTCCACAATAATAGTAACATTCTCGGGATGACAAGGGGTTTTTACTTAGCTACGGCGAAACTAAAAGGACGGCACTATTTTTAGTCAAACTCGTTATTGCGTGTAAACAATAATACCTAGTCTAGCCATAAATATTGTAAAGGAGAAAAATATATTTTTCTATGACAAATAGCATTTTATTACTTTTACTGAGTGTTAGTTTAATACATAAATATATAACAATTTATAAAAAGCTTATTCGAAGTGGTCTCCTTTGGCTGCAATACAGTCCTTAAAACTTTGAGGCCAGTTATCAATAAAAGCACGTACTCTTTCCATGGGAAAATTCTTCACTGCCGATCGTATGGATTGCTTTAGGGACTCCAAATTATCATGGCGTTTAGAACAAGCCGTACTCTCTAAAACTGACCACAAACCATAATCCAGCGGATTAAGATCGGGACTAGACGACGGCCAGTCTTCAGCTCTGATGAAGTCGGAAACGTTCGATTTCAACCAAGACTGCGTGGACCGAGCTTTGTGACCCGGTGCCGAGTCTTGCTGAATGGACCATTCTTAGTTATTGAACATGGGGTTTAACTACCTTCTCAAGAATGGTATCTTGATACACTTGTGCCGATGTTTTGATACCTTATTCAAAAAAGTATGGCTCAGTCACTCCTTCATAGCTACCACCCCACCAAACCATCACTGAAGACGGATAATGCCCACGTTGCACTCTGTCGACTAATTGGGAAGCTTCCTTAGAGCTTTGAGCATAAATACGGTCATTTTGTTTATCAAAATGTTGCTCAATTGTAAAAAAAATCTTATCCGTAAAACACAATTTTCTGTGATCACCTTTGCGTACCGCTTCAGTAGTTGTTTTGATTTTACCACCCTATTCTTTATTAAATTATCAGTTAAGAAATGACCAGTAATAATTTGTTTATTTTTAATTGTAACAGTATTTATGGCCAGACTGTGTATAAGTTCATCAATAAAAAACCGACTTCAAACAAATAATATAGCAGTAAGTTAAAAATTAGAAACATCATTAACCTAGAAGTCAAATAATAACTCAAAAACTACTCATGCGGTCTCGTTCTCACTCATAAAGTCATAGAATCTTACGAAGGGCGTTACATAAATATGAAGGTTTTAGTGAGTAAGGCCTACTATACCCGACATTAATTATTAAATAATCTGTGGTAGAGCCGGTTTGTAGTGGTAGAGCCATGATATTTTACAGTACAAATGGGCCGGCTAGTCTGGGGAAGTACCACCCTCTCTCATACCACCAGCGTGAAATAACAGTGACTACTGTTGTTTAGTCTGGTTTGTGAGAGTGCCGGAGGCCCACACTCCCCATGGGCAACGCATCAGCGATTTCTCTGGTGTTGCAGATGTCCATGAGCGGCGGTGATTGCTTACCATCAGGCGACCCGCTAGCTCGTTTGCCACTTCTGACATAAAAAAAAGAGTACCATGAGCCTTTCGCTTCTTCCCCCATGCGGAAATTTTCTAGCATAGTAAACCTGATACCAAGTTCGTCATCAACTTTAAGTCTATTAATCCCACATTGTATCTTAATGAGTTGTCTCTGCGACACACTCGACAGAGACCAAAAAATACGAGTTAACTTTTATGTGATACGAGTAGTGTCCGATTTTCATATCGATCTAAACATGCGTGCCAAGGTTAGAAATGCATGAGAAGCGGCATTCGGAACTCGGCTACCACATCACACTCACTCCCAGGGGATACATATTTGTAAGTTTTCTCATAGCCATCGGACATAACGTTTTATCAATTGAAACGAGACTGGTCCTCATAAGGCACGGGCCGGAGCGTGCGAACCGCGGCGGAGATGTTTTTATAATCTGTAGCGCTTGTCTAGGTCAGTTGACACGGATTAATAGAGTTCCTGAAGGATTGTATGCGAATTTTTTTATTGGTCTACTTTATAACTGTCTTGTTGGTTTAGCTTAAGAAATCTCGCAATTGTTAAGCAGTGTCAGATACACAAAGTGGCTTATGCTGTCACTTTTGTTGTTTCAAAAAACAATAAGTTTTATTTTTGTGACAGATGATTTTTATCTGACTGTGGTCAAAGTACAGTAGGTAAAACAGACCATTTTTACATATATTATACTACTTTACAAAAGCAAAATTATAAATGGAGACAATATTCTCGATAGCAAAAGACAGAAAAGTATTTCAATTCAGATTGAAGTTTTTGTATCCACTTGTGATATTACTACTAGGTTTTTTTTGGAGTTTTAAGTACCTCTACAAAAATGAGTTCTAATTATTAATTATACAGGGTGGAATTTTGTAATGCCACCTGAAGGGGAAGTACTCTTAATACTGAAGATAGAAAGTTTTACTCAAAGAAAACATTCCTTTATTTTTCAAAAGAAAAAAAACTGCATTCAAAGATTTTTGAAAATTCGCTTGCCGCACTTTTGTAATACCACCTGAAGGGGAAGTACTCTTAATACTGAAGATAGAAAGTTTTACTCAAAGAAAACATTCCTTTATTTTTCAAAAGAAAAAAAAACTGCATTCAAAGATTTTTGAAAATTCGCTTGCCGCACTTTTGTAATACCACCTGAAGGGGAAGTACTCTTAATACTGTAGATAGAAAATTTTACTCAAAGAAAACATTCCTTTATTTTTGAAAAGAAAGAAAACTGCATTCAAAGATTTTTGAAAATTCGCTTGCCGCACTTTTGTAATACCACCTGAAGGGGAAGTACTCTTAATACTGTAGATAGAAAATTTTACTCAAAGAAAACATTCCTTTATTTTTGAAAAGAAAGAAAACTGCATTCAAAGATTTTTAAAAATTCGCTTGCCGCACCCGGTAATCGAACCGACTAAAATCTGTAAAAGTTGTACCCTGTACTTTTATTGCATCGATCGTTAGGGTCGTTATCGTTATAAGGATGAAATCTCTATAACAAACTTCATTAATTAAATGAAAGGAAAGAAATCAAGAAACTTGACCCATTGAATAAATAATTTAGGATTTCATTGTTTTCCTTTCATTTAATTTGTGAAGTTTGTTGGAGAGATTTCATCCTTGTAATTAACTCTAATGATCAATGCAATAAAAGTACAGGGTGCAACTTTTACAGATTTTAGTCGGTTCGATTAACGGGTGCGGTAAGCGGATTTTCAAATATCTTTGAATGCAGTTTTCTTTCTTTTCAAAAATAAAGGAATGTTTTCTTTGAGTAAAATTTTCTATCTACAGTATTAAGAGTACTTCCCCTTCAGGTGGCATTACAAAATTCCACCCTGTATATTTTTACTTTTAGTGTATATTTTTGAAGAACTTTTTTTATACAATATCCGTTTTAGACACCAACATCAATAGCAGTACCTTTAATATATGTATACAAATTACAGATTTATTTTCATCAGTGGGTGTGTATCTTGCACTAGTGGGTGACTATCACGATATCAAGCGCAATGCGAGAAGAAAGTGCACGCCTTGTCTCTACACCCGTTATCCAGTACTTAACGTGACAAGCCGACTGTGTCAATGTATCTCTGACATGATCCGATAAGTGTAAAGCCATTGTGTGTTAGAGATCAATGTAGCTTTGTCGAAAATAACCGGTCTTAGAGAAGTGACATGGTTGTATATTTGATGAGATTTCATCTTTAACTATTGACTGTTAATTTTATACCTATCCCTTTGCAAACTTACGTTTAAAATATTTGATTCTCATAAAAGATGTGTTACTCTTACCGCAATGGCGTCCATTCCCCCGTAACCTTGAGAGTATCATCCAGTGTTTCCATGAAGCGTTAAAACATTTTAACACCAATGTTTTAACGCAAGGAGAATCTCCCTCATCCACTTGACATTGGCAGAATCACCGCGCCGCAAACAGGCGCGGGATAGAGTCCATTACAAAAAAAAAAAAAAAAGATGTGTTATGACAGAAAAAACACTGAAATAAATATGTAATTTTTGAAAGGGTTTAGTTTTACCATGGTTTATGAATATGTAAGTTAAATGAATTTATTTCAGTTTCACCGCTAACGGATATGTTTGTGAAATTTTATCTGTCAGATAACAATGTCACTTTTGACAATTACCAAGACGGACTTCAAAAAGTTCTACATAACGCGGGATAGAGTCTATTGAATAAGAAAGTCCTACAACCAGCCAAATCAAAGGCAGGAATCGAATCCACGAACACCAGGTTTTGTACCCGAGGGCTTATCCACACTTTGTGAGGCTACATTTTTTCTATTTTTTAATTGCAATGCAATGTGAAACAAGACGAGCAGATTGTACACCTGATGGTAAGCGCCACGTCTGCCCGCCAGTTCAGTGCCAATCAGTAACTAAGCATTTACTGTCTGGCACTGCCCTGCGCCCGCTACACCGAGACGACAGTTATAAGGTCTCATATACCCAGTAATTTCACTAGCTTCAGTGCCCTTTCCCCGAAACACAGGACATGCTTGACACACTTCTATTTCACGGGAAAATATCTGACCCATTTAGACGGCCCAGTACAGGAACCTGGCAAATAGTAAAATAATAATAATAACAGCGTTAATTTGAAAATACTAGATACCTATACCAATTCCGACACAGGTTGCTGACGCAAATCGTATCTGCAAAACTCGAGACACACTGAAGGCTTACGTCCCTTATAATATTGAAACCTGTAGCGTTCCAGCATAGCTCGTATATTTAGCTAATGCAGTGCAAACACAGATTTTACAGTCACGGGTAAAATTATTGATCGTCGATAAGGATCGCTTGATATGACTGTGCCCACGCGTTCTGTGGAAAGCCGGCAAGTCCTAATGTGTTTGCGAATTCGAAGCTTTGCCATGTTTCGAAGTGTACAAGCTTGTGGGCAGAATAAGTGGACATAGAATTGAGGTGTAATACTTTTATTTTGTATTTCACCTTGTGACTGTATTATCGAAGGTAAATTGAATGGTTTGAAATTGATAAACTTCACTTTTTCATTTTAAGAAGATATCCACATAGTTAGATCTGATTTTTATCTGATATTATTTATATATATTTTTCTTTAAATTAATGTTCAGATTTTGACTTTATGATTATAAAGTAATAGAATAGTTATTTATTAAAATATGAATGATATAATAATAATAGTAACGATAATATTATAGACATAACATCAAAATTAATACAATTGAATAAAGTATAATTATATACAGGAATTTTAGTTTTAAAATGGCATAAAAAATAAATATAGTAAAATCTTAAACATTCCATCGAATACATAATGCCTGGTGGTTCTAGCGCGAGGTGTACGATCTATTGTGGGTGTGCGGTGTCGAAACATCTGTTCCCGTGTTCGCGAGAGATACGTGGTAGATAGGTGCCGCGATACTGCCGCGAATATTCATGAGCATCTGAGGGGCGGCGAGTACACCTCACGACCGTAGGTGGCTTTCGGCTATTGTTTCTGTGTGTGAAAAATTCGGGAGTGTCCCCAATTTTGTTGATATTTGGTGTTTGTAGTTTTAGTGAAAACATTTGCGGCACGATATTGTAATCTTAGTAGTACAAAAAGTGGTACTGATTTCTTTTAAATGTTATATTATAATGACTATTTGTGATATTTAGGAGTGTCTTTTAGAAGTAAAACATACACATATTCATTCTCCTAAAACGAAACCACTTACGTGTTACGAGTTCGTAACGTGCCTTTAGTTTGAGATGACTAAGACAGTGTTAGTACTGTTAATTTTAGTATAAAAATAATTTAGTTTTTTTAAATACAAGTTATTCCATCTTGCTGAATATTATTATTATTTCGCCGAAGAAAAAAAGTTTTTTTTTGTTTTCGAGGATACGAAGTAGCACATTTTTCTCTACAGTGTCGGTAATCAAACCAACCATGATTATAAAATAAAAACCACAACCTACCTAATTAAATACGAACAACAACTGTATTCGTTACTACTCTTACTGCAAAAACATCAAATAATAAATAAATAAATAAATAATAAATAAATAAATAATCCCTGGACATTATTCATACAGCGCCATCTAGCCCCAAACTAAGCATGAGCTTGTGCTATGGGTGTTAGACAACGGATAAACATTACTTATATACTTTTTTTTGTAAATACATACATATTATACATAGAAACACCCAGACCGATACAAACAGACATGTTCATGCACACAGATGTTTGTACCGTGCGGGGATCGAACCCGCGACCTTTGGTGTAATAGCCGACTTCTAGACCACTACACCAAATGGCTCGTCCAAATAAAAGCAAACTTCTTTTAGAATAACAACAATTAGTTAAAATAGCAAAAAACGAAAGAAAATAATTATCGTGATCATTACCGGTGCTATTCTCCATCCTCCTTTGTACCTGAAAGAAGAAAAGGGCTAGATATAGTCAGCTGATAAAAAGTATAGGAATAGGTGAATAATGAAAAAACGGAATGTAAATAGGGATGCAAAAAAATAGAACGCGTATAAAGGAATGCAGCGCATAATACGTCAGTTTTTACGTTATGAAAAAGTTTTTTACAATGATCTAAATATTGTTATTGATTTTCTACGTATTACTTAAACATAGGTGCACTCTCTATACTCTCATTTATATAGGTCGTTGGGATGGCACGGAAGAAAGATAAGGTACGAAGGTGTTTTACACAAAAAAGGTGTACTATCTGGTAATACGACTTTTTGGAGTTGCGTGACGCAACAGTGATGACTTACACACAGATTAATAATGCGTTGCTAACGTTACTGCAAGCGCAGTTAACGTCATTTTTCGCTCAATTGCAAAATGTATTATCTTAATAGCAATTGAATCGGATAATAAAACCCCTCAGCTTCTTTTAAATTAATAATGACTTTTTTCAAATTATTATTCCAATGTAAAAAATGGATTGTTTCCGTTTTCCGATGCCTATTATTATTCTTGAAGTAGTATTCTATACTGCTTCAATGTTGCAGACATAACAGAACATAGTAAAGCAAACACTCTTTAATTACTCATTATTTATTATTCATAGTCGTTATTTATATTTCCAACAATTTCAACATTCATCGACACTTGACCTTCAAAATGCTAAGAAATAATTACTACTATACTGGCGCCATCATTAGTTCAATAATATTCTGAGGCGATTTTTAATTGCACCTTTTATGCTAAACTTTCTAAGATAGGTAAAAAATGTTTTTGTTTAACTCACGACGATTCTTACGCTTCCTACTAGTTCATTCAATTTAATGATTTATATTGACACTACATTATCTTCCGGCAGTCAGCCTAAATAGCCTAACCAAGAAAATAAAAAACCTGCTCTAGAGGTTCCACATTATTAGCTATGGTTATTGGTTATAGCAACACTTGGTTGCTATGGTTATACTAACAAATAACATGCATGGTTGACAATTGACATCACACTTTGACAGACCGCAATAATGAATAACATCTTATTGATCTTTCTTTTTCCATTATTTAATTAGTTCCAATTTTTTTCCCGCAATTTGGCGGGTTTTATTAATGGTCGAGCTATATAATATGACAGTCTAGTGTTGTTTTGATGTAAAATAATTTTTTTTTATTTATAATTATGTTTAGTTCTTTTTTGTATATATTATTTTTAATGGTAATAACTAGTTTAGATTATAGAAATATTGTTACTTAAATTAAATAAATAATTAGTTTTAATGTTAACTCTTTTCTATAGCTTTTTAATGGCGTGTATAAGCCCTAGCGTAAAAGCAATATAGAAATTTATATACAGACCCATATGGCTCCAAAGAAGCACCCTTATTTATTTAAAAATCATGTCATAATAATAATGTCCTCCTCGCCGATATTTCGGCTACGGCGGCCAATCTTACGATCAGCCAACTACGCAGGATATATTATAGTGCACAAGTGAGTACGCAAGCACAGGTGCACTCCCTATTCCCTAACTCTCATAACACGGTGGGACAGCAGTCTGACACGACCGAAGAGAGATCAGGCGCAGGACCAACGGCTTAACGTGCCTTCCGAAGCACGGAATCATCATTCTTTTCAGACATTCAGGTGATTCAAGCCTGCAAATGTTCTAACCAAACTGGAAACATTCACACAAAGTGATGCTCCCCGCGGGATTCGAACCCACGACCTCCGGGTATTAGAGCCCAACGCTCTAACCACTGTACCACGGAGGCAGTTAAAAGCATACATATATTAAGTGTAAGACGGGGCGAGCATAAGTTAATTATAAAAATACCCCACCTGAGATAAGTTGTTGAAAGCTACATGGCTTTTCCGATCGTAGCAAACGAACATAAGGCTGTACCACTGACTTCCTCAGCAAACATCGTTCTGCTTGAACGAGTTAGTAATAAATTAACTGGGACATCGAATGGGAACAGTGGGAAGTAATTTTAATATTTTTATTGCATTCCCGCTGTCCCTACTAATAAACAACGAGACTACACCTAACACGTACTCAAGTACGGTACTTGAGTACGTTTGATTTTTAATTTTAATTTTATTCACACCGGATACAACAGTTAAAATTATATCTTTTAAAAATCTAAATAATTACAAAATACCTTCCCACATTTGAAATAAAGCCTTGAAAATCAGAGGAGCCTATCTTACTATATCCCTGGAAATGGTAAGCGGCCACTGTTGCTTATTTTACTGAGTGGCCAACTGAAGAAACATAAAAACAAATGAATTTGATTGCACATTGGATAATTTACATAATTTGTAGTAACTATTAAAGAAAATATTTTTATTATTATTCATAACCACAACACAACTGCCTCCGTGGTACAGTGGTAAGAGCGTTGGGCTCTAAAACCCGGAGGTCGTGGGTTCGAATCCCGCGGGGAACATCACTTTGTGTGATTGTTTCCAGTTTGGTTAGGACATTGCAGGCTTGAATCACCTGAATGTCTGAAAAGAGTGATGATTCCGTGCTTCGGAAGGCACGTTAAGCCGTTGGTCCCGACTATGTTCCAAGTAGGTCTGGTTTCCCTTGTAGGGTTACGGAGGTTAGATGGCAATCGCTCCATTGTAATAACCAGGCTTGTCAAATCTAGGATCATAGTCGAAGCGGACCCTGAGCTCCTTACTGGATGCAATCGGGAATACGCTGGGATGATGATGATTCATAACCACAACATTTGCGAAGAATTTGTGTGTAAGTCTAAAACATATCGCCAATGACATATGCATCGCAATCGCGTATGTATGTTTTCGAATTATCGCGAAATCCTTCGATAAAATAATAAACAGAAATAGATTCAGTATCCATATTCCCGCCTGTTGCATATCGCTACAGCGACGCTTGAATGTCGTTAATTAATCTTAGCCCTTAACACCTAATCAGGACTAGTGATTTATTAAAACTTAATATCTCATGTCGCAATCAATTTTAAAGATTTTCCTCGCGAACTAATGAGACCGGAAGCAATAATCTCAAGGAACAGTCTATATTTTATTACAGTTGCTGTAAATATCTGATGGCCAAGTTGCCGGGCCGGTAGGGTTTCCAACTTTACTATTATTATTTTTTACGCTAAATCAGTGGCAGTGGGCTGGCCATATCAGCCGTAGAACTGATAACCGTTGTGGTATACGGGTTCTAGAGTGGAGACCGCGTCTCGGTACACGTAGTGTAGGACTCCCTTAGGCCAGGTGGAGCGATTATCTGCGCTAGATGGCTGGCAGGAGCTGGATGCGAGTGGCCGAGGATCGATTAGCGTGGCGAGCATTTGGAGAGGCCTTTGTACAGCAGTGGACTGTTACGGGCTGATGACGATGATGATGATGCTATATCAGTTGGCAGATAGACACGCAGCCTACCTGATGGTAACCGGCCATGTAGCCTATTTCATTAAAGGACAATAATTCACCAGAAAGCGTCGCTCTATACGCTGCCAGACTTCAGGCTCATCTGATCTTCGAGCATTTGATTTCAAGTGTACTGGTTCCCACATTAATACTGTTGGAACACAGCCAGAGCTATTAAGGCGGCAGATTTCACCTGTGGGGGTGGACAATATAGCCATTATAGCCAGTCGGACTCTGAAAAAGTCCCAAGACCCAAGGCGGGAATCGAACCCACGACCTCTGTGTTTTATACCCAAACGGCTTCGCCACGAGGGCGACAGATTAATTTATTTTAGTATTGTACAATATTTCGGGACTCCGTACTATACACGTATACTGTTGAACAAATAAAGTACGCGGAAATAATATACTTCAACAACAAAGGACTGCAAAAATAAAGTTTTTTTCTTGGAAAAAACTTGTTGAAAAATATAATTTAGTCTTTATTTTATTCCTCTTGTCTTTATTTTAAATATATATCATGCTATATTTTTTGAAGCTTTATTATATGTACTTGTGTAGCCTTTTTGAAAAAAAAATTATATTCAGGCATAAATGTGTTTGCAACCCTACGTACCGGTAAGATTCTAGAGCTGTACCGATTACAAGTTTACATTTTTATGTAAAAGGGATTACACCAAGCCCCGGTGATTTTATAAGATCACTAACATGGTCTGACTTGCCTGAATAGGCTTGGAAAGTACTGAGGCTAGATAACTGAGAAGTTATTCAACGATAACAGAAAACTATCTGATAATATTTTTAGGCGAAGTCACTTGGTTTAAAAGCCTAATTATTATTACATCCTTTCATGATTGGACCGATGACGCATTTAGAAATGACCTTTTTTATTTTTTCGGAGGTGAATGCGTTTATGCACCATAACCGCAGGCTAGCTAGACCTGTGGCCGTGTGTGTGGGACTCGAGACTAAAGCCTAAAGGCTACAATGATGGGTATTGGCTTAATCACCACGCTTGCCAAATGCGCATTGGTGATCACAAACCCGAGCTGTGTCCGAAAAAACCGACACAAAGTCAGTTCGACCCTGGAATGGAACCTAGCACCCCGAGATCTTAGCCCGGTACTTAAACCACTAGACCATCGAGGTGACTGAGGTAATATAAAAAAATATTATTATCGATTGCCAACACTAGAGGGCATACATATCTCATGCGTTGACTTTTGGCGTCCGATGCGCTAACGCATTCATTATAATTTAATTGAGGGAACCTGCTCATTATTTTTACAAATATATATTTTAAATTGCAGAGTCCAACGGCTATGGTGGTTTAAAGATGGTTAATATCTTCATTATTGGGTTAACGGTGGTTAAATATCCCTGTACTGCAACCGCTGAGTAAACTCAAGCGTCGTGAATGGTTGTGGTTTTATATAATTGCTTGTTAACTTGTTCTGCAGCCATAAATGTTACTTTTATGTGCAAGATATCAGAGAAAAGTTTATGTACGAGTTTGTATTCAAAGTCAACAGCACATTTATAAAGATAAATCTCATCTACATAATTATATTTCTTGGATCGAGTGTAACGGTTTAGAAGTCAGCTATTGACTTCTAAACCGTTACACGTTTTGGACGCCAAAGTCGTGTATACTTGACAAAAACCCTGCATCTAAAAATATGAAATAAATATTATGTTTAAAACGGTTACAGGTATTTTTTCCTTACATTACACCTACAGGTCGTACAGGACACGACAGTTCGTTCTTAGTTTGGCGTTCAACAGATTAACCAAGGGGTTGCGAACGTTGCATTTTTATGCATTAACACGTCTATTATTAGAGATAAGTCAAATACTACTTATCCCATTATCATAAAATTAGAGGGACCACATCACACGGACCAGTTTCTGAATAAAAAGTCAACATTGGTTCACACAGTAAAAAGTAATACATTAAAAAATACAGTCAAATTGAGAACCTCCTTTTTTTAAGTTGGTTTAAAAAATTTAAAAGAAGAAATAAACTGCCTATGCATAAATTATTGCACTTTACGTATATTTTTCATTTAGTGAGACATCCTGTAATGTTTTTTATAATTTATTGTCAATTTTATTGCATAATTATGCAAGTGTATTATTTATTGATAATTACGTTAGCATGTTTTAAATTGTTCAACATTTTCGACATGCGCATGCTTGACAAAGTATGCATTGATAATATTTTATTACTTATTATGTTAAAGTTAAAAAAAATGGTTTATAAGCTGAGTGACAGTTTTGACTGTCTTCGTAGAACAGTGGTAGGACTTTTCCTGAGTCATATTGGCTATATACTAGAGATGAAACGGATATCCGGTAACTATCCGGTGCCCGGTCTATCCGGCGGCCTTTATACTATCCGGCCGAATACTGGATAGTTATAGCTTCGGCCGGATAAACATCCGGCCTACTCTTTCGCCTGTAGCTTCGTATGCGTGAATATGACATTTTACCGGGATCAAAAGTAGTCTACATCACAAGCTCAAAAACACAATACCGAAAATCACGTCAATCCGACACTCCGTAACAAAACAAACACTACCATTTCTGTTGTTCCAAGCATTATCCAGAAATAAAAGTGGCCCATGTCCTTTCTCAAGGTCTATTCTATAGTCTCCCATCCAAAAGAAAGCAAAAAAAGTTTATTTTTTTAATTGTAATGGGCTCAGATTTTATTTTGGTTATTTTTCTTATGCAAAAAGGTATGTTTTAATTTATTAGTGTTATTTAGTTACTATTAAATACCTCTATAACATTTTTTACATTATTACTTACTAGAGGTCGGCCTCGCGGTTTCACCCGCAGGTAATTTCCTTTTTCAACTGTCCCCCCTTCCCCCACATTTTCGGGATAAAAAGTATCCCTTGTCCGTCTCCTAGTTAGATATAACATAGATAGATAGATAGATATAACATTTATTTGCAATTATTAGACACACAACAAAAAGTACAAATATATAAAAGGAAAAAATTAAAATAAAAACAAAACAAAAACATTTTACACATAAAAAAGAGCAAATAGTTATAGTTCTAAGCTACCTCTCCACCAATTTTCAGCCAAATCGGTCCATCCGTTCTTAAGTTATAAATAGCGTAACTAACACCACTTTCTTTTATATGTACAGATTTCATTCGCTTGAAATGCAACAACAGCTAGGAATAGCCTCGCTCCCACTGCTTGTTTACCTTTAGCAGATTAGTGGCGCCCCCTTCGGCAATTATGATTATCATTGCGTACCATGTTTTTAAAGTAAGGCAAAACAATTAGGTAACAAGTTAAATGTTGAATATTTCTGGAGTAATTAAATAACATGAAAACTCTTGTAGCAATTGCTAGTTTTTGTTGATATAAAATTATGTTGTTCGTTGAGGTAATAGAAACTTTCCAACCAATAGGTCATCTTGTCGCTATAGGGGCCTTAGTAGCTGGGTTGTCGCACTCAGCGTTGCCAGAAGTTTACTTTTGTAACCTTTTAGGTGATTTTTGACTCCTTAAGGTTACTTTAAGGTTACACGACTAAAAAGGTTACTTTTAGGTGACTTTTTGGGAAAGCATTTTTCAAATTAAACCGTTCGCAACGTCTCATTCGTTCGTAACTTGTCGACGTTTTTTTTTTGCTCACCAATCAAATGGTGAAAGGTTTTTTCAATCGTATTCGTTCGTATCTTGTCACAGAAACAAAGGCTGTGGGGTGTCAACGGGGAGTTATTCCGGTTGGATCCCCTGATCTGATCCCCTGGCGATTATTATTTTGTTTTAATTCCCGATTGATCCACCGCAAACTGGGTCATTCCGGTATGATCCCCTTAGTCTTTTTTACAGGCATGTACAGTCAATAGAAAAACAGTTGTTAATGTAAATAATATTTTGTTTTATTTGTTTAAGTGTTTAAAATCATCACAGATAATTAGACTAATCGACTTTCTACTTGGACAAACCTTAATAATAATAAAATAACAAAAGATT
Source organism: Mecyna flavalis (assembly GCA_949319885.1). Classification (NCBI taxonomy): domain Eukaryota; kingdom Metazoa; phylum Arthropoda; class Insecta; order Lepidoptera; family Crambidae; genus Mecyna; species Mecyna flavalis. The sequence continues at coordinate 3,112,942 of OX439435.1, read as the reverse complement.
TGACCATCTTAACTACATAACAAAAATATTACTTTGGTGTTTTTATTTCAAAAAACCTTAATAATAATAATAAAAGATTTTGACTATCTTAATAAAATTACTTAAAAAACAGAACTTAAAATTACGATATAAAATTATCACAGACAATCAGACAATCGGTCTTTTTATTTCAAAAAACCTTAATAATAATGAAAGATTTTTAGTTAGTTCTCAATACCTAGATGGCGCCGTTCTACCTATGCACTTACAAGGAACGGAACGTAATAGTTTACTTCGATGTGACATGTTTCATATAAGGAACGTATTGTGTATGTCAGATTTCATTGTCATTCCTGAAAAAAATTACATAATTACTACCCGTTCCACATAAGATGTCCTTTAGCCGCTATATTGGCAGCATTGCCTACGCTTTGTAAATCTGTCAAAAAACAGATTAAATGTATTGAAAAACAATACTACCAATATAGCGGCTAAAGGACAACTTATGTGGAACAGACTGTACATGGTATTTATATGACATTGGCCGAAATTTTAATAAAAAACCCAAAAAAAGCACATAAATATGAAGAAGAAGAAGAATGAGTAAAGATTTTGGCTCCATAGACAATGATATTTATATTATTATTGTCCTTATACTCGTAGATGAACATACTTCGTTCAAAGCCATCTTGAGAAGCTTTTGGAAGACTTTTTTTTCTTAAAATGGCCTGTCAGAAAATCGCCCATTGCCCCGCGTGCAGCGAGACACCATTGCATTTACTAACATTTTTAAACCGGTTGCGGTGACTTGGCCAAAACGTTTCCGTTATATTTATTTATTTGAAACTTTATAAAATAATATTCAGTTACAACAATATGTTTTGTTAATGACTGTTCCAAAAATATATTAATAGATAACTGGGGTATCCAACCGGAATATAAAATTATAATTTATTTGTGATACCCTGCACGGTGGATCAAAGTGGAATAGAAAATATTATAAAACAAAATTGATCCCCCAGGGTATCAAATACGGGGTATCCAACCGGAATAACTCTCAACGGGGCCCTATACGGATTAGTGGATATACCTACTTCCTTTAGCCAGTGTTTAATTTTGTCCAATGTTAGAAAAACTTCGATATTTTATGTGCTGTCGCCCGGTTATGTACATTCTGTACCGTTTGTACCTTTTTGTTTGTTTTATCTGTGCCTTTTGTACCGTTGTGTTTTGCAATTAAATACAAAAAAATAAATAATTAAAGATTTTGTACGATATAAACCTCTGTACTTATTGGCAAAAATAAATATTCACCCCTATTTCTTAAACTTTTTTTAGCTTTCAGATTTATAACTAAACCGGTATAATTATACAGAAAATTTACTAATATCAATTTTCATTTTAAAGTAGGTTCAAATTAACATGAGATTCCTTAATTGTGCGTAAGTGTACCTACTTAATAAATATGATAAAACAACTTGTTGATACTAACAATCTCATAAGACAATACTTTAAACTTTTTATTACTATACATAATCATCGCCACTTATAGAATAATTAATTACCAATAAATATCAAAGTTAATTCTTGACATTATAAAGTAACCAACCAGTACAAAAACCGGGTTTGAGCGTTAGTTTTCGCAGAAGCCATGTTGATCGTAACAATGTAATGCGTCTTATAAATATGCGTTGGGCCTAGCGTTGGAAGCAGCCCGCGCATTTCTGGCATATACAACACTATCTTTCGTGTGATATACGGACTCGTAGAATATACATATTTTAGAAAATTTTTAATAATGTCTTTTTTATGGGAAATTTATAAGTGTACATCAAAAAAATACTGATGATTGCACACCAAAGGTTAGGTTAGCAATTCAGTATTTTTTTGATGATCAATCAGTATTTTTTGATGTGCAGTTAAATACAACCCTTTTTTATTACTGTAGGTACATTTTTAAACCACTACTTAATAAAATAAACTAATAAAAAGGTAAACCTACTTACTGTCTTTCTGAAGGGTAATGGCCTCTATCACTAAAATCAAGTCATGGTCACAAATGATGAATACTGTCTGAATCAGCATACATGTCAAATTCGGATTGATGATCCCAAACTCAAGCTATGTTCGAAAAATCTGACAAAAATTTAGCACGACCTGAATCGAAACCAGGAGTCCGATATCACGGAGTAGCTTTAGCACTTGTGTTATGGATATCACAAACATCACCACTACGTTTTATCTCGAAAAAATGGATTGCCTTTATGTTTCCCTGTAAATCAAAATTAAAACTTTATGTAATATATTGAATATTATTCTGTAAAATATAAAATACTAGCCTTCCGCCCGCGGTTTCACCCGCGCGTAATTTCTTTTTTCAAATATCCCCCCTTCCCCCCACATTTCCGGAATCAAAAGTAGGTACCCTTTGTCGGCCGGGGATAGTGTAGCTTTCCAACAGTGAAAGAATTATTCAAATCGGTTCACTAGATTCAGAGCCTATACTATAAACAAACAAACCAACAAATCTTTTCTCTTTATAATATTAGTGTAGATATTAGTATTGACAATAGATATTAAGGTTTTTTTATTATATTAAAGAACTTGGAATATTCAGCATTCCCTTTAACATATTCTCTTGTTCGACAATCTAGCTGCCCATGTGTCTCATTCTATGGCGATAAATACTCTAAATGCTCAAGTCACAGTCTCGATATAATAACACAAAGATTTTTTTGCTTGGTACCGCTGGAATACCTACTGTCAATACTTGTCGTAGTTGCAATACATTAAGTGAGGCAAAGCGTGAAACTTTAAAGCACTTCTAGTAACTTAATCTTAAAGTCGACCAGACTGATGGGACATAGAAATTAGAATTTTTTCAGTCTCGATAGTGTTTACGTCCCAAAGAAGATTTCCAAATAAAGTCCAAGGATACTACTAATTGGAAAAACTATTCGTCTGTGCCATCACACATCTAAACATTTTAAATATTTTAAGTGCACTGGTGAATACTAAACTCAACTACTGCAACACAGGCCTACGAGCCTAGTGCAAATACTGAATGGTCTACCACAAGGATGTATGATAAACTAAACACTCGTGACGCTAACGCTAACGCTAAGGAACGCTGAAAGGCGATGACTCCGAAGAGAGCTAAAATAACCAAACCCGATGAGTGATGATGGAACACTGTTAATAGATTAAGTAAAAAAGTTGGTTTGGCGGAAAATTGCTAAATAAGGCCTACTGTCCACGGCGGCGTAGCTTCATAGACGTTTCAAAATACGCTATGCAGCTTGTGCAGCCCAGCGTACTCAACTCTGTCTACGAGGCGTATTGCTAGCATACTGTCTGAACAAATTTCGCGGCCGCTGCCGCCATTTTTACGAAAAAAATACGTGCGCTTACTCGGTGTACGCTCGGGCGTATGACATGCGGGACGGCAGGCGCCATGAAGCCTGCATGCAGCGACGCGAGCGCGGCGCTGCCGCTCCGTCGACAGAGTTACATAGTTTTGTATCTAAGCTGCAAGCAGGCGTACACCAAGCGTATAATGACGAATACGCGTCTATGAAGCTACGCCGCCGTGGACAGTAGGGCTCAGTAATGTGCGGCTGGCCTGTTCTATTGCTTTCTGTCGATGTTCTTGTCGCAATGCGGCATCAATACGCGATGGCACAACGCACTGAATCACTCAACTTGGAGCTGCCGTCAGTGCCCGCTGGCCGCGACTCTCAATGCAGTCATAACTCAGGGTGGCTCGAGTTCAGAGTTGCTAGAATGTTACTTTTGCCACATTTTCATTTATTGTTAACCCTCTTTTATTACTTTGATGCATAGAATTAGTGATGGGGTCAATTCCGTGTTCATGTATCTTTATCTAATTTTAAAGTTCTCCGGCAAACCAAAAACAGGCATAGTAACCAAAAAAGTTATTGCGCACTTGATTAAGCATGGTAGCATAAGTTTCAGAACATCACCTAATGTGAATTGCCTAGGTATAGCCTACTAACTCAGGAAAGGCAGGGAAAGGCTGACCCGAAGAGGTTCAACCGCTTTCTTTTGAATTGCAGCTACCTATTCAGAAAAATTTTTAGTGTTGAACCAATTTTTTTGTTTATCTGTGGGCTGGTTAGGTAAATGTTACCGTTGCGACTTGTTTTAGCTTTACTTTATCATCTGTAATTATTCTATCAGTTTCTGGCAACACAGCTTGAGCTGGTGCGAGCTACTGAGGAGTTATTGATTTTACAAGAGGACTAATGAGGAAGCTCGTAGTTTCTCAATGAGCGAATCTTCAATCGTCTAAGATATATTTATCTATTGAGCCCGTGTCCACCTATTCTTGAGTATAAAATCCTTCCCTCCTTGTCCTTGGATACTATTTACATCACGCCGTCCAGCCCCGAACTAAGTACAGCTTGTAATATGTGTGCCAAACAACAGATAAACATTACACATACAAAAAACCAGATCGATGCAAACAATGTCCAAGCACACAAATGTTTGTACCGTGCGGGGATCGAACCCGCGACCTCTAGTGTAATAGCCGACTTCTCGACCATTACACCAAATAAATCGTCTGTTCGCACCTTTAGCATAACCGCTTCTATTTTTATGAGGTCAAGTCGGCAAAGCACAGAACTTGGACCAATAAACAACGATTTTCCGCCTATAACGTTCCCCATAGACTGATTCAAATTAATTTAATTCCATACGTCGTTCATTACCATTCATCCCTTGGGAGATAAAGGGACAGGCTACATAAACTACGCATTGGACGCAAGACATCATTCTTTGATTTCTCAGATCGTAAAGTATGCTTTGACGGGATAAGGCAGTGTTCATATTAGAATACGCATGATTTAAAATATAAAGTATGTATTTATTTTTATTTATAAATTTTAGAAAAACCAATATTCAATTAGGTATACAATATGTATTATGTTGTAGGTTCATTGTGATTGCGACACTTCATGATCTGCCCAGCCAAATTGCGAAGTGTCCAATAAAAATTCAGGCGAAACATTTCAATACACAGAGACTGGGCAAACCGTGAACAATGAAATCGGTTTCTTATTTTTTTTATAAACCAGGAGGTTGGCACTCAAACCTACGACCCTCCTGATGGCGGTTACCGTTTTTATACGCTATAAATAATTTGTAGTGACGACTGGATTTCAATGGAACCTTTGCATTGGATATTTAAGTTACTATAGTCGAGTCATTTTAATAGGTCTCATTTGACAATTCATTTATGCAAAGAAAAATATACCTTACGCTAAAGGAATAAAGGTCAAGAAAACAATATTAGTTCTTATGAATACAATTATTTATTTAGAAAATTAGACTCTACTTCTCTTCTGATGTACATAAGTAGCACTTTTCTTTGCATAAATAAACTGTCAAATGTGGCCTATTAAAATGACTCGACTATAACCTACCTATAGATTACCAGCTGTCCGAAATAATCAATTTTTATTTTTATTTTATTGCAGTGGAACTGAGGCTAATACTTTATTTTTATTGATTTGCATGTGTATCTCGAGGTTGAACCAGGGCTTACTCCGCGGCTAATCATATGGAAGATATGGTATATCGGTTGTGGTACAATTTGCAATTTCTCTCGTTAGCGATTCTAGTTTACCCCGCGTGGGGTAAATTATGCTTTTTGTATCTTGTGTTAAAGATATGATAAAATACAGTCCTACAAAACTATACTCGTATTAAAAATATATGCAATAAAAATCTTATAAAAGAATAAGAAATATTTCGTCTGAGAAGTAAACATTTTACGCACCCACATATAACTCTACGTGAAAAGTCCTCAAACAAAAACAATAATGAAAAGCATAGAAAGAAATTGTACCTATGTCTGGTTCAATAGCTAACTTCTAAAGCACTGCACCAAATTGTCGTCCGTGTCCGTCTTCCCAAAAAAGCAATCGTGCAAAACGTTCTTGCACAAATAAAAGAAAATCATTGTCACCGCTAAACAGAGTTCTAATAATACCTAAACCAATCCAGTTCCAAGAAACGCCGCCTCATCTTAGAACTAGTTAATTTAATTTATATCTAATCGAAATTGTAATAAGCCTTCTTTGTAAAAGCTATCTTGGCTTTGTTGCTCAGTAAAAAAGTAAGTTCATCTTATTGGTCGAATTCCATGATGACTTGATGTTTGCTGCGCGGAACAAATTTAGGTGGACACACGATTTTAACCGGTGTAGGTTGCGTGGGGTCCGACTGACCACGAGCAAGTTTAGTACTCGTAAGTAGCTAAAACATCGATATGTGTGTGTACACGACTGACCAGAAAAGGTAATTACATCGATTCTGGATTTCTGGTGATTTGAAAACATAATCTTATGGTTTTATTTACGCGATTACTCATAAAAAAAACCACATTTGCAGTACTTCATTGAATTCTTTCTTCGGTAAATTGGCATCAACTAACTTCGTTTTCGTGAAGATGACCGAAGTGAAATAGAAATAACATTGATATTTATTGGTTTCTAATAAAGTTGAAACTAGAAGTATTGAAATACTGGAAGGTTTTTGTGTTTCGAGGAAAGGGCACTGAAGCTAGTGAAATTACTGGGTTTATGAGACCTAATGTTGAGGGTGAATGTGCTGTGTACTTAGCAATAATAGTTCCACCTATAAATGTACCACATTCTGGCGAAATAAAATTATTTCTATTTCTAATAACTGTCGTCTCTTCTTAAGGCGGGCAACGCGCCTGAGACCCTAAGGAGGTCTCGGGTGCTTATGGGTGGCGGTGATCAGTTATCATCAGGTGACCCACTTGCTCGTTTGCCCCCCCCCCCCCCCCCCTATATTATAAAAAAAAGGGAACCGTGATTAAGTCCGCTTAAGTGTTTTATTTCTTAGATAAAAATAAAGAAACAATATTTATAATTCTTTATTTCCCTGCAGAAACCACAATCATAATAATATTAATAAAAAAAAAACTAACGATCCGAGTGTTTTTATTTTTGCTGGTCGTTCCCACGCATGCTGGGAGGGTTAAAACAAAACAGTTCATAGCCTAATGGAATGATGCAAGGCAGTAATCAATAGTACGGGAGTTCTTAGTTTCGGATAAATTGGATTTTGCTTAGCGCTAAATCGATTTTAAATTCTGAGAACCAATGATGTCAATTTTGGAAACAATAGCGTGTCCACACAATTTTAATTTAAGTACATAAAAAGATAAAATAACTTATTGATGTCTTCATTATAATTTCTATATAAGCCCCGTATATTTTATGATAGAATAATTTTACTAAAGTTAATGAGTCTATTGTAAAACAGATTTGATTTTAATCATGAATGGATGTGAAATTTCTTAAGATAGCAATAGTTATTAAATATAAGATGGGTGACTGGTGGAGTTAGGCGGGTAGTGGGATGAAGATTATTTCAGTAAAAAGTCCTAGACATGGCCACAGGTCTTGCTAGTGCAGACTAGCAAGACCCGTGGCCGTGTGTTAAAGGCTGTGTGCATGAATATTAACACCATAACCGCAGGGTTATGGTGTTAATATTCATGCACATCCGCACAAAAAACGGACGTAAATTATTGTACAAATCCTACATAAAAAAAGTAAAGCATCAGCCTATTTAATGTCCCACTGCAGGGCAAAGGCCTCCATCCTTGAAATCAAGTTATCGCAATGCGGATTGGTGACAACAAACCCGAGCTGTGTCCGAAAAAAACCGTCACAAAGTTAGCTCGGGAATTGGACCGGAAAAAACTACGGAACCCTAAATTAAACTACTAGAACTATGCCAAATAAAACGACTACTAACAGCCGTTTAAACAATTCTTCTTCGTCCATTAGTTAATTAAACGACCAAGAATAAAAATTGGCAGTTGCCTTTCTTTCGAGTCGCCAAGTTAATTAATTAGGTCCTGTGTCAATATTGACGACCATTATTAATAGTCTTAGTATAATTTATGTACTTGCCCATAGACTGAAAGAGTGCAAAAAATTACTATTGTTGTGACAAACAACCGCACTGTACGATTCTTTGTCGACTGACTTCAATTATACGACAGTAATTAACTCACTAAAGAAATTGACATAGACAAAAATATATTTTTTTATGAATTGTTTTTGCTGGATATAATCTAGATCATTATTTTATTAATATCTCACTGCAGGGCAAAGGCCTTTATCATAAACATTAAGTCATCAATACTATTCATAACCACGATTGCGTTTTGCATTTCAAACCCGAAATAATGTTTTAAAAACTCGAAACAAACACTTGACCCGGAAAATGAGCTCACGACCAAGATAACGGCCAAGATTAACATTATACCTACCCATGAAGTAGCCAAAGTTCAAAACTGTAAATATTCATAAATGAGAAAAATAATTTACAGATGTAAGAAAACCGTATTTCAGTGATTTATACCACGAGTAGTTCGTACTATTGCACAAAGTCATAATTTTCATAACATAGTATAAATCGCACAAGCAACATTCACATTATGAATTGTGTAAGTTAAGTCACATCAGTTATTATTTTCCTACTTATATTAAGGCGTAATACGAAGTGAAATGACAAAATTAAATTGGGAAAGAAATAATGCCCTCTCGTCAACCTCTCGTGAAACGCTTGTGCGCGTGACGTATGCAAAGGTACGTACATGACAGTAGATGGCGCGCGATTCGCCGCAAAACGAGCAAATGTCAACCGGGTCATATAAGGCCTTAAATAAAAACTAAAACCAAAAGTCCCTGATAAGCTTATTTCCAAACAATTCTTCAATCATCAATCCGAACGACTAGAATCGGACAGAAACATCCGTATACAGTTGAGACGTACAAACTAAACGATTTGCTTCATCTTTTTTGATGCGGACTGCGCGGTAGTGGAACTCTCTGCCTGGATCCATCTTCCCTAACCATTATAACTTGGAACTCTTTAAGGGCAGAATAGACGGGATTTTCCTAAGCAAGCACGCTTCATCGTAGACCGCATCGGGCAACTATGTGGTCAAGTGCTGTCAAGATGAAAATGAATTATAAAAAAATCCGTCAATAAAACTGAATCACAAATCTAAGCTTATTAATTTATTATCAAAACAATTCCCCGAGCCGGAACACAATGTCCCCCGAATCACTACATCCGTCAATAAAAGAGATTAATAAAACTACTTAAGAGCTGAATGGACGAGACATTGACCTCCAAACAGGTTTGCGTTAAAAAGACTATCGAAATGGTATGTCCCGTTTCGCATTCTTACCGGCCGGTGAGATCGCGCGTGGACCGATAAAATTACAAACTGTATCTTTATTTGTTTATTTTTCACATTGATATTGCTATTATACTGACTTCATTTGAAGAGGATGTTGTTACTTTTTGCTAATTAAGCTGTATGTCATGTAATTATTAAATACTAGTAGCCGCCTCCGCGGTTTCATCCGCGCGTACTTTCGTTTTTCAAATATCCCCCCTTTCCCCCCATTTCCAGGACTAAAAGTACCCTATGTCATCCGGGGATAGTGTAGCTTTCCATCAGTGAAAGAATTATTCAAATTGGTTCAGTCGTTTCGGAGCCTATTCAATACAAACAAACAATCGATGGATGATGATGACAAGCATGGATTTCGACGCTATTACAAATAGCCTACGTCACTTTCGATTTCATAAACTTTCCCGATACGAAAAAACCTCAATCCATTGTTGCGTTGTAAAGTAAAATAAGGATAAACAAAAACAATCCTGTTATCCCATGAAAACGTAGATAGTTCAATGGCACAATATTTCTTCATTTGTTTTTCTTTATAGCAAAGCACAGATGATGATTGAACTTGAATTCGTGAGTTTCCAAACACCTTTATTAAGAACCACCTCCTTTATATAGAAGTCGGTAAAAATATCTTTTAAGTACAAAACGTACAAAGGAATAGGCTTGAAGACTAAATATTGTTATCTTCATAATATACATAAATTAACATGTCCGTATAGATGTCCTCATATCGCCACTCTGTAATTTATTTTAACATGTTTCCAATTTCGTATCCAAAATTATTCCATTTTTCACAAAAGATGAGGCTTTAATGTGAAGTAAACGTTTTTCATTAATTTTTAGGGTTACGTATTTAGTAAGAAAGTTGAGGTTGATATAACCATATTTTTACTCTTTTTTTTAGATGGCAGACAGGCATCATTGCCTTCTAATATCAGGAAGCATCGCTCAACGTGATGCCACCGTAAAAGCTCCTATAATAACATACATTACACAGAAGATAAGTACACATACGAGTTCAAAGGCCGATCATACACAATATTAGTTACACTGGGAGTTCTGTGTATGAGTGTGTGTGTTGCCAACAAAGTCCCTGACACAGCTTATACTGCGAGAAGAACGACGAAAAACTTCCCCGCAGCGCTAATATTCTGGCAGAGCCTTATGTAGTGAGAGATTTATGAAGACACGTTCAAAATAAAAGAGTGTGCCAAATGAACTTGTAAAATAAAACAAATCATACGGAACCCCATCTAAAATTATTTTCACACTTGACCAGCTTTTTCTTTACTTTTTTACAACCTACCTACCACCTACCAATTTTATATGCACCACGAGTACAAAGAGCAGTGTCTATGCGCTGAGCAAGATAATACCGGCTTGTCTTCGAAGGAGTCAATTTAGTAATGTATCACCCGCAACAGATGACGCGTTTACCATAAATAAGAACTGACTTGGACGCACGGTGTGTGTTCGATTCCCGCACGGTACCAATAAATAGTACTTTGCGTCTGGAAGTTAATTGTAGTCCATTTGGTACTTTCATATTTCTTTGTAGTATATTTGTAACGCCTCGATGGTCTAGTGGTTGAGGTACCGGGCCGAGATCGAGGGGTCCTAGGTTTAATTCCCGGGTCGAGCTAACTTTGTGTAGGTTTTTTCGGACACAGCTCGGGTTTGTGATCACCAACCCGCATTTGACAAGCATGGTGGTTAAGCTAATACCCATCATTGTAATGATAACTTGATTTCAAGGACGGAGGCCTTTGCCCTTCATTGGGACATTAATAGGCTGATCTTTACTTTACTTATCATTGTGGCTTAATCAACTTCGATCTTCATCAATGTATGTATGTTATGTTGTCCTGTAACAATCTGACGTCACCGAATATATAAGAACAACGTGCTTTGCACACTGGATTTAGTCTTTATAATTCCTAACCTCCAACTTTTTTCTCTTCTTTCTATATTGAGACCACGATAGAACAACTCTACTTGTTATTTAAAGACACAAACAGACATCTTCATGGTTCATGCACACAAATGTTTGTACCGTGCGAGGATCGAACCTGCGACCTCTGGTGTAATATCCGACTTCTCGACCATTACACTAAATGGCTCGTCATTTGGAACTAGATATGTCAATAATGTCCAAGGATATTTTTTTTTCTTTGTGATTGAGACACGGAACGTAAAAATACTCCCGCAAGCCTTTTCTTTAGAAATCTGAACTTTTCATCATAATAAAAACTTTTGCCCATTTCGGAAACACTTCATTCTGATTATTATGTTTATGACGATCTTATCTTAATTTTGGGGCCAGGAAATGTGTAACGATGTTTATTGTATCCTTATTACATTATTGCCTCTCTTTTTTATTACTGGAAGTAATATCAGTGAGATTTTATGAAAGTGATATTTACCGCTTCTGTATCTTTAGTATCGAAAAAAAATACCGGAAATAACGCCTATAGAACCATATTTTAAGTTAAAATATTATAGTTCTATTGGCACTCTTTTCGGTTTTCTTCCGGTTTAAAACTGCAATATTAGAGTTTATTAACGCCTCCTTAGGTGAATAGTTTGAGTATCTAAATTAATGGGTTGTTAATTTTTCCTTGTTAGGTTAGGTTGTTTAGTTTTTGTTTAGCTCGGTAAATCTCGCTCGGCGGAAGATCTCCTAGTTCTAACTAACATTGTATCTTTAGACATCCACTACTGGGCGTGGTCTCCCCTAAGTATCTTCAAACCGATCGGTCCACGCTAAACGCACCTGGATTCCCATGATTTTTATGCAATCATCACTTTCTCGGTATGTGACTACCACTTGAGGACCTTTCCGCCCAACGGCCATCACTCCTCCTTGCAGTGCGATCTTATGCACGCCTTTAAATTAAGTTTGAGATTAAATAAATCAGCAATCTATTGAAGGCAGATGCTATGCAGCTAAGTGCATCAGTCGCCTGCATAATGAGCGTGCCGTCACAACGCTCATGCATAAACATCAACGGCTTCATTTGCTAAAATACTGCGTGTAATTCGTAATTGAGACCGACAATACATATTATAATCTTGTTATAATATTATACTACTGCAGATAATAAAATTGAACAGTAAATAATTTTTGGTCATATAAGTTCGCTGCATCACATACATTGATCTGACCCCAAAGTAAGAAGCGTAAGCACTTGTGTACCACAAATATATACTTAAATACAAATAAACATCCAGACACAGAACAAAAGTAAAATCTTCATAACATAAATGTTTGTCCTAGAAGCTACTTCTTTAACCTAATACACCGTTTAACTAATAACGAAAAGTGCTCTTACCCAGCGTTTCCCAAACTGTAAGAAAAGGCACCCTAGTGGTACCGTTTTTAAACGCAAAGGAGCTTAGAGCCCCCTGACAAACGATCATTGCTGCCCATGGAATTCTGCATCGATCGTTTTTATAGGATCTTATGTCGTATTTATCATATCGTGTGACAGTTGGCTGCCAGAAACCCAACTAGTGACCAGTCCTTGGCAGAAGGGGTTGACTTATAACATTAGCTCCCAAGGAAAGATGTTTACGAGAAGTCACCAATCATTAGCGATGTGTGCTATGGTTTGCTCAGGGAATCCACAATCGCAGGCCGAAATGTCGTATTGATTTTTGACTGTGACTGCCAGAAGTTTTTCCGCAAGTTCATATTTATCAGGCTTGAAGATTAAAAAGCTGGGGATTGAATTTCTAAAAGTTTAACAGCCACTATAGGAGAGTGCACGATCGACATTAGCGGGAAGCGGTTAAATACCTATCGGTGATTTAGGGTTAGAAGGTTAATGCGCGATCCGATAAATCGCGTTAATTATTGGTAATTGAGCACAGGTGGGATGCGGAGTTACTGCGACACACGGTAATACGTGAGCTTTGCATACAGGCCTTACCTTGAATTACATTGAGATTATCAAATTAACCCTTAGGTCATCCTGCAGAGATTTCTTCTTTGGTATCATCATTGTAATTACAACATAATTTAATTGTGAGTACAGTTAGAAGCACTACATCCTACCTAGTTCGTCTACCATTCTCAATAAAAGTGAAAATGTAAATGTAAAAATCGGCTATAACACCAGAGGTCGCGGGTTTGATCCCCGCAAGGTACAAACATTTTTGTGTTTTATGCACACATATTGTCTGCTTGTTTGGGTCTGGGTGTTTCTATGTATAAAATGTTTGTATTTACAAAAAAAAGTAATATTTATCCGTTGTCTGGCACCCATAGCACAAGCTAATGCTCATTTTGGGGCTAGATGGGGCTGTGCGAATAATGTCCAGAGATATTTATTAATTTATTTGTAAGATTTTTATAAATAAGAAAGTTACCTATTTAACTGATTATACTTTTCACAAAGGATTATTGTTAAATATCGATAATAATCCTGAAATAATCACGTCATCTAATTCGCATTAAGCCAATGCAGTAATATCGAACATCGTCGAATTACATGTGCATACGTCATAAATCACTGAACATTAAATGAAAAAAGAACCTTATTACAAAAGCAATAAGGTGTTTAGACCGCTTAATGCAAAACTACTTTCTGTCGGCAATTCAACGGATACATGCCGTTCCTCAGACGCAAATCGAGATGTACAGGATGCTGTAATTTGATCGAATAAACCATTCTCAATTGCACCTGGGACTACTGGGAAAAAACGAAACGGATTATAAATCTATTTTACACATTTGATGTAGCTGATATTGAATACAATGTTAGCAATAAAAAGTTGTTTAGGCGAGAGTTTTGCATTGAGGGTTTCTAGCCCTAAGTCACAATCACATTTCAGGCACTTGAAACGATGAGATTTGTTTCGAAAATATGATCTGGCAATAGCATTAAAATCGATTTCCTACGTTTGCCAAAAGCACAGAAGAAGAAGGTTTCAGAGATTTATTCAAATATCGCATGGCAAATTTAAAAAATGCGTGAAGCTAAAAAATCAAAAAAGATTTTTGGTGATAAAAGAAAGCCGTCCCTGGTGCATAAAAAAATCACTAACAAAATAATCGACTGATTGCACAGTGACCAAAATACACCAATTCCCATCATTGTTACAATAACTGATTTTAATCATGAACTTTTTTATTAAAAAGTGTCAATTCGGACACTGTGTCCGAATAAAATGTGTCCGAAACGACAGTTAGTCAAATTTAAATATTCAGAGGCTTTTTCTACACTAATATTATAAAGAGGAAAAAGGCCATCGGGCGTTTTTGACCCGGTATACCTCAAAGTTCGCGAACAGTATTGAAATGTGGTTTGTTTATAAGGTTTAGGGTTACCATTTCACGGAATGTTTTTCTTTTAATCCTAGTGTATGGGAGAAGAAGTTATAAGCAAAACAATTTTACCAATTATTGATTTTCAGTACTAAATAAAGAAAAACTTCCTATACTTTTGATGAATGTGACCCATCCTTTTGGACAGTATTCATGGTATCTAACATACTCCTACTAGTTTCATTAGTGTTCGCGGGTGGGTCATAGGTCCGCACAAAACGCCCGGTTACCTTTGATTGTTTGTTTGCTTGCTTGTTTGTTTGTTTGTATTGAAGACTTAGTCGTCAACTCGCGGACGCAAAACTCGCGGACGTCCGCGAGTTGGCACCTTTCGATTTGAACTACTTTTTTTGTCGTCAACTCGCGGGTCTATATAAAGTACAGTCAAATAAAAACAGGTTGAAACCAAAGGATAATTTACAATGTACTAGGGCAACATGACCTTATTGGAGATGTATTAATTTTTTAAGGATTTTTACGAGTTGATTTCTAAGACGAACCAAGCGTATAGAAGAAAAAAAAAAAGATTTAAAGCTGCAGTATTTATAACCTTGATGAAAAAAAAAATTGCATGACAAATAAATACATCTCCAATAAGGTTATGTTGCCCTATACCAGTATACCCATATAATAATACCAGTATCCGTATTATCAACCTTATTACTAAAGTAATATTACACATTATATACCTACATTAAGAAAAAGTATATATTGCATATTTAGTTGGCCTTATTTTAATAAGGAATTTGTTGTAACGTTTTTGTAGCTGACTATACATTAATACGTCAGATTTCATGATCGCGCGAGTTGACGACGAAAAAAGTAGGTAAAATCGAAAGGTGCCAACTCGCGGATATCCGCAACTTTCGCGTCCGCGAGTTGACGACTAGGTCGTATTGAATACGCTCCGAAACGACTGAACCGATTTGGAAAATTCTTTCCCTGTTGGAAAACTTCACTATCCCCGGGTGACATAGGGTACTTTTGATCCCGGAAATGTGGGGGGAAGGGGGGATATTTGAAAAAAGAAGTTACGCGCGGGTGAAACCGCGGGCGGAAGGCTAGTGTTCTATATTTTTTCTACATACGAGTAAACTTAATGCAGCAACTACCAGCAATTAAGAGAACCTATCCTGTCACTTCTCCACCCGTCACCAAGACAGACTACCCACTGGGAAACACGCCGCGCGGCAATTGTAGCATTAAATACGAGTCTTTTTGCATAATCGAGAATCGCCAGTCTCGATTCTGTGAATCGGTATCGACAAAAAAATGTGTGGCATCGCAAAAACGTGGCGTCTGTCACGCACGAGTAGCCGTGTCTTTGACACCGGACCATGGTCACTGATGCTGAATTGTCGGGAGTCTATTTAAATAAATAGTGAACAACGTCAGAACATCAAACATATTGATTCTAAACACCTGTATTATAAGGATCAACATTTTATACATAATTATTATAATGTCCTCCTAGCCACAAAACATATTATTATACTAAAGTATCCTAGAAGAGTTTCGGCTACGGCGGCCAATCTTTTACGATCAGCCAACTACGCAGGATACATTATAGTGCACAAGTTGGTGCGCAAGCACAGGTGCACTCCCTATTCCGTCTCTCTCCTAACACGGGGGTACAGCTGCCAGTCTGACACGACCGAAGAGAGAGCAGGCGCAGGACCAACGGCTTAACGTGCCTTCCAAATTTTATACATAGAAACACCCAGACCGACACAAACAGATATGTTCCATGCACACAAATGTTTGTACCGTGTGGGGATCGAACCCGCGACCTCTGGTGTAATAGCCGACTTCTCGACCATTACACCAAATGGCTCGTCAAATTATAATCTATTATTTTTGTTAAACTATGCTAGTATATTATTTATAGTATCTTATCTTTTTAGTTAAAACCCGACTCGCTCTTAACCAGTTTTTCTCCTTGTCTAAAATTCTATACAACAAGCCTTAATGTATTGAGCGATCGCGAAGCATCGGTACTCAGGCACTATTGAATTTTATTGGCCCTAAAAATGAATTGTTGACCGATAAAACTTATAACTTCCTTTAGTAGCGTCAGCAGCGGAAAAGGGAGTAAGATAAAACATATAATTACATTCACAAAATGCTCATAAAATAATAATATAATCAATTATCCCTGGGAAACTCCACTCGTCTAAATACTCAAGTGTCAGATTACTGTCTGGAGAGAGGTCAGTGCCAAAGGATTAACTCGTATCGTTCATGCTTGTGGAACAGCTGTGGACCGCGACAGGCAGACGATGACGACACATGCTTCCATATGAAAATAGTAGTATTCTATTAATGCATATTTCCACATGTCGATGCAGTTATTTTAATCGTATAGCGGCATTTAACTACACCTTGAAATAGAAATGGGAATAGTCCTTAAGGGTTTGAAGTAACAGTGTATGAATTAATTGTTATTGTTAGACAATTAAAACAATTGACATGTTTTTACATACATATCGGAAAGGGTCTTGCCCCCATGGAATGTGAATTAGTGGAAAAAATACTAATTACTGGGTAAAATGGGTAATATCGGCATAGAATACTTATTTTTTATTATATCCGTTATCCTTTTTTGTCAGCTTACTCGTAGTTGTAAACCAGCAGAATATGTCAAGTACTTAAATATTTTTTAAGTAGGTCCACGTCTTACTTTATATTTAAAAAAAACTTGAATTAACTAAACCATGTAATTTATTTTTTCAAAACTTCAAAACGCGAAAATGTTACTTGTTTTAAACATGTGAATCACCAATATTAATGTTTGTCATTTGTATAGGACTTTATTTTAATTTATTACAAAACCCCAGCTATGATTTAAATCCGAAACATTTGTATTTTATTCAACCCAGGATCTGAACCCAGGACGCTGAAGTTAAAGCTACCAAACCATATCAATAAACCAACGAGACAGCCCAGAATTAGCAAATTTAAAATTGATGTTATAAAGATAAGATTATATTATTTTATTGCTTTATTTAGATTTTTATGCACAATCAAGAGTACCCACATAAGGCGGACCTAATGCCTATAGGCATTAGGTCCGCCTGGCATTCTCTACCAGTCAACCTTTGGCCCAAGCAGAAAAAAATGGTGGGTAGTGCTAACGGGCAATAGAGAGAGAAAAAAACGAAAAAGAATGAAAATAATGCAGTAAACTCTATAATATTAATAGCTAAATATTTTTATGCGTTATTTAGATTTGCCTTGCCGACTGTACATTGCTACGACGAATTACGACTCTCAAAGTCTATTACCGAGGGTAATACATAAACAAAACTTAATTTTAGGTACCGTAACTCTTCGGTTAAAGTCTGAGACGCCAAGGAGATATACATTCATATTGCGTATCTGCTGGCCCAATAGAGAAGAGATTGTCTACAAAATTACCTAATAAATCAAATAAACAATAACTATAGATACCATTGAAACAGATTTATTTTACTGTTGGTGTAATAGTTTTGACCGCCTCCGTGGAACAGTGGATAAGCCGCTCGGGTATAAAAACCCGGAGGTCGTGGGTTCGATTCCCGCCTTGGGTCTGGTTGGTGGTAGGGCTTTTTCAGAGTCCGACTGGCTAGCTATCACCCCCACAGGTGAAATATGCCGCCATAACAGCTCTGGCTGTGTTTCGGCAATATTAATGTGGGAGCCAGTACACTTGAAATTAAAGGCTCGAAGATCAGATGAGCCTACAGTCTGGCAACACATTGAGCGACGCTTCCTGGTGAAGTGTCCCTCAATGGAATAGGTCGCAGTGGCCGCTTACCATCAGGTGGGATGTATGCCTGTCTGCCAACTGATGTTGTATAAAAAAAAGTTCAGGATACCGTTGTCTGTTGTGAAACCTATTTTTTGTTTCATTCGTTTTCCTTCACTTCACACGCAGTTCCATTTTCTTTTTTCACCAATTCAGACATGCATTGTATTCAGACTGAAGACTGTCGCGGCGAGACTGTACGTAGATAATGCTATATGCAGCACTGGACTCGCGTCCAGCTCGTCAAAGACAGTAAAATTCATGTCAACCATTTTGTGTACTAACATAGCTTGTAAGATTATTGTTACTAACACTATATGGACCCTGTCCGAAATAAACGATTTTTATTTTATTTTTGAAGTGAAAACTTCTTTAGCGGCGTTGTGCACTTTTTTTGTATGGGGAAAAAATGTTAAACTCGTCGTCAGGATTTATGTGTCACGTGACCTGATCGAAAATCCATATAAAATTTGAAGTCCGGACACGTGTTTTCTACAAACTTATCTGTTCCGGTGGCCAAAATTGGAACTACGTGAAATGCAATGCAAAAACGATATTTAATGACAGTTTTAAATAGACAGTAGCGACGCCGCCACCGGAACAGATAGTTTGTCGGTCTATAGACAATAATAGCTTTTTGTTCAATTTGACAGCTCATTCATGCAAAGAAAAGTGCTTCTTATGTACATCAGGAGTAGAGTAAATAATTGTATTAATAAGAACTGATGTTGTTTTATTGAGTTTTATTCCTTTAGCGTAAGGTATATTTTTCTTTGCATAAATGAACTGTCAAGTGTGACCTCTTCTACTATTATAGCCGCAGTGCGGTCGCTTCCTATATGCTTCCTATGCTACAAAGTGACCACAAAAAAGACCTTAATTTGATACCCTGCAAAATTCAAAATTTAATTGCCGTAATAAAACATTTAAAAAGTTTGGAATATCTTTATTCGCCGGAATTATATAACAGTATTTTGTGGAAATTAACATCACTTCTCCGCAGTCTTTGGATCCGCTATGCTGCGGAGCATGCATCAGGTCGTATGAAGTTGGAAATGCTGTCCGATTTCCTGCGACAAGAGGCTCGTTCTCACACACAGTTTGACTTGTTACCCCAAATTCCCAGTGAACATCCTCGAAAGCGACATGTTGATTACTGTAACACCACTCGTGTTATTAACGATTCGGGAGTCTGCGGATTCTGTAAAGGGAATCATTTCTTGGCCGATTGCTCCAAATTCAAAAGTTTATCCGCAGATTCCAGTATGCAATTAGTTGTAAAATCCAAACTTTGTTTTCGTTGTTTAGAAAATAAATAGTTGTCAATCAAAAAAGTATGACATTGACGGTTGTCAATCATTTTATCATCGTTTATTACATGGCGTTTCAGTGTCACAGCAAGGAGTTTCTGATAAGTCTGAAAAAGTTTCTGATTACATTAATTCTGAGAGATAAACTTTTTAATGTAATATAAATTGTCATGTTTGTGTACGATAGCGCAACAAATAAATATTGTATTTTACCACATAAATGATAGTCCTTTTATACCTCTACCAATCAATTAAATCCCTAACCATTCCAAAATACATATCAAAAATGCACAACGTTAATATTCAGGTTTTCACTTCTGCCGGCACTCCCGGAGTGCAACCCGTCGTTTTTTATTTATTTATTGTGGTCAAAATATGATCAATGATTGTCAAAGCCAAAGCTTCGCTTATACGTATAAATCGGCCGAAGTGTCCCGCCCGAGCTATCTATTAGACTCGACAGCCGACACGCTGCGCCCATTTGAGCCTATTACTGTCATAACTTGACGTAAGAATGAAGACACAGCTGTACCTGCGCCTAGGTGTGTTTTCGATGTTATTATGAACTAGATTTTCCGCGTAAAATTAGGCTAATCTGTGCAAGTGTTGTAATCTGTGGGAGTTTCTACTTATACATACACATTAAGTAGAAACTCCCACAGATTACAACACTTTTAACATATTATGTTACCGGCCAAACCCGATTTCAGGACAAACTAGTTTGGTCTAGGCCAAACTGATTTAAGTCAACATAGAGAACATGATATTATTATAGTGAAAACAAAATAAGGTTTTCAGGGTTTAAAAAAATTACCACGGTGTAAATCTTAGTTTCATTATAGCGAGTGGTTAGTAGGGCTTTTTCAGAGTCCGACTGGCTAGCTACCCCCACAGGTGAAACTGCCGCCATAACAGCTCTGGCTGTGTTCCAGCAGTATTAATGTAGGAGCTGGTACCAGTACACTTGAAATCAAAGGCTTTAAGACCAGATGAGCCTACAGTCTGGTAGCACATTGAGCGACGCTTCCTTGTGAAGTGTCCTTCAATGGAATAGGTCGCAGTAACCGCTTACCATCAGGTGAGCTGTGTGCCTGTCTACCAACTGAACTAGTATATAAAAACAACTTATGAACTATAAAGCATGCGGTAATGGTAAGTAACTACCGCCGCTCGTAGACAATACTCGAAATTGTTTCATTCGCCCTTTATTAACAAGTGACGTTAAACGTGTTTTACTCTTAACTGCATCTTTATAAACTACTATATGCGTTGTTTAATTACTAAGATACATATTTCTGTATCAAAAAAGGACGGTACTTTACAAGCGCCAAAGACACTGGCCACATATTAAAATGTAATACAAAACATCTGCAGTAATTTATACTTCGAATTATGTTAATGAACCGCTAATACTCTACAGTCACGGAATATAAATTATACCAATGAAGTCTTATTACGAATACGATACAGTGAATATTTCATTATAGTTCATATGTTGGCTGACTGTACACGCGACACAATTATCGGGAGAATCCTTAATTATGTTAAGTTACGCAAGTTTAAGAAGTTAATTCAGTTAAAAGTATGTGTTTATTTTTGATTCCTGGTATACAAATGCGTGGAATGTAACATGTCAATTTTGAGGACAGAATGCAGTAGGAGAAGAATGCGGAACGTTACTTAGTGTATGCAGAAGACTTCATTGCTATAGAGGTAATGCAGTTGTCAGCAACAGTTCCCATTGGTGTTGTGGGTGTTCATAGTTTTCTGAGTCCCACGGCACCACTACAAAGTCAGCGAGGAAGTATTAAGGAGGGTGTTAGTAGGTAACGCCCCCCTCCCTCCACCTGTGTGATGGTGCGTGATGCGTTTTAGTATGCGCCAAGTTTTTACGTTTTTACCTATCTTACTGAGTTATACAGTTTTAGTTATACTACTAAATACAGAAAGAAAACTGTATAACTCAGTAAAATAGTATTCAAATGGAGAGTGTACCTATTGATAAATGAAGGACCGGCAAAAAACTCAATAGTTACCCGTTTTGATGGTTAAAAAAAAACACAAACAATTCAAAAGAGTAACTATCGGATTTTTGCTTGAAATTTTCGATAGATAAAAAATTAAATTCCAGTCAGTAAAAATGGACGATTTCAGAAGTACATTTTTGAAGCCATTAATAAAGAACAATTTGATTTGGATTTTTATCACAAAAATATGACAACTTATAATATTTTTAATAAAATATATAACACAAAAAATTACTAGGATAGAAAAATAACAAACAAGACATGCTTGAAAATAAATAAGCCATTCGTCCCGGGCAAAGAATGTTACGTACAAAGTTATCAACAGCTGTTAACGTGGGCTTGAATTAACAATTCATATATCGGCCGGAGACCGAGCCCGATTAAAATAACATCAGATCCCGCAAATATGTAAATTACAGCGCCTTGATCAAGCGAGATGGATTAGACTGGTTGGTTTAAGATTTTTATCTGCACGCGTGTGGGTTGTATGCCTCATATGCCTCGGGCATAGTGTACAGAAGACAGTAAGGTTTAACCACAGAGTACGAAAGGCGGCGCGCGCGACCAAGCAGAAGGAACATTGACGTTGCGTCTTCGGGCATTCTCAAACTACATATTTCATCCAGACTATGATCGTGATTTGTTATCTCTGTCTTCTAAGCCATACGCAGCGAGATATGTAAACTAAGTTGGATAACCAACATTGGGTGGCGAGAATCATGGGGAATAAGATTGATTTTCGTGAGACTCATAAGAATGCATTGTTGTGTGAGTGGAGTGAGTGGATTGATGCAAAGATTGTGGAATGAGTTTACATATCTACTTACATAGGGTACCTGAGTTTTTTTCTAATTCCTCCTCTTTTCTTTTCCTTTGAATACTAATTCCTTCGAATAGGCAGCAGTCCCTGATTAATATCGGGCCGGCTGCGTAACTTGCTCGTCAACTTAACTTGCGTAAAACAAAGATACTATAACAATTTTGTACCGTTGTAATTGAAATGATAATGTCAAAAAAATAAACTAACTAACACAACATTCCAGTAGCAAAAACAATTCAAACGTTATTCAAAACCTGTACACACATGCCCTACTCTCATTATATTATTTAAGTTGTGACACCGGTTGAACACCTGACTTCTAGAGTATTGAAGAGTGCTTCTAAAACCCGTATTGGTTGCCTGCTCCTGTTGGCACCCAGTTAGTTCACAGGCATACTTGAATTACGTTAACATAATTGAAAAAAGAATATTTTTTGCTTTGTGTAACTTGATTTATTATCCGACTTCTCGACCATTACTTACACCAAATGGCTCGGCTAGAACGTGCTCTTGGAGGCTTAGGCGAGTTTATATCGCCAATTGCCAGATTATGACTCAGATATTCGTGAACAACGTACGTAACGCCAATCACAAGTTTTGGATCCTGGCCGGGATTTAAAACCAACGACAACAACACTAAAAATGTCGTGCAACAAAGTATTAAAAAGAATTTCCGACAATGAAAACAGGATGCAAAAATTCATCCACAAATTGCTTGCGTGCAAAGACATTGGACATCGCTAAAGGTTCCATAATTGGCCACGACACATGTTCCTTCACTTCCGTGAAATAAAATGCAGTATTTGTGGTCATAATATGCAATATGCGTTATGGTTTCGTCGCATTTTTTCTGTAGTATGCTACTAGAAATTTCTACGCCTCACACTTCGATCGGTTTATAGTAAAACGCACAACAGTGATGAATATCTGTTTGGATCCAAAAAATAAGAACTCATTTTATTTTTTATTGATAGTTTTTTGCTCACTTTTTGGTGAGTATCAACTGCGGTCTATAAATTAAAATTGTTATTTCCTGATCATGGTCACAAAAATGTATCTTTAAAAACGGCGTCCAGGCTCAATCTATTGAAAAAGTGAAATATTAGTACTTTATTCTGCTATTGGCTCGAGCTTCTCTATTATTCATGTCTTAATTTACCCTTAAAATTGTCGTTAATTAATGGGATAGAGCCAGAATACTTTATTGGCTGCCTCAGTCAGTGACGTACTATGACGAGTCTTGAAGCCGCTGTTTACAATTGCGCTTTTCTCTTACATGCAATACACCCTAGAGTTGAAACCAGCTAGTACCTATAGTATATTACTGAAGCCTATAAAAGTCCTATTAGAGTATTTCAGCAAGAACAAAAACAATTTAAATGTGTCACTTAAATCATGTCAACGTCTGAAAGTTTTTATTTCTGTACTGCGTTGTTGACTTTACTGTATTGTTGACTTTTCATATTCATATGTTATCGTGTAGTCTTTTTTTAATTTAAATTTTACTAGAAATGACATTGCCTTTTCCGGCGCATCACTGGTCGTTAAAGACATGGACATTCAAGGTATGTGGCTGTTGTTTTTTTTTGTAATTGTTATAGGCAAAGATAACTCCTGTCAATTGAGAATAAGCTATTAGATATAATAGAAGGTCGGTATAAAAACAATTACAAAACGAGCATCAAAAGGTGTTTACACTGTTTGTTGCTAGCTTTGTTTTAATAATTGTTATTGTTTTACAAGTCTATTGACTTTTCTTTAAAATTATATTACAAGCAGAAAGAATGGATTCTTTATTAAGTGTAATTTTTTATTTTTCGGCCTTAACATATCGAGAAGTCTACATATAAATGTAGAAAAATCTGTAATACGAGATCGCTGGTCTGGTGGTTTAAGTGACACCTCTTAAGGTGCTAAATTTCAATTTTAGGTTTATTTTGTTATTGAAAAAGTTTCTAGGTAGTCTAATGGTTTAAGTACCGAGCCGTGATCTCGAGGTTCTGGCTTTAATTCCTGGGTTTTTTTAAACCACATAAGTTGGCAGACCGACACGCAGCCCACCTGATGGTAAGCGGTCACTGCGGCCTACTCCATTGAGGGATACTACATCAGGAAGTGTCGCTCGCAAAAGTCTCGAATTCTTAGAATACAGCTCGAATTTGAGACCACCAAATCCGAATTTTGCAAACATGGTGATTAAGCCAGTACTGGTCACTTTGATGATGACTTAATTTTACTGATGGAGGCATTTGCCCTGCAGTGGGTCATTCATTAGGCTATTACTATACTTTTTTAAATAGCTGATGTTCATGATTACCAATTCGGGCTGTTAAGTATCTTTTTTTTATACTAGGTCAGTTGGTAGACAGGCACGCAGTCCACCTGATAGTAAGCGGTCACTGCGGCCTATTCCATTTAGGGACACTTCACTAGGAAGTATCGCTCAATGTGCTGTCAGACTGTAGGTTTATGTGATCTTTGAGCCTTTGATTTCAAGTGAAATGGCTGCCGGAACACAGCCGAAACAGTTATGGCGGCAGTTTATACCTGTGGCAGTAGCTATCCAGTCGCACTATAAAAAGCCCTACCACCAACCAGACCCAAGGTGGGAATCGAAACCACGACCTCTATGTTTTTATACCTGAGCGGCTTAGCCACTGTTCCACGGAGGCGGTCAATGTTAACTGTAGTACTTATTTAACTTTCTGTTATCTACGTATGTAACGGTATCTAAGTAATTATAATGATAATTTTATTTATGAAGTCCTTTGCAGTGGCATAAAAGGCTGACACCGTGCTTTAAGTTTATCCAATACACAAAGAGTACACTTGCCTTAGAATCAACGACCTCAATTACAGTTCAGATATTCTGAATCACCTAGCGGGAGACGACTAACAAATGTCGCTTTAGCGTGCAGGACAAAAAGTGAATAAATTGAAGAGGCCTATATTTCAAGAGCATAGGCTACCCACAGGCGACACCGCTCGTACTTAGCATAATCGCTTCAATCAATTACAATTTCAACGACTCAATTATGCCATTTTGTTAACACCAGCCAGCTGCTAGGATAAGATGATAATTTGAGATGAAACCGAAAACCGAAACGTTTGTATGCAGACATTGATACATTTTCATAGACAAAAAATGCCTTGCACTAGGGCAGACGGCACGCGTACCAATATTTTGTGCACGTCACTGATCACGAAATTCATTATGAACTAAGAAATAACGTGTGAAATGAGCATTTTATGACGATCAGGCGCAAGTGATCTTACGATACGGAGTGTTTGGGTGCGCGCCCGGGGTGGGTGCGGAATGAAAAACATTGCAAAATGTAGGTACCTTTTTTGTAGTAAATATAAAGTTTTGATAGTGTTTATCTTTACTAATATTATAAAGAGGAAAGATTTGATTATTTGTTTGTTTGTATTGAATAGGCTCCGAAAATACTGAACCGATTTGAATAATTCTTTCACTGTTTGAAAGCTACACTATCCCCGGTGAACATAGGGTACTTTTTATCCCGGAAATGTGTGGGGAAGAGGGGATATTTGAAAAAGAAATTACTTAATATATTTACTGCGTACTATATAGACTGCGTAAATAGATAGTCAAGATGAATGAAGAAACGTAATAGCAACGACCTTTTCAAAGAATAACAAAGAAAATTTTCATTCCGGCAGTGTCACAGAAAAAGCTAGGAAAATTCGAAACGCTATGTAAAAGAAAAAAAAAACTTTTAATTTACTTTTTATTACTGTCAAACTTTTGTGGCACTATTGCCAGTGCTACTTTAAAATAACAAAATAACCACGAAGGTTACAACAAATTTATAACCAAGCAGGTTAATATGAGTTTTTAAAAATTTAATGCTGGCTAAATTATTCAGAAAAAATCTATAGGTACGCCATTAAAGAAAAAATTTTCAATTTACTTTTTATTGCTGTCAAATTTCAGAAGCACTGTTGCCAGTGCCATTTCAAAATAAAGAAGGTCAACGTCTTTTCAAAACTTTTTGGTAATCCTTTTAAAAAAAAGATTTATTGCTTTTTATTGCTGTCAAATTAATCGTAAATCTGATGCCAGCTACATTGAAAAAACCAAGCAGGTTATTATGCAAATTTTTCATTTGATGCTGGCTAGATTCTTCAGAAAAAAAGTCTAAACGCCTTTAAAGGAAAAAGAAACAATTATTTTCTTTTTATTACTGTCAAAATGGAAATTATGCTGCCTAGCGTTTTTAATGATCCAAAAAGGTTGCATGTTATTTGAAAAGAATTATATGAATGAACCTGCCCTCCTTCTCTACTATGCCCTATACGCCAGTAGTTATAGGATCGCCACTACCTTCGATGGCATCCCATCCGGCCCCGGAGCCTTGTTTCTGGCCCGCAGCCGCCACCTAACGGTCTCGAATTCATCGTCCGACACCGGACCCATTAGACCAAACCTCAGAAGCCTCGTCCCCTCCCGGTATTACGGGAGGCGTAAAGGGTTCTTGATTCGGTAAGAGTGTTTCCAGGACCCTTCTGAGGAGGCCAGGCTCCATAGAGAAAAAAATAATAAAAAAGGGTTGTAGGGGATCCGACCCAGTATAAGCATTCGACGACGATGTCTTCGTTGATTACCTACAATCAGATCCGATACCGATAATTAAGCCTTACCATAGCACATTATACGCCCTGCTAGCCAATCATCAATGCAACATAACCTCCAGAACAGTAATAAATAAAATAAACAAATAACACCAAGGTGTTTGCCGAGCGCACGTCAATGGGCACCTGTGTCCTGTAATTGTCGGCAAAAATGCCAATTGCTGTAGCATTTCGAACAACGTGTTGAGATGACCCTTGTTTTATGCAATGTTTAAACTTGTCTCGAAGCATAGTTTTGTTTAAAGTAAGCTCAGGCAAGAAGCTTCAAAGGCAGCTTTGATGTCTTAAGGCGATTGATGTCGCCAAGTAGCACCCTTATTGAATAAAAAATCATAACAAATACATAGTTTGTACAACTATTTATACACTTTATATGTCAGTAACGTACGTATTGATTACTTTGGCTAACTTGGACCAGCAATTATAAATAATATCCGGATAAAGTGATCAATTTATCACATTGTCTAGTCAATTTGGTTATTATATATAATGACCAGTCATTATATATAATAGCTAATTGATCACTTTGACTGTAACATATACATATTAATACAAAGATTAGGAAATCCTATGTTGCGTTTGTAAAAAAAAGGTTAAAATAATTTTTACGTTATCAAAATAACACTTAAAATGTGTTACTTTTGTTGTAGTTTTCAAAAGTATCTAAAACGGCCGTTTTTGACAATTATGGCCATAAAACAGGGCTTTGAGCCCGTTTCAATGAGGATTCAGGCGACTGGGACTACTATATAACTGGGACCGTGGTCCTAGCCCTCGGCATGCCTGGATGGGTCTGTGAGACCCACCGCAGCAGTTAAACCGTTACAATTCATTGTAATTTGAATTTAGCGCGTAACCGCTCTTAGTAGCTGACCGTAGTGAACTAATTAACGCCCTCCACCCGCCACCTCAGTCCGGGGCGCGCTCCAGTAGAGACAGGACGTGTGTAAAGTGCCCTCGGGTCTCACAGACCCATCCAGGCATACGGCGTGACGATTTCATGTAAGTATTAATTTGTTGCTTTTTGTGATTTTGTGTCTAATTTATTAAAAATAAACATAATATATAATTGGAAACTGGATTTTTTATATAATACGCTAGATTATTATTATTTTGATATTACGAATACGAGTATTAAAGATTTTACGAATTTCATGGGTTGTATTTATGACTTTATAATTATTTTGAATTTAACTTATGGTATCGTATTCTATTATAGTTCAAAATGGCGAGTCACCTACAGGACAGTGATATCATTAAATTGCTACTCGAGGAGGTGGCCGAAGATCATGAAGATGATATTGTATTCAACTCCAGCGACGAAGAGTCTCATGAGGTCACAGGAGACAACCATGAAATCGATTCGGCCGCTTCGGAGGAAGACGTCATGGATGTAGACGCTGATGAGAACTCTTCAGATTCCGAAATGGACGTGCCACTGTCAGAGTTTATTTTGCAGCCATCAGGAAGAACTTACAAAGGTAAAGACGGAACTTTGTGGCACACAATTCCAGCTAGATCAAACGTTCGAACTCGTAGTGAAAACATAGTATCTGGAACACCGGGTGTCAAAGTATTAGCGAGAGGTGCAAAAACTCCTTTAGAGTGTTTCAATCTTTTTGTGAGCGAGTCGATGTTGCTGGAAACATTGGTACATACCAATGTTAGGATCCGAAGAACGAGACATGGTCTGAATACTTCAAATGATTACGCTTATGTAGAAATTTGTATGGATGAGCTGAAGGCTGTCATTGGTCTAATTTACCTTGCGGGACTATATAAATCTAACAGGCAGAATTTACAAGACTTGTGGTCTAATGATGGAACTGGTATTCCAATTTTTGCCATGACAATGAGCTTGAGAAGATTCGTTTTTATTGTCAATCATTTGCGATTTGATGATGTTGATACACGTCAAGAAAGATTGTCACAGGATAGGCTAGCCCCGTTTAGGAAACTGTTCGATGAATTCGTAAGCAGATGCCAACTACACTATACACCCTTTGAAAATTTGACAATCGATGAAGAGCTTGTAGCTTTCCGTGGCCGCTGTAAATTTCGCCAGTATTTGCCAAATAAACCGGCCAAATATGGAATAAAAATATTTGCGCTCGTAGATGCCAAAACATTCTACTCTCTGAATTTGGAGATTTATGCAGGTGAGCAACCAGAGGGGCCTTATAAGGTCAGCAATAAGCCACACGATATAGTTGATCGCCTGGTTGCACCAGTTTCCCAATCAGGAAGGAACATCACGATGGACAATTGGTTTACAGGCTATCCAACGTTTGAACACTTGCTAAATCATCATAAGCTAACCGCTGTCGGTACAATGAAATCAAATAAAGCTTGTATACCTGACAAATTCAAAGCAGGTAAAAGAGAACCGAGCTCATCACTGTTTGGATTTCAAAAAAATATGACTTTGGTATCATACGTCCCAAAACCTAAAAAAAATGTGTTTATGCTGTCATCTCTTCATCATGATAAGGAAATCGATCTTCAGTCAGGCGAGAAGCAAAAACCAGCAGTTATAACATTCTATAACAAAACGAAAAGTGGTGTTGACAACGTTGATAAACTTATTCGATCTTATGATGTATCAAGAAACTCCCGAAGGTGGCCGCTCACGCTGTTCTTCTGGTTGCTAAACTCTGCCGGAATTAATGCAAAAATTATTCAAATGCTCAACTTCCCTGACATCAAAAACAATCGCAGAAGTTTCATCAAAGAGCTGGGATTAGCACTAATAGAATCGCATCTAAAATCAAGACAGAAAAATATTCGCCTTTCTACAGATCTTCACAAACGAATTGCCAACCGTATTGGTCTCCAAGAAGGCCCACCTGTAAAGAAAACAGTTCCAGGTGTAAGGCGTAGATGTTACGTATGTCCATTAAAGAAAGATCGCAAAACACAATACATCTGTGAGATATGCAAGAGCCACGTGTGCTTAGATCATGCAATTTTCCAGTGCGAAAATTGCTTCCATAACAAAGCTCTTGAAAATGATATCGGAAATGAAGAAGACTAATTATTTTAGCTTAAAATATAAGATAACCTATGTGCCTAATGTTCCTTGAAGTCTGATTGAGATCTCTTTTGTTTTAGTTGATTTTGCATGTTTATAAACATAAGATGTTTAATTTTACGTTAAAAAACGAACATAATGTTTAATTAAAAGTTTTATTAAAAATATTGTTGATTCGAACACATGTTTTATTTAAAACCCTAAAGAACATCTTAAATTTTATTTTAAAATCATAAATTTTACTAATTAATATCAATTTGTAGTAAAAAAACTAATTTTAAATTTAGGGTCTCACAGACCCACCAGGCATGCCATGTAACTTTTTTCTACCAGGCATGCCGAGGGCTAGTAACGTAAAAAAATCTTTATCCTCTTTTATACAAACGCAACATAGGATTTCTTAATCTTTGTATTAATTATACGATTGATAATAATTTTTTATTCAATGATCGCCTTAAGAGTACCTATTTTTCTTGCCATTTTAAAATGTTAGTAACCACAAATGGAAATTATGGTTTCGCCTTGGATTAAAAAAGTCAACCTTTATAATGAAGCAATTAATGACTGGGTCGATGGCTTATTTCGTAGTGAACCTGCTCCTTACACTAGGGTTCGTAGGTTCAAATTTATAACACATATTTATGTGAAAATTGGTTTTTGGCCTTTGTCTGGATGAATATATTTGTATACAACATAAATGAATATATTTATAGTACGTACAACACTAATTTGTTCCTGAAACCTACAAGATAAGTGCTCAATTGGCTTAATTTGGAGTCAGATTAATGTTTGTAATGTTGGTCAACATTTATTTTTAAAAAAATAATATAATATAGTTCTGATTCTAGGCTGGTATTAAAATAAACTATATTATACAAGATATTTCCGTGCAAGCAAAGGTGGGGTTATATTTTTTCATACACTACTGTACTAAGTATGTGAAACAATCTAAAAGGCACAAAACCAGCGGCTTTCTGTGGTTTTGCAAATACCAAAATAGTAAAAGAATTAAATAGCAATTCTTATGAAAATTAAAAATTACGTTTTAAAATTATAATTTAATGGCTTCTTAATTTCTTATTAAACTTGTAAACACAGTATTTATTGGCATCATTATTCGTTAAATGGCCCATCAAAGCTGTTGCAGGTGCGATACATACTTGTTCTATTTTTATGAATATTACGTAAATTAGTACGACATTCAAGATAATACAGTTTAACTGACGATTAACGGGTATTTGCTAGCTTCTGCCGATTCGTCTGCATATATAAAATAGGTATGCCTAAAAAAACTTAAATAATTAAATATTTTATTTATTTATTTTATTTTCTTTATTAAGGAAAAATACAGCTGTCTTATAACACATGACATTAACGGTAACTTAAATAACATAATCAGCAATTTAAATTTTCCACTACAATTTAATACATAGATTGTTGTGTAAAGACAAGGCAAAAAAGTCGAATATAATTTTAAGTTATTAATTTATCTAAGGCTAATAATTTTTTTAAAGATGTAATTTTTTTATTAGAAATGTTAAATTATAGTTATCGTCTTGGCATATAGTACTGAATACGCCGCAGGAGTGAAATCTCCGGAATCGTGGGTTTTTTTTACACCTCGTTTCCTATCGTCTTGGCATATAGTACTGAATACGACGCACGAGTGAAATCTCCGGAATCGTGGGATTTTTTTACACCTCGTTTCCTATCGTCTTGGCATATAGTACTGAATACGACGCACGAGTGAAATCTCCGGAATCGTGGGTTTTTTTTACACCTCGTTTCCTATCGTCTTGGCATATAGTACTGAATACGACGCACGAGTGAAATCTCCGGAATCGTGGGTTTTTTTTACACCTCGTTTCCTATCGTCTTGGCATATAGTACTGAATACGACGCACGAGTGAAATCTCCGGAATCGTGGGTTTTTTTTACACCTCGTTTCCTATCGTCTTGGCATATAGTACTGAATACGACGCACGAGTGAAATCTCCGGAATCGTGGGTTTTTTTTACACCTCGTTTCCTATCGTCTTGGCATATAGTACTGAATACGACGCACGAGTGAAATCTCCGGAATCGTGGGTTTTTTTTACACCTCGTTTCCTTAAGTGTCGAGCAACCACCCAATAGGCCAATTATGATCTCAACTATGTTTTGAAGCTATACTTTTAGTTAAAGCCATAATCAGTTGAATGACTGTGTTGCCAAGATCCAATTGGTTTTGTTCCCCTAAGGTAATCAGATGTCAGTCGCTCTAATGTGAAAACTGGACTTGTCAAATCCTAGATCTAAACGCAAAATGAAATAGGCTAATTAATTAATTTTTATTTATTTTATTTTACACTAACCGCCTTCGTGGTACAGTGGTAAGAGCGTTCAGCTCTAATACCCGGAGGTCGTGGGTTCGAATCCCACGGGGAACATCACTTTGTGTGATTGTTTCCAGTTTGGTTAGGACATTACAGGCTTGAATCACCTGAATGTCTGAAAAGGATGATGATTCCGTGCTTCGGAAGGCACGTTAAGCAGTTGGTCCCGACTATGTTCCAAGTAGGTCTGGTTTCCCTTGTAAGGGTTACGGAGGTCAAAAGAGGCAATCGCTCCATTGTAATAACCAGGCTTGTCAAATCTAGGATCATAGTCGAAGCGGACCCTGAGCTCCATACTGGATGCAATCGGGAATGCGCTGGGATGATGATGATGATGATTTATTTTATTTTACACACAATAATAAAAAAGAACATTACGAATAACTCTATAAAATGTACAAAAAGTGAAGCAACGTTTGAAACATCTTGGCCAAAACAGCACTTTTAAGCTTACCTTAACTCTCTTTTTTTTTCAAAAAGTAATGAGATATCATTAATTAGTCTCCATTATTCAGCTTATAAAAACCAAGGGTTCTTTTGTCAATTGAGGCGACGGGACCCTAAAAATTCACAAAGTGCCTCTTTTAACTATCTAGCGATCTACATGTTTTTCTCGCGAGAAAGGGTGACCTATTGAAATATCGTTCGTCCTTTTGAAAATGACAGAACAATAGCGAATAACATTAATTTACAAGTCATAATTGTACAATTTACATCTTCAGTTGTTTCTTTGGGAATTGAAGTAACCTATTCCACATATGGTGGTTATTTACTTTAAAAAACCTTATTCTTATTACAGTTTAGTGTTAAAGAACCAATTACTACTAACTGTAACACTAGTTGTTGTTATTTGTATTATTAATGCACTTGGCCGTTCTCACTTACAGCTCTGTTACTGTCTATTCAAATTAGATTGGTATCCTGGACACAAAATACTTTACTATACTTTTTTTTATACACATCAGTTGGCAGATAGGCACACAGCCCACCTGATGGTAAGCGGTCACTGCGGCCTATTCCATTGAGGGACACTTCACCAGGAAGCGTCGCTCAATGTGATGCCAGACTGAAGCCTAATTTGATCTTCGAGCCATTGATTTTAAGTGTACTGGCTCCCACAATAATACTGCCGGAACACAGCCAGAGCTGTTAAACTACCGTACTCTGTGTTTTTTTACGGCAAACGAGCCAGGAAGCGGTTCGCCTGATGGTAAGCAATCACCGCCTCCCATGGACATCTGCAACACCAGGGGGGTCGCAGAAACGTTGCCGGGAGAGAGTACGCGCGTTCCTTTGGTGAAAAGCTTCTTTTATATCCATTTTTTTTTAAATCACGAATTTGATGCTCAAGCTTAAAATTGTAAGCGGTTCCCATAAGAACGCTCGTAGCACCAGAGGCATCACCCTCGAATCCCCTATAAATTTAAAGGAAGACATAACGTTGGCAGTAAAAAAAAGTTAGCGACGCTTCCCGGTAAAGTGTCCCTCAATGGAAAAGGCCGCAGTGGCGCTCACGATCAAATGGGCTGCGTGCATGTTTACCAACTGATCTAGTATATAAAAATACTAGCTTTCCGCCCGCGGTTACACCCGCGCGTAATTTCTTTTTTCAAATATCCCGCGGGTATAAGACGTTTCCCGTAGGAATTTTATAGCCTATGTCCTAATCCGGGTTATAAACTATAAGTGTACCAAATTTCATCTAAATCCGTTTAGCCGTTTAGGCGTGATTGAGGAACAAACAAACATCCAAACCTCCAAACATCCAAACATCTAAACATCCAAACATCCAGACTTTTGCATTTATAATATTAGTAGGATATCAATTTATTTTGAAATATTGAATTACCCCAACACCAACTATTCAAAAGAATTAAATAATAGGCCTCTTGGCGTTATCAAGGCAATTAAACCTTCGCCTCTTTAGACATAAGAATCCAATGTTAACTTAGCAACTATATAATTACAAACAGCCAGCTACGCAATTATGAAATATATAGAGAAAATAACAGTGATCAACCGTTGAGATATTCAGTAATACCACGTTAAAAATAAGCCTGAACTTTTGATAAGGTAATTATAAATTAATTTACTAGCTTGTGGAAAATAGTTTTAAAACAAATGACTGCAGGCACTGATCTTTTGATTGTGAACCCCTCTGACGGTGTGTGGTAATACATATTTGTACTCGTACATCGAGGAAATATCTACTGGAGATGAAATGTTACATTATAATATTTTTATTAAAAAAATAGTCTATTAATAGTGGCAGCGGCTGCAGCTTTTCTATTGACCTTAACAAAGATCAGATGTCTTGCTATAAATAGAAAAAACACAAATATAATTTTTAATTTTAGATCGGTTGACATCGGGCACGCAGCCATCTGATGGTAAGCGGCCAGTGCGGTCTATTTAATTGACATACACTTCACCAGGGACCCTTAATCAAAAGTGCTTGCTAAAAATCTTTGAAAATAAGAACGTATACTATTAGTCAGACAGATAAATAATTAAATTATTAAAATTAAAAATTGTTTTGTTACTCAATATATCTTTAACATGTTGTGGTGAGACAGCTCCAGAAAGTTATAAAATATACTTGTGTTGGAGTGCCTCGCTCTTGCCTTAGTGCTAATTACATTATTGAGTTAATCGTCTGATTATATTATGAAGTTAATCCATCTAGCCCCGGAAAACCAGACACAATAGAAAATCTATTGTTAAGCGGCACGCGAGTGCCGGTTCGGCTTTGAGTGGTTAAAATCAATATTTTCAAATTACAAATTGTAAATTAAATTCCAGAGTTCAATTAAATAACAGAATTACAAAAAAATTAATTACAAAGTTCTAAATCTTACAAATTACAAAATGACTTAAGTACCTACATTGAATTGAATTACAATATTATAATATTCTGTTTTGCATAAAATTTCATTAAAGTTAAATATGTAAGATAATTTTAGTGGTACAATATAGGCAGTAACTATTGTGTTTGTGGAATGATAATAAACTAAGTATGTTTTATCCAGACCATCTGGATGATTAACGATCTAGCACCATGCGTTTCATGACACATCTTGCCACGTATAGCCTTGTAAGTCGATACGTCACGAGATCCTTAAAATACCAGCGAATTCTTTTCCTATAGGCTGGCAATGCAGCTGTGATGCAAAAGTTATGAGCAGAGGTGATGACCAGAATGTCGCCGACTTGCTCGTTTGCCTCCCTTTAACTCCTCCCTTTAACTCCTCCCTATAACTCCCTCAGTGTGGAGCGGAGTTTACTGATTTAAGTGAAGAATTGACAATTCATTTCGAAGCTATTTAGCTCACATTACAACTCCAATAGACACTTCCTCAATGGCGCAGTATAATGCAGCTTATAGGTTAGGTTTGATGACCAATAGGAATCGCTCAATTTTACGCTATTCAGGCATCACTCATGCGATTGGCTCTAGGAATGGCGAGTGCACGTAAATGAATAACACTACTTAATGATTTTTTAATTAGATAAATTATTAACGACCAAGTGAAAGTTTTATTTAATCGTTCTTTAATAGTCGATAATTCATTCGTCGTACAGAATTCGTATATTAAGCTCAAGAGTTAACTTTTGAGTTATATTGTATTTCTTATAATTATTTTTATCTTCTATAGAGTGATCAACCAATTGGTTACCAATAAAGGTGCAGGACCAACGGCTCAACGTGCTTTTCAAGGCATGGGGACGTTTTACACCATCAACTGGACTCCAGACTGCCACTGATTAATTTTGGAATAGAAAACCACCAACAGGCACCAGGTTTATAACTTATTAAATTATCTTACAAATATTTATCGTACCATTACAAATGGGCAACTTACTAAAGGTCAATCTTGTATTTTTTTATTAAAATGTACACGCCATTTAGTTTCATGTGAATTTAATCTTTGTGACAAATAAAAATGTATAATTTAGCAGAAAATTTTCGTGTATAAGTACCACTATTTTTTTTTTGTTGAACTTTATTCATTTAAAGTTATCGAAATTGAACTTACTTCTTTTTACGAGTTAAAATTTTATGACCTCATAAATAAAAGGTAGCAAACAAGATTAAAATATACGTAATTGTACGGGAAATAAAAATAAATAGCAAACAAAAAAGAATCAGTCATAGTTTTTACTACTGAACCAAACAACATCTGACATTATATTTCAACATAACATTTAGTACTGAAACATGTTATATAATATTGTTTTATAACATGTTATGTTATAATATGATCTGTATGCATCGTAAGATTCCCTAAAATTGTAAAATAAAATAAATTGTAAAAATAGTTTAGTGATCTGTAGTACTCGAAGTTTTAGCAATCAATGTCTAGTCTATGGTTGCACTTTACATAATTATATTCTTTTTTGTAAATATATACAACCATTACTATTATACCTATATTAGATAATTGTTTTTTAAGATTATTTGACGAGCCATTTGGTGGAATGGTCGAGAAGTCGGCTATTACACCAGTGGTCGCGGGTTCGATCCCCGCACGGTACAAACATTTGTGTGCATGAACATGTCTGTTTGTATCGGTCTGGGTGTTTCTATGTTATGTATTTATTTACAAAAAAAAAAAGTACATAAGTAATGTTTATCCGTTGTCTAGCACCCATAGCACAAGCTAATGCTTAGTTTGGGGCTAGATGGCGCTGTGTGAATAATGTCCAGAGATATTTATTTATTTAATATTTCGCCTCGAGTGAGCTAGAGAATTTTTGTTTGTTAAGAAATGAAATTGAAAAGATAAATGCAATTAAAACTTTGACTTTACACCAAATCGGTTGTCTGCTTTTATTTTGACGAAATAATAAAAATTAGTAAATAAAATAAAAATGAAAATAAAAGAACAAACGTTATATTCCGTACTTCTTTATTTGTCTTCGGTAGCGTTCGAACCAATGCCCCCCAGCACATATTCCCGATATCCTGTCTACAAATTTGCAATAATCTTCACTCACTACACACCCTCATTTACGCAAACAAGCGGTAAGTAATTATGAGTCATTTATAATCCGAAACTAATTAGATGCATTAGTTACATGATATATACACACCTTTGCATATAATTGCTCAATTTTGTTAAACAATGTATGGTTAGTTTGAAAAATACCGGTTTCTTTGTGAATTCCGCTTATTGACTTAGGACCCATACTCTTGCCTACCAGTAAAGGGGAACCACTATTAATTTAAAAAAAAACCGACCAAGGGTGTGTTGAACGCAGACCAAGAATTCCGTATCAAATCCTAAAAAATATATTATTATGTATCTATACTAATATCTTTGTATATTATTATTAATTTTATAAAGATGAAAGATTTGTTTACTTCCATTGAATTGGCTCCGAAACTACTGAACCGATTTTAAAAATTGTTTGACTGTTGGGAAGCTACACTTTCTCCTTAAAAAAGTCACGAACACGCGAACACGTGACTTTTCAAGGGCACCTGTCAAATCCATGTATTTGAAATTGGCAAATTTCGCTATCACTATCAAAATGTTACTTTTTCTAGACCCCCTGAGCCCTTACCCATTGTTCCACGGAGGCGGTCAAAATATTGCATAGAGTTTTATGTTTTTCCTTTGAAATATTGAACCCTAAAACATACGCACACATAATCTACATACTGAACGGAATTCTAATGGCATGTAATCGAAGTACTCATTTGTAAAGTTTTGAAAAAGAATTTTTTACACAATATGGTCACGCCGAAGGCACCTGTCAAACATAAAATATAAGTGTATAACTCAGTAATTTTAGTACTAACGTGGGTCATTGCGTCATAATTAAAAATATTGCAATTAATTTTAACGTATAGACATAAGTACGCATTTATGTTTGTACGTTTCCCGTCTTTTAGCAGTATCTGGAAATATTTAAACATACATATTCTGTTTTTTCAAGATTTTTTATGCCATTTTCACTTTGCAGTCAGGCGTGCAGTCTA
Organism: Mecyna flavalis; assembly: GCA_949319885.1. Classification (NCBI taxonomy): domain Eukaryota; kingdom Metazoa; phylum Arthropoda; class Insecta; order Lepidoptera; family Crambidae; genus Mecyna; species Mecyna flavalis. The sequence continues at coordinate 3,074,372 of OX439435.1, read as the reverse complement.
CCTATTGGTAAAAGGCCACTGTGACTTAGTCCAATAAGGCCTCGGCCTCGGATTTCGCGGGCAGCGGCAGTGGCGAGATGTTTTGTATGGAATCCCATAGGCCCGTTCTCGAATACAGCAGGGCGGGAGCGGGAGCGGCAGCGCACGCAGACGCAGTGATGGTTCTGGTTATAAATTGTACAAATAGTACCCGCAATAGTACTCGTATAAATAGTTATAGAGAAATATAAGTAACTAGCGGGCGCCCGCGGTTTCACCCGCGTGGTTCCTGGTGGGAATTGATCAAAATCCTTTCTTAGCGGATGCCTACGTCATAACATCCACCTGCATGCTAAATTTCAGCCCGATCCGTCCAGTGGTTTGGGTTGTGCGTTGATAGATATCTATGTCAGTCAGTCTGTCAGTCAGTCACCTTTGAGTTTTATATATATATTATACTCGTAGATATGTATTTAATTCTAGCTGACCCGGTAAACTTCGTATCACTTTGTCTGACGGGTTACAACAGTTTGTATTTCAATTCAATTCAAATAGCCTTTATTCAGATTTTTTAGAAATAAAACTTAACCTATTGTTGATAATGTTATCCTAAGTTATTTTAAAAATCTGATTGCCCCTTGGCAAAGGCCTCTCCCAACTGCCTCCAAAGGCATCTGTTCTCCGCTGCTAGGGTCCATGCGGTGCCTGCTGTGGCCCTAATTTCATCCGCCCAGCGTTTAGATGGTCTTCCCCGTTTTCTCGCCCGCCCAATAGGGTACCAGTAGTTTGTGTGGGAAAATAAAATTATAGTTTTTAGTATTTTCCTCGCAATTTTTTCATATTTTCTCATCGTTTAAACCTTCTCTGGAATTCCACAAATATTTCAAGACTAAAATTTGTCAAATCGGTTCAGCGGTTCTCGAGTTTTAGCGAGTCTAACGAACAGCAATTAATTTTTTTATATAGGTACTCGTAGATAAGATAACAGTTCTTATAAAGTATCCGGCTTTGTCGGCTTTTATTTTACTATAATCCGGTTATGTAAGAAAACTAACCACACTAAATAACCGATGACATTCCCATTACCACGGCTAAATTTATTAGAGTAAAGATAAAAATACAATTTATTTATGGCTCACTTCACGCAAGCAATTAACAGCTGAACAACGTACTACAACTTAACCAATATTAAAAGAGCATGGTTTCTAATTGCAGATTATTTATTTAGTATTTTTAGTAGTAAATATTTTATTATAAAAAATATTTATTAGAAACTAGCCTTCCGCCCGCGATTTCACCCATGCGCAATTTATTTTTTCAAATATCACCTCCCTTTTGCTTCATATTTCCGGGATCAAAAGTACCCTATGTCACCCGGGGATAGTGTAGCTTTCCAACAGTGAAAAAAATATTTAAATAGGTGCAGTAGTTTCGGAGCCTATTCAATACAAACAAACAAACAATCAAATCTTTCCTCTTTATATTATTAGTGTAGATGTAGATATATGCATAAAAACCAACTACCGATACTCAGTGCAGCTATACCTTCACAAGTAGGCTTCCAATTCAAAGGAAACAATCGCCATACGATACTTAAATTATAGCCAACTGTGTATCTCGCTTTACAGCCTATCAATTGGTCTACTGCCATGCGTTTACAGCCACAGAACATCACTAAAACTGAAATAAAACCACCAATAGTAAACAAATAGTAAGTAGTTTTCGAGCTCCTTCGAGTTTTAAATAAACACTCCGTCCTGTCTCTTTAGGACGCCATAACAATCGTATCCTTTGGGACGAGCCGGTGCCAGCCCATCCCCGAGTACACCGACTTGAGAGGCCACAAGTCGGGGTAGCGCCTAGAGAAGGCCACCCGAGGCAATATTAATGTGGGAGCCAGTGCATTTGAAATCAGAGGCTCGAAGATCAGATACAGTCTGGCAGCACATTGAGCGACGCTTCCTGGTGAAGTGTCCCTCAATGGAATAGGCCGCAGTGGCCGCTTACCATCAGGTGGGCTGCGTGTCTGTTTGCCAACAGATAAGTATAAAAAAAAATATTGACTAGCCCATCCCCGGGTACACCGCCTTGAGAGACCTCAAGTCGGGGTAGCGCCTAGGGAGGGCCAGAGCATTATTCCGAATCCAGTGGTAGACTCTCTAATATAAGAATATTTTGATTTGAATAAAAAAAACAGTTTGTTTTTTATATACCACGAAAGTGACGCTTAATCCTACGGACAAATGGCAGACGGTCGCATAAAGACGCTTGTAACACCAGCCACCTATGTTGTACTAGCTGATTACTCAATTTTTTTTATGAAATAGCACCGTTTTTAACACATTATGTACCGTTACTGCTAGAAAGAGCAGAGTTTATCCAAAGTTTTATTTATTAACCTCCTCCTTCTTATGTTGAAGTCATGACAAACTGATGAGTTATTCTAGCACACATAGTATAGTATAAAATGAAGGAACAAGTCCATGTTTATTCCAGGAAAAAGATCCAGTCCAACTATTTATTTTTATTTATGTACATGTTACGCTCAAAGATCAAAAACGCTCATTGAGCGGAAAAATACTCGTAGCTCACAACGCGTTGTGGTTACAGTATAACATCCAACGTACTGACACACAGAGGAGAATATTTTGAGAGATACATAAGTTAAACAAAAACAACGTCGGAGGCGAAAATCGACTCTGATGGATATAGGTTAGAAGTGGTTATTTTGTTTTAAACCTGAAAAAACCACAACTCGTGAGCTATTTTTCCGCTCAATAAGCATTTTTGCTCTTTGAGCGTAACATACATACTACCACTATAATATAAGTTTTACCAGTGCCTTAAGATTCTTAACAAGGCACAACCGAGTGAAGACATACGCAGAAGCTAGTACGGTTGTTCAATTTCACGCATCTCAGTGTGAGCTAAGATAATGGTTATTTTATGTGAATCGAATTGAGTTACAATGTTACAGTAGGTAATTTATCACCATCTAGGCTAAAATTGTTACGTTTCCGCTTACGAAAACTTAGGGCGAGAGACAATGTAAAGTGCATGACATTTGTGGCAGATGGATGGGTCGCCGTCATGAGTTGTTTTAAAATTGCATTTATTTTAAACCTTATTATCAGACGAGCCACTTGGTGTAATGGTCGAGAAGTCGGTTATTACACCAGAGGTCGCGGGTTCGATTCCCACACGGTACAAACATTTGTGTGCATGAACATGTCTGTTTGTATCGGTCTGGGTGTTTCTATGTATATGTATGTATTTACAAAAAAAAGTATTTAAGTAATGTTTATCCGTATACTATTGTATTTCATCTGGTTTGTGAGAGTGCTGGAGACCTATACACCCCCTAAAAATGCCGCCAACGCATTAGCGATCTCTCTGATGTTGCAGATGTCCATGGGCGGCGGTGATTGCTTACCATCAGGCGACCCGCTGGCTCGTTTGCCGCCTCTGATATAAAAAATAACAAAAAAAAACGAACGTGAAGACACTGTATTTTGGTCCACTGCCATCGTATGAAAGTTCTACGGCCTACACCACGGCAGTAAGATTTCACGCATCTCAACGGACAGGATAATCGATATTTTATGTGAAGCGACTGGAAGTAAATTGTTCATAGTTAATTTATTATTATGACGATTTAGATTGTAACTGGGAGATTTATTTCTCTATTCCAAACAATAATTTATTCAGGGTTTCATTGAAGTATGAATTGTAGCCTGCATGTTATTCTAATGTGTAATGTAAGTTTCTATATACTGTAAAGTTTCATTTATATCAGTTGACTACATAACACAGATGACATAAGTATTAACTTAAATTATAAATTAACTAGTTTTAAGTAGGTACTTTTTTGTAAAAAATTTATTTGAATAAAGATTTAATTATTAATATTTTATTATTATATCATAAAAGTGTCTCAGTAATATATATCTGTTTTCTGTCATTTATTGTGTGTAATTTATTTTTTTGATTTATCAATATCTTTCTTATTTATATCAAAAATATTATACCCACAAAATGACAACACGCAACGATGATTAATATTGGACATTCTCTCAATGGAATAGGCACGGTGTCAGCTTACCATCAGGTGAACCATTATGTCTGCCAACTAAACTTTTACATAAAAAACTATTTATATGCATAAGCAGGCAGTAAAATGAGTGGATTAAATATTATGCAAAAACACTTGTACGTGCTATTAAATAAATATAAGTAAACTCATAAAAAAGGAAAATTTACAGCCTACTAACTTAATACCACATGGTAAATGCCTGTTTCATTGATTTCGAGTAGTAGATAAAATCATAAGTATTGCATTTATCACCTTGATCAATATGTATAATCTGCGTATAACTTCAGGACGACTGCACCAAAGTTCTTTTTGCTATTTGGTAATATCCTAATAATATTATAAATGCGAAAGTCTGGATGTTTAGAGGTTTGGATGTTTGTTACTCAATCACGCCTAAAAGGCTGAACGAATTTAAATGAAATTTGGCACACGTATAGTTTATAACTCTTATTAGGACATAGGCTATAAAGTTACTACGAGAAACGTCTCATTACTGAACTACAGAACCGATTTGAATAATTCTTTCACTGTTGGAAAGCTACACTATCCCCGGTGAACATAGAAAAAAAGAAAGAAATAATTTGTCTCTTAAATTTTCTCCAATAATAAATTTTCTCAAATTTTCTTGCTCTGTCTTTGGGGAGTGTGTCCAACATATTTTTGCAGCCCAGGAATTGAAACTAGGATTTCGGGATTACGTCATATATATTATAATATATATATTTACATTTATTTTAAAAATCTATCCTTCTTTTTCCTTGCGACATTATAGCCTTTTGTCGCTCTTTAGCTGCCAAATTCTTCATAATAAGTATATCTGTAATAAAAATTATGTAGCACTATTACAAAACACTTTCACTTTTTAAAATACGTATTTAAAACATAACATAGATAATTTGAGTAAAAGCGAACCTAAAGGGTATGAAGATTTTTGAGGCTGGCTTACCTACAGCTAGTCTCACCATTTAGATTTTTTTTAACAGAGCGTTCACGTTAAATTCTTTCAAAAATATATCAATACAAACATAAAATGTCATAAGAAAATTAAGCAAACGCTATTTCAAAAAGTAATCAATATAGCGAACGATAAGTAAGGCCAAAATCTTTAATGTCTACTAATTTTTCTCATCACACAGAGATAAATATTGAAAATTGTCATGTTATGATAAAATAACAGAGTTGTATTGAATAAACTAAGAATCATTCTTATTTATTTGTTCAACTGTCTGTTTGTTCTGGATGATTTCGAAAAGGGCTGGACTGAGTTGTACTACAAAAACAAATAGCTGATGTTATATTTAGATTTTAATTTATATTTTACAGCATTCTTGCTGTTTGACCTCAAGTGGCTTCAACAACACTATTTGGTATTTTATTTAGTAATATTGGCTGATTTAAAAGAAAACAGTTAATTTTTTTTTTTTCAAGCATCTTTAGTAAATTGTAAGTAAGAGTTTAATTGTGCAATGATTTAAGTTATCCATCACATTTATGGTTCCCCAAGATACAGGCTAAGCCTAGTTTGGGGACCTCTGTCTAATTAGTCTGTCTAATCTGTTTTCTGAAGAATTGTATTCTGTCTGCGCACTATTATTGTTATTTTTATGTATGTTTCTTTTTTATGCAATAAAGAAAATATAATTAATAATTAAGTTAGGCTAATAATTAAAAATAAAGCATTTAAATTTTCTATAAAATCACATTTCACAGAAAAATCTTCAAGATATTTCTGTTCATATGAAACGTCTCTTTCAAATTGATAAGTAACAAGATCCGTTTTCGCCGCTATCAGATAAGTTTGGTAAAGGTTGACTGGCAGAAGATGCTTTTAGCGTTAAGTCTGCCTAGTGTACCCAATTTTTGTAGTCAATAAAGTTTTTATAAATAAATAAATTCATTTGTCCGACTTAAATTCTATTCTTCCTGTCCCTTTTCAAAAAAATAGCACTGTATAATACTATCTTACAATTTTACGGATAAAATACTACAATGATAACTGAATGCAGCCATTCATTCATGATAATGTATATTTTTGTTTTTATGATTTGTGTCAATTGTAATTTGTCATGTGTATGAAATAAATAAATAAAATAAAATAAAATTCATTAGAACGGGTGCTGAGAAAATTTTCTCAATAAATTTTCAATTTTACTACAGCCACCAGAATATCATAAACATAATATAGATAACGCATCCATTTAAAATAAAATTCAACGCTTTTGTTAAACTCAAGTACCAGTATATCTAGAATTTACTCGTATATCTAAGTAAATAGTAAGTATGAATATAATTGCAACATGTTAATAGCACAGAATTTTTCAAAACTATTAATCACTTTTAGGTTAGGATTTCATTCAATATCTCGTAGAAATTCATTGAGTGAATAATTTTTGAGTGATTAATAAAGTCTGTGTAATATTAGAAAACATTTTATCTTATATTTTAACAATATGTTTGGACTGAAATCTTTAATAATCACGGTACAAGTAAAAGTTCTTTTTCCTGATGGATTGGGCCGTGTTTTGTGCAACACGGTGATTTCGCAATATCAAATGTTTGGATGTGTTTTACAAGACATTATTGAAAACTTCTGATAAACAGACTTTACCAAAATATCTGCCTTTACAAGGCATCTCGATAGTCAATAATTTAATTGTCAAATAAAATGAGATAACAAAGTTTCTGTTTTCATCTCCTAAAACATGACGTTTTCACCTATAACGCAAGATGAGAAATTTTTTAGACAAGAAAATCCACGCGATCTCTCTATAACCTAAAAAAAAATCGCAAAGCTCGTGATAATACAGGAAAGTTATCTGCACTCCTAAAACCCATATTCAAAATGAATCATCAAATAGAAATAATAAAAAGTATGAAAAAAAGTATTTCAAGCACTCACCCCGTCCACTAATCTCGCCGCTACACTCTCACAACACACAGACACAAAAAAAATACAAAAAAGAAATCACCACACTCATTTCGGAACACACTCGGAAACAGCTGTGCGCAAGGACGTTCCAAAAAAAGATGTTCGAATTACATAATAGAGGTCATTGCCCCGAAAAACCGCAGCCCGATCACGTGTTCGATTCGTACTTTATTTTTTCGGGTCTTTCTCGCCTGCAAAAATTTTGGGACTTTATGTACTTCATTCTCGCGCGTTGATGTCTTTTCTTCGCGCACGCGAATGTACTAGGCTCGTTTTGCTAGCGCGTTGAGGTCTTTTGTACCGTGAGGCGGTCCGCTCGCGTTGCGCTCGCGGCGACGAATGAGGAGCCGTAGAACTATTTCAAACATCTTTTCTCTAATCCTTTTCTGTTCACGCGCAAGTGTGCGTGACAAGTGCGGCAAGTGTTAGTGCGGAAGTGGGGTTCTCGAGATTCGCCATTAGCTATGTTATGTTTATCAGAGTAACCTTACCCCCGTCATAACTAGATAGGTATATTTTTTGCAACATCAATCACTGATACAAGCCGTTGTAAGGCAATGTAAGGAAAAGTATTTTCGTTTTTTATTTTTAAAAAATGCGTTTTTATTTCGAGTTGATTGATGAGTCGACGTTTTCTATTTATGATAATATTTAATTGTAAATATGGCTTGATTTCATGGTTTTATTGATGGACCTCTTAACCCTACAGCGGGACATTATAAGTGGCACCACTCATAGACGAATTTTCGACCCCGGAATTGAGCCCTGGACCCCGGAAGTGATCTCGGGGTCATGGGTCCAACATGGGTCATGGGACATGGGAAACTAGCTAGCTAATGTAACTAGCTCCCGTCTAAGGGTTCGCCCGCCTTTCAAATATACCTACACAAATCTTTATTTCCATACTAATGTAGTAATTTAATTGCCCGAAAGATTAAAAAGCATCTATTTTTTAGTTAAGTACCTAATCAGTCTATTAGGTAGGGTATTAGGATAGTAGGTAGGGTAAAAACAATCTGACGTGCAAAAGAATTTAATATGTAAATCAAATTGCTGAATAAATTGTTTCATTTCATTAATTTGCAGGGCAAAGAATGATGGCCTCATTAAAATCAAATTATCGCTACAATGATATATTATAATCTATTATAATCAATGCTGATTTTATCACCACGCTTGCCAAATGCTTATTTGTAATAAAAACCTCAGCTACGTCCAAAAAATTATGAAACAAGTATAGATCCAAAAAATTGTATTATCCCCATTTTCAGGGTGAAAAATTAAAATATCCATTTTGGGACAAAAATAAGTAAGAGGACCTGTCAAACATCTTCGTTTGTTTTCATTTCAGCCAAAATTTTAGCAAAATTCAGTGCGGATTGATTATCTTGAGAGTGACTTGGTGCAAGTAAGACAAGTGCTGCCATCTATGGAACGGATCTGAAAACATTGTATCACTGACAACTAAAGTCTGACTTTTTACAGAAACACTAGCGCGATGGCACATTGGTTGTATAACCCTGCCCTATGCGGCAAGGGTCGTGGGTTCGAATCTTGAGATTAACGTTAATGTGATGGATTTGTATTTTTTCTATGTCTGGTTACTGCTTTTAATATATAATTAAGTATATGGCACCTTAACTGTTTCTGATAGCCATAACACAAGTTTATAAGCTACTTACTTTTGGGGTCAGATCAATGTTTGTGATGTTGTCCAATATTTATATTTATTCAATTAAGTGTTCCGGAAAAATTAATGTGGAAATCTGCTTACGTGCAATGAGGTCGAGAGATCAGAGGAACTTTTAGAATAGATACCCTTCGAAATATAGAAAAAAAAAAACGTTTTGTAATAGCGTGAATAAGTGACAAGCATCGATCCTCTCAATTTTTACATTATTAAATAGTAAGACTAATGACAGTAAAATATTGCAGTGTTCGGGAGACACAGCTTGCAACTTGCTTGTACTGTCCTGTGTAAAAATATGAATAATACATTATGATTAATGTTATGTAGTATAAGACATCAATGCAATGGGTTTATTGAGGAAACGCCCGCGTAGGCATTAAGCTGCGTCCGGCGCGTGGCTCGCCTGATGTTTCAGGAAAGCATTCCGTACTTTAATATACAAGCTTCACACACGTGCTTAGCTTCCATGGCATAGTTTTAGACCTTTTTTTATATATATATTATAGGGGGGCAAACGAGCAAGTGGGTCACCTGATGATAAGTGATCACCGCCGCCCATAGGCACCCGAGATCCCCCTGGGGTCGCAGGCGCGTTGCCCGCCTTTAAGGGTGGTGGATTAGCGGTTAAGTGGACTGTATATTTCTAAGCGGATCAGACTTGGTCTGATGGACAAACAAAATACCAAAGCGAGCTGGTTGCGGTGCGTGCGGGTGCGGCGATAGCAAAAATGGCGGTCGGTTTACCACGTAATTATGATGCGGATGATGCCGGGCTGGGGCGGGAAAAAACGGCAAGGGAGACAGCCCGGGGATTAGGATAGGAAATGCACGTACCTTTCAAAGCTGGATGCGGTGGATTGCCAGGTTCTTCATGTAGGTGCCTCTGGGTCATGCACTCGAAAGCACGTGCGCCGGCGCTGACGCGGAGCAGCTAATTCTTCTCAAAAACACTGTGTTCATATCAGCAACGGCACTTCACTAATACACAAATTACGTGGTAGTCCGAATTTCTTCACCAACTCAATTAATCTTTCGAGCCCCGGATTACCAGACACAATAGAAAATCTATTGTTACGCGGCACCCGAGTGCCGGTTCGGGATTGAGTGGTTAAAACATAATATTCAAGGAGCCATTACGATCATGGCGTCCCGGCGGTGGCTTAGCGAGAAGCGAGTTCGAATGCGACTGTATTGCACCAAACTGACAGCTGACAGCCATTCTTGTGACGTCATTTTTTCCTTCTGTCACCGTACGTGCGGGAAAAGGATGGGAATATGGGAGATGCATCAATTACGTAGATAGACAGATATTAAGCAAGCGCGCGCGGGAAAGATGAACAATCAATTAGCTATTATTTAAATAGGGCGCAACCATTTCCCCCCCGCTTGAAGGGTCACCTTCAAAACAAAACAACAGATTCTGACGAGGTATCAAACTAAACTAAAATCTTAACCTAACGTGGATAGCCTACACTACTAAGGCTTATTAATTAGGTAAGGGACAGAGACGTACAACCGGGCGCAGATACGATCCGGTTGAAGTTCGAACGCGGGCAATGCGTGTAACCCCATTAGAACCTGGGAAAACTTCCTCAATTACCCCTAAAGGCCAATGAAGCGGTGGCGCGTTCTCGATGGTGAGAACCACAACTGTCCCGACAGTGATAGGGTTAGCAGGCGTGTCCCACTTCTGCCGAGACTGCAGAGTATGCAAATAATCAGCCCTCCAACGCTTCCAAAATGATTGGACTAATTTATCTAAAAGCGAATGACGCGACAGAAGATGTAGTCTATCTTCATCAATGTCTCTAACCGGAAGTTACTTTAACGGCGTCAAAGTGAGAAAATGAGCCGGCGTCAAAGCTAAAGGCTCCGATGGATCGCTAGAGAGCGTTCTACAAAGCGGTCTACTGTTCATTACAGCTTCGATTTGCGCAAGCACGGTACTTAATTCTTCGAAACTTAAAATTTGCTCACCAACAACGCGGTACAAATGAGACTTAAGGCTCTTTACATTAGTCTCCCAATTGCCACCAAAATGGCTAGCGGCGGGTGTATTCAATATCCAACTAATACGATTCTCAGATAACATGTGAGCAAACTCAGTGCGATGATATTTTGAACTTAAGAACGCGTGCAACTCGGACAGAGCTCGCTTAGCTCCTATATAATTCGTCCCGTTGTCCGAATAAACATAGGTTACCGGACCACGACGAGACAAAAAACGTTTAAAAGCGCCTAAAAAACTAGCGGTGCTCAAATCTCCCACCAATTCTACATGAACTGCGCGGGTTGTCATACAGACAAATAGGCAGACATAAGCCTTCGTGGAGCGAATTCCACGACCACGAGATACGGTGACCTTGAACGGTCCAGCGTAATCCGTACCTGTGTGTACAAAAGGTTTAGCGGTTGCCACAACTCGGCAAGTGCGATGGTCAGCCATCATTGGAAAGATTGGCTTAGGACGTAAGCGGAAACAAGGGATGCATTTGTGCACCCTGTGACGAATAAGGCTGCGTGCAGAAAGAATCCAATATTTCTGCCGCAGAAGCGACATCAGCAAATCTGGACCAGCGTGACAATTAACCTTATGATAGTAATCGATCAACAATTCGACAATATGATCCTTACGCGGGAGAACAATTGGGTGTTTCTGATCAAACTCCAAATCCGAGTTCCTCAGACGTCCACCCACTCTAATCAAACCGTCAACTAAAAACGGACTAAGGCGTTGAAACGAGCGACTGCAAGTCTTGCCTGCTTGCAAGTCAGCTATTTCTTTAGCAAAATAAAAACGCTGGACTTCCTTAAACACTAACAATTCAGCGTACTCTAAATCGGAAGCGGAAATATAATCACGCGGTGGCAACAATTTAGCGAATCTACAAAGATAAACCACACAACGAAGAAGTTTCGACCAAGACGATAAGCGCTTGGCTAAGCCGATAATGATATAATCTTCGTTATGAGTTGAAGAGACCATTGAAAGTTTCTTCTCCTCAGGCGGTTCCGAAAGCGTTTTAGGGTTAAAAGCGGTGACTGGCCACTCAGAGGGGCGAGATTGTGCCCATGATGGCCCCTTAAACCAAAGCGGGTGTTCGATAATTTGAGCGGGTGTAAGACCTATACACAGAAACATCTGCCGTATGTCGGCAGAGAGCGCGATGCGAAACAAGCGAAAATTAATGATAATACTTAGCAAATTACCCTGTAGGCTCCGACCACTATACAAAAGGTCATTAAGCGAGACAGAAGTGCTCGTCTTAGCACTACCGTTGAGGACCACTCGAAGCTTTGTAGTAAGCTTGTCCTCTCTAACAACACCATGGTGCGGTATAATATATGATGGCGAGACATCTTCAACATTCTCAATATCAGGGGGCGCGGGTGAGAGATAACCCTTTTCCGGGTATTCTCTAATGACAGCATCATAAGCTCCTCTCATCCTGGAGGACGCTTCCAATTTGCGTTCCAAACACATAAAGCGGCTTTCAGCTGACCGCCTCGAGTCGCCGAGAGAACCAACATTACCCTTGAAGGGGAGCGCTACGATATACCTACCACTCTCATCACGGGTAGTCGTGCTACTATAAATCTCTTCACAGATCTTATCATCTGGGCTAAGTATGGGAGGAACGCTCAGCTCCTCCAGTTCGAAAAACTTGCGAACGACCGACTCGAGAGGCTCGACTGCACAGCAACAAGAAACCGTAGTGTGCGATGCAACACTGACGGGAGCGGGACCAACAATAACATAACCCAGCACTGTCTCCAGTGCTAGGGGTGCGGGTGCGGGTGATTGACTGGGGTGGCCTAGTACCTTGTTAGGTAACAAAAGGTGCGGGAAAATCGATGCCCCAATCAACATATCAATATTGCCAGGAGTGGCAAATGTATCATCAGCAAGCGGTAAGTTTTCAAAACTTGACAACAAAGACATATCAACCTCAACAGAGGGCAAGCGGTCGGTCACTTTGTCTACGACCAAAGTGTCCGCATCAAAATAAATATTTCGATTAAATCGCGAAAAGAATTTAATCGTAGCGGTATGCTGTAAGGTTTTACTGGAACCTCCTATTCCCTTTACAATAGTGCGCGTCGAACTATTATTTAATTGTAAATCTAAGCGTTGACAGCATTCGCGGGTTAAAAAGTTACTTTGTGAAGCACTATCCAATAAAACACGAATACAATGTTCCTTACCGCGTGAATCTAAAACAACAACTCGAGCAGTTGCGAGCAACACGGTGGTAGTAGGCACGTGCGAAACCGGTTTATTTATAGAACTGCTGCACATGGCGGCGCTCAACGTCTCGGGCACCGGAACATCAGCTCTCGGCGGAAGAGCCGGGGCGGAAGTAACTGTTCGCGCGGGAGTGACATTATATTTACCTTGGTTATCCAAATGAAGCATTGAGTGATGTTTACCCCCACACTGACGGCATCTACTATTCGAATTGCAACTATTCGCGCGGTGTTTCTCACTAAGGCAATTAAAACAATAATTATTTGATTTCACAAAATCGAAGCGTTCCTTAGTAATCCAATTTTTAAATTTAGGACATTGATACAAATGATCGTGTTTATCTGTACACAAAATGCAACTTGTTTTGTTATCAATACGCGGTGATGCTATGACGTAACTTTGCGTTAGTCTCTGCGATCCCGAGGGCGAAGGCTTAGTGGTGCGCTTCGCCGAGCGATCCGATGTGCCATTATTACTATTATTTAATATACGCATATGATCGCGAATAAAATCTACAAAACTAGCGAACGTAGGTATTTCCGTACCTCGTTTATCCATTTCAAATGACCGGACAGTTTCCGGGTCCATTTTTTTCAAAGCGAGAGATAAAAACAAATAATCCAGCGGATCATCTAATTTCAAATTCTTTAGCGCGGCGACTGATGACACAAAACTGTCAAGAAAATATTCTAAATTACTAGAATTTGCGGTACTAATGGCCTTGCAATCCAATATTTGTTGTAAATAAGCGTTGGCCAATAAACGTTTATCTTCATATTTCTTTTTTAGCGTTTCTAAAATCAACAGGTAGTTTTCGGAGCATGTCGTAATGCCTGTACAAACTGACTGCGCTTTTCCCACGTGTCTACCTAAGAGATAATACAATTTATCTGAATCTGACAAGTTAGGGTTATTGTGTACAGTGCTCTCGAAACAAGAAAAGAAAAGAGGCCAGCTCTTAATGTCACCATTAAATTCAGGTAACTGTATAGGTGGCAACTTAGGCTTACTAATCTTGATATTGCCATCCGACTGCGATGGCATATGAGGTTTAACATCCGTAATCACCAACTCATCAGATATCGATTTGACGTGGCAATACAAATCTTCAAAAGAAAAAAGCGACTGATAAGAGATTACATACTTAGGGTTTAATTGTAATTCTAAAGCGTTAATTTGATCTAACAAACTTGAAAACTGCGAGCGTAAATCATCAACCGTTTTTATTTCTAACAAAAACAATTCTTTAATTTCTTCCTTATCAACATTCTTCCCGTGGTCACTAATTGCTTGCATACGCGAATACATTGCTTCGCCTTTAGCGCGCAGCAACGCTAACTGCATTTTGACATTAGGTGGATCAATAGGTGCCATTTTAAATTAAATGCAATAGGCAATCTATACCTAACAAACAAGTAAACAGAAGCGAGAACGGACACCTGCTAACACTATACCTATCGAGCGGCGCGGGTTTATATACAAGTATATAAACTTGTACTTATAAGTTATAACTATGACCGGACGATACCTGCGTGGTTTACAAACAAATGTTACGAAACAAAATAGGTATCTTGATAAACTATTATGAGCGGAGCGGGTCATTAACCATACAAGTATACCAACCTGTACTTATAGCTATCAACTAAACCGAATGATATCTGCGGGGTTCCAACGTCCTGTTATACCTACTGTACAAACAAATCAATTGACAATAATTAGGTACTTAAATAAACTACTGCGGGCTACTACAATCAATAAAATAGATATAAAAGTACCTAACTAACAGACATAATAATTGCGGGTTAATCAATCAAAAGTTATTATTATGTCGGTCGGCGGTGCGGTTACGAAACAAATAGGTAGGTATACGAATACGAGTATGGAACTGATTTTTCCCTAACAATGTGGGTAAATCGACAATCGTATGGAACGCTAGAACTAATCCTAGATTCTAAATCCGGAACGATTGGACCATAAAATGGATTAGCGGTTAAGTGGACTGTATATTTCTAAGCGGATCAGACTTGGTCTGATGGACAAACAAAATACCAAAGCGAGCTGGTTGCGGTGCGTGCGGGTGCGGCGATAGCAAAAATGGCGGTCGGTTTACCACGTAATTATGATGCGGATGATGCCGGGCTGGGGCGGGAAAAAACGGCAAGGGAGACAGCCCGGGGATTAGGATAGGAAATGCACGTACCTTTCAAAGCTGGATGCGGTGGATTGCCAGGTTCTTCATGTAGGTGCCTCTGGGTCATGCACTCGAAAGCACGTGCGCCGGCGCTGACGCGGAGCAGCTAATTCTTCTCAAAAACACTGTGTTCATATCAGCAACGGCACTTCACTAATACATAAATTACGTGGTAGTCCGAATTTCTTCACCAACTCAATTAAAACATAATATTCAAGGAGCCATTACGATCATGGCGTCCCGGCGGTGGCTTAGCGAGAAGCGAGTTCGAATGCGACTGTATTGCACCAAACTGACAGCTGACAGCCATTCTTGTGACGTCATTTTTTCCTTCTGTCACCGTACGTGCGGGAAAAGGATGGGAATATGGGAGATGCATCAATTACGTAGATAGACAGATATTAAGCAAGCGCGCGCGGGAAAGATGAACAATCAATTAGCTATTATTTAAATAGGGCGCAACCAGGTGGAATATGCTCGCTTCTTGGGGGTTTTCATGTCGTATTGATTTGGAAACACCGCTGCGGGAAGCTGGTTCCACAGAACAGTCTTACGCGGCAAAAAACGTCTGCATGTGTATAAAAATCCCACCTTGATGGGCCATCAGTTTCTCGCGATGGGGGGACTTAGTAGTACGGTAATCTAGGCCTTCACCACACTTGACGGAAATTCCCTCGCGGATCTTCGGCAACGGAACGCCACATCATCATCATCATCTCAGCGTATTCCCGATTGCATTCAGTATGGAGCTCAGGGTCCGCTTCGACTATGATCCTAGATTTGTCAAGCCTGGTTATTATAACGGAGCGGTTTCAGCATCGGAACGCCAATGCAAGTAATTTCATATAAATATTGTCCGCGACGGAGCAATTGATCTTCCGCTATTTATAATTTACATATATGTATTGGCGATCCGTCGCGGAAATTCCGCGACGGAATATCCGTCCAGTATGCCGAAAGCAAGTGGCCAAAGGCGGATGTCGGTACAAACGGTACATAAATCTGTACTAATATTATAGAGAGGAAAGATTTAATTGTTTGTTTGTATTAAATAGGCTCCAAAACTACTAAATCGATTTGAATAATTCTTTTAATGTTGAAAAGCTACACTATCCCCACATAGGGTACTCTTGATTCCGGTAATATGAGGGGAAGGGGGGAACATTTGAAATCTTAGACAACCGAAACAATCCTCTACTTTATCTGCAAAATTATGAAGCAGAAAGACTATAACATTAATAACACAACAACTAATAACATAATTATAACACGAAACAATACATATTTTACCAGCGTAAAATAAAAACGATTATTTTGACAGCGAGATCAGAACTAAACGGGTTTCGAAAGTAAATGTCCAAGCGAAACTTAGATGCATTGATAAGATATACTTCGTAAAGATAGGACCGACCTGCATATTAATATGACCAATACTGCATACTGCATATGCCTGCCATGTTAGTTTGCCCGCCACATTCCAGCCATGCCGATCACCGTAGGCGCATGCCAGCTAGTTTTTATTCCCGTTGACATTTCAAAAAATGCCCCTAATAACCAATTGGCCTCGTAAACAACTGGTGTTATAGAATAATTTAGATTGAACAGCAAAGATACTTATCTAAATTTTTGATCTGATTGTTATCGTTTAGTGAAATTTTACGTTTCGACGTTTAGAGGTGCTTCGTTAATTTCTTGTTTGGACAGAACAGTTTTTATTGTAGCCCATCGGTAGGTGGCGATGTTATTACAATAGCGGGATAGTTCGCTATTTCATTTATTCCTTTTTAATCGGGGCTTTTTTGGTTAAAGTTACATTTAAGATTACGATCCTAGTTAAATTCCTGGAAAAAATGGTCATCCCTTTTCGGAGCCTATTCAAAACAAATTAGCAAAACAATGTTTTTTTTATTATTGCATCTGACTAACCTACATGTTATATTAATTGCAAGCAAAACTTGAAACATTCGAACAAAGTTTCAATTATCTCAAAAGGTACAGTAAAAATATTAATTTCGAAATTGAAATTAAATTGTCAGCTTTTCAATGATTAAACAATTGACATTTGCCTTAATTATTAATTTTGATTTTTTTCCATCAAGCCTCAGGGCGTCCCCTCTCTTTTCATCGTTTATTAATGCATAAGAGTTCATTTGATTGTTATGAGTGAGTCCATTTAATTGCATATGAGTACTGTCGCTTAATGGTCTACGAAGCTGTTCTACGAATGACCTGTTTGCTAGTGATGAAGTCATTATTTCGTTGTTAAAATTGTATTTGCTGCAGTTAAGAAAGTTGCCCTTTAATCAGGCTCGCTCTATTGGGTTTATACAGTAAAGGGATATTGGAATTAACTCATCTTTACAATGATAGGTACTTACGCCAAGTGAGTAACGTCCAAGGATATTTACTATTTATATCATTTATGTATTTTAAAGCTTATTAACAATTCACAAACTCAATGTTTGTGAAT
The DNA here is from genome assembly GCA_949319885.1 of Mecyna flavalis. Lineage (NCBI taxonomy): Eukaryota > Metazoa > Arthropoda > Insecta > Lepidoptera > Crambidae > Mecyna > Mecyna flavalis. Next base: position 3,056,771 of record OX439435.1, on the reverse strand, counting down.
TGTTAATAAGCTTTCTATTTGCGGAATGAACGATGTAGATTGCAGTGACAAGTTATTGGGTTTGGAGCTAGATGGCACTGTGTAAATATTGTACAAATATACTTATTTATTTTTATTTTTTATCAAAATTATGTTTTCTCTGATTCGTTATTAATTTTCATTGTAAATAATTAATAGACTAATAAGTCCTTACTTTATAACTAACCTTAGATTCACAGTTGTTTACGTTACCACTATATACCTACATAATATATCTGTTACACACACACACACACACGCACACATCCGCACGAATACAATCTAACGGATGTGACACTCCCATCGCACCGTCAACAAACAAGCTCAATTACCACGCAACACTCGACCTTACCCCACTGGCATAAGGTTCACGATTTCCTTCGAAGGTAACTAGTGAGTTGAATTGTGGGAAATACGTAAACCAATGATAATTTGTTTTGGGCGATATAATCTTGTAGGAGGGACCCTTAGGTAGTAAGGGGGGCAGATGGCTCAATTGGTTTTTTGCGCTTCAACCTACAATTTCGCTGTAACTTTGAATTCTGCCCAGGACAAATGTTAATGTGATTGGCATTTGTATTTTGTCTGTGTGTTTTCACTTAAATACCTAGTTTTTCCACAATTATTTGTTTTATTTGTTGAAACTAGACACATTGTGAGGGGCCATTTTAAACTATGTTAGTACAAAAAGGTATTATAACTAATTTTAGTGTTTTTGGCAAGCTGGAAGTTAGTCCAGTGCAGTTACACCAAATGGCTGGTCTAACAAAAATAAGTTCTTGACGGTTTTTTTCTAAAAAAATTAAATATCCCTGGCCAATATTCGCCCAGCGCCGAATAGCCTCAAACGAAGTATAGCTTGTAATAATATGGTTCCAGGCGACGGAAAACATTACTTGTACCTATACTTTTTTTTGTAAATAAATACCCAGACCGCTACAGACATGTTAATTTACATAAATGTTTATCTATACCGTACGGAGATCGAACCCGAGACCTCTGAATCTACTTAATCTATACTTCTATACTAATATTATAAAGAGGAAATTTGTTTGTATGTTTGTTTGTTTGAATTGAATAGGCTCCGAAAATACTGAACCGATTTAAATAATTCTTTCACTGTTGGATAGCTACACTATCCCCGTTGAACATAGGGTACTTTTGATCCCGAAAATTTGGGGGGTGTTATGGGTATCAGGAACAACGAAGGTAACACAAATAAACGTAAATACAAATAAACATCCAGTCACAGAACAAACACAAATGTTTATCACATAAGTGTTTGTCCTAGGTGGGATTCGAACCCACGACCCCTGGCGCAAAGGGCAGGGTCACTATGCGCCATCGGGCCAGTCATAGTTGACTTCTTCTAGTCATAATAGCTGACTTCTCGACCATTAATAACATCAAATCGGTTTACAACCCTTTCGTATTGTACGGAAGGCAGCAGATCAACCTACCCTAATCTGTCAAAAAATATCAATTGAAAGAGAACTCTATGTGAAGTGAATAAAGCTGAAAATTGGTTGTAAAAGTTTGACAGAATATGGTAGTCTGATGTGCTGGTGACTGTACACAATAACAATATGATAAACTAGCCTTCCGCCCGCGGCTTCGCCCGCGTGAACTATAGGACGTTATCCCGCGGGAATATCTTTATAAAATGTAGCCTATGTGTTATTCTAATGTATAAGCTATAATATTGTAAAGTTTCATTAAAATCCATCCAGTAGTTTTTGTGTGAAAGAGTAACAAACATACAAACTTTCGCCTTTATAATATTAGTAAGAAAAAATTATTTGTGCCAATAACCGTTACGAAATTTCTTAATGGAGGAGCAATTAAAAGCACCCTTAATCCTGAGGTGACCCCTTGTCTTGTGACAAACAAAAACAGTTACGATTCAATAGTCCTGTAACAAAAACTTTAATCCGATGTCTGAACATCTGTCAACTGTCTAGTCGACTTAGGATTAGCTGTTGGTTAATATACCTATTAAAAGTCAATGTTTTATATCGATAGACAACACAATAGTCTCGCTAAAACTCGAGAACGGCAAAACCGATTTGACTAATTTTAGTCATAAATATTCGTAGAAGTGCAGGGAAGGTTTAAGCGATGAGAAAATACGGAAAATTACGAGGAAAATCCTAAAAACGACAATTTTATTTTCCGGTACAAACTGTTCTTACTTATTATAAAAACGTGTTTTTATTGTAATCCATGTCAGGACACAGTATTAAATATGATCTTAAAGACATCTACAAGGATAGTCAATAGTTAACAAACAACTATTATGTCATTTACTTGACTGATTTGAAAGAAACCAATCACTCAAATTCAAAAGCCGAACTTTTGTATTTGTTCTGTCTGAATGTTTTTTTTAATTAATTAAATTAAAAATTTAAAAACCCCCGACATAAAAATCTAAGTTCCCTCTAAAAAGTAAAAATAAAAAAAAGTCAATCTTAAAGTACCTAAGTATGTATTAATAATTCTAAAAAATACGTCGCGTTGGGGGACCGCTCCAAACTTAATGTAACAATTAAATTACAAAAATAGTATATTACCTAACTAAGCATCGCGGTCTCCAACCCCTCTTTTTGCGTCGGGGGTTAAAAAACGAAAAATTTAATATTTAAATTCGAAACCAGCTACATACATTCACGATTGCCATATATTGGATTTTGGTACCTTCGTTGTTTCTAATACCTATGATCCAAGATCATGTTAACTTTGTATAAGATAAAAAAAAATTGACTTTAAATAAGTTGCTAAATTGTAGAAATTGAGATACTGTACCATATTCATATAGCTTTTCTTTCCATGGAGGCGATAAAAAATATTGTACCCACTATTTCTTAAGATAACCAGCGTACCTACTATGTTTGTCTGCCATCACGCCACATAAAAACTATTGTTTCTTAGGGGAGGAGCCTCGCCACTCCGACGCACGCGCACGGTTCGTTAACTGCCATGATTTATCACCTACCCTGCAGTGTGCAGTGACGCTATCGCCCAGTTGCATTGTAGCGTGCAATGCGTGACGCGTAATGATCATTGCCTGCGAAAAACTGTACGTTCGTCTGAATGTGTGACATTTATGTGTAACTAGCGGCCGCCTGCGGTTTCACCCGCGTGGTTCCCGTTCCCGTGGGAATTGATCAAAATCCTTTCTTTTTTAAGATGTATTCTGCTATTCGGGACGGAAAAAAATCCAACAAATCAAAAACCATGGCAATCGGTCCAGCCGTTCTCGAGTTATAAGTGTTGTAACAAACACGACTTTCTTTTATATATATAGATTACGTGAAATGCAAGATTAATGGCCAGTTTCACCATTGACAGACATGTTATCTCCTTTGTTAATTTTTAAAAAATAAAACAGTTTCATTAGATAGATAAATATTCTTTATTGCACAAAATTACATTAAAAATAAACATGTAACATAATTTAGTGGCATTAGCTAAATGATCACGAACTTACCTGTCAGTGGTGAAACTAGATTTAAATAACAAACGCCTAGATGGTCTAACAGATTAATTACAGGGCTGTGATTTCGGGGTTTAGGGTTCAATTCCCGGGTCGGGCAAAAAGTGTCAGAATTTTATAAAACAGCTTGGGTATATAACCACCATAGTAAAAAATAATGAAGGTGAATTGATGAAGAAACGAACATATGGAAACTAAACTTATGTAGAAAAGTACTGAAAGCAGCATATAGACCTTTTTTCGGAGGGAAATACTTATAAGCACCGTAACCGCAGGATAGCAATCGGAGTGTAGGAATCGGGACCCACTAAACTCCCCCGGTTTTCCCTTCACAATCAATAAAGTCGAGCCATGCTGTACATTAATCTACCCTTATATGTCAAATTCCAACAACTTACCAATTTTTAGCTTAATTTTTAAAACATACATAGATTTCTATGATCCCTTTATATGGGGGCTTCGTCGTTTGACCCCGGTCCCGAATACACCGCGGTGTCAAACGCACAAGGACTCTTTTTGAATTGGCCGTTTGACACCGTTAATAATATCGCGGTTCCAATAGTTTTCTAGACAGATAGACATACTTCTCGTCCCAGTTAATTATTAATCGACACTACAGGTGGAATGCACTAGTAATCTACTTTGAATATATTATTTCTCCACATCACCAACATCACTTAATCACGCAAATGAATAAGAGCATATCAAATAAAAAGCAAAACGTTTATTCATAACTTGGCAATTATAATGTGCTGTCCAATCAATCATATTTCAACTAAAAACTCTTTTGCATTGCATCTACTTCTTCGATATATCCATCTGATCTATTCACAGACATGCAAGAAATTATGTAAAGCAGAAATGGTGCATTCATTTATATTATGTACTAGCCTTCTGCCTTTGGTTTTGTCTGCGTAGAAAAATACGTTATACAGCAGGAATGTGATGTTGTTGCGCGATAAAGAGCAGCTTATGTCACTTTCTAGCACCAGAACTATTCATATTATAGACCGACAAACATATCTGTTCCGGTGGCGGCGTCGCTATGGTCGTTTTAGTGCTGTCATTAAATATCGTTTTTGTATTACAAAAACTGTAGTTCCAATTTTGGCCACCGGAACAGATAAGTTTGTCGATCTACCTCTTTCTTTTGCTCAGCACACACACTCACACATAAGTTTCGGACAATCTCACTGAAGCAGTGTTTCCTGACGGTTACGACTTGAAGACCTTCAAGAAACGAGCGTACTCTTTCTTAAAAGGCCGGCAACGCATCGGCGGTCCCTCTGGTGTTGCAGATGTCCATGGGCGGCGGTGATTGCTTACCATCATCAGGCGAAAAGCAAAAGGAGTCTGTAATTTAATGTTTAGTCAAATGAAGCAAAGAATAACATTCCAAATTGGTTGGTTTGAGTTTCAAAATAATCGCATTAATGCCATATAAGTTTCTGTTACATTTGTCATTATACCATGTAATTTAAAATGATGTAGTAAATAATACTAAATAAGTAATAGTATGTTGCCAACAAAAAAATACCCGTATAAAAATATTAAGATTTCTGTGGGTATATTTAAATTTCTACGATGACACAAACGTAACAGAAAGTAATACTACTGGTTTAGACTAAATGTTATTTATGTGTCAATTATAAAGTAATTATTTATTTTATTGATTAAGTGTGTGTGTAAACATTTCAACTATGCAAAGGACAGCCTTCAAGAAAAAATCTGTAAGTAAACTTTGTAACGAAGCGAAATAAACTTGTAAAATATAAAGGACCAGTTTCACTACTATTTGGTAGTTTCTTGATAATTTAACTGTTAAATTTATTATTTTTATTTATTTATTTATTATTATTACAAACATACAGAAGAAAAATCACGTGGTAAGAAATGTCTTGCAAAACAGTTGACAAGTTTGTCTGTGGGATCTGGAGTCTCAATAGCTTATAAAAAATAATAATAAAAAATGTGGAGTTAAAGATATATCTATATATCAGGTACTGTTTATTTCGACATTTAAAGAAATAGAAAGCAGCGTCATTTTTACTGATAAATAAATAAGGAACTTATTTGACAGCAGTGCATTTGCAACTTGAAAATTAGATACAACTTATTGTATTGTATTTTAGGGACACTTCACCTGAAAACGTCCCTCAATGTGCTGCCAGACTGTAGTGCCAGATCATAAATTGTACCTATATTATGATGATGAGTTCATCAGTAGCTGTAAATATTTTTGCACATAGGTACTATGAATCGTCCTTCCGGCCAAGTCTCACACAACACGAATAAATTAATTTAGCTGATTTAGCGACCTTCCAACGCAACACTCGACCGCTAACCAGAATTTATCACTCACACTTAGTAAATGCTATTTTGTGAAGCCAAATTGTTAATACAATAATTCATATTTAAGTAAATACGTATTATTGTATTAACAATTTGGCTTTACAACGTAATTTATGTAAATACGTGTATTATTAATTTACTGAGCGTTTGACTAACCGCGCTTAGCAAAGTCTAGTTCTTACATTAAATATCTTTTGACATTTTTGCCATCTAGCCCCAAACTAAGGATAGGAGGAATAAGTTTGTACCAGGGATGTTAAAAATCAAATAAAGTCAAATCAAATCAAATTAATGTAATACAAACAGCATAGACAATACATTAAAATTACAGCATAGTTTTTTTTTTTATTGCATTGTGTAACAAGACGAGCAGATCGTACACCTGATGGTAAGCGCCACGTCTGCCCTTAGACAGTTCAGTGCCAAACAGTAACTAAGCATTTACTGTCTGGCACCGCCCTGCACCCGCTACACCGAGACGACAGTTATTAGGTCTCATATACCCAGTAATTTCACTATTTCTTATAGCTTCAGTGCCCTTTCCCCGAAACACAGAAGTGCTTGACACAAGTATTTGTCATTGTGTGAGCGTGGATCCATCTCCGAATTAGAGGCATGCATGACCCATCTGTCAACAAATACCTTAATGATATTTATTTTTTATAATTTTCACTGTTATAAAATAAATATCAATGTATTTTTTAAGAAAATCACGCAAAGATGTCGCGAACACGAAGTTCATGCCCAGTTTCGAACTATAACTGTATGATATGATAATCAAAAAGTCGCTGCGCTTTTTCTAGACTTAAGTTCAGCTTTTGATTTGGTAAATCATGATTTACTTTTAGGGAAACTCTTTCATTATGGCATTCGAGGCAAGACCCTAAAGCTGTTTCAATCTTATTTACAAAACAGGAAAATGTTTGTTGAAATCCAAACAATAAATAAAGAAATGTGTAAGGTCAAGACGAAATCAAATCTTAAAAATATCAAAGTAGGTGTACCACAGGGTTCAATACTTGGCCCAATAATGTTCATAACGTTTGTCAATGATTTGATTAATTTTGTGAATGATAAAAGTAACTGTATTAAATTAGTACTATTTGCAGTAACACGAATGCGGTTGTATCCGCTAAAGACTGGCCTAGCCTAGAGATAATCATATATGAAACACAAATTTTATTGGAAACATGGTTCAATGCAAATGGACTCACTGTAAATACAGCAAAAACTAATTTGATGATATTTCGCACAAACAATAGGGATGATCATAATATTAATATTGTTTTGAATGGTCAAAATGTGAATACTGTAAATGTTACTAAATTTCTGGGTGTTAATATTGACAACTCATTAAACTGGAAAAATGAAATCAGTGAGATTGAAAATAAGATAAGCTCTGCATGTTATGTACTTCGAAGCCTTCGTGATGAACTAGACATTTCGCATTTAAAAGTTATATACCATGCACTTATAGAGTCACGGCTTCGTTATAGTATTTTATTTTGGGGAAGAAGTTTCAAATATAACATTCAGAGGGCGTTCGTTATGCAAAAGAGAGCAATAAGAACCATGGTCCGCATCCGGCAACAAGAGTCTTGTCGTGAGCACTTTAAAACTCTTGGTATACTGACAGTTCCTGGCTTGTACATCTTGGTACTTCTTTCAAACTTTGGCAAAGATATAAATAAATACGAGTCTTTGGAAGAAAGGACCAATAGAGAGAGTACAAGAAGGAAAGATTTTCCAAATAGGATCATTCCGACTAAACTTGTGGTCCGGCATTGCTCTGATTATCAGTCGATTCAGTTGTTCAACAAGCTACCTATCAATTTTAAAGGTCTCATTCACCATAGTAGTTTTAAGAAAAAACTAAAGTATTTTTTGTTGGAAAATTGCTTTTACTCCGTGGAGGAATTCATTGAGAGAAAAAATTCATAAATAATTTATTTAATCCTTATAGCCCCGGATTACTAGACACAATAGAAAATCTATTGTTATGCGGCACCCGAGTGCCGGTTCGGCGTTGAGTGGTTAATCTTGTTGTAATATATTTTGAAAATTATAATTATGTGTTAGTGATTAAATTGTGTTGTACATGATTTTGACGTTTTAAATTTGTATTAAGTTTAATATTGACATTGGTATTTAATTTATTTTGATTTGGTATGAGACTGTATTATTTTATTAACATTGCTATTTTATTTTATTTATGAAAATATTATATTCGACACAATGTATTATTGTTCCTGAATAAATGAATTGAATTGAATTGAACTACCTAAATTGTACTAATAATAGCATGAGTTATGTCAGTTTCTTATGATAATGTTTCAATAGTTCTTTTTATAATTTATCATCGAGACAACAACAAACAAGACAAAACAATGTATAATCGTTTCATTTGAATTAAACATGACTTCATTTCAATAGCAGTATAGTCAAACATTTGACATGACATAAAAACCCGCCCTACAAACTGAATTCATATTATTGTGAACCAACGACTCTTTTCGCGGAAATTCGCTTCATTATCTAAGAATGTGAGGTCTCGGAATATACATGATTCGTTGGGGTAAATTAGTAATTAGGGATTAATGCTCGCTCGCTTTAATAACACGAGAAGTTTATCATACTTCTTAGGGTTCTGGGGGTGACGCAAATTAGGGTTAATTTCATATTGACATGTCTGATTTTGGACATCGCTGGAAGCGGATAGATCTCGCTCGCGGTAATTTGGTAAGTCAACAAGTGTTGTGCGTGTTGATATTTTATTGTGATACAGGCATCCCATAAAGTCGTGTCATAAAGTCATAAATTATATTTATCTACATCCATACCATAATATGTCTATTTTATATTCAGGAACGATGAGCAAACGCCCTACATTTAGATATAAGTATCTGTGGCTGCATTGAAATGTTTACATTTTAGTGTCGGTAACCGATACTTAATTTCGTTCAAATTTCGAACGTCTTCTTTTAAAGTAAAAATTAATAGGTTTTTTCGATTATCGAATTAGTCGATTAGTAATTTTATGTTCCATTCCTATACATTTAATTCGATGCTGAAATTATAACAATCGATTTGAGAATCGAAATCAACTCGAGTCTAGATTGTTTATGGATTTTAAAAACTACAAACGTCAGTCATTATGTCAGTTCTAACTTTTACATACAGATTAAGTTGGTAACTAGGGCGTTTGTTCATCAATCCTGACTATAAAATAGACATTTATCGTATGAATGAAGATAAAGTTATGTATGTGACTGTACATAATTAGTCATTAAAATACTCATGTGATTCTTTTATGAAACGAACGAATTTTAATGACCCTCATTATGCAGCAGTCACATAAATAACTATTGCCTGCTTTTTGCTATGTCGAATTTTTTATTAGCGTATGTTTAGCTTTTATCTTTTATTCCAATTAAAATATCGTATATTTTATTAACACACTGACAACTTTGGCCTCCTATCAAATCGTTTCTAGTTACAGTTGATATTTTAATGAAAATAATTTATGAAATTCTTTATGCTAAGAGTAACTTCCTAGTTTAGTAATTTCTTTTATTCAGGACTAGCGGGCGCCCGCGGTTTCACCCGCGTGGTTCCCGTTCCCGTGGGAATTGATCAATCAATCAATTCAATTTTTCTCGCCGTAAAAACCATACTTGAATTCCAAGGAACATTTAAAAAAAAATTGGACAAATTGGTCCAGGCGTTGTTGAGTTATGCGCTTACCAACACATTTTGCGATTCATTTTTATATTATAGATTTAGTCTTAGTTTTAAAAGTGTATCTTTTCATTTATTTATTGTTCGGTAGAGTAACAGAAAATCATATGTACGTTATATTGGGTTATTTATAATTATATATTCTAATAATAAAGTCTCGACTTTTTGACAATAATCATAATTATCTATATATATAAAACTCAAAGGTGACTGACTGCCTGACTGACATAGATAGATATCAACGCACAGCCTAAACCACTGGACGGATCGGGCTGAAATTTGGCATGCAGGTAGATGTTATGACGTAGGCATCCGCTAAGAAAGGATATCTCGATATTCCCACGGGAACGGGAACCACGCGGGTGAAACCGCGGGCGCCCGAGTAAATTATAAAAATGTTAAATCTAGCAATATCTACAGAACCCGTCACGCCGTTCTGTCACACCCTTCCCCGGTTTTTGCCTCCTATCGGCCGCGGTTCCATATTAATGATGGACAAATATAACGAGCCGGTTGCCACCACTTCCAAGAATTTGATCCTGGTCGACTGCGCGCTTTCCAAGAAACCCGCCGATGGTAGCCAGAACCAGCCGACGTTTACTACTTACTTGCGAGCTGTCTTTCCAGGAATCGAACCCGCTGTTATGTCGAATGTGAGGCGTTATTCCTGGTAGTACCTAATTAGGCGCGAGGGAGGACACAAAAAGGTCCAATACTATAGTTTAAACGTTTAATGTTTCAAATTTAAAATTATAATACGTGTCATTATATGAAAAACATAATAAGTACTAAAAGGCTTAAAAACAGGTGTTTTGTTCTACAACTTCAGTTGGTTGGCACGAAGCTCGTGACAGTAGTGAAGTAGTAGCTACGACCTATTTCATTATCAAACATCACACTAGAAAGATTCGTTCAATACCTGCCAAAGTGGAGTGCTTCATCTTATCTTTGAATCTTCTACATGGCACGTAAAGCCGTTGGTCCTGCTTTTGACATCGTCAGTTGCAGTCGTGTCAAATTGCTGTCCCACCAAGATTTGAGATACTTTAGTACACGAACCGATACACTAATGTTATAAATTCTAAAGTAACTGTGTTCTTCTGAGCTGTATCGCCAATTTTGATAACATTAGACTAGACATTGGGAAAGGACACGGTTTGTTTTTTATCTTGAGTTCAACACCCCAACGACGAACGGATTGTGTGATTTTTGATTTCTGTATATGATAGTCCGAAACTATACAAAAGCCACTGTTTATTTTTCGAAAATTCAGGTGGTGACATTTGTAGTAATGTCGCAGAAGGAGGCAGCGGAGCGGGTGCGCGAGGAGGACCCCCTCGCTGCACCCCTCCGGCGTAGACGGCCAGGCCGGAGAAGGCGAGCTCACTTAGCACGCTTTCTCCGGCCTGAGGGTTGACCTGCGGGCGGGGGTAGCCCCCCAACGCCCGCATTGCACAGGTCGCTCGAGCCAAGTCTGAGGGTCACCTAGTTTCTCGGGTGGCCCTCCCTAGGTGCCACCCTGACTTGAGGCCTCTCAAGTCGGGGTACTCGGGGATGGGCTGGTCAATAGCCATAAGGCTAGCACCGGCTCGTCCTAATCGGGTGTGAAGGAGAAACCGGGGGAGTTTAGTGTGATTCTCTTCCGAGAAAAAAAAAAGGTGGTGACATTTGTGTTTGTCTGGTGTTTGGATGTTAATAATATGTATTTAAGTTTATAAGTACTTGCGGTAAATTAGTTGTTTCTGATACCCTTAATACAGGTGCCTATAACTTACTTTGGGACAAATCAATGTATGTGTTCATTTATTTCAGAGCAACGGGCAGCGTGTGGACAGATTCGTGACGCCTCGCGCCGCGTACGCCGAGATACGCAGACGCAACTCCTGGCTCGTGAACCACGATCACCAGCCTATTGATATCTGGGTAAGGAACAAACGACTACTGGCTACCAAATCAAATTGCCGCTAGTCATGTATCTTGAACAAGTCCTTCAAAGATCTATAATAAGATTCCAAATGACATTATAAAATGCTTAATACAAATAGGTTTAAAAAATCACTGACTTAACTAACTCAATATAATTTTTTTGTTATTCTTAACGTATATATGTATATTCTTTAATTAATGTAATTGGTGTAATACCATGCTAATTAAAGTAAAAATAAATAAATAAATAAATTACATTAGAGAATTTTTTAATGTTAAGTTTTGATAAATATATACATGCTATCACGTTTTGGCTAAACAGTGTTCTTTTTTATTTTGTTTATCATTTATACCGTGTTTAAAGCAAATAAATGAATTATTATTATAAAGATTTCGCCTGTCTGTAGTTCCATGGGAAGGAAGCCATGGGATCCTAGCCAGAAAGACTCCTCGGAGATCCAGATCCGACCAGACAAAAGGATAGAATCCAGCCCGGCCTTTTTTAACCTCTAGAGATTTTTGTTTATGTGTTTGTTGTATGTTTGCATTGGTATCAGGTACGGTATCCATTTTTGAAAGATTTTTAAGTGAACGCTATTTTGAACAATAATCAAATGAAGTAAAACTTTGGTTGCTGATATATCTTTAAAATGCGACACTTCGCTAGTATTCATCTAATGACGTTTTATGTTTGTACTAGCGGGCGCCCGCGGTATCACCCGCGTGGTTCCCGTTCCCGTGGGAATTTATCAAAATCCTTTCTTAGCGGATGCCTACGTCATAACATCTACCTGCATTCCAAATTTCAGCCCGATCCGTCCAGTGGTTTGGGCTGTGCGTTGATAGATATCTATGTCAGTCACTCAGTCAGTCACCTTTGAGTTTTATATATATATATATAGATTGACATTGGGAATCCATTTTTGTAAGAATTTCAAGTGAACGCTATTTGAAAAAATATCAGAAGATTGGACCAAGTAGGTTATCCAGCCTCCGTACAAAATTTTTAAAATTAATATAATCAGAGAATGTAGTAAAGAGACCATTTTAATTATAACATTATCACCCAACAAACACGCAAGCTGCTTAAATTGCTTCTGTACCACCCTGAAGGTTGTATAACAGCCGTTCAAATGGTTTATTATACTTCTTAAGTTGTACAGTAGCGTATTTAAAAGCGCTTTAACAGACGTGCGGTACAATGGTCGTAGAGCGGTAAAATAATCCCCAAAGGAGATACAAAGTCATATTATAGAGTTATTGTACAGGCATTAGATGTAAAGAGGAGGTATAAGTAACTTTTGTAGCGCTCTGAGATCTTGTAGAATGTTTTTGTAGTTAAAGGCGTTAGAACAGAGTTATTAACTTCTTTTGAAACGCCTTAAGTTGTATATTGTATACTTGTATAGGCTTAAGCTGTTGAGTACAGTTAATGACATCCTTTGTAATGCTGTATCTACAGCAGATACATAATACTCTATAGTAGCGCCTAAGTCGTTACAATTAAGAATTGTACAGCAACTTTATGGCAAATAACTGGATAAGGCATGGCAAACACTCCTTATACAGGTAAAAGTGTATAAATTCCACAACTATGGCCATTAAAACGGCTGAAGCCGGACTAGATAGGGGGACTAAATAAAACATTTAATATAATTAAAAGATGTTTCATATATTTTGCAGTTCTGAATTTGGTTCCGATTCTGTCGGCACTTGAGCTCCGGCGTTGTCTGAAAGTATTATATACGTAGGTTCAGATGCTTTCCCGTAGCCCATTGCAGCTGTTGAAATATTTCCACAGTTTTCTTGTAGGACCTGAAAAACACGAATTTGATGCAAAAGTCTCCAGATAATAAGTCAAGTGTAGAAGGGTTTTAAGATTCTGACCACGGACTCCTAAATAAAACGACCTCTATAATAGGGTATCAATTATCCATTGTACAGTCTTGGGTTCTTAAAAGAAGTATTAATTGCTGCTGTACACCTCATAACGTTTAATAGCACGTTAATACCACAATTGTAGAACCCAAAGGTCTAGAACGGCAAATACAAGCGCCATGAATCGGTAGAAAGGTTCTAGTAAACTCTGAAGGCTGTTGTAGCTGAGACGCCATTTAGCTTTTATAAAATTAATTTTCTGAATACTAATTTATAATTTTTAAATCATAAATATGTACAAAAAACCGAACTCACGTAACTATTTTTCATCCATGACACTACAAAAACTACAAACAAAGCCTAAATATCTTTTACAAGCTAAATTCAGAATTCACAATCTATAATTAAATGTATTTTTTATCAAAAAACTGCATATATAGAAGGGCGCGTGAAAATATTAGCTAAAACATATGTATATATTTACAATAAACTGTTACTCGCACTTGTATTTCATACGAATAAAAGGAAAAAACAACACTTGACTTACCTGTTTATTATTTTTAATTAACTTACTGCAATTCACTGTCATATACTTTCCAAATGGCTAATCTTATTAAAATTATAGGTTATGTTTTATAAATTCCTCTGTATCGCCACTGTATATTCAATAAAGAACCGTAAACTTTAAATCGGAGATACAGACGCGGTATAATATGGTGCGAGCGCTACAGTCGTGCTATAATAAGGTGCGAGCGCTACAGTCGTGCTATTACAACTTATTTTAGATACTTAAGCGTATACTATCGCTCGCATACGCCACAGTAGACCCTATAGCCGTACAAAATGGGCCCTTTTGGGGGTACAGCGGTGTTTTAAGCGCTTGTACATATACTGTAGATCTTACTTAAGGAACCCATGCCTTTATTAGTAACTTCTAACCGACCAGTATACGGCTTGTTATAGAGCTTGTGTGCTAGTTGGGCAATCATTAATAATCCATCTGTGTTATTTCAGAATCAAAAATACCTTCAAAAGAAGAACTACACGAGCTACCTAGACGAGGCCTTTGGCCTAGAGCCTCTGAGGGCGCCAGAGAGCCTGCTGGAGCCGCAAGAGGACGTCCAGGCCTGGCCTTGCGTGCCGAGGAAGAAGAGCTACCTGTCTTCCGCTGACAGCATCTTGGACTTGCCTACTTACAGCAATGCTGCTTGTGAGTATAACCCGTATATTTAAAAAAGTCATTGAAATACAATTACTCTTGTAACTCAATGAAAAAAGTAAACCTAAAATGGTTTGACTAATCCGACTTATTAATATAAAAAAATATCTTTCTGTTTGTCTATCTCACAACTAAACTACTGAACCTTTATTGATAAAATTTAGTACAGACATAGACACAGGACATGGGGTACTGTTTATTTCCGGATAGTGCAAAATTTTCATGGGATACCTAACAGAAATAGAAGTATTTTTGTTTGTCATTATTTCACGTTGCAACGAAGCAGCGGATACACGTATTTTTTCTTTTTATGCCTGTCTTGTTTAGTACGTAAACTCCTCCCTTGTTAAGGCAACAGAGGCCCACACACCACCCGGTGTCGGCACGAAACATTTATTTTGCAGATAAAAAAAACTACAGCCACAGCTCGTCCCTCTTCACTTAAACTTTTATTTATATTGTATGTAGGTATGTTAGTCTGTAAGGTATTTATAATATGGGCCTGTAATTCATGTGATTCTGTTGCCTGAAATAAATGACATTATTATTATTTTTATTGTATCTCTCCTACGGAATATCACGGCACATAGGCCGGTCCTTTTGGAAGGCGTACGTGGGGATACAGTTCCAACACGCGGAGGCCCCTTTGAGACACAATTATCTAAAGTGGGATACGTTCACCTAGCGGGTACTGTCTCTGACTTTTATCATGGGAAAGATACAGCCAAAGACAGCACTGGCTAGATGCAGGGACTATTGCAGAGAGAAGGGAAACTAATGCGGGTCTATCATAGAAAAGAAAAATGGTCTGTGGGGTCTATGGTGAGGTAGTTGCGGGACTGGTTTCTGGGATATTGATGAGACACCTGCCATATCAAATGTCTCATCTTGATTATCATGGCAGACGGTGACGCGCCTCCCACTAGATGGGCCCCCGAAAACAGCCACCACTCTAAGCGGCCACTTGGGTCGCGGGCAGCACGGGCGCAACACCGGCGTGGTTGGCTAAGGGTGCCGAGAGTTGTGCACCGGTTTCTGGATCGCGGTAATCCGGTCAGCCGTTCCCGTTATTACGCAGATTGAGCACTTCCACCCTTTCGAGCATATAGCTCTTGCGCTCCACTCTGGACGGCCAACTAAGGCAAGCCAGAGGTGGGGGAGAAGATGGTGAGTTCCCCCGGGAGGTCTCGGGTCCGTGGTGTCGCCACACACCAACAGCTCGCCACAAGCTGCCCTGCGGAGACTAACTGCACTGGTAAACCAGTGGGCGATGGGGTCGTCACATCCCTATTTATTAAAAGGAAAACCGTAGAAGTCAATAAGGCAACGTCGTGCAGAAAGTGACCTCAATTACAAACTATCAGCAGTAATACAGTAGCGAGACAATCTACGCCGAAAATTCCCGCCTTGGGAGGGGCCGTTATCTCGACCACCCTGTTTCTCAACTACAACCTTTGCACAAATGTATTGGCAAATACAACTAACAATCAGTCGAAAACAAGAACGACGCCGATATCCCGAGTGGTACATAACAAGACTAGCCGATAAAACAAACCATAGTAGGAAGAGAACACAGTAGGCCATCGTTAGCATTCGTTTGTGCTATGGGTACACATTATGGGGACAACGGATAAACATTACTTATATTTTTTTTTTTGTAAATACATACATATAGGAACACCCAGACCGATACAAAACAGACATGTTCATGCACACAAATGTTTGTACCGTGCGAGGATCGAACCCCCAACCTCTGGTGTAATAGCCGACTTTTTGACCATTACACCAAATGGCTCGTCATTGCCTACTATACTTGCCTTTCTCAAGCATAGGAACTGAACTGAAGCGATCGGGTTCCAATCGGGATCGGGATCGGGTGACGTGGTCTGAGGCAAAACGAACTGCCCAAGACAGAACGCGATGGCAAAGCTCTGTAGTGTCATACTTGCCTTTCTTAGGATTGTCATTTGTAGCTTTAATTGAGTGCCGAGTAAGTTGTACCGAAAGGCTTTTCGGTACCACTTATGCTACGCGCGTGTCTTGTGCGGTGTTAGGCGGTTACCACACTGCTCCGCGCTCCGCCGCGGTACGCGGGACGACAGATTTAATCATTGTATGCAAGTACCTCAGTTTTTACAGAAAACACGCGCGGCACAACACACTGAAAACGCGCCCGCGGCGGAGCAGTATGGTAACCGCCTTAGCCCCGACTGGCGCACTGAACAATGGGTCGAGATTATGTTTTAGTGTGCGTGCGGCGACGCGATACAATGTCAAAATATACTGCGTGTTATTTTAGTCGTTGTTTTCCCGCAGCAGAATGCTTCACCTTCAGTAGTACTATCGATTTATGCATGTAATTTTTTTTTGTTTTTTTTTTTAATTTTTTTAAAACTTTTTTGATTTTTTTTAAAAAGTTTGATGGTAAAATGAAAGCCAAATGTGAGTAAATAGTAAATAATCATTTTTTTGATAAACGCGAAGGGCAATGACCCCGGCCGTTGACCGTCAGTGACGCAGCTAGTACTATTGGTTCGAGTTTCGTCTATCATAAATCGTAAAACTTTTGATTTCACTTAAAAATAACTTTATTAATCTATTTTACTACTAAGATAGAATCATTTTACTGCGGGAAAACAACGACTAAAATTGCAATAAACCGCGCACGGTGCGTTTGTATGAACATAACATACTTTGAACTCTTTCTACTATGGTTAAAAAGAACCGACATACAGACCGTTTCGCACGTACACACGCGTTATCTGATTATCTTGTTCGATAAGGAATGGGCTGCCCGTAGCCGTTTAAGTTAGGTAGGGCTCAGGAGTTTCTAAATGGTGTAATTGAAACAAAAGCGATTTGATTGGGGATTGTTGCATTGTCGGCTACTCCACCAGTATACAATACATACAATTATGTGCACAGACAGACATCTCTGTTTGTATGACTAGATGAATTTTATATACATAAAATATCACAAAAACAAAATGTAAGTATGGATTGTATTGCATGTATTGTCACTGGATAGTAAGACACGCTTGAGTTACTTTTAAAAACAATTCATTATAATTTTCGTAAGCAATCTATAGTCGGCACCCTCGATTTTTCCTCCTACTTATGTCAGTTCTATTTAACTATTCAATGCTTTTGCGTCCCTATCATAACTTCACACAAACCATCCATCTTTTTACGGTCTCTCTATTAACCTGCCCATCTATTTCATCACTCTTATAATAGGACTAACATGTTTTGCCTTTTCAGATACGCCCATATCGTGCAAATGCTGTACTCCTTAGTTTTTGAATACATAAATTAATACTGGCATCCGCTCATAGATCGCACGCCCTAATCCTTTTAAAAAATCTTTATAAATC
Source organism: Mecyna flavalis (assembly GCA_949319885.1). Lineage (NCBI taxonomy): Eukaryota > Metazoa > Arthropoda > Insecta > Lepidoptera > Crambidae > Mecyna > Mecyna flavalis. The sequence goes on along the minus strand of OX439435.1, from coordinate 3,038,773 downwards.
ATTGATTTCTGTCAGATAATTTACAAAAAAGATTTTGACAGCAGTTGTTTTTAACGTATTTTTTTAATGCCTCGATTATGTTTTGTTTTCTATTGAACGTTGTTATATACTCGTACTATCCGATTCAAATGCTATTAGGATAATACCTTTTGGAATTGAGCGAAAAATGACGTCAACTGCGCCTGTCCGTAACGTTAGCAATAGCAAAGCATTATTTTGTCAGTGTGTGTGTCAGTCATCACTGTCACGTAACGCAACTCCAAAAGGGATTATCCTTTTAGCATTTGAATCAGGTTATTACCCTCTATATACATTGTGTGTCGACAGTATTTTTTGAAGTGAAAACTTCTTTAGCGGCGTTGTGCACTTTTTTTGTATGGGGAAAAAATGTTAAACTCGCGTCAGGATTTATGTGTCACGTGACCTGATCGAAAATCCATATAAAATTTGAAGTCCGGACACGTGTTTTCTACAAACTTATCTGTTCCGGTGGCCAAAATTGGAACTACGTGAAATGCAATGCAAAAACGATATTTAATGACAGTTTTAAATAGACAGTAGCGACGCCGCCACCGGAACAGATAGTTTGTCGTACTATAGACAATAATGGTTTTTTGTTCAATTTGACAGCTCATTTATGCAAAGAAAAGTGCTTCTTATGTACATCAGAAGTAGAGTAAATAATTGTATTAATAAGAACTGATGTTGTTTTATTGAGTTTTATTCCTTTAGCGTAAGGTATATTTTTCTTTGCATAAATGAACTGTCAAGTGTGACCTCTTCTACTATTATAGCCGCAGTGCGGTCACTTCCTATATGCTTCCTATGCTACAAAGTGACCACAAAAAAGACCTTAATTTGATACCCTGCAAAATTCAAAATTTAATTGCCGTAATAAAACATTTAAAAAGTTTGGAATATCTTTATTCGCCGGAATTATATAACAGTATTTTGTGGAAATTAACACCACTTCTCCGCAGTCTTTGGATCCCGTCTATTCCCATTCATCACCACTGGCTTTGTCAATGCTGCGGAGCATGCATCAGGTCGTATGAAGTTGGAAATGCTGTCCGATTTCCTGCGACAAGAGGCTCGTTCTCACACACAGTTTGACTGTTACCCCAAATTCCCAGTGAACATCCTCGAAAGCGACATGTTGATTACTGTAACACCACTCGTGCTATTAACGATTCGGGAGTCTGCGGATTCTGTAAAGGGAATCATTTCTTGGCCGATTGCTCCAAATTCAAAAGTTTATCCGCAGATTCCAGTATGCAATTAGTTGTAAATTCCAAACTTTGTTTTCGTTGTTTAGAAAATAAAATATAGTTGTCAATCAAAAAAGTAAGACATTGACGGTTGTCAATCATTTTATCATCGTTTATTACATGGCGTTTCAGTGTCACAGCAAGGAGTTTCTGATAAATCTGAAAAAGTTTCTGATTACATTAAATCTGAGAGATAAACTTTTTCATGTAATATAAATTGTCATTTTTGTGTACGATAGCGCAACAAATAAATATTGTATTTTACCACATAAATGATAGTACTGTTATACCTCTACCAATCAATTAAATCCCTAACCATTCCAAAATACATATCAAAAATGCACAACGTTAATTAATATTCAGGTTTTCACTTCTGCCGGCACTCCCGGAGTGCAACCCGTCGTTTTTTTTTTAAGTTATAGCATACCTGGGGGTTTCTTAGACAAGATGACATCGCTTCATAGCTGGCGAATTTCGCTAAGTCCAATTTGTATGGATTTGACAGATGCCATAGAAAAGTCACGTGTTGAAAGTATGGGATTTGACATTCGCTATCGCAAATTGAGCTATAACGAACGTCAACGTCATAAATGCCGCTTGTCTAGGGGGGCTGATGGAAAGTGACTATAACGCCGCTCATAGACATCTATTCTAAAAATATTTCTATTTTATTCCATTTTATCAATGGTTTAGTTCCAGAGCTCCTGGACTGGAGCAACGACAACATCCTGGTAGCAGCCCTGGGCAAGAACTACCACAAGTGGAGCTGGCGCACCCAGAGCATGATCAACAAGGGCTTTGCTCGCAACGAGATCCAGTGCTGCAAGTTTGACCCGAGGGGAGAGAATCTTATTGTTAGTAACCATGTGTAGTGTATGTGAATATGATACTTAAAATAACGGTCGTCTCATGCCCACACGCCTCTTACCTGGGTAGCGGCGAGTGGGGGCCTCTCCCTATAAAAGGGCATACAGCCCGCCCGCCGACACACTTCGTTGGTGGACACGGAGCAGGACGGACGTGCGGGTGACGTCAGAGTAGTGAGCCGATATCACGTAATAAGTAAAGAGTACACCATGTTTTCCTTCTTTTTTCAAGCCGAGACGAGCCGTTTAGTGTAATGGTCTAGAAGTCGGCTATCACACCAGAGGTCTCGGGTTCGATCCCCGCACGGTACAAACATTTGTGTGCATTAACATGTCTGTTTGTATCGGTCTGGGTGCTTCTATGTATAATATGTATGTATTTACAAAAAAAAAGTGTATAAGTAATGTTTATCCGTTGTCTGGCACCCATAGCACAAACTAATGCTTATTTTGGGGCTAGATAGCGCTGTGTGAATAATGTCCAGCGATATTTAGACACCATAAACGCAGGCGAGACCTGCGGCCGTGTGTGGGACTCGAAACTAAAGCGTTCCACTACCCACTCAATCCCCTGGTTTCCCTTTCACCCGTTGGTGTTTCCAGCCTTGTGCTACAGTAAATGTGTTGCCATACTAGAAACTGCCTCAGACCCTTTAGGTTTTTTATTTCGAATGTAATGGCCACGGTAATGGCCCAGTGTTGGGCAAATTTTTATTGCAAGAACAATTAATGATTAACAATTAATTAATTGTTAATTGTGACCACAACAACTAACAATTAATCAATTGTAATTGTGAAAAACCACAATTAACAATTGATCAATTGTAATTGTGAAAAATGACAATTAACAATTAATCAATTGTTAACTGTATTAGTAGCAATTAACAAATAATTATTTTTTAATTGTTTTTTTAATTGCAATTAAAAATTACAATTAAAAAACACTGCTGTATAATATAAAGCCGGTAATCGGCATATATAAATATACATTAAACTGCCTCTGTGGTACAGTGGTTAGAGCGTCGGGCTCTAATACCCATTACTGCAACATTGTTATACATAAAAATTAATACAAGTTTTTTTTAATGTAGAAAGAAAGATCTAGAAAAAAAATAGCTGTAGTTACAACCTTTGACCACATTTTTATTCGTCTTAAGTCTAAAATATGTACTTTTAGCTTGATTTTCCTAAATCTTTACTAATTTCATTTTGATACATAAAGTTAATTGTTAGTTTTAATTGTTTTGTAAAACAACTAAAAAAGTTAATTGCAATTAATTTAATTGTGAGTTGCAATTGACACGCGTTAATCAAATTGATTTAATTGCAAGGTGCAATTAAAGTTTAATTGCGATTAATTTTAATTGCAATTAATTTAATTGCAATGGAGAATGTTACTAGGTACGCGAAATAGCTTGTAACTTAGTCACAGTAAAGCCTATGTGAATATAAACACATTATTTTTTGCTTCATTCCAAAATATCAATTAGTTTAGATTTTATAGACATTTGAAAATCCCGTTCGCCGCGCGTCGGCCATGTTGGCGCTGCGTTGAAATGACGTCACAGGTCATACGCTCACGCAGTACGTTGCGCGCTCCGGTAGGGTTCACTACGAAATAACCCTACCGGAGCGCGCAACGTACTGCGTGAGCAGCGTGAGTGTATGACTTATGACGTCACCGCAACGAGCTCTGGCCGGCCGACTTTAAAATTCAATATCTCGGGTGTGTGTAAGTGACATATCGAAATAATTTTTATACACACTTTTTTTATTTCATATGGACTATAAGAAAAAATCGAAACTAGTGAACATTCTCCATTACTTTTTTAGTCAATTGACAAGATGATTGACAAATTAATTGATTAATGCCCAACACTGTAATAGCCACATTAATAGTGCGAGTTGAAGTTAATAAAAATATGTAACAAAAATTACCATTATTTCTACAGTTGGGAACCGATATGAAAATGGTGGAGATACACAACAATCTACACAGTAAATGGGTGATTATGAACTGCTGTCAATGCGTCAAAAACGATGACGTGAATTGCTCCATTACTGCCCTCGATTGGAGCCCTACGGGAAACTCGTTCGTGACGTAAGTACATCCGTTTTGACATGACATCATGCCTAAGTGGCAGAAGCAATTAAATTCAGGACTACTGCGTCACCGAGATCCAGCTGCCTTCTGTTTTTTTTTGTTTTTTCGCTGGTACCATGTCTCGTGGTTTTTGGGTGAAGGCAGAGTTATCTTAGCCGATGTTAAAATTAAACGCTACCGTGAAGTAAAGTACTGCAAGCGCCATCTACTGGGCTAGAGGGAACTAAGTAGTAGGCGTGCTTTGGCATTCTACATAGGCTGTGTGCGCGGCATGATGGTGTCATTCGACCGCAACGCCCACGTCACCAGCTGAAGGCGGATCAAACACTACCGCGAAGTAAAGCTGTAGTATCAGCGCCATCTATTGTTGCTAGATGGAACTAAGTAGTAGGCTTGTTTTTCCGTTCCATTATAAAGGATATATAGACTATCTCACAGACGTCACAATGGTCTAGTCGTTTAAGTACCGGGTCGAGATCTCGGGGTCCTGGGTTGAATTCCCGGGTCGAGCTTTGCGTAAGTTTTTTCGGACACATCCAGGACCCACCATTGTAACGATAACATGATTTCAAGGATGGAGGCCTTTGCCCAGCAGTGGGGCATTAATAGACTGATACTTTACTCACAGAGGCTGTGTGCGCGGCATGATGATGTCATTCGACAACCACGCTCGCATCATCAGCTGGAGGCGGGTCATCCGCGGCGCGATTCTGGTGGTCAGGGTGTCTCCTGACGCCCGGTACGTGGCGGCGACTGCTGTCAGCTCGCCAGTGGTCATGGTGCTGACGTGGCCCGGACTTGAGCACGTGTCGAGTCTCAACTCGGATTGGACGGTTAAGGTAATTTATACAAATTATAAAGGAAATAGAACTTCTGTCCGAAAGTAAAGATTGCTATGGGTAATTTTTTGATTGTTATCACTTATATCCGGCCATCATGAGAAACAAAACTTCAATTGTGGACATCTTGCCACTTTTATTAGTTGTAAAATGGATATCAGTGATTTCATTATGAATTTTCTTTAAATTAAGTGCATATCGTAATTTAGAAGTTGCGTTGATTTAATTTTTATCAAATTTCATCACAATCGATTCATAGAAACTGAAGGGTGAAAGCGTAACAGACAAACGGACAGACAGTCAGACTTTCGCATGTATAAATCATCAGTAGCTAAAATTACCAAGTAAACTATATCTATCTACGTGTTTACTTAGTCGCAAAATGTTTTCCTCAAACAGAACCCAAACCACCTTAATAAATTAATCACAAAGACATATAACAGTATCAATACTTGTTAATACCAGTCTCAAGCCTCGATTGAATCATTCTCTGTCCGAATGAAACGACCCATCACGGACCAATGAAAAGGTTGTAAATCATTAGGTGACAGTGGCGCCGCACCGGTCAGCGGAATCGGACGTAATTATATCTTAGAAGTTGGTATGAGGCTAGGTCAGTTTTTGTTGCGTTAACTTCTGATGTCGATAAATCAATGGTAATAGTTATTTTAACCGACAATCCTAACAGTAATCAAGAGTACACTAAGAACAATGCCCACGAGCCATACAACTTTTGGCCAACTGTGGACAGTAAAATAAATAAAAACTGAATTTTGCAATAAATAACTTTTTAATTAATTAAATTTTTGGTATTTACTAGAAGTCCGCCAGCTCTTTTATTATTTTTATGATTTAAATAAATTGTGCAATGAATATTATCATTTCCGCAGCACAAAATGACGTATATGTACGGTCAACAGCACATCACGGTTAAAACTTGCAGTTCGATAATAGCACTTATGCCCCTGACATAAGAGTGGTACAAAGTGTTACGTCTGACGTGCTCTTGACTGTACTATTATTTTCGTTGAGTGACTGATATTGTCAGTCAATAGTCATCATGAAATGACATTCGCTTTTGATTTCCTCCATAGACCACCGTAGACAGAGAAAACTATTTCCTCGTATTTTGACAACTAGCGAATGACACTTCATGATGAAGATAGATTGACTGTCATAATGTCAATGACAAAAATAATTGCCAGTGTTGAATTTTGAATAAATGGAATATAATACAGATTATCGATATAGATCGTGATATTAATAATTAAAAGTAATTATTTTTATTACAGTTTTAGAAAAAGCTTTAAGGTTATTTTTGTAATAAATAAGTAATTACATTAATAAAATGTAACAATGATTATTGCAGTTGCTTAATAATTATAAAGAGTAAAAAAAAGTTCAATCGAATAACAGGATTGACTCGATTACGAAATCGATTGTAATGTTAGATACTGACAACATTTTCTAAGGCGGAAGTGATTTATTAATTACACAATTTATTAAAATCATAAAAATAATTAAAGATCTGGCGGACTTATAGTAACTTTCAAAAATCAAATTAATTTAAAAGTAATTTATTGCAAAATTCAGATTTTATTTATTTTACTGTCCACGGGTTGGCCAAAAATGGGCATTGTTCTTTAATTAATTAAAAAGTTATTTATTGCAAAATTCCATTGATAGTGTATTTAAAAAAGAGGTAGATACGGCACTAGGTGTCCGTTCATATGACAAAAAACGAATGACAAATTTTCATTTGAAAAACAACGTTTGACAAAATTATACTTGATAGATTTATGATTTTACAAACTTTTGTTTGATAAACTACGCATTAGACAATATATTTAAAAGAAAAAAACTTATTATGCAAAAACATTAATTTACAAATTGATTATTTTTTAAACATGTTACTTGGAAAAACAACGTAAGGCATAAAAACATTTGACAAAATGCATTGCTGTATAAAAATAACATATTTAAGTACACGTTATGTCGAATATTTTACTTTAAGCACGGAATCATATTAGTTATTTAAGTGTAGGGTCAACTGAAAAAATGGCTGGTTAGGTTAGGTTAGAACTGCGACCACAAGTGCGCCAGAACAAGTTCAGGCAGTGTGTATTTTTTTAAGGACTTAAGTTTCTATGGTATTAGTATTAGTCGTAATACAAAATTATTACTTGCCTATAAATAATGTCCAAGATGAAAATTGCAACCATGCAATTTAGTATTTTCAAAATTTGATCGCAGGTTGATTGGAAAATAGTAATTTTTAAAAACTAATAATTTATCTTCTTGCTTTTTGTACAATCATCAATTTGGCAAACGAATTATTTAGTCATGTGATAATTTTTTATTTAAAATTTTAACATTTGAATAATTTTCTAAGTAAAACATTTGCGAAACCTGTATTTTGTCAAATGATTGTTTTTAAAGTAATATGTTTGCGAAATGAAAGTTTGTCAAATGATTAGTTTTTCAAACGTTGTTTGTCAAATGATCGTTTGTCATACGTTTTTTGTCAAACAATAGTAAACCACGGCACTAGCGCTCGAAAAATGCTCCGCTCATATTGTGTTAATTGACACAAATCATTTTAGACGCATAATGTCAACGGTTGGTGAAGCACATAGATTTCGTATATCTCGACGGATCAAATTCTAATCGCCGTGCGTCAAAGGATGGCATATCTACCTCTTTTTTAAATACACTATCAATGCAAAATTCAGTTTTTATTTATTTTACTGTCCACAGTTGGCCAAAAGTTGTATGGCTCATGGGCATTGTTCTTAGTGTACTCTTGATTACTGTTAGGATTGTCGGTTAAAATAACTATGAAGGACACAAAATACTAACACTTGGATTAAAATAAATATACTTCTATACTAATATATAGAGGAAAGATTTTAATGTTTGTTTGTATTGAATAGGCTCCGAAACTACTGAACCGATATGATTTAATCTTTCACTGTTGGAAAGCTACACTAACCCGAGGTAAAGGGTATTTTTGTTCCCGGAAATGTGGGGGTAAGGGGGGGATAGTTTAAGTTAAAAAAAAGGAATAACGCATGGGTGAAACCGCGGGCGGAAGGCTAGTTACATTATTTAAATAAAACACGTCAACGTCAATTGCAATAAGTGTCTTGAATCGTTTTAATCGTTGGTAACAACCAAGGCGCCTTTCGAGCATAGTTCACTTATTAGTCGACGAGCCATTTGGTGTAATGGTCGAGAAGTCGGCTCGACGATCCCCGCACGGTACAAACATTTGTGTGCATGAACATGTCTGTCTGTATCGGTCTGGGTGTGTCTATGTATAAATATGTTAAATCTAGCTTGACCCGGAAATTGAACCCAGAACCTCTTACATATATAAGTTTAAATGTGAATTCTGGTGTGGTGTGGAGAATGGCGACGGAGATGGACTTGGAACTCTATTGTACTCTCTTTTTAAACAACTTGTACATTCCTCAGGCTCTAACCTGGCACCCGTGGCGCAGTGCCCTACTCGGTATCGGAGCCGTGTCCTCCAACCTGCACGCGCGCGTAGCTCTACTCGACGCGGCGTCCGCGCGCGCCCGGGACACGAACCTGGGCCGCTGCCACTTCAGCCTCGACGCCATGCTGTTCAGCCACCGGACCGGCGAGCTGGTCCTCAGCTTGTGGAATGCTGGTGATTATTAACATTAGTTTGTGTAATTAATAATATGATAAAATACAAGAAAAATGGTGACAAACTTATAAATTAGTTGCTTTAACGCATTCTCCTCAGTAAAATGAAATCACCGTGGCAATTCTTTGAGAATCAGAGTTCAAACATTTGTGTTTTTAATATGTTCGGTATAAAATTAATTTTAATATGTACTGAATATGAATAAAATCCAAAAATATTAATCTAATGCTCCTTGGCATCTCCTTGGCATTTGATCCAATAGGCATGATGCGATCGATTGGATCAAATCGGCATGACGCGATCGATTGGATCAAATCGAATTGACCGTTCGTGGGCGTGGATTGGCATGTCAAATCTTTTTCAAGCAGTCATGCCGATTTGACGATAGAAAGGATTGTGTATGGCCAGCATAAGTAAAAACAATTTGATAGTTTCTGTCTCAAATTATAAGACTACGCTTGTATTCTTTAATTGATGGAACTACTTGTACTTGCAGACCCTGCTGCAGCCTACCAGAAGTCCTGCTCCCACCTGGTGGTGATGAGTGACTCCAACACAGTGGTGGACCGGTGGGGCGAAGGCCGCTCAGGGCTCGACCGCGTCAGGAGTATGATCTTTAGCCCAGACGGAACTAAGCTTGGTGAGATTCAAATACTGCCTTGTTCAAGTGCAAAATCGATAGGAGACAACTGCTCGTATTACGTATTACAGTAGGTACAGACGATCTTACTTGACCAGACTAAAGTCAGGTCTAAGATACAGTGATTTTTCAAATACCGATACACAGATCCGGCGCCTAAGCCTTTTTTTTTCTTGGAGGAGAATGCGTTCATGCACCATTACCGCAAGCTAGCTAGATCCGCAGCCGTGTGTGGGACTCGAGGCTGAAGCGTCCACTACTCACTAAACTCCCCCGGTTTCCCCCTCACACCCAATTGAAACGAGCCGGTGCCAGCCTTGTGGCTATTGACCAGCCATCCGGCGCCCAAGCCTACGTCTCGCCTGATGTAGTCGGTTACCGTGACCCATGGACGTTTGTGACACTAGAGGCATCACCAGGCATCACACTCGCGTTGCCAATCCTGCAATAGGGTATTTGACAACAATTTTTTTATTTGCTTTTTATACAGTTTATTTAATAAACAGCATTAAGCTTATTAAAATTTTGAAATATCTTTTGTATTTTCGGAGTTAGAGAGTTGTAAACTTCACGATTAGACAAGGCGAGCGCTACATGCATGTGACGTCACATAACAGTAGCACCATACACGTGCCATATAAAATGTTGTTTTAGAAAGAGACAGATGTACTGGAAATAAATTGCTTTGTAACTGACTTGATTTTTAACCAATTTTAAACATTTTTTCAATGATATTATACGTTTGTCGAATACATTCACAAAATATTAATATGGTCATTGTTTTTACATACATCGGATTTTACATTATTGTGTCAGTAAACAATAAATAAATATCGACCTCAGGTGTACAGGCCGAGCCCTCAACCATTACATACAATCGTTCATCGGCTATTCTAATTCAAATTTTAATTCTAGCAACAGCCACAGCAGACGAGGACCTGATCATCTGGAACTTCCTCCCAGAAGACAAGAACAGGAAGAAGAAGACGAAATGCAGAAGATTCTCTGCTATGCCTGTATACCTAGACGAGGCCATGCATGGCTACTCCCTCAGATAACACGAAACCGTTGGCTTTTTCGTACATTGTGATTTTATCACGCAACCTGCATGCGTGATAATTGAACACTTGTCACGCTTCATAATTTATATACATTTTACATTACATTTCCCGGCACCATGTATACGTAACACTTTAACTCGAAGATAAGACAAGCCAACATAATGACAGCCAATTTAGTCGCATTCAATGGAATATGCCGCAGCTCAGTGGCCGCTTAAGATTAGATAGTGTCTTGCGTGACAAGTGAAATAACATAATAATTAAAACAATTCATTAAAAAGAAAAATGTTTAATAGAAAACCTACAAAACAAAATAATAATGAAATCTAAGCAACATGTCTGAACTTAAATTTCATGTTGCTAATATGAAATTAAAAATATCAACTTACTAAAAGTCACGCATGCAGGATAAATCACCGTGCGTGATAAAAAACGCACTGTACTAAAACACTGAATTGGAATTTAATTTAAATTATGCAATTTTAAACTAAGGTGCAATAATTAATATACTTTCGTCGTCTAATTATTTATTTGTTTTAAAATATGTTAATATATTTAAGAGTCAACATTTTTAAGATTTTGACGTGAGTGAATTAAGTGTGCATCTTGGTCTTAACAATTTTATTAGTACCCTATTATGTTAAATTATAATGCTGGATGTAAATTATTTTATTAATGTGTTGAATAATAAATAAAATTTTAAATTTTACATCAATCAATAAATCGATCACTTAAATTCCAAAATGGTATTCAGACTTATGACATCGGTCATCAAAATTGACCATTATTCATGTTTTATCGTTGCATTGTTTTAGCAACATAATTTCCACAAAACTTGCCGAATAATTCCTAAGTAACAAGCGCCACTTGTTAAGAACATACGAAATAACGCTTACATTTCAAAATATCAGAGATAAATCTGGTGCTACACGTCCCGTTTCAGAGGTTTAAATATTTAGCAGTGCAGATACAGAACTGGCCTGATATCGCGTTAGATAGGTGGAACGCAAGCCACCGCGCCCCTCCCTCTAGTGCTGTAGAAATTAGCTTCGGTAATACCTATCGATATGTTATTTGATATTTTTTCTACTCCTTATAAAAACAAATTAAATATTCCTATCGAAAATATTTATATCAGTGCAGTATGCAATGCATTATTAAACGTAGTAGTATTTTTTTGCAGTTAATGCTTTTCGTAATTATTGTATGTTAACTGTTTGTTACTTTTACTTTGTAGAAAGATACAGAACTAGCTTGACATCGATAGGTGGAACGAAAACCATCGCGCTCCTTCTTCTTGTACTGTCGAAAACTTCTCTTAAGTAGATAATTGTGTTACTTTTTTTCATGAAACCATAGGATATTTTTCAACAATTACACCAAATCGATTGTCATTAGGTCGTCATCGCCAAACATTTTTAAAGCTTGTTAAAGATTTCCTTTCTTTTTCCTTCTATTTCGACTAATATTATTGGAAGAATCCAGAGTTATTGACAACCTATTTGATGTGTTTAGAAGTCAGCTGGTAGTGTTGGTACACTAAAGGTCTTACTCAAGGGATTGATCTCCGGAAATTACACATTTGTACAATTTGTGCAGTGATTTTTTTAAAACTATTATAAGTAATTGTATCCGTTGTTCCATATTAAAAACTTTGCTTAGTTTGAAACTAAATGGCGCGTGGCGCTTTGTAAATATATCTCATGAAAAAATAACGCGACCAAATTATCTATCGACATTTGTCCCATCACTAATGCGCAGGAGTCACTAGTTGCGCAATCGCAATGCGTGCTCACCTTTAACACGACCGGTGGTGAACTGAATCACACTCCAGATATCTTCAAGGGGACTACTTACATTCCGACCATTTGAATAAGAGGTTGCATAATGAATTTCAATGTTGTAGCGGTGGTCCCCAACTTTGTGATAATTATCTCTATACGAGCGATTTGGAAACGAGATTCGATAAATTTTGTAATGTAGTTTGTAGTCGACAAAAATGGGGACAATTACTTTAAAAAATTTGTTAAATGTATTCGCTAAAAAATTATTATAGGCTGCTTTTCATTGAGACCTGTCATCAACTAAAAAAAAATTCTCCTGTTTGTTGACTAAAATAAGATGTTACATACATATTATGCGTTTTGTCCACTGAGGTCAATTATAATACGCGCGGCGTATTTGTCAGTTCACCATTTCCTGGAGTCAAATCCCAAATCGGACCGAAAATTAACTCAAAAACTTCCATAATCTTTGGAGTATCTATGTTTCTATAGAAAATCATAAAATGGAATCCGTTTTGCCATTAACAAAGGTATTCCTGAGGCAGTAAGCAGTAGCCGTTTTTCATTATCAGTGTTTTAATATGGGGCAGGGCGCCGTGAAATATTCTGTGCCTTCGGATTCTGTAATAACAAACAAAATTCATTTGGTGACCGTTAGGAGAGCATTGGCACCAATGAACACAGCTCCACAGATTTATAGAATGGTGTAAGTCAATGGAGGATTCATCTTCAAGGACCCACTAAGCAGACCCACCGGTGGGTCTCAGAATACTAATATGTCTCCAAAGACCCACTAGTACTCCCTTCGGCATCAAGGACCTACTAAGTAGACCCACCGGTGGGTCTCAGAAGACTGACATGTCTCCAAAGGCCCACTAGTGGGTCCACTGAGATTGTATTACCTTCGAAGACCCACTAATGAACCCTCCGTCGTCAAGGTTCATAAAGCAGACCCACCGGTGGGTCTCAGAATACTGACATGTCTCCAAAGGCCCACTAGTGGGTCCACTGAGATTTTATTATCTTCGAAGACCCACTAATGAAAATAGCGTATAACCTTCTTAAATTAGTAACCTTCTTAAATTAGTACTGGCCAGATGAGAATAATTGAAAATGATTTATAATTATTCTGTTTGTCATTGTCAGTTGTATCCGTAAAAAATATCTTTAAATGTGGTGTATTTCAATATATTATTATGTAAAATGCTGAGCTGCTCTTCAGAGTCATCCAATTCGGATTCGGATATACAATTTTTGAACAGAAGGGGCGGCACAGTACTTTTACATGGAGGATATCAATATCATAAAAAGAAAATTTATAAGAATGGATCCAGTATATGGCAGTGTAGTATGAGGAAAAAGTATAAATGTACCGGCTCAATAACGATACAGGTACGATATTAAGTTTAAAACTAATCGCACTTATTTTTATGAAGTTGATATTTTAAGTCTTATACTCTTAATTTTGCCCTTTTCCAGCATCCTCTTCGTATTCTAAAATCTAATAAGCATACCACGTCAGACCCACAAAAGCCATGCAATCCTGATTTTGGCAAAAATATAGTGGCTGAAACAATAGAGGCAGCTAAGGAATATGTAAAAGTTTCGACAAGTCCCATTCCGAAAATTTTTAAAGACAAAATACAAGTTCCTCTAAAAGACAAGGGCTTACATTTGGTAGGTGGCACACCTTTATATGGAAACAAAAAAACGCTTTTGTATAATACGAGAAAACAATCACTAAGAGTTAGCAAGTGTGTTTTCAGTGATGTCAGGGAAGTAGAGATTCCTGATAAATTTACTTCTTTTTTATTAGCTGACTATTGTTACAATGACAACCGGATTCTTATATTTTCCACTAAAGAGTCAAGAGAATTAATACCATCAATTAAAGAGGTATTTGGCGATGGAACATTTTCAAGTTGTCCTCCACCATTCTTACAACTATTTACAATATTCGGTAATTTGGATGAATCTTTATTTAATGTTAATATGGTTCCGCTATGTTACGCTTTATTAAACAACAAAAAGGAAGAAACATACTTTGCGCTTTTTGAGATTCTAAAATCACAATTCCCAGATTGGAAGCCGACAAAATTTCATATAGATTTCGAAGTATCATCCTCAAATGCAATACTTAAAGCATTTCCCGATGCGACTGTAAAGAAATGTTACTATCACATGACACGTAGTATTTGGAGGCGAGCTAAGAAAATAGGGATAAAACAAAAACTAGAAAAACGCATTGTCGCACTCTGTGCAGTCCTTCCTTTACTTCCAGAAATGATGATATGCGATGGATGGAAATACATAGTGACACAATTTCCGACTTCAGATAAATTAAAGAAATTTCAAAAGTATATGGAGTCATACTGGCTAAAAGAAGAAATATTTATAAGCCAATGGTGTGTTTATGAAGAACGGCATAGAACGACCAACGTCCTGGAAGCTTGGCATTCTAAGCTTAATAAAAATATAAACAAAAATTATGTCACAATGCTAAAGCTATTAAGTTTTATACAAAATGAAACCACAACATTTTCTAAAAGACTTCAGTGTTACATAGAAAGGGACCAATTTATAATAGAATCTCAGTTACAGTTGATACATAATGAAATAACAGTAGGACACTTTCTGGAGAAGTTAAGATAGTGGTGTGGTCGTTTATTGAATATTTAGTGAATTTGCCATCAGGAGAATTTTCTTTTTTATTTAAATATCTTGGAAAAATTATTTTAAGTTTATGTTTAGCAGTAAAGTTTAATAACAGGTTTATACATAACAAATATTAGACTTTAGGTACTGTTCGCACCACTTAAAAATAATAATAGGTATAAGGATGTTTTAGTTAAAAATTAAAGGGCAGATTTATGCTATTTTAAAATTGTTTTTTTTTAGAATATAACATTCTTTATTGTTCACCTCAGATACATTTTAAATATGGAAATCACAATTTGAAAGTACATTGGGCGGTTTTATCGCAGAGTGCGATCTCTTCCAGACAACCATTCAATGGAAAATCTTTTCAGGACAGTGGGCACTGGATACGTGGTGTACCGCTGTGTAAAACCAAATATTACATTATTTACAAAAAACTCAACTAAAGATCTATCTTTTATATCCCTTTAGGTTGATTCAATATAACACATTAATATAATTTATTATATTAATAATTACATCTCAAGAACTTAATATTATACACCTACCGTACATATAATAATATTTTTTTTACATAAAACAATAAACTACTTACATTCGTATATTCCTTAATACAAATAACAAAGAGACAAGAAGTGTTCCATAAAGTAATGTTTTAAACATTGAGAGCGTCTCAGCTGGTTTAACTGATTCTCTAAAGCGTGCAGCTTGTATTGTAAACAACTTCCGGCTATTCCACTTATCCCACCCAGCCCTCCCACCTGGGTGGGAAGAGTGGAATTTATTTTCCACTCTTCCCACCCGGGTGGGATAAGTGGATGTTTTTTTCCACTCTTTCCACCCAGGGGGGATAAGTGGAACACAAAGGGCTATGAATATTTTTGTATGGAGACTTGCTTACTTACTAATCCCGCCATATTTTTTTTCAAACCAGCGTCCACTTGAAATTCTTCTAAAAATGGATATTTATGTCACTTTTTAGATCCACCACACCCCTCGCCATACCCCTGGTAGTATCTAGTGGGTCTAAAACTGTACCACGGCTGGGTGGGATAAGTGAAATAGCCGACAACTTCATGGTGGGTATTAAGAGACATAAAATTAAAAAAATCAACGGAGCCTACCCGTCAGTGGGCCTTTCAAGACACGTCAGTATTCAGAGACCCACCGGTGGGTCTGCTTTATGAACCTTGACAACGAAGGGGTCATTAGTGGGTCTTTGAAGGTAATACAATCTCAGTGGACCCACTAGTGGGCCTTTGGAGACATGTCAGTCTTCTGAGACCCACCGGTGGGTCTGCTTAGTAGGTCCTTATAGCCGAAGGGAGTGATAGTGGGTCTTTGGAGACATGTTAGTATTCTGAGACCCACCGGTGGGTCTGCTTAGTGGGTCCTTGAAGATGAAGCGATTTTTTTAAAGAATTATGGTAGTGAATTATTCTATATCTAATTTGTTGTCAAACTGTTTCCTGCTCTGATATTTTGTGCAGTCGTTGAGTTAAAAGAGTAGATTTTACGCCTTAAGACTCCGCCCGATATAAACATTTTTTGACATGAGCCAAATATAGATACAAAATATTGGATTAGTTTATTGTTTAGCTGGTGCATAGTTATAGCAATTTTAGCATATCAAAAAATTTTGTTTAGTAAGGGATACGTAAATAACGTATTTTCCCGTAAGCGTATTGTTCACGCACACGCACTTTCACACGCTCTCATCAGAGGTTTCTTTTTGTTTTTCTAGATAAAAATATTTCATCACTATCAGACAAAGTTTAAAATCTTAAATGGCAACACCAATTGAATGTGAGAAACATAAGAGAAAATCTTGTTAAAAAAAGATGTAGGGATACCAATGACGTTCAATTAATTGAACGTCATTGAGGGATACAAACAAATACGATAGACCTCTATAATAGACAGATTATATTAATCTTCTTCCCAGCAAGTAACGTCATCATGAAGTTAAAGAAAAAAGTTTTTTCTTTAACTTCATGGTCATACGTCATACCAGGCAGCAGTGAGCTCCATATTTCTTTTATTTTTTATTTTGTAATATCACAGATAAAATAGTAATATGTTATCAAATCTTTGAGAAAAATTAGGTGTCTTAGCTATCAGCGTACAACTTGCTCCTCAGTCGTAAGGCCAGATAATCGTTCGTGTTAGGCAGCGATTGTGGACCGCCCCCCGATTGCTGAGGCCACAATTTGAGACCATAAAACCGAAGGTCGAATCCATCGGAAATGCAATTCGGAGACAAAGAGGATTGCTGACTGCACTAAACACCGTTTTCACTGTGCAATTTGCTTGAAGGATTTCTTATTATGCTCAGTACGTCCATTATTAAACTATTACAAGTCAGGTTTTTGTTCCGTTAGTATTATATTTAAAGGAGTGTTAGGAATGCGATTCATTCGATGTAATTTTACGTTCATTGATAATGAGGTAGCAAAATGTTAAGTATACGGATGAATTGGTGGTTTATTAAATAGCAGATTTAAAATTGGTTAGGAGTGGTAAAAACCGACCAATGAGCCACAATAATTAATGGTAATTATACAGCTTTAATTGCTATCTGTTCTGTCAATACCAGCTATAAAAAAATATCGATCTCACACATAACATGTTAAAAAAATATGTGACTAATTTATCCATAAGTTATTTTCCGGCTTATTGTGCGAGGGTGAGGGGCCGTGAGTTCAACTCCCACAGCCTTCTAGCATTTTTAACAAAGAAAAATGTTTTTAGGACAAACATATTATCATTGTAGAACAATGAATTAATTGCATCACAATAGGATCAAGGTTGAATATGTACAAATGTTCATTCATTTATCTATACGTAAGCAAAATACCACTGACTGATTAATCCCGAAATCTAAGACACTACTGCCTGCGATTGATCTAGTATTGAAAAATACAAGACCCCTATCGGTCCTATAAATAGACAAAAAGTAGCTAATGATAAAATATGACGGATTTTATTCCTTTTTTTATGAAAGGAGGAGGCAAACGAGCAAGTATGACACCTAAGTGATCACTCCCGACCATGGACACCCCTGTGACCAATTATATTGATATTATAATAAAAAATAGGTAGATAGGTTACTTGAGCTAAAAAAGTGGCACCCGAAAACTAAGCTAATTAGCATACCCTAGCTCAGTCTCGCGAAAGCATTGACAGTTTGATAGGTATAGACCGACAAACTTGTTCCGGTGGCGGCGTCGCTACTGTCGGTTTAGTACTGTCATTTATAACGTTTTTGCATTGCAAAAACTGACATTTCACGTAGTTCCAATTTTGGCCACCGGAACAGATAAGTTTGTCGTATACGTATAGAACGTACGCCGTGGACAATTTTTGACTTCGCTTCAGTACTGACATAACCTATCTACCTCTTTTTTATTATAATATCATTGCCTGCGACTAAGTCTAATGTGTGTTGCCAGCATTTGAAAGAATATAGGAGGAGTGGGAATCTGAAGGACTGGGGAGAATGAGAATGGGGAGGAGGAAAGGCAAGATGGGAGGCTCGGGCCTTCATCACTGTTAGTTACCTAATGGCGCTTCTTCTTTATTTTTTACTAGCATTCCGCCCGCGGTTTTATCCACGCGTAATTTCCGGGATCAAATGTTCACCGGGGATAGCTATCCAGCAGTGAAAGAATTATTCAAATCGGTTCAGTAGTTTCGGAGCCTATTCAATTCAAACAAACATACAAACAAACAATCAAATCTTTCCTCTTTATAATATTAGTATAGATATTTTCAACATTTTCAACAACATTACAAGTCATTTGAAGACATTGACATTTTTAACCGACTTCAAAAAAGGAGGAGGTTATATGTTCGACTGTATGTTTTTTTTTTTTTTTTTTTTTTTTTTTTATGTATGTCCGTCGATTTCTCCGTCAATTGTGGACCGATTTAAATAATTCTTTTTTTATTTGAAAGTGCATAGTTCAGAGGTGGTCCCATTGTCACCATGTCAGGATCTGATGATGGGATCCCGGAAAAATCAAGGGAAAACCTCAAATTTTATAGGCTGCGCCTACGCGTTACTTGTTTTTTCTGAAGCCATTCAAGTTTTTGCGTCCGATAGACATCATTTTATGTTGATGAGCTGATGACGGAAGGTACAACTCCTTAACGGTTAGGAGTTAGGGGATAATTCTTTCAGTATTGTAGGAATATGTGGACCGTTAGTTGTATTTTATGTACTTTTGCAGCTAAGGTGATGATGGAAAGTACAACTCCTTAACGGTTAGGAGTTAGGGGATAATTCTTTCAGTGTTGTAGGAATATGTGGAACGTTAGTTGTATTTCATGTACTTTTGCAGCTAAGCTGATGATTACCCGGGGATGGGCTGGTCACTAGCCAATAAGGTTAGCACCGGCTCGTCCTAATCGGGTGTGAAGGAGAAACCGGGGGAGTGTAGTGGGTAGCGGACGCTTCGGTCTCGAGTCCCACACACGGCCGCGGGTCTAGCTAGCCTGCGGTTATGGTGCATAAACGCATTCTCCTCCTACCCATGGTGCTGAACACTTAATGAATACCTAATATTATTATCAAATAATACAATTCTACTCGTATTTTCGCTATCATTATTATGAAAGAGTTTTACTCACTACCTACGTGTTATTCACACTAAAAATAGAAAAATAAACAAACTTTTTTTAAAAAAAATTAAACCGACTTCAAAAAAAAAGAAACAAAAAAACTACCTAAAAAACTGAAAAGCAAAAAATAATTTTAATAAGACATTCATCAAATGCGCTTATTGTCTAAGCCTATTAATTAAATTGTATTTTACGTGCTAGGTAGGTACCTACTAATCTGTTTGAAGTCGGTGCCAAGCCAAAGGTAATCAAAAATGATATATAATAATAATGTATTATAAAGGGTTACTTATTAATCCGCGGACGTAGGTACGTAATCTGGGTACCTACTATTTGGCTTGGCACCGACTTCAAACAGATTAGTAGGTACCTACCTAGCACGTAAAATACAATTTAATTAATAGGCTTAGACAATAAGCGCATTTGATGAATGTCTTATTAAAATTATTTTTTGCTTTTCAGTTTTTTAGGTAGTTTTTTTGTTTCTTTTTTTTTGAAGTCGGTTTAATTTTTAAGTCGTACCTTGAACATGAATGCTTAGCAATACGCAACAATGAGTTTTAGTTTTTTGTTAGCGGCTCAGTGTTCCTACAGTCACTGCGACCAGTTCTGATTGTGAATGCCACTTATTTATTTATTTACACTTTATTGCACAAAAACAAGTACAATTGGCGGACTTAATGCCGAAAGGCATTCTCTACCAGTCAACCATTGGGCGTAACAGTAAGTGCGAAATTGGTGCGGTAATTGCAAGAAGAAAATGAGATAGACAAATATAAACATGATAAATTAACAAAAATACACATATAAGTACAATTTATAATACACATACATATACATGTGACTTAAGTAGATAGATTTTCTCTCCAAGCTCTGCTTCTTTATTTATGTCAAAGGCGGCAAACGAGCCAGTGGGTCGCCTGATGGTAAGCATTAAGCAATCACGGGTCCATTCGAATGCATAAATTGAAAAGGTATAATTTAAAATTGCATAACGTTTTTTGGCTTAGGTACTAATCTTTTCGCATAACGTTCATACAGAATAAATGATTAGGTAGTACTTTCTTTTCCCATAAAACGCATAATTATTAACCTAACCTAATACGCATAATTATTGTTAAGCACAATATTTTAAAGCCTAACGCACTCAGGGAAATGGTAAATAATCATGTTGGCGGCTTAGGGGTGGCCCAAGGGCCACCCCCGGCCCCACCGCACCTAAACCTACTGTTACACTATAATAATAGTTCTGTTATACCTTTTATTTTTATGCACATGACAATTATGCCAAAAAAATATATATTAAATAAGTATTATGCCAGTGTAACCATTCTGCGTATACATAACTATGCGTATAATTATTTATGCGAAAAAACTTTATGCCGAAACTGTTATGCCAGATTATAATTATGGCTAAAAAGATTATGCCACCGAGGACGCTCCCAGACTGAAATGTCTTCAATTTCTTGTCGTTTTGAAAAAAAAATATACGTTTGGGTGACGGTACCTTACGTAATCATCACTTTATTTTATTAAGATGATTGTTTATACTTCAGTAAAATATTGATGATTTGGAAGCAGATATGCAAAATAGGAAAATATATGGGATTATTTAAAAAAAAAGGATTAAAAATAAAATATAATCTAATGACTTGTGGGTAAGCAGTGCAACAAGTGAACACAGATTATTTCCCGGCTTCCTCATTGAGTCGTCGCGGGTTGTCTAATTTATTCGCTCATTGTGCCGCCGCCATTCATGCGCCGGCGCAGGTGACGCGGTGGGAACTGAGGACGCGAGTGAACTAATGTTTACATAGTTAGGGCCTTAGCATATAAACACTACTTACGCCTGGTTTCACAGTGCGGTGGAAAATGCCTTTATGCATCTTAACCGTAGGCTAGTGAGAACTAATTTGCAGCTGGCACCGGCTCGTCCATATCAGCTGAGAAGAGGTAAAGGGGCTAATGAATAACGTGAGGTCGTGAGCGTTGAAAGGGGGGGGGAGGGGTCCATAAAAATTCACCAAATATCACGAGGAGGGAGGAGAGGGTGTAGCAATACATCGTGTATTTTTTTTTCGATAATCGCGCAATACTCAACCGAACGTGTATTAATTTTTCTATATTTTGGAAATATTAAAAACAAAAATTAAGATTTTTGTAGGTTCCAAAAATTACACGTGAAGTTGGGGCGTGGGGTAGGGGTAGTCTTAAACCTCACTATGTATCACCAAGAGGAGGGGGGAGTAAAAAAATTGCAAAAAAAAAAAAACTTCACGTGATTAAGACGATGTCTTAGCACGATTCCAAATTCGTTTTTCACCCGCGCGTCTCGTTGTAGGCGGAGCGCAACCGCCAATCAGAGAGCGCAGCGTGAACACAGTATACGCAAAACAAGCAGACAATTCACCTCCAAACAACAACTGGTAGTTTTAATATTTTGAGTAGGTACCTCTACCTACTCACTAATATCAAAACTTTTTACTACTGTTTACGAGGTCTGGACATCATACTAAATTTTAAATATCAATATTTGTTTTAAGGCAGTTTTTATTTTATTTTTATTTTTATTTATGATTTAAGCACGTTAATTAGGTTATTTTGCAGGCTAACTCATAAATTCTAGAGAAACTTAAATTTCGTTGGCAAAATAGCTAAAATCACTGGTCTACAAAATTTTACTTTTTGTGTGTCCATCAATTGAATACTATATTTTTATACTGCTTTGAGGTAACTGAATACGAAAACACAGATATATTTTTTTAATTAGCTCTTATTTTAGAAATATACCTAATATACAAAACAAACAACCTAATATACCTAATATTGAAAAGTGACGACATTACGCAGATGCCGCCATACTGTAATATGCAGCCCGCCCATCGGCGGGCTCGGCATTACGATTAAGTAATCTTGCCCGCCCATGGGCGTTTTCGGCATGCAGCTATAGATTGAGATTGGAATCGTATAATATGTTCAGTTTACAAGTACTGTACGGTCTGTAAAGCGTGTATGTGCAGTTTTCTGTGTTATTGGTGGCAGTTTTATTGCTTATTAGCTGATATAGTAATGGAGTCTGAAGGTAAGGCATAATTTTCAGTTATACTGTTCTGAGATAAAGCATAATCATACTATCCTATGTATCCGATATTTTAAGCTAACATTTAAGTAGTACAATCAGAAAAATTACTTATAATCCTACATTTATGGGTTTTAATAAAAAGTCAGGTGTCGTCAACTTTTTTGTACCACTTATCGGTAAAGGGATGCTCGGGTTCAGGTAGACAGTTTTTAATATTTTTATACCTCTGTATATTATGACTCAATACGCATGTCAAAGTTGTTTACTAGTCCGGTCGGCACTTTTTAAGATTTGTTTACTGGTCCGGCGGCCGGCCGGTACGTTTTGCAATACGACATTTGGGACGTTTTAGGCAAATTAAAACCCTATGTCGAAGGCAAAGGACGTTCTATCAATCAACCAAATTAATTTTACAAATTGTGTTCCTGAGTAATTTTCCACATTTGCAATTCGAACCGTTAAACAAGGAATCGTTTCAAACAACATTAACGAATACCTTGCCTTATAAAGAACACCACTTTTACACGCTTTTATTTAATTTGTTACGAAACTATGTACGGCACATATAATAACATACGGCATTCATTGAATATCATTTAACTGTGCCTATTTTCAGGGAAACAATCCATGACAACGACCAAGTTAGATTTTGATAATAATACATTGACCCTGTAGAGGATGTCTATTATGATTAATTAAATTAAATCAATGCCGCAATGGCATACATATTTTATGACATACATCGTTTGAAAGTGTATTTATAAAATGTTTACACCTAATATAAATCAACGCAAAAGAGGTAGCGAGCATGTCCAAACTAAATGTTACTAAAGCTTACAAAAGGTTTGTGATTTCTGAATACAAATCTTGCCCGCCCATGGGCGGGCTCGGCATGACAGTTTAGAATCGGCAATTTTTCAAAACTTCAAATATCAGCAGGCCATTTGAGTTGCCAATATAATTTAATAAAACAAATCATTACACAAGATTTCATAATTTTCTGACGTTATTTCGTAAAGTTATTGCAGTTTAAAATTGACCCGCCCATGGGCGGGCTCGGCATGAGAGTTAAAATAAATTGCCCGCCGATGGGCGGGCTCGGCACTGAATGGGTTAAAGTACAAAATAATTTATTAAAAAAAAAACTATATTTATTTATTATTATTTTTTACTTTTTATATAAAATTGGGAATTTTGAAATATTAACATAATATTTAAACGTGTTTAATTAAGATTTTCGCTTCTTTTTCGTTAATCTTTTGTAATCGCTGTTAGGGGTATCTCTTCTCAAATTCCAGCAGTAGTCCGCTAACATTGCAGATTCCATCGGCCCTGGTATTACGAATCGATTTTTAACTATTAGTTTAAGATAAATCGACGTCTCTAGATAAATATTATTTCACTGTGACACATGTCGCCGCAGGTATTAATCCTTGATTTTACAAACTATTGAATCATATTAGATTGACATAGGTAAAAAACAATATTTTTAGATCTAAAATCGGTGTTCGTTCGGGAATCGACAGCACCGCATCTCTAGTGAACTTGTCAAAAAAGCAGCTGTCATGCGACACAGAGCGTCCGGAGCCGACCTTTCACCTCGAGCGCTGCTCGACCACAGACTAGATAGAAGATAAATCAGACAACCGACTCACGTACTGTAAACATGGGCTTTACGGAAAAGGGGGCCAGTGATATATGACAGCTCTTTTTTTTTTAAATTGTGGTGGTGTCAAATGCAAAGGCATTCTATTCAAACAGCCACTTTATTTATTTTGGTGTATTATTTGCAGGATTACCCTATTTGAAATAAAAGGGAATTCATAATAAATTTCATATACCCGATACATGAATTCCCTTTTATTTCAAATTTGAGCCAAAAAAGATCATTTTAAGAAGACTATTTAGGTGAAAAACAAAATAAAACAAGTTAATTACTTATTAATTGATTTATTTTTCAATTTCTTTTTGTAATAATTAATCCTTCTGTTGCATATTATTTGGTAATTTTCTCCTTTGTAAACACGTCAGTCCCTTTCAAAATGTTATTAATAGTATTCCTGTTGCATAAATCCATTTCTCACGAGTTTTATCATCAGTCGGAAATCTGGAAACAACAAATCGCTTGAAATTCCCTGAAATATGGGGTAATTTTGGGGAAATTTTTCCTTTCATTAGGCATCCGGAAATCGAATTATGAATCTACTAATTATTAATAAAATTTCAGTACATAGACATCTATGATAATTATTATGCTGGCTTCTGATGTAAATTTGTAATAATAAGCAATTATTTTACCGGTTTGCATGTCAGATGTTTTAGAGGTTATATTTAGAAATAATTTTTAGATATTTCCCATTTATCAAGTTTTTGATGATATAACTAATGATTTAGCGCAGAAACTTGGTTCCTGTGAGATTTGAGAAAGAAATACGTGATCAAAATTTATAAAACAGTGTACTTACGTATGAAATGTAACACCCGCTTTTTCTCTTTGATTGTTGCTTTTGAAGCCAAATATTGAACACTCTACCATTTTGTATGCTAGACACAAACGTTCCACATTCGATTAAATCATATTAATTTAGGTAGTAATCCACAAAACCTTTAATTTCTTTGGCACTTTAATGATTTTTTTGCTCAGTTTGATTCAGTTTGATTTGAAGTTTGAACTCTTCTCTATTCTATTTCCTCTTACAGGAATCTCAATAAGACTATCTCACTCTTGTGGAGAATTTAATTCGGACCAATATCAATTGGTTCGACGAATCAACTCCACTATTTAATAATCTGTAGAATAAGTTAGTTTTAGTACGGTTGGCTAACCTGCGACGGCCAATCAGAGCCGAGCCGACCCGGCTGACCGGCATCATTACATACATGATTAATTTAGAGACTTAATTGTGAAGTATTGTTTAACAAGTGATAAGTGTTAACAATAAACACCTTCTCCAATCGTCTTCGGTCGTTTCAATGTCCTGGGCCTAGTGAGATCCATCATCGACATCACAGTCCCCAAACTGGTGACCCACGACGGAGTTTGAACAAAGTGAAACTTCAATTTCTAATTTTTGGTGGACGTCGTCGACCTGGACGGAGTTGTGACACCCACAGGACCACCCGCCGAAGCCCTGAACGCCGCACATAAAAGAAACCACGAGTGCAAAGAAATAATCCTCGGTTTCGCTACTGTGTTCACTCACGCTTTCGTTCATCGGTCAAAACATTGCCGGAGCCCTCGGAAGTGTAAAAAGTGTACCTACGCAACATTAAACAGTGAGTTAAGAGCCAATAATCAATTGACCTTAGTGTTTTGCAAGCAAGTTCCAACAAGTGTTCGAAAGTTTACAAAGTGCATCCAACGGCCATTTTATTTTTTCTCTCTTGCCTAACAAGCGCCCCTAGCGGCAGCCGACAACAACACGAGTTTGAGCGCACACGCGCCCCTGGTGGTGGCAGCCGACAACAACATTGCGACTGACAGCTGTCAGTTGTCATACTCGTCATCCGTGTTCCAGTTCACGCAAGTAAAACAAACTTTAAAAACATTTTAGTTTTCTTCTTCTGTTTATGTGTGTTAGATTTAAAGTGACATTATTTTTTAGTTGTAGAGAACAACGAAAAAGAAACGTATTGATGTATACCTTACCTCTTAATGTTAAAGTTAGCCACAACTTGTAACTCTTATAGGTACCTACTATTGTTTTTTCTTTCTTTCTGTTGTTAGAATATTATATTGTTTTAAATTTTTCAAAAGTTCAGACACTCATTTGTTAGGATTTTCTAGTAAAGGCTCTAAAAAATTATTCTGTTTGATACTAACATATTATTCATAACTGTTTCGTGTTCTGTGTTGACTTGCTGGTTATTACTGTGTATATTTGTGTATAATAAGATATTTATATTGATGTGTTTGGCCTATATTGTGTGTGTTATTTATAGGTTTAGTGAGCACTAGAAGATTTTTATTTTAATTATTTTATTTACTTTTTATTAAGCTGTTTTTGAGTTGTTTTGGTGCTCGTGTGTAGTGTTCTAGCACTCCCTTTTGTTTCAACTTTTTCTTACTTATTGATTCCATTATGGAAGAGCTTCAAGCACGTCTCGCTGCCCTTGAGGCTGAAAATGCTGCATTGCGTTCATTGCCTAAGCAACATCAGCCTGAGCCTACACCACCACAATCTGAATCTGTTTGCAAAGTGGCTATTAAACTACCACCATTCTGGCCAGACAGAGTACATGTGTGGTTTGCTCAAGCAGAAGCACAATTCCTTCTGGCGGGTATTACTACTGATGAAACAAAATATTGTCATATACTTAGCCAAATTGACCATCGTTTAGCTGGCGAAATTGAGGACATCGTAATGAACCCACCTGTTGGAAGGAAATACCAGGCACTAAAGGAAACTCTAATTAAAAGGCTTTCCTCATCTGAGGAGCAGCGAGTTAAAAGGTTACTAAGTGATGAAGACTTAGGGGATAGGAAACCATCCCAATTTTTGCGTCATCTACGGTCACTTGCCGGTACTACACTCTCTGATGAAAACATTCTGCGTCAGCTATGGCTTCGCCGGTTACCACAGCATGTGCAAAGTATCCTTGCCGCCCAAGCTGACTTAAGTTTAGATAGGATTGCTGATATAGCAGACAAGATTTTTGAGGTTCAACCAGAGTCTGCTAACATATACGCTGCTTCTTCATCTTCAATGGCCGCTGTTATGATGTCACAGATTGAGGAACTAAACAAACAAGTTGCTTCACTAACAACAGCTTTCTCAACTCGCTCCCGGTCCCAAAGTAGATCCCCTTTTAGACAGAGACGCAGTTCCTTCAGCAGGTCTAGCGAACCCAAATTGTGTTGGTACCACAGGAGGTATGCTGCAAAGGCAAAAAGATGCATCAGCCCCTGCAGCTGGATGTCGGAAAACAGGAGGAGCATTCAGTAGCGGCGACAGCTGAGTGCGAACCCAATCCTAGCCGTCGCCTTTTTGTCACTGATCGTTCCACTAAACGACAATACCTTGTCGATACTGGATCGGATTTGTGCTGTTATCCCCGTCGCTGGCTCACAGACCAGAGGAAAGCCTCTGATTATGAGCTCAGCGCCGCCAACGGTAGCACTATAAGAACTTTCGGCACTATTAACTTGTCCCTTAATTTTGGACTCAGGCGTAATTTTAATTGGCGGTTCGTTGTCGCTGACGTCACCACTGCAATCATCGGCTCAGACTTCTTGGCACATTATCATCTCCTTCCTGACTGTCGTGCTAAGAAACTGGTGGATGGGATTACTAGTCTGTCAACTCCCGCCTCCTCCGCCAACTCCGAACAACCGAGTATCAAGGCTGTGGTGTCTGCAAGTTCTGCCTTCGCACAAGTGCTCGCAGAATTTCCTGACATTACACGCCCCCCCGGTTTTCCTCGGACTGTAAAACATAACACAGTTCATTACATAAAAACAACTGATGGCCCTCCTTTGTCATGCCGTCCTCGCCGCTTAGCTCCTCAAAAATTAATCTCAGCTAAAAAGGAGTTTGAGGACATGGTGCAGTCTGGTATCGCGCGACCATCAAAGAGCCCCTGGGCGTCGCCACTTCATATGACCTTGAAGAAGGACAATACTTGGCGACCGTGTGGTGACTACCGCTCGCTTAATGCCAGGACTATACCAGATCGATATCCTGTGCGACTGATTCATGACTTCACGCACAATTTAACAGGTGCTAAAGTTTTTAGCACCATCGACCTCGTTAAGGCTTATCATCAGATTCCAGTATTTGAAGATGATATCCCGAAGACAGCTATCGTCACCCCGTTTGGCCTCTTCGAATTTCCTTTCATGACCTTTGGTCTTAGGAATGCTGGTCAGACCTTTCAAAGGTTCATCGATGAGGTCACACGGGGCCTCGATTTCTGTTTTCCATATGTCGATGATATATTGGTTTTTTCTGCAGATGAGAACCTTCACAAGCAACATTTGCGTATTCTTTTCCGACGCCTACAAGAGTATGGTGTGGTAATAAACCCATCGAAATGTATCTTGGGCGCGCGCGAAGTCACATTTCTAGGATACCAGATTAGCGCTGAAGGTACTCGACCCCCACAAGACCGCATTCAAGCAATATTGAATTTCCCACCTCCAAAAACTGTCCAAGGCATGAGACGTTTTCTCGGCATGCTAAATTATTATCGTCGCTTTACTCCTCACGCCGCTCAGTTCCAGGCTCCACTCATCGACGCCGTAGTCGCCATCAATGGCAAGGGGGCTAAACCGTTTATATGGTCACCTGAGCTTCTAAAGCAATTTGAGGCTTGTAAAGAAAGTTTATCCAAACATACGCTTTTACAACATCCGATAAGTGGTGCGCGGATTGGATTGTTTACTGATGCTTCCAGTGTCCATATTGGATCCTGCTTGCAGCAATATATTGACGGTACATGGTTTCCTCTCGCTTTCTTTAGTAAAAAGTTGACCACCAAACAAGCTCAATGGCCTGCCTATTACCGGGAGTTATTGGCTGTGTACGAAAGCGTTCAACATTTCCGCCACATCCTGGAAGTCCAGCATGTTACCATTTTCACGGACCACAAACCATTACTATATGCTTTCGTACAGCGCCGTGAAAAGCTTCCTCCTGCTCAACTTAACCAACTGTCTTTTATTAGCCAGTTTACGACAGATGTTGAGTACATTAAGGGAGAAGACAATGTCGTCGCGGACGCGATGTCACGCGTCGATGCCATTGCCCTCGAACTTGATGACTACGAGGCTCTTGCAAAATCACAAGAAATAGACCAAGAGTTGTTGGAACTCCGAATGCACGGCTCATCTAGTTTAAACCTATCCAATGTTTTAATACCCGGTACTAAGACCTTTGTTACCTGCGACGTTTCTACTGGCAAGCCTCGTTTATACCTGACCCCTCCTTTTCGAAAAGCCACCTTTGACAAACTCCACAATTTGAGCCATCCGGGGGCACGAGCTACTACCCGTCTCGTGACAGAACGGTATGTGTGGCCGTCTGTAAATAAAGATTGTAAGGAGTGGGCACGCACTTGCCTAGCATGTCAACGTGCTAAAGTGTCTCGTCACAATTCAGCTCCTCTCGGTAACTTCAACATACCATCCGGACGTTTCAGACACGTCCATATAGACATCGTTGGACCGTTGCCGATATGCAATGAGTTTCGTTACTGCCTAACCGCTATAGATAGATTGACAAGATGGCCTGAAGTATGGCCGATGCGTTCCATCACAGCGGAAGAAGTAGCTGAAACTTTCACCCGCGAATGGATTCCACGTTTTGGCGTGCCGTCAGTTATAACCACTGACCAAGGAACGCAATTTGAGTCCGATCTGTTTAAACGTCTCCTATCACAATTCGCTTGTAGACGTATTAGGACAACTTCGTACCATCCTTGCGCCAACGGCATGATTGAGCGCGTTCACCGGCAACTCAAAGCTTCGCTCTCATGTCATCAGGATTCCTGGGTGCGAGCATTGCCCTTTGTTCTTCTTGGCATGCGTTCAGCTTTTAAGGAGGACTTAAAAGCCACTGCTGCCGAAATGGTCTACGGGGAAACTCTTCGTTTGCCCGGCGAGTTATTAGTCCCCAAATCAAGAGAAGACAATCTTGACGATCCTGCGGACTTCGTTACACAACTTCGGCGTAAAATGTCATCATTACGCCCAACACCTGCTTCCCGACACTCGCAACCATCACCTTTCGTTTTCAGGGATCTATCGTCTGCTACTCATGTTTTTCTTAGGGATGATACCGTTCGACGCCCTTTACAACCACCGTACACGGGCCCGTTTAAAGTTATGGATCGCGCCAGCGATGGCAAAACCATGACTTTAGACATAAAAGGAAAACTAGTCGTGGTAAGCGTCGACCGGGTTAAACCTGCTTTTATAGATCATCCCGTTTATTTATCTTCTTCGGATTCTTATACTCCCATACCCGAAATACCAAAGTCCGTACCAACTTCCACCCTTATGCCACCAGATACTACAACGAGCACCAAACCACTGCCTTATACTACACGTGCTGGCAGGCGTGTCAAATTTAAGGATTATCCAGACTATTGTTAAGATGGCTTATCCTTCTCCGTGGGGGGGTGGTGTGGAGAATTTAATTCGGACCAATATCAATTGGTTCGACGAATCAACTCCACTATTTAATAATCTGTAGAATAAGTTAGTTTTAGTACGGTTGGCTAACCTGCGACGGCCAATCAGAGCCGAGCCGACCCGGCTGACCGGCATCATTACATACATGATTAATTTAGAGACTTAATTGTGAAGTATTGTTTAACAAGTGATAAGTGTTAACAATAAACACCTTCTCCAATCGTCTTCGGTCGTTTCAATGTCCTGGGCCTAGTGAGATCCATCATCGACATCACAGTCCCCAAACTCTGTCAAAGCATGTCAGCAGACCCTTAAGCGAGCTGGCGGGGGAGAGGGGTTACGACCACAGATTACGAAATGTCATCTGAGGTTGGCCCCCTGTACCACAGATATAACAAACGCACCAATTTTATTACTTTGAGTCAAACGGCCGTGTGCTCGACAACTAAACGGGTTACCGCGGTCTATTTTTATTCTACCGCTTTGGGTTTTGAGTTGAAAATCGCATATCACACATAATGAAAATGGCGGCTTTGAGTTCGAAGATTATATTTTTTGCGGGTTTTCATTTAATTACTTATAATATAATTATGAAATAAAAAATCTAATCCGATACTTCTTTAGAGGACTAGCTTGGCTATTTATTTTGTAAAAAAAAAATTGGGGTCGTCGCTGAAAATTGAGAGTAATTGAATTTACGCAGTTTTTTTATTCGTCATTTTGTAATAATTTTTTTGAAAGAAACCAGATGGTTTTTTCCAATTATGCTCCGATACTCCACTGCAACAGACTGTTCTCTACCTACCATATTTTTTATAGTTCATAAATATGTTTTATACCCCCACACGCAAGCGTTTAAAAATACCTCTTTTGGTTGAATTTGGACTAATACCCTGCCTTAATGGAAGGTCCCAAAGGGGATACCGGGGGAGTTTAGTGGGTAGTGGGACGAAATTCTTTAGTTCCGAGCCCCACACGTTCGCAGGTGTCGCTAGCCTGATGCTATAGCGCGCAAATGCGTTCTCCTCCACTATAAAAAACTAATGGGGTCTGCGGCCGTGTGTGGAACTCAGTAATAAGAGGTCTCACTAACCACTAAAACCCCGATATCCTTTTTAAAAATAACAGTATCGAAGGCCATCCAAAGGCTGTGGTGCTTAATCTCTCACTTAGCCTGTGTGGGCGATACACACTTTTGGATGATAATGATAAGAGGGTTTTAGGGGATGATAAGTCAAACCGCTCCGTACGAGTGTCGGTAATGCACTGATTTATTGATCGATTAATACAGAGTTGCTATGTTGACAAAAATAATGTAAAGGCGGCTTCATAATGATAAAATCATGTACGATTACTCGTACATCTTGGCCACCAAACAAAGAAAATTAAAGAAATTATGATAATTACGTTAATTGATATAACATCGAATGGTGCTTGCTATGCTAAATGATATAAAATTGTTTTTACGTGATACAAGGGTGAAAACAATATTGATTTAAACTAAATGATCTTAATTTACTATATAGTTATCCTAGGCGTCTAACATTACACTTTCACTAGGCACTGTAAATAACACTGGTCGAGGAGATACCATTGGTGAGGTACCTTTATTAACACTGGGCACGCCTCGCGGGGCGGCCTTTTGCAACACTTCACTAGCACTAGCACTGGCGCTGGATCCGAGGAGGGGAGCTGGCTCACCCTCCTCCTGCTGCTGCTGGACTCCTCCAGCTGCTCGGGCTCGTGTTACTAATTTGCTCCTGATCCTCGTGAACGCGAAGATACATCCCACTACCAAAATGATAACCACGATGATATAGGATATGGTGTAGTGGTGTACGTCATGTATCGTAATCTGATCTACTTGCGATTGTTTTAAAGTCTCAATTTCACCTTTGATTTGATTAAAGACTTGATCATTGCTCTCCAACGGGAGATCGTCGTGGTGCATGATAGATGCGCTCGTATTGATCAATTTATTCAATACGGACACTTGAGGAACGTTTATTTTCTCATTTATATTTATATAATTTAAATAGTTGTTATGGGCATGTATTAGAAATGAATTGCTTTTAAGATAACATCCTTGTCCAATAGTTATGATTCCATTATCTGTAAGAGTTCTCATTGTCATGCTAGTCGATGGGCAGAAAATGCGAATTTTACACTCACTACAACATGAGTACAACCATGTGTTTTGTTTATGCAATTTGATCCACTGATTATGGCACGTGGACAGCGACGATATACAGGGCGATTCACTTTCAATGTTATTGTTTAATAAATTGATGCTACAGTACGACTGCTTTAGTGATAAATCGTAGATGAGTTTGTCAAAGGAACATAGAATCTTGTCTGTTGAGGCAGAAATACATGATTTTAAATCATCTTCTGTGAGCAAGATGACTAAGTCTTTCTTGATATTATAAGCGATGTATTGCTTATACTTTCCTGCTCGTAGACTGGGAGCAGGCATAATTTCGTGATTGGTCGTTTGATAATGCCACATTTTGTTTTTAATGTGACAACGCGAACGTGTCCATCTTTTCCTGGATGGACGTCCACTACTTTTGCTAAGGCCCACCTCGTTGGTGGTAGGTTTTCGTCTTTGATAACCACAACATCGTCGATTTTGATGTTTTCCTTTGCTTTCAGCCATTTACTACGCGTTTGCAGTGTTTGTAGGTACTCGTGTGACCACCTTTTCCAAAAACCTCTGGTCATGGTTTGTACGAGTTGCCATCTAGTCGGAAGGTTAATGATTACCGTGTCCGCGATTGTGCTTGATAAGATAGGCCCGCCGATAAGGAAGTGTCCTGGCGTCAAGGAGTCAATATTTTCTGGATCTTCAGTGAGGCAGCACAGCGGTCGAGAATTTAAGCATGCTTCTATCTGCGTGATTAGAGTGGAGAATTCCTCATAGGTCAACTTCTGTGTGCCCAAGACTCGACGTAGATGATATTTCATGCTTCGCACAGCAGCCTCCCAGAGGCCGCCCGCACTAGGCCATGCTGGTGCATTAAAATGCCAATTGATACCAAGATCGGAAATGCTGTTAATAAAGTCAGCGTTGATTAGTTGTGCTGCTTGTTTGTATTCCTTCTTCAAAAGTCTCGACGCACCAATGAAATTGGTTCCATTGTCACTATACATTTCTTTAGGCGAACCACGCCTAGAGCACATTCTTCGAAAAGCTGCTAGAAGTGCTGGAGTACTAAGGTCTGACACTAGTTCTAAGTGAACAGCCTTGGTGCTCAAACACACAAAAATAGCTATATAGCCCTTTGTGGTTTTTATGCCACGCCCTTTATTAGCCTTTAACTCCACGTGACCAGTAAAATCGACCCCACAATGTGTAAAAGGTCGTGATGGCGTGACCCTGGGTTTCGGAAGGTCGCCCATGATTTGCTCCAGATTTTTCTGATTGAAACGACGACACGTGACGCAGCGTCTTAATTGCTTCTTCGTAGTACGCATACCACTGATAATCCAATATTTATCTCTGATATGATTTAAAGTTAACCTTGGACCGCCATGTAATGATTCAATGTGTGCTTGATTAATAATAAGTTCTGAAAGGCGTCCTTGGCTAGGTAAAATTATTGGATTTTTTGCGGATGCGCTGATCTCAGAGTTGGCTAGCCTCCCACCAACTCTCAGTAGTCCTCTATCGTCCAAATAGGGATTCAGACTCAATAAGTTGCTGTTTGATTGTACCTTTCCTTTTGTTTTTTAATAATCTAATTCCGTTTTAAAATTCTCCGATTGTACTTGCTTGACAATAATGTGAATTGCTTCATTGATTTCAGTTGATGACAATACTTTTGCTGACAAGTCATTCTGCTGACCGGTACAAGCGGCACGAGCGCGATTTACAAAGCGTAATATCCATGCCATTGTTTTCGCAACTCGTGTCAACGAATTGTATCGTTGTAATAATTGCTCAATGATTGATTCTTGATAAGAAAAGGCTGCGTTCACACTAACCTTTTTTAATTCTAATGCTGGTGATTGATATTGATATTTTTGAATATCTGATATGTTAAAATTTAACAGCCATTTGGGTCCTTCCCACCACAAAGAGTGGTTTAGTAGCTTTTCACATGATATTCCACGGGACGCGCAGTCTGATGCGTTCTCTTCTGAACGAACATGATGCCATTGAGACGCTGGAAGTACGTTGATAATCTGCTGTACTCGGTTGGCAACGAATTGCTTCCATCTTAATATATCGCCATGGAGCCAGCCCAGAACGACCATTGAATCAGTCCATGCGTACGACTTTGCATCTTGATTTGATAATGATTCCTTGACCTTTCTCATGAGTTGAGCTAGCAAAAGCGCTCCGCATAGTTCAAGTCTAGGCAACGATACTTGTTTGTTCAAAGGTGCGAGTTTTGTTTTGGCTGTTACAAGTCGCGATGTGCGCTCGCCCTTATCGTTGATTGTTACGATGTACACGGCGCTTGCGTAAGCCTTCTCTGAGGAATCACAAAATCCATGTAATTCATATGCGCTATCCGTATTACCCAAATGACGTGGTATGTTGATATTTACTATGTTAAGTAGATCATTTTTCAAGTTGGACCATGCATTCTGAATTTCACTCGGCAATACTTCATCCCATGATAACCCGGTGGCCCAAACTTGTTGAAATAATATTTTTGCTTTGATTGTTAATGGAGAGAGCCAGCCAATGGGGTCAAATACTTTAGAAATATTCGATAGTAACTGCCTTTTTGTCAAGACTGCCTTGTTTTTGATACTGGTTTGAATGCTTTTAAATGTGAAATTATCAGTGACGGGATTCCAACGTAATCCTAAGGCCTTGGTGTCAGCATCTTTGAGTTCTATGGCAGTGGAGTTTAACTGGTCAGAGTCGAGCCCTTCAATGAGAGCTGGATGATTGCTGGACCATTTTCGTAGATTAAAGCCAGCGCCTTTTAGAATGGCTATCAGCTGATCACGAACCATCTTTGCTTGATCTATTGAATTGCTGCCGTAAAATAAAAATCATCAGTGTAAAACCTGCTGTTAAGTACTTCAGGCGTAAGAGGATATTTTTCTCCGTCATCGATAGCGAGTTGACGCAATGTACGCATAGCCAGATACGGGGCTGCTTTCTCGCCGAAGGTGACTGATGTGAGAAAATATTCTGCGATTTCGTCGTCTATTGAATTTCGCCAAATGATAGTTTGAAGCGGTTGGTCTGAAGATCTCATAAATATCATTCTGAACATTTTTTCAATGTCAGCGTTCATTGCGTATTTATATTGCCTCCAGCTGATAATAAGGGATTGTAGGTCCTGTTTTAGATTAGGACCACATTCCATCAGATCATTAAGGCTGCGGTTAGATGATGTTTTAGAGGATGCATTAAACACAACCCTCAGTTTCGTTGTTTCAGAGTCCAATTTCCAGACACCATGATGTGGTAAAAAACAGGAAGGTTCATCTGCCGGAGTCACCTTACGCATGTGTCCTAACCGCTCATATTCGTTCATGAACTCACGATAGGGCCTCGCTAATGTTTCGTTTTTTGATAATTTTTGCTCCAATTGACGAAATTGTGCTAATGCTTTACCTTTTGATAACCCTAGCTCTTGTCGATAATTCGGCTTCATAGGCAAAGCCACTTCATATTGGCCATTTTCTAATCTCCTAGTTGTTTTTTGATAATGCTCTTCACAGAATTGATCTTGTTTGCTAAGAGTGCTTGCTGAGTCAGAATTTATGTCCTCCATGTCCCAATATTTTGATATTTCGCTTAAGTCATTGATAACTACATTACAATTAAAAGCTCTTTTAACATTTCCTGATAAAATCCACCCCATCTTGGTTTGCTGTGCTATTGGAGCCATTGGAGACCCTTTGATTAGGCCATTCATGATAATATCTGAATAGACACTAGCGTCCAATAGTAGATCAATAGGTCGTGATATATTATATTCGGGGTCTGCTAAATTGATATTTTGCGTATGGGGCCATGATTGCTTCTTAAATGAAGCGCTAGGAAGGTTATCTATTACTTTCGTGATAACTAATGCTTCTGTAGAAAATTGATAATCTTTGTAAAATGATTCACATTCGAGTGTAACAACACCTTTACTTTGCTTTGAACCGTTACCTATGCCGGAGATGGATGCTGAATAACGATGGCGCTTCAACCCTAACATCTGTACGGCATTTTCCGATATCAAGGCGATTTGCGAGCCCTGGTCAAGTAACGCACGAAGGGTTTCGAAATTTCCTTCCGCTGATTTAATATTGATTAACAAAGTCGTCAACAATACTTCTTCATCATTAGTTGCAACATGATTTACATTGTGTGGCTTGTTTTCCGAGAAAGACTTCGTTGAGGTGGGCGCCGCTTGCGACACTGACTGAGTTGAAGTGGTGAATCGGTTTGATGTTTGCGGTCGCACGTATGCCTCATGCAATAAGGTGTTATGTTGCCCGCCGCAATCCTTGCACCGTTTCAGAGAAATGCATTTGTTATTGTAATGATTATAAAGACAATTTTGGCAAAGTCTTAGCCTTGTTACCGTTTTTAATTTTATTTCAGGAGACATGTTCAAAAATTTCTGGCATTTGAAAAGATCATGGTCGTGGGAACATAATAGACATTTTGTAGTGTGCGTTGCAATTGCTTGATACGACGGTTTTTGATATTTTATTTGATATTGATAGTTGTTATTAGGCTTAAAAAATTGTTTTTGCTGATAACTTGATGATTTTGATTGATAATTTGAGGGAGGCATCGTTTCCCTTTTATGAATTGGCTCAAGTGCCATAAACTTATTTTCAAGGAAATGCATGAACTCGTCGAGTGATGGTAGGTCACGCGGACTTTTACGTGATTCTTTATAGTCACGATAAGTTTCTGGGTCTAGTTTCTTTGATAAAAGGTGGACCAACAATGGATCCCACGTGTCTGTGTCCACCCCTAGATTATGTATCGCGTGAAGGGTTTCTAAGCTTGTATCGTAGAGGCGTTTGATCTCAAAAGAAGTTTGTCTATGAATGTTTGGTTGATTTAAAAATGTTTCGATCTGCTTGGTGAATAAAATTTGAGGATTATTGTAGCGATGTGTGAGAATATCCCAGGCCGTATCATAATTTTCTGCTGAAATATGAAGATGTTGAATGAGATGCTCAGCCTCGCCTTTGACCTTGACCTTAAGGTGCTGCAGCTTCTGCGCCTTGCTAAGGGAGTTATTATTGTGGATAGTCTCCGTAAATAAATCAAAGAAGGTAGGCCAGTTGGTGTACTGACCGTTGAAGGTCGGTATTTCCAGCTGGGGGGTCACCTGATTGATATGTGCAGTGGATGATATTTTATGATTAAGTGCCCTTTTGATGCGTTTATAGGATGATTCATACTTGTAAAATTCATCTTCATACATAAGATCTCCCCCTTGCAATATGCTATCGATTTTAAGATGTAAGTTGTCTATATTATTCCAACGAGATTGTAATGTGCGGAGTTCATCTTCTAGCTCCCACTTTTCTGATATTTCATCTATGATAATGCTTTTAATATGCCTCTGAAATGCCCTAAAATTCGTTCTCTGCGTCACAAGTAACTCATCTAAATGCCCACTAGGATCAGTACCCTTGTTTAACTTTACATCTGATGGGTTTTTGCATGACATGATAGCAACGTTAGTAGCTTTATAAATTTGTAATGCTGATTCATAAATGTTTTGATGAAAGTATGGTTGATCACTTGCAAAAGACTTAAATTCGGAAAGCGCTAAATTATTTTCGTCAAACTCTTTCCATGCTTTATTTAACCTGCCCAATCGTTCCTCAAGGTATTCTGGTGTCTTTCGACTTGCCGAATCCTTGCTAAAATTAGCCTGAATTGATTTGATATTTTCATACAGCTCGGCTTGACGAGTGATAAGTTTTTCCATGTTGATAGAGATGCTGATAGGAGATGATTATAATAGTGGAACAGTTTTACTTGATCGTCGATGATATTACTTGATAGTCTTGCCACAACGTAGAACTGCTTGCGCTACGTAGCAAACTTGACAGCCCCAAAGGATGAAGATACAGCACCGCTGATGATGATGGTGATATAACACAATTGTCTATGATGATAGTCCGTGGCTACTGTTCACTCACTGCTCACAAAAACATTCTGAGATGATGCTTGATAGTGATAAAGTTTATAAATGATAATTGATAATTACTGATTGATATTTTATAGTCAAACTAGCGAACTGCTCACAATGATACGCGAGGTCCTGCTCTGAACCACCGCGCGCTAGGTTCTTTGCTCGAAGGACCAAAAAAAATGTGAGGGCGATACACACTTTTGGATGATAATGATAAGAGGGTTTTAGGGGATGATAAGTCAAACCGCTCCGTACGAGTGTCGGTAATGCACTGATTTATTGATCGATTAATACAGAGTTGCTATGTTGACAAAAATAATGTAAAGGCGGCTTCATAATGATAAAATCATGTACGATTACTCGTACATAGCCAATAAACCAACTGTAGCTATTATAATTCCCTTAATAATTGGCTATATCAGTCTTCATTCAGAAATGATACGCCATTACAGACAGGATTTATCGACGCTTCAATAGTTTCAGAAAGCATTAACGTGCTAAGGGCTATCGGGATGCCTCTTTTCCTATAAAATCTTTTTTTCTCCGAGCGTTTTGTCCGCAACTAGTCAGGGTACGTTTCATCACACACGTTTCAGCATTTTGGTAAGTCCAGTATTACCTACGTTGAAGCGACTGCCATAATCTGACCTGCCTAACCCTTAAAATAAGTAAATGTAACCAGACCAATTGGATTGCATTGGCTAAACAGCCATTCGTGATTCGACTATGTTTTACATTATATGAAGTGATTTTGGTACCTTTAGGCTGCCACAGCCCTAATTCGATACAATATTTCATACTAATTCAATGTTAATTAAATTTGAAGCAATTCAATAAAGTAAGTAGTTTTAATGTGGCGTTCATCTTGTTTTACTGTCTACTCGTCGTTGTGTTTCCTGTCCATTATCCGGTCACTGCAATCCTTACTTTGCTGTTGGCATCGCAATACACTCCAAATATCACGACTCCTCTCTTTCAATACCTCAAGACAAACTAAAAAAATGACAATATATTAAATCAGGAAGTGACAAAGGACACAAAGTTAATACGCTAATAAAAACCACGGCCTGCGAGTTTTAGTCGTGTAAGTAGTAGTGTTAGTGTATAGACGTCCTGTATACATTTATAAATTACTCAATTCGAATACCTTTTTACTTTTTTCTAGCTGTCCAAGCTATCTTGACTAAAACTTTAACTTTTTTCCTATTTAAGATGTTAACCTTAATACAGAAAATAACGAACTTTTTTACTAAGTTAAAAGCATTATTTAAGATTTTACATTTCGTTAAAGGTCAAAATACGAAACAAGAAATTCAATGAAAAGTTAAGTTTTGTCACAACACTTAATGTGGCTGTCGCAGTGCTGGGCAAGTAAACACGAAATTAGCTGTTCATTTTAAAGATAAATACACCGTATTTGCTTAACACTATTACGTACTAATTTTAGTTATTTATAGCTGACCACCGCAGAACTATAACTTACAGTAATGATCATTTAATGATTAGAAACGTTCCGTACAACGCCGGGGCGTGGTGGTTTAATGACACTTAATAATTTATCTTAAAAAACCTGGGTTCCTATTTTCTGCTACAAAATATAATATGCTGCTTCACTTTCATCGTTATCGTAAATTAAAACGTACTGCAAGATGATAAAGTATGAAATACAAGAACAGGTCCAAACTGCTTTAAAGAAGACGTTTATCTGAAATTTTATATGACTACTTATGCGCGCGGTTATGTGCGAAAACTTTCAACAAATACGCGCACTTAGTTTAAAGATTTAAAATCTTGAAGACTAAGAAATGTGAATATGGCATAAATGCACATTAAAGCGCCTATGTGATAAAAAACTGAAAAGCAAAAAATAATTTTAATAAGACATTCATCATTGTCTAAGCCTATTAATTTAATTGTATTTTACGTGCTAGGTAGGTACCTACTAATCTGTTTGAAGTCGGTGCCAAGCCAAATAGTAGGTACCCAGATTACGTACCTACGTCCGCGGATTAATAAGTAACCCTTTATAATACATAATAATATTATATATCATTTTTTATTACCTTTGGCTTGGCACCGACTTCAAACAGATTAGTAGGTACCTACCTAGCACGTAAAATACAATTAAATTAATAGGCTTAGACAATGATGAATGTCTTATTAAAATTATTTTTTGCTTTTCAGTTTTTTAGGTAGTTTTTTTTTGTTTCTTTTTTTTTTGAAGTCGGTTTAAATTTTTTTTAAAAAAAGTTTGTTTATTTTTCTATTTTTAGTGTGAATAACACGTAGGTAGTGAGTAAAACTCTTTCATAATAATGATAGCGAAAATACGAGTAGAATTGTATTATTTGATAATAATATTAGGTATTCATTAAGTGTTCAGCACCATGGGTAGGAGGAGAATGCGTTTATGCACCATAACCGCAGGCTAGCTAGACCCGCGGCCGTGTGTGGGACTCGAGACCGAAGCGTCCGCTACCCACTACACTCCCCCGGTTTCTCCTTCACACCCGATTAGGACGAGCCGGTGCTAACCTTATTGGCTAGTGACCAGCCCATCCCCGGGTAATCATCAGCTTAGCTGCAAAAGTAAATGAAATACAACTAACGTTCCACATATTCCTACAACACTGAAAGAATTATCCCCTAACTCCTAACCGTTAAGGAGTTGTACTTTCCATCATCACCTTAGCTGCAAAAGTACATGAAATACAACTAACGGTCCACATATTCCTACAATACTGAAAGAATTATCCCCTAACTCCTAACCGTTAAGGAGTTGTACCTTCCATCATCAGCTCATCAACATAAAATGATGTCTATCGGACGCAAAAACTTGAATGGCTTTAGAAAAAACAAGTAACGCGTAGGCGCAGCCTATAAAGTTACAATATTTTTTAGTACTAGCAGCTCGTCCCCGTCTAAGAAAAGGTGGTGTACCTACCTAATGATTTTTTTTATATAAATCATCTTTTATAAAATCTAATCCTGAAAGTAAATAAA
Source organism: Mecyna flavalis (assembly GCA_949319885.1). Taxonomy (NCBI): domain Eukaryota; kingdom Metazoa; phylum Arthropoda; class Insecta; order Lepidoptera; family Crambidae; genus Mecyna; species Mecyna flavalis. Next base: position 2,996,909 of record OX439435.1, on the reverse strand, counting down.
TGAATTTGAATTAATATAGCCCGCACAAAAAAAAATGTGTCTGCAGTAGTAGGTATAATCGTTCTGCAGTTATCACGCACACATACATTATGGAGATTAATTGTTAGGTGTTTGAGTGGAACAGGCGAAATAGTATAAATAAACATTACTAAAAAATTGTACAAACGTTACTCGTACTTCTTTTCTACAAAAATGTGCATCCATCAATCCCTATATTACCTAAAACTATATTAATATTAATACAACTTACAACCATCGTGATTCAAAGTAAAAAAACCTTGCACGTTTTTTTCACGCTTGCCGTTTTTTCGCTACTCACAGAACCATTGTTTTCCATTCATAGTCTGCACCATGTAACATAATGGCATCACGTCTCTCATCTAACTTTACATGCCACATCCACGAGCAAATTGTAAATCCTAGTGTCCCATTAAGCCAGGTAATTACTAGGCTATCTCTAAACGCTTGCGTAAAATATGACGAGAGCTGCACAGTGCAGTGGCTCGTTTCATTAGGATAGCGCCTTCTGATCCCAGATAAGCAAATATAAGCGCAAACTAGTCTAACTCCATATGTTTTTAACGTGTTTTATTTGTGTACAGACTAGTTACCTGGAATATACTGTGATGAGATAAATCTTGAAGTTTCTGTTGTTTTGACGTTGTCTTGACTTTTTAACGAATGAAGCAATCTTTTTTTAAAAACTTACCTAGATAGCTCTATATAATAGACCTTTTCTTACATACAATATGTATTTTTATAGGACTTCCATTAATATCTCTAGAAGAGTAGTAAAAAGGCGTACGTTACAAAATGGTACATTCTAAAATTTAGGTTAAGTCAATAAAATTTTGAGAAAGTTTTACTCAAACCCACATCTTTCATTGTTCCTCTGGGAAGGTTGGGGGTCTAACAGTAGTGGCACGTAGCAAGTAACAGTTTAAAAGCAGCACTACTGGAGAAATGCTCGTTGGTCTATATTCTTCATTTACAGAGTATAGGCAAGCCCACGCATATCTTCTAATAGACGTGTAGACGTTCTATTAACTAGTTCACTGCTTCTCAAACTTTTATCAATATCGTCCATGGACATAACTTTATTTTATGACACTTATCCATCAGCAGCACAAGGGCAATATAATAAGACACATTTTAGGCTTATAAGTTTTTTACTCCCTGCATAACCTGAATATACATATTAGTAAAATAAAGCCTTCGATGCTTTGACGTCTTAAAACTGGTTAAATTACTCTAGTCAAGAATTTTTTTAGACGATTTGTCAATTTTTTTCTTTTTATAAGTATTTCGTATTTTATAAGTTTTTATCATCCTATATCTTGTAGACAAGAGTTTGCTTGATTGTAAGTGACTAACGTTTTCCTAATTTTCCTGAAAAAAAAGTTAATCTCTTCTGTCAAATCAATGGTCCTCAAAGTGTAGCAATGTACTATTTTCTCAACTTTGTAAATGCTTTAAACATTGTTAATAGTTTTTGAACCACTGAACTGTCATAGCACTAGATCCAATTAATTTCATAATTCTCCTGCCAATTATTAAAACAAGCTTGTATGTTATAAATAATTGCATATTTCCTTTAATTAACGGTTGGACACTACCTCCTCTTCAGTGAGATGTTAATCTGTATAATTTAAACTTCTGTGAAACAAATTAATAGCCCTAAATGACAACGTTTATAAAAATAAACTCTCACTATGTTATTTTTTAATTATGAAAAGTTTAAGTCTGTATTGCTATATTTTTTCATTTAAAAAGTTTACATTTGTCTTAATTACTATTTTTGCAAAGGTTATTTTATTTAAACCTACTTCGTCTTAAAAATATATGTTATGTACTTTCATAAATATCATTTAAACCGAAAGACGTCGAGTGCTGGGAAAAGGTATATTTTGATTTATTTATCTTTTTAGTAGCGTTGTCCCCCACTGATAGTCATAGCAACTTTTTTCCCGATGTCCATCAGTGGTGGACAAATAGTGTCCGTTTAGTACTGCTTTAGTACTATCGGCCGTTTAGTACTATTGAAGTTTGCTTAAAATTTAGTAACTTTTTGTAAGTTTAGTTCAAATAAAATAGTAGGACTAATGGAATTTTCTCCGTTTATTCCTACTAGTAGAACCACTGACCTCTATTATACACTTGTATATTAGACGTCAGTGAGTAGAACTGAGCGGTAGAACTATACGGACAGAATGTTCTTTACGAACATTATACGCATACGCTTGTTTGCAAATGGAGTCATTGTTAGTTACTTGTTTGTAACTAGCATTAGTTCATTTCTACCTTTTTACCTCTGTGACATTGAATGAAAGGGGCAAACCTCTTTTCTAGCTGCTCATGAATAAAAAATCAATTAGAAACAACTTCATTAAAATGCCAAGAGTAATTTTGCAAAATGCCAACAATAAATATCATACATACATCGTCATAGCTAAGACATCCACTGTCCTCTCTGACTTGACATGACATGGGTTCTACCGAAATGACAGGTCAAGATGGCGGGATAAGCAAAAATGGCGTCTTTTACACTTCCCACGCTTTTTTGTTTCTAGTGCACGTATAGTACTATTATTGTATTCTATGCTAGTGCAACCCGCTCCTTTGCAATGGCATAATGACACGTTGACAACTTCATTGCCAGACAATCATTTTCACCTTCAGTCACTTTTTTTTGCTGTTAACATGGCGCCATGTCAAAGATACTTAAATAAATGATCTTTGGGTGAATGTAAAATGTCAGCCCCAACGATATTAAATACGACGGTATTTAAATTCGTTGGTCAGCCCATAAATGTTCCATTGTAGGGCAAAGGTCTTTATTGTAGTCAAGTTATCACTTCAATAATAGATACTGTGTTAATCACCACTCTTGCCAAATGTGGATTGTAACAAACCCGAGCTGTGTTCGAAAATCTGATACAAATTTTGCTCGACTCGATTATTTTAAGGCTGCCCGCCCACGTCAAATAATCGGTGATTGACTTTTTTTAGGTGACAAATAGAACGTCCTGATAGCAATGGAGCAACGCACACGTCCTACAAAAAGTCGGTCAGAAATACCATAGAAAAAAATCGGTCACCGATTGTCGGTCATACAAAAAGTCTGTCGTGGGCGGGCAGCCTACCACGGGTAGGCAAACTATAGCTACAACCAGACCGAAACCTTTTTTTTGTGAGGAGAATACGTTTGTGCACCATAACCGCAGGCTAGCTACACCTGCGGCCGTGTGTGGGACTCGAGACTAAAGCGTTCACTACCCACAAAACTCCCCCGGTTTTTCCTTCTCACCCGATTGACAGACTGAAATCTTAACCTAACTAAATCCACCATCTAGTTATAACTCTTCCTTCTTTTCTCCGAGCATCTTGTTCGGAACTAGTCAGGGTCCACATACACCATGATTACATTGGAACGACCGCCATTCGCCCTCCGTAACCCTTAAAAGAGGAACCAGACCAATTGGATCATGACCACAGCCATTCGACTCTGCAGGTTCGAGTCAAAACGTGTTACATTAATCAATAAAGAAGACTATAGCATTTATAAGAAGAAGACTATAGGTCTTCGTTTTGTTGAGCTTTGACTCCACCGACATTATTGAAGAAACACAAGCTTGTTACAGGAACAATGCAGACTCGGAATTTGAAGAAGTAATGCAAAGCAAAGACGGTCCGCGGACAGTCCCGCATCGTACATACGAGTACGCTCTGCGCGCGCGCACGATCTGTCCCGCCAATAACTCCGGTAATTGACGTCAGCCACCCAGCGCGGCGCTGTCGACTGAAACCAAGTAAGTTAATATTATACTTTTTTTACTTTTTTAACTTCAAAATCCGGACGCTTCAAATGCTCTGCAGCAATTGTAATCACGGAAAGAACTCAAAAAGTACACATTCGCATTACATTCTGTTAAGTCTTTGAAATAGGGTGAACAAAAAACTGATGAACTTGCTTCTGATATTTCCGCAATACTACTCACTTTAACGTAAAACAATGTAAACGGAATAAAAGGGCGATGCTTATAAACGAAAATTTATAAAAAAAGCTATGCGGCTTGATTTGAATTTGTGTTTGTAGAAACACTAATTACATAACGATGTAATAAAATAAAAATATTTCCAGGACGGTATTCACAAAGAACATACTATCCCCAAATTAAGCATCACTTTTTATAATGGATGCCAGACAACTCATAAACATTACTTACTTATTTTTTTAATACTTAATTTTACCCAAGAGCGGAAGGCTAGATAACAATCAATCTAAAATCCTTCACAAAATCAGTTATATTACATTTAAGATAAAAAAAACAGACAGTATATTTGAATTGTTGACTTACACGGTTTCTCGAGTGCGTAGGCGCATCGCTGTCTCTATAACTTCTCGGTCGCGTGCAGTAACTTGTTTAATAATTTAATTGTTACACGTTCACTAGAATATAATGTATCTTTTATCTATAGTACACAGCACTAATATTCAAATACCTCTAACAAGATTTAGATTTAAATTATTCCGAGATCATCTTCATCTTCGATCCGAACTTTAGATTATTTTGTAAGATAAATGTGTTGGTAATGTAATGTCACACTAATAGCAATAATATTTTAATTTGACAGTTAGAATATTTATACGTCCATAGTAATTGTAAGCTTAAACTGGACTTACATAGGACATATGTCACGAAAATGAAAAGCAAAGAATACGAGACATCACGCAGTAAAAAAAGTTAGTTTTTTATTAGCTAACTCCAATAGCACCCAAGCGCCAGAGCATAGCTGGTTAGAAGCTGGGGGCAAGGAGCCCCCAACCTGTGTTTGAGAGTTCGTCTTTGTGGCACCTCAGCTGTTTCCTTCAAACGGCTGGGGCGTCAAAAAACTTTTCTTCACTCGAAAAATAGTTACCCAATGTTTTCTGTCAATTTTTTATGTTTTCTCATTACAGCGACTTGTAATTAACCCTATGCAAAATACACTTTATATCTTTAACATTTAATCTATTTTACATGTGTTCGCAAGTCATTACTGCAACTATGTCTCCATTCCATTCGTTAGCCTCTAAAGGGTCACAAAAGGTGTACCGCAACCGTATCGAATGACACTGCGACCAGTTTTCATTTTTTCTTACTTACGCGGTTGTAGCAGTAGGCCTGCGCATTGTCTATAACTTGTGGTCGCGTGCGGTGACTTCCCATGATAATTTAATTGTTGTGCGTGCGGTGTATTTACAGCTCGTTTTACCACAGTGGAATAAATAACAGTAACGATCACCGCCTTTATCTAACAAAACACGTACCTGTGTTACGAAGAGACATTCCAACTAGGTGTGTAGTTTCTTCCTGTTTAAGATCAAGCAGGTTTACCCACACCCAACCCAAGGGTAACCACAGTATAAAAAACATAACATCCTACTGGATGTTATGTTTTTATGGGTACTGTGGTTACAATGTTCTCCTAGCTGAGTTTTGAACACGTATTCATATCATCAGTTAATAAATTATTATCTATTAATGACCCAATGCAAGGCATACGTTACCATTAGATTTATAGCCACCACTAAAATCATAAATATTTATCACACATGTCACATTGGGTGGGCGATCACGAACTCGAGCTGTGTTAATTTTTTTTCTCCACATGAAAACCATTGACCTCTAAAATCGAAAATAAAGCCTATACATGTATATTAATATTTTATTTATTACAATATATTGTAAGTTTTCACAAAAAAAGTCACCCAGTTTCTGATTGTTTGTTGACCTGTTTGCGGTCTTGAATTTTATATGTATCAGGTACCGTACATTAAATTACTAGTGCTCATTAACCACAAGCCTATATACTAGTAAATTAACACAAACATGCCCCGCCCGTCGGCGGAATAGCTAACCAAACACACCGTTGTCTTATGTATTCGGTCCAGAACATTTATTATCAGGTACAGTATGTTATATTATCTTAATGGAAACTACGAAAATAGATTAATATTAAACCACGGTGGAAATAAATAAGAAATCCTTCAATAGGTTTTCGCATGAGCCTATTACAAAAGTAAAGTGGCTACTTATTTTATAAAATATCGTATTATAAGATACCGTATAATTCAACATAACTGGCGCATCCGAACATCGTGCGAGAACCTGCGCAGAACACAAATGTAGGTGTCAGAGGGGCGCAGCCGCGCCCCACACCTGCGCAAACGACGCTCGCAGCTAACTTCGGACGGGCCAGTTATGCCGGGTAAAAATCAACTAGATAGAAACTGTGACAGTGACTCGTGTAACTGGAGCATTCTGTTATACTATAATGTAACCCAAAATATACATATGTCACTGCCCTCTTTTCCTTTCAACGTTCAATTTAGAGATTTGCAGTAAGTAGTCTAAAAACCAATCAAATCAACTGCGATTGCCTTAGTAATGACCACATCCTGTGAACGGATAAGAGCGCTTCTAACTGATCTCACGGCCCGGGGCGACGCGTCAGACCTTGTTCAGGGATGAAAAGTTGGATCCTACGTCTAAAATATTAACACTAAAGCAGATATTTTGATTGGATACGAAACTAGTCTGCTAGTCTAAGCAGACGTGCGGTTCCTAACACCGTATCGCGCCTGCGGGCGTTGTAATTTCTACTGGATTTTTCTATGTACGCAAACGAAGCGTTTTGTAATCAAAAATTCTTCCTCTATGCAGAAATTCACCAGTATACAAATTCAATAAGAATTACAATATGAACAATTGACGGAACATAAATAACGATATGAAACCAAAAAGGTTGCCACTCAGCGTATGCAAAGGCTTGAGAAACCTGATTCATTAGTCAAAGATGGATTTTCTTTTGGAATAGGGGAATGCAATACGCATCCCCTCGGCTGGAAGGTGCTAAGTTATGACTCCTTTGCCCAAAGCCAAACAGTGCTCTTCAAATGTGGCACAGGAAAGACCTCTGTTTATGTGTGACTGCTGTCGTCAAATATCGCCTAGATTATCTACCGTTAGCAAACCAACTGGCCGGCTCTTTATCTCAACGGTAATCGCTGTTCTTAATTGTTCCAAAATTATATTTCCTGCGCATGTGATCCGACAAACAAATGACAGTCAATTACAAAAATACCAGTCCGCGATTACCAATCATCTCCATCCGTGCTCGCGTCCCATAATAAACCTGGCCATATTTGGCACAACCATGATAGCCTAACAGCGCCTGCGCAATTTGAGTCGACCTCAACTATTCAGATTAAATAAATATATTGCCCTCTCAAATAAGGTCTTCATTAAAAAGAGGTAACATTGTTGCTTAGTTCCTTTTTTTGGATGATAGTTTTCACCGCCAAGGGAAAAATGATTCACTCGGGTTAAACGTTAATTTACGCCTTGGTTGGATTTCTGGAGGTCAGTGAGCCTACGTGCTGGGTGGTAGTGGTACAGTAACAGTGACCGCTGCTTTTAGCCCCCAGGAAGGTAATGAATTCGTCGACAGTGTCACAGAAGCAAAGACTATGCCAGTACATATCCCATTGGCCAACTACCAATATACGTCCAGACTAGGGTTGCCATCTCTAAAATTTGGAAAACAGGACAAGACGCGTGAAAACCCCGGATTTTAGAGTCTGAAAGCCGGACATGTCAACAAGATCTTTTAAAAAACATATACAATGTAATAAAAAAACAGTTGAAAATGTCATAAATCACCCTTTTTTTTAAACTCGGTCTACAAATGAAACCTTCCCCGGACGCTCTCCCCGGATGCCCTCTAAACTAGGACAAATCCGGGGAAACCCGGACGGATGGCAACCCTAGTCCAGACTCAAGATATAACTTATTTTCATCACATTAATATTTGGGTAGGATTCAAACTTAAAAAAGATAAGAGGTCAAACAATTGTGCGCATGACAGTGTCTGTTTGTATCAACCTGGATTGATGCTATAAATATTATTTGAAATTCTTTTGCACAATAAGTGTTCGTTTCAATAAAGTATATAAGCAATGTTATTTCGTTGTCTGATGCCTAGTTTGGGGCTAGATGGCGTCGTTTGTCCAAAAATATGTATTTATTATTATTACCAATAGTCCAATATACCAACAACTGTGATTTATAGCGAGGACAAGTTTACTCGTAATATGCACAGATAAGTTGGTATGAATATAAAACTAGATCTTGCACTTATTACGAAAATTGCATTTGATTGCCGTCAGAGGCTAATTTATTGTCTCAAACTGCCAGATTGGACGCTTAAGACTGTTATGCGCCCAATCTTACATTATAATGAACACAAACACAAAGTTGCGAGTGGTCTTTATTATATTGCTTCCAAAGGGCACTGAGATCATTTGAATCGAGCTACATAAGTGCCTCTGGCTTGAACAATTTATCCAGAGATCGAGACGAAATTAAACCTAAGGCTTTTATGGGAACGGATTTACATTTAAATCTACCGTTTGATGGAAAATTACGTTGGTTTGATGCGTTTGCATTACGTTGTTTTAGCCAAAAATGGGTAAATATGTTGATACTAGTAATCGCATAGATACTCGTAGGAAAGGTTTTGTTTGAAAACAATACGCCAGTAATGAACTAGTTAGTTGAAGGTTTGCAAAGACGTTTACCGAGTGGTTTCAAGCGACGTTGTGCTAATAACGTTGTGTTAATAGCCATAAGGCTGGACCCGCTCGTCCCAGTCGGGTGGAAAGAGGTGTTTATTGGGTATTGGACGCTTTAGTCTTGAGTCCCACACATGGCCGCAGGGCCCGCAGGTCAAGCTTGCCTGCGGTTATGGTGCTTGTGCGCATTCTCCTCCGAAAAAAGGCAACACAAAGTTAGCAGCAAAAAGTGACGTGAAAACACCATTCCCTCTCCAATTGAGCTTGCATTAGCCACTTTAATAATTTTAATATAAACCATTTATATTATTAGTACTAATATGTAGTGAGTAACGGTTTAGAACAAGACAAAGATCCGTACACGAAGTCAAATCATCACTACACGGGCACCTAACCACCGCATAAATAACGGTAACATCAAGCAAGCCATTAATAAAACATTCATAAGAGTGATTGTCAACGAGAGGGCTTCGTACTGGGCTTATCTTCCATCACTAAACACCAAGGAGCTTATAAACTACCTGGACATTGCACTTCGAACATCAGATTGGAAATCATATTGAAAGTTTCGGTACCGGTCTCCCTTTTTCTCTCACCACAACCACAAGTATAGAAATATAAGAAATCAAACTACATATTTGCCCCAGTAATTTATCACCATTAGCACACTAGGATCAGCTAAGTCTCTTCATGTTTTGGTAAGATATATCTTTAATCATGGGCTTTACTTTTATCCTCACTATCAGACAGAGCTTAAAAACGGAAACACTAATAGATTATGTAAAACATTTTCCAAGTTTAAGTGCGTGCGTGCGTGCGCGCGGCCTCTATTTTGATTCTACCCTCCTTGCTAAACATCATCGTAAATACACGGTACAATAAAATAAATACCAATATGACCCACAACCGTGACAATCGCGTTTCAACCCTCGTTTGCTTGCATTATTCCTTTGACGCGAGTGAAGCTTGTTGGTATTATCGATTCGTTTTCATAGAACTTTATCCATCTCGTTAAGGCTATATGCCTTGATGTATGATAAACGTCAATTTCTATTGCCAGAGAAAATTGTAGTTCACCTGATGGTGAGAGGTCAAAACGGCCCATACCATTGAAGGTACATTACTGAACGAGCTTGACATTGTATTGTAGTCTGCTCAGATCTTTGTTGTGACATTTATTTCAAATACTCACATTTTATTTCTTTCATTGTAAGCCTAGAGACTGAGCTCACCGTTTCATATAGGTAAGTAGAATACAGCTAAAGTGTAAAGAATGGATTTGCGTTCTGTTTACGCCAACATTTTTACACCCCAGCCAGATTGTACATTGTAATTTTCTAAAATAAAAAAATAATATTTCTGTTCAGTTCATTCTCAGTTTCCTGGGTTAATCGTATAGCGTAATTAAGAAATAGAACCCAATAAAAATATTTTACCGCTAAATTAACATTCAATTATAAGCATATTATGCTTAGAACTATTATCCAATTAGTTAGGCTTTACTTAATAAGAACCCCAAAGGTCAGATGACAATCGCCGTAACCTTTAAAGATATAGTTGCCAATGGATGGCAAGTAACAACTGAATGTATAGTAGGTATTTAGAATATTTGAATTGCTCTAACCAGTTAAAACCAGCAAAATAAAGAAAAAGAGTTACAAAGAAAATGTTATGTGGTATTTGTTATACCGCATTATCATTTTGCAAACCACATTTTTCCATCGACATATTAGTAGATATTCTATCGCGACATTTTGTTACTTAAGACTTATAATACTTGGCGTTAGTTAAGACTAACGCCAAGTAGGTATAAAGTAAGCTTAAGCTACGAGTTTTTTTATGCATTGAAAGCTTTTTTCCTCAGTTGTTGAGAAATGGTCTACTACGCCTAGATGTTTGTGGCATCGATCACGAGGATCTATAATATTATGTGATTTGTACGTACAATATTGTCTCTAAAAAAATGTTTATTGAATGTTGAGGACGATGTTTAAAATGACCATGGCTTTTACAACAAAGTATGTAATTCCTTAGTCACATAATATGAATGAAATATGCCATCAAGCGATCCGTGTGCTCGTTTAAATGTTTTTTTATAAAAATAGTAATTAACATTATAACGGGATTAACCGACCAACCCGCGTTAGCAAGGTTAAGTTGAAAGTTGAACCTGCAGTAGTAAGTGCCAGACAAAAGCGCGGCCGGTCACTCGCGATTATAAAAAAGCAGGCTCATTCAGCCCGCGAATTGTCTCAAATCGTCAGGTGTTCAACTAATAAACTTAGGGTTGAAACTATGTAAAAAGAACAGCGGATAATAAATTATTAGTCTATTAATCACTGCAGGGCCATTTAAATCAAGACTGATACTGCCTTAATCGATCTGTACTGCCTTAATCACCACGCTTGCCAAGTGCGTATTATGCGATCACAAACCCGAGCTGTGTCCGAAAAAGCCGACACAAATTTGCTCAACCCGGAAATCAAACCGAGGACCCCGAGATTACAGCCCAGAACTTAAACCACTAGACCATCGAGGCGTTAAAGTGTATCAGACTAAGCGCGGCCGGTTAGCTCGCGATTATAAAAACGCAGGCGCAATCGGCCCGCGAATGGTCTCAAATCGTCAGGTGTTCCTGCACCGGCCGCGAGTGTAATCCGCATCGCACACACTAATAAACTAAGGGTTGCAACTATGTAACAAGAATAGCGGATTCTCGGAAGCTATTTACTAACAGTTCTTAACTATTGGATTCGAAGGTAAAGGTTATTATACGCGTCAACTTAGTTGGCTTGCCTGAACATCGTGCGAGAACCTGCAGGCGCAGCCGCGCCCCTCACCTGCGCAAACGACGCTCACAGCTAATTTCAGATAAGCCAATTAAGTTGACGCGTACTATTCCTTCGAATCCCACCCAGGACACACATTAATGTGTTGAATTATTAATTGTATTCGTCCTGTGTCTGCTATATTTTATTTGTATCCATGTTAAGTTACTTCCATTGTTTTTGATACCCAGAACACTTGTGAACAAGCTACTTACTTTGGGGTCTACTACCCACTAAACTCCGCTTTCCAAACGAGAAGGGGACGTTGTGGCCATTAACCAGCCCTTTCATCTTACCCACAGTCTGACCTTCCTTTTTGCCAAAAGATGTGCCGTCGTTAATCATCATCATCATCATATCAGCCAAACGACGTCCACTGCTGGACATAGGCCTCCCCCAAGGGTCTTCAAACCGATCGGTCCTGCGCCACCCGCATCCAGTGGATTCCGGCGATCTTTATGAGATCATCGGTCCACCTTGTGGGAGGCCTACCACGGCTGCGTTTCCCGGTACGTGGCCACCACTCGAGGACCTTTCCGCCCCAACGGCCGTCACTCTTCCTTGCAATGTGTCCTGCCCACTGCCACTTAAGGCACGCAATTTTTCGGGCAATGTCGGTGACCTTGGTCCTCCTGCGGATCTCATCATTTCTGATGCGATCACGCAGGGAGACTCCAAGCATAGCCCTTTGTACGATTTTGAGCCTTTTTATGCGGCCCATTGTAAGTGGCCACGTTTCCGTTCCATATGTCATCACTGGCAACACACACGTGTCAAAGACTTTCGTCATAAGGCACTGCGGTAGTCGGGCCGAGAAAACGCTAATACGAGTATACAAATAATTTTATTAGAGTTCCCCGGTCCAAAAAAACACAGGCACTTAGTGCAGAATGTGATCTCTTCGTCCCACCACAGGAAAGCCTCGCACTTGGACATGATTTGCCATGGTCAACCTGAAAATCTCTGAATAGACTTCGTACCCAGGTTGGCCGAAGCAAGGAGAACAGGTTCAGGTGGGGGTTTACCGGAGAGATGAACCTCGCATGCGAATGTGGTTTCTCGCCCCAGTCCATGCGTCACTTAATTTCCTGACCCACGTACCCTGTCACCTGTACCAGGAGTGAGCTAATCAGTGCGACGGATAACGCGATACGCGTCGCCGAGTACTGGGCCGACTTTAATGAATGTTTGTCGTCAACACGAAAAGAAGAAGAAGCATGAAAATGAAGTCTTCATTTAGCGTTTCCGCCTTCGCTTGTGGAGTATATCTTTACCCGGTCATAAGGTCACAGCCGCGGGCGCAGCATCAGCAGAGCTCTCGTGATTGTTACACGTTCACGGCTCGTGCGGCAGTTGCGCGCGCGCCGATGTTAGCAGCATTTCCACGTTCAGGCAGCGATAAAACTTTTATTGCAGTAGGTTAGGCTTTATACGGCGTACTACAAGATGCTTGTTCCGATTTGCTGTAGGAGGTCGTTTGTAGAAGATTTAACCTTATCGAGTTGTTATTTTAGGGGGAGGCGTTTATTGTGCATAATCTCTGTCTTAGGATGCCGGATGAGACTCACTTGGGTGGATGGGGATACTAACTTTGATCGTGGGTTTGAGTGCGCCTCAGAATTTTTAGTGCTAGTTTTAAAGAAAAGATCGTAATATTTTACACTTCTGGCTCTATAGCCCCATGGAGAGGCATAATAAGAAAGGCAAGGGGCGCCATTTTATTTAATTTCGCATATGTCAAGTTATACATTTATGATAAACGTAATAAATATATCCAAAAACAAACACAACATTCTAAATTTGTAGTGAGCAGTGACAATAAAGTAAGATTGAAAGTCAACGAAAGGCGTTATAATAATTATGTTATGTAAAACATGATTTTAAGAAACTATATCGCATACTATTTCTTTTAGCATTTAAATACAACGTACCAAGACTTTAAACTTGACAGCATGACATTCAAGACGTTACAAACAAGATCCATGCTCCCGTTTGAACCCAATCTATCAAAATTCCTGTTCAACTCTTCTAAGAGCCTTCGTCAAAAAACCTTACTTTCACTTCAACTTTTTATAGTCATTGTGCAGCCGTCTGTCTTGGCATCTTAAAAAAAGAAACTTTAGTTATGAGATACTTTGAGCCCAATTTCACGGGTCTATAGTGGGACTCAATGGACACGCATGTTTTAATCAAGGCTTTTTGTCACTATTTTATTTCTATTTTTTGATTCTGATCAGTGTGAAAGCAAATAAGGCTACTGCTATTTACCATAAAAAGAACTTTAGTAGTCGTATAGTAAGAAAAGTCTATGATTAGAGTTCGAACACAAAATTTGAGTACCGTACTTTTTAATGATCGCATCTAAAATACATACTACTGTGTCCCAAAAGTACCCGGAAATTGTAAATAAAATTCAAGTGGTAGTTTTATTCATCAAAATTTATTTTGTACCCTTTAAAGTAACTTCCATTAAAGGAAATACACATACGCCAGCGCTTCAACCAGTCTTCGAAACACCTTTCATACGCAGAAATCAGGATGGCCTGCAGCACCTTCGTCGTATTTTCTTTCACCACTGTCAATGGTCCAAAATGCTATCCACAAAATGGTTATTTAAGTTTAGTTTAGGCGAGAGAAAATAGCCACATGGTGCCATATCTGGTGAGTAGAGTGCCTACGTAGCGATATTAATTAAATGTTTGGCCAAAAAGCTACGAATAATCATAACTGTTTAAGCTAGCGCGTTGTCGTGGCGCCCACCCACAAGTCGGTCAATATGCGGTGTACTCTTAGAATGGTGTACTGTAGTTTTTGGTACGCCGATGTCTCTGCCTATCTGTCTCACACTCACACGACGATTTTGCATTACATTTTCCCTTAGATTATTGACATGATCGTCGTCAGTTGAAGTGAATGGCCTTCCAGTCCGTGGTTAACGCCTGACTACTGAGAGAGGCCACTATGAATGATTTATACCTCTCCTATGCCTGAGATTTCGACTTACACTAATTGATAAACACCTATTGTAACATTTTAAGCGTTTCGGTGTTTGTTAGTTAACAAAATCGGCCATAGTAAAAAAACGACGCGACCATAAAAGTTGTTTGTTTCAAATGTTAATTACTCACAAAATACTCGACAGAGGTAAGATTATTTTTCACCGCCAACTAATGACAGTTGTACCAATCTAACGCAAAAAGATTTTTTTTAATATCTCTAACACAGGTCTTTGAAATAATAATTTCCGGGTACTTTTGGGACAGAATGTATATGTATAGACCGGTAAATCGCCAAAAGGCGAGTATCGGGCTCATTCCTCACGGTGTCTCCTTATTTTTTTATGATTAGCGGGCAGACGAACTTGCGGCAAACCTGATGTGAGGTGACTACCGCCGACCATAGACATCTACAAATTTGTGGAATCACAAAATGCTCTACCGGCCTTTAAGGAAGGAATGCATTCTTGTTGGTTTACCCTTTACATCGTTAGTTTAATTTAAATATAGTATGTACGTATAGTAGTAGGAAAAACGGCTTCAGTCTCGAGTTCCGGAAACGGCCGCAGGTCTTTCTTTGGTGTAATATTTAACTCAACCATTACACCAAATCACATGTGAAACCGGATATAAATAATCGTCTATTTCATTTTTATTGTCAATTTCATTTTACTTTATTGTGTAGATTTCAATTTAATCTGCCTTGATTCTGCCATTACGTGCACGAGCTATAACAAGCCTGATATTAATTTAAACCTGAATGGCTACCAGCGAGAGGTAAATCCTAATCATTTCTCTATGGCAGGCTTATTGTCTCTGGGTACAAAGACGCGGCACCCCCTACCAGGACATCCCGCTTGCTGGATTAGAGTTGTGCTGAGTCGTACAGAATCGATTGAGTGAGTGATCGAGTACCTGATCCAGTCACTAATCCTTTTGTCTTAAAATAATTAACAATATTCATAAATGCACAATTTGAACGGGTTTTGCTTGAAATTACTAACAATCTAATTTTACTATGATTTTTGACATTAAAGACGTACTTTTGAATTTTAGATAAGTCCTTTTAATGTAACATAAAAAATTATAACTTACATTCAGATTCGTGATGTTCGCAACAGCCTTCAATCCTCACAGCATACTAGTTATTATTGCCTTTTTATAACTGACCTTGAGTAACAAACGACATGATTATACAAGGATATTAGAAATTGTTCCGCTTATTTGGAGCTAAAACAGAGCCTTAGCTTACACCTAGGGCATTTAACTCTATGTTCTAGGAACATATGACGGAACTTGTCGGATCTGATTATTCTTTCTTTTGTTCGCATAAACAGTTGAATACGTATTCTAAAATTGTAGTTGTAGCTACCAAAATTGATAAACGTTTTAACAATATGTAGTTTTCCAAGAATCTGAGAGTGTGAAGGATTCAAATGCATATTAGGTTTCCTTGTTTATTGACACAAATGTTAATATACATTTTAACAACACAACTCTTACTGCAGATATTTACTAGTAGCTAACAGAAAACAATTCAATAGAACTCAGGTTATAATTTAAACGATATTATCGATGATGACCACTTCTAAAAGCCCACATGCCGGAAGTAATATACAAAACCGGCAGTACCCATGTGCGAATGAACTTCCAACAGAGGTCACGTCGCCCTACACCCGAACCACTGTTCTCCGCATCGAGCGCTACACAGAATCGATTCCATTTTCATCGATTACACAGCCGGCTGCCCTATTCGGTGCATCTCAACCCGGGGCTACAATGTGAGATCGCGTGAATGGGTGCCCTTATGCCTTATTTATCAGGGATCGCCCTTTGTGCCGTGAGTAATGCGAGCGTTATTGAGCCCGAGGGATGAGTTAGAGCGCGCACTTGACCAGAGTTACGCTCGCTGCTGACTCTAAATTGTTGCGCCATTTGCGACTAAGTTAGCGGAGGCAGCGAATTAGGAGAGGGCTAAATGAAATAGGTGTGTTCAGAAATGCGCTTGACCTTAGACGTTTAGTGAATAGGGTCCGAGACACTATGGCTACGCCCATATCGCCGGAAAGTATTGCTTGTCAGGTGGCCTACTTTCTCGTTACCTACATTTTTATCTTTGATTGCAGCACATTAGGCAATGCTGTAGCGGCTGCTTTCCCATTAGGTAATCTGCATGCCTGTCTGCAAACTGAAGTGACTACAAAACCGTAATAAACGAAAGTAGAATGATTCCTCAAAGAAAATCTAGTATTTATCTATTATCTTTTAAATTTTTTTATCGCACTATTTTGATGATAATCCCGGTGAGAATACCATCTTAACTGATTGACCAAATCAAATACCTTGCCGCTTGTCACTCCAATTTTGGACAGCGTCTACCACAACCACATTGGAAAGAAACCTCTTATCTACGAGGTCACTAGTCGGTACGGCTCAAATTTAAATAGCCGCTTACAGTCAAACATAATTGTTCCGACCACCGTGTTCCAACTAAGTCTTCTGTGTCTAACGCACTAAGAGGTTTTAACCGCTGTGTCCGACAATTCGCTTTGAATATCGAGTTGAATAACGTAAACCTAGGTTCAGATATCATGCAAACTTCTCCTTTGTCGAGTTGGGAGAGTATTTTAATCTGATTGATACAAGAGGCCGCGGGCTGGCTCGTTTGCGTTTATGAAATTGCTGCCATTCCCAGTTGAAAGGGGGAGGGGACCTGCGAGATTTAATATAAGTTTACAGTTACATGAAAAACTAGTATTAGATGCAAGTTTATGTACCTTAGTGCAATTTTACATTTAATTTATATTTGCTATTTACCGTTCCTCTAGGGGGTTGCGAGGATATTATCCTCTAGAATACTATCTAGTAATTACTTTTTATTCGGATGCTGGTCTAACTGAAGAACTACTTGTAAGATTTCATTTAATTTTAAATGGGACTAATTAATTAATTAATTAATCTGACAAGTAGTTCGTGTGACTTTTTAATTGATGCTGTTTTCGTTGAATACTTGTAGATGTGAAAGAAATTTCTGATAATTTATTATGATCAGTAGGTTAACCCTTTTTTGGCAAAGGGCCTTTGGATATTAACCTAATAAACATGTTCGTCTCAGTGCCCACTTAACTTCCCCGGTTTCCCTTTGCCACCCGAAACCTTCCAGCCCATTCTTATAAGAACCACTCGAGAAAGATAGTTTGGGATATGAAGAAAGACAGGCTACTTTTAAATATTCCAGCGGAATAACGTCGTAAAGTCCACGCGAGCGAAACCGCAGGTGGAAGTCTTGTATTATATAATACCAGCCATATTAACCATTCATAATCAGGTGGCCTGCGTGTTTGTATGAATTTGCATAAAAATGAAATTCATTATCTAATTAAAGATTAGATAAGTATTGAAATTCCCAATGTTAAATGCAATATTCGCCCTTTGGCATAACTCGTAATATCATTACGCATAATTCCTATTTGTATACAACCTGTATCGTGTGTTAAAAAAACTAGTAAGTCCTAGGCAGACGGTACGGAAGTAATAAGTAAAACTGAACATCTTTGCAATATGGTAGTTTTATAGCTATACCTACAGGTGTTAAGGTCTGGCTGGTCATGTGGCTTAAGTAGCCGGCAATGATCTCGGAGTCATGGGTTCAATAGCCGGGTCAAGCAAAGTTCATGTTGGTTTTTTTGAGCACATCTCGGGTTTCTGCATTTGACAAGTGTGGTGATTAGGCCGATACATATTTGTAACAATGACTTCATTTCATTTATGGAAAGCCTTTGCCTTGCACTGAGAAATAGGCTAATACTATACTTTTTTATGTCAGAGGTGGCAAACGAGCCAGCGGGTCGCCTGGTAAGCAATCACCGCCGCCCATGGAAATCTGCAACACCAGAGGGATCGCTGATGCATTGCCGGCCTAAGGGGGTAAGGTGGTATGGGCCTCCGGCACTCTTACAAACCAGACGAAACACAATAGTTGTCAGTATTATTTCACGCTGGTGTGATGTGAGAGGGTGGTACTTCCCGGACGAGCAATAAAATGGTTGCAGTAAAGACCAGGTCCCAGGATAATCATAATGTTAACCAGATCTGCATGATTCCGACGCGTAATCGAACAAATATTGTTATTTAAATTTGTCAGTTCTCAATTGACATAAATACAAAATAATCTTTTCTTAGACTTAACTAAAAAGAAAAAGGTAAAATCCTCAAGAACACAATGCAGAGAGACAAAACCGATATCTATCCCAGAAACAGTTAATGCACCTTTACATTCCGTTCGCACACAAAACGCCAATGAGAATCGTACTTTACATAGAAATACGAGCGAACGTGTTCGCATTTGTTCACCCATTGTCATCGAGTGGACTAGGGTTGGCCTGTGCACAGAACAGAATACAATATTTATCTCCGAGCGTTCCAGTCAGGGTACCTACGCTTTGGGCTGATCAATAGCCACAAGGCTGGCACCGGCTCGTCCCAATCGGGTGTGAAGGGGAAACCGGAGGAGTTAAGTGGGTAGTGGACGCTTAAGTCTCGAGTCCCACACACGGCCGCGGTTCTAGCTAGCCTGCAGTTGTGGTGCATAAACGTTAAATGGGACGAATCGCAGAACAAAAAATTTTTGAATTCACTGTTTCGTCCCAGTGGGACGAACGTGTTGTGGGACGAATCAGCGAACGAGTCCATAAACGCATTCTCCTCTGAGAAAAAAATAAATAAAAAAAGGGTAGGTACCTACGCTTGCAACACGATCCAGAATTTGGCAAAAAAGTAAAGTAAAATATCAGCCTATTAATGTCCCATTGCAGGGCAAAGGCCTCCATCCTTGAAATCAAGTTATCGCTACAATGATGGGTATTTGCTTAATCACCACGCTTGCCAAATGCGGGTTGGTGATCGCAAACCCGAGCTGTGTCCGAAAAAACCGACACAAAGTTAGCTCGACCCGGGAATTGAACCCAGGACCCCGAGATCTCGGCCCGGTACTTAAACCACTAGACCATCGAGGCGTTAGAATTTGGCAAGTTCAGTTATTACATTAGAGCGACTGCTGTCTGCCCTCCGTAACCCTTAACAGAGGAACTAGACGAAAAGGATCATCACACATCATCAAACCACAGCTATTCACAGCCATTTGACAATGAAGTTGACTAATGGTATTACTAAACTTTTTCTAATGGTAAACCAAGGCACATGGAAAAATCCATAGAGATTTGAACCATCGACCTCATGCATGAAAAGGTCTAAGCAAAACCTGTAGTTTTGCGAGTTTGTACGGAGCAGTTTGTATGTGTACCATAATCACAGGCTAGCGAGATCTGCGACCATGTTTTCAGAACTAAATATACCTACACACTTAACTCCCCCAGATTCCCCTTCACACCCCAGAGGGACGAGCTGGTCCCGTCTTGCAGCGAGCGATTGACCGGCTTATTCCCGGTTACCCCAGCTAGATTCAGTATCTAGATCTAGATCGGCTGGAATGGCTTGTAGGAAGGACTAAGCGAGTGTCTGAGTCTGGTGGGGCACAGTTGAACCACCCCGGTGACATAACGGGGCCGTTCTACCGGGGTCGATGAAACAATTTTTTCCCAACGACCCCGGTACCGGCCCCGGGGCACCTACTCCAGTTGTATTGTTGTTTTACGTCATGTCTGCCGCCATAACAGCTCTGGCTGCAGTATTCCGGCAATATTAATGTGAGACCCAGTACACTTGAAATCAAAGGCTCAAAGACGAGATGAGCTTACAGTCTGGCAGCACATTGAGCGCCGCTTTCTGGTGAAGTGTGCCTCAATGGAATAGCCGCAGTTGCCTTTTACCATCTAGTGGGCTGCGACTGTCTGCCAACAGATGTAATATGTCGATGTATGTTCCAGCAGCCCTACGAGCCGGCACAAGCCGAATGAGCCCGAATAATCCCGATACGCATCTGCGCCCGCGCATGACATAGATAATCTCAGCCTCCCGCGGCGACCGCGCAGGTATCATATAGCCAACTTAATAAATGCCCATTAAAATAAATTATTTAGCATTGTTAGCTCCCGAATCGCGTGCTGCGCAACTCTGATTGCATACCCAACATCAGCGATTGCTCTATAAATTATAACGTGTAATTTATGTCCCCAACTATGATTATAAAGAATAGTAATGCTTTACGGACGGTTTTATGGCAATTCGCTATTACCTGGAGAATAAAATAGGACCCCTCGGTGGATCGAACGTTTTTATCGGTCGGAGATGTTAATTTATCGCCGTATGAAGGTGGAAGCTTGTACGTGAGCACTTAATTTGATCGAGAGTTGGCAAATAGATTATATTATATTTATTTATTGCGTATAAAACCTCACGCACTGGGTTTTGTATGTACCAACACGTAAGAACATACTCTCTCTCTCTCTCTTACACACGTTTTCGCTGTTATATTCTATTTACTTTACATAATTTGGGAATAGATAGCGCTTAATTAAAAATATCATAACTTATCTTGCATTTCCGCAAAATTAGAAATGTTTAATATGTAAATATCTGAAGATTGTTCAAGCGTCTATTGAATTACATTACATATTTCTAAGATTATATTATCTTGACCTCAACTGGAATTTGAGCAGTAGCATCTATTTTGAACAGGTGTGTTCAACGTACTTAACTCATTATAATGTTCAATAATATTTTTAAGGAACATTACAGTAATTTGGTACATCACAGTCTAATAGTGCCTTCCAGCGGTAGATAAAGAGGCTACTCATAATAGGAGGTATTTCTCAACAAAACACCTATTTTAGCCAACGATTTATGACGCCATGACGATAATGATTGCTATTTCTACGGAATATGGTCTAAATTTGCATTTCTTGGTATTCATGAATAGGGTGACCATTTGGTGATATAATTTTTTGGTAATAAGTACCATTCAATTCTAGATAAAAATATGTACAAAAAAATGTGCTTCATTTTGATGACTACATTATAACAATAAACAAATAAAATGAATTCGTACATTATTTAATCTGTCTTCTAAATAGTCAGGTCGAGCCATATTCGTAAAACAAAGCAACCATGGACGGCGTCTAAACAAGACATAATTTGAAGGCCTCAGCAAACATACATTAACTTGTGTGCGTAAAATTAGAAATATTAATTATCCACCATCAAAATCAGCTACTACATACCTATTTTAATATAAAATAATATGTGTTTAAGCTGTCGCATTAGGTTAAACCTGTAATGACAGTTCTTTTGTAAAATAAATAAATAAAACACGGACTTGAAAACCTTCTTGGTACAGAAGTTAAATAATGAGTGGATTGTCTACAACACATCCAAATCATGGTCAACCCAACCTCTTAAGTTAACGTGTCCAAGTGTCCATTTCATTGAGTCCCGCGGGGCTCGGCGGCTTTTTATAAAGTTCCATTACTTCGGCTACCGGCTACTATTTGTTGACTAAATTGGCCACGATTAGTCGGGGGCTTAACAAAAACTTATAGCTGTTTGCTCAAACATTGTAAGTGGAAATGACTTCCTTTTTTCTCGTTTGCTGTTAGCAATCCATTTACCTCCAAATAGGAATACTATTGTCTTACAAGTCCCTTTTGTAGTGTAAAAATGCCATAGTGTAATGTAAGGAGCCAAATAAACCTTTTTTCTTTCTTTCTTTTAATCGTGTGGTACAGTAGTTCGCATTATACAGCAATGACAGCGCACATTGAGCGACGCTTTCTGGTGAAGTGTCCCGCAATGGAATAGGTCGCAGCGGTCGCTTAATATCAGGGGGCTTAGACAAGATGACATCGCTTCATAGCTGGCGAATTTCGCTAAGTCCAATTTGTATGGATTTGACAGATGCTAGAAAAGTCACGTGTTGAAAGTATGGGATTTGACATTCGCAAATTGAGCTTTAACAAACGTCATAAATGCCGCTTGTCTAGGGGGGCAGGTGGGCTGCGAGTCTGTCTGCCAATTGATGTGGAAAAAAACCTCTTCAAGTATAAAGCTAATTGCCATATTGTACCAAAGTAACTTAATAGTGGACTTCAACGCCCACATATTATAATTTGAACATTTTTTTTTAAATAACGTTGTTATATGCATATTTTTTTACATTAACGCCCGCCTTGTGAAATTAATAAATGTTAGCTTTTTTTTTTTTTTTTTATGTTAGAGGGAGGCAACGAGCAGGCGGGTCACCTGATGGTAAGCAATCACCGCCGCCCATAAATACCCGCAACACCAGAGGAGTCACAAGTACGTTGCCGGCCTTTAAGAAAGAGGTATGCTCGTCTCTTGAAGACTGCCATGTCGTATCGGTCCGGAAATACCGCTGCAGGGAGCTGGTTCCATAGTTTGGTCGTACGTGGTATGAAGTTTCGAGTGAAACGTATGGTAGTAGATTGCCACTCGTCAAGGTGATGAGAGTGAAACTTCAGTTTGTGACGAGTTGTACGGTGATGAAACCCTGCAGCAGGTATAAGTCATGTAGTACATGCGGTAGAGAACGCACAGAGATGCTACTTCTCTCCGCAACGCCAAGGGATCGAGCTTAGCGGAAAGACTCTCGGCGCCGACAATTCGATCGGATCGACGTTGAACGCGGTCAAGTGGAAGAAGCTGATACTGCGGTGCCCCGGCCCAAAGGTGAGAACAGTATTCCATATGGGGCCTTACTTGCGCCTTGTAGAGTTGAAGACGATGAGCCGGGGTGAAATACTGTCTCGCTCTACCAAGGACACCTAACTTTCGTGAAGCCAACTTGGCCTTATCTTCCAGATGACCGCGGAATTGGACATCATTCGATATGTTAACGCCGAGAATCCCAATACTCGGTTTGGCAATGAGAGGAGTGTTCTCAAATAGAGGGGATATGGCAAAGGGGGTCTTTTTTGCGGAAAAGACGCAGACTTGAGTCTTTTGGGGATTAAATTTTACAAGGTTTGTATGACCCCAATTTGAGACATGGTCTAAGGTAGTCTCAATGTCAGACACAAGTTTCATCCGGCTCTCGTCAAGTGTTTGAGAATCCTTTGCATGGCCGTTATAGAAAGCATCACCCGTGCTATCATCCGCATAACAATGTATGTCACTAGTTTGTAACAAATCATTGATATGTAAGAGAAATAAAGTCGGGGATAGGACACAACCTTGTGGGACACCAGCATTTATGAACCTCAATGCAGAGCATGAGCCGTCAACAGCTGTTATAATGCTACGGTTCGATAAAAAGCTGGCTATCCACACGCAAAGTCTCTCGGGCAGTCCGTACGATGGGAGCTTCGTAAGAAGAGCTTTATGCCAAACACGATCGAAGGCTTTCGCAATGTCCAAACTGACCGCTAAGGCCTCCCCCTTGCTCTCTACTGCATTTGCCCATCTGTGGGTCAAGTACACAAGAAGATCACCAGCTGATCTTCCCTGACGGAAGCCGTACTGGCGATCACTAATCAGCTGGTGCTCTTCCAGGTACGACAGGAGCTGGCGATTAATTATGGACTCCATAATTTTCGAGAACAAGGAGGTAATTGCAATGGGCCTGTAGTTGTTAGGATCAGAGCGATCGCCCTTTTTAGGGATCGGATGCACTAATGCTGTCTTCCACGATGTTGGGACTACACCTGTGGAGTAGGAGATGCAGAAAAGGCGCGTCAATACCGGAGCCAACTCCGGAGCACATATCTTTAAAACAATGGGAGGAATCCCGTTTGGCCCACTGGATTTGTGAGTGTCTAGGGAGAGAAGTGCCTTACGCACAGATCTTTGGGTAAATTTTATGTCTGGCATAAAATTACTGATGTACAGTCAAAAGCACGTCAGACGTAACACTTTGGACTTTGTACCGCTCTTATGTCGGGGGCATAAGTGCTATTATCGAACTGCAAGTGTTTACCGTGATGTGCTGTTGACTGTACCTATTTAAGGTTTGATCTATGTAATTTTATTTTCATGTGTAAAATTTATCTATCTATATTATATGTATAATTAAAAATGAATTTCTGTTCGTTAGTCTCGCTAAAGCTCGAGAACGGCAGAACCGATTTGTCTAATTTTAATTTTTCCATATCCAATACTTTCTCAAAACAATTGCTTATTATATTTAGCATTAGCAATCTCACTTCAACTTAAAGCCACCAGTTCACGCCAATGGTTCACGCCTTTTTATCCAAGTAGTTAATAACAATATTATTACTGAATTCCTAGAGCCAATTAGATACACAGAGAACGCTCTCTTATCACGACATGTGTATCGCTTGTCAAACCAAACGGTAGCTCAAAATTAAAACTTCTAGTTCAAATATGAAATGTCAGATGATTTGTAGATTCTTCCAGTGAAAGTTAAAATATACAGTTGAAAATACTAATAGTTAGTTACTTTTAGTTAAAACTGATTATTCCTGCATAATTTTAAAACACTTGTTTATCCTACTAATCCTACTAATATTATAAATGCGAAAGTCTGGATGTTTGGATGTTTAAATGTTTGGATGTTTGTTACTCAATCACGCCTAAACGGCTAAACGAATTTAGGTGAAATTTGGCACACGTATAGTTTATAACCCGGATTAGGACATAGGCTATAAAATTCCTACGGGAAACGTCTCATTCCCGCGGGATATTTGAAAAAGGGTGTCGCGCGCGCGGGTGAAACCGCGGGCAGAAAGCTAGTTTATAATAATGCCTTGTTGTCTTGTGTAGTTATGTTATTACTTAGCAGGATCCTAGGTTGAATTCCCGATTCGTACAAAGTTCTATATACTGCGTGACTTTTTTAGTCCTTGTTTTCGCGCAGTAAAATGATTATAAATTATTATACTCGTATCTTATTAGCACAATAGATTAATGAAGTTCCTTTTTTTAGTCGAATCAAAAGTTTTACGATTGTGATAGGGGAAACCCGAACCAATAGTACTTGCTGCGTCTCGGACGGACACCGGTAGGGATCATTACCCTTCGCGCTTATCAAAAAGATGATAATGCACTATAAATTTACTATTTTATTGTTCCATCAA
Organism: Mecyna flavalis; assembly: GCA_949319885.1. Classification (NCBI taxonomy): domain Eukaryota; kingdom Metazoa; phylum Arthropoda; class Insecta; order Lepidoptera; family Crambidae; genus Mecyna; species Mecyna flavalis. Next base: position 2,971,459 of record OX439435.1, on the reverse strand, counting down.
AATATATAAAAAAATAAAAAATATATTTTTTTAAATTAAAGAAAAAATATCAGCTTTAATCCTAGTTAAATGTACTACTAAAGGTGAAGCGTTCTGCTGTTGGTATGGAAACTCGTACTAGGCAAGTGGGCTGATAAAACTCATACCTGAAGTCGAACTCCTAGTTTTATATTATCTGTGGTCAAACTGATATCTAAATGTTTCTAAATATCTCTCGGCAATGTTGCTGCTTATAAGAAAATTTTACATTCCTAAACATTTTTTAGAAAATAATGTTAGGTACTTCACGCAGATGAACTCTTAAATTTTTTTTTGAACTGACTGGCGCTTTTCTTAAATTTTTAATTGTATCTAGCAATCTACAACAGGAAGCCGGTCTTCAATAGAATATTATAATGTTAAAAACAAGTTATAAACTCAGGCCGAACCAGTGCAGGTTCCATATCAAAAGGACCACCCATTTGTAAATTGTACCCATATAAATGCAGATGACATCATAATCTAACCGATGTTACGATCTTCTACGTGTTTACGATTGCATACTTACTTCTATTTTATGATCAGAAATATGGCATTTCATATTGTTTTGTGCTGCATAACAATAAGTATATGTGTACGATATAGCACTTTAGGGTAGTATCTGATATTGTTAAACCGCAATAAACTTAGTTCTCTAGAAGTAAAACGATTGAAGGTACTGCGAAACCCCATTATACTGTTTCAATTCTGTGACTAATAAATAAATATTTGTGTTAGTTAAAGCATTGTCAATGTCTTAATGTAAATTAATCAAAGGCGCGTTATTATTTATCGTCAATCAAATTGAGAGTAACGGAGTAATTCATTGATTAATGCCGGCGTCTAACGCGACTATATTGTGAGAACTGATTGTCGTATTCATAATTGTGCCTTTGTTTTATTTAAATACACTTACTTGTATGGACAGAACTGATAAACTGACTAAATTATTTTTGAATAAACATTAATTTTTTACTTCGTTAATAACAGCGTAATATAACAAATAGATTAGGGACACAAGAAGGTTCTACGTAAAACAAATCCAAGATTTATTTATAAACTACATGCCAGTTCTGGCTGTGTTCCGGCAATATTAATGTGGGAGCCAGTACACTTGAAATCAGAAGGCTGGAAGATCAGATGAGCCTACAGTCTGGCAGCACATTGAGCGACTCTTCCAGGCGAAGTGAATCTCAGTGGAATAGGCCGTTGTAGCCGCTTACCATCAGGTGGGCTGCGTGTTTGTCTGCCAACTGATGTAGTATAAAAAAAACTAGCTGACCCGGTGAACTTCGTGTCTTCCTTAAGTATTTTCCTCGCAATTTTTTTATATTTTCTCATCGTCCTGGACCTTCCTTTCTTGGACTTCCACGAATATTTTCAAGACCAAAATTAGTCAAATCGGTTCAGTTGTTCTCGAGTTTTAGCGAGACTAACGAACAGCAACTTATTTTTATTTAAATTGATTCTGGTTTCTATGCGACCTTTTCATGTAAAGAGAAAATCGTAGTGCCCTTCCTTTTATGGTACTGGGCGGGACAATCCGATTTAGTTGTTTCCTTATCACTTTCCAATGCCGTTACGTAAACATGTTAAAACATCTCAATACGCATTATTTTTACCCCCATTCTATGCAGCATTCCACGCTTAATGTCGCATTGTCCAGCATTCGGTGCTGAGCTACAGCCACTTGTTTGTAAATGAGACCAGAATGGACTGAATTTAACTGTTTTTAACATAGACGTCAACGGAACGCAGTCTGTGCAATGTTAGGAGAAAAAAATCATAGTACATAAATTAAATACATTACGCTGGCCATACACCATCAAGCCTATCGTCAAATTGGCTTGATCCAATCGATCGCTTCAAGCCAATTTGACCGTGTGTGGGCGTGGATTGGCTTGACAACTCGAGTTATCAAGCCAACACACGGTCAAATTGGTTTGATCCAATCGATCGCTTCAAGCCGATTTGACGATAGGCTTGATGGTGTATGGCCAGCATTAAACTAATAATAAATAGAAGCCCTCGTTCTTACAACAGACCCTATCAGAGTGACAAATTGTAGCAGACTGCCAGACTTCATCCCAAATTTTCAGGCGTGGTAGATTCCAAGAAGTCGTATTAAATCTAGGTGATAAAACGGTCATTGAGCCTTGTCCTCAGCTCGTTTAAAGGCACTCAAAGCCACCTATCACCTATCGAATCATTCGCCTTGGATTTAACTTAAGTCATAATAATGTACTGTGTGTGTGTTTGCTGCTGAATTAGCGCTAATATTTATCTATCTATTTCGGCAATATTAATGTAAAAACCTCTCTCTCTTTCTCTGCGTGATCGCATCAGAAATGATGATCCGCAGAAAGACCAAGGTCACAGACATTGCCCGAAGAATTGCAAGCCTGAAGTGGCAATGGTCAGGACACATTGCAAGGAGGACTGGCGACCGTTAAGGCGGAAGGTCCTTGAGTGGTGGCCACGTACCGGGCAAAGCAGCCGTGGTAGGCCTCCCACAAGGTGGACCGATGATCTCATAAAGATCGCCGGAATCCACTAGATGCGGGTGGCACAGGACCGATCGATTTGGAGATCTTCGGGGGAGGCCTATTTCCAACAGTGGACGTCGTTTGGCTGAAATGGTGATGATGATGATGAATGTAAAAACTAGAACACTTAAAATTAAGAAGCTCAAAAAAGCAAAGAGGCCTACACACGAAATAAAGTCCGTAGCCTCTAAAATTTCCAGCTTATTTCACGAATAGGAATACTTTTCACCTTTCAATTTTGTCCGTACTAACCCTTTAGTTTATTTGTTATCTAGCTAACTTAGCAACTACCGCATTATTGTTTCCTCACTACGGAATGCAAGCCCGAAAAAATCAGAATATAATCTATTATCTTGAGCTACCAATAAATTATCAGATTTGTGACTATTGTTGTAAGTTTCGACCCGCGGAATGCATAACAGGAGAGGCTGACGGCGAATTAACATGTAATATAAATCAATGTTCACACAGACACCGATGACCACTGACATTTACACTGCATAGACAGACAGTTTCAACAGACCGAGCTAAATGCTAAAGTAATCATACTAAACGGGGCTCGATCGAGGTATATTAATTGACTGTTTGAGGCGTGAAGTTTAGCGCTATGGATCAAGATTACATAGAAATAATGTTCGCTACTTGTTCTAGTCGTGGTTAGGCAATAAGACATTTGCTTACAGATTTGGACAGATATGTAAAAGGGATAATGTCATTCAATTTGGGAAGTTACACCTGCTACGCCTAATGTATTTTATGTTAATACCTTTTAATTTTTTAGTTGTCTACTTGATATTTCTAATGGGTTATTTTTCCGGTATGAAAATTAGCCTATGTGTCTTAGCAAAACAAACATACAAAATAAAACTCATTTCCTACCTATGTATGTACTCGTAATAGAAATTGGAGTATTTTTGTATGTCCTATGACGCCGCAACGGATCAATTTAATTTTGGGATATTTTTAAGTGTACATCAAAAAAATTGTGAAATGCAAAATAACTGATTGCACACCAATGGTTAGGTTAGGTTAGCAATTCAGTATTTTTTTGATGCACAATCAGTATCTTTTGATGTGCAGTTAAATACAACCCTTTAATTTTTGATATGAGGATAGCCTGGGATCGGGAGAATGATATAGGCTAATTTTTATCCCGGAAAAGTGTCACATTCTTACAGGATCGTATAGTCCACACGAGAAGTCGGGACGAAAAACTTGTAACTATCTATACATTTTATTCACAAACTGATTTCATTCGAAGCAGAGTGAAGTCATGTCCGAGTTGATTATGGATAATATTTATCATTATTATTTACAACTAATATTTTATTCAAATGTATAGGAACAAGTCGCCTGATCCTGATATGGTACTTTCTTATGTTACATTTTGCATATTAATTCGGACTAATCAGATTACGTCTTGAAAAGAAACCATTTATCTGAAATAGGGTTGCCAACCGTACTAAAATATATACATAATATGTATATCATATTTTAGTACGGTTATATTTTGGGGCTCCGTACTTTAGTACGATACAGTATTCATACTGTTGAAGAAATATATAGGTAGTGAGCGAAAACTATATTTGTACAAAAAAAAATAAAGAATGCTAAAAGTGCAATAACATTTTTTTCTTTGGAAATAAACAAGTTTATAAAATACTAGCGGTCGCCCTAGCGGTTTCACCCGCGTGTAATTTCCTTTTTCAACTATCCCCCCTTCCCCCCACTTTTCCGGGATAAAAAGTATCCTATGCTCTAATCCCGGTTATAAACTATACGTGTGCCAAATATCATCTAAATCCGTTGATCCGTTCTTGAGTAATAAATAGTGTAACTAACACCAACTTTCTTTTATATAAATACATATAGATATAGATAACAGCTTATTATATTTTATAGCTTTTTTGAGAAAATATTAAATTCAGACTTTAACATGTTGGCAACCTTAATCTGAAATGAAGCAACGATAAATTTGTTTATGTAAAAGAGGTTGTCTTTACTGAGAGATTAACGCCGATGTAATACCGTTATAGCAAATCACTTGAACCGTTGTCATTTTATATTTTAATTAAAATTACTTTTACTCATGTCGATAAAAGGGAAATGTATGGGGAAGCATTTTTTATCACGAATATCAGCTTTTAATGTTCTCCTAACCAAGTTTGAACGATTTACCAACTTCACAAAATAATGAGAAACGGGTTGACTTTGAACCAAAACAAAACAAAAAGAAGTTGACAATATGAAGTTTGACAAAAGGTTAACAAGATTTTGTAGCTTGTAAGTTGCTTGTAAGCTGGTTAATTATTTCGTCACCATTAGCAACCGGGGGTGTAACTCAGTGGTAGAGTGTCTGCTTCGCATGCTGAAAGTCCTGGGTTCAAATCCCAGCACCTCCAAACTAATCTTTTTTTATATTTTATAACTTCTTTTTTTATTATTTTAATGTACATTTCACCAAATGTAATGGTATATTTTTATAGAAAATATTTTCACGTATGAATACATTACAATTAATTTTATCTATTTTATATAATTACATTTAATTAAGCCATTAGATTACCGTATGGTATTTAATTTTGAAAAATATATTTTATATATAAAATAACGTAATAAAATATTGTAGATAATATAATTATGTAAATTCAAAATGAATGCACCAAAGTGTATGTAATTGTTTGGCCAAGCTTTATTCAGTACTAGCATTTCGCCCCGCGGTTTCACCCGCGCGCGTAATTTCTTTTTTGAAATTTACCCCTTCCCCCCACATTTCCGGGATCAACAATAGTGCCCTGGATTTTCCGAATCGTTTTAGTAGTTTCGGAGCCTATTCAATACAAACAAACAAACAAATCTTTTCTCTTTATAATATTATTATAGATGTCTTTTTTAATCCGCTATGCTTAGTTCTCATGACATCCACCACTACATAGTAGTCACATAACAGCAAGACAGCCTAGGTGATCGATCGGTCGGTCCCGCAGTTTGTCCTGGCAAATTAGCGGTATAACGTTATCAATAGCGGTATAACGTTATCAACTAACTGATAGATTCACTGTTTTTGTCGCCGTAATTTTCTGTCCTGTCCATAAGCTTGGACATTGATAATGGAAATTAGTCTTAAGCTTCATCTACATTTTGCCAAATAAAAGACATACAGTTTCAATATATTCTTATTTTTATTTATCTTTAATAATTTATAATCAAAGGTTAAAATTCGTCTCGATAACAAGGATGGGACAGGACCCTGATTCCTTCTTCACGTCAGTGCCTACCTTGTGGTAATTGACCGGTCCAAATTTCGTAGTAGGTACACAATTTTGACGCAATCGACAAAGTAAAACAAATCAATCATAAGAGCCATTTCATAGCATACTAGCATAAGAGGCAGGCAGATAAGAATACTTATATTTATGATAAAAGAAAATGTTTTCTGCATAGCATTCGTATCCACAAAATGCGCAATGGTCCCAATCAAATGCGCAGCAAATAGCTAAGCATTTTCGAAAACTCATGCAAAGAATGCAATGCTTTTGCCACCGACCTCAAATCGATTCGCAGAATAAACGATTCGATTTCTCTTACTAATGAGGGTCGCAATAGCCAACGTAAGGCAGTGAAATAGAAAATTAATGGGCACTCAAGTGTAGCCACACCATTGAATATTCTACGTTGAATATCGCCCTACAACAACGCATCAGGCTAACTGTTCCCGGCAGTAATTGAGCGATTTAATTAAGAGATTATTAAGATCAGCCCGAGCCAATTTACAGCCTCTAATGATGTTATTATTTGATACCCCACCGTGACAACGCAGCAGCTATTTCTATAACGATGAATAAATATAGTACAGTAGTATAAAGTACTTTTTGTCGCTTTTAATAAAGAGCCTACAATTGGTAATGTACGATGACATTTTAATAGGAATATAGTTTTACTGGCTTACTAGCCTTCCGCCCTCAGTTTTGTAGGTGTGGACTAAATGACGTTATCCCTTACGAATGTGATATTTTTTTCAGAGATAAAAAGTACTTTATGTTGCCCTCTAGTTAAAATATCATAAAATTATAATTGTCAAAACACGCCCAAATCTTCATGTTTCATACCCGGTACCCGGTGTAACCATTGTTCCACGGAGGCGGTCGAAATCACGTACAATCTTAAAATAATAAATTTTATTGTACAATTATAATAATTATGCTGTCACTTGCACGACGTAGTAGTACAGGCACGACGTAGTATTCTTTCTAAATCAACGATAGGTCTTCTGTACAGCCGCCAAACACAATTAAACAATACTATTAGAGCACAATGCGCGTGCGCTCCCAAATACGGGGGGAATCAGTAATCACTCCCGCGCCGACACACCGCGCCCGCCTTTCTGAGATGTCGATATTGCCGGTATTCTTCAACTTATTAGCTTTTAGTTGATAGCTTCTAACTTTGGTTTATTTGTAAGCTTTTATTTTATTTGAAAATATTTTAAGTCATATATTCTTATAATTTTAATTTAAACGGCCGCCCTACGGCTCCCCAGATGATAAGCGTTACCGTCACCTAAAATACGCTTATAATACCAGAGGCCCAACTCTCGCGCGTGGCGCCTGAATTTTTTATTTTTATTTAAGTAGGTACATTTTCCAAAAACTTAAGGGTCTCGGACAAACAAAAAGTAACATTGCATATAGTATCAAATTCAATAAATCATACGTTGCGTTAATTCAAGCCTAAAAACAAGGCCCGAACAGAAAAGTATTCGATACACGATAAACCGTACCAATTAACGACTGTTTTTAGTACGTTTGAACATTTTAAACAAACCTTATCCTCTTTTTAACAATCGTAACGTTTTTAATAATCGTAATTCACACATACAACTTTTATACTCGCTAAGAAGCTCCAAGCACAGCCCATAGATTGTTGAGTGACGTCGGAATTCCCTCTATATCCTCCAGTTCATAACTTCTTGGAGATAGGCAACAGAACGAGGCTGAAACGTGAATGGTACAATCGAATCGTGGTCCAACAATAGTTATTGTACTACGCATGCGTGTTTCTGTCCTGTCCCGTTCTGACGGAGTTATGCGACCAACGTTTTTAGTCCATACATTGAGTCACGGTTTAATTCTAGTTTTTGTTTACTAAAGTGAGATAGATTCTTTTGATTCAAAGATTTTATTCTGCCGTTTCAGCAATTTTCTAACTATCAGTTTCAGGTATCATATGCAAGTCGATCGGCTGCCGTAATATTACATAAAATATATATGACATGTTAACCATTAATATCGCGAATAGATTCTTCAGTGGGAATAATATTACTTCGTCATTAAAGTCTTAGTCATGAGTTCCACACACGGCAAAACATAGGTCCCGTCTCATTGCTTTTGCAAAACATGCTCCTCTTTTACGATTGATTCGAAACATTGCATTGAGCCACAGATTATTAAAAAAAACCGCTTATCCATGATCATGTTCCTGCCAGCACACTGCTTATAGTTGACAAATAAATCATTTGAATAGTCATATTTGCAAATAAGAAGTCATTGAATATTCCCGTCGTGTCCATAGCTCGGCGCACTGCGCATTTTCATAGCATTAGTTGATATCTCGCCCCACAACTCCCTAGATCGGAGATAGGTTTTCTTTACAGCCTCTCGAACACAATTAAACAATACTATTATAGGACAAAAGGAGACTGCGCACGCGCCGCCATTTACGGGCCAAACACATTGGACGCTACTTTGAAGCGTTTAAGGCGTTATTGGATAAATAACCCGTCATATGATTGGGTAAGAGATTTAAATATAGCGTATAAAGTATAGCCAAAAGGCCAGAATCATAGAAATAAGGTCATCGCGCATTAGGTTAATCACGCTTGCCAAATGCGGATTGGTGATCACAAACCAAAGCTTTGGCAGAAAAAAAAAGCTGAAAAAAATCTCCTTCTCGGCTCAGGAATTGAATCCAGAACCCTAAAATCGGCCAGAAACTCAAGCCTAACGAGGCATTCGGAAAAATTAAGCACTCCTATTGCCACTAAATCTCACCATCATCATCATCCCAGCGTATTCCCGATTGCATCCAGTATGGAGCTCAAGGTCCGCTTCGACTATGATCCTAGATTTGACAAGCCTGGTTATGACAATGAAGCGATTGCCGTCTGACTTCCGTAACCCTTACAATGGAAACCAGACCTACTTGGAACATAGTCGGGACCAACGACTTAACGTGCCTTCCGAAGCACGGAATCATAATTCTTTTCAGACGTTTAGCTGATTCAAGCCCGCAATGTCCTAACCAAACTGGAAACAATCACACAAAGTGATGCTTCCCGTGGGATTCGAACCCACAACCTCCGGGTTTTAAAGCCCAACGCTCTTACCACCTGTACCATAAAGGCAGTACTAAATCTCACCAAAGCATTCTAAGGCAATATGAGACACTAAAATAGGTCAAACACGTAAATCGACAAACAGACAAGATACGCAGTGTGAATTTACGCGAATCCAATAACACAATGTCCCTTCGAATCCCCTTTTAATTTTATTACCATACTAAGAGATTCTGTATCAACATTTCAACCCAGAGTTTGCATTACTCTAAAATTTTCCCAACATGCAAAACCGAACACACGCGCCATTGTAACCCAAGATTGGGGTCCAATTGCCCATTGTTGAGACCATTGTGGGTTATAATTGGATATTTTGCGCTAAATCCTCATAAGGCAGTTTGTTATTGAGTATTCATAGGCTGGAGGGAGGCTAAATACTAATTGACAGAGAGTGCGATGTGACTTTGTAAGTAGTGATGAGGTATGGGTTATATCGACAGTTTAAGATAATCATTGTCTTGTTCTTAAGTCTGTAAAGTCAGAGATATCTTAAGATATACAAGTGCTCTACAGATTTCTTGCGTTTGTTACAGTTTCTGAACGAATTGATGATTGACGATATTAGCTAAAATATAACAATAAAATTGATACATACACATGAAAAGAAAAGAGTTTTTCTATGTAAATAAAACATTAAACTTATTTTTACTATCAACCATTGGCCCACACTATCTCACAATTAATATAACGCCTGTGTCCTAGCAGTGGAAACGTCTATAGGCTGATGATGATGAACCATTAAAGTTATTGAATAACCTGACTTAAGAAATTGCGCGATGAGTTTAATAAAACACAACGTTTTTGTATTGGCAGAGAATTCACATCCAAGACCTCATAGTCATTCAAAATCGATAAACAAATCGATTAAAACCATCACTACATGTATCAAGGATCACCAGCAGGCTTCCGCGCGGCCCGGTAAGGCAGCCATCAGATTCAGGCCCGACAACAACGCAACGGGCCGAACGCGCCACGCGTGTTTCCCGCGATAAATTAATACGTACCCCCTTACAAGGTCATCTCCCGCGGAATGCGCAATTCAATTAACGCATTTGTATTTTTTATATGTTAACAAAGTCTTTTTGTAATATTTATATGCGAAACATGTTTCTTAATATTTATAGGCTTGTGATTTTCTATATACGGATTCATTAAGCCGGCTGCTGTAATAAAATAATCCCTAACAGGCATTTCAATGAGTTTTCTTATTAAAAAGATTTAATTTAAAATATAAATCGTGCCATTTCAATTAAAATGTCTATCTTTTTCAATCGGGTCGGGATTGGTGCAATACCAACCCGCATTTGGAAACATTGATTATTATATTATTAAACTGGTACAACTAATAAATATGCACTTACTCCGATTCCTGCTAATCAGATTTTTTTCCGAAATGGTGGCTACATTCTATAGGTGTATGGTACCTACCAAATAACCACTCGTATTCTAAAAACTTCTACGTGGCTACGTGGCGTGGTGGTACGTGGTTTTAACCGCCTCCGTGGAACAGTGGCTAAGCCGCTCAGGGTCTGGTTGGTGGTAGGGCTTTTTCAGAGTCGGACTGGCTGGCCACCCCCATTGGTGAAATCTGCCGCCTTAACAGCTCTGGCTGTGTTCCGGTATTATTAATGTGGGAGCCGGTACACTTGAAATGTAAGTCTCGAAGATCAGATGAGTCTACAGTGTGGCAGCCAAGTGGCAGCACATTGAGCTACACTTTCTGGAAAAGTGCCCCTCAATGGAATAGGCCGCAGTGACCGCTCACCATAACGAGTAAGGTGGGCTGCGTGCCAGTCTGCCAACTGACCTAGAATAAAAAAAAGCGTGGCTGTTTTACAAATGAAATTGTATCAAACACAATCCTCATATAATTTTCTTTTATTTTTGCTTTTAGCGTATTCGCATCCACTTTAAATATACCAGGCGTGCTCACTACCTTTTAATATACAGTCAGATATCAGACAGAGCTATGATCGCCATAGATTTTAATTGTGCCAGCGGTAGCCTACCAATTGGACAACGTATTTTATAAGATAAGGAAATACGACCTATTATGTCCCGTGTCAAAATGATAGATTCTATATACATATGCATATTACTTGTGGCACGCAACTTGGTCTTGATAAATCCAATCAGGACTCTGGGTTCTCGATAACAAACTGTCAGATACGCTGTAAATTGCTCTGATTGGTCCAGGAATGACAAGTGAGACAGTTAATTTGGTTGCGGAAAACAATACGTCAATATTTCAAGTTATACAGGTGTAACAATTACCTATCGGCAACACTACTCGGCGGTGAGTGTTACAAGTCGGTATATCTGGTTTCCTTTGGTCATTTCTTAACTATTGATCTATCGAATTTTAAAATTACATAGTAACCTAAACACTTGTGCTGTAAGAAGAAAAGTATTTATACTAAATGCTAATTAATATTTAGTTCTTGATAATTAATGTTCCCCTTAAGGGCCTTGGCCACTGAATGGCCTCATGATGAGAAAGCAGAGTCAAAGTTATACAAAACCAAAGGGGTGAGACAGCAAGAGAAGCGGAGTCCCAAACATTTCCCTTGGGGTCTTGGTGGTTGGGCCAAGGAATGTGTAAATGCATTATCTTAGTATGAAAAAAGTGCAACAGTGTCTAACATTGACATTAATTTCGATACAATGACGGCAACTGGGTAAATGACTGATATGTAATGTCAACACACTCATGAAATGTAATCCTACTATAATATTATAAATGCGAAAGTCTGGATGTTTGGATGTTTGTTCCTCAATCACGCCTAAACGGCTGAACGGATTTAGATGAAATTTGGCACACGTATAGTTTATATCCCAGATTAGGACATAGGCTATAAAATTCTTACGGGAAATGTCTCATTCCCGCAGGATATTTGAAAAAAGAAATTACGCGCGGGTTAAACCACGGGCGGAAATCTAGTCATAAATAAACCCGATTTATTTACGAGTACCTAGGTTTAAAAAAACAATTGGTTAATTCAATATTATTAAAAAATAACAACGATCTAAATCATATAACCACCAGGTCGAACAGTTTAAAACACCGGCGCGTCGTAAAGCGCGCCTGCGCATGCATTCTGTCTATGCGCGCGACACAGTTTCATATTCAGCGCTTTATTTAGTGCCGCAGTCCAGAGTTAGAGCCTTGTCGACACTATAAACTTGCGATGGATCTACTGCTGGTAATTTCACTAACGGGTGGTCTGTGACTAGTGACTGATTTCTGTTTATCTTTAATCCATACTAATATTTGGTACATACATAATAATATATTAAACCTTGGAGAAGGACATAGGCTCCTTTGAGTCTTTTTTTTATGTCCGAGGCGGCAAACGAGCCAGCGGGTCGCCTGATGGTAAGCAATCACCGCTACCCATGGACATCTGCAATACCAGAGGGATCGCTGATGCGTTGCCGGCCTATGGGGGTGTGGGCCTCCGGCACTCTCACAAACCAAACACAATAGCAGTCACTATTATTTCACGCAGGTGTTATATGTGAGAGGGTGGTACTTCCCCGGACGAGCCTGCCCATTCGTCCTGTACAGCATGGCTCTACCACTACAAAATTTTCTTTCTCTTTCAAAAGTCTCTGGATTATGGAACTGATACTAAATGTTAACTGAAATAGAAGTGTTTTTGTTTGTTTTTCTATCCTTTCGTTGTGATTTTTAATAGGTTTGTGGATAGTTTAGGAATTGAAGAATTACTAAGGCTAGCGCCTTAGTCATTCTCCCAAACTATCGAAAAATTTCAAGTTGCTACGGGATAATATCATGTATATAGTCCACGCAGGCGAAAGGCAAAACTTCTTGCATTGAAAGAGAAAAGCACAAATAAACTATAGATAAATCTATGAAAAGACACTTGTAAATAGTAGGTACATTAGAGTTCATGGATTGGCAATAAACTCTCTCAGAATTAACGGAATATCTATATCTATACTAATTTATAAAGAGAAAAGATTCGATTGTTTGTTTGTTTGTATTGAATATGCTCCGAAACTACTGAACCGAATTTAAATAATTCTTTCACTGTTGGAAAGCTACACTGTTCCCGGGTGACATAGGGTACTTTTGATCTCGGAAATGTGGGGGAAGGGTGGATATTTGAAAAAAGAAATTACTCGCGAGTGAAACCGCGGGCCGAAGGCTAGTAGTTAATAAGTTTCAACGAGAAATCAGTAAATTGTTTATGGGTTAAGCCACTCTACTCTAGTCATGGAATTAATATAGTGCACATTTTCTCTATGCGTAACACTAATGAGGTGTAAAAATCTGTATCACAAATAACCTATTTGAATACACTCGTCGAATTAACCGAGCTCAAGCCACTTTTAAAGAAATGCGGTGAAACAAACGACTATCCCTTTCTTAATAGCGCAGTGTCAATACTCGGGGCATTACTACGAGAGTGGTGTGCGGAGTTATTCGGTTTAATTGCCTCACTCGGATGGCCAATGAGGTTCTTCCATTAGCTCTGCTTAGCTTGATTAGACCACGGACTTAACTACGTGGATGCGGCATAATCAGACTTGGGCATTATTCGAATAACTTGTTATTTGGATAATTATTCGAATAAAATTTTATTCGCATTATAATAAATTATTCGTAAATAAATTTCCTACGAATAAATGATTCGTGATTTTATTCGTGAATATCGGAATAGCAATTTATTCATTCATTATTCGTCATTCGAATAAATTTTGCCTAACTCTGGGCATAATACATAAAATAGTAAATCTAATTTTATTTACGTTAGTTACTTCAGCTAGAAGACAGTTAAGCAGCCCACCGCATGCTTATTTCCATTGAGGGAAATTTACCATTAAGCGTCGCTCAATGTGCTGCCACACTGTAAGCATCTATGGATTCTATAGTCTTTGTGCCCTTATTGCAAATGTTCTGGATTCCACATTATTATTTCTTAAACCTATCTAAAGCTTCTTGATGATGACTTCTTAACCATTACACCAAATTGATGATCTAATAGTTTTAATCTATTCATTTTCGACTGCAAGGCAATAACTCTTTCTAACAAATGCAACTTTTCGAGCAAGATAAATCATTACTTCTTTCAAAGAATTGCAAGCGCCTTAAATAATTAATTCGATCGAGAAATTGGAAATAGATACCTTACATCTTTGTAACGGCTAATTATTTCTGGACGCCCGATGTAGTCCATTTCGCTTCACTCTTGATTGGTACTGCAAATCGCCTCATTAAGATAAACTTAAATGCTTGTTAGGCCTGACAAAATTGCTACCAATATTGCTAATTACGTTTCATCAAAGTCTGTTTTAAATGTATCCAGGCAGAAAAAATGAGTGTATAAGTACATTGGGCCCATGTTGCTACATGCCATTTTTACAACATGGACGTTTACGCTTTATTTTATAGTCATTTTAAAATGTTAACTTTTAGGATCTGGGAAAAAAATAAAGAACACTGACTGGCAAGAACTTGAACGCATTATTTTCTGCATTTAAAAGGCAACCTACAAAAGGACGACGAGTGACGAGTTTCACGAGTGTATGGAGGCCCGGCCTGGACCCAATAGTCTAAGGAAATTATATGTTTTAATAAAAAAGAAATACAAACAAACAATCAAATCTTTCCTCTAATATTAGTATAGATTACATCCAATACCAGTACAAGTATATTGTTTTTTTTCGTAGTGACTACATTTCTCGATTTTACACTAACAGCTAGAGCAAGTTTTATTGCCATTAAACAAACACAAATTCTCTGAACCGCCATATAACTTATTGTGGAATCTCATCTTCTTAATACATTTAGCCTTACGATGACATCTGCCGTGAAACCCGTCCATTATAGCTATCGGCACTTCGTTAGCCCGACGTGTACAATCTAGACCTCATATTATCTCATAAAGGCCAAAATCGTTTCCTCTACCGCACACTTTACATAAGCATCTTCCTTGGTGTCGTGAGAAATCTATGAAGCCAATTTAGACTTTATTGGTACCTTCAATTGTTTGACATGTCCAATAGTCATTGTGGTCCAATATCGTATGCATCACTCCTCGAGTTACAATGTTTCTTTTGCAGCGTTTCGTGGTTGTTTTCATAGGATTTTAGTCTTTAGTGGTTGGGCATAAGGTTGTTGATTTAGTAAGTGTTTAGTTGTGATGGTGTGGTTTGAATGTGCCACCCAGAAACGGATGGCGTTTGATAAAGAAAGTCAGTAATGGGACGCTATTGTTGAAGATGCTGGGTACTGAAATGGCAACGTTTATGCCGGTTTAGATCATCTGTTGGCGGTCGTGGGTTATTAGCTGCTATGCAAAAGCTAAGCGAATTTCAGATGTCAATATGCGGATGGGTGGTATTTTAAAAGATTTCCATCCGTATTTTTAAAGGGCGTTATTGCATAATGCTAAATACTAGATCAGTTATCTATACTAATATTATAAAGAGGAAAGATTTGATTAATAAATATAAATATCCCAGGACATTTATATTTGAATCGAATAGGCTCCGAAACTACTGAACCAATTTAAATAATTCTTTCACTGTTGAATAGCTACACTATCCCCGGTGAACATAGGGTACTTTTAATCCCGGAAATGTAGGGGGAAAGGGGGAAATATTTGAAAAAAGAAGTTACGCGCGGGTGAAACCGCGGGCGGAAGGCTAGTCGTTTATAAAATCGTCAATATGGAAAAAGTTTAAGGGCGGCTGTCAGATAAGTGTGTCGTAATGTATTTGTCAGATATTAATAATGCTAACTCTTTGTGAATTTGAAAAAAAATAACCAGTATTATTTATATCCCGAGCGCAAAGCTACTTTAGTATAAAATACAACATCGTTTAAAATAAGCACATTAATTTTAAATCCACTACAAGCTAAAACAGCTTGATACTTCGTAATTTCTATATTTAATGCTTGTTTACTCAAACTATCACACTAAAGAAGTAATTATAGTGCTAATAAAGTTGTTAACACTTTTCATTAATAATAAATTCAACATGTGTTTATCTTTCTAAGCTTATTTAACTACCATTTGAAACGAAGCAATTTGCTTGAAATTGATTAAATAATAAATAGTAAAGTAAATGTATAAGGTGGCACCTTAACCTACTGTTACACAATAATAACTTGTAGGCAAAAAAACAATATGTCTAAAAATTTTATGGGAATCAAAATTAGGGCAAAAAACATTAGTCTAAACGATATTATGCTTAATGAAACAGTATGCGAAAGGACAATTATGACAAAATATTATTATGATAAAAAAATATGCCAAACTCGTTATGCCAAATTAAATTATGACAATAAAAGTTATGCGAAAAAAAGGGATCCCTTACTGGTAATGAGTACTGATCCTTTTGAGGGAATGTAGCGGAAGTCCCCAGCTAACAATTGGCCCATGAGAATGCAGGCCAAAGTGAACACATTACCAGTAACCCTGTATAAATATTTTAAATGCTAAATCGGTTAGCAGACACACATAGCCTCACTTCATGTGGAAGTGTCGTTGAACGTGCTGCAACTCGGCTTCTCTGATATTCGAACTTTTCATTTTAAGTGGGCTCCAGTCCTATAAAATATTGCCAGAACACAGCCAGATCATATAGCAGGTTTGACCTGTAAGAGTGGTATTTAAAGGTTACACCAGCTCAAAGTGTGAATCAAACCCACGATAACCGCGCTTTTTACCCGAGTGGCTATGTGGTATTATCCAGAAGTGAATTGAGTATTCACAGAAGTTCTCTGCCCATTCCCTTACTCTTGGCCGAAGAGGATTCCGGTTCCGGATTTTCCTTTGAAAACTGAGATGCAAAATACATTTTGAACTACATTCTCTGAATCTCACTAGAAGCGCAGTCGCAACAGGTGTTTAAACGGCAGAACCATGATACGGCCGCCATTACCGCGTTCGCAACGCACGCAAGCTGCTTTGGTTACGGACTAGCTAAATAAGACATTATGTGTCGACACACGTTGGCGTATTGCAGACGTGCGTGCTGAAGTCGAGCATTCACGGTTAAGTGAAACGCAAATATTAACATAAGATATAACGAGTATACCCATAACTAAGAGTCTACTCCGACGTTTCTGATTTGTTTACCAATATAGCTTTCAACAACTGTACAACTATAAGGGCCCCGAATTCGATTAAGATTGAACGGAAAATTTACATTATCTGTTACAAAAAATCTTAATTATAATCTAAAGTTTCCTAAAATTGGGTTGTGAGGACAGGGCCGTTTTTAAAAAGTCCATAGAAACGTTGCTCCTGCTCCTACTTTCAACTTGCTGTAGGTACCATATTTTCGCTTCTGCTGCGGCTCTATGTGGGACTCGGCACTAAGCATCCTATTATCCACTTAAGTCCTCCAGTTTTCTCTGCGACGGAAGAGAAGAGGGAGAGGCGCGCCCTCCTTGTGACCATTGACCACCCTAAACTTGCTGTCTTTTACCTGTTTGTTTATAAAGACAACGAATTTAAGTAGACTACTTCGTTCTCTGGTTCCCATAGTGAAAAATTTGCTCAGTGTAGCTAAATGGGTCTGTGAGAAAAATGTAATATGTTTATTTTATTAACCAAAGACCTACCTATTAGCAAGTAGTAAAACGATTCTTTGCCGACTCGGTAAGAATTTCTGGTCGTGTTTTCCGTACGCGTAAGTGAGGGCAGTCTTTACTGATTGGTTCCATAGGGCACCCGCGGGTCTGATTTGATGCTAGTTTGTTTAACTTGGCGTTCAACACTCGCAATATGCGTTTATTCCAAGAAAGTGTACCGACTGCTGTAATTGATTACGAAGAATTGAACTGGCTTTTATTAAATATGTAACTTTTTCGTTCTAAGTTTTCTTTCTCTCTCTTCTTATTTTTTGCCTAGCAACTCCTCGTGAAAATAAGTATAATTTGAGATAAAAGGAACAAGTTGTTTTTATTAGGCTTTATTGTAATGACCACACTCAAAAACCGTGATGTACGTGATGTGCAAGTCACTCATCAACCTAATTTCCTTCGCATGGAGTCATATATTCTGTGCCACAGACTATCACACAGACAGACAGGTCAAACTCGGGTGCTATACCTACACCTTTTACGTCGGTAATGGTCGGTAATGGTGACAATAATAGTAATTTACAAAATTGAAAAACATCTTAGCGCCATCTAGCCCAAAGCTTATAATAGCTTGTCCCATGAGCAATTCTTTTTGTATTAAAACATTATCAAAAATCACGAATACAAATCCACCTCTTCAAAGAAAACATTTGAAATCTTGATTCCTTATTGTTTATAGGCGGTTAAAGTCATAATTTCCTTACTTAGGTACAGAAAGTAAAATTCACTTTACCCTGCGCTTTCATCTTTTGATCGTAGCATGCACTTGACCACGGTGACAGTCTCTGCGGGAGCTGATAGCGCGACTGTTGCCCTCTTCACGCACACCTACTACTGTTCTAAACTCCTAACGCCTATATGGGCTAGTGGTTTAAGTACCGGGCCGGGATCTCGGGGTCCTGGGTTCAATTCACGAGTCGAGATAACTTTGTGTCAGTTGTTTCGGACACAGCTTGGATTTGTGATCACCAACCCGCATTTGGCAAGCGTGGTGATTAAGCAAGTACCCATCATTGTAACGATAATTTGATTTCAAGGATGGATACCTTTGCAGTGGGACATTAATAAGCTGATGCTTACTTTTTTACTACTGTCCTGAGTCTTGACCTGATACGGGTCAGCGATGAGTTAATGGTTTTTAAATTTTCGCACAACACACAAAAATGTACATAGCAAAAAAATAAACGAACATTCGCAAATGTAAACTGCTGATTATAAAATCTTTTTTTCTTTCTCATTATTTCTGCTACAGCCAAAGCAGGTCTTAATTTTTTTTATCAACACTTAATTAACTGCTTGGTCTTACCCATCCACTTTTTTTATACTATGTCAGTTGGCAGACAGACACGCAGCCCGCCCACCTGATGGTAAGCGGTCACTGCGGCCTATTCCACCTAGAAACGTCGCTCAATGTGCTGCCAGACTGTAGGCCGTTCTGATCTTCGAACCTCTGATTTCAAGTGTGCTGGTAAGTTAAGCATTTTCAATTCGAGAATCCATAGTAACAGATACGAAGCCACGAGCCTCTAATCAGATATCAGCTGTTTACATTCGGCCCGGGGATATTCAAGGCGCATTTGAACCCGGGTCGGCGCGATGGCCGATACCGATACCGACTGGATCACCGATAGTCGCGGGATTGAGAGATTTAAATCCCTCCTCGCTGAGCCGATAGCCCGGAGAGGTGATCGCGCCGATATCCCTTCTGATTGAACAGGTGCAAGCCATATAGAAAGGAATGTGGCCATTAAAATGTTTCCCTAGATTTGAGAAATGACGGGCGGTGCCTTTTCTAATGGCAATTTGTGGATGAAACTGCATTATTTTGTTTAATAGGCTGGATTTATATGGGCAGATGGGATATCTTGATTGTCAAAGATAGCTATGATTGTATTCATATTAACCTCGATAGCGTCCCAATAAGAGTTGTAACGCCGAAGATACAAGGTTTGGTTACAACGATGTACGAGTACCTCGGAGAAAAAGATTATTCGATTTAGTTTATTTTAAATCAGAATAGTCATGTAAAGCAATTATCATATTTTATCGGATTTTACCAGTCAGTGCAGTAGGTATCCATTTTGGGAAAGCAAAAAATAAATTACTTGTCTATATATTTCTTTTTCATGTTTGACTTGAAGGAACTGGTGATAACTACTTAAAAAAAATCCTTAGGTCGAGGAATCAATGCCAAGGAGAACAGGCAATAACCTAAACGTATGAAGACAAGGACTTTGAAAACAACTAGGCTTAAATACGGTGCGGCTATCGCAATCGTGTCCCAATGAGCAGTTACCCAACAACTACATTAAACGGAGTAAAACTAAAAAGTTATTAGGGGCAATAAGAGTAAGCTAGTTGCGTCGGAACACCCAGATGGTCAATTTACTGCTGCGACTGCGATCGAATGTGGGTGTAAGGGAGGAGCGGTAGCAGCAAATGAGCAAAGAAACAAAACAGGGACAATACTTCTAAAAAAAAAAGTTCTTTTACTCCCATGAGCCGCTCATCTGGGAAATACCTTACAGAAGACTACAGTTAAGTCGTACTTCATAACCGTTGTGCTGTTTCTGTCGGTGAGCAAGATATTAAGGCTGCCTGTCCACCTGAGCGGAGCGAGGGAGCAGAGCGGAGAAACAGAGAAATACCAACCAATAGGATTGCACAATTTCTCTGATCAGACAGGAATTGCAATCCTATTGGTTAACATTTCTTCGTTTCTCCGCTCCGCTGCCCCGCTCCGCGCCGGTGGACAGGTACCCTAAGAGCTCTATTGGTGGGTGTGTGACGCCTCTTGTGTTGCAAGTGCCAACAGGTGACGTTAGCTCAAGCACAAATACAAATTATACGCATATAACACTGTTAACAGGCTCTTGACCAATATATATAGCACACTTAATCAAGCTTTGGAACGTGAAATGACGGTATCCGCCCTATTTCTTGTAGTTTTCGTACATTTTGACGGTTGAGCCGCCGACACACTTAAAGTTTGGCTCTGATGGCTATTGTGGCTGTGGCAGCCCTTCGGCAGGGTGACTTTGCGAAAACAAAAAAAATGGCCAGTTTCGGCTACACTAAAAGTAGCCAGCATGTCACTTACTTTTTGCAAATAGCACTTATAACTTGGACCACACCAACCGAACAGCACGAAGGTAAAATATAGCGCGTATTTACGCGCGTGCCCAACATTTGTACACGACAGCTCTCAGACGGGTTCCGATATTAGCCCTGCCTCCGATAAAGTGATAGCTAAAAAATTATATTGATACAGATTCAATTTCAACCGGGCAATTTAAACCTAAGAGAAAACGTGGTACACCTGTTTAAATACTTATGTTACGTGCAGATTAAATAAGTGAGTTTGCAAGAATCGTATGCGGGCAGACAGTGAAAAGTGTCATGAATCTGTACAAATCTCGGATCGATCTTTAATTAATGTGTCGTCGTCGTCCAGGATTAAAACCTCCGCACAGATAAATTAAAGAAGAAAACACTGCAATTTGCACAAGTTATTTTTTCAAATTTGTTTTTTGTGGAAAATTGTTTTTTAATTTTTTTCTGCCAGATATTTATTCTGTGCTGCCAGTGAGTATTTGATGATTATCATTGCAATATTATATTTTATGGTTGTAACTTATGACTTTTCTTTTTAATAATTTGGTCAGGGTGCGATGAAAACCACAACCTCTGTAGTAAGCACTACCAAAGGCGCCATTAAACAAATCAATCGCAATAAACATGCAAAACAGAACGACAATTAAAATTACAATCGATTTTACAACACCCAACTATTGGCTGTAGACTCATAAGCTATCAAATCTTGATTCCATTTCAACACCCGTTGTTTGTACAGATTCCTCAGGATATATGGAAATTGAATTATACTGCTTCTGCAAATTGGACCTTTCTCTTTGTTATTGCTAATAGCCTGGTGTTGGGTCGTCTTCGAGGCTGTATATCATTGGCCTGCAATGCGCCAGTACCCGAGGCGCAAAGGCGATTGCTAAGGTGCTGCTACTGGCTGCCAATTGGATAGTAAAATTATGTAAGTAAAAAGGTTGTGTTTTCAAAAAATATTTAAATAAAAATAAATTACAAAAATCCTTGAATTTAATTCACAGAGCAAGATCTAGCCCCAAACTAAGCATAGCTTGTGCTGAAAATGAAATGAGTGCCAAATAACGGATAAACTTTAACTACATTTGTACAGCTTTTTATGCGATTTTCAAATCAATTCAATAATAAATTAAATATCAATATTTGATTTTCTGTTAAATGCATGGTGATGTTACAGAGAATAATATCTTTTACATAGAAAATGTTAATAATAGTTTATACATCAAAATAACGCATAGGCAAAATTAGGGTGAAACGTTTGTAGCTACTTCATTAAATTTTTTAAACATAAACTACAAATAGTTTCGGGAACATCACCTTTTTATTTATTGACTATAGTCACAGAATACATAATATGCCGTGGTGTTCATAAAAATGTCTGAAACCTTTAACAAAATCGTTTGTATGTAGCTAAGAACTAGCCTTCTAATTCATGAGGGTCGCATAAAATCCTCTAGTAATTGCAAAGAATTCGCGGAATGTCACGAGTTCCGTTAGACGTTAAGTGCTGGAAACGATTTAAGGACTTGTGGAAAAATAGCCGGATAAACAGATACAATTTTGAGCTTTGATAACGTACATTGACAAGCAAAAAATGACATTCATTACGTGCAAAATAATTTATTTTTTGTAATGCTCGAAACAATTTAATTTTATGTGTTCTAGTTTAATTCCGATTGTTTAAATCTAGCATAATTCCGATTGTTTAAATCTAGCATAGTGAAATTACTGGGTATATGAGACCTTATAACTGTCGTCTCTTAAGGCGTGCAACGCGCCTGAGAACCCAAGGGGGTCCCGGGTGCTTATTATGGGCGGCGGTGATCACTTATCATCAGTTGACCCACTTGCTCGTTTGCCCCCCTATAATATAAAAAAAAGCATAAACATTGTTACTAAATGAATAGTGTAATCCTCTCTGTAGTGTAACAAACTCAAATTTTATATTACATGCTATGATTTTTATTGATGCTCATTTGCCTCTAACATAAAAAAAAATGATACAAAATATGTATGGGCTTTTATATCATACATATTTTTCTACCGATCATAGGTATTTTATAATTCGAGTCACCTACCGTGCAAGTGAATTGTTTGATTGAAATAATTCATGGAGAAATGTAGACTTGAATGTGGGGTCGAAGTAGCAACGCAATGATTGATGGAACGGGTTCCACTTGCACAGGAATTTAAGGTAGGAGACGGTAAATCACCAACTCACCTATGACCGGTGGATTTATTGAAACGATAAGGTAGACGTGCGCTGCGCTTTTGCGCCAACTCAACTCACTGCGCCACCGTGCGGTGTGTTGACTTAGTCACTCAATTTGTCGGCTTATTCCACAAATCCCCTTAGTAGATCCCCTGCGCAGGGGATTTGTGGACTTTTTGTCCAGAAATCCCCTTCGTATTTGTTTAAGGGGATTTTAAGACTAAAAGTCTACAAATCCCCTTAAACAATATTTAAACTTATTATTATTATTATTAGGAGCCTATAGTATCCCACTGCAGGGCAAAGGCCTCCCTACCCTCTTTCCATTTTTCGCGGTCTTGGGCAATGGTGTGCCAGTTGGTATGAAATGAGTCGAGCTCATCTCGCCACCTTCTTCTAGGCCTACCGCGAGGTCGGACCCTATTCGAAGGTATCCACTCAGTGGATATTTTGGCCCAGAGCTGATCAGGCATGCGGCAGACATGACCGCCCAGTCCCACTTCAGTTGTGAAGCCTTCCTTGAGACGTCTGTCACCAAAGTCCGGGAGCGTAAGATTGTGTTGCGAATACGGTCTGTCAATTTGACACCAAGCAAACTGCGCTCCATGGCCCTTTGGCAAACTTCGAGGTCGACCTTTTGACGATTAGTCAAAGACCAAGTTTGAGCACCATATGTGAGAATGGGGAGAATGCACATATCCATGATTTTACGTTTACGTATTTAAACTTAGTTTTTTTTAAATTAAATACAGTTTGTTTCATAACCACATTCTTTATTATTTTGGAACATAAAGTACGAGTGATAAACCAAAACAGAATAAACACCTTCAATAATTTTCATAATTATTATGAAGTTTAATATAACTTTCTCTTCTAATAAAATAATATACCTACTTGCAATAATTAAAGCATCACAGATAATCAAATTTTCACATTAATCACAGAATGTTTGCAATAATGATAAGTTACCCATAGTTCAACTGGTTGTTCTTTGATTTTTGTGGTTGTCCTCGTGGTACAACTTGGGTCCCTAAGTCCACTTAAAACCATTGCAAAGATCCATTAATGGCTGACACATGTAATCTTCTTTCATCAAACATAACTGTTAATTTAATCACAAATTGTTTGTACAATAATAAATAATATACCTTCTTAACACTTACAATAAATTAGCCCTCCGCCCGCGGTTTCACCCGCGCGTAATTTCTTTTTTCAAATATTCCCCCCTTCCCCCACATTTCCGGGAACAGAAGTACTCTATGTTCACCGGAAATTATTGAAGATGTTTATTCTGTTTTGGTTTATCACTCGTACTTTATGTTCCAAAATAATAAAGAATGTGATTATGATACAAACTGTATATAGTTTAAAAAACTAAGTTTATATATGGTTTAAGGGGATTTGTAGACTTTTAGTCTAGAAATCCCCTTAAACAAATACGAAGGGGATTTCTGGACAAAAAGTCCACAAATCCCCTGCGCAGGGGATCATCTAAGGGGATTTGTGGAATAAGCCAATTTGTCTTGCTTGATACACAGCACAGTACTCAACTCGCTTGTTATTGTTCATTTTTACTCTTGTTTATGACATACTAGCCTTCCGCCCGCGGTTTCACCCGCGCGTAATCTCTTTTTTCAAATATCCCCCCTTTCCCCCACATTTCCGGAATCAATAGTACCCTATGTTCACCGGGGATAGTGTAGCTTTGCAACAGTGAAAGAATTATTCTAATCGGTTCAGTAGTTTCAAAATTGTTATTTCCGCGGGAATGACGCGTTTCCCGTAGGAGTTTTTAGCCTATGTCCTAATCCGGGTTATAAACTATACGTGTGCCAATTTTCATCTAGATCCGTTCAGCCGTTTAGGCGTGATTGAGGAACAAACATCCAAACATCCAAACATCCAGACTTTTGCATTTATAATATTAGTAGGATTTTTACTCTTGTTCATGACATAAAACAAGCTAAAGTGGCAGTTGGCCAGCCATTAAAAAAAAGTAAAAAGACAGCTTTTGGAATAAACGGGTTCTGGAGTGGAGACCTCGTCTCGGTAAACGTTTTTCAAAATACTCTTAGACCACCAGGTGGAGTGAAGAATTCTGCTAGATAGCTGGCGAACATTTTTGGAGAGGCCTAAGTCCAGCAGTGAACTGCGACTTCTTCTTAGTCGTACACTCTTGGCAGAGTGGTCGTGGTCATGTTTCAGTCGATTTCCGTGTAACCGCTGTTTTTGCAATGCGACGCTAAGCTATTATATTTTTAGCGAAATGAGAGCAATCGCTGATGATGATGCTAACAATTCTGATAGTTGTTATGTTGAATAGTAATCCAACCAGGTAATACTGTACACAGATGTCGTTGAACTGCTCACCTGGTGATTGAGTTAGCGCAAATGAGACGCAGTACACTGCGCCTGAGAGTAACGCAAAGACTCACGCGCTGAGTGACCCATGTCTACGATACGACGGGCGATATAGCGTGACAAACGATCTGCAAGATCACAATATCATTTCACAGCGATTACGGCCGCTACTGACCGGCGCCGGCGCAAATCATTAGGAATTCACCGAAAGCTGGAATCATAAATCTTTGATCATTGCCCAATAACGAAGTGTTGTTGTATTCCAAAACTAACTGACCCGGTGACTTCGTAGCACTTCAGTATTTTCTTCGCAATTTTTCCATATTTTCTCATCTTTTAAACCCTTCCTGGACTTTCACGAATATTTCAAGTCTCAAATTAGTCAAATCGGTTCAGCCGTCAAGTTTTAGGAAGACTAACGAACAGCAATTCATTTTTTTACAGTTAACTGGAATAATTTACAACTGATATTTGTGCTACTTTTGTTTGTTGCAACACAAGTCCTTTTTTTTGTGGAGGGGAATGCTATTAGGTACCATAACTCGCGTGGGGAAGGCGAGCCGTGTGTGGGACTCGTGCAATTCCATGCCCCAGTCTTTATAAAGACTGGTGCAAGAAGGACCCACTAAACCCCCCCGCGCTCCTGCATCGCCGTCGGCGGCGTCTCTGGGCTGGGACAGACGCTGACAACCAGAGACACCGCAGGGCGACCTGCCCGCCTCTTCCAGAGCGGGCCCCGCTTGCCTCCCCCCGGCGGAGTCCTAAAATTTATGTTGGGGTCTGATTTAAGTAATTCAGTCCGGTATTTATCATTATTTATTTATTTTATGTGTTATGCTGTACAAGTTTATAAACTAAACCCGGCATAACCATCTCCGCAGGGCAGAATCTCTCCTCAATTTCCATGAATATCTTACTGACACAAGGCAAACAACTCCAAACCATAACAATAAATATCATTTATTGCTGAGCTACCATGACGAGTGTACTTGTACGAGTAATAGCTGAAAAGTAAAATTAGATAAGATTTGATTGCAAGTCGAGGCCAGTGTTACCAACCCTACTGTTTTAACAGTAAATTAGCTGCTTTCACATTGATGCCCCTGTTTTCTGTTTTATTCCTATTTTTTTCTGTTTTTCAATTGGTGTTCAGGGCCACCTATCAAAATATGGAAATATTTTTTGATAACCACCGTGTACTAAAACGTAAATCGCAATAACACTAGATGTTTTCGGAATTTGAGGGAACCACGACCACAGTCCATGTGAGAATAGAAGATGACAGCTACAGGCGCTATTTTTGCGTATTGTTGTGTATTCTTTTTTTATTTTTTCGTATTTTGTTGTGTTCAATATTTATAATTCATAATTATGTAAGTTTCGGCAACTAGTAAAAGTAGATGATTGTTTTAATTATATTCGGACAGTTTGAATTCTGCCTTTTTTACTTTACCTACTAGCATAAGATCCCGATATAAAACGACCTTCACCGAGATGTTTATTTCACGAAACGTATTTTATATTTAATTTAATATGTCAATAAATAAATTGCATATGGGTTGCCTAACAAATTTTAGTCAAGGGTATTTTTAATTAATAATTGAAAAAACGTTTGCATGTTCTATGGGCTTCATACTTTCGATTGGTATATAGTTTATCTAATAATCACATCGGTGGAATGTTTAAAAAAAATTTTTTTTTCAATTATTAATTAAAAATACCCTTGACTAAAATTTGTTAGGCAACCCATATGCAATTTATTTATTGACATATTAAATTAAATATAAAATACGTTTCGTGAAATAAACATCTCGGTGAAGGTCGTTTTATATCGGGATCTTATGCTAGTAGGTAAAGTAAAAAAGGCAGAATTCAAACTGTCCGAATATAATTAAAACAATCATCTACTTTTACTATAATAGTTGCCGAAACTTACATAATTATGAATTATAAATATTGAACACAACAAAATACGAAAAAATAAAAAAAGAATACACAACAATACGCAAAAATAGCGCCTGTAGCTGTCATCTTCTATTCTCACATGGACTGTGGTCGTGGTTCCCTCAAATTCCGAAAACATCTAGTGTTATTGCGATTTACGTTTTAGTACACGGTGGTTATCAAAAAATATTTCCATATTTTGATAGGTGGCCCTGAACACCAATTGAAAAACAGAAAAAAATAGGAATAAAACAGAAAACAGGGGCATCAATGTGAGAGCAGCTAATTTACTGTTAAAACAGTAGGGTTGGTAACACTGGCCTCGACTTGCAATCAAATCTTATCTAATTTTACTTTTCAGCTATTACTCGTACAAGTACACTCGTCATGGTAGCTCAGCAATAAATGATATTTATTGTTATGGTTTGGAGTTGTTTGCCTTGTGTCAGTAAGATATTCATGGAAATTGAGGAGAGATTCTGCCCTGCGGAGATGGTTATGCCGGGTTTAGTTTATAAACTTGTACAGCATAACACATAAAATAAATAAATAATGATAAATACCGGACTGAATTACTTAAATCAGACCCCAACATAAATTTTAGGACTCCGCCAGGGGGAGGCAAGCGGGGCCCGCTCTGGAAGAGGCGGGCAGGTCGCCCTGCGGTGTCTCTGGTTGTCAGCGTCTGTCCCAGCCCAGAGACGCCGCCGACGGCGATGCAGGAGCGCGGGGGGGTTTAGTGGGTATCCTTCTTGCACCAGTCTTTATAAAGACTGGGGCATGGAATTGCACGAGTCCCACACACGGCTCGCCTTCCCCACGCGAGTTATGGTACCTAATAGCATTCCCCTCCACAAAAAAAAGGACTTGTGTTGCAACAAACAAAAGTAGCACAAATATCAGTTGTAAATTATTCCAGTTAACTGTAAAAAAATGAATTGCTGTTCGTTAGTCTTCCTAAAACTTGACGGCTGAACCGATTTGACTAATTTGAGACTTGAAATATTCGTGAAAGTCCAGGAAGGGTTTAAAAGATGAGAAAATATGGAAAAATTGCGAAGAAAATACTAAAGTGCTACGAAGTTCACCGGGTCAGTTAGTTTTGGAATACAACAGCACTTCGTTATTAGGCAATGATCAAAGATTTATGATTCCAGCTTTCGGTGAATTCCTAATGATTTGCGCCGGCGCCGGTCAGTAGCGGCCGTAATCGCATTGAATTGATATTGTGATCTTGCAGATCGTTTGTCACGCTATATCGCCCGTCGTATCGTAGACATGGGTCACTCAGCGTGAGTCTTTGCGTTACTCTCAGGCGCAGTGTACTGCATCTCATTTGCGCTAACTCAATCACCAGGTGAGCAGTTCAACGACATCTGTATATTCGGACAGTTTGAATTCTGCCTTTTTTACTTTACCTACTAGCATAAGATCCCGATATAAAACGACCTTCACCGAGATGTTTATTTCACGAAACGTATTTTATATTTAATTTAATATGTCAATAAATAAATTGCATATGGGTTGCCTAACAAATTTTAGTCAAGGGTATTTTTAATTAATAATTGAAAAAACGTTTGCATGTTCTATGGGCTTCATACTTTCGATTGGTATATAGTTTATCTAATAATCACACCGCTGGAATGTTTAAAAAAAAATTTTTTTTCAATTATTAATTAAAAATACCCTTGACTAAAATTTGTTAGGCAACCCATATGCAATTTATTTATTGACATATTAAATTAAATATAAAATACGTTTCGTGAAATAAACATCTCGGTGAAGGTCGTTTTATAACGGGATCTTAGACTATACTGTTTTCTCCTGTTTTTTTATTGATGAACTGTTGTTTTTTTTTTGTATCTTAGGGTTGGCAACACACTGGCCGTGGCCTTTCGCCGCCATTGTTCCCTAGCGGCGCAAGCGCATATCTCTTGCGCGGCGTTTATGGACGATAAATACGGTTCATGACGGACGGCGGTAATTAAATACGGTTCCGCTTCTGCCGCTTTGATCTTTGCGGAGCAAATCATTGGAGATGAAAAATAATATTTTATGTGGGATCGAGTTTGTAGATCTAATTTAAATGTGCGTTTATGAGAGGAAAATCTTCCTTCGAGCTAAATCTAAAATGGTGGGACCATAGTCCAAATAAAAATTTATGTTACTTATTTTTAACTTGCGCGATGCAGGATTATGGATATAATTATTCGTAATCATAAGTAACCGCCTGCTGTTCATCGATTTGTAGTACTATTATTTGTTCACTATAAGTTTATCAGTGCCTTTTCGAGCTAACAGCTTCTATGTCTGCGTGTTTTAAAGAAAAAATATTTCAGAATCCCCTACCTGAGCATAATACTTGCTCAGCTTGCTGGCCAAAGCAGAACCATTTCTACGAATCTTCTTGGATTTTTTATTGCCAGCCCAAAAGTGATTTAAAGATTATAATAGATTGCATTGGTACGAGTACATTCCCTCAAATCGAATCGTCGTACAGGTACCAGCAAACTTGTTGAACATCGGTCGACGGAGAGGGGAAAGGTTCGCGCATGTGCACTTGCGCGTGACCAACAGCGCGCGCTAATCTCCTAAACGCCCGCGCGCGCTATTGGTCATATGTACGCTTCTGACCAATAGCGCGCAGGCATGTCAAAATTCGTGTTCTGCGCAATCCCCACCCGATATTCAAGAAGTTTGCCGGTACCTGTATTAGAAGTAAAACCTGCATAAGCCACGCACAAGCTGTGTAATCTGCATGGTTATCAGGCCATTGTTGCTACGCACCACATTCAACAAAGCAGTGCTTTGGGCGAAATGCACCGCGTAACCTGCCATACACGCATAACCGGTGCATCTGACAGTAATAAATCAAAGTTTTTACCTTGACATACTCGTAACATATTATGTAGAACCTAAGTGTCAGTTTATTTAATGTCCCACTGCAGTTCAAAGGCCTTAATCTTGAGATAGTGTCAAAGCCGTGCCAGTCAGTATCTTAGAAAATAGCTGTAATTAGGAATTACTGTTTGTAATTTTAATGTTCGTGGATTGCTTATTTTTCAGTTGAAAGACTGACACACAGCCAACTTGACCGTAAGCGGCCACGACTATACCATTTGTCTTAATCCTACAACATCAAAACTTCTGCTATTCTGTAGGTTCCTCTGATCTTCAAGCCTTTTTTTAAATCTTACATTTAACTATCAGTGGTTTTGTTCTATGCAATTTTTAAACGTCACGTTTAAACAACCATTGACAAACTCACGAACGTTACATTGAACAATGTCGTGCTCAAGCGCAACAGTATTTCTCAAAGTACTATCTCTTGCTCGTCAATCTCTTGGATACAACTAGAGATTGCTGGAGCCGATTTTAGTCAAGTCTAAATAAATAAAATACTAGGTTTCTTCTCATGCCATCATTCGCGCGAAGAACACTATCCCTTTTTTATGATTAGGCACTTAAAAGCAATTTTCAGAAATCTTGACACAAATCTCCTTTAAATATTTCAGAGTGTGGGATCAGCAAAACTTTCACTTTTCTTCTGCTAGTAAGTAAAGCCTAATTTATTTATGATTAATTGGTTCGTGAGATAAGATTTAGTGACTGGCTAACATTTCCGGCCTATGCCATGTTCTATTGGCAGCAGCCAAAGGTTGATCGAATAATTTAAATACCCGAACCTATTGCCAAAACTTACTTCTCAAATAGTCACCTTTAACTCTCATTATAATAACTTTCGTGAGAAATATCAAGTCCATTCGACATTTCGCCCCAAATATTTACAAAGCAGCAATAATTCACATTATATTTTATTGGCCAATAGAACTGCTTTACAGACGTGACCACCCCACTTATGATGTGTTAGCACATCACAAACCGACCACATTCAATTCAAGATCGGAAAACACACCTTGTGTGTATGTGGTTAGAGTTGGAGTTACGATGTGTGGTGTTGTGCAGAGGTAAATGTAAGTTTGCAGAGTGTAACAAGCAACAAACATAATGGATAAACGGGCGATAAATCCACCTGTGCCGGCTATAGTTCGTCTGTCCGTCATGCTCGTAAGTCATGGGTGAGACACCCACTAGGAACACGCCGCTCTTGATGTTATGGAAGTTAGATCGTGTGACAACGTGTTTAAAACATAAGTTATTTATAACATTAACCGATTAAAAGATTTTATTGATAACAATTTGGTTATTGAGACGAATAGGAAAATTATTGTACTTATTTCTTATTTGGTTTCTTGTCGGAAGAAGTGATTCCACCTGATTTTCAGATGTCTATGGGCGGCGGTAGTCATTTTCCATCAGGTGTGCCGCATGCTCGTCTTCCCGCTATACAATAAAAAAAGAAACAACTCCAAAACTGTACGTTGTTTCTTCCTTTCTTCCTTTTAGATGGTGTTAAGCCACACGCACTAGAAAGATTGGAGTTACTTGATGGTCAATCTCCATGCAGGAGGACGACGGACACACATTGATTTTCATTCTACAATAATAATTGTAACCTTGATAAATAATTAAGTGCACATGAATGTGCTAGAACATGAATGAAGTATGTTTTTATCAGTTAATCATAATAAATTACTTTGAGCAAAAAATATTTTTTTATATTAGTCGACCAGCGCTTTGCCGTCAAACGCCTGTTGACAAGAAGTACCACTAAATCCGCATAGTCATACTTTATAAAAACTAAGTCATAAAATAAATTCACTATAGATAAAATCACTTATCAATAACACGCTAATAAAGCCAATAAAAAAGCATATGGCTGTGATATGCTTTTTTATTTATGGAAATGCAGAATAATACATCAGTAAAGCAAACACCGCGACGCGAACTGAACTGGCGCCTTTAGAATAATTAATTGCAGGCCTATTGTCTACTAATTCGCGGCTCTATCTTTGATACTCGACGCGGGATAGAGCTGTCACACGCCCGGCATAGCCCACCGCATTCCACTGTTCTTGTAAACCGATTAGCTTATCAATAGGGTAGTTGACTATAATCTCATTGAAGAATTAAATGATATTTTATTCTCAATAAAACCATTATTAGAATAATACTCATTTGTGTAAATACAGTTTGCAATATGACACGCTATATGGAAAGTAGCAAAGTAGGGAGAGCGAGTCAATTTTAAAAAAGTGAAATTCTTTGTTAAAATCTGCCATAATTTGCATTGTGATGAAAGGTAGAGACATAAGTTAACCAAACTTTAGGAAAGGACAAAGCTAATCTTTTAATCTGAAATGACACTCAGTTTCCTCGTCATGTATAAACAGATCAATGGCGATATCTTAGGTGCTGGTGAATGACATAGACTAATTTTATTCCGAAAAAATATTATGTTCTTTTGAGAAAACGTAATGTAGGCACATACTAGTATAGTTAGTGAACATCCCTGATTTCAGACTACATAATCCCCGAACGCTAGTGCGTGATCTACATCAGGGACCTTTCCCCTATCGCTTATGAGAGTTATCTGTGAACAGAGGATAAAACAAATATGTAATCGCGACTGAAATATCGAATAACATCGCATGCTGTAATCTGATCGCAATGGTGGTAGCATAATCACGGGGGTTATGGGTATTAGAATTCTTTAAATTCCAATTTGGTGAAATCAAATCTGAAGACAAATCTCATATAACACTAATTAGGAGGTCATATCCCCGCTAAGCGCTAAGCTAAGATGGTATTACTGTTACCAGAAGAATTAGCGCTTAGCCGATCCTAGTTCGGTAGTTGGCAACAAAAACATAGCACAACAATCATGAAGTGTACTTCACTGAGGTCTTATGGTGGTGGTGATACTTACCAAGAACTATGTCAATTTAGTTTTAGTACACCAAGCAAGATAACCTATATTAAGTCATTCATATAACTGGATTGCTCATCAGAATAGCGCCCCTGTCCTCAAATCCACGCATTGTAATAACAATCAGATTTAATTCGACAAAACAGCTAGTTTTAATCTTAACAACGGATATTTACAGTCCCTCTCACCGACCAGAGTGAACGGCGGTTTATCCCAAATCTACAATACAGGTTGATTCCTGGACCTAAGGCTGGAGATTCAGTACCTTAATTTTGTTTCAGACACAGTTGAGACGGCTTTAACGTAAGATTCTCTGGGGCTGGATAGGATAGAAGTAACTTTAGCAAAACTATTTGTATTTTTTTAAAATAACCTGTGTTCCGGCAGTATTAATGTGGGAGCCAGTACACTTAAAATCAAAGAGGCTCGAAGATCAGATGTGCCTACAGTCTGGCAGCACATTGAGCGACGCTTCCTGGTGAAGTGTCCCTCAATGGAATAGGCCGCAATGGCCGCTTATCATCAGATGAGCTGCCTGTCTGTCTGCCAAGTGACTTGGAAAAAAAACGGAAGGCAACAGTTTTATTTGACCTGCTGGAAAGTCACCAACGCGCATAGACAGCTACAACTATGGTCACAGATGCATTTCCAAACTTCAAAATATGAAGAAAAGAATATGGAAGACAGGAGATAGCTAGGGGTCTCACTCACCAATAGACAAATAACAAAGGTACTACTCAAATCTAGTCTAGGTCTTAGATACTACCTCGGTCGAGCCGACCCTGGGCAGAAAGAAATTGTCTACAGCATGGCTCCGCCCCAAAATAGTCCAGCCCAAAGTCAGTATTAGTCCTAAATTAGAAAAATATTGTTCTGAGAATACAGACTAGATTGTCACAAGTAAACGTGGCTTACACCTAGATTCACCTTAGACTCACCCTTTACAAACGGTACAGAATTCTTGACCGGCGCATAACACTAAATAATAATTGCACACGATTTCGTCCATTAACATAAACATGTGAGTGTCTCGGTCGGGCGATATTATTGACGATGCACAATATAGATAGCGCGTGCTGTACTGTTCTTTCATGGGCTTTGCAGACCTCGACGTGTATAGAAGTGTAGCGTTATCTTTTATGTTACTCCAATTGGTAAAGCACGCAGCCTTTTTTTTCGGTGAAGAATGCGTAGCACAACCGCAGGCTAGCTAGACCTGCAGCCATGTGTGGGACTTAAAACTAAAGCGTCCACTACCCAATAGCGACAAGCAAAAATATATATATCTCTAGTAAACCTAATCTTCTCAATACTCATTTTCTCCGCCTACATCTTATATATTCTCGCTCTATATTTCAGAGTTAAAAAAAAAACTACCCACTAAACTACCTCGGTTCCCCTTTACACCCGATTTGGACGAGCCGGTGCCAGTTGTGGTAATTGACCAGTATTTTCGTCCGACGATGAGTGTGATGGCGCGTTACGTAGTTAGGCATTTTTCCAGATATTTATTAGTATACATATTCAACTTGTCGTTCACACCGAACTGACAAAAGGGAAGACTGCACGTTCACAGACAACAACGCACCATAGGTAGTTGTGTGTGATTGATGCCTAATGGTAAACGGCCATCGCGACTTATTCTATTTAAAGACTCTTAATAGGAATTCCTCCGTTTTTTCCTCCTTCGGGTTGTGGCGATTAGCCGGAATAGTCTGGTTCTGGTTGTAGGTATCACCAACCCGCATTTGGCAAATGTCAAGTAATTTCCCAAGTACATGGTTCCGTTCTATTTTGGACAAAATACTTGGACTATGATTCAAGATTTAGCAAAATACCCGTCGAGTCCATTATTGCAACTGCCGCCGACTTGCATAGCTGTCAAGAGCGAATTAGTTCATTAGATAGTCCAGTTTGACCATTGTCATCTGTCACAATACTCGTAAATCCTCTGTTTTTGATACTCTGCCTCGACTCTGTTTTTGTTTTCATTTAATTTTAGTTGTAATCTAATGTAACTAAGTTTAATGTTATAAGTGAACCAAATACCTAAACCTTTTTTCTTTCTTTCTTTCTAAATACAATAAGTTCGAGATCATTTTTTGTCAGATATCAATGATGCTGTCTTTTTTTATAAGGGCAAAAAGACAGAACGTACGTTATGTATGTTACTGATCATTTATTACTATCTTATCTGCCAGCGGTAAAACTGGCTTTCATTGCCGGGTAATTTAATATCACAGAAAAGGTTATTGTTTTTAAATTTTCAAAACCAACAAATATCCTTTGCGCTAGTTTCTTTATAAATTATTCCCTTCATGTTTTCAAAATACTAAGTTGACAATTAGTAAGTACATTTTATAACCGATGCCGTTGCATTGTAGACATACCTTGATTACAAAGGTACGTAAATGGTTCTTCTAAACATTAGCGTGCCTAAGTTCATAGCACCGTAAAAGGTAGTCCCGTAGATTATGTTAGAAGCACGGATCTGAAGCGTGAAATGCGGCTATATTTCGGCGCTATCAGCTGTCAGCGTAATTAACAGGACCATGGGACCTCGGACCTTAGATTACAATACCTACAAGATCTGGGATTTGCGTCAAAGTACACATTTGAAACAGTAAGCGAGATTGTAAGTAGACACTCCTAGCAAACCATTCTATCCACTGCCCTAATTAATGTTGATGGTAGAAAATTATTATCGCGTGACAATTTGTAACCGTCCTAGGCGACGGTAACCGCTTACCACCGTACCTGAGGACCGTAAACGTACAGCAAAAAAATCCTAATACAACTCTTGCAGCTCAAGATTACTCTAAAAGCAAACAAAACACAACACTTTAACACTACTCTTTACATCGACGCACAATTCTCATTATTCTGCTTTCGTCTAATTTTTTTTATCAGTCTGAGCGGACAAGGATACAATGGCTCCGATGATAACTATCGACGCCCACAGATATTAAACACATGCTATACCAGAAAAGTCACAAGTTCGCTTATTTTACAGAATAATTAAACTCAATACATTTTGGGAGCCATAAAATAAAACGGTGCATATTACGAGACGCATGTCTCCATCTGCATCGCCGTATGGTGATTGCAACCTCTCTTACTTACCATATGTGCACTATGTCCACTCTGACTCACGGCCAGTTGCGAAACTCTTATTGTTAATTGTTCGGATCGCGTTATCTCGTGCTTTGTGGCATTTCTAATGTACTCCGATTTGATTTATTTTGGTGTTCCTAGATCTGGAGAGTTCGATTGTTTCGCTCTCGACTCTTTAGCTGCAAACTAGGTCGTAACTTATGCTTGCTTTGCATTTCTGATCATATTCCAAATCCAATCTAGATCTAATAAAACACATTAAATCTGAATCTGATGAAAATTGAACATTTTATTAAAATGTAGATTTGTGAACGGTATTATGTATAGTGTCATGCTATTAAAATTTATATTGTACGCCCGAAATGGGCACACTGTTGATACAATTTTTTATTATTTGTAACATCCAATGTACACAGTTTTATGCAATAAATTACTTACTTACTTACTTGCTACAAATAATTCCCGTCTGTCACTCGAAAAGCGCAGGCTTGAGAGGGAAACTCTCTCAGAAAATCGACGTATGTATGTATGGTAGCTTTAGTATCGTGCTTCGTTCGTTCGGTGAGTGGGACCTTTGAAAGTGAAGTCCTTTATTCGTCTTCCACGCGTTCCTTTGAAATGATCATCTGTCTCTCTCTTCTCTTTTCTCTTTTCGTCTTGTAATGACAGGAATGCGGTCTCACTATAAGTGTTGACGTTTCTTTCTACACACTTCACACCATTCAGTTTCGCATGTCATACTTCACAATCATCAATCCTTCACATAATTTAAACTTAGGAACCACCACAAAACTTTGTGGCTGCGGGTGACCAAAAACTCCCCAAAAAAGAACAACGTCACAGAAATCAGTACATGAGGCCGTCAACCTGTCTGATACTTAACATAATCTAAACCCAATATCTCATCCCTTACATCCCATGTCTACCAACTAATACGATATCTCAAACCTTGGCAATAAACCGGCAATTCGTTCCTCTATCGCCAATTTACGGATCGTTAAGAGGAACCTTAATTGGGCCATGAAATTCGCATAAAGGTCTTTCTAAATTGGTTGTTAGTATTTAGAAATAGATCGATTGAGTTGCGCTGAACGTTGAAATGAGGAGTGTACTGTTGGCTGTGGTTTTTGTGGCTAATTATGTTTGGGAGGGGCACGGATATCTCGTTGGAGCTGGGCGTGAGTTTATGATGATATATGATATTCTCGATTCTATAGGAAATAGGAGTGCCAATCTACTTAATTAAATGTCCCACTGCAGGGCGAAAGTTTTCACCATTAAAGTCAAGTCAATAATTAGATCTACATAATTATACTGATTTAAGCAAAGCGCTTATAAAATTTGGATAGTTGTGACAAACCCAGCTGTGTCAAAAAGAATCTCACACTTATTTTGCCTAACCCGAAAATGGAACCAAAGACCTCAGGCAGGGACATAGCATAACAAATGTATAAACTATGCAGAGATCGAACCTGTGACCTCTGTAACAGCCCACTTCTCAACCATAGCCGATGGCAAGAGACCCTCAAACTATAAACTAACCATAACAAGCTGACTCCATTAACCATATCGGGAAATCAATCAAATTTACTGCCGATAATGGGAGCATTAGTACACCCAATTGAACTCGGATAGCTCCAGCTAATTCGGTCCAGTCGAGAAATGCTGAGGAATACTGCTCATTAGCATAATCTCGATCGAGAGTTATGGCCAGAGATATTATATTGAAGGGCTGTGTCGCAGCGATGTGGTGTAAAAAGTATTTTGCTGAATTCACTAAAGTATCCTTTTTTACTGTGACTGAAGGCTAAACTAAGCGAAACTTGTAGGTACTTGTACTCGGTAACATCGTAGTATATAATTCTTTTTTATTTGTAAATTAATCATACTAAAATATAGCTTAATTATATTTTTAAGTTTCTTTGTAGTGTGAGGATATCTTACTTATGTCAAATGAAGTCTGACTTCAAGCTGTCAACCTTGCTCCGAGACTCTGTACTTTGTATTATTTAAAAAAAAACACACCGAATCGGAATCTTCTGTAATTTAGATATGTCCGCATTTTAGAAACGTTATCAAAATATCATGTTAGTTAAAATTCCTTAGCTGATATTTTTGAAACCCACAATAGGCTTGTTTCCACTAAGAATGAATCGGATGGCTTAGAGTTTCTAATGATTAATCATGATATGTAGTAAACAAGAAAACAACTTTTTTACTAAAATAATATAAGATGACAAATATTTTTGGAAATTAAAATCGGCAAAATTACTTATTTAATCACGTGACATTAAACAACAATCAGAGGACGTGACGTCAGTCCTCACAAAACACCGGTTGCAGCTGTATAATGATCTCGTCGACTGACATCAACAAACTCGATTGTTTCGCGAGGATAGACGTCATTCAAGACGCCATGACAGTCTTGGGCCTTTTCAAAGTTAATTTTAAGTTTATTTCTAAAAAAGCAAAATACTTATGAAAAAGGCCTATTTTTCTAAAAATAATATATATTTGGGGTAAAATAGATACTAAACTATAGTTTTAAACGAATTTCCAAATTTTGTCAACTAGCCTATAGTGGCAGGGCGGCGCCATACTTTGTTTTGGTGCCATGGTTTGTCACTGAACTATCTAAGGGCAGACGTGGCGCGTACCATCAGGTGTACGATCTGCTCGTCTGGTTAAACAGTTTCGTGGTTTTGGTAATGTGACTGCAACACATACAGCCCACGGTGGCTTATTGAATGGCCATGGATAACAGGGCAGTTAGTGCGACAAATGAAACGAGCGGAATTAACTGATGGCCCGCTTTATTTGAACGGACACGTAAATCAAAACGCACCACTATTCAAACTATGGAGCGAATTCCTCGACTATTGATACTAGTAGTTTCTCTAATATGGAATTCGAATTACACCTATCTCCTAGTAGATGTAAAGAAAAGTTCGCACGGAATTGCCAGGTTTAAATTTTAAAATAATCTGATTACAATCAGAATGTAACGAAGTCAATTGATATTTTGCAGACAATGTTCAAATAAAGGCAAACGTCATTTTAAAAAGTCAATTGGAAGACGGGCCCACAGACACTGCCACCCTGATGGTAAGTGGCATGTTCATTGAGGGTCACTTCACCAGGAAGAATCGTTCACTGTGCTGTCAAACTGTACGCCCAATGATCTTCGATGCTAAAAGTGTTTAAACATATACAATCCAATTTCAGTGAACGTCCGCTTCGCTCAAATGCTGCACACAGACAGCAAATACCAGGTGCTACGAGAAGAGATGGTGAAGGTAAAAATATTAAGTACAGTATAAGAAAACATCTTCATCATCATCATTATCATTTCAGCCGAAAGAAAACATCTTTAAATTTATAATTACCAACCAACACCATCTAATGTTGATTCATAGATTCATAAGATTTTCATCACAAAGCAATACATTTTGTATACATGAATTGGTGTTTTGAATTAATAAATGGTTATAATTATACTGATACTAGCGGCCGCCCGCGGTTTCACCCGCGTGGTTCCCGTTCCCGTGGGAATTGATCAAAATCCTTTCCTTTTTAAGATGTATTCTGCTATTCGGGACGGAAACAAATCCAACAAATCAAAAACCATGGCAATCGGTCCAGCCGTTCTCGAATTATAAGTGTTGTAACAAACACTACTTTCTTTTATATATGTATATAGATATAGATATAGATAATAGATACTCGTAGATAAATAAATCAAATATACAGCTACAACAAGAATAATTACAAAAATAAACAAACAACATAAGTACCGTAGCAATAACAAGTCAAGGCTCTTACATTTACATCCACCAGAAAGAAAATCACACTGAATGTTAGCCATCACCTAAACGAGAGTAGAATTAAACTGCTTCCTCAAATCCAGGCAAACACAAGAAACCTGGTGTACCACTGCCGCGCCGACAAGACGGACTGCGATGCGGCGCTCGCCAAGATGCGGTATAAGGCCAGCAAACACTTCTACGCACTGGCAAAGGCGGTGGTGGACTACGTCAAGAACAAGAGGCAGGCACGGCCTACGGGATACGTTGGTATGTCCAGACTCTGCTGAACTACTGATTCACTATTTTTAAGAACTGAACAACTCATAAAACTTTTTTTATAGTCGACCCACTTAGGCTTAGAGCGTCGTCTATGTTGGTAGATGAATTTCCACTTCTCATAAGACAATGAGACCCAATCCAAGTACCTGCTTCTTCTTTGTTAGTTTGTGACAATGTTTCTTCTTTTGTCTTTTCTATGCCGATTGGATATAATTTCCTAACCGAATGAAGATTGCTGATTTTGTCAAACTATTTTGTAGGGAAAAAGAAAAAAGGACCACCTCCACTTCTATTACCACTTTTAATAGATATGATTCAGAGAACGA
This sequence comes from Mecyna flavalis, assembly GCA_949319885.1. NCBI lineage: Eukaryota > Metazoa > Arthropoda > Insecta > Lepidoptera > Crambidae > Mecyna > Mecyna flavalis. Next base: position 2,930,889 of record OX439435.1, on the reverse strand, counting down.
ATTATCAACCCTTTTACCCCGCCACGGTCGGATAAATATTTTTGTGCCTATTTCGCAAAATCATATATTTCGAATCAGATATGTTAATACACGAAAATATTTATAAGTTCAATCCGATCGCGGCGATGAAAGAGTCAAAATTATTCAAAATATTTCTACCCTCATCCAAGGCACCGCCACGTTCTGCCAAGACAACATCTGCGTGCCAGACACCGACCCGCCCATCGTGTTCGGCGGCTGCTACACGCTGGTCTCCTGCGGCGGGAACCAGACCTGGCACCTCGACACCGTCGTCTACAAGAAGAAGAAGACCAGATTCTTCTAGCACCGTTCTTTATTAACAATAAACCGTAGCTAGCAAATGACTTTCTTTCTTGTCGGAAGTAATCAAGAAGCGTGCAACTCTATTCACTCCCTTTGTTGATTACACATTGGTCACTTGTGTGGGAACAGAGTTGAAAAATCCTACAACATTACTTTACATACATAGGTACCACAAGAGTGGCGCTCGAGGTAAAGATGATAAGCGGTAACCGTAGCCTATTGACTCTTATTACACCAGAGAGATCACTCTCGCATCGCAGACCCTGTAAATGAAAGGAAAAAGTAACGTTAGCAAAGGTAACTGCCAAAAGAAACTGTCTGCAGAATTTATCACTGAAAAGCCACTACCGCCGTAACAGCTCAGTTATCTGTGTGTTCCAGCAATAATAAAGGGGTCAGTACTTTTAAAATATGCAAGCATATTGAGCAGTGCTTCCTCTTAGAGGTCTCTCATCTGAATAAAGCGTAGTGGGTACTTTACCATCACATAAATGCCAGTCGGTCTGTTACGTAACGAAAAACCTTCAATCTAACAAGACTTCAAATCCCAGCCTTAGATTGAAATTTCCATTAAATCTGTAAATGTCCTCAATAAATTTTACACCAGTAATACGAGTATTATAGAAACCCAATCGTGCATCGAGCCGATTGAATATTTAGAAACTTGTTAACACATAATTGTAGCTCGGATCCAGATTAACAGCACACGATAACAACGCCCATAAATTATATATTAAAGTAGTGTTCGATATAAACAATTATCCCTCAATTAAATAAACAAGTACAGTAAATCCGCGGCTTTCGCTGTGGTATCTAATGGTAGTCCCCTTTTTATGGTGCCTTTAAGCTAAGTATGAAAGGGAATAAGTTACGAATGTCGTCGAGGTAACTAGGGTTGCTGGTTTCAACTATTAGGAAATATTTATTGGTTTATAAAAAAAAGCTGTTTTAATAAAATAAAAAAGTGTGAGCGTATTCGTGAGCCAATGCGGGGCAAAGGAACTGTCACAAGCATCATTGATATCAAGCCTTCTTTACAGTCATAGTTTTTCAACCAAATTCATATTGATATGATAACATAAACAATGTTTTAAAAATACTTTCTATCCGATCCATAAAACATTGAGGTAGATTTTGTTTTTCTTAACTAATAGATCGAAAAGTATGATCAGAAGAAAATTCAAATATTTGTTAAGATAAGAAGTACCTTGTGGTTTCACTTGCGCCGGAGGTACCATTCTTGCACCGACTCTGTTACGTACATTTACACGCCCTTTTTGGAAAACCCCCTTCTGTAGCCTGTTGAGAACAACTTGGTCTACAGAAACATTGCCAGCCTTTAACATTACCTTAAATCAGTAAATTAGCGGTGTTGAGACCCAGGGCCTGGCGCCTCGGAACGCACATAAAGTTAGATCTCCCTCCGGCCGTGTCCAGATGGGTCCGGCCGTTATGCCCCCATTCCGGTTTGCCCCCGGCCGGTATGCCCCCACAATTTTAAGTAAATTTGTTCCAGTTTGCCGTTAAAACGTGGGGGCATACCGGCCGGGGGCAAACCGGAATGGGGGCATAACGGCCGGACCCGTCCAGATTCCTGTGCCTTCGAAACTTGAGAGAAAAAGGAACAAGCGGCGCGCGCACTGGACGAATTTTGGTAAAATTTTACATTAAGTACTTAAGTTATTCGTCAGACTACGATAATAAAGTGGGCGGAGCTATTAGAACGATTATAGCACAAGCTATTGAATAATTAATCAAGATATTTTTTTGTTAAGTGCCAAGTTTTAAAGCATTAAAGTCTAAGCCTACAACTAGGCAATTTATTACGGGCACTAGAAACTTGACAAGTTCAAACTTATTAAACACATACTTTAGTTGCTAACCTGAGTTTACACGAGAGATAATTTCTAACTTTGTTAATTTCATTGGGCCACAATTCCTAGACCACGACGCAAACAAAATCACAGGCAGAAGCTAGTACAAAACCACATTGTTTTAACTAAACTAAAACGTTCGAACAAATAACAATAAGCTCGCAAACATTGAAACACAATCAAAGCGAAAACGTGATTTCCCGACCGTAATCTCCGGCGAATTCACGACCAATCGCAACCAAATAAAAAGAGCTCGCACCACCTGTTCATTGTGTACAACAATGGGCCCTTGTTACCTGATCTAGATAAGAGAATAAATGCAATGGTAAATGGTTAAAAGATGCCAGGTGGTGGTTGGATGGTGGTACCATGGCCGGGAGGTGTGCGCTGTTGGCGGCTGCCATGATCCTGGGATGCGTGGGGGAGATCAGGGATAGTTTGGTGTTTAACAAGTAAGTAGAGGATTAGTCTTAAAATTATGTTTCTTGAATTAATTACGTAATGGAAGGTGAACCCTCGATATTTCGGTTGCGAATTATACAATATGGAATTAATTGTATTCGGAAACATCGTTAAAAATGCGTCCTCAAATATTTGTAGTTTAAAAATGATCACAATTTTATCAATTTGCATCATGTATTTAATATCACCTTTTTGTGTTGTGTTCGCCATAAAAAGGTTTACTAAACGATAATTTTACACGGGTAAAATTATCGTTTTTATTGCAACGCCATGGCAAGATATTTGTAATGGATTTTGCGAATCAGACCACGGATTTAAAAAATACATATTAAAAGTATTTTTAAAGGTAATATTGAACAGAGTAGATCTAAAAACAGGCAAATAAGAGCCATTAAAGCAGTACGGAATCTTTAATATAAAAAGGTATCCATTGTTTAATTCACTGTGTACGTACAAAAGGAGAAGACCGATTTTGGGCCCAACGATACCGACATGAAACATATACTAAAAAAATCTATATTTTTTTTTAGATCAGCCTATTTGCGTTTTACCATCAATTTCAATGGCCAACAGCAAAAAAAATGGATTTTTATGATTTCATTATATTCAACTTGCTTTATAAACGCGAATTTCATTAGACTTATTTTCGACTATCTTTCTAAATGCTCTGATAACAATAAAAAAAATGAGTGAGACAGTTTTAATCGATTTAATATTAATCGATACTTAAATATATTTTATACGGTGACTGTTTTTTGGCATAATACTGAATAATTTTTTTCTTATAAGTAAAAACAGTTACTTGATAAATATGATTAGACATTTGCAAATGAGTTTTACTTCTTTAAACGTTGTTACAAAAAAGCGAGTCGAAAATCGATTTATACCAGTTGTGTTTTTAATCGGATATAAACGGCACTATTTATTGTCTGTATTGTCAATGTCAGTAATGTCAGTGTCAGCTATATTTAATCAGTTATTTTGGATTTTTATTTTATTTCGTTTTTCGTACTCATGCGTTAGTAATGTGTTCCTTTGTATTGCTCCTGATTTTTGAAAGACCTCTTCTTACTTACGGACTCTGAAACCGATCAATTATATTTATTATAAAATCCTTGGACATCGTTTTCTGCAACCCATGAATACCTTTGAGTGAACATCGGATAACCTAATGCCTATTGACGACTACAGCGTGATTTATGGGTATAAACACATGTTTGCAAGCACATGCTTGTGCTGTGGAATTGTATCGTGGAATAGCAACGGGTCGTTTCAGCACAACACAATACGAAGACGCATTGGAAGAAGAAGGATGAGCCCGACACCAAGAAAATACAACATCCCTGCCCAGTTTTTGGATACCTACTATATTAATATTTTGTACTGATGATAAAGAATAAAATATAATGAAAACTTTATGTTTTTTATACCCATTTATTTAAGAATGATATTCAGATCCTTTGCATTATTATATACATGTAAGGTAGGTATGCATAAATAATTGGTATGTTGTCAATTATTCATAGTCATAGTTTAATGTTTGTTGTACTGCAGACTGCCTTGCTACCTAACAAAAGACCTAAGAATGTAATAAATCAAAACGCATGAAAATCGTTTCATCCGCTTAGGAGCTATGTCGTTGCCACAGGCAAACATACAGGGCACTATTATTCCTCTTTTTGTGTCGGGAGTTAATAAAAGTTCAAAAACTAGCACTTTTCTTACTAAAAATTATCATGGGTTACATAACCTCTAATATTTTCAGTAGATTATTTTACTGACTTGGCCATTGAAATTCGCAGTGAAAATTGGCCTCGTAGGAAGTTTTTAAATGAACAAAATATAGGCCAAGTTACAGCCCTGTATCGCCAGGCCCAAGATTGTATGGGGTTCGGTCTTCTCCTTTTGCACAGACAGTTTATAACCAGCAAAGTTGCGAACGTAAACGCAATAACCGACCAATAAATAATAATATCCTATTTCTTTTATTCTAGATTACTAAAAGTCAAGCCAGTGGGTGCAAATCTGGCCAAAAGTTTCGTGCCACTTACGGAGATCCCGCCACCGCATCCTCCGCATCACCCCCACTCCGGAAGACGGCACTTCGAGGACTGCAATCCAAAACCCGTGGGGAAGGAAGTGCTCAGCGGCGCGAAGGTCGACATCTTCGGGGAGTACTATGACGACTTTATGGCGAAGACGGTGGCCACTGTCGTCTTCCCGGATCATATTGATCGTGAGTAACTGGTTTACCATGTTGTTTTGTTTAAGCCTAAGTGTTGGCCAACGTCTAAATTACCACATGTCTGGCTAAGACGGAAAACATCGTAAGGAAACCTGCACATTCGAAAGGCTACACAGCCATTCCACATGGGAATTAAGTAGACAAATGGCTATGGCTACACAGCCATGATCCAATTTGTTTAGTTCCCCCGTTAAGGATTTCGGAGGTCTGACGGCATTCGCTCCAATATCAAACTAAGGACTTGCCAAATCCTAGATTACGGTGCAGGTGGAGCCTGACTAGACCGGGACTGAACGCCCTTAGAAAGAAAGTCCTGTTTCCTTGTCTTCTGTTCTTTTTGATGTTATAATGCTTTCGTCTCACTTTTCAGACAAACACTTCGAAGTGACGACCCAAGTACCATACCTCACAGTGGGTCCAATCGAAGCGTTAGGCTACCACCCGAGTACCATGAAGAGCGAGTATCCAGCAGAGTGCGAGAAGATCTACCAAGATCACTTAGCGGAGCAGTACTCGGACGAGAGCACGGACTACTCGGAGGAGTCGCTGGAGATGGCGCGCATGCCGCTCGGGCCGGAGGGCATGCCGACCTACGACGCCGAGGAGAAAATAGAGGAGATGTACGTCGACGATTAGTCGCTGAGAGTGCGGGGGCTTCTTTGTATTTTTTTACTTTGTTATCGACATTAAACTTAAAGTTTTTAAAAAGCATGCTTATTTTTATACTACTGCACAGTCACAGTTGTTTCTCATATGCTGGTACATTTATGCATAAAATTACTAATTTATGTAATTTGTTCGTAGTTACCAATAAAACGGCAGCCAGCGATGCAGTCTAGATCTAAAGGGCCTTTAAAAAATTCAAAGCTTAAATTACTTGCAAAATATGTCATCAAACCATTGGCACCTGTTTTGTACTTCACCCGGAGCCCAATCAAAGCGTTGGGCTACCCTAGTATTATCAATGTAGCTAATATTAGCTTCTTGACCGTGGCTGAGCCTAGCGGAGTATTAAAAAATCTACCGCGACCATCTAGCGGAGCAGTACTCGGACGAGAGCACGGACTACTCGGAGGAGTCGCTGGAGATGGCGCGCATGCCGCTCGGGCCGGAGGGCATGCCGACCTACGATGCCGTTCATACATATAATATGCCATATTATTTATTCAAATTCATGTAATTTAATCATGTCGATAAAATGGCAATCAGCGTTCACCACTGATTGCTTACTAAACACTATTACACCCTGCAACAAAGTATCAATATTATATTAAGACTAGTGTAAATCATGACGATTAGTTGTCGAGAATAAGGGATCGTCTTTATATTATCGACATTGAAGTTTACTTCAACGCAATAGTTAATAGACTAGATTAAATCGTAAGTACATGACTGGGTTTAGGAATGTCAATACTCTCCAAAAATTTTACCTCTTTTTCCCTGTCAACATGCCAATAAAGTACCCACTCACAGCTTTTGCGGTAAAAGAAACAATTAAACTCAATTTTGGCACACATTTATTACATACAATGATACAACTTACTATCTTCACAATTACTCATAAATGTATTAACTTAATTAGGTACTAAACTAAAGCTTACTAGTGGCCATAATGTTATGAATGGGATACAATGCAGATTTTTAGAATAAAAATTTTGCTATAACAAATGGCAGTGAACGAAAAATACTAGAGTTGTAAGGGGAGAAAATAAGTTAACAATTATGTGTATGTTTCTTTTTGTCTCAAAATCTAAAAGTAAGCAAAAAAAGGCAAAATTATGCTCCTTCCTCCCATACATTTTTGGCCACAGATTAAATATAATATTAGGTCCTTACATATGGAATTGGCGTTTGGTATGGGAGCAACAAAAAGTCGAATATTTTTTATTATAAAATATTTATTTATTTAAAGTATGAACCATTGTTATCTATGCACTTTGGTCATCTCATGGGTTGTTAATTGATCCTTTTACAAAAAAAAAATCATTCGGACGGGAGTCAATGAAATCTTTGAAGGCGGTTTTGACGGCCCTTTGGAGTTGAATTTTTTCACTTACAAAAAGTTATCCAAAATTAGAAAAAAAGTGGTAGTCTATTGGAGGAAGATCCCGGGAGTACGGTGGATGTCTAAGACATTCCAATTGAAGCTTTCCTAATTTGGTAGCCGTAATGTAACGCAGCAGTCGACGCGCAATTGCCGGTTTGCTTAAAACGATTCGTGAGGTACCCACCTTTCAAGCTTTTTAAGCTTCCCTTTTTGCTTCAAGTGGATTAAAACAGTTTTATCACTAACACCGCAGCCTGCAGCTAACATACACGTGGTTTTCGATAGATCCGCTTCCACAATAGCCTTCAATTCTTCATTATTAGCTTGGGTCTCCGGCCGTCCACGGAGCTTGTTCTACAAGTCAAAATTTCCAGAACGAAAACGTTGGAACCAAAAATGCACCCTGTTTTCTTTTGCGACACCCCCGCTTTACCCTTAATAACCCCTTCGAGCCATATCGGCAGCACTGGTGCCACGGTGGAACTCGTTCTCGTAAATAACGTGATATTTCAAGTTTCCCATTTTGTAAACAAAGTGATGCAAACAGAAAAAAAAATAAAAAAAAAAACAAACGAATGTCGGTTATCGAAACACAAATACATGTGTGAATAGCTGTATAAATTTGAATTTGTAATTCCTAACCAAAGAGGAGATATTTGGGATTAAAGTTGTCAGTACGGTAAACGCCAATTTCATAGGTAAGGACCTAATATAATATATACAACTTGCTCATGCTATACCGGCCCCGCCTGTAGATTGTACTTGTTTGGCAACTTGACATCCTTGTCCTTCTCGTCAAACACCTCTTCCGTGTCGTCATCATCGAAGTCATCCATGTCCAGAGGATTCCTGGAAATATTCAATATTATAAATAAACATTTGGTCGGTGGCATTTGGGGTCAAGAATCTCGCCCATATGTGGCCTGTGTGCTCGATAGTATCAGAAATGAAAAGATATACAAGCCATACATAGCTACGATTTTTGTACATTTTCTGCTTATTTCTCTCCTTCCCACTTGATACAAATAATACGTTTTTTTTTATTATGCTTGATTAGTTGGCAGGCAGGCACGCCGACCTAGGGTAGCCTATCCCATTGAGGGACACTTCACGAAGAAGCGTCGTTTAATGTGCGGCTATACTATAGGCTTATCTGTTCCTAAAAGTACACAGTCAAAGCTATCATGACGGCAAGTTTCACCTGTAGAGGTGGCAGCTAGCTAGTCGAACTCTGATAAAATCATAATATCATAGAAGTGTGTTAAGCACTTCTGTGTTTCGGGGAAAGGGCACTGAAGCTAGTAAAATTACTGGGTATATGAGACCTAATAACTGTCGTCTCGGTGTAGTAGACGCAGGGCAGTGCCAGACAGTAACTAACTGCTTAATTACTGTTTGGCACTGAACTGTCAAAGGGCAGACGTGGCGCTTACCATCAGGTGTACGATCTGATCTGCATTTGCAAAAAAGAAAAAAAAACACCAAAAAGGCCCAACGCGGAAATCGAACTTACGTCCTCGGGGTTTTATGACTATGGATTTACCATCTTAGACCAGTATTAATGTCCCGCTAATTATTTATATTGCTAGTAATAAGTCCAAACACTAAGTACCTATTTAAAATGTTACTGGTACCTACCACACTGGTGCTAATTTCCAAGATAAATAAACTTAGATCAAAGATAACATTATGTTTATATTATTATGATCCAGTATTAATATTGCCATTTCTGCTTAGGTTATATATATCTCCTTTTAAATTACCGCACCAATCGCTCTTTTCAGTCACGCCCAATGGTTGACTGGTAGAGAATGCCTTATAGCGTTAAGTCCGCCATTTTGTACTATTGTTGTGCAATAAAGTTTAAATAAATAAATAAACATCTTTCTAAACTGTACTTTACTGCACACAAGAAAATTGATTCAATTTTCCTCCAACCGACATAATAAAGATTAATTTAGCAACTTACTTATTCCAATCGATCTTGTGCCTCTTCCTGTAATTAAAGAACGATAAGCATCCGTTAGTGCCTGATTTAGAGATATTAGCTTTCACTGCGATGACGTAAAGGATAAAGAAGGAATTGACTTCATTAACATGTTGAGATAATTTACAATACTAGCAGCAGTGGTTCAATAGACACGTGGAATTAATTAGCTGTAGTAAGAGAATGGGCTTGGAATAATTATGGATATAATGAGACTGGTATTAATGACTTATCATAAAATTTGTAATATCCATATAAATCTAAGCGGGATTTCACATACCGTCAAACGGGGTGACTATGTGCCGCGCAGGTGACTATGTGCCATTGGGATTTTGTCTTGACATTTGATGAATTACCGCTTTATCTGTGATTATTTGTAACGTTTATGGCCTAAAAACATTTAGAACATAAAAATTTGAAGATAATCACAGATAAAGCGATAATTCATCAAATGTCAAGACAAAAACCCAATGGCACATAGTCACCTGCGCGGCACATAGTCACTACGTTCGACTGTAACATAAGAATCATATAGGAAATAGAAAAGATACGCCAAGTAAAGTATATTTTGCTACTAAAATCTTGCTAAAGTAGCAGATAATAATAATAATAATAATAATTTTATTTCAGAAAAAATCCAAAGATTACATCCATATATTATTAGTAAGAGTGTTAGTAACAATTTAACTTAGAGGCTACATTAGTATTATTAGTAAGAATTTTTAACTATAGTACACTGGTTCAGCTGACATTTAATGAAATAGAGTCATTAAACTCTATTTCATCAAACCCGCTGCAATCAAGAGCCAGTGCCTCTGAAAGGGGCAGTCTGGCCTGGCCGCAATCGCCTTCAGGATGGTGTTGTTGCTGCTCCAAGTCCTGCAGAGCCAAGGCCTTCATCAATCAAGTCATTGCAGCATTTATTACAATTATACCTACATACTGCCTTAATAATTGCACCACGCATGCTAAATGCGGATTTAATTCTTTTTCACGACCTGGGACTCCGAGATCACGGCTAGGTACTTAAGCCAGTAGTAACACGATGGGGGTTCGTCGTTTGACCCCGGTTCCGAATACCCCGCGATGTCAAACGCACAAGGACTCTTTTTGAATTGGCCGTTTGACACCGCGGTGTCAAGCGGTGAACGTGGCGTTATATTTGTAATTGACTTTTTTGCTTTGAACGAGATTTCAACTATACCTAACACATGTGAAGCAACGTTTAAAACCACTCAGCCTCAGCTCCTAATAAGAATGCAAAGAAGCCTACCTGTTGGTAGCAATGTAGTCTTGGTCCATATACTCCTCGGATACTTCCACTGACAGCGGCTGTCCGCGGTGGTCCTGCAGTATGCCGAAGTATCTTGGCGCTCGAGTCACTGTAAAGAGCAGCGCTGGAACAAATAAGATGATCACTTTACATGTTTCCTATTGGTATAATGTAAACGAGGTTCTATTGAACTTTTTTAATTTCTCGTTTTTCCTCTTTGTTTGAAATACTTATGCTGGCTATGGGCTCGCTTATAAGGGAAATAAGAAAGGAAATAAGTCTTAAAATATCATTCCCAAATACATTTGGGCAAATAACATAATTACAAATATTATTGAAGATCAGTTAACGCCGTTTCAGATTAGCGTGTTTTTTGCACGTAGGCGCTAAGGCGCGCCTATACGTGCGTTTCCAAAAACGAGCTTATGTGCGCATATAAAACGCTAATCTAAAAACGGTTAAATGTTGTTTCTCTTTTCAGATTACTATTTGTCTAATGTAAAAGGTAATAATTGATGATTTTAATAATACGAATTCTTCGTAGCATATGCATTTTGTGCACTAATCATTGTCTGTGATAGATAAACGATAAAAATTAATTGAAAGGTACTTACAGTCATCTACGCCACAAATTCCTCTAACAACAATACACAGTACTATTAAAACTATATGTAACTTTAACTTTGATTCACACATTTTTATGCTATTAAAATTACTGTTTTACTTTCTACTTATTACTTAAAGGATAACCAGTCTCATATACCTATTTGATTATTAAAAATGGTAACGAAAACCTCAAGTCATTTTAAAATTACAATGCGCATTTAGATTTCAACTTTGGAATGAATTCTGACTATTACGGGTCTGTTAGCTCCAATGAAAAAAATGAAGTTCCTTCTTCAAACTTCCTCTAAGTTTGTAGTTTGGAAAACATCCCCTGTTTAGTGTTTTTCTAAACGGTGCGTTAGCGGGGAGAACAATAGAATTACACAATAACAATGCGCGTGAGTTGAAAGTCACGTGAATAGCCAAATATGGTTATGTGCGCTAATATTCCTACTTTCTATGTAATGTAACGATTGGATGTTAGGTACTTTGTTGGAGGGCCAACTTTTTCTCTTGAGTAAATTGAATTGGTCCATCGAGAGGAAGTCATGACTATGTGGAGCTAAGAAACTATTTCTGTTTAGCTATCTTCTCTGTTTCGGGGAAAGGGCACTGAAGCTAGTGAAATTACTGGGTATATAAGACCTAATAACTGTCGTCTCGGGCGCAGGACAGAGCCAGACAGTAACTGCTTAGTTACTGTTTGGCACTGAACTGTTTATGAGCAGACGTGGCGCTTACCATCAGGTGTACGATCAGGCTCGTCTTGTTACACATTGCATTAAAAAAAATTGTCTTTACGGATTTACCCAAAATTCGCACGGGTCAAAAATGTTTTTGAAGCCTTTTAGAGAGTGTATTGAGGAACTTTTAAGTTAGTTTAAAATTGCGAAGCACATCTGCGTATGTATGCAGAATTGCGGGGGACCACCATCGGATTTTAACGATTCCTTATGGAATTTGCTCCAGGTTTGATCTGTCGTCTCCTCATAATAGAGGGGACCAGTAGATCGTGCCTCTATGTACGGACGGCAGCAGATCAACCTACCCCAAGCTGTCAAAAATTCTCAATTGAAAAAGAACTCTATGAGAAGTGAATAAAGCTGAAAATTGGTTGTAGAAATTTGACAGATTAGGGTAGTCTGATGTGCTGGCGACTGTACGTACATGTGGAAGTGGAGGCTCAAGCTGAACGCCGAACTTATAGACTTCATGACGTGTAGAAGTTAACGACAGCGCACATCAAGGATTGTAGTTTTAAATCTCATCATTTTATCCCCTTAACTAATAAAGTAAAACTAATAAGTCCCACACACAGTCCTCTACCCAGGATGGAGGGTGGCGGTCCAGAATGCTTTCCTATGTTCAAAAAATTTGTACAACTTTATGAGCTGATAGTAACACTAGTATGATCACAAAGTTCATAATTATTAAAAATTGGCTGCTTCGACGACACTGACCTCTAATATACAAGTAGGTCAATGTCCGAAGACCACCGATTTAGATTTAAAAAGAAAAACTTAACTTAAATGGATAAGTTTGAGAATGTGGAATGAGACATATTAACTATTATCAAAAGAATGGATCTTTAATGGAATTCGAATCTACCCCTATTGGGATTCACGACTTGCACCATAAGTGTGTCGTGAGAGAGCAATGCAATAAACATCCTAATTATCCGCTGTCACTAATACATTTTATGAAAAATAAACTCACTGGCAATAAAACCTGGCCACTGGGCTTTTTTCATACAAACGTAGTCTTTTTAACGTCTCATAGATAGAAAACTATTTGCAGCTGTGCAATGATTATTACGTCAATGGAAAGGCCAAACGCCCTATTACCGCCCTATAATCACAGTTTCAAAAATTGCCAAAAATCGTTCACTATTCTCAAAATATAAACCGAACTCAACGCTCCATATATCGTACACATGAATTTTGACTTGACTTGATTGTTTTTCCTTTTTGAAAAAATTAAGCGGTTAGTGTGTTCCTGAAACTGTGATTTGTTAATCGGGCTTTTGGCCTCTCCATTGACGTAATAAACATTGCACAGCTGCAAATAGTTTTCTATCTATGAGACGCTAAAGTGACCATGTTTGTATGAAAAAAGCTAAACTGGCTAGGTTTTATTGCCGGTGAGTGTATGTATGTTAAGTGAACAAATCTTTTAATTTTCCTATAAAAAGTATATCACTTGATTAGTTAGGAGCAGGGACGAGTCGGTTTCCTCCTTTTGGCGGGTGTGAAGGGGAAGTTAGGGAACGACGACTCAGTGGGACGATCATATTTGAGCTCGAGTCCTGCACACAGCCGAAGGTCTCGCTCTACTTTTGATAAATTGGCCTACTTAAATGTCTAGTGATTGATACATACACAACTTGTAAATAATAAACAGAAATATTTTAACGATAATTTATTTATTGTAAAGAAAAAATAAGTATTATTTTTTTATGAAAAGCACAAAAAAATGTCTAAGACGAATGTCTTAATTAACTAAACAGAGATATTATTTTATCTTTTATAGAACAAGTTTCCTTCTCCTCCCCAAAGCCTTCGTCCGCCGTAGCCAATCAGCTCCTGCCGTAGAGAGTTATACTTCTTGAAGAACAGCTTCTTCAATATGCGCTTGCGACGTTTATCTTCTTTCAGACAAGACTCCAGTTTATCCATACATACGTCTTCCCTGAATAAGTAAATAAAAATATATTAGTACAAGTATTCGTTTCTACTTTAGCAGAAATGAAAGCACAGTACACACATAATAATAATTCACCTTGATTTGATTATGAAAGAATACGAATATAATATTTCGTCAACATTTATGTTTGACAAATATAATTATACAATATAATTTGATTTTGGATCGGAAAACGAATCAAAAATACTTTAGACTACATCAAAGTGGCGCCCAACGTGGGGCTGCCAAAAATATTTCATAGTAATTAAATGCTGTTTCAATGAATGGATAATAAAATATAAACTACCGTTATCCAGAAAGCCTGTGGATAAAAAACTGAGACAAACCACAGCACTGAAGGGACAATTTCTTCAGCCCTCATGCGATAAAATATATGAATGTAACGCAATGACGTTCAATTAAAAAACTAGACTCACAATCACGCTCAAATATTGTCCGAAGCAAAAGTCTGCCCACCCGACTATTGGGCAGACTTTTCGTTTAGTTGTATACAATTGACATTAAACACTAACACTCAGTTGCAGAAACGTCCATTAAAGTTAATGTGTCATTAAAGCTATTGCTGTCACTTTTTGTTTATATGACAACGAAAAGTGACAGCATTAGATTTAATGAAGCATTAACTTTAATGGAGCTTTCTGCAACAGGGGGTATATGCCACGAGATAAGGTGTGTTAATGTCATCAGTGTCAAAGCCACTCGGACGTTTTTTGAGGAATTTTTCTTAGAGTTTGGGTGTCTAGTTGTATATTGAACGTCATTGATGTAACGAGCAAAATATAAGTTTAAAGGCCATTTTTAAGGCTTCGGTCATTACTTGTAATTTTGATCCAGAAGCAGCTTCACAGGCTCAGTCTTGGTGAACTTGTCGGGCAGACGCGACCCTGGCGGCATCTTCGCGAGTTCTTTCATAATGCCCATGATGGTGTTCTCCAGCTGGGCTAGTTTCGGCACCATGAGCCTTTTGATCACCTGAAAACAAGAATAAATATTCACCATCAAAATAATGAACGTGGCTATGGCACATTATTTTATAATGAATGTTCAAAAACATTTTTGTCAATCGGAATCTTTAAAGACGCTCAGATTACTATCTCACTTATTTTTTTTTTAGATTTACATCATAATTTCAGTATGCCCTAAAGTAAGTGCAGTCCATTTTATTCTCCACCAGGTCGTTTAAATAAATAAGTATGCAGTTATTTTACAAACAAATACAGTTGCAATTACATACTATTACCTATACAGCAATGAATAAAGGTTTTTTTTTATTTTTTTTTTTATTTTTTGGAGGAGAATGCGTAAGTGCTCTATAACCGCAGGTTAGCTAGACCTGCGGCCGTGTGTGCGACTCGAGACTAAAGCGTCCACTACCCACTAAACTCCCCCGGTTCCCCTTAACACCCAATTGGGACGAGCCGGTGCCAGGTTAAGGCAATTAACCAGCCCAATAATGAATAAAGGTCTTAAGGTAAACAGGCAATCACGAAAAAACAACACAAAAGCAGGCACAAGCTTAACTCTTACAGGGGAGTTTAGTGGGTTATTACCACCACCAGGCAATGAAATCTTGAGTCCTAAAATGCACGGCCGTTAATCTCGCTAGCCTACGCTTAAAAGCATTCTGATATAAATGAAAAAGGGTCTTAGGAAGGTTTTAATATTTTACGACTTCATTGAAAATAAGTATTTCTTTTTCACTGCTTACCTTTCCACATCTATTGCCAGTTTTACAAGGAGTCCTGAACTTTCTCCCTATATCCATTGTCGGCAAATTCTGGATCTGGTTTATAACGTTAGCGAAAGTCCCCACTGCTGTATTTTGTGCTACAATAAGAATTAAATAAGAACTTCACATTAATAATTTATTTTTTTTACGTTTCCCTATCAACTCAATCATTCAGTTCTTTTGTAAAGCTTGCACTTTTCTTCTTATAAATTGTAGGTAAATACATAGGTAAATTACTTACTTACTTACTACGCTGGCTCAGCGATCCGAAATGGGTCTTGGCCTCCGACGTCAAAGCTCGCCATTTCTTTCGGTCCTGTGCCAATTCCGCCCAATCATGCACGTTTAGTGCCTTGAGGTCCTTGGCGACTTCGTCCCCCCAGCGATATCTCTGACGACCCACAGGACGGCGTCCTGTGGGTCGTCCCAGATAAGCTCTTTTGGAAGCTCGATCCTCTCCCATTCTCTCCACGTGTCCGAGCCAGCGTAGTAGGTAAATTAAAACAATTTTTTTTTCTTGGCAAAGCTTTTTAAATATTAAAGGACCATGCAAAGGCGCGTCCCCACCCACCAACAGATTTCAAACGTATCTCTATTTATACCTCTTGCCATACTGATCTTTTTTTTGTATGACGACATCCCCCGTAGGAATGGGGATTTCACGCAAATCGAATTTGAATGTTGTATTTTTCAAGTATTTTTTTGACACAGTAAATTGTGAAAATAATGTGCAGGCGATCAAGAGTAACCCCCCTGGCCTAAATAAAAGTGTTCAATAAAATATAATCTTAAAAAATATTTTACAGTCGAGTCTACTTGAAGCTAGACACTTACAGCGCAATTCTGATTCTTAGGCGTTCGGCATAAGGACGTTTTTATTGTTTTTGAATACCCCGTCATTTTTTGGATTAAAAATTGTTATTTGTCTTTTTAAGGAATGTCATAATAATATTAAAACTAGTGCCAAGTCTGTTGGTGGGTGGGGACAGAGCCCATACAACTTCTTGCGTTGTTCTTTAACAGCCAGATCCAATTAATGCTACCTATATTGAAAAATATATATTTCCTTACCCATTTTAGCTCTCCTCGTTTTCCCTACTCTAGCAATATCTGGTTTATACTCATCAGATGTTTTTCCTCCATTTACAAACGATATTAACACTACTAATAAAAACTTAACAAGAATATAATTTTTAAAATACATTATTCATTCAGCACCAATACCGGCACGTTCGTAGTCTTTAGGCAGAAAGAAATAGGAGTTTTGAACGGATATTTACATAACACAGGTTTACGAGCGTTTTGAGACCGGAATGTGCTAGGTAAGTAGGTACTGCAAGTAAGAGATTACCTACAGGCAAGACCTTTGCTGTTTTGTAAACATAGGCCTATGGTTAGTGTTACACTTACTCATACACAGTTTGATAAAGTTTGGTTGCCCTTTCTTGTGTGTGTATTTCCTCTCACACATTACAAGCAAAGCAAATGAAGTAGCGTATTATGCTGCTGCTACTGAACAGTTATTACTAACTAGCTTTCCGCCCGCGGCTTCGCCCGCGTGGACTACAAAACTTTTATCCCCTATTTTATCCCCTTGGGGGTAGAATAGATCAAAATCCTTTCTTAGCGGATGCGTACGCCATAAAATCTACCTGCATGCCAAATTTCAACCCGATCAGTCAGTCAGGATTTGTTCAAATCACTAGATTTGTTTAGGGAAATGATAAAATCGTGTTGTTATTTTAACATCCTCCGTGATTTGATCAAATCCCTTAGGGAATTGACCAAGTCCCTGTTTTTATCATATCCCTGCGACATTATATTTAGATATTACTAATAAAGGTATAGACTTAACCATTTACTTAAATTATTATTTAAACTTATTGGAATAGACGACGAATAACAAAATGTTTTTTCTTCATAAGACTTACCTAAACCCACGTCCACAGAACACAAGCCCACGTCTGTCTTCCTCCATTAGTGGATCTATTTTTTTGTTCTCGTTTGTTCCAATCATTTTTATGGTAGGGCGAAGTTTGCTGGGAGTCTCACCATAAAACTAAACCCTTGTAAGAAAAGTAGCAATGCGTTAAAATAATATATTTATTTATATTATATCGATATTTTGCTGTGCCAAGAATCGATTATAAGAGACATCTCTACTTTTGACAGTGCTTGTCAAAGTCAAAGTGATGTTTGGTTAGATTTGTTTTGGCATCAATTTTAGGTTAGAAATTTTGTTTGATTCTGTTGTGTTGTGATCATTTTTTACAATGAAACGTTAGTTATTTAGCACGATAAAGAACATATTTTGAAAGTGCCATGGCTTCACAAATGAAGAAAAGTGATAGAGAAAGTCTGGTGAAAAAGAAAAACTTATATTCAAATGGTGTCTCGAAGGAAATTACCACGTCTGTTTTCACATGGCTTGAACATATTACTGCAGTGGACTTAAGTAACAAAAACCTGACAAATATAGAAGATACTGTGAACTTCCCACCTAATCTAGTCGAGTTAAACTTGTCCAACAATAGACTAACCGAAATACCAGTCGTAGTGCATAATCTTGAGAAGTTAAAGAATTTAGACATATCCCACAATAAAATAAAGAGCTTTGACGAGACGCCAAGTTTCTGCAATGCCATAGAAGTTCTCAATTTGTCTTATAACTGCTTATTTGGACCCCCATGCTGGATATGGACACACAGACCTGCTGGATTAAACAATTTGGATCTCAGTTTTAATATAGACTTAACAAAATCGTTTCAAGAATACATTGGTGTATTTAACGAATTGATACAATATGAAACCCCTGTGACTAATTTGAAAATTAACAACTGCTGCTTCAGAGACAAAGAACATTTAAAGATATTAAAAACATTTCCCAAAGCTAAAGAAATACATATTGGATCGGAAACTTTATCTCTCTTATCCATGAATAAAGTAGGAGAAGTGCCATGCATAGGCCTTGAAACCTGCTGTGATATACAACGTCTGAATTTAAGTAATACCAATGTATATACTGTTAACAATTCTATAGATATATTTACCTCATTAGTAGAAATTAATCTATCACAAAATTATATATGGGGACTACCAAACGAAATCTGTAATTTACATAATCTAGAAACTTGTATTTTATCAGATAACAGTCTTTTGTATTTGCCGGACGATATTGGGAAGTTGCAAAAGCTTGTGACGTTACGTGTTGATGGCAATAAGCTGTGTATGTTGCCCGATAGTTTTGTAGAATTAAAGAATTTAAAACAACTTGATATTTACGATAATTGTTTGTATGAAATCCCTGAAAAGCTGGAATATGTGGAAGAAGTAGATTATGCTCAGAATTATTTTGATGAACCAGACGATCCTGAATACATTAAAAGGAAAACAAAAATGAGATATAGAGCCTCACAGCGATTTGATGGCAGGTACAGTATAGTTTTGCATTCTTATTTTATTAACCAATTTCTAAACTTAATAAATATTAGAAGTTATTGTATTATGTGATATTAATTAAAAAAATGAAGTCTATGAAACTCATTTAATAAAATAAACTGCTCATTTACAAAGCCAGCCATTTTATTTTACCCATGTAATAGAGTTTAATTTAGCTTGAACCTTACTAGGTAGTCATTACACTACGTTCACCATAAGTTGTCCTTT
Organism: Mecyna flavalis; assembly: GCA_949319885.1. Lineage (NCBI taxonomy): Eukaryota > Metazoa > Arthropoda > Insecta > Lepidoptera > Crambidae > Mecyna > Mecyna flavalis. Next base: position 2,911,973 of record OX439435.1, on the reverse strand, counting down.
AGCCGATATATTGGCAGCATTACCTACGCTTTGTAAATCTGTCAAAAAACAGATTGAAAGTATTGAAAAACAATAGTACCAATATAGCAGCTAGAGGAGTTCTTATCGTGAACAATCTGTAACTGAACTCTTGTAATATTGTGTCATAATATCAAAACATAGGCTTAGAAAAATTTTTGTTATCACTTTCATTCCTATCACTATTTATGTATAATATTCAAAACCATTTGTTATAAAGATGACAGTAGGTATAATATGTTAATTCTACTTCCAGGAAAATTGAACAAAAAATGCCAGAGAGTGAACATTCCCCAGATACAAGTGATGATGAATCATACATTAACAGTATCACCAACTCCAATTCAGGTATTTCAGGTATGAAATTGAATAGAAAATTCAGTTCATTATTCTTTTTATCAATTAGTTTTAAGACTTTAGTTCAAATTATACTAGAAGTAGTTTTTTTATAAACCACGCCACCACGCTCAAGCCTACAGCCCGGACGGTAAGCAGTTACCGACGCCTAAGAACGTTTGCAATACCAGAGGCATAATACACCTGTTGCCTACCCTGTAAAAATCCTTTCACGCCCTTCTCTAAGATTCTCTCTTCGGTGGGAAGTTCATTCAAACCATACAGTATGTGACCAATTTAGTTCTGGAGTGTGAGGATGAACTCTCCCAGTCGATAGCAAGCGGTGCGGTGATGGAAAGAGGCTGTAGGGATCATATTAAACTCCTCAGAACACGCATCATAATACAGACTGTCATCAAACATCAGCTATAGCCCTGATGGAGGAAATAAATCAAGCCCTGGTGGTGGGACAGAATAGAAGTGGCACCTTCAGCAAAGCACCAACAACCCTCTCCCCTCTGTTAGATGGCAATAGCCAAGTGGTCCCGGCTATTCCCAAATGCTTCCAACTAGGGGCGATGAAATGCTACCCACATGAGGCAGGCATTCGCCGAGGGTTCACTGAAGTAAGCCTGGATGCCGATTTCACTCAATTTATTACGCAGAGCGCACAGTAGATGACATCCGTGCGAGTCTCGCATAACGCTAAATTAGAACAGATGCATTGTCCCTTGACAAAAAAAAGATATAAACCAGGGATCACTTTCGAATTTTATAATTTTTTTGGTTTTCGTATTCCGATTTCATAATAATTCGTTTCGTTCGGCTCCTTCGACAAATTCGACAAGACAATTACTAAGTGTACGTTCACCTTTTATACCTATGTACTCGTATCAGTTTAGATTTACTGGCGAATCAGTCGGTACATCCCACTAAGCTATCTCCATTGGGAATCTCCATTGATGGAGATAGTAGAAAACAATTCCCCCTTGCCCCATTAGTCATTTTGCAGAATTGCCACTTGTAAATAATATGAAATAGACTCTGTACGTCACACTTAATTAATTGTTATTGTGAAAAGTGCACCGAGAAAGGCTATCAACATGTTTGATAGTAAAAGTTGCATCTTTTGTTTTGTATAATTTACAAGTGTTAATTCTACAAAAAGACTAATGTGGATCGTGAGACCATAATCGATTGAAAAAAATATTCCCACTATCTCCATGGATCAAGACAATGGGGATAGTGGGATGTAACGGAATCAGTAATCACCAGTAAACCCAACCTATCGTTCCTTCCAGATATCGTCCAAAATCCTAAGACCAATATTAACCATAAAACAAATTTTACATTCACAGAAGCTCAAAACTACGAACGACCAAGTTCACCAGAAGACTGGGACACTGATGAATACTGGGTGCCCCAGTCTAGGACAATTCCAACACAGTCTGCGGAAGCTCAATGGCTGAACTTCGTCAAAAAGAAGATGGAGGAAGGCAACTTCTGCCCCATGGATGCCCACACTGTTCCTATAGCGGAAAAAGTGAAGTATGAAAAACAGTGTAGGCCCGACATTGAATATGAATCTGATGGGCAGTTTGACGACTTTTCTGAAGATGATAGTTGATTGATAGTTTTTGGCGCTATGCTTTTTTAGGAGTCCAATAAAATAACATAGAATATTGTATAAAGTATATATTTACGGAAAATCGGGCTTTAAATTAAAGATAGGCATAATGTTTCATACATATTGTACAGTAAGCAGCACATCAGCCTACCCAAATCTACTTATTCTGAGCAAAAACAAAATATAACGTCTCACTAACGACTTGTTATTTTTGTAATTTTTAAAGCATTTTGCCTGGTTAATGGCGATATAAATATATGATTAATATATTAGAAACAAATCAATTTGTCCAGGTCTCAGGCGGGACTCGAACCCGCGCCCTTTGCTGCATCCGGGCGAGTGCACTAGCAACTTTGCTACCGAGGCCTTAACCTAAATCTTTAAAGAAGTCCAATTGACATAAAACTCTATGCGACGTACATAAAGCTTAAAATTGATTGTAGAAAATTTACAGATTAGAGTTGGTTGATATGCTGCTTACTGTTTAATCTTACAATTTTCACACATCTAGCCTAGCAAACTTTTATATCAGCTACTTGCACTGATCTCTAATACGCCGCGCGTATTATAATTGACCTCAGTGGCTACTTGCCTTAAGTCCTGAAATGGTAGTTGATGGTCTGGTGGTTTAAGTAAGTGGGTTCAATTCCCGGGTCGAGCTAACTTTGTGTCGGTTTTTTTTCGGACACTGTTCTAGTTTGTGATCACCAATCCGCATTTGTCAAGCGTGGTGATTAAGCCAGTACCCATCATTGTAACGATAACTTGATTTCAAGGAAGGCCTTTGCCCTGCAGTGGGACATTAATAGGCTGATACTCATGTTTGTATTGGTCTGGGTGTTTCTCTTTGGTGTATTATAAGTATGACAGGAAATGCGAGGGACGTATTTAAACCCCAAATAGTTCATGCTTTCATATAACGAAATAAGTATAAACCAATAAAAACTCTGGTAAATATCTGTCAATAACCTTAGTCGAAATTTTCCTGAAAATCCGCGTAACGTGCGGGCACTCTTCCTTTCACAGTATTTCGTGCACTCGTTCAGGGGTAGACCTATTGTACTCGCGTAAAATTTGAGTTTGGGGCATAACCGGCCGGCCGGCACACGGGATTTTTAGGTAGTTCATGCATATTAGGATAAAAATGCAAAAAATTAAGGATATATTTTTATAGCGAATTGGACTCCTAATCGGATTTTGAATACTTTCCTGAAATATGTCCCTCGGGTGGTAACCCGACCCGAGTAGGAGTCAGACATTACCAAAATATTTTTTGAATACATTAGATACAAATTATACAGCGTGTTAGGTTATACAGCGTGTTAGGTTATACAGCGTGTTAGGTTATACAGCGTGTTAGGTTATACAGCGTGTCAGGTAAAACACGCTGTTAAATTTCGTCAACACACCTATTTACAAGCAAGCCATGCTTAGTTTAGAGCTTAATGGTGTTGTGTGACTAATGTCCAAGGATATTTATATAGTGATTTATGTAAATGTTTGTTTTTGTGTTCAATATATTTCCGACGATGCGCTTTTATTTTCAATTCACTTTTTGCATTACATTGGGATATGTATAAAAGTTAATAATTGTCCTATTGTGATTAAAATACTTGAATTGTGCTAGACATAATTGAATGAGAGCTTATTTTGTAAAATAAAAGAAAGTTACATAGGCATGTTAATATTTATTTAAATCAGTACAAATAAGTTAGATAACTATAACAATTATATTACAACTAAGATAACTATAACAATTATATTACAACTAATCTTAGTTGTAATATAATTAATAATTGTAATGTTATCTAACTATAACAATTATATTACAACTGGAATGGTTAATATACTTACCATCTTAAACAATGTTTTTTGCCTTAGTAAAACAGTCACCATTAGTACTTAGGTAAGTTTTGCAATTTTATAGGATTGATTTTCCTTCCCCATGTTTGATCTTAACAAGAATGATTATCGAAGAGGTCAGTAGAGCAATTGTATTTGCAAATTTTAAACCATCAGAACATCGTATTATAACAGTAGTATATTTCGGATAATTTAAATGCTGTACTACTTTTGCTGACTCACACATTCTATAATCAATAATATAGGGCATGTCTTGTTGTACCAAACTACATACCTTAAGACTATAATTGGTTAAAGTTTTTTTGTTAATGTCTGTCATGTTTTCTTACATTATTTTTTTGGATATAAATGTTTATTGTTTATTTGGTAGGTAAAAATATAAATTTGTGTAATTCCTATTAATTTTTTAAGTACTGATCTTGCATGTTAGTTTGCTTTAATATAGAGTTATGATATTTTTTTTTACATTATCTTTTACAAATTACATACTTATAAGATTTCTACCCAAATAAAAAGTTAAGGCAAGTTAAAAGCTTCTTTCATTTCTTTTAATATATCTTCATGTATAGTGTTGCGATTTTCTCTGGTCACCTGAAATTTTTTATCAAGTACAGTCAGCACCAAAATGTTCTTAGCGTTCAAACCTACCAAAAATACTGAACATTTGACAAAAATCACTCTTAACATAATACTTTTAGGTGTAAATATCGTTTGTTGTCATTTGTACTCAAACCACAAATGAAAATGAACCTTTACGTCTTATGGTAAGGTTGATTTTTGTCAAATGTTCAGATATTTTTGGCGATTTGAACGCACAGATCATTTTGATGCTGACTGTACCCTAATGTGGGGGGTAAGAGTTTTAAGTGTTGCTCAAATAAGTCAATTGAGCAACTATTCATTAGTGGACAAAAAGATCATTGCACAGTTTGTGTAAGGCTCAACTAAGATCATGCATGAAGCAATTTTCAAAGAGAATACACTATTAATACTTACAAATTACATTTACATATTTTATTCAATTTTTCAGGTCTAATTTTGGAAATTACAAAATTACATTTTAATGAAACTTAACAAGACTTACCAACCAAACTTTGGCATTACTAGCATTTCGTATAGACTCAATAAGTGCATCACTCTTTCTAACTGGTATTGTAGCTAGCACAATTGATTTTGAAGACGTGCTAAATATTTCTCTTATTCTAGACTTAAATGGACCACTGAAAAATTCCATTTTACCAATTTCATCTATTACTAACAAATAGGGTTGGCTATCTTCTGGCTGAAATAGATAATTATTTATTTAGCAACCTTTCTTAAATTCTGCACATTTTAAATATACATTAATATATGAGTAAGATTATTGCACTCCCACTTGCTTAGGGAGTGCAAGTATTGTTCTCATGCAAAATCCTTTTTATCATGCCTCTTATTATTGTGTATGTTACTACAAAGCAAATTGCCCGTGATTACTCCCAAAATGAGGTACTATTCTGTACTATAGGTAGGTAATGCGATTCTTCCACAGATTTATTGCAGAATACTTGTCATACAAAACTAAACTATGCCTAAGAAATTCACCTGTTTTAAAACGGGCAAAGCAAGATTCTCAAACTCCTGCACTAAAACTCCATACTTCCCGACTTTATACTTGACAGGGCCGTTTAGGAGAGTCGCATCCCGGGCCAGCCGCCCTCTATGGCCGTCCAGAGTGACCACATCGAACCCTTCTCGCACTCTGTTTACTCTTACTTCCTCTGTATAAAAACCCGACGTTTTCACGCCATTATTAGCTAAGATGGATGATAGTTTCTTCGTCAGGGTTGTTTTACCGACACCTACAACGAAACAAAGTACTAGTAAGATTTTTATACACTTTAAATACGGCTTTAAAGCATTTTAAAGTATGCAATCCAACTTAAGAACCACAGAACAAGAAAATTTAAGAACTATGATGAAAAATGTGGACAGACCAGGGTCGCCGGTCAATATGAAATACTTTATAATGCCATATTAATCTATAAAAAAATGTTATATAGTTTTGGCTTCGTGCATCCAATAACAATAATATTGTTTATTTTATTTCTACTAATTTTAAGTTAGATCAGCTCAGCTAAAACTGGAAATCTACATATTAATATGTGCTGGAAATAACCTAAAACAAACAAAAACAGCTGTTTTTTGTCACAGACTAACAACTATTGTCAGATGACAGTTTAAGTGTGTGTTCATGTGGTTTCATTTGAATCTTAATTCATGTGAAAACTTTTCAATTATATTTTTGTCATTAAATTAATTAAATCACATTCCATGATAAAAATGAAAATATCAACAATAAAAGCAATAAAATTTAACATTTAATTTTAACGCTAGAAAAACTGTTTTAAATTTTTTTTTGAAATGTATCGATAAAACTAAATATCATACAAACGCACGGTATGTACGGCAGACGGCACTAGTATTTTTTTTTTATTTATCGTTATCAGCGGCCAGCACCGGCGTATCAAAGTTCATTCAACACTTTAATTTATCACTTTGCCGAAGTCGTTTTCGCTAAAACGACCTAAATAGAAACTCGATAGATAAATCTCATATAAAATGGCTTCAGTTGGTGCAGTAACCCGTATCTTGCTCGGCAAAAGTGTCCTAAATACCGGCCGTGTAGCGACTCTTTCCAATACCGGTTTCGTAAAATTCTACAGCGCTGGTGAGTCTACTTTGAATACCTACGTAATAAAAGTTAACTTGTATTCTTACTTCTTACAAATGCCTTCTTTTATAACCTAATCAATGTTATGTATGTAAACAAATAAAACTTTTAATCAAAAGTTTATGTTAATAGTTTAGTATGTATGTACATACCTACTTCATAAGGCAAATTGCTATTTTTATCTACCAAAAGCATTAATTTAATACAATGTATCTTACGATGTACAGGACCAAATCGAGGGACTAAAATAATTTCCTACTGAAAAGTCTTAAAAAATTAATCAATTAGGTAGGTATTTTTAAATACATATTCAATTAATTGTTTACTTAGTAGTAGTACTATTCATAGATAAAACCACCCCATACAGATAAATAGAATAGAACTGTTAATCCTCAAGATAATATTTTTATAAAGCAAGACATGAGTTCTACAAAAGACCTTGAAAAGTCAAAGTACAAAAAAAGTATGCTAATGTACAGTGATAATTTCAATTGTTATTCATAATAACACAACTGCTATCTTATGTATTGTCCCAAAGTTAGTTTAAGTTCTGATTACCGGCAGTATCAGTCAAAAATAAAAAAAAAGATATCTTGCCAAATAATTCGGAGTAATGGTACTTTTGACTGGCCCATTGGCATATTTGGTAGTGACCCTGCCCTATGCACCAAGGGTTGTGGGTTCGAATCCAACCCAGGGCAAACACTTGTGTGATTAATATTTGTGTTTGTTCTTTCTGGAAGTTTATTTGTATTTAAATATCTAATAGCCCCCTATTACCTGGTACCTTCGTTGTTTCTGACACTCATTACTCAAGAGCTTATGCTACTTCCTTTGGTGTCAGATCAATGTATTGTTATGTTGTCCAACAGAGGCGGATTATCCTAAAGGCAAAGTAGGCATGTGCCTAGGGGCGGGACGGTACAAAGGGGCGCGCGGGCAGAAAAAATATACAATAAAGCATAAAATTAGGGGCGCCGATGAGATGCTTGCCTACGGCGCTCTCAACGTTTAATGCGCCTCTGTTGTCCAATATTATTACACGGACAGTATTATTATTTATTTATGAAATCAGTACCATCGGGTTCAGATGCTATTATCCACCTTTTGGAATATAGTGAAAAATTATGTCAACTGTGCTTGTCTCTAATGTTAGCAATGCAAAATAATAATATGTATGTGTAAGTCATCACGCAGTTGACGTAATTTTTCGCTCAATTCCAAAAGGTATTGTCCTAACAGCATTTGAATCTGATAGTAATTCCTAAAAGTAGCTGTTCGTTCCCAGCATGATACTATTGTAAAATTGTTCTTCACTAATACATTTTTCACAGCAGGATTCAAACTATAAAATCCTAGCAGATAAGACAAGTCATAATAATATTATGACTTGTCTTATATATTATAATATATTATATTGCATGCAACATACTTGCAACATTTTACAAAAATATGACTGTTTGTTGCTAAGTAAAAGAACTTGTTATGAGACAAATAAAAAGTGGAAGTACCTATCTTATCTATATTTACTTCTTTTGTAATATGAACTGTGATAACATCATACGTGATTCTAATTTTTCGTGTATCTTGTTCTTGACATTGAAATTATATTAAATTGGATTTATATAAACTAATAGTATAAAGAGATAAGATTTGATTGTTTGTTTGTATTGAATAGGCTCTGAAACTACTGAACCGATTTGAATAATTCTTTCACTGTTGGAAAGCTACAAAATCCCCGGGTGACATAAGGTACTTTTGATCCCAGAAATGTGGTGGGAAGGGGTGGTGGATATTTGAAAAAAGAAATTAGCGCGGGTGAAACCCTGTCGGAAAGCTAGTTGAATTTATTTTAAAAACATATCAATTTAAAAAAAAAAGTTGTATTGTTATGCCTGTATCCCGAAATATGAGTGGGGATTGTGTCCCAGATTGGTGACCCAAAATCCTATGATCTCCTTAACCATTAAACAAACTATCATAAAGCCTAATGTTTTGATCCTTATATTTTGAAACCATGCTATGCATGCATCATAGAGAAAGTTTTATTACTCTATGGCATGCATGCATCTTTTTAACAGTTGGTGGACATGCAGTATTAATAAGTGTAATAATGGTCACATCTCAACTGTATTTTTCAGCACCTACATATGAAAATATCAAAATTGATGTGGTTGGTGCGAAGAAGAATGTAGGAGTGATCCAGCTAAACAGGCCTAAGGCCTTAAACGCGCTCTGCAAACCACTCTTCCAGGAACTCGGGAAGGCCGTCAGGGACTTCGATGCTGATGACTCCATCAACACCATTATTATCACTGGTGAGTGCCGAATAAATATTTAAGTTTCTGGTAGTCTATGGCAATAAGTAAGTATTTAGCAGACATAACTTAAGATATTTTTAATATCTGGACAAAATTTGACAAGCCATTTGCTGTAATGGTTGAGAAGTCAGCTATTATACCGGGTTCGATCCCCACATGGTACTTGTGTGCATATATACTGTTTGTCGATACAAACACCCAGACCATGACTACAGAATCTGCCCCAATGTGTTGCAGCCAGACTATCGATGCAAATTAATGCTATAACCCGGCTACTAAGGGCCCGGCCCTACTGCGAAAATGTAATGGCACATCGTGATGTCTATATCACATAGTTCTACTCTACTTAACATTTTTCAGGATGAAGACTTTAAAATAAGATTTTTTTATGTTATAAGGGTTTTTTAAGCACCCGAGACTCCCGTGGGGTCGCAGGCGCGTTGCCCGCCTTTAAGGGGGATTTGGGCCCCCGGCTATCTCACTCACCAGACGAAACACAATAGCAAGGCGTCCGCTATAACGCTGGACTTCTGTGAGACTGTGGTACTTCCCCGGTCGAGCCGGCCCATTCATGTTGCAGGCAAACTGTCTGCAACGTGGCTCTACCGCATATTAAAATCAATGATAATTTTCAGGAAATGAGAAGGCGTTCGCAGCCGGTGCCGACATCAAGGAGATGCAGAACAACACATACAGCAGCAACCAGAAGGCAGGGTTCCTCGCGGAGTGGGAGGACATCAGCAACTGCGGCAAGCCCATCATCGCCGCCGTCAACGGATTCGCTGTAAGAACTTAATATTATGAACTATGTACATACAAAGAAGAGTATACAGTCTTTTTTTTATGCTAGGTCAGTTGGCAGACAGACACACAGCCCACCTGATGGTTAGCGGCCACTGCGGCCTATTCCACTGAGGGACACTTCGCCTGGAAGCGTCGCTTAATGTGCTGCCAGACTATAGGCTCATCTGATCTTCGAGCCTCTGATTTCAAGTGTGCTGGCTCCCACATTAATATTGCCGGAACACAGCCAGAGCTGTTATGGCGGCAGATTTCACCTATGTTAGCTAGCCAGTCGGACTCTGAAAAAGCCCTACCACCAACCAGACCTGACCCAAGGCGGGAATCAAACCCACGACCTCTGTGTTTTTTTACCCTAGCGGCTTAGCCACTGCTCCACGGAGGCAATCAAATGCGGTATGTGAATAATGTCCACAGATTTCATTTTATTATTCTACCTATTATAGCTTGGCGGTGGATGCGAGCTAGCCATGCTCTGCGACATCATCTACGCGGGCGAGAAGGCCAAGTTCGGCCAGCCCGAGATCAACATCGGGACCATCCCCGGCGCGGGCGGCACCCAGCGCCTGCCGCGGTACGTGGGCAAGTCCAAGGCCATGGAGATCGTGCTCACCGGCACCTTCATTGAAGCTCACGAGGCTGAGAAGATGGGTAAGTGTCATGTCTGTACTAGCTAATAGCTGCCGGCAAACTTCTTGACGCTCGGTCGACGGAGTGGGGGAAAGTTCGCGCATGTGCACTTGCGCATGACCGTAGTGATTTCTTGCTCAGTGGCATGACCAATAGCGCGCGCGAATCTTCCATCGCCCGCGCGCTATTGGTCAGAGGTATGCTTCTGACCCATAGCGCGCACGCATCTCAAAATTCGCGTTCTGCGCAACCCCCACCCGATTTCAAGATGTTTGCCGGGACCTGTACTTGTTGTGAGGGCATCAAGTGATTAGTTCTTGAGGTTTGGTTCAATTTTCCTCAATGGAATAAGCAGATGACGTGGCCGTTGCCGTGCCTAGGCCACGTATAACTGCAAGAATTTGACTGTCTGTAGATCAAAAGGGCCTTACGGGCCTAAAAAGCTAGAGGTCGTGGGTTTGATTCCCTCTGGGTTGGTTGATGGTTCAACTGGCTACCACGCATTTGGGCGGCTACTTCCCATTTGGTAAACCACAAACTGTATGGGATTAAATGTATGAAGTAACAATTTTACTAGGTAAAGTTTGAGGTTTACCAAATGGGAACTTTACCAAACGGGAAGTAGCCATTTGGGCGTGCCACCTGCGTGGCGTGGAAAAGGACTGAATGATCCTACAGTGTGGCGGCACATCAAAAAAGTCCTTGCTTGACCACTCTCTTGGGTCTGTAAGGATGGGACTTGGTGGACGAGTAAAAGATAACTGTTCTCTGTGTAATGCAGTATATTAATGCCCCAAATAACGTGACGCGATGCCTTATATACTAAGTATTACATATGAGAGGGTAAGGTGTCATACACACACTACACCTCCCCCATTATCAGAAAAAAAAATGTGTTAACAAATATAATTTTTTTTACTACATTTATAATGCTTAATATTATAACTTTAGTGTTCGTACAATATCAAATTTAATAATATCAATATATTAAAAAAAATACAAAATATAGACTAGTCAAAAAAAATATGCACAAAACAAATACATAATTTAATAATAAAAATAGAAAACACAACATTCACTATTATTACTTGTATCCAATTACAATCAAAATTTTGAGTATTCAGTTGACATTCATTTTTATGATAGCAAATATAACTTTTTTTTTAATAATTATGAATCTACATTTAAAGAATACGTTTTAACATTTTAAAAATAATAACCAGACTTATCCCATTATCAGAAAATAAAGACTCATTAATCTCATTCTCAACGAAACATAAATCTTATTAATTTGATACTTGAACCAACTCATTGATATTTTAATCAGGCAGAGAATAATTTTAATTTATTGTAAAATATTGCAGTTTTAATACACAATTGTAAAGAAAATCCAGTGCGGGATAAATTCCTCATTTAGTTTAGCCACAACTACAAGTAAATTAATAAGAATAAATAATTGAATAAATAAAGCTTCGCGTCTGTTATAACAATGATGACATTAAGTATACTATACTTTAATAATAGTAAGATTATAAAGTTTGAGATTATATATAGGTATTTAGCCCATGAAATATATTTATTTATAACATAATTAATAGACGAAGACGGGTTAATGCAATAAAAAATACATTTTAATATTCATTTCAACTTTTGAAAATAAAAATAACAAACTTGAAATTCAAAACAAAATAATTCGCAATAGCAAATTAGAGTACATTACTTTTGTCTTTTAATCATTTATCAATCATCAAAGTTATTTAGAATTATCTATGTGATATAACTGTGTTCAACAATGTATACAAAATATTCGTGCAAAAGGGCTAGTGTATTATATAACTTTTATTTTAAAAGGTTTAATGAAAACATATTACTTAAAAAAAATACTTATAATTATCAATTTTCTTTTTACAATTTAATCACTTCTTTCACTTTTCTTTTTGTCTCATTATCACGTAATCACTTTCTCTCCATTATTTAACATCATAATGTTATTATTCCTCTAACATAGAATTCTTTGTATACTCATCTTACTATGGTCCTATGGTGACTCATAGCTTTATTCATAGACACTACTTCATAGGTAGGTAAGTACTTCTAACACCTCTTGGGTATTTAACTCATTTTTGGGTGTTTAACTCTGGCCCTCTTATTACAGAACGTGGTTTAAAAATTAAACCGAGCTTAGTCCTGACTTAACTCCTGACTAAAGTCAAACGCTATTACAAAACGAAGTTTTACTTCATTTCGAGTACTAAAGTTAGACCCAAGAAAGTCCGCCGATACCCCTAGTTTTACTATGGACTAACTTTCAAACGTCAAAAGATAACACTTTTGAAATTTCGCTCCGTTCTACGTATAGAAAGACAATTTTTGAAAAGAATCACTTAAATTTGTGAACAGAAAATTAAAAATATATGTTACTTTTTCTTACATTACTAAAACATATTTATAAATAAAGAATTATTATTTTTACTGCCTTATTTAAAGATTTTAAAACATGACATAAAACAAAGTCTTGTAAAATGAAACGCACTGAACGAGTTAGTACCAGTAAATTATTCTTATGTTGGTATTTGTTTTGTAATAAGGAAAGTTTTAAAAAATAGTCCGGACCTAAACCTGTACTAACAAGTACAGTTTTAAACCTGTTTTAGCGATGTTTTTTGTAATAAGAGGGTGGGTGTTTAACTCTGGGTGTTAAACTCTGGGTGGCCACCCCATTTATCATCACTTATTTTATATTCATTAAATTATTTATAGGTACAATATTTATTTTTACACATTTATAGTCGACTTAATTATTCAGACATAAAGTCACTTTCATAATTATTACATAACAATAATAATTATGTGTTGCGCAACATTACTTTATTATTAGGGTCATGATTTAAGGCTCTCAGCCTCCAACTATTTTCACGGAGAGAAACTCGTCTGCACCATGATCAAATAAAGGACCTGTACCCTAAATTGTACCTCGTACCTTTCTTATTTATCTTCTTTTGTCACCACTTCTTTAATACGATTTCAACATTTTAAGACACAGAGGGTCTCCAACCGTTTTCACAGAGAAACTTAGTTTACACCATGATCAAACTGAAGGATTTGAAATCGAGTTTTATTTTTAAAGTCAAGTCCAGTATAACCTTCTACTCTTTTCCAATCATTCTCTAATACCAACTCTCTTTTGCTGCATGCATTCGTCAGCTAATGTACCAAATGCCTTCCAAATGAATGATTTAGTGAAAAATAGTTCGCTCGCTCTTGGTTGTACTGGCCAATCGCGATATCAAAATATTTTTACTAAATTATTCCCAAATTAATACGTACTTTACCATATGACCTTACATATCAAACTTGCCATAAGCGTCAGTAAAATAAATTTATTTGAAATGTACCTACCTAATTGCACTCAAAGGCAGCAAAAGGTATTTTAATACATTCCACATAAACTTCATTCATATAAATCCTCTTATTTTCTTCATCATCATCACCATCCCATCGCAAACTTAATATTTTTTCCGTCATAATTTTATGAGATACCCTTTTACACAACCCCGTAAAGTTATTTCTACTTTTTTCTCTAAATGAAATATCACATAGTTAATGAACTAGTTATGTAGTGTGTTACAAAAATTGACTCGCGTACATTGGAATGTGCCTGATGCACTTTTATAGAATGATATTGTATACCCGTTGACCGAAGTTTCGAGTAACTCTGAATCTGACGCTACACTAAACAAAACAAATAGTGCTGATGCCACGCAATACCTAATGCGCAGGAACGTGTCGCTAAATAAGGACATGTACTATCTACCTAAGACCTTGATGCTTCTTTGTAATTGTTGATTTTTGTCTAAGAATAATATATGAAATTAATTATTATTTTACTTAAACTCAATTAATACTTTAAGTTAATTTGATTACTTTCTTGTATCATCATCATTACTCACGATAAAAGAATGAGATAAGGAGTGAGTCATTTAACATAATTTCGTTAATATATCATTTGACTAAAAAAACACGCTCGTCGCAACTTCTTAAATACTTAAGTTTTTATCACTAAACTTGATAAAATTACAACATTAAAAAAAATGTGGTTATTGCTAAAAAAATACGAAGCAACAGTTTTTGATAGTTTACATGAAGTAACACAATTGATCAGAAAATGTTACTTAAAAACTTCAAATAACTAATAAAATTTTGAACACTATTAATGAAAAATTATTTAAATATAAACTGTATAATACATGTCTTAGTTAAATACATACGAGAATGTACTTCAAAGGAAATTAAAGTTGCATTTTGTCGATAAATGCTAGGAATATTTAAATTTTACCTGTTAATAAAGGCAGACGTGAACATCTAGTACTAAACTCTAATATGAATGACTTTATGTTTTTTTTTATTCATTTACTATTATATATCTCATTAATTTAAGTAAAATTTAACTTGTCAAAAAAACGTTTTAATTTTAAGTTACTGTAAAAAAAAATGCGATTAACGTTAAAGATTTGAAATTAATCATGTAATTAAGTAAGGAATAAAAGTAACAAATCTAATAAAATTAACCCGTCTCGCGTTCTACACTTATTTTATCATACCGATGTATTTTTATCATTGTTAAATTTTAAGAATATATTTTATTTATCGTAGTGCATAATAAAATATAGGGCACTTATTAATCTACTAGCTACAAAAACAAATTATATGCCTAATTAAACACGCTGCATAACTCTAATCCGTCTTGCTATGACGCGAACACACCCGGCAGCACTACCATGGGACACCATCTTCGCCCGGCTGCCGGCAATTTCCACATCCGTCACCATCATCTCCCGGCTGCCAGCATAATTATTTCAAACCTTGGTCCTCACTTGACTCCATGAACTCCCGGTAGCCATCTCACAGAACTCAGCTTTTGGCTCCATGATCTCCCGGCAGCCAATATATCACCAAACTTCACTTTTAGTTTTTTTTTAAGTCCGTCACTATAAGGTCACTCGATCAATAATTTGTGGATTTATTTTTATATTTTCACACATTTTTTATTTATGAATTTTATTATTGCGCAGCACTGCCCAAAGGCAGCACTGGCAGGGTCGCCATGTAAGGATGGGACTTGGTGGACGAGTAAAAGATAACTGTTCTCTGTGTAATGCAGTATATTAATGCCCCAAATAACGTGACGCGATGCCTTATATACTAAGTATTACATATGAGAGGGTAAGGTGTCATACACACACTACAGGTCTTTCAGATGGCTGACAGATAAATTTCGAAGACAATACGTTTCGATTAGAGGGGTCTGGTTTTCAAGACAACTTTAAAGCAAGGTAGCATTTTGAGCATGATCCTTTTCTTTCACAGGTCTGGTGAGCCGAGTGTTCCCTGTAGATAAGCTGATGGAGGAGACAATTAAACTGGCGGAGAGGATCGGCACGCACTCCCCCCTCATCGTCAAGATGGCGAAGGCTGCTGTCAACCAAGCCTACGAGACCACGCTCAAGTCTGGCCTGCTCTACGAAAAGTCCACCTTCTACGGAACTTTTGCTACTGTGAGTATTGTTTTATTGCATACAAACTGTAATAACTAAAGCATAATTTTTATTATGTAAACAGTGAGTTTTTCATTGTAAATGAAAAAAATATATATGGATCTTGCTCTTTTTTTTGTACATTACCTACCAGAAAAAGAATTACTTGTGCCCATCAGACAAGTGGATTTTTTGTAGTATAATAATATACACTGGGCCACAACTCAAGCTATACAAATCTGCCAAAAAACCTCAATCGAAATAAAACTTTATGCTATAGACATTAAGCTGAAAATTGGTCATAGGAATTTGTCAGATTCGTATAGCTTGATGTGTGGCTCCCTGTACTTAATTTACCAGTTCGCAATTATAAAAAAAAATTTGAAAAATATGTATAATGCTTACATTTATACTCAAAACACAAAATATAATCAGAAAGTGAAAGTTTACCTACTTTCACTTTCTGATTATATCTTAATACTGGTTTTTTTCTTTTTTAGGAGGACCGCAAAGAGGGTATGACTGCTTTCATCGAGAAGAGGCCACCTAACTTCAAGAATGAATAGTGTGTTAAAGTCATGCTTTGAAAGTCTTTTTTGCTCTATGTAACATGTAGAGCCGATAGAATTAAGCAAAAGTGCAATTTAGTATATTCCACTTTTATATATTGTTGAAAATGTTATACAAAATATACATACAATTTCTATTTTTAAATACGTCTTTAATTTTACTGTTACAGTGGGAAATACATGTTTACCAAATATTTATTTTATTCTTTGCCCAATAAAATGTAATCACATTTTATAAATAAAAGTTATCTATTTCGGTTGACTGTATAGAAAAGATATTGAAAGTTATTAGCAAGTTGTTTCCAATTTAAAATCGTTTGTTATTTCATTATTTTATAAAGAAAAAATGAATATAAGTAAAATAAACAAATGAGATTATACCGTGCAGGGCACGTTAGCCTAGAAATTCTTTCCACGATTATTGTTATGCAAAGATTGCAAAGAATATTATTGTCTTCCATAAACATATGTAACCGTGCAGTGCCATTATGAAAGAAAAAAAATATACCCAGAGGCACAGAACCACAGTGACTGAGGTCAATTATAATACGCGCGGCGTATGTAACAGAACAGATTTACTAGCCCAGAGATTGGCCCAGAGGCATCCCAGAGGCCAGAACAGCACTAAGTTAGTGTTGTTCCGTACAATACAATTTAACTATGTAGTATCGATAAACACTCAGTTAATTATCGACCTTTTCTATTTATAGCTTCACTAGTAAACGTTTTAAAATAATACGACTATATTAAGAAGGTATGCTTCTTTTAATCGCTGCTCCTAATACTCATACATACCTAGTCATTCATTAGAACAAACCCAAGAATCTTGAATCCCGATAGCTCATAATATTATCGATAGATTGTGTGACACTATCGATCACTCACAGACTGCTGCAATCCCTGAGCAAGTAAAAAAGCTGCAATCTGATCTGCATTTGATTTGATGCATCGAATCGAAATGGGGTGTCCATGCTAGAGTTGCCCAACTATCGATAGTTTCGCTATCGATAGTTGACCTTGAAAAATAGTAACAATATCGATAGTGCTATCGATAGTATCGATAATATCGATATTACAAATTAACCAATACTATTGATCGGAAGCAATACTATCGATAGTATCGATACTATTAAATTATAATACTATCGATAGTATCGCTTGTTTTTTATCAATACTATCGATAGTATTGATGTATTAAATCATAAAAACTATCGATTGTTGAATGTACGGGCGACGGCTCCACGCGCGGGGCGCAGGGCGCGGGGGGCAGTGAAGCCGGCCGTGGCAGCGCCGGACCCCCCCCCCCGCCGCCGCCCGCCACCCGCGACATTCCAGAAAGGAAAGTTCTCGATCTCTTCGCCGCCCGCCGCCCGCCGCGGCGGCGGGCTCGACGGGAGAGCAGCTAGCGACACCGACCCGCGCGTACGTCTCGCTCGAGACGTCATATTTTAGTTTTCATTTTATATAATTTAAACCCAGTGTTCGTATTAATGTAATCCGCGGATAAAAACATTTGTAGTAAACAGTTAATAATCTAGTCGGTGGTAATTATTGCTTCGGCCTCTCCATAATCTCCTGCATCATCTACGCTAAATCATTTGGCGACCGTGAAAAATACAAGAATCTCGTCGGAAACGAAGATTAATCGAAGAAACAAGAAAGAAAACGGGCCAGCTGCCACAAAACATCTACGCGTCACCCGCCGTGCCACCGTGTCTTCGTGAGGGGCACCGCGTCACGCCGTGCCGCGTGCCTTCGAGTCTCCGTGAAGGGCATCGCGTCTACCGCCGTGCCGTGTCTTCGAGTCTTCGTGAGAGGCACCACCGCGTCAGGCATAATACCGAGGGAAGTGCTCGTTCCTTTCATATTTCTATTCCTAATCCTTGATATAAAAATTTAAAATGAAGCCACGCCTTAGTTGCGTCATATACCTACGTGTAAAATAATCTTAATCTGTGTGTGAAGTGCAATTTATTCCTTCATAACATTCTAGCCTCGTGCTTTTAATCCTAAAATAAATTTATTTTAGTTTCTACGTGAATTTGCAATCGTGCATTTCATTAATCCTAAACTTTAGAGCCTCGTGCTTAATAATTTAATCCTAATTTTTCAAGCCTCGTGCTTAATAAAGTAGTCCAAAACTTAGCCTCGTGCTTGATAATTAATCCAAAACTTTATAGTCTCGTGCATAATTCAATTAATCGTAAAATAAGGCCTGAGTTTGTTTGTTTTATTACGCACATTTGAACCACTTGCACTAAATTTTATTAAGCCCGCCCCGCACGCCGCCATTTTGTTTGCCACCTGCACAGTGCACATGCTTCAAAATTTTCGCCGACCAATTTCAGGCGAGTGACCGCCGACCACGCCTCAACCACAACCTCGGGCTCCTCAGCGCTCCGAGAGGCGCCGCGTGGTGTAGCGAGCGGCCACGAGTGGAGCGCAAATACCAAAAGGATTGGGTTTGATGCACATTATTATTTTGTTGGGCTGTCGTCACAATTTATAATATGGCTTTAGACGAATTGTTAAGAAAGCGTGCGAGTATCAGGGGTAGGTTATCAAAACTTTCGGAATATGTTAAACAAATTCAACCGCAAGATATAGATAAACTTGTTATAAAAGAATTAGATAGGCGTTTAAAAAATGGTGAAAAATTGTTAAATGATTTCAACGACATTCAGTCGAGTATAGAGACAATGTGTGAGGAATCAAATGTAGATGATCAGTTAACATTAAGAGAAGAGATTGAAAGTAAATTTTACTTAACCATTTCCACATTGGAAAATCTTATCGAGGAACATAGGTCTCAGGACAGTCATAATCAGGTAGAAAGTGTTGGATCAGCTTTGAGCTGTTCACACGAAAAAGCAGAAGACCTTCAGTCGATTAGGCTACCTACGATTAATTTGCCAAAATTTAATGGGTGTACCCTGAAATGGCTGGAGTTCAGGGACACATTCAATTCACTCATTAATTCAAATTTATCAATTAAAAACATAAACAAATTTCATTATTTGAGATCATCCCTTGAGGGAAGTGCTATTGAAATAATTAAATCTTTAGAATTCACCTCTGATAACTATTCAGTAGCATGGGAATTACTTTGTCAGCGTTACAATAATAAAAATATTCTAATAAATAACCATCTTAAAGCTTTGTTCAATATTATGCCATTAAGTAAAGAATCTCATAAATGCTTGCGTGACTTAATTGACAATATTTCTAAAAATTTGCGAGCGTTGAACACTCTGGATCAACCAACAGACAGTTGGGATACTTTAATTATTTTTATGGTTGCATCAAAGTTAGATACCGGTACAGGTAGGAAGTGGGAAGAATATAAGGTTAATTTAAAGGATATACCTAATTTAAATGATTTTTTCAACTTTCTACGCAACCATGCAGATGTCTTAGAAACAACCTCACTCAAATTGGATAATAAATATGATAATACTAAGTTTAAAAACAATAACTCTGAAAATAGATGGGATAATAATAAAGGTAATCTAGATAAAAGGCATTATTATCAACAGGCTCAGATGTATAAATCTCTTGTGTCTTCCACGGAAGATATACATGATTGTTTGTGTTTGATATGCAATAAACAGGGCCATCGTGTCTATGAGTGTGACAAATTTAAAGGAATGAATATTCAGGACAGGCTTAGGCAGGTGTCAATATTAAAATTATGTTCAAATTGTTTGAGAGAAGGACATAATACCTTTCGCTGTAGGACTAAAAACGTCTGTAAAATCTGTGAAAAGCGACATAATACCTTATTACATATAAATAACAATAAGTCACAAAGTAATATAAAAGAGGCGCCTGTTCATAAACCAGTGATGACTGAGAATCAAACAAAACCAGTCTCATTGTCTGCTGTCTGCGTAGGTCAAGTACTATTGTGTACAGCTATGGTAGAGGTAGAACATAATCAAAAAACTTATCAGGCTAGAGCGCTGTTAGACACAGGCAGTCAGTCTTCTTTTGTGACAGAAAACTTAAAAAATAAATTAAACATTCCTACATGGAGAACAGAACCTGTAAATGTATCAGGTATTAATAATTTAACATTTAATCTATCAGAACGCTGTTCTATAAAGGTAAAATCACGCCTTAAATCCTTTCATAGTGAGCTACAATGTTTAATTGTGCCACAAATTACAGGTATGTTGCCTAGTTCACCTATAAACATTAAAGATTTGAATTTGCCAAATAATATTAGGCTTGCAGACCCAGACTTCTGTCAACCCTCGGAAATTGATATCCTTATAGGGGCAGATGTATTTTGGGATATTGTAGGGTCCAAGCGTATCTCTTTAGGTGTAGGTAAACCAATATTACAAGATTCTCAATTTGGCTGGATTGTAAGTGGCCATTTAGGAGTGTCTGGTAATAGTAATCATGTGACTTGTAATTTTACTAAGAAAATGGAAGATAATTTAATGATGTTTTGGAACATAGAAGAAATAAATAATAATAATAATAATACTTTATCAGCTGAAGATAAATTATGCCATAGACATTTTTTAGATAATATGAAACGTTTGCCTGATGGTCGTTTTTCAGTCAAAATGCCGTTGAAGGAGGACCCAGAGGAGGCTCTTGGGGAGTCCTATTTTTTAGCCAAAAATCGGTTTCTTAGTCTAGAGAAAAAATTTAGAAAAAATCCTCAGCTTAAACAAGGTTACTGTGAATTTATCAATGAGTATAAAGAATTAGGACATTTAACTGAAATTAAGCGGCCTTCATTTGGATACTATTTACCACATCATGCAGTATTGAAAGAAAGTAGTGAGACTACTAAGTTGCGTGTAGTATTTGATGCCTCAGCAAAAACAACATCAGGGAAATCTTTGAATGACATCCAGTATGTAGGACCGGTAGTTCAAGATGATTTGCTTTCCATACTCTTAAGATTTCGTAGTTTTAAATATGTAATTACCGGGGATATACAAAAAATGTACAGACAGGTAGAAATTGACCCTACACAACGCCATTTACAGCTGATTTTGTGGCGAACAGACGAATCTGAACCCATTAAAATTTTTCAATTAAATACAGTCACCTATGGCACTGCATCTGCGCCATTTCTAGCCACTAGGTGTCTTGTGCAATTGGCTCATGAATGTCAGGATCCTATTATTACAAACATTTTAGAACATGATCTGTACATGGATGACTTAAATACAGGGTGTCAAAATAAATATGAAATAAAAGCAATTTATGATGATATTACAAAGGTGTTGTCATCAGCTAAATTTCCTTTGCATAAAATACGTACCAACTGTCCTGAGGTATTAGAAGACCAAACAACTTCCCAAAGCTTGGATCTTAGTAAACACTCAACAGTTTTAGGTGTCAATTGGTCACCTGTACAGGATACATTACATTTTAACATTCAAAAAGATAATTTAAAAAAGGTAACTAAACGAACCATTATATCCTCTATTTGCAAAATATTTGATCCTTTAGGGATATTATCAGCATGCATAATTAAAGCAAAAATACTATTGCAGCAGCTTTGGAGCGAAAAGCTAGATTGGGATGAACCAGTTCCTAATCACATAAATAAACAATGGGATAACTTGTGGGAGAATATTAATAATTTAGGTAAATCTACTGTACCTAGATATGTATTATGTCATTGTCCAGTTTCAATAGAATTTCATTGTTTTGTAGATGCTTCTCAGCAGGCATATGGTGCCTGTGTTTACCTACGGTCTGTTGATGACAAAAACAACATAACAGTTCGGTTGTTATGTGCAAAAGCCAGGGTAGCACCTATAAAATCTACAACAATACCCCGTCTCGAATTGTGTGGAGCTCTACTGGGAGCTAGGTTATCTAGTAAGGTTCTCCAGGCTGTTAAGGCACATAAAATATCTAAAAAGTTTATTTGGACAGATTCAACCATTGTGTTAGGTTGGATAAAGACACAGTCCCAGTTCTTAAAAGCATTTGTAGGCAACCGGGTCAATGAGATTAATGAGTTAACTCAGGGATTTTCATGGAGGCATGTTCCCTCCCATTTAAACCCTGCAGATATTGCTTCCAGGGGTGTGGATCCGCAGCATCTGCAGGCTGAATCCCTGTGGTGGGAAGGACCCTCCTTCTTGAAGGAGGGCTCTACTTCCTGGCCAGAACAATCAAATAGGGATGTAGACCTACCAGAACTTAAAGTTCACATGCAAACTTTAGCTACAAACAACAATGAATCGAAACAAGTTATTGATTTTAATAAATATTCTAATTTTTATAAATTACTTCGAATCATGGCATATGTCAGGCGTTTTATTAACAATTGTAATAAAAATAAAAGTAAAATTTATGGTAGTATTGATACAGAAGAAATAAACCAATCTAGATTAATATTATTAAAACTTGCTCAATTAGAGTCATTTAATGATGAGATACAGACTTTGAAGAAACAGCTTCCTTTAAATAAAGGGTGTAATATGTTATCTTTAGATCCTTTCTTAGATTCGGAAGGACTATTAAGAGTAGGAGGTCGTTTACAAAATTCAAAATTTAATTATAACAAAAGGCATCCTATTTTATTAGATAGAAAACACAGACTTACCTTTCTAATAATGCATTATGAACATCTCCGTCTTTTCCATGCAGGTCCGCAGTTGCTATTATCCACCATGCGGGAAATGTACTGGCCTATAGGAGGCAGATTATTAGCTCGAAGAGTTAGCAAGCAGTGCGTTATTTGCAGTCGGTTTAAAGGAAAGGCGATACAGCCGAAGATGGGCAATTTACCCTCAGATCGAACTGAGATTTCATACCCTTTCTACTGTACTGGTACTGATTTTGCTGGACCATTTTTGATATCTAGTAAAAAGGGAAGAGGTAATAGATTCAGTAAATGTTACCTCTGTCTGTTTGTCTGTTTAAGCACCAGAGCCGTTCACCTAGAATTGGTAAGCGACTTAAGTACACAAGCATTTATATTAAGCTTACGCAGATTTGTATCTCGTAGGGGTAAACCTCATAAAATATCGCACACCCGGTAAAAAACTGTCATAACACAAAAACAGGCAAATCTCACCCCTTGCAGTAAAATATTATTTTCCTACAAAAAGTGAGATTATAAAAATATTATTTTACTGAAAAAAGTGAGACCTGCCTTGCCTCTACGTTATGACAGCTTTTTAGCGGGTGTGCGATTATGTGGTCAATTATTATTAAGTAACAAAATGACTCTACCAGATTTGCCTGTTTTTATGTTATGACAGTTTTTTACCGGGTGTGCGATATATTGTGACAACGGCACTAACTTTGTAGGTGCAAACAATGAGTTAAGCCAGGTTTTGCGCTCTAGTCGTGAGTCTGTTCAAGATTATGCTTGTTCTGAAAATATAGATTTTATATTTAGTCCAGCCTATTCACCCCACTTTGGGGGAATATGGGAAGCAGGGGTAAAGGCAGCAAAATATCATTTAAAAAGAATAGCGTCAAACGCATCTTTAACTTTTGAAGAGCTTACCACACTTTTCACACAGATAGAGGCTATCCTCAATTCAAGACCTTTATCCCCACTATCCACCGATCCACAAGATCTTAATCCCCTTACCCCCGGGCACTTCTTAATCGGTCGGCCACTGACGTCGGTGCCTTCTCTTCCAGAACACTCCGGGCTGAAGTATCAGCAACTGGAGAGGCTACGTCAAGACTTCTGGCGTCGATGGAGCAAGGAATACATCGCTGAGCTTCAACAAAGAAACAAATGGAAGATCGACGCCCCAAACCCAAGAGTAGGCGACCTGGTCATTATAAAGGAGCCAAACTTGCCTCCCCAACGATGGCGATTGGGACGAATCAGTCGCCTCCACAAGGGCGCCGACGATGTGTGCCGAGTAGTGGATATTTACACAGCGAGGGGAACTGTAAGAAGAGCCGTACACTACGTGGTGCGGCTACCAGTAGAAGATGTTGAAAGCTAGGAGCTTTCAAGGGGCCGAGCATGTACGGGCGACGGCTCCACGCGCGGGGCGCAGGGCGCGGGGGGCAGTGAAGCCGGCCGTGGCAGCGCCGGACCCCCCCCCGCCGCCGCCCGCCACCCGCGACATTCCAGAAAGGAAAGTTCTCGATCTCTTCGCCGCCCGCCGCCCGCCGCGGCGGCGGGCTCGACGGGAGAGCAGCTAGCGACACCGACCCGCGCGTACGTCTCGCTCGAGACGTCATATTTTAGTTTTCATTTTATATAATTTAAACCCAGTGTTCGTATTAATGTAATCCGCGGATAAAAACATTTGTAGTAAACAGTTAATAATCTAGTCGGTGGTAATTATTGCTTCGGCCTCTCCATAATCTCCTGCATCATCTACGCTAAATCATTGAATAAACGCCAATAGTATCGTTTCTCAATTATAGCGTAGTTACACTTTTTATAACTCAAGAACGGATGAACCGATTTGGCTGAAAATTGGTGGAGGGGTAGCCTAGACCCAGGAGACTGACATAGGATATTTTGATGGGGGAAGGGGGATAGGAGGGGGATAGGATTGATAAAGGGAGATAGGAAGGGGAAGGGGGATAGGAGGGGAAGTGGAAGGGGATAGGAGGGGGAAGGGGGATAGGAGGGGGAAATCCCCCTTCCCCCTCTGTGACGTATGAAGGTCACGTATCATGGCGTCAACGAAAAGGGAAGATCTTCCTCCGAGCCAGGTGTCTGTGCTGGGGGGCCGCAGCCCAATGTACCGTCTTGGTATGTTGTTTATATGCTAGCCGAGAGAATAACTCTGCTAGCGCGACGCAGGATCGAATGTCTGATTGGCTGTCTCAGTGACATGCGAGTGACGAGTCTCGAAGCCAGTGTTTACACGTGCACTTTTGCTGACTTGCTATCTTGCGTTGTTGTCCGCATTCTGATAGCCGCTACACCCTCCTATCTCCCTTCCCCCTCCCCCCTCCTATCTCCCTTCCCCCTCCTATGCCCCTTCCCCCTCTTATCCCCGTCCGCCTCCTATACCCCTTCCCCCTTCCCCCTCCTACACCCCTTCCCCTCCTCCTATACCCCTTACCCCTCCTAACCCCTTCCCCGTCCTATCCCCGCATATCAATCTTAGCGCGTTAACACGCTAGATCTCGCGTAGCACGTTACATAACATTCGTTAGTTCATTTCGTTGGAATTGCCGCGTGCTATACAAACTATTTTTGTAGTTTTTTTTTATACTAGGTGATTTATAGTGTGATTTAGTCTATACATATAATAAATTTGTAGAAAAGTGGTGTCTGTACAATGGAAATATATAAAAAAAAAGTAGCAGGCGTTGTTATTATATCGATGCCGAACCCGAAATTGTAATTAATTTTTTTTTTTGTCTGTTTGTCTGTGTGTTTGTGCACGCTAATATCAGAAACGGCTTATTCGATTTAGATGCGGTTTTCACTATTATATTGTAATAAGCTTCACTTAACATTTAGTGCTTATTTCATGTAAATCGGTTCATAAATAAAAAAGTTATGTCATTTTTAAGGTACACACCTCGCGTCTGAGCGTCCGTGGCTATTTAAAGCGCGCTGAGAGTATCGGCGAATAGTTGCATGCATTCGATGACTGCGATTCACTTGAATACTGACTGTTTGCTTATTTTATTTATATATTTTAGGGTTTGTAGGTTAGGTTCTTTTTCTTCATTTTTTCTTTAAAATTTTGTAAATAAATATTGTAAGTATTTGGTAGGTATAGGTTAGGCGGTTCTTTCCTTGATTTTTGGGCAGTTACTTAACTTAATTTTTATTTAGGGTTTGTAAATAAATTTTGTAAGCATTTGTTATAGGTTAGGCGTTTCTTTACTTGATTTTCGGTATACTTATCTTAATTTGTATTTAGGGTTTGTATATAAATATTACCGTGTTGACCGCCTCCGTGGAACAGTGGCTAAGCCGATCGGGCATAAAAACCCGGAGGTCGTAGATTCGATTCCCACCTAGGGTCTGATTGGTGGTAGGGCTTTTTCAGAGTCCGACTGGCTAGCTACTACCCCTACAGGTGAAATCTGCCGCCATAATAGCTCTGGCTGTGTTCCGGCAGTATTAATGTGAGAGCCAATACACTTGAAATCAAAGGCTCGAAGATCAGATGAGTCTACATTCTGGCAGCACATTGAGTGACGCTTCCTGGTGAAGTGTCCCTCAATGGAATAGGCCGCAGTGGCCGCTTACCATCAGGTAGGCTACGTGTCTGTCTGCCAACTGACTTAGTTTGACGTTTGCTTTACACGTCTTAACACTTTTTCCAGTCAACCTATGTTTTGCGATGACAATAATAAAGCACAAGGTCAGAAGCTGCAAGTTGTGGGTGTAGATCTAAGTATCAGCTCGCACAGTCAGTTGTATGTGGCTCTGTCACGGGTTAGAAATCAATCCTAGGAGCCTGTATGCTTTCATCCCCGATGGCCATACGTCAAATATTGTATACAGAGAAGCATTATAAAGTAAATTTTAAGCTACCCAAACGACGGTATTTGTTATTTAAAATATGCTGCCCGAAAAGTTACTATTCCACGCGGACGAAGTCGCGGCACAGCTATCTTAAATAAAATAAAGCAGTATAGGAAAAGCAATGAACTTTCCTTCATACTTTTCAGGCTTAGGACTGTCTATAATTATTGAAATAATTTAATATTTAAATACTCATGCGCGCGCGATAATCTAGTGTGGCAGTGAGCGAGACGAGCGTACAGCGCGTTCGATCGCAAGCGCGGCCGGGCGAATCGCGCGATGACTGGCAACGCGCTGACTTGCCGCGCGCGATAGCGTATAGCGTATTCCAAGCTACATGCTTAGCACGCTATAAACGCGATGTACAGACAGCGCGTTAGAATAAAGCGCTTTGCGCTATACAAATTAACCAATACTATTGATCGGAAGCAATACTATGCTTCCGATCAATAGTATTGGTTAATTTGTAATATCGATAGTATCGATGACGTCAACTATCGATAGTTTAGCGATAGTGGACTATCGATGGGCAACTCTAGTCCATGCACTGTCCATTAGAGTTGCCCAACTATCGATAGTTTCGCTATCGATAGTTGACCTTGAAAAATAGTAACAATATCGATAGTGCTATCGATAGTATCGATACTATCGATATTACAAATTAACCAATACTATTGATCGGAAGCAATACTATCGATAGTATCGATACTATTACATTACAATACTATCGATAGTATCGATTGTTTTTTATCAATACTATCGATAGTATTGATGTAAAAAATCATAAAAACTATCGATACTATCGATAGTTTGAAAAACTATCGATAGTATTACACTATCGATAGTTGAATAAACGCCAATAGTATCGTTTCTCATTTATAGCGTAGTTACACTTTTTATAACTCAAGAACGGATGAACCGATTTGGCTGAAAATTGGTGGAGGGGTAGCTTAGACCCAGGAGACTGACATAGGACATTTTAATGGGGGAAGGGGAATAGGATTGACAATGGGGGATAGGACGGGGAAGGGGGATAGGAGGGGAGGGGAAGGGTTGTAGGAGGGTGAAGATCCTATCCCCGTCCTATCCCCCATATCAATCTTATCACCCTTCCCCCCTCCTATCCCCCTTCCTCCATCAAAGTATCCTATGTAAGTCTCCTGGGTCTAAACTACCCCTCCACCAATTTGCAGCCAAATCGGTTAAAAAAAGTGGAGGAGCTATAAAAAGTGTAACTACGCTATAATTGAGAAACGATACTGTTGGCGTTTATTCAACTATCGATAGTATCGATAGTTTTTATGATTTAATACATCAATACTATCGATAGTATCGATAGTATTGATAAAAAACAATCGATACTATCGATAGTATTGTAATGTAATAGTATCGATACTATCGATAGTATTGCTTCCGATCAAAAGTATTGGTTAATTTGTAATATCGATAGTATCGATATTATTGATACTATCGATAGACTATCGATACTATTGTTATGACGTCAACTATCGATAGACTATCGATAGTGGACTATCGTTGGGCAACTCTACTGTCCATCCATCTTAAAATATGTCAAATGTTTTGTTGTTGTTCCGCGTAAAAAGACGTCAGAAATCGATGTGATTTCCTTGTATTATAATTGAATAATTAGCATAAGTAAGCCGTAAAGCAAATATGCAACGTAAGGATAAGTAGTTCCACGCGGGTTTCTGTTAGTGAAGGCAGTGTGTTTTGTGTAGTTATCGAAAAACAGTTTCCATGTTTTGGGATCATGTTTACCGAAACAGACATATTATGCAGGAGTTTGAGGACATAGAAGTGCATAAAACGAGTGTATCCGTGTTCGTTGCGTTGTTTTATTTGGAGATGCTGTACATCCTGATCATGACCCTGTCAATCCTGAACAGGTTGAATCAGCAGCTGCCATCGTAGATATCGGCAATATTTTAATAGGTAATCAATTAATGTTCTTCATTCTAACTTCAAAAATACGTCTTACTTATTGACTTAACTTTTATGTAGCTTTTATCCCATACAAACTAAAAATCTCTTCCAAACTACCATATTATGTTTATTGTAATAACTGTGTACAAACATAGGTTTTACAGTATCTTGTTTAGAACCAACAGTTTACCCATTCCAGGTTAGTGTCTAACAGTACAGGGAAAGTCAATAAGTATTCATTTTGAATAGAAATGGGAAGAAGGAAGAATAGGATGGAGTATTTCTTACATTGGCTATCAGCACTTATAAAAGTCTAAACTTCAGAGAAGTTTTAAAGGAACTGAATAAATAGTTCCTATAGTATATTCTCATAGTTCATTTTTATTGTAGGTAATACTAGCTGACCCGGTGAACTTCGTATCACTTATTTTAGTATTTTCTGGACTTCCACTAATATTTCAAGACTAAAATTAGTAAAATCGGTTCAGCCGTTCTCGAGTTTTAGCAAGACTAACGAACAACAATTCATTTTTATTTATATAGATTCATATTTGCTCATGAGCAAGATTCATATTGAATTTTTTTTAATTATACATGAACAGAACTAATGCTCACTAGACATTTTTATCATTTTAATGTTAAACAGGATAATATTTTCAACAGTTTCATGGGTGGAATAAGCTAAGAGGCATACTTAAAGATGAGCTGGTTCTCAAACCCTAGTTCTGAAGTGCTGTGCCTCCACCGAGATGAGAATGATGAGATAATTGTGGACTCCGTGGAACATCAGCATGATATAGATGGCATCCGATTTATGTACAAGCAATTTAAAAAGGTAAAAACTATGGTATTTATGTTTTTTTTTAATATTATACCTACTACTTCAGCCTGCCAAGAAGTCCTGTCTGTTTTTATTTAGGTACAATTAGATATGTTATTATCCCAGACTTTTAATAATGACAAAAAGGAGGTTCAAACATTTTACATACCTCATGTTTAACCTTTGACTTAACTTACCAGGAAGTACATAAATACAACTTATACAACTACATAGCATTGTCATACTATTTAAATAAGTTTTATACAAATGTCTTTGTATGCAAATTGAATAGCTTATATACTTTTACATGCAAATTGACACAAGAATTTAATGCTAATTTTATTTACATTTCCCTTTTTTTCATACTTTACGTTAAATTGAAATTTATAATTATCAGACAAGATGTGCGAAGGCTTTTTGAAATTATCATTATCAGTAATACCATTATTGCCTTAATATACCTATTATATTCCAAATATTCCTTATTCTGTATGTCTGTAGATGAGCAATAGCCAATTATGACCCCATAGCATTATATGGATGAAAGAAATATTATGAAAAAGCTCCAACGTTGTTTTCTAACTAATATACATTTGCAGGCCCATGTCCGTCCTTAAAGAGTAAATATTTCCCTTTCAGAATAAACCAGGCGTGATCATAAACCATCCCCCCACCTATGAGAACTCATTGCAAGTGGCTCTATTCCTTGGAGCCATCCGGCATGTGCTGGAGAAGCCGATCCTGATCCTTTGCGAGCCTAGGGAGGAGCTCAAATGGCAGGAGCACTTCCAGAAGCTTAGGCAATGCTATGATGGTAGGTTGGTTGGTGGTTGGATGGTTCAATATAAAAATAAAATAAAAATATCTCTGGACATAAATATCCCTAGACATTATTCACACAGCGCCATCTAGCCCCAAACTAAGCATTAGCTTGTGCTATGGGTGCCAGACAACGGATAAACATTACTTATATACTTTTCTTTTTGTAAATAAATACATAGTATACATAGAAATACCCAGACCGATACAAACAGACATGTTCATGCAAACAAATGTTTGTACCGTGCGGGGATCGAACCCGCGACCTCTGGTGTAATAGCCGACTTCTCGACCATTACACCAAATGGCTTCTCATATATGTAATTCTTATGTGGTAGTATATGGATGAGCACAATGATATTATAATTAAAAAGAGGAAAATAGGTTACTTGTGCTAAAAAAAATGGCCCCCGAAAACAGCCAGTAGCAAACCTAAGCGAAGGCATTGACAGACCGACAAACTTATCTGTTCCGGTGGCCAAAATTGGAACTACGTGAAATCTCAGTTCGTGCAATGCAAAAACGATATTTAATGACAGCACTAAAAAGACAGTATCGACGCCGCCATCTGAACAGATAAGTTTGTCGGTCTTTAAGTACGCCATGGACAATTTTTGACTTCGCTTCAGTACTAACATAACCTATCTACTTTTACTAAGATGGCGCAGCGACCCAAAATGAGTTGGCCTCCAGCAATAAGTATCTCCACTCCAGTCTATATAATCTATCTACCTCTTTTTTATTATAATATCACTGGATGAGCATAATATCCACCCACTTGGTCACTCAATACCACAACCTGCCTAGCTACTAAGGCCCCCTGCCCCCCATTTTTAATTTCTACCTATTAGCTGAATATCAATTTAGTTTCTAAAGCGACTGAGTTGTGTACAAACTAACCACCCCTTATTTTTATAAGAAATCAGGTGGCCAAAGAAAAAGCAAAATCAACACCAATCCGACTTGTTGAGCGTTCTCAATCGAAATGCCCCGTTGCCACCGCGAACAGCGCTTTATAAAGCCCCTCTCCCTACCCAAGTTCCGTCACAGCAGGTAGAAGGGTCGTTCTACCTGCGCGCAGGTGGCTCACAAATAGGGTGGCAAGTCGTTTAAAATATTTATAGAATTTATAAAAAATAATTCTTTACATTGACTCTTACATTCGGCCTTTCCTGACATAGGTTTGTCCTCAAACCATACAGAAAACAAGTAATTATCAAAAGAAATAAATAAATTATATTGAGATCTTTCGTTATATCGACACCATTTGCCCTATAAGGTGGATCTATCGACACCAGTGGCCCTATAAGGTGGATCTATCGACACCAGTTGCCCTATTAGGTGGATCTATCGACACCAGTAGCCATATAAGGTGGATCTATCGACACCAATGGCCCTAATATAAGGTGGATCTATCGACACCAGTTGCCCTATTAGGTGGATCTATCGACACCAGTAACCATATAAGGTGGATCTATCGACACCAATGGTCCTAATATAAGGTGGATCTATCGACACCAGTTGCCCTATTAGGTGGATCTATCGACACCAGTAGCCATATAAGGTGGATCTATCGACACCAATGGCCCTAATATAAGGTGGATCTATCGACACCAGTTGCCATATAAGGTGGATCTATCGACACCAAAGGCCCTAATATATGGTGGATCTATCGACACCAGTAGCCCTTGCGCCAGGGCACCATTCTCCACGCCAGGCGCCACTCTCCGCGCCAGGCGCCACTCTCCACGCCCGGCGCCACTCTCCACGCCAGGCGCCACTCTCCACGCCCGGCGCCACTCTCCACGCCAGGCGCCACTCTCCACGCCAGGCGCCACTCTCCACGCCAGGGCACCACTGCAGCATATGACACCTTGCCATACGAGCCGGCCGTGAGGCAGGACACAATCCCCTCGGTAGGGCCCGAAGATTGATGCCGACCTTCGGCATTACTTTGTAATTACTTGTTCATCCCGCTTCTGATATAAGAAATCAGGTGGCCAAAGAAAAAGCAAAATCAACACCGATCCGACTTGTTGAGCGTTCTCAATCGAAATGCCCCGTTGCCACCGCGAACAGCGCTTTATAAAGCCCCTCTCCCTACCCAAGTTCCGTCACAGCAGGTAGAAGGGTCGTTCTACCTGCGCGCAGGTGGCTCACAAATAGGGTGGCAAGTCGTTTAAAATATTTATAGAATTTATAAAAAATAATTCTTTACATTGACTCTTACATTTTATTCAAAATTCAAGCATGTTGTAAAATGTTTAATTCTTGCAGTTTGGGCTGTGTAGTTCAGTCACTCAGTCATAATTAATTACCTTTTTTTACATTTTGATTTTCTATATAGTGAGCGTTGCTGCGGACAGCCCGTTCGTAAAGAAGTTCATCTTCATAAACACGTTAAAGTGCGTGGAGCAGTTCTGCCGGCGCGACTGGAGCGTCGTGGTGGTCCACGACGATGACTTCCTCAAGGAGAAGGCGGTTCACAGCAAGTTCAAGGCCGACTTCAAGATATGTATCACGCCAGTTGACTTGAAGGTACATACGGTACAGTTTGCTTTGATATTTGATAAGGGAACTATTTAAGTGTATACCAAAAAAAGGTGGAACGTGCACCAAAATAAAGCAAAGGCACACCAAAGGTTAGGTTAGGTTAGCAATTCTATTTTTTTGGTGCACATTCAACCTTTTTGGTGCACGTTCAACCTTTTTTGGTGTATGTTCAACCTTTTTTGGTGTATGGTTAAATACAAGCCATTTGATAACAATTTATTTGTGAGGGACATTTGGTTCTGTGCAATGACGTTCAATATACAACTAGACACCCAATCTCTAAGAAAAATTCCTCAAAAAACGTCCGAGTGGCTTTGACACTGATGACATTAACACATTCGTTCAAATTAACACCTTATCTCGTGGCTTTTAGTGTTCAATGTCAATTGTATACAACTAAACGAAAACTCTGCCCAATAGTCGGGTGGGCAGACTTTTGCTTCGGACAATATTTGAGTGTGATTGTGAGTCTAGTTTTTTAATTGAACGTCATTGGTCCTGTGCCTATAATTATTTTCGTCGTTGATTCAGTTGAAAACACCAGCCCAAGTGTAAATTACCTAAAACGTACTTTGGGACTGATCACAACTGAACTTTGAACTATGTTGTTATTGGGATTCATTTTTCCAGATATTCCACAGTCACAAGTTAAGAAATACAATTTTAAAACAAATAAAATCAGGAATTTAATCAATTTGGTACTGGATAACATATCATGTTTTTAATTTTCAGGATAATCTACAAACATTCTCATCCATCTTCAAGTGGCTTTTCCCCAAAGATAAGCTCAATCTTAATGATTTTAGGGCTGACCCAGGGGACCGAATTGGGGCCATTTCTAAATCTATATTACTTGAAGCCTTCCTAGAAGATATTGTATGCAGAAACGTCCTCCAGATTCCATTTGAGGTATAAACGAATTTCATAGCCTGCCTAGACTTTAACTTTTGCATTTTATTAAAATGTGTTTAAAGTTAGTAAAGTATCAGAATCTTTGTTGTTGAACTTGTTTTTTCTATGTAATAATTAAAATACCTCACCTTTTTCAGGATTCGTCCTATAAAGATGATAAAACACCAAAAAAAGCTTCTAAGAAAAATAAAGATGCTACAGGTACGAAAATTAAACGGTCAAAGCGATCACTAGACGTCCCTAATGAAATTGCTAATGCAGAAGCAGGATCAAGTGGGGCTAAGATTCTGAAAATAGATGAAACTAATGATGCATATATAACCAGTGCAATTCATGGTGAAGTTAAGGATAAATGTGATTCTAAAGATAGCAAAACTGACATAGAAAGTTTTATCCGCAATAAACAACCAATAAGTTTTGACCCATTCAATGAATTCGACGACATATCGCACAATAGCCAAGAAAGCAGGACCGAATTTTTGACCGACCAACCAATGTTTGATACAGCTGAGAGACTCAACAGGCTTCTCCAGTCCAATGACTGTATGGATATAGCAGCCGATCCGGAAAGTTGCTTCCTCGACAGCGATTCAAGCGACAGTCTCCTGCCTTTACCAAAAATATTTGATAACGCTTCGAAACTCAGTGATGACAGTGACTATGCAGAAACGAAAGAGACAACTGCAAATCTGGCCGATAACATTGCAAATGAAGCTGAAGAGGATAAATCGGACAGTTGTCCCGATCTTATTATAGAAAATAAAACAGATATTCTAGATAAGCCTAATAAAGATGATGATAAACCAAGTGATATAGACCAAGATAAATGTGAGCCGATTGATGAAGAGGTGCTTGGCAAAGAAGAAAAGGAGCTTGACAAAGAAAATGAGAAGCCTGTACCTGATGAAATTAAAGAAGGTCCAGATAAAGTAGAACAACATCTTGATGAAATGGAAGTAGATGATGAGAATGCAATAAAAAAGGAGTCTGATGATGTTACGAAAGAGTCTGATAAGTTTAAGGAGAGTCCTAACAAAATTGATTTAGATGCTAAAATTAAGGAAATAGATGAACGAGCTTTCAAGAAATTTAAAGGTTCTATCTTAGATAGTCTTTTCTAATCTAGATAGTCTTTTCTAAATCTCATAATATTACTTACTCCAGTCTTAATAGACTGGAGTAAGTAATATTATGTCGATGTATGAATTGAATTCAGGTGATATTATGTATTTCGTACATTTCTATGGTCATGGGGTGTAACTTTGAACAGTTATATACCTTTTATCAGTATTTAAATAAAATACTTTATGCAGTTTTTATAAAAAAAAGTCGGCTAGTAAGTGAACTAAATCTAGTTATAAATTACAGCCATATTCCCTTTGGATAAGATAAAATACAGGTACCGGCAAACCTGTTGAACACCGGTCGACGTAGAGGGGGAAGTTTGCGCATGTGCACTTGCGCATGACCAATAGCGCGCGCGAATATCCAGAACGGTTCTGGACCCCCGCGCACGCTTCTGACCAATAGCGAGCAGGCGAGGCATGTCAATATCCCCACCCGATATTCAAGAGTTTGCCGGTACCTGTACAATATGTATTATTTATTGAATATAACTGTTCAATTTTCAGTTTTTTGTTAAAATGTGTTTGGGTTTTTTACTAAACTGGTTTCTGCTGAAAGAATGTACTTTGCTTGTCTGTTGTTCTTTTTTATTGTTGTTTGTTTTTTTAAATCTTCTAAAATAATATTAGAACAAAAGTTGTACCTAATGAAGTAAGTATTTTATAATAAATAAAAGTTAATATATACACAATATGTATTGGAAAGTCTATGTTTTCAATTAATCCTTGTGAGGGAAATAATGTATGTATCGCTTTAGTAGTCTTGTCTGTGTAGGTTAGATTGTTTGACCTTTATTTGACAATCACGTCTATTTTCCTACAAACATTTTAATAAAGAAGTATTACAATGTTAGACAGAAATCGTAAACAAAATATTTGTTATGTAGCTCAGTATTTTATGGTAAGGGGGCGTCCATAAATTACGTGAGATGAAATGTTTAAGGGGGGAGGGGATCGAGTCAAATCTTATCTAATCTTTCGTTGGACAATTTCTTTTCTGATTAAAACAAACATTGTTTTTATCTACATCCATACCCTTCAGGATCGATGAGCAAACGCCCTATATTTAGATATAAGTATCTGTGGCTGCATCTTAATGTTTACATTTTAGTATCGGTAACCGATACCTTAATTACGTTCAAATTTCGAACGTTTTATAGTCAGGATCGATGAGCAAACGCCCTATATTTAGATATGAGTATCTGTGGCTGCATCTTAATGTTTACATTTTAGTGTATCTGTGGCTGCATCTTAATGTTTACATTTTAGTATCGGTAACCGATAACTTAATTACGTTCAAATTTCGAATGTCTTCTTAAAATGTATTTTATTCAAATTGACCTACAAATTATGACATGATTTTGTACTAAGTACTAACTTTGCTCATCGATCCTGACTATAAAATAGACATATTATCGTATGAATGAAGATAAAGTTATGTATGTGACTGTTCATAATTAGGCATAAATACTCATGTGATCCTTTTAAGAAACTCACTTCGTTCGTTTCATAAAACTACATTCGTATTTTAATGAACCTCATTATGCAACAGCCACATAAATAACTATTATTACACTTATAACTCTCAGCAATTATGATTACTAGTCTTAACTAGTCGTAAATAAAAGTACGAAGCCAAAGTTTTTTTCTTCTTACAATAACAATCCAACGCGTTTAAGTAAGAAACCCACATTTTAAATTTTTTTGGTGAGATTTGGTGACGGGGTTGAATAAAATCTCACCAGGGTAGGAGGGAGGGAAAGAAAATTTAAAAAAACACCTCACGTAATTTATGGACGCCCCCTAAGGGAATTTTTTTTTTGATACTTTTCTAAAAGATATCTTGTGGTGTGGAGTTCTTTGAAAGAAAACGGTCAGTCTTCCGTCTTAGAAGTCGTGATTTCCTTACATTATGAGATCACATTAAATAAGACAATTAAACTTTGGGATCAGATTAGAATGTATGAGGGAGTTCTGAAGGGATGTCAGTTTATAAATTTTTTGCATGAATTAGGGAAAAAGGTTTTTATACATTTAAAATTGAAATAAAATGCAAAAATACTACACATATTTTTTTATTTCATTGTAATTTTTATCATTTTCTAATACAGGTGTCACTTAGTCAGCGTATAGGAATGTACATGTTTCGTTTCACGTACTACAAAAATATATTATATTTATCAAAACATATCACAAAAAGATAGCCTACCAAAAATCTTTGTAACTATTACACACAGTTAATTAACACATTGATTGATATTTCATGTATATATTAAATTGAATTGAAATATATATAATACATTAAATTGAAATAAAAAACCAAATTAAAATGAATTATATAAATAGTATAACATATTACTTGGTGTAATTTAAACCTTAGTCAAGTACTGTCATAAGCATATTAAACTTTAAACTTTTTTTTTGTTTTTTATAAAAATATCACATTTAACTGCTGGCTGGATAACATAATTTTTGCATTGAAATGTGCAACTGTCTTACTTATATAATACCTATACATGTTATGTAATGTAATTTAAATACAAAGATTTTACATAAATACCATAATACATACACATGATCAAGTTTTTACCAATAAAATCTCAGAAAATATTGATGTGAGTACATTTGCAGTTTCTTTTACACAACCATTTACAGGAACGATATGAAACATCAACATTACTCTAATTTGACACTATTTTCAGCACAAGTCAGCCTGAGTGAATATGTGAAATAACCGTCTTTTTATTTGGTCTCGGCCGTCGACTATGATCAATTATAAATAAAAATTCTTATGATGATAGGTACCTAAAATAATAATAGCATTCAAGTCAATGCTCAGATTCTTGAAGTCATCATAACCATAACATACCTATAAAGTACTAATGACTTAAAAACATAAATGATCATATAAGTACACAGATTGTCTATATCATAGCATAGCTATATCATAGTATAGTTTAAATTAAAGTCTGCATGGCATCCTAGCCTAAGTACACTGAACATACTTTGGCAGTCAATGTGTTAACTTTTTTTTTATTGATGATTCAGTTATCTCAAATACCCACTCATCTTATTTTTATAGTTTAATTACTTACACATCACATATATTTTATAAAATATGTCATGCATTTTACCAGCCGTCTATATACAGCATTTATAAAGCATGAGCTTTAAAAAAACATACATATTGTAAATAAGAGTATTGCTTTCTTATCAAATATTATGTAGAACAAGAAACTGTATTCAATCATTTTTTAAATATTTATAAATATCTAAAATAAGTTTATAAACGAGCAACAATAAATAACAATTACTTAATGTTTAAATTTTAAATAACTTATATATTTGGACATAATAAGCACCAATGCTTTTTACATAGGCCGACTTTAAAATTTGATATTATAGTTAAACTAAAGTAGAAAAACATTATGTTAATAAGATTTAAATTAGAATTGGATGGCTTCTTAAATATTGTTTTCGATAGAATGAACGCTTGTAATAAAAATATTGATTTATTAAGTAGGTACTTACCAGATATTATTCCTATCCTAATAATTATTGGTAAATCTTTACTAACAATTAACTTTTTTCTTTTATACATAATAAATATTTAGCACTGAATAGGTTTTCAAAACTATCAACATATTTTTTTTTAAATTGACCAATCAATAAATATGGGTATAACAAATTGACACACATTTTGCGACTTCTTTGATATGAAAGAGAACATGTAGTAATAATTTGATACTATTTCATAGCATTAAATGATTTTTCTCTTAAGATCATTTTTATGGTTTTATACGTAAGCCTTCAGAATTTCATGCATCGAAATTTTATACATTTTCTAAGTGTATACAATTTAAGTAGATAACAAAATATAATCATAATCGCTTATATTTCGAAACAATAATATGTAAGTAGGTATTTCAATATTTTCAATACAATGGAAAACATCTTGCGTAATTTTCTAACGACGAAGGTGGATGACGTCTTAGTATGGATTCGCATGCATTTTCAGAAAGTCCATTTCAAGATAAAAAGCGCCAGCGCTATTAGTTTTCCAGATGGAGTGGAATCCGTTTATTTCATTCAGAATTAAACACGTAAGACTAAGTACAGTCGCTAAATCTGTTTATTCAGAAGATGTTCGGATTTGTAATTTCACGATTTTAAAAACATTTTGATTTAATGTTATTTGTGACAGTTCCACAGTCATGGATGCTTTCTATTTCGTGTATGCAACTTGTCTACAGTTAAACATTTGAGATAGGTAGACTTGGTGATAAAGCGATTATCACACTGCACCGCGCTCCATCACGGATCACGGGGCCGCACAGTGGATCGACGTCATACAAGCGATGAGACACAGGCTACTTGAACAAACATCTGCCGAATTTTGAAAAACAAGTAGCACCATCTTATTCACCTACTTACGAGCTATAAAAAATGTTAGTACCGTTTTCTTATTGGGATCTCATTTGAAGAGATAAAGTACTTAATGTGATTTCTTAGTATGGAAAATTACTTTTAAAGTCCTATTTCTCGAGAGTCCCTTCGTGTTTCGACTTGAACTTTTTATATGTTAATAATACATATATTTGCTACATTTTCTCCAAACAAACAAGGTGCGCGCGACGCGCCCCTTACGAGGTATAAAATATTTTTCTATTTTTTTCAATAATTCTTTTATTGTATGCAATATTTTATTGTTTTAACATATTTTATCATCGAAACTAACTCGAAAGGTGATTTGCTGAAGGTTAGTCAGATCATAGGCATATTAGAGAAAACCTTTCACGCTACTGTTAGTGACCGTAAAGGATTAATTTATGAATTACCTTATTAAATATATAAATTCAATTAATACAGTTTAGATACTGCTGTGAAACATGTGTTATTTTAAAATTTAATGTAACATTTCAGAAATACCCTACCATTCACAAAGATAAAAAAAAATGGTAGCCTAGGACAAACAAAATATTTTTAGTTTTTATACAAAGCTAGCCTTTCGCCCGCGGTTTCACCCGCTCGTAATCTCTTTTTTCAAATATCCCCCCTTCCTCCCTCATTTTCGGGATCAAAAGTACACTATGTTCACCGTGATAGTACCTATAGCTTTCCAACAGTGAAAGAATTATTCAAATGGGTTCAGTAGTTTAAAAATTGTTATTCCCGCGAGAATGAGACGTTTTCCGTAAAAATTTTATAGCCTATGTCCTAATCCGGGTTATAAACTATATGTGTGCCAAATTTCATCTCAATCCGTTCAACCGTTTAGGCGTGATTGAGGTACAAACAAACATCCAAACATCCAGACTTTCGCATTATTTATAATATTATATTAGTATAGTAGGATAGTACAACAAACATTCGATATGACAAACAAAAAAGTTGTATGTCTGTATGTATAACTTAAAAATCTTTGAGAAAGTAAATTACTAAGAAAATAAAAAGTTAGTAACTAAATGTATCCTTTTCTTCATCTATTTCAGATTCTTCAGATTCACTATCGGACATTAAATTCATAACATCGCAAAATTCAATTTGATATTCTTCCGTTACTAACATTTCATAAACTTCTTTAAACATCTTTCTTTTAACTTTTTGATCCATTTTTGGTCGTATGGTTGTGAGAAAAGAATCTCAAGAAAGAAGTAGATTATGTAGTACCTACATCTTCGTAATAGCGCTATTTTTTCTTGAGTGAAACTCTCTATATTTACGAAAATCCTTATTTCTTGCTTCAGATGCCTCTTCTGACAAAAAACCGATTGGAACTAACAGACATGTGCTCAATAATAATTGTGTGATCCATGAATTAACAACTTATGAATACTACTAAGTGGCATGTAATACCGATACCGATTACTAAACATTTTTGCATTATCTAAACAATATTCATTATGTAGGTATATTAAATGAGGTAATTCATAAATTAATCCTTTACGGTCACTAACAGTAGCGTGAAAGGTTTTCTCTTATGTGCCTATGATCTGACTTACCTTCAGCAAATCACCTTTCGAGTTAGTTTCGATGATAAAATACGTTAAAACAATAAAATATTTCATACAATAAAAGAATTACTGAAAAAAATAGAAAAATATTTTATACCTCGTAAAGGGCGCGTCGCGCGCACCTTGTTTGTTTGGAGAAAATGTAGCAAATATATGTATTATTAACATATAAAAAGTTCAAGTCGAAACACGAAGGGACTCTCGAGAAACAGGACTTTAAAAGTCATTTTTCATACTAAGAAATCACATTAAGTACTTTATCTCTTCAAATGAGATCCCAATAAGAAAACGGTACTAACATTTTCTATAGCTCGTAAGTAGGTGAATAAGATGGTGCTACTTGTTTTTCAAAATTCAGCAAATGTTTGTTCAAGTAGCCTATGTCCCATCGCTTGTATGACGTCGATCCACTGTGGGCCGTGGAGTAAAACTTTCGCGCGCGGGCGCTTTATCGTAAGTGGTCCTAGGCTTGTTTTCTACTGCGTGAAATTTTTAATCATTGTTTTTCGCAGTAAAATGATTATATCTAAGTAGTACAATAGATTAATGAAGTTCTTTTTAGTAAAATCAAAAGTTTTACATACGAATGTGATAGACGAAACTTGAATCAATATTACTAGCTTCGTCGCGGACGGTCACTTGCCGGGATCACTATCCTTCGCGCTTATCAAGAAGATGATAATTCACTATTTACTAACATGTGATTTCCATTTTTCCTTCAAACTTAAAAAAAATTACTAATAAAGGAGAAGCGTTCGGCTGCGGGAAAACAACGACTAAAAAAACACGCGGTATATATGTATTACCTATGTATGTTGCTAGTTCCTAGCTGCTGCTTCGCCATACCCGACGAAGCGCGGAACAGTGTGATTCGCCTAAAAGTATCAGATGCAATAAACAGGCATTATTTTTGTATTTGTACAAAATTCATGTCAACTCAACCATAGTAGAAAGAATACACAGTAGGCAATTTCCGGCTCAATCCACGAAATTGTCTACCATGCTTGCCTGTCTCAGGGTTGTCACTTAACTAAGTTTTAATTTAGTGTCGTGTAAACGGTGCCTAAAAGCAGCGACTGGCACACTGAGAAACGAATAGGGTTTTGGTTTGAATGCGCGTACGGCGGCGTTGCGTCGCATGAGCACTGCGGCTTGTATGTGTGCTATGGTGCACACATCCAAGCCGCGGTGCGTTTGTATAAAGAGAACGGATCAACCTTTACCAATCTGTCAAAAAGTCTTAGTGAAATAGAACTCTATGGTATGGACATTAAGCTGAAAATTGGTTGCAGAAATTTAACAGATTTGCAAAGGTTGATCAGTGGCTGTACTTTGTACTATTTCTACTATGACTCAACTCACTAGTTCAAACAGCAATGGCAGCGTGTAACCTCCAGAGGAACCGCCATCGCTAGGGTTGCACATGCAGGTACTCGGCCACGAACACTCGGAAGATCTTGTTAAGGTTCTCGATGGTGTTGAAGTCCAGCGCCGTGATGTCGTCCTCGGCGGTGTGCCAGACCCTCGGGAATGGAGACGGGATCACGTGTAGCACGTCCACGTCTGGGGATAAAAATCGGCTTGTAAGTTTGGGATTTTGACGGAATACCTATGTGGAAATGTTAAATGTGCGCTCGGCGCGCCTATGGGTGGCCTCGTGGCACAACAGGTTAAAGCACGGTTTCCACCGCGAGCGAAACGGACCCATTAGTGACTTCGCGCAAACTGCATACCTATGTTTTCAACAACAAATAGTGTACCTACAAGTACGCAGTTTGCGCTTCTAAGTTTAACTGGGTCCGTTCCGCTCGCGGTGGAAACCCTACTTAAAGGAAACTGGTGTGTGACGGGACCCACTGCATTTTAGCATGGCCACTGGGGTCAATCTGAGATACCTGGGGGAGTATTGCGGGCCAGCGGACCTCACGTGCTGAGCGATTATGGCCTAGTGCCCTTAATTAATGCTGTCAGCTAAGGGGATCCTGATATCACAGAAGCGAAGCCGGTTTGTGTCACTGATGTTTTAAGTGTTTTGGTCTTTCCTATGTTAATTTTCATTCCATATTGTTAAAAGTTTCATCTATTTCGTGAAGTAAGATTTGTAATTGAGTCGCGGCAATATTGTCAGCGAATCTTATAAAAACGAATCTGTCCCCATTAATTTTAACTCCTCCCTTTCCTGAATCGGTTATTTTTTGTATGGCAGCTTCTATAAAAATGTTAAAATTCCAAGTGATTAGCTAAAATTGTCGCAAATCAAACCGCAAAAATAACGACAATCTCCTATTTCTAATTTGTGTGAACCTATTATTAGTTTCAAAACCAGTGAAATCGTATTTCGATACGGTGAGCGACAATAAATGGCCTGACCTTAATTCAAATTCCGCTTATATGCGTAGGTTTGTTGACAGGATGCTAGTCCTATACAGGTTTAATTGGTGGTTTCATACCAGGTGGTGTAAATAGAGCAATTTGTTACAATTTTCCTGTCAAACAACAAACAATCTTCGTAATATAGGGACAACAATCTAATAGTGACTTCTAATAAGCGCAGTTTAATATCATGTAACACATATTTTCCGATAATTTTTCATCAGATATACTTTTCGAGTCCAAACTGGTTGTTAGTAGAGTCCGACCGAAGCTATAGCTTCGGCCAAAGTTCGGCCATTTTGGCACCTTCTGCCCCACCTTCGGCCAAAATCAACCATAACTTTGGCCGAAGCTTTGGCCTCCGAAGGATTAACTCGAAGGTTTAACGTTGAAATAAGAGGTAATATGCTGCATACGCGTGTACATTCATTTAGGTGTTCTACAAGTTGTCTCAAGTCTCATAAAATCTTGAATATGTTTTTTTAATACTTAGTCAGTTGACAGACAGACACGCAGCCTACCTGATGGTAAGCGGCCACTGCGGCCTATTCCATTGAGGGACATTTCAACAGGAAGCGTCGCTCAATGTGCTGC
The DNA here is from genome assembly GCA_949319885.1 of Mecyna flavalis. Taxonomy (NCBI): domain Eukaryota; kingdom Metazoa; phylum Arthropoda; class Insecta; order Lepidoptera; family Crambidae; genus Mecyna; species Mecyna flavalis. The sequence goes on along the minus strand of OX439435.1, from coordinate 2,867,952 downwards.
CAGACTGTAGGCTCTGCTGAAAAGCCCTACCACCAACCAGACCCTAGGCGGAAATCGAACCCACGACCTCCCTTACACATAGTACAGATACTCACTTCTCCTCAAGAACGGGATGTGGTCATCCTCAATGAGAGCTCCTGAGCTGCTGAGGCGGAAGTACGTCTGCTCCTGCTTGCCCTTGGAGTAGCCTTGCAGCTGGTTCAGCTGAGCCAACCGGAGCTCGGCAGCCGCCAGACGCACGTACCACTTCTCAGTGGCTCTGAAGTAGCTGTAGAATACTGGGTCTGGGGTGCCGAGGAGGTCCAAGAGAACTAAGACGTCCTGGAATAAAAGGAAATTTTGAATAATTTTTATGGACAACTGGCTTCCTCCTCCGGCTTCGCATGGAAGAAGTTACGCGCGCACATACGAAGATGTTTATTTACTAACCGCTATCTAAACATAAACTAGTATTGTACAGTTATCGAACCAGCTATCAAGCGGAATATTCTGTACGTAAGCGTGTATTAGCTTGGTACTCATTTACCTATTAGAACTGGACCAAAATTAAATTTTAAAGAATCATTTTTTATTAGCTTTGTTTAGTGGCACAGTGTATACTCCCAGTTGCCCCTTCAAAGGAGGCACGGGGGCAACTGGGACATTATTTTGGGGGGGCGTTGCCTGAGGGGGCAACTGGGAATAACCCAAAAAAGGGGGACGTAACATAAATCTGTTCTGTAATCTGTTGTATATTTTCATTGCGCTCGGGTCAATGAAGGATAATATTTATTTTTATTTAAATTTAACCGCTGGGGATTGAGCCTCGTCTGTATTATGTTATAAAAGCACATACACTTTCCGTATGTCAATAAATAAATTATCATATAGGAATACCCGCCACTACAACTGAATCTTAGTTGAAAATAATACTATAAGCCGAGATAATAATTGACCTTGTTCCAAACAGTCCCGATCGGGTCATGAACTGGCGACAACAGAGATACTAATATTACGAAACAGTGTGTTATCAACAGTCTTAAATATCTAACTAAGTAGTATAAAAAATGCTTACAATTGGAAGACAAAATAATATTTTGTAATATTATTAGTCATCTCAAGTTCTCAACTTAGTTAAATTGATGTTCAATGATCTCGTTTTAGATTCTAAGGCAAAATTTGTATCGGTTTTTTGAACACACCTCACGGTTGTGTTCTCCAATCCGCATTTAGCAAGCGTCGGATTGAGTCAGTATCCATGATTGATTGTGATGATGACTTGATTCTAATGATGAAGGCCATTGCCCTGCAGTAGGAAAGCTGACTGGGCATTACTGAAGTGATAACACCTAGGCTTTTTACGCTGAGCGAAGTCTAAATTTTTTTTTATAATTTTAGAACTTCTTGTTTCTTACATACTCTATTGCGTATTGTATATATTATTATCCATATAGATTTATAATATTAAATATCAAACAGAGCGTGTATATAAAAAAACTATAAAACTAAAAACTCGATACGTTTTTATTTCGAACATAAGTATTTAATATTCGCATATCAATTATTTTATCTAATAATGGAAATGCGTAAAAAAGTAATTTGTATGTAAGTAAACGTTTCGTAATGGATACAAAATCAATTACATTACAATACAAGGCGTGACCAATTTTATAATAAAATCGTATTATAGTTTTCATTATAATAATATTATGTGTATTGTTTATTTAGCGAATTGCTATGCCGCGAGGGGGGTAAGCCAGAAATGGTGAACCTTTACAGCTGAAAATAATATTAGAAACTTATATGGCCATGGACGTGCCGTAAATTAAACAATAGCAAAAATATACATAAGGTGCAGTTATTGTGAAATCAGTAATTTGTCACACAATATCATATACATACATAATAAATCGTTTTATGGAAAAAATTCACAGATCTCGTGCCTTTCACGACCTTCTGGTACATTGGAAATGTACTTAGATAGGGCAAACTATAATGAAAACATCTCTTTGCGCAAGAGATACACAAGGGTTATAATAGTAGCAGGTACCGTCGCCGCGTCGAGTAACGTTATTTTTTATAAGCGGACTACGCAGTTTTTTTCGCCTTTTGCACACACGCTTTCGTCTGCCAGATGTGGAATCATCAGCTGCATTACCCAAGCCACGCTATTCTTACGTTCGAGAAGACGAACTATGTAAAAAATGAACATAGTCTTTTACTTGAAGGAACTTTCTACTTCATGTGTCAAACAATTTATCTTGTAACAAATGAAAAAAAAACTATAACTATAAACTATAAAACAAAAAAATATATTTGCTTCATCAGTACATCACGCAATCGATAATGATATTTGGAATGGAAAATATAACAAATAAGTTCTCATGGTTTACATCTGCTGCACTGTGAAGCTGCAATTTCCAAAAAAAAAGTGCTTGTACAAAAACAAGTCAAACTAACAATGACACCGCTCTATAGGCTTTCTATAACTTAAGCACTTCGATGACACCACTTTATACGCTTAACTAAAGCTTTTACTCTCAAAGTCGCCTTTTTCGCAGTTATTAGGGTGTTAGAGGACTCTGTAACGCCTCTTTTACAGGTAATCTGAAGTATTTAATTCTGAACGAACACCTTTATACAACTCATGTGAGAGTCTTTTTAACGCTACGTGACTCACCAGTCCACGCGCCGGACAACTCTGATAAAAAGGGCGCTACTACCACCTAAACGGTTATAGATAGCGAGGTCCGGTTTTTTGTAAACTGTAGCCCAACTAATTACCCCGATACCTTTTTTTAATTTTGTCTCTATCGTTTTTCGTTTTTGAGAAATCGTTGATTCAAGTTGAAAAGACCGTAAAAAATCACAACATTTTTCGACATTTTTGCACTTTTTCGAAAAAGTTTTTGACTTTTTCAAAAAAAAATTTCACCGTTTTATAGACCTTGTCAAGACGCGTCTTTTGACACCTTGTTTACCTACGTAACCCCAAAATTGACGACACCAGAGCGATGTCGCACTTTCGCTGAAATTGGCCCCCTACCAACGCGATCGAAAAAACATTTCCAATGTTAAAAATACTTTCCTTTTACATTTGAACACCATAACCGATGCAATGCTACATTATTTCTGATTGTTCTGCATAAACATTTTGATTTGCTATTATTATTTTATTAAACAAATCAATCGACCATTTCATTTTTTACAAAAGACTATAAAACTGACAAGAAATTTAATATTGATTGATTCAAGATTGTAGGCAAAACAACTAGAACGTGCTCTTTAATTAATCTAAGTTACAGAAAGCAGTCCTATGTGTAGTTTGTAGTCTCCTAAAATGATACCTATTAATCTTAGGTATAATTAATGCCTTGATTTAATTTTAGGTTAGAGTTTAAAGCTTTTGATTATATTTTTGTCTGTCTGCCTCGATGGCCTAGCTAGCGGTTTAAGTACCGGGCCATGATCTCGAGTCAATAATTTTAGGGTCGTAAGTATAATAGGTGTAGAATTTTTCGGACACAAACCTTTGTTCATAAATCCACAATTAGCAAGTGTGGTTATTAATTAAAAAGCTAGTACCCATAATTGTAAGGATGACTTGATTTCAAGGATGGAGGGATTCGCCCTGCAGTGATACTTTAGTTGTATTAGAAATAAAAGACCAAAATATAAGAGCAGTATATTTTTATAAATAAACGTTATTAAATTAGATCGGATAATGCAACTTTCAATTAGTTTTCAGCGAATCATCAACAATATCGCAATGTTTAAGTGCTAAACCGGTTTTCTTATCTCTGTTTTTCATAAGAAAAACTGTGGGTTTGCATTACTGAAAACGTACAGTAACATTTGAAAACGGCAAATACAATTAAATTCGTAAATGAGAAGAAGCAGACAGTCATAGGACACAAAATGAAACCTCGGACGTAGGTCCCCACGCTCCTCTTTTATAAAGTAGCTAAGCGACAGATGATGCTATTTAAAATAAACATAAAAATCAGACTAATGAATGTAGAAGAAGAGAAAGTTGTGAGCCAGGATCGTAGCAGATGGAAGGATTTGGTCTCTGCCTACCCCTGCGGGAAAAGAGCATGACTGTATGTATGTATGTATAAAAATCAGGAAGTATGGCGACCATTGATTCTTTGTAAACTAGCTGTTATTGGAATAACTTCTATTGGGTTACTAAAGTGCACTTTTTAAACACTTTTTCTATTATTGTATTGATATTATCGAAACCACGTGAAGCCGTTGGTCCTGGGTATCTCTTTGGTCCTGTCAGTCTGCTGTCCCTCCGTGTTCTAAGCGTGCGAAAAAGGGAGAGTGCATCTGTGCTTGCGCACGCACTTGTGCACTATAATGTAGGTATCCTGCGTAGTTGGTTGGTCGTGAAAATTGGCCTTCGTAGGCGAAAATTCGGCTAGAAGGACATTGTTATTATGATGATTATCTACTAAAACCGAATTTGACAATTTATCTTTGAAGGCAAACTAATAAAGGTCATCTTTTCCTCGTTAAAATTGCTCGGTGTTACACCAAAAGGCTAGTAATGAAAATTCTAATTAGCAAATAAATAACTTTCTACCACCTCCCCTGTGGGTGAACCGTGTTGCGTAATAAGCAAAGTTATTAGTTCTCTGATCTCAGAATATTAGTATTTGAGAGTGAAATGTCACCCAGAGGCGATTCGGCTAACATCAGAGCACCAAATTATAATCTGTATAATCCTCATCTCTGTCCATGCGGGAAAGACGTCAACCAGCTCGGGCACCACGGGCTGTCCTGCGGCAGAAGTGCCGGCCGCTTTTCCCGTCATGCCAGCCTTAACGACATTATCCGCCGTGCTCTTGCCAGCGCTCGTATCCCAGCTGTCTTAGAACCTAATGGTTTGTCACGCAGCGATGGTAAGCGCCCGGATGGAATGACCCTTGTCCCCTGGAAGATGGGGCGGCCCCTTGTTTGGGACGCGACTTGTGTTGATACTTTGGCGCCGTCTCATCTTCCTTTGTCGGTTGGCAGGGCTGGTTCTGCGGCTGGTTCGGCTGAAGACCTCAAAAGGCGCAAATATTCTGTCATCAGTGATGCCTATATATTTGAGCCTTTTGGGGTTGAAACGCTGGGGCCCTGGGGTCCAAGCGCTCGCAGGGTGTATCGTGAGATATCTAAGCGTTTGCTGGAGTCATCTCACGATCCCAAAGCTGGTCTGTACCTAGGGCAGCGTATCAGCCTAGCCATCCAGCGTGGAAACGTTGCTAGTGTCCTGGGTACTTTTCCCATGGACGGAGACCTCGGCCAAATTTTTTATTTATAATTATGTTTAGTTCTTTTTTGTATATATTTTTAATGTTGTAAATAGTGAATATTGTAAACTGTTATAATTAATAAATATTTTCGCGATCTGTATAATTAACAACAGTAATAATATTAAAAATACTTTTTCATGCAAAATATGAATAATATCGGACAACATCATCACGTGATACTTATGATCTCCCTCAATGTAAGTAGCTTGAGAACTCTGTTATGGATGGGTTTCACAAACAACGAGGATACCACAAATAGACTTAGGTAGAAATAAGCACCCATTCCGAAATTGTGCAAACACATATCATTGTGTAATTTCAAATTTGTTTGTCCTGAGTGAAATTCGAATCTACGCTCCTTTGGCGCATAGGTAGGACAGAGTCACTGCAAATGCAATTACGGACCAATTAATAAAATTAATAAATGACGACCGCGCCTTTAGCCATCTTTTTCGCTTAAGTGATGTATGGTATCTTGCTCTTAGAATGTGTTATTATTCTAAGATCTGCTGTACTTTATGAGTGAAAAACGTTAAGTATGCTCAGCACAGCACAAATAAAATTAATAAATATTGGACAACATCACATAAATTGATCTGACCCCAAAGTAAGTAGCGTAAGCACTTGTGTTATGTGTGTCAGAATCAACGAAGCCGAAGGTACGGTCAACAGCACATCACGGTTAACACTTGCAGTTCGATAATAGCACTTATGCCCCCGACATAAGAGTGGTACCAAGTCCAAAGTTTTATGTTTGACGTGCTTTTGACTGTACCACAAATAAATACTTAAATACAAATAAACATCCAGACTCAGAACAAACACAAATGTTCATCACATAAGTGTTTGTCCTGGATGGGATTCGAACCCACGACCCCTGGCGCACAGGGCAGGGTCACTAACTACCAAATGCGCCATCGAGCCAGTCCAACTTACTATGTAGGTAATAATTATATCTATTGTACGAGTAACTACCGAGTAACCCCGACATGAATCCACAATTAATGCGACCACAATCAGGAGAGTGCGTTTGTTTGTTAGCATTGGAACCAGCTTGTACTCGGGGCGTAGTTACAATTCGTAGGAGGGGGCCTTTGACCTGTCCTTGGCCCAATTGCAGAAAGAATTCCTTTTAGAAGAGCACCACGTGTACCTTTGTTCATTAATAATTCTGCTGTACAAACATAAAGTAAGTGCAGTAAGTAACTTATCTTACTGCACTTATCCTTTGGACGGCAAAATTTATCTCACTAGTTTCCGTAAGTTTAGTCTTTATTATTTTAAACACAGCCAAATATCTAAGTAATTGCTCTCGTTCAATTTGGAGTGCAACAACGCTAAAATTACGAATGTGTATGGATATAATAAAGGAAATAATAAAATATTTGGGGGCCTGTTGTACTGATAATACGAGTAGAATAGATAAATATGGAGGGTTATTTAGTTAAATTAGATAAGATGAAGTGTTTGCAAAATCGATCGGTTATCTTTTCATAGAATTTGACACTTTCAACTGCATCTATAAAAAAATCTTGTAACTTAATTTACCATCTTTAAATATGTACTTTTAGCCTGTTTCGGCCATTAATTGATGAGGAAATAAACACATATGTATGTGTTTTCACTGTTAAATCATTAATGCAAATTATCTACTTATCTTTACAATTACATAATTCCACAGAGTTACGAAGGGCATTTATTGTTACAAATAATCAAGCTGATTAGATCTTAAATACCTACCTATATCGATTATACTTTCACATCTGACTTTATAATTATAGAATATCACAAAAACATAGAGATTTTTTTTACCGTTAATTATATCATATTATATCCCGATTAATTTTCATTCATACTGTTTTTATTTGCCATTTTGTATTGATTATGCAAATGGCTCGAAAATATGAAGTGCAGTTTTAACAAGTTTATTAGAAAACTAGGATAGCATTTACATACGCAGAAATGGAGTATCCATTTGCGAAAATACTCTTATAAACATAATTGATGTTGTACCCGCATTCAGCGTTAAAAGGAACGCAACATTACTAGTATTATACATGTATTATACTCGTATTATCTGTGGCAATATGGACCAAACAAAACAACTACCCGCCAGGAGAAATGGAATCCCCGATGTGAAATTGAGTTTATTTTCCTGTCCCGTGGCAAGCAGTGCTCGTTAAAGATACGAGTGTTGATTAGCCTTTTACTACAATCTGTTTTTGTTGCGGGTAAAACCGAAGTTCCAATGATTCAGCAAGTTTTCAATACGTAGGTATAAGGTACTGTACGTTCTTTTGCGGATATTTTGTGAGAGGTGATTGCGGTCAGGTGTGTGCATTTTTTTAAGGAAGAGGAGGATGAACATGCAAGTCTCACAAATAATAGTTAGTGATTAACGCCTTCGAGTTTGCTGCTGCCAGTTTTTGAGGTAGGAATTCACTCTTTCCTCAAGCTTTTTTGTCCTCTATCGAGTTGTTTCAAGAGTTTAACTCTTTTGATATGTTGGATATTAATAAGGAGAGTACTGACTGATAGATAATAAATTCTATATTTTGTTCGTTGGTTAGTACACAATTAAAACTTGAAAAGAACATAGTTGTGTACTGCCAAAGATCAATACCTTTGATGCAGTGCAAGTGATTTTTTGTATGTTGACGAAATTCAGGCGCAATTAGACCGAACGAAGTTTTTCGGAGCACCCCCGATAAATGCACATAGAAAGAGAAGAATTTAATGGAACATTCAGGAAATGCTCTATTTCGATCAATAAGGTATAATATTAATTGAGAATCGATATCGTAGGAAATAACATTTATAAGCTAAACTTTAATTTCCTTGTGAATATTGACTATTGAAAACACGTATAATATTTGAGCATCGATATCGTAGGAAATAACATTTATAAGCTAAACTTTAATTTCCTTGTGAATATTGACTATTGAAAACACACGTTTAACGAGATGAGTGTTTTCCAGGGAGCAGTGTTTAGGATAAAAGGAATTAACGTAACGAAGGTTTACCTAGGGAAAATCACAGGCTTGATGCCCTATTCCAAAAATTGCCCTTTTAGTAAAACTAAGTTACGTCGATTATATTAGTAACAATTTTAACGATATTTAGAAATTACTTTTGAGGACCCAATGGTATAATAGATCCATCTTACATCTAATCCATGAAGAGGCACATGTAGGGCTCGCGGCCTGAAAAGGGCAGGCTTCCTACACTAAGCTAAGACCCAAAGGGCCCTTGAAGTTCGCAATTAAGAGAGAGTTTAATCCACCTGATCAAAGCCTTTGTTGTCCATGGTCCGTGTATAATAATTCCCGTGGTACCTTCCAGGGACTATCACAGGGACCATGGACAAAATAGGGATCAAAGATTAAAAGTGATACAATATTAGAAGCACTTACCATCCTCTGCAAGTTGTTAGCGCCGTCTTTATATGGTGTGTTCTGCCACATCTGGGCCAAGTGCCTCGCTCCGTATATCGAGTCCGTGGGGCCCCACTGCCGGAACGCCTCCTCGCCGTCGAAGAATATGAACATCAGACTAAGCTTGGAGTCCTTCTTTGCGTTCAGCTGCTGGGACATCACTTTAGCTAAGTTGATCATCATTGCGCACGGTACGGCGGAGTCAGTGGCACCTAGGAAGAAAAATATGAATAAATATTACACTTGGAATGCTCTGCATAAGGTGTAAATGGTGTTATATGAGTGCCAGCGGATACACATTACTTACATATTTTTTGTGGAAATAAAAACATAATCAAATATGATGCATAGAAACTCCCTGAACGATAAAAACAGACATGTTCATTGCACACAAATGTTTGTACCGTGCGAGGATCAAATCCACGACTTCTTGGCAGAGAATATTAGGTAGCCCATACATTAGTGCAGGGGAATAATGGATTCGTGTCCCTTTCCGCGGAGGAAGAGAAGTGTGTGGGAGTTTTGAGAATTAAAAACCGTTTACAATGGGGCTTGCCTGAAAGGGTGAATCCATTAAACCTACGCTAAGCCTTTAACTTCTTACGGACGTCGTCAAAATTCTTTTAAGGCCGCTGTCTTAAAACCGCTACCGCTGGGTACCGCTGTACTCTTTATAAGTGTATTATATACTACTCGTGTATACAAGTGCTAGAAAGTTAATTACGGTACCGCTAAAACAACGGTACCTACAATTTTTTTTTGATTTTGTGCCATTTTGGTGGTAGCTTTGGAGGCTTGTTGTTATTGAAACACGGTTAGAGCAGTGAATAGTGAATAATTTATTTGCCAAAAAGCGCTAAATATATACATAAATTAAATCCTCAACTAGTGACTTAGAAAACTAGCAACATTTAACATGTTGCGTCTCTGTCTCGCAAGACGCAAAGTAGATGGTTCGCGCCGCGCATGCGCGCGGGCGTTCGGCGGTCTTCGGCGCGCTCTCGCGGCTCGTCGCATGACCGTTGGATTGGAGGGGCGCGAGGTAACAAAACCACCTCGCGGCGCGGGACGCGTCCATTCGGCGGCGGCGATCGGAACAAGCGGACGTAACTGGAGCGGCGACTCGGCGAGTGCAAAGTGCATCGACGTGTGCACTTGTGAAGAACTGCAGCGCGTTGACACGATGATGTGTTGACGTGCTGTCGGCGTTGTTGTCGCGCTGCTTGCGTTGACGCGCTATCGCGTTGTCGCGCTGGCTGCGTAGACGCGAAGATTGTGATGTGAAGTGAAGATTCGTGTTGCTATGTGAAGATTGCGACACGCTGTTGTGAAGAAGTGCGGCGATATCAAAACAGTCCTTTTAAGGGCTATAAACAGCTCTTTTCAGAGCTTGCTAGCCGTGTGCTAGCAAATCCTGTTTCTTATGACGAATCCTGTTTCTTATCGACATGAAAAGTCTAAACAGCTCTTTTCAGAGCTAACTACTAGCCATAGCGCTAGTATTCTTGTTTCTTACGACAAGATTAAAAGTCACAGTGTAGTGAAGCGTAGACCGTAGTGCGTAGTTGTAGTTAACTCGTAGTGTAGACTGTAGTGCGTAGTGTAGTTGCCACAATACTCCCCCTCAAGTGAAACGTACCGGCAGCTTGATAATGCGACCGCGACGCGTCTGCTTCATGGTGTCCGTGCTTGATGGTTGTGACGTCATATTCTGGGCGCGTGCGGTGGTACTTTGGGTTTGAGGTAAAGGTATGGTACTACTGGTAATGGTATGAGGTAAAGGTAATGACGGTTGAGGTAAAGGTAAAGGTTGTGAAAAAGGTATTGGATGTGAGTTGACTTGCTGTTGCTTGTTATACTGTGGCTCTTCTAACAGGTAAGCTGGTTTGAGTCGATCTATTGAGATGTTCGATTCTCGGTCGGGTAACTTGATAGTGAAGACTTTTTCTGTTCGTTTTAGTACTCTGTAGGGTCCTTCGTATGGCTGTTGTAATGGTTTCTTGACTGCGTCGACTCTGATGAATACGTGAGTGCAGGTTTGTAAGTCTTGATGAACGAATATGCGTGGCTTGCTATTGTGATGAACTGTGGATGATGTCGGCTTGTTATCATTGATTATACCACGTAACTTGTCTACGTAGGTATAATCTAATGATGTAGGTAGCGTCGATGTTGATGTGAAGAAATCTCCCGGCAGGCGTAGGTTGTACCCGTAGGTAAGTTCGGCGGGAGTAACTCCGGCGTCGGCGCGAAGCGTGGCACGTAGTCCTAGTAATATGGTAGGTAGGTACTCTACCCATGACTGTGTGTCGGCCAGCTTCGTGCGGAGTGCGGTCTTGAGTGTGCGGTGCCATCGTTCTACGATTCCGTTGCTCTGCGGGTGATAGGGTGTAGTGCGATTTTTCTTTATTCCCATTATTTTCATTAGGTTTGTGAACAGCTGACTCTCGAACTGACGACCTTGATCGCTTGTTAGTGTTGTAGGGCATCCAAAACGGCTAATCCAGTGCTTGTAGATTACGTCGGCGACTGTATCGGCTGTTATGTTGGTTGTCGGTATAGCTTCGGGCCATTTTGTTTGTCGGTCGATCATTGTTATTAGATATCGGTATCCTTCTTGAGTAGTAGGTAGCGGTCCGACGATATCGACGTGTATGTGTTGGAATCGGTCTGTTGGCGGGAAACTTGATGTCGCGGAGTAGGTATGGCGTTGTACCTTGCTTTTCTGGCAATCAATGCATGTTTTTGTCCAGTTGCCGATGTCTGCGTTCATGGATGGCCAAAAATATTTTTGTGACGTAATTTTTCGAGTCGTTCGGGTACCAGGGTGACTGATATTATGAACGCTTTTGAATACGTCATAGCGATGTTCTGTAGGTATGTACGGTCGGATGTTGCTCGTTGATGTTTCGCAGTAGATTTCGATGTCGGTGTTGGGAATAATAATTTTCTTGAGTTGCAGGTTATCTTGTTGTAATAATAGCGGCAATGTGGGATCCTGTTGTTGTGATTGCGCTATTTCTTGATAATTTATTGTAGACGGGCAGGTGATTGTTTCTATTCGGCTTAGGGCGTCGGCTACGATGTTATCCTTCCCGCTGATGTGACGGATGTCTGTTGTGAATTCGCTAATGAAAAGTAGTTGTCTCGTGCGTCTTGGTGTTTCAGTTGTTGACGTTATCTTCCCCATAGCGAATGTAAGCGGCTTGTGGTCGGTGAATATTATAAGTTGACGTCCCTCGAACATTTTTCTAAAGTGTTTGACGGCCATGTAGATTGCTTGTAGCTCGCGGTCATATGTTGAGTATTTGGTTTGCGCGTCTGAAAACTTCTTTGAAAAATAGCCAAGTGGTTGCCATTTTTCATTGACGTATTGTTGAAGTACTGCGCCGGCTGCTTTATCAGATGCGTCACAGAATAGGGCATAGGGTGCGTTGTGTGACGGGTGCGCTAGCAGTGTAGCTTGACTGATGGCGGTTTTGCAGGCTTCGAATGCGCTCGATGACTCTTCGTTCCATGTTATTATTGTTTTGTCGCGTTTCTTGACATTATGGAGATGAGCGTTGAGCGGCGCCTGGATGGTTGCGATGTTAGGTAGATGTTCGCGATAGAAGTTTATCATTCCGAGGAATCGTCGTAATTCTTCTATTGTTTTCGGTTTGGGATACTCGTTGATTTGTTGTATCTTTTCCGCGGGTGGCTTGATTCCTTGTTGTGAGACGATGTAACCGAGAAACTTTACTTCCGGTTTGCCTAGGTTACATTTGGCGGGGTTTATGGTTATCCCGTGGTCTTGGAATCTTCTTAGGACTGTGCGTAGATGCTCTCGATGCTCAGATACTGATGATGAAGCCAAAATTACATCGTCGATGAATGGAAAAACGAAGTCTAGTCCGCTAAGTACTTGATGTATGTACCGTTGGAATGTCTGGCCTGCGTTCTTGAGTCCCGGGCACATTCGCGGAAATTCGAATAGTCCCATCGGTGTTATGATGGCTGTCTTCTCTATGTCCTCCTCGCGGACGGTCAGCTGCTGGTAAGCTCTATTAAGGTCGAGCGTGGAGAAGATGGTCTTGCCTGACAGCTGGTAGGTGAAGTCCTTGATGCGCGGCACTGGGTAGCGATCAGGTTTCGTGATTGCGTTCAATCTTCTATAGTCGCCGCAGACTCGGATGTCCCCGTTTTTCTTGGGTACGATGTGAAGAGGTGATGACCATGGGCTCTTGCTCGGACGGCATAGGCCTTGTTCGACCATGTTTTCGAACTCTTTCTTGACTTTCTCGTAGCGGTGGGGTGGGATGGGTCGAGCGCGGCAGTGGACTGGTGGACCTTCGGTTTCGATGTAGTGCTGCACGTTGAGCTTGTCGGTGATATTCATCGATGTTAGACGTGTTGTCCCGGGGAATTCGGCTAAGATATCGTGGAATGATTCTTGTATGTCGATGCTTCTTATTGTTGGGATATCTGTAGCGCGAAGCGGAGCGTCGATCTTCAGGCTGGTGACGTTATCGATGAGCTTCCTGTTCTTGAGGTCGACTATGAGCTGATGATGCTTCAAAAAGTCGGCTCCCAGTATAGGTTTGGATACGTCAGCGACGATGAACTTCCACTTGTAAGGACGGCGAAGATTTAGATCGAGCTCTAATGTTTTTTCCCCGTAGGTCGATATCACGGTGTTGTTAGCGGCGTAGAGCTTGAATGGAAGCGGTGATGATTTCTGGCCTTTTATTCTAGGTAGGACGGATATATTAGCCCCCGTGTCTACCAAGAATGATAGTCCGGTTTTCTTGTCACGGACAAATAGGCGGTATGTATGTTGAACGTTGGTGTCCGCCTCCGCCAGCGTTCTGTCTAGTTTTCCGAGTTCTTTGATTTGTGATAACCGCAGGGCGATGTGCATTTTCTGGCTTGATCCCCGAAGCGGCGGTGATAGTAGCAGTAGGGTGACGGTGACGCGGAGTTTTCTCTACTGCGGGATCGAGAGTGGGTGTTGCGTTGTTGAGACTGGCGATGGTGTGGCGGAAATCTATTTCTTCTATAGTTATGTTGATTTTTCTTTAATTCGGCGACTTCGAGTGACAGTTTTCTTATTTCTGCGATGAGGTATGTTGTTTCTGATGATGATGATGGTGGTGGCAGTGGTGGTGATGGGTTGACGGCGGCGATGTGGCTGTCTCGCGTCTGCTCCATCATTTTGTCGGCGAGTAGCGCGAGTTCTTCTAGCTTCGCCTGGGTGCTGAATGATTCGCTGACGGCGAGAATGGAGCGAATGTGTGGAGGCAAGTGGTTAGTCCACATGATTCGTAGCGTGGCGTCCGGGATGCGATTCCGGGCGAGTTCACGCATACGGCGAAGTAGCTGTGTGGGCTTCTGATCGCCGAGTTCCATCTCAGACAGTAGCTTTTGGAACTGCCTTGTGTCTGACTCCTCGTAGGCGGCGATGAGTCGCTCTTTCAGCGCCTTGTAAAAATCTGTCGCCGGTGGGTTGTATAGCAGGTCGGTGATCTGCTCGATGTCCTGCCTCTCGAGCTGTGCGATGACCATCTGGGCGAGTTGCTGGTCCCCTTTCTTCAAACCGTGTGTGGCAGCCTCGAAACTGTAAAACCAGAGCTGCGGTTTGTCGCGCCAGAATGGTGGTATCCGCATCGACAGCGAGATATTGGCGACTTCGGGCTGGCTGGCTTGTTCTGACGGCTGGTGGTGTGCCGGTGAGGAAGCGGTGGTCTGGACAGGTTTTTCTGATGCTGGTTGCGGCATTTTGTCCATAGCTTGCTGTTTGAAATCGGGCATAGCGTATGGGCAAAATTTTTGTGCTTCCTGGTTTGGTGGATCCAGCCGGGATTCGTTCTGGCAGGCAGGGATTTCTGCCAGGGATTTATTCCGGCAGAATTTTTCCAGCAGGAATTTTCTGGAGCGCTTCTGGGCAGGGATTTCCCGTTCTTGATAGTATTTTCTTCCAGAGGTTTCTTCCAGTATTTCTTCAGTCGGGGTTACCACTTTGGTGGTAGCTTTGGAGGCTTGTTGTTATTGAAACACGGTTAGAGCAGTGAATAGTGAATAATTTATTTGCCAAAAAGCGCTAAATATATACATAAATTAAATCCTCAACTAGTGACTTAGAAAACTAGCAACATTTAACATGTTGCGTCTCTGTCTCGCAAGACGCAAAGTAGATGGTTCGCGCCGCGCATGCGCGCGGGCGTTCGGCGGTCTTCGGCGCGCTCTCGCGGCTCGTCGCATGACCGTTGGATTGGAGGGGCGCGAGGTAACAAAACCACCTCGCGGCGCGGGACGCGTCCATTCGGCGGCGGCGATCGGAACAAGCGGACGTAACTGGAGCGGCGACTCGGCGAGTGCAAAGTGCATCGACGTGTGCACTTGTGAAGAACTGCAGCGCGTTGACACGATGATGTGTTGACGTGCTGTCGGCGTTGTTGTCGCGCTGCTTGCGTTGACGCGCTATCGCGTTGTCGCGCTGGCTGCGTAGACGCGAAGATTGTGATGTGAAGTGAAGATTCGTGTTGCTATGTGAAGATTGCGACACGCTGTTGTGAAGAAGTGCGGCGATATCAAAACAGTCCTTTTAAGGGCTATAAACAGCTCTTTTCAGAGCTTGCTAGCCGTGTGCTAGCAAATCCTGTTTCTTATGACGAATCCTGTTTCTTATCGACATGAAAAGTCTAAACAGCTCTTTTCAGAGCTAACTACTAGCCATAGCGCTAGTATTCTTGTTTCTTACGACAAGATTAAAAGTCACAGTGTAGTGAAGCGTAGACCGTAGTGCGTAGTTGTAGTTAACTCGTAGTGTAGACTGTAGTGCGTAGTGTAGTTGCCACACCATTAAAAAGAAATGGTCTTAGCGAAATGGGCTAAAGTAGACAATATTTGTTGGTGGCGACTTTTTACGGTATGACTGGCCAGCTTAGTAGGTAGCCATTAACTACGTAGCTGAACATCTAGATAGCTTAACCGCAGGCTAGAGACCTGCGGCCGTGTATAGGACTCGGAACTAAGCGTCTAACTTTCCCAATTTCCCCATCACACCCAGATAATTGACTGAGACTAGCAACCCTTTTTTTATGCGTCCCTTTTTTCGAAAATCTAGCAATACTGTGCCGAAGTCATGTCATGAGTTATATTAATAATTTGAATTAGAAATACCTATTTATGCATCTCTATATATAGATAATAATCGTGCAATACTCGTCGGATGGTCGGCAATCTCAATAATATACCGACCTTGACAAGCAAAGGCAAATAAATTAAGTTTTTCCTACAGGTAACAATACATTATGTGCATTGAATCACAAGGTATGTACAGGTACCGGCAAATTTGTTGAAAATCGGTCGACGGAGAGGGAAAGTTCCCGCATGTGCACTTGCGCATGACCAATAGCGCGCGCGAATCTCTCGAACGCTTGCGCGCGCTATTGGTCCGAGGTATGCCTCTGACCAATGGCGTGTCTGTCAAAATTCGTGTTCTGCGCAATCCCCACCCGATATTCAAGAAGTTTGCCGGCACCTGTACTTAGTGTTAAAAAGAATAAAACAGGCCTGTAATTATGTATAATAGCCATGTTACAACGCGAATTTAAATAAAATTATTCATATGTCTAGCTCCTAAATTTATCGGGTCAGTGCAAGTGTTTTTGTAAATATTTTATGTCAATAAATTTAGGACCCCTAAACAGTATTAAATTAAGCCCTTTATTTCCAGTTGCCCCATATTGATTGCCGTCAGAGGCAAATAGAAATGATGGACTTTGTTGGGTTTCATATTTATATCACGAATAAAGTAGGTGGACTGTTATTTATTTATTTCCTTCTACCTACATATTCCTTAATATCCTCTCACCCCTCGCCATTGCGTCTACGCAAATGGGACGCACTCTGCGTTAGAAGCCGGTCCACGCCGGTCGCATTCTACGCTGGTCACCGCGCCGCCCTGGTCTACGCCAGGTGGCAGTCACTTCTAGTCTACGCTAGAACTCCCTCTCCATCGCGTCACCGCAAATGTGACGCCTCTTCTACTGCGAGTCGCCGGTCGAGTTGGTCGCATCCAGACCTGAACCTCGCCATAAAAAAGCGACTCCATTCGCTAATCCCTATGTGAATACGCCGACGGGAATGTGTCTCTAGTGCTCGTGTAAGAACAATGGACATTAAGAAAAACTGTGAGAAGAACGGAAAGTGAAAGTGCGCGGCCGCCACGTGCATCAGCAGAAAGTGTGTAAGCTGAAGAAGATTACGAGGTGAGCTCCTATTGTCCTTCCCATTGTCCCCTCACATATTTCTTATCGCTCATTGTCTTTTTTCTCTCCCCGCAAACAAATACAGTCCACTTAAAATCATCAAAAAACCACGCCTAAGGTTTACCGCCATACAATATATTTTCCCGCACCCTTATGGTTTGTTCGTATTAGGCGCCATACACACCATAATTTGGTCACTTCGAGCCAAGGATCCATAATTTGGTCAATTCAATTCGGATTTTTATCCATTTTACTTCCATAACCGCAAGTTAGGTATAACTTTCCGCCATATTGTGCTGCGTAAATTGAAATAGTTTGTCACTTATTTTTTATTTATCCCCGCATAGGCAGCTATTTCGTTTTTATTCCCGCACCGCATTACGTAGTACATATCGTTAGTTGTATCTATCTTAATATTTATCCCGCATTTGTAATATTTCGTAATATTCCGATCGCATATTTCGTCATATATCCGCCATTACGATTGCACAGGTACGAAGACGCATTCCTTTAGTCGCACGCATTTAAATCATTCTACCGCACTATTTAATGACAATTTTTACTTTTAACCGCCCCGCTATACGTTGCTCATTCTCGCTATTTTAACCCGTTCCGTAATATAGATAAGATTCAGATTCGGATCAATCTTTTTGTCGTATAAAATACTTTTGTTTTATATGATTACGTTCCTTGACTAAGTAAAATATATGTTATAATTGCATAACACTTTAATTAAACGCTAAAAATAATATTTGTAATTAATCACAATGGTTAAAACTACACGAAGAGAGGGTGAAGGAATCGCAGGAGAAAGTTTAGATATTAATAAAAGTCAGTTAGCTATTTGTACAGCTAAACGCGATGTTATTTATAGACGTGTGGAAAACATTTTCGAAAATGCTAAAAAAGCAGAAATCGATTCCCAGCATTTTAGAATGTTTTCTTCTAGCGCTGTTAACATAGATACTTTGCGTACTGATTATCAAAGTATTTTGGATACCTACAATACGTTACGTTTACAACTGTATCCTGATTCTGAAGTCGATTATGATTCTTGGATATCATTTGAAGATATGTATTGCTATATAAAACAGGTTTTAGTTGATAATGATATGCATTCTTCACCGCAACAAACCCCTACGAAATCTAAGCCGCACCTTCCACCTATTGAACTTAGATCATTCGATGGAGATGCTAGGAACTGGCCTATATTTTATCACCAGTTTAAAAGTATGATCCATGATAACGCTTCGCTAACTGATAATGACCGCGTATTTTACTTAGTCGGGAAACTTACCGGACCGGCTTCATGCGTTTGCGCAGGGTTGGCACCCACCGCAGAAAATTATAATATTATATGGGACACCTTAGTGCAAAAGTATGACGATCCTCGTTCGCTCGCATCCGCATATCTTAACCAGTTGTTACATTTTAAACCGCTTTCTAGTTCAACCACAACCGGACCAGATTCATTTATTAATAATTTTGACTCCTCTATAGAAGCTCTTAAACAACTCAAACTTAGTGATTTAAATGATTTTATTTTCTTACATTTGGCGCTTCAGAAGTTAGACGCAGAAACAATTAAATTATTTGAAATTGCACATCGCAAAGATAAAATACCTACTTATCAAAATTTAATTGAATTTGTTAAGGAGCAAAGTAAAGTTTTATCTCGTTCTTCTAATACGAGTAACAAACCGGTTGTTGGTAATTCACAACGCATTGAACACAACCCTAAACCGTTGACTAAATCTTTCGTTAATACAGATTTAGGGTCGCACATAAAGACGAATTATAAGTGCGCTTTGTGTAATAATAAAAAACACAAACATTTATATTCGTGTCCTTCCTTTATGAAATTGACTCCGCATGAAAGATATAATTTTATTAATATTAATTCTTTTTGTAACAACTGCTTAAGTGTGAAGCACAAAACATTTTCTTGCGCTTCAAAACATAATTGTTCGCATTGTTCTTTACGACACCACTCATTATTGCACTTCAATACAACCGCTAAATCTAATTGTAATATTGGTGCAGTGGTGTCCGAAGACCCCGCTAAAAATATTCGTACACGCTGCGCAGGCGCTGCGCTCGGCAGCCCTAGCGCAGAGTCAATCATGCATAACGCATTGTCGCCCGCTCACAATGCAACAGGTAGTTGTTTATCGCATCGCGTTCTTAATGAGAATAATACTTCGGTTTGTACAGTTTCGTACGATCGAGTTAATCGGTTTCAAACGACTACATTGTTAGGAACCGCGAAAATTAAAGTTGTTGATTGTTTTAACCGCACTCACTACTTGAGATGCCTAGTGGATCCAGGTTCTCAAAGTGATTATATTACCGCCACTTGTTGCAAGCGACTTTCGCTTTCTATAAATAAACAAACCCGCTTTTCGGAAGTTCAGGGCATAGGAGGGACGTCTCAAAAAATTATAGGGACGACCTCATTAAAATTCACATCTCGGTTTGATGATGGATGCGAATATTCTGTACAGCCTATGATAGTCGAACAGATTACGTCACAGTTACCTGACTCGCGTGTCGATGCCGCGGCTATCAGTATTATTCGCAATCTGCCTCTCGCTGATGACGACTTCTCACAACCCGGTCCTATAGATATGCTTTTGGGTGTGAAGTTGTATTGTGAAATTTTACTTTTTGATAAAATTAAATCCGCTGATTTTAATATGCCCTCTGCTTTTGAAACAACTTTAGGTTACCTAATTATGGGTGACGCTCCTATAGTTTCACCGCCGCCCGCGCACACGCTTTGTGCCTTTACTCAGGATTCGCTGCACCAGACTGTCGAAAGGTTTTGGGCCGCCGAGGAATTGCCTTCGCGCACATTTTTGAGTCCTGACGACCAAGAGTGTGAAAATATTTATACTTCTACAACTGTTCGTAATTCGGATGGCATTTACTCTGTCGATCTTCCGTTTAAAGACGATCCTAATGAATTAGGCAATTCTTATATCACCGCTAAGAAGCGTTTTTTATATCTTAAAAATAAATTCGCTAAGAATCCTGATTTAAAAATTAAATATAATAATATTATTCTAGATTACCTAGACAAAGGTATTCTTTTCTGCACCGCACCTGAGGAGCGCAACTCCCCAGGATTTTATTAAACCGCACCACCCTGTAGTTCGCGACACTGTAGATTTTGCACACTGGTCGCAATCTACAGGCTGATTCACATTGTTTTAAATTTTCGCATTTTTTGTATTGCATTTTTATGCCGACATTAAATAAATGTATTTATGTATTTATATAAAAGCTCCGCACCTCAAATATCAACGAATATTGTATCGTTTTTCAAATAATGCACCGCTAAAAGTATTTTAGTTTTCTCGGGTAACTTTCGGGCTTAGATCTTCGCCATTCTTAGCGCTCGGCGCGCTACGCCAGCTAGCCAGTGACGAACAACACCAGTGGCCTCAGGCAGCCACCGTGATAGAAAGAGATGTATATGTGAATTACCTCGCCTCTTCTGTTTCTTCTCTCGAGGAAGCAGTCAAGACAGCACATAAGTTGATTCATCTCTTCAAAACGAGTGGGTTTGATTTGATCAAATGGACGTCTAATTCACTCGAACTTCTAAATAATATACCAGAATCGCACCGTCATTCTGAATCTATTTCCTTTGACGATGGAAATACATTTAAGATTTTAGGTTTGCGCTGGTTATCTTCGCAAGATACATTCGTTTTTGATATTTCGAGTCCATCCCCAGTTTGTACGAAACGCGCTATTTTGTCGGCAACCGCCCGTCTGTACGATGTCTTAGGACTCGTAGGACCCGTTATTCTTTACGCTAAATTAATAATAAAAGAACTTTGGCTTCTTCAACTTGATTGGGACGATGTGCCCCCATTCCGCTTTATAAACCTGTGGCAGCAATATTTAACTGAATTGCCGTTAATAGCCCGCCTTAAATTCCCGCGTCATATGGGTATAGAAACCGGTTCTAAAGTTTCTTTAGTTGCATTTTCGGATGCAAGTGAATCCGCATACGGCTGTGTGATATATTTACACGTCGTGAATGGCAATCAGCCACCCGTTATTACACTCGTGTGTTCTAAATCACGAGTCGCATCCGCTAAACCCAAAATTACTCTCGCTCGCTTAGAACTTAATGGGATTCTTTTACTTTCACGACTTTTAAAAGAAGTCTTTGACACATTGTCTTCAAGACATAATATTGAAAATATTTATGCATTTTCGGACTCGGAAGTTGCTCTGTGTTGGTCAATCGCTTCACCTCATAGGTTTGATACTTATGTCGCAAACCGCATTTCGCAAATTCAAGCAAATCTTTCACCTGATAATTTGTATCACGTTGCCGGCTGTGATAACCCCGCCGACTGTGTGTCCCGCGGACTTACACCTTCGCAACTTGTAAATTTGGAACTATGGTTTAGAGGTCCGTATTGGCTTTCTCTGCCCATAGAAAATTGGCCTATACAAAAATTCGAACCGAAACGCTCACCGCTACCGGAAGAAAAAACAGTTTCTCATGTGACTACTGCAGTCAACAATGATAACCCGCTTTTATCACTCGCTGAACGATGTTCTACATGGAACAAACTTCTTAGAGTCACTGTTTATGTTCTTAGATTTATGAAAAAATTATCCCGGAATAATGTTATAAGCGCTGACGATTTAAATACAGCCGAAATATATATTATTCGCGCTGTTCAAGTTCATTATTTCTCTGAAGAAATTAAAAACTTATCTAACAATAAATCGTGTTCGCCTTTGTTACGAAAATTATTCCCGTTTTTATCCGATGGTCTTTTACGCGTTGGAGGTCGCTTATCGAACTCAACGTTAGATTATTCCTCTAAACACCCGATTTTATTGCCTAGACAGGGACGCATTGTAGAACTCTTAATCGATTTTTATCATCGCGAAAATCTTCATGCTGGACCACAGTTGTTAATTGCTTTAATAAAATCCAAATATTGGATTATTTCCGCTAGACGTATTGTTCGGCAGCGTATACATAAATGTAATATTTGTTTTCGTTTGAATCCCAAACCGACATTTCCGCCAATGGCAGATTTGCCTAAGTGCAGACTAGAGCAGTGCAAGGCGTTCCTGCACACGGGAGTAGACTACGCAGGGCCGCTTTATATCACTCCTTATCGCAAACGCGGCGTTCGTAGTGTGAAAGCCTACTTATGTCTTTTTATTTGTCTGGTGACAAAAGCAGTTCATATTGAACTTGTCTCTAATTTAACATCCGCTTCTTTTATTGACGCGTTCAAACGTTTCATATCGCGCCGAGGTCCTTGTAGGTTTCTATATAGCGACAACGGCACGAATTTTGTCGCATCTAAAGCGTATTTTGATGAACTTCACGAGTTCTTATTATCAGAAGATTATTACCGCAGTTTTAGTGATGAACTCGCGAAGAACCGCATTACGTGGCGAATGAATCCCCCAACCGCGAGCCACTTTGGTGGCATATGGGAAGCGAATATAAAAAGCGCTAAATCGCTATTGTTTAGAGTTATCGGAAACCAAATCCTCACGTTCGAGGAAATGGCTACTGTATTGGCTCAAATCGAGGCAATGCTTAATAGCCGTCCTCTCTACGCGTTGAGCTCTGATCCATCGGAGCCGCTAGCGCTCACACCTTCGCATTTCTTATCTACCGCGCCGCTGGAGTTCCTTCCCGCGGCTGATTTAACTAATGAAAATAAAAATTTGATATCTCGTTTCTCATTAATGGATTCACTTGTGCAATCGTATTGGAAGCGCTTTAGATCGGAGTATTTGCATAATTTGCAATTGCGCGAAAAGTGGAATACCCCGTCAAACCCAGTTACTGTTGGTACTGTGGTTTTATTAATTGTAGATAATGCTCCACCCTTACAGTGGCCTTTAGGCATAATTACTTGTGTCTATCCTGGTAAGGATGGAGTAACTCGCGTTGCGAATGTAAGAACGAAAGCTGGCACCTATGTATAAGCGCCCAGTTGTGCGGCTTTGCCCGCTTCCGACTCAGTAGAGTCACTTTAGTGTTATTTTTCCTCTATTAATTTTATTTCTGTCTTATAGACTCGCTAGGTTAAAAATGTTAGATTTTATCTTTAGTTTATATTCTTTATTTACCCGCTATATAATACTGTCCCGCTTCTCTCTACAGTCTCTATGTAGAGATATATATTTTTTATTCTCTCTTCCCTTTGAAGGGTAACTTCAAGGCCGGGGGGATGTTGGGTTTCATATTTATATCACGAATAAAGTAGGTGGACTGTTATTTATTTATTTCCTTCTACCTACATATTCCTTAATATCCTCTCACCCCTCGCCATTGCGTCTACGCAAATGGGACGCACTCTGCGTTAGAAGCCGGTCCACGCCGGTCGCATTCTACGCTGGTCACCGCGCCGCCCTGGTCTACGCCAGGTGGCAGTCACTTCTAGTCTACGCTAGAACTCCCTCTCCATCGCGTCACCGCAAATGTGACGCCTCTTCTACTGCGAGTCGCCGGTCGAGTTGGTCGCATCCAGACCTGAACCTCGCCATAAAAAAGCGACTCCATTCGCTAATCCCTATGTGAATACGCCGACGGGAATGTGTCTCTAGTGCTCGTGTAAGAACAATGGACATTAAGAAAAACTGTGAGAAGAACGGAAAGTGAAAGTGCGCGGCCGCCACGTGCATCAGCAGAAAGTGTGTAAGCTGAAGAAGATTACGAGGTGAGCTCCTATTGTCCTTCCCATTGTCCCCTCACATATTTCTTATCGCTCATTGTCTTTTTTCTCTCCCCGCAAACAAATACAGTCCACTTAAAATCATCAAAAAACCACGCCTAAGGTTTACCGCCATACAATATATTTTCCCGCACCCTTATGGTTTGTTCGTATTAGGCGCCATACACACCAGACTTATTGCCCCCACTTCAACTATAAGTAAGAAAGAAATGTATTCGGGATGAAGATAACAAATATCTGTTAACAATTCCAATTTATCATTTATTAATTTTAAAAGACTAACTTATATGTTATTTAATACCATTTTGCACATTAAGTATTATGTATGACTCAAATATTATTTATTGTAATATTTTCTGTTAATTTAAAAAACTCACCAACAAAAACATGCTCTCGAGTGTACTTGCTGTCGTAATGGCACGCAAGCACCAAGTATCTGTCTGCATTCGGATTCAGCTTAGCAATAATGTTTCTGAAGTTCAACGTCCCAAATACTGGCGTAGTGTCAGGGAACACATTCTCTGTTACGTCCCATCCTAGATCCCTCATCTGATTGACGATATAGTTACCAACTTTCTCATGGTTGGGCGTACCAACCACTCTTGGAATAAGAATTTCATTTAAAACTGCCTTGAAGTGATCTATGTCTGATAACTTTGCTATATCTTTTAGATTTTGGTCTGTGAAATCTTGTGGTTGATGGAAATTCTGTAAAAAATAAATTTATTCAAAAAAGGAATCTTAAAAAATTTGCCAGTGTAATTCTTAAATTGGAATTCCATTATGACATTGTTATTTCAAATATTATTTTATGCATGAAAACAATTGAAAGTAAATAGGTAACAAGAAATAATAACATGCTAAGACATGTAAAGGCAAGCCATCGAAAATTGGCTGAATTAAACAAAGTTTTAATGTAGGTAATGTGTACAAAAACTTTATAATTTAAATATGTCCCCTAAGTATTAAATAAATAGGAGCAATAAAAAGATCAAAAATGTAAAGTATTATCAAACTATTTGCCTCTTATCTAAAGTTCCTTTGATGAATGAGATAAGACATGGTAAAATAAAATTTGCCAAACAGAATATTGGACTAAGGTAAAGATCAAGTTTATTATTATAATGCAAAAATTAACATAATTGATACTTTTAAGTCACCATACAGCATCGCAGAAGTTATCTTAACTTAGATTACAAGAAACAAGTTCACTTTTCAAGGATTACACGAGAGGCGAGAGGTCAAGTTACTGTAAACTTACTTTCTATTGGTATTATTGAGTAACGGCCTTCCTTTCCAGCCAGACACAAGGAAATAACTTTTAAACTTTTAAAAATCGACTCACCTTTTCTTGGTAAAATTTGAGGGCTCCATCAGAGTTCACGAACGCGAAACTTAGCGCGAGAACTGCAAAATACGTGATCATTTTGGCGATATCGGCGAGAGCACTTTTAGCACTAACTGCCGGACGTGTTTAGGCCGGCGTTTTAAGCCAGTTCCGTCGCAGGTCGTCTGGGAAACACGTCGCGTCGACAGAATTGTGCTAGGTATTTCACTCGCTCCCAAACCAAACAGCTGCCCATTCCATTCAACTCAACCTGAACCCCCTCTCGCTTCACCCCCGTTTACTCAAGTTACCCCGCCTCATTTGACGTTTCGTATCAATGCTGCCAGCAAAAAGTATATTTACCCTTGAGGAAAACTTTATAAATGTGTTAGTTAAAACTTTGTTAGGGGTCCACCTGTGTGTAATTAAGTTTTCCTTAATATTTTAGGCTTTTTGTTTAATAGTAGGACTAGATACTTACCTTTTACATTATTGCTAAAATGATTTTTACAAATTTTATATAAACAACATTTGGAGCTAATAAGATACAGGCTATCATTAGTGTTTTAACTGCCTGCCTGTCAATAAATTAATAAATAAACATTCCAAATCCGGTAGCTGATTCTTCTTAACCTTTTCCACGCCACGCTTTTTTCCGAAAATGGTGCCCCTCACGCCACGACCGTTTTGAGACGCATTTATAGTAGTGCGGTGACACTATGTTATCGAGGTTGATTAAAAATGGTTATATTGTAATGATTTTAAACTAATGTTTGAATTAAAATCACCCTATTGTTCAAATATAGAAAGAATAAAACAATTTTGAAATAATTCAAGAGGATATTTTTTTATATAAAGCGCAAAAATATATCTTAGAGGAATTCCCTTTCGCATCACTATTTGTCTGATATATAAGACTTTGGCGTACCAGATGAAGCGCAGCAGAAGGTATACAGGCTTTATCTAGTTTTTGTGATGTGACTACTTCCGGTTTGGGTATCATAATATCGATAAGTTTGTAAATAAATGTTATTCATAACGATAATTGCTATACTGCTACCCCATTCTCGCACCGCCCCTCGCCCGCACCCTTTAAATAGTCATTCCAAAATAAAAAGTTGTTAGGGCAGGTTGTCAGTGGTGTAGCAATGGCCGGGAGGGGGGGGGGGGCGGTCCATTACACCAAATGACTCGTCCATAATAATAATATTGAAAATATTGATAATAATATTGAATGCCATTATAAAAATATTACATATTTCAAGTGAATTTAAATTTAAATGACAATGTTAATCAATTATTTATTAAAAACTACTAACTTAGCTTATAACTGACATTTTTACTTAACGTAATTATTATTAACAAAATATGGATACCAATGGGAGATTTCCTGACAGGCCATTTAAAAAAAAAGTTTTCAAAAGCTTTACTAGATGGCGTTGAACGAAGTATGTATAAGTCTAGTATTTGTCTATGATCAATTTTTACCTCTGGCACAGATAATATAATACTCTGGTTTTTTTAACTAGGAGCCATAATATTTACTCATTCTTCTTCTTCTTCATAATTAATAGCTTGCTTTGTGTTTTTTATTAACAATTCCGCCAATAAGTATTTTTTTCGGAAATGAAAATGACATCTGACATAAACAAAACGTTTCGTTTTATCAAAAACAGTCATTGGAAAAAGTCCAAAAAAAAAAACAAAAAAAAAAATAAAAAAAAAATTAATCTAGCTTGCTTTGTGTTTTTTATTAACAATTCCGCCAATAAGTATTTTTTTTGGAAATGAAAATGACATCTGACATAAACAAAACGTTTCGTTTTATCAAAAACAGTCATTGGAAAAAGTCCAAAAAAAAAAAAAAAAAAAAAAAAAAAAAAAAAAAAAAAAAAAAAAAAAAAAAACATAATTAATAGCTTGCTTTGTGTTTTTTATTAACAATGCCGCCAATAAGTATTTTTTTCCGAAATTAAAGTGACATCTGACATAAACAAAACGTTTTATCAAAAACAGTCATTGGGAAAAGTCCAAAAAAAAAAAAACAGTCATGTCAAAGTAAACTTTATAACGTTTCGTTTCGTTCCTTGTGATTGCATAGGTGGAACGGCGCCATCTATTGAGAACTAACAAAACGGGCAAAATCGCCCATTTTATTGTCCGAAATTAACGATTTTTTTATTTTTTTATTTTAAAGGTAATTAATAATATTATGTTTCATGAAAATTCTTTTTACACAGCAACAACTATGGGATTGTTGTTTCATTAGACAACATTATTACATAATTATATTGCAGTTACGATACGAATAACACAACTGACACAAAATATTAATTGCAACGAATGTGTCACATTTTAAAAACATATATTCAGAATACCTTCAATTCACATCACTAAATTAATTTTTCTAGAAACATCCATCGTCTCTGACGTCACATCCTGTCTTATATATCAGACTTTGGCGTACGGTGATAATGAAAAGATTCATTACGATAGTGTTGGGAAATACAACTGTCGATAAGTGTAATATAATATAAAAAGTGAGCTGGTTTTGTACGATTTCACATGAAATATTGACCATCTTAAACTAATCTCTTAATAAGGTTATGCTTATGTATCACATTAATTGAAAATATTTACGATTTGAAGTAAATAGTTATAGTATTGGGTACGTCACTATCCGTCGCATATATCAGACTTTGGCGCTGGGCTATTACGTTAAATGTCTCTAAGATGTTGGCCAAAAAAAGGTTTGTTTTGTAAGGGTTTTTAGGGTAAAAAGACGTGAAAATATTCTGCAATTTTAACTTAATTTTATTCTGTACTCATTAAACGTTTGAAAATATTCACAAAAAAAGTATTAAACTCATTCAGGCAAGTAAAAATACAACGTTTCTTGATCCTGTTTTTTTGTCTGATATATCAGACGTTGGCGTGGTGGGCACGAAAATGGTTTGTCTGATATATCAGACATTGGCGTGGAAAGGGTTAATATTAAGTGCAAAAGTGCATCGTAAAAGAACGCCAAGCTCGACCTATATGAATAAAGCATGTTTAGATTTTGTTATTTACATTTATTATCGACATCGACATACTAATTATTAATAATATAGTCAACTGTTTTAATTAAAACACTAAATGATTAATAGTTTTAAAATAATAAATAATTCAACATCGTAAATTATTTTCGGTACCATAAAATACACAAATTACCAATTTTTTGGGAGTTTTTCCCAGCAATGCACATAACGACATCAGTAAAAAAATAAAATAGAGTAGATAGGTTGGATACATACAGAAGGGTAATAATCTTGCTATGTACTGTCGCTCTATTGTTGTTAATTTATTATTATATAAAAAATATACATAATTTTCATCAAATTAACATTCAAATTGATTAGGTACATATTGTTAATTGCCTTTAAATTTAATTGATTTTTATTGTGATATCATGTTAGGTACCGAGTTTAGTGAATTTTGTTTGAGGACTAATTTGGCTTTACAAAAACAGTTCCACTTCAGTAATAATTAACTGGTCCACAAAGACCTGTTTTTAGAATGAGCTTCAATCAACCACATTATTTCTTAATTATCTGCTCACAAATAACTTGTTAGTAAAACTTATGATCTATAATTCAGTTTCAAAAGCTCATCAAAATATCAGAAGTTCAATAAGAAATCTTAATAAGCACACGATGACGATGATGACACATTAAGAATCAAGGAATATTGTTGCCTATCTACCTACTTATTCTATGACGACTTTGGAATGACGTCACTGTTCGTCTGACGTAAAAACCGTCAAGTGCGAGTAGGGTTTCAAGTTTTCTAATAAAAATAAAATAACAAAACTATTCTAAGCTTTATTTCAAAGATCTAAAGTACATTATTGTTTGAATGTTAATAAGTCCAGTTACATTTCCAAGCGTATACACGAGTAGGCAGTATTTCAGCGTGGGTGAAATTGAAATGATTAGGTACTCCCTTTTCAGCGTTGCGTAAAATTACGTTAGACAAGTCTCCTGTGAAACGACGCTATTTTTGCGATAAGTCACATAAAACATCTCCAGGGTTTCTTCGCATTACCATAAATAATAATTTATTATTATGCAAGGCTGAAGTGAATTTGTGGTAGGTAGAAGAGAATTATTCGCATCATTTCCAGCAAATGAAATGTTTATTTTTATTCATCTTTCTTTTAAAAATGATGACATAGCTTTAACAGAACTAAATTATATTAAATACCCTTGTGATTTATTTAAAGGAGTCCAATCCTGAATATCTCTAAAATCGAATTTGATATTTTTTTGAAGGCGATTCATCGTATAGACTCTTTCTATTCTATTACGTTGTGGGGCTGTGCACTGAACAAGTAATAACTACGGGTTGATGTCAATGTGTATTCAATATTATTTCCATGTTCGTAGTAGAATGATTATCTACGATATCTTAGTCAAACATGACTAATCGTCAGTTGCCTTATCACATACCATCTCAGGCGAGTCTCAGGAGTGTGTGATAGTGGTCAAATATGTAGCACCAAGTGCATGAAAATATATTTCTAAATGGCGTTTAAAATAGGTACATACTTACAAACCTACTTATCAATTTAATTTTACGTACCATCAGCAACAAATTGAGATGTTGTAGGTTTATTATTGAAATTCCCTCAACCTTTTTCAGCTTATTGTCAAGCACCCCTGAGAATGTCGTCCGTTTGGGGTTGCCCCGGCTACCCCGAGCGGAGGTATCCACACAGGATTTATCCACTAAAGAGCAGGGTTGATGCTTCTAACAGCCATTTCAAGCCCAGAAGATAGGTACCTAAAATACTTAAGAGGGTTAACGATAAATGCGTCGCGTCGAGTTTTCGAATTTCGGGTTTCGCGCATGCGCGCCAGGTCAAGATAAGCAATGTCTTGCTGTAGTCAAAGTAATCACTTTGATCCTTTTGTTTTAATTTTAAATATTGTTTATTTTTAACTATTTATATTAGTCAATATTTCAAATAATATACTAAATAGTGTGTAGTTTTTATATTATATCCTTACTTCTCCTTACATAATCATAACAAAAATAAGTAAGTGTGTGTTGTTATATAATGGGTAAAATATTTATCAATGTAGTAAACATTGACAATATCTTACTGTTTACATGAAGTACCTAGATTTTTTAAGAGTAGCCAATTAATACTAATAAAGTAATCCTTCCCAAATGTGTGTGTAAATACTTACTTACCTAATGAAAATTGTTGACATGTAAGTCTTTTAAATATGACCATTCGATAAGTAATTTAGAAATAAAATACCGATTTCAGAATACCATTTTTATAACAATCTGATTTAGACCTATAGACCGTTTAAAGTCAAATGTTAACATCCCATTTGAATTTGAATTCTTCATTTCTTCGTTTCCTTTTCTTATTTTTAAATACAGTAGAATCCGTTTATTATGACTCCGCCTATATTGACCAACCCACGGGACCAATCGGTTATTATGACGTAATTACACTAAGAAGTTTGGTTTTCATATAAAATCTTTGTTAAAATGTCGGATATAATGACTTCGCTTACAGTGACATGTCGCTTATTATGACCTATTTTTAATAAATTGTTCGGTTTTAATGACCGACATGATTCGTATTGTTCGTTGATTCCCGACGACGTTTGGCACGCGGCTCGTTTTTGTTTTAAATCCAAGTGAGTAGTTGACACTTGAAGGTCATGCATTGTTTTTAGTGATATCCTGTGAAAAAAATGTCATCTCAACGCTGTAAAACATTTACAATTGAGGGGGAAAACCGGCCAAGTGCGAGTCGGACTCGCCCATGAAGGGTTCCGTAGCAGCAAGTATCATCATAATATAAAAGTTCTTATAGTTCTTTGTAAGTTTGATCGACGATTTATATTTGAGTTGATTGAATGAGAGGAAAATTGCGGTTTACGATTTATGACGTTTTAAAAAAAAAAACTAATTACTTGATCTCGTTCAAACCAATTTTCAATGGAAGTTTGCATGGTAATGTACATCATATATTTTTTTTAGATTTATCGTTCTCTTATTTTAGAAGTAACAGGGGGGGGACCAACATTTTACCACTTTGGAAGTGTCTCTCGCGCAAACTATTCAGTTTAGAAAAAAATGATATAAGAAACCTTATTATCATTTTTAAAGACCTATAGATACCCCACACGTAAGGGTTGGATAAAAAAATTGTTGAGTTTCAGTTCTAGGTATGGAGAGCCCCCAAAATTTATTATTATTTTTCTATTTTTGTATGAAAATCTTAATGCGGTTCACAGAATACATCTACTTACTAATTTTCAACAGTATAGCTCTTATAGTTTCGGTAAAAACTGGCTGTGACATACGGACGGACAGACAGACAGACAGACAGACATGACGAATCCATAAGGGTTCCGTTTTTTGCCATTTGGCTACGGAACCCTAAAAATGGAGAATCATACTCATACAACCGCATCAAGGAATCGTTCAATTGAATGAACCCTTTTGGTTTTAAAACATTTAAATTGAACGATTCGAAAACCGCATTAATTCTTAAAATATGTAGTTTTAAAATCATGAGAAACAAAAAAATAAACTTTTTTTTTACAAAACGCTTTGTATGACGTCCACATATAACGCGTTTGTCAATTCCCATCGATGTCATTATAAACGGATTCCACTGTAGTTTAGCTTTATTTCCCACTAGCAGTTGCCCTCGCGGTTTCACCCGCGCGTAATTTCCTTTTTTAACTCACCCCCCTCTTCCCCCTCCTATCCCCCTACCCCTCCTATTCCCCTACCCCCTCATATCCCCCTTTCCCATCATATCCCCCTTCCCCCTCCTATCCCCCTTTCCCATCATATCCCCCTTCCCCCTCCTATCCCCCTTCCCCCTACTATCCCCCTTCCCCATCCCATCCACCTTCCCCCTCCTATCCCCTTCCCCCTCCTATCCCCCTTCCCCCTCCTATCCCCCTTTCCCCTCCTATCCCCTAACCCCTCATATCCCCCTACCCCATCATATCCCCCTTCCCCCTCCTATCCCCTTACCCCCTCATATCCCCCTACCCCATCATATCACCCTTCCCCCTCCTGTCCCCCCTGCCCCTACTATCCCCCTTCCCCCTCCTATCGCCCCTCCCCCTCCTATTCCCCTACACCCTCATATCCCCCTTTCCCATCATATCCCCCTTCCCCCTCCTATCCCCCTTCCCCCTACTATCACCCTTCTCCATCCCATCCACCTTCCCTCTCCTATCCCCCTTTCCAATCATATCCCCCTTCCCACTCCTATCCCCTTCCCGCTCATATCCCCCTTCCCCCTCCTATCCCCCTTCCCCCTACTATCCCCCTTCCCCATCCCATCCAACTTCCCCCTCCTATCCCCCTTCCCCGTCCTATCCCCCTTCCCAATCCTATCCCCCTTCCCCCATTAAAGTATCCTATGTCAGTCTGGGGTCTAAGCTACCCCTCCACTTATTTTCAGCCAAATCGGTTCATCCGTTCTTGAGTTATAAATAGTGTAACTAACCCCACTTTCTTTTATATAATAAGATATATAATATATTATATAGATATAGATATTACATTTTTTATCCAATTAATGTAGTGTATATAATATTAACATAAATTCATAACCATAGTCTTATAAAATATTTACTCAACATAGTACTAAGAAGTGTCGGTTGCGCTTTATACTGTACCACGCTACGCAAATCAGCGATGTTTGCGGCACAGCCGTTTCTGGGCACGAGCGACATGCGTCCTGCCTCTGAAGAGCCCGGCGGCTGACTAATTTGAAATGTTTTGCGCGGAGTGTTTTATAGCAGTTTAAAAAAATGTCTATAAAATAAATTGTGCATCATTATATAGGTTTTATGTATTCAAACTTAAGATAATATGTTCTTCTTTTAAGTTAGACTAAAAACTTTTTGTAAATTAAAGAAATTAATGGTAAATTTTGCATGTTTACAACAGTGATTTCTTTGTAATTTCGCTGTAAATGGATTTGAATTTCGTATGAAAATAATCTCAAATTTAACTCATACCCCATCTAACTATTTGCGTAATGATATGTAGACTTGCATAATAAAGTAAAATGTCCTATTTTTACAATGGTATTAAAACAATTGAGCTTTGAAATCGATGTTAAAAGTGAAGTTTATAAAACACTGCTCGGGTAAATTGTCAGTATTCACAAATACTCCATAGAAAGAAAAGTGGTATGGGCTACGATTTTAGACAAAGATACTGTTTATAATAATTTGTGAGTCGCATGTTTCTTAGATCACGTTTTCATAGAAAATATCTCGTTGAAAACTGCCTATTTTGAGTCAAAACGGCAATCGAATCGTTTAACAGTCTTAATATTTCATATATTGCATGCATGCATTCAAGTTCTCACATAAGATGACATTTTTATTGTTTGTTTTGCTTTTAGTTTCACACAGGCTTTTTTATCTAACATTCATTTCATTACATAACCCTAGTCTCCTAGACTCCCGGATGAGTCGTCCGGGACGACGGAAAGAATGTTAAGTTAAAGGTTATGAATGATTAAATAAAAAAAAAATCAAGTGAGCTCAACATTTAGTATCTAAAATTATAACAACATTTCAATATTTATCTTTGATCACAAAATTTTCTTTCAAATACTGACGCAGTTTTTCGTCGTAAATAACACTCCGCCTCAGCTTATACTGAGTAATATGCAACTGCATCTCACCACCTATTCGTACACGTATACCTTTCTTCGGGTAAACTCGACTTGTGAACGCAACTTCTCCGTCACCAACGAACACTTCTATCGAACTCGCATCGACGAAGATGCGCCAGTATAAGGGGCCAACGGGACCCCAATCTGCTCTTCTTATCCCATCTATCCCTCCCCGGTCCACTGATATACAACCGCGATCTGCTATATAGCTAATGTGATACTGTCGCTCTCCGTTCCACTCGAACGAAATGGACACGTCGTACAGAGAATTGCTAGCGTTCACGATCAGCTCAAAAGACCTAGTACCAGCGTGGAATGCCTCGCCAGGACTGTACCACGCGTTCTCCAGCAGTTCAGACCGCAGATCCGCCATCTCTCGCACAGGAACCGAGAGCACCCGTCCTTGAGGACTCATCCTCAACTCTCTTATTATTGTCAGCATGCTAGCCCATCCATCACGTGACTCGACGCACTCACTCTCCCACATGCCGAGCCAGCCAATCAGAAGCCTCCGTCCGTCCATAGACTGCATTGTTTGCGCAGCGTAAAAGTCGTGTCCAAAATCCAATTCCATAAAAGTCGCCAGGGACACTTCAAGATTCTCAAAACGTAACGTCTGGTAATTGAAATTACCCACCACGTAGCCCGTTTGGTATAAATTCCTGAATCTGTAGCTATCTCCTTGAATGCCTTGGATCGAAAGAATCAGCACGTGTTGTCCATCCAACTCGAAAAAATCAGGATTTTCCCACAAGAATCCCATGTCTCCGTACGACTGCGATATGGTCCCGTTGTATTTCCAGTGAAACATGTCCGTCGAGGTATACAATACCAGCTGGCCATGTCTCTCCTCGACAGGCCCAGTGCGGGATCTGCTGCCCAACACCATGTACCATTTGCCTCGAAACCGCCACACTTTTGGATTTCGTATATCGGACACATTAGATGGTGTTTCACGTATGATCGGATTGTACAAATATTTCTGAAAGATGATACCGTCGGCACTAATCGCTATATTTTGGGTCTGAATAGTCTTATTGTTGGTAACAACGTTGCCCGTGTAGAAAATGGTCAGGTAATTGTTATGTATGACAGTCGATCCGGCCAGACAACCGTGTTTATCGTAGAAGTCCTTAGGGATCACGGCCGGTGGGTAGTGGATCCAGTCGACGAGATTGTCACTGAGTGCCTGGCCCCAGTGCATGGCGCCCCAGGCCCCGTTGTAGGGATGGTACTGGTAGAAGACGTGGTAGCGGTGCTTGAAGTAGGTGAATCCGGCAGGGCTGTTCAGCCAACCCACAGGCGCCGACACATGGTACAAAGGCCGATACTTTTTCTTCAACACATATCTCTTCTGTTGAACAAATGCTTCGACGTGATCGAGGTCTTGAGCGTACTCTGCGGCCGCCACGCACAGTAAAAAAAACAAAACCAGCACCTGCATCTGGTAGGGAGATTGTCTACAGACTGATTTCTTATTCGTGATCTAATGATCTAATCGTTATACTCTCAGATACGTATAACAAAGACTGTTTGTAAACATACCGACCCATTTCTAAGGGACAATCTAGATCCGCTATAGTAAAGAATTGTAAATGAATGATCAAATTCCTTTCGTGAAATGTGTACGGAAAGATGAAGTAATTTTTATGTCATTCTGTAAATTGGAAACCAAACAAACAGTGCCAACTAGGGAATGCAAATCTCGCGAGATTAGGGCTCAAGCGAGATCTCGCGAGATTATGAATATCAGTGCTGCGAGATCTCGCTAAAATCGAGATCTCGCGAGATTGGCAGTTTTGCGTGTTTTTTTGCAAATAATCACAATATTTGATTACATTTGGATAAAATTATAATAAAAATCATAAGTATTATAAGATAAACATTTATTTCCACGAAATAAAACAACTTAATACGGATAAAAACTAGCGAAAAATTCTAGATTTTAAATCAGTGATCACGACTATTGAAAAGTGGTCGAAACGTCGGGTTTTAAATTAAAAATGTAGAATATATCGCGCTTTTTTATCCGTTTTAAGTTGTTTTATTTAATGAGTAGTAACCGCGTAAACATCAGAAACCAGTATTTATTTTTACGATTTTTTTCAATATATATTTTTTTAATGTTTGAACTAAGCCAGCACTTGACCACACAGTTGCCTGATGTTAAACAACTATGCGGTCTACAATAGGGGCACTTGCTCAGGAAAGGCCCGTTAATTCTGGCCCTAAAAAGCCCCAAGTTATAATGGATAGGTAGGAAAGACTGACCCAGGCAGAGAGTTCCACTCCCGCGCAGTCCGTGTCAAAAACGACGAAGCAAATCGCTTAGTCCGTGGTCTTGACTCTCTCTCGACTGCATACGCATGGAGTCTCTCAGTCTAGTCGTTCAGTGATGGAACGGAGCTGGCGAAATTAAGTCGTGCAGTTGAGAATAACACTCGCCAAAGTGGAGTCTGTAAAAGACAGAGAGGCAAGCAATCCTCATTCAATGATCAAGGCTCAAACATTGTTTGAGCCTCATTGTTGCACGCCCGACACGAACGATACTGAGAGACACCTCCCACAACAACTATCTCAAGCCGCCGCCTCACCCGCACCAAAAGAAACCGACAGATCGCAAGTTCGACCGTGTCAGTTCGGGCTTCGAAGAGGTTTTTGTGCTCGAGTGCAATCTCGTTAATCTCGCGAGATCTCGTCCTGTTTTCGACCGAGATTCAATCTCGCAAAAAAAGGCCGAGATCTCGCGAAAACGAGATCTCGCGAGATCGAGATTGCATTCCCTAGTGCCAACGTTCTCTTTGCGTATTTTTTTACAAAAATTTAACAAAATCGATTGGATTCTTGAGTGACATAATTCTTATTCCTAACAATAGGTATTGTATGGTTAAATAACTAATTAGTATTATCTATTTTTATTTCGTTTACAAAGTTATTCAATTTAAGTATTTTTTCTATACAGCCTTTTTAATATAAGACGATTCCATCGTAATTCATACCTAAGTAAATTTTCTTTGTCCTTAAACCTATAGATAATATACATATTACCTAAATAAAATGCATACATATAATATAATATTTATCCTATAAATGACAGTATAATGAAGCATAACATCTCGTGGTTCAATATACTGCGTAAAAATGTAAAGTCCAAAACTATGTAATATTGAAAAATAAGTGATGAAACGAAACATGCTTTGCCATTAGATATAATTTATAAATGAGTCATTTCCTATATTCGCGCCATAGGATGTCCTCTGTGCTGTTATTAAACATTTAAGTCATTCTCGCGTCCTAGAAGATTACCTTTCATATAACAATGAACTTTCAAGTGACTGGAATGAAAATAGGAGATGAATTGAAAAGTCCATAAAATAGAACAAAGATGGCGTTTATTGATTCGTAAAATACAGCGGTTAGAATATACTTTTATACATAAAAACATTTAAATACAACATTTTAATTATAATAATATAACAAATATTAAAAGTTGCCAGGATATAATTAAATATTATTATGGTAGGCCTAAAGGACAATACATAATGTAAAACCTAAATAAATATTGCATAATGCTGGGCTGCACATTTTTTTTACGACATTAGACATTTTAATTTCATCCATTACTTATACATAGATCATTAAATAATTATATTTTACAGTTTTTTTTATGGTGCATGTTTATTGCTGATGATAAAATAATGTGACCCATTGCGTAAGATCACTCATTTATTTAACGTTTAAAAACTTGGACGGAAATATAGCATTCGGATATTATTAGTGTTTACGAAAATCACAATAAAGTTATTTATTTATTTATATAAACTTTATTGCCCATAAATTGGGTACAAAAGGCGGACTTAACACTTAAAGCATTCTCTGCCAGTCAACCTTTGGGGAAAAAGGAAATGCTATTTGCTAATGCTACGTTATTCATTTGTTCATAATAATAGTAAATTTTTTTGAAATTTAGTAAAATACTATTAAGAATTATTTTCTTAATCGGTTACAGAGATTCTGTTAATAAATAGTTATTATAAACCAAAAACTATATGCAATGATTTAATGAGGATTAGGCAAAAACCTTTTACGAAATCATATTTTTCGAGCACTAAGTTGTTTAATAACTTTTGCGAATTAGGTATACTTTCAAAACTTACAATTTGAGGCACTGGTTCAAAACTTCACGTATACATATACAAAATTAAAATAGTTGTGTAAATGATGAAAAAAATATAAATAATCATATAGCTTGAGAATAATCCTGCATCGCGCAAGCAAAGTTATCATCGCTAGTAATATAAGACACACCAAAGCTGATACATTGGACTTTGGTCCTCGTGCACAGTCGATCTTGTTCGGAAGTTCTTCCACTTTAATAAAATATAAAACTTGATTTGAAAAAATACATTCCTTATATTGCACATTTCATTATATTCCAAACACATAAATAATTTTACTTAAAATCTAATACAATAATATATTATATTTGTTACACCTATTTTTAAATCCAACTGGAAACATTTTATGTCTTAATTATTATGCTGGAAGACAAAATTTAATAATAATATATATATTGTAACGATAACAATATAAAAAAGATATACCTAGGTCATATAAATTCGCTCAATCGTCTGTAGATACTAGGTACAGTTACTTACTTTTAAAGGCACAGTTTCTATCTATCTTGAGTTTAAACGGAGGGTCATAAGATGAGGATACAAACAGACATGTTCATATGGTTCATGCACACAAATGTTTGTTTCGTGTGGGGATCAACCCGCTACTTCTTGGTGTTATAACCGCGACTCAACCATAGATTTAGTATATTTTTTAGACTCAAACAACAACCAACAGAAGACGGCAAACCGCCATCATGAATGTCAAAATGAACCAATCACGGCAATCACGTTTTAGTTGGACCTTATGGCTACGTAGCGCCATCTAGCGGATCTTTCTATTCTAAAACACCCGCTTTCGAACTGATTAGTTAACTATACTCACAGAACAAGAAAATTTTCTCTCTGCCTATACTCCATAAAACGTAACATGATTAGAATGACAGCTGTCAAAGTGTTGTGGCTCTCTCGCTCGCTCTCAATAAACCTCTATCGATGTGTCTCATCTCTAAGTTTTTTTTTTTGTAGAGTGAGACACATCGATAGAGGTTTATTGAGAGCGAGCGAGAGAACCACAACACTTTGATAGCTGTCATTCTAATCATGTTACGTTTTAAGGAGTATACATATTGTGAAGACCGCGATATAATCTACCTGTGATGAGGGGTTAGTGCTTAAGATAAGGAGTTACACTGATCTCCTAAATTGGGGTTGGCTTGTCACAAATTCACAAAATGAAATAGGCTAGGTTAGAGTGGTATAGTGCCCGGCAAACATCTTGAAATCGGATGGGGATTGCGCAGAACGCGAATTTTGAGACACGTGCGCGCTATTGGTCAGAAGCATACCTCTGACCAATAGCGCGCACGGGCGACGGAAGATTCACGCGCGCTATTGGTCATGCCACTGAGAAAGAAATCACTACGGTCATGCGCAAGTGCCGATGCGCGACCTTACCCCCACTCCGTCGACCGAGCGTTAAGAAGTTTGCCGGCATCTTAGCCCGGCAAATGACCCCACTCCATCTGATGTTAAGTGGAAGTCCAGACGCGAGGACAACTGGTCTAAGCAGGGGGTGTATCACGCGACGGTGACGAGGCTAGTGGAGCGCGAGCGCCTTGTGCAGGTCGGCCCAGAGCGCGGCGGTGCGCGCGTGCGCCAGTCCCTGCGTGCGGAACAGCTCCGGCAGCGACTCCAGCGCCGCCAGCGCGTACGCGCGCCCCACCACCCCTTCCTGCGGTAAACCACCATCAGTCAGTTAACACCTCTCATTTGGTCAGACGTAAAAATTGGTCATATCACGAGTGGAATACCGGCATCAGTCAGTTAACTCGTCTTATTTGGTCAAATAACGAGTAAAAATTGGTCACATCACGAGTATGAATCTCTTGTCAAAAATACGCATCTTGTCCTTATACTGGAAATTGCAGGATGTAGTTTTACCTAGGTTGTGTAACGTAGTGGACTTTTTAGTTAGATATAAAACATATTTTAATTTTGTTGTGCAATGACAAAGGTTGACAATTTCTACAAATCTGTCTCACAAATGGATAATATCAAATCAGATGAGACAGTCTGGCAGCACATGGAACGACGTTTGGTAAAGTGTCAATCGATGGAATATACCGCAGTGACCGCTTACCATCAAGTGGGCTGCGTTTCTGTCTGCCAACTAATTTTAAAAAAACTCGTTGTAAGCCCCCAGAGCGTCCACGGCGAGAAACACTTTCCTAATAACATATGTCTCCACCTATAGACACCTACCTCGAGCGAGCACCTCAGTGCATAGCTGTGCCTCTCCCGCAGGATCTGCGAAGCTGCCGTGTGCGGGGCGGCGGCTGCGGCGGCCGCTCTCTCCGCGTGGAAGCCCTTGGTAAGCCGTGAACACAACTCGCGGTAAGCCCCCAGAGCGTCCAGAGCGTCCAGAGCGAGCAACACTTTACTAATGACAAGTCCCCACCTAGACACCTACCTCGAGCGAGCACCTCAGTGCATACCGGTGCCTCTCCCGCAGGATCTGCGAAGCTGCCGTGTGCGGGGCGGCGGCTGCGGCGGCCGCTCTCTCCGCGTGGAGGCCCTTGGTGAGTCGCGAGCACAATTCGCGGTAAGCCCCAGAGCGTCCAGGGTAGGCAACACTTTCCTTATAAGAAGTCTCCATCTAAAGACACCTACCTCGAGCGAGCACCTCAGTGCATACCGGTGCCTCTCCCGCAGGATCTGCGAAGCTGCCGTGTGCGGGGCGGCGGCTGCGGCGGCCGCTCTCTCCGCGTGGAGGCCCTTGGTGAGTCGCGAGCACAATTCGCGGTAAGCCCCAGAGCGTCCAGGGTAGGCAACACTTTCCTTATAAGAAGTCTCCATCTAAAGACACCTACCTCGAGCGAGCACCTCAGTGCATACCGGTGCCTCTCCCGCAGGATCTGCGAAGCTGCCGTGTGCGGGGCGGCGGCTGCGGCGGCCGCTCTCTCCGCGTGGAGGCCCTTGGTGAGTCGCGAACACAACTCGCGATAAGCCCCCAGAGCGTCCAGCGCGAGTAACACTTTCCCGCCTGGACCGTCTTCCGTGAAATCCAGTTCTTCTAACGGAGACTCGCTTAGGTCTGTGACTAAGCTGAAATAAAAATAACAGTAGTAAAGGTGGGATAGTGGCCAAAGGCAATTGAATCTTGTTTCATTTAGGCGAAAACCAATGACAAACCAACTGCTTTACCTACTGGTTAAAGAGTTAAAGGGATTTTTAAATTACGCCGAACGCCTGTGAGGAAAGCTGTTATGGTGCTTAACAGCATCCTAATAAATCTACGTCTATATCAAAACAGTGCTTTGGTCTCTTTAGTATTAAAATACCATACTAATATAGATCAAAGTTATTTCTTGGCTTGGCACCCTCTTTCAAGTTTCACAATTGTTAATTCCAAAGTTATTAAACTTTAATACGTTAAGAGTAGCTCATCTTACCTCTATTTAGGTACCTACCTAATCTTTTCCTCGTACCCATTTAATAATCCATTATTCATTAATTTTCTTCCTTTGAAATCATGATTTTCAATGCAATATTTTTAAGTACTATACCTACAATAAGGATATTTTACTATATTTTTTCTCACTGCCAAGAATTGTTCTATTGAAACATATGCATATGTACGAGTATTTTGATTCCCACTATCGACTGTAACGATTGATTCTAGAACGTGTTCTGGTACAATAATTCTATTATAAACTACATTTATAAACTCGTATGTTTATTAAGTACCTACCACTTTTCTTGACTATTCTGTGTGTGTGTGTGTGTGTGTATAAAATTCTTGTGTACGAACTTTTCGAACACAGCTCGAATCGGGTTTGTAGTCACCGATCCGCATTTAACAAGCATGCATGAGGATTAACACTTTGACAGCCGATCATCGTACTTGGTACGGGTGGCTTGAGTCATGCTTTAAAATAGCCGGCTGTCAAAGAGTTAAGCCAGTACCTCAATCGATATCAATATGGTGCATCTGGCATCAGCCTAATGGGGGCTTTAGCTTTGTATTAGGAGTTAGGACATTAAATAGACACAAGTCTGAATACTCACTCCGCCGCAGCTTTCATAGACTGCTTGACGTGCGACCACCTTGGCGTATCGGCCACCGACGCGGTGGACAGAGCGTTCAAACCCGTCCCCAACTCCCGAATATCGGCCCGTTCCGCCTCGCATCTGCTTTCCACTGGAATTAAGGTAATTTGAATGTTTACTAGCTTTGGACAGTTGGTGTAATTCTTTTTTTTTTGCGGAGGCAAATGCGTTTATGCAGTGAGACTTGCGGTCATATATGGAACACAGAACTTAACCCCTGGATTGGCTTTCACGCCCAAAAGTGACGAGCTCTTTTTGGAGATTGATCAGCCCAAAGTGGACTACTGGATTCGATCTGCCGATGCCGCGTCATAGCGTCATTGCGCTTTAGTCGATGACGCGGTGTGTGAGTTACTTGATGAGTAAAAGATTGGTTTTCGTTCGTTTATTAAAGTTGGAAAGATTCATTTTCAACTGTTTTTTTTAAATCTAAACATGATGCGTCTTCCGTGCTTACATAATAAAATTATATTTTATCAATCTTCCACTTAACATGGGCACAGTGTTTATATGATGACCAAGATCTTTTTAAATTTTTGGAAAGAAATGGAAAATAATATTTTATTTAGATATAATCCGGCTTGAAGGACCAACCTCTTTCAAATATCTGGTATAGCCTATCGATCCCCAAGAGGGCGAGTCGCAACTGTTCTTGATCGGTTGTAAATGCTGCCTGCATTTCGTCAGTAGACATGTCTCTCTGAAACAAAGCAAAATAATAAAAGATAAGGAAAAAAAACTGAATTTCATGTTGGAATTACCATTGACTGCAAGCAGAGTTTTTTTTAACCTCGAAATTACATAAAAGTATCTACCTTGTGATTTGCTCATGGCAATGAATCTGTGCAACTATTTAACATGGCTTTAGGGGAAAAGTCTGTCAAGTTTTTGCCCTCTAAAAAGGAGAGTTCAAAGTTAATTCCCTCGACCTTTGCTATTAATTAATAATAAATCAAAATCATCGAAATGTACGCACATTATCACCCTTGCGAAGCCAGAGCGGACATTTTATTTAACTTAAACTTCTGTATTTGGTTAATTTCTGATTCCCGTATAGAGCTACATATTTCTCGGAGGGTCGAGACCGCAACGACAAATCTTCGTGTGAATATTCACTAACTGCTAACCATTTCTAACCCTCTACATAACACCAACAAATAAATACACAAGATAAATTCCCATTCTTACTCTCGTATCTTCCTGCGTGCCCGCCAACACGAACTCGTCGTGCTTCGGCTTGTCCAGCCGCGCCGAGGTTTCGCAGAGGAAGCTCCTCAAGTCCGCATCATGGGCCAGGACTGGATGTCGCGCCACCAGCGTCAGCCAGCGCTGCAGCGCTGCGCGTCTCCGCTGCAGGAAGCGCGGGCTCCCTCCGCCAACCACCACCCGCTTCGGAGGCAGGCGGCACACTGAACTGTAGGTACAATAACCAAAATTAAAAAATTCCTAGCAAAAAGAAAAAGAATTCAGTGTATTTTTGTAACCAAATTTTCAATGCCCTGTTGTTGGTTCATAAACTCAGCTTCACCAGCAAGAATTTATAAGAGAAATGGGAAGGGCTATGGAGAGTGTGGATAGGAAGGAATAAGGGGAATATGGGACACTGGCCAACGGCACTCTCACTCACCAAACGAGACTAACACTCATTCGCCGGTCTTGCTAGTTACCAATATCGGATCGAATTGTACATACATGATAAACTATACATATAACATGTTCCATCATGGACCTGTATACCTGCATCTAGGAACACAATGTAAATACCTCCTAGCTACATAATCCGTCTAGCCTTAAATTCGCAACAATCATTCAAGTTTAGTCCTTAAATCCTCTTGCTTCCTTTATAATCTTAGCTTCAACACACTTAACCACAGAACAAGAAAATTTTAACGATTGTCGAGAAAGAGATCGATAAGGAAGGTATTATTTTTTGTGCTCTTGTTTCCATAGAATTCTGTTCTGATTCGGGCTACTAGTTATAAGTGACGTTTTTTATTTAACCAACCATGCGTATCGCATCACGTGTTATAGAGTCGCGTGTGGTCGCGTGATAGATATGTACATTTGCGTTTGATATCTACGAGTATGTACAGTCAACAGCACGTCAGACGTAACACTTTGGACCTTGTACCGCTCGACGCTCTTATGTCGGGGGCATAAGCGCTATTATCGAACTGCAAGTGTATACCGTGATGTGCTGTTGACTGTACATTGTACATATTGGCTTACGAGCGATTTTTTCACATACGAATTCATACTTAATCTCAGAGTGGGCAGTAGCATGCGTGTTACATTTTCTAATTACTCACGCCGACTCGGCTACATTAAGAGGATTGCGTGCGAGTTACCTCCTACATACTCGTAGTACATTCTTACATAAATAAAAAATACAATCGCTTCCTGGATGAGATAACAAACTTTTTCTTTTCATCTCAATTTGATATTTTTTCAACATACCAAACCAAAACAAACACACCAATGTTCAGAGCAAGCCAGTATTTTAGAAATCGTAATGAGTCTTTTAAGCTTCTTTACAAATGGGCTCAGAGCATTTTATATAAATTAGATATCTAATATAAGATCCGTACAAAGAAAAACAAATTCAGTACAATTTTAAATTCATATAAAAATTACACTTGAATGCAAATTGACATCCATATCCATAATGTGTAT
The DNA here is from genome assembly GCA_949319885.1 of Mecyna flavalis. NCBI lineage: Eukaryota > Metazoa > Arthropoda > Insecta > Lepidoptera > Crambidae > Mecyna > Mecyna flavalis. The sequence goes on along the minus strand of OX439435.1, from coordinate 2,823,294 downwards.
GTTGGAAAGGTATTTTTGAGCTGAATGAAAGTTATTACAGGGCCAAAATCCGAATGTTAGTCTAGTCCGTCATTATTCAGTATTCTTTATCAAAAATGGTAGTTTAAAAAAAAGGTAATTCTTTTATGTCTTTTTTGGCATTTCTGTGCGATAAAATATGCCTAATGTGTTTGATACACATTGAACTACAATATGTTGATACACAGCCACGGTTTACTTGGGACACATAATATTTCTACCTACAATTTCGTGTAATGTTATCGCTATCAAAGTTAAAACAACCATTCAAATTTTTTGACAGACATATCTCTCGGTTTTCCATTTCTATCTGATGGATCAGGAGTAAGTTCTAGATCGTCTGTTTCTTCATTAAATAATATTGCGTATGAGAAAATCTTGTGACAAAAGTTTATGCCTTGTCCCAGACACACAATGGTATTAGGTAACTCCAGATAATAAAATCATCCGCCCATTTTATCACATTTCCTCTCATCTGCGTCTGACAGGCGCTTGTGGGAATATCATTGTTCTCGAAATAACAAATATTATAACTACTATAATATTTTTAAATAGGAAAACATACCTACAGATATAATACAAGAGATTATTTATTGATGAGATTTTCAATAACAGATAGATGTGAAAAATATGTACAGGAATTCGTAAGTGGATTTATTTAGTTTAGAATGGACTTAAATGAACGAAAAACGTACATTTGGGAACGAGAAATTCGAAATGAAGAAGTTTCAAAGACCATTACACCATCTCAAAAGTTAGACGAATGCAAAAGCTAAAAACCAGGCGGGTCCAGAAAAATTACTAGCCCGGGTTATATAGGTATCATTTCATTTTTTAAGGTACCTATTTGTTGTTTTAATGGATTTTGTAAAATTATATTGGACAATACGATGGATAAAGACTTTATATTATCCTGCGGACGGATCCATAAACGGAAAGCGTGGGTGGGATCCTGCTGGGAGATAGTAAGCTAGTTAGATTAACTTCTTTTATTTTTATTAGAGTATACTTTCAAGTTCCTTTTACAGTAGCATAATTATTTTAAACACTAAATTTTTATTTATTCTCAGCCTTTTTCCATTTTTACTTTATATAGGGCACTGTAATTTATGTTCTTTGGATGGGTGAACAAAGAATTTTTGTGAAAATGTAAACGGATCGAAAAAATATACCACATGTAATTTCCTTCTTTATGTCTTTGGATAGTTTAGGCCTTCAAAAGGTGATAAAAAATAGCTTGTGTAACCAATCAACTAAATTTATCTCAGTGCAGTTATCTTCTCTTTATCCCAGGGCGATCAATTTAATCGTTATCTTTAGCTTAGAGCAACCGGACACCACTTTACTTTTCCTGAGTTAAAGAAAATTTACGCTAATTCATGTATCATTATGCTTAGTGTCTTCTTATTTACATGATTCCCTTTTGCTTTACGAGTGGCACGCCCCACCGAGGTATAAATAGATGACTAGTGCAGTTAGTAAATGTGCAAATTGGCTCATTCATATGTATTAGGCACAAAGTGTTCAAACTAATGTTCTGGGTAGCACTTGACACGTCCGTCACGGATCTAAATTGTTCGCAAATGATCGTTTTTAAAGGTGCTGTAGGCAAACCTAATCTGAGGATCTTTTTGCCTGAATAAACTATCGGTATTTTGACCGTAGCTATATTTACAGTGGGAAATCTTCGCTATCATCCAGCTACGAGTATACCATGCTTGAAAATGTATAGCGTACAAGTAAGGGCGCAAGCACAGTGAAGTCTTTATTCCCTCAGTCTCAGAGCAAATTGTGACCGCAGTCTAACACGACTGGAAAGAGATCAGGCGCAAGACCAACGACTACGTGCTTCCCGAGGTATGGGGACGTTTCAATCGCCAACTTCCAGACTTCGGATTATAGTATTTTAAGAACAAAAAAGTCCAAACAGAAAAGTTCGGTCCGATTTAACCCAGTACCCTGGCACGGCCGTAGCTTTTAAGTCATAAAATTATTAACACTCATTATTCGATTGATGTGTGAAACAGTTTAGTTTTAGATCAACATGTACCACATTTTTATGCAAATAAATTAAACTGAATTGAATTGATTTGATATAAATATGTTCTGTTTGTTTTTTTTATGGCAGAAGCGGCAAACGAGCTAGCGGGTCGCCTGATGGTAAGCAATCACCGCCGCCCATGGACATCTGCAACACCAGATCGTTGATGCGTTGCCGACCTTTTAAGGGTGGGGCTTTCGGCACACTCACAAATCAAGCAAAACACAATTATAGTAGTCACTATTATTTCACGCTGGTGTTATGTGAGAGGGTGGTACTTCCCCGGACGAGCCGGCCCATTCGTACTGTAAAACAGCATGGCTTTACTACTACTAAACTGTTACGCTTTCACGGCTAAACCTTTGAACCGATTATGTTAAATTAAGAAGTGAACATGATTTTGTTTGTCCTTCTTTCACGACGCAACGGTTCGACGTGTTTTGGGAAGTTTGGGAGCTGGAGAATGACATACTTAGACCACTTTTTATCCCGTAAAAATAATTATAATTATTCGTGAGGGATAGCGGCGTTTCTGGCATAGTCGACGCGCGGGCATACTGCGGACGGAAGACAGTAAGTAATAATAATTGTTTTCCTTGTGAGCAGGTCCGGTTTACAATGACGTAATTATCGAAAAGTCGTCGGTCTTTGTCGCACAATAACAGTTATACCTTTTAGGGATGGCTCTAATTCAAGCAATCGAAAAAGTTGAATAAAGTGCATAGTCTGCCGCATTTTTTTTTTATTATATTACGTTAGACATTGGCAAGGCCAAGTTCATTTTTACAAGCACATAAGAGGTGCGACCATTGCACACTGTTTCAGTCACAATTTTGCTTGAAACTTACTTTTACTTAAAAATATTATAATGCCCATTGAGACAACTTTGACTAAAGTTTGTGCTAATAAAGTTTGTGCTAAAACTAGCATGAAATGTGTAGTTTTAAAGCAGATAAAAGGGCACTCAACTGTTTATGATTTTGCAATGCAGTTAATAATGTAAATTGTATGTTTAACAGATTGATGCATATAAATTGGTTACTCTACTTCTGGTTTCAATTAATAATGCATTACTACCTACAGAAAACAGGTACATAGTTAATAGTAAGTAGGTATACTTAGATATCTACTCTTAATATAATTATGTATATTTGTATTATGAAGGTTTTCCTAATACTTTTTTTTTAAATTACTTATTAAGCACATAAATTAGACTATTTACTAATTCTAAGATGTTACAACTTACCGGTAAGGATATTTAGCATAAAGGACGTCATAAAGCTGGGCAAAATCATTATATCGCCTTGTCACAGTGGTCCCATGCCTTCGTGAGCTAACATAGTATTCACAGTGCTTCAGTATCAACCCTTTCCTTTCTGGCACTAATTCCACACTTATAACATCTGTGGCTTCCAATTCCTCATATGTCACAATGTCAGTGTTACTGTTGGGCATTGTCAGGTTTACTGTAAAAAGAAAGTTTTTTGATTCAATATGTCATTGCCTAAGTTTTATGATTAGGGAGTCACAACTGATGGTTCCTATTATTGGTCATAACATCTGTTGATTGTAAATAAATATTTATACAGTGAAAAACTTGATTCCTGTTACTTATACCACTATAGCAAAAGTATATTAAACACCTATGTATTCCATTAACAAATAAAAAAAATTTTTTTTTAAATGTTCTCTAGGTATTACTTAAGAGTACCTTAAATTACCTACAATAGTTTATTTAATTTAAATATCTATATGTAATATTTCACCTCAAATAGTAGAAACAATTTTAATAAAGTCTGTATAAACAAAGCTGTGTAATCAAGCAATTACGGATACGTAAGTAGGTACTTGTTTTAAATTATAATATTATTTCAACTATTTCAACTTATGTTACTATTAATGTAAAAATATATTAGAAGGGTAGGCATATTATTTCTAGGCACCTAAGTTTAATGGGAGTTCGTATCACAATAATAATTAATTAAAAAGTCTAGTACATACCTCAAATTCCATGCTAGACTACTAAGTTAGAATTAAGTAGGGCATTCGCAACTTGAAGATGGCGAAAAGTATCCACTTCAAGACTTTCTGCTTCCGAAACAGTAACAATCGTACAGCTGAAAGTATTACAATAATCAAACAACTAGTATAAATTAATTTCGAACGTAAACACGTAAACAATTTCCGATGAGGTGCGCTTGCGCCGATTTTTCATGGAAAATTCGGATTGTTGACTGACAGCTGACTGTCAAGTGTCACTGTCATCCATCACATCCGCCCACTATGTCACCTATCTGTCAAGTACGTTCAAAAACTTTTTCTAAACTTTAACGAAGGACTAGTATTATATTATCTGTGACGAAGGCAACAAAGTTTTGAAAAATATTTAAAGAAAGAGGAGAAAAAGAGATAATTCGCTTACTTGTAATTTTGAAAATAACCAGTTTCTATGAGATGTCGCCTTGAAATATAGAATGCTCCAGTTTCAATAAGTTCACCATCCCAGTCTTGTCTTCGTGGTCGAGCTTTAACATCAAAGTTTATAGGAGAATACACGTCGATCTTCTGTTTCCATCGAAGTTTGTAACTTCTAAAAGTAAATACACCAGTTTAGGGTCTACTGCTGCAGATAGTAGTCAGGTATTACGATCATTATAAATAAATGCGGTTGGTCAATGATTTATTAACTTTGGACTTTGGTAGAAAACATTTACTTAAAATAATCTAATGCGCGGTGAAGGTGATATGTTAGTAGTACCTACAGTACCTACATATTTCTGTTGATTGTGTTGTGCAAAGGGCATGCATGCATGGCTTCTCAATAATTATAAGACAGACTGCTAGAATTACACTTATAACTGGCACGGATCCTTACCTTAAAGCTGAAAAGACACAATCGTAACTTTTCGGATGATTAATTTTTTTCAAAGCTTTTTGGATTTGTTCTGGACGTACAAACGGCGATGTAGCTTGCAGTAAAACCAGTATTGTGACGTCAGGCCTTTTTGAAATAAATTCGGCTGCACCCCAAATCGACGGAGCCCAATCCGTAGCGGTTACACGACTTCTTAAAAAAGGATGTACGCCATCTGTATAACGAATGATCTATTAAATTGAGTTGTTTAAATAAATCATCAGTTGATTTTATCTATAATAATTTTATTACTTTAATTAGTAAAGCTTAGTGAAGATATAAAATACTTATGTAATGAGATGCTCCTTGCTAGAAACTATTGAATACATACAATTCAATGCTTCCAGCGCTATTAAAGGATGATCTGTAGAGACAGTTATATCATTCAGTCCAGTTCCTTTCGCTGATTTAATAGTCCGACTCAAAAGAGTTGATCCACCGACTCTTTGAAGATTCTTCAATGGGACGCCTTTTGACCCTCCTCTTGCAAGAATGAGCACAGCGGTATTTGCAAAGCACACAGGGACGCTGAAAATTTTTTTTGAAAATTTAAGCCAAACATCTGGGGACTGGGGCCTACACGTTCCCTTAAAGAATTCAGGCAGTTGGCGGAAGAAACCAACAAACAGAACTTTTAAAATATTTACACCGCGCCATCTACCTTCAAACCAAGCTAAGGGGTCGGGTGTGTCGATCGACAGCTCAACTACCCTAGTGTTTAATATTGCACTATTGAAGGTAAGGAAAGGAACTATAATGTGTGTATTATGTAGGTGATTTACAAATAAAGATGTCTACTCACATCGTCAGAAGAACTAAAACGAAATCCCGCGTCTGCATCATCTACTAGTCTGTTGATACACTAATGCACTGATCCCATCGTGGGTCACTATTTCCGCTTGGGTCACTGATAGGACATTATTTGATCAGCCAAATTGCCTGCGCGTCGCAGCGTAAACACTATAATCTGTTGTTTACCAGTCGACCCACGAACGCCGCGTCGTGTTCTTTAAATTACGTGGGGTTAAGCATTTTGTAACTGAAAATAACTTTTATTTTATTCTCTTTTGAAAAATGGGGAGTTATCAGAATGAATTTTTAAGATTGATTTGAAATTCGATCGCGTGCGATCAACAACAGAAGTAAATCATATTTAAAAGGCCGCAATTCCGCCGCATTCTTATTGTGATAGACACTTATTAAAATTGGTCTACTTCGTGGTGTTGTGCTTCTTCACGTAGCTTTCGAACGCGCGGGCGCGGTGGCGGGTGCGGGCGCGGTAGTCGCGACGTTGCGAGCTCGCTCGTGTTCAAATAATACCTATTCTCGTAGGAACGCTCGCGTGTTCACATAATATTCTCGTTTGCCCGCTCTACTAAGCCCGTGCGTTTCGTACGTGAACACTTGGGCATCACGTCATACGTTTGATGTTTAGCGGTGCTTGTTCACGTTGACTAGCGCCCGCCACCGCGCCCGCTAGTCAACGTGAACAAGCACTGCTTTTGTCCCAAGGGTAATAACTTAATAATAAAATTTTTCAGAATGCAAAAAGCTGCAGTAATGGCAGCGCAGCTCACAAAAAGTGCTCAAGAACTGCTTAGGTGCCAGCCCTGTTCCCTTACTCATCTCAAAGACAAGTGGAAATAAATCAGTAAAATAGGCATAAGTACTTATAATTACATACTAAATATAAATATACATACACAATCTTGTCGAGAATTGTAGACTTCTCGACAAGATTGTGTATGTTTTTTCGGTTCATTAGAATTAAAACAAAAAATATACAAATATATTTATGTAGTTTTTAACATTGAGCTACTACCAGTACTTAATATTTCTATGGTTTTTAATATGTTGTTATTAAAATTTGTCCTACAGTCTTATATCTTCTTTATACATAATATTAATTGGACACTGCGGCGATCGATCGTCGGGCCGGGTAAATGTATGTACTTTCTCAGTCATGATTATTCGAAAGATTTGTTTGATTTATTTGACTGCATCCGTGGTGCAGTGGCTAGTAGGTCGCCTGGGGTCCTGGGTTCAAATCCCAGTTTAAACCAAAAAAAATTGTGTGGGTTTTTCCGTTCGAAAAACTAAGCCACAGTCCGGAGTCTGGTAGTTGGCGATGTAAAGACACTTTTATGTTGATAGTGAATTTAAAATTTTATTTTGTAACCCTTAATATTTTGATATATTTTTATTTCATTTTTCCGACATTCTTTTATTTAAAAAAGGCGCCCTGAGTAACGGAACCATAGATTTAGTATAACGGAACGGAGGCTGTCTGACGGTCTGTCACTACTCACTTTGACAATCGTTAAAATAATAGTGTGGTTGGTTCGGTCGCGTGCCGTTGTTTTGTTCTTTAATTGTGAAACTTTAAACAATAATTAGTATTTATGTATAAAATAACAATCAAACATGTCCACAATTGAAGAATTGGAGACAGAAATAAAAGAAATAGACAAAGAATTGATCAATGTCGATGCTCAATTAAGAAAATGGAAGTCTTTACAAGTCCGCCTCCAAGAAAAGAAAGTTTCTCTTAAAAACTCCATTAACAAATTAAAATCGGAGACTCTTGCTAACGTAGACTGGGCTGGGACTGAGTACGAATGGTCGTGTGATGTAAAAAAGACTCTAGAAGATGTATTCAAGTTAAAGTCATTTAGACCCCAACAACTTAGTGCTATTAACTCAACACTTTCGGGCCAGCACGCAATCGTAGTTATGCCTACGGGGGCAGGTAAGAGCTTATGTTACCAGTTACCCGCCTTGGTTAAGCCTGGTATAACCATTGTGATTTCCCCCTTAGTCTCATTAATGGAAGACCAAGTTAGATCTTTGACTTACAAGAATATACCAGCTAAGTTAATGACAAGTACTAGTCCAAAAGAAGAAACACAAGCAGCTCTCAATCTATTGAAGGACAAAAATACTCCAGTAAAACTATTGTATGTCACTCCAGAGAGACTAGCTAAAAGTAAACGGTTCATGTCAAACTTACAAAAGTGTCATGCTGATGGAAGGTTACAAAGAATTGCCATTGATGAGGTACACTGTTGTTCTCAATGGGGCCATGACTTTAGACGTGACTATACATTTCTTGGCATATTATCAGGGATGTTCCCAAATGTACCTATATTAGGTCTAACAGCAACAGCAACTAGTCATGTATTGACAGATGTCCAAAAGATACTAAACATTCCAGGTTGTTTAGTAATTAAATCAACCTTCAATAGGCCAAACCTTTTCTACAAGATATTAGAGAAACCTACATCACAAGAAGACTGCCTAAATATTCTGGAGAAACTTCTAAAATACAGATACAAAGACAAGACAGGTATAATTTATACAAATAGTATTAAAGATGCAGAAGAAATCTCAAATGGGTTACGTAAAAGAGGTTTGAAAGTCGGATGTTACCATGCAAATATGGAAGCAAACTCAAGGTCTAAAGTCCATTTAAAATGGCATGAAAAGCATTACCAGGCTATTGTAGCCACAGTTGCTTTTGGCATGGGTATTGATAAACCCGATGTGAGATTTGTCATTCACCATACGATTAGTAAATCCATGGAAAATTACTACCAAGAAAGTGGTAGGGCAGGTCGAGATGGCTTGCGAGCTGAGTGTGTCACACTGTACAGAATGCAAGATATTTTCAAAGTGAGCACAATGGTTTTCTCTTCAGTTGGAAGCCTAGACCATTTGTATGGTATGGTCAGGTATTGCATTACTGGAAATGTATGTAGAAGAAAGCTTATAGCTGAACATTTTAATGAAGATTGGGGCAGCGATGATTGCAACAAAATGTGTGATGTTTGCTGTAACCCTAATTTAATTATTAAAGAAATTAGCTTAGAAACACATTGCAGGACAATTTGTAACATAATAGACAATGCGGAGAAACAAGATACCAAATTGACTGCTCAAAAGCTTCTGGATGCTTGGTTTTTAAAGGGTCCAGTAAACTTGAGGCATAAAGGGGCTGAACCAAAATTTTCCAGAACCATTGGTGAAGATGTAATTGCTTACCTTTTAGTAGAAAGCTATCTAACAGAAGATTTCCACTTCACAGCTTATTCAACTATTAGCTACATAAAGAAAGGTCCCCATATGGAATTTGTTAATGATTCAGAATTTATATTAAAAATGCCTGTCAGAAAATATACAGCATTTGAATTAGAGTCGCCAGCTCCAAGTAGCTATGAATCAAACAATACAAAGTCTAAAAGTGACAGTGAACAAAAGAATGCAAGTGATTCAAAAAAGAACAAATCTAATGGATCAATAGGTGTGGTGAAAGTAAAATCAAGATCTATCATTATTGATGATGATGATGATGAAACTCCTAAGAATGATAAAGGACATTCAACGAAAAGAAAATCAAGTGGATTACATGAATCAGTCAAAAAAAAATCAAGACCAATTATTATAGATGATGAGGATGATGAATAATATGTTTTTGTGTCTTAAGGAATTAATATAATAAAACGCTATTAAAACCAATTGGTACTAATTAAACATGTATTTTTAATTAAAAATAATTTTGTACAAAAATTGCCAAGTGAAAAATACATAGCAAAATTAATTTTCATGTGTATCAAACTATTCTTCTCACACCCTACGTCTGGGAGAATATTGTAAAGGAGACAATTGGCTGTAAGATCTAACATTCTCTTCCTTTACTTTAGACTTTTTTCCTGAGTGTAGTACTGGTTTAGTTTTCCCTTTTGATCCATTACTACGATCTGATGCAGGCTTTGATTTAACTTGAGAACCATTTGACTTAGTGGAACGATCTAAAAAAGATAATATTAGAAATACTTTAATTACATTTACTTGTAACTCCCCCCCCCCCACCCCGCCCGCTTCTCCTTCTAAAAATTGAACAAAGTCAAAGCCAAGCCAAAAAACAAGTCATTTTTACAGCAATGTAAGAAGCTTATACAAAAACAAACTGATAAATATTTGATTTTAGGATTATTAAAATAGAAAGTGCAATGACAAAACATAATATGAAACTCTTTTCTTTTGGCTTAACAAAATACTCACCTGATTTTGGTAATCCAACAGGTGAAATCTTCTCCCTACTTCTTGTAGTGCTAAATCCAGAGCGTGAAGACCTGGCAGTGGAGCACTCGCTGTCTATGCCTAGAGCGTCAAGGGCTCTCATTCGCTCAGCAATCTGGTCTTTGATGATCTCGCGATGAGGCCCCGCCTGGTCCAGGTACTCCATCTCGGCGAGCCATTCGGCGCGCTCGCGGATTTGAGTCACCACTAAAAGTAAAAAAAAAATAATTCAATTGAATTGCTCCAATGGAATAGAAACGCCTCGACGGTCTAGTGGTTTAAGTGCCGGGCCGAGATCTCGGGGTCCCGAGTTCAATTCCCGGGTCGAGCTAACTTTGTGTCGATTTTATATTTATATATCTTTTGTGCGCTAATATTAAGTATCCTACGAATATTATAAATGCGAAAGTCTTGATGTTGTAAAGACAGTACCCGCTGTACTGTGGACAAACACTGCAAGGACATCTCTATTATTATTAATTTAATTTTTTATTATATCTTAATCTTACAATCATGCCATGTCTCCTTAGCGGTGGGCAATTTAGGGGCTGGCTTAGGTAGACGGGCCGGAGGAGGCGGCGTCTGCTCTGGTGTGTCTCCATATGCCATCAGGTTGGCTAACCTTTGCTTCAACTTTTCACGATCTTCTCCACGCTTTTGAGAAGTGATACTGAAAGATTAACATCATCATGTGACTGGCAAATGGTCTATTCCCTAATTAATTGACTAGGCTTATGTTCCTATCGTAATATTAAAGAACTAGATAATTGCGTAATTCTGACAAAGGCTTATGCTTCCAATTTATAAACGCTCGTTTAAATGGATGTTATTAGAAAAATAATTTACATAAATAAAGAGAACTTTTTTTTATAAAAAATCGTGGAAATGCACTGTACTTACTGCCTAATAAGTAATAACTTACGGTTCAAATTCAAATGCTCCAGATTCCCTAATAGTTGACAGCGAGCGTCGTTTTGAGGTGCGAGGACGGACGAGTGGCATTTGAGTACGAGGACGCTGAGGTTTATTGTCTTCATATTCACGCAGGGCAAGAGCAGATTTCTTTCTTTGCGCAATAGTTAACTTCGACTCCTCAAGTAACACTGGGAAATTGAAAAAAATACTTTAACACGATGAGTCCTACTCCTACATCCTACTCCATACCAATAACGAACGTTATCTCGATTGTTACATAATCCAATAAATGTACCTTCATGTTTACATTACTTCGACTCGCCACCCTGGGCCCTGGTACCCTGCCCTATTTGCCAGGGGTCGTGGGTTCGATTCCCACCCAGGACAAACACTTATGTGACGAACATTTTGTGTTTGTTCTGTGTCTGGATGTTTATTTGTATTTAAGTATATATTTGTTGTGTGGTACCTTCGTTGTTTCTGACACCCATAACTCCAGTGCTTACGTTACTTCTTTCAGGGTCAGATCAATGTATGAGATGTTGTCTAATATTTATTTATTATTATTTACATTAATCTGGAAGTACAGGAAATAAAGTGATTTATTTTACCTTTAAGAAATTGCTCTTGATCCACTGTAGGCTGGACAGTACGTGAATGAAAAATTCCACCGTGCGGAATATTCTTACTTGGCCAGTTAATCGTGACAAACCCATTTTCATCAGGTTTCTCCATTATTAAACGTAATTTATTTGAACTTTATCTATAATATCTGGTGGCCTGTTTGTAACACGTGCAATATTCGCATCTGGGGATTTCTTATTACTATTCGATGAAGAATGAAGGTAAAAATTGTTATTCAATTTCCCCGGGCAACGCACGTCAAAAAGAAAACAGAAGCGTTTCGTTTCATCAGAGAAAATATTGGCGTTGTAAATAATCGGTATCAAATAAACAAATAAATAATATGTAACATAAATGTATAAAACACTTCTAATAATTTCAATGTATCTAAGTATAAAATAGTTTCTCTAACATGAGTAACATGCTTAAACACTAATTTAGGGCACGATTGGTCATTTGTGGTCATTTGAATCATAATCTTGCATCAGAATGAAGGTATGTGTAAAGAAACGTCATTTCCACTAAATACAATACAATAGGCGGGAAAGTAATGCTACTCGTAATAATTTGCAAGTAACTGCTGAAAACTTTGTAAAATTATGAACAAATCTGTCGGTTCCGCTATTGAGAAAATTAAATTACAAGAACAAGATAATGAAGCTAAATTGAAGGAAAGGCGGGAACGTATGTAAATTAATTTGTATTTTCTGGATCATGTCATTCATTGAATGAAATAATCCCCTCCAACCAGAGGCGGATTATCCTAAAGGCAAAGTAGGCATGTGCCTAGGGGCGCGACGGTACAAAGAGGCGCGCGGGCAGAAAAATATACAATATAGCATAAAATTAGGGGCGCCGATGAGATGCTTGCCTACGGCGCTCTCAACATTTAATGCGCCTCTGCCTCCAACGTAAGTTAGTCGGTAGTCGGAAAGGATTTCAATTTTTTTGTTGATAAATCCTAGAATGAAAACTTGTGCAGTCGAAATAAGTCGAATAGTTAGCTGTGTGAAGCCAGGATCCGACTGGTATTGTTCTCCTATAAGGTTAAGGAGAGAGAACCTGGAGAGAACTGATAAAAGTCACTCCAATGTATCATTAATTGGACTTATTTCAAATCATGGATCATGGTGCAAGCGTACCCTGGCTTTAATAGCTCGAAACAAAACCACATAACCAGACGGGAACAAACGGACATCTTCATGCATACAAAATTAATATACCATGCGAAGATCGAACTCGCGACTTCTGGTGTTATTTATTACAAATCAGCCTTAAATATCAGCGTTAATTATTCTTAGCGGAATCAACGATAAGTTTAGTGTTATCATTCAGTTAGATTTATAAAAGATTGAATCGATTTATTATTTACCTATAGATGAAGCCGCAGTATCTGCCCTTCAACGTGCAATACGGGAGACCTCACTGCTAATAGAAAAATCTGAGCAAGAACATGCACAACTTATAAAAACAGTTGACAGACTTCGCTCGGAAGTTTTGATAGCGCGGACAAGAAGAGATGCCATGGCAGCCCAGGTGGTGGCGTGTACCAAGGAATTAGATGAATTAAGGGCCACTTCTGTCAGTCCTACATTTAATTTTAAACCATACATAAGTATCTTCATCATTACAGCCAAAAGACGTCCACTGCTGGACATAGCTTAGGCCTCCCCTAAGGATCTCCAAACCGATTGCCCTGCGTGCGCAGGGCACTCGCATCCAGTAAATTCCACCGTTTTATCGAGATTGGTCCACCTTGTGGGAGGCCTATTGATGGCTGCGTAGATAGTGTCATCATGGGCGTACCGAGGGGGGGGCAGGGGGGGGCAGCTGCCCCCCCCTGGAAATCTCGCAGAACATGTATGAATTCGCCTAATTACTGCTAATCAAAGTGTAAAGGGGGTCTTATGCTCCATCTTTTAAATTTTGTACAAAATATAAAACTGAACTTGTAAACAGTATGAGCGATTCTTTCACGGACGACCTTATAAACCATTTTGCAAAAGATCATCGAAAATTACTTTTGATTTACGAGCGATTTAAATAAAATTAAAAATATTAAAATGCATATTTAAATTTATTTTTATTTATTAGGTCGGTTCTCAGGGTTTATTTTTACTGTTTTTTAATTATTTATTTCTGGATAGAACATTCAGCGTATTTCGCGTTTTGACGTCTTTTCTTACAAATTTTCACTCTATCTGATAGTGTAACCTTTGAGGGCTTAATTCAGCATGTCTAAGGAACAATGTCGTACGATTTTTTATTTTAATTGGGACAATCCGCTGCCAAGACAGCTCGCCATATAAACCAAGTGGCGATAATAGCATTGAAGAAAGCACCGTTTCGGAGGTATCACCGTTGAAATTGCACTTAGTAGTGGTCGACCTAGAGTACTTCAGGACGACGAATTGAAGACCCTGGTGGAAGCTGACCCGTCGCAAACGGCTCGAGGAATTGCACAAGAACAATGAGTCAGTCACCATGCGGTTTTAGATGGTTCAAAATGCATTGGAAAGGTGAAAAACCTCAAAATGTGGTTGCCCCACGATTTAAACAATCGATAGAAATCATCACATTTTGAAGTGGGTTGGTTCTTTGATTCTGTGAAATCAAAACGACTACTTTTGGATTTTTTGAAACGTTCGATGAATAAAAGATTATTTACGATAACCGGAAACGTTCATGACAGTGGCTAAACGCCGACGAGCCTCCTAGACACTTTCCAAAGGCAAAAACCCATCAAAAAACGACTTTGGTCAGACAATCACCGCAACTTACATCAAAAGCAGCCAGCACTGGTCAACAGAAGAGATTTGATCCTCATCATCATCATCATTATCAGCCCGTAACAGTCCACTGCTGGACAAAGGCCTTTCCAAATGCTCGCCACGCTGATCGATCCTCGGCCACTCCCATCCGGCTCCTGACAGCCATCTTGCGCAGATCATCGCTCCACCTGGCCTGCGGGCGTCCTACACTACGCTTATCGAGACGCGGTCTCCACTCTAGGACCCGGTTACCTCAGCGGTTATCGGTTCTACGGCTGTTATGACCAGCCCACTGCCACTTCAGCTGTCTAATCCGTCGAGCTATGTCGGTGACTTTGGTTCTCTGCCGGATCACCTCATTTCAGATACGATCCCACAGAGAAACGCCGAGCATAGTTCTTTCCATATCCCGCTGAGCGACTTTAAACTTCTGGACCAGCCGTGCCGTAAGAGACGGACGGAGAGATGTCATGACGGGTAGGACGCACTGATTGAAGACGTTTGTCTTTAGGCATTGTGGAATCGGCGATGAGAAGACTCGACGTAGTTTTCCAAACGCTGCCCAACCCAACTGAATTCTGATCCTGCTCTACGACCACGCCCGTCCGCATATTTCACAAATCAGTAATCACCATCCAAAAATTAACCGAATTGAGCGTAGAAGTTTTTCCTCACCCACCACACCTACTCTTCAGACCTCTCGTCAACCGCCTAGCCTACCACCTTTTCGACCACTTCGATAACTTTCTCACAGGTAGAATCTTCGTCTTCATCGAATCCCGAAAACCAAATCGACGCTTGAAAGAAATAAATGACTAATAAAAGCGACATTTAGCTAACTTTATTAGGGAGAGCTGTTAAAAGTTGAAATGTTTAGAAAAAAACATCATATTAAAAAATAGCAATGACATAAGTGCATTTAAAACTGGTTCTGCATTCCGCGTACGACGGGCTCCCCCCCCCCCCGTGTCAAGGGGCTTTGCCCCCCCCTAGGCCAGAACCTGGGTACGCCCATGAGTGTCATCATGGCCCAGGGCGTAGTCACGGTGGTGGGTTGGCTCTGACCTGTAAGGTACCTAACCAGACGTACCTAAACAACTTGATTGACACTTTTTTCCGTGTACGAGTGCATACAGATAAAGATTATAGGATACGTGTTACTCTTTTATATGAAAAATTAACGGCTGCCCCACCCTGGGCCCATGATTGGCATCAAATAAAATTGGTAATAGTGCAATATTGAGAAACGTCTTGTTTCTACCTGTTTTAAAATTTTGTAGGATCAGGGTATTCAAAAAGTATGGGAGTTACGATCATCTCTGTGTTCTACGGTACAAGAAATAGCCGATGCATGTGACATTCGCGCTATCCTTATGAAACCTGTCCAACCTGAATTCACTTCACCTGTTAAAACCTCTACCCCTGTTGTTGACGAAAGTCAGTTTACTTTGATTGAAGAACGTTTGAAAGCCGCTGTAGGACGTAAAAAAAGGGCTATCACTGAGCGTAACCGTTTGATGACGGAACCCGAATCAGGCGAAGAATTTGTTCGGTAGGTTTTGTGTTGTTCGGTGAAATTAATTTTATATCTACGATTTACGAAGGATTATGATACCAAACTCAACGCATTTTATAAATTTATTATTTTTTAGGATCAAAAATGCTTTGCAGTATTCATTTGAGATGATAAATAAATTAAATAATTAATTGATTTACACCTAGGGTGAGTACAATTTTAAAATAGTCATTAGCAATAAGTCATTTATGTAGCATCTTCGCCAATGTTTGTTTTAATGATATGTATCCCTCTTATTACAAAAAACATCGCTAAAACAGGTTTAAAACTGTACTAGTTAGTACAGGTTTAGGTCCGGACTATTTTTTAAAACTTTCCTTATTACAAAACAAATACCAACATAAGAATAATTTACTGGTACTAACTCGTTCAGTGCGTTTCATTTTACAAGACTTTGTTTTATGACATGTTTTAAAATCTTTAAATATGATAGTAAAAATAATAATTTTAATAGTATAATAATAGTTTTAGTAATGTAAGAAAAAGTAACAATAATTTTTAATTTTCTGTTCACAAATTTAAGTGATTCTTTTCAAAAATTGTCTTTCTATACGTAGAACGGAGCGGAATTTAAAAGTGTTATCCTTTTGACGTTTGAAAGTTAGTCCATAGTAAAACTAGGGGCATCGGCGGACTTTCTTGGGTCTAACTTTAGTTCTCGAAATGAAGTAAGTGTAAAACTTCGTTTTGTAATAGCGTTTGACTTTAGTCAGGAGTTTAGTCAGGACTAAGCTCGGTTTAATTTTTAAACCACGTTCTGTAATAAGAGGGTAAGTTTTTACAAACTTAAGTAAGTATGTGAAAAGAAAATGAGATTTCTTTTTGATAGGTTTAAGAAAATACTCTTGTTTTGTCAGAGTCTGGAGTTTAGAATTCGGAGGTACAAATTGTAAACAGGTTCACCATCAAATTCTAGACTCCTTCAATCATCAGTTCAAACAGCTGAACATGCACAGGGCCTCGGAAAGCATGGCTGTTTAGACTTGCGTTGCGTTGCGCCTGATCTCTTTGCGTACTCACTTGTGCACTATAATATGTCCTGGCCCGAGTAACTGGTTTATCGAAAAGATTGGCTACAGTATCATCCGAAAAGTGAGCTAGCTGTTACAAACGATAGTACTTTTGTAAATCTTATGGCGCTTTGCAGACGGCGGGGCGGGCCGGGCCGGTCAATTTCACCGCGAACGATAGCGCAAAGAGAATTCTATACTACCAACCAACCAACGCAATAATATATTATGAAGGGCAAAAAGACCTTGCCGCAGTCGCAGGCGTTGACGGCAGCCGCGGTCTTAAATACTTCGCGGTCAAAAAGACCGCGGCGCCCCGGTCGTCTACATAACGCCATAAGCAGTATGCTACGGCCCAGGCCCGGTCGAGTTTCTATGAGATGTTTGGAATACCTACGGGGGATAAACTCCGCTCGCCAGAAAATTAAATAAAATAAAATTATTATTTTTTTCGAACAAGCAACATTGACAATCACATTTGGTATTTTATCATTTTCAAAAGCTACTATTTACATAGTGTCATAAAATATTCGAGAAATATAATTGTGAGAGATCAGGTAATCTATTTATTGATTTTAAAGTCATTCAATATACTCTATGAAAGTCATTACAAAAATTAATGTAGTTTTATATGGTCTTTAGAGAAATCTTAAGTGAACAAAATAAAAAAAAATCTCGTCGATTCGAATTCGATTCGATACTCGATAGAAATCCGTGCTAAGCTCCTTCTAAATATAGTTAAGGTGCTAAGGCCTCAGTGCATCTGGAAAAAGATATTTTATAAATTCAATTCCATTCGGGTACAGGTAGAATTTTATTTCTTGTACCTGGCAACCACAGAACAGATTTACTAGCTGGCAACTTTGCTGTTTTGTTTTTCTTACAATCACGGCCGTTTGACTCAAAGTAATAAAATTGGTGCGTTTGTTATATCTGTGGTACAGGGGGCCAACCTCAGATGACATTTCGTAATCTGTGGTCGTAACCCCTCTCCCCCGCCAGCTCGCTTATTGGGTCTGCTGACATGCTTTGACAGAGTGAGATAGTCTTATTGAGATTCCTGTAAGAGGAAATAGAATAGAGAAGTGTTCAAACTTCAAATCAAACTGAATCAAACTGAGCAAAAAAATCATTATACTTCAGAATTCGTCCTCAATATTAGTATAATGTACACTTGTAGTATCGCTTTAAATGTGTTACCCTTTAGCACACAATTTTAGAGTATTTATATAAAAATACCATATTTTAAAAAATATATTACAAAATTTAATCGTTACTTCCGGTCGTATTAATTTGTCTGACACATCCGATTCCCGCCAATTTACAAGTGGCGCCACCTTTCCTTTGCCGCCATGCCCGCCTGTTCTATAAACCTTCATTTCGCTATTTGTGCTTCGCCCAAACGCACGCAAACGTTACTCAAATTCTAAATTCCGTTAGTAAAAGATGAAAGTGTTAAAACATTAAATATTCGTTAGATTTTAATTATTTTTTTTAGGAAAATACAATACCCATGGGCAGAGTTCCATGGGTCGCTTTTTGTTCAATTTCGTGTCTAAAGCGAAACCCAAGGTCTTATGCACGCAGGGACATCTATAGGGTGATCCCACGCAAAGACTAACGAACTGTGTGTCTGCTTGCAGACCCAGCTCGAATTGAACATGGCGATATACGATGAAATTTGAAACTGTGTTAAAACGTTACGGGAAGATTCGTTATATTTAAAAAAATTTTTTTTAGGAAAATATAATACCCGTGGGCAGTCCCATGGGTCGTTTTTTGTTCAATTTCGCGATTTAAAGCGAAACTCAAGGTCTTATGCACGCAGGGACATCTATAGGGTGATCCCACACAAAGACTAACGAACTGTGTGTCTGCTTGCAGACCCAGCTCGAATTGAACATGGCGATATACGAAGAATCCATCAACTGGTTCAAATTCACACTCGGACTGCCTGGGGCTGTTCCGTTTTAATCCGCACTTGGACGGCCGTCAGGCTTTGTATAATGCTCCACCGCAAATGACGCGAAAGTTTTATGCACTCTGGATACCAAAATGATTATCCGACGCAAAAACTGAACATAGCGAAGAGCCAAGCGACCGAAGAAGACATCGCTGGAGCCGTCACGCCGCGCGCTGAGCCCCGTCGCAGCCGCCGACCACCGCCGACCGCCGCAGCCGCAGCTACGATTCACGGGTACATTTACGAGCGATAAGGTATGAACCCTGATTTATTCATCATCTTCGGCTCGATTTTTATCATTAATTGAACCCATGTGGTTATCGATGACCAGTTGGTTTCACAAATTAATGTGCAAACCTCCAACCAATTATTAAGTTCGATAGATTTATCGATTCATAACAACTCGGCGAACGAACCGAAATGAAAACGGCTCTCTTGAAGATAACAGAGCGATGAAGTCGAAGCAGATGCCCTATGGTTATAAACCGTTTCGACGAGGTCCTGGCGTGTCAGCTCGACCAAACACGACCGTGGATTATTCCAACGCCCGGTGACCACGACACGGCTTCGGGCAGGACCTCCTAGAAAAACCCGCGTAAGCGGTAAGTAGATCAGGTGTTGACTTGACTATAGAATGTTGTTCAGAGTGCCAATGAATCAGTTGAGTCCCCATATTATAAACACTAGTTTTCTTATAATTTAAGCATAATGCCTGCTTAATGGTGAAATGTTTCCGGGTATCGGGCAGGGATCGAACCCGCACCACTTTACGGGCACAACTATTCGCTCGGATATTTAGTACGTATGACCGGTTTTATACCGACTGAGTGTCGTCAGTGACATAGCAGAGCGCTAATGATGCGTGTCCGAGTCGATTTGTATTTATGTGTTCAAAAATTATTTCTTGTGGCCTCCGTCCTTGAAAACGAGTTATCGTGTTATCGTTGCCATGATCGGTACTGGCTTGAACACCACGATTACCGGATACGGATTGGTTTCCCGAGTCGGGAAAAAACAGACACAAAGTTATCTCAATCCGGGAATTAAACTCGGGACGCTGAAATCGCGGCCCGGTGCATAGACAATCGAGACATTTTTTGTTTTTAAAAATGATGAATATTATTTTTCTAATTGATATCGAGGAAAGACATATTTTTTATGCCTTAATAATGAATATTTACCCTATATTCACGTAAAACACGTCACATTAAATACTCCGAATTCAAAGTTACGGAGTATATATTCTGTGGTTACGGTTCGGTTTGTTAATTGCTCATTAAACGAGATTTATTATAAAATTCAAAAGATTGGTTTATGCATGATGCTCTTATAGGAAAAAGACATTGAATTAATGTGATTTCCTTATAAGAAGAATGATTATTTCATTCGATTTTGATAATGACTTTAAGTAAGAACATAATAAATATTACAATAAGAAATTAAATTAAGAGATTTCTGTTTAGAAAAATGAATATCGGTTCATTTTGCTGTAATACAGTTGGATACGTGTCAAAAAATTGGAAAGAATATTTTTGATTTTTATAAAAGAACACAACGATTATAAAACCTTTTTGATATATATATATTTAATGATAATATTAAAAATACATAATTGTATTGATTGAAATTCATTCATGGACACGATTGAATATCCTTTATTGTTGTGAGAGAATATAATATATATTTTTAAAGCCTCTCAAAAATGGGATGCCGAGTCGACACGTTTAGTGGTCGGAACGCATTACTACAATAAAAGTCAAAGTCAAAGTATTTATTTTGCAATTTGATTTACCAAGAAATTCTTTTGCACGTCATAAACTATTTTTTTTTTTTTTTTTTTTTTTTTTTTTTTTCCTACCTACCTACCTACCTACCTAATATATATATGGAATAGTTCCTTCTTTTCCGTGCATTTCGCGGGTCTAGTTATTGCATTGGATTGACTTCCGTAACTGGCCTTCGTGATCCTTTCTTAACAGAAGAGTGGGACTGATTGTATCAAAACTACACAACCATTCCACTTGCGAAGTACGCACATGGTAAAGTCCATGCGCGCCAAGATCCGAACAATCAACCTCGCGCATGTGATTGGACATTTGATACCAATCGGCTATCACAGATCTTAATAAGAATATAAATAGTTGCTAACAACAAGTCATGTCGTTTTTTAATAATTTACAAAAAAAAAAATAATAATAATAATAATTTTGCAATGGTTTATGACTGTATGGAGCATAGCAATTAATTCTTACTTTTTACGCCCATATTACTGGTAGAGAATGTTTTTCTGCATTAAGTTCGCTAATAATTGTACTTGTTTCGTGCAATAAAGTATAAATGGATAAATTAATTAATTTTATCACAGAATGAACTTTATAGTCTGTTTTCATTGTTACGGTAGACAGAGAGTAACCTTGATCGCCCTGATAATGCATAAGTAAATTTAAAATATCCTTTGACATTATTCATGCAGCGCCATCATGCCACAAACGGTACAGGGCGTGTGCTGTAAGTAACTAGATAGAGGATAAACATGAAATAAATTATGTTTAAAACATCGTACATATAAAAGTTTTTAACTTCAGGTTACTTAAGATATTTGTTTGTAAACGGCTAAATGAAACGAATATGCGTATTGGCATGTAGAACTTTTCTCGTTTTACATAACAATAATAATACTTCGGGTTGCTCGAGGTATATTTGTTGGTGAGGCGTGTCCACGTTAAGTGTAACAATTAATTATGCGTCTTGACGATTACATCTAGATGCGTTGTTTTTTATACTTAAATATTTATTAAATATTTATTCTGGGTAAGCCGTATTAACGATTAGAGTGGGTACACATTGGGCACTCGGCGTTGCGTTGAGCGCGCGTTGCTTGACCAAAAACGCGCGCTTGCATGTATACACTTCAATATAACTCCTAGTTCTCGAAACGCGCGTTAGCAAAACGCGCGTTGTAAAAAGCTTAATGTGTACAAAGCCTTAATGCAGCAATTATGCATTGCTGCAATTAAATTCCGACACTTTGTTTTTTATAATATGAGATATTATATTACATAATAACGACAGGCATATTATGCATTTACGAAAAATTGGAAACAATTTATTCTTATGTATATGCTTTCTCATCTGTCGTTGGCATATTAAAAGAAAAAAGCATAATGATTGCATCAACTTTGATATCCTATGTTCACGATACATAAGGGTTAGAGAATTATTGAAATTGGATTTATTTTACCTTATTGCTTCTAATTTTCGCACAAAAAAACATTCAAATACATCGTCAATAAAAAAGTAATAATGGAGCTTGTAGCACTGTCTTCTAAACACAATTCGTATTGAACATTACAATACAATATGACTATATTGACTAGTAGAATTGTTATGATATTTTTTTGGAAAATATCATTAAAATTAAATAAAACAATAATTATTTTATAGCAAATATATTTTAATTTGCCAGACGCCGCGAACTTATTCGTTAGTGCAAAGAAACCTGTTGCTTTGATTAAAAGCAACATTGTAAATAGCTATATTTTACGGGCAATTACAGAATATTAATTTTATCACTAGAAATTTTATAGGCGTTTTATACGCTCCAGCCTACAAAACTGAATAAAATTATAATAAGTATATCATGAAAGTCAGAATGTTTGTTGTTGTTTTTTCAGGATCATTGTATATTCTCAAAAACACCTGCCATTAGGAAAATTTTCTACTCCTTTAATTTTGTTTTGGAGACAGTTCATAGAATTCAAATAGAGACAGTTCAATAGAATTCAAATAGAGCGGTTCATAGAAGTCAAATAGATAGAGTTCATAGAATTCAATTAGTTTGTACATGTTTAAATAAACATTATTTTGACAAAAATGACATTCGTGATTAAAACGATATCGTTCGGTTTCAAGGCAACCTCCCTAAGATAAAATATATTTAGCTAATGCTTTAATGATTAGAAATGTCTGTGTGTAGTAGTATGTCTGTGACCTGGAATGTTGCCTGGATTTCGAGAACGAGTTAGTCAAACTCCCATCGACAACAATCTTTTACGAGTGATCTATAATTTCAAAGGTTGTACTGAATTTACTAGACTTGAATTTACTAGATGTAAGAGAATTAAATAAGACGTCATGATATTTCCTGACTATGCTCTAAACATCTACAAGTGTACATTATACTAATATTGAGGACGAATTCTGAAGTATAATTAATGATTAAACGAACTTACCTTAAGTGAAGTTCAATCATAATTATACGAAGAATTCGTCCGAAGATATTAGTCTCCCTCCCACCCTAGTACATATTTATTTCATCAATAAAATCCCAGCAGGAAATATCAAACGTCGCAGTCCACTGCTGGACATGCTCTCTGCCAATGCTCCTACGCTTATTTCTATCCTCGGCTTCTAGCTGAAGATATCAAACGCAACTCTAAACTAAATGAAGGTTTATAGAACAGGCGGGCATGGCGGCAAAGGAAAGGTGGCGCCACTTGTAAATTGGCGGGAATCGGATGTGTCAGACAAATTAATACGACCGGAAGTAACGATTAAATTTTGTAATATATTTTTTAAAATATGGTATTTTTATATAAATACTCTAAAATTGTGTGCTAAAGGGTAACACATTTAAAGCGATACTACAAGTGTACATTATACTAATATCTTCGGACGAATTCTTCGTATAATTATGATTGAACTTCACTTAAGGTAAGTTCGTTTAATCATTAATTAAAGTGCCAAAGAAATTAAAGGTTTTGTGGATTACTACCTAAATTAATATGATTTAATCGAATGTGGAACGTTTGTGTCTAGCATACAAAATGGTAGAGTGTTCAATATTTGGCTTCAAAAGCAACAATCAAAGAGAAAAAGCGGGTGTTACATTTCATACGTAAGTACACTGTTTTATAAATTTTGATCACGTATTTCTTTCTCAAATCTCACAGGAACCAAGTTTCTGCGCTAAATCATTAGTTATATCATCAAAAACTTGATAAATGGGAAATATCTAAAAATTATTTCTAAATATAACCTCTAAAACATCTGACATGCAAACCGGTAAAATAATTGCTTATTATTACAAATTTACATCAGAAGCCAGCATAATAATTATCATAGATGTCTATGTACTGAAATTTTATTAATATTTAGTAGATTCATAATTCGATTTCCGGATGCCTAATGAAAGGAAAAATTTCCCCAAAATTACCCCATATTTCAGGGAATTTCAAGCGATTTGTTGTTTCCAGATTTCCGACTGATGATAAAACTCGTGAGAAATGGATTTATGCAACAGGAATACTATTAATAATATTTTGAAAGGGACTGACGTGTTTACAAAGGAGAAAATTACCAAATAATATGCAACAGAAGGATTAATTATTACAAAAAGAAATTGAAAAATAAATCAATTAATAAGTAATTAACTTGTTTTATTTTGTTTTTCACCTAAATAGTCTTCTTAAAATGATCTTTTTTGGCTCAAATTTGAAATAAAAGGGAATTCATGTATCGGGTATATGAAATTATGAATTCCCTTTTATTTCAAATAGGGTAATCCTGCAAATAATACACCAAAATAAATAAAGTGGCTGTTTGAATAGAATGCCTTTGCATTTGACACCACCACAATTTAAAAAAAAAAGAGCTGTCATATATCACTGGCCCCCTTTTCCATATAGCCCATGTTTACAGTATGTACGTGAGTCGGTTGTCTGATTTATCTTCTATCTAGTCTGTGCTTACAATAAAATATGGATGGCTGCCATCGCGTGCATTGTTAATTATTGTTGTATTTCCGATTAATTTCGACATTGTTTATAACTTTGCTCCATAACAAACGACGTCGAATAGGCCAAGTTGGTTCCTCCGTTGTTGTGTCGAGTTTATGTCGTGCAGTGTTGTGTTTAAATAAAGAGACAGTGACTCAGTTTGTGTTTGACAATGAAGGAGAATCAAAGATGTGTTTTTTGTTTTTTCTGGGACGTATACAAGTTAAATAAAAATAAAAGTGGGAAATTACGCTGATGTTTAAAATTATAAAGTTATGTCTAATACATACTTATAATATTATGTAACTGTTGTTTTTATTATTAGCTAATAAAAAGCTTTTGTTTGAATTGTCTTAGAAATCCATCAAACGAATCTTTCGTTTGAATAAACAAACGTTTTTTATTAGTATTTATTCCTCTCATATTTAAAATCTGTGAGAGCGGGAATATTTAAATGTTTCAAATAAAGTATTTTAAGCAACTTTGAAAGATGGGACATAGTTAAATCTATTTCTACAAAAACAAAATAGCTGTTTTTGTAGAAACAGATTTATGTCCCATCTTTCAAAGTTGCTTATAATACTTTATTTGAAACATTTAAATATTCCAGCTCTCACAGATTTTAAATTTTCCCGCTCTCACATATTTTAAATTTTCCCGCCCTTAAGTTACGAGGGGGCACCCAACAGATGGCGTTGGACTTTTTCATGACATTTTTTTTGTATGAGCTTGACGTTCTTCTCTCTAGTAAAAATGTTCTTTGCTACGGCCACATTATCGCGATAATGCGTTGTCCCGACACGTCTGGCCAAATAGTTCGTGCTATCGCGAATCATTGTCGCGACAACAAACGTTGTCGCGACGCTGTCGGTATTTTGCCGCACATCAAAGGGTCTATCGCGGCAAAGTTCGTGCGGTTGGCTACACTTTGCGCGTTTCATACGAATTATCATGACGTTCTAAATTATCGCGAGCGCGAAACAGCGAAATTTTATTTGATGTGGCCAAGCACTTCGTCGTAGGTCGAACACGAAGATTTTATCGCGACAATTTATCGCGATAGTGTGGCCGTAGCATTAGGGTTTCAAATCGAAATTACGGTGGAAAAATATTTGCTGCTATAAAAAATTTGTTTGTTTAATGCTCTATAATTATCTAAGCCATCAACTGAAAATAAATTTAAAAAAAATATAAAGTGTCAGACTGTCAAGCAAGCCAGCTGCCAAATGTCAAATGTCAATGTCAAATGGCAAAAATCCTGAGTTTTCTGTAAAATAAAATAAAATAAAATTAGAATTTAATAAATAGTTCAGGCACCATTTACATACATAGAATAAAATGAACAGGAATATTTATTTATTCAGGTGGGTTATGTTGGTATAGGTATTTAGAAAATGATAAATTAAAGCATCTGGATATTAATTTTAATTATTTACCCCCCTTAAAACACAACACACAACCTGCAGTAATTGTTTTTAATGATTTTCCTTTACAAAAGCTTATAAGAACAAAAAGGGATTGTACATATTAAAATTTCAATCTTTTATTGCTTCCCATATATTAAGTAATAAATTCTATGTTGCTTCCACACCACCAATAAAATGTTTCAAGTCACTTGTAACTATTGTTGTTACTGTTCATATTTACAGTTAACAGATGAGTCATTACCAATTAAATAATCTGAGTCATAATGAATTCAAAAAATTATTTCGCAATATTATTTCAGAAAATGTCTACGAGTCAGCAGACCTACTAGAAGATACAGTGAAAAGGCAGAAGCCAGTGAAAATGAGCCAATCAAATTTTCAACCAGTCCTGCAGCTAAAAAAACAACAGTCCCTGTAATAAGGAAGCCTGTTACAATAAACATGCCATGGTACCAGCCATATTCAGTTCTTGGAAGTGTAACAGTATTTTTAATATACTTCTGTGTTCTTAGAGAAGAAAATGACGTAGATCTTGAGTTTGATAAGACTTTGTATGACAGAATAAAAGGTTTAGAAAAGCAACAACTTATCCAGTCTTATAAATTTAATAAAGAACATGGAAAAAGTGTGGAAGATATAGAAAAGAGATTGCTAGAAATAGAGGCAGAAGAGAATAAGCTGGTAGCGTAGATTAAGAAATAAATTATTGTTCTAGTGTAAAATGTAGATGGTTGATAATAAATTATAAGATTTATATATATTTTACTTTTATTTACACTTTACTTAGAGATTCCTGGCTGTTACCCGCAGCTTTGTCTTTAATCCTTCTAGCCCCGGATTACTAGACACAATAGAAAATCTATTGTTATGCGGCACCCGAGTGCCGGTTCGGCGTTGAGTGGTTAAAAAGCTGTGCCAATCATTAAATCTCCATCAGGAGTGATTTGGCTATAGTTGTCATGACCCAAGTACAAAAAAAAAGCAATAATTGAATAGAATTCAAGATTTTATGCATCCTGGTTATAATCTCATGTATGTTTTATACTATTTTGAACACATTTTGGTTGAACTTTCTTATATTTCAGTTATTTAAAAGCATATCCAAATAACAGGTACCAGGGTAAAGACTATACTGCAAAAAAATCCAGCAGTATTTGCCTATACACAAGTGAGCACAACAAAGACTAGAATATTGTAAAACAATGGTACTGATTGTTTTCTAGGTATTTAGTCCTTCAGTAATTTCCTCCTCAAATGTATATAATATATAGGTACCTTATTGTTTTTACCAAAGGAACAATAATTATGAATCTTTATTACTGCCTGGCATTAGCCGCAGACTGTTCAATATTATTATGCATTTGGTTGGTTCCAATAACATTTAGAAGGTTAGTTATAAAATTATGATTCATGTATTGAAGGTGAATAAAACAAAAAATACCTCTAATTAAATTTATTTTAACACCAAATTCTCATTACACATATCATTTAGAGTGCATCAAATTACTCCTAATACAGAATTCTCACACTGACATGGTGGTTTTTTTCCTAATACACACTACCTAGACAGAATATACCATGAATCATTAAAGTAATACGGCCATGTCCTTACATGGGACACTCTGTTAATACAAGTTTGTCAAAAATTAGGGAAGATGAAAAGAATTAATATTAACATACAGTATCCTATGCAAATGCACAGCATAACTTATCATAGAACATATAAAAAAATTCAGTTCTGCTGCCTCCTTACAATAAAGATTACAATGAAGATGAATTAAACGAGACATATAAAAATTATGGATTATTACCAATAATTTAAAGTTAACTAATTCTAGGCTAACTTAAGCACGCTCCCCACGGATTCGCCGGGCAAGCTGAATGTCTTTAGGCATAATGGTGACACGTTTCGCGTGGATGGCGCACAGATTGGTGTCTTCAAAGAGACCCACAAGGTAAGCTTCACTCGCCTCCTAAAAACAATGAATTAAAAAATTAATAAAATAAAGAATTTTAAGAAGTGTATCACATGAAGCATAAATGATTTATTTTAAGCAAATTCCCACCTGGAGAGCACCAATGGCTGCAGACTGGAAACGAAGATCGGTCTTGAAGTCTTGAGCAATTTCTCTCACCAACCGCTGGAACGGCAGTTTACGGATGAGCAGCTCAGTGGATTTCTGGTAACGACGGATTTCTCTCAGGGCCACGGTTCCCGGGCGGTAACGATGGGGCTTCTTGACTCCACCAGTGCTTGGCGCCGATTTGCGGGCAGCTTTGGTCGCCAATTGTTTGCGAGGAGCTTTACCTCCAGTGGATTTACGGGCAGTCTGCTTTGTACGTGCCATCTCTTCAGGTTACTGCAACAATTTGAGATAGGAAATTAGAAATACACAAAACAACGATTGCGACATCCAAGCACTAAAAACATTTCACAAATAATCGCAAATACGAACATAAGACCCGTATTTTTTAAGTGCAATGTCTAGTTTAGCAATTGAATAACTATTAAACGTACTTTTTGAGTGGTTTTCAGGAAAAATTCACTAAGTTTTTATGAAATGATGTCGTAGCTTCACAACAATGATCATATGCTCAAGATGGCGTCGAAGAGAATGGCGGGCGACTACTGACGCCAATAAACTGAGCGTTCATTGGCTTATTTCCTGTTATTCTATTGGCTAAAAATACGAAATTGCTATTGGTCGATAAAAAACGTTTTCTTAATACAGACCATGCTATTGGTTGAAGATTTCAAGGTGTGTTGCCAGATATTGGGCTAATTATTGCTAAATGCTATCATTGATTTCAACGATTACAACCAAGGAAAGGAAAACTTTATTAATAATATTATTTTATAACTTTTGTTTGCTTGAATGCGCTGGTACCAGGGACGGGTTTATCTTTTAAATTAAAATCGCGAATTTCTCATAGTTTTGACTTTTGAGATACAACAATATCAATTTAAAAGAAATAAATTCCAATTACTAGATGCATTCAAATGCATCATCACGAGTTAATATAAAAAGTAAAAGAATACCTACATATCCAAAGTTAATAAAAAATGGACTAATAATAATAAAACCTTTTTTTTTTAATGAAACGATAATCAGCGTCGAAAAGAGGAATGCACTGTCCTATTTTTTGTCTCATTGTTTTGAATATTCCACAGTTTGTGAAAAAGAGATGGATAGAAAACAACTACGTGACAGGTCTGTCAATGGTGGTTGTGATTATTATTTCTATTCGTGTCATACACTCATCGGGAGTCAAAAAATGATTATTTTAAGTTCAAGGTCATTTTAATCTGAAATGTGGCAAATATTACCGAGTTTAATCACATTTTTTGAACACTATTTACATTTTTTACCTTTCTAAAATATTTTGTATCACGTGATCATCTATTGAATTTTAATTGGTCGACGGTGAGCGTGCCCTGCGCGACGCAAGAGGCGCAATAATAGTTTTCCAAAATGCCGTCGGAATCTAAACCTTTGTTAGCAGCTCAAACAGAAAAACCTAATCATTACAAGTAATTATTGGTGTTTGTTGTGCAGTGATGATGTAGTTTATGTGCTTTTTAACTTTTACTGAGCATCAGATTCTTGTGTTGCAGATATCTTAAGGAATTCAGAGTAGAGCAGTGTCCGTCGTTCCTACAGCATAAATGTACACAACACAGACCTTTCACATGTTTTCACTGGCATTTTAATAATCAGAGAAGACGGAGACCTGTTAGGAAAAGAGATGGGACGTTTAATTATAGCGCCGATAATTATTGTACCAAATATAACGAGACTTCGGGTATATGCGAGGATGGGGACGAGTGAGTACCTACTTTGATGTCATTGCTTTGTTTTCGTCGTGTTGCTGTATCTTTATTGTGATCCAATTTTGTGATTAATAAAACTATACAAATTAGATTCTCATAGGATTCCTTCTTATCTTGTTGAAATGTTAAACATTTTGAGTAGGTATCCTACTAGAAAAAATATTGTTTACCATTGTATAAACGCAACCCGACCAAAGTAAGAGGTCTGAGAAAATTAAGTCAAAAATATTGTAGCATTCTACTCTTTAATTTGTTGGCATATCACAATCCATTGTTCTGTGAGCATTGTAGATTTTTGCATAGTTGTTCACCAATATCCAAATATCTATGTGATTAATTATTCCATTTAATTAACAAGACATGTTTATTCAAATGAATAAATATTTTTCAAGGAAAAACTTGAAGTTTTTGAACAATTATTTATTTAGTATTTTTATTTCTATGTTTTAACCCTATAATAATGAGTATTCAATCATTGCATGTGTTATTTTAAGATATTGGCTTTCATCATCATCATCAGCCAAAAGACATCTATTGCTAGACATAGGCCTCCCACAAGCATATCTACCACTTGACTAATAATATGAAATTTCCAGGAAGATCAAAAAGAATTGATTAATCCTGTTAACTTTTTAATTGGAAACTTATTGGAATACTGTTTACAAGACTTGGACCCATAAAAGTTCCTATCACAATAAAATTAAACAGCATTTAAATTGAGTACTATCCTTCTGCCTGAGGTTTCACCCACGCGCAAAATCTTTTTTCCAATATCCCCCCCTTCCCCCACATTTCCGGGATGAAAGTACCCTATGTTCATCAGGGATAGTGTAGCTTTCCAACAGTGAAAGAATTATTCAAATTAGTTCAGTAGTTTCAGAACCTACATATTCAATGCAAACAAAGAAACAATAAAATTTTTCATCTATAAAATATTAATTAGCATAGATTTAGTAAATTATCTCATTACTCTGCCTGCTTCTTACCCACTTTCTTTAGTCTCAAGTACTCATAAGCACAAAACTGATTGTTACTAGCTCAGCTAGTAACAATCAGTTTTGTGTAGTTTAAAACTTGACTTATTTATTATTCTATAATTTTTTTGGATTATAAAGTATGCACTCATAGTTAATAGGTTTTATAACAACATGGATTTAACAGTAAACAAGCAATGAATTTCTGTAAGGGGCACTGTTAGGTAAAAAAAGTATTTCTAGCACAACATCAAAATTATTTCATCATGCTTTAAGTATTTACTAGAATTAGTGTAAACAATTTGTAAAGATCTTTTTAATTAGAAAATTAAAATGTTTCAGATGTCCATATCTCCACCGCACCGCAGGGGATACAGAGCGTCGGTATCACCTCCGCTATTACAAGACTTGCATGTGTGTTCACGATACAGACGCCCGAGGGCTCTGCACTAAGAATGGGGCCCACTGCGCGTTTGCGCATGGGGCACCCGACCTTCGGCCTCCGGTCTTGGACATGAGGGAGCTCCAAGCTCTGGAGAACCCTGATGCTGCCGATGGAGACGCCGCCGCGCCGAATGCTTTAGATAGGGAACGGAATTTAATGAATGAAGACCCCAAGTGGCAAGGTGTGAATGTTTAACTCCTTTAAATTGAAATTGCCTTGTCTTATTAAATTTTTTAATACTTATCATACCTTTTATCTAATTACAAAAAAATGTTTTTTGTCTCAAAAAAAATGTTTTATCACATTTTTCTAGACCATCTAGTGTTTTTAAGGGATATGTAATAATATTTTTTATCTACTTTCATGGAATTAATGTCATTCTTTGACAGGAATGTTAATTTTATTTCTTTGATTGCAGATACAAATTATGTACTATCATCATATAAAACGGAGCCATGTAAAAGACCACCTAGGTTATGTAGACAAGGGTATGCATGCCCACAATATCACAATAGTAAAGTATGTTGAAATCAAATTTTTTAATGTATATGTTATATTTAAAAAAAAATTCCTTATTACAAATTATTTTTTTCAGGATAAACGTAGATCTCCAAGAAAATATAAATATCGTAGTACACCCTGTCCTAATGTAAAGCATGGAGAGGAGTGGGGAGAGCCTAGTAATTGTGAAGCTGGTGACGCATGTGGCTACTGTCATACTCGCACTGAACAACAGTTCCATCCAGAGATTTATAAATCAACCAAATGCAATGATGTCCAACAGGCCGGATACTGTCCTAGGGGACTGTTTTGTGCCTTTGCACATGTAGAACGTGAGTTGTTTTAATTTTGATTTTAAGTTGACCTATCCCATATACAGACCGAATTCAACAACGATGCCTCCTCTCGTTCACAGCCGAAGACCTGACTGCCGCCCGGGAGCTCGCCGCACCCCTGGAGTGCGGCACCAATCTCGCGGATTTGCTGTCGTCGGCCCTCCCTCCCGACAAGAAATCAAACGATAACAACGTCAGTATGCTGAGCAACGCACTGAACATAGACCGCGGTCGCCCGCTATCCCCGCCGAGCCTGCTGCAGACCAACGGCAGCGGCGAGGGCTCCGAGTGCGCGTCGACGTCCAGCGGCGGGTCGAGCGGCGGCCGCGCGCCCGGCTCGCAGCCGCGCGCCCTCGTGCCGCTCGCGGCCTTCGGCGAGCAGGACGAGCGCAAGCCGCCGCCGCAGCCCGCCGTCTGGGCGCAGCGCTCCACGTTCGACGCGACGGTGCTGCAGGAGGTCGTCGGCAACGCGCTCGACGACCTGCACCTCGACGACCCGCTCAACCTCGTCGCGTCGCTCGACCGCGACCTGTCCGACGGCGAGGGGCTGCTCGGCGGCTCGGCGCCGGTGAACATCCCGCAGGCGCGGCCGGCGCTGCGCGGCTTCAGCCCGCCGGCCGGCGGCTCGCCGCTGCCGCCGTTCCTGCGCTACGCGGCCAACGACACGGAGCGGCTGTTCAACTCGCACGCGATGAAGGCGGGCAGCTTCGGCGCGGGCGCGGGCGCAGGTGGGTTCGAGCTGGCGGCGTCGCCGGAGCTGGCGCGGCTGCGCGAGGAGGTGGTGGCCTCGCGCGCGGCCGCGGCGCGCTGGGACGAGCGCATCGCGCAGGCGCGGCAGGCGTGCGAGGCGTGGCAGCGCGAGTCGGACGAGGCGGCGCGCGCGGCGGCGCTGGCGGAGCGGCAGCGGGACGAGGCGCGCGCGCACGCCGTGTCGCTGCGGCGCGAGCTGGACGCGGCGCGCGGCGCGCTGGCCGGCCCGCGCCGCGACCTGCGCTCGCTGCCGCTCACGGCGCTCAAGGCGCTGCAGGCGCAGGCGCGCGCCGACCTCGAGGAGATCGAGAAGGTGCTGTACCTCGAGACGGCCACCAAGTGCATGGTGTGCGAGGAGCAGCCGCGCAGCGTCACGCTGGCGCCGTGCAACCACTACGTGCTGTGCGACGGCTGCGCGGCGACCGCCAAGGAGTGCCCGTACTGCCAGACGCCGGTGCAGCACCACCAGTAGCGCGGCGGGCGTGCGCGTGTCGTGGTCGCGAGCGGCGGCCGGCTCGCCCGGTCTCGGCGGGTCTCGCTCGGTCTCGCCCGGTCTCGGCGGGTCTCGCTCGGTCTCGCCCGGTCTCGGCGGGTCTCGCTCGGTCTCGCCCGGTCTCGGCGGGTCTCGCTCGGTCTCGTCCGGTCCCGGGCGCGCCGGCGGCCGCGTCGCGAGTTGCTCTCTACTCGTGTAGTCGTCGGGCGTCGCCGGGTTTCCGGCCGATCCGAGTAAATATACTTTTCTTGATATTTTTGTAATGGGTTTAGAGGGGTCTGACGGGGTTTCCGACTCGATAATAATAGGATATTTAATTTTAAAGAAAAGAGCAAGACTTATTCTGATAAACTTATTGAATGAAATTAAAACGTATTAGGATTTTTCAAATTAACTGCCACTGTCACTTTTATAATGATAAAGATATTGTAAGGTAGGTTTGAGAAATTTCCTTGTTCGAATGATTAGAGTAGCCGGCACTTGAAACAAAACTAAATCTCGATCTATGAAAAACTTGGTACGTCTTGTACAAAGGTAAAACTTGATTTTATATAACATGAAAAGTATGTTAAGGAACTTATTAATGGAAAGCTTACAAATTAGAGTATTTTATTTGCTTTTAAAAATATTTTTATTAAAGCATTTAAATGGATAACACCAAAGCTGCATTCAATTTGACTGTTCAGAATTGATATACAAACAAGAAACAGAAATATTATTATAAATCTATATATCTAATTACAAAATATTTTTCATAAAAGAAATATTAATATTTAGTGCATGTTTTACACGCTGTATGAGGTTTAATGAATATTATGCTTTTGATGTTAAATAATTTTGTTTATTTAGACTCGTGTATTAGTGGACTTGTTGCTTTTACTGATATATGAACATATAATAGGTATTTATGACGTTACGAGGTTTATCGTGAGTGAAGTCGGCCATGCTTGCAACAATCATCTGGGAAAGGTTAAATATTTGTAACGATTTGGATATTTGTCAATAAATTTGATGGGTTTAAACAGATATTGATGGAAGCAAGGCTGTGATGATATATCATTAGCACTATAATTGAAGTAGTTTTAGTTTTATATCGATATTCAAACAGATTTAGCCTGTTCAGATTAGATTGACTAATTATAATAATGAAACATACTTAAATCAGAAGTTGTTATATTGTTACGTTTTTTTTACATTTTTTAATACAAATATATTCATAGGAGTAGAAGTGTGATTGTAAGCTGCCCTCAATCGTTAGCACAACGTTCGGTTTGCCTCAAGTTAGCCACTTTAAGGACCAATATTGATATATCGTATATTCTAAGCAATAATAGTGAGCAGATAACAGATTTTGTATCAACAAACCCGTTGTTTGGGAAGATTCTAAATCAATAGCTTTGTACATATTTCTAAAATTGAAATTATTACAAATTACATAATGGCGTAAGTTAAGAGTTGGTACAGAGGTATAGTTTCATATACTCCCGAGAAGTAGGCTGCGTCTTTAAATACGATCTCTCACCACCAATTGTATTGTGTGGCTCTCCATTCATTCTTCATTCTTAAAGATGAAAGATATTCATAGAACTAGGCTATATTAGTCTTAGGCATTTTTCGTCAATAAGAATAAATACTCGATACTTATTTGCATAATCCACGAACTCAGATGTGCAAAACTGGCCTTAATTAAAAAAATTACATGCAATCATAGGAGAGCGAGATTACCCAGAGAAAAACATTGTCGTAGCTGTGTTACACAAAATCAATTGAAACTATTTCTCTGTGCTGTCACCAGTGAGGAAGCTCATATTTTATTCAGAGAGATTTGTAGTATTGTAAGGATCGTACTCTGAGACTAATAACCGCTAGAATCGTAGAGCGGTTTGCTCATGCATTTTTAAAATCCTTAACTGTGGTAAACCTTCACCCCTCTTCGGCTGCTATCGATTTATCGTTTCAGAATAAGAACCTTATTTATGTGTTATACCGGTGGTCTAAATGTATGTTCAAGTATTTTGTTTCAAACTAGCTCGAGATGTCGTCGTACTGACCGATAATTCAGTGAATCGCTAAGACTGTCGATAGTATCGATACTATTAGTATTATTTACAATTAATATTGAATTATAACAATAGAATTGATAGTGGATCTGGCCACCACTAATGCTCAATGATTGAGCATCGATGAATTTTTGATGTCGGTTTGTACACATTTTTTGAATACAATAGATATTTGTTGTTCCGGCAAAACTTGCCACATACCAAGATATCGATAGTGTTGGTACTATCGATTCTTACTATGGCCGACAATCCATTCTCTATCGGCCAGTAACACTAGTTAAAGCACAAGTAAATTTATCCTTAAGTCTTACACGAATAGGATTTGATTTGTCTTGTCCCCATACAATGCTCAAATTATCTGTAGGTTTATATTTGAACATGCCTTTAGAAACGGTACCACGAAAGAAGTATTTAGACAGAACGCCAATTTTTATAGTACGAACGCCTATAAATTGTAATAACTTGAAGGATTATTTTTATCTTAGGCTGCTTTTCCACCTGATCTGATATACTGATATGTGCTTAGTACTCGAGGAAAAAACATCAAATGGAAAATGAGGGAATTTTTAGTACACCATCTTCCATGTCTGGTGGGGAAGCAGCCTTATATCCGAATGATGCAAACAAAAGTACCTACTGGTTGAGTTGTTTCACTAGATTTAGAAAGTTTTTAAGTTTACATTCCCGAATAATCTGTAGAAAAGTTTTCTATGTTAGTATGTACTCATGGTGGGGGTTAATTTACTTGGACGAATTGCATTTAGCTCTAAATAATGTTTAGTGTGTGATGAAACGGACATAATATTTAAGGATTATGTAATTATGTATGTATGTCATACATAATATGGCAAGTTGAGAAAAAATATTTAATCAGTGCCACACGTGTCGGGGATTCATTGATTCATTCAAAACATTATAGAATGATTTTGTTGATCTGAGCAATTTGTTCAGATTTCTTTGACGAGTTGGATGGTAGTATTATTTTGGCGCGGCTTTTGCGGGACTCAGTTATATTATTTGTTTCACATGTTACAGAACTTATATACTAACCAAGCGCGTCTATAGTTACGACGCATGATATTCTTAATTATTTTTATAAAGCACGTGAATGGGCTCTAACGTTTTTACCTCCTGTATGAGTCTAATACTAATGTTAACTGTAGTCTGATTGCGCGATAAGTGTATACTGAGCTATATTTCTATTTTAAACAATCGCATTTTATATAAAGTTTTATTTCAATTTTACTACTTTAAAAATATTAATACATAAAATATTTATATATTTTGAAAATCTTGGAAAAGTTTTTGTATCTGTATATGATAATAGTAATAACAAATTTAAATTAGGTAGGTATAACTTAGATATAAGTAGTGTTTTCAAATTGTATTGGACATTATTTTAAGTGTGTAGTTGCAGCGTATATGGTAACCAATAGCAATATCCACCACCGCCTTTTGAAATACATTACGAAGAGTAGAGCGACCTTCCATAAGCGCGAAATAACGTTCATGTTCTTATAAAGGTGGCCCGTGGACCAGTGGACATGCTATGCCTATAACATGCAAATATTAAATACATTACAGGAAAATTACAAGTCAAAATTTGAAAGAGTGCCAACACTGTTTTCAAATAAGTGGATTTTTAGGAATTACCTTTCATACAGTGTCCACTTGGTTAATCCGGGGCTCGCCGGTAGACGTCGGGTCGCGCGCCCGTCGTAGCCTATCAGTGCCTATAGAGCGGAGCGTGATGTACCCGAACACAAACTAGAAATACGAAAGAGATTTATATATATGGATCGGCTCCTTTTATATTAGTGGATGGTCGCTTTATATTATTACCATGTCGACATGGCACATTTTGTGGCTGTGGATTGAGATGCAATAGGAGCGCTTGTTAGCCGAGTGTTTTCTTCAGACTCAACCGTTTTTATTTCGATGTCATTTCGAAGTACGAGTATGCTTCGGGGTATGTTCAAAACTACACAAAAATCAAACTCGGTTCTAAATGACGATGAAGTCATATTTGCTGTCAGGGTTTCAAAAGTACTGCTATAAATTCGTTTAATCTAAAATTACAATTCCTTTGCTAACAAGCGACTCATTCGGATTGGAAATGTCACAAAGAAGGGAAGTCGCAAAAGAAATTGAATCTAACAAAATGTACTGTGTAGCCATTGCGTTTATATTATAGCTTGCTAGTATTTCTAATGTTTTAAATTTAGATGTGTATTAGAGACATATTTATTTTTATATATAGTCTTTATCACATGGAGTATGTAGTTTTCGCTGAAATTATTCGATGTATTGGACTGTAACCATAGATGCAGAGTACCTATTTAATAGTTATTGATATTATCTATCGCGGTTCTGGTGCGCGCGGGCTTGGCTGTGGCGTGTTTGTGTGCCCAAAGGAAAGAAATAAGGGCGGAAACTGTGTGAAGCGGGACCCGCGCGCGGTTTGTAATACATTGCCGGCTTAGTACAGGGCGTGCGCGACGCAATATTTTAAAATAAATTGGATGACAGCAATGGATTACTAACCGCGCGCGGGTCCCGCGTTTCGGCCCTAAGAATACTTGTCAACAGTTTCGGCCCTAAGAATACTTGTCAACGCGCGGTAGGCCCCGCCCCCGCCGTACAAGCCTGCGCGTGCGCCGCCGCCTCTGGGGATGCCTACAGAACTTGTTTGTAACAGGCGTGGTGTGTTCTTGTTGTTGATTTACTTTATTTTGTTCTA
This sequence comes from Mecyna flavalis, assembly GCA_949319885.1. Taxonomy (NCBI): domain Eukaryota; kingdom Metazoa; phylum Arthropoda; class Insecta; order Lepidoptera; family Crambidae; genus Mecyna; species Mecyna flavalis. The sequence continues at coordinate 2,785,049 of OX439435.1, read as the reverse complement.
AGCAATCATATTAATCAACATTTATACTTCATTTACTGTTTGCATTTTATGTTAGTTAATTTACTTAGGACCAATGTTGTTTTAAAGCTTCATGTTTTCTGCATACGCATAATAATAACCCCTTTTTTATTTTAAATAATATAGTTTTTTCAATTATTTAATCTTTAGGTAGGTAGGTCCAACAAATTCTTTCAAATTATTATTGTTAAATTAGAAATAGTTAATATTGTAGTAGAAAACCAATTGTGCGTTTAAAACCGCTCGAGAAGATCAAATAAATTATGTTTTCAATTTTTATATTTATTACTACGAAATATGCATTCAAGCTTCTATTAATATCATAGTAGGTATTTTATAACAAAATAATTTTCAAATCCATGTGATACAAACATGTAACAGATATGAAGATTATAATTATTACTAGATAGGTAGGTTTAATAAATTTTAAATTCCATTCAATAATAAGAAGTGTTTTATTTATATTCATCACCAACACATTTCCCTTTTCAGAAGACTTCTATAAGTCTTACAAAATTATAATATGGGCCAAACCTATATGTAAATGGCCTATAAAACAAAATTCTATTTGTACGTTTTATTAAGCTACTACGGAAAAACTGTAGAGCAATAGGTACCGACAATAAAATATTTATAATTAGATTTAAAATAAAACACTACAATTGATTAAACTCTTTAATAAATAAGACTCACAGTATTGCATTGTTAAATTTGTGTCCATGTTTATTTATAAATGACGAGTGAGCTGCAAACAAAACAGAGTGATCACAAAAATGTGTATAATTCAACTAATATTCTTAATAAATAATATAATTATTATGTAACTAAACGAATACAGGCACAAAATCGTCCATCTTTATATATTCAGAAACAATTTTTCACCAGCAGGTCTGTTAGGCTTTACGAAGTTAATGTACCTAGCAGGATTATTGAAAAGTAAATTATAGCTGTTAGAGATATCGGGCTCCAACAGATACTCCTTTGCCACGACATATTATACCCACTGGTGCTCTTGAGAGTATAATGAATAACAGATTACATGGTGTTGGCGCGTTCGAAGGACATATTTGGCAGTCCCTTACAAATCATTTAGATTATTGTTTAAGGAATTCGATATTACTTCCCTTATTTTCATTTATTAAAGGCTGTCGTGGTTAAATTAATAAACACAGTGCAAAAAGTTTATCTTGTGACTTATTTAACTTTGGTTAGAAAACCCAAATACAGGTAGGTACTGGTTATCACGTCAGCGGTGTTTGTTAGTAAAAACAAAATAGTAAAATGTTGTGACGTTTCTTAGGACTAGGCACTAAATTTACAAAGTAAGATGAGCAACTGTGGTGACCTATCTAATGATAAATTCGGTCGTTTCCCTTCATTTTGTATGTAAGGCCCTGACATGAAGAGAGAAACGATCTAATGCGCGATGTAGCAAACTATAATATTTTAACATATTAGGCCTGAATTAACTGTATATTATATTATATGTATATATATATACATAATATGCAATAAAATCAGCAAATACATCTCTCGAATATATTATTTATAGATAAATGTATATAATTTACATCTGCATTATTTGGCTTTAAAATCTACAGAGAGCGTTTAAAAAGTTATACATAGATAACGGCACTGGAACTCAAACGAGTCAATGTTTTTCACATAAGGTTCACGAAGACTCGTGAGAGTCACATTTTCCTGTACAGTTATATGCTAATGTATTCCAACAATTTGAAGGGTTATTAATATTATAAATAATGTTTTTGTTTTAGAAACACGTTATTATGTGTAAATTACAGACCAAAAACAAACACTCGAAGTACGAGTATTATAGTATTTTATCTGGTTTATACCGAAATTGTCAACAACTTTAGCAATTAACTGTACCAGTTTAATTAGTTTTTAAGTGTTATCAGTTTCTTGTACGGACGGCAGCAGATCAACCTACCCCAATCTGTCAAAAATTCTCAATTGAAAAAGAACTCTTTGTGAAGTGAATAAAGCTGAAAATTGGTTGTAGAAATTTGACAGATTAGGGTAGTCTAATGTGCTGTGGACTGTACATTATCCTTTTACCACAGAATAAATAGAAATAACATCGTCAAATATTACGCGATTGCGTGCGCAAAGCAGTGACTCACTGAGTTCGTGGCACTTGCAGATAATTGCAGTATAGTACAGTCAACAGCAAAGGTAGATGATCAAATTCAGAAGTTCAATACAATGCACGTACTCCGTGTCAGAACTGTGTTGGTGCCAAGAAGATTTTTAAGTAACTGATTTTATATTATACTAAACCTGAACTAAGTATGCCTGATCAATGTTCAGTTCAAAAGTTGTAAACGAAATTCTTATCAGAACTAAGAAATTAAAGAATGAATTAGTAGTTAATATTTGGTATAATAATAATAATATATTTATTTCCATAAAAACATTTTCTATACGGGTCCTTACACTAGGCTAAGCCTGTTCTGTGCGGATAATTTACGGGTTACAGTCATGAAATTAATATATTACAATCACTTACTTTTAATCAACTTGACACCACACTGTACTGCGAACTACGTTCATTAGTTAATACTTTATTAGTTAATACTTGTGTTATAACTTCTACTTTTGCTGTTAACTGTACGTATTGTTGTCGACAGCCGCGTCGAGCTGTGATGTCACGCTGCGAGAAAATAGACCGGCATCGCATTGTCAACTATTTCAATTAATAATATAATTTATGTTTTTCCTGTCCTATTCAGGTTTCCAGATTCTGATCCGGTTTAAAATTATTTTTAGATAATTTTCTGCATTTGACAAAACAAATTGATACACTTTGCTGCATTGATAATTTAAAACGAGAGTGAACAAAATTGGCAGATACTGATTATAAATTAAAAGGTCGTCTGCGCCCAAACTATTGAAAATAATAATTACATAAACATTGATATGTTAATAAATGCAAGGAAAAACATGTTGATTGAGTGTATTTATCGCATCTTACTGCGACGTTCAAGGCAACAAAATAAATTATTATTGCGTGACTTTGTGATGTCATTATCAACTTTGGTATTCAAGAATGAAATTTTACACTACCGTCGATTTTGAAGTCGCGTGACATCAGACGACATATTTTTTCACCAAGAGACGAAATTAGATTTACAATAAATCTTCTAGCCTAGACTAACCTAACTAAAGCTTACTTGTCATGGTCTCTTACAATTGCAACGTTCAAACACTACACAACATTTATCTCGCCGGTTTCACCGGAAAGTAGGTCACATTATAGGTAAAAACAATTAATAAGTTTTTTAATCTCTTCGAAATTATTATAAATTGTAGACGTCATATTTCGTGTAATGTAGTAAAATCTCTGTAAAGATTGACAATACCACGTATATTTTGAGTAAATATTCAAATAAAAATACTATAAATATTATTATCGTAATGTTTTTAAGACAATAACGTCCTTTTAATAAGGTATAATTTAATTTTAATTTAAAGAGATATTTAGAAATATTTTATTTCATTTAACATAATGCTGGCCATACACCATCAAGCCTATCGTCAAATCGGCTTAAAGCGATCGATTGGATCAAACCAATTTGACCGTGTGTGGGCGTGGATTGGCTTGATAACTCGAGTTGTCAAGCCAATCCACGCCCACACTCGGTCAAATTGGTTTGATCCAATCGATCGCTTTAAGCCGATTTGACGATAGGCTTGATGGTGTATGGCCAGCATTAAGGTTAGACGGTTAGTACGTTAAACACAAGCTAGCTGGCAGCACTGTTTACACTAGGCCAATTTTCACTTGTAAATAATTTTAGCAAATTGTTTATCAATAACTATTACAATTAACCTTATTGAATTACAGGATGGTATGTCGATACTTTATATTATTACATTGATGACGGCATAACAATAGAGGCGTGGGGAGACGAAAGATAACCAGGATAAGACCAATTTTAACACTTAACTAAAAACATTGTAATTTTTATAAAGAAGACGTAATGTTTAGTGAGACTGATTTCTTTGTCAGGCCTTCTTCTTACAGTATTTTTTTACACAAATAAAGCGTGGCATTGTGCATTTAGTATACAATACAGTGGACATACTTATAAAGACAATTCTGTAAATACACAATCGTATAATTTTAGTAATGGCTTCATCACACTATGTTACCCAAACGTGTATTTAAAACAAATAAATTTTAATTTCTATTACATAAGTTGCTAATTGCAATTGCTTACTAATATCATAAACGAGTTGCCATAATAATGTTATTTATCAGTATCAACGCCACAAACAAAAAAAAAGACAAGATTGATTTTCCTTCTTAATTAAGAATTAAAAAAAACTAAAATAAATCACCGCTTTCCCAAAATTGAATTATTTATAAAGAATTATTTATAGTATCGTAATGTGTAGAAACCATTACATGCAAAGTCAATCATTTCATTCACTAATCAGTGTTTTATTAATACGCCTTTAAAACAATTAATTATATACTATCATTAATAATATATAGATGACTTAAATTTAGAACATCTAAGAAAATAAATTATTATGGTTATTATTTTATAGTTGTTTAATGTAAAATGTTGTTTATATTAAATGATATTAAAATAATTGTCATTATTAGGTTGCCAAAAATAAAGCTAAAATGTTATTGTTTATTTAATTAGGTTTAGTGGAACATTAGAATGAGTAACAGTTACAGAACTCATAAGAAATAACGCCTGGCAATACCGAAGCTGCGTTTAAGAAATAAAATGCAGTGTAGTTTAGTTATAAATACAATTCTCATGGTAACTTAACCTATGTTATCAACATTTATCAGTAAATTACTTCCAAATCGTATAATAAAGTCGATATACAAGGCACATAGCTATTTGTTGCATCCATACGGAAAAAATCCTTTAACTTCACTTAAAGATAGTTGAAAATTTGCTTTGTGTTTGAGGCAAAAAAAATCCATTCTATAAAATTTCACTTGATCTGGAAGAATATTTAATGGTAAGTCTTTCACAAGTTATTCTAAAATTGTATGCTGAAGTGAAGACAACTAATTCTTAAATAATGATGAAATAAAATAGCTATGTCCCCTGTACAATCGATACGGGCAGTTTACGTTTCAGCTTATTTGCTTTTCAACGTCATCGGAGCCTGCGCAGCTACGACGCTAGAACTAGGCACTATTATACACATTTATACATAGCATACACTCACAACTCTTCGAAATTAATATGTCAACAAATTCATTGGTTAATAACAAACTTATACAAAGGCATAACGTTTAACTGAGAAGTAGCTGCGGTAGCAGAGCGGTGCGGGAGGGGTGACACGTCACGTGATACACCTGTCATAGTCTTAAAAATAGTGACGTAAGTTGTCCTTAAAACTAGGTTTAGCGTGATTTTTTTAACTCTCATTGGCAGAATCATCGCGTAAAAGATTAAAGCTGGGGAAATAAATAAATAAAAATTAAGATGAAGACAACCCGACTTTAGTTACAAGGGATTTGTCATAATTTCATTCACCCTTGTGGTATTTGCACAGGGAACTACTCAGTTAAGCGCTACGCTGGTAAATGTTAGAATTTTATTGTAAAAATAAGCTAATTAGAAAAGTATAATTTAAAATTATTTGAGACGGGCCAATTGAAGTTCATTTTAGGTTAGACCATTCCAATTTGTTTAACTTAGGCGTTTTGTGAAAGGACTGAAAAATTTAAAATTGTTCTATTTTATAGTAGGTGTTTTTGTAAGTAGACTATTGAAACTTAGATTTTTAGTTAAACCAATTAGAATGGACTTCGAATACAAATCTAATGGTACTCATAAAATAAGATACAATTTCAGGCGTACGTTACAATATGTTACGTAAATAATTCCCAACGTAGAGGCCCTAGAATGGCACTAACACTAAATTTAGCTCAAGACAAAACACGTATAAAAATAAATGCTGCAAATTTAATGTCTCCGATAAATATTTAATTTACTTAACATTATTTTTGTATACATCATGATATAAAAAAAATCGTAATTTGTGCTACAATAAAGCATTACTAACAAAATGAGAAGTCCAAATTACTACGAGAGATCTGAATAATAAATGCCAAAATATCTATGCGTTAAAATGCCCAAAATAATTGCTAAATACTTTATAGTTAGATATACTTACTTAAGCTTAATGTCAAACAACTTTCAACCTTACTGCTTTACAAATACGCACTATCGTTGTTTGAGACAAGTGCACTTGATCCGAGGTATAATATCCGAGTCTTTTCAATTCCGCTCTAACTCCCTAAATTAGCAATTGAACGCAGTGATAGCTCCGGCCGCTTGTACATTGACTCCTCTAAGCAACAGGGAGCCTAGACAAAGTAACATTTTGACAGCGATTGCGAAATTCGCTTACTTCTAATTGTATGGATAGACAGCCCCCCTAGACAAGCGGCATTTAGGATTCACTGGAGGGTAGGCGATGGGTCCACGCGTCTTTTAGTTTTAAATCTTTTTATTTGTGATCTAGTGCAGTTTGGTGTTGAAAAGTGGTGTGATTTTCATTCAGTAAAGTGTAACGAAGTGTCATAAATAAGAAAATTGAAACAAATTGACTGAATGGACGGGTATTGCGTGTAGTGTGTCTAATCGGTAGATGAGACGCTCTTACCGCAATGGCGTCCATTCCCCCGTGACCTTGAGAGTATCCTCCAGTGTTTCCATGAAGCGTTAAAACATCTTAACACCAATGTTTTAACGCAATTAGAAACTCCCAACTCACTTGACATTGGCAGAATCACCGCGCCGCAAACAGGCGCGGGATAGAGGCCATTAATTAAAAAAAAAAAAGCGGCATTTATGACGTTCGTTATAGCTCAATTTGCGATAGCGAATGTCAAATCTCATACTTTCAACACGCGACTTTTCTATGGCATCTGTCAAATCCATAAAAATTGGACTTAGCGAAATTCGCCAGCTATGAAGCGATGTCATCTTGTCTAAGCCCCCAGGAATGACAGGTGCCTTAGAAAAGTCACGTGGTCAATCGATATTGAAAGTACGGGTTTTGACATTCGCTGTCGCGAATTGAGCGATAACGAACGTCATAAGTGCCGCTTGTCTAGGGCCTCAGGCATTATCAGCCTACTTATCAAAAAGGCTTTTGACTACGTTTGATTTTAAAATATTTTTTTCAAATACTAAAACAACATCAAAATCCGACAATATATACATACAATAATATTGCACATATTATAAAATATAGCACTTTTGTATGCAGACCATATTCATAAACGCAAAATCAAAAATATACTTTCAAAATGTTCTTTTTAAATCGGCAGCAAGTGGCCCCCACTCACTGAGGTCAATTATAATACGCGCGGCGTATTTCGCTGGAGTGGCTATAGACATTGAAATGACAGCTATTTTTATGTCGATTTGAAGCGCCCCCCATTAGTGTACTGGGAACTAAAATGACTTCAATTTTCTCTGTCTACACTTCAAATGGACAGCCATTGACATTGACAATGACAGCATTATCAAAGTTTATCTGCCAAATTTAGTACTATTATTAGTTCCAAGTACACTAACTACTGCTCTCAGCGCCAACATGGCGATTTTCAAATCGGATCAAACATTTGGTGACAATCGCCCATCCAGTGTCATAGAGATCAGTGCCCCCACTAAAGAAATGTTGCTTATAAAATTAGTCAAAGTACAAGCGTCCTTACTTCCATAACGCTAAGGTACAAACTCGTACCGCTTCTACCGAGCCTCAACTAGCTTATTATCCGTTTGCCACGACTACTGTTAGAATTACTTTCTTATAACTACATAATAGTAACTTACGGCTAATCCTCACGTTTAGTTGCGGAACTTGATGTAATCTGTCAAAAATGCATCTATAGACCGACAAACTTATCTGTTCCGGTGGCCAAAATTGGAACTACGTGAAATGCAATGCAAAAACGATATTTAATGACAGTTTTAAATAGACAGTAGCGACGCCGCCACCGGAACAGATAAGTCGGTCTATAGTCTTCTGGCATATCTACCTATGAGGCCGTTTTCTCACTACGCGAAACCAACACAACATCAACACAACATTAAAAGTTGTCCATCCCTTTTTCACTAGCTTTCTAGCACGACTCCAACACAACACGACTGTCACATTTTGTAAGCGGGCGCGCACTCGCAAGGAATGATGTGTTGGTGTCGTATTGCCTGCAGCGAAGAAGTCCCTATAGAGTCTGCAAGGCGGCTATGTTGTCACAACGGTAATGTTGATCCGATCTAGTGGACAAGACAACATAGCTGAATTGTTGGTAAAGTTGTGTTGGTGTTGTGTTGTCCTCGTGTGTGAGAAAACGGCGCATAAATTAGTCTGACGGTTAGAGTTGACACAACATTATGTTGTGTTGGTTTCGCGTAGTGAGAAAACGGCCTTAGAATCTAATATCAAGTCCATTGAGATTTTTTTTTGTCCGGGAATCAAATCCGGAAACTTTTGCGCTTTAACTATTGCGCAATTAAAGTTGTTAAGCTAAGGCTTGTATGGGTCAATCAGGTTATAATAATATAATATTTAGTACATCATTATTCAGTACTTTAGTCTCATACTTTAGTAGTGAAAATCTGTTAATAAATTATATAAGTTTATGCCCGCGACTTCAATCACAAGATAGGGTTTCAGATCATAGTAAGATTCAATGCATCTAGAACATATGCATACTAAATTGCATTGGAATCTGTTCAGCAATTCCATTATGCCACACACACACAACATGCAAACTTCCGATTCAATACGTCAGTGCATTTTGCGTGAAAAGCGACTTACCCATCGCTTTCACTAATTAGTAATTACATTTATATCTTCTCACAAAGATTTTTTTTTCTCGGAGGAGAATGCGTTTATGCACCATAACCGCAGGCTAGCTAGACCCGCGGCCGTGTGTGGGACTCGAGACAGTAGCGTCCACTACCCACTAAACTCCCCCGGTTTCTCCTTCACACCCGATTAGGACGAGCTCTCACAAAGATCTAATCTAATTAGTTACTTTAAGACGAAAATTTCCAACCAATGCATACTACAGTTATCAAGGCAACTATAATGATCTATATTCGACAATCGACTTTACCGCTGAAGCCATAAGGTCTAAAGTCTATGAGCTGGAATGCAAGGCGATATTTACACGATCTCACAGCGTGATACGCTTGCTATAACAAAAAACGTAGTCTGCCTATTTAATCTTCTGTGTATAATTATACTATTTACAGTATATTAAAATTATATTTAAGATATTTTTCTGATTTTACATAATGTCAATTTAGAGAGCGTATTCTTTATTAAATAAATATTAGAACTCCATTTTTCCCAGAGTTGCGTTACGACGAAGAATCATAACAGCTTATCGTTCCGTGTAGAAATTGGTCGCGTTTTCGACATTTTTAGGCAGTATTATAAATTTTGTTTTGTGTAATCAAGTCTACAGACTCACAAGGATTGAATCATCGGAAAATCTTTAAGAAAGTTGATTATTGATAATTAATTTAAGTTAGTATTATTTGGTTGGATAACCTTTTATGCATAGTTGAAGCCGCATAGTTGAGTCAAATCCTGTTCACACACAAACATCTAAGTAAAAATGTATTCTGTCTCAATTGGACGGTTTAACTCTATTCCAAATTTTTGATAATTCTCATATGGGGTCTCTAATACTCTCGTCAGTTTTCAAAAAAAGAAGACAATTGAATAACATGCACGACGTGATACAAGCTGCCACATACGCGATGGGAAACGGGCTGCCACACGCGCGGAGTCAGACGGACGGCGGGGTGCGGATTAAGACATTCAGAGGTGCCGACGTGGACCTTGGTTGTGACGGGTCATCACCCACACGGCGTGAGACGGATATCGGGGTGACAGTTCAGACGGAGGTGCCGACGTGTCGCTCGGCGTCTAGCGTGACGTCCTCGGGGCTGGCCAGGTCTGCGCGCAGCCGCACGCCGCGACCCGTCAGCGTCCAGCGGCACGCTGCCCGCTCCGTGCTCGGAGATACTCTGTAACAGAGAATACACGTCAGTAACTAAGGCTGACACGTTCACGGTACTCACATTAGTATAATTAAAAAAAAAACTCTCTTTGCTCTGCTCTGCTCTTCTTCTGCTCCACGCACTCTTTGTTAAAAGTAGGAAAAGCAAAACAATATACATTCAGTGCTACGTCACGCCACGCTTATTCACAGACGTGTGAATGTGTTGAACGCGCGAGTTTTAGTTAACCGGCCTGTACTGTTCGTAAATGAATATTTATTTATTGGACTTCGTTGACCGCTGTCTGATAACGGATAAACATTACTTATCATCATACTTATATTGAAATAAATTTTGTAGTCAGGATGTTAGGATGTAAAATGTGTTATCCTGTGCTTCATATCCGGGATCCATTTTTGACACTTAGGTGTCTTGTCTATGCCGCCTCTCTCTCTTGTCTACCGATCGATACTGTACTGTGCAAGCCGCTTCAATTCAATTATATTAAAGTTTACAAAAAATCTTGTTTTTATCTAATAATCCCAATAACTTATACACTCTGGATGAATAATGTTGAAGAATATTTATTTATTTTTAACCACGGTCTAGACAGCAGCGCCATCTATTGACGGCTTTTCTTAAGCCATAGACACTTGCATACAATTCTAGTTAGCGAAGTGTCGAAATGAAAATTACATCTAGTGGTTATAGAGAACTAAAATATAGCCCGAAAACGTCAATTTTTTTGGATGGGATGGGGTATCTTACTGATACATTATCTGCGGTTTTGTGCTAGACCGTGCTGTGTAAACAGTGTCGTGTGATAGTAGGTATTGTTTATCTACCTGCAGACGCTCTCGGGCTGCACTGGGTCGATCGCAGGAGCGTCGCGCGGGTCGTCGTCGTCGGGCGAGCCGTCGCTCGTGGCCTCGCTGGTGCCCTCCTCGCTGCCGCCGCCGCGGTACCGCTCCACGCACTCTGACACACACAGACCACATTATATTCTATTTACACACACGTGCACATTTTTTTTGAAAAAGTTGATTAATATCTGCATTAAGTTATGAAAGGAAAGACTTGTGTTTCGTACTGTAACACTTGGTTGACTGCGCTAGTTGATTCTACGAGTGTGCGCCTTTCTTTTTTCAGCCACTAAGTCGATCGTGAGTCTCGCTTTTTATACTTATATATTTTATCCTAAGCCCCAAGAAGCCTGACCCAACGATATGTTTAATGTAAAGCTCAAAAAAATAATTTTTATGTATTTTTTGGAAATAATATTGTCGTTCGTAACTGTTAGATATATTATATTTTAACAATTGACAGACATGGCGTCTTAGACATCTTACAAATTAAATATAAAAAATTTGTCAGAAAAAGGTGAAACTAACCCTCAGTATTTTTAAACCCGTCTGACACAGTCCCAACACCAATCAAAATCAAAAAGCGTCTGTTATGAATTCTCGATTTAATCACTGCTTTACTGAAGCGGTTATTTTTGCCAAGTCATATAGTCAAGTATAATATCTTGGAGGGTTATAAAAATAAGACCAGGAGGAGGGTTGTCACTATTTAATCACTCTCATATATTTATTACATAGGTATCTATTCGACTGTTCACCACTGAAGCTGACTATTGAATGCGTCACCGTTGATGTGCAGGTAGACAGATTGTCAAACATAAACTTTTCTGTATTCAAAACTTAGTGTTGTGTGCCAGTGCCGACCTTCCACTATGAAGGTCGCATGCCACCCTCAACACACCCCCTCAATCTGTCTGCTGCACATCCACATGCTCACAATTTTCACACAGCAATAAATAAATATAAAATTTTCCTAACCATCTAACTTACACCGCATAAATTTAGAGTTACCTTCCAAAAACTAAATAAATATACCTCACAAATACTTCTACCTGTTGGTAACAATTACATATTACATTACCCTATCTCTACCTCTTAGCATAACCTCGACACATTAAAAACCTTCCACCTCTCGAAACTTTAATTCTCATAAACCTTCAACTAAATCCTTAACTTCTTCCCCTAATTATAAACCTTCAGCTAACTTCAATAATCTCCTACTCGAACTACCTTATTACACTACACACCTTCAACTAACTTTAAAGTTTAACTCCTACTCGACCTACCTAATTACAAAACTTCAAATAAATCTTCAACTCCTACTCGAACTTCCCGTTAAATTCTCCTAACTTCTTTATTAATCTCTAATTTCTAACTCGAACTTCAAATTATAAAAACTCATACTTCTCACTCAATCATCTCACTCACACCTAACATAGAAAACACAAGAATAAATCAATAAATATAAACTAAAATTAAATTACAATAAACTATAAACTTATAAAAGTAAATTTGTGATTAAAAAACTCTTAAAGCTCAGCCCATATTAAAAACCTTTTGTAAATACACAGTTACCAAAATACATAGTTATTATTCATGTAGTCAGATTTTTTTTTTTGAAAATAAATGATTCATTTAGATTTCATATTTCCACACCCCCTTAAATGAATCATTAAATATCCCCCTTTAAAAGCACCCCCTTAAAACGTTTGAACACCCCCTTAAAACTGATAATGTGAGTTGACTGGGCTTCTTAAGTTTACATCACGCCTTTACATTATACAAAAATTACACTCCCCTATAAAAACTTACATACTAATTCCCCACATATGACCGAAACGCACTTAGTTCACTTTTGCCCGCACTTATCACTACCTAACACTCACTCTGATACGAGTTTTCTTTGACACCTCTCAAACTTTACAGGTGGCAAACACTTCGTCAGTATGTCTGCTATCTGCGAACCCGTTGGACAATATTTGACTGTTATTCTGTTTTCATCAATCTGATCTTTTAAATAATAGTATCTCACATCTATGTGTTTACTTCTTTTATTCATAATTCCTTTCTTCATAAGCCAAATAGCTGACTGATTGTCCACTTTCATTTCTATTTCTAATTTCTCATTGGTCAATTCATATATGAAGTCTCTGATGAACAGAAGTTCTTTGCAGCATTCTGCTGCGGCTATAAACTCTGCTTCCGTACTCGACAACGCTACAATCGGCTGCTTTCTTGAGCTCCATGCCACTGGTCCACCGTTCAGCCAAATCACGTAACCCGACGTGCTACGCCTAGTGTCTGGATCCCCCGCGAAATCTGAGTCACAGTAGCCTCGAAGTACTTTATCACCTTCACTAAAATGAATGCCTTTGTTTTTCGAACCTTTTAAAAATTTTAAAATCTTTTTTGCATTATTTAAATCATTCAAATTTGGAGCACTTTGTTGACGCGAGCAATACCCTACATGGAAGCTAATGTCTGGCCTCGTTTTATTCGCCAGATATAATAATGATCCTATCATTTCCCTATAGAGTTCATGACTCTCTGTATCTATTTTCAACTTTGGGTGTTGTTCTATCAAAATGGTTGGGGTTCTGCACTCTCTTGCTTCATTCATATTAAACTTCTTCAAAATTTTCTCGATATAATTTTTCTGACAAACTTTCACTCCTTCCTTATTCTGTGTTATGTCCAGCCCGATATAGTTTGATACTTCTTCGCAGATTCTTAGATCAAACCCTTTTCTTAATGTTTCCACTACATGCACCAAGTCTTCTTCCCTCTCACCAACTACTAATCCATCATCAACATAAATCGCAAGAATTATCCTTCTTTCACCTTCCATTATAAAAATACATTGATCTAACTTTGATTGTTTAAAACCCATTTTAACTAAAAATTCTGTAAATTTAATATTCCACATTAGTGGAGCTTGTTTTAACCCATACAAACTCTTATTTAATTTGCATACTTTATCTTCTTTGTTGCTGTAACCTTTTGGAACTTTTAAATAAATACACTCCTTTAAATCTCCATGTAAAAATGCTGTTTTAATGTCAAACTGTTTCATTTTCAATTTATTATTTGCAACAATTGACAGAAGTACTCTCAAAGAATTTGTATTTACAACTGGACTATATGTTTCATCGTAATCTATTTTAAATTTCTGTTGAAAACCTCTTGCGACTAATCTTGCCTTGTATCTTCCATCTGGCTTGACCGTGAAGATCCATTTGCTTGTTACTAGTCTTCTTCCTTCCGCTTCTTTCTTATCCACAAAGGTCCAAGTATTATTTTCTTCTAACGATTTAATTTCTTCCTCTATTGCTTTCTTCCACTTATCTTTTTCCCTCGATTCTATTGCTTCTTCATAGGTTAGCATCGACACTTCTGTATCATAGTCCATGACGTAGTCTTTAAACCTTTCTGGTAATCTTCGTTCTCTTGCAGGTTGATTTCTCCTATTATTATTTTCCACCGCTCGACTTCCTTCACTTTCTTCATTACTGTTTCCATTTTCTGCTTCACTTCTATTATTATTTTCCACCGCTCGACTTCCCTCATTTTCTTCATTTCTCTGCCTTTCTTCAGTTTCTTCATTACTCTGCCTTACTTCAGTTTCTTCATTACTATCGAAAAATTCTTCATTTTCTTCCGGTTGTATATCGTTATCAAAATTTAAATTCCTCTCAAAATTGTTACCACTATTTCCAGCTTCTTCATTTGTTCTTCTATTATTTGTTTCACCGCCATTTGTTTCGCCGTCAATTGTTTCGCCGTCATTTGTTTCGCCGTTATTAGTTTCGCCGTTATTTGTTTCATCTTCATTTGTTTCGCCGTTATTTGTTTCATCTTCATTTGTTTCATCTTCCAACTGCCAAAGTCCATCCATTTTAACCAAATTTTCTTCATCGTCCAAATATATTCCTTGTTCTTCTTCGTTAATTTTAACATCCCTTGCTCTTATTATCTGTTTCTTGTCATCCACCCAAATTTTGTAGCCGTTTCTTACGTAGCCAATAAGTATTCCTTTGCCGCATCTTTCGTCAAGTTTTCTTAAGCCAAAATTAATTTTGAAGTATGCTGTGGATCCAAATCTTCTTATATTCGATAGATTGGGTTTAATCTTGAACCACATTTCCGCTGGTGTCTTGTTTCTGCCGTCTGTTGGACTTCTATTGATTAGGTAACTTGCTGTTAGCAGTGCTTCACCCCACAGATAGTTCGGAACCTTGCCGTCGAACATTAGAGCCCTTGTTCTCTCCATTAGGGTTCTGTTTAACCTCTCAGCTTTTCCGTTCAGTTGAGGCGTGTACGGTATGGTTGCATCCAGAATGATCCCTTTAGCCTGACACCACGCATGTAGGTTATTGCTAGAGTATTCTCCCCCATTATCGCATCTAATTTTCTTTACTTTACTGTTAAAATGATTTTCAGCCAAACACACAAATTCTTTAATTTTATCAAGGCATTCATTTTTGAAGGTGATTAAGTAAACGACGCAGAAATGTGTAAACTCATCCAAAAACGTAATAAAATATTTTTTGTTGTCCCAAGTAGGAACTTCAACGGGGCCGCAAATATCAGTGTGAATTATTTCCAAAGGGAATTTAGCTTTAATTCTATTATTGCCAAAAGGTTTTCGGGTCATTTTAGCTTTTGCACAGATTTCGCAAAATTTGTTCGAATCATTCCCCCCAATTTTGACGCCATTAACCAGTTTTGCTAGACGAGACACGTCGGATACGTGACCTAGCCTCCGATGCCAGATGTTGGCACTCTCAGTAAGTAGCGCTTCGCGAGTATAATAAGCCGAAAATTCCGTTTCATATAACCCGGTATTGGTTCTGTATCCAGTTAAAATTGTTTTATTTTGAAAACGTATAAATACCTTATCTCCAGAGAAGTGGACAGTGCCTCCATTATGAGTGACTGCGCTCACCGAGATTAGGTTCCTCGAAATCTCCGGGACAAATAGTACGTCTTTCAGTTGCCCGAAGTCCGTTGCTATTTTTCCGGTCCCTTGCGCTATCAGGTTCTCCGCATTGGCACATCTAATTGGAACTACTACCTTCTCTGTAATTTGAATTATATTTTTATTTCGGAAAAAATGTGATGAGGCTCCTGAGTCAATTATTGCTTTGACTTTAATTTGTAAATGTTCGCTTACCATGTTATTGCGGCAGAATTTTTCGATATGTCCTTTATTATTACATTTTCGACAAATTTTTTCTTGAAAACAATTTCTTGTGCTGTGATTCCTTTTGTGGCAGATGTTGCAGCCTTCTTTACAGAGTCTGGCAATGTGTCCTAATTTCCCGCAGTTGAAACATTTTCTTTCGTCAGATTTAAATACCTGGTTTTCTGGTGATATATTTGGAACACTTGAGCCTTTTAATTGTTTCTGTATCTTTTGAATAAATTTGAAAATCGTCTTCTCAGATTTTGGAGTTATTTCCCACACCGTTTTAAAATAATTTAAATTTTCTGGCAGAATAGTTAGAGCCTTGTTTATAAGCATTTCTTCTGAAATGGTATTTGGTTCCAATAAATTTATTTCAGAAAATAAATTTTGCAAATGGGCTATATCCTCTATTGTGTTTCCAGTAGGTAAATAGCTATAAAATTGTATAATTTTTTCGTGATTGTCTTCTTTTTGTTCGTATTGGAAAATCAGATCTAATTTTTCGAAAATTTCTTTTGTTGAGGAACAATTAATAACGTAGTGTAAGAATTTTTCTTCTATTGCGCTCAATACTAAAAATCTCGCTTTCGCATCGTTAAATTCTTTAGCTCCTTCAATTAATCCCTTCGATTCTAAAAATAATTTTGTTATGTTCCTCCAATTTTTATAGTTTGTTACGTCTCTTAATTTGTTAATATTTTCCATGATTTTAAATAATATTTATCAAATAAATTTGTAAAAATAATCAAATAAATTTCAAAGAAAATTTTCCAGATGTTATTTTGTTTTCCGTCATCACAACTGTCATTGGAATGAATTTGAATTACAGCAAAGGAAAATTTCTCCGGCTTTATTCTTCTATCTATTTCCTCCGGCTATATTCTTCTATCTTTTCATATCTTTATAATATCCTCATTTTTATCATTTAAACTTTATATTTATTATTAAACTTTTTGTTTATATTTATTTGTACTTAACAAACACTTTTATTATTTTTACACTTTTACTCCTGGTCTCTCTGGGCCCATAACCTCTTGGAGGGTTATAAAAATAAGACCAGGAGGAGGGTTGTCACTATTTAATCACTCTCATATATTTATTACATAGGTATCTATTCGACTGTTCACCACTGAAGCTGACTATTGAATGCGTCACCGTTGATGTGCAGGTAGACAGATTGTCAAACATAAACTTTTCTGTATTCAAAACTTAGTGTTGTGTGCCAGTGCCGACCTTCCACTATGAAGGTCGCATGCCACCCTCAACATAATAGTGTCTTTCAACTTTATTAAGAAAATATAAAGGCATATTTATGCACTAACAGCAAAGCATCTTACCTCTTCTGTCGTCGCAGTCGGGCGCGTCTTCGAGCGTCTTTAAAATTTCTGCGCACAGCTCAGAATCTAACGGAACTGGATTGTCGGACTCCCTGTAGATTATACGAGGATGATATATTATAATTCTAAAATCACAAAACACCTGGGATAATACTAAAATTACAAATTACAATTACAGCAGTACCTGTTGTGCAAGACGAGAGCGACGGTAGCGGGATGGGGTACAGGCGGGTGTAGCGGCGCGCGCGGGTTGAACGCGCCCAGCTCCAGCGAGGGCGCGGGCACGCGGGGGGCTGGCGTGCCGCCCCACTCGCACCATACTCCTGAATACACAATATGGAGAATCATTTTATTAACTTCGTATTTGATTATGCAACAAAAAAGCATGTTGCTTATAGAAGAGGTGGCACTACGTGTTAAACCATTATGAAATAGTTCTGTTAAAGTCTTGGCATAATACGCGTCAACTTGCATAATACGTGACTGCCTCCGTGGAACAGTGGCTAAGCCGCTCGGGTATAAAAACACGGAGGTCGTGGGTTCGATTCCCGCCTTGGGTCTGGTTGGTGGTAGGGCTTTTTCAGAGTCCGACTGGCTAGCTACCACCCCCACGGGTAAAATCTGCCGCCATAACAGCGCTGGCTGTGTTCCGGCAATCTTAATGTGGGAGCCAGTACACTTGAAATCAGAGGCTCGAAGATCAGATGAGTCTACAGTCTGGCAGCACATTGAGGGACGTTTCCAGGTGAAGCGTCCCTCAATGGAATAGGCCGCAGTGGCTGCTTACCATCAGGTGGGCTGCGTGCCTGTCTGCCAACTGACCTAGCATAAAAAAAACTTAATTGGCTTGTCTGAACATCGTGCGAGAACCCGCGCAGAACACAAATGTAGGTGTCAGAGGGACGCAGCCGCGCCCCGCACCTGCGCAAACTACACTCGCAGCTAACTTCAGACAAGCCAATTAAGTTTTTTCTGGACCGTGGCGACAGTGGCGCCAACTAATGATCACTACAAGGGTATAACTGCAGGCAAAGTTCTTGACGCTCGGTCGAAGGAGTGGGGGAAAGTTCGCGCATGTGCACTTACGCATGACCCATAGCGCGCGCTATTGGTAAGAAGTTTACGTCTGACCAATAGCGCGATCATATCTTAAAATTAACGTCCAGCGCAAACCCTATCCGATTTCAATGATGTTTTCCGGGCACTATAGCCCTCCTCCAGTGGTTGGTTAGAGAGTACCGTACCTGCGGTGTCGCGCCGCCAGTCGTCGCGCTCGGCCAGCACGTCGGGCGGCGGCGCCGCGCGGCCGCAGCGCGCCGCCCACGCCCGCGCGCCCTCGCCGCCCTCCAGCGCGACACACGCCTCGCCCTCCTCCAGTGGTTGGTTAGAGAGGAGTACCGTACCTGCGGTGTCGCGCCGCCAGTCGTCGCGCTCGGCCAGCACGTCGGGCGGCGGCGCCGCGCGGCCGCAGCGCGCCGCCCACGCCCGCGCGCCCTCGCCGCCCTCCAGCGCGACACACGCCTCGCCCTCCTCCAGTGGTTGGTTAGAGAGGAGTACCGTACCTGCGGTGTCGCGCCGCCAGTCGTCGCGCTCGGCCAGCACGTCGGGCGGCGGCGCCGCGCGGCCGCAGCGCGCCGCCCACGCCCGCGCGCCCTCGCCGCCCTCCAGCGCGACACACGCCTCGCCCTCCTCCAGTGGTTGGTTAGAGAGGAGTACCGTACCTGCGGTGTCGCGCCGTCAGTCGTCGCGCTCGGCCAGCACGTCGGGCGGCGGCGCCGCGCGGCCGCAGCGCGCCGCCCACGCCCGCGCGCCCTCGCCGCCCTCCAGCGCGACACACGCCTCGCCCTCCTCCAGTGGTTGGTTAGAGAGGAGTACCGTACCTGCGGTGTCGCGCCGCCAGTCGTCGCGCTCGGCCAGCACGTCGGGCGGCGGCGCCGCGCGGCCGCAGCGCGCCGCCCACGCCCGCGCGCCCTCGCCGCCCTCCAGCGCGACACACGCCTCGCCCTCCTCCAGTGGTTGGTTAGAGAGGAGTACCGTACCTGCGGTGTCGCGCCGCCAGTCGTCGCGCTCGGCCAGCACGTCGGGCGGCGGCGCCGCGCGGCCGCAGCGCGCCGCCCACGCCCGCGCGCCCTCGCCGCCCTCCAGCGCGACACACGCCTCGCCCTCCTCCAGTGGTTGGTTAGAGAGGAGTACCGTACCTGCGGTGTCGCGCCGCCAGTCGTCGCGCTCGGCCAGCACGTCGGGCGGCGGCGCCGCGCGGCCGCAGCGCGCCGCCCACGCCCGCGCGCCCTCGCCGCCCTCCAGCGCGACACACGCCTCGCCCTCCTCCAGTGGTTGGTTAGAGAGTACCGTACCTGCGGTGTCGCGCCGCCAGTCGTCGCGCTCGGCCAGCACGTCGGGCGGCGGCGCCGCGCGGCCGCAGCGCGCCGCCCACGCCCGCGCGCCCTCGCCGCCCTCCAGCGCGACACACGCCTCGCCCTCCTCCAGTGGTTGGTTAGAGAGGAGTACCGTACCTGCGGTGTCGCGCCGCCAGTCGTCGCGCTCGGCCAGCACGTCGGGCGGCGGCGCCGCGCGGCCGCAGCGCGCCGCCCACGCCCGCGCGCCCTCGCCGCCCTCCAGCGCGACACACGCCTCGCCCTCTTCTAATGCTACCAGAACTTCTGCGTCGAACACCTGGAAACCAACCACAACGATCATCATCATCATCATCTTCAGCCTGTAACAGTCCACTGCTGGACATAGGCCTCTCCAAATGCTCGCCACGCTGATCGATCCTCGGCTACTCGCATCCAGCGCCTGCATATTGCGCAGATCATCGCTCCACCTGGCCTGAGGGCGTCCTATACTACGTTTACCGAGACGCGGTCTCCACTCACCCGTTTACTTCAAACTATGCCACTTCAGGTGGCTAATCCGGCGAGCTATGTTGGCGATACAATACGCGAATAATGTCCTCATAGTCGATTCGGCTCCGGCGGCTAATCTTCACAATCAACATGTGCACTCCTGATTCCATCCCTATTAGGTATTCTTACGTTGCTGTACGTTGCTGTGTTTCACTTGGTTTCCGCCAAAACATTCGCATATTTAACAATCACTAACATTACTAAGTTAAGATCAGACCAGATAACAGATCTTGGGAAACCAGCTTGCAGTACCAAGAAATAAGAAAAAAATAGTTATTTTTATTCGGTCCTCTAAAAAGTTTCTGGCAACCACAGTTGCCAGCGCGCGCATATACCCCAAATGTTTCTGGCAACCACAGTTGCCAGACGGTCGAGCGGCGCCGCGCGCCGATTTTTTAAATATTTCTCCTTTAATAAAGCATTTCACGTTGAAATATCACATGATCGATACTTGCTATTTATTACGTCACTGCTTAAAAATATCACCTTATACCCAGAGCCATTACTTTTTGCCAAAAACTGAAGAATAAAAAACTCATAGTGTCATGCAATGTCATGTTGATGTTTGTTGACAACTGCTTACTTGTTTTTGTGTATTTCTACAAATTAAAACGCTGTGAGTATTACTTTCTTGATTAGTTTTAGTTTTTAACATTTCTAACTGTCGAATTTAATTCAGATATAAGTCAAATTGCTGTTATAAATTAAGAATATCTTACTTTAAAATCACAATATACCCGAAATCAATAGCGGCCGGTTTTGGTGTGTGCTTTTTTTCGTATTTAATCCGTATCGCAGCAAAAAACAAATAAATAATGATAGTTTATATATTATAAATTCTGTTTAAGCAGTTGGATATCATAAAGTTTTCATATTATGTTTAGATTCGACAAAAATAAAATCGCTGAACAGACAATACGAAAGGTTACCGTTTGCGAGTGACGTCACGAGTGATCACGTGGTAAATAAGGCAGATACGCACGGAAAGACGCACGCTAATTTAAAAATATTTTGCTTGCGATTTTGAGTTTATTTTTTAATAGTTTAAAGAAGAAAGATTTTAAATTATGATTTTGATTACTGCGTGGGATATGTATTTTCATTAAAATTAATTAAATAAATAACTATTGCGGATTAATTTAAACCAATAATAGACACGAATTCGGGTTGATAATATATACAAAAAGTATAATTTGTATTAAATATTTTATTTTTATAATTTTTAAAGCATTCTGCTTGCTTAATTACGAATATATTATAATATTAGAAAAAAATCGATTTGTCATCAGGCGGGAATCGAACCCGCGCCCCTCGCTCTCTGGGTTAGTGACTTAGCGTAAAAAATATATTAGAAGAAAATAAAATTGGTCTGCAAAGGCCTTGGTAGCATTGTTGTTTAATGTAGGTATTTGTGTTTAATACATAATAAAGAAAAGTGGTTCGAGTGTGGGTGTACTGGGAAATTTTAGATATCTTTAAATAGATATATATATATAAGCAAAACTTCTTTTCTTGTTGAGCTTACAATAAACTTATGAAAGACCAGCATAGCGCACTTAATTATTTTGAGTTTAGTTTTAATATTTAATTTATTGTTTTATATTAAATAATTAAAATTTAATTATATGTAAACATTTGGTTATCATTTTCATTACCTCATATAAAACCAATTCGCACATGATATCCAATATCCACGCCAAACGCAACGTGCGTTGCGGGCCTTATTTGGCGGCCATCTTGGCGAATTTTTTGCGACTCGGTAGTTCCGGATACGTGCAATAAAATCGGAAGTTAATGGTTTTTAATTGTATTTTTGAAAAAATATATGTGATAGTGTTAGGTAAGATTAGGGTGTCAATTGAAAGAGAAATAAATGTAGTTTAAGCTCATTATTTTTTTATTCACGAAAACTTGTCAGAATAATTCGAAATTAGGGAAGATTATTATTAAATGCCTAATTTTCCCCCAAAATTCCTTCTTTAACATCATATTTTAAGAATATGTTTAGTTTTTATTGGAAAGTAATAACTTAAGTGGGTTCTGTGATGTTTCCGCTTAATTATGTTAGAACATTATTTCCTTGTAGCTTTTGAAGTTAATGAGATATAAGGCATTCTTTCAACTTATCCAAATCGGTCAGTTCTGCCCGCAGCCGCTTAGTTAAGCGTTACGTTTTCCTTGCGCGCGGAAACCCTTTCCCTACAGTTGTAGGGAAAGCGTTTCCGCGCGCAAGGAAAACGTAGGAAAGGATAAGACTCTATTTCTCTTTTGTTTTTGTAATAACAAAGTATTGTGTATGAGCTACTGTCGTTGGTAGTTGGTACGTCACTAGCGTGCAAACCTCGACCAGCGACCGCCCGCTGCGCACCACAACACACGCTACACTGTGACGTCAGTACCTCGACCAGCATGTTGGCGGCCAGCGCGTGCCAGTCGTTGGGCTCGAGGCCGCGCGCCGCCCACCAGTCGTCGCCGCGCGCGCCGCCGAACACGCCCGCCAGCTCCGCCGCCGACGCCGCGACTGCCCGCTGCGCACCACAACACACGTTATAACGGCTCCACAACAATTATTAAAATATCAAATTAACTTCACTTTTTCTTCACTTTTTGCACGCTTTGAAAGTAAAATTATTTTTACCGCTAAAAGTGCAAAAATTAAATTTAATGGCAATACTTAAACGACAATAGCGACACCGCCTCCGGAACAGATAGGTTTGTCGCACTATGGTGCAGCGCAGACGGCACCCTTTTTGTGTGATCGAGTCTGCGGCGCACAAAAAGATGTAAATTCTTTTTGCGCGTCGTGTGCGTTACTGCATATAATTGCAAAAGTTCTATTTTTACAGACTAAAAAATGCGTCAGATAGTCTGTCGCCTGCGCTGCACCTACTACACAACACTCACTCTTAGGTCGTGCGTGGCCATGCGCACGCGCGCGCGCGCCGCGTCGCTGAGGCCGAGCGCCAGCTCGCGGCGGCGGCCCGACACCTTCTCGCGCAGCGACTGCGTCAACTCCGAGCACTCCTTCTCTAGCTGCTTGTACGCGCCCGTCTGAAGATAAATTGAAGGAATCAGAATTCAACCTTACCCACTGTACCCGCGGAGAAGTCTCCGTCCGGGATCCGGGTGCGGAGGGCAGTGCAGTCAGCCAACAGTACGTGCGCCAACCACTTTGTCCCCGCGAGCACCGTTTCTCTCACCGCTGGCGCGGCTCGCTGGGAGCCCGCCGTTCGCGGCGGGCGGTGGGCTCCCAACAAGCTACGCCAGAACAGCCAGCGGCACCAATCCGCGTGTGCGTAACGACGCGACCCGAACCGAGGATTTCGCGGAAGCGAAAACGGGGCTTACGACGCCCGCACCCAAGCGTACGGACGGTCAACGCTTAACGCAGGCTGTCACGAGCGGTAAGCCACTTCGCTTCCGCGAGCGAGAAAAGCTAACGTACCGTAAACTGTGTTTTAATTTGTTTTGATAAGGCTACCCGCCCACGTCGGATAATCGAGGGCCGACTTTTTGTAGGTGACAAATAGAACGTACTGATAGCAATGGAGCAACGCAGACGTCCTACAAAAAGTCGGTCAGAAATACCATAGAAATAAAGTCGGTCACTGATTGTCGGTCATACAAAAAGTCTGAAGTGGGCGGGCATACTAAATCTCTTTTAATTTGTCTCGCTAGGTGTACCTTGGCGATCTGCACGGAGAAGGGGCCGAAGCAGGCGTCGACGAAGTGCGCGTAGTCGTGCAGCGGCCGCTCGATAGCCAGCTCCACGTCGCCCGCCCACGCCGCCAAAGCTTCTAGCTCGCCACGCGCCACAACAGCGGCCACGGCTTGCGCGCATCTGATACATAAATAAATAAATATTGGACGACATCATATACATTGAAAAAAAAAACATGCTTAATATTACCAAGAGAGAGAAAAACATTTTGTATAATTAAATACTGTTTACTCCTCCCACACGCCGCGCACTAAGTGATAATGTGATGTACGTACGAGATCTGGTAGTAGGTCCTCGTGCGCAGGCCGGGCCCGTCCACGCGGCGGCAGAAGGCGGAGTCGTGCGCCGGCACGCGGCCCGCGCGCGCGATCACGCCGCGCACTAAGTGATAATGTGATGTACGTACGAGATCTGGTAGTAGGTCCTCGTGCGCAGGCCGGGCCCGTCCACGCGGCGGCAGAAGGCGGAGTCGTGCGCCGGCACGCGGCCCGCGCGCGCGATCACGCCGCGCACTAAGTGATAATGTGATGTACGTACGAGATCTGGTAGTAGGTCCTCGTGCGCAGGCCGGGCCCGTCCACGCGGCGGCAGAAGGCGGAGTCGTGCGCCGGCACGCGGCCCGCGCGCGCGATCACGCCGCGCACTAAGTGATAATGTGATGTACGTACGAGATCTGGTAGTAGGTCCTCGTGCGCAGGCCGGGCCCGTCCACGCGGCGGCAGAAGGCGGAGTCGTGCGCCGGCACGCGGCCCGCGCGCGCGATCACGCCGCGCACTAAGTGATAATGTGATGTACGTACGAGATCTGGTAGTAGGTCCTCGTGCGCAGGCCGGGCCCGTCCACGCGGCGGCAGAAGGCGGAGTCGTGCGCCGGCACGCGGCCCGCGCGCGCGATCACGCCGCGCACTAAGTGATAATGTGATGTACGTACGAGATCTGGTAGTAGGTCCTCGTGCGCAGGCCGGGCCCGTCCACGCGGCGGCAGAAGGCGGAGTCGTGCGCCGGCACGCGGCCCGCGCGCGCGATCACGCCGCGCACTAAGTGATAATGTGATGTACGTACGAGATCTGGTAGTAGGTCCTCGTGCGCAGGCCGGGCCCGTCCACGCGGCGGCAGAAGGCGGAGTCGTGCGCCGGCACGCGGCCCGCGCGCGCGATCACGCCGCGCACTAAGTGATAATGTGATGTACGTACGAGATCTGGTAGTAGGTCCTCGTGCGCAGGCCGGGCCCGTCCACGCGGCGGCAGAAGGCGGAGTCGTGCGCCGGCACGCGGCCCGCGCGCGCGATCACGCCGCGCCACGCCGCTTCCTCCCACACGCCGCGCAAGCACCACCACGACACGCCACCTGCGCCCAGTACAGGCGAATGAATTACAAAAACGCTTTTAACATACTGCAGCAAATGCGAAGCGGAAGCGAAGCTAAAACGAAACACTTACGCCTTTAACGAACCCGCAAGCGTTAGCGTTCCGCGGTCGTTTCGCTTTCGCTGCAGTGTGCTAGCTTCTGCCTCTAATTTTGCGGAAGCGGGAGCGGGGCGGACGACGCCCGTACGTGGCGCACGGATGGCCATGATACGAGCGTTGCGCTCCTGTCAAACGGTAACCGTCCCGTGCACTTGCGTGCACGGGACGCGTCGACCGTTCTGCTGCCCCTTCCACGAAATTCGAGGCAGATGCCTTAGGCCTACTGTCCACGGCGGCTTAGCTTCAGAGACGCGTATTCGTCATTATACGCTTGGTGTACGTCTGCTTGCAGCTTACATACAAAACTATGTAACTCTGTCGACGGAGCGGCAGCGTCCCGCTCGCGTTGCGGCTTCATGGCGCCTGCCGTCCCGCATGTCACACGCCCGAGCGTACATCGAGTGAGCGCACGTATTGTTTTCGTAAAAATGGCGGCAGCGGCCGCGAAATTTGTTCAGACAGTATGCTAGCAATACACCTCGTGGATAGAGTTGAGTACGCTGGGCTGCACAAGCTGCATAGCGTATTTTGAAGAGACTATGAAGCTACGCCGCCGTGGACAGTAGGCCTTACAGAATACGATAGAACACGCAAGCAACCGTGGATATTATAAGTATTTTGTTTGCACATACATACATAACACGCATATAATAAAGTTGAATTCTTGCAAAAAGACATCGTTATATTAAGTTAAAAACAGTTCGTATGTCTAAAGAAGAACACATTTTTTTTTATTTCATGATCAAAAGCACTAGCGAAGTTCACCCACCGACAAGTAGTATAAACGCGCACAGCGGACACACAACCAACGCCACCAATAGAGCAACGATTGGCTGCAGGATGCCGAGTATCGCGATGCGCCATATTACCACCTCGAACAACGCTAGCCACCTGCGAAAAATACATCAGTCATATGAGCAAATTTTTTTTGCTGAGGAGAATGTTTTTAATCACCATAACCGCAGGCTAGCAAGATCTTACGTGCGTGGGACTAGTGACATAATACTTCGACTACTCACTAAACTCCCCTGGTATGCCCTCTGCATCCGAGAAGGTACACCCTTGCCTGGCGGCGATTGACCAGCTTATCACTCGAGTTAAATAAAGAATCATGTCCACTTTTGACCTAAAAATTAAATAACGCGTCTAGTGATGTGAAATATCTAAAAAAAAATATTTTTTTTGTTGATTTCATTTTGCATAATTAAATCTTAAAATAGGGCCAGGAAAAAAAATACGGAGACTATTTTTTCTCATAAGAGTTCTTCAAAAATAATATGACAGTGCGATTCGGACCGATGTATGAAGACTTGTGTTACGTTTCTACAAAAATAATATAACAGTGCGATTCGGACCGATGTATGAAGACTTGTTACGTTTCGTTTCACTTACTACGGCAGGACGTTCGTCAGTCATTAGCTGAAGAAAGTGCACATTTATTTACAATATAACATCGATAAACTGCTGAGAAATATCGCAAGGTTTGACAGCTGTTATAACCTCAAAATCTTATTAATAATATAACACATTTTCCTGGCCTCCAAATGAAAAAATGATTAGTTATTATTTTATTTTAAGCGAAAACTGATCTTGAACAACACTATATAGTTGTAGATAGACACGGTCTCTAAAACAAAGTCGTTGACAGGTCATCCATGTATGGAAAGTGGGCATGATTCTTTCGCGATGATCAAAGTATCTATATTTCGGTTGTATGTGCGAATTAGTTGCTACTTTTCATAGTTCGTACGTATACTTTTCATAGTTCGTACGTAATAAGTAGTCCTGCGACTTTGTGTTGAAATTAGTATGTAGAGAATAACCATGTATAGTTTCTTGCAAGTCTTCATTCTTCTTTTTCCTCCAGAGCAGCAGAGAAGGTTAAACGAATTATCAACGATTATCATGTAGTTTACTGCTGAGCTACATCACAGACCTGTTGAGCTACATTACTGACCTGTTAAGCTACATTGCACTGTACTGTTGAGCTACATCACTAACCTGTTGAGCTAAATAACTGACCTGTTGAGCTACATAACTGACCTGTTGAGCCGCGGCGGGTCGGGGCAGTCGAGCTCGTATATAAGCACTAGAGCCGCATGTACGGCCAGCGTTAGCACTGGTATCCACAGAGGCACGCTGGCTGCCAGCACAAGGGATAATGCGCTTCCCACCAACGCCACCAGTGGGAACAGGAGGAGTAGGCATAGCCGGGAACCCAGCCCGCCTATCACGCCGTAGTTCTATCTACATCGCTGACCTGTTGTGTCGTATCACTAATCTGTTGAGTCGTATCACTAACCTGTTGAGTTACATAACTGACCTGTTGAGCCGCGGCGGGTCGGGGCAGTCGAGCTCGTATATAAGCACAAGGGCAGCATGCACGGCCAGCGTTAGCACTGGCATCCACAGAGGCACGCTGGCTGCCAGCACAAGGGATAATGCGCTTCCCACTAATGCCACTAGTGGAAACACGAGGAGTAGGCATAGGGAACCAAGCCCGCCTATCACGCCGTAGTTCCATAGGCGATTCGCTTGTCTGCTCAAACCTTTGCCTAGTAAACCTGCGGCAATATACATTGAAATTATAGTTGATATTATTAAACTGTCATTTATAAGGACAGAAACATAGAAAATATAATTTATAATTTTAAACTGACCTATAAGGACTTCGATGTCCGATATTATCGAATGATCTTTCACAAATTAGTTACTTTTGGGATGTAATTTTGATACGAGAATAATTTAAATTAATTTAAATTAACACGCAGTTTGATTTTCTAATTTCAACGCAAATTACTAAGGACACAACATACTGTTTATAATCTATATATATAAAAGAAAGTCGTGTTTGTTACAACACTTATAACTCGAGAACGGCTGGACCGATTGCCATAGTTTTTGATTTGTTGGATTTGTTTCCGTCCCGAATAGCAGAATACATCTTAAAAAAGAAAGGATTTTGATCAATTCCCACGGGAACGGGAACCACGCGGGTGTAACCGCGGGCGGCCGCTAGTATAGAATAGAAATTAAAATTATTTTTTGGTGTCTCATACCAAAGATTATGAAATATTAAAAACATACTTATTTCTGCTGCCACCGGCTTTGACCACGTAGTACGTTGGTAAAAAGTAGCCTGAGTATGAGCTATACTACGAAGTGAAGTTAAGTGATAAATCCGTTTAGTTTTTTTTTGCGTGAAAGATTAATCTTTCATATAGCCCGACAATTAAAATAAAAAACCTCGCCATAATGCGGCAACATATTGTAACTAATTTCTAAAAGTCGCAACAATCAAATAAAAAAGCAATAAGATGTCATTCATTATTGCTGTTTGTCAAAGTGTGATGTGAATTGTCAACCGCGCCTTGTTATTACAACCAAAGCAACCAAGTGTTGCTATAACCAAAGCTAATATGGCGCCTCCAGAGCAGGTTTTTTATTTTCTTGGTCAGGATATACCTCAGTAGAATCTAACTGACCTGTGTCGGGTTCTGTCTCAAACCGCGTCCGCTCCTTAGACACGTGCCGCCAGAGCTTCAGAAGCCTCGACCACATCGTTTGTGTTTCGCTGCTTCGCTTAGGAAATAAAGTCCCGTTCACCTGTATAGAGATAAGTATATTTTGCATTTGGCGGATACTGTATTTTTAAAGACTTTACGATTAATTGTAAGTTTTCCAGAGGGCTTATCCTATTGCATGAAAAGGAAACAGTAATAGGTTAAGTAACTATTGATTTATTAAAATAAAAATAAGATATCTTTTGGTTTTTTACTAACAGCGCCATCTAGCCCAAAAAGTAAGTTAGCCTTGTATATTATGATTGGTAAAATTTAAACCAAATCAGTCCAACCGTTTAGAAGAATAATAATGTTCATGCACACAAAAGTCGATACTGAACTCGAGATAATAGCAGACTGCCCGAAGAAATCAGTCATAAATTATTTTGCAAAACACTTTTAATATACGGAAGTTTATTAATTTAGAATTTGTTAAATAACACGGTAAAACTAACTGCTATTCATGTTAAATAACATGAATAGCAGTTAGTAATACAATTATTTATATATTTATATACTGACTTGTGATAACTCATAGTCGGGAACGAAAGGCCGAACGCACAGTAAAGTCCGAAGAGACAGCACCGAGCACCATGGAACCACCACTCCTAGGAGGAACATCATGTTCCAGCTCCAACACCACGTTCTGGAATAAACATATCGCTGAGATATCAAATCGAGACTTTTGACTTTTTTTGACTTTTTGAAAGGAAAAGTGGATGCCAGGCGATAAGACCACAAAGACGTGTTTAGGACTCGAGGCTAAAGCGTCCACTACCCACTAAAATCCCCGGGTTTCCCTTTCACACCCGATTGGGACGAGCCGGTTCCAGCCATGTGGCTACTGACCAACCCACTTACCAGACGACCTGATATTGGCTAAATGAACTGACCTGTGAGCGAGGTTAACGAGCCGCCACCCCGGCCATCTCGTAGTAGTAGTCCGCACCCGTTCTTTATCGACCAGGAACACCGGCTGCGACGGGTCCGACCGCGGCGTGACTATAGACGTCGCGCGGGTACTGAGCACGGTGGGGATGCGCTCGGAGCGGCCGCGTATAGTCAATCCAAGCTTTTACCATTGAAACAATAAATTGTGCTATCTAGTCCTTCTATCAGCAATAGCCAGACTTGCTTCGGTCTGTTTCCTTAGTTAGTAATCGCTGTTTCAACCGAATCTTGTGTAAAAGTAGAAAACTACAGAGCATCTGCCGCGCTACCGTCCGCTAAGAGAATCATGTGTCGCGGCTGTCGCGTGCCCGTCTCGCTGATAAAGTCACCTAAATGTGAAAGAGCTCTTAAGAAAACTGACCTGTGAGCGAGGTTAACGAGCCGCCACCCCGGCCATCTCGTAGTAGTAGTCCGCACCCGTTCTTTATCGACCAGGAACACTGGTTGCGACGGGTCCGACCGCGGCGTGACTATAGACGTCGCGCGGGTACTCAGTACTGTGGGGATGCGCTCGGAGCGGCCGCGGAAGTGCCGCACCACCACCCAGTTCTGCGGCAGCCAGATGCGAGTCGACCATGTGAACTCGCGAGTGGGGGTTTTTGCTGCTCGGAGTTCCTATGGGAAAGTTGAGGTGTAAGAAAAAGTTTTTAATTTATAACTATCGAAAAATAGCAATACGTTGATTTTTTGAATGCTCCGGTAATAGCTATATAATCCTTTTTTTTAGCAATGTAGAATGATATTTTGCGCCAAAGCACCCAACTAGCGACAATCTGCGGCCATGAGTGGACTCGGGACTAAAGTCGTTCCGTCTCTCTTTTTTTTATACAACATCAGTTGCAGACAATAATGTGCTCAATGTGCTGCCAGACTGTTGGCTCATCTGATCTTCGAGCGTTTGATTTCAAGTGTACTGGCTCCCAAATTAATACTGCCGGAACACAGCCAGAGCTGCCTCTACTATCCATTAAATACCCTCAGCTTCTCCTTCACACCCAAAGAAGACGAGCTAGAGTCCACCCTGTGATGACCGGGCCGATCTTACCCACCTTCATCAATAGCGGCTCCCGGTCCCGAAGTCGAGCTACATCACTCACCTGTTGAGTTGCATCACTAACCTTTTGAGCTACATCACTAACCTATTGAGCTAAATCACTGATCCGGTGAGTTACATCACTGACGTCCGGTGAGCTACATAACTAACAAATTGAACTACATCACTGATCTGTTGAGCTACATAACTGACATGTTGAGCTACGTAACTGACCTGTTAAGCCGCAGCGGGGCGGGGCAGTCGAGCTCGTATATAAGCACTAGAGCAGCATGCACGGCCAGCGTTAGCACTGGCATCCACAGAGGCACGCTGGCTGCCAGCACCAGGGATAATGCACTTCCCTAACTTTTTCTAACTCTTCTTTCTTCTTCTTCTGATCTTGCCTACCTTCATCAGCAGCGGCTCCCGGTCTCGCAGGAACGTGAGGTCGCGCAGCAGGAAGTATCTGTGCTGGTGCAGGCGGGCCTGGTGCATCGCAGCGGCGGCGTCCTCTGCGGGCGCCCAGCGCAGCTCGGCGCGCAGGCGGCGCGCGGCGGCCGCCAGCTTCTCGGCGCGCCAGGCCTGTGCGCGCGAGAGGATGGGGTGCGTCGCGCAGATGCGAGCCTCCGCCGTCGCTAGACCGGCTTCGAGCTTCTTGCGGACGCCTTCTTCCGCTCTGACGAAGAATTATAGTCGAGTCATTTTAATAGGTCACATTTGACAGTTTATTTATGCAAAGAATAATATACCTTACGCTAAAGGAATAAAACTAAAGAAATCAACATCAGTTCTTTTTAATACAATTATTTATTTAGAAAATAAGACTTTATTCCAGATGTACATAAGTAGCACTTTTCTTTGCATAAATGAACTGTCAAATGTGACCTATTAAAATGACTCGACTATAGGTTAGCATATTTATGTTAGTTTGAAAGACTGCCTCGATGGCAGCGGAGCAACAACCTAATAGAGGTTTCACTTTATAGAGAAGTCCAACCCAGGATCACAGGTCCGATCTTGCTAACAAACACATCTTTTCTCTAAATGTCACAGTTCTTCAACGTTCTTTTAAAGGCGGGAAACACATCCTAGCCCCTTTGCAGCTGATAATGTAATGATCATTTAGCATCACTTGTCACACGTGCCTCCGTCTTTCATAAATAAAGGAATTACCTGTCAACAATGGCGGCGGCTCTCAGCTGTTGCGCCAACAGCGCCGGTACGTCTGGTCCTAGCGCTAGCAGTCGCTCGCACGACATGACGGCGTTGCACACACGCGACACGTACTCGCGCATCGCGGCGTCTCGTACTTCCTGCGGCGATATCATTAACGAATAAGGCCTATGCCTCGAATTTAGCGCGATCCGGGCGAAATGTCCGCACAGCTGACACGAGCGGTGCTCTCCTGTCAAGCAATAACCGCCCGTGCGCCTATGTTCGGGCATCACCCGCCCCGCTTCCGCTAAATTTGAGGCAGACGCTTATGTGATTTGAGCCGCAGGATTACAATCTCAAAACAGGTGTGGCCATACGGGGGGGTATATATTAGTAATTAATATGTAGTTTTATAATTATATTTAGAATCCTTTCCGCTGCACTAAGAAAAGTATAAAATGTAAATGGGCAATCATAAAACACCGTGCGCGCCTTAAAGCAACCATACTGTGCAACCAACTTCGCTATAGCGGTGACCACTCAGGTGACCAACCTGCTCGTGTATCTCCCTCTAACATAAAAAAAAAACCAAGGCGAGCAAGGCTGAAATAAAGGTTACCTCCTCAATGTCCTTGATGGGCATCTTCTGGCTGGCGAGATGCTGCGCTCGTCTCTCTCGGAAGTGCAAGAACCATCCGCGGGATTCTCGCTCTAGAAGCGCTTGCAGCGGACCCGCCGCTCGTCGCAGCACCTCGCGCCGGTACAGGCGTAAATCGACCTAAGGATACATCCTCATTTTAATATAACAATGATCAAAGTTTAAGACAATGTCTTTTTATTTATGCTATTAAAAGCAGAAATCAAGACTAAGTGCTTGTTCACGTTGAACGCTTGGCGCGATGGCGGGCGCGGTGCTCGCTACATGCCCGCGCGCGCGTTTGTTGTACGTGAACACTCCGATACTACGCCATATGTTTGATATTTCGCGCCCGCGTCCGCCACCGCGCCCGCGCGTTCAATGTGAACAAGCACTAACGTCACTCATGAGTAGTTTTCTGTTCGGAAAATACTCAGTCACAGTCCGGAGTCTTAAGCACTTTAAGCCGTTTACCCTTGGGTTGATTGTAAACTCTGCATCAGGTCATTATTGTATCCTCCTGGTGTTCAGGCTCGACACAGTAGATACTATAGTTGCCGGCAAACAGAGGGGTAAAGTTCGCGCATGTGCACTTGCGCACGCGAATCTCCTGTCGCCCGCACGCGCTATTCAGAAGCATACCTCTGACCAATAGCGCGCACGCTTCTCAAAATTCGCGTTCTGCGCAATCCCCACCCGATTTCAAGATGTTTGCCAAGCACTAATACCTGTGTTCTCTGCGGGGTGGTGTAGAGGCAGGGGACGCGCGGCGCGGTGCGCGGCGTCTCCCGCGCGTCAGTCTTCTCGGACGCGGCGCGGCGCATGGCGCGCGTCACCCACGCCGCTAGCGCCGCTATGTCTTCCTGGTGCTCAGGCTGCACACAAATACCAATGGAATTAGTTGCAAGGACGTTCTAACATTCCGTGATCTGCTGATCTGTGGAACTTATTGTTGGTGTAGAATGCGTCAAACTTCCTAAACCGCAGGCTAGCAAACCCTGCGCTTCAGAGATTCAGGACTACAGCGTCCCATTACCCACTAACCCCTCGCTTTCCCCTTTACTCAAAGAGCCGGTGCCCGCTTTGTGGCGATTCACCGGCCTATACCTAATCTGTGAAACAGATAACAGTGAAACAGGCAGTGAACACGCGAGGTTAGGAACTTAACTATACTGGAAAGACCACCCCCTATCATGTCAGTTTCGCCCACAAAAACAAAGGATTAGATTTGATCCGTAATCATTATGGATGGTCAGTAGAACCGAGAATACAACGTACCTTACAAATAAGTTCAGCTACTAAATATCGAGATCGTTCCTCGCGTATTTTCTTGTCGAGATCACGAGCTTCTAAGGACGGCATACCAAAAATGAGATCCAATAGTCTGCAACAAAATACATCTTTGTAGGATATGACGACTTAGAACCTATATCAGCCTTGCTAGTTACATATATCTGACCTAGAATAAAAAATTACTGACCAATGCCCCTAAGCTGGGACTTTGTCCAGCTAGCAGCAGAGGATTCTACCTCAGGAGCCTTTATTACCACAGCTATCAGTACCAAAAGACAATGGACGTCTTTGCGCTTCTTGTATTGTCTACATGGCTCTGACTTATGAGACACTTAAAACCCAATGAGGGATCAAAAGGTTACTGACCTATGCAAGCCCATTAGCAAGGACTTAGCCCCGGCGATGACCGAGAGCGGCTCCTCCCGCAGCAGCCTGTCTCTCGCCACCATGACTTTCAGGGCCATGGCGCGGGCCACGTAGCAATAGGGCGATCTTTGCGCTCCCTATATGTTCCTTCACATACAAGAATCAGACTGTACTGACCTATGCAAGCCCATGAGCAAGGACTTAGCCCCGGCGATGACCGAGAGCGGCTCCTCTCGCAGCAGCCTGTCTCTGGCCACCACGACTGTCAGAGCCACGTGGCAATAGGGCGATCTTTGTTCCTTCACATACAAGAATCAGACTGTACTGACCTATGCAAGCCCATGAGCAAGGACTTAGCCCCGGCGATGACCGAGAGCGGCTCCTCTCGCAGCAGCCTGTCTCTGGCCACCACGACTATCAGAGCCACGGCGCGAGCGACATGGCAGTAGAGGTCTTCCCGCGCCCGCGATCGGCCGCGCTGGAGCCATCCCGCCACGCGCCACACGTGCGTCTGGCCGGGGAAGTGGCGGGACGGCACTTCGAACTCGCTGTTGGATTTTAATCCCTATGAGTTAAGATTTAATGATGACTTTGTAATTATATGGACGAAACTAGGCTCTTTAAAATAGTCCGCCGTAGATTTAAGTATGAAGATTTCTTCGGTAAAAATGTTGGTGTTATTTGAGTCTGTATTAGCTGGCAGACAGTTTTGAGCTCAAATTACTGCAGTAGGCCTTTAAGATATTTCTCAGAGGCCTTCTGCAGTTCAGGTCTCATATTTTATGACTGAATAAGAGTGCTTCAACTGAACAATTTTTTGCCTTAATAGGCTGAATAAATAAATTAAATTTTAACAAAAATGTGCGTAGTTTCGTCCATATTTAAAATGTACGTTTTCATCTGCCATACAACATCAATGACCATGCTTAGGAATAATTCGCTATAACTATGCCTAATTGGTGGAATGGGGCTATATGAGACAATGCGGGAAAATACACATAAACATAATACGGATAGACAGATAAGCACTTCTAATGAACGGGAACATGCTATATGGGGGCAAAACTGTTGGCGCCAACGTTGGCCATTGGAAAAACTACATAACAAACATTGGTGCCAAACTTAGTAAAGTAATGGATACACATAAATAAAATAGAATAACATATATATTAGGGCGACATACCCCCATTCGCGTATCGATTCCAATTGTTTAACACTTAGTTTCTTCGGCTTAAACATTCTGTCCTTGTGCAAGCTTTACGAAAGAAAATATTCTATATAAATTAACATCTTCTTTTGTATGCAAGTAATAAAATACATAAGTATATGCCTGCACTGTGTGTAAATGAGAGGGTATGTAAGCGGAGCGGGACCCACTATAAGCTCGAAGCTATACATCATACAGTTGATATGTATGAAATGTGTTTATTGTATGTTAATGTATGAAACGACATTTCTACGATATAAAGCTCTTTCTAGAATCTAAACTAGAGCTATTATTTTACAAATATTATATTATAATGTTACTCGTTATCAAATCTTTCTTTTTTAGTAAATATTAGATATATAACAGATATAAATATAACTAAATATTATATTGTAAATAAATGTGTATACGTACGTTATTTATTATTAATAATCATAGTTACTTAAAAATGTAGGTTTCTTTGTTGGGCGTCTAAGCCGCCGCTGTCTAAAGTATGAGTTTCATCAGTCAGTTCTTTACAAAACAGGTATGATCAGATATTATGTACGGACGACAGCAGATCAACCTACCCCAATCTGTCAAAAAATCTCAATTGAAAAAGAACTTTATGCAAATACAGATATATTAGAAAAAATTCAATTTGTCCAGGTATCAGGCGGGACTAGAACCCACGTCCCTCGCTGTCCGGGCGAGTGCACTACCAACTATGCTACCGAGACCTTAGTGGACCCGTTGAATTTATTCTAGTATTGATTTACGCTACGGCAGCGCCATCTCTTCAATGTTGCAGTAATTACTACTTACAACATCCGAAAGGAATACTTTTACAAGTATTTACCAATCTTTGAGAAGAGATTATTTATACATTATATTTTTATAATTTTTTTAAAGCATATTGCCTGCTTAATGGCGATATTAATACAGATATATTAGAAAAAATTCAATTTGTCCAGGTATCAGGCGGGACTCGAACCCACGTCCCTCGCTGTCCGGGCGAGTGCACTACCAACTATGCTACCGAGACCTTAGTGGACCCGTTGAATTTAACCCATTAAGCAGGCAATATGCTTTAAAAAAATTATAAAAATATAACTTTATGCAAAGTGAATAAAGCTAAAAACTGGTTGTAGAAATTTGACAGATTAGGGTAGTCTAATGTGCTGTTGACTGTACCTTTTTTTACGACATCAACACGAAAAATTCCAGTAGCTAGTGCTTTGTCTTGTAGTACAGCGCAATACAATACCCAAGGCTTTCGAGGTATAACAGAGCCATTATAATGCAAATAGGCAGTAAGTCTGCATGGGAGTAGCCCATTGGGCTACCCTCCCCATAAATGAGTCACGACACCTCCCACTAAATATCCCCCACGTCCGGTCGTAAATATTACGTACGATCGACGTCGGTTTGGACGGCGCGGTGTACTATAGGGTAGTTTTACATAATACGTAAACATAGTAGACACGACCTACAAATGTTTTTATCGAGTACTGTGGCTTAAGTTTTTAATTCTATCGTCTAGCATCCAACTTCTGCACGCAATCCTACGCGAATCGTCACTCAACCAGGCCTGAGGGCGTACTACGTCCTACGTCTACCGACACGCGGTGTCACTCCAGCCCCCCTAGACAAGCGGCATTTATGACGTTCGTTATATAGCTCAATTTGCGATAGCGAATGTCAAATCCCATACTTCCAACACGTGACTTTTCTTTGCCATCTGTCAAATCCATACAAATTGGACTTAGCGAAATTCGCCAGCTATGAAGCGATGTCATCTTGTCTAAGCCCCCAGAACCCGTTTACCCTAACATTTCTCGACAGCCTAGCGCGACTTAACTAATCTCTTCAGTACTGTCAGCGCAACTCATGAGAGACACGACCTTTAGTAATGAAGACAACGGCAAAGAAGATAGAAACTTATTTGGGACCAGGTCACTTCTGACAAGCAGACACGTGGCCCACTGACGATACTAAGGGGCATTTCTTTTAACCTTTTCCACGCCAATGTCTGATATATCAGACAAAAATACATGATCAAGAAACGTTGTATTTTTACTTGCCTGAATGAGTTGAGTATAACCTAATAATTTTTTGGAATTTTTTTTTAATGGTCGTGGCGTGTGGGGCACCATTTTCGGAAAAAAGCGTGGCGGGGAAAGGGTTAAAAACATCATCAAGCTCAAATATGCAGAAACACTAACTGTAGATTCCTCTATCTCTTCTTCTACGAGTATGAAGATGGAACAGAGGTCGTCATATTCATTATGTGGAACATATTATATATAATTTTGTAATGTATAATATCGTCTCGTGATTGTTACATGATATAGGAGCGTAGCTAACAGATTGTGTTACAGTGTCATTATTCCAGTCTCGCCGCTCGTCAAGTACGTGTAAGGATAAGGAACAATAAAGAATCTTTGGGGAATCGTATACATTATGATATAGCATATTATGCATGTTAAAAGTCAAGACAATCAGTGTTTAAGTTATAATATCTCTCTGGACATCTGTAGTTTATGATTGAAGAAGTGTAATAAAATTATAAATCTTTTTAAGGATATTTTACTGCAAAGTAAAACAAACATATTTAGTTTTAAAACCTAAAGTTTTTGTCACATTATGTCGCAAGTATGAGACGTTATTGTTATCATTTGTGTTTCAATCACAACTCTATTGATAGATAGATTGAAGAATCGAGATAATGATTGTTTTAATAGTGCAATAGGCCTTAACAACAAACGACACCGCTACAAGTACGACAACTATCTACTGCCTAGAACTTTTTATAAGATAACTTTTATATTAACCTTTTCAACGCCAATGTCTGATATATCAGACAAACCATTTTCGTGCCCACCACGCCAATGTCTGATATATCAGACAAAAAAACATGATCAAGAAACGTTGTATTTTTACTTGCCTGAATGAGTTGAGTATAACCTAATAATTATTTGGAATTTTTTTTTAATGGTCGTGGCGTGTGGGGCACCATTTTCGGAAAAAAGCGT
This sequence comes from Mecyna flavalis, assembly GCA_949319885.1. NCBI lineage: Eukaryota > Metazoa > Arthropoda > Insecta > Lepidoptera > Crambidae > Mecyna > Mecyna flavalis. The sequence continues at coordinate 2,746,301 of OX439435.1, read as the reverse complement.
GGCGAGGAAAGGGTTAATACGTCTTTTTTAAGACGATTATAACAGAAAATAACCGTAAAGTCTTTGAATTTTTATCACGACAGACGTCTGCATCGTGACGCTCTGTCAGTAAAAAAAAAAGTCAAATGCACGTGGAGAGTGTAGGGAGAGCTCAGCGACAGCTCAGACGAACAATATGAAAGCGTATCATTTCAGGGCTGACTACAAAGCTGTCCGACGAACTTTCTTTGAGTAGGTAAGTACTTGTTGAAATCATCCGTTGTAAATGGTGCTTGAAACAACTTCTGAGTCTAACACAGTGACGCTATTTTATCGGAAAATAACGAAACGTCTACCACATATAAACGATTTTGACAATGCCTCTACAAATCTGTTTGTAGTCTGTGCTACATAAACATTTGAAGTGATTGTTTAAGAAAATCGCAACGATGTTATATTTTGTAAGAAAGGGTATCCTAATGGTAAGTTTCTGAAAAATGGATGCTTTGAATAATTAAGGAAACCGTAATTTAAGATATATTTAAAACCATATCATATCTTCTACGAGAGCATACAAGAGTGCAAGACACAGCGTGCTTAGTGTAGGAAACCGACTGTGTCGAGATTAGAATAAACGTAGCGCCTTAACTTGGGTGCCAATAAAGTTACCCAGATTGTTGACAGCCCTACCAGACATTAATTGAACTTAACGAGTTCAAAGGCCGAAGGGGATCACATCCTTTGTTGCACGCAGTTTTTATTGAATCTAACGAATACTTAAGCGCGTTTTAATTTGACCAGTTTATTTAGACATTTTAATTTGTTTTGCTCTGAATTCTGATGCATAAAAATGGTTGGGCTTAATTGAAGGGTGAGGAAAATAATATGGTATTCATTGAGTTTTAACGCCTCCTGGTTTAAATACCGCGCCATGAACTCAAAGTCCTGGGTTACGATGGTAAATTCCCGGACGGACAAAACTTGCGCGGGATTTGCGACCACAACTTAGGGTTATGACCATTATGGAATTAAGCAAACGTGGCGATTGAACATCGTGGCTTTGCCTTGCAGTGGAAGATTAAATAGACTGATATTTTTCTTTAGTAAAAAATTCAGTTTCTTACCAGTTGGAACCTTTTCCACCTACCCTATTTAATAGTCAATATGAACAGTAAATGTAAAACAGCAATAAACTCTAGTATGAGTTATAAAGGTAATCTAACAAGATCATTTTGATTGCAGCATAGCCAACATTATGATACTGCTAATCTAAATCATGAGTGCACTAATGGATCTATTGCCTACTTTAATTGCCAATACATCATTTAAAAATGCTGCAAACTGAATCAACTCCTTTGAACAGTCTACAGAATATAGTTTATAATTCTATACATACATATACAGAACCTGATTGTTATTTGCTCATCAATGCCTGTTCTTTGTAATAGAGTAAAAGGATTCCATAATATGTCCTTATATTGAAATGTATGTTTAGTAACATTTCAATGCTAAATGTAAATCAATTCACATTACCTACATGTAGTCTGAGATTTAATAAATGAATAAGTAGAAACTGTGAAATAAAGGAAAACTGTAGATTTTAATGAAATTTAACAATTGCAAGTAAAAACTTTAGAGCCAAAAAAATTTAAATATTGTCTAATAATTATAAGTATAACATTATTTTGTCTAATGTGTCTGAAATATTAAAATATTATTACCTAAGGGGTCCAAAGTTGATAATTATTATATCAGACCCCATATCTTATGAAAATCATTATTTCATAAGGTTGACTAGATTTAGGCTTCATTTATTTTAGAAATAATATTTAAAGGTTTAATATAAATAATGTTATTTAGTCACAAATCCCATGCCTGACTACTAATGACTCACCCTTTTTCTCTTATGGCGTGTAGTTGCTTAGGCGAGAGAGGGTGGGGCTCCAAGCCGGCGTCGAGGGCAGCCGCGTCGAGCTCGTCACACGGAGGCGCGATGATGATGTCTGAGGGGCGGTTGCCAGGGCCGGAGAAGCGGGACTGAGGAAGAACTGGGAGGAAAAAGGAATTATCCCAATATGAAAACATTTTAACATTAGTTGGCTACATATTGTACTTGCTTTACCCTTATTTAAGCTAACTGCTAACAGATTTAGAAGTAAATAAGTTTTTCAAACCAATGTTTGAAATATTATGTCAGCACATATCTGGATGCTTCTTAATGAAGTGTCTGTCATTGGAATTGCTTACAGTTACAACTGTACACCATTGTGTAGTTCTCATGCCTGTTTGCCAAGTAAGTTACAAAATAGGTATATTTGATAAAAGATTAGCAAAACAATTGTGAAAACATTACCCAGATGAGCTAAACATTAGAAATATAGGAAAAGAGATATACTATACTCTCTGTTAAAATACAAACATAATTTAAATAATGATGTAAAAGTTATATAATTATGTTATGAAAACACAACTAGACCTGATTTTATCATTTATTAGAGTTTTTGAAACAAGAAAACATGCATAATAATTTTTCTAAATTATATAATACTTCTAAGTAAAAGTACAAGGAAAAAAAGTTATTTGAAATACAAAATCGACTAATATCATTATTGCCTTGTTCAAGTGAAACTTGTTTTGACAACATAGTATGTAACTACAATCTCAATTATGTTGATTGCATGTTTAACTTACCCAATTAATGAATGTCCAAATGACAATAAACAATTTTATTATTGCATGTTCAATGTATTGAAACTCGTACTGTAACTCTAATTAATTTATAGCAGTGAGGATTGAACATTGCTATAAACTTCAATTGTTTTTTAAAAGCTAAAGAAACTACATATAAAAAACTCAGTTCAGCAACTTTTAAACTTACATAAATAAACTTATTTAGTTTATTTATTTAATGTAATGAGTCATATTATCTTCCTTTATTTCAACCTTGCAACTAAGCTTTTAGAATTACTGACAGCATAAAATAAGTAACAGTTTCATGACAATAATTTCATGTTATTGTGCATGCAAAACAATAGGTATTTACAGGTTTCCTACAAAAAAAACTTGAGAGAAATGTAATGAAGTCACACATACAATACAATAGTCATTCTACTGGCATAGTTTTCTTTTCATTCTCACCAATAGGGAAAGTTTTCCAGTGATAGAGAAAGTCTTCAGCAACTTGTTTGATGTTGTTGACCAGCTGCTCGACCTCGGGCGGCGCGCCCACCAGCTGCACGTCGAAGCGCAGCGGCTGCCGCTCCGGCGCCGGGGCCTCCAGCACCAGCGAGTTGGGCCGCGAGGCGCGCTCGCCCTCCCCCGCCGTCGCCATCGCTCCGTCCACGAACTCCACTCCCAGCCACTCTATTACCATCCGTTGACCTGTGCCCACAACCTAGCTAATCGCATAATGATCCTCGACACTCCAGTGGGCGGAGAAATCACTTTACACCGACTTATTCTTTTATTATTTACATTCATTTGATCGACTTAGTCCGACACAGTATCGGCTCCACTCCGAATATGATTTATTTCCGTCTAGGAATGCGTCGTGAGGACGTCGTTTTTAACCACTTTCGTACACATAAAAATAGGTTTTCGTAGACAAAAGTAAAAAGAAGAAAAGAAAACCGATAGGTACCCAGCCTAGCCAATTATTTCTTTTGACATAACACAGCATAGAATGACAGCTGTAATTGATGCGTAAAATATGCGTTAAACGGAACGTTCACATTAAAAAACATCATTCATATTATCAATAATTTAACTATAGCTTTGATTAAAATGTAATTTATAAATTTATAGATAATGTTTACGTTTTCTCAGTGCATAATCCTTTTATTACTGATAAATTTTACAATTATTGTAAAATAAAACTGAAGTGATGTTTGTTATGAAATATCTGTGCTCTAGCAGCCATGATAAAAAAATTATGCACTTGTCAATGTGGTGATTTGTAGACTTGTTTATTATTACAGTAAATTAATAATAAAATACGGGTTTTATTTAAGAAATTCATTTGCTTTACTTAAAATCAAAACATTCCTTTCATATTAGCTATTAGTGTAAAACAAGCATCTATAATTTAGCAGCATCGATTCATTGTCTCCGAGAGACCGAAGGTGATCCGATTAGGTATGTCCTACATTGCCTACAATTTATAAGCCGAATCTATGTTAGACCTTTAAAGAGACGCGCTGTTATCTCGAGATAGTGTTTTAGCGAAATTGTTTGTTTAGTTATTATTTTAGACTCGGTAAGTTGTTGTTCTGTTTTTCAATTCTTTCGGCTTCTTTTGTTGTACTGAAGAGGTGTAATGTTTCAGCGATGGAGGCGATGGACATTCAAGCTGTGGAGTCGAAACTGAGTGACGTGACCGTGACCGCTATACCGATGAGCGGGAAAAACGTACACAAGGACTTGAGTCACGGCGGAAACAGTCACGCGACCATATCCACCGTGCCAGCTTCGTCGCCGTCCTCCATCGGCAAAGATAAGGATAACGGCACATCCAAGTATGCTCAACTGCTAGCTGTAATTGAGGAAATGGGTAAGGAAGTCCGGCCAAGCTATTCTGGCAGTCGCAGCTCTGCTGAACGCTTGAAACGTGGGATTGTCCATGCACGCATTCTGGTCAGGGAATGTCTGATCGAAACAGAACGGTCGGCGCGGCAGTAAGTTGCTGCAATATTTTAATCACAGTCAATTTATGATACCTCAGCATGGTGTGCTTTACTGGAATGATATTAATGATTGTTTCAAATGACTGCCAGTTACAAATTGTTACCAACAATGTTATTTCACTGTGCATACACTATACAGGCTGAAAACAATTAAAACTCAACAGAGATAATAAATAATGATATGCACATGTTATAAAATATAGAGAGATTTCAATACTATTACTGTTAAAACATATTTTTCTCATGCCTAGTATATAGATAGTTATTATAACATTCTTAAGAATATATTCCATATACCAGTTTTCAGTCAGTATTTATAGTTAAATAACATTGAATGTTACCATTTTTACATTATAAGAAGTTTGCTTCTGAGTAATAGATATAATGGCTATTTGAAGGCCACTGTCCATTGCCTTTAATTCAAACTGTCATATTAACAAGAATCTATTGCTATACGAGAGTGAAGTCACTATCCAAAGGTCCCAGACAGTATACTTTATATTCAAAATAGTCATGTATGTGTATTTCATGTGGATTTTAAATGTTGTCATAATTTGAGAAATTAACTATTGCATTAAAGATTAAATGTTCTTGCAGTTAGGATCTAATTTGTTAGAAGTAATATAATTCAGGGTATGTAGGCATAAATAAGAATTTATATTGTTTAGCCTTTATTTTTCGTTTCAAAGGAAACATTACATATTGGTACTGCTGAAATGGTGTAGAATTCCAAAGAATATGTTTTGTTTATTGCCTTATTCTGAAGTACTTTTCATGCACTTAAACATATAGACATAAAAATTATAATGCTTGAACAGGCACAAATGAAGTAAAGCCAATTTGTATAATTTACTTGTTTATAAATAAATAAACAAGCTGATTCCTGATTGAAGCTGATTTCAATGTGTGAAGTGATATCTTAATACAGGCCTGAGTGTAGCAAAATCCGATGTACCACGTCAAACAAATATGAGAAAGGCCAAATGTTAAGTTGCATTGTGTTTCAGACTAAAGGCTATAAACTCATGTTGATCTTGTTACTTTGAGAATTTTTGCAATATTTGATAGTGTTAAGTGATGAAGTAAGCAACCTGGCAGTTGTGAATTCAATTATTTACCTATAATAAAATATTTCAAAGAACAGAATGTATGTCCTGAATGAAACAGGCTGTGATCGCAACATTTATTGTGAACATCTACCTCAAACTCAACAAATATTGATATTTTTAATGTTTATATGTATGTTTATGCAGTGATGTCATTTCGATGTTTTTATATTACGAGTATGTATAGCAACAGATTACATAGATATTATTATATTTAGTCAAGGTTATTAGAATTATCTGAAATATAACTTGGCTTGGTTGATGAATGAAATATTAGGACAAAAATTAAGTGCTTTAGTGAAAACCTTTGACTTGGCCCAATAGATATTGTCACCTTTACAATCAATGTACAAAATACCTAGTATTGCACTTAAGTGTAACATTACTAGTGAAAATTTTAATAACATTTGATATTATACCTATATGCTTTTTATTTTATGTAACTCAAGCCAATTTTGTGACCTCAACAGTTTATTAATAACATGCTTAGTGTATAAGAAAAAATGTGCTCATTGATTTTTTGATAAATTCCTTTTCAGATAGAATTAAGTTGTATATAATTTAGTTTTAATGTATCACAACAGAAAAGCAAAAGTAGTTTTCAGGAACTTGGGTTATTTCAGGTCATTTGTTATGAATTTGAATATTTTGTTTGCTACTACATTTTGAAATTGATTTTTTTTCTCATAGTGAATCTAATGTTATAAATATGTAGAATATTTTACCTTCTGCTACATTATTTTCATTAATTGCTATCTGAGATGACCCTATACCTTTTAAGATCGAACAGTAGTAAATATGTTGGTCCAACTGCCGTAAAGTATACTTTTAACGTAGCTAGTTTTAAGAAGAAATTACGAAATAGTTTTAACTTTATCAAATAAGTTACCATTAACAAGTAAATGTACTTACATTAATGTCGATAAATATAATTCTTTGAAGTCCATTTCAATTAATTAATACCTATTTTCATATTCTAGATTTTAATTAATTTTAAATGATATTTATTTTAAAACCTGACATATATTTATTTATTGAATCAGTTTGTAATCTGTTAATTAATACAGTTTTAATCCTGTTGGTAGACCATAGAGTAATAATATTTCCTAGAGAGGTAACGTAAGACCATCTGCTTGTGCAAACATTAAGTGCTTTTGCACTTAAATTGTTGACGCTGTTAAGTATTATTCAATATTAACTATACTGATGCATTGTTTATCGATATCGATATATTTTGCTAGTGCACTTGGCGGCACTATCTCATCCCTCTTGACCTTTGATCAGCCAATCAGAGCGTAGTGACCATAGAGAAAATGTAGTGACGTAGATATTACTTCGGCAGAATCGTTTTCAAACAAAATATGTTAGGTTGCCCCTCTAGAGGAATATTATTACTCTATGTGGTAGACTCAATTATTTGAGCTGTTTTTCTTTTGGTGCCACTAGTTTAAAGAATTGAAAACTATTTGGCAAATAAAATCTTACAAAGATTATTATGGTGTCTAATACAACCACTAATTAAATGTATACGGATTTGCCTTGAGTTCTAAAATATTACTATTAAATTACAATTTAATCAAAGGTAGATATGCTTCATATAACTTAAAATATGATAAGTATATGACTTGTAATGTTAAAATGATCACTCGCATTTTGAATATGATTCCATTTTTATCACATTTGGATCATCACTAATATTAGTTGATATTTTTTTCGTCGTTTAAATGCAGATTCAATATTTGCTATAAATGTATTGTGGTGGCACATTGTATCTGTTAACTTTCAAAATTTAGCCTATTCGTGTCAGCTGTTAAGATATTATAATAATGATAGTTTTCATCGTAATTTGTAAGTGGCGAACCATAAAACAGTACAAATTTTTAGCAAATTATTACATGTGTGTTGACAATGTAACAAATAACGTTAATACATTACAGTTTACGATATATAGCGTTAGTTTGCTGTATTTATTCATGTATGGACATATTTTTATTATAAATAAATGGGTCTAAAATAGAGTTGAATTGGTTTTATTTCGTTCTTTTGACATATTGTACTTTTATACCTAATTTATTTTAGCTATTTTTTTTACTGGACTCTCAAAACCAGATCATCGCATAGTTATTTTAGCAATATAATTAGGTTCTGGCTATCGATATCGATTTATAGCCTTCAGCCTGCCTTGTGCTCTCCTGAGAAATCAGTTATCGTTTTGTCTCCTCTACCTTTTACCTTTTATTCTTGATAAAGCTGCCGACTAACGATTTCCAGTACACGGTGAATCAGTGCAGATTGTACCCATAATATACTTTTTCATACCTACTATAGATTGCCAGTTTCTTCATAGTGTAGTCATGCACTCATGACCACAGATTGTCATGACTTTAGGATTTGATTGAGACCACCACCATTTCCTAAATCGGCAAGACGTGGGAATCTAAACGTAGAAGAGCAGCTCGTTTCATAAAGAATGTTATCTGGCATTTCAGATGATTGCAAAGTGGACCACTAGATGTCGCTGGAACACTGGTTTCAGTGCTGACTCAGTGGAGTGGTGTCCCGTGGAGCCCTATCGAAATGTGCTCGTCTGCGGGACCTACCAGCTCGACAAGACAGATGAACAAGGTATCGTAACGTATGTTTAATTGAAATTCATAGAATATGTTCATTTCTTATTTTAAAACAATCACTTCGGCGTTGAAATAAAATTGTACACAGCGAGATTACAAGTAAAATAACTTCTCTTGATGTTTGATAGTAATGGATACCTACTGTGGTTCACACTTCAGTATCTAACGTGCTGACTGTAATGTAGGTACGGTTCTGGACATGGATTAAACTTGTGACAAAAATATAACGTAACATAAATGTCTGTCGCCATAAGAGTACTTAACTTTTACTTGTCGATATATTTACAGATCAAGAAGCAAAGAAACAAAGCAGACTTGGAAGAATTTACCTCTTCATCATTAGCGAAGAAACAGCTGATTTATCACCCGTTCAGACCATAGACACTTCCGGTATCCTCGACCAGAAGTGGAGCTACCACACGTTGCAAGGATACCCAGTACTTGGGGTGGTCACCTCTGAAGGATTCCTGGAATTGTATCGTCTAGTAGGAAACCGGTTGGAATTGTGGATGAAAGAGTTAATAGGAACTGATATACTTGCCTTATCGCTGGACTGGTCGACGAACAAGGTGAATGGAGATCCGATGTTGGTGGTTAGCGATTCAGCGGGTCGTGTGACGGTGCTGAGGGTAGCTGAAGATGGCCTCAAAAAGCTGGGAGAGTGGCAGTCTCATGGCTTCGAGGCGTGGATATCTGCATTTAACTATTGGAATACAGACGTGTTTTATTCTGGTACGTGGAGAGTACAAATACCTATTTACCTGACTCGGTCTCTTTAGAATTCATTCAGTAATAATTTGGCTCAACAAAAGTATAAATAGATTTCCGTTGAATATCGTTTATCTGCACTTGAAGTGTAATTCCTACAGAATGCGGGCCTTAGGTATACTAATAAACACTTAAAATAGCTTAAAAGTACCCACTTAATTACTAATTGAAGGTAAATACACAAGTACGTTTCGAGTTATAGATGTAGGTAATGAATAAATAAGTAAACAAACTATTACTTATCTACCCTATATTTGAATGACGTACTTTGCTGACATATCTAGATTTTCAATGAGAAAATAAGTCTTGGCCAAAACAAAATCTTTGTCGTAAATGAAAACAGTAACCTGTCTGTTATATTTTAAAGTTATTATTGCGACTTCTTACAGGTGGAGATGACTGTGTTTTTAAAAGCTATGACGTCAGAATTCCGGAAGGAGCGGTGACCACTAACAGGATACACGAGGCTGGAGTCACATCTGTGAGGAGCCACATTAACGTGGAACACCAGTTATTGACTGGAAGGTATGTTTTACGCCTATGAGTAAAAGCGTATAATTAACTTAGTTGCAAATACCACTTCGATTGATATTTAACTTTTCTACATCTCATTTAATTATCACCATAAGTTTGTTTTTCATCTTGTGTTGTAGCTGGCAACACACTCTTCTCCGTTTGTTCCCGTTGAGTCACACCATTTTGTGTAACACTGTTACTCATTGGGAAAAAAATTACCGATGAGTAACACTGTTACTCAATGACACATTTTTTTTCCCTTTGAGTAACAGTGTAACTCAACAAAACGCTATGTTCCCGTTAAGTAACACCTTGCGTATAAAAAATGTTGAGATACATCCTGATTTAATAATACCGAGTATCTAATATAATCGTTTGATCGTAAACTGTGGTATGCACTTAGTGCGATTCAGAAGCATTGCTATAATCCCAAGGTAGTACCTAGCTAAAATATATATGAATCAGATTCTTTTTTTATCAACACAAATTTGTCTAGGTCCTTAAAAAGTGATTAAGTACTTTATAATAACTCTATGGCTTCCATACTAACTTTTAAATGAAAACTTTGTCTTCAAGTCGGCACGGGTGAGTCGGTACCAACCACCCCGGTGCCCCGCTCCGGTAATGGGGTCGTTGGGAGAAAATTGTTTCATCGACCCCGCTAAAACGGCCCTGTTACGTCAACGGGGTGGTTGGCACTGATTAAGTGTCATCCACCCCGGCGAGATTTATAAAGGGGCGGTTAGCACAGATCAGGTACCATCTACCCCGGCGAGATTTTGAACGGGGGGTTCATTCCCGTTGTCCATTCCCAGCTCTGCCCCCGCAGGTGGACAGTGACAAAACTTTTGCAAATATGTCCCACTGTTCCCCGAGGGCGGACATCGAAACTAAATTCAAAAAATTGTGACACTTTCCACCCGGGTGGATAAGAAGAATTCTAAGAGAAATAATTTACAAATGTACTAGGGAAACATGACCTTATTGGAGATGTATTAATTTTTCAAGCATTTATTTTACGAGCTGATTGTTATGACGAACCAAGCGTATAGAAGAAAAAAGAGATTAAAAGCTGCAGTGTATATAATCTTGATGAAAAATGCATGACGAAATAAAATACATCTCCAGTAAGATTATGTGGCCCTAGTGTACAATATGTACCAGTATCCATATTATGAACCATATTACTTAGGTGGTCTTTTTTTTTAACTTAATTTAAAAAGTTTGGGTCATCTCATTTATACAGCTGATACGTGTTTTGTACTAAGGCAACATGACCTTATTGGAGATAAATTTTATTTTGTCGTGTTTTTTTTTTTTTCATCAAGGTGAAATACGCTTTGTTCGTTATAACAATCAGCTCGTAAAATAAATGCTTGAAAAATTAATACATCTCCAATAAGGTCATGTTTCCCTAGTACATTTATAAATTATTTCTCTTAGAATTCTTCTTATCCACCCGGGTGGAAAGTGTCACAATTTTTTGAATTTAGTTTCGATGTCCGCCCTCGGGGAACAGTGGGACATATTTGCAAAAGTTTTGTCACTGTCCACCTGCGGGGGCAGAGCTGGGAATGGACAACGGGAATGAACCCCCCGTTCAAAATCTCGCCGGGGTAGATGGTACCTGATCTGTGCTAACCGCCCCTTTATAAATCTCGCCGGGGTGGATGACACTTAATCAGTGCCAACCACCCCGTTGACGTAACGGGGCCGTTTTAGCGGGGTCGATGAAACAATTTTCTCCCAACGACCCCATTACCGGAGCGGGGCACCGGGGTGGTTGATACCGACTCACCCGTGCCGACTTGATGACAAAGTTTTTTTAAGTACCTAGACAAATTTGTGTTGATAAAAAAAGAATCTGATTCATATATATTTAGCTAGGTACTTCTAGGTACTTGGGATTACAGCAATGCGTCTGAATTGCACTAAGTGCATCTACCACAGTTTACGATCAAACGATTATATTAGATACTCGGTATCATTAAACCAGGATGTATCTCTCAACATTTTTTATACGCAAGGTGTTACTAAACGGGAACATAGCGTTTTGTTGAGTTACACTGTTACTCAAAGGGAAAAAAAAATGTGTCATTGAGTAACAGTGTTACTCATCGGTAATTTTTTTCCCAATGAGTAACAGTGTTACACAAAATGGTGTGACTCAACGGGAACAAACCCTCTTCTCAATAAGAATTACTGCCATTTTCATGTAAATTTCTACGACACAAGTTATTCTTTAAGCCCCGAATATTTACAACCAACGTTGCAAGTCGACACATAAAAAAAATATTGGAAAATATACAAAGCACTCCCGCTGAAACTAGCGCCATCTTGGGCGCATCTTAAAACTTGTTTCACACGAGCGGTTCCTTAGAACACTAATGATGCGGTCTCGCCCCTTCGAAGAATATCACGTGTAACCGCTCAATAAGGTGTTTTTTTTTCAGCTACGACGAAAAAGTCCGACTATGGGACACAAGGAATCTAAAACGTCCTGTAACCGAGACAGATGTGGGCGGTGGAATCTGGCGGTTGAAGTGGCACCCGTACCCTCCAAACATAGTGGTAGCTGCGTGCATGTACGGAGGCTTTCGTATCTTGCGTGTAGAGGACAATATATCAGTGATGTGCGAGTACCTCGAACACGAGAGCATCGCCTACGGAGCTGATTGGAAGTTCGACGAAAACACCTCTGTGGTCGCCACTTGTTCTTTTTATGACTGTAAAATGCATATTGGAGAAGTCGCTTCGCTTTATGATTTGTTAGAAAAAATTGTGAACTAAAATAAATGTGACTGTCTATGCCATAGGTATTGCATTATTTTTGAAACTCAACCAGACTAAAATAATGACGAAAAAAAAAATTTTTTTTTAGTTCAGAATTGCTTTCTATTATAATTTGGTGAAAACTTCAAAATAAAACATATAAACTCATTTTAAACATGTTGTATTTCAATTTGCTTATAATGTCATGATAAATATAATTTATAACAATTACATACTTAATAAAGTAATCATTTGCCATAAGTGATAAAAAAATCTTACACCATTTACAAATATGAAGGCTTTGGGATGTCATCATCGTCTTGTTCGCGTCTGTTCATGCGTTTAATGTCTGGATAAATTTTAAAAACACTAAACTGGCCTGATTCTCCCTACTATAAATTTGTACCTTAACATTTTCTAAATAAAGTCTATTTTCTATTCACTGGAATTAAAGTACACAATTTACTCTCCGCCAGGCAAACGAAGTCCCTCACACCCCTAAAATATGAAATGCTTCAAAGTTTTTATACGAGTTTATTACAATATCAGAGCATAGAGCTTTGCCGACATAGCTACACTTGTTGAGATACATCTATAGGCGCGTAAACATTTCGCGATTGAGATATAATCCTAGACTAAATCTTTCACCATACATTGTATGCAGGCAAAAATCAAATACAAATAATTTATAATATCTATTTTTTAACAACCTTCTTTATATACATATAACTGTATTGCCCAAGCTTCTTACATTACAAGTGACCAATCTCAATGGTGGTAACCAATTCTCCAAATAATAAGGTATTTCACCAAGGGAGATTACAGAGGTGTTGCCAATGTTTATTACTGCTTAATTTTGTAGTTACGTATTGACAGATTTTCAATAAAATAAATGGAATAAATAATTACTTTTGTTATGTTTCATATTTAGTTCTCAACTAATTTCGAAAATAATGTCATTTGTAATCTCCCTAGGTTAAAAGCTAAGCACTAACCAGTGTTACTAAAACATTACTTGTGTCTTCCACGTTGTATAAACGTGCAAAACACTTATTACAAGTCCTTATTATTATATTGCCTTTTAAGAATATTATTTCGACCAATATTATTGACCTTACAACAATGACGTTCAATATACAACTAGACACCCAATCTCTAAGAAAAATTCCTCAAAAAACGTCCGAGTGGCTTTGACACTGATGACATTAACACATTCGTTCAAATTAACACCCTATCTCGTGGCATTTAGTGTTTAATGTCAATTGTATACAACTAAACGAAAACTCTGCCCAATAGTCGGGTGGGCAGACTTTTGCTTCGGACAATATTTGAGCGTGATTGTGAGTCTAGTTTTTTAATTGAACGTCATTGCGTTACAATTAAACATTTGAGGCCAGTTTCACCGCTGCCAGATATGTCCTTCGTAATATATCTATCAGATATAAATGATGCTGTCTGTTATTCAATTTTGAAAAACATAAGATAGAAGTAGCCCTAATTTCTGACAGATGATTTAAAGGATCTTATTTGACAGCGGTGGAAATGGATCTCGCCCTGTTACGATATTTGTCGCCTATAGGTGTGTCTCAACAGAGTAACAAATAAATACTGAATTTAGCAAATCTCACGACTACAATCGATCAACTGTGTAACAGGACAATTAAACGAACACTAACTTTTTAATACATTTTCATTGAAGTAGATAGAAATGCTTGGGTGCTTCTTCCCACAATACACTGGTTCCTCTATCAAGTACCTAAGATAATTTATCTAGATTTTGTTTTGTAAATAAATTGCCGAATCCAGCAAATATAAATTCAAAAATGATTTCATAAGCACAACAGGATACTATTTTAAGTCGTCCAATGGAGTAAGAACTCTTCACTATGTGCTCGATAGACAAAGTGTCTTAATTATTATTAATACATTTCTCAGAAGAAAGTCAAACTAAAATACGTTGATTTGATGGGTTATTTACAATTTAATAACAAATTCATAGACTATCATCAATTAACTTGCCTTTCTGTAAAATATTTAAATGGTAACACATTTGCCTTAATGTTTTCATAGTACTTGTAATTTCAAATTGATATTATATGAGTGAGATATAGAGAAAGCTTCATAGAATGTTACTTAATGTTACAAAACGCCATCTCGATTCCCTACTCAAGCTGTGACCATCAATTCATTTGCCTCTTTTATTAGTCCGCTCCTACTAACCAATGTGAAGCTTTCTCTACATCGTTGCTACTCATGCCTCGAGAATGTCCACTATGAAACACCTCATAAACCAATGTTACTACGCTACAAGCTTCCACTGTCGATTCTGTCACTATTCTACTGTTTATATAAAAATAAATACTATTTCTCGGTCCTACACGAACAGAAGCATTAAGGCATTACGATTGGTACAACTGTCTATACATTTTGGTCTTGACATTGTCTGGCTTATGTATTTTCTTTTGTCCTTATACAAACAACTGGTGATTTACCGACTTACACTAGTAGAGAGGAAACATTATTCTAATAAGGTTACTTAAATACACAGTTCATAGAAAGCTGCACTCTTATAATCTTATACATGTATAATCTTATAACCTTATACAGTATGACAGGAAATGCGAGGGACATATTTAAAACCCCAAATAGTTCATGCTTCCATATAACAAAATATAAATAAATCAATAAAAACTCTGCTAAATATCTGTCAATAACCTTAGTCGAAACATGAAAATCCGCGTAACGTGCGGGCACTCGTCCCTTCACAGTACCTATTTCGTGCACTCGTACAAGTACGACTTAAATTGTACTCGCGTACAATCGGCCGCTCAGCACACGGGATTTTTAGGTAGTTCATGCATACATAAATTATTAGGATAATTATGAAAAAAATTAAGGATATATTTTTTATAGCGAATTCGACTCTGAATCGGATTCTGAACACTCTCCATAAATATGTCCCTCGGGTTACCTAACACGCTGTATATCTCATGTGTACCGATATAAAAAACATGGAATAATTATATACTCATTATCTTTAAAAACTTTGAACACGATAGTTAGTCGTATTAAATAACTAACGCGATATCTCATGAATATTTGGGGGACTTCGTTTTTTTTATTTTGTTATATTTCTACGTAGTGCATAAACAGTTACTTAAAAGGTGTTTATTCATTTATGTACATTCTTACTATTAATGATACTTGCATAAAAAATTGATAATTTGATTGGAAAAATGTTTCAAGTTTAATAAAACGATGCTAAAATTGTTTTATTGAATAAAATTAACACATTTCACTTTTGAGTAACATAGGCTAGCTGTACAAGGTTTTTTTAGTTTATCAGCTTTTTATGCATATTTAAGTAACCTTATTAGTAATTTACTAGATGAAACGATTCTAAAGAGCGTTACAGGACTTGCCAATTCGTTTGTCCTTATGTACAGTGTGAACCTGGTATGTGTTTGAATGTTGGCCAAGCGTTGTCCTAAACGTCGCCTTTGCGTAACATCCACAGAATTGCTGCGACCCGACGGGCGCCAGCGTCGTGAGAACTAAACACTATCACATTAAAATAATTCGCGTAAAATATTTGAGGCATTTCAATTACAAATGTAAGCGTAAGTTCACGGCATTATACCATTAAGTTTAGAATACACGAATGTGTAAACTCATAACAATGCAGTATCCACGTACAATGTTACGAAGCTATAAAATGCAATTGTAAATTTTAATAAGATCCCAAACGATTTATAAAATTTTAAATCACAAGACACTATCCATTAGACTAGTTTTGATTCTAAAATGGCAACTAAACAGTTGTTTGTCTCACATAAAATATACTCATTACACCAAAGTAACGTTTTTATTACTTTTAATATCACTGCATCGTTACATAATTATGTAAACAACATGTAATCGAGATTTACACCTTTCGGACAGTTTACAATGAGTAGAAGTGTAAAATATTTACAACGAGAGTAAAACTTTAAAATAGTACTTATAGATAGAAAGGGTACTCGTCTAAAATAAGTATTCACCTAGGATCTAAGTTCAGTGATACGATAGTCCATCAAAAATAAATAAAAAAAAAACATATTTTACTCATTGTACACTGTGTGTTCCGGGGTTCGCCTCCGTGTTTTGCTACGTCAACTCTACGTTATTATGCCAACGGTCTATATACCGGCGAGGAGCGGACGCCGGATCCCCGAGTCGACGACTTGAATCTAACAACTTCAGCCACACGATGCCGTCGATTCACATCAACCAAATCGAAATAATAATCGTGGACAGATATATAGACATTATTAATTTCATGGGGACACCTCACTTCAAAACCACAGAGTACATCGATTTCCAGTCTCAGATCGTCCTATAGAATCCACGGGTCGTATTTTTCAGTATAGAACAATGTTTCTAACTAACCGATTCGTCGCCGGACCGGCTGCTCCTCGCCATCGCGAATACTGTATACCCGACGCCAGCCACGCCGGGCCGGACACCGTTATTTACAACGTACGACTATATTTACACGGTGGTCGGGCCAGCGCGCGGCGACCTCGCTGCACTGTCGGCGGTCGGACACCGGGGCAGGGGGATCGGAGGAGTTCCTCACTTATCTGTAAATAAAATAATACACTTTATTAAATTTATTTGTAAAAGGTGATTGAAATATAGTAACTTTTTTTCGAGGTCAACTATCGGTAGTTGGGTAACTTTAATTTACATAAAAAAGTTTCACACTCGACGGCTTGTCCGTTTCAAGCGCAGCGGGCGCAGGACACAGCGCTCGGAAGGTAATTTTCATGCAGCGACTCCTGCGCAGGGTAGATGCACCCTAGCCCGGCAGGCTCGTGCGGCGCAGGCTATAGCCGCGGCGTGGCGACCGCAGGAGGGGAGGAAAAAAATACAAGAAAGTATCTCACTCGTGGCTCAGTCGGCGGCAGACGGCTTGTCCGCTTCGAGCGCAGCGTGCGCGGGACAGAGCGCCCGGAAGGTGTCCTCGCACAGCTTCCACATTGCGGCTCGGGCGCAGGGCAGGTGCGCGCGGGCGCGGCAGGCGCGCGCGGCGCAGGCCACGGCGGCGGCGGGGCGCGCGCAGGCGGCGCAGCGGGCCGGGCGCGCGGCCCACACGGCGGGCGCCAGGCCCCACACGCGCGCGCCCGCCGCCACCACGCCCGGCGCCCACACGCCGCACAGCGAGTGGAACCACACCTCGCCGTCGCCGCCCAAGCCGCCCGCGCCACCCGCGCTGTACCGCCGCCGCGTCGCCTCGTCCAGCGCTCTGCCGAGTGGAATAATACGCGTGAACAACTTCGATAGATGAAACTGGACCTAATTTAGTCTATATCAAAATCGGACAGTGAAAATAAATTTAATTTGAAAAATTTGTATGGAAAAAGTCTCATACTACCTAGTCCATAAAAAAAAAATACTTTCTGGTATTTCCACAGTCCCGCTCTAATATCCATTATCCATCAAAAAAAAATTTACGACACTAATTTCGAATGAAATCTTATTAATAGACTTCCTCAAAACTTGTTAACATTATTGATAATTGAAACACAAAGTTGTTATTCACTAACTTAGGCAACGAACACAAAAATCTTAAAAACATTTCTTTAGTATTGTAATTGTAACGCAGACCCAGCATGCTGGCGCGCATGCAACTACTCGTGACATCTCCAAGAAAGAGAACAACCAACCTGTACTCATCACAGTCCGTATCAAGCGCATACGGTCCGAACAGATCCCCGAGTCCCGCAGCATGGGGTCCCCTCTCGCAGAAGACGCACAGCCAAGTAGCGTCAGGCGTGGACGCGTCATATCGCAGGCCCAGGGTACTGGCATGTAGGCCACGCG
Source organism: Mecyna flavalis (assembly GCA_949319885.1). Lineage (NCBI taxonomy): Eukaryota > Metazoa > Arthropoda > Insecta > Lepidoptera > Crambidae > Mecyna > Mecyna flavalis. The sequence continues at coordinate 2,727,983 of OX439435.1, read as the reverse complement.
CGCGGAGGCCGTTGCGGAACTGCTCGCGGCGTCGCCGGGGAAGCGCTGCTTCGCCCTCCTCCTCGCCCGCTTCGCTGCGCGCGTTCACCACGCTCACTGAGAGCGGCGACTCACGCGGACCGCGGATCTAGAGAACAATGTCACTTCGTTTTAATAGGGTTCAAAGTTTCAAACGCATGCACAGTGAGTTGATAGAAGGCCTTATAGTCCCTACTGGCTGTAATAAGGACTAAGAAAGTACTCCTCGTTAAGGCCTATTTTTTGTAGAGGACAAGAGAAAAAAAGCATTCATCCTTGAAGTCATTCATCCTTGAAGTCTAACATTATCATCATTATTGTTCAAACGACCTTTGAACATTAGGTCAGCACATTGCGCTGGACCAGATTCGGCTCGAAGGACCATAATGTATAGCTGCCGACTCGCTGCTGTTGGCAAATTATGTTGCGCGCGAGCTTGCGCGCCGCGTCCTTCTTGCGCGCCGCCTTGCGCCGGCAGCAAGACTCTATGGTTACAATGCATGCCGCGGTACCTGTATGTAGGGCCCGCGCGACCGGCCGGAGCTGGCGTTGCTGCCGGAGTCGTAGGCGTCGCGCGCGTGCTTGCGCGCCGCGTCCTTCTTGCGCGCCGCCTTGCGCCGGCAGCAAGACTCTATGGTTACAATGCATGCCGCGGTACCTGTATGTAGGGCCCGCGCGACCGGCCGGAGCTGGCGTTGCTGCCGGAGTCGTAGGCGTCGCGCGCGTGCTTGCGCGCCGCGTCCTTCTTGCGCGCCGCCTTGCGCCGGCAGCAAGACTCTATGGTTACAATGCATGCCGCGGTACCTGTATGTAGGGCCCGCGCGACCGGCCGGAGCTGGCGTTGCTGCCGGAGTCGTAGGCGTCGCGCGCGTGCTTGCGCGCCGCGTCCTTCTTGCGCGCCGCCTTGCGCCGGAAGCCCGACTCGTCCGTCGACGCGCGGCTTGACACGCGCGCTGCCTTGCGCTCGCCCTGGAGACAACGTCACATATACCTTAGCAGGTATTTCTTTCATTATGTACAGAAATAATTTACGATAACCACCGATTTGGTGAACCCATGTCTACGGTGCGGCGCCGGCCAGCGCGCTAAGGCACAGCGCCGCACCGGCACGCGCCACGACACGCCGCGCGGCGCATCGCCACCGCTGACAACCATCATTCCAAACAGTGGCGTAACTACAGGGTGGCAAGTCGGCAAAATGTCACGGGCCCCCAGCCGGAAGGGGTCGGTCAGAGGAGAATCCCAACTCCCAACAGCCACCCCCTCATCCGATGAGTTTGCCACGGGCCTCGAAAGGTATTACCTACCACTGATTCCAAAATAAGATATGGACTATGGACGCGACAAACGCATTCTGCTCTTGTTGCTGTTGAGACGACATATGAAGAAAAAAATAAAATGAAAGAAAAGATTGAGTGATCCTAGTGTCATCCTGGATTTTACGAAAGAAAGGGAACGGTGCTCCGGGACTGCCCTATGTGCGCGGCGCGCCATGGCACGGTGGCCGTTGCCGCACCGCAGACATAACGTGTCGACGGCTTCACACTAAGTTATCGATGTTCACCACACATAAAAACGCCACAAAGGTGGGTTCCATCACCTTTGTGGCGTTTTTTAGTCTTATATATATATTTTTATTAAGTTTTTTTATACATTTTGAAATTTTGGATAGTTTAATGCTGGATGCTCCAGAAGGCAGAAATAAGAATCCAAAAAGAGAATAACACTTCAATGGTCTTCTTAATCTTGAGCAAGGTTCACAAACAAACATAACTACAATCTACATACACGTTATATTAAACTTAATACTACTAATATTAACTAATATGTATTATAATTTCGAAAGTCTGGATGTTTGTTACTCAATCACGCCTAAACGGCTAAACGGATTTAGATGAAATTTGGAACACGTATAGTTTATAACCCGGATTAGGACATAGGCTATAAAATTCCTACGAGAAACGTCTCATTCCCGCGGGATATTTGAAAAAAGAAATTACGCGCAGGTGAAACCGCGTGCGGAAAGCTAGTATTAATATTAACTAAGCTTACACACTAAGCCTCTAAAAAAAATTACCGGAGCCTCTGGGCTCGCTGGAAATGACATAGCTAGCGTGCGAATAGTTCTCGATCCACACTACCTCTTCCCTTAGATATAGGGCACCGACTAGTTTCGCGCATGCGTCTTCAGGCCGGGATTAAATACCGTCGGTCGGAGGTGAAAGTAATGATCAGATGTTTTGTTCCTTCTATTGCAACAGGATGCTGCGTACCTGCTCTATTCAGCGACCTTGTTTTGTATAGTGTATCGATCGATACAGTTGCGAGTAATTGCATTATTAGATTCGCGGAAATATGCTTTGCAGATAGTAGGGCGAGAAATGCATAAATGAATTTTGACGTTAAAAGCGTGAATAAAAATAACATTTAAGGATTATCTACCTAAGTGTAGCTACACTTGGGCCACACGGTCGCATGTGGGAGTAATTAGTGAGTTGTCTTGGTCATGCGTTGGGAGACCAAGATAATACTCATCCCATAGGCTTTTTCATTCCTTGGTGGGAAAAAAGTAACAACAGTCCAAGAGGACGTAACACCAGTGCTTACGCTACTTACTTTGGGGTCAGATCAATGTGTGTGATGTTGTCCAATATTTATTATTAATATTATTTATTAGGTACAGAAAATCAACTAATAAAAAATGGCTTTTTCTCTCTTCCGTCAAGTTAAGTTTATTGTTTGTTTATGTCCTGCTGAGACTGGCTGACTGTTATTCGTAATGTGTCCCTTTTAAATATAATTTGAGCCAACTGGTAAGACATAGACATTATTCGTACCTTGGTGGGCGCGGATTTTCTCCGCTTCTTGGCCTTAGCCGTCTGCGTCGCGTCGGCGGCGGGCGCGGCGTCGGTCGGCGGCTGCTCCTCGATGCCCGCGAACATCTTCTCCAGCTGGTTCTCTACTTCCACAAAGCTAGCTGCCGTCGGTTCGGCCGTTGGGGCTTCACTTGTTTCTGAAATGTTATGGTCGTTATGTATTAAAATATTGTAAGTTATATTATTATTGCACCGCTCGCGGTTTTTTCATCATCATCATCATCTTAGCCTTCTTCAATCAGTAATCTGATGTAGGCCTCCTTCATCTTCTTCCATTTTTCCCTGTCTTGGGCAGTAAGTGTCCAATTGCTGCCCGCCACCCGTTTGATGTCGTTTTTCCATCATTTGTGGCCTTCCCCTGGGTTTTGTTTGGTCCCAAGGTCTCCAGTCTAGCAATCTTTTGCAACAAGACTCTTTGTTTCCTGGCTATATGGCCAGCCCACTCCCACTTAAGCTTCGCAAATTAATCGCTTAAAAGAGCCTATTCAATACAAACAAACAATCAAATCTTTCCTCTTTATAATATTAGTATAGATTGACCTAGAGTGAACAGGTACTGTAGATTGTAGAACATCTCGAGAGAAGCTCGTACGTACCTGGCTCGGCAGGCTTAGCCTCTGAGGGCGAGTCGACCGGCACGTTGGCCGACTGCTCGGCGCGCGCGCTGCGGCGGCGCGGCGCGGCGGCGGCCGGCGCAGGCTCGGCGGAGCCCGACGTGTCCTCCGCCGCCGCGGGCGTCTCCGTCGCCTCCGCCGGGGCTTCTGGCAAGGGCGACTGCCGGCTCGAGCGCTCCTCCTTCTGTCGACATCGTGATATCAGATTACATATTATAATGTTAATTATCAGCAATTACAAGTTATGACCGACCAAGTGAGGTGTAAGTAAAAATAAATATTAGCTATCAAGAAGTCATGTGTACGTAGTGAGATACTGATGGAATGTCCATCCTAATCCTGGTGTTTTTCAAACATGATCGTGTTTGAGAAAGAACATTTTTATTTTATTTTATTTTATTTTTAATATTATTACACCATTAACAAAAACACTTATATTCCAATCCAATCCGAAGCACATGGATGCCCAATTTTTATTCATTTACATTAAATTCGAATATTCAACAGCTAGGATCGACTCCGAGATCGAGATTAAGTTTGTGTAAATCAAGTTAAACTTTAATAATGTAGTCCAACAGCTCACCTTCGGCTCAGGGCTGGCCAGCACGCTCTTCAGGTTATCCACGGTGACGGGGCAGTCTGCGGCCGGCGGCGGCACTATGGGCTCGTCCGGGCGGTCGGTGCTCGCGATCATGGCGGCGATGTCGGCGATGGTCTCGGCGGGTCCGGACCGGGTTGTCTGTTAATGTTAGTGCCTCACCTTCGGCTCAGGGCTGGCCAGCACGCTCTTCAGGTTATCCACGGTGACGGGGCAGTCTGCGGCCGGCGGCGGTACGATGGGCTCGTCCGGGCGGTCGGTGCTCGCGATCATGGCGGCGATGTCGGCGATGGTCTCGGCGGGTCCGGACCGGGTTGTCTGTTAATGTTAGTGCCTCACCTTCGGCTCAGGGCTGGCCAGCACGCTCTTCAGGTTATCCACGGTGACGGGGCAGTCTGCGGCCGGCGGCGGCACTATGGGCTCGTCCGGGCGGTCGGTGCTCGCGATCATGGCGGCGATGTCGGCGATGGTCTCGGCGGATCCGGACCGGGTTGTCTGTTAATGTTAGTGACTCACCTTCGGCTCAGGGCTGGCCAGCACGCTCTTCAGGTTATCCACGGTGACGGGGCAGTCTGCGGCCGGCGGCGGCACTATGGGCTCGTCCGGGCGGTCGGTGCTCGCGATCATGGCGGCGATGTCGGCGATGGTCTCGGCGGGTCCGGACCGGGTTGTCTGTTAATGTTAGTGCCTCACCTTCGGCTCAGGGCTGGCCAGCACGCTCTTCAGGTTATCCACGGTGACGGGGCAGTCTGCGGCCGGCGGCGGTACGATGGGCTCGTCCGGGCGGTCGGTGCTCGCGATCATGGCGGCGATGTCGGCGATGGTCTCGGCGGGTCCGGACCGGGTTGTCTGTTAATGTTAGTGCCTCACCTTCGGCTCAGGGCTGGCCAGCACGCTCTTCAGGTTATCCACGGTGACGGGGCAGTCTGCGGGCGGCGGCGGCACTATGGGCTCGTCCGGGCGGTCGGTGCTCGCGATCATGGCGGCGATGTCGGCGATGGTCTCGGCGGGTCCGGACCGGGTTGTCTGTTAATGTTAGTGCCTCACCTTCGGCTCAGGGCTGGCCAGCACGCTCTTCAGGTTATCCACGGTGACGGGGCAGTCTGCGGCCGGCGGCGGTACGATGGGCTCGTCCGGGCGGTCGGTGCTCGCGATCATGGCGGCGATGTCGGCGATGGTCTCGGCGGGTCCGGACCGGGTTGTCTGTTAATGTTAGTGCCTCACCTTCGGCTCAGGGCTGGCCAGCACGCTCTTCAGGTTATCCACGGTGACGGGGCAGTCTGCGGGCGGCGGCGGCACTATGGGCTCGTCCGGGCGGTCGGTGCTCGCGATCATGGCGGCGATGTCGGCGATGGTCTCGGCGGATCCGGACCGGGTTTTTCTCCGCGCGGGCGGCGGCTGCGGCGGCGGCGGCGACGGACACTTCTCCGGACCGTTCGATTTCATGTGCGGTGTGTCGCCGTTTTCTACCGGCTGGAATGTATGGCCATAGTGTGATTGAAATGCTCCAATTTTACAAAAACTATTGTCGGTTAAGTAAAAAAAAAAAACTATTGTTGTCGATTCCATTGAAAAACTTAAGCTACACGGACGCACGAGACCCAAGGGATACGTCACACGCTGTACCCAGTAAATTACCCTGGTCTCCCCTTCACATCGTCTTGTGGCGACTAACCAAGCCAAATAGTCTGTCGATTTGTATACATTAGCACAATAGCATTTATATAATATTCTTGATAGCTGACCAGACAAAAAAACAAAACAAGTCATCAGGACGGAAGATCAAAATAATACACCCTAAATTGATATGTGTGAGTGAATTTCTCCTTAGTTTATCACAAAAGGAATACCATAAACCCATGCAAATCAGAGAAAATGCTGTCAGCGCTCACCTTGGGCGGGGAGGGCGGCTGCGCAGGCGGGTCGGGCGGCGGCTGCACGGGCGGCGGCGAGGCGGGCGCGGGCGCAGGAGCGGGAGCGGACGCTGACACTGGCGCGGGAGCGGGAGCGGACGCGACAGCGGGCGACGGGTCGGGCGCGGGCGGGTGAAGGATCGCCGGGGTGACGCGCGGCGGGTCGGGCGCGGGTTCGGGCGCGGCGGCCAGCGCTAGGGGATGCAGCAGCGGCGGCGGGGCGGACGGCACGCGCAGCGTCCGCTCCGGCTTTCGTTTCCTCTTCGAGCCTGGGGGAGCGCCGCAGGAATCCGCTGAGTCCTGGAACGAGATGACGACAGTTTTAATGCATCACTCATATCACCTTCACGCAAAAGAGAGAGCTTCATCTTTTTAAAGAAGCTACCGCATGCGTGCTGATGTCACACTAGCGGCGACGCCCTGATGTTTTGATGAAGATGTTGACGATAGAGCGTCGTGGACTGGATAGCACCTTGTCCTGCCATCATGCCATCCACAGGCGTTTCGTTAACGTCAACGAGGGCAACCTAGGGCATACCTCATTGGAGGAGGACGAGGGCTTAGATGCAGCACGCGTGTTCACGATAACCGAATGCGCGGCGGGCGAGGCCGGCGAGGGGACCAGTCGATCCAGCAAAGCGTCCACTCGAGCACGATGATGCCGCATAGGAGGTTGACGAGCCGATGCTACAATTAAGTTGTTGATGATGGGAGAGTCACAAAGACTTACCTCATTGGAGGAGGGCGGCGAGGGCGTGGGCGCAGCACGCGGGTGCACGATCACCGAATGCGCGGCGACACCTGCAGGCGAGGCCGGCGAGGGCACCAGTCGCTCGAGCAGAGCGTCCACCCTGGCATGATGGTGCCGCATGGGGGGTTGGCGAGCGGACGCCGCGATGAGGCTGTTGATGGTGGGCGCGTCGCGCACGGACAGCGCAGGCGAGGCGGGCGAGCCGTTGGCCGCGCGCGACCCGCTGATGGACAGGTCCACGCCCACCCGAGCGTACGCTAGCAGCTCCTCTGGACGAAGTTTTTCTGAAAATTATGTTTATTTCTATATCATTTACATATTCATAATAAAGCCAAAAAAACAAACAGAGATTGTTTAACGTCTGAGCTGAGGCTTCCCTTGTACTCTTCCACTAGTTTAAAAAAAATGTAAACACTGTCTCCACGTTTTCTTAAACCTACGAGTACATAAAATATACCCAGAATTATTCATCCATGATTTTTCAAATTTATACAACATAAATATTTTTAAAAAGAGTTTATAAAATTGTTGTACTCTGATACCAAAATAAACGGTAGTTACAAGTGTGGTATGTATTATTAAATTACAAAAAAAAAACACGTCATACCTCTGCCTGGTCCTAAATGTGGGTACAACTCTGCTTGAGGCATTGATGCTCCTCCTTTGACGTCTCCAGGTGAAGGCGTATGCCTAAAACGCATAACATAATTTTAAAATTTTTGAAATATTTTTTTTATACTTTCTGTCGTATATTGTTCTTATTTCACATGAAAATAAGGTTAATACTGCATGTTTAATATTGCAATGCCAATGTAAGATTACTCGCTATGCACAAAATGGGAATTAAAGTAAAAGTATTTTATTAAAAGTAGTACATAACATTAGTATTCTAAAGTCACAAGTACCTGAAGGGAACTTATGGGTTTACAAATGATGTCTATATCACATAAAACAATTTGCTTACAAATAAAGAAAGATAAAAGTTTTAATCACATTTAAGACACTGCAATAAATATGTTCACGTTCAAATGTATCCAGGAGTGCAATAAACGGGGTGACTGCACTGTTACGTACATAATTCAAATTCAGCAAAATAACGTTACTCATATTATGCATAACAGCATAATGCATTAAGCATTTATGTGCGACGTCAGTTAAATGAATTATGTTAATACAGCATGTTTACCAGAATGCAATTTCGGCACATTAATAAATGAAGTGCGATTTTGTGCAAACTTTTGAACCTTCGTTATAAATTTTATATTTTATTAAATAAAACAACTTTAAACGTATGAAAACTGGCGTATATTCTACATTTTAAAATTAAACCCGACTACTTTTCAGTAAAACGTCGGGTTTAATTTTAAAATGTAGAATATATGCAAGTTTTCATCAGTTTAAAGTTGTTTTATTTAATGAGTAGTAACCGTGTAAATATTAGAAATCTTATATTTTAATTTATCTTATTCATTTGTTTCTCTCTGTGTAACCTAAAATATTAACTGGTTAAATTAAAAATAAAATCGGTTTGTTGTTTGGTTTGAGCTGTAAAGTATGAGAAAGTAAAGAATTCAATCAAATTAGGATGGCTACTTACTTAGTCGAAATATAGATAAGTACCTACTATCCGATTCAAATGCTATTAGGATAATACCTTTTGGATTTGACCCACAAATAATGTCAACTGCGCCTGTCCGTAACGTTAGCAACGCATTATTTTGTCAGTGTCTGTGTCAGTCAACGCTGTCGCGTAACGCAACTCCAAAAGGTATTATCCTAATAGCATCTAAACCAGATAGCTATGAGGTAACAGAAACTCAAGTATTGGTAATGAACACATTTTCTCACCCATCCATGTACTGACAGGTTAAAAAAATTCTTGCCTTTCCAAAGAAAGCACGACCACTGTTAATTAGACACGATTAGTAGTTTCTTTAGATACTTAGTAACAGTTACTTACCTCATCAAATGTTTGTCAGGTGGGGTGGGCGTGTGTCTGTACAGTTCGGGAGGCGTCCCTGTATGCCGGTACACTGAGTTACTCCCGGCGCTCTTCATAGCCTGCAAACAAATAAAATTATAAACAAATCTCATCATATAAACTATAAGTTAAAACTTAAAGAATGTAATAAACTGTGCAAATATTTCATAGAATAAAGTGCGGGATAATTTAGGGTGTAATTTAAAATGTATCAACATTAACTTTTTGGACTATAAGGCTGCCTGTCCACTGAAGCGGAGCGAGGCAGCGGAGCGGAGAAACGGAGAAATATTAACCAATACGATTGCAACTTATGTCTGATCGGAGATTATTTGCAATCCTTTTTACAATTTCTCAGTTTCTCCGCTCCGCTTAGGTGGACAGGCAGCCTTAAATTCCTATGTTCCTGTTATTGGTTCCTTTTTATTTTTAAACCCGAGGAATACATTACGTACCGTCACCCTCCGTTGGGAGCGGAGGTTGGGACTCCCACGTCCTCCTTTTTTCACAATTAGGGAAATTGTGGTGTAATAATAATAAGGGACGAATGAACCTAGGAAAATTGGTTACCAGACCAGGAGTTTTGATCCTCGCCGGCACAAACGTTTCTTTACTTGTACCTATAGACTGTGTTGTTTATTGGACGCAATTTACAGATAAACATGGTTTTCCATTGTCTAATTTGCATAGTACAAGCTTTCCTTTACGGTTTACATGGCGATTTGCAAATTAAGTTTAAAAAACGTTTGGCTACAGTATTGCCACAACCCATGCCTCGTTGACAACTGATACACTAATAAATATTTTTTACGTAAACCGCATTATGATCAAATATCTGCATTATAAGGAAAAAAGTATACAACATTATTTATTTTACGCTTTAAGTGGTATCAGCAAAATGCATAAGATTGCTTTATTAACATTAACTGCTCCTAGTAAAACGAATTCTTTAAAAAAAAAAAGTAAAACCACAACGTAAAATTTTTATATAAATACTAGCGGGCGCCCGCGGTTTTACCCGCGTGGTTCCCGTGCCCTTGGGAATTGATCAAAATCCTTTCTTAGCGGATGCCTACATACGTCATAACATCTACCTGCATGCCAAATTTCAGCCCGATCCGTCCAGTGGTTTGGGCTGTGCGTTGATAGATATCTATTTCAGTCAGTCAGTCACCTTTGAGTTTTATATATACAGATGACTACTCACAACTCTTTTTTTAGGTTGAGGTTGCGTGTGTGCGTGACACTATAACCGCAGGCTTGTTGGATCCGCGGCCTTGTGTGGGACTCGAGACTAAAGCGTCCAATACCCATTAATCTCCCCCGGTTTCCCCTTCACACCCGATTGGGACGAGCCGGTTGTGGCTATTGACCAGCCCAAGGCTACTCACTCTGGAGATGGGTGATACCCAGGAGGACACGGATCTTTCGAATCTTATCCAGAACGATTATTGTGATGAACAGTTAAGTTTCTTTTGTGTCTGGTTATTTCGTATTATAACTATCCATGTAGCTTTAATGATGCACAAGTGCTAAGCAACTTATTTTACCACAAAAATTTTAATTATTTTGTGGGTCAAAGATTATTTTAACTTGTCAATGATCTGCATAAGTTTTTCCGAAGAGCCATAAGCCACAGCAAGGAATGTCAAAAACAGGATAAAATAATTTTCGGATTTTAATATTATGGACACGTGGAGAGGATGAGTGAAGATCGAGCGGTGAAGCGAGCCTACCTTGGACGGCCGAATGGTAAACGCCCTGTCGGTCGTCCCAGGTATCGCTGGGCTGATGAGGTGATGAAGGATCTGCGCGAACTCCGAGTGGAGTAGTGGCGGGAGATGGCGCAAGACAGACTGTAGTGGCGTCTTTTGTTGTCGAAGGCCAAGACTCATTTTGGGGTCACTGCGCCATCTTAGTAGTAGTAATATTATGTTAATATAGCTAGTAAGCTAATATACTAAGCTTTATGGAAACCTACAAACTCAAATGGCTGTGTGGCCATGATCCAAATGGTCGAGGTCAATGGGTTTCGGTCGTCAGATGTGATTAATCTAATGCAATCACTGAACTTTTCGAATCCTGGATCATGGTGCAAATTTATTCTAACTTGATCGAGACAAACGCTCGAAGAAAGAAGAGCAATATTTTAAAATAGCATTTTTAAATTTCAGTGTGAATAATGTCCAGATATATTTATCTCTGGACATTATTCACACAGCGCCATCTAGCCCCAAACTAAGCATTAGCTTGTGCTATGGGTGCTAGACAACGGATAAACATTACTTATATACATTTTTTTTTTCGTAAATACATACATATTATACATAGAAACACCTAGACCGATACAAACAGACACGTTCATGCACACAAATGTTTGTACCGAGCGGGGATCGAACCCGCGACCTCTGGTGTAATAGCCGACTTCTCGACCATTACACAAAATGGCTCGTCATCTTTGAACTTTATGAATGGAATCCTCTATTGAACAATGTTTAGCAACCGCATGTTATCATATCAGCTTCCGGGGCGCTCTAGTACAACATAGAGGCGTTTCGACATGAGGATGTCACGCTCCAGCGAGCTTCGAACAACGGATTTCTATAGACAAGGATCTAGGCCTTGGGGTCTCGTCATGATCTTAATGTTACATGAGTTACAATCACAATAGTTTTACCATGAAGAAAAATAGGGTTTTTTAAACTCATAACCTCGCGTTGGTCAAAAGGTAAAAGTACCTGGCTTCACAGCCAGGTCGAGCCGAGGTCACCCTCGGGGTGCTGGGTTCAATTCCCGGGCCGAGCAAAATTTGTGTTGTTTTTTCGGACACAGCTCGGGTTTGTTCTACTACCTATCTACAACCTACCTATTCCGTATACCTATTATGTGGAAAGCGTGGTGATTAAGCCAGTACCTATTAATTTTATTGTAGCGATGACTTGATTTTAATGATAGAAGCATTTGCGCTGCAGGGGAATTATTTTATTAATCAGGCGTTTGTGGTTTAACATGCGCAATGGGAATGTTAAAAACCACGAACTTCCACGCTCTGTTTTAATAATATCTACCCTACTCTGGGCTGTAATGTAAGAATTTTTAAACAGAAAAACCTATTTAGACACGGAACCCTAGGCATAGTTGTCGCTAAGTGTGACCTATACTAGTCTCTGCGCCACGTATGAAGGCAGTAGAAGAGAATTTTAGTTAATGGCCATTAACTGTGGTTAATATTTACTTTGTGACGGTTGAATACTATTCAATATAACGGAACGCAAAAAAATTGCAAATACAAAAACACTGCTCCTACTACCAAGGTTAATTAATGTTACTCGTACTTATGTAGGTATATTTGTTTTACTTTATACCGTGTTCGCTGTAAACTTGTCAAAGTGACACCTGCTTGGCGTCTTTGAGTAGGTACGTCAAAAGCACGTCAGACGTAACACTTTGGACTTTGTACCGCTCTTATGTCGGGGGCATAAGCGCTATTATCGAACTGCAAGTGTATACCGTAATGTGCTGTTGACCGTACTTGCTAACTTTCTTCCTGCGGCTTCGCCCGCGTCACATATAATACGGACGTTAGGTCAAATCGCCGCTTCTCTCGAAGACTATACAAAGTCGAAAAATTTACGAAATCAAGTTAAATATACAGAAAAACTAAGCAGGTGATTTTTAGTTTTTTTGTATATTTAACTTGATTTCGCAAATTTTTCGACTTTGTATAGTCTTCGAGAGAAGCGGCGAAATGTAATATTTTTAGGTATAAAATAATGTCCTCCTAGCAGAGTTTTCGGCTATGGCGGCGAATATTACGATCAACCAACTACGCAGAAATATAATGCACAACTGAGTGCAACAAGCACAGGCGCACTCCCTATTCCCTCCCTCTAAAAACACGGTGGAACAGCAATGTGACACGACCGAAGAGAGATCAGGCGCAGGAGCTTTTCGAGGCAAGGGTGTGTTTTATACCGCCAACTTCCAGACTCGGGACTGTGAATGAAAAACCCTAACTGGCGAGGATGAAAAACCCAATTACAAATTTTTGGTCCGACCCGGGATTTGAACTCAGGACCCCTGGAGCGGCCGTCGCTTCCAAATACAACCTATTAGCCACTGCACCACAAGTCGAGATGGACGTGTTCTGTGCAAATATCACTTTGTAAACTAGACGTGTGTTCTAACGGGTGTGTCATAATCTGGATGTATCAGCGTGGTGGGTCACATGGGTGATTTATCGTCGCAACACTTTATTTCCGTAATATAGCTAAAACATTTATTTAAATATAAAACAAGCCCTTTACAAATGGATTCAGCTATTAAAAGTATAAAATAAAGTATAAAATTGACACATACTTACATACAATGTCACTGGCAGTGGCAATGGTGTGCCCTGTCGGCAACAAAGTGTCTTCGTCTACATATCGCCCTAAGCATTTCCTAACGATTTGTTGCAGTACAGTTCAAAGTATTTTGGGCATAATTTTGTTGACATATCCTTGCTGTTAAACATATCGACCACAAATCTAAACTATTTGTAAGAGAGCTGATTTAAGCCAACGTCAAAATGCCGAAAGGGCGCGTGTATATGTAAGAATTCTCTTACTGGGAAGTCGATTTTTACAATTTTCATCTTAAAATATAAAAATACTAGCTGACCCGGTGAACTTCGTATCACTTACCTATCAAACGTTTGACAGGTAAGAAGAGTTTGTATGGAAAAAAAAATGGTAGTTTTTAGTATTTTCCTTGCAATTATTCCATATTTTCTCATCATTTAAACCTTCCCTGGACTTCCACGAATATTTTAAGACTAAAATCAGTCAAATCGGTTCAGCCGTTGTCGAATTTTAACGAGACTAACGAACAGCTATTCATTTTTATGCATGAAATTGAAAAGTTATCTTGAAAAATTTTGATTTGCGACCTTTTCGTTTATAAGCAGCTGATAAGTAGGTTCGCGTACCTGAAGCGGGTCAGGGGGCGAAGGCGCCGGCACGTGGTAGAGGTGGGGCGGCGGCGTCGGCGTGTGCCACGTCACGCCGCGGTCCGACGGCATGTGGACCTGCGGCGCGCGCGCCAGGAAGTTCGCCACCTGTAACTGATTTGTGCATTGTTTTAATGTACGGACGTGTTTCATACAAGTATTCATCACTGTCTTCGATTCTTGATTTTGTAAACCCAATCATATCAAAACCCAATGATATTTTTTTAATTTATAATTTATTTATTGACAGGCAGGCAGTTAAAACACTGATGATAGCCTGTATCTTATTAGCTCCACCTAATGGGCTTCTTCCTTCTAGTTAAATATTAGTCCAATAGTTTTTGAATATATTGGTGTTCTGTGCGGAAACCACCTCTGCTGGCAACCTGTTCCAAGCTTTACCCATTCTGTAACTGAAGAAGTGTTAATGATACAATTGGGTTTACAAAATCAAGGATTGCGGGTTCAAACTTCCGAACAAACAGATGTTGTACATAAGCATATTAAACATGTCTGTTTATTATTAACATAATTCTTAATTATTACTAAAACGTTAACAAAAATGTGCTTTAGCTTGCCCAACACCACTGTATCACTCACTGTGCTTGAATACCTAAGGTGCAATACATAACAGTGGTGTTGATCAAGTTATAGAACTGCTAAATATCTATAAATTCACTATACTGCTGTACACACAAATACCTATTTACATAATTGAGTGAGATATTCTCACACATTTTAAAACATCCAGATTAAAGTTGAGTTAAGACTTCTGTCTCATTCAACTCTCAAATCAGTTTTTGCATTTAATAAACCTACCAGTTTTTTAATCTTTTCAATCCATTTAGTTAACATTTAAGGGCTTTCAAATCTGTTTGTACCAATTAATTCAATGTAAACAAATATTTTGTAATAGACTCAAACTTACAATTTGTTCACACCTCACTGGGCTATCAGGTTTGTCAATCAAGTTTGGGTTTGTAATCAATCAACAAACCATATTGGCAAACATGTGGTTACACCAAACAGTTGTTTCACTTGAAAGTAAAATATCTTCAAAATCAGTACCTAAATAATGACAATTGCCATAAGATATGTTATCAGGATAATGAACTTACTTTGGTTTCAGAATGTTCTCCTAACATTCAAAGGTTTTTGACCATACATTTGAAAAAAATATTATATATTTGTTTATTGTTTTTTAAGAATTTGGTCATGATTTATTGAATTTATTTAATGAGTAGTAACTGCGTAAACATTAGAAAACTCCATGATTTAGTATTCAATCTACCTAATAAAAATTTAATGCTGAAATGTTTGTGTGCACTTACTGTTAAAACTACTACATTAAAGTAATTCCACAATAAACAACATTTATTCGATGAACTCATTGGAATTGCATGTTAGAAAGTGAAACAATTAACCTTTGCCTAACCAGCAATACATTATGTATTCAGAATGTAGTACCATTTCACATTAACACAAGTACTTATAATACTTAAAATTCATCATTCTTTTGTTATTATGCAGCATAAATAATATAATATGCTAATTTTTTATGTATCCATGAAATAAATAGACCTAGTTTGTGACTATGTCACTTTCTAAACACATCATCTTTGATTAAAGATATCGGATATCAATCAAATTTACAAATTACCAAGGAATCACACCCATTTACATTGTAGATGCTAGTGCAATTCTTACTAGGTAGTATAATTCACTAAACATGACATCGATTATAAACTAAATAATAACAACAGCTTAATGTGAAATGTTACTCTTATAATTAACCATGCTTTATTGAAATCTAAAAAATTCTCCGCAGTACCTATCAAAACAAATTATGATAATTAAATGAACTTGGCCTTGACTTTGCTTTATATGGAAAGTTAAACTTGACTAACTAATGTTATTATAATCATGCATCATGTTAACTACCAGGCTATGATCTTTGATAAATAAATCACCAGTTTTAGCCTGAAGGTGAGGGTCATCAGACTAAAACTTACTTGAGAAATTCACAAACACACCTATGATATTCAGGCCGAGATCCAATGTTGTTTCCACATTCCAATTCAAATAGTTAGATAATTTCAGATATTAATATAAACACAAGTACCTAATATGTATTCCGGTTACAGTGTTCATAACTGCAACTATCAATATCAATAAGCTAGGCTTTATGCTAATATTTAATTCTGAGATATACGTTTTTTAGCAAAGATAACTTTTTATTTCCCAATTAGAAAATAATGTAGGCTCAATACCTTGTAGACCAAGCCACAGAATAAATAACCTTGAATTCAGAATAATACAACTAAACTTACATAAAGTTTTATTTCACTCAAAAGTGGTTTTTATTGAATTATGTTAATGTTAAGAAAAATTACAAGATCAGCTGTAACAAGCTAATGTGATACAGTTAGTTGTGTTGTTGAAATTTGATTTTTCACTTGTCAATGCAAACAGCTGATTCGCTTGCATTACGCACACACGCAAAGTACCAAGTAGCACAATGTGCACGAAGAAAATGTTTGTATGTAAAGCTCGTAATAGACATCTGGACAACACTGTTTTCGCTCATGTTTTACTTTATACAAATCTATTAGAATATGAAGTGAACTTTGAGTCGAAGTATTGTATTATGTTCCTAATTAGACAATGAGTAGTAGAATAAAAAGCACCACCTGCAGAGGACTCCAGCCGGGACCCAACTGCGACTGCCGACCGTTGGGGTTGTGCTGCGAGCCGCCAGACATCGTGCGCGGGCCCGTCACGGCACTGTTTACAACACGTACTCAACACAAACTCGACAACAAACACTCTCTCAGTCCACCATAATGATGCCGGCAGCTTTCAAGCCTTCGCCCGCGTAACTGCGCTCCCTTACGACGTGTACAGAAACTTCTGAAACGTTTTCATGTGCACTTATTAAAATTTCTATCATCCGCTGCATGCCATGAGTATTTCGTACAGAGAACACTACTCTTTCACAGTCCAAGACAACTTATTTCAAAGAAAACTAGATTTATTTCGTGCATGGTAAGGTGTTCTCGAATCTGATGCTCACTTCGCGTGACATTTTGAACGCATTTACGTTTCGAAAATAAGCACTTTTAAGGCTTTTAAACACTTGAATAAGTCTTGCTCGATGTTCGTCACTATACCTTGCCGATTATAAAGTTTTATTTCGCCGTAAAGTATCACAAAAAATCAAAAATTCGTCAAACTCGAATAAAAATCGCCTTCAACAATGGTGGCCGATTGGGATTTTGAAGGCATTCCAATGCCATCTTGTGGCACATTTTGGAAGTGGGTCGGTAAAACAGCACAACGGAAGCAATTTTATATTGTCTATGATTGATACTGATCCACAAAAGTTAAAATTTTGCGATTTATATATTTTTAATACAGATTGTATTTACATTCATTTTCTTTGTTTTAATAAACTATTTTGTTATAGTTTCTGCAAAGTTCCCTTTTATGTTTGAGTTTTCTCTAAACCGGTTTTTGATGATACTTTTTTACTGGCAGCACTGGTTCAACTGGTTGCCATAACGACGTTTGTTTTGTTTTGATCCGGTGCTTTCGTAACAACTTGGTAATATTTTGTTGGGGTAAAAGTTGAGTAATTATGAAGGAAAACGGTATAACAAAGTTTCTCGTGTCCTTCAGTGGTCAAATAGAGTTTGTTGCGTTCCCTGGGGGCGTTTTTGACGAGCAGCTGTACCTACAGTACGAAGTTGTTTGGGGTCCAGACTGGGATCCTGTATCAGGGCTAACTTGTGGCACCAGTCAAATGGCTAGCTCCGGTAGTGACCCTGAAAGGGTAGTCTTTAATATGCCCATAGAAGTTGTTCTCAGCAGTACAAACGTGTTTGGTTGTAAGTGGACCCATTTAACAAATACATTTAATATATTTTTTGTTTGTATGACTAAATTTTTATTATTATTGGTTGAGTAGTGGTTAAGTAATGGTGCTTAGCGTAGCTAGTTTTATTTAAAAGTTACTTTTATATTTTTATTTTTATTCAAGATCAGTTAGCAGACAGGCGCGCAGACCATTTATCTGATGTAAAGCTGCCACTACGTCCTATACGATTAAGGGACACTTCAACAGGAAGCACCGCTCAATGTGCTGCCACACGTAGGCTCATCTAATCTTCGTGTTTTTGATTATTACCGTCATTCTCACAACAATAAAATTTTGTATTATGCCTATGTCCCACTTGGTTTACGGGACCTATGGACATTGTGACATGGACCCATTATGTATATTCCAGGGCCCCAATTAGTGCTAACAATCAGAGCGCAGAACCCCATCGGCGGCGACTCCCTACGCGGCTATGCCGTGATCCTGTTACCCCCTACCGCAGGCCAGAGGAAGACCACGGCACCGTTCTCACATCAATACAAAGTTGTATGCCTATGTCCCACTTGGTTTACGGGACCTATGGACATTGTGACATGGACCCTATTATGTATATTCCAGGGCCCCAATTAGTGCTAACAATCAGAGCGCAGAACCCCATCGGCGGCGATTCCCTACGCGGCTATGCCGTGATGCTGTTACCCCCTACCGCAGGCCAGAGGAAGATCACGGCACCGCTGGTCCGTCCTCGAGCTGCCACCTTGCTGGGCGAGTGGCTGTCGTGGCTCACGGGGAAGTACCCTGAACTGGCTGACCCGAAGATGCTCGCAGGGGGCAAGGAGAACTATTGTAAGCTATTATTACGGCTGTCATTTTAATAGAGTGTATTCTTTCTTTTTTATACCCCCGCAGTATCAGTATCAGTATCATCAGTCTATTAATGTCCCACTGCAGGGCAAAGGCATCCATCCATGCGGATTGGTGATCACAAACCCGAGCTGTGTCCGAACTCCGAAAAACCGACACAAAGTAAGCTCGACCCGGGAATTGAACCCAGGACCCCGAGATCTCGGCCCGGTATTTAAACCACTAGACCATCGAGACGTTTAATTTGTGGGTATTTTTGATAGTTGTATTTATTTTACTAGAGTTGTTTATAAACAACACCAATTTTCCGAATTTCCACTAGAAATAGATTTTTATTTTTACTTTTCCAGAATTTTTATTTTTTTATTATCCACATAATAAAAAATTTACAAGTTCGGACACAAATTATATGTCAGTAACATCCGGGTTAAAAACCCCCCTTTACCCCCGCAGCTGTAGTACGAAATTTGAAAAATGGGTGCCACAAAATATGCAGTGTGGCAAAAGGTTACAAAAGGTTCTGGCTGGCACAAAACCATGTCTATGTCACTAAAATGTCCGTATAGTGTCGGCTTAGGGCGCTGCCACACTAGGGGATTGCAATCGTTTTCAAAGCGGAGCGGCCGACACGCAACGAACACACTTGTCCAAGTACAGTCAGCAGCACATTAACCTAAAGAGAATTCTTGCGACTCAGCTTAACGCCCTGATAGATAAAAAACATTTGCCAATGAGGGTTAAAAAATTGCTTTCTGTAACAACAATTTTTTATTTTATTCAAGCGGTTAGTTACTATTATGTATTCCTGGATTTTCTAGAATATATTTTCTTCATGCCCTTCAGACGTTTAGCAAATCATGTTAGGTCTTAGACTTAGTTGTAACAGAAAAATAGAACCTACACAATCTGCCGATGCAGAATTTAAGGGATCTGCATTAGTTAAAAGAGAATCTTCATAATCTATCTGTGGAAAGGTTTCGAAGGAACTTATCTATGATCAGCCTCCGTTCGGAACGAGGAGTTAAGGCCATATCAAGGTTTAAGGAAGGCAAACAACATCATTTGGCACCATCTGAAGACACGTTTGGCCTTCGTCTTTTCATAGTCGTTAGCCTATCAAAAGACGAAGGTCAAACGTTCGATGCGTTTTATTACGCTACATAAATTACAAATTGCGTTTAATGAGATAATAAAGAGTCAAATTGGAACGATGCACGATGGCGTGATTGGTTATGGTGATTGCTGTGCGTTTACTTTAATCTAAGTTCTAGGTCGAGTCTTGATCTAGATTATGAATAATTGACATTATAAGGATTCGAGTATTACAGACACGAATGTTTTTTCTAGGTATTTTATTAATTTCACGGCGTTTTGTATTAGGAGCAGGTTGCCTTGGTTTGGAAATACTTAGCTAGGACAAAAAATGCTTCTGCATTGTAATCTTACAGTGTTTTAATATAACAAGACGACATTTTTAACTTCAGCCCTTTAAAATAGAGGCACCCAGATCTTTTTTCTCAAAGACCTCTTTCAAAATTTTGCTAATCCCAGTGGAGTTGCAGTATCATATTAACAAAACTCGACAAAACTGTGAAGCTTTCAAGCTTACGTTTTATTATTAGTATGTCAATGTAGGCCTCCTTTACTGTTAACCTCTGGAGGTCCTGGACCACTTTGGAAACAAACCTTAAATTAAAAAGTTATAGCGTCTGATCTGATGTTGAATTTTTGCTCAAGGTTGGTTCTCAATTAAATGTTTCAGTGCTACGTACGGAGTCGTACGGTGTGGTGTCGGCGAGCCTGTCGATGGTGTCCAAGGATATGCGCACGCTCGGTTACGACAACCAGCCACCGCCCAGAAGCGCTTTCGACGTTTAACACAACGCACATCTGCAATTTTATATAGATGATAGGATTAATCTAGTGGACCAACATACACTTTGTTTCACGGGACCTGGCGAAAGAACCTCGGTCGCTGCAGTGCTGAACCTCTGAATGGATAGTGGTTTCTGATGTTTAGAATATACGCGAGTTTTTATCTGTTTTAAGTTGTTTTATTTAATGGAGTTAGATGTTTGGATGACAGTGAAAGTATCAAACGTACTCACAAGAATGATTGACTTTAGAGACAGATCCGAAAATGAACGATTATTCCCGTTCAATACTTCTTTCTTGATTCTTCTATTCTAAAGTAACGGCAGAATTGTGTGAAATATATTCAATCCTGTTCTACAGTTCAATAAAATAATTTATATTCATAATGTAGTAGTGATAATTTTTTAGCCCAATTTTGGCCACGGCCCGATAACCTACGTACTGATGAAGTCGATCCTTCGTTGCTTCGTTGGGACGTGATAGAAGGACTAACAAAAACACTCTTATTTCTGTTGTCCCATGGGAACTAAGTAATATTCCGGGATATGATATGGGGATAGTTTTGGAATCTGGTGAACATGGCTACTTTTCCCCCAAAAAAATCACTTTCTTACGGGATAAAGTTCGAATATTCCACAAGGCGAAGCCGCGGGCGGAAAGCTAGTATCGATACTATTACATAGGTACCTATATATTATTTAACAGCGGAAAGTTTATTCGTGTATTTTTCAAAGTAAAAATAACGTTATTAACCAACGATATTAAATTCGTTGTTATTAACACCATAAAGAAATAAAATTGTATAGGTATAATGTTTGTCTCAGGAAAGACCTCGTATTTCGAGCTAAAACAAACAATTTGTCAACCTAATTTACTTAATAAAATTGACTTTTCCGTAATTTGGTTATCTAAATACTTAGTAAGTACTAAACCTTCACTTTCGTAAACAGTCGAAAATGTTCAGTCTAGGAGTAGGTATAATTTATTATCTTTTTTATAAAAACTAAATAATAAACAAACTTTATTGAAGATGTAGCGGCTATCGGAATGCGTTACATACGGCCACAGATAACCTCCAACGCTCTATGCCTCAGATCGGAATAATTCCCTCCAACTGAGATACGGCGTTATGTCAGTAGTACATAGATTTAGTATTACAGTAGTACCATTGACTAGTAGGTACCATTAGTGGTACACGTGTAGGCTTGCCAGCTTCTAAAACAAAAAATCCGGACTCTGCTTTTTAAAAGGCCGGACATTTTGCTCTAAAAGCCGGACAGGAGTAGGCCGGCCGCCCGCGCGCCCGTTTAGCGACAATAGCTGGTCGCCACACCGGTCGTACGTTTTTTCTAATTCCCCGCGCGTTGCGTTCGTTCTACATGCGCGCAAGTTATCATGTTTCATCGCTAAACAAAAAGCCTAACAAAAGCCGGACAGGCCGGACACGCTAATATTTAGCCGGACACGACCCAAAAAGGCCAAACATGCCACCTGGCAACCCTATACACGTGATACAACATTGTATTCTTAGTACCATTAAAGAAATAGGCTTCGAGACTCGTCACTCGCATGTCACTGAGACAGCCAATCAGATATTCGATCCTGTTATTCTCTCGGCTAGCACCTAGACAGTATTGGGCCGTGGTCCCCGAGCACAGACACCTAGCTGGCTAGCTCGGAGGAAGATCTTCCCTTTTCGTTGACCCCGACATCTTCATGTCACAAAGACTTTTAAATACTAAGAAACGAAAAGCAATTAAGTAGATTAAAGTATACCAACGTCATTGGCCTAGATGTAAATAAATGCAAATTCCATCAAAATACAATAATTAATGTACATTATATACATAATAGAAGTTTATACAATAAAGCAATGAGAAAGTAAAGTACTTATTTAGCTACATAGCTATCTGTGTACAATACATGTGCAGAGTAACGGGTTTTCCTGATTTCGGGGTTATTAACAATAGCATGATTAAGATAACTATATGTTCGCAAAAACTTCTCTTGTCTCTTGATGAATGATGATGACGCATTGATTTGTTATTTGGAAGTGGGATTCCACTAATATGGTACGTCTATATCGGCACAAAAAAAGGAAACGTCATAAAGCAGTGTTCGTCAAAACCATGTTTGGTGTAAAAATTGACCTTTTTTTATGTTATAATATGATGATCGATCGTCGATTATATGATCCGCCCCGGCAGTGTGACCAGATTCAGTATTTTAATACTATTTTATTTTTGGGTATATTTTGGTTGACTTTTGGGCAACACCGTAGTGAGGATCGTCTTTGCGACAATGTTTGCGGAATTCAACGGAACACGAACATTGGGGACTTTCCCGGATTGTTACAGATATGACAAGAAAGTAATTGTAGTATTGTAATACTACCTACATACACAATTATCAATCAATACATATATACATATCATACATAGTATAAAATTAAATCAGAGTTGCAGAATGTATGTTCGCCTAAAACTTTACAACTTCTGGACCGATTTTAATGCGGTTTGCAGTTTGCACCATTAGATAGAGCGTAATTTTCAGATTGCATACATTCCAATTCGTTGTGTTTCATGAATATCAGTCAACCCGGACGAATTCGGGTCGGACCGCTAGTTTATCTATGATTTTGAAAACAACGTCTGATTTTTAAGTTTTCAGTTCCATGAATATTATAGTTAAACTTAAAAAATACTTTATTACTAGTATCAAAATATCGTCTAATACGGTTCAAGTGAAATGATTGTCTCTTCTGTACTCGACTTAATCTTTGAGGACGTTCTTTCGATAATTCGGGAATTCCAAATTTCACCTCTCTTTGTCTGAAATGTCAAAATATGAAAATTGTAATCTGTGAATCCCACCCAATGATATTCACCTCTCTTTGTCTGAAATGTCAAAATATGAAAATTGTAATCTGTGAATCCCACCCAATGATATTATATACAAACAAAAGCAGATATGTTATAAGCGCTCGCGTTTTGAAGACTCAAAAAAGACCCAATTGTGAGGTTTTTTAACAGTCTGCGTCATACGTCAAATTATCCCTATCTCTTTCATTTGCGTGCTATTTCGTATCTTTTGTCTTACTTATCAGTTATATTTGTCAATGTGTGCAATGGAACAGATTTAAATCGTAATTACTATGAACGTAACATATCTATAGCATAAAACATCATTGATCCCACCACTTTCCACAGATAGGGGTTTAAGCACTATTTTTTTTTTAACCAAGATTAAAAAAAACGTGTTAAGAAAATCAGTATTTTTATTGGTATATCTGTCATAATTATGTAAGTCGGTATATTTCAGTATTTTTTGAGGTCCCTCGGTATTTTCGTAAAATTTAATCTGGTCACACTGCGCCCCGGTTTGTGTTACACCCCGTTCACAGAGTACTTTTGACCCCGTTCCCACACGTCGGGTGTCGGACGTTCTACTTTATATGAAGCCGACACAAAATCGGTTTCCAATAAGTGTGGATAGCTTCATTTAAAATGCTCTGCTACTAGAACCTCCGATTAATATTCGGATCCGACACCCGACAAGTAGGAACCTAGTTAGTCAGTGATATTTTAATAAACTAATAGCAAGTCATGTTTAATTTTTACGTCAAAAGTACCTTTAAGTAAATTATTTATTAAAATTAATTTTATATTAATCTTGTAATCAAATTATTAAGAAGATGGATTAGTATACAAGACTACAGAAAAGCCTATGTTTTTGTCCCTTTTATTTTCTTAGTCTAGGTTTTACCTAAAATAAAATGTAGATTTATTTAAGTTTATCAAGCGACCCGCCCATCTTAAGCATCATGATGCAGAAAAATACGAGTAACACTGAAACATATTATACCTATGTATAACATAGCCTTCCGCCCGCGGTTTCACCCATGCGTAATTTCTTTTTTCAAATATCCCCCCCCTTCCCCCCACATTTCCAGGAAAGTATCCTATCCACTATCAAAAGTATCCTATGTTCACTGAGGATAGTGTAGCTTTCCAACAGTGAAAGAATTATTAAAATCGGTTCAGTAGTTTCGGAGCCTATTCAATACAAACAAACAAACAAACAATCAAATCTTTTATCTTTATAATATTTAGATAATGTGAGAACTAATTTATTTACTTTGAAAGACCATTTTTTTGCGATGGGGAATGCATTTACACACATTCCTCCGCCACGGGGGTGGCTGAGGGTACTAACGTAACTCCCGCGAAGTGCGGACTGCCCACTAAACCCTATCGGGCGGGTCCCTCATGGCTCGGTCGCGTTGGCAGCGCGCCGCCCGGAACCAGGCTTTAAGCCTATTGACCAAATAAAACCACATTACGCAAATAAACGATTATTAATATATTTATAAAACTATTGCTCAAATTACTTTTTAAACCTTGAATATCCTGAAAATCTCCCAGACAGACTCTCGGACAGACCTATAAAAACTTAGCTGTCGTAAAGGTAAAAATAACAATTACAACGAAAGTCACTCTAATTAGTCAAATTGCTTTACGTCAGGGAGGTGCAAATTACAACAATTTTATTTAATTTATTGAATTAATAGATACATTCAACTCAACAATTTATTTTGATGATTTTGTTTATTTAAAGCTGGGCCACGTCGCGTCGTACGATCCTATCAAAGTTAGTTTTTGAGTTAAACTTATTTAAGTTTTATGTTGATGATTTGTGGTTAAGAAAATGATTCATAGCGTTTATGGGCCTCCTACCCAATATCACCCAAAATAAATTAGTAAATCTAACTTCAGATTTACTAAAAACAAATCCAAATATGACAATACATAATTTAACTAAATTATGTATTGTCATATTTGAAGTCGGTGTTGGTTACGTTGAGCATTTTAGTTTTAAATCGATAGTTTTTTGTTAAAGATTTAACCCTAATATCATCAGC
Organism: Mecyna flavalis; assembly: GCA_949319885.1. Classification (NCBI taxonomy): domain Eukaryota; kingdom Metazoa; phylum Arthropoda; class Insecta; order Lepidoptera; family Crambidae; genus Mecyna; species Mecyna flavalis. The sequence continues at coordinate 2,702,705 of OX439435.1, read as the reverse complement.
GTTAATATTCATTGCCCGCATGCAGTGGTGACGATGACGCTAAGTTCCCTTGTGACAATTACATACATATTTATCGACGACTGAAAACCTTGGGAAAGGTCTGGAATCGCAAAACATCTTGTTTTGCACAAAAATTACAAACGCACATGCGTGAGATATTTTTATAGCAATGATGTAGTTTGGTAAAGTGCTCTTAAATGTATAATAAGGCCGTGGTTTGCTTTATTGCTAACTGCTGAAGTAGTAGGTAAATTTTTTTGTAAGGTAAATTTTATAGTATTTTATCAAAAAGGACGTGTTTTGTTGTACGCTATGTGGCATTTAATTCATTTATATGTATGTATTTCATTTGCGTAAGAATATATTTCAGGAAATGTTTTATTTGCTTACCTACTTATCATATATTTATTTTAGCACGTAAGGATAGCTTTAGATACATATATAATGTAAAATCCTTTTGTTAACTTTTGAACGACGCAAGGGTTTGTAATTAAACGACTTTTAATTCACCTGTGTAAATATTTAATTATCGTAGTTATAAACTTGGCGATTTTTCACACTTAGTATCTTTCTGTATGTATTTTCTTGCCAGATGTTCTACTCATTAGTGTGAGGCCACCTAAAATATCTATTCTAATTAAGATCGGTTACTAAAAGTGTTATCGAACTGTAACCTCAATCAATAATTTCTTTGTATCCCTTTAATTTGAAAACAATGTTACACATACACAACAAAACACAATTAATGGCGAATGCTACACGCTCGATATTTATCGTGATATTTGGATCGAAATCCAGGATCACGATATTTATCGAGTGTGTAGTATTATATAGCGTATCACATATCGTGATAGTGATACGCTATACTAGATTTCGATCCAAATATCACGATTGAGATCACGATCTCAGATCAGAGAAGGGTAATCACGATAAAATATCGAGCGTGTAGTATTCGCCAATAACTATTCACAATGGTTCATTTTTTCCTAGCCTTCGATGCGGACTTCGTATTATACCTCTTGTACAGGCCCGGCAAACTTCTTGAATATCGGGTGGAGATAGTGTAGAACAAGAATTTTGACACGCCTGCGCGCTATTGGTCAGAAGCATACCTCTGACCAATAGCGCGCGCGGGCGTTCGGGAGATTCGCGCGCGCTATTGGTCACGCGCAAGAGCACATGCGCTAACTTTTTCCCTCTCCGTTGACCGATGTTCAACCAGTTTGTCGATAGCAAACCAGTAGTTCGGTTGTAATGCGCTGGAACGGGCTCGTCCCAATCTGCCATTTGGTGAAAAGGGGAACTGGGGGAGTCTACTATTTCATGCATTTCACACTTTTTCTTTTTCAGTAATGGATGGAAATAGTCCCCGACACGGCCGCAGTACCTACGAATTGTTTCTAACGGACCACCCAAACCGACCATCTAGGTGGTCGGTTAGGAATTTTATTCCTAACGGACCACCTAACCAACCACCCAGGTGGTTTGTTAGGAATAGTGCCGGCCACTGGACTATTGAGGCCAAAAATATGATACGGATACTGGAATAATGGTACCAGGGCAACATGACCTTAGTGGAGTTATTTAAAAATCCACTTTGGAAATATTCCGAACCGACCACCTAGAAAAAAAAGGTGGTTGGTTAGTTTAAAATATACCTAACGGACCACCCAAACCGACCACCTAGAAAAAGCAGGTGGTTCGTTAGGAATAAAATTCCTAACCGACCACCTAGGTGGTTGGTTAGGTGGTCCGTTAGGAACAATCCCGCAGTACTGGCAAGCCTGCGGATTCTCCACCACAAAAATTTTTAAAGTTGCTAGTTCGATTGTGCTTCGGCCGCCACAAAAAAGTTCAGATCGTGCCACAAGAGTTCCCCCCAGCAGGGAGTAGGGCGAACGATAAATTAAGAAAAGGTGTTATTACCGTTCATCCCCCATTATTATAGAATAAAAATGGATGATTGAAATATTTTAAAACATTGTCTATTGTTGTTTTGCTGCTCTGTTGTTATTTTGATGAATATCGTTATACCTACTTAAATCTTATCTTTGTAGTTGTTTGCTACAAAGGGAAGTCCCCAATCCGTTTTTCCTACGTAGAAATCTCACTGAAAAGTAAAAGTTGACATTTAAAACTATAATAATTTATTTAGAACTATAAATGTAAAGCATTTTAAAATAAACAAGTCATGTTCGCACCTTCGTTTGCGTGAAGCTGTGTCTCTCCTTGAATTAATATTACTCGATCCTCTGTGATCTTTAAGTTTCTCGTCGTAAAAGCTATCACAATTTATGTTCACATGGTTTCAAACATCATCTAAAATTTTAAGTTAAATCCTATAAATATGGGTTCAGTTCACTTCATTGTTTTCAGTCGTCAAATACCTCTCTCTACCTAAACGCTTTCATATCAATGCATATTACATTACACAGTTACAATGTGTACCTTGCAAATTACTTATCAACAACTTGATTCATTATAAAATACCATTATTGTCTGAATCTACGTTTACGTCACGACCGAAACCGCATCCATCAAAACAAAACTTACCTCAGGGACGTCCGAGTTATTTACCTATTTGTCCCACGCCCACAAAGTCAGGCACATCATTACGTGTCATTCATTTATTGTTTTCCTCATAGTTGGGGGCTCGTGTTTTACCTCACGACCGCCAGAGAATGACGAAGGCAGGGTGCTCAGGTGTACAAACACTAGCCACTTAAATCTACCACAAACTGCTAATTTTCTAGCTTATGCCAGTTTTATTAAGAAGACAAAAAATAATTAAATAATTGGATTCTACCGTATGTCAGTTTTATTAAAGACAAAAATTATAAAAGTGCCAAAAAGATTATTTGTTCACTTGCCCCCGCTAAGCAGCTATTTACAGCTAAACCTTTCTTTTTGGTGTCCGTTTTCGAAATTCTTGTAACTAATCCACTTTTATGAAAAAAGAATTTTTGGCGACAAAACTATATCGCAGATCGCAGTTAACTTCAAGTACCTACTTACCGTACGAGTGACTACATACATCTCTTTTGTCCTATATCCAAGTTTTACATAAGCCATAATTAAGTGCAATAAATGACAATAGCGATTTATGTATTTATTGTGTAGAATAAATAGAAGTACCCACTTACGTAAGTTATGGTAGCAAACGATGTTGCTCTTTGTAAATACCATAAAACCGTACATAAAATTAGGTAACATACGTCTTGTGGCGGTGTGGCCAGAAGGTAAAACTCATAAGTTGATATTTTTGTTTTCATATACATGAAGTATCACTGAGCTTAAGGTTAAACAGGTACACCATTATCTCAGCGGCAGCAAGGGAGGACACCCCCTTAAGTAACCAGCAAAAAAATCGCTGCTTATAAACGACTTTCGTTACAATCACAAAACAAAATAGTTTAAGGTCACTCTTCATAAGAAATCTGACCAATATCACCCATTTTCTTATATTTTTCGAAGACAATCGTCAAAATTAGCTTCCCAGTGGAAAAAATGTACCCATGCCCTTTCAGCATTTTGGCTTTGATTTTTGCGCATCAAAGCTCATAGTTCAGCCCTCCTGACAAATAGGTAGTTTAGTAGATGTGGTGACAAATAGTTTTGTCCGCCTCCGTGGAACAGATGGCTAAGCCGCTCGGGTATAAAACTCGGAGGTCGTGGGTTCGATTCCCACCTTGGGTCTGGTTGGTGGTAGGGCTTTTTCAGAGTCCGACCGGCTATTAGCTACCACCCCGACAGGTGAAATCTGCCGCCATAACAGCTCTGGCTGTGTTCCGGCAACATAAATGTGGGAGCCTGAACAGTCTGAACACTTGAAATCAAAGGCTCGAAGATCAGATGAGCCTACAGTCTGGCAGCTCATTGAGCGACGCTGGTGGGCTGCGTGCGTGTCTGGCAACTGACGTGGTATAAAAAAAAATGATAACCTATTATAGATGATCAAAATTTAACATTTTCTAAAACACAATCCTCTCAATGGGGAGTGGAGTCAGACATAACCAAATCTGCACCCCTGGGCGACCAGGACATCCACAAAAGTTGTTTACACTTTGGGAGAAATTAGAAGAAAATATTTTCAATTAATTGTTTTTTCTCCTTGTGAGTGAAAATGTAACTACAGATGCGTATACTACGACAAAAAAAACCGCCGCGGCATAACTATACACTTGAGTCATATTATGTATATTTATATATCTAAGGGGATTTTTATAAAATTTACTTAGGCTTTCGTTTGCCACCCTCTACCTGTGGTATTCCCCTGCAAAGTAAAGATTATGAAACTCAATAAGGAAAATGGGATGGCGAATCGGGCTTTTTCATACAATATTTACTCGCAGGTAATACTGACGTTTGAAACAAATGTATCCTCTTATGTATTGCTATTTTGCGTCTACATAGGTATACTTTTTATTACACCTGGTCTACTATAAGTCTTAACTGCCTCTGTGGTACAGTGGTTAGAGCGTTGGGCTCTAATACCCGGAGGTCGTGGGTTTGAATCCCGCGGGGAGCGTCACTGTGTGAATGTTTCCGGTTTGGTTAGGACATTGCAGGCTTGAATCACCTGAATGTCTGAAAAGAATGATGATTCCGTGCTTCGGAAGGCACGTTAAGCCGGTTTATTCCGGAAATCCCCACTGACAAATCCCTACCAGTCGGGATTGTTATTTTTTTCCGAAAATCCCCACCAATAAAACTAGCTCAGATTAGTGGGGATTTTCGGAAAAATAAATAACAGTCCCCACCGGATTTTTTTATCGAAATTAATAAATTAATCGTTTAATTAGAGCTATAAGTAATCATGTCAATACTATAACCTACTTTTATTATAAATGTCGGGAAAACAAATGAATGTCAGAAAAACAAATAAGCCATTGATCCTGCGCCTGATCTCTCTTCGGTCGTGTCAGACTGCTGTCCCACCGTGGTACGAGAGTGAGGGAATACTCGGGAATAGGGAGTGCACCTGTGCTTGCGCACTCACTTGTGCACTAGATATAATATATCCTGCGTAGTTGGCTGATCGTAAAAGATTGGCCGCCGTAGTCGAAAACTCGGCTTAGGAGGACATTATTATTATACCTAACTATTGTAAGTCTTATTCCTTCATTGCGTTTTGGCATGACCAGAGTCTTTTTTTCTTGCGGAGAAGAACGCATTTTCGCGCCGTAGCCGCAGGCTAGCGACCGACGACTGCGCCCGTGTGCTCGGAACTTAAGAAGTTCGTCTCACTACCCACTAAACTGACCTGGTTTCCCCTTTCTACCCTTTTTTTTTTATACTAACTCAGTTGGCAGACAGGCTCGCAGCCCACCTGATGGTAAGCGGCCACTGCGGCCTATTCCATTGAGGGTCACTTCACCTAGAAGCGTAGCTCAATGTGCTGCCAGACTGTAGACTCATCTGATCTTCGAGCCTCTGATTTCAAGTGTACTGGCTCCTACATTAATTTTGCCGGAACACAGCCCGAGCTGTTATGGCGGCAGATTTCACCTGTGGGGGTAGAAGCAAGCCAGTCGGACTCTGAAAAAGCCCTACCACCAACCAGACCCAAGGTGGAAATCGAACCCACGACCTCCGTGATTTTATACCCGAGCGGCGTAGCCACTGTTCCACGGAGGCGGTCAAAAACCGATTGGGACGATTCGGTGCCAGCCTTTTGGCTATTGACCATGACCAGCTCATCCCCGGGGGCATGCCCCGTGTCTAATCCCCGAGCTCCAAAAGTTGTAATAGGATTTATCAATTCGAAAAATACCTAGTTACTCAGGTGCTAATCGAATAAAGAACTGGGTGTTGTAAGACATCCACCGTAAACCCGGCCTGCGTCTGCAGACCCTTTTTTGCGGTGGTAGAGTCACTATATTTTTTTGTTTCTGATGAGATGATTCATAAAAAGTGCATCTTTGAAACCAATTTGAATTAAGCATATTTACTTTTTCTTACATTACTAAAACACATATAAAAATAAAGCATTTTTACTATTTTATTTAAAGATTGTAAAACATATAAAAAACAAAGTCTTGTAAAATGAAACGCACTGAACGAGTTAGCACCTATAAGTACCAGTATACGCTGAGCGTATTATCCACAGAGATAGACTCTGTGGTATTATCATAGAGCTCAGTGGTAAATGATTCTTATGTTGGTATTTGTTTTGTAATAAGGAAGGTTTTAAAATAATAGTCCGGACTTAGTACCACTGTACTAACTAGTACAGTTCTAAACCTGTTTTAGCGATGTTTTTTGTAATAAGAGAGAAGGAGTTCGTTTCTTTCCCCCACTTGATCAAGACCAAGAAACAGAGCTCCGAGAATGAATCTTATTTATTGTACCAACACTACCAACTCATAATACGTAGATTTCTTTGTACGCAGTGGCGTAGCATGGGTGTCAGCCGCCCGGGGCGGAAGACAATTCTGCCGCCATTTTTTTTGGTCCTCCAGTTGGCAAAGAAGCCCACGGTGCGGAAGACGATTCTGCCGCCCTTTTTTAATGACTAAAATAAAATAAAAAATCTCTATGTTAATTGTCATGGCGCCTGAAATAGTTATGTCGCTCTCAATCATCACGCCTTTTGTTTGAATACCTATGTATGTAGTTCTTGTCAATGCTTTTAGTATTGTTTCGCTACTTTTTCGGCATTACATGGAAAACAGGTTGCCGTCTTACATGCTTATTAAACGTTTATAGCTATGTATAACTTAATTCTAGACGGTAATCCAAAATAGCCTACACACAAGGGAGTCGCCAAGGGGGGGCAGGGGGGGGGGTAGGGGGGGGGCAGTTGCCCCCCCCTAAAGATCAAATGTAGCTAGCCGCAAAGCGGTAACGCTTCATGCTCTCGGCGTTCATATTTTTTCTCCTAAATAATATTGCCCCATTGCCCCCCCCATAATCATAAGCTGGCGAACGCCCTTGCCTACACATGACTTAACTAAAATTGATATGACTGGGCAGTAGGCCCTTACTTCCATTAAAAATTTAAAACTAAGTAAGTAGCTAGAAGAATAATATACCTACGTGATAACATGTACGAATTTAATATGCTGTACACTTATTATCTGTAGTTCATCGGAAAGATTATCCGCTGGAGACAAAACTCGGCTGGAATACGTTATTATTAATCCAAGGGCTTGCTCGTCTTTACATTAAACAAAATACCCACATAAACTGGTTATTAAAAAGTACAATGGTTTGTAAACAACACGTACTTGTTTCAATGTGTTGGCTGTTATCTTTAGCCGCGGAAACAGTAATTCAAGGGCCTACAATTACTTTGCTGGGACGGAAGAAAGACGCATGTAGGTCACTATCTGTGCCCTTAATGCACGATTAAAAGCAATTCGACGTGGTACCGTGGTTCCGAACGGACCGTGGATGGGAACGGGCTTAATCACCACGCTTGCCAAACGCGAATTGGTGATCTCAAAACCGGGCTGTGCCCGAAAAAACCGACACAAAGTCAGCTCGACACAGTCAGGACAAATGTCAGGACCTCAAGATCACGGCCCAATATTTAAACCAGACCATCGAGGCTGTTTATGCCTCGATGGTCTAGTCAAGTGGTTTAAATACTGGTTTAATATTAAAAAAGGTAAAAGAAAAAAAAATTACGTGAATCCGCCTTGAGGTGGGTAGAGTCAGCAGCTGGTACCCGTCCTCAAAACTTTCGATTAACGACAGACACCCTGCGGCCAGAAGTCCTCCTTAACCCTATCCCCGCCACGCTTTTTTTTGAAAATAGTGCACCTAATGCCACGAACATTAAAAAAAAAAATCCAAAAAATTATTAAGTTATACTCAACTCATTCAGGCAAGTAAAAATACAACGTTTCTTGATCCCGTTTTTTTGTCTGATATATCAGTCATTGGCGTGGCGGGCACGAATATGGTTTGTCTGATATCAGACATTGGCGTTGAAAGGGTTTATAAAAGACTCCAGGTGATGGGTCGGCACTCTCACCACAAAGGAACCGATAGATACATAATTATGTACAAAATTAAAAAAAAATTCTTAATCAGTCATTCTTTAAAATAATAAAAAAAAATCTTTATTCACTAAAGATATTTGAAGTCTAAGTAGATTTCAAAGATGCACAATAAGGTACTCTACCACCATTTTCTGAATGTTGTTATCTATGGAGAAGAACCGGCAAGAAACTTTACTATTTTCCATACAGACGTAATGTCTATTGTCGACTTCTCGACCATTAGGTACATCAAATCTGTCTTCAAAAGTGGCTTAGGTTAGGCATAATCAAAAATATTCCTATAGGCTTAACGCCCTACGTTCTACTAGCGTGACCTACATTTATTGATGAATCTAAACCAGTACCAATAGTTTTACTGGTTTTACGTAACGAAAGTTTATTGAACCGTAAGTACAGATAACCCGATAAGGAAGTACCTAATCTTGTTATGAATAATATTTTATGCAATCATTCATGAGGATAATATTCATTGTGACCTCGTAATTGTGATCATAGTGACGCAAAGTTTTCACTTCAAAAGTACTTGACCGTAATACTAAATAAAATAAAATCCTGAGTTATAACTTGATTTTTCTGTTAACTGTACATTAAAGGAAAGTAGGTATATGGTCCCAGTCGACCGATTCAAAAATGTTATCAGGTAACTGGGACCGCGGTCCCAGTTTTATTTGGTCCCAGTCGCCTGAATCCTCGCACTTTCATATTTGGGGAATATTTCCTCACGCAATGTGGGTACGCAATATACACATAAGTAGGTACTCTTCTCCGTGCTTAACTTATTGTGATGTTGATTGGCAGTGGAACTTAAGCTCCTTAATTTAGGGTCAAATCAATGTATATCTCTCATACAATAAGTTGTACAATATTGGGGTAGGGATGTTCCGATACCACCAAAGTATCGATACCTACTCATATGAGTAGTACTCAAATAGTCTTTCGATACTACTCATATAAATACTCCTAAAGTATCGATACCTACTCATATCGATACTTTTAGATTTTTTTATGAAATCAAAGATAATAATTTTATGAGGGCAAAAAATAAAGCTATTTTTCATTGGTTTTAGTGAAATATGTCCATATTATTGACTTCGGTGGTGCCATGATAATTATAAACAGATGACTACAATATTAAATCAATTCGCAAACAACAACTGGACATTAACTGGACGCAACGTAAATTGGCAAACAAAATAACTCAAATTTAAAACAAAATAAAATGGCGGCACGTCACACAATATGTCCGCTTTAACGACAAACTTAACTGTTTCGGTGGCCAAAATTGGAACTACGTGAAATGTCAGTTTTTGCAATACAAATACGAAATTTAATGACAGTACTAAAACGACAGTAGCGACGACGCCACCGGAACAGATAAGTTTGTCGGTCTACCGAACCGACCGACCGCCAACCGAGCGAAAGAAAAAAGCTGTCGCTCTCGTTCTCTCTGATGCGTTCGGAAATTTTAAATAAGATAATAATATGGCCAGGTTTGATTCGATTCGATACCAAGTACTTTTGTTTCGATACCGAGTAAGTATCGCAAGATTGATTCGATGCTAAAAGTACTTGGTATCGAATAAAAAGTATCGAGTACATACTCGTATTTACTTGTATCGGAAGATCCCTATATTGGGGTCAAATCAATGTATATCTCTTAAAATAAGTTGTACAATATTATGTTCTTCAAAAAGAGAATCATTATACACTATTCGAGTACAATTTAACAACGGGTAGCTTTACCTAATTAATAAATTATTAATATTATTATTGAATAACATCACTGCATGATCTGACCCAAAAGCAAGTAGCATAATCACTGGCTTTGCGAGGTATAAGAATTAACGAATGTATAATTAAATTAACTATCTACTTATAGACACGGTATCAATACAAATGTATATCACATGAATTTTTGTCCTGGATAGGATTTGATCACACGACCCCTGGCGCATAGGACAGGGTCACTAACGAATACGCAATCGGGCTAAGAAAATTTAGTACTTAATTATTCTATTCAAGTTTAATTTCATTTTTTTAATAAAAGCTTCATTCTTGGAACTTTTAAAAGTCCCACTGAATAAGCTACCGCCTCTACATTTATATCTCTTTGTATCGTTATGTTGTTTTTATTTTTTTGTATCGTTATGTTGTTAATAAATAACTACAGGTAATATTTTAATGAGCGAAGCACCCAAAACAAACACAAATGTTTGATTTGGGTGGACTTGAATCAACGACCCTAGAGCGCAAAGAGCAAAAAGGTCACTGCTGTCGAATCTAATATTTAATGGAAAGTAAATTTTTTATAATATTTTAAAACTGCTCAATGAAATCAATCAAAATCAAAAATACTTTGTTTACGTAGGCTTCAAAGAAGCACATATAAATCGTCATACATTTATGTTTCAGACTGACTCTACCACCGGATTCGGAATGTACCTAGTTGTCGAGAAGAACCGGCAAGAAACTCAACAGTTACCTACTCTTTTCAATCACCAAAACAAAAAAATATATATATAAAATACAATCTTCATTTGAATACTATTACCAAGTCATACAGTTTTGTGTTAGCTTAAAGTTTATGTTCATTTGAAGAGCATACTAGGTTCCATTGCAGCCGACCAGTCCCCCAAGGTGGCACCAGTTTACAAGTATGACTAGTGCTAGCTTAGTTAGTACAAAAAAAAAACAAAAACAAAAGAGCACTATGTGAATTCTATACTTTACTACTCTTTTGATATGAAGTTACTGTTATCTTTCTTAAACTGTAGATTTTACGGCCCTTTATGAATGGCATTATGTAATACTGGACTAGTTCGATGTTGCTAAATGCAGCTCCGTGCGTTTTCCACAAGACTGGTTTGTGACTTGATGTTTCAAATTCAAAGTTAATGCCATGGAAACACATGAAAATGAGATGATACATTTTAAAGGTTGCTTTGTTTGTAAAGATGGCAACGGCAACGCAGTATCTAACGCTAAAAACCGGCGGTACCTACTCTGAAAAATAGATAAATGACTTGCCTACTGATTATATTAAGACATACTTGTCGAAAAAGGATATATACCATAGAAGTTCTAGGAGTCAATTCTTCTTTTTTTGTCCGGTAGCTTGCATTCAATTAGACTGCTCTACCTGTTGTTCTGTTTGTCCTCACTTCCTCAGGTGAAAGAATTTATCTGTTTAATATTGCTGTAATATTTATAATATTCTGGAACTCAGCCAAAGCTATTATAGTGGCAAATTCCTTTGGGGGCTGGTAGATAGTCAATCGTACTCTGACCAAACCTAATGCGGGAATCGAACCCACGACCTCCAGATATTATAAGCGAGCGGCGTAACCATCGCTGTTCGATGGTTGCGGTCATTCATCGTCACTGGGTAGACAGGACCTAAAATAACAAAATAATTTAAAGCGAATTTAAATGGCATTGGGTGTTAAGATGTTTTTGTTAGCTGATCCGGTGAACTTCGTCAAAACGTTTAACAGGCAAGAACAGTTTGTATAGGAAAATAAAATTGTCGTTTTTAGTATTTTTCTCGCAATTTTTCCATATTTTCGTTTAAACCTTTCCTGGACTTCCACGAATATTTCAATACTAAAATTAGTCAAATCGGTTCAGCCGTTCTCGAGTTTTAGCAAGACTAACGAACAGCAATTCATTTTTATTATAAATCAGACTTTTTTATGTCTGTTGCAAAAATTTTAATGGTCCAGAAAATTAAGCAGTACCTATCTACGATAAAAATAAGAACTACCATACTAATTTTTGTTTGATACCGACAACCGAATAAAATCTTCTTTAACCAACCAGACATACGTACAAATGGATTGTTCTTAATTACGAGAGTTTTTATTACTCGTTTTTTAAAGGTTAATGCAACGAAGCCACTTTGATATAGCGGTTAGTACCGGGTCGAAATATTTCAATACTTTTTTACCAGGAAATTAAAACATTTATTACCCAATCTGCAATAAACGACTTACACAGTATATTATATAAAATGTTTTAAAATTTTTCCTTTTTCGTCTTCTCTGTAATCTACTATCAAAATTATCGTCCGAAATTTTGTTGAATTAAATTAAAAAAGGAAATCAAATTCTACTTACTTAAATTCAAAGTCATTGCAAAGTAAAGCCCAGTCAGGCCAGCCTGCTATAGTTACTTACAGCTGTCGAAACTACAAAAACATTTTCTGTGCCTATTTTCTTGATCTAAGGAAAAAAAAAAACACCCACTTCTTTTTTATTATATTTGACTTTCTTAACCCACAGGTAATAGAGCTTGGCTCCTTTTTACATCGCCTCGTTCTTCTAGACTAGGTTCTCATAGGGCATGACCTCAAGGGCCAATACGATATCGGGTTGGCTAAAATGTATTGATAATGTTGGTGGTGGTGACTTGCGTCTAACTTAAGCTTTTCCTGCTAGTCAAATGTTTATCAAATGTTGTATGTAAAGGTATAGTGCATAATAGATTATTTTAATGATAAAAATTTGTGGACACATTAAGTTGCTTCCTAGCACATGTACTCTGCCTGCGCCTTTGTATTGTTATTTGTATTGACATGATCCTTTGTATTGACATTATTATTTATTGTGACTTAAATTATTTTTGTGATGTAAAATTTTTGAATTTTATAATTTTTAATTTGTAATATTTTTTTGAAAAAAGGCAAAACTGTTGAGTTTCTTGCGGCACTTCTTTCCTCAACAGGCCATTGACGTCGAAGTGCTGGTAGGGAAAAAAAGATTGACGTGTAAAAGTATTTTAAAAAAATCTATTTGCAGAATAAAAAAAAAAAAAAATATAATAATATGAGTTCTGTACCTAGTAGGTAACCAAAAGATTCTAAGCGTCTTCACATGTGTGGGGCCGATGGTTCCAAGCTGGATATTTAAGTTTTTCTACATGCGTATCCACCACACTAGATCAGCAGCGAGGAAAAATATCGGAAGGGAAACACAATTAAATGGCTGTGGAGACATTGTCCAATTGGTCTAGTTTCCGTTTTTTTTATGCGAAAAGTGTAACCATTCTGCCACAATCTCACCTGATGGAAAGTGTGATGCGGCCTAAGGTGGTATGTACATGCATACCCAAATACAGCCTATTCACTCTGTTAAGGGTTAAAGAGGTATGGCAGTCGGCCCAATATAACTGGACTTACTAAATCCTGGATCACCCTGGATAGATAGAGAGAAAATACTTGGAGTGAGAGAAAGAAAGTTTAACAGCATACAATACACGACGGTATAAGTACGCTTCCTGCTGAAGAGGTCCTGATTTCCTGAATTAAGACCGCCGTGACTAATTTGTATTCTATTTGCAAATTGAAGTATTTAACTGTAATGTAACTAAAATAAATATCATTCGACTTGAAAATAACTCAATTAATTTGTGACGTTTTACCATTAGACTTGTAAAATTGGTGTCAATACTGAAAAACAAAGATATTTATGACTGAAAAAACACGGCGATAAATTCGTAACAACTCTATATAAGTAGGTAATATATCAACAAATTTGTGTGTTATCTTCGTTTGATTGAGAATAAAAACCGTAGACAGCACCCGGAGACCTCAAGGCAGTACAGAGTTGCGCAGGCGTCGGTGAGAGGCGCACGTTTCGGCCGCGATAAAACAATGTCACGATAACTTATCACAGCTCTATATATATCGCAGATAATCCATAACTGTTTTGGATACGATCGAACGCAACACAACTTATAAACAAAAAAAGAAATTCGACAATTTAAAAAGTGTTCTTTAACTGTGTTCGTATTTTGAATATCAGTTTTTTGTAAAAAGTAAAGGCATCTGTATTGGTTGCTTCGGAGTACCCCAGCGCTTATGGTAAGAATATATACTTATTTATCTATCTATCTAACTTGCTCTCTTATCAGCGCCTGATTGGTCTAGCGGTAAGCACCTGAGCTTATGTTGTTTTTTTTTTCGAACACAGGTTTGTGATCTGTGATCCGCATTTGGCAAGCGTGTTGATTAAAAATTAAAAGTCAGTACCCATTATTGTAACGATAACTTGATTTTAACCCATTAACCGCCGCAGTCGTATTTATCCGACAGCAAGAATTCGGGTCATAACCGCCACAGTCGTAAAATTCCGACTGCAACTTTCGTCTAATTTTATTCAAACTACTGACTGAAAAAATCACAAAAGTAAATAAAGTAAGTTGTAAAATAAGTGTCCGGCGCTAGGAGCACGTTTTGTGGGATGGACGTCCGGCGGTCAAAAGGTTAAAGATGACCATGCTAATGTTTGCATACTTATTTACTTATCTACTTGCTCTTAAAATTCTAAATTAAGCTAATCTCTCTAATAAAACTTGCATTCCCAATAACTTTTTAACTCCTGGAATAATATGCAGTTTTTTTTTATTATTTTTTTATTTCGTACAATTAGTAGACGTTATCGCTCTGATTTGATTGACCCTGTATAGTAGCCTCCATCAGCTCGTTGGTCCTAATTTCTTATCGCAGCTGCAATACTATAGAATTTGCAATAAAAAACCACATATTTTCAACAAAAAAAAAATTGTAAAGGATAATGTAGTCTTTTTAAAATATTGTACGAATACATAAAAAACGGATATTGTGGTTAAACCAATTATTATTCTGTTACTCAATAGCAATCGTGATCACGGATCCGTTTAACGTCCAATTAAGTGACTCTTTGCGCCAGACTCTTGTTACACTGCGCAAATAAAATAAGGGAATGAAACAGGGAAACTGCAGTATTATAAATATACAGTACCGTACAGTATAGTACAGTATTTCTTGCGTAATAGGTTTGATCATAAATATCTGCGCCGGAAAAGCGCCACAAGGCGGGCGCCACAGGTTCTTCCCACAAAGCAAATTGCTTTGTGGTTCGTCCATACCAGGTCTAAAGGGGAATGGGCTGGTCAATCTATCGCTGGCACCGGCTCGTCCCAATCGGGTGTGAAGGGGAACCGGGAGAGTTTAGTGGGTAGTGGACGCTTAAGTCTCAAGTCCCACACACGACCGCAGGTTTAGCTAGCCTGCGGTTATGGTGCATAAACGCATTCTCCTCCGAAAATAAAAAAAAGGTCTAAAGGGGAAACCGGGGAGAGTCCAGTGAGTAGTGGGACGAACGTCTAGTCCATCAGAGTCCTACATGGAGACAGGTTTCGGTAGGTTCATTCCCGCTGTCCACTCTCAGCTCTGCCCCCGCTGGTGGACATGGACAGTGACACAACTTTTGCTTTATATGTCCCACGGTCCGCCGGGGGGTGCATATCGAAACAACATTGCAAAAATTGTGACACTCTAACTAACACTAAGAGAATAATTTACAAATGTACTAGGGCAACATGAGTGTATAGGAGATGTATTAATTTGTCATGCATTTTCTTTACGAGTTAATTATTAAGACGAACCAAGCGAATTAGAAGAACACACAATCCACTGGTTAGAAAAAAAAAAAACATTTTCGTACTAACGGTATAATAATTAAGGAAATATGAATATAATATATTTTTTAACAATTAGTTAAATATATTCTCAAGAACGTCTGGCCTAATGAATAAACCATTCTTTGCTCGACACTTGGTGGTTCAATTTGTGGTAACAGACACGTTTTTGTCGGCAAGCCGCTTATTACGGCAAAAATTATCATTAAGTAAATCTCTGAATAATAACCACTGAATGCCGGTCAGCCACAATTAACAATGCTGTTAAGTGTCTGCCTATCTTATATAATAGACAAGCGTCTTACCTGTGGTTTCGCACAAGTCTAGGTTAGTGTTTGTCAAGTTTTTAAGGCTCATGGTCCCCTTAAAGTTTATTAACGAAGGAGTTAACTTACTTTAAAGAAATGATATTTGAACTTTTTTTGAACCCATTACAGTTTGTTGTTCTCTCTATTAGCTAATCCACAAAGTGTGGCAACGCAAATAAATAATTTAACTACCTATTTAAAAAATATATTTATTCATCACGAATCAATCAAAAGCGACGATGAAAATCGATTCGATTAATAATTGTTTAACCATCCGATTGAAGCGTGCAAAAGCGCTGAACTTTTCATTTCAATTAACACAAAACGCAAACATAGATGCTTGATCAGAATGAATTAGCAAAAAGCCAAAAAACAGTCTAACAAAATAAACGCGGACAAAAGGACAACGCAAGAAGTTGTATGGGCTCTGTCCCCACCCACCAACAGACTTGGCGCTAGTTTCAATATAATTATGACATTCCATATAAAGACAAATAACCATTTTTAATCCAAAAAAGGACGGGGTATTCCATAACAATAAAACCGTCCTTATGCCGTACGCCTAAGATTCAGAATTGCACTATAAGTCTCTAGCTTCAAGTAGACTCGGCTGTAAAATATTTTTTAAGATTATATTTTGATTGAACACTTTTATTTAGGCCAGGGGGGTGACTCTTGATCGCCTGCACATTATTTTCACAATTAACTGTGTCAAAAAAATACTTGAAAAATACAACATTCAAATTCGATTTGCGTGAAATCCCCATTCCTACGGCGGATGTCGTCATACAAAAAAAAGATCAGTATGGCAAGAGGTATAAATAGAGATACGTTTGAAATCTGTTGGTGGGTGGGGACGCTCCTTTGCATAGTCCTTTGCAAGACAATATCCAAATATTAGGTATTAAGAATTCCTGAATAACTATTATTAATTTATTCCTTTTTTGTCTTTGCGCAGTGGTCAAGTGGTCAATACAATGACAAGGAAAAAAATTGTTGGGTTTATCTCATTTTGGAAAAAAACGCTTATTATATTCTTTAAATATGTATTACGTATGCTAAAATATCCAAGACTTTTGTCTGTACGTTTAGATATTATTTTGTAAAGGACTACACACAGTTTGAGACACTGGGGAACATTATTTTAGTATAGTTTTTTTTTTATAAAATGTAATCTGATAGCATTTTAGTACCTATGTAGTTGCTAATAGCAGATAAGTGGGTACATATACTAGATATTATTTCAGTAGGTAGGTAATAAAAATGTACTACATACTGATATTGTGGTATTGTTGATGTTGACAACGGGAACACTTGACCAATGTCACAATTGAACCGACGTAAAAGGATCTAAGTAATTATGGTTAAAATGAGGATGTTTTTTTAATTCTGATTTAAAACGTTACAAATATGCATAAACAAAGTCATTACTCATTAGGACTTACATTTAAATATTTATTGTTCATCTCAGTTTTGAATGTAGAGCACGCCTCCTTTGGTTAGACGGCTATTCATCTGAAGAATAACCGAAATATACCTACATACAATTCAAGGATACTTTTTGTTTCTTACCTTTTGTCAATCGATGTCATTGCCTTATTGAGGTAATCAATGACATGCGTCTAATGTACGTAAGCCATGCGCGCATTTGTATTATAAGAATCAGCATTTATGTAATGTAAATAACACCTAGTTACAGGACAAACACAAATGGCTGGCTCTGGCTGTGTTCCGGCAGTATTAATGTGGAAACCGTTCACTTGAAATCAAAGGCTCGAAGATCAGATGAGCCTATAGTCTGGCTGGCAGAACATTGAGCGACGCTTCCTGGTGAAGTGTGCCTCAGTGGAATAGGCTGCAGTGACAGCTTACCATCAGGTGGGCCCCTGCCTGTCTGCCAACTGATTTAGTATAAAAAAAATGTTCATCACATGAATGTCTGTCCTGATGGAATTGGGAGCAGGAACTCACGACTCTTGGCGTATAGGTCAGGTTCATGACCAAATACGCCATCATTTAATAAGCTACCTATTTAACAGGTGTACATTTAGGGGGCTGGTTAATAGCTAACGCTGGCACCGGCTCATCCCAATCGGGTGTAATGGGGAACCGGGGGAGAGTTTAGTGGGTAGTGGACGCATTAGTCTCGAGTCCCACACACGGCCGCAGGTTTAGCTACCCTGTGGTTATGGTGCATAAACGCATTCTCCTCAGAAAAAAAAAGGTGTACATTTAGGTATTTTCAGAAAAACTGGATTTCCGATGAAACTAGATTTAGGTAATATGTAAGGATGCTAGTCTTCCAAACTTAAAACACTCCTGCTGACTGTTCTAGTATAGACTCTGAAGCCTATAGTTTACGAGCATCGCATCCGATATTTTATTGAGCAACCACATTGATCTCGACAGTCATTAGAGCCATTAATGCAGTATGCAAGTAATTCACGTGGAAGTTGTAGGACCATTTACAGTGCATGATCCGTTCTGTACGTTATTTGTATGAGTATCTACTTGTAGCTAAAAACAAGACTTTACAGCGACTTTACTTGCACAGTACGAACCACTGCACTGGTTTGATTTTCTTAAAACTTTGATGGGTTGTCTTATGTATGTACGCGAATTCTTTAAATTTTTTGGTCGAAAAAAAAGTTAATTAGTCCAAATCACACATTAAGGTACTGTACCTAAGCATTATGCAGAGTTACTTCTACTAATTCTAGAAATAAAAATGAATGTTTGTCTTAAAATCTTATCCAGTTTTTGTCGGATATTTTGAAGGCATGGCGAAGGATGTGCTGAAGAAATAGTTTTTATAAAAAGAAAAGTGCATTATGGTGCATGCCCCTATACTGGATCCTAAATAAAGATAATTTTCAATGTTATTATGTAGTACTTACTATGTCAGGGTAGGCAAACCTTTAAGCATCAACGTGCCATGTTTTCTGAAGAATGTTTGATAAAATCATAGAAGTGCCATCAAATAATTTTGATTTTCTGATTATTTGGAAAATAGTAACAATAAAATAGTATGTATCAAATTTTTTTATTTACTGTAGGATCGTGTTCGGTGATGGCGTGCCCAAAATATTGAGGATTCAGGCGACTGGGACCATATGAAACTGGGACTGCGGTCCCAGTTACCGGTTAACATTTTTGAATCGGTCGACTGGGACCATAACTTTGTTTTATTTATGACACCTTTTCTGCTAACTGTTCTAAATCTTGTATTTCAACAATGGATTTGTGGTGAAAATTACGGGTGGTCCCACTCGCCTGACGAAATAAATAAATAAAAATTAAAAACTAATCAGGCAACTGGGACCGCGGTCCCAGCTATGTTGTGGTCCCAGTCATCTGAATCCTCAAAATATTGTGTCGCGTGCCATCAATGGCGTGCCATTGGTTCGCCATCCCTGGTAGGTCTCATAAACTTTTATTATTTGAAAGTATTTGGGTTGTAAATGCAAAATAGATTCCTTTTAAAAAAAGTGGTTGTTTGTAACTCAAAATCAATTGACGGAAATTATACATATGCATGCAAAAGTTAGCACTAATAAAAGTAGCATATTTTCGAAAGCTTGTGCAAAAAATATAATGCCTACAATATCTCAACTCAACATTTACAAGTAGAAAAATTCGCCGATTGCTCGATCTGTTGCTTTATTTTTCGTTATAATAAGACTGATGAACTCATCTAGTATTAGATAGATTGATTACGTATCAATTACCTATCTACCGGTAACGCTATTTATAGACACTGTCTTACTTTGAGGAAGGATAACGATACTCAGCCTAGTAATGGTGTTATTAAATTAATCTATACTTAATTATATAGAGAAAAGATTGTTTGTTTGTATTGAATAGGCTCCAAAACTATTGATGATGGTAACTTTAAAAGTTAAATAAAAACCTATGGGTATTTTCCCTGTGTGGAATTTCAGAGACGTCACTGAGTTGCTAGTTTCTTTAGAAGAATTTTAGATTACGTTGTAAAATTTATAGTAATATCATATTATATATTGTTAATGGGAACAGACATTTAATAATGAATAATGATAGTAAGGACAGAATAAGCTGTGGCCCATTTAACACATTAAATGTTTGTAGATCTTTGAAAGTATCCCATTTCAACTGTTAACATAGTATGGACAATAGCAATAGGTACTACAACTCTTTTTAAAATAAATACATACAATAATTATAAAAAAAAACGGGTCGGGAGGCTTTTGGGACCGGGACCGCGGTCCCGAAAGCCCCTTTTTGATTTTAATACATTTTTGCAGGGTCATTCGGGACCGCGACAGGTGGTCCCGAAAGCCACCTTATATTTAATAATTATTTTGAGTGGTAAGTTGGGACCACAAACATTGGCCATAGTTCGAAAGCCAAAGCCTCCGTGGAACAGTGGCTAAGCCGCTCGGGTATAAAACCCGGAGTTTGTTCGATTCCTACCTAGGGTCTGGTTGGTGGTAGGGCCTTTTCAGAGTCCGACTGGCTAGCTACCACTCCCACAGGTGAAATCTGCCGCCATAATAGTTCTGGCTGTGTTCCGGCAGTATTAATGTGGGAGCCAGTACACTTGAAATCAAGGCTCGAAGATCAGATGAGTATACAGTCTGGCAGCACATTGAGCGACGCTTCCTGGTGAAGTGTCCCTCAACGGAATAGGCCGCAGTGGCCGCTTACCGTCAGGTGGGCTGCGTGTCTGTCTGCCAACTGACTTAGTATAAAAAAGTTTCTTTTATTCATTTTCTATCAGGATAGTACAAACAAAGAAAAAAACAGCTGTAGTAATTTAAAAATATCACTTTTATTTGAATAATCACAGCTTTTAATTAAAATTAAACCTTATTAAAAAAACATCATGATTTACATATTATAATTATAATGATTTACTAAATGATTAAAATATGGTCGCCACGACATAATGCTGAGCGGGGGCCTTTTTGGTACTTTACGTACTAATATTTAGTTTTAATTGTTGTCATATAAATTGTATTGTAATCCTATATTTAAGTACCAAATAAACGTTATTCTATTCTATTACACTAAAACTTTATTTATTTAGAATCACAACTTTTAATTAAAGGTAAACCAAAATAACAAAATAAGTTTTATGGTTTTTACTAATTAAAACCAGTCGTAGCCAGTCGGACTCTGAAAAGGCCCTACCACCAACCAGACCCTAGGTGGGAATTAGGGAATGGTCCCGGGAAATCCCGGTCCCGAAATTCCCGGGAAATCCCGGGATTTGGCGACGACTAAAATACCCGGGACTCATGACCTCGTCCCGGGACTTTCGGGACTTTCGGGAAAGTAAAGTGAGATTTTTGGCAGATTTGCAAAGGTTGATCCGTGGCTCACCGTTCAAATTAAATTGCAATTAAAATACTGAAAATAATAAACGTTGGATACTATTTTTTAGATTATCTCGCGATTATTCCTCAATTTTGTAAAATGTGTACTATGTGCAGGAAGTTTTCGGTTAATTTCGAATTAATGTTATTGTTTGCATCATGTTGCGGCTCCATTTATCGAGAGAGGAATTTTAAGGGCAGTAGTAATGCTCCAAGCTGGAGCTGCCCAACAGAGTATTGTTGAGGAGATTGACACAAGACAAAAGTTATGGTTACGTTATCGTGTTACTGGTGAAGTGGCTGAAAGACACCCAGGCGGGAAGCGCATAACCACTCAACGAAAAGATCGATTTTTGCTAGTTGCCGCGAGAAGACAACCAAATGTTACGGCCATGCAATTGGTTCAGAGGCTCCAGCCGGAGCACCAGTTGCTTGTGAGTGACCAAACTGTGAGGAAGAGGTTGCATGAAGCTAGCCTTCATGCCCGCAGACCGTTTCGTACTCCAGCACTACGCAGAAGAAATCGTAGACGGCTAGAGTGGGCTCGTGAACATTTGCTCTGGGAAGATAACTAGTGGTCTGTGGTGCTGTTTACCGATGAGTCCTAGTTCGGTCTCCATCCCGATACACATAGAGTACGTGTTGGCTAATTCCTGGACGTGAGAGCCGCTCCCACCACCCTCAGGAAGTCCATCCACATTACGACGGGACAATTATGGTTTGGGCAGGAATTCATGTTGATGGAAGAACAGACTATGTTCGGATCAGAAAAACCATGACGGGTGAAAAATGCCGTAACGAGGTGCTAGTACCAATAATCTACCCCCATCGACTACAAATGGGCCAAGAATACACGCTCATGGACGATAACGCCCGTCCGTACACAGTGAGAGTGGTGACGAGCTGGGTGCAGGAGCACGACGAATTGGTCTGAGGTAGGCCCGCTCAATCGCCTGATCTAAACCCCATAGAACACGCGTGGGACATGCTCCAAAGAAGGGCTTTGAGGAATTTCCCTGCAAACATTGCGGCGGAAGAGCAACTTTTTATGGATCTTAGCCAGACCGGAAAAAAAATGAAAAACACTTGCAGGACCGTTATTAACGTCATGGGTGGTTTTACTTACTACTGATTTTTCACACTACTGTTAAAAACAGAATATTTTTTCTTATTTTTCACTTTTCTTTGAGAACCACATTCATTGTTAGTTTACCATTATTTAATTTTTTTTTCTTTATTTGAAGAATTTTTTTATGCCAAATAAAACAGTTTTCTTTTATTCTGAATCTGAAGTGTACTCTAATGGGCTTTATAAAAATATTGTTGTATGTTAATTTTAATAAATTTTTAGTTTATTGAGTTTATACAAAATATTTCTAGACAGTGTTGATGTGTGTATTAAATTGTAATAAATACTCGTGTAGCGAAAGCGTGTAGAAATCCAGCGTTTTATTGCCTAGAAAACTAATAAATATCACATTCTGGTAAAAATCCCGAAAGTCCCGAAAGTCCCGGGAATCCCGGTTCCTTTATCAGGTCGTCCCGAAATTCCCGGGACTCAAATATGGCACCGGTTCTTCATTCCCTAGTGGGAATCGAACAAACTCCGGGTTTTATACCCGAGCGGCTTAGCCACTGTTCCACGGAGGCTTTGGCTTTCGAACTATGGCCAATGTTTGTGGTCCCAACTTACCACTCAAAATAATTATTAAATATAAGGTGGCTTTCAGGACCACCTGTCGCGGTCCCGAATGACCCTGCAAAAATGTATTAAAATCAAAAAGGGGCTTTCGGGACCGCGGTCCCGGTCCCAAAAGCCTCCCGACCCAAAAAAACAACTTGGTAACGCAGCTAGACTGCTAGAGTAACATGGTATACCTATGGGTAAATTGTTATGTCTCTACCACCGGATTCAGAATATTATCTGTCGAGAAGAACCGGCAAGAAACTCGATAGTTGCTCTTTTCAATAGTATTTTGTTTTTTATTTATCAATAGTCCATTTCAATAGGAAGTCATATTCTGAGTTAATGTAGAATTTAAAAAAAATCGGTCGGTCGGGCTGTATTATAATATTTGAAACAGCTATATTTTGTCGAATAATATCCTTCTAGAGAATTTGCCGATCTCTTATAATAGAAAAGCAAAATAAATTGAAACTAAGGGTCGGTTTCATTTGATCAGCTATATGGCTATAACATACAGTTAATTGTTTTTTGTACGTAACAGCCATAGAAATAGTATTTTATTATTTAATCTATGGTAACAGCTGACGTCACACTGATGAACATGTTTATTTACATAGATTTTTGCAAAAGATTCTTACGTAATAAAAATTGGCAAATTCATTTTTGCCGGAGGATCAATCAACCCAAATTTTTCAAAGATGTCGAAATACCTGTTTGACGAGACACTCGTTCACCGAGGCGAAATACCAGTCTCCTATTTAAGCGCAAACCTAGATTTGAGTCTAGCGAATTTTCTTAGACTTTCGGGTTACTTTTAATGTTGTTCAAAAGAATCAGTAATTGTCCCACTTAGGTAAATTGCCTTATACCCACCACTCAGGTTTACATTTCCGAAACAATACAACGTTACTTACTATGTTTTGACTTAATTATTACCTACTTTAGGCATTAACTTAATTTGTTGAGAATAGCCGCAATTTATTTACAAAAAATCGCCTAAATTATTTGAACCTTGTAGCTTTTTTTTAATTGAATTTAGGTGTCATTTAGGCTACGATTTGGTTTCTTATTTGCGAGATAAGTCATAAGTACTCCATTTAAGAGTGTTTAATTACATTAGGCATTTTACGTGGTGCTGATAAACAAGGTACCTACCAAAAAGTTTATTCTGAAATAACTAGGTTATTATTTCAACTTTATAATTGATATAGGTTTATAGGTTTTGTGCAAGTTGGATGGAAATTCCTCAGCTATTGCATAAGTACCTCTCACCTGATCTAGACTGAGGGTATTTCCATCATCCATTGCGGAGAAATGAACAGATCTTAATTTCATTTCATTTCATTTCATTTCATTTATTCGTTCATAAACATGGGTTAATATTCGTAACATTTTTCTTTTTCATGTTTTCTATCTCATGAGTACCAAAATGAGGCGATTTTCGTCTTATCACGATAAATAATAACAAGATAAACCACTTCTTTAATACACGTATTGATTTTCGGAGCGACGACGTGTGGCTAGCTGTTGCTGTTACATAAATATTTTATGTCATATTATTAATGTAAGAATTCGAGCAGATGATTGGAGTGTTTTACCTGTTATCCTCTAGAACCAAGGGAAGCGGGGTCGTTAGAAAAAATAGGAAATCTGGCAAATAATAATATAACCCATGCGATAGAATAGTTTCCTTTACCTTCAGCAGACATGTACGAAACCTGAATTTTGAGGAAGGAAAAAACTTATTTAATATATGCCTAGTAGGCAATTTTGTAAGACATTTTGAGACGCGCACATCCCCAAACAAATTATGAAAAACAAAATCCAATTTTGTCCTGACAACCCAACGTACTCGTAGTCCTTAAAACCACAACAAAACATGAATTACCTAATTCAGAATATTCCGACGATCCGCCCTAAACTTATGCACTTACATCAGGCGCTAATTTGTGGTATTTTTTTATTATTAACAGACTTTGACCAATGATGGTCATCAGTTATCTATATTTGACTATATTATAACTTTTTGAACAACTTCAATTAACTAGATAATAACAAGCAAGCAAGCAAGAGCAAACAGCCCCCCAAAGGTCTTTAAGGGATTTTGATGAACTTATTAGTTGTTCAAAATACATTATAACAACACCCAAAAAATCCCTCACTAAAAACTGAAATGAAAAAAGATTCACATTTGAGTCAATAGAAAGTCAGAAAATTAAAAAAAATCTTTTAGTTCAAAAAGTACATAGGTACGTTATTTTCCTCAATAATTTATCATCGTTATCTATTTTCTTATGTGGAATACATTTCAAAGCAGCAGGTACTCAAGATACAGGTCAAAAAGCAAAACATCTTGTTTTGAAGGACCTTAGTAGGTAGATACATTAGGTCCTTCAAAACTAATTGTTTTGCTTTACATATTTTATGTATGTACGTGTTATATAGCACATCCATTTGATAATCTTTAAGCAAAATTTATGCTGTTTAAAAACAACTGTTTAACCTGCAACTATGTCATCAAAACACAAAAAAAGATAATAATAAATTTAATAATCAAAAGTACCCAATAAAAACTGATAAAAAAACGGCCAATTTTGCAATCAGTGTTGAAACATGAAGATTTTACCTATTAACACGTTCAGTGCATTATGAGGTCGAAACGCCCCATGCGTGACTTCTTGCTGGTGCGGCAGTCAAAATCACGATCTTTCACTCTGTGCGGGGGACGATTATGATAATATTCTTAGTAGTATGACAGAAACAAATATACAAAATCAATTCTCTTACGAAATCTAATCCAATGGCGTAGTTATTAAGACATGAGGTTGAATAGGTCTCATACGCACTGAATAAAAATTTATCAATTACAGTGCGGATTGAGGTCAAATCTGCCTCATAAATTTTAGGACTCATAGCCGCACAGGGTGAAGTGCTGCTAGTTTAGTGTTGTGATAAGTGTCGATACGGGAGCACAGGGAGGACAGAGAGTCACAGTTTGTTTTTTAATCCAACTGTTTTTTTGCAAAGATTACGTTACAATCTATTTGCTAAATATTCACCTAAAATAATAATTAATTTAACTTTTATTTAATAAATAGATTTACATAGCAACACAGCTAAAGCCAAAGCGATAGTAAACTTTAAATAATACTATGTCTTAAATGTTACACTTTATGTGTTCTTTTCCCTAGGATTGAGTTGTTCCAAAATTCCAAATGCATATTGATTGCTTCAGAATGGTGTGATTTTAAGCTTGTTATATCTACTTGTAACTTAAATTAAGTGTTAAGTTTTATAATTCCAGGTTATTTCCGTTATGAAGTCTGTTATACTCAGAGTAAGAGTACACACACACTCTCTCTCACACATGTACTCACAGTTTATCACAAATATGATGCACACATTCATTCCCCTAACATAAAAACACACTGACATACTTTATCTTAAAAATGTCGTTCATATCTAACGTGAGTTTTATTTCCGGATTTCCTAGTGGCAGATGCGTTGATCATGTACTTTAAAAGTGATCATCGAAAACGTTGCGTAGGCTGCTACAACAAATTAAATATCGACACTGCAACTTTCTTTTACTCCCATCACTAGTCGAGACACGAATCGAACTTCATTTCAGTGCGATGTGAGGCAGAACAGATGCCATATATATATTTTTCATTTACTCAATACAGAAATGTCATAACTGCCGGCGAAGCTATATTTAGATTTAACAACTATTTAAGTTTGTAATGGTAAAGTTTCAAGCAGATATTGTCCTTTTTGAACTACAATTAAGGTATTTTTTCAAAACATAACTTTGTGAGGCCGATATGGTCTCATACGCACTGTAAAGGAGTTCAAACTTGTCTCGAATAGACCTCATTCGCACTGGCTGAAACTCCATAAAAAATGGCTACGCAGTGAACGTGTTAAAAACTTGAATTTGAATAGTGCACATATATATTTATTTAAAAAGCTTTATTTTGGCAACCTCAACGAAGCATACAAAACCAATTTAATAAGCCTAAATAGCTAGCTGATTAATTTATGCTTTACTTTAAAAGAAAAACTGTATGGCTTTTGGTAAAGATTTAATTCTAACAGTTTGCACAGACTTCTTTACCGATTCAATAATATTTGTAATCGTATTTAAATGTGACGAATCAAGGCATTCAGATTGTATTATACATGTGACATACCTATTTTCTGTTTCGTCATACTTAACCGAGTGAAATTCGCGTAGTCAAGTACCTATATACTTTAGTAAACAACGGACCTACGTAAAACCTACTTAACAAAAGGTTTTCCCTGAACTGTGAGTGGATCGTAGTGAGAGTGTCCGTATAATGTCGATATCCCAGTACCTTGTCTCTATATAATAACACTCATAGTGGTCGTACATCAGTTGGTGATTTGCCACGCGAATATTAGTTGTCTTATTTTTCTTTTGCAAAGAGTGTAAGTCAAGATATCAAGGGCTGTTACGGATAGTCGACTATTTTTTCTAAGTAAGGTCAGTGAACTTACTTTTATTTTGGTGCATCTTTTGTTTTTAATTTGATATGGTCGTGCCAGGCTCGTGCCAGGTCGTGCCACAGACAATATAATATTTGTTAGTAAACTTTCAACCCTATGATTAGGGAAGAGATTGTTATCATTCTCATAATTATTATTCTCTAATCCAAAATTTCTGCTTACTTTCTAAAAAAATGCTCTTTTTCTGACAATCACAGCAATAAACTAGGTACCTATAAAGTTATCGGTTGAGCAGTCCGCAAATGATACATATTTTACGCAATTGATTTCTATTTATCAGTGGACTTGTTAAGGTATTTATTACTTCACTAGCTGTGCTCACGGCTTTGCCCGTATCTCTCTTGCAAATATTTTTTATTATGCTCCGGTTTGACTTCCAACTTGAAGGCTATTTATTAGTTCATTTGTTTAAATAATATAAGCCATTATACAAATCTAAATAAGTTCAAAGTATATCTACTAAAATGTTCTGGGATACAAACTAAATCTATTCCAAATTCCATCTGTATCACGTGACATGAATGCAGATAATATTATATAATATAATAATAATAAATTCGTTTATTTTCAGATGTCATAGATCCATATTTAGGTTAGTAACAAAACAATGCATACTTAATAACTAGATTAGTAGATAAAGAAGTGTCAGTAGAAATAAATTAAATTGAAGTGCATGAATGTGCATTAAATTGAAGTAAAATCTCAATCAAAAACTGGTTATATTAGATTAAAAATAAATTGAATTGATTAAATGATGAATTGTCGGGAAATTAAGATTACATTAAAAATTTAGAATGTCAGCAGAAATTATTAATATCTCAAGAATAAATCTATTAAGCTAAATGACTAATATCATAAATTACATTTAATTTTATACTTATTTATTACTGCTACAGTTTCTCGGAGACGCTACTAACCCCCTTTAGGGCGGTAGACCAGTAATAAATAATAAATATAACTAGGTATTTTGCACTAAACCTGATAGGGACATCAATATCGATTCTTGGAGAACATATCAATGCAACCGTGTTGTATTAGGGATTACTTGATTAATAGACTAGTGCTCCATATAACTCTTCAATTAGATTATTTTAAAGTGAATTATAAGAATATTTGTATGTCCCTTATAGACCCATCTAAAACTGCCTATTAACACCTTATTTACATAACTTAATGAACAAAATAATTTGTTTAATTTCATTTTAATCATGTTTTTAAATAGACGGTATACTCTACCATTCATACAAGCAAGGGGACACCAGTATCATCTAATGTAATAGTCATAGTCAATCGTGTCCTTCTACGCTCTGTTAATTATTTATGGTTCGTGAACCCTAATGAAAACTTGGAAGATTTTCCTTAAAGATTCGCGCTATTAGAATGTTGTATTGATCTGCAGCATATCGGTAGCTGGTTAGTCGCTATAAAACAAACACTGGTCTCTACAAAATTTTATTGCAACCCCGGTTCTGTTCCCCGGTTTTTCACGCAGACTCTTCTTTGTCCCTACAAAGAAGGGTTTTACAATGGTATCCCTTCATTTGGCCAAATTACTTTTCGTCAAATTTCACTTCGCAAAAAACTTATCGCATATGTTTCATTTCGCAAATGGACCTTTGGCAACTGTATATTTCGCACATACTTCATTTGGTCAAATTATCTTTTGGCAAACTTTCACTTAGTCAAGTTTTATTTGGTCAAATGTTAATATAGCAAATGATTCATTTTGCAAATTTTCATATTCCAAAAAAATATTTGGTCAAATTTTTGCCAATCCGGATCGTCAATATTATGTAGTAGCTAATTAAAATAAACCGGTATTTCATCTTCAGGCAAATAGCTGAGTGCTAACAAACACTTTGCTTGTTTATTAAAAGTCATGTCTGATGCGTATTTTTATGCACAACCCTGGGCTTGAATTTTCCTAAAGTATAATATATCAGTTACTGGGTTAGGTTAGGTTAGAACACTGACCATCAACGGCAGCGGCCGCCAAGCGCTTGTTCAAATCTATTGTTAACGAATCATTTGGAAATTTTGATAAAAAGTATTAAACATGAAAATTAATATAAACTAAGAAATTATTACCTGTAAATTATTTGAGATTGGGTGTCTAGTTTTTTAATTGAACGTCATTGGTCCAAGGTGAAACAAATATCCATGCAGCATTACATTTTCAAAGTTGGAGCGTAAGCTAGTTATATAGTTTGTATTTTATGCACCACTCACACTGTTTAGTAAATCATATGCATTGCAATATTTTGGGAAGAGTAAGTTTTGCCAAACAAAACATTTGATCAAATGATATTTGGCTAAATGAAACATTGCCAAACAATAATTTGCGAAAAAAAAATATGCCAAAGAAGAGATTTGCTAAATAAAAAATTTGCTATACGTTGTTTTGCCAAACGTTTTTTTGCCAAATGAAAATTTGCGAAAAATAGTTTGCGATATGATATTTTGGGAAACAATTTTTGGCCAAACAAGGGTAAACCTTTTACAATACACTTACCCTAGCTCGTTGTAACTACACCAAAGTTTGTTGTTATATTTGATATAGCGTAGGCCATAACATGTCTTTTTATATTTTATTTGTGCTGGCTGGCTACTACCCCCATTTTATCTGCTGCTAGGTAATTTCTCTAGCAATATTCCGATACATACCTATTCGTAATTATGTGCGAGCCAGTGTGCTTGAAAAAACAACTTTATATTGCGAAAATTTTAAGTGAGCGAATTATACCTATATTACTTTTGAAGTACATTTGACGCGATTAATTATTTTAATTCGATTAATTAATCTATTATGGCATTTAAGTAATCTAAATGTATGTATCCTACATACATATAAATTGCTTTATACATAAAATACGTCATGGTCTTATCAAATCCTTAGGACTGAAAAATATTTACTTAAAATAAATGCAAGGTTTTATCGAAATGAATATGTAGGTACAAGAGCGCCCATTAAAAAATTTGGAGCACAGCCACTGTTATAAAAATAGAGGTGAAATTCACCCCACAATATTATTATTGACGTAGGAATTAACTTATTCATACGAAGAATACCACCAACTACAATTCTGGAAAAGATATATAATTTTATTCATTTAAAGGAATTGATGATATTCAACTATGAATTTATCATACATCGTAACTAAGCCAAGTCAGGTGCCAGACAAACGGATCAACATTACTTAGCTTACTATACAAATCCTTACCTAATAAATACATCAATATTACCTATGCTTACGAAACCCCCAGACCAATACAAATGGACATGTTCACTTCACCTGATTGTCGTGTTTTTGGGGTAAAACCCGCGGCCTCTGGTGTACAAGCCGAGTTCTCAATAATAACTAATTTATTGGCATAAAATATTTTGTTATAACTGTTAACTAATAAATCATTGTTTTTGACATCAAATATTTCTTAACAATAGGTTGAATGTATTAATAAGAAAATAACATGCTTGTTTACAAGGAACCCCTAAAATCGTTCGCATCGCCCGTACGTGACGTCACGTACGCACGCGCACGGTGCGGAAAATCGGTCTATTTCCTACTCGTTATTGCCTACGTCTGATTCATGACAATGCGCCCGCGCCGGTACACGGACCTTGATCATTCGATGCGCATTGCCTGGTAAGAAAAACTAATCGAATCGTAGAATTGACATCAGTTTTTACCTTCGTAGAGGCCAAGATTTGGTAGTTTTTGCATTGCTGCTACTGTTAAATCCGTGTGATAATTTGAGTTGCGGCATCAAGTTGCTTGAATTTTATATGTATTCAGAAATCAATATACTAGACAAGGGCTATGATATGCGGTGTATAGAATGTTATCTCGCAGGACTGTGATATTTTTCCGGAATAAAAAGCTATGTCACTCCAGCTCCCAAATTATCCCCAGACCAAAATTCTCTTCGGTCGTTGCACCGAGGCGTCAAGAAAGAAGAATAAACAAAACATTTCTATTTCTATCATGCCATGGCAAGACAACTGAGCACTTCTCTTCTTCATCCCAGCGTATTCCCGATTGCATCCAGTATGGAGCTCAGAGGCCCTAGACAATCGGCATCTAAAACGTTCGTTATCGTTCAATTTGCGATAGCGAATGTCAAAACCCGTACTTTCAATATCGATTGACCACGTGACTTTTCTAAGGCACCTTGCAAATCCATACAATTTAAAGTTAGCGAATTTCGCTATCGCTGTCAAAATGTTACTTTGTCCAGGCCCCCAGGGTATGCTTCGGCCATAATCCTAGATTTGACAAGCCTAGTTATTACAATGGCAACTGAGCACTATTCCGAGATAAAAAGTCATAACTCTTAATTGAAAATGAAAATATTTTATTTACCAACATACGATAACATACAATTACAAAAAAGACAGTGACTCTCACACTAGGCAGGCCTGTTTCGTGAGGGTCAATTAATTAAAAAATTACCAAGTATTGCGATGAGAAAATTATAACAAAATATACAGTAAAACAAAACTAGAAATTCTTATTATTTTACCTATGTCTAGTCTGTACTCAACATCAAAATCGGTTTAGTGGTTTAGGCGTGGAAGGAAACGTAACAGATATACAGACAGACGTTTCTTTCGCATGTATAATAGGATGGATTAAATATTATATGCCTGAAATCTAAAGACAAACGGTTTGAGTCACGTCTAATCGGCCTTATCGATCGATGTACCAGTTGTTGGTACCTATCAGGCACCTATAGATAAAAAAACCTTATATAGGGTCACATTTTATTAAGGGGCAATATTTTAAAAATTGATTCTACACTAAAAATAAAAGATATTCATACAGTATATTTTCTTTGTTAATACGATAGTTTTCGAGAAAAACGAAGATTTTCATCTTGCTTTAATAGTCAAATACTACAACCTGTGTATTACGTGAAATACGCTTGTTTACTATCGATACTAGAAAAGTCAATGTCAAACAACTTTACACAATGGAACTACTTTGCGGGTCTTCCCGCCTCTCTACTTGCCTTCTCGCTCTTTAGCTATAGCGCTCTTGCTCACACTTGATGGCCGGCCTCCATTAGTGTTACCACCGTGGGAAGTTGTCGCTAGATCTAGGGTAATTTACAATAGTTCAACCTTGTCTTCATTTCAAAATGTAGAATTTCTTATAAAAGCATAGGTGAGGATGACCACTTACGGTCTAAAAGTGGTTACCTATACGGTAACCAAATAGCAGCTCCGCGCAACGCAAACTGGCACTACGGGCCTACGGCCAATAACTATGGTAGTTTATGACTGAACGTACCCATAAAATTTAAAATGCACTAATTACTTAAGTACCTACTTCCCCACACTTGCGCACTAAAACTGCAAAGTGTTGTTTGTGTGAGATCGACACAAACAACGTGTTCTCAGCTGTTCGTCACTTCATTGATTGACTACCATGCTAAGTACTTACCTACTTGTCGTCGTTGTGTGGTGGTCTCTAATACCAACCATGTCGGAGAGCTCGAATTGACTCTCTCCTCGTGCGCTAAAAGCAAAGTTTTCTGAAACGCCAGCTCCATAGTTCCCTCATGCACACACTCAGTTTATTTTAACCACATTATTGTCGCGTCAGAGCAAGGGTGACATGAGCAATCGCTGTATGGTTTTTCGCAATAAGATTTTTCGCACAAACGTTACATCGCACTAACAAATTATCGATGTAATAAAATGCGTTGATCCCACCGACCGAGCCATCGAAATCCGAACACTGTAGATATTCGTTCGCTGTCGCACCTGCGACCGTAATAAATAGTACGAAATTTTCACTTAATTACACTACACTTCTCACAATCAATTCTTCCTCACTACAAAACAAAGTACACCGTGATAATCGCATAAATCCCAAAAACAATAGCGCATTTGAAGACTCGCGCGCGACCGAATTAATAGTCCAGTCAACGAAGCTCTAACTTTGCCATTTTAGATGAAAAGCTGAAACTGGTGCCAAATTTTTCGCTAAAGACTCCGTAATAACATACTAAAAATGCAGAGTCGTGTCGTGAGTCACCGGGGTCATACGAAAAAAAAAATGGAAAAGGGTGAAAAAATACTTTTTCCTAAAAATCTCGAAAACTAACTGAAAAATGAGAAAAAGTGTCAGACAAAAGTCGTAGAAAATTACTTTGTCTACAAAAAAGGTTATTATCAATTTGCGCGTATCGCGCACCGTTTCCTAGGAAATCGCGTTCAAAGTGCGAAAATTAGCACAAACAATGTTTTTAGTTTAAATAGAATTTTTACAAATTTTTCAATTAAAAATTATTTTTATGCATTCAAAGAGATTTCCGTCTTCTTTTTATTAATTTGATTCTACATCAATAAGTGCACTTTGTACTCGATATCCTAGCAAACGGTGCGCGATACGCGTAATTGATAATAATCTTTTCTGTAGACAAAGTAATTCTCTACATCTTTTGTCTGAAATTGTTTCTCATATTTTTGTTAGTTTTCGAGATTTTTAGGAAAAAGTACTTTTTCACCCTTTTCCATTTTTGTTTTCGTATGACCCCGGTGACTCACGACCCTGCATTTTTAGTATGTTATTACGGAGTCTTTAGCGAAAATTTTGGCACCAGTTTCAGCTTTTCATCTAAAATGGCAAAGTTACAGCTTCGTTGACTGGACTATAACTAAAATTGCCGAAAGAAACTTATCGGAAGGACACTAGTGTTGTGTACCAATGAAGATATTTCGATAAATTATTTAGTTTCTATGTTTAAAAAACAAACTACCTACTACGATATTGCTAATAAAGTAATAATACGATAAATTAAACAAATTATTATTTTTGTTATGCTCAAAAATGTCATAGTTGATTAAACCCCTAACATGTTAATTCATTTTTTCGGCTAAAAATAAATTACTTTATTGTCCGCATAAACCCGAGCTGTGTCCGAAAAAACTGATACAAAGTTAGCTCGACCCGGGAATTTAACCTAGGACCTCAAGATCTCAACACGGTACCAACTACTAGACCATCGGGGTATATCTTATTTATTTATTTTTAGCAAACTCTTTAATGCTTTGATTAATCCTCTTAGTAAAAAAATATCGGTGTGAAAGTATTGTATCGAGTTTTTGGTCACAGCACTAATGCTGGGGGCTGATCTGTTCGTGTGTCGTAGTGTTGAGTCGTCTCAAGCGCCGCTAGCGGCCAGCTTGAGTCATACCTTCTTTTAAAGAAACCGCCCAGAGGCAAGTCGAAAGGCCAGGTTCGGGAGTGTCGACATTTGCACAAAGTGCCGCCGAAACATCACTACACATGCCTTCTGTCTAATTTTGTTTATTTTGCAGCGGATACTACATACAACATTTTGATTATTTTTTTCTTGTGTTTTTCTGGCCAGTAATAATTATTTTAAAAATGGAAATAAATGTCGTATCGTCCGGATGCGCTACATATTCTACATAACATTCTTAGGTGCAGACTGCGGACTACAAGGGAGTGTCGTTCAGTTCGTCGAATATTTTCGTAAAGCAGTGACGAGTGCGCGAATCGTAAGTGCGTTTGACGCTATGATATACGAGTAACCGGGAGGTTTTAACTGCTGTGCATTGTGTTGATCGTGCCAGATTGTGTAAGATTGTGTGTAGCAAATGGAGGTCGGACTCAGCACATTCAACAATTGTTGTAAATAGTAAGTAAATTTTTAAATAGTAGAATTGTAAATATTGAGTTTGAAACATGCCAAGTTAATGCACATTGTTATTTTAAATCGATCACTTTGTATTTAACATCGTTTATTAGACATCATTAATGATACTCGTATATCTAAATAACGAGTGCAATAAATTGTTAGTCCAAAACTTGAAAAAACGTGATGGTGAGTCATATTTCAAACTAAAATTTAAAAATTCAATATTAGGGTATTATGTAGTGTGTGCAGGGTAACACTTATTGAATGAAATGAGAAAAAGAAACGGCGATAAGTAGAACCGCTTTAAAATGACATTTGCAAAGAGAGAGGATCGATTAAAAAGAAAGAGAACGGCGATAAGTAGAAGCCATTTTTAAATAATTCATCAATGAAAATAGGGTCATGCAAAGTTCATCTCATACACAGGTTGTTCCCAAAAATATTAGATTTTTTTTGTTTGAAAACGTTAAAAATGAAACTATTAAGAATATTTAAACAATATATCATGCATTGTGTGTGTATAACATAAATTGATTTTCTTATAAAATATTGCCCCTTAATAAAATGTGACCTTATATACAACAAGTAGCACTTTCCTGAACACTCATACAAACCGTTTGACGTAATGTTTCCATGCCATCACCATGCATATGCATGTATAATAGTAATGTTATCTACATAGTATGTTGTATGATTGTCGATACGCCATGGATCTTACAATGTAGTTGACAAGTACCGATAAGTCATACAAAAGGTTTATCTTATCTCAAAATGAAGGTTGGCTAATGTTTAAACAACATTTTTGACAAACTATTACCTTGTACTACTACTTAGTACTATTATCTGTACTTGTACTTTAAATTAGGGAAAATATTTATCTATTTGACGACCGATGTACGAGTATTAGTCAGCAGGTTACCGTTTCCGAATGTCTATCGCCAAACTTCGTGTTTCGTCAATACCTAGTTGGATATTGCTATCAATAATAATAATTATGTGTGATAAATATATCTTAATTATGTGTGCCTAGACTAGCCTTCCGCCCGCGGTTTCACCCGCGCGTAATTGCTTTTTTTAAATATCCCCCCCTTCCCCTCACATTTCCCCCCGAGATTAAAAGTACCCTATTTTCACCGGGGAAAGTGTAGCTTTCAACAGTGAAAGAATTATTCAAATCGGTTCAGTAGTTTTGAAGCCTATTCAATTCAAACAAACAATCAAATCTTTCCTCTTTTTATGTATGTTGATAGATAAATATTGATAGACATACAATGTGAATACATTTTTGTTTGCATTCGAAACTGTGGTAATCGCCAAAGGTAAAAAAATAGGCAGAATAGTACCATTGGCACAGCTCTGTGACCAAAAGAACCCGATCACAATATTTTTGGTCCGATCCGGGATTTAATGCCAGGGTAGGGCTATGGTCTAATGCTGCGAAAGTAACGATACCTCAGCCGCGATGCCTTATATTAAATCTATTCATCAGTAGACTGCTTTTACGTCACATGTCATGATGTCACCCCTTCCGCACCGTCTCTACCGTAGAAACTTTCAGTGAAGATTTACCTACGCCTCTAATACCTAATAATTACTTCATCAATTGCAATAAAAATAAAATAGCAAGAAAGACGCTACATATTCATAAATGTCTAAAATTAGTGCCTTATGAGTCGTGCAAGGAAAGAATTCTATTCTTATCAGTCACGACAGAAAGACGTATGTTAACAAAATATTCTCACTCACCTTGCATTTGTGATAACTAAACGAAAGACAGGCAACATTGAGCGGAGCTTCCTGGTGAAGTGTCCCTCAATGGTATGCTGTGGTGGCCAATAGCATCACGGCTACGAGAACTGATGTTTAATAAAAAGCTTAGCATTAACCAATATGAGTTGTGTCCCATCACTTTAATGTGAGTAGAACGTTTAGATGAATGAAGATTTTTTCCATGTGCTTTTACCGCCTACGTGGATTAGACACGCGGGGTAGTAAGCCCGTAGATCGCGGGTTCTATTCCTGCGATGGGTACGTTAGTAAGTACTATTATATATTCTGTGCCTTGGGTCTGGTTGATAGTAGAGCTTATCTACAAAGTGATCCAGCCGAGTTGTTCGAAATTTCGAATAATGATCGCAGGCAGTACTTAAAAGACTAGACCAACAAGGCGTTCAGAAGTAGATAAGTTAGTAATTCGTAGTTATTCCCCTTTCATTCTCCATTCAGCATTTAGTGGCTTTGTAAGCCATTAATAATGTCGTTTGAGGAGAGACAATAGGTGATTACTACTCACGCGTCAGCGTATCGCTTATATGAAAACGATTGATGGTCCCAGACTATCTTTGATGAGGTCAATGCTAGTTTGTGTCTTTTCAACACCAACACGAAGTACCATTTCCTAGAAATTAAATTGATGGGGTTAAAATATTCAAAATAAATTAGAGCCATTTTGCGGAGGACTATTACAACAAAATAAGTTTCATCAAATTCTATTCCGTAATTTCCACATGTCTTTAAGAAACGAAAACAACACTTGTTATAAGTTGCTGTGTACATAACTGTTACTTGTATGTATTAAGGACCACTACAAATATGTTTATCTACATCCATACCATAAATGTCTATTTTATCGTAATGTTTACATTTTAGTAACCGATACTTTAATTACGTTCAAATTTCGAACGTCTTCTTAAAAAGTAAAAATTAATGGATTTGAAGCTAACATAAAAAACATCTTGATGTATTTTCAAAGGTACCAGGAGAGCATAACCGCAGCGTAACTATTCATTAAATCAAAGAGTTTGAAAGACGCGAGCTAGCCTAGCTTCTTGTTCTTCTCTGCTCTCCTGGTACTACGGATTATATTCCACGCGGTTTCACATCGATCCTAACTTTAAAATAGACATTTATCGTATGAATGAAGATAAAGTTATGTATGTGACTGTACATAATTAGGCATTAAAATACTCATGTTATCCTTTTATGAAACTCACTTCGTTCGTTTCATAAAACCACATTCGTATTTTAATGACCCTCATCATGCAACAGTCACATAAATAACTATTATTAATTCATATTCAATGCACAGAATTTTATTATGTGAAGATAACATGTATGTCATAAGCATATTTTCAAAAATTGTTTAGACCACTTCTCTTGTCTTGAGATGACGATAGTTGACTTTTATTATGTTTACATTACCAATTATGTAATAGCATAATACAAATTATTGGTAATCGAGGCGCCAGTTAAACCGGTTGCATTAGTTATGACTGTCCACAGTGTCCACATTGCAATGAACGAAAGTGTTACGTCTAAAAATAGCCTGTTCACATGGTTTACTAGTAAAGGTTACACTATTAATAACTAAAGAACGGATGAACCGATTTGGCTGAAAATTGGTGGAGAGGTAGCTTAGAACCAGGAGACGGACATAGGATACTTTGATGGGGGAAGGGATAGGATGGGGTAGGATGGGGGAAGGGGTAGATAGTTGAAAAAGGAAATTACGCGTGGGTGAAACCGCGAGCACAGAATATAATAGGGCGACCGCTATATTATAATAAAAATGTAAGCAAGCTTAGGCTCTGCACATGTAGACACTTTTTGTTGCTGACACGACACAATACACCATGCATTGTAACACAAAAAGTGTAACGCGTGCGCGCGAGGAGAAAATAATTATTATCTTGATAATTATTTCCTGCTGCAGGGCGTAGGCCTCCGTGATGGAGGAAATCAGGAATGTACGTCATCGAGCGTTACAATGATAGGTATGATAGGCCAGACAAATAGAAAGACTAGTCAGACAGCAGGGTGTAAGCGTTCGGTGGGATCCTGGTTTCAGCTGTAACTACTTATAAAGGTCACATTATGTCTATGGATGTAGCCGCCGAGCTTTTAACTTTACAAATAAAATGTACATTGGAACCATTGGAACAGGTCATATGCAAAATGGTAAAACCACCCGATAGGTCAAGGTAATTTAAAATGCAAAATAAATTTGCGATCGGGTTGCCTAATGCCTGGCGATTCAGGGTCAACGGTGTTGCTTTGTGCAACAAGAAAAATTGCATTTTAATGCCGGTGTGATACAAACACCAAACTTATAAATTAGATGTGCAAATGCTTTTAAAATGCGAAATAGTTAGTACCTATTTGTTATCTCACTGAAAGTCTTTATTGCATGCTACACAAGTCCGGATCTTAAAATCTCTACTTAAAGTCGTTCAACAATTAAGCTTGAAAAGATAGTTAACTGGTACTACTTTCGCAATTAAGTGTTAATTTATATGTACAGTCAACAGCACATCACGGTATACACTTGCAGTTCGATAATAGCGCTTATGCCCCCGACATAAGAGCGGTACAAAGTCCAAAGTGTTACGTCTGACGTGCTTTTGACTGTACATCTGTATAGGCTAAACTTCATGTTAGTATTTTGTGTTAAACTTACTTTTGACTAAAATTATGTCGAGAGTCGAGATCCTTATCGTCTACGATACCGCAATTGATTGTTTTTTTTCTCTCCCACAGATGTTTCAATTACTGGTGGTGGCTGCAGCGGCAGCGGCCGTCGTGGGCGGGGATCTTCCGCCATCTTGCAACAAGCCGGTCTACTGCGACAGCGAGCTCCTGCACTTCGTCCAGCTAGCTCGGCTATACCCGGACTCCAAGACCTTCGTGGACATGCACATGCAAAAAGATCCCCAAGATATACTAGATGCCTTCGACCAGCTCCTCAACAACACCCAAAGAAATCCTTCAAAAGAACAACTCCAAAATTTCGTTAACGAATATTTCAATATGGAAGAGGAAATTGAATCCTGGATGCCGCCAGACTACACGGAAAATCCAAAATTCCTCTATGGCATTCGAGACGAACAACTCAGACAGTACGGAAAAGACGTTCACGCCATCTGGCCCACACTAGGAAGGAAAGTTAAGTCGACTGTGTTAGAAAATTCCGAACGTTATAGCTTTATACCTATCACAAACGGATTTATTATTCCTGGTGGCAGGTTTAAGGAAATATACTATTGGGACACTTACTGGATTATTGAAGGTTTGCTCATCGGTGGAATGAAGGACACTGCAAGAGGCATGATCGAAAATTTAATCGAGTTATTGAATAGGTTAGGTCATATTCCTAATGGCAGCAGGTGGTATTACCAGCAGAGAAGTCAACCGCCATTGCTATCTGCTATGATGTTGCTGTATTACCGTGAGACTGGTGATAAAGAATTTTTGAAAAAAAACATCGGCTCATTAGAAGTGGAACTTACTTATTGGCTTCACAATCAAATGGCAACATTCGAAATTGATGGAAAAACGTATAAACTTCTGAGATACGATTCGCCCAGTAAAGGACCTCGACCAGAGTCGTACGTTGAAGACTATAATGGCTCATTAAGGTACTCTTCTGAAGACCGACGAGAAGAATACTACATTGATTTGAAAAGTGCTGCCGAAAGCGGATGGGATTTCTCATCGCGTTGGTTCGTTGACGCAGATGGCGGCAACTCTGGCAATCTGTCCACAATCCACACTACTGACATCGTTCCTGTAGATTTAAACGCTATATTTGCGAAAGCTCTCCAAAACTTGGCCTATTTCGAAGGTGTTCTGAATAATGTGCGAAAAGCGGTTCATTGGGCGGGTCTCGCTAGACAGTGGAGAAGTAATATTGAGGCAGTTTTTTGGGATGAAAAGGACGGCATATGGTACGACTACGATTTAAGTTACAAAAAACATCGTAAATATTTCTATCCGAGCAATGTGGCTCCTCTTTGGATGGGCGCTGTTGACAAGGAATTGGTTAGAATGCATTCTGACCGAGTTTTGAAGTACCTGGAGAAATCTCATGGATTAGATTTCCCTGGTGGTATTCCAGCGTCTTTGATCCAAAGTGGAGAACAATGGGACTTTCCTAACGCATGGCCGCCTCTAGTGAGCATCGTCGTGAATGCTTTGGAGGCCCTGGGGACCCTAGAGGGGAATAAGGTAGCTTTCAAAGTAGCTGAAACATGGGTAAGGGCGTGCCGTAAGGGCTTCCTTGAGCATAAGCAGATGTTCGAGAAGTATGACGCAGAGGTGCCCGGCAGGTTCGGGGCCGGTGGTGAATACACGGTGCAAAGCGGCTTCGGTTGGAGTAACGGAGTCGTCCTGGAGTTCCTGACTAAATACGGAAGGAAATTAAGGGCAAACGATTCCCAGGATGATGAAGATGCCTCGTAGGAATAATCGCCACCACTGATCTGGTTGGCTTGACCTGGTTTAAATTCAAGTCATCCGTTAGGTACTATAAGTTCGAGACGACAACATCGCTATTAGGTCAGTTGTACCATTGACTAGTACCTACCATTGATAGTACAAGTGATACAACATTGTATCCTTAGTACCATCAATGGTACTAGTGAGCCGTAGTACCGTTGACTAGTACCATTACGGCTTCAAGATTTAAGAAAATTTAGAATATAATTTTGGTGCCCAAATTGTCTCTATTGGAGATAAGAGAAGGAAGCTTCGTACTTATGAAGCGTTTTAGTGAAATGTATCGAGATTTAGTCGTCAAAAAGAACGTTCCTTTGTATCTGTAACAGCTCTAATACCTACTTAATATTTTTACATAATTGTTGATATGTTCTAATTCAACTCCGTGCATCTTGCTTTAGAACGATCTATAAAGAAGATAGATTAAACCTCTCTGTTGGTTGTGAATTGAAAATAATAATTTTTAAGTGCCATAGGTAACGAATAAAATATTTTTTATTGTTTTGCATGTATGATACAGTAGGTACTTAATAAATTATGTAAATTATGACTTCTTATAAAAATTAGGATGGGAACCGAATATCTAACTAGTTGTCAACTATTACAAAATGTATACATATTTATTTATTGTTATAAATAA
The DNA here is from genome assembly GCA_949319885.1 of Mecyna flavalis. Classification (NCBI taxonomy): domain Eukaryota; kingdom Metazoa; phylum Arthropoda; class Insecta; order Lepidoptera; family Crambidae; genus Mecyna; species Mecyna flavalis. The sequence goes on along the minus strand of OX439435.1, from coordinate 2,660,772 downwards.
TCTTATTAACATAATTATGATTTAAACATGTCGGTCGCCCCCTTTTGGAATCATTTTGTTGTTGTATTCGTTGGATAATTTATTATCTTTTAAGTAGATATTATGTTATGCAGTATTTTGCGCATTTAAATGTATTATTTTAGTTCTTGACAGAACTTAAGTTAAAAAACACATAGACTGTAATACTGAAAAAATAACATTTTAACATTAAAGCATAAAGTTTTACAATACGAATGTTCGACAATGTTACATACTTGAATCTGACTACATAATTATGTATTAAGATTTGCGCTTAATGGTATAAAAAAAATCGTACAAATTACATCACATAGCATTTATTGACATAAAACCAACTTAAAACTGGCTAATTCAAAGCTTTGCCAAAGAAGAAATACCACGGGCTTCTCGAACGATGCTGAAAAAAGATATTAGATTAGAATATTTAAAAACTTAAACCAAAATATTATTTAAGATTTCTTTTAATTAATATACCTATATAATAGTCAAAATAATAATCAAATGCATCTTTCCAAACTAAACTGCTTGTGGCATTCCTGTTGGCTTATTATGACCGATGACGGATAAATACCTAGATATAAAAATATGATACCATTTTTTACTAAAGTTGAAGGACAACCTAAATTACCTATCATGTAAAAACACTTATCTTTTGTTTGATTCTGTAGTAAAATAAATAATAATGTTGAAATTTTTCGAAATGAATAATTTTGAAAAATTATTAAAGAAAGTTGAGAGTCAAAATAGCAGTATTAACTATAATAATAATCCTAATTTTTAGGAATTGTTATACATACATATTATGTAATGTTCACGATTAAGTTATACCGTATAATAACAACGTATAGACCTACATATAACCTATAGCATAAAATATTATTATAAAATGAGCGAATAAGAATAACTATAAGTTACCATCATTTACAGTAATTACCACATTGTTGTGTAGGTATAAGGCGTTATTATCACTCATTGTCGTCGTAATTTATTCCTAATTACATAATAATTATACCGCAATTATTGCAGATACTGCACAAATATATTATTATATTTACCTATTTACTTTATTATTTAGTTATTATATTATCCACTTACAATAAACTGAGGATATCGATTCACGTGTCAAAATGAAAAATATTGTTATAAAAATTAATTCTGTTGTATGTATGAAGTACAATAAAAGGCTGTGTAGTTTTTGTCAAGTTTTAATTATTTAATTTTATTTAACAAGCCTTCCGCCCTCTCCTTTAACCAAACGTTGTCCCGCAGGAAAGTGATGTGACACATCTATTAGTTCATCTATGTATGAGCACTTGTAAGTCATTTTGTAATTTTAAGGCTTTTAAGCAATAGCATCTTGTTGGCAACAAAACACGTGCACGGGCACTTCTTTTTTTTTTACACGCGATTCGCGAATCTATAAGTTGTCTAGCTGGTTTTACTTAGTAATAAAAATAAATCTAGCTTGTATAATTCAGTTACTTTTTCAAATGCCCGTTTCAAAATATTTCAAAGCACAAAAAGTCTAAAGGCAATGATCGTAAAAAACCTTTTAGGAACTAGTTTGATTGCTTCGAATTTGCTTCCTTGCAATGGACTTGTCCAAAAATGTATTCTTTTTGTACTATGTTATTTTTTATTATCAGACAGGAATGTGTCTAGATTTTATCAATAGATAATTATCTATTATTTATTGAGCACAGCAGGTTTTAAAAAAACTGAAATAGGTAAATTCATATGTTTTTTACCAAGTAGGTATGTTAAATATTTTACCAAGTATAATATAAATAACTACTTATCTGTTTCCGCAAGACTTCACAATAATTAAATGTCTACATTTTATTCCGGGATTCTGAGTTGTAAAAGAAATAAGAAATATTAAGCATTTATTGACCATGCGCGAAACCGTGTCTAGACTACCATACACAACTCTGGTTTGTACAGTTTTACAAACTGTACTCTACCGGAGAAGTAAAACTTTGGCTGCTTATATCTTGGAAATGTGACACTTTACAAGTTTTCGGCTAATCACACACAATATAATATGTAAACATTAATACTTAGTATCCATTTTTGATGTTTTGAAAAAAAATCGAAATGGTTGACCAGTAGGAAGGCCAAAATCTTCAATGCCTTTTTTGTAACGAAGTCATCATCATCATCCCAGCGTATTCCCGATTGCATCCAGTATGGAGCTCAGGGTCAGCTTCGACTATGATCCTAGATTTGACATGTCTGGTTATTACAATAGAGCAATTGCCATCTGACCTCCGTAACCCTACAAGGGAAACCAGATCTACTTGGAACATAGTCGGCACCAACGGCTTAACGTGCCTTTCGACGCACGGAATCATCATTCTTTTCAGACATTCAGGCGATTCAAGCCTGCAATGTCCTAACTAAACTGGAAACAATCGCACAAGTGATGCTCCCGTGGGATTCGAACCCACGACCTCCGGGTTTTAGAGCCCAACGCTCTAACCACTGTACTACGGAAGCCCTTTTTGTAACGAAGTCTACAGTCTTTTCCCACTTGCGGGAAGCTTCTTGCTAATCTAATTGGTAACAGAATCATCATCATCATCATCATCATCAGCCTATATACGTTCCCACTGCTGGGACACAGGCCTTATCTCAATTGTGAGATAGTGTGGGCCATACTCCACCACGCTGGCCTAGTGCGGGTTGGTGAAGGGGTGCGTAAGGCAAGTGACCAACCTTAATGTCAGATGTTATCAAGCCGCCAAATGGCCTCTGACTAGGCTTGACGACTAATATCTACATAAAGTAAATATCAGCCGGGACCAACAGCTTAACGTGCCTTCCGAAGCACGGAGACGCGCGAAATAAATGTCACTAAATGTGGTCAGAACGGTCACCCATCCATTAACCGACCGCGGCGTGGGTAGCTTGACTTTCGTTATCTCTAACGAACCACTGTCACAGCTGCGCCACGAGCGCCTCTTACAGAACAGAATACATAACAGAATAGGCTGTCGTGAGCGATAAGCTTGTTTTATACATAGAGTCTTCTTCTCCCTGCCCTTTTCCCAATCGTTGCATATTGCAAAAAGGTTATGTATGAAGTGTATGTAATACAATACAACATACACAGATACTTACGCCTTTCTATATCGGCATAGCAGTTTATCAGTATAACGAAAGTGCCTATGAAAATATGGTAGGTAAACTATATATTTATTTACCTTAGCCATCCAAGGGTGTGATGAACTGTGCATGTATAATTTTACTTGAAACCTACTATGATATCACCATATACATATTTATGTAATATATTTTTTATAAATTAAAGATTTGCTTAAGTAGGTACTCTATACATGTCAAAAGCATAAAAAACGTTAAGAATTTTTTAAAGAATGTTTTAATGCCAATACTAAACCAAAACTAGGTATATATGTACCTATAAAGGTAATTATTACAATTTACTTAAATAGTAGGTAGCACTAGACACAGCTATGCAAATATACCAGCGAACTTAAATGACATATACCCTTTACCAAGTAGCAACTGCATACTAAACGGTGTGCGAGAGTTCACTCGCCGCCTCTCCGATTTCATTTACGTTTGGCGAGAGACATAGGTTAGCTACTTAAACCATATTATATTAAAATTAAAATATTACCGCACACAATACCTACACAATAGCAGATAAGTAAGTCATTGTAAATCAGCTGATAAAGACTAGAAGTTCAGTTACGTAACTAACACTTACGAACGAGTTGTACACTTGTACACATGCGCGACGCCGACCGAGCATTCATTCATTGGGTGTATTGTATAATGACAGCTCTAGGCAAGGTTCTCATTGGCCAGTTTTAGGAATAAACACTGCGCTATTAATCCCTCCCTACCCGTTAGTCCCGTTACTGTCAGTTTGACACTGCGTCTCATGTCGAACGGGAGCACGCGGTTTTCTGCGTGCCCTGGTTGTAAAATCGAGGTCGAGGCCGTGAATCAGTGAGTGCGCGCGCATCGCAGTCTAGTCTAGCTCCGTGTCGAATGTGAAAAGTGAAATAAATAGTCGGGAGTGAAAGCGGGGGCTCGTCAGCCGTCACGCGTGGTATCAGATGTCATGGGGCGCGGGGGCAAAGACCGCTGACGCAGCCCGGCCGCGCCATGGCTACCACTGCACGCGAGCCCGCTCGTCACACGTCCCGCGACGCTGTGGCCTGCGTGACGCTACCGATACCGGGACCAAAGGTTATGTTTATCAACATTCGCTTCCGTACTCCGCGCGCTCGCTAATGTTAGAATTTTCAATACGCAAACATGTTAAAGCTACAGAACTTTCCACGCCTGGTGCCGTTATACCCATTCCTCGGTCTGCTCGGCGCGTACACTCAAGCATTCTCATCAGTGACTCCCGCATGCAATTCCTCGATATACTGCTCAGGAGAGCTATTGCACAAGGTTCAACTCGCAAGAATATTCCCTGATTCAAAAACATTTGTAGATTTAAAGCTTATACACACAGAAAATGAAACTTTAACAGATTTCGCACGACTCATGAATGTAACGAATAAAAACCCAACGCGGGATCAGCTTGCCAGTTTCCTGGACGAACACTTTGAGGAGGGAAATGAACTTATACCATGGATGCCACCAGATTTTGATCCAGAACCTCCAATTCTCAACCAAATATCTGATCCCAAGCTAAAGAAATTTGCGAAAGGCGTTATTAGTAAATGGGCGAAATTAGGACGTAAAGTAAGCCCCGAAGTTGCTAAAAACCCTGAAAAGTATAGTTTCTTATACGTTCCTAATGGCATTATTGTTCCCGGAGGAAGGTTCAAAGAACTTTATTATTGGGATTCATTCTGGGTGATTCGCGGCCTCCTCATCAGCAACATGACAGACACTGCCAGAGGTATGATAGAGAATCTTCTGTATTTAGTGGACAAGCTTGGTTATATCCCTAATGGCAGTCGGATGTACTACCTCGGAAGGAGTCAGCCACCTCTGCTCGCGGGGATGGTGGCGAGCTACTTCGCTGCCACGGGCGACCTCGCTTGGCTCGAACAGCACTTACCCACCGTCGAGAAAGAGTTACAGTATTGGTTAAGCTTCAAGAAAGTGACCGTTGAAATTAATGGAAAGAACTACGTATTATTAAGATATCTAGCAGATAGATCAGTTAAAGGACCTCGCCCGGAGTCGTATTATGAAGATTACACTACCGCTCGTGTGCTACCAACACAGGATATGCGGGAAGATTTCTATACTGAAATGAAAAGCGCAGCTGAAAGCGGCTGGGACTTCTCCAGCAGATGGTTTATCACTGCGGGAGACATCGTAGGTAATCTGACTGACGTGCACGCTACTCGCATCTTGCCTGTTGACCTAAATGCCATCTTTGCTGGCGCTCTGGAATTAGCCGGTGATTTTAGAAACCGACTAAAGGACAGACGTGAGGCGCAGAAATGGTGGAGCCTTGCCAAGTACTGGAGAAGTGCCATTGAGCACGTAATGTGGGACCCAAAGGACGGCACGTGGTACGACTATGACGCTGAAGCGAGGGCGCCAAGAAAACATTTTTATCCAAGTTGCGCGACTCCGCTATGGTCTGGTGCCGTTACGAATGACGAGGCTCCAGCTTACGGCGAAAAGCTAGTAAAATATCTGTTAGCCTCTGGTGGCTTAGAGTATCCTGGAGGTATACCAACTTCGGTATTATATTCGAATGAACAGTGGGATTATCCTAACGCATGGCCGCCGCTTCAGAGTATTTTGATTGGAGGCTTGGATGTAAGTGGGAATGCAGAGGCCAAAAAGGTAGCCGAAGAACAAGCAAAGATCTGGATTAGAGCAAATTACATAGGATATAGTAAATGGCAAAAGATGTTTGAGAAGTACAGTGCGGTCAACCCTGGCCACCAAGGAGGTGGTGGAGAGTACCAGGTGCAGGATGGTTTCGGGTGGACTAATGGCGTGGCTCTCGAACTCCTCCAAAGATACGGCAAGGAGATGGCGTTAGACGACCAGGCTCCGACGACCATGCCTTACGTAAGGCTAGTTCGTTAGAATAGTATTAAAAATTGCCTTATTTATTTAATAAACTGTAATATGCGGTGCCTTAAAAGCGAATTTATGCTTGTTAATATTAATGTGATAGAAATAAACAAAATATATTTTTGTTACTAATTTTAAGTGATGTGGATTTTTATAACGATTGTAGTTAAATGGAATGTGAAGTTTAAAATATATGAATTTGTTATACTTAAGTTTGAATTTTTTACTACCCATTACGTCCTATTCTCATGTTCATATTTTAGAATTCTCATTGTTTTTACGTATGTATTTAACAAAACAAACAGTTTGCTTACATTTTTTCATAACTCTATATTCACAAAAGATGAATCTGTCATTTAGATCATTGCTAAGAATCCTTTGGGAATCTGTTTAAGTTTCGTTAAATACCTATTACATACCTAATATGAGTAATCTTTTTAAGCAAAGAATAACATCCATTCATGATCGCAAACTTTCGCATTTATATTAAGTATTTAGTAGGACATCGTTTAAAATGTCCTTAGGTTCTAGAGCAGAATCCGATGCCACTGCTTGACGTGCAATATTATTGTTATACACAGTGAATACAGAAAACCAAATACATATGACATACTAAACCACCAGATAATATGTTTCCAAGTTGTTATTTTTTCTAGTTGGCTTTTGACTGCAGTTCCTGGGCACGTGGCCTACCTGATCTTAACGGCTACGCACTACAAAGTATTTCCCATAGAATTAGTTAATAATTTTGTAGTATTTCCATTAAAAAAAGAAGAAGTAAGCCTTTAATTTTAGAGTTTCTCCCACCTGTATTGCCAATTACCCATCCACCTATTGTGGTGGCAGGTTTCGCCTGTCGGGTTATCCAGTTGGAATTTGAATTGTAAGTATTTACGTGGGAACATCCTAAAAGTCAGCGGATTATTTATTATTTACTTAGGTTTTATGTTTTGTTCAACAAATCTTTGAGCCTAGTTTCAATGTAAACATATTGATTTTGAAAAAAAATCCATGTAAAGGGTGTAACCTAAAGTTGGTACAAATTATTGTATGTGCATAATTTCAGCGACAATAACAGGAAATGCTGGAATTTAATAATGTACCTACTAGTATTATTATACCTACCTATTGAATTTTATAAGGTGTGAAGTGTTTAACCTTCACATAATGCATTTATTTGTATTGATATATTCACCTACTGAGGTTACTTGGAAAACAATGTTTACGAAATAGTAAAAATCAAAAAACATTCGTACTCTACTCAGAGAGAAATGGAAATTGCTCCACAGACAAGAGCGAAGTCCTTATGATGATAATACATATAATCCTACTAATCCTACTAATTCTACTATTCTACTTTCTACTAATATTATAAATGCGAAAGTCTGGATGTTTGGATGTTTAGATGTTTGGATGTTTGTTACTCAATCACGCCTAAACGGCTGAATGAATTTAGATGAAATTTGGCACACGTATAGTTTATAACCCGGAATAGGTCATAGGCTATAAAATTCCTACGGAAAACGTCTCATTCCCGCGGGAATAACAATTTTCAAACTACTGAACCGATTTGAATATTTCTTTTCGATTCTTTCACTGTTGGAATGCTACACTATCCCCGGTGAACATAGGGTACTTTTGATCCTGGAAATGTGGGGGGAAGGGGGGATATTTAAAAAAAGGCAGTTTACGCGCGGGTGAAACCGCGGGCGGAAGGCTAGGCTAGTGATGAATAAATTAATAATTCAAATCACTCAAAAGTACCTACAGTAAAAACGTATTAAAATATGATAATTAATTATACAAAAGTTACTTAGTAGTTAATGATTTATCTCGTCAAACAATATTTTTACATCACCCGATGTTTGGCTGGTAGAGAATGACATTGCATTAAGTCCGCCAAGTATACTTTCATTTTTTTTAAATAAAGTATAAATAAATTGGAAAAGTGTATTTACTAATGTTATAAACCGATAACCCTTAATAAAGTATTAATTATTTTTCAGCATTATAACTTATAACTAGACCTTTTTTTGCGGAGGAGAATGCGTTTATGCACCAAACCGCAGCAAGCTAGACCTGCGGCCGTGTGTGGGACTCGAGACTAAAGCGTCCACTACCCACTAAACTCCCCTGGTTTCCCCTTCACACCCGATTGGGACGAGCCAATGCCAGTGTTGTGGCTATTTTTTTCCAGCCCATCTCCGGGTACAAAATTAAAAATAGCCAACCTTCCCATAGTCCCTTAACCCTTTCCCCGCCACGCTTTTTTCCGAAAATGGTGCCCCTAACGCCACGACCATTAAAAAATAATTCCAAAAAAATATTAAGTTATACTCAACTCATTCAGGCAAGTAAAAATACAACGTTTCTTGATCCTGTTTTTTTGTCTGATATATCAGTCATTGGTGGCGTGGTGGGCACGAAAATGGTTTGTCTGATATATCAGACATTGGCGTTGAAAGGGTTAACCCTACAATTATTATATAGATAGAGCATCTCCGGACTAGATTGAAGCAACCTGTCCAGTCATCTCTCATCCAACACGTGCACCGCATTCAGCAATTTAGGTCACATTCTTATTTTCAGTTATAGATCAATTGGTGCTAGTAGGTATGCCTCATCAAGTTATGTTATTGTTGTGTTTTTTTAAAAGAATAATAACGATTATAATCATCCAGACACAGAACCAACACCATCCACCACAAAAATGTTTGTCTTGGATTGGATTGAAGCCCACGCGACCGATATACATATTATATAGGTAATAAAACTAATACATAAACCTTTTTTATAATTGGTTTAATACCTACCTCTGCAGTTTTGCTAACATAACTCTTTTAAAGTGAATCAAATCTGAAATCCGAGTATCTTTTACGGTCCGTACTTATTATACCTCTGACTCCGAGCAACCGAAGCCAACGTCTCATTGAAAACAACAATATCCCTCACCTTGTTTACACAAACATGTATACCTATTAATGGTAGGAAAGTAAAGCAAAGTTTCAGCCTATTTAATGCCCCACTGCAGGGCAAAGGCCTCCATCATTAAAATCAAGTTATCGATACAATGATAGTTGACCATAAACCCAGTAATTGAACCTGGACCCCTAGATCATACAAACAGGCATGCTCATGCACGCAAATGTTTGTGCCGTACAAAAATCGAAGCTGTGACCTCTGCTGTAATAGCCGGCTTCGAACAGTAAAGAGCCTATTTAGTCCCACTGCAGGGCAAATGCCTCCATATTTTAAATCAAGTATGTAATCGTTACGATGATGGGTACTGGCTTAATCACCACGCTTGCCAAATGCGGGTTGGTGATCACAAACCCGAGCTGTGTCCGAAAAAACCGACACAAGGTTAGCTCGACCCGGGAACCCCACCTCGAGATCTCGCCCCCATCGAGGCGCTTTGAAAAGTGGCCTGATGTTAAACAACTAGGTATGCGGTCTCGATGGAGCGCGAAAAGCCCTTTAATTCTGGCCTTGAAGAGCCCCAAGTTGTATTGTGTAGGAAAGATAGATCCCGGCAGAGAATTCCAGTCCCGCGCAGTCCGTATCAAAAAAGATGAAGTTGGCAAAAATACTCGCAATAAACTTAATTGGTTTGTAAATAATATCAACTTCTAATTGACAATGCAATTAGAAATTTGTGGCCAGGGCTGCCAAAATATGAGATGCTAGATTACAAATATGATAACATGAACCTTTACCAGGTGGTAGGTTCCTGTACTAGGCTGGGCCGTCAAGGTGGGTACCACCGCAGTGCCAGATATTTTCCCTTGAAATAGAAGTTTGTCAAGCACTTCTGTGTTTCGGGGAAAGGAAAGGGCACTGAAGCTAGTGAAATTACTGGGTATTATAAGACCTAATAACTGTCGTCTCGGTGTAGCGGGCGCAGGGCGGTGCCAGACAGTAATTGCTTAGTTACTGTTTGCCACTGAACTGTCTAAGGGCAGACGTGGCGCTTACCATCAGGTGTCAGGGTGTACGATCTGCTCGTCTTGTTACACATTGCAATCAAAAAAAATGATCTCTATTGTAGTGGACACACAGATGGGTACCGCAAACTTGATAATATAATATGCCGTTTACTTCGTTAGAGCATCCAACCAATGTAACAATGCAATTATAATATAAAAGAATTTGCAGTTAACACAGAAGAAGTCAGTTTTTTTTTGTTAATATTGACAGCCCTACGTGTAACCTAAATAAAATCAATTAACTTGCTTTGCAAACAATTAACTAATACTAATAGTAACTGTTGTATAAATTGTTTCTTTATCGCATATCAAATTTGCATGACCAGCGCATTTTTTACTTAATTGGTTTTTAACACCAACCTTTGACTGCTTATATTGATAATACTTATTGAACTACACAAAAAACTGGTATGCATAAAATGCTCAAACAGCATTATGCCACAGGCGGCAAACGAGCTAGAGGGTCGCCTGATGGTAAGCATAACCGTCGCCCATGGACATCTGCAACACGAGGGTTCGCTCATGCGTTGCCGGCCTTTTAAGAGAGAGAAAAGAAAGTGAAACGTAAAGAGACCACGAAATATAAAAATAAACTAAATAGCTACCTATTAGTCAATCCGTCCGTATAATAATTTTAACTTCCACCGCGCACCGGCTTGATCACCCACCACGCTTAGCAAATGCAGGAAATAAATTAAAATCCATTTCTTTCTCTCCTTCATTTTGCAAGTACCGTTTGTACACATAATAAATGTTTGTACCGTACGGGGTTCGATCCCGCGGTCTCAACCATTACACCAAACCAGTCGCCAAATACCTTAGGTATACTATTATAGGTAGGCGTTATAAATGTTAGACTTACAGCAGCAGCATGTATTAAAAAACGTCATACCAAACTGTTTCTAAATAAAATTAAAAAGTTTTAAATACAAAAGGGAATTTCATTCTATCTCAGTAATATTCACAGGAAGTTACAATCACAGGAAGCGAGTTTAGTTTGATATAAATATGTAGTTTACGAGTATTATTTTGTTTAATCTTGTATGCATTGACGCATACTCAGATAAATTGAAAAAGGTTCATATCAAAGGGTCAAATGGACACCCTCTTTTGGTTCTACACTTAGAATGGTGAAATCACAGGTGAAATCTGCCGCCATAACAGCTCTGGCTGTGTTCCGGCAATATTAATGTGGGAACCAGTACACTTGAAATCAGAGGCTCGAAGATCGGATGAGCCTAAAGTCTGGTGCTTCTAGGAGAAGCGTTCCTCAATGGAATAGGCCGCAGCGGCCGCTTACCATCAGATGAGGTGCGTGCCTGTTTGCCAACTAAACCTAGTATAAAAAAAAGAAATTTGTTAACATAAATTCAAGGGAACGAAATTCAAGCATACAAACCTCGTTTCTTAAATTGATCTGATAGCCGACCTGTGTTTAAAATCCGACATAAATTTTGGCTGACCCGGTACACAGATGCCTGACACCAGGACACCAATGCTTTGAAAGTCTGAAGATAGGTAAAAAATATTCAAAAAAAATATGTAATTGAAAACGTTTTTTATTTTATTCACTCTTTAAACTTATTATCTAAACTTACACAAAGAGGTAGGGCAGGTGTTGTTTGACTAGATTAAATTTGAAGATGCCTCTTCAATGTTTTAAAATGCTAAATTATAAAATATAAGCTACTTGTACTTGAACATCTGATTACATACAATAATTATATCAATGTGTCTACGCAAGTTCTTCGTAGGTTAAAAGTATGCGTTAGAAAAATGTAGATGATATTAAAAAGAACCAAATAAATGTTTGTTTTTTCAATATCTGCTAAATTGATTAAAAAGAAAACGTTCTATGTAATCAACTGACATAATATGATGTACTTAATGATCTAAAACAAGTCTGTTCCAGATAAGTTGTCCTTTAGCAGCTATATTTGGCAGCATTGTCTACGCTTTGTAAATCTGTCAAAAAACAGATTGAATGTATTGAAAAACAATACTACCATTATAGCGGCTAAAGGAATTCTTATGTGGAACCATTGTGGAACAGACTTGTACTTATGAGATTGAAATTAAGTTGTCGGCAATAGAGTTAATGGGCATGCGAAGATGACCGTGATTTTGAACACATTGATATATTTTTTTTATTTGCAATAAAGTTGAGATTACAAGTGTTTAAAAAAAGTAAATCATGTTCGTAATGTTTCACGATTGTTTGTGATGTTTTCCAATGCCCCTTACACCATCTTGTAATGTAGACCATATTTTAGAACGAATTCTTCAGCCTTTCTGTGTGAATAATGTCCAGAGAGAGCCGATGGGTAAGTACTCATTTAAAAAATTGCTAGTACAGTTAGTATTCCCCAAAAGGACGACGCTATCGTTTGGGGTTCCCCGTCCCATATTCGCGACCTTTTTGGATAGGTTGACCACCAACTTCTGCCGCACGGGGTGCCTTAACTACGCCACTGCCTATTCTACGACCGGGTCGATGTTATCAAAACTGCACTCACTGGCAGGCGTGACGTACGCGTTCTGGCCGAACTCCGCCTCGTACAAGACCTGTTGTATCTTCAGCCGAGCCCCGGCGTTCTGTTTCGCACTGAGACGCTTGAGGATGGGAGCGCAGCTGAGGAGGAACAGCTCGTCAGGGTCGCTTCGGTTGCACTGGCAGGACGACGCCCCTTCCTCCTCCGTTGAGTTTAGACGCATCTAAAAAATGGGTAACTTGACTATGAAATAGAAGCTGCAGGCGGCAGCAGCTAATCCTACATCAAGTCTCAATTGAAATAGATTTCTACGGAATACATTAATCTAAAAATAGATTGCAGGAATTTGACAGTTTAGGGTAAATTGATTTTGGCAAATGTAAATACGGAAATCCAAACAAAACTCGCTCATTCTCATCTTTAACAGGATGATGAATGACGAACGATGCTAGTCTGACTCGCCCGTTCCGTAACAAATCTGTAACTTAATTTCCGCAATCTGGTCTCCTGCTTTTTCTGAATTTAAATGTCGAACCTATATTATTCTTTAATTAAAAATGTTTACTAACAAAGTTTCGTTACTTTAGTATATATTCTGTGGTTTCGTCTTTTTCGTTTTGAGGTGAGGACCCTAAAAAAATACGGAAAGCGAATTCGGGAAAATACCAACGGAATAACAAGTCAATAGATAAAGGGCATTGAAAATTTTGGCCTTCCTACTGGTCCGCCATTTTGACTTTTTTTCAAAACAGCGTTCACTTGAAATTCTTTCAAAAATGGATACTTAGTAGGTATCAATACAAACATAAAATGTGATTAGACGAAAAGTGTCACATTTCCAAGATATACGCTAATACTTCAGCCGATAGGTAGGTAGACGCCGAGATAAGATAAAAAATATGGATACTAAGTATCCATTTTTGAAAGAATTTAAGTGAACACTGTTTTGAAAAAAGTCAAAATGGCGGGACTAGTAGGTATGGCGGCCAGCCTCTATACAAAAAAATCTTCATACCCCTTAATCAGTCTTACCTTCTTCGGTGATGGCTGCGAGTCGTCATCGTCTTCGTCATAGGACTTCGCTTCCTGGCTGGGGAACGACAAGTCTGGCAGGCTCGGCATCGCTCGCAGACGAATCTGAGGCTCCAGCTCCTCAGGATCCGAGTCTTCCTCTTTCTTCATGGAGCTAGGGAAAAAGCGTGACACCTAGATTATTTGAATGTTGGGTGTCCCTCAATGGAATAGGAAGCAGTAGCCTGATACAATCAGAGGGTCTGCGTGCCTGTCTGCAAACAAAAGTACTAAGTATTTGAAAAAAGTTCATTAAATGCATTTTTTTTTAAACTGGCTTATACGTCTTATTTTATTAATCGAGTGTTCTTTCTTTTGCCCCACGTCTTGGTGAACATGGTTCCAGGGCATAGACATTCTAGCTCGTAAAAACATCTACAGATTCTTTATTGACATAAGCTACAAAGATTTATTATGAACAGTCTCTATCAATTTTAGAGAGTGACTCTACTAATATGCAGCTTGATGAACGAGTCCCGCAGCGACCGCCACGCACCAGCGCTTCTCGCATTCCGGTTCTGTGAGGAAGTATGCTAGCGTGTTGGTGCTCACCTCATCTCCATCTTAGGCTCGACGTGCGGCAGAAGGAAGCGCATGGCGATGTGATAGGGCCAGCGCGTGCGCCCGCCATGCGTGCGCTGCAGCTTGATGAACGAGTCCCGCAGCGACCGCCAGCGCTTCTTGCATTCCGCTTCTGTGAGGACCAAGCCGGTGAACAAAAGATTGATTGTAAACTCAAGTTATTGTTAAAATTGGCTACTTGCCATGCCCGAGATTTGAACCAAAACTAGACAGCTACTTAAATCTCAAACAACTCGGAAAAGTGGGAATGGACGTAAAGTAACGAAGCATTAATATAAAGCACCTAAAAATATTATATAATAATTAAGTATATTCGGTCTGGTGTGTCTACAAAATATGTATCCGACCTTTCCTACAATTTACGGCAGAGGAGGTATGCAAAAGACTGGGCCCAAAAAAAAAAGTTGTGCAGATTTGGGACATAGACTACGAAGTTGATTCATAAACACCTTCAACTTTTATTATGGCGTCGACAAAATTGGTGCTAGTGAAAAAAAGTATGTTTATTTTGTTAATTAAGTATTTATGTTCATATAAAAATAATAAATGATTATGGACGATAACTTTTTCCCCTGGGACCGATTATGGTGTCATCATAATAAAAGTTGATGCTGTGTGTGTGTGGTCTTTCATGTAGAATTATACATCTCATCTCTGCACAAATAACTTAAATTTTTTGGGCCGAAGAACAATGGTAAGTTTTGCATTCTCTTTTAAATGTGTTTTAGTCAAACTTTGGAACATTCTTAGTACATTTAATAATGCTCAAAGGTAGGTACGTAAAAAAAAAGAAGTGCCACTTGACAAACAAAAATAATTATATACATAAGAAGTTAAAATGCTAGTATCGCAAAATTCTAGCATTTTAACTTCAAATTAAATAGCTCACTTACTAATTTTACTATAAGAATTAAGAGTAGGTAGGCCTCAACCAGCGCACCCCAAAATTAATATCTAACTGACTGTAGATCAACGGCTAATATTTACTTTTTCTGCAAGGAGAGCAGAACCCCAGACCCCTTGGCCCTTGCCTGTTAAGCTTTATTAGTTGGACTAACCATACACTGTGCACACATAAAGTATTAGTAGAATATATTTCCTTTATCCATAATATTTTTATATAATGATAATATTAACATATTCTTAGATTCAAGTATTTACCAAAGTACTCACTCCAAAAGCGCCTACAAAAATTTAGGTAGCAAATACACACAAAATAAGAAGTAGGTCACAGACATAGTAGAAGTAGGTATCTGGTATATAACCTGCTAACATTATTATAAGTAGGTATAGTCAGTATGTTTACTACATAAATGTCAGCCAAATATGTTAGATAAAATATACATTAATGTACCTGTATTATTCGTACCTGTAACATTAAGAGCTTCCTGAACTTCTTTCCAGGCGTCATCTCGTAGCTTGGTTTTATTGAAGCCACTCACAGATTTATCATACAAGATTGGCCGCTTCTCCACTTCTTTTATTAAATCTAATTCATTCATTGCTTTTATTTATAGTTTCTGACTTCTTTCTAACTAGTTAGCCGGCAGACGCGTAGTAAAAGTTTTGGAAAATAGGCGGGAAATGATACTCAAATGTTACATTTAATTTAATATTTTGAGCTGTATAATAATTTTAGGGAATAGGTTTATTAGTTAGGATAATTGACGTATTAATTTAGTAAAAAGGCACGTTAATGAAATTGTTTAAATCGATGTTTGAAACATATTTATTTTGAGAACTAGCCTCAATTTTTTTTGTTTATGTGTCACGGCTCTCTTGGAATATTTATTAGATTTAAATGTTTTTTTTTTTGTTAAATTGGGGTGGCACAGGCACAGGGCTTTGTCGTTGGGGGACGCGGCGAGCACTGGGGCCGCGCCGGCCGCACGGTACGCGCGCGCCGCGCGTATCGAGCGGCGCGGCACGCCGACGCGTTCGCCGCATCGCCGATTCACCAAACACGATTATAGACTTTATCTCATAGTGGATAACGATCAAATTTTACCAATCCGTATTTTATCTGGAATGTTTATCCTTATTATCATACATAATCACCCCATTTATACCCACCTTACTTAACGACTTAGCTACTAATTCTATTAGGAAATGCTGTGTTTTAAAAAAAAATACACAAATCTCAAGTAGTCTTTCAGCATCAAGTATCTAGTCTATATTTGATATGTTTCATTAAATAAAAATTAAACCAAAAATAATTAATTAAAGTACTTGTGTAAGTAGTTCCTCAGTCAGGGTAAGCTTGCACGCTTGCACCACGATCCAGGATTTGGCATTATTACATCGGAGCGACTGTCATCTGATCTTGAAAATTGTATCTTGGCTACACTGCAGCCATTCGACTGGGCAAGTTTCCCCACGATCATGTGTGACACACACAGATAAAACGATGCATGTTTGTACAAATATACATACATATACAGTATGACAGGAAATGCGAGGAACATATTTAAACCCCAAATAGTTCATGCTTCCATATAACAAAATAAGTATAAATCAATAAAAACTCTTGTAAATATCTGTCAATAATCTTAGTCGAAATTATCCTGAAAATCCGCGTAACGTGCGGGCACTCTTCCTTTCACAGTATTTCGTGCACTCGTTCAAGTACGACTCAAATTGTACTCGCGTACAATTTGAGTTTCGGGCGTAACCGGCCGCTCAGCTCTATTCCACTCTAATCCACAGCACACGGGATTTTTAGGTAGTTCATGCATACATAAAATATTAGGATAATTATGAAAAAAATTAAGGATATATTTTTTATAGCGAATTGGACTCTTAATCGGATTCTGAACACTCCTTAAATATGTCCCTCGGGTTACCTAACACGCTGTATAAGTCAAATCTGCTTGAAATACAGTTACCGACAGATGGGATATGATTTTACGACTCGAGAACTTTAAAACGAGTTTATAGGCTCGAACGCTTTTGAAGGCTGAAAATCTTTTGGAAACTCGAGGCGTGGCTCGGAGAGCTTACGGCTCAGATCTACGAGTCCACAGAATTCTGCGAATCCGCCTCGACCCTTTTTTTGCGGAGAACGCATTTACGCTCTATAACCGCAGCACAGATAATTTAAGATAATTTAATACTAGTACAGATGCCCCATCCCATACAAAGAAATGTGACCTTCCTAACTCGCGTTATTCTTCGGGTTATTCGGGTTATACTAGTACCTCTAGTATCTACAAGATGTCATTTTCGTTTACTCACATTGCAATCTAGCATAAATAGCAAGCGTCTGTGGTTTTAGATAAACTGTCAATAGATGGCGCTAGTGTATAACGCGCGGTGAAAATGCATGAAGTAGGTACCTACCGGTGCGTTGCCCGACACTATGTTGTGCCTTCGCGCCAATGTGTGTGATAGTGAATTCCTTCGCAACGTCACAGATAAATGATAATGTAATATATGTACTAGTGTAAAGAAAAATTACACGACATAACCCCATGGAGTTTTTGTTTGTTTAAGTTTAATTATTAATCTTGACGTGTACTTTGGCGCTTGACGTTCCACAGGGTCTGATAATAGGGGTGGAAGGTGGCTATGGGAACTCAGTAATTAATTAAACAACAAAAGCCCATCGAGTTTGGTCTCATTTTATTCGTCTTGACAAGTGCTTTGGTGCAAAATGGTTACCAGTGTCTGATGATGGAGCTGGAAGGTGGTCATAGGAACTTAGTAATTAAACAACGTAACCCCATCGAGTTTGGGCTTGTTTGGTTTGTTTTTATGATTTCTTTGGTGCTAGATGGAAGCCAGGGCCTGATGATGGAGCTGGAAGGTGGTCGTAGGAACTTAGTAATTAAACAACGTAACCATTTCGAATTTGGGCTTGTTTGATTTGTTTTGCAAGTTCTTTGGTGCTAAATGGAAGCCAGGGCCTAATGATGAAACTGGAAGGTGGCCATAGGAATTCTGTAATTAAACAACATAGCCCCATCGTGTTTGGGCTTGTTTGATTTGCCTAGACTAGTTCTTTAGTGCTAGATGGTAGCCAGGGTCTGATGATGAAACTGGAAGGTGGCCATAGGAACTCTGTAATTAAACAACATAGCCCCATCGTGTTTGGGCTTGTTTGATTTGCCTAGACTAGTTCTTTAGTGCTAGATGGTAGCCAGGGTCTGATGATGAAACTGGAAGGTGGCCATAGGAACTCTGTAATTAAACAACATAGCCCCATCGTGTTTGGGCTTGTTTGATTTGCCTAGACTAGTTCTTTAGTGCTAGATGGTAGCCAGGGTCTGATGATGAAACTGGAAGGTGGCCATAGGAACTCTGTAATTAAACAACAAAACCTAATCTAGTTTGGACTCATTTTATTCGTTTTACACGTTTTTTCGTACTTTGGTGCAAAATGGTTATCAGTGTCTGATGATGGAGCTGGAAGGTGGTCATATGAGCTTAGTAATTAAACAACGTAACCTCATCGAGTTTGGGTTTGTTTGATTTGTTTTTATGAGTTATTTAGTGCTAGATGGAAGCCAGGGCCTGATGATGGAGCTGGAAGGTGGTCATAGGAACTCTATAATTAAACAACATAGCCCCAACGTGTTTGGCTTGTTTGATTTGTTTCTATGAGTTCCTTGGTGCTAGATGGAAGCCAGGGCCTGATGATGGAGCTAGAAGGTGGTCATAGGAACTCTGTAATTAAACAACATAGCCCATCGTGTTTGGGCTTGTTTGATTTGTTTTTATGAGTTCTTTGGTGCTAGATGGAAGCCAGGGCCTGATGATGAAGCTGAAAGGAGGTCATAGGAACTTATTATTTAACAACGTAACTAAATCGAATTTGGGCTTGTATGATTTGTATTGCAAGTTCTTTGGTGCTAAGAATCAAGAAGAACTCAGTAATGAAATAGGTAGCGCAACCCTGTTGAGTTTGGGCTCGTTTGATTTGTCTTGACGAGTTCTTTGATGCTAGATGGTCTGATGATGGAGCTGGAAGATGGTCATAGGTACTTAGTAATGGAACACCTACCGGGTTCAATTGTATTTTCCAATCATCCAGGATATCATTAAAATAATCATACACTTCAATTCAACCCCATAGATTAAAGAAATAAAATCCTACTTCTATGTTCAACCACAGATTAATAAATAAGTTACTACGTAACTGATCCATCACTTCCCTGCAAAACGACCAACACCTACGCTTTATTGAATGCAACTTTCTACCTGTCAAGCGATAGGAGTAAAAATGAACTTAACGGCTTTGACTCAACGAAGCGTTTCAAGTGCACAATGCGCGATGACGAGCGGCCGGTGTGGTGTGAGAATACGTTAGGGTTGGTAAAGAGAAAATACGCAGTAAGGTAGTAGTCTAAGATCCCACTGCTCGATTCTGCAGGTATCTGTTTTTTTGATACAACTAATTTTAAATGAATGTTAAGGAAGTATACAATGAAATAGGGAATGGTTGCCTGAAAAATATTAGCCGCAATTACCTGTAATTAATTTTGGTATAATTAATTCGCGACACTAAATTGCAACTATATGTTTTTTTAATGAATTTTACGACATTTGAAAGATAATAATGTCACAAATTGAAAAAACAATGGTTGCCAGCTCTCAGTCGGCCGCATCATTAGGGTTGCCAGCTGTAAACAGGTACGTCAGTGTTCATTTTTTGCAGTCACCTGTTTTTTTAAAAATTTCAATTCCAAATTAAAGTTTTATGTGTACTAATTCCAAAAATCCATGGTTGCCAGTTGGGAAATGGCCGCAAACAGAGGTTGCCATGATTTCAAATTTCCATGAACGATTCTCGCTCCAGGTAAGTGGACGCGCAAGAGAGAAAATGTACGCATTGTTATGTGCTGCAAACAAGATAATAATGTAGTGTCGATGTAGTTCTAGTATTTTTTACTTTTTTTAATCCTACTAAATTATAAATTCGAAAGTCTGGATGTCTGGATGTTTGTTCGTTACTTAATCATGCCTAAACGGCAGAAATTAACATGAAATTTGGCTATGTCCTAACAAAGGCTATAAAATTCCTACGGAAAACGTTTCATTCCTGGGGAATAACAATTTTGAAACTTCTGAACCGATTTTAATAATTCTTTCACTGTTGGAAAGCTACACTATCCCCGGTGAACATAGGGTACTTGTAGGCACTAACATGTCGTCTAAGTAAGTCTAAGATTATTGTATCTAAAAATAATGCAGAGCGTCTCACAACGTCTTGGTGCCTGCCTAGCCCACCCCAAAAACCAAACTAGGCACTAATCCGTTATTTAGATCCCTTTAATACGAGCAATGCTCTGTATAGGACTAAATAATGGGTGTGAGTGGTCCAGGATTTATTTATTTATTTATAAATCCGTGGTAGGATATTTTTTATTATATTTTTTTTTTATAACTATTAATGTAAGGAAACAAATTAAAGTGTTTCCATGCTTGGGCAGCATTTGGTCCAGAACCGGTCATTCTCCTTTAAAAAGATTTTATTCATGACAGCTGTCATACGTATTGACCTATTTTGGGAATACATTATCTAAAAGTATTTTTTGTGCAAAATTTGATTTTTGAAAATGAAGACGTGTTTTTTGTGCCACGAGGGTGGAAAATTGACTGATTTTACATAATAGTGAATCTTTTAAAAAGTGTGAACTTATATCAAAGTTTCGTAAAAAGAAAAAATTTAAATACAATGACATAATCTTCAATAGCCTGCTCTAATATTTATGTTTTAATAAAAAAAAAGTAAAAAAATACTTGAACTACATCGACACTACATTATAATATTGTTTACAGCACATAAAAATGAGTACATCTTCTCTCTTGCGCGTCCACTTACCTGGAGCGAGAATCGTTCATGGAAATTTGAAATCATGGCAACTTCTGTTTGCGGCCATTTCCCAACTGGCAACCATGGATTTTTGGAATTAGTACACATAAAACTTTAATTTGGAATTGAATTTTATAGCCTATGTTAGGACATAGCCAAATTTCATGTAAATTTCTGCCGTTTAGGCATGATTAAGTAACGAACAAACATCCAAACATCCAGACTTTCGAATTTATAATTTAGTAGGATTAAAAAAAGTAAAAAATACTAGAACTACATCGACACTACATTATTATCTTGTTTGCAGCACATAACAATGCGTACATTTTCTCTCTTGCGCGTCCACTTACCTGGAGCGAGAATCGTTGATGGAAATTTGAAATCATGGCAACCTCTGTTTGCGGCCATTTCCCAACTGGCAACCATGGATTTTTGGAATTAGTACACATAAAACTTTAATTTGGAATTGAAATTTTTAAAAAAACAGGTGACTGCAAAAAATGAACACTGACGTACCTGTTTACAGCTGGCAACCCTAATGATGCGGCCGACTGAGAGCTGGCAACCATTGTTTTTTCAATTTGTGACATTATTATCTTTCAAATGTCGTAAAATTCAATAAAAAAACATATAGTTGCAATTTAGTGTCGCCAATTAATTATACCAAAATTCATTACAGGTAATTGCGGCTAAAATTTTTTAGGCAACCATTCCCTATTTCATTGTATACTTCCTTAACATTCATTTAAAATTAGTTGTATCAAAAAAACAGATACCTGCAGAATCGAGCAGTGGGATCTCGTACTATAGGTAAACGTGCCGCGCGACAACACAGGCGGGCGTGTGGCGCTCTTTGCTCACTTGTGCGTTCGGCCACACGGCTAGCAGTAGGTGCTTATCGCGCGACCTTGAGCGAGTGACGGAGGCCTGGTTCAACCCAAACGGTTCAGCTGTTTAAAAGTTAATGTGAAAAAGATAAGTACGAAATCGAAAGTATCCTATCTACCTACCCCTTGTTCTAATATCCGCTTTCCCGTAGTATTCAAGCATTTTACTGCGGTAAAAAGTAGCCATGGTCATCAGGGAAATGTCGGGACTCGGGTTCTTATGGCAAAAGATTTTCTCAAAACGGTCCCTTAGTTTCGGAGCCTATTTATTTAATAGAAACAAACAATCAACACTTTATTATTTTTGTGTAGATAACTTATTAAAGTAGTTATTGTTTGAATTATAAAGAAGTAATATAAATACACAAGTATAAAAAACAAAAAAAAAAGGACTGGTTGGTCAGATTTGGACGTACATAATTATGACCGGTTTGTTCGTGTTCCACGCACTTAGGCAGCGTTGAACTCGGAGCCACTCAGCTGTTATTTATATTGGACGAAATAATGCACTTCTAAATAGTGTCGAGTCTGTTCGGGTTATTTATAAAATAAGAATTTATCGCACAACACTGAAACTGTTCTCTCAGCTCACTGTTGATAGACTGTCACTTTCACAACATTTGTCTTGTTGCAATCTGATTGCAATCACTTTCAGCCTTTAAACGATTAATTTATTAACCTTGAAAGAATTCTGCATCACAATAATTCCTTATTTATTAAGCCCTAAAACTTTACACCTTTTTCTGTAATCTTTGCGTTGTCATCATAATCATAAAAATCCATTTTTTAATGAAACCGGTAATCGAACCTAGAATGTTAATGTTAGTAACCCGTCACTTAAACTCCTAGACCATACTGACGTAGCTAAACTGATGGAGCTGAAATGCCAATAAATCACACATGTATACAGAAAGGAGAGGTAGACAGCTACCAACCATTCTAATTTCTGTACGAAATACTTGTGAGGTTAGTACAGTACTTTTGAGTAAAATTAATCAAAATTATTATAATAGGTAGGTAATTCATTTCACTCACAAACCATACAAATGTAAATGCAATAAAGAAATAAAAAAAATACAATTTTATGAGTTTTTAATTTGGCACTCGTTTTGATATTCGAATTGTGAAAAATGTGTTTAAAACCTCAATAACCTTAAGACCTCAATGACCTTGCGTCCGTTTATCCGTTTTAATACAGACAGCACTTTGGAACAAGCGCGATCTCTTTTTAATATCCTCGTGGCGCCCACGAGCCTTTAGAAAGGACAAAATAAACATGGCGACTCCGGCCCAGACATTTTTTCCACAATCTATTAATAACCGCCCACGCGCCTTTCAGAAGGACATATTAAAAAAGTCTGTGTAGATTTTTGAAATTACGCGGGCTGTCGAAACAATTTTATTAAATTTGTAAACGAAACACTATGGAACAATT
The DNA here is from genome assembly GCA_949319885.1 of Mecyna flavalis. Taxonomy (NCBI): domain Eukaryota; kingdom Metazoa; phylum Arthropoda; class Insecta; order Lepidoptera; family Crambidae; genus Mecyna; species Mecyna flavalis. Next base: position 2,637,457 of record OX439435.1, on the reverse strand, counting down.
TCCGGTATGCTACCATTGGCTGTAACAGTTGACAGACGTCATTTCTAAGGAAATGGACAGCGCTATGGCTGGCTCACGAGGACGTGTAAGTAAATCGTACTTTTTATGATAAATCCGTGACTATTAGGTTTGTTTTTGTGCAAAAAGTTGATAATTATTAAGTAACACATATATATGAAATCAATTACATAGCATTTTCAGAGCTTTCATTCGGCGAAATCTTGTGTTGAAATATTATGACCTTTGTAAAGCCCATTGCGCCGAAGTTAGTATGCAAAAAAAATTACCTTATGATTAAATTTGTTTTTATGTTTGGTTGGTTCGTGAAATATTAATAAAAATTAAAAGAATGAAAGAATTTAATGAGGAGAAGTTAATATAAAGAAGTAAATGTATATTATGAACTAACCTTACGCCCGCCGCGGTTTCAACCGCGTGTAATTTCTTTTTTCAAATATCCCCCCTTTCCCCCAAATTTCCGGGATCAAAGTACCCTATATCACCCGGGAATAATGTAGCTTTCCAACAGTGAAAGAATTATTCAAATCGGTTCAATAGTTACGGAGCCTATTCAATACAAACAAACAACAATTAAATCTTTCCTCTTTAAATTGATGACTGATTATAAAAAAAAACTGTAATAGATGTAAGGAAATTAATTTTATTTCATTAAAAAGAACTGAAATAAACATAATAATATTAATGTTACTAATTTTGTATTATACATCATTTAATCATTTATTTTGGTAGAGTAACTGTGGCCCAGAGACCTTTGTAAAGGACAAAAGATAAACGAGCAATTGAAATTAAAAACATTTGCTAATATAATCATAACTGTACCCTGAAAGTTTCATTTCAAACCGATAACTATAACACATACAATTTTCAACTCAAAACCCTGGGCGGATAGGACTATAACAATTATGTCCTTTATGAAGGACAGTCGGGCCGTAGTCAAGGAAGAGCCAAAAAATCTCTGGGCGCCACGAGGATATAGTACCTTGAAACGCAAGTGAACAAAACGAGACAGCAACAACGTCGCAAACCCGCAACGCGTTATCCACTTGCATGGAAGCAGGAAGTGTTTACGTACGACACTAAAGCCGCTCGTCTCGTGGGTTCGATTCCCGCCTTGGGTCCGGTAAGCGGTGTCCTTTTTATTCGTTAAATAATATCAAATAGTTAAAAGAAGTACACGATATTTTATTACTACAAAATATAAATTAGTTTATGCGATCGAAGTGTCTGCAAAATATTTTTGTTTAAGTACCTACCTAATATGTTTAAATAACAGATCAAACTGCATGAATATGGTTGGTATCGCCAGCCAGCAAAATATATATAAATAATTTTATGAAAACACTTTTTTCAGTTCATTTTGATGGGCCCGATTGTGATTTCGAATCCCACCCACAAAATGTGATTATTTATAATGCAATCAACATCAATTTATTGTTGATTGCATTATAATTAAGTACATAAAATTTATATTTGTGTTGAGTACCTTCGTTGTTCCATCAACGTATTTTTTGTCCAATTGTTAAAATTACTAATGTTTCCACATTCATTACCCAACACAACCAAAAACGTTTGGTAGAATTTGCAGAAAATAATTACTATAAAATGGATTTTCATAAAAAGCGCCATCTAGCGCCTTGAGGACGCGAGAGCAATAAGTGTGTCAGCGCACCCTAGTGCTTGCTTTCGAAATAATTCTTCACATCAAACTTTTCATTTTTGTAAATTAGGAAAAAAGGATTATAATATAATTTAAAACACATTTGTTAGTTTTCTGGAGACTATATTTGTATTTTAGAACACTAATAGTCAATAAATATATCATATTTTAAAAAGTTGAAAACATCAATTGTAAAATCGATACAGGTCGCGCCATCTATTGATATATTTTTGAACTAAATTTCTTTTCTTCCTGATGGGACCCCATAGACCGCAGGCTAGCGACGCGTGGTCGTGTGTGGGGCTCGAGACTAAGTCGAGTTTCCCCTTCACACTCGATTGGGAAGAGCCGGTGCTAGCCTTGTGGCTATTGACCAGCCCATCCCCGGGTACCCCGACTTAAGAGGCTTCAAGTCGGGGTGGCGCCTAGGGAGGGCAACCCGACAAAACTTGGCTCGGTCGACCTATGCAATGCGGGCGTTGGGGAGCTACCCCCACCCACAGGTCTTTTTTTTTTTTTTTTTCGTTTGGTGCTTATATTAAGATTTTATAATGTTATTATCATAAGGTCCATGAATTTGATTTTATTAAAAGAAGCGGTAAGTTTGAGCCTTTCGCTATTGGATACGAAGACACAGGTCAACCCTCAGGCCGAAGAAGGCGTGCGGTGTGAGCTCGCCTTTTCCGGCCCGCCCGGGCGCGCCCGTCTAAAGCACCCACGCCGGAGGGGAGCTGCGAGGGTCCTCCTCGCGCTCCCGCTCCGCTGCCTCCTTCTGCGACATAACAATCCGCCTCGTCCCTGCAAAAATAGAACTCGACGCCTCGAGGTTTGTATATCAATACCTAAGAAAGTATGTATATTACAACGGGTACCTGTCACCTGGATGGTTTAAAATTAATAAATAAATAAAATTGGTCTCGGTAAGCGTCCCTGCTGTAGGCATTTAAATACTTTATCCACACAGTTTGGTGGATCAGTTATTTTTATATAATTAAGGGATATAAAAAACAAATAAAACCATTATTGCAAGATAAAATAATATATTTAGAATCGATAATATCAGTACTTGGGTACTTACATAACGTCAGTCAGGTTTTACACACTATAACATTGGATACAGACACTTCAACATAATTAAACTTAACCAATAATCAAAAGTAAAAAATGTGTTTCGATGAATTAAAAAATAAAGGTGTTTTTATTTATAAACTAGAAATGAATAAGTACTTTAAAGGATTTTTTATAGAACTAATTAACTTACATACATAAAACATCAAAAACATTAATGTTTCTTTTAATTTTATTTCATCAAATAACAGTTTGATAATTCCTTAATTACTTAGTTAATATGTAAGAATTCTAACTCAAACATAATTCTCTTTTGGCTGTGGATAGTTTGTAACGAACTATCCATGTGTAGGTAGCGAAATCTTAAATGCTTTTTACAATTAAGGCACAACGTTTATTTGAGATTCTTCATTACAACAACTACGAATAATCTATTTGAACAATAATTGGCTATTGGAAATCGACGTAATAAAATTAAATGTATGAACCTCCAAGGCTGTAGGTAGGTATACCAGATTTTATTTCATACACACTTTCAAAGAAAACTGTACATTTAATTAAGTTATCAGACAATAAGTAAATAAAAGGTTTCATAACTTCGGGAAGGGAAATGCCTTCTAAATAAATAACATTTTCAAATAGAGCCGAAAACAAACCCATTGTAATTTCAAAGTTATACTTCGGAAATAAAAAATTATAATTTTTGAACTATGTTAGCATTTAGCGACATTTTTGTGTCGCAACAGCGCACAACGATAGAAATTGGTGTAGTATTTTTACACTAAAGTTTAACAACCAAAATTACTAAATGGACTACATATCAAACAGCCACTCTCATCACAGACACATCAAACTTAACTAGTAACAAACTATGTATCTTCCTCCAAACGTTAAGTCCCGATCAAATACGGGCTCGCTTACACTACGATCCGCTCCTTAGGCTGCCTGTCCACCGATGACCGAAGTGGAGCGAGGCAGCGGAGCGGAGAAGCGGAGAAATATTAATCAATAGGATTGCAACTCCCTGTCTGAGCGGAGATCCGCTCCGCTGCCTCGCTCCGCTTTCGGTGGACAGAGCGGAGCGCCTAAGATGGCGTCGGTTTCAGTGGGAATGCTTTGTGTATTTTCCGATATTTTTGAATGCGTCAACCTACAACGTAGTTGTAATATTTGGCGTTTTAAGAACACTTGAGTCGTTAAAATGCACATACATGAATATGTCAGCAGTAATCCTTATAAACAGGAGTGTATTGCCACCTACAATACAAGAAGAACATTGAGCGACTACCATCAGACCTCCGCTAACACAGGAGCTAGACCTATTAGATCATCGCTGCAAAACCATTTGACTGTGCAGGTTCTTTTACGATTTTTTTACGTCACCGCCGAACTAGTGAAAAATCGATAAAGCAACGCTTGAAACCACTGGGCTACCACAGCTACTAAAAACTATTAACAAACAAGAAACAATTGAAACAAATTTATATTTTGAATCGTGTACATTACAGTATTAAGGTAATACATTTTGGAATAGAGCGAAAAATGGCGTCAACTGCGTTTGTCCGTAACGTTAGCAACGCAAAATATCTGTGTTGTATGTGTGTAAGTCATCACTGTCGCGTAACGTAATTCCAAAGGGTCCTTTCCTAAAAACATTTAGACCAGATAGTACTAATAATTCATAGTACACAATGCTAACGTCCCCCCTGATAACAATCATTATCCTTCTGTTTTAACCAGTTAAAAGTCACGCTTAATTGTTCGTTTCAACGAATTCTTAACCAACTTTAATTTTGTTTGGTGTTTGGTCAAAAAAAAAACAACAACTAAATTTTGTTACCACTGAAAATTTTCATAATTATTTTAACTAAATATTATTGAACCAGTAACGGACAAGGCAAGTTTAAGTCAGTCTAGATGTTTTTAATTAAGGTGAGAATAGACTACAACATTTACTTGCATCAGAACATCGAGCATTCGCCATTTTGTTACAGCCTTTTTTTTAAACCAACGAGCATATTGGTGTAACATTTCGTCGAGCCCTTGCACGAGCGCGGGCAATGCGCGGGTGCGGGGTGACTCGGAGGAAGAGGGACGAACGTTTCAAAGAAGAATAAACGCAGGTACAACGAAATGTTACGGGTAAATGCTCATTGGCTGTAAGCATTTACGCGTAACACAACGCCGAGCATTCGCACGAACGTTACATTACACAAAAACGCTTGAGGAAATGTTGTAGTCTTTACTTACCTTTAAATATCAAGTAAGTAAATCTTTACCTTATTTTGGCGGGATAACTTCCTACTTGGCAAAAACAATGACATAACCTAATCTTTGCTTATGGTTAAAGTTATGAGAATCGTTCATTCTTTCTTTAAACGACTTTAAAAAGAGGAGGACTTTATCAATGTCTTTACTCGTATTTGAAAAACGATTTTTGTTGTAATAGTCAAAAAGTAAAAAATTTAAGATTTAATAAGTGCATGAACATGACTGTTTGTATCATATATTATGAGTTTTATTTAACAAATCAATGATAATTATATTTATTGCCAATATGCCAATATTGTCAATTAAACTTGGTTTATAAATTCGGAAGTCGCAATGTTAATCAAACGATGATATACCCAAGCCCATCTAATATAGAGCAATATCTTAACTGTTGTATTTCTTTACAAAAACCTTTTTCTTAAATAATTTTATTACTCTCTACTTCCAGCATGCCACTCCAAATGATATTTCATGGATGTGGGCAGCAGATACTTGTCACAAATATCACACTTAACTTTCATAATTGCTTTGCATGCCTCAGATTTATGCAGTTCAAATTCTGTGTTCGTACGGAATTGTTTTTTGCAACGATGACACATCAGCATAATTGAATGCATCCTAAATATATGACGTATCAACATCTCTCTTATTACAAAAATTGCTCCACAATCATCACACTCATACTTTATTTTGTCACTGTGATTTTCCTTAAAATGTCTGTCTAATTCTTGTTTTGAGTTAAACTTTGCTTTACAAGACCAACATTTGTTTTTTCTTTCGAAATGAAGTCGAGCGTGCTCCTTCATCAATGATTTTGTAGGGAAATTTTTACCACAAGCGCATCGAATACAACCTTGGAGTTTATGTGCTTGGAAGCTTCTGTCACTCGGAAACATTTTTGTGCAATTTAAACATTTTGGATTGTGTATCTTCTTAATATGATTTACAATATCATTCCTGAAGGGAAATTTCTCACCACAGTCATCACATTGGTATTTTCCTTGTCTATGCACCTCTGCCCGATGCCTCAAAAATACAATTTTGTTGCTAAATTTTTGCTTACATTTCTTACATTTATAGTCACCATACAAATGCTTACGAAATATGTGATTCTTTAATAACTCTTTAGTATTGAACCTTTGACCGCAATCATCACATTCATATTTAAAAGCTTTTTGATGGGTGTTCATATGAGAATAAAGATAGCATTTTAACGAAAACCTTTTAGAGCAAATATTGCAAATATATTTTTTAACGTTGCTATGAATACATAACATGTGACGGGTCAGATCGGGTTTCGTATAGAAAGACTTTTGGCACTCTTTGCATTGAAAATCTTTTCTTTTTTCATGTCTTAATATATGTCGACTACACTCGCCCGCATCGCCGAATTTCTTTGGGCAATATTTACAAGCGTACGGTTTGTAGCCAGTGTGGATCCTCTCGTGCCGAATGCGAGCCGAGGGATCGCCGAAAGCCTTGCCGCAGTGCGAACAAATGTAGGGTTTCTCTCCTGTGTGAATTTTTTGGTGCAGCTGCAACGAAGCTTTATCAAAAAATCGCTTGCCACAGGTGTCGCACTCGAAGTTTTTGACACCAGTGTGCCGTTTTAAATGCAAATTGAGAGCTCCTCGTTGAGTGAATCTGTTTCCGCATATATCACACGGGTAAGGCTTCTCGCCGGTATGGGTGACGAGATGGATTTTTACATTACACTTTGCCGGAAACTTCCTTGAGCAGACCGGGCAGATGAACTTTCCGTCGTCATCTTTTTCACAGTCAAAAGTTCCACTTTCCGATTTAGGTTTCCTTTTCTTTTGATGTGTTTTCTTTAGTACTAGCTTGGCCCTCAGCCGAGGCCGCGGCTCCCTGCGGTAATCATCGTCACTAAGTTCGACGTCCTCGCTTTCAGTCTCCTCTCCGATTTCCTCCTCGTCTTTAACCTCCTCTTCGTATTTTATTTTCTTCTTGGTGGGGTCGTATTTGGTTTGGGGGATCCACATCTCGTTGCGGAGGGCGCGCTGCTGGCGGAAGTTGAGCGTTGCGATGGCGGCCTCGATCTCCTTCGCATGCACAAGTCGCTTGTGCGCGCGCAAGTCGTCCGGTTGGTAGAAGCCGACGCCGCAGTGGCAGGCGTGCGGGAGGGGTCGGTGAACCTCGGCGTGCTGCTCCAGCGTGCTGATCAGCACGAACTTCATGTCGCAGATTTCGCATTTGAAACGTTTTACGAATCTGTCTCCGACGCCTCCCCTGGAACAGTTTGATAATTTTTTTAATTTCTAGACTATTAAAAACTAGCGGCCGCCCGCGGTTTCACCCGCGTGGTTGCCGTTCCCGTGGGAATGGATTAAAATCCTTTCTTAGCGGATGCCTACGTCATTACATCTACCTGCATGCCAAATTTCAGCCCGATCCGTCCAGTGGTTTGGGCTGTGCGTTGATAGATATCTATGTCGACTGACTGACTGAGTCAGTCAGTCACCATATCATTCCAACTTAAACATACTTAATTCTCTTTAGGCTGGTGAATAGTTTGTAACCATTTTGTAACGAACTTTCCATGTGTAAGTAGCGAAATCTTAAATGCTTTTTACGATTAAGGCACAACGTTTATTTGAGATTCTTCCATATAAGTAGCAACAACTACGAATAATCTATCCGAACAATAATTGGGTATTGGAAATCGACGTAATAAATGTATGAACACCCCAGGCTGTAGGTATACCAGATTTGATTTCATTACAGACTATCAAACTTTAAGACAATAAGTAAAAGTGTTCATAACCATTTCCCTTTTAAATAAATAAAATTTTCAAATAGAGCCGAAAACGTATAATCCATAGTAATTTCAAAGTTATACTTTGGAAATTAATATCTTATTTTAATTTTTGAACAATGTTAGCGACATTTTTGTGTCGCAACAGCGCACAACGTAGAAATTGGTATAGTATTTTTATACTGAAGTTTAACCACCAAAATTACTTGGGACGATAAATGGACTACATATCAAACAGCTACTCTCATCACAGACACATCAAACTTAACTAGTAACAAACTATGTATCTTCCTCCAAACGTTATGTCCCGATCAAATACGGGCTCGCTTACACTACGATCCGCTCCTTAGGCTGCCTGTCCACCGAAGTGGAGCGAGGCAGCGGAGCGCAGAAGCGGAGAAATATTAACCAATAGGATTGCAACTCTGAGCGGAGATTTTGTGCAATCCTATTGGTTAATATTTCTCCGCTCCGCTGCCTCGCTCCGCTTTGGTGGACAGGCACCCTTAACATTGGAGCGGAGCGTCCAAGATGGCGTCGGTTTCAGTGGGAATGCTTTGTGTATTTTCCGATGTTTTTTAATGCGTCAACCTACAACGTAGTTGTAATGTTCGGCGTTTTAAGAACACTTGAGCCGTTAAAATGTACATACATGAAAATGGCAGCAGTAATCCTTATAAACAAAATTAATTACTAAAATATTCACAATAAACAAAATTAATAACTAGAAAATGGCAGCAGTAATCCTTTTAAACAAGAGTGTATTGCCAGCCACAATACAAGAACATTGGAGCGACTACCAAAAGACCTCCGCTAACACAGGAGCTAGACCTATTAGATCATCGCTGCAAAACCATTTGGCTGTGCAGGTTTCGATGTTAGCCGTCACCGCCGAGCTAGTGAAAAATCGATAAAGCAACGCTTGAAACCACTGGCCTACCATAGCTCTTTACCAACTACTAAAAACTAATACTCGTAACAAACAAGAAAACAATTGAAATAAATTTATATTTTGAATAGTTTGACAACGTTACATTACATACTATCCGGTTCAAATGCTATTAGGATAATACATTTTGGAATAGAGTAGCGAAAAATGGCGTCAACTGCATTTGTCCGTAACGTTAGCAACGCAAAATATCTATGTGTGTGTGTGTAAGTCATCACTGTCGCGTAACGCAATTTCAAACGGTCCTTTCCTGAAAACATTTGAACCAGATAGTACTAATAATTCATAGTACACAATAGGCTAAGGACCCCCTGATAACAATCATTGTCCTTCTGTTTTAACCAGTTAAAAGTCACTTTTAATTGTTCGTTTCAACGAATTCTTAACCAACGTTAATTGATTTTGGTTAAATTTGGTTAAAACACAACAATTTTGTTACCACAGAAAATTTTACATAATTACATATTTTAACTAAATATTATTGAACCCCTAACGGACAAGGCAAGTCTATGTCAGTCTAAATGTTTTTAATTAAGGTGAGAATAGACTACAAATTTTACTTGCATCAGAACATCGAGCATTCGTCATTTTGTTACAGCCTTTTTTTAAAACCAACGAGCATATTGGTGTAACATTTCGTCGAGCCTTTGCACGAGCGCGGGCGATGCGCGGGTGCGGGGTGACGCGGAGGAACAGGGACGAACATTTCAAAGAAGAATGAACGCAGGTACAACGAAATGTTACGGGTAATGGTTAAAGTTATGAAAATCGTTGATTTCTTTTTTTAAAACGACTTTAAAGAAGAGGACGTTATCAATGTTTTTACTCGTGTTTGAAAAACGATTTTTGTTGAAAATAGTCAAGATTTATTATGTGCATGAACATGACTGTTTGTATCAATTATATTATGAGTTTTATTTATCAAATCAATGATAATTATATTTATTGCCAATATGCCAATATTGTCAATTTAACTTGCTTTATAGATTCGGAAGTCGCAATGTTAATCAAACGATGATATACTCAAGCCCATTTAATATAGGGCAATATCTTAACTGTTGTATTTCTTAACAAAAACCTTTTTCTTAATTAGTGACTCTCTACTTCCAGCATGCCACTCCAAATGATGTTTCATGGATGTGGGCAGCAGATACTTGTCACAAATATCACACTTAACTTTCTTAATTGCTTTGCATGCCTTAGATTTATGCAGTTCAAATTCTGTGTTCGTACGGAATTGTTTTCTGCAACGATGACACATCAGCATAATTGAATGCATCCCAAATATATGGCGTATCAACATCTCTCTTATTACAAAAATTGCTCCACAATCATCACACTCATACTTTATTTTGTCACTGTGATTTTCTTTAAAATGTCTGTCTAATTCTTGTTTCGAGTTAAACTTTGCTTTACAAGACCAACATTTGTTTTTTCTTTCGAAATGAAGTCGAGCGTGCTCCTTCATCAATGATTTTGTAGGGAAATTTTTACCACAAGCGCATCGAATACAACCTTGGAGTTTATGTGCTTGGAAGCTTCTGTCACTCGGAAACATTTTTGTGCAATTCAAACATTTTGGATTGTGTATCTTCTTAATATGATTTACAATATCATTCCTGAAGGGAAATTTCTCACCACAGTCATCACATTGGTATTTTCCTTGTCTATGTACCTCTGCCCGATGTCTCAAAAATACAATTTTGTTGCTAAATTTTTGCTTACATTTCTTACATTTATAGTCACCATACAAATGCTTACACAATATGTGATTCTTTAAAGATTCTTTAGTATTGAACCTTTGACTGCAGTCATCACATTCATATTTAAAAGATTTTTGATGGGTTTTCATATGAATGTAAAGGTAGCTTTTTAACGAAAACCTTTTAGAGCAAATATGGCAAATATATTTTTTTACGTTGCTATGAACACATAACATGTGATAGGTCAGATCGGGTTTCGTATAGAAGAAGTTTAGGCACTCCTTGCATTGAAAATCTCTTCTTTTTTCATGTCTTAATATATGTCGACTACACCCGCCCGCGTCGCTGAATTTCTTTGGACAATATTTACAAGCGTACGGTTTGGAGCCAGTGTGGATCCTCTCGTGCCGAATGCGAGCCGAGGGATCGCCGAAAGCCTTGCCGCAGTGCGAACAAATGTAGGGTTTCTCTCCTGTGTGAATTTTTTGGTGCAGCTGCAACGCATATTTATCAATAAATCGTTTGCCACAGGTGTCGCACTCGAAGTTTTTGACACCAGTGTGCCGTTTTAAATGCAAATTGAGCGCTGCTTGTTGAGTGAATCTGTTTCCGCATATATCACACGGGTAAGGCTTCTCGCCGGTATGGGTGACGAGATGCATTTTTACAGCAGACTTCGACTGTAACTTCTTTGAGCAGACCGGGCAGATGAACTTTCCGTCGTCATCTTTTTCACAGTCAAAAGTGCCACTTTCCGATTTAGGTTTCCTTTTCTTTTGATGTGTTTTCTTTAGTACTAGCTTGGCCCTCAGCCGAGGCCGCGGCTCCCTGCGGTAATCATCGTCACTAAGTTCGACGTCCTCGCTTTCAGTCTCCTCTCCGATTTCCTCCTCGTCTTTAACCTCCTCTTCGTTTTTTATTTTCTTCTTGGTGGGGTCGTATTTGGTTTGGGGGATCCACATCTCGTTGCGGAGGGCGCGCTGCTGGCGGAAGTTGAGCGTTGCGATGGCGGCCTCGATCTCCTTCGCATGCACAAGTCGCTTGTGCGCGCGCAAGTCGTCCGGTTGGTAGAAGCCGACGCCGCAGTGGCAGGCGTGCGGGAGGGGTCGGTGAACCTCGGCGTGCTGCTCCAGCGTGCTGATCAGCACGAACTTCATCTCGCAGATTTCGCATTTGAAACGTTTTACGAATCTGTCTCCGACGCATCCCCTGGAAGTAATATGTCTAGGTCGTTACAAAAACGAGTAGAAATGTAGTAATTGAGTTAGTAACGCCTCGATGGTCTAGTGGTTTAAGTACCGTGCCGAGATCTTGAGGACCTAGTTTCGGTTCTCAGCTATAGCTAACTTTCCTGTCGGTTATTTCGAACACAGCTAGGGTTTGTGATCACTTATCCGCATTTGGCAGACGTAGTGGTTAAGCCAGTACCCATTATTGTAACGATAATTTGATTACAAAGATGGAGGCCTTTGCCCTGCATTGGGACATTCAACAGGCTAATACTTTAGTCAGTATTAGCTCAGATTTTAGGAAACTAGATTAAAGACATGTTTTAAAGAAAAGTTACTATTATTTTACAATAAAATAAACTTACTCAGCCGCTATGTGCGTCGCGTCATGCTTCCTTAGCGCGTCCGCCCGCAGAAAGGCACGACTGCAGTACCTGCATGCGAAGTGCTTGACGCGCTGCACCAAAACTTGCACAGATTTCATCTGAAACAGTTGCCAACTATCTAGCTCGACTTCATGTCATAATACGTCGGGGGCGAAGGGTAGTGTAAAAGAACGTCCTAGAAAGGCTTGAACGCTAAACCCTGGGATGCTCCGCCTTGAGTTATAATGTCAATGTGGGTACTACAGCCAGTAAATGATCAATTAAGACAATAATAAACGTCATGTTTTTAATTTTCTGAATTTCAGCGTTTGATTATAAATAGGAATAACGACCAAATTAAATCGAATTATACAAAATCACACGTTCGATTCGTTTATTTGTTATTTTTTTAAACCTTTAATTTTCAGATTGAAATCTACTTTTAACACAATAAAAGAGTGAGCTAAGGCCAAACGATACGACAGTTTTACATAGGTAATATACAAAACTTACATGTTCGGTTAATTTGTTTGATATGTTGTCAAAATTTTCCGGCTGCTGTTTTTTCCCAAAATGTGTAGGAAAGGTTCTATCTAGCAGCACGTAGCAGGGCTGAATGTCGAATATTTTTAAGCTGCCTATCACTTCTCGTGCTGGTTCTTCTGTTAACTCATCGTCTGCATTCAAGTTATCGTCGCAAGGGCTGGTAACCTGACAATTAACACATAGCATAATTATTATTGGTTAAAACAGTTTTTAACGAATTGGTACAATTGGTTAAAACAGTTTTTAACCAATTGTTTCAATTCGTTAAATTACTTTTTTACTATGCGTTTTTGTTTCAATCTGCCACGACTAATCTATGATACAATTAGATTAGACAACTAATTGAAAGAACACATTCAATTCATCAAACGCTTTTTTTACTAAGTGTTTTGGTTCAAAGTCATTAAAACTACAATACAATAAGTTGATGAAACTGAAAAAAGACTGATAAAAGTTGAAAAATCTTGAAAACTGTTTCATTTCGTCAAGCGCTCTTTACTAAAGGGTTTTTGTTTAGTATATTCAAGATTTTGATTAGGTTTTAATTTGTCAAGTGATTAATAGAGCAAGCTTATGAAAGTTCTAACTATAAAATGTAAAACTTGTGTAAAACGTTTTAAATTTGACCATCGTTTATAACCTGGCCTCCGAACCAGGTTGGCTGTCTTAACGAATTTTACATAAATCGCCCTATTCTTTTATGCTATGCAAAATTCCAGGCAGTCATTTGTGCTTAACAAATAAAGAATTACTAAAAATGGGATAAAATTCTTAAAAAAAAATCTCAATTATTTTACTTAATTTAAATTTAAATATTCTCACTTACATTCTCATTTTCCTGTATCAAACAATCTTGCTGTGTTACTTTATCGTCAGAAGTGTCCTTATGCTGTAATAAGTAATAATACATAGAAATACAATACTGAATATTTACATGAATGTAAACACTAGTTTATTCATGTCATACTTTTGTTGAGGCCCTACCCCACAAGGACATTATTATAATCGTAGGTAGTTACTTTTTAAGTCAGGATATAATTTTTTTTTAGCATATTATAAATTAAAATCGGTAGAATCATAAGTACTGCTAGTCATACTCACAATGTTCCGTTGCTCATTTGAGATGTGGTCTGAATTTTCTGATATGTTTTCTTTATCGTCACATAGTTCCATCTTAAACAAAACAATGTTTAATGAATATTTGGTTAGGTAAGGCGACTTGACGGCAGTTTTGATACTATGCATTTCTTTTTACTTAGCAGAACACTTTTAAGCATCATTACTGGATAACAATTTGATAACATATCAAAAAATAATTAAATATATTTAATTCATAAAACTTACTTCCTCAATATTCTGATTTGAAATGTCGTCATTTTCCATTATTATATCTTCATTACTGCATACATTCACAATCTAAAAGATAAGTTCAGAAAAACAATACTTGTAAATGTTCAAATGGTTTATAAATTACATACATCTTATTGAAATTTTGGATGGACTAGACAAGTGGAATATTTTAAACATTATTAAAAATGTTTGCTTTTACAGTTTATTTTTATGAAATACTTACATTTTCATCATCATTAATTTCAGTTTTGGCTGCGTTTGTCAGTGCAATTTCTTTTTCCTGACAAGTTTCCTTGTTCTAAAATTTTTACAACATAGAAATCTCAATTATATGCAGTATTTAAAATAAAAGTTAAGTTATAAACAAAAGATTAAAACCATTAAACAGGTTGCAAATGGCAAATTAAAATAAACATAAAAAAATTTTTGCTTTTACAGGTAATTTTTGTGTAATACATACTTACATTTTCAACTTCATTAATTTGAGTTGCATTTGGTGCTATTTCTTTTTCCTGGCAAGGGTCCTCATTCTGAAATGTTATAACTAGGGATGCATCCGATACCGATACCGATACCGATATATCGGCGATACTTCGGGTTTGCCGATATATCGGTATCGGCGATATTTTTATGGCCGATTCAACGATACTTTTTTTTATATTTCGCGCTTTAAAAATGCAATGTAAACGTGTTGTCCCATCTATTTCGTTGCAGACGAGGCACGAACTAAATATGCTAATGCTATTTAAGTACCTGTAATCCTAGATTAAGTACCCACTATGTATCAAAATTATGTGAGAGAAATAAAAGTATTATTATTATTATGCTCGGGGAAACCCCGCGCTTTATTCAGTGTTTCGTTTCACCCGCTTTGGCCTCGCACTCGCACATCCATCCCATTTCGCTAGGTTGAATGTTGTTGCGCGTAGTATTTTCCCATGCAAATAAGATTAAGAATAACATATCGTAATAGTTTGTGTATTGTATATCATTTATAATATTATTAATTAATTGCGTTTTATTTATTCTACCTTACTTTTTGAATTCAATAAGCGTATCGGTATCGGTATCGGTATCGCCGATATTTTTATATGAGTATCGGTATCGGTATCGTATCGGCAAAAAGGCGTATCGAGGCATCCCTAGTTATAACAAAGGTAATATTAAATACATAATACAAAAATATAAATGAAAATGTAAATGCCATGTTACTATGCATAGAAGGAATTGGTTAAAAAAAGCTTTGCCTGTGTTCTGACAATTATAACATGGAAGTTAGAGCATATGCTTCAATTGAAGGTTCAAAGATTATTAGAGAACATTATTATTATTTTTTATGATTATTAAGATTTCTGTGGTGACGCTGGTTAAATGCCTCTTAATGGAATTGACTGCAGAAGCTGCTTAACATCAGGTGGGATGTGTTTCTGTTTGCCAGTTAAAAACACAAAAAAAAACTTTGATGAATAACTTATAGAAGGATAGTCTCAATACAAGCGCTTTGTCAAAATTGAAGCATAAACCGATTCACACTGATGTTTTGATTGCTTTGATATTTAAAACTACAGAGTGGTTCAGAAATTGGTGTTGTTTATGTAACCAGTGTTTCGAATTATATGCTTGGACTAGGTCCCTATAAGTAATAGGCGGGCTGCAGCGGCTAGGCTTCTGTGGCGTCTCCGCATGGAGGTTCTCGGTTCCCCCTCACTGCGCTGAGAGGGTCATCGTCAGGTCTCTATATAAGTAATTATTCTAAGTTTTTTAAGGAATGAAACTCCACATACAACTCAGACATTATATTTTATCCTTCTTTACAATGAAATAACTAGTTGTTTACAATGTTTATCGCGCGAACACCCGATTATCCACCAAACTATCTTTTTTCCTATGCCCCCCGTCCCGTTCCCAAAATTGAATGACGTGCCGCCATCTTTTTTTTCTAAATGTTGCCCCTCCTTTTATTTAAAGTAACACAATTGACTAGTGATTAATTGTGGTAAATAAATTATTTTGTATTTTTAAAATATTAAACCTTACAGTTTGATAATTTATTCCTAAGGGTCACTTACTGTTTTAATTTCCTTATCTGTAGTGGCATCAGAACTTTCAGGCACCAATTCACTATCTCGACAAGGACTCATCATCTGTGTGAAAAAATAAATATAACATGTCGGACTGAATGCATAATAATTATTTAAAAGAAAAACTACAATATTGTATTTAGCTTGTATAGGACATATTAAGCAAATATAAAACAATGAGAACTTCTATTTGAGATGTCTGGAGTTTTATATACCTCAGCATGTTGAAACATGAGACTGTAACTTATCAAATACTGCTGATGCTATGGAATGCACTATTTGTATAAGTGTTCCTCTGTAAATACATCCAGTATTCTAATAATCATGCTTTGTGAAAGTGTATGAATGTTCTAGAGGCAATCTGAGCGGCTAGTGGTCGGATTTGCATGAAATCCGAAGATAAGCCATGAAATGCAGTGTACTGGGCAATAACTTTGCCGTCTCAAATAATTCTTATTATGTTCCTCTCAATAAGGTCACATAACTTACCAATATTTTTAGGGGAGCTTGAATTGAAACTTTTTACTCAGGCATTACCGCTTTTGCTCCATTTTATGAGGTAGTCATCAGGAACAATATTTCCAGTGGACTCGAATTTCGGCAGAAATACTTTTGCTCTAAAGCTAACTTAATCTGAAGATGATGGTCAGGCAGTTTCCTGTGGTTATCCTATCTTTAATGCCTTTAGTCTTCAAAATTTTATTAACAACAACGTGTAACTTTATTGCCGGTGCCTTTTTAGTCAACGGAACTCAAAAAAATTAGTTTTTTCTGCTGACCGACCGACCATTGACATTTAACTTGACAGCACCTTTTTGACTTGACAGCTTTCAGCTGAAGTTGCTACGCAAACTTTTCTGTTCCGGTGGCCAAAATTGGAACTACGTGAAATGCAATGCAAAAACGATATTTAATGACAGTTCTAAATCGATAGTAGCGACGCTGCCACCAGAACAGATAAGTTTGTTGGTTTTTTTTTTAAGTTCATACATAGAAACCAGTGTAGCATTGGATGACGATGATTTTTGGCACATTCCACGTTATAAATGCTAAAATAAAAAATAAGCTGCACATTAATTAAGATAACAAAAGAAAAAAGATATAGTTGTTTGATTTTTCACAGAAGGATCATTTTGCTAAAAACGTGTCAATAAGAGAAAGATGCAATTATACTGGAGATAAAACTGGCATTTCCTAGTAACCCCCTGCTATTATTTTGCATGTCAAAAAAACAATATTTGTAAACAATTTTATAACCTCTCTTCTTTCTAGCGGAACGAAATAACATCAAAGGAAATTGCCTGATAATTATAAAAATTCGATTTAAAATGTCCCCACTCTATTTAATGCAATTTTTTATTCTTAGCATATGTGTTAATACATTTTCGGTACTTATTTATTTAATTTATTACAGTCAAAAATTATCATCCAAGTTTACCGATACCTTTTTAAAAGAATATGATTACATAATTGGTAAGTAACGTATTCAATAAAAAATACTCGGCATAATATGCTCTCAAGAAACTAATGTGATCTTTTCAAACTTAAAAACTCAGTTTTTAGTATACCTAGATTTCTGATCTTTTCAAACTTGGAAACTTAGTTTTTAGTCTAGATTTCTATTACTGTTCTTCAAATGCATGATTGCTTTCATTTTTGGGTTTAAAAATTATAATGAATATAATACCAAAATTACAACCTAACCATCTATTTAACCAATCCTGAACACCAGTTAAAATTGGTTTCATAAGCTTGATGTATGATGCATTTTTTGTCTATTTCTAATATAAATATATATACATATAAAAAATTACAAAAATAACTTTATAAATTTCAGTTGGCTCCGGAACAGCTGGTTCTGTTATTGCCCACAGATTAGCAACGGAGACAAACTATACATTCAAAGTGTTTGAGGCTGGGGGTTCGGGTAGTCCACTGTTTGACATGCCATTATTGGGACCAATGCTTCATGGGTCTGCTTATGACTGGCAGTACCAGACCATACCGCAAGAGAATGCTTGCTTAGCTATGATTGATAAGGTAATAAAAAAGTCATACATATAGGTACCTAATACTTGTTAAAGCTGCCTGTTATTATTCTGAAGGTCAATCATTTTAAATATGTACTAATGTATTGTTTAATAGAACTAGTTCTATTAGAAATTTGGTGGAAAATTTAAATATTAAAGTATCAGTCTGGTTAATTATAAATGGTCTTTGCCTTTTATACTTCTAGACTTGATGTGAGTTTTGTATTATTTGATTGAAATAGTTTTACAAAATAGATAACTTAAAAAAATAAGACTTAAGACAAAGTCAGAGCATCACTTAGTTATTTCAATGGATTTTCTTTTATTAATTATGCTATATTCATTGCATGTAAGTACATATTTTTATCTTTAGTAGTAATCATTTTTCCAGAAATGCAGACTGCCACAAGGGAAAATTGTTGGAGGATCTTCAAAGCTCAACAATATGATCCATGTAAGAGGAAATATAACCCACTATTTGGACTGGTTTCATGGGATGTATACCAAAGAATATATAATGCATCAATTTCAATTTGTTGAACAAAACATTATGCATTTAAGTGATGTTCAGTATGAAAGTGAATTAGCTAATGCTATTTTAGAAGCTGCAGAAGAATTAGGCTACAGCAGGATAAAGGAATTTCATAAAGGCTTTAGAAAAAGTAAAGTGTCCCAAATAAATGGTAAAAGATGGTCAACTTCAGACAACTTGGACATATCCAAACATGTTTTAACTAATGCTCTGGTAGAAAATGTAATTATAAATAATAATGTAGCTGTTGGGGTGAATGTTATATTATCTGATAAGAAACAATTGATTCATGCAAAAAAGGGTGTTATTATAACAGCAGGAGCTTTTGGCTCTCCTAAAATTCTTCAACTGTCTGGGGTTGGTCCTTCAAAGATATTAAAAGCATTAGACATTCCAGTAATAAGAGACTTGCCAGTTGGTCATAATCTCCAAGACCACATTGCCACTGGACTCGACTTAATTCTTTTTAATAAATCATTATCCTTGAATGCCATGAACATGATAAACTTGTTTAATGTTTATGAATATTTTATTAATGGAAAAGGTCCTCTAACCACTCCTGGTTGTGAAGTTATAGGATTTTTATCAACAAATTATGATGAAAGATTAGATTTGCAATTCATGGTCATGCCAGTTGGGATATCAGCTGATAGAGGGAGCCACCTAAAAAAAACTTTAGGTATAAATAATAAGGTATGGGATAAATATTTTGCTAAAACGTTCAGCAAACATACAGCAACAATTCTTCCTATAATTTTACATCCTAAAAGTAAAGGAGTAGTATATATTAATAGTACTGATCCCAGGGTACCTCCTTGCATAGATCCAAAATTTTTATCTGATGTAGATGATGTAAAAACATTGATAAAAGGGATTAAAATAGTTACTAAGTTCGTTGAAACCTCATCAATGAACAAATTGAGTGCCTACATAAATCCGATTCCATTTCCTGGATGTGAAAAATATAAGCTCTTTACAAATGCTTATTGGGAGTGCTATGTTAGACATTTGACTTTAACGAGTTTCCATCCAGTGGGTACCTGTTCAATGGGACAGTCTCCCGATGTTAGTGTAGTGGATTATTCATTTAAGGTTTTTGGGTTGGAAAAACTGTTCGTTGCTGATGCGTCAGTGTTGCCAACATTGCCGAGTGGCAATATAAACGCAGCTGTGGCGATGATGGCTAGTGTATTTTTTGATACAAACATAAGACCTCCAGTAGTTCGCAATGTATCTCATGATTCCGTTTGTAACAAAAGAGGTTTTATCGATTATGTGCGACTTGTTTGCGTTAAAGAAGCAATATAACAATAACATTTTCTGCATGATTTGAAAGTTTGTACCCGGGGATCTCCCATTCAGGTGTGTAGGGGAATCCGTAAACACATTCTCCTCCGAATTAAAAATGTAAACGCAAAATCTAAAATTAGTTGAGGCCTAGTAAGATACTTATAGAACCTATTATATAACACAAACAGAACTATGATATTTGCTTACTGTATGTATGTATAAGTAATACAGTTTATTAAGTAAGAGTGTGTGAACAAACATGAAAAAGGTACTAGCAATGAAACTAGTTTATAATTTCTTAACATTTTATTGATAGTAGTAAGGACACTTCTAAACATGAAATACTGTGTAATTACATATTTTGAGCCTCAATTACAGAACAACCATTTCATGTCAATATTCAAATTAAGTATATTAAAACTGACATTTATATTTTTTTTATACATGCAAATAAAAAATGCGGGTAGTTAAGATAGGCAAAATTGATTATTTATTTTAAGGTAGTTATTGTTTTGACCAGTACTAAATACTGACCTATTTTAACCAAAAGTTGTATTTACCCCTAAACATAAATTAGTCAGTAAAATTTTTGTGATATTTTAAATAAAAAGACTGAATTACTAAAACTTATTTTGGATTTTAAGTATATCCTTAGGCTCTTCGTAAAAGACAACTAAATCATCCATAACTTATTAATACTTTAACATTCGTTTCACAAAATGTTCTATTTACTAACATTATTTTGTAACAAACAATAATTATTGACTAGATATTTGGGAAAGCGGCGCTAAATAAGTGTGGCCATCCTCATTGTTTGAAAACTACTTTAATTTTGTCCAAAACTTGCACCATTGAAATGTTTTCACTCATAATCCATTGAGTCAACCATAAAAAGAAATGTTACCAAACCATTAAGGAAAGTTATATCTATATGTAAATAGATATTGAGTTTGACCAAAGTACCTATGTTCTTTCCTGGCCTTTCTTTAATATTCGTAAATTTTTAGCGACATTTTACACAAACAGCAGTTTCATGCCATTAAAACACGCAATTCAAAACTCTAAACTACTAAAAACATGAGTTTTCAATATAATTACATTTAGGCCATTTTTGCCATATGTACACAAAGGCCACAGTAAGATTTATTATAGGAATAGGTAGTGCAATTTTATAAGTAGATCATGATCAAATGGTTACTTTTCTTCTTTCCCTTTTATTTTAATTAAAAAAAAATTTTTGAAATTATTTTTTGCACTACCAAGTTACACTATCAAGTTCATACACAATAGGTTCAATGTAAAATCATTTAGATTTTATATTTATTAAGTATATTAAAATTACCTTCTGAGTGTCTCTTCAAGGAATTGATTCCGTTTAATCAAGGCTATGGTTGCAGCACTTCTATTTATACAGTTTAATCGAAATAGGTATATGAAATAATCGTATTTTCATCCAGAAACTGTATTATGTATTGTCACAGTTTAAAAATGCTCACTTGATAAATGCGATTATTAAGATTCCACCTTTTAGGGAATAATATATTTACCGAATGTAGAATAAATTTAAATAACTTTTAAGACACTCGTGGACGGAAGATCACTTACTTAATAAATTACATAATATAAGATTTATATATTAAACGCCGATATAAATAAGTTCTTTTTTGTGCAATTATTACAATAGTTTTGTACAATTTGACTCACACTGAAACTTACAATTAAGTAAATACTGTTAAAACCACGTTAAAACAATTTAGTCACACTTAGTGCTGAGCAAATACTTTACCCAACGCAGTAACTGCGCCTACAATCATAATACTGGACGGAACATCTGATAATGCCTCAATGTTATTCATTTAATAGAATTTCCTAAAAGTTATTTCTTTTAAATGCTAAGTAATTTAATACGTCTGTATCCTATATGGGAAAATGCGCTTAAAGCCGCAAAGTGGCCCATTTATCAAAATATTTTATTATAGCTTATAAAATTAAGGTCAATCAATCCTATGTCAATCCTATATTGCAAAGAGGATACAGTATATTATATTGTTTAAATGGTGAAGTAATCACGTGTCGTGTCCAATTTTTTGTAGGTACTTTTGATAACTACTAGATTGAAAAAATTATATAATGTTGTGTTAGCGAAAAATGTTTGATTCTCCTTTTAACAAATGTAAAATAGGATTATTTTATCTCTTTACTGGAACATTTATGATAAGATTTTTCATCCAACAAGCGCATGTCCACATTGAACTTATTGCGAATACGACATTTAAGTATTGAATTTTCAGGCTCTCTCCCTAACTTACGGTAAAAAAAGCTTTAGATCAAGATCTAAAGCTTTTTTACGATACAAGATCGTTTATGGCCATACTGTCTCTCAAAAATATTTTTGCCGCGGAATCGAGTCGCTACATAATATGAGAAAAATAATAAAATAAATGACCAAAATGTGTTTTAGTAATTAACTTTTGGGAAATTCTATTTAAAGAAACTTAATTTAATAGTATAAAATATTGCCACACAAAATATACACTAGTAATTTTTTTATACAATACAATACTGAGCGGTAAAGACGTAAGTATATCTACATCGTAGGTACGTCAAAAGCACGTCAGACGTAACACTTTGGACTTTGGTACGTACCGTACCACTCTTATGTCGGGGGCATAAGAAGTGCTATTATCGAACTGCAAGACGTGTTAACCGTGATGTGCTGTTGACCGTACTTAAACTCTATAAATAAAAATAATGTATTGCTATAATCAACTCTAATACAATAAATATAACGATCTAAAATATGCAACTGTGTTTTCACGCGAATCTAATAAAATAATAACTTAATGAACGTCTTGTATAGTCTAGTAGGTATAGAACGTTTTGTAGAAGAATATTTTTCTACAAAATTAAAATACAGTGTCGTCTATACTAAGGTAGTTCACATTCTGAAATAACCTGATTGTTTATTGGAGAAAAAACAAAAAAAAAAATAACATACATTTCTGAAACATCATTGTTTAAATATTTTTTCCATAAACTATGGCTTTCCCCACGTCTTATGCATAGATTTTAGTTTCGCGGCGCAGAGTTGCTAGCTGTTACAAACTTTTATAAAACTCTTTTGCAATTTAAAGAAAAAAAAACACCATTTTTCATACGGATTATTCGTATCGATCAGGTTAGTGCTAATTGTTTCCAATAAATATTAATAAATTCTTTTAGTTTTATGAGCCAGTTTTATTGAGCAAAAATGTAGGTATAAACGTCATTTTATTAAGTATTTCATACTTTTTATTTAATTTTGCTATTCGTTATCGTTACGCACATAAACATTTTAATATTGTGCAGTAGGTCTACTATGTACTAATAACAACAAAACACATGAAGTACAAAAAATAAATTAATATCTAACCTAAATAGTTACCTCTTTCGCATAAGCCTTTTTTGACTAGACTATTTATTAAGTTTTCATGTAATTATCATGGCCTTAAATTTGAAAAACTAATTCCAATTATTGTAGTTAATTAATACTTTTAAGTTAATTCACTCAGGCACAACATTACATTAGTTAAAAAATGGTTCAAGGCCGGTCATTGTATAATATTATGTAATTATCGTTAGTTGAATTTTAGTTTGTTAATTAGTTTATATAACTTTAAAATTGGTATTTTTTTACAATATACAACTGAAAGTTTAAAATCTATTATAGTTAACGATAATCTCAATCTTTTTATAAGGCTCGCGAAAATCGTTCTAAATCTGTCAATACATTTTTGCGGGTACTTCAATATTGAAAACCATAAAGGGCAAAATGCTTTTGGTATTTTAAAATTACGCGGAAATATATTGGAACGCATCCAAAATATTTCTACCACAACGATTTTGGACAATGCTACACCTTTGCATTATGTAATTTATATGCCTTAAAAACTAACATGTACTTACTTGAAACAGGAGTCTAGGTAATTATCTAGCATATCGAGCTGGAGATCATCCCAGTCGGTCGGATTCAGTAGCAGAGACGACAGGTCATCTTCTGGAATCAGCGGTGGAGGAGCCACTGGCTCCACAATCACATTTGCTCCAATATTGGTTTCGATATCCATATTAGATATTGACTGAATGCTTCCAAGATTGAAGTCCGGCAGATGCAGAGTCACCGCATTGTCCATATCCGTCGGCATTGCTTCAACTATTTCTATTGTCTTTGGTATATTAGCAACTGCTCTTGCGTCTTCGTTTGTCAATTCCTTTGTTTCCGCTATTGTATTAATCTTCTTCTTCTTGTGAGGTCTGTTGGAAATGCGCTTGGTGCCTTCCAGGTGCGCCAAGTCCAGTTTCCAGAAACCTCCCTTCCCTGGCTCGTGCTTAGAGCGGGCCACTTTCACAAACACTTTGTTGAGGGACAGGTTGTGCCTAATTGAATTCTGGAAGAGAGAAACAATTTATAAACATATTGTTTAAAAAAAGATTTTTATTTTTCATTATTTAAATAGACCTTCATAAGGTTTATTATAGTATCTGACTGGTAATAGATACTACCTATATTATAAGAAAAGTTAGTTGCAAAACGTTTATGTTTAATCGAACTTTCGTTAATATTGAATGATGTTTTTGTGATGCTGAATTGATACAATGTTTACTTTTCGGTAATAAATAGATTCGATATCAACTTTATCAACCCTCTATCAATCTACTTTACTCAACCGTATCCAATTAGACTTAATCTTATCTGGAATTAAATACAGATTCACCGTTTATTAAATCACCAGGGATTTCCCTCTCACTACTGAACGATTGAAAAGATAGCTTACCTGCCAGGTCGGGTCCGCATTTCTATAGTATTTGAAGTTCTCCCGAATCCAGGAGTATATCGCCGAGAGCGTCATCTTGTCATTGTTGTACCTCATGGCCATACAAATCAGAGTACTGTAGGAATAAGGCGGCTTCTTGTCGCTGTTAGTCTGGTACTCGTGCTTGTTCTCTGTGAAGTCCTTCTGACACTTCGCTATCGTTTGATTAAACTTTTGCAGCCTCGTGTTCTGCGGCTGAACGACCTTTACCGGAGGGCTCGGTGACATCGGTGGTATCGGAAACTGCGGCACCGACATTATGTTCGTTATGTTTTGGAGCCATGTTAAATTCGTCAAATCAGTCTCACTGTCTTCAACTGCCGGCTTTTCAACCTTATGTTTCGTTTTAATTTTTTTGGATTTATCCTCCTGTTCTTCCGATGATTTCTTAACCGCTTCTATTTGGGGCAGGTTCAAATCTGTGGTGAGATCATTTTGGACGTAACTTTCTGGCTGTTCGTAGACATATTCTATTTCAACTGTGTGCGACGACTCGGGTACCGCGTGGTCCACTGCGAAGTACGTCACTCCGCATTGGTCCCCTGCGTCTCCGTAGAAGTTCAACGCAGATGTGTCCAGCATCTCGCCGGACGCCGGCGATAGTCCTGTCGTTATGTGCATACTGTCTTACATCGCTTACCCTGAAACGGTGACAAAGAAAATGATGAGTCATGGCGTATGATTCAACATTTTAAAATCCTTGAAAATTATTGATGGTGAATTTGTGCGATTGGAAAAATAGACTGAATGAAATAGTTGAGAGTTTCGGAGTGGTGGTCGCGGTGGGATGATGTACCTGAAGAAGATGAGGAGTAGCAGCGTGTCGTCCAAGATGCCGGACGATCGATCGGCGGTGGGTGACGTCGCGGCGGTCAGCGCGGGCAGTGATCGACCGGCGGGCGCGTGGCGCGCGGCGGGAGTGCTACTGGGCCCACGGCGCGCGCGGTTGTGGGCAGGTGCGCGGGCCCCATTGTGCCTCGAACAGGTGTGTGCCGGGCGGATCGATATTTTTCCGCCGCAAGAAAAGCGCCCGCATCGATAGGACGATAGTCCCAGACAATTAGTCACGGTTATCTCCGTACCCGTTATCGAAGACAGCGACCCTGCGGGTACTTCCTCTGCCATTTGAAATGTGCGTACCTACTTTGTATAAAACCGACGTGTTTGAGTAATTAGACGTCAGACCTGAGATCTGCTGTCGTGTTTAAAGAATACCTAACACTTAGATACTGTTTAGCTACAAAAAGCTCGGGCCTTTATCTAGCCTCTAAATTCTTTCATTTTCAATATCAAAGTCCAATTAGATACAGCTCATACCAAGTTTGCGGAATTATTTGCTAATAATCAAAATGTTTCCTCGGCTTAGTAGCTTAGTCAGTCGCAGTTGAATTCAATTCTAGGGTCGTACCAAAAATTCGTATTTTTTTTCCGTTAGGAAAGCCGTTGGACCTTCGCTTGATCTTACTTTGTTCGCACCTTTCTTGTCCCTGTCATAAAAGTATCATATAAAGATTACACTTGGTTAACAATTGGGGTGAGTTTATTCGCAGAGTGGTGTCCTTCAACTTCGGTTGTTTTCACAAGCACCCCATGTTTGCCTTGGACTCAATAGTGACACATGCCGTGGGGCGCTGCGTAGTCTTTAATTAAGTAAGCTTTCCACCATGGATTGAAAATTTGATTTGGTTCAAAGGCAATTGATTAAGACTGGGAATTATTATACTGGTTGGTTTATCCTGTACGTAACTCGAGCCTTTATCTAACACGGAACGAAGTTGGCATCCATTGTTAATTATGTTCTGTCTGGCCTAATGGCGCATTTGGTAGTGATCTTGCCATAAGCGCCAGAGGTCGTGAGATCGAATCCCACCCTGGACAAACATTTATTTGTTAAATTGTTTGTTTGGGGCAAGTTCCTTCTTTGTTTCTGATATCCATTACACTAGTGCTTTTCTTAGTACCTACTTACTTTGGGGTAAGTATGTGATGTTATCCGATATTTATTGTTAGTTATTATTTTCGTATTAAAACATTAAACTAAATAAAACTATTTAGAAAAATAGAAAGTAAACTTATTTTATTATCATTGTCATTCTCATCATCATTGCTTTTTGACTTTAAAACGTAATAGTTATTTTGTTCGGAGGACTGAATGATTGTTAGGGGCTGGATTACTTTATAACGACGGGCCAGAATTGAGGTTGCTGACCTCAGGCAATACCTAAGGCTAAATAAGGCCGAATACTGAGTTCTTCTGTTTTGTTGTTTCATGTATTAATCTTTTTATTGACTTTATCTAGGTAATTTCTTCTATTCTGATATATTCCTACTTAATTCCTTATTCCTATATTATTTTAGTCGCAAAGCTAAATATTTTATGAATAGATTTTGAATCATGGAAACGAATTGAAGTTTTGGACGGACAGAATTGAAGATCATTGTCAGTCAAACGAATATCAATCGGGCAACCTAAAGCTGTCGAAACGTCTAACGTACGAATTCTAGGATTAGGTGGGTACTTACCTTCCTCATTACCGGTCTTTGACTCCAGCAGGACCCAAATAAACACCCGCTGCCTAAAGTCGATCACCCTTTGCACCAGTATCAGAAAGGTCATCGTGGGGTTGTTGAGCTTTAGCCGTCAAATTCTCACTCGTTCAACAACTGACTTTAATTGTAATGTGGTAAAACATATTTTAGTTCGAACGAAAAACCACCCTGTGTTTTCATCGAAAGTTTTCTCGGGAAATGATAAAATATTTAACAGATTACGTGGCCACGTAACACCTACGCACAAGTGTCTTTTATGCTGTTCAGAGAAAACCCCACAGGTGAAATCTGCCGCCATAACAGCTTTGGCTGAGTTCCGGCAATCTTAATATGGGAGCCAGACCACTTAAAATCAAGCTCTAAAATCATAGGAACCTACAATGGCAGCACATTGATGTCAATCAATCTTCCTGGCTAAGTAACCCGCAACAGTTTTTAGATCGAAGATTTTTTAGAGTTCGACCCTAGAATCGAATTTAGGACGTTGCGCGCCGCATCTACAATCTACAGTGAGTACCTAACTACTTTGGATGACTTTAGCTCACTTACCTACTTTTCAAACATGTTTCCACGGACAGACTGGTGGTGGATTATCTATACTAATATCATAAAGAGGAAAGATTTGATTGTTTGTTTGTTTGTTTGAATTGATTTGATTTGAAAAAAAAAAAAAAAATAGGCTCCGAAACTACTGAACCAATTTGAATAATTCTTTCACTGTTGGATAGCTACACTATCCCCGGTGATCATAGGGTACTTTTGATCCCGGAAATGTGGGGGGAAGGGAGGATATTTGATAAAAGAAATTACGCGCGGGTGAAACCGCGGGCGGACGGCTATGTTTAATATATTCATTCATATTAATGAGAATTTTGGTCAAAGACAATAAGGGACCATGACATCATGTAACCCGCCAGTTTTTATCGCTCTAAAGATTTATGTTAACTGCCTACCCCATTTATTAGCTGTAAGTAGATACCTAAATAGACTTATCCGGCATTCTAGTTACATAAATTATACTAAAATCGGTTGTGGGATTTTTTTTACGAAAGAGGCCCTAGGGCCTAAGATGCCTAGGCATCTGGTACTAAAATTCTCTACCTTTGAGAAAAGAGGATAATGGGAGTTATCATGAGTATTCGAAACGTTGCCTCGCAAACACGAAGTCAATGTTTTAAACGGTAGTTTCCATCATTAATGTTAACTCTAGGCTCTTGTAGGGTAGGACCTACCTACTTATGTTTTTCTATTGATATAAATTTGCCATTAGCTTAAAACTAAATAACCTGTCCTAGGTTGAAATTATTTTTAACAAACAGAAAGGATATAAATGGTGTTCCCTTTATAGGAGCTTAAGAAGTTAGCTTACAAAAAAAAAACAGTCCGTCTCTGCAAATCCGTAATGTTATTCATGTTTAATTGGCTTCGCGTTTTTTTAAAACGAAAATCACAATTCATACTGAGGAAAGACGCTACGTGCAATATTTCCATTGTCAGTTTCATTTGCACAGTCACGAACAAATCGGGATAACTCCCGTTCATATGCAGTATTTGCACCTCTATGCTCTTAACTGTAAGGTTGAATTTAAATAAACTTTTTGCATCTCGTGTATATTTCCCTTGAAAAGTTTTAGCAATTTACAAGTCTAAGTTAATGTGACAAGGTTGAAATTAGATTAGCATGGCGGGTGCGTTTACGAACGTCAAGGGATAACATTCGGGAGTCGGGACTGCCTGGCACGGTACGGGGTTACATTTACTTGCAAGACTTGACAAGACATAAAAAAAATATGTAAATGTTTTCGAACAATCTTCGGCCGTTTTAGTACTCTCGCCGGCACCAACTTAGAAATTGGGCACCAGCCAGCCAGGGCCAACCAGGGACCAGCTTCCTTAAGCCGATTGAGGGAAAATTCATACCTACTTACAATATAAAATGTCATAAGCTAGTTTCTTATAAATTAAAAAGTTCAACTTTCTGATATTTTATATGCGAAAGCTGAACGTTAGTTAAGCTTTCCCACGTTTTTGATTGAATTACAATTAGGTAGGCAGCGAACTTAAATGACATTAAGTTCGCTGTAGGTAGGTAGGTGAATTATGTGAATAGCATAGTATTTTATGTGAATAGCATGTGCATGCTTAACCTACTGGCTACTACAAATTTTTGTTAAAGAAAATAAAGATTACGTTTCATCAATAAAGTTTGTAAAATGTTGTAGGTATGGGTATAACTACTATTTATAGGCAGTAAATGTGATTGGTGGACTCCCTAATGACCCGAGCACAATTATTGACGCGTAAATTTATAACAAAAGGTCATCAGTAGTATAACGGATGACAATAATAGGTAAGTACCTACATTATTACCTATTATTTTTCTAACAATGTATTAGACGACAATTTGACTATTTTGTCCATCGGCCGATATCAATAATTAATACATTTGCAGACCACCAAAATTAGTTTTATGAACTTCATGCATTTAGTACAAATTAATCAGAACATGATAATTATATTACCTACTTTAAAAGGTAAGATAAGGTAAGTAGGTATGTCCAATTTTTACGTCGAATTTTATTTGCAAATGAAATATCGGCAATGACGCGTAGTAGTGATTTAGCTCTACAATCCAACACGGCGTGGGTTCGAATCCCACCTAGGACAAACATTTTTACGTGTTCTAGACATTCGCTGATCCTGCAACCCATGAAATGCTTGAACAATCCTATCAATCCATTTCAACATTAAGAATTTGATTGTTACTGATTCGATCAACTTGACGCGCATACAATAAGTACACCGGATTCGATGTCCCGTTAAGTACGAAACATTCCATTAACTTGATTGTTGTCTATCGCTCTTATTAGCTCTAGTTTTACCGAACACTTAGTGAACCCCACACCACCATGGGCGTACCCAGCTTCTGGCCTAGGGGGGGGCAAGTCCCCTTGAAAGCGGGGGGGGGGGGTAGCGCGTTATCCGCGGTTTTGTCATACACAAACACACCTACTGAAACCCCTTGAAAACGGGGGGGGGGGGGGGGGGGGTTGGAGCGCGTTGTCCGCGGTTTTGTCATACACAAACACTTCTACTTACTAACTTTTAAACCAACATATTTTTTTTATACCACGTCAGTTGGCAGACAGATGAGACAGACACGCACGCAGCCCACCTGATGGTAAGCGGTCTCTGCGGCCTATTGCATTGAGGGACACTTCATCAGGAAGCGTCGCTCAATGTGCTGCATCGCTGTAAGCTCATGATCTTCGAGCCTTTAGTTTCAAGTGTACTGGCTCAACAGTACTTAAGCTAAAATTTAGACAGTAAGATAATATTGCAGAACAGTTTTAAATGCACTTGCTGTCATTACAATTTTTTTATGATTTTTTTCATCATTCCAACTTAACAGCTCTCCATAGAGTTAGCTACAAGTCGCTTTTTATTAGTCATTTATTTCTTTCAAGGGTCGATTTGGTTTTCGGGATTAGATGAAGTCGACAAATGTTAAACAATTAACGAAGATTCTACCTGTGAGTAAGTCAACGAAGTGCTTGAAAAAAAAGGTGGTAGGCGGTTGACGAGAGGTCTGAAGAGTAGGTATGGTGGGTGAGGAAAAACTTCAACGCTTAATTCGGTTAATTTTCGGATGGTGATTTGTGAAATATGCGGACGGGCGTTGTCGTGGAACAGGATCAGAAGTCGGTTGGGTTAGGCAGCGTTTGGAAAACTACGTCGAGTCTTCTCATCGCGGATTCCGCAATGTCTAAAGACAAAGTCTTCAATCAGTGCGACCTACCCGTCATGACATAGTACGGAGCCGAAAAGTTGACACTTACGGCACGGCTAGTCCACAAGTTTAAAGTCACTCAGCAGGCTATGGCTTTCCATAGCCTGCTGAGTGACTTTAAACTTCGACTTGTGACTTTAAACGCCGAGCATAGCTCTTTAGCTATGCTCGGCGTTTCTCTGCGGTATCGTATCTGAAATGAGTTGATCTGGCAGAGAACCAAAGTCACCGACATAGTTCGCCGGATTAGCCAGCTGAAGAGGCAGTGGCCATATCAGCCGTAAAACCGATAACCGTTGTAGTATACAGGTTCTAGAGTGGAGACCGCGTCTCGGTAAACGTAGTGTAGGACGCCCTCAGGCCAGGTGGAGCGATGATCTGCGCGCAAGATGGCTGGCAGGAGCTGGATAGGAGTGGCCGAGGATCGATCAGCGTGGCTAGCATTCGGAGAGGCCTATGTCCCGCAGTGGACTGTTACGGGCTGATAATAATGATGATGAGGATCAGATGTCTTCTGTTGACCAGTGCCTGGCTGCTTCAGATGCAAGTTGCGGTGATTGTCTGACCAAAGTCGTTTTTTGGTGGGTTTTTGCCTTTGGAAAGTGACTGACTCATAGTTCTTGTGCAATCCCTGGAGCTGTTTGCGATGGGTCAGACTTAGCTCCACCAGGGTCCTCAATTCGTCGTCCTAAAGTAATCTAGGTCAACCACTACGAAGTACATTTTCAACGCTGATACCTCCGGAACGAAATTTCATTGTTGAACGGTGCTTTCTTCAACGACAAATTACACTTTCAGATAGAGTGAAAAATTATTTGTAAGAAAAGATGTCGAAACGCGAAATACGTTGATGATGATAATATAATATGATTAAAAAGCATCGCTTCTACATCAAAAGTAATTTTCGAGGATCTTCTGCAAAACGGTTTATAAGGTCTTCCGTGAAAGAATCGCCCATACTGTTTGCAAATTCAGTTTTATATGTAAGTACACTGAGCAAACAAAATTTAAAGGATGGAGCATAAGGCCCCGTTTTCACTTCGATTAGTAGTAATTAGGCGAGTTCATACATGTTCTGCGAGATTTCCAGGGGGGGCAGCTGCACTTGTTACTTTGATTTGTAGTAATTAGACGAGTTCATATATGTACTGCGAGATTTCCAGGGGGGGGCAGCTGCCCCCCCCTGCCCCCCCCTCGGTACGCCCATGCACACCACCCCTATCTCGGTGCACCCTTGTGCACGTACCGTGACAGCTAGCATGCTGTAACGTTTGCGCATATGGCGGTCTGCACCTGTGGCCGGCAATGCACCCGTCTTGGACTCACTTATCCGCTAAATTAGTCACTGATAAAAAAAAATCTATTGCCTGTTCTATATTGGTTTTAATTTGTAAAAAAAAAAAGGGGTAGTTAAGTAATAGTTTAGTTTTTCCCAGCAGGTTTCCAAAGAATAGTTCTACTCTACATGGATATTTATTATTACCTACTTAGTTCTTAATGCATAACTGCAATTATAAAGATTTGCTTTTCCAATTTCTTTCGTTTAATATGGATGACAAGCATAGAACTTATTACTAATTCTATGATGACAAGGTTCCTTTATCTTATTCCAATACCTAAGTAGGTACATCTTTCTCGCATTCAAATCGATCTCCAATATGATGAATATCATTTATTCTTATTTAACATTTAGTTAATATTAAACCTACATATTTCTTTATATTATTATCTTTCGTAAACTTTATTGGACTTTTAAACATATCGCTTACTTTACCTAGGTACTTAAAAACTACCCTTTTGTATTTAAGCCTACAGTATTTACTAGAGTCCGACCGAAGGTTCGGTTTCGGTTTCGGTTTCGGCCGAGTTTCGGCCAAAAATCAAGTTTCGGCTGCAGTTTCGGTTTCGGCCAAAAATGGCCGAAACTTTTGCCGAAACCGAAACTGATTTCGGAAGTTGTCGTGCACGCTCGCCTAACTTCGTTTCTCGCGGCAACGCTTTGGCGGACGCTCGCAAACCTGTTTGGGAATTGTTGTACGCCGTTCGGATACCTCTTTAGCAATACAACATAGTCTGTGTGTTAAACAGTAACAATTAGTGATTCGATTATTGATAACTGATAAACATTTTGCTATGAGAACTTAATTTGAAAAATTAACAGATCTCGTGCCTTTCACGACCTTCTGGTACATTGGAAATGTACTTAGATAGGGCAAACTATAATGAAAACATCTCTTTGCGCAAGAGATACACAAGGGTTATAATAGTAGCAGGTACCGTCGCCGCGTCGAGTAACGTTATTTTTTATAAGCGGACTACGCAGTTTTTTTCGCCTTTTGCACACACGCTTTCGTCCGCCAGATGTGGAATCATCAGCTGCATTACCCAAGCCACGCTATTCTTACGTTCGAGAAGACGAACTATGTAAAAAATGAACATAGTCTTTTACTTGAAGGAACTTTCTACTTCATGTGTCAAACAATTTATCTTGTAACAAATGAAAAAAAACAGCCTATAGGTAAGTTTTCATTCTCCGTATAAGACAAAAAAATATATTTGCTTCATCAGTACATCACGCAATCGATAATGATATTTGGAATGGCAAATAAAACAAATAAGTTCTCATGGTTTACATCTGCTGCACTGTGAAGCTGCAATTTACAAAAAACAAAAACAACTGCTTGTACAAAAACAAGTCAAACTAACAATGACACCGCTCTATAGGCTTTCTATAACTTAAGCACTTCGATGACACCACTTTATACGCTTAACTAAAGCTTTTACTCTCAAAGTCGCCTTTTTCGCAGTTATAAGGGTGTTAGAGGACTCTGTAACGCCTCTTTTACAGGTAATAATCTGAAGTATTTAATTCTCAACGAACACCTTTATACAACTCATGTGAGAGTCTTTTTAACGCTACGGTGCTAGTTGGGCCAACCGTTATCAATACTTTACGTGACTCACCAGTCCACGCGCCGGACAACTCCGATAAAAAGGGCGCTACTACCACCTAAACGGTTATAGATAGCGAGGTCCGGTTTTTTGTAAACTGTAGCCCAACTAATTACCCCGATACCTTTTTTTAATTTTGTCTCTATCGTTTTTCGTTTTTGAGAAATCGTTGATTCAAGTTGAGAAGACCGTAAAAAATCACAACATTT
Source organism: Mecyna flavalis (assembly GCA_949319885.1). Lineage (NCBI taxonomy): Eukaryota > Metazoa > Arthropoda > Insecta > Lepidoptera > Crambidae > Mecyna > Mecyna flavalis. Next base: position 2,603,235 of record OX439435.1, on the reverse strand, counting down.
TTCGTCATTTATGCACTTTTCCGAAAAAGTTTTTGACTTTTGCAAAAAAAAATTTCACCGTCTTATAGACCTCGTCAAGACGCGTCTTTTGACACCTTATTTACCTACGTTACCCCAAAATTGACGACACCAGAGCGATGTCGCACTTTCGCTGAAATTGGCCCCCTACCAACGCGATCGAAAAAACATTTCCAATGTTAAAAAAAAACCATTATTAATATTTTTTTATATTATCTTCTTTAAATACAAAAGAGGGAATGGATGGACTGACTGACTGACTGACAGTCAACGCCCAGCCTAAACTACAAGACCCAGGAACTTGAAAATTTGTACAAGGATTCTTTATAATGCGTAAGTTCCCACTAATAAGGGGTTTTTGGCAATTCACTCCCAAGGGGGTAAAAAGAGGGTTGGAAGTTTGTATGAAACTTCGTCATTTTAAAAGTTACAGTCTTGAAATTTGGGAAGTATATTTTTAGTTTGGTGTCAGTTTCAAATAAAAAGGGAGGGGGGGGGGGCAAACGAGCAAGTCGGTCACCTGATGGTAAGTGATTACCGCCGCCCATAAGCACCCAAAACCTCCGTGGGGTCGCAGGCGCGTTGCCCGCCTTTAAGGGTGGAATATGCTCGCTTCTTCATTTCGCATTGGTTTGAAAACACTGCGGGAAGCTGGTTCCATAGAACAGTCGTTCGCGGCAGAAAATGTCTGCAGAAACGTATGATAGTTGATCGCCACTCGTCCAGGTGGTTTGGATGAAACTGCTTTTGTGGCGGGTAGTACGGTGGTAAAATTTAGCAACAGGAATCAAATCAAATAATTCCTCGGAACACTCCCCAAGATATAGGCGGTAAAAAACGCACAGGGACGCAATGTCTCTACGCAATGCCAGAGAATCTAAGCAACCGGCAAGACTTTCGGCACTGACAATCCGGGTTGCTCGACGTTGGATACGATCAAAAGGAAGAAGTTGGTACTGTGGTGCTCCGGCCCAGAGATGGCAGCAGTACTCCATGTGAGGCTGAACTTGGGCTTCATAGAGTTGGAGGCGATGAGTCGGAGTAAAATACCACCTTGCTTTACCTAGGACACCTAGTTTTTTTGAGGCAAGCTTAGCTTTTTCTTCCAGATAATCACGAAATTGAACGTCGCTCGAGATATCGACGCCGAGAATCCCAATGCTCGGTTGTATAACAAGACGAGTGCTCTCAAAATCGAGGGAAATGACAAATTCGGTTTTTTTTTGTGGTAAACGCACAGACTTGTGTCTTTTTTTCGGGTTAAATTGAACCAGGTTAAGACGTCCCCAAGAGGAGACCTCTTTTAAGAAAGTCACCATCTGAGACACAAGTCCGTTCCGACATTCTGTCACATGTGCGTTAGAAACATTTGCATGATCGGTGAAAGAAGTATCACTCGTACTGTCATCCGCATAGAAGGCGTTTTTATTTGAACCCCATGGGGGTTAAAAAGGTGTTTGAAATTTTGTTTCCAGGAGTTCTTTATAATGTTTAAGTTCCCACTAAAAAGTGTTTTGGATATTACACTCCTCAAGGGGTCAATTTTTTATTTTAAAATTTCTAAAAGCGAGCTTCATAATGTGTAAGTTTCCACTAAGAAGAGGTTCATAGTGGTTTATAGAATGTAGTCTACGCGAGCGAAGCCACGGGCGGAAGTCTAGTATTAAATTAATGATTACAACAAAATTAATATACTGTGATTCCATTTCATGTCCCAAATAATGCAGGATAATGGGTAAAAAGCACCAAATTTCAGTATTTTAAGGAATTTTATACCTGACCACGTGAGTTTCGGTTTCGGTTTCGGCCGAAACTGAAGCCACGGCCGAACATTCGGTTACGGTTTCGGCCAGAAAACCAGTTTCGGTCGGACTCTAGTATTTACGTATGTACAGTCAAAAGCACGTCAGACGTAACACTTTGGACTTTGTACCGCTCTTATGTCGGGGGCATAAGCGCTATTATCGAACTGCAAGTGTATACCGTGATGTGCTGTTGACTGTACGTAATACATAGCGAGTTGACAATAAGAACGTATTCCAGTAAACAATTTGAAACTCAAACTTATTAGTAGTTTCGTCTGTCCACCCTTTGGTCGCCTACGCGCACAGGGTGGCTGGCGGGGTGTCCGCTACGTAACCGGCAATCAAGTGTACCCGTGTCGATTTATTGTTTTATTGGCACTTGCTTGCAAATGGACTTACAGGGTGTATCTAAATAGCGAAAAATACTTACTCTAGTTGTTACTTTTTGTGCTTATACCTTACTAGCGGCCCGCCCGCGGCTTCGCCCGCGTGAACTATAGGACGTTATCCCGCGGGAATTGAACTATAGGACGTTATCCCGCTGGAATATCTTGTAAATTGTAGCCTATGTGTTATTCTGATGTATAAGCTATATTATTGTAAAGTTTCATTAAAATCAATTCAGTAGTTTTTACGTGAAAGAATAACAAACGTTCATCCATCTGCTCCCCGGCTGATACCGCCGCAACCGCTTATGTCCCTGCATTTTAAATCTGTAATATCATCGAAACTATTCATTTAAACTACATGCCGTAAAGGGCCATATTGATCTTTATTACCTACATGCACAATTTATTTAAGGTACTTGGATAAGGATAAGGATTAATACTGTATTGCTTAAAATCGCGTTTTCGTAATTATGTCATTATTTTCTCGTAATAAGTAAGTACATTATTTTGATCTATCTCGTAGGGTTCAGCCAGCGTTTGCAATGTAAGCGCAAAATATGTGCTTATTTACGACCTTACACTAAAAACCTCTCAAATTATCAGTGTTTCTCTACTATATTATGCATGTATTATACATATAAACCTTCCTCTTGAATCAGTCTATCTATTAAAAAAAACCGCATCAAAATCCGTTGCGTAGTTTTAAAGATTTAAGCATACATACATAGGGACAGAAAAAGCGACTTTGTTTTATACTATGTAGTGATATTATATTTTTGTATTTATCCCGATGAGAGAAGGCTGCCTCTTGGCGACTGATATGAACAATATCTTAAGCCTGAGTGTAGGTACGTAAAATCATAACTCAAATACAAAGTAGAGATGCAATGTAAGTAGTCTACCTATAATGTCGACCCGATGTCAATTTAGAGTTATTTTTTATTCTTGGTGTGGGTAACTAATAGCTACAGCAGAAATAATGTACAAACGAGAAAAATAAATTAACTTTGTTATTACTAGTACATAAACGAAAAACAAAAACCCATTGAAAACTCTATGAAAACGATTCGGCAACTCTACATCTGCTATGGTGACTGTAAAACTTAGTCCAAGTTGAATATTATTATGTTTACCGTACACTGCTTACAGCACTGTTTTAATGAATCTCCCAGTATTCTCGCTGCACTACAATACGAAATTGAGAACCACTCACGTTTCTCAAAAACAATAACAGCAGCTGCCAAACGCTCTATACCGTGCACTAAAAATGGACAGCCTGTATTGCGAGGGCATATTCCGTGCTTACCATGGGCGACTAGTAATTTGTCCTGTCCCAATTAGTAGATAAAGATATGTGTTTTGATGCAATTAGTGCGCGGACCTTTAGAATAGGGGAAATAGAGGAATATAGCTCAAATGAAATATTTATTGCAACTACCTACATATCTGCACTCGGGTCATTTAAATAATGCAGGTCTTAAGCGCGCTTTTGTGCATGTAGGGTTGCCATCCGTCCGGGTTTCCCCGGATTTGTCCTAGTTTAGAGGGCATCCAGGGAGCGTCCGGGGAAGGTTACATTTGTAGACCGAGTTTTAAAAAATAAATAAATAAAAAAAATTTGGGCCGCCCGCGGGACACGCACTATGCCCGCACACCACGATGTTTTTTATTACATTGAATATGTTTAAAAGATCTTGCTAACATGTCCGGCTTTCGGACTCTAAAATCCGGGGTTTTCACGCGTCTTGTCCTGTTTTCCAAATAGAGATGGCAACCCTAATAATAGGTATCTACACTTCGGCGCTGCATATATTATGTAGTTTTTTTCTTGTGTACTGCATCATTTACCAGGCGTAATGAGGTTACAGGCAGGAGGTTCCTGTACTGGGCCGTCTAGGTGGGTACCATGCCAGATATTTTTCCGTGAAATAGAAGTGTGTCTCATGCTGCTTAGTTACTGTTTGGCTTCGATCATAAATTATGATCGAAGCTCGCTGTTTGGCACTGAACTGTCTAAGGGCAGACGTGGCGCTTACTATCCGGTGTACGATCTGCTCGTCTTGTTACACATTGCAATAAAAAAAAAAAACAGGCCGGGGTACCCAGGCGGGCATTTGCTCTTCCCTCTTCGGGTCGAGTGTGAAGGCGAACCAGGAAAGTTTAGTAAGTAAAGGGACGCTTTAGTTCCGTGTCCCACACACGGCCGCAGGTTACGCAGGTTTCACTAGCTTGCGGTTAAAGTTCAGCGCATTCTCCTTTTAAAAAAAGGCTTTATAAATAGGCAACGTGATTTACCCAAATTGTAATTTCAGATGTAAAGAAAAAATAATAAAAAAAATAGACTTCGTTGAAAATAGCATTTAATAATAATGTACAAAAGTAAGGAATTCTCGCATAACAATCGCACAAGTTAGCTGACAACCGGGGCAGATGAGATCTGTGTCTATTAGACACCTAATAACCTGTTTATCATTGTCTCTGATTATTAAAATACACGATACTTAATTAATTTTATTATTTAAATTACCCTTCCACAACTCAGTAAACCCTGTTGTCAATTAATTTGTACGCCTGCAGCCATACATAGTACAGTACTTCAAGACTTCAGTACAAATCGGAATCGAAAAACTTAGTGTTTGCCAAGATCACTATGGTTTACTTAGAAGTGATTATTTGTTTTTTTTTTTATGTTTGGACAAGCTAGCACTTGACCACAGAGTTGTCTGATGTTAAACAACTATGTGGTCTGCGATGGAGCGCGCTTGCTTAGGAAAAGCGCCTGTTTGTTGTTAGAAGTAATATTTTAAAGTATTTTTGATATATTTTACGATTGTTTTCAATGTTTTCCGATGCCCATACCTTAAAGTACTTTGCAGTGTATAAAATTTTATAAATTTTCGCTTATTACTATTAAAATTCAATTTTAATTAAAACAACACTTTACGGATATTACAGGTATTTTAGGTAGACCCCAGAAACATTATTTCACAAGGAACAGTGCACTAGTGCTTACACACAAAACTATGATTGAATGTGTTATTGGGGTCTCCTGACTTGTATCTGTGATATTGTCGATAACGGCAGCTCCTGCTCATAAAAAAATAACGTTAAAATTTCACAATATTACTTCGCTACTAATTAACGTTAAAAATAACGTTCATTAAGTTTCTTTTTTTTTCTATTCCTGGCGCTAATGCAAATTTGCTTTTTTTACTACAAAGGTATCGTTAAGCATAGGGCCCCCCCTCTGATGGCAACTATAATTATAATTAGTATACCTATAACAGGTAAATGAGATCCTAACCTAGGAGCTGCTGTTATCAACAATTCCATCACAACGAGATCACTACAGCTAAACAGTCAGTATCCGTGAAGTCGAGGTCCGCAGACGGCCTCGGGCTTACAATCAGGAGCGGAGGTGGTCCAGGAACCAGTTCACGCTGTTGACGAGGTTGTCCATCTCGGCCGGCAGCGAGGATAGCGAGTGGTTGTCGTCGTACATGTATATTCTGTGGAGGGAACGGCCATTTTTATTTTTACTGTCTGTGGTGTAGGGTACGGCTATATTTATTTTTATAGTCTGTTGGGGAGGGAACGGTCATTTTTATTTTTGCAGCTATTGGCTAATGGCTGTGATATACCAGGGATGTTACGGAGCTCCGATTCCGATTCCGTTAAGTCGGAACTTCCGATTATTATTACACTTTCGGTTCCAAAACTTTTAAATCGGAGGTTTTAATCGGAGGTCGAAGCATAGCAATAAGTGTATTGCTATGCTTCGACCTCCGATTAAAAGCTAAGCTAAGTAGTGACTTATGGAGTTAATGCATTAAATTCGTTGTTTAGTTAGAAACGTGTTGATTTTTTCATTGTCTGTGTAAAGGACATCATCCATTTTGGGATAAAATTTTTTTTTAGCGGCCATCAATTTTAATTACAAAAGTGTATAGTACACATAAACCTCATTATTTTTTACTATGGCGTCAAAGTCGAAATCTATTTGGTTTCGGAGATATGATACCAAGTAAGACATAAGGGCTGAAACTGCGTAAAGCGGGCACCCGCGCGGTTTCATTTCATACAAAAGTGACCCGTGCCGCGACCGCGCGGGAGACTTTTGTATGAACCGCGCGCGGGTCCCGCTTCACACAGTTTCCGCCCTTAGACCGAAAACAATTTGTTTTCAGGGCTACTTCCCATTTGGTAAACTTCCCATTTGGTAAACCTCAATCAGTGCCTACTCAAAAGTTGCGTTTGGTAAACATTTATTTACTACATACGTTTTTCATACATTTAGTCCCATTTGGTAAACAATCGAAATGGGACTAAATGTATGAAGTAAATAAAATGTTTACCAAACGCAACTTTTGAGTAGGCACTGATTGAGGTTTAACAAATGGGAAGTTTACAAAATGGGAAGTAGCCGTTTTCAGGATTTTAGTTGTACAATACGCGGTTCACTCAAGTAAAAACTTGTCTTAATATAGCAGTCACCTCCGCCCTCCGCCCCCTCCCCCCGCCCCCTTTTTCCCTGTGCTCGTCATGTCAATTCCTTAATCTTAATAGGTACCATCTTTGTTTTATAATAATCAGTACTATACTAAGTCAGTTGACAGACACACACGCAGCCCACCTGATGGTTAGCGGCCACTGCGGCCTATTCCATTGAGGGACACTTCACCACGAAGACTGACTGTAGACACATCTGATCTTCGAGCCTTTGATTTCAAGTGTACTTTTTTTTTTGAGGAGGAGAACGCATTTGCGCACCATAGCCGCAGGCTAGCGATCGTGTGTGGGACTCGAGACTAAGTCCCACTACCCACTAAACTCCCCCGTTTTCCCCTTCACACCCAATTGGTGTGAAGGGGACAAGCCGGTGCCAGTCTTGTGGCTATTGACGAGCCCTTGATTTCAAGTGTACTGGCTCCCACATTAATACTGCCGGAACACAGCCAGAGCTATTATGGCGGCAGATTTCGCCTGTGGTAGCTAGCCAGTCGGACTCTGAAAAAGCCCTACCACCAACCAGACCTTAGGTGGGAATCGAACCCACGACCTCCGGGTTTTATACCCGAGCGGCTTAGCCACTTAGCGGCTTTGCGGAGGCGATCAAAATAGTAGTAGTTCAGGTGAAAATTGTATAGTAATAATCATACCAGATCTTACATAAAATGGTAAGACGATGTTATTTATTTCACTTATAGATCGTTATCTAAGGTATATAGAGTATTGTCGCCATACAAAAAAAATATTCTACACCTGTCCCCATTCCAACAAAACATAATTTATTTCTGGCCGCTAACTTTTTTTTTTATCCCAAATCTCCATACAAAGTGGGTGATGTCCTTTGTTCTTGTAATTAAAATGAAAAAAAAAATACTGAATGATGTTTTTAATAGTCCTTCAATAAACTTTTGCCTCTGCATCCGACTACGATTCCGATTCCGATAAATCAAATTTAAAAACTCCGCTTCCTATTTCGGTTCCGATCCCTTCCCTATGATATACCATTACGCTGCTTGAGATAACAACAGGACCAAGAGCAGTATACCTGGTGTGCACTCCGTTAGCCCGCAGCCGCCGGGCGTACTCCAAACCCTGGTAGTAGGGCACGCGCTTGTCGCCGCTGCCCAGCAGCATGGCGGTGGGCGCCTTCACGCGGTGCACGTGCGCCATGGGCGAGCAACGCCGCATGGCCAACAGCTGCTCCTCAGATACCGGTCCTTCTTCCGTGAAAGCGTAGCCGGCCTCCACCGCGCACCTGCGACATCATCATCAATCAGCATATTTTTTTTTACTACATCAGTTGGCAGACAGACACGCAGCCCACCTGATGGTAAGCGGCTACTGCGGCCTCTTCCATTGAGGGACACTTCTCTTGGAAGCGTCGCTCAATGTGCTGCCAGACTGTAGGCTCATCTGATCATCGAGCCTCTGATTTCAAGTGTACTGGCTCCCACATTAATATTGCCGGAACACAGCCAGAGCTGTTATGGCGGCAGATTTCACCTGTGGGGGTGGTAGCTAGCCAGTCGAACTCTGAAAAAGCCCTACCACCAACCAGACCCAAGGCGGGAATCGAACCCACGACCTCCGTGTTTTTATACCCGAGCGGCTTAGCCACTGTTCCACGGAGGCGGTCATCATCATATCATCTATATAAACAAAAATGAATTGCTGTTCGTTAGTCTCGCTAAAACTCTAGAACTGCTGAAATGATTTGACTAATTTTAGTATTGAAATATTCGTGGAAGTCCACGGAAGTATTAAACGATGAGAAGATAATGTCTTCTTCATCCATATTATGGAAAAATTGCGAGGAAAATACTAAAGTAAGTGACAAAGTTCACCGGGTCAGCTAGTCCGGAATAAATAGGGGCAATTGTAAAAGAACTTCTTCTTCTCGTCTTCATTATTATAATATCAAACTCCTATATCGATATTGTGTATGGCACTATAGTCGTCGCAATCTAATAACTATTTTAAAGTTCAATTTCTAATAGTGCTGATATCCGTCAAAACAGGCCTATTAGATTGCGATGACTTGGGAGAGAGAATTTTAATGAAGTAATATTTAGGGACGGATGTAGGCTTACTAAAGTACCTAAAAGCCTAGATGTTTTTTAACTTACCCATCAGGATTATCAGCATAGTTCGCTTTAGTCGCCAAGTCCACCAATGGATTCCTCATGACCATAGCTACGAACTTATCAGGGTATCGCCCAGCCAAATGGCCTACTACGAAGCCTCCATAGCTGCCACCGTAGAGTAGAATCTTTCCGCTCAGTCTTTCGTCTCGCTCTAACACGTTGAGAGTGAGCAAGCAGTCCGCTATGTCGTAGTCGCCGATTTGACCGATGAGGCAACGAACGTTTGCTTCGCCGTGACCGGTCGATCCGCAGAAGTTTAGGCCGACGGAGGCCAAACCTAGAGATTGTTCGTTTATGTATTTTTATAAAACCGTGGATACAATTCGTGCCTTTTGGGTTTAACCCTTTCAACGCCAATGTCTGATATATCAGACAAACCATTTTCGTGCCCACCAAGCCGATGACTGATATATCAGACAAAAAAACAGGATCAAGAAACGTTGTATTTTTACTTGCCTGAATGAGTTGAGTATAACTTAATAATTTTTTGGATTTTTTTTTAATGGTCGTGGCATTAAGGGCATCATTTTCGGAAAAAAGCGTGGCGGGGAAAGGGTTAAAGGAATTTTTATAGGGTCAACTGGCTAACCACTATCCTCAAAGATGAAATCTTCCACCATAATGGATGAAGTTTTTTTCCGACAATATTCGAGTAAGAATGCTGTAAGTTTTTAAAATTAATGGTTTGGTACAAGTCTTATAAACCAGTTTTTCAGGTATAAAATAGTGAAAATAAAATGAGATAGGCATAAGAAAAAGCACAAACGAAAGAAAACTAAAAATACACCTTAACACACCAAAAAACTTTTATCAGGTTCTTCAGCAGTTTATTCCACTTTTTAGTGTTATACACTTAATGAATTATGTACTAATTTTGTTCGATAAATAAAGTTTTAAAACTGTAACATTAGAGGAAGTAAGAGAGTAGCACCTGTAAAGAAAAGATGGAAGGAAGCAGATTGTCTTGGTTTGGGCGTGTGATGAGATGGGGCGAAAGGAACATTCCAAAATGAACGATGATATGAGTGAAAAAGTAGTGGATGCCTTTCCGACGAGTGACAAGGATGAATGGAAGTGAATACATAACGCCGAATATTATACCGTTACCATGCATGTGTACAGTAGAGACTAGTGCATGTTTGTAAAAACTTTTTATTAAATGGTTTGATTGATTGACCGTTGCTTGAGCAGTTACATCACTTCAACTGGTGGATTTATCACAGATAGGCCAGGCCTCCGTCCGCTTTAAAAAAAATACTAACCGTATAAACTGGGTCTCACTGTTTTTGACATACAGAAACTATCTACAGAATGCTAGATGGACGAAGTAATAAGACAAGAAAATTATAATAAGCTTACCTTTAGCAGTTAGGCCCTTCTCCCATTACGATACGCCCGCGCGACTCTAGTCTCGGAGACTAGTCGCCGCGAAGTATCTCACATATAGGGTGACTGATCCAAATGCTAGCACTGCACCAAATAATCAGCACTTCAAATAAATAGTTAAATTATAAGGTTTTCACTAACTCGTTTGGGTTACCACTTTACAAATAAATAAATTGATGTTTTTGGAATCCTACTACACGCAATACCATACTTTCCGACTTTAAAATGGCGAATTTTTTATAAACAAACGTTTATGTCCTGCAGTCCATCCTATTTTTTCCTGTTCTTAGTGATCGAACGTAAGATCATGTGTTTACATTTTATACTATATTAGATCTTGTAGATATTTTCTACTGAACCTTTTGATATATCTGATTTCTTAGATAGTTTACGAGGATAATTTAAAAAGTCAGAGTTGAGATTAAGGTGATATATTGTTAAAACATGTGGTGCTGATATATGGATCTAATATTTTGCGAATTCCAAATTATCAGCACTGGTGCTGAGAAAGATATACTCTAATGAAAATCTATTAAAATCTTAGATGCAGTAAAAAATGTATGCAGTAAAAACTGGCCTCGAAAACCTTTAAGAGGAACTATCCAGTCGCGATTAAGAAAGACGCGCAAGAAACTCCCAGCAGGCCCTGATCCAATATTGTCGAACGAAGAAGGGAAGTTTTAGTGAAGTGGGTTTCAGATTGCTGTCGGAAAGGATTCCCAAAAAGAAAGATGTTACACTTTGTTAAGTTTATAAATACTATAATGTAGATTTTAAGTAAAATATTTTTTTTATCCTTAGTCACATATTACCTACCTATTAAAGTCAATAAAAGAAATTATAGGTACAAATAACCATTTTTTATTTCATAAATTTCAATACCCCTATCACAGTGCTGATAATTGGCTCACTCTATGCTAATAATTGGTGGTGATGGTGCTAGTAAATGGTGCAATGGTCAATTTTTACTCTTGCCTATCTAAAAAAAAATTGGATAAAGATAAACATATTTTTTTTTAATAATCATCTTACTGATTGTATATTGATACTAAAAAACTCGTCATGACCGGTGAAACAGTATTTTTCAATGTGATAAACGGGCTTAAGTTAGGACTAACTCTTAAAGTGCTGATAATTGGATCAGTTACCCTATTTATAATTATGGAGACTCGCACACTACGATACTGGTAAGTCGATCCGTCCAGTGGTTTTTGCTGTGCGTTAATAGATCACCAGTCACCTTTGAGTTATATATATTTAGATTGTAACTCCATACCAAAGATCGGCCTGATTTTAGGGATAGCTCCGGCTACTTTTTATATGGCACAAGGATCACACATCCTGCGGGATAACTTCGTAAAAACCACGTAGACAAAAGCCGAAGACATGACACGGCAACTCTACTTAGTATTTGCCCTGTGGCCACGTACTCACCAATCCGCAATATCCGTGGAGTTGAACATGCTAGCGATATCCGTGACCGGGTTCCTGGCCACCACGACTCTGTACAGATCCGGGTACTGTCCGCTGAGGTGTGTCACGAGGAAGCCGCCATGCGAGCCTCCACACAGGCCTAGCCGCTTGCCGTCCACGTGGAACTGCGCGACAGCCTTGTCCGTGGCCAATTTGCAGTCTATGACATCAGCGTCGCCCACTCGCTTCAGTAGGAAGCGGACGGCGGCTTCGCCCGCGCCCGTCGAGCCCCGGTAGTTTACCTGAAGCGATGCTAACCCTGCAAGTGCATTTTGTTTCCACGTGGAGTTATAGCGTAAGATGGCTGGTTGGAGGGTGGATCCGCCGTTTTGATTCTTTCTTAATTATTTTTACAATTTTTGGAAAATTGTAGGAAATGCGTGCTAAATGCTATAAATTTAAAGGCTTTTTAATAACCTTTCCAAAGCTACTGAAGGCACTAAAATCTAACAAGAGAATCAGAAGTTATAGATTATCAAAGTTATTTAATTGAGATGGCAATGACGTGTTCATGACGGTAATGACTTTTTTAAAACTGTAATGACGATAAGTTAATGGTAATGATAAATAAAAGTAAAAGCACACGTTTCTGCTGTCAATCAATATAATCATAATAAAATAACACAAATCAACGATTGGTACATGATTAATAGATGTTCTAATCCAAATGGTATAAAGGTAACCTAAAAAATCCTTACAATGTAATTTTTCCACGATGAAATGATTTTTGGGTATTTTTTTTTTTTGGAAATTAAGCTATGACAAATAGATAATAATAGATGTTTTAAACAATAACAATGACTTCTTCGCATGCATCTCGACCTGATCCCGAAAATGAGGACTCTAGAACCACGATAACTCGCCATTACACTAAAGACCTGCCAGAAGTCAGCGTTGGCGAAATCGAGATTGACCTTGGGCAGATTAAAAATGGAAAAGCCCCTGGAGAGGACGGCGTTACTAGTACAGAGCTGCTAAAGGCTGGAGGTAAACCCGTACTGAGGTAGCTCCAAAAGCTTTTTAACGCTGTCCTGTTCGAAGGAAGAACTCCAAAGGCGTGGAGTAGGAATGTGGTCGTCCTGTTCTTCAAAAAGGGAGACAAAAGCCTGTTGAAGAACTATCGCCCCATTTCCCTTCTAAGCCACGTCTCTAAGCTATTCTCAAGAGTGATCACGAACCGTCTTGCGCGAAGACTCGACGAGTTTCAACCAACGGAACAGGCTGGGTTTCGGAGCGGATACGGCACCATAGACCACATCCACACTGTGCGGCAGATTATACAGAAGGCCGAAGAGTGTAATCAGCCTCTGTGTCTAGCATTCGTGGACCATGAGAAGGCCTTCGACTCGGTTGAAATCTGGTCTGTTCTAGAGTCCCTGCAGCGTTGCCAGGTAGACTGGCGATATATCCAAGTGATGAGATGTCTGTACAAAGCAGCCACCATGTTCGCCCAAGTACAAAATCAGCAGACAAATCCTACCTTTCCATCGAGGAGTGAGACAATGGGACGTCATCTCCCCGAAATTGTTCACAAATGCAATGGAGGATATGTTGAAGACGCTGAACTGGAAAGGACGTGGCATCAACATAAATGCCAATACATCTCTCACTTGCGATTTGCAGATGACATCGTCATAATGGCGGATACGCTGCAGCACCTACAACAGATGCTGAATGACCTGGCTGATTATTCTTTACGCATGGCCTACGGATGAACTTGGACAAAACCAAAGTCATGTTCAATGAACATGTTCTACCGGAACCAATTGCGATTCACGGCGCCGTCCTCGAAGTTGTTCAAAAATAATTATATGTACCTTGGGCAGTCATTGCAGTTGGGTCGAAACAACTCTGAGGACGAGGTGAATAGAAGAATTCAGTTGGGTTGGGCAGCGTTTGGAAAACTACGTTGAGTCTTTTCATTGCCGATTTCACAATGCCTGAAGACGAAAGTCTTCAGTCAGTGCGTCCTACCCGTCATGACATAAGTACGGAGCCGAAACGTGGACACTTACGGCACGGCTAGTCCACAAGTTTAAAGTCACTCAGCGGGCTATGGAAATAGCTATGCTTGGCGGTCTCTGCGGGATCGCATCCGAAATGATGTGTTTCGACAGAGAACCAAAGTCACCGACATAGCTCGCCGGATTAGCCAGCTGAAGTGGCAGTGGGCTGGCCATAATTATCAGCCATAGAACCGATAACCGTTGGGGTGACCGGGTTCTAGAGTGGATACCGCGTCTCGGTAAACGTAGTGTAGGACGCCCTCAGGCCAGGTGGAGCGATGATCTGCGAAAGATGGCTGGCAGGAGCTGAATGCGTGTGTCCGAGGATCGATCAGCGTGGCCAGCAATTGGAGAGGCCTATATCCAGCAGTGGACTATTACAGGCTGATGATGATGATGATGGTATACGGGCTGGTGGAGATATCAAGAAAATCTATCTCCCCCCAGCTCAGTTTCTAGATTTAATTATAAAACACGATGTAGAAAATGAAGCGTATAATGAACCACAAATATGGAAGGTTAGTGATATGTTTCACTTTCAAAAGCTAAATAATTGTATTAATATAATGAACTTAAATATTTTTAAAGAAAACATAACAATTTGATAGGAATTTATATGAAATAAACACACAGTTTATCATTACCATTTACATATTATCATCGCCATTAACACAAAATAAATGGTAATGACGATGATGGTTATGACGAATATGACTGTATGATTTTTTTTACCTAAATACCACGCTGTTAACAACACATACCAGCCATTGTCATGTTATTGTACATAAAACACAGTAGCTGTGATATTTTTAAAAGATATAGTACTAGTGCTTACCTGATTTCCTCTGTCAACGGTGATGATGTGAATATTTGACAAAGTGTCCACAAGCTAATATAAGTCCAAAAAATTGTGACTTCCGCGTGGATAAAATTGATGTGCGGTCCGCTCAGCTTCGTAAGAGAGATTGAGGAAAGGAGGCGTGGCCTCTCGAGCGCGGCTCGGTAATAGAACATTCGAAAAATACAACTTTGACGGTGCCGCGACGGTGTTGACGATTTTCCGTGACAAAATTTCTTTTATTTATTAGGGCATGTTATTCATTACTATATCACTTAGTTTTTTAATATATTATTCTAGATAAAGTGTACCTTCAAAATGTAAAATAAAACACGGAAAGTGCATTGATGATTTTTGGAAAATAAATAAGGAAGTTTATTACTCGACGTTTTTTCGCAAATGGTGATGATGTTTGGTGCGTGTTTATTGAAATAATAAATTAAACAAACGTGGTTTCACTATTTTATATAGGGCGCCTTACGCTAAATCATATTAGAAATGTCTTTTAATCTTTCAAGCCCCGGATTACCAGACACAATAGAAAATCTATTGTTACGCGGCACCCGAGTGCCGGTTCGGGATTGAGTGGTTAAAGGGAAAAAAATGCAGCTCTGTGATGATTAATTTATTATTAGCATATTTTCGCCATCTAAGCATTTCCGCGGATCCACCCTGGAGCTGGATGCGAGTAGCCCAGGATCAAGCGAAGCGGCGAGCGTTTGGAGAGGGCTATGTCCGGTAGTGGACTACGACAGGCTGATGATGATGATGATGAGTGATATAATCAATCCTACAGAGTCCGGTAAACATCTTGACGCCCGTTTGACGGAGTGGGGGAAAGTTCGCGCATGTGCACTTGCGCATGACCAATAGCGCGCGCGCATCTCCCGTCGCCTGCTTACTTCTGACCAATAGTGCGCGCGTATCTCAATTCGCGTTCAGCGTAATCCCCACCCGATTTCAAGATGTTTGCCGAGCACTGTACCTACTTCATCATCATGCTAGCGTTGTTACGGGGCCCAGGGTCCGCTTACAAAATTTTGATCAATAGTATTGGTCAATTCGCACTAATCGCACTATCGATACCATCCATAGCTCTATCGATATTTTTACTAGTTTTCCAGGTATCGATATTTGTGCATCTCTGGAATACAGACTGTCGCAAAACTGTATGTTGTTGTTGGGCAACATGTCAACGTTGGTGTATTTGCGTTGCTGTGATTATTTGAGGATCTATACCCCAACACAAGTGCTTAAGACGTTTTGAGATAAGATCAACGCTCAATGAATTATTATCAGCCGTAGAGAACTTATGCGAACCGCATCACATTCTTTCTAGAAAATCGTTAGTTGAAGTCAAGTCAATGAATATCATATTTGTATAATCACTAAAATTTGCCATCCTTTAATAATTTTATTGCTTTACAATTGGTTAACAACTTATATATCATAATAATATTATACACTCAAAAACGTATAAGTTTAGCATCGCTTCATGTGAACTACCGAAGATACGAACTAAAGGTATTTTTACTGTTAATTTTAGTAGTATTAGTAATATAACCCTAATACATACTGAGTATCACTGCTTCAGCTTCGCAAGTGTCAGTCTGCAAGTATCTAAAAGAGTCTACATAGTACAGAGTTTTTGATTCTCACCAATCAGCTATGTCCGTAGAATTGTATAGAGTGGCGACATCCACAACGGGGTTCCTCGCGGAAACAGCTCTGTATACATCCGGGTACTGGCCGCTGAGATGCGTTATTAAAAATCCGCCGTGCGACCCGCCGAATAGGCACATTCTCTTGTCATCTACTGGATATAGGCGTATAGCTTCATCAGAGGCCAGCTTACAGTCTTGGACGTCGGATTGGCCTATTCTGTTTAGTATGAAGGCAACGGAGGCCTGACCAGCGCCAATAGACCCACGGTAGTTTATGCTCAATACCGCGAAACCTGAAATATTCCGCGATGATATCCAAATAGTCTACCAACTTCTTTTGTGAAAATTGACATGTTTGGTAATGGTGTTTTATACTACATCAGTTGGCAGACTGACACGTAGCCGACCTGATGGTAAGCGGACACTGCGGCCTATTCCATTAAGGGACACTTCATCAGGAAGCGTCGCTCAATGTGCTGCCAGACTGTAGGCTCATCTGATCTTCGAGCCTCTGATTTCAAGCGCACTGTAAGAACTCTTTTGGATGGTTTTTTTGTTAGTTTCAAACAATATTAGTATGGTTTCGCATGCAATTTAGTACACGTTTAATTCATGGCTTGAATAAACACATACAATTTTTAATTTACCCTGTTTACTACGTGCAGACGAAAACACGAGCACATACTGAGAGTGAACCTTTTGATTGTGATGGCGACAAATACGTAAAATTGAAAGCTTAGTTACTTATGTGGTTTCCTACTATATAAAGCATTCGACGCTGTGTACGAGTATATTAGGAGACAAAACATACATTGATCTGATCTCAGGCACTTGTGTGATGGGTATGACACATTGATGAACATAAATGGATTTTCAATTCAGTGAAATGATTTATCAATTAAAATAACCCACACCAATAAAATACAAAGAGTAAATAATATCAAGAACATTTTTTATTTTATTCGGTATGATTATAATTATGGGCACACAGTGTACAGTCGACTTGAATAATATCTAAGTGCTCAAAGTAGCCAAAAATATCTTGGCAACAAAGGAAAATTTACTCTATTACACTCATGTAAAGCATGATTTTGACATAAAATCTTTGACAGTTCCCGTCAGATTTGTCTTGTAAATCGGTAGGTACACTCTGTTCCACTTATGTTGTCCTTTAGCCGCTATATTGGCAGCATTGCCTACGCTTTGTAAATCTGTCAAAAAACAGATTGAAAGTATTGAAAAACAGTAGTACCAATATAGCGGCTAGAGGACTTCTTATGTGGAACAGAGTGTAGTTATAAAGTAAATTGTCCTTTGTTGCCAAGACATTTTTGACTACTTTGGGCGCTTAGACATTATTGGAGTCGACTGTACGGACAACAACACATCACGCGGTTAACACTTGCAGTTCGATAATAGCACTTACGCCCCGGACACAAGAGTGGTACGTGCTTTTGACTGTACAAGAACATGTTTATTTATGACGTGTCCGATAGATATTATCCCACTAAGTACGTTATAATTACAAATACATTCATTGTATCTAAAAGGTAACAACTGAAAATGATGATAATACCAATTATGGAAACCTATGATTCTTTTATGTCTACAAACTATTTCTTTATGCCCAATGTAAGTGACTGGCTCAATGGGTACTATGTTCTATTGAGCCAGTCAACCTTATATTTGGACCTCACATCCGCTTACCATCAGGTGGAGTGAGGTCATCCTGACTGCTTCCTTATATAAAAAAAACAGGATACTTTCTAGACATAAAAGAATCGATAATGTTATTTATCAAAAACAAGCGAAAAATACTCAGTGTGACATTGACTTTATGTACTTTTGTTCACGGGTGTCCCCTGGGCACTGATCTCTATGACACTGGATGGGCGATTGTCACCAAATGTTTGATCCGATTTGAAAATCGCCATGTTGGCGCTGAGAGCAGTAGTTAGTGTACTTGGAACTAATAATAGTACTAAATTTGGCAGATAAACTTTGACAATGCTGTCATTGTCAATGTCAATGGCTGTCCATTTGAAGTGTAGACGGAGAAAATTGAAGTCATTTTAGTTCCCAGTACACTAATGGGGGGCGCTTCAAATCGACATTAAAATAGCTGTCATTTCAATGTCTATAGCCACTCCAGCGTAATACGCCGCGCGTATTATAATAGACCTCAGTGCCCCTGGGGGATCGAGTTAGGGGATCCTAGTGGGCGAAACGGATTTATTACCAGGACAATACTCTCAGAGTAGGTGTGACTCACCCAGCATGGCGAAGAGGGCAGCCTCTATGGAGAAGGCGTTGACGAAGCCGGAGTGCGGCCCGCCGTGCGGCCACACGATCAGCGGCGCTTTACTCTCGCTCTTCGGCACCAGGCATAACGCCGAGAACGACTCTGAAAGGAAAATAATGGGAAATGAAATTTCAACTAATAATTTTTTTTAATACTATGCTTTGATTCAAGAATACACTAGATACAACCATTTTCCCATAGCCCTTTACCTTCCCCCTCCTGTCACATTCTTTCATCACACAGAATTGGTACAGAGACATCAATACATCAGCATTTAGTTTACAGCAACATACAGTTTAAATGAAAGCGATTTGTGCTTAAGGCAGCTTAGCCCGAGCCTTTTGGCAACAATATAATTATTGTAATCAATAAAAAGAACTACTTATTTTCCTGTTTTGTTGTGCATTGTGTGTGAAAAATAAAACTTTTTTTTACAAGTTAATACTTATGTTCCCTGTCCCCATACAAAATATTTTTTTGACTTACTACGTCCCGTCTAAAGTCAGTTTGTATTTGTTTTTTCTAGAAAAAAAATTCTCAAAAAAATTCAATAAAAGATAAATCACTATACTTTTTTCACTTTTTCTTATCTATACAATATATCCCACACGTCCCCGTTCTAAAAATCTAATTTGTTACGCTACGTCCACAAAAAATTTGCCTCTAAACTTACCTCTAACTTTGATCATATGTGATTCATGAACGTATAAAAATTGGGACAAAAATTACATAATATGTATCATATATGATTCATCGGACAGGGAACCTGATAATATAGGTCACCAGATAAGTGTGCATAACTCACTGACGCTATCCTCCGTCGCCGTGTGAGATAACTGCATGTAGTGCAAGCTGGCGGACGCGACGGCGGCCGGCGCGGCGCCCGCCTCGCTCACGCGCACCCACCGCACGCTGGCTTCACTGCCCGCGGCCGGCAGGCGACACACGTACAACACTTACTGACGCTATCCTCCGTCGCCGTGTGAGATAACTGCATGTAGTGCAAGCTGGCGGACGCGACGGCGGCCGGCGCGGCGCCCGCCTCGCTCACGCGCACCCACCGCACGCTGGCTTCACTGCCCGCGGCCGGCAGGCGACACACGTACAACACTTACTGACGCTATCCTCCGTCGCCGTGTGAGATAACTGCATGTAGTGCAAGCTGGCGGACGCGACGGCGGCCGGCGCGGCGCCCGCCTCGCTCACGCGCACCCACCGCACGCTGGCTTCACTGCCCGCGGCCGGCAGGCGACACACGTACAACACTCACTGACGCTATCCTCCGTCGCCGTGTGAGATAACTGCATGTAGTGCAAGCTGGCGGACGCGACGGCGGCCGGCGCGGCGCCCGCCTCGCTCACGCGCACCCACCGCACGCTGGCTTCACTGCCCGCGGCCGGCAGGCGACACACGTACAACACTTACTGACGCTATCCTCCGTCGCCGTGTGAGATAACTGCATGTAGTGCAAGCTGGCGGACGCGACGGCGGCCGGCGCGGCGCCCGCCTCGCTCACGCGCACCCACCGCACGCTGGCTTCACTGCCCGCGGCCGGCAGGCGACACACGTACAACACTCACTGACGCTATCCTCCGTCGCCGTGTGAGATAACTGCATGTAGTGCAAGCTGGCGGACGCGACGGCGGCCGGCGCGGCGCCCGCCTCGCTCACGCGCACCCACCGCACGCTGGCTTCACTGCCCGCGGCCGGCAGGCGACACACGTACAACACTTACTGACGCTATCCTCCGTCGCCGTGTGAGATAACTGCATGTAGTGCAAGCTGGCGGACGCGACGGCGGCCGGCGCGGCGCCCGCCTCGCTCACGCGCACCCACCGCACGCTGGCTTCACTGCCCGCGGCCGGCAGGCGACACACGTACAACACTTACTGACGCTATCCTCCGTCGCCGTGTGAGATAACTGCATGTAGTGCAAGCTGGCGGACGCGACGGCGGCCGGCGCGGCGCCCGCCTCGCTCACGCGCACCCACCGCACGCTGGCTTCACTGCCCGCGGCCGGCAGGCGACACACGTACAACACTTACTGACGCTATCCTCCGTCGCCGTGTGAGATAACTGCATGTAGTGCAAGCTGGCGGACGCGACGGCGGCCGGCGCGGCGCCCGCCTCGCTCACGCGCACCCACCGCACGCTGGCTTCACTGCCCGCGGCCGGCAGGCGACACACGTACAACTACAATTATATCAGCTCGTATTATACTTACATATTATTTATCAAAGAATATAAGCATTATGCCACTATGAACTAATCATCGTAGAAGGTATTTTGTACAAATATATGTTCATGTTCAAAGTATTTTAAAAACAGCTTCTTTAGTCAAAGGCCGAAAAACGTAATTTGTTTTGGGCTTTGACTAACACAGACATTAGGATCGACCAGTCCAACCTATGCTATGAGTGCCGTATCTTCGAAATTGGCCTCTAACATTAAAAAGAAAACATATTTCTGTACCTTATAGTCCAAAATTAGTAAAGATGTGTTTGTACCTGTCCAGGAGTGGTCATGTTGCTGAACGAGGCGAGAATAATGTCGGACGAAATGTCTAATATGGACGTTGAACCGGGGACGGACTTGTTCGAAATGTCAACCATATGGCCGCTCTCTGAAAAATGTAACTTTTATTATTTAAAATATACAAAAAACATGTACATGTCACATATTGAGCAATCCCTTTTAAGTAATACAATTGGCAAATTGAAAATACTGATTTTATTAAACTAGCAATTTTTTCGCCATTAAACCCATCGATATTAATTTTGGATATCCATTTAGCTTGGCCCAATAGCGAATTGGACTAATCGCAAGATGTCCAAATAGTGAACTGGTACAATCGCGAAATCGCGCCTAACGCCTGTAGCACATTGTAGCGAATGCAAAGCGAAAGCGAAACAAAACAAAACACTACGCCTTTAACGCACAAGCAATAAAGGTGTAGTGTATAGATATCGCTCCGCTTCCGCTTTGCATGCACTGCAGTGTGCTACAGGCGTAAACTAAATTGACGAGCCATTTGGTGTAATGGTCGAAAGTCGGCTATTACATCAGAGAAATATTTGTGTGCATGACCATGTCCGTTTGTATCGATCTGGGTGTTTATATGTATAATATGTATGTATTTACAAAAAAAAAGTATTTAAGTAATGTTTATCTTTTGGCTGGTAGCAGAAGCTAATGCTTAGTTTGTGTCTAGATGGCGCTGTGTGAATATGATTAATGTCCGGACATATTTATTTTATTTATACTCAATTAGCGACCCACCCCGGCTTCGCAGGGATGCAATGGTGTTGCTCTACTATAATTATGCATGTATTATACATATAAATCTTCCTCTTGAATCACTCTATCTATTAAAAAAACCGCATCAAAATCCGTTGTTTAGTTTTAAAGATCTAAGCTTAAATAGGGACAGACAGCTGGAAGCGACTTTGTTTCATACTATGTATAGTCGAGTCATTTTAATAGACCATTCTTGACAGTTCATTTATGCAAAGAAAAGTGCTACTTATGTATGTCAGGAGTAGAGTCTAATTTTCTAAATAAAGAATTGTATTAGTAAGAACTGAGGTTGTTTTCTTGAGTTTTATTCGTTTTGCATAAATGAACTGTCAAATGTGGCCTATTAAAATGACTCGACTATAGTGATTAAATAACCGTAACCCATACCTAAATCAACGACGTAAGCCCTGGCCTCGAGCTGCTGCGGCGTGGCGAGCACGAGCCGGCGGCCGTCGGCGCTGAGGCAGCGCGCGGGCAGCGCCGGCCCGTACAGCCCGTGGAACTGCCCGTTGGCGATCTCCACGCCGCTCTGCACGATGTCCACCACCGTGCGCACCTCCGTCTGGCCGACGAACAGAGCCATGTCAGTAAGGGTGTTACCAGACGAATCGATCGATCAATCGACGGTATCAGTCGATGGTAGAATGGATTAATCGAGCAACTTCGACCGAACGTCGAACAGTATCTGTCGATCAATTAAAGTTACCAGACCAGTTGATCAACTTCGATCGACGTTGATCGATGTCGTTGATCGATGTCGTCGATCGATCGATTGGTCTGGTAACACCCTAAGATGTACGCTACAGAGACGCGATACAACGCAATCAGGTTCAGGTTCAGGTTTCCAGGGGATTTTCCGCACTTAGCCTCCGAAATGGGCCATTGTGCGTGAAATGCGTCACCAACCCGTCACTTAAACCATTTGAGCTCGGTTCAGAGCTCCAACACTGCTGTGATGTTCCGGAGCACCTCCCGCAGGGTGCCGCTGTTAGGAAGCAGGCGCGCTCGATGATGGTCCACACTCTTGCACTGTAGTAGTACGTGGACCGGTGTTTCTTCAGCGTCCATGCAACAACGCAATCGTCTAACCTGTCCTCTAGGGAGCATGACTAGCGCGTGGCAGCCGTGGTGCGGGCCGCCGGCCGGCCGCTGCAGCCACACCAGGTCGCCGGCCGGCGTGAACCGCGGCGACCGCACCGCTAGCCCTTCCATAGACAACTTGTCTGAACTCGCGCAATCGTCTAACCTGTCCTCTAGGGAGCATGACTAGCGCGTGGCAGCCGTGGTGCGGCCCGCCGGCCGGCCGCTGCAGCCACACCAGGTCGCCGGCCGGCGTGACCCGCGGCGACCGCACCGCTAGCCCTTCCATAGACAACTTGTCTGAACTCGCGCAATCGTCTAACCTGTCCTCTAGGGAGCATGACCAGCGCGTGGCAGCCGTGGTGCGGGCCGCCGGCCGGCCGCTGCAGCCACACCAGGTCGCCGGCCGGCGTGACCCGCGGCGACCGCACCGCTAGCCCTTCCATAGACAACTTGTCTGAACTCGCGCAATCGTCTAACCTGTCCTCTAGGGAGCATGACCAGCGCGTGGCAGCCGTGGTGCGGGCCGCCGGCCGGCCGCTGCAGCCACACCAGGTCGCCGGCCGGCGTGACCCGCGGCGACCGCACCGCTAGCCCTTCCATAGACAACTTGTCTGAACTCGCGCAATCGTCTAACCTGTCCTCTAGGGAGCATGACCAGCGCGTGGCAGCCGTGGTGCGGGCCGCCGGCCGGCCGCTGCAGCCACACCAGGTCGCCGGCCGGCGTGAACCGCGGCGACCGCACCGCTAGCCCTTCCGCAGACAACTTCTCTGGAAACAAACGAATACGAACATAGGTGCTTGTTAATACTTGCCGCGAGTTGTACTCTTTAAAAACTTTTTTTTTTGCATTGGGTTATGTGAAATAACGCCATAGGCGTATTTAAGGTGCCTGAATTGTTACTGCGATATCCACAGCATAAATGCTTAAGCTACTTACATATTTTAAGGTCAAACAAAGTAATGTATTTAGTATAATTCACTATTTATTTATTTATTTAAAAAGGTTTATGCTAAATTTAGATTGAAAATGTAAGTTACAAAGTGATATTAATTTGGTTCCTTAATAACAAGAGACAGCATCCACATAATGTAAGTGCATTTAAGTTGTCCATATTATGGATTATAAATTAGACATATTCACACGTAAACAAATGATTAATTACACAGAATACATTATCGCATCTTTCATATTGAAAATAAGTCCACTTACTCATGTTTCCATCGAATGTAAGATTGAAGATGTAGCTAGGTCGGTTGGTGCAGAATATCAGTCCTAACCGGCGAGGTTCCGTCTCCCACGCCACGCCCGCCACGCTCTGTCCGTCAGGCGCGAATCGCACCTAACAACAATCACACCATGAGATAACAGTCTCATCTCTTTTCTCATCTCAACTTCGTTAATATGCTCTATACCTCAAACATCAATGTTTACATTATATTGCAAAAAAAGAATCTATTTACAAAACATGTTTAGAAACGAATTTTAAAGCCTGACCAGAAATATAAAAAAACGTTGCCATATTGCGGAAAAATATTAGAACTAATTTCTTCAAGTGGCAACAATCAAAATAATAAAAAAATAAGATGTCATTCATTGTTATTCTGTCAAATTGTGATATCAAGACGTGTCAACGGCGTCTTGTTACTATTGGATATTGTGAGTTATTGGTGAGAGTAACCATAGCAACCCTGTGTTGCTATAACCATAGCAGGTTTTTTATATTCCTGGTCAGGCTATAAATATGGTTTAATGAAAAACCCGATACTTCGCTTATTATGTTGGATAAAATATGTAGGTAAGATATCGGTCCTAATAATCAACATTGTGGAACACCAAGTTATGTAAATCTAAAATATGTACTGTTAATTTGAACTTTAAGATATGTGTAACTAACTTTCCAGATTTCAAATCTTCTTTAGCTAATTTTTCAGATTTTAAATCTTCTTCGAAGCTTAAAGCTACAATATCAGAAGGATTCCAAGAATCTATGCAAAATAAATGTATTTGTTATGGGAGTTAAGATTGTTAGAATTAAACCAGTTTCAATTAAACATCTTAATATTACCTGTGCGGGACACCAGCTCTCCGGCAGCCCCTCGACCACAGAACAGGTTTCCGTGTCCAGCCGGCATACCACGATCACAGACAAATACTTGCCCACTAGTTGTTCTCCCCAGTCTTGACGGTATAAATACTCTTCTCCCTGAGAAAAATGTACCTAAATCGTATAGCTCTTATATTTTTTGACATAATTAGGGCACAGGCAGTTGAAATATTTGATTGGTTTTCGTCGGTTTTACACGTGCTTAAGGTTCAAATTATTATCGTGGGCACAATTTCGACACTGCCTTAAAGGGAGTTAAAAAATGATACTCATGGTGTATTGTTGGAGCATAGTTTAACCCAAACAAATGAAGTGGTCGAGTTTAGTGTAGTTCGATGCCTGCAGGTGGCGCATGTTTTTATTTAGTAGGTTTATAACTGTACTTCTTTGTTTCACATTGTTTTTAGTTCTATTTTCTCGCTATTTATGGTATATCTATATTGTGAATCGAAATTAAATATTGTGTTGCCTTGACATATTTTCAAATGATAAAATTATATAGAATTTCTATCAACGATCAAGTTATGAATACTCTTATAACTGTCAGATTCTATGTTACACAAATTAAAAGGTTTTATGTACCTTCTTAGGCGCTGGCTCGCCGCTCCCATTTGTCTTTGGCTTATCTTCAGACTTCCTCTTGATGTACGGCTCCGACTTTGGAAGCTTTTTCTCCGCCACATATACGAGAGATTTCTCGTCTTGTGACCAGTCGAGGCTGGCGAATTCAGCTAAAAATAAAATAATAAATACATAGATAAAACAATATAGGTAGTACCCTTCCTTGGCGCAGCCGGGTAGCAGGTGTCTTTCTGGTAATTTAAATTGTAAAACGTGTAATTCTACTGTACCATAAAGAAGATCGTTACTAAGATATTGACAGATCAGCTTTGGCATGAACTGAATCTTTGCTATTGCATATAAATACATGACACTAACAATCAAAAACACAAAACCATATTCCATTATCTTTATTCTATGACAATATTGATGATTTACGAAAAACTTCAACATCTACCAATCACAGTCCAATGCTTAACATAGGCCTCTCATAACGCTCGCCACAGTGATCGATCTCCGGCCACTCTCACTATCAATCGTCTACTGCCAACCATCTTGCGCAAATCGTCACTCCATTTGGCCTGAGGTCGTCCTACACTACGTTTACCGACACGCGGTCTCCACTCTAGCATTGCATCCGTTTACCCCAACGGTTATCGGTTGTACGAAAACTTTAAAGCCTTAAACTTACAATCAGCGTAGACGTCTCCATGGATGTCAAGTGCAGTGAGGTCGATGCTGTGGACCAGGTTGTTCTTCCGCCATACTTCCAAGTACTGCTTCTTGCCTTCCTTTCCCTCCTTCTCCTCGCGGATCACGGCTTTGAACGTTTCGCGAGGCGATATCGCGCTTAGCAACCTGATTTACAAACAAAATTCATAAAATGTACGGTCAAAGACACATCACGGTAAGCACTTGCAGTTGGATAATAGCACTTATGCCCCCGACATAAGAGTCGTACAAAGTCTAAAGTGTATAGTCTGACTGACGTGCTTTTAACTGTACATAAATACTTTTAAGCAAAACCTGCTCTTATATAGTGGTAAAGGACGAAAGGAGGTGAAAAATGGACTTAGCTACTAAACAAATTGACTGCCAATGTCAAAGATTTTCCAGAAGTCCAATATTTATTTATAAAAGAATTAGAAGTTCACGTGTGTTTGCGTACTCATAAATGAGGTGACACACACTAGTGGGGGATGTTATTTTTTTTCATTTTCTTACTAAAAGGGGTTTGAAGATTTTTGTATGGAGGCTGGCTTACCTAGTGGTCCGCCATTTTGTTTTTTTTTTCAAAATAGCATTCACTTTTCTATGAAAATTGATACCTGACATCAATACAAACATAATGTGTTATTAGATGAAAACCTGTAAAGTGTCACATTTTAAAGATATATGCAACTATAGTTTTACAAAATGGCGGACACGTAGGAAGGCCAAAATCTTCAAATCCCTTTAAATTGCACTGAGATAATGTTTTTCGCCTACTTTACATATCGTTATAAATGATAAGACCAATTATGAAAGTACATCAACAGTGTATAAAATTGAACCTTAAAAGAAAGAGCGAATGAGACAATCTGTGGAATGTAGACTAGACATACTTAGCAATAGTTTGTGTACTTTCTGTGACGTCAATCGAAATAATATTTAACAAACAGCAGTTAAGAATGCTTGTCGTGCGACTGTATTGTTAGATAATAAGACAATAAGGCAAATGGGTGACTTGTAATCAGTTACTTTGTTTTTTTTTATTAGCGGAGGAGAACGCATTTATTAGCCGTAGCTACAGACCAGCGACGCCTGCGGCCGTGAGTGGGACTCAAGACTAATGATGTTAGCCCCACTATCCACTACTCGCCCCCGGTCTCCCCTTTCCGCCCGATTGGGAGAGCTGGTTCCAGCCTTGCTATTAACCAGACACGTAGTTATTGACTGTGTAACATATTTGGCATATAATATCTGGCTGTTCCGGCAATATTAATGTGGGAGCCAGTACACTTGAAATCAAAGACTCGAAGATCAGATGAGCCTACAGTCTGGCAGCACATTGAGCGACGCTTCCTGGTGAAGTGTCCCTCAATGGAATAGGCCGCAGTGGCCGGTTACCATCAGGTGGGCTGCGTGTCTGTCTGCCAACTAACTTAGTATAAAATAAAATATTTAGCCTAAAAGGTAAGGCCGTTAGCTACACGTCAGCAACTACCCATCGTCGTCTGGTCGTTTCCGTTCTCCGTTCATCTTCTGCGCAATTGACTAATATGGTCGCATTGGTATTTAACATTATCGTCAAGACATCATTCAGATAGTCCGAGTAAATGCACAGAAACAGCCATGACGTGGTTTGAAAATGGAACGCATCATCTTCGATTATGGATATTTTCATCTTCTGGCTATGCATTGATGCTCCCTCAAGTCAGCTGGTCGACGTTTATTTAGTTAGCCGCCAAGTGGCGCCCTGACTGAATAAGATAGATAATAAATAGACTACAATAAAAGTGATACATTTTGAGTGTTGTTGTAATAACGTAATATTACCGTATACCTACTCTTTGTAATAGGTAAATGGAACACAGGATTCTTTGAATGTTTAAAATTATTACTGCTATGACATTTAATTCAATTAGGGCGTAACTTTGCTGCTGTATGGGCGTTAATTAAGGTTTCTATTCATTAGCTTAACCCTTTACTTACACAATAAATAAATTAATATGTATGTACACAAAACGATAACTTTAACGATGCTTTAACTATCTCGACTATTGTTTAGTGGTTAGCCTCAATCTGATCTGTTATGTGACGAAATTCATTGCACTCTTATATTATTGAACAGTGTAAATATAATTTTTAAATAGAATTGGTATATATTTAATATAGCGACGTAGAGACAGGCGCTCCCATTATACAGTAAGGTCACCTGGCTAAGTGAGATGCTGAAGCTTCATGAAATTATAGTCCATTGACAGAATTGAAAAGTTTTTATATACCTACATAGTACATATAGGCCTATCGCTACATTACACGACAAGAATAAGGCACAGTAAAATATTGAAATTATGAAAAAATAACATGTTGACAATAGGTTCAAGTTTGAATACTTACTCATTACTGACGTCAATTCCAAATTCGCTCTCCGCGACAACATCGAGAGTGTCATTCAGCACATAATTGTACAAATATTTTGTGTTCTTGCCCTTGTCCAGGTTTCTCACGGACCATTTTGATGTTATTTTTGTTCCATTTTTCATCAGTTTCCCATTTAGAACAGATGGTATTTTTGCTAATGTCTTATATGCATTTACGATGGTATCTATCTGCAAAGATTACATAATATTAACTTTAGTTACAAGTCACTTTACAAGTTGGGTTCAAGGTACAAATCTCGGATCGAACTGATGTATTTTCTATGAGCGTATTTACCACTAATTTGGCGGGACACATCAAGAGTTACGAAAGTCAGATGGCAGTGACTCCAATATGCATTAACTGGACTTGATCATGGAGCAAGTATACATTGACAAGATTAGAAAAAGAACTAGAATCAAGTATACATTGACGAGATTAGAAAAAGAACTACAAATATAGATATTTCCCAGTTTTTAGTTAAGTTACAAAATACTACCCAAATGGTTACAAGATAGAAAAAAAAAATAAAAAAAAATGTTTTACAAACCTGTGTTGTCATTCTATTCATGACAAATTAGTTCCAGGAAATGGTACTGCAATCTATAAACAAAAAACATAGGTATGTGTAACATAGTATTGTATATAAGTAAATAACTGTATGCTGGAAAAACATAAAAATGTACTTTTTAAATTTAAAGCAAAGTACCTAAATAAGTATGCTTCTTGCAATATAAATAACAAAATATTCTTTCTTAATGTTTTACTAAAAATAACTTTTTGATTAGTTTTGATTAAACCATGAAGTCAAAATGAATGAAGAAAATATTATATTATATATATAAAGATATAAAACTGTGAATATCAAAAGTGGTATGTTGTATGAGTTTACAATATTAAGGGTGTGGGTTTTGGGATTTTCAAAAAGTTTTCAGATAGTATGAGGGCCCTCTTTACACATTATATTCCTATGAGCCTATTGTAATTTATTTAATTTCAAAGGCAGAATTTACGTACTTGCCAAGGCTAAGTAAATAATGTTTTAATATACTCATATCAGCGGACTATATAAACTATTTTTACTATACTCATATCATATCATAAAACTAATATCAGCTGACTATATAAATTGTTTAAATAATGTATTATTATACTCATAACAGCAGGCTATATAAATTGTATCTACAGATAAATGTATCATTGTCAAACAACAAAATCCAAGAATCGACAGAATTTTAGTCATTCATTAATATACAGGGTGCCTCAGAACGATTTTCGTTTTTGTTAATTCTGACCGATATTGCCATATGATCCGGACTTTTTTGGCTACAGAAATGCAAAACCAGAAGGGCTAAAACCGCAAAACCTTTTTCCAGCAAGATGGAGCCACTTCTCATCTTACAAAATATGGCTCACTAGCGGCGGTTTCACCCGCGTGGTTCCCGTTCCCGTGGGACTAAATCAAAATCCTTTCTTAGCGGATGCCTACGTCATAACATCTACCTGCATGCCAAATTTTAGCCCGATCCGTCCAGTGGTTTGGGGTGTGCGTTGATAGATATCTATGTCAGTCAGTCAGTCAGTCACCTTTGAGTTATATACAGCGTGTTAGGTAACCCGAGGGACATATTTAAGGAGAGTGTTCAGAATCCGATTAAGAGTCCAATTCGCTATAAAAAATATATCCTTAATTTTTTTCATAGTTATCCTAATAAATAATAATTTATGTATGCATGAACTACCTAAAAATCCCGTGTGCTGAGCGGCCGGTTACGCCCCAAACTCAAATTGTATCGAGTATAATTTAAGTTGAACTTAAACGAGTGCACGAAATAGGTACTGTGAAGGGAAAAGTTACGCGGATTTTGAGGTTTCGACTAAGGTTATTGACAGCATAAGCATGAACTATTTGGGGTTTGAATATGTCCCTCGCATTTCCTGTCATACTGTATATTTAGATGTGAAAAATCGACATCGATAATCGATATTGTGCCGGCTAAAAGTTACAAAGATCAAAATGTCACGAAAATCAGTTTTTCGTAAATATTTCGCGACCTATTGCTCGGAGGTCAATAGAGGTCATTATAAATATTGTTCCCTGCAAAATTTCTCTACAAAAAATGTCTTTTGCAGTTTTTCTGTATAATTTACTGTTTTCGGATTAAAGAGCTGAGAAAGTGACTATATTGGTTATGACAATGCACTCGTTTCCTCACCACTTTCGAGGTAGAATGCGAGGCGCGTTTCGTGGTAATTACAATATTACACCCATATCGAGCAATACATTTTTTATTATTGTTTTATCATCTGGAACGTAATCTTTTATCACATGGTTTAGGTTTAAGCAACCACCAGATATAATGAAATATAACGCCTAAAAAATCGTAAGTACTTACCAGAATTTAATCCTCATTTTAATATGAAATTATCACCAATAAACGTTAAGTTTGCTAACCTAAAAAAGGTAAGTATCGTCAGAATAAACCCAAAAAGGCCACGCGTGCACCAAATTTTTACTTGCATTTTATTTAAAAATTTCATTCAAATCTGTTACACAATTTTATCCTAATAAAGTAAATTAATGCGTACAAAAATCATTGTTTACCCAAAAAATATTCTAAAGGTTTACCGATACTATACAGTCCATTTAAATAAACAGAATACTTTCTCTCTCTGTCCCGACCAAGTAAAATGGGTAGAATTCAGTTCTGGCACTCGCCGGCCGCTAGCCGCGGGGATACATCTTCTAGTATGCAACCCATTTATGGGGTGAAGCCATCGAGAGACACGGCGAAGCTCTAGCCGTGTCCCTTGACATATCCATCCAAGGCTTTTGACAGGGTCTGGCATGACAGCCTGCTGGGAAAGCTTCCAGCATACGGCATACTGCCCGATTTGTGTAGCTGGATTTCAGAGTTCTTGAGTGGTAGATCTATTCGTGTTGTCCTAGATGGATGCATGTCTGATCAATTGGCGATAAACGCCGGTGTCCCTCAAGGGTCAGTTCTCTCTGCAACTCTCTTTCTGCTGCATATACACGATCTTCTCATACCCGGTACCTTTGGGTATGCCAATGACAGCACGGTTACAGAGAGATATACATATTTATCTACTGCCCGAGCCAGCGTGGCCGAGATCCAGTCCCAGAGAGAGACCATGGTTAACAGTGTTGACCTCGCATTAGAATCTGTGTCCGATTGGGGCGACGCCAATCTCGTGCAGTTTAAAACTGCTAAAACGCAGGCGTGTTTATTCACGGCTAAACAGAGTACTTTCCACTTAACTCCGACTTTTCGAGGTGTGTCCGTACCGGTTAGCGACCACCTGGAGCTGCTGGGTGTAGATCTGACTTTCAACCTTAACATCGGCCGCCACATCGAGTCGAGAGCCAAAACCGCTGCTTAGGCGGTATTTCAAGCCAGAACAGCTACTTCAGCTATATCAGGCACAAGTTCGTTCGTGCCTAGAATACTGCTGTCATCTTTGGGATGGCTCTGCAAAGTATCAGCTTGCTGCCCTCGACTCATTGGAACGGCGCGCCATCAAAATCATTAATGATTCTGGACTGGTCGATAGGAAGCTACAGAGTCTCGCCCACCGGCGCCGCGTGGCTTGTCTCTCGGTGTTTTACCGGATACATTTCGGAGAGTGCGCGCATGACCTACACAACCTAATTCCCGCAGGTCATTTCCATCACCAGACTAGTAGATGCTCGGCGGGATACCATCCCTACATCGTCGACATACCTCCTGCTCGAACGAATCGGTTCGACTCCTCTTTCCATATGTGAACCGCCAAGGAATGGAATTCCTTGCCGGCCTCTGTTTTTCCGGAAAAATATGACCTTGGTCTTTTTAAGACCAGAGTAAATAGGCTATTATTAGGTGACTATGCTCCACCCTCGACCCGCATCGTCGCTTTCCATCAGGTTAGATTGCGGTCAAATACTCACCTATTCGTCAATAAAAAATAAAAATAAATCTCATCCAATGGATGACTTGCATCACCCATACCACTGATTGGGGTTTGAAATGCCTAAAATGACTGGACTATATGTCTCTTAGCATAGATTGCCTGTTGGCATAGGCCAACTCCAATTCTCTCTAATGCTGTCTATATAAAGTAGAGTCAATTTAATAGGCCACATTTGACAGTTCATCAAAATTCAACAACGTAACCTTGTAACAGCGGGCACGAAATAATACATTTTTCTTTTTGTTAGAATTGCACAATTGCTTAACTTTTTTCAATAAACATTACATATTTATGGTATTAATGACCGATAGGAGTAATTTTACGATTTGCTTTCACTAATAAACCATTCTAAACATAATAAACCATTTCTGATCTAAAGATCTATGTCGTTACAATGTTGCGTCATTTAACCCTTTTTCTTTTAAACACTAGGGATGTTACTCTAAAAATTGAAAGCTGATTAAGTAGAATTAATTACTTGTGAAGAAATATCACCATAAATTAATAACCATGTTGTGATTATAATAAAAGATAATAATATTTATTATTCTTTTCATTAACTATAAAAATACAAAAAATAACTAAAAAAATCATTTTTTGATACACATTTCAACTATTTAACTGCCTGGCCAAGAAATTCCCTTCTCCTTTACGAAAGAAAAATAACAATTGTACAGGGATTCGTCTGATGATTTTTAAAATTCACATAAGTACCTATGTTCAAAGTCCGTTTCAATTCATTTACTTTAATCGATGTTTTTACGCAGGTCACCTTACTATGAAGATAAAACTGACAGACGTCAAATGTGGCCTATTAAATTCCCAACAAACAAAAATTGGTCATAAAGTGGCTTCGCTTGCCAAAAATATTACTCTTATAACAGCCGTATTATCGCTAATAAGGGTGGGTTTGGGCGCACTTTATATCACTAATTAACCATATACCGGCCTTATAGTTGCTTTATTATCCGCTTATTTTATTTTTATACGTGTTGTGTTATGGCATGGAATTAGGTTATTAAACTTGTAATGGCATGAAAAATGCTGCTAAAAAGCTCCGGTTAAACTTATTGTGGCATATCAAATTCTAAAATATGTCTTTTTGTGAGAACTTTAAGAAAGAGAAACGTCAGTCGTCAACCATATTTAATCTTAAAGTAAACGGTAAGTTAATATTTGAAGTGGTTTATTTACATGGTTTATGAGCTCGTTTATAGTGAAAAGTGTATGGGAATTTAAATGCATGGTAAAATGTGGTACGCTGAGTGTTTTAGTACCAACCCGCCCCTGATTTTAAGCTGTTTTTGTGCTAAAAACGGTATTTATTATTTAGTTTAGTCATATACAGTGCTACTATATGAGTAAAGCGATTCGCACATCGTCTACAAGGAGTCTATAAGAGTGAAGACTTTATAATGGCAACTATTGTTGCTTGTGCCATCGCCATTTTAACATCGTTAGGGTTCCTTTAACACGAAGAAAACCGTACTTAGCTATAACTGGTCTTGTTCTCATATAAATATAAATGAAAAAAAAAAAACAGTATGGTTGGCTGGAAGAGATCTCCTTATAGGGATACCGAAGCTCGCTTTTGTACGCTTATTTTAAGTTTGAAATAAAGAATATAATTATATTACAGTATATTATGTATAATAATTTATGTTTGTCCACAGATATTGCAGTATACAAATTGGCAAAAGTTGACAAATTTTTACAAAGGAAAGACCTTAATTTGTGGTCATGGAAGTGGACACATTTTATTCTGAGAAAGAAATGTTTTAATTTTACATATTCGACCCTTTCTGGTTCACCTTTACACTTTGTGATTGGTCGAAAGAGTATTTTTGATTTACGACCATTTATGAAAGAAGAATGCGAATATTGTAATCCTTAATTAATTGGTAATAATATAACTCAATAAAGAAATAGTTGTTTTATTTTACAAAGGGTTAATGGTGTAAGATACAATCCAAATACTACATTTAACAATTTACATTAAAATTTAATGTCAGCACATGAAAAGTCATATAATTATATATTTTGATTTATTAGAGATGTAATCTTCACATTTATAAATATTAATTATTGAAGACTCGAAGGGGTAGTAAAAGACGTAAAAATACGTCTATATCACTATCGCTACAGTTATATTCTTCGTCACTGGTTTCCTTTTTATTCTCAGTTTCTATAAAATAATCCTCTACGGAACCACTTGCTGATTCATTGGAAGCGGCTTGGTAAATTTGTGACATTATAGAAGTAGAGATTTGACACAACTTCAAAATGGCGAATCTAGTTATATAAAGCATTTAACGTAACCATAAAGAGAATAACATCTTTTTAATCACTGTATAAGAGAATTTAGATTGCTTTTATCCTTGTTAAGGTCATATAAAATGCTAAAATTCGTTTGTTGGATAGACGTCTTATTAAAAGCTCCTATATGATAAATTAGTTAAACAGCATCATAATTACCTTGTGATTTCCTTTATACGAATAATTGACCATATTAAAAGCCTTTATAAAGCCTTCATATGACTTTGAATATTATACGGCTAAAGAGCAATATAACTAGCCTCTATAAGACCAACACATTTCGAACCTTTATAAGAGCCGTATTAATTGGGTTTATTAACGTCTACCCAGCCAAATTATAAGAGTAAAGTTAATATTGCTAATATTCCTTATAATGTGCCATTATATGACACATTAGCATAATAAATGCTCTTTTATAACAAGTATAAGTGTTCAGGCCATAAAGACGCATTCTATAGGAATAGTTTGTTAGTTGGGTTGACTCTACTATAATAAGCCACTGTTGTTCATAAGGGTACCAGCGCCAACTTGATGTCGTCTTCCGAACGAACATGGTTACTACCAAATGCATTAATAGGGAAATAAAATAAGCATAAATCTAATAAAAAAAGTTATCACTTAATCATCCTACTTCCTACTAATATTATAAATGTGAAAGTCTGGATGTTTGGATGTTTAGATGTTTGGATGTTTGTTACTCAATCACGCCTTAACGGCTGAACGGATTTAGATGAAATAGGGAAATAAAATAAGCATAAGTCTAATAAAAAAAGTTATCACTTAATCATCCTACTTCCTACTATCCTACTAATATTATAATGTGATAGTCTGGATGTTTGGATGTTTGTTACTCAATCACGCCTAAACGGCTTAACGGATTTGGATGAAATTTGGCACACGTATAGTTTATAACCCGGAATAGGACATAGGCTATAAAATTCCTACGGGAAACGTCTCATTCCCACGGGAATAACAATTTTGAAACTACTGAACCGATTTGAATAGTTCTTTCACTGTTGGAATGCTACACTATCCCCGGTGAACATAGGGTACTTTTGATCCTGGAAATGTGGGGGGAAGGGGGGATATTTGAAAAAAGAGATTACGCGCGGGTGATACTGCGGGCGGAAGGCTAGTTAACAATAAGAACCAGTTTCCCCACTGCACCGTCTGATAAGTTACTGAATATTAATTTGTCAATAATAAATAAATGAATAATTATTTAGGTATTTAATAACAACAAAAGTAGTTAAGATAGTAAATTTACATTTACAGTAGGTAGGTATCCTAAATTATGAATTAACAATGCTCACTCAGTCTAATTTATTATTCTTCTTTTTCTGAGATTGGAAAAAAAAGAAAAAGCATCTAAGTAATCTATTAGTTATAATATCAGACAGACAAAAGAACATATTATATGAATTAAAATATCCTAAACACACATTCAAATGTTAAAAGGTTATCATTTTAATTTTATTAAAGTATAAATATCCTACTAATGTAATGACGAACGACGTAATCAGCTTTTTCAAAAGTATATTATTAAGTTAAATGTATTTACAACTTTGTATCTAAGAATATCCACAACAAAGAAACCTTAATATGCAATGATATCAAAATGATAAAGCTAATTTGTTGGTTTAACATTATAGTTACCTACTGTAGTCTCATAAAAATAACAAAAACTTACTTAAAAGGTGACTGTGGCCGCGGTTTTTTGCAATTTGAAGGCATAAAATTTTAAATTCTGTAATCACAGGAACATACAAGATACAAGTAAATGAAGTACATAAACACACAGTGAGAGTGAGTGACACTTTGGAGTGACACTTGCTTGACAGCCCCAGGGTTGTCAGTACATAAATCAATAAAAGGCCGATTATTGGGACGAAAAACTGAAATTGAAATATAAAAATGTTATTTTACTAAAACCTTTATAATAATGCTTATTACAAGTATTTCCACGCGGACAATGTCGTGGCAAATAAAAAAAAATTGCAGTCTTTACCTGCGGACATAAAATACCTTTGTAAAGTACAAATTATTTTTGTTATTTTAATAATGGGCGGTTTTCTGACAGGCCATTTAAATAAAAAGGTTTCCAAAAGCTTCACTAGATGGCGTTGAACGAAGTATGTACGTACATCTATTGTTACCTCTGGTTTTGTATCTAAGTAAGAGCCATAACATAATCTTTACATACTCATTCTTCTTCTTAATTAATGGCTTGCTTTGTGTTTTTTATTAACAATTCCGCCAATATGAAATTTTTCCGGGAATGAAAATGACATCAGACATAAACAAAACGTTCTGTTTTATGAAATAAAAGTCATGTCAAAGTAAACTTTTTAACGTTCCGTTCCTTGTGACTGTCACTGCATAGGTGGAACGGCGCCATCTATTGAGAACTAACAAAACGGGCTGTCAGAAAATCGCCCATTTCACAAGGGCCGGTTAATCGGTCCCGTAGGGGCCGAACTGGCAACACTGAGAGTGAGAGGTTGGATTATAGCTTTGAGTGGTTCACTCAAAGGGCAAAAGCGATATTGAAAAAAAAATACTTGTTTCGAGGTCATAAAATATTTTCGAAAGAAAACCGCTTTTCATTCTATAAAGGCCGCTCTACACTTAGCCCGCGGATCGCGCGCGATGGCTGCGAAAGGGCGCGAACGCGCGAACGCTAAGTGTGGAGCGGGCTTAAAACGTAGCA
The DNA here is from genome assembly GCA_949319885.1 of Mecyna flavalis. Taxonomy (NCBI): domain Eukaryota; kingdom Metazoa; phylum Arthropoda; class Insecta; order Lepidoptera; family Crambidae; genus Mecyna; species Mecyna flavalis. The sequence continues at coordinate 2,565,531 of OX439435.1, read as the reverse complement.
TTTTAGAAGCAAACCGTAAATTATAAAATTTTATTCATTTAAAAAAAGAAATTTTATTTGCTTTCAGAACCAGTTGCTTGCTCCTAGTTCCCTTGCCATCTTTTCTTTGATAACTTCGTCGAATAAAAAAAAAACATTTCATCAGTTCAGTTTTGCTCTGTGGTTTTGCTTCTTGTTTGTTTACAAAAATTGTTAAATTTCTTTTTATTTTAAAGAAAATGTGTTATATTATACTTTAAATGATTAGTTTAGTTTTTAAGCGGACGTTTTTGTAAGTAGAAAAAGTATATTTGGATAACCTAAACATTAATATGACCAAATAATAAATGTATATGTTTGTGTCTGCTTGTTTCACAGAACAAAAACGCAAATACTTGAATACATGGCCTTAGTAAAGTTTAAGCAACTGTGCACTAAAACTCCAGCAGCTAGTGAAGAAGAAAAAGAAAAAGAACTAGAAAGAATAGCAAAAGATGTAAGTTTTTCATTATATAATAATTATGTATGGTTGTAACTTTTTCTAATCACTGCCAAAGATGACCTAGAATCAAAGATTTAAACCTAGAATAGAATAGGACAGAACTTAAATACAATTTTAACGCTCCGTTACTGGGTTGCTCGCTTTTCAGTTTAGGAAATCAAGGGGTTCTGCCTAATGTTTATAGGCAGATTTATTTTGTGATAAGATTTCAGTTAGTTATAGTCTTTGGGTATTTTCCTAATTTTAGTTTAAACACTTGCTTAAATTTAATAGCTATCTATGATGTTTAAAATGTTATGGCTGTGACAAAAGTCACAGTTTTATGAAGATAGGTTTTACAAATTTGATACAAGCACAACATACTACTGTTATTTTTAATTGAGTATTCGATTGGTGACAAAAGTGCTTTAGCAACTTTGCAGGAAAGCAATTAAACATACATAGAATGAACGGTACAAACATTTGTGTGCATGAACATGTTTGTTTGTATCGGTCTGGGTGTTTCTATGTATAATATGTATGTATTTACAAAAAAAAAAATATATAAATGTAATGTTTATCCGTTGTCTAGCACCCATAGTACAAGCTATGCTTAGTTTGGGGCTAGATGGCGCTGTGTGAATAATGTCCAGGGATATTTATTTATTTATATAGGTAATATATTTTTTATAATGAATTATCTCTCCTTACAGGCATCTATAGATGATCCTCCTACAGCTTGCTGTCGCTCAGGATGCTCCAACTGTGTGTTCATTGTGTGGGCTGAGACTTTGGCCAATAAGATGGAAAACGCAGGGCCGGAGATAAGTGAAAGAGTCTTGAAGATGGTTGAAGATCCTTCAATGAAGGCTTATTTGGAAATGGAACTCAGGCTTAGATTAAAAAAATAATACAATAATAATACAATAATACAGATATGTAATGTCTGTAGTTAAATTATTAAATGTCTAGTTTAACCAGCCAAAGTAGGTATAAAAGTGTAGCATTAATAAATAGCTTGAAACTAGTCTTAAGTAAAATGTCCTAACTGCTGTAAATAAATTTGAAATTGCGAATTTAGCTATTTGATTTGTTTTACTTTACTTAGCTTGTATTTAAGTAAGGCCAGCATACTTTACTGTTTATTTTTTTATGTTAGTGACACAAATTCATGCTGCTACAAGCAAGGGGGGGTGGGGGGGGGGGGGAGAAAAACTTATTTTTGTTATAAAAATTTATTTGTTCATCCTCAACAACCAACATTAAAAGTGTTATATATAAATACATTAATTATTACACACATGTTATACATAATATTATTATATAAGTCATCCAAGTACATATACCTATAAACACATAATTGTGAAAATGATACAACTTTAAAATTACTATCAATGTGACATAATTTACTATTATGCTAATGTTGTTGCTCGTAGAAATGTATGAAGATGTATGTTATTTTTTGTTTTGATGCAATTTCAGAGCTGTATCATGCTGTAAGTAGATTTATTGACTAGTATAAACAGTAATTTCCATAAAAAAACTATCTAAAACATTTTTAAGTACAGTCAGCATCAATGGTTGATGAGCATTTAATAGCCTAAAATACATAATATTATATGTATACAATTTTTATGTTCTTAATGACTACAAAAATACACAGGCAAAGTAAAAGCTTACAGCCCTCAATGCTTAATAATAATTTCCTTTTATTTAAATATAATATTTTTGACAAAATAGTATCTAAATATTTTCTGCAGTCACTTTACAAAAAAATATTATCAACATTTATTATAGATGTATTTTTATATAATTACCTATCTTATGGGATTTACTGACTTTACAAAAATACTTATAATTTTATAATTGCGTACGGTACCTATATAATGAAGAATGTATAGAAGGATTGGAAAGTCAATTAAGTTTCAATCTACGAATACCTTACCTTTAAGAATATCATGTCAAAATATATTTTCTGCTAAAAAGAATATCTCTATGGTATGCCATAAGTTTTTAACATTGCAGGATCACTACAAATTGCTCTATTCGGGCCAGTCCTATTAAAAAAAGGTTATAAATTAATGAAATATAACTCTTACTTTATTGGATAGCCTTCCGCCCGCGGTTTCACCCGCGCGTTATTTCTTTTTTCAAATATCCCCCCCTTCTCCCCGTATTTTCGGGATCAAAAGTACCCTATGTTCACCGGGGATTTCCAACAGTGAAAAAATTATTCAAATCGGTTCAGTAGTTTTGGAGCCTATTCAATACAAACAAACAAACAAACAATCCTTTCCTCTTTATAATATTAGTATAGATAACATCAATCAATCAGGCGAAAGAGCTATTTATTCATCAAAGTTCGCATTTCCGATATGGAAAAAGTTGAGTGTGTAACTCTGATAAGATTGATGAGTCTTCGATGACATTTGCTCGGCTAACCTACATTTACCTAACTACTTTTAGGGTTTCCACCTGAACATTACAGTAACATTTTTCATTATTATGTAACTTACCTACATAACAAAAAAAAGGTCAACGAGACATCCACCGAACAACACATGCACATAGGTATTTCTTTATTATAGTTAGACATAATTAGTGTTATATTAACGATTTCTGCCAAATAGAAGGGCTTTTTACATTTTGACTTGTATTGAAAGTAGTTTTATCTACATCCATACCATAACATGTCTATTTTATAGTCAGGAGCGATGAGCAAACGCCCTACATTTAGATATAAGTATCTGTGGCTGCATCGTAATGTTAGCATCGGTAACCGATACTTTAATTACGTTCAAATTTCGAACGTCTTCTTAAAAAGTAAAAATTAATGGATTTGAAGCTAACATAAATGTAAGCAAAACATCTTGATGTATTTTCAAAGGTACCAGGAGAGCATAACCGCAGCTTAACTATTCATTAAATCAAAGAGTTTGAAAGACGAGCGAGCTAGCCTAGCTTCTTGTTCTTCTCTGCTCTCCTGGTACTACGGATTATATTCCACGCGGTTTCACATCGATCCTGACTTTAAAATAGACATTTATCTGAATATGTATGAATGAAGATAAAGTTATGTATGTGACTGTACATAATTAGGCATTAAAATACTCATGTGATCCTTTTATGAAACTCACTTCGTTCGTTTCATAAAACCACATTCGTATTTTAATGACCCTCTATGCAACAGTCACATAAATAACTATTAAAGCTTTTTATTTCTTACACCATCTGTACGAGATTTATAAGCGCGGGTCTTTGTAAAATCAGTTTGATCAGATCGAGTTTGCTCTTAAGATTATGCTACCTAATTCATATTATAATAACAAAAATTTACGATTTACGAACGATTTGATTACTAACCCAAATCTACCTTTTGCGTGTATCAATATAATCAATCTATTGCAAATATAATTTACGTACAGCACACTCAATAAAATAATAACTACAGCTTGTTTTAGAAGTTTAATCAAAGAAATATGTTCTTTTATTTAAATTTTTCAGCTTTTTACCTACCACTTATTTAAAACGATTACGATAGAAAATTGTTCTATAAAAGTAGCAACCCTAATTACCTCTACGTTAGCAACTTAAAGATCTACTTACGCAGTCTATATATCTAGGCCGGCCGATATTCTCACCAAGAACCACATCAATCAGTCTCAAGGACCGTCCTTGAGAGCAAATAAAAAGTATTTTGCTTATAAAAAAATATACACACTGCCATAAATAAAGTATATCTAGCGCTTATTACTGGAGCTTATACATACTCAAATGAGCATCTAATACTCGTAAGAAAAGTAAATCACCATAATGTAAGCAGGTTTTGTAACCTTCACATGTACAATACCTACGTAATGACACAATAAACGTGTAAGTACATCGAATTTCCATAATATGAGCTTTCCATAGGTGCCTTAAAATATAACCTAGCTACCAAGGTGGTCCATGCCATCCCGGCCGTTATACCTGGGAATGAACTGGGCAATAGCCACGAGACGGGCACCAACCAACTTCTCCGTTTCAGGTGTTAATCAGAAACCAGGGGAGTTTAGTGGGTAGAGAGCGTCTTTAGTTCCGAGTTCCACATAGCTGTTTGTGATTCGAGCCTGTTGTTATAGTGCAAAAAGCATTCTTTTCCGAAAAAAAATTTGATTCAGAACATAATATAATTAAGTGACCACAGAGATCATCTCTGTGTATGTGACTAAGCCGGCATTGTACGTTCAATAACAGTAGCAAGGGAATCTGATGTAGGTAAGTTATTAATGATATTAATCTATTGTTCATTTTCATCTTAATCCTTTTAAGATACAGTCCAATGAATATTAAAAAGTCGGTTTTGAGATAAAATACCCCTGCGTTTACAAAACAACGTGCAACGGGCCGTTGGGTAAAGGGACTAATGACAGGACGAAAGTTTTATTGGCCGTCTCATTCCTGAGTTCCCGAGAGAAAACGTTTCAATTTAATTCGGCTTCAAAATTACGCTGGAGTACCTACGATATTACTACGTAATTAGTAACTAAGTAGGTGGGTACTGTAGGACGGCAGCAGATCAAGCTACCCTAATCCGTCAAAAATTGTTAATTACAAGAGAACTCTATAGGAAGTGAATAAATCTGAAAATTGGTTGTAGAACAGATTGGGGTAGTCTGATGTGCTGTCGACTGTACTAGCTTTTAGTTACTGTGTTAGGAGAATTAAGAGGCGAATTTTTAGCTTTAAAGTTGTTGACTAAAAGATTAAAAATTTATTTTTAGATCTTGTGTCAATACATTGGTTTTTCTAAATTATTAAGTACATTAGAAAATAGGGTCTTTGTCTTTGGGTTTATGAAAGTATCATAAATCTTTAAATTCGGTTTGAATATAGATTATTATTATTAAAACGTAGGTACTCCTATTTTGATCCTCAATTTAAAATAGGTATAGTATTAGTCGTAACGTTCGTTCTAGTTCTAATTTACGTCCTACTGGTAGCTTATTAGTTTCTGGTTTAAAGATAATAATTTATTTTCGTGATCAAAAGCTTGTTTCTATATTCAGAAAATAAACTTAATTGCCGTTGCTTAAGTAACTTCTCGTCTATTATTCCATTATATTCTACTGTTTGTTCCCAGTTAATTGGATCACATAGAAAGTTAGAATTTAATGATTTAATTATAAAGTGAACGCACTCTAACGCAAATAACTATCTAACTTTACATGTAGGGAGATATATAAAGTTTGGGTTTGACGCGTTGGTATTTGATAATAATATATTTCATACTCTATTCAATTTACAAATTATAATAGTAGGTACAATAGTAAAATTGGTTCGAGAGAAATTCTTAAATGTAGATCTGCGGCCGTGTGTGGGACTCGAGACTAAAACATTTCACTACCCACTAAACTCCCCTGGTTTCCGCTTTCCACCTGAATGTGACGAGCTAGTTCCAGAAAGTAATGGTAGCAAGAGTATAATTACATTGGAATATGATCAGAACGGTCACCTTAATATTAAGATGTTGTTAATCAAAAAAAGTAAATAAACTACTGATCGCGGGAAGAAAAGTGATGCGAAAGATCTTGGGTTCAATGCGGCTGGAGGATGGCTCATGGAGAAGGAGAAAAAATGAGGAAATAGAGGAGCTGGTCGGTGAGCCCAACATTATTGGTCAAGTTAAAGCGAATAGGCTCCGCTGGATCCGGCCACGTCGAAAGAATGGCAGAAGATCGGGCCGTAAAGCGAGCGTACGCGGGTCGACCGGTTGGCCGACGTCCTATTCGCCGCCCTAGGTACCGTTTGGAGTGACGAGGTGGAAAAGGATCTATGCATCCTCGGCGCCATGAACTGTCGGGAGGAGGCCCAGGACCGGCCGAAGTGGCGTAAATTAATATCGGAGGCCAAGACACTCTTTGGGTCACTGCGCCATCATAGTAAGTAAACCGGAAGGCGCTATGAACCGCCAGTCCATTTCCCCTGACCTTCAAACTTGTCTGGCGAATTGGTCCAACCCTTACATAATCGGTTAATTATATTCTATTTACAAGCACAGTGTAGTCATTACGAGCGGGCAACATACCTAAAAGTCTACCTCAAACATTACTTCGATAGAATTTTCTTAACATCTTACCATTCCCGGCTCTACACATACGCAATAATTTATATTTGTCTACCTTTCATGAGCAATTAACCATGACCCTAAATGTGACCGATTCAAATAAGTAGGTACTCCTTCCTTATTCGTAAAATACGAAAACAAAAATAAATATCTTTTTGCACTCATCGAATATTTCACTGAATGGGACAGTCTTAACAAAGACGGAAAAATGCTTTCATAGGTAGGTAATTATTTTTAGAAAATGTTTTAGAATATAAGCGTTTGTTTCTTTTGTGAGTATTAAGTACTTACTATTTTTAGATGCTGTCGCTTACGTGTTTAAGTACGTTCTTTATTATGTAAATTGTACAAAAATAAATTAGATGTCTGCAAGCAAAATATAAAAGTGGCATAGCGTGGGTGTCAGCCGCCCGGGGCGGAAGACAATATTCTGGGTCCGGCCGTTATGCCCCCATTCCGGGTTGCCCCCACATTTTAAGAAAATTTGTTCCAGTTTGCCGTTAAAACGTGGGGGCATACCGGCCGGGGGCAACCCGGAATGGGGGCATAACGGCCGGACCCAATATTCTGCCGCCCTTTTTTTTGCTCCTCCAGTTGGCAAACAGACACGCAGCTTACCTGATGGTAAGTGGTCACTGCGGCCTATTCCATTAAGGGACACTTCAACTTTAATTTTTATAGGTACAGTCTACAGCACGTCAGACGTAACACTTTGGACTTTGTACCGCTTTTATGTCGGGGGCATAAGTGCTATTATCGAACTGCAAGTGTTAACCGTGATGTGCTGTAAATGTTGACCGTACTACAAATATTTGCGAAAAAATATGAAATGGATAATTTTTTTTATGATTATTTATTGTAAAATTTTGACGCCCCCTAAAAAGTGTCGCCCGGGGCGGACATCCCCATCGCAACGCTACTGAAACTGGTCTACTCAACATTGTAAAGTTGTACATAAATAAACATCTGTAGCTATTCTCATTAGAAACGTAGGTATTACAACTTGTAGATAATTTTCAAAGATACTTAAAGTTCAAGTTTCACGAACAAGTTTCGAAAGATGTTTAAACTTTGTCGCTTAGGTATTATCTACAGTATGATACAACTTCGAAGTAAGTATCTTTGCTATCGGCAAACTTGTTAACCATCGGTCGAAGGAGAGGGAGAAAGAAAGAGGGGGACCAAAACGCCCGCGAATCTCAAAGGTATGCTTCTGATGTGACCAATAGCGCGCAGGCGTGTCAAAATTAGTGTTCTGCGAAATCCCCACTCGATATTCAAGAAGTTTGCCGGGGCATGTAATGTAGGTACAAGTACAACTCTTTGAAGTATGACTTTGAAGTTTTTTGCCAGTGTTACCTACTGCAGATATTGTTCTTTTAGGCCTACTGTCCACGGCGGCGTAGCTTCATAGACGCGTATTCGTCATTATTCGCTTGGTGTACGCCAGCTTGCAGCTTACATACAAAACTAATGTAACTCTGTCGACGGAGCGTCAAAGCCTGCATGCAGCGACGCGAGCGCGACGTTGACGCTCCGTCGACAGAGTTACATAGTTTTGTATGTACCTTAACTTTTACTCTTGTCGGTGGAGCAATTTAATGATGATGATGATAAATTACGTGCAAAACTTTTGGACGGAATTTCGATTCCAAAATTACTTTTTAAATAAATTTAGCTAATATTTCGTCTAATGGACAGCCTCATTAATCATGCAACACAAAATAACAATAGTACATTTTTATCTTAAATATTTCGCTGTCTTTGACCCTCCTCCTTCCTCGAGCTAAGCACTGCCTATTCACTTAGGCAGTTGGATCTGGAGGTGACATATTGTCTATCCAAACCGTATTTATATCTAGCTTAAAAAAAAGATTGCGTCTGAGCCGCAAATCAAAATGACTAGACTTAGTTGCAGCCTATACAGTATACCTACATGTTCAAAAGAATTGATATTATTATACTAAAAAACAATGGTAACTACCAATTGCCTAAAGATTATTTTACTCGAACCTGCACCAGTGAGAATGACACAAAAAATCATTTACAATTTTCTTAAGACATTTACTATATTAACTTCCCCATCTTATAATTATTTTATATTCAGAAAATATATGACTAGAATCTCGTAATACTTATCAAAACTATGACAGTCCAATTTTTTATAGGACATAGGTAATACACACTAGCGTCATAAATAGACGGGTCTGACGTAAATAAATATTGTAAATATAAAGTGCGTCAGACACTTCAATCTAATAAAGATTTATAATTGTTAGGCCTATATTCGTATTTGTTTGCCAAAATTAAATGCAATGTATATAATATAGTTAATTATAGCCAATAATTATAATCGACACAGTACAGCCGCTGCAGAGCGGCCAGTCGCTTGGCCCTCTTGACCGCGTCTTCCTTAAAATGCTTCTCTCCAATTTCACACTCGTAGATCAGGCTATAGGAATTGCTAAAATCTTCCAAATATACACTATCCACGTCTGTTTTATACTTGGGTATGATATCTTGATAAGTGTTAGTAGATTTTAATGATTCGTCACTGTCCTTGATCCAGAAATAGTGGAGCGTGTCAAAGTCTATTGGTGGTTAGCGTCAGTCTTCGCAGAAGGAAACGACCGGGGCAGAGTGATGGTCCCTGGGGGGCACGAAGCAGGCGCAGGCTGGCGGGCCCGGGGAGGAGAGAGCCGACCCTGGGCCCAGGGACCCGCCGCAGGAGAGGCGCGCTCGGTCCCTAATGTTCATGATGGACCTCTGCGGACTCCACCATGGCTCGTCGTTGCTTGCTTGTGGTCCTTCGATTTGATCCATTATGTGTTCTGCAAGAACGAATGGTTTTGCATATAAGATAAACGTACTATATCACTGTTACGACACTTACCAAATACGGTGATTATGATTAACAATCCTAGCTTCCGAAAAGTTCGAAGGGAAAAAATTAAAAATGTTCGAGATTCGTGAAATTAATCAAGATTCACAACCAGGGATTTTTAGATTAACAAAGCGTTTCGACTTCTAACAAATAAAACTGTTATTGACTTACGAGGCCTGAAGAAACAATGCGTCCTTCTGTCGTGGTCTTCGCCCACCAACCACCACGTTTTCAATTCTCCTTTACCCTGTTGAGAACAAAATTAAAAATATTATAAATGGTTTTTTTTCTACAATACAAAATTGAAATATTTACAGTGAATTAAGTTTACTTCTGATTTTGCTCCAATAATTATCAGCTCTGAGTTCAAAAATTACTTTTCTGTAATTCAGTGGAAATGGATGGGGAATAAATTCGTGTTGCTGGGTTGAAAATTATTTTTTCTCCAGCAATAAAATTGAACAGATTAAAATCGGGTCACATTTTTAAACTTTAATCTAGATAGGTGTACGTCATAAATAAAATGCTTTATATTAAAACACACAACTACTTATGACGGATTCACGATTCGATTCTGTTTAACAATCAACCTGGCTTGAGACCACGATTGTTTAGTGTAATTTTTTTAAGCCCACTAATAATACAGTAGAATTCGTTTATTATAACTCCGCGTACCTATATTGACCAACCGGTTATTATGTCTTATCTACTGTAAGAAGTTTGGTTTTCATATAAATTCTTTGTTAAAATGTCGGATATAATGACTTCCCTTACAGTGACATGTCGCTTATTATGACCTATTTTTTGTAATAAATTATGTCGGTTATAATGTCCGACATGATTCGTAATGTTCATTGATTCCCGACGACGTTCGGCACGCGGCTCGTTTTTGTTTTAAATCTCAGTAAGTAAGTGACACTTGAAGGTCACGCATTGTTTTTAGTGATATCCTGTGAAAAAAATGTCATCTCAACGCTGTAAAGCATTTATGATTTAGGGGAAAGATGCATATGCAGATTATAAAATGGAGAATCAAACTCATACAACCGCATCAAGCAATCGTTCAGTTGAAATCTTTTGGTTTTAAAACATTTAAATTGATCGGTTCGAAAATCGCGACAAGAAATTAACGCATTAATTCATTCATTATTTATAATTCAGTGTTCATTAATTCAGTGTTTTAAAATCATGAGAAACGAAGGAATAAACATTTTGTTTACAAAACGATTTGTATGATGTCCGCTTATTATGACGCGTTTGTCAATTCCCTTCGATATCATTATAAACGGATTCCACTGTAATTGCTTTTTAATGTTACGTATAAAAAACATGTAAAAACCGGCCAAGTGCGAGTCGGACTCGCCCATGAAGGGTTCCGTAGCAGCAAGTATCATCATAATATAAAAGTTCTTGTAGTTCTTTGTAAGTTTGATCGACGTTTTTATATTTGAGTTGATTGAATGAGAGGAAAATTGCGGTTTACGATTTATGACGTTTTAAAAAAAAACTAATTATTTGATCTCGTTCAAACCAATTTTCAATGGAAGTTTGCATGGTAATGTACATCATATATTTTTTTTAGTTTTATCGTTCTCTTATTTTAGAAGTAAGAGGGGGGGGGGACCAACATTTTACCACTTTGGAAGTGTCTCTCGCGCAAACTATTCCGTTTAGAAAAAAATGATATAAGAAACCTTATTATCATTTTTAAAGACCTATCTATAGATAACCCACACGTAAGGGTTTGAAGAAAAAAAATTTTTGTGTTTCAGTTCTAAGTATGGGAAGCCCCAAAAATTTATAAACTAATTACTTGATCTCGTTCAAACTAATTTTCAATGAAAGTTTGCATAATAAAGTACATCATATATTTTTATTAGATTTATCGTTCACTTATTTTAGAAGTTACAGGGGGGGGGACCAACATTTTACCACTTTGGAAGTGTCTCTAGCGCAAACTATTCAGTTTAGAAAAAAATGAAATAAGAGACCTTATTATCATTTTTAAAGACCTATCCATAGATACCCCACACGTAAGGGTTGGATGAAAAAAAAAATTTTTGAGTTTCAGTTCCAAGTATGGATAGACCCCAAAATGTATTATTATTTTTCTATTTTTGTATGAAAATCTTAATGCGGTTCACAGAATACATTTACTTACTAATTTTCAACAGTATAGCTTTTATAGTTTCGGTAAAAATTGGCTGTGACATACGGACAGACAGACAGACAGACATGACGAATCCATAAGGGTTCCGTTTTTTGCCATTTGGCTACGGAACCCTAAAAACGAAAACAGTAGGTATGTTATTTTTAAGTAAGCAACGAGCTTTTGCACTATGGGGGCAGATCATTGACTTTTTATTTTACAAAATGGCAGCAGAGTTATTTATATAGGTATTTTATGGACGCGAATCCTGCTGTCGGCGAAAAGAAAGATTGATTCGCCACACATGAATATGCTGTGGTTGGTACTCGCACTTAGATATGTATCATTGTGTACGATACGCAGTTGACTGATGGCGTACCTAATGTAGAAGCTTATAAGAAATCGTGTTCTGTTGTGAGTTCATCTTGTTTTTTTTTAAACTTATTTTGTTTATTTTTTAACTTTCCGTTTTCATAATATAATCTAGCCCTTTTTTTTATCTCGTAGCGTTATATTATGTAGTTTCACTTAATTATCCGGATGGCCGGGGGAACGGTAACGTAGTCTTTCTATCTTTATTCATGTCGCCAAAGTCATTTGAATAAACACAGACACAGGCAAAGTATACACTCCCACTTCAAAGAGTTCTGCAGAAAAAAAGACGCATTGAACAGCCAGACGCGTCGTGTCGCGTCGACGGTTTAGCAAAATCCACGCTTCGAGTTGCCATGTTGATACGGGAATTTACCTTTTTTTAGTCAGTGTTTGAAAATGCGATTATGCATGGGCATGCATAATCGCCTGTAGCTGGGTTACATGGTTATGTGGTAGGTACTCGAAAAAACTCAGTGTTTTACAACTGAACTGAACGAAACATACTGCGCCGGGGTGTAATGGGGAAAAATCTTTAACTTCCATTACACCCCTGGACAGAAATCTACTTATATCATAATCTAGACATAAGAAGCATTGGTACTTATGTTGCTATAATATTACGCTTCGTTGTCATTCCACCTGGCCTGAAGGCGTGCTAGGTTTACCGAAATGCGGTCGCCAGTCCAGTCCAGATTCCGTTTACCCCTAAACGTTTGCTTTTCGACGGCTGATATGGCCAGCCCACTACCACTTCAGCTTCACATATCACAATAGACAGTAGGGGACAGCAGTCTGACAAGACCGAAGAGAGATAAGGCGCATTACCAACAGCTTAACGTGCTTTCCGAAGTACGAGTGTTTACACCGCCACCTTTGAAATTCCACACGATGACTGATTATTCTTTATACATTAGACAGTACCTTGATGTTGATGACGCCCCTCTTCTTGAAGTGGTACCCGCCGTGCTGCTTAAGCAGCTTGTAGGTGTCGGTGCTGACGTGGACGCGCTGCTGCGCCTTTTTTTTTATCGGAGGAGAACGCATTTATGCGCCATAACCGCAGGTTAGCGACGCCTGCGGCCGTGTGTGGCGCTCGAGACACTTAGTCTCGAGCGCTCACTAGCCACTAGACCCTCCGGTTTCACCTTCACACCCGATTGGGACGAGCCGCTGCCACGGCTATTGACCAGCCCATCCTCAGGTACCCTGTCTTGAGAGGCCTCAAGCAAGACAAGGTGGCGCCTAGGAAGGGCCACCCGAGACACTAGGTGTCCCTTAGACTTGGCTCGAGCGACCTGTGCAATGCGGGCGTTGGGGAGCTACCCCCGCCCGAGGGCCACCCTTCCCAAAGTGAGCTCACCTTCTCCGGCCCGGCCGTCTACGCTCGCAGGAAGCAGCGAGGGGGTCCTTCTCGCACTGCCGCTCCGCTGCCTTCTTCTGCGACAATAACCACACGCTGCGCCTGCCTAGAGACAGTACCTTGATATTAATGACGCCCCTCTCCTTGAAGTGGTACCCGCCGTGCTGCTTGAGCAGCTTGTAGGTGTCGTTGCTGACATGGACGCGCTGTGGCTCGCCGCTGGACTCCATGCGTGCGGCAGTGTTCACGGTGTCGCCGAACAGGCAGTATCGCGGCATCTTGACGCCGACCACGCCCGCTGCGCACTGCCCGCTGTGGATCCCTGGACAAAGTAGGCAAGAGTAAAGTATCAGCCTTTTAATGACCCAGCAAAGCAGGGCAAGGCAAAGTCCTCTATCCTTGTGATGATGGGTATTAGCTTAATCACCATGCCCACCAAATGCGGATTAGTGATCACAAACCCGAGTTGTGTTCGAAGAAACCGACACAAAGTTGGCTCGAATTGAACCCAGGACCTCGAGATCTCGGCTTGGTACTTAAACCACTAGACCATCCAGGCATATAAAATTGTCAAAAATATTTAATTTAATAAATATAAAGGCTACAAAAAGCTACATAAAATAAAAAATAATATATTGATTGTACTGCTGGCTTCGGAATACCGTAATCTATTGAGAAGATCCGGCAAGAAACTCGACAGTTTCGCTATTCAAAGTTTGCAATATAGGTACCGGCGGTCTAACATAATTTGTTTTCTATCTTACAAAATCTAAACAATCCTGTTTCTTCAGGTTTATGACCCGTGGAACACCTAAGTGGTTCACCTAGGTGTTCCACGGTTACTTTTTTGTACCCGTGGATGTGGTACGGTTTTAGACCCACCGTACCACTGGGGGTACGGGCGGTGGTACGGTGGGGAAGTCACGATATTGTGGGTTCTAATAACTTCATCGGAAATCATAGAGTATCCGTTTGCTACGAGAGTTCTGCTATCTGATTTCAATGAATAAATATTTTTCACTGCAATTAGAATTTTCGAATTCAGGTTAGTCTTTAAATCTGAGTTCAGTCAGCGTAATTGATTTTTACTTCGCCAGAAATTCCAAATAGTAGATACAGTAGGTACATATTTTTGTCGACTATCGGTTGATACCAGCAAGCTTCTATGTTACCTATACCCCGCACTCGTTTCTAGAGATTGCGTTTCTTATATCTATGCTATGTCCTTACCTATCCTAATATGCAGTCTGGCGGCAGGCATATGCCTCATCCGGATCTTGGGCACGGCGTCGAGCACATGTAAGGCCAACGAGGCGACCTCTGCCGCATGTCTCGAGCACCTCTCTGGTAGGCCGCCCACCACCATGTAAGCGTCGCCTATAGTTTCCACCTAGAAACAAGACATCTTTACAGATTCTACACACAAAAGTTTGACACGAGGTAAAAGTTTATACTCTCTTGTAAATTAAATATACTAGGTTAATGATAACTATATAAGAAACCCTTCTTAAAGTTTGACAGCAGGTCTAGTTGAGGTGATGTGTATGGGTGTCCACACAGGCTTGTTTCCACTAAGAATGAATCGGATGGCTTAGAGTTTCTAATGATTAATCATGATATGTAGTAAACAAAAAAACAACTTTTTTACTAAAATAATATAATATTACAAATATTTTTGGAAATTAAAATCGGCAAAATTACTTATTTAATCACGTGACATTAAACAACAATCAGAGAAGCGTGACGTCACGCCTCGCAAAACACCGGTTGCAGCTGTATAATGATCTCGTCGACTGACATCAACAAACTCGATTGTTTCGCGAGGAGTGACGTCATTCAAGACGCCATGACAGTCTTGGCCTTTCCAAAGTTAATTTTAAGTTTACTTCTAAAAAAGCAAAATACTTATGAAAAAGGCCTATTTTTCTAAAAATAATATATTTGGGGTATATATAGATACTAAACTATAGTTTTAAACGAATTTCCAAATTTTGTCAACTAGCGTGTCTAGGGTATGTATTAAGCATTATACCGATCAAAAATGTGATGATTGTTCATTGTCACATTCGTTTGTTCTTTGCCATGGTCGCAATTTGATGCTTGGTAAGCATGTGACGAAGAAGAGATATTAACGCTAGATGACCTTGAAAAGATGTGTCAAATGGCAATAATAAATGAGTATCTACTCCCTTCAATTTACTTTGTTCTTTGTAACAATGGTAATAACATAAATGACTTAAGTATGGATATTCATGGTTGTAATTTATGAATTATGTCGGGTGTATTTACTAGGCATTGTTCAACAGCATTAATGTTATGCCATTTTTCATCCTCGCTCCTGCCTCGTATTTATTTCGTTTTGTCACGCTTATCCTTAGAGACCGCATAATTAATGTATAAAAGTTTCTACCTCTTATTACCTTTTCCGTTGTTAGAGCTTTTTAAGCCACGTATTTGTTGAAACCCTCAGCCCTTCTTAAGATAAACGAAAAGTTTAACAGCGTAATTTGTATACCTACGTTTGTATTTCTTTTGACGCGTGCATTATTTGTTTTTTCTGGTGCCAATATACAGCGTGGAATTTTAGTCGTTGCTTTCCCGCAGTAAAATGATTCTATCTTAGTAGTAAAATAGATTAATAAAGTTTTTTTTTTAGTTAAATCAAAAGTTTTACGTTTATGATAGACGAAACTCGAACCAATAGTACTAGCTGCGTTGCAGAGGGTTACCGGCACTTCGCGTTTATCAATAAAATGATAATTTACTATTTACTAACATGTGGTTTCCATTTTCCCATCAAACTCTAAAAAAAATTTAAAAAAAGTTAAAAAAAAAATTCAAAATAAAAAAATTAAAAAAAATATCTTGCAAAAATCGATAGTACTACTGAAGGTGAAGCGTTCTGCTGCGGGAAAACAACGACTAAAGAAACACGCAGTATTGTAGGCCTATTCAAACCTCGTGGCTTGTTGCCAAGGCCTTTCAGCTAAAGAAATAGAGTCCAAGCGTGATAAAAAACGGAGGATATAACATGACAGAAACTGTACCTTAGATGATTCATAATAATCGAGAAGAATAACCAAGGCCCAACTGCAGTATCATTTTCCTATTTTAATGGAATATACCATCAGGCTCTAAAGAATTCCAAAACGAATCATCCCAAATTAGACCTTAGGTCGTGTCCCCATTAGCCTCTTGAGCATTTGACTGCCAGCTGACTGACTGAGCGACGTATCGATTTCTAACTCAGTGTCAAGTTCTCAACCGCAAACATTGGCACTTACTACATCAGCATCAACCCCGCAAAGTGCGTACAGTAGGTACGCGCGGTATTGACACTCCATTCAAAATATGTATATTTTCGGTAGGCGAATAAGAGGCAAACGAGGCGAAAAGTCAGCTGCTTACTGTAAGCCCAATGAGGACAATTATATATTCTGTGACACGGCCTCAAACACTTTAATGTACACGTAATACACGTTAATTAATTAATCGCATGACGACAAAATGTTTGCTTATCGTTAAATCGGTAAAACATGCATGTCCAAACTCGTATTTTATAAGATCTAAAAATGTACCGTGTTTTATGCAAATAAAGAAATTATAAATGTATTATTTTGTCATATCTCACGTTTACTTACCTTGTAAGAAAAAAGTAGAAAAAAGAAATATTACCAAATTGAATGCAATCAAAATATAAAGTTAATAAACATACCTTGTAAACATTGTAGTATGATATGACGGAGTCGCAGCACGTGTAGAGGTCGTTGAGTATTTCCACGACCTGTGGAAAAGAATTTGCATACTTAGTGCTACATTATCCCTTTTCTACAACTTTAGTTACTAGGCAGTCACGTAGTTATTGCCTGACCTGATGGTAAGCAGTGTTACGGTACCCTTATTTAATATATTTCTAAAATATCATTAAATATCGAAGAAAAGATAATATCAGTCATTGTCATTGTAGCTTATACTTATGTAATTCTATTATAAATAAGAAAGTTTGTGAGGATAAATGGAATTTGCTCTTGGTAAGACTTTCATTTAAAACTTAAAGTTTACAGTGATATACAAAAGAATAATACAGGGTACCTTTATTAGCATGCTAGTTTTCAATATTCTTTATTTTATAAAACCATTTCAGAAACCATTTTCGCAAGACCTATTAAAGTCTGTTGGGGCAATAGGTACTTTTTTTCTTTTTTGAAGCTTATTTTTATGCACATGTCGTTAAGAGTTCCTTCCATTATTATTTTCTTCGCTCAATATGCCACATTATACGCCGGAATACAGATAAACTCATTATGTGACAGATTTTACACGTGATCGGTGTAGCTAGGGAACAAAACTAAAAATAGGTGAAGTAATTATGGGTTGTCGACGAAACTTTGTTACCGTAAACCGTAATTTGAGCGTTCGAGGTCACGATGAACTAGTTAATTTCGTCGATTAGTAAACTAATGAACGAAATTGAGCACTGACGAAACATGCAAATGTTCCATTTAAACTTGGGGGCATTGAGGATGGTAGGTTAAACTATTCCCTAATTTATTGAATGATTTTCTAATTTATAGAATGATTTTCTTAATCGACATTGTATACAAAATTGAATGAATCATATTTTATAATATTAAATGATATAATTGGACTTATTATCACTTTAATTATTTATTCACATTTTTAACTAGATTATGTAAACTTATCAATAGAATTATTATTTGTTACATTAATTTGCATGCCTCGCGTCTATAGGTTAAATATGTATGTGAAACAGGCTATTTATGTGCAACAACTCAATGTACTATATTTATTGCAAATAAACAATTATATAAATTAAAATTTAAAACACAATATTAATGTTTGAATTCTCTGCATTATAAATGCATTCTAAATTTTCTGCATTATAAATGCATTCTACAGAAAGCTCGGGAGCGGCAGAAAACAGCTTAGTGAGCACGGTATATTGCCTTGGTACTGTAGTTTTAATAGTAGATTGTTAACCAAGGGCTGTATGACATCAATTGCATACGAGGTTTTTGGCGCCCGAGCGCAGCGAGGGCGCTAATTAGCCCGAGTATGCAATTGATGCATACACCCGAGGTAAACACTCTGCTTTACATATCGATTGTGAGGTAAGTAAAAAAACTCAACTTTTAAGAAAGAACTCCAAAACACGAAAAAAATTTACTTTCGCGCCTAGTTAGTCGACTGCCTTTTTTACTCTTCACGATTTTATGGCACGCAAGCGCGTCAAATCGTGCTGGCCAGTTTGATTTTTAATAACATACAATGTGACTGCGAAACAAATCGTTCGATATTTAAAATAAAATCTTCATAAATTCTAATATAATTAATTGTCTTGATTCCGATTCGAGAGAAAAAAAAATTGCCTAACTTTTTAAAAATATTCTTCTTGCAGTATGAGTATGACAGTTCTTTTTTCAAATTCAAAAACCTATGCTGTAATGATATCCATACACCCCGGCATTCAGGGAAGTAAGTGACTACTTAGTGCCTTGCCACACTGGCGGTTTGCAAGCGTTTCCAACGCGGAGCGGTCGCGCAGCGAACACGCCGCGTGTCCGCGGCGGAGACGTCGCGGCTGCGCGGCGGTGACGCCGCGGCTGCGCGGCGTGTTCGCCGCGGAACCGCGACGGCACCGCGACGTCAGCGTACATTCAGTAACAGAATGGATTCCGAGGAGGAATTAATATGCACACAAGAAACATAATGAATACAAAAAGACACCAAAAAAGGTGCCACAAAGGGGTCAACAGTAATGCAGTATAAATATTCGAAATCCAAAGCCAGGTCAAAACTATATCACAATCGCAGTGCATTCACAGTTTTTATTTTTCTAGGGAATGTCAAGTTAAAAACTGCTTTGTTTTGTATTTAGCATTGACGCGAGTTTGCCGTAGGTAGTAGTTGTGCTGGCCAGCATTCCTATGTGACGATCGATTATCATGTTTAAAAAATTTCAATTTAGAAAAACAAATGCCGAGTTGTGTGGTAGGTAAATAAGTACACCAATAATTATAATCTTATAAAAATAAAAGGGGAGTCGGGACTTTGGTATGCGAGTGTACAACATGACGTCCACGCTTCTCTCCGTGGCGAACACGCCGCGCAACCGCGGCGTCACCGCCGCGGGCACGCGGCGTGTGTTTGCTGCGCGACCGCTCCGCGTTGGAAACGCTTGCAATCCGCCAGTGTGGCAAGGCACTTACAGAGCAAGAGATATGTAATAGTAGATTGTTAACCAAGGGCTGTATGACATCAATTGCATACGAGGTTTTTGGCGCCCGAGCGCAGCGAGGGCGCTAATTAGCCCGAGTATGCAATTGATGCTTACACCCGAGGTAAACACTCTGCTTTACATATCGATTGTGAGGTAAGTAAAAAAACTAACTTTTAAGAAAGAACTCCAAAACACGAAAAAAAATTACTTTCGCGCTTAGCTAGTCGACTGCCTTTTTTACTCTTCACAATTTTATGGCACGCAAGCGCGTTAAATCGTGCTGGCCAGTTCGATTTTTGAATAGACTGCGAAACAAATAGTTCGATATTTAAAATAAAATCTTCATAAATTCTAATATAATTAATTATTATCTTGATTCCGATTCGAGAGAAAAAAAAATTGCCTAACTTTTTAAAAATATTCTTCTTGCAGTATGGGTATGACAGTTCTTTTTTCAAATTCAAAAACCTATGCTGTAATGATATCCATACACCCCGGCATTCAGGGAAGTAAGTGACTACTTAGTGCCTTGCCACACTGGCGGTTTGCAAGCGTTTCCAACGCGGAGCGGTCGCGCAGCGAACACGCCGCGTGTCCGCGGCGGAGACGTCGCGGCTGCGCGGCGGTGACGCCGCGGCTGCGCGGCGTGTTCGCCGCGGAACCGCGACGGCACCGCGACGTCAGCGTACATTCAGTAACAGAATGGATTCCGAGGAGGAATTAATATGCACACAAGAAACATAATGAATACAAAAAGACACCAAAAAAGGTGCCACAAAGGGGTCAACAGTAATGCAGTATAAATATTCGAAATCCAAAGCCAGGTCAAAACTATATCACAATCGCAGTGCATTCACAGTTTTTATTTTTCTAGGGAATGTCAAGTTAAAAACTGCTTTGTTTTGTATTTAGCATTGACGCGAGTTTGCCGTAGGTAGTAGTTGTGCTGGCCAGCATTCCTATGTGACGATCGATTATCATGTTTAAAAAATTTCAATTTAGAAAAACAAATGCCGAGTTGTGTGGTAGGTAAATAAGTACACCAATAATTATAATCTTATAAAAATAAAAGGGGAGTCGGGACTTTGGTATGCGAGTGTACAACATGACGTCCACGCTTCTCTCCGTGGCGAACACGCCGCGCAACCGCGGCGTCACCGCCGCGGGCACGCGGCGTGTGTTTGCTGCGCGACCGCTCCGCGTTGGAAACGCTTGCAATCCGCCAGTGTGGCAAGGCACTTACAGAGCAAGAGATATGTAATAGTAGATTGTTAACCAAGGGCTGTATGACATCAATTGCATACGAGGTTTTTGGCGCCCGAGCGCAGCGAGGGCGCTAATTAGCCCGAGTATGCAATTGATGCTTACACCCGAGGTAAACACTCTGCTTTACATATCGATTGTGAGGTAAGTAAAAAAACTAACTTTTAAGAAAGAACTCCAAAACACGAAAAAAAATTACTTTCGCGCTTAGCTAGTCGACTGCCTTTTTTACTCTTCACAATTTTATGGCACGCAAGCGCGTTAAATCGTGCTGGCCAGTTCGATTTTTGAATAGACTGCGAAACAAATAGTTCGATATTTAAAATAAAATCTTCATAAATTCTAATATAATTAATTATTATCTTGATTCCGATTCGAGAGAAAAAAAAATTGCCTAACTTTTTAAAAATATTCTTCTTGCAGTATGGGTATGACAGTTCTTTTTTCAAATTCAAAAACCTATGCTGTAATGATATCCATACACCCCGGCATTCAGGGAAGTAAGTGACTACTTACAGAGCAAGAGATATGTAAAAAAGATTTACTCATACAAAATATCATCGTCGTCTTGCGTAATTATGTACCTACATTAAATATAATCAAAATCCCTCTGTTTATCAAGATTGGATGCCTGAAGAGGCATAGCTACTTGTTAAGAATAATTTCAATGGACTTTAGGACCATCACAGAAAGCATTTTTGAATGGTTTGTTTCGAAACTGTTCAAAGCGTGTCCCGGGGCTGTCTTTTATGTTTGCCCGGCTTTACAGCGGGCTAGGTTTATTTACACGGCCCGCAACGGCTTTGCATCTACAATGAATCGATATGAATTTCAAAAAATTACTTTACCTACTTTATTGCCTATTGAATGCCTATATTTTTCTTAGGTCTTGCTTATATACCTTTAACAAAGGGTCTTATGACCAATGATATTTTAAACAAAGATGATCAAATAATGTCATGGTACATATTGTGAGAGAGTGCCATTTCCCATTAGATTTAGATACAAACTCGATTTATCTAATGGGAAATGGCACGTTGTCGCCCAGGCAGGACCGCAAATAATGAAAAGAGGCTATCCTCTATCCATTATTTGCGGTTCTGCCTGGTAAGAAAAGACTCTTCACAAGGGAGGCGTTTACTCTGTAGTGAAACGTTAAAAGGTTCATAATAATAACATCTCTGTTCCCTAGTGAAATCAATATCTCTTATAAATAAGAAATAGATCGGGGTTATTGCCATCAGAGCTGCGTATTTGCCTTCTAATTGGAGTAATATACAAAAATGTAAATAATCTAGCCAGTAATTTATTACGTATAATTTGTTTTTATATCTCCGTCTTGTCTAGGGAATTCAGTGAAGGACAATAATGTGACTTTGGATTTTACCAGATTGAAGGTGAGGTTCTTCAGACGATCTTTACGACGAAATTCTAATTCTTTTGTGACTGGCCAGTCCAATGTCAAGCTGTTAGGGTGCCATTACGAAAAAACACGTAATACATAGAACTGAAAAAGAAAAAGCTCTGCGCGCTTGTTCACGTTGAACGCGCGGGCGCGGTGGGGCGGCGGGCGCGGTGCTCGCTCCATAGCCCGCGCGCGCGTTTGTACGTGAACACTCCGATACTACGCCTATTATGTTTGATATTTGGCGCCCGCGCCCGCCACCGCGCCCGCGCGTTCAACGTGAACAAGCACTGACAAAGGAGGATCGAAATATTTCGTAAGAATTAAGTGTATTGTGGGAAGTCATCTTTATTATATTTTTCCTATGAAAAATTATAGATATAACGTCTTGTAGTATCTTTATTTCCATTATGTATCTCTTCTTACCAGTTTTTAATAGGCCGGATCCGTGCTTTACTTAGGTTCTCCACCTGGGTGAAACACTTGGACTTGTAAGGTCCTGTCCTTCAACTGATGATTAGTGCACTCAAGTAATTAAAGGGCTGTTCTTTTTTTGGGTAGGTATTATGTTCATACCCATTCATAGACTCTGTAGTCATGGTTATACAAAGATTGTTCAGCTTAATTTATTTATAAAAGAGAAACTTTACGGTTTGTTTCTCGATTGGAAAAAAACGTACTGAACAATGCAATCATTCGCCTCGAGACAGACGCCTGAGTAGTGTCTGTCCAAAGGTGAGATTTTGGCCGAAGCCGAAGCTAGTTTGGTTTGGGCACCACATTCGGCTAAAGCCGAAGACGACGGTTTCGCTTTGATTAGGTTTTAAAGTTAACAAGCATTGGTTCGATGAGATGCAAACTGTGTAAGAATTTTAATACTTCTACTCCTCAATTAGATGAAATATGTCAAAGTATTAAAATAAACTTGGAGACTGGTTAACGATTCATTACATTTTATTATATAGGGGGAGGGTAAATACTAAATATTATCTTTTACAGGCTAAGATTTGATTGAAATAATATAATGTCTTAACAACCAACACTAAAATGTACACCTATTCGTCATGCAAAATTTACCGCTATTGGCTTTCGGCTGATTTTGGCTGATGCCGAAGGTAGAGCGAAAAGTGTTAAAATGCCCGAACTTTGGCCGAAGCCGAAATCAAAGGTTCGGTCGGACTCTACTGGAGACATAATTGCTGTGTGACCTCTGAGACACTTGACCTCAACCTTTACTTCAATTGACCCATTTGGGAACTAACAACACATCTAGATGAAAAAGGTTCTATATAAGCATTACAGACTCATTTAGGAGCGGCAAAAGGTTGTCGAGTGTTGGAAGAGATATGAGCAACATGTAAGTTTTGGGCATTTTGATAATGCAATCCTACTCTTGAATCACATACAAGCTTAAATTAATCTCTTGACATTTTACTACATTTTCATTTTCCAAAGAATTTATTTATTAGCAAAGCAAAAAGAAGCCTTACCTACCCTTTTGTACCTAATAAAATCCATAATCATAATATCATCAGCAAAAACAAGCCGAGCTAGACGATATCGGGTTTGTTCTTCCTTGTCTTAAGAGATATTCTTCTAATTAGCTATATACAAGATCTTTGATATTGTTACATTTTGACATCTTGTGAAAACATCTACTATTTGATAAAACAAAAAAAAAACTACCTAAAAACACTGAAAAGCAAAAAATAATTTTAATAAGACATTCATCAAATGCGCTTATTGTCTAAGCCTATTAATAACATTAAATTGTATTTACGTGCTAGGTAGGTACCTACTAATCTGTTTGAAGTCGGTGCCAAGCCAAATAGTAGGTACCCAGACTACGTACCTACGTCCGCGGATTATTTGTAACCCTGTATAATACATAAATTATTAGATATGTATCATTTTTCATTACTTTTGGCTTGGCACCGACTTCAATCAGATTAGTAGGTACCTACCTAGCACGTAAATACAATTTAATGTTATTAATAGGCTTAGACAATAAGCGCATTTGATGAATGTCTTATTAAAATTATTTTTTGCTTTTCAGTGTTTTTAGGTAGTTTTTTTTTTGTTTTTTTTTTGAAGTCGGTTTAATTTTTTTTTAAAAAAGTTTGTTTATTTTTCTATTTTTAGTGTGAATAATACGTAGGAGTGAGTAAAACTCTCATAATATTGATAACGAAAATACGAGTAAAATAGTAGAATTGTATTATTTGACAATATTAGGTATTCATTAAGTGTTCAGCACTATTCAGTAGACCAACTAAAGATGCAGCCCGCAAGAGGGACATAAGAATTAAGAAGTCGTACCCTTTAGCTTCCATCATCATAGTTGTACCTTCCATCATCAGCTTAGCTCCAAAAGTACATGAAATACAACTAACGGTCCACATATTCCTACAACACTGAAATAATTATCCCCTAACTCCTAACCGTTAAGGAGTTGTACCTTCCATCATCAGCTTAGCTGCAAAAGTACATGAAATACAACTAACGGTCCACATATTTCTACAGCACTGAAATAATTATCCCCTAACTCCTAACCGTTAAGGAGTTGTACCTTCCATCATCAGCTTAGCTGCAAAAGTACATGAAATACAAATAACGGTCCACATATTCTTACAATACTGAAAGAATTATCCCCTAACTCCTAACCGTTAAGGAGTTGTACCTTTCATCATCAGCTCATCAACTAAAGTGATGTCTATAGGACGCAAAAACTTAAATGGCTTCAGAAAAAACAAGTAACGCGTAGTGTGCGCCTATAAAATTTGAGGTTTGCCCTTGATTTTCCCGGGATCCCATCATCAGATCCTGACATGGTGACAATGGGACCACCTCGGAACTATGCACTTTCAAATAAAAAAAGAATTATTTAAATCGGTCCACAATTGACGGAGAAATCGACGGACATACATAAAAAAAAAAAAAAAAAAAAAAAAAAAAAAATACATACAGTCGAACATAGAACCTCCTCCTTTTTTGAAGTCGGTTAAAAATGGGATAATAATTCGTACATTTCTTTTTTCAAACACCTTCGATAAATCTCGATCTTAGATAACCTTTGGACATAACGACAAACAAGAGACGCAAACATTTCCCTTTAATACTGTTAGTTAAGATGTAAAAGATTTTATTAGATAAAGAAAGAGAGAAAACGGACGAACTTTTACCACTAATGATTCCGTTCATGTCCAAACAAAGCCGACCCTACATTAAAATGCGGACAGGACCAAAACGGTTTGTTTTCCCGAACATTTTGCAAACGATTTAGACTTTCGCATACGGTAGTGTTACAGGCCAAGATAAAAACGGCTAGGGAGACCATTTTTAAATTGTCGCTGATTTAAGTAGTTACATTCACAATAGTTTCTTTGCTTAGTTCCATCTATTATGAAACTAGTGCGAATTTTTTTTACGCAGTATTTTCTATTAAGCATTTCAGGTGTAAAAAATATTTATCCGAAGTAATAATCTTTTGGTTGAAACTACTTGAATGGCATAAGACATTAAATACAGGTACGATGCCTGCCTGCCTACTTTCACTAAAAAAAGAGCTATATATACTACAGCAAAAACTAATGTTTAAACTTTCCGAATTATTCAGAACCTCCATGATTTATAGGCACGCTAGAAAAGTTGGAACTATAATATCTTTAGCAGCGTATCAAAAAGTCCAGTGAGTTGCAATAAAACTTCATAAAGTTTTCTTCTTTACCTTTGTGTTTGTTTTTCTTTTTAAAGTGGGACTGAAGTGTCGACTGAGACAAAGCAAAAATAATAAGATTAATAGTTTGGCCAACTCATCCCGAAGGATGAGATGAAAAAGCATTTGCGGCTTGGCTTTACTTTTACATTGACGTTTTTGAGCAGTATTTGCTATCTGAGAGCCTAACACAGCGAGACCGCAGCGAAGCCTGTGGAAGTTACGAGTATGAATGCCCGCACGGGACAGGCATATTAATGCGGCATACATTAACATTCAGACTCAGTCAAGCATTGGAGAAATTTTAATTTTGTGTAAATTTAGGTACGTTCTATTTATATATCAATGTTCAAGCTATATAGTACATTGATAATTATATTAGCACGATTCTATTTCTAGAATCAAACTATTTGCATAATTTCAGGCGCTAATTGTGTTTGACTGTTTACCTACTTCAAGTGTAATTCTAAACGATTGGTTTGGTGTTTTGGTGTAAAGGTTTATTTATTTATTTAAACTTTATTGCACAACAAAGGTACAAATTGGCGGACTTAATGCCATAAGGCATTCTCTACCAGTCAACCATTAGGCGTGACTGAAAGTAGCGATATTTGAAAAACAAAAACTTACCCATAAGTAATAATGATTAAAACATACGTAATTATAAATATTCAAGTATCCACAGAATACCAGCGACCGTCACTCGCACCTGCCGTTGCGGTCTTATGCTGAGCGGAGACCATTTTGGCTCCAAAATTATAATAATAATAATAATAATAACATTTATTTCCTCACCATAATACATAATTTACAGTTTAAAATAGTCTTACATAGGTACACGTATATATTATGGTGGGCTGACTCCTAAACTAGGACTGGTCCTGTGTCTTAGGTAGTCAACCCTCCACCCCAACATTTTGGTCTAATATTTTTTAAAAACAATTAATAATTAATATGTTTAAAATTACAGGCTTGGAAATATAGATGAGCTAACAATTTATTATAGGTAACTTTATTTATTTAGAATATAATTTACTTAAAAGGTAATAGTGTGCCAACAACCTGAGTAAATGCGTGCGTGTATATGCGTGTACGTGTGTGTGTGTGGTTGTGAGTGTGTGTGTGGTTGTGTGTGTGGTTGTGTGTGTGTGTGTAAGGTTGTGAGTGTGAGTGTATGTGCTTAGGATTTTATTTTTAGAGTGCATTCAGTTGCATGATAATTAAGCGTCTTTAAATTTTTATTCAGAGTGCCTTTGAGTCGGGTTCTGTTAAAGTTAACTATTTGGTTAATGTCATTAAAGTGTCTATACAAAAAAGGACTCATGTAGAACGATTGGCGTCTTGCAAACATTGTTTTAGCGGTTGGAACAGGAGTTCTAATCCGTCTTTTACCTTTTGGAAGCTGGGGCTGGGCTGGGGAATTATAGTTCAACAAGTATTTTAAGTTTCATATTGTATTTAGTTCATCTTGTAATAGTTTATCTTGTAGTTTAACTTCATCTTGTATGTTTATCTTGTGTAGTAATTTTGGTGCCAAATAAACTTTTTTCTATTCTATTCTATTCTTAGTTGCATTGTTTGATTACTCAATGTTAGCACTAAGATTCCAGAGGATTGATGTGCGTAAGGTAGTATAAATAGTATTCAATCGTAAATAGGGTTGGGTTGGCTCGTGTGAAAGCAGGCACTCGAATTCTAGAGTGATTAATTCTAGTTGTCTCGTTAATTAAATTCTGTTCGCGAGTGGTTTATTCTAATTTAGAGTGGTACATTTAGCAATAAGTCTATTAATAGGTTACTAGGCTAGTTTGTGGGTAGTATGACGTATATCAAACCCTTTTGAGGTTGAGTTGTGGCCATTGTTTTGATCGGACTTAAGTGGCAGCCAGTAGTAGATTATACTGTAGTGGGACATCTGTGTCTGATCTTCAGGGGCCTAGACAAAGTAACATTTTGACAGCCATAGCGAAATTCGCTAACTTCAAATTGTATAGATTTGACAGGTGCCTTAGATCACCCTCGCTAAAGGCCCTTTTGCGGAGACCGCAGAGGGTCATCGCGACTCGGGCTGTGCGGGCTTACCGCACAGTTTCCCATGGGGCTGCCTGCGTCTTAGCAGGCACAACCCCGTGGGAATTCGATGCCCTGGTTCTGGCCCAGGTGCATCGAATCCGTGTCGCGGCAAGGATGCGGGGGGAGCGACCCAGCTTGGAGGAGGTGGCGCTGGTTCGTGTCCAGGCCAGGGAAGAGGCCCTGACCAAATGGACGGAGGCTCTCCAAGCCCCAAGTGCCGGCCACTGGACGATTGAGGCCATTCGTCCGGTGTTGAGGGAGTGGGTGGAGCGCCGGCACGGCTGCCTCACCTACCGCCTGTCGCAGGTTTTGTCCGCACATGGATGTTTCGGACACTACCTGTACCGTGTCCCTCGTCGGGAGGTGTCGCCGCGGTGTCATCACTGCGACGCTCCTGACGACACGGCCGAGCACACTCTCCTTGAGTGCTCGGCCTGGCGACACGAGCGCCGCGAACTAATCGCGGCGCTAGGCGGAGGACGCCTCTCGTTGGCGACCATGGTTCGTGCCATGGTCGCCAACAGGAGTGCGTGGGAGGCGGCCGCCTCCTTCTGCGAACAAGTAATGTCGCAGAAGGAGGCAGCGGAGCGAGAGCGCGAGGAGGACCCCCTTGCTGCTCCCCTCCGGCGTAGACGGCCAGGCCGGAGAAGGCGAGCTCACTTAGCACGCCTTCTCCGGCCTGAGGGTTGACCTGCGGGCGGGGGTAGCCCCCCAACGCCCGCATTGCACAGGTCGCTCGAGCCATGTCTGAGGTTCACCTAGTTTCTCGGGTGGCCCTCCCTAGGCGCCACCCTGACTTGAGGCCTCTCAAGTCAGGGTACCCAGGGATGGGCTGGTCAATAGCCACAAGGCTGGCACCGGCTCGACCCAATCGGGGGTGAAGGGGAAACCGGGGGAGTTTAGTGGGTAGTGGACGCTTAAGTCTCGAGTCCCACACACGGCCGCGGGTCTAGCTAGCCTGCGGTTATGGTGCATAAACGCATTCTCCTCCGAAAAAAAAAAAAAAAAAAAGGTGCCTTAGATCAGTCACGGGGTCAATCGATATTGAAAGTACGGGTTTTGACATTCGCTATCGCAAATTGAGCGATAACTAACGTCATAAGTGCCGCTTGTCTAAGGCCTCTGAATATTATACAGCTAAAGTCCACTTACAGCGCTTTCACACGGGCAGTCCAGTTTTTTGCAGGATCCCGTTTTCTGCAGGATCCCGTTTGATGGCGAATGTGTTTATATGCTAGCGTTCACACGAGCATCCCGCATGCGGGATACTGCAAAAACACGATCCGGCATTCGGTTTTGTCACTAGAAACTGGATCCGTCGTCCAGTAAAAAGCGGGATCCCGTTTAGTCGCACAAATATTTATATAGCAGTGTTCACGGCCCTTTCACACGGCAGTCCAGTTTTGCAGGACCGTTTAGTCCACAGTTTTTTACTGGATCCCGCAAAACTGAACTGCCATGTGAACACACCGTCCTGTTTTGCAGGATACAGTAAAAAGCCGGTCCTGCAAAACTGGATGCCGTGTGAAAGGGCTGTTAGCGATTTATCTTAGTAACTAGGTACACTACTAACACACCATGAACTTTCCTTTTTAGCAAGATAGCGAGTCCTGCAGTCATGTATGGGAATCGAAACTTAAGGCGATGATCTCATTATACTCCACGGTCTGCATTAAAGTATCAGCCTATTAATACTTTAATGCAGACCGTGGAATTAACGCCTCGATGGTCTAGTGGTTTAAATACCGGGCCGAGATCTCGGGGTCCTGGGTTCAATTCCCGGGTCGAGCTACCTTTGTGTCGGTTTTTTCGGACACAGCTCGGGTTTGTGATCACCAATCCGCATTTGGCAAGCGTGATGATTAAGCCAATACCCATAATTGTAGCGATAACATGATTTCAAGGATGGAGGCCTTTGCCCTGCAGTAAGACATTAATAGGCTGATACTGATACTTTACGGTCTGCATTATACGAGACTAATTCCTCACTTTCACCCACACAGTGACCTGATATTATAAGAGCTTCATTTTATTTTTCACTAGCCTCCCGCCTGCGGTTTCACCCGTACGTAATCTCTTTTTTCAAATATCCCCCTTCCCCCCACATTTCCAGGATCAAAAGTACCCTATGTTCACGGGGGATAGTGTAGCTTCCCAACAGTGAAAGAATTATTCAAATCGGTTCAGTAGTTTCAAAATTGTTATTCCCGCGGGAATAAGACGTTCCCCGTAGGAATTTTATAGCCTATGTCCTAACCTGGGTTATAAACTATACGTGTGCCAAATTTAATCTAAATCCGTTCAGCCGCTTAGGCGTAATTGAGGAACAAACAGACATCCAAACATCCAGACTTTCGCATTTATAATATTAGTAGGATTTATTCGATATCAAAAGCTCTTCAAACGAGGAAATTAAACAACTATTAGTTTTTCTAAAACTAAAAATACCTACTGTAAGTAAAATTATACCAAATTAATGTAGTATAACATTAGCCCTATAGTGGTCATAGATAAGTTTTTATGGTTTCGTGGATTAGCAAAAATGATGTAGCACAAATGCTACGACGTGACAGATGCTACGAAGTTTCGTAGTAGTGTTACGGTGGCACTGATAAATCGTATTTCATACTACGGTTTAGTCACAAAGCTCAAAGCAAATATTACGTAGACGGTCTTTGTCAAAGTCAAAGTATTTATTTTGCAATTTGATTTACTTCAAGAAATTCTTTTGCACGTCTAAACTTTTTTATTCTACCAGCACTTCGACGTGAATGGCCTGTTGAGAATAAGAGCCGTAAGAAACTCAACAGATACCTAAATAGCCTTTTTTGAATAAATGCGTTTTACAAGGTCATTTAATTTATATTCCTTGTTTATTTCTAATGTCCTCAGACTCTAGCGAAATTATGATGTCTAATGAAAGATGGATGACCCAATTTATGAAATAATATAAATCGGGTCATCTGCCATTTTGTGAGGAAGGCTGAAATCGAACTGGTTGAGTTCGTTACATCTAAATTAAGAGTACATTTTCGATTGATTCATAGCTAGTACTAACACAAATAAGCTGAAATAACGAATCAATCATTAAATTCATTGTTTCTTCACTTATAATTTCTGAATGACATGAATATTCAAATAAAACGAAGGAAAAACAATCTACAGCCATAATATTACCCTGTCTGACGTGATAAGGGATACAATCGCGTAATATGCGTATTCAGTAAATATTTATTACTGAAGGGAATGGTTTAAGTTAATGGTATTTACGAACGAGTAAATACAAAAGCATCAATAATGTTTACTATAGGATAAATATCTCTATCATTGATATCAATTCATTAGTAGGTATTCGATTAATCTCGAAAAAATTGTCAAAGTGGAAAAACATACTTTAATACTATCTGGTTTAAATGCTATTAGGATAATACCTTTTGGAGTTGCGTTACGCGACAGTGAAACTGACACACACACTGACAAAATAATGCGTTGCTAACGTTACGGACAGGCGCAGTAGACGTCATCTGTCGCTTAAATCTAAAAGGTATTATCCTAATAGCATTTGAATCTACTTTAACCACTGATACGAAGTGGTAGTTAACCCTTTACGCCTGTATCGCATTGCAGCGAAAGAACACTAACGCCTTTATTGCGTGTGCGTTAAAGGTATTAGTGTTCCGTTTCGTTTCGCGTCCGCTTCGCTTCTGGTTTCGAATTCGCTACAGTGTGTTACAGGCGTTAGAAGAACAAAAGAGTTGTATCTTGAAGACAGTTCCGGTGTAATGTTTGGGAAGTCGGCTATTACCCCAATAGTCAGTAAAGTAACTAGTTCGATACCCGCACTGTATAAACAGTTATGTCCATGAATTTGTTTCCTTACCTGCATAGGCGTGTTGGTGGCAGCCAGGCCGGTGAAGCCGACGATATCACTGAAGTAGATGGTGACACAGTCGAAGCTTTCTGCCTGCACTGGTTCTCCGCGCTTCAATGCTTCTGCCACCGTCCTATCAAAATAAAATATATTTATAATCTGCCGCCATAATTAACGCCGTATTTGGTGATGGCCTTGGCTTGTCAACGAGGGCACCAAGGCCGTTCACTTCACGTCTTCACCAAATACACCGACTCAAAGTAAGCGCCGACCGACACAACACGGCTGCGCCACAAAATATGAATGTCGCCAGTACACTTGAAATCAAAGGCACGTAGATCAGATGAGCCAACAGTCTGGCAGCATATTGAGCTATGCATTTTGGCGAAGTGTCCCTTAATGGAATAGGCCATGCCCGCTTATTACCAGGTGGGCTGCAAACTGTTTTTTTTTTATACTAGGTCAGTTGGCAGACGGGCACGCAGCCGACCTGGTGGTAAGCGGCCAATTCGGCCTATTCCACTAAGGGACACATCGCCTGGAAGCGTCGCTTAATGTGCTGCCAGACTGTAGGCTTACCTGATCATCGAGCCTCTGATTTCAAGTGTACTGGCTCCCACATTAATTTTGCCGGAACACAGCCAGAGCTGTTCATCATCATCATCATCAGCCTATATACGTTCCCACTGCTGGGACACAGGCCGTATCTCAATTGTGAGATAGTGTGGGCCATACTCCTGAGACCAGAGCTATTATGGCAGCAAATTTCACCTGTGGGGGGTAGCTAAGCCAGTCGGACTTTGAAAAACCCCTAACACCAACCAGACCCAAGGGGGGAAGCGAACCCAAGACCTCCGTGATTTCATACCCAAGCGGCTTAGCCACTGTTCTAAGGAGGCGGTCAGTTTCAAAGATGCACTAATGAATCGCCAAGTATCAGTTACAGAGTGAGCCTATCAGCCGCTTCGCTATCGATAATAACTGGCAAAAAAATTGATATCAACTCTTTTCAATCGTAGAAAGGAGAAGACCGATCCCCATACAATCTTGGGCCTGGCGATACAGGGCTGTAACTTGGCCTATATTTTGTTCATTTAAAAACTTCCTACGAGGCCAATTTTCACTGCGAATTTCAACGGCCAAGTCAATAAAATAATCTACTGAAAATATTAGAGGTTATGTAACCCATGATAATTTTTAGTAAGAAAAGTGCTAGTTTTTGAACTTTTATTAACTCCCGACACAAAAAGAGGAATAATAGTGCCCTGTATGTTTGCCTGTGGCAACGACATAGCTCCTAAGCGGATGAACCGATTTTCTTGCGTTTTGATTTATTACATTCTTAGGTCTTTTGTTAGGTAGCAAGGCAGTCTGCAGTACAACCAACATTAAACTATGACTATGAATAATTGACAACATACGATTATGCACACCTACCTCACAAATGTTAATAATGCAAAGGATCTGAATATTATTCTTAAATAAATGGGTATAAAAAACATAAAGTTTTAATAATATTTTATTCTTTATCATCAGTACAAAATATTAATAAAGTAGGTATCCAAAAACTGGGCAGGGATGTTGTATTTTCTTGGTGTCGGGCCCATCCTTCTTCTTCCAATGCGTCTTTGTATTGTGTTGTGCTGAAACGACCCGTTGCTATTCCACGATACAATTCCACAGCACAAGCATGTGCTTGCAAACATGTGTTTTTACCGATAAATCACGCTGTAGTCGTCAATAGGCATTAGGTTATCCGATGTTCACTCAAAGGTATTCATGGGTTGCAGAAAACGATGTCCAAGGATTTTATAATAAATATAATTGATCGGTTTCAGAGTCCGTAAGTAAGCAGAGGTCTTTCAAAAATCAGGAGCAATACAAAGGAACACATGAGTACGAAAAACGAAATAAAATCAAGCATGAGTATGTACGAAAAACGAAATAAAATCAAAATCTAAAATAACTGATTAAATATAGCTGACACTGACATTACTGACATTGACAATACAGACAATAAATAGTGCCGTATATATCCGATTAAAAACACAACTGGTATAAATCGATTTTCGACTCGCTTTTTTGCAACAACGTTTAAAGAAGTAAAACTCATTTGTAAATGTCTAATCATATTTATCAAGTAACTGTTTTTACTTATAAGAAAAAAATTATTCAGTATTATGCCAAAAAAAGCCACCGTATAAAATATATTTAAGTATCGATTAATATTAAATCGATTAAAACTGTCTCACTCGTTTTTTTTTTGTTATCAGAGCATTTAGAAAGATAGTCAAAAATAAGTCTAATGAAATTCGCGTTTATAAAGCAAGTTGAATATAATGAAATCATAAAAATCCATTTTTTTTGCTGTTGGCCATTGAAATTGATGGTAAAACGCAAATAGGCTGATCTAAAAAAAAATATAGATTTTTTTAGTATATGTTTCATGTCTGTATCGTTGGGCCCAAAATCGGTCTTCTCCTTTCTACAACAATTTACAGTGGTATCTGCCACAATAGTAATTCTGAAAGTGTTCCATGTTATCTATTTGGTACACAAAACGTTTTTGGCGAGGACTATCCCTGGAGGAAAAAATTAAAATCGGCCAACACCCTTCTCTTTTTGAAACTTTTGTTTTTAAGTATCAGCCGATACCCTACTAACCTTATATTATGTAACTTTTGTTTTTTAAGTATTAGCGATACCCTTTTAACCTTCTATTTTTGTAACTTTTATTTTTAAAAGGAAAAACTTTTAACAAGCTATATATTCCGCCTTGCGCGTATGTGCGTGGGGTTTCAAACTACGTTAGTAGGTACTATCAATATTATGTGCTATAGGTTGCGCATTTTTATGATATTACCTATGAAATATCGAGACTCATCATCATCATCATTTCAGCCAAACGACGTCCACTGCCGGACATAGGCCTCCCCCAAGGATCTCCAAACCGATCGGTCCTGAACCATCCGCATCCAGTGGATTCCGGCGATCTTTATGAGATCATTGGTCCACCTTTTGGGAGGCCTACAACGGCTGCGTTTCCCGGTACGTGACTCCTTTCCCCTTAATCCTTCTAGCCCCGGAAAACCAGACACAATAGAAAATCTATTGTTAAGCGGCACGCGAGTGCCGGTTCGGCTTTGAGTGGTTAAATCGCTGAGGTAATATGTAAATGAATGGTGGCTAATTAATGTGGGAGTACTTTTAATCTTAAGGACACTAGGCACTTGAAATTAAAGGTTCGATGGTCCAATTGTCTAAATGGATCGAAGATTTTGGATTAAGTGTCCTTAAATGGAAGGCAGAGGAAAGCTTTTTGACTTTTTGCTTAATAACAAAAGACATAGTTGCTATGCATTAGTAAGGTCTTTATTACATTTAGATATAGACGAGGGCTCTACGTTCGTGGAGGCTATTGATTTAAATCAATACCAACTGAATAATTGTACCGCAAATACAAACGACAAGTAGTTGAGTCTACATCATCACCATCTCAATATTATAGCACGTTTTCATTCATTTCCTTTGTAACCGGTTTTCATTGAGAATCAGACAACGATCTTAACGAATATTAACTGTCTGTAAAGTTTTGTATTAATAATAGGTATTGAAATAACTTCGTCTTTTGGGCGGACTATTGTATTAAACAGGTATGAACAGGTACGCGTAACTTTTGTTTGA
The DNA here is from genome assembly GCA_949319885.1 of Mecyna flavalis. Classification (NCBI taxonomy): domain Eukaryota; kingdom Metazoa; phylum Arthropoda; class Insecta; order Lepidoptera; family Crambidae; genus Mecyna; species Mecyna flavalis. The sequence continues at coordinate 2,529,945 of OX439435.1, read as the reverse complement.
GTCATGAATTTATTAACCTGTTCAATGTTGTTGTTGTTTGTCGAGCTATTTGGTGTAGTGGTCGAGAAGTCGGCTATTATACCGGAGGTCGCGGGTCCGATCCCCGCAAGGTACAAACATTTTTGTGCATAAATATGTCTGTTTGTATAGGTCTGGGTGTTTCTATGTATAATAATATTATACATTTCTTAACATAATATTTCTTATAAACTTTTTTTTTGTAAATACATACATAATATGTATGTAGGTATTTACAAAAAAAAGTTTATAAGAAATGTTTACCTATCCGTTGTCTGGCACATGATAATGCTTAGTTGGGGCTGGATGGCGCTGCGTAAATAATGTCCAGAGATATTTATTTATTAAATTTTTTTTATATATATTTTCTCTTGAATTGAACGAACTCGGAGAGGTGGGCCAGAATCGTGTCAGATTCTTAAGATGGATGGCGCAGGGGAAGGCCCAGAAAACGATGCTATGACGATCTGTTCCGCTTTTCCGAGATTTGGCAAACTCTGGCTCAAGCCAGGGATTTGTGGAGAGATTTGGGGAAGACCTTTGCCCAGCAGTGGGACAGCATAGGTTAGAAAAAAAATATTTTCTCTTACCTGGGCAGCATCCTGTTGAGCAGGTCATCGGTTCTCCTCTTCTCCCTGAGGAGCTGTTCCGTCCGCTCCGCAACCAGCGCTTCCAGGTTCGAGGCGTACTTCCCCATCATCGAGAGCATGTTGTCGAATATGTTCGTCTTCCTGATGAGGGAATTTTATATATTAGTATTTATTAATGCTAAAGGATAATTTAAATATTGGGTTAAAATAACTGAGTGGATAATATCTCATACAAAAGACAATGCAAAACTTGCTAAGAACATTGGGCCACAAAATTTAAGTTAATGTGCAGAGATGAGATGTACCTATTCTATGTTGAAGATCACACACACACACAGCATCAACTTTTATTACGATGACACCATAATCGGTCCCAGGGGGAAAAGTTATCGTCCATAATAATTTATTATTTTTATATGTATAATTAACATAATAATATTTTTTTTCACTAGGACCAATTTTGTCGACGCCATATATAAAAGTTGAAGCTGTTTATTGGATCTACTTCGTAGGCTATGTCCCAAATCTGCACAACAATTTTTTTTTCGGTCTTTTTCATTGTCCGTTACCTATTTTAATACTTGTATGTGTAACGCATTCCCCACAATAAAAAAAAGGGGTGCGTAAGGCAAGTGACCAACCTTAATTAATGTCAGATCTTACGAAGCCGCCAAATAGCCTCTGACTAGGCTTGACAAATATCTACACTATAGTAAATATCAGCCGGGACCACAACAGCTTAACGTGCCTTCCGAAGCACGGAGACGATCGAAATAATTGTCACTAAATTTGGTCAGAATGGTCACCCAATCCCATCCATTAACCGACCGCGGCGTGAGTAGCTTGACTTTTTTTTTTTTTTGGTTTCGCAGGGGAAATGCCGCCGGCCCAAGGTGCAATGGGCATATCCGCCGTCGGGGACGGACGGGGTATGTGGGGCTCTCCATCTGGGATTCTTCACAGAAGAAGCTACCCAGAGGCATACCCACTAAAACCCCTGCGACACTCCCTCATCGTCCTTAGTGGGGAGGAACCACGGTAAGCGGCACGAAGCCTTCTACGCGGTCCTCCCCGGACGGAACCCGCCTACACGGCGGGCAGGACACTGCCCCCCCCCCCCAGATAGGCTGGGAGGGACAATGCGTTATCGCTAACGAACCACTGTCACAGCGTGGCACGAGCGCCCAGATATATTATCACGAACTTATTACTTAGTGGTGTAACGGGTCCCTAATGATAATCAGAAAAAAATTGACATTGTTTATGGGTTTTCTACCTCGTTGAAGAAATCCCTTGAGCTTATACGATATAATAATAAGTAGAAGGCGAAAGGAAAAGTAAAATAACTTGTATGACGGTGAGTAATCTTAAAGATAAAAAATATGACTCTATTTCTCAGAATACGTGGACCAAATGTGGACTAGGATTTTTTTTATGGTATAGCGGGCAGACGAGCATGCGGCATCATACCTGATAAAAATTTCAAACAAAAAAACATCTGCAAATCAGGTGGTGCCGGCCGGAGAAGAGATTATATCTGAAGTTTTCCGTAATTACCAGTCATTGAACTAAATTATTTGGAACTCAATTTTATTTTATTTATTTATTATTTATTTGGATATCCAACAGCAATACAAAAGAGATACAATGATACCAGTAACCATTTCAATTAGCCTGTAATAACTTAATATACTATAATATCTATGGTAATAACGGTCTGAGTGTTTCCTATGTACGATTATGTATTTACTATGATTGTGTTTGTTATGATTGGTTGGTTTGGGGCTAGATGGTAAATAATGATCAAAGATATTGTATTTACTCTAATAAATGAGCCTAAATTCTATGCCTCATTGTTCATTGTACATTTATATGTACAATTCTTTTTGTTATGTTTTACTCATTATTTAGGAAAATTCTCACGACAACGGTTTTTAGAATAACATAATATTTTATTGTTATTTTTGTTTTGTAATCATCGTTCAAAACAACAACAGAAAGCTCCCTTTGAAACATCAGTTTCAATAATAATAATAATAATGTCCTCCTAGCCGAGTTTCGGCTACGGCGGCCAATATTTTACGATCAGCCAACTACGCAGGATATAGTATAGTGCACAGGGAGTGCGCAAGCACAGGTGAACTCACTATTCCCTTACTCTCATAACACGGTGGGACAGCAGTCTGACACGACCGAAGAGAGATCAGGCGCAGGACCAACGACTTAACGTGCCTTCCGAAGCTCGGAATCATCATTCTTTTTAGACATTCAGGTGATTCAAGCCTGCAATGTCCTAACCAAACTGGAAACACTCACACAAAGTGATGCGCCCCGCGTGATTCGAACCCACGACCTCCGGGTATTAGAGCCTAAACGCTATAATCACTGTACCACGAAGGCAGTTTAAAATGTATGTAGGGAATGTATTTTTGAACATTCGTGAATATGATGCGAATATCAGGTACCGACATTCGCGAATGCGATTATTTTCTATACATCTATACTAATATTATAAAGAGGAAAGATTTGTTTGTTTGTTTGTATTGAATAGGCTCCGAAAATACTGCACCGATTTGAATAATTCTTTCACTGTTCGAAAGCTACACTATCCCCGGTGAACATAGGGTACTTTTTATCCCGAAAATGTGTGGAAGAGGGGATATAAATGAAAAAGAAATTGCTTGATAACTATAAAGACTGCGTAAATAGATAGTCAAGATGAATGAAGAAACGTAATAGCAACGACCTTTTCAAACAATACCTAGCCGGCAGTGTCACAGAAAACGCTAGGAAAAGACCTTCAGAAAAATTCGAAACGCTATGTATGTAAGTATGTAAAAGAAAAACAAAACTTTTAATTTACTTTTTATTCCTGCCAAACTTTTATGGCACTGCCAGTGCTACTTTAAAATAACAAAATAACAACGAAGGTTATATCAAATTAATAACCAAGCAGGTTAAAATAAGTTTTTAGAAATTTAATGCTGGCTTAATTATTGAGAAAAAATCTATACGCCAATAAAAAAAAAATTACTTTTTATTGCTGTCAAACAGAAGCATTGTTGCCAGTGCCTCTTTAAAATAAAGAAGTTCAACGTCATTTCAAAACTTCTCTTTTTATTGCTTCTGCTGTCAAATTAATCGGAACTCTGATGCCAGTTGCATTGAAAAAACCAAGCAGGTTATTATGCAAATTTTTCATTTGCTGCTGGCTATATTCTTCAGAAAAAGAATCTAAACGCCTTTAAAGGAAAAATAAATAATTATTTATCTACATCCATACCATAATATGTCTATTTTATAGTCAGGAGCGATGAGCAAACGCCCTACATTTAGATATAAGTATCTGTGGCTGCATCGTAATGTTTACATTTTAGTATCGGTAACCGATACTTTAATTACGTTCAAATTTCGAACGTCTTCTTAAAAAGTAAAAATTAATGGATTTGAAGCTAACATAATTATGTAAGCAAAACATCTTGACGTATTTTCAAAGGTACCAGGAGAGCATAACCGCAGCGTAACTATTCAGTTTGAAAGACGCGAGCTAGCCTAGCTTCTTGTTCTTCTCTGCTCTCCTGGTACTACGGATTATATTCCACGCGGTTTCACAACGATCCTGACTTTAAAATAGACATTTATCGTATGAATGAAGATAAAGTTATGTATGTGACTGTACATAATTAGGCATTAAAATACTCATTCGTATTTTAATGACCCTCATTATGCAACAGTCACATAAATAACTATTTATTTTTATTATGTACTGTCAAAATGGAAATTATGCTGCTTTGTGCTGCTAGCGTTTTTAATGATCCAAAAAAGGTTGCATGTTATTTGAAAATAATGTTATTGAGATACAAAAAAATTATAATCGACTACTAAAATATTAGTATTTTTATATGTAGTCGAAACAGAATAAATATTTGGTCATCAAAACTACTGAACTGAACCGATTTGAAAACTTTTTTCATTGTTGGAAAGCTAAACTATTCACGGGCGACATAGGGTACTTTTTATCCCAGAAATGTGGGGGGAAGGGAAGGGACATTTCAAAAAACAAATTACGCGCGGAGGCGGCCGATACCTATTTTATATTTGCTCTTTGCCACGAGTAAATCTTTCAATTTATATCTTGCTGAGTTGATTGAAACACATACTCATATGCCCAAAGAGTCTCCTTGTAAAGAAAAACAAGTAAAGGACAATGCAAATGACTGGGCCCAAAAAAAAAAAAAAGTTGTGCAGATTAGGCACATAGACTACGAAGTAATAGGTCCAATAAACACCTTTAACTTTTATTATGGCGTCGACAAAATTGGTCCTAGTGAAAAAAATATGTTTATTATGTTAATTATTATTTATGTTCATATAAAAATAAAAATAAAATGGATGATAACTTTTCCCCTGGGACCGATTATGGTGTCATCATAATAAAAGTTGATGGTGTGTGTGTGGTCTTTCACGTATACAATCAATACATCTCATCTCTGCACATTAACTTTTTTTTGGGGCCAAGAAAATGGCAAGTTTTGCGTTCTCCTTTTGAGTTTTGGAGTCTGTATGATCGGTGTGAAGATCCTTGAGGGTGGACGTCTTTAGGCTGGAATGGTAGTGATGTGAAATACTCACATGCCATCGTGCATGTCCTTAAGTCGCAGCCGCACGAGGCGCAAGTCTGGTCTCCGGTCCGGGCGCTCGCTCCAGCAGGCGTTGAGCACGGCCAGCACCGAGGGTCGCGCTTGCAAACCCCCCAGCGGCGGCCTGAACAGGATCCCGCCGATCGGTTGACGCACTCGCCCTATTATTTCTGTTACAGTCACAAAGGGTAAAGATTAATGGATAAGTAAACATGTTTTATCTCATGCGGGAAAGCTAAAGAAAAGCTAGTGAAATTACTGGGCATATGAGAGCTAATAACTGTGGTCTCGGTGTAGCGGGCGCAGGGCAGTGCCAGACAGTAACTGCTTAGCTACTGTTTGGCACTGAACTGTCTAAGGGCAGACGTGGCGCTTACCATCAAGTGTAAGATCTGCTCGTCTTGTTACACATTGACATAAAAAAAGAGCCATACTTGTAGATATCTTTAAACGTCTTTTTTTTTAAAAAGTAATTGAGGGAATACCTCAATTATTTAAGCTCGTTACTTGAGTAAAGTACTTATGTTCTTGTCATGTTTTGGGTAAAATATTTTTTTGAAAACTTCAGAAAAGTTGAAAATATGGAAACAAAAAGTCATGATTTGAAAGACATGAGAATAAAATCAATTCCGCAAAGCAAATTCGTAAATACGTGTATTAAACGGAAACGTAAATAATACCTACTTAACTACATACATTTTATATTTTCTGTAATTTATATTTTAGTTCTTAAACCATTAAGTGATTGAGGTAAACGTGCTTGCTGCTGCGATCAAGCTCACGAAAATCAATTAGGTACACAAAGTTCACAGTTCTCAGTCAATTAATATTAACGAGAAAACGTGGAACTTGCCGGGAACAGCCACTTTGAAATGAATAAAGATGTTCAAATTATTAGCAAAGGAACATGGCATTTCGTCTTATTGCAAAGTTACTTCAGCTGTCGATTCTGTCAATCATTCAATATAATGTCGAGTAAATTGAAAGTCGCGACATGGGGTCTCTTTTTTGCCATCGCAGTTCAATAAAAAGTTTTGATTTTCGTACATACGAGTACATAAAAATTGATGTTTGGAGTTCTTTTAAGCTCACGCAACCATAATTGTAATTTTATGTAATGCTCTAATGCAAAAACATTGAAGAAGTCATATAATTAAGTATGTATGTACTTTATAGACGTAATTTTAAAGAATTAAAAACGGTCTTTAAAATTTTAAGTACTTATTTGGTTTTGCTATTCATAGGCTTTTTTTATATTTACGTAGCCTTCAGATATGCACACTTATGAATCGTCAATAATTTATTATTATCAATGGTGCAGAATGAGTACCATTGACTTCAGAATGTTGATATCTAACAAAAAGAACCGGCGAGAAAGTCGATAGTTACTTACTAATTTACAATTATTATTTTACAATACTACAGTAATATTTCTGTACCCTTTTGTAGAACTAATTATAGAATTTTATAATAATTTATTATTAGATCAAGTGATAAATACAATAGTACTTACAGCGGCATCGACATATTTCACGAAAATATTGCGCGTTTTCGTCGCTTAGGTACTAAGGAGCATTCATCTGTGTGCACATCTAATAATAAGTAATAGTTCTCCTTTGTACTTAATTATTTTCTTTTTGTTGTTTTTTCAATGTTACACAAATTTAGCTTGCTAATTGCGACACTGTTTTGATTTTAGGTTGTTTTTCTTATCTAAATTTCGTACGAACTAGTTTCTTATTCAACATAAATGTATAAGCTAGTAGTGGAAACTAATTAGGCTAGTGTGTTATTTGTATTTCTTAAGTCATAATGTATTAATATAAGCTGTTTGTTTCCTTAATAAAGAAAATAAAAATTAGCAATTCATAGAGTTTTCTGGTTCAAAGAATATAAACATGAATAGTTTTTTTTTAAATACAAATATTAGGAAAAAATGTAAATGAAAATCCAGAAACATCTGCGAAATCTATACTCGTACATATATATTTTATAAAGTTATCGAAGTTTAATAAACTTTTTGACTTGAACTCCCCAGACAGTTCACTTCAACGTCAATGGAACTTAATTCGTGAAAACGGTACAATCTTAATCCTACTATACCCTCATCAAAGTAACTGTGTACGCCGAGAGTAACTTGTTTCAACCGACGTCACACTATCAGGAAAAACATTTCATGCTATTGTTATTGATTTCAAATTTCATTAATTCGGGTAGAATTTCATCACTATTTAACACGACGTCACTTCAAGTTGTCATACTGTCTCCTTTTTCCGAGTACTTTGCCCGGATCAAGGAATTGGCAAGTTTAATTATTGCATTGTAGTGGTTGTCCGTAATGTTTCATGCTTACACAGCCATTGGTTGGTTAATGAAGAAACGCCCTTGAAGCCTTATTTTTTTTATATGAGGTCAGTTGGCAGACAGGCACGCAGTCCACCTGATGGTAAGCGGCCACTGCGGCCTATTCCATTGAGAGACGCTTCACCTGGAAGCGTCACTAAATGTGCTGCTAGACGGTAGACTCATCTGATCTTCGAGCCTCTGGTTTCAAGTGTTCTGGCTCCCACATTAATATTGCCGGAACATATCCAGAGCTGTTATATTGTTATGAGTGTGTTTTAAATTACCAGCATTAGTAAGATTGGTATCGCCCCAAGGTCCGTTCCTCCCCAGGATCTCGTACAGGATGATGCCGAAGGAGTAGACGTCTCCTTTCTGCGAGCCTCTTGGAGGGGGGTTGGGGTCCCTGAGGAACTCCGGCGCTCGCCACAGCATCCGTCTCTCCATGCGAAGCGCATCTTCAGCGTCGGTGCATCCACCTATGGATAATTTAGTAATTGTAGATTATTTCTTGTATTATTAGTTTTTATACAAATACAGCTGAGGAGCTGAGCTGTGGTATAGGTATGAGGTATAGGAGTGGTGGTGGCTCAATGTGCTGCCAGACTATAGGCTCATCTGATCTTCGAGCCTTTGATTTCAAGTGCACTGGCTCCCAGTTTAATATTGCCGGAACACAGCCAAAGCTGTTATGGCGGTAGATTTCACCTGTGTGGGTGGTAGCTAGTCAGCCGGACTCTGAAAAAGCCCTACCACCAACCAGACCCAAGGCGGGAATCGAACCCACGACCTCCGTATTTTATACCCGAGCGGCTTAGCCACTGTTCCACAGAGGCGGTCAAATCTATGTTTAAAATAGCTGTATTGTGAAATAGAAGTGTGTCAAGCATTTCTGTGTTTCGGGGAAAGGGCACTGAAGCTAGTGAAATTATTGGGTATATGAGACCTACTAACTGTCGTCTCTTAAGGCGGGCAACGCACCTGCGACCCCAAGGGGGTCTCGGGTGCTTATGGGCGGCGGTGATCACTTATCATCAGGTGACCCACATGCTCTTTTGCCCCCCTATAATATATAAAAGCTGTCAATAAAACCCGCACGCAATGTTCTCGTTTATTTACAGTTATCAAAACAAATCACTTATCAGTGTTATTGATTTCACATTAGCTTTTATTGTAATATTCCTAGACATCAACAAATTATCATGAATGATTCATTCGATATTTTCAATATTAAATGTAAATTCAATAGATTTACTGTTTAGAAACGCAAAGACTGTTCTGTTTTAAATGTTTTATCGTTGGTTAATAATGGTAAAAGGGAAAAGATGGAATGCATAGAACTTTATGTGGTTCCAAGGTGAGCTCAAGTTATACTATTTTAGTCATTAGCAGATATACAATTAACACCTAGAAAACAATCCTACTGAAGCACTGAAGTGCGCTCGCGTGCCAATTAATCCCTTTCCGGCAAAAATCAAACCTGTATTTTATATAGGCTTTAAGAGGAAATACTAAGGGCGAGAGAATTGAAAAATAGGTATTTGTAAAATCTATTGCTGTCGTGCATCTCCTCGCAGAGCGCGATAGAGACAACAGCAGCTTGGACCGAAAATACTAAAAATACTTAAAATCAACGTTTTGTAGTCCCCTGATTTCTTCTCCAAAACTTGACCGATTTAACTACTTTTTTCATCAAAAATTAAAGAAAGGCTTTGGCCGTGTTCCTATGTTTTCCTTTTTTTATTTAATCTAGTTCAATTTGTTTTCTGGATGTTTGAACGCAGCAGAAAATCTGATCATTTTTTTAGGTTTTTGAAGGTTCATAACTTGTTAAGAATCGATTAGTCACATCACTAATGCGCGTGAGCATCACTACAGCTTCCGCAATCGAACTGTCAGATGTGAAAAAACGTGGCTGTGTGTTGTAGTTTTTCCAGCCTAAAATAATTATATTTGTATTGTATCACGGGTTATTTCGAGTGAACTTGGGGTCATCCGCGTCTTTGCTTGATAACTCGATGTTTTGTGACGCGTTTTGGGACGAATCAAGGAATTTGTCTGTCGCGTGGTTTTTGATCGCTTGTGCCCCGCGTCTATGTTTTAATTGTGAACTGTAAATCATTGAAAACTATTGAACAATCACGTCACCTGGTGTATTTTGTGAATCTGCAATTGGAGACTTGAAGCCTGTTCCTGAATCCAAGACTTGACTGAGTTGACTTGACAGTACTGACTTTGAGATCAGGGACAACGGAGGGCATCTCAACAGATCAGCACAGGTGAGTAATTAATTGTATGAACTAATTGTAAAATAGGAATAAGTAAGGGGAGTTCAAGTAAATCGCTTCTCAAGTTTTGTGTTTACCAGTTGGGATTGGTTTTGGCACCCTCCAGTTTGATGGCATTTAGCTATGGGCCCCTGAGTGTCATAACGTTTTTCTTTGAGGGTTCTCCCAGCTGGTAGCGCAGACAATTTTTGGTAGCAGAGCGTAGTTCTACATATAGTTACATAGTTGTACAGGCTAAAAGTGTGTTTTGTAATCTATTTGATATCAAGATTGAATGGTAGGTCCACTTTTAGCATTTATTTGTATTTAATTAAATATTAAATTATTTTGTTGGTTTTGAAAACTTATTTTTTATTTTTTGTTTACCTTGAGGTCATCTTGGACTTAAAATAAGGGCCTATTCATATAGTGTATGAACCCTAGTTACATAGATAATTAAGTTTTAGTTTTCTTTTGTTGTGTTTAATTTGTAATCTCATAAGTATCTTTCCAATATGACTTTGTCGGGATATCATGCTAAAATAAGCAGTGAACTGCGGTGGTTTACATCAGCACAAGGTATTTGTGCTCGCCCGGATAGACAGGAAGCATTACTGCTTCGGGCTTTGGATGTACCAGCTCGGTTGGAAAAGGTGTTGGAGCTCTTAGCCTCAGCGGAGGAGAACCCTGAGGATAATGAACCCAAGCTAGTTTTGATAAGAGCCGATGTTGATCAATGTATGTCATTGGCTGATGACATCCTGCAGCGAGCAGAGGAGATCAAACGGCAGCGTAAGATGGGTCAAGATGAAGCTGTTGAGGGTCCGCACTCCCACGGGGTCGTGTCACGGTTGCCTTCCATACAGGTACCGACCTTTGAGGGAAGAATTGATGAGTGGACCACCTTCATCAATTTGTTTGATAGCTTGGTACACTTGAGAGAGGATTTACCAAAATCCTACAAAATGGCACAACTCATGGCTGCACTTAGGGGCGAGCCAAGGGAGTTGGTGGCTCATTTAACGGTTACTGAGAGTAATTATGAAACGGCACGTCAACTATTGTTCAAGCGCTACCATAACAAGCGTAGGCTTGTAGATGCCCAACTCAAAAGGCTCTTTGACATCCCTAAGGTGACACGGATCTCTGCCATACAAGCAGATGTTTTGAATCCGTTGTTGACTGTCACCAGAGCACTACAGAACTTGGGTCTACCGGTGAGTGAGTGGTCGTATATGCTGGTATATATTGTACTCTCTCGCCTGCCAATGGATGTGCAGTCCCGTTTTGAGTCTTACCACAAGGTAAGCGCGGATGACTTGCCTACCTCTTCTCAACTGATTGAGTTTTTGGAGGAAGAGTGTCGGAGGGCAGCGACAATGGATTCATTTGCTGGGACTACTGCTGAACCGCAGAATAATGCGAGAAGGGGTTTTCAGCAGCGGAATGGAAAACCTAAAACTGCATATGGGCACCTGCACGCAGAGTCTCCGGAGAGGATTGTTTGTCCATTTTGCAAACAGGCTGGTCATATGGTGACAGCCTGCAATAAATTTAAGGACCAGAGAGTCCAGGGACGACGGCATGTCGCTAATCAGCGCGGCTGGTGTTTTTTGTGCCTAGGCCAACATATGGCTAGGGATTGTGCCCGGCCCAAAGTGTGTGCGTTTTGTGGTGGTCGCCACCATGAGCTCCTGTGCATGAATAGGTCTGGACAACAACATGAGGTTGACCAGGGCCGTATCCAGGGGCAAGGGGGACCTCGCACACAGGGTCGGACCCAGGGCCGTATTCAGGGGCAAGGGGGTCCCCTCTCACAGGGTAGTACCCAGAGCCTAGGGCAGGGGGGACAAATGGGACACGATGTTCAGGCGAACATTGCTGGATGTATCCCTACCCAACGGAAAGCCGGGAACAAAAATAGTATTGCTACGGGCGGGTGCACGGATGCACCCTTGAGTATGCAGCGGGCTCTTAGAGCACCGCCTCGGGTGTCATCGTGTTCGCCGCCGCTTGCCAGGTTTCGACGTATCTCCCCCCCAATCATGGAGCGCCCTCGACTGGACCATCGCACCCCCCCCTTTCGTGGCCGTCATCCAGTTCAGCGCCGAGATGTGAGAGGCGCATACGAGGGACCATGGAATCCCCTCGTCGGTGTTGACATGACTCGCCATTACGATGGTGAAGCATGGGGGCCCGGGGCCCCCCGCTAGGAAATTGCCGCCCAATCAAATTTTGCACCCCAACCAGAAGCTGTCGTGTTGCCCACTGCTTCTGTGTGTGTTTGGGGTCCGAATGGCAATGTAACGCACGTTCGCGCCCTGCTGGACTCGGGAGCCCAGGGCTGTATTGTATCGAACGATTTGGCAAAATGGTTGGGCTTGAATATTTACAACTACAATAAGACCATTCGCGGCGTGGGGAATGTTGCGGTAACAAATATAGTAGGTCAAGCTACACTTATGTTCTCCTCACGTTTTGACGCTTCGTGTAGAATTTCCGCTCCAGTATTGGTGATGACGGATGTGATGGGTCGACACCCTCTAGTGAGGTTGAATCCGGCTGTTCGAATCCTGACATCAGATCTGAAGCTGGCGGACCCCGAATTTGACACCCCAGGTGCGGTTGACGTTCTACTCGGTGTAGACGTCCTGGGTAGGTTTTTGTTGTCAGATCGGCGGATATTGCAAGATGATGGGCTCGTTGCTGTTGAAACGAAACTTGGTTATGCAATTATGGGTCCGGTTTTGCCTATGGTTGTGCCTACCGAGTCTGATGGAATGTTGGTTGGTTCAGCATTGTCCGAAACAATGCAGAGATTTTGGGAAGTGGAAGAACCACCCGCCGCTCGACGAGTTGATCCAGACGAAGAAGAGTGCGAATTGTTTTACCAGAATAATACTGGTCGCCATCGTTCTGGCCGGTTCATCACTCGGCTCCCCTTCAGAGCGAACAGACCGCTGTTGGGTGAATCTAAAGGGACAGCTGAGACTCGATTTATGTCAATGGAACGGCGTATGACTCGAGATACGGTATTTAGGCAAAAATATGTAGAATTTATGAGGGAGTATGAATCTTTAGGACACATGTCTTTGTCGCGCGTGGATTGGAGATCAGAGGATCATTGTTTCCTTCCACATCATGCAGTCCTAAAGACCCCTACTGGGAAAATTAGAGTTGTGTTTGATGGTTCTGCGCCAACTTCGAACGGTATCTCCCTGAATCAATGCTTGCATTCGGGAGCGAAGTTGAACCAGGATATCTCAGATATCCTCACAAATTTTAGGAAACACCAGGTGGTTTTTGTCGCTGACATCAAAATGATGTTTCGACAAACGGTGATTCATAAGGATGATAGGAGGTATCAGTTGATACTATGGCGTGAGTCTCCAAATGAGCCCATCAAGGTCTACGAATTGAATACAATTACGTACGGTCTGCGTCCAAGTCCCTTTCTCGCTATTCGTACACTGCGGGAGCTGGCGAAACGGGATCGCTTGCACTACCCCAGGGCAGCTGACATCCTGGAACAGGACGTCTGGGTAGACGACATCTGTACAGGTGCAGCCAGTGTCGAGGAAGGGCTTGCCCGTCGTGACGAGCTTATACAGCTGTTAGAGCGTGGCGGTTACGAGCTACGGAAGTGGATGTCCAATTCCCCTGAGTTGATGGAGGGGCTGCCTGATGAATTTCAGCAAGATCCGCACGTCTTTGAAAATCCTGACAACCCAAACGCGTTGTCAGTGCTTGGGATACAATACCGTCCCGCTCAGGATGTGTTCACCTATCGAGTGATGCTAGATACACCTAAGTCCTGGACACGGAGGTCGGTATTGTCGACGATTGCGAGAACGTTTGACCCGAATGGTTGGATCGCCCCAGTAACATTTTTATTAAAATGTTTTATGCAGCGGTTATGGTCTACCCAGATGAACTGGGATACCCCCCTCTCAGAAGAATTGTTGAAGGATTGGACTGGAATTTACTCCACACTCGCGGAGATTAATAAGATCTCGGTGCCACGAAAATTGTTCCCTGCCGGCAACCACCGGGCTACCCTACATGGGTTTTGTGATGCCTCTGAACGGGGATATGCGGCAGCGGTTTATTTGCGCACGGTCACTCCCACAGGGGATGTTGAGGTCCGTTTGATTATGGCGAAGAGCAGGGTGGCTCCCATACGGACAAGACTGACGATTCCTAAACTGGAACTGTCCGGAGCAGCTCTTTTAACAAAACTCCTGAACCACGTGGTATGCTTGTTCCGTGGTTCAGTCGAGTTGGAGAACACGGTATATGCATGGACTGACAGCCAGATTGTATTGTGCTGGCTGAAGGCTTCAGTTCATAGCCTGGAGGTTTTTGTGGCAAACCGTGTTTCCCAAATACAGGTCTCGGAGGCTACGTTGACATGGAGACATGTACCAGGAGAATTGAACCCGGCGGATTGTGCATCCAGAGGATGCCGGGCTCCTGAGTTGGTTAACCATCCGTTATGGTGGGGTCCTCTTTGGCTGGCAAGGAAGGAATCGGATTGGCCCCTCAACAATATGAAGATATCTACGGATTGTGGTATCCAAGCGGCTGCGTATGTGACCCAAGAGGATCAGGAGACTGATGCAAGTTTCCTATTGGAACGTTATAGCTCGCTGGATAAATTGGTAAACGTGAATTGTTGGATAAGAAGATTTGTTCGGAATTGTCGTACTCCTCCCGCGCAGCGAACATTGACTCCAATTCTGTCACCGACAGAGCGAAATGAGTCGCTTCTGAATTTGGTCCGGTTGGTACAGTCTGCGAACTTTGACACAGAATTGGAGAGTCTACGGACTGGACGTAGAAAATTGAAGGGTGCTGTCGCGCATCTCGATCCGTTTATTGATTCGGCCGGGTTGCTTCGGGTAGGAGGAAGATTGCGTAATGCAAATCTGCCGTATTCGGCTCGTCACCCCCTACTGCTCCCCAAGGGAGGCAAGTTGGTGGAGTTGTTGGTGACTGATCGTCATGTTAGGAATGCGCATGCGGGATGCAACGCCTTATTGGCCATCCTCCAGAGGGAGTTTTGGATTTTGTCGGCCCGTCGTATCATACGGAGCATCGTGTTTCGGTGCATGCCTTGTTATCGACTCAAGGCTGCCACGATGCAACCTCACATGGGGGACTTGCCTCATGATCGTGTGAATGAGGTTAGGCCGTTTTCGGGAGTTGGTACGGATTTTGCGGGGCCATTCATGGTCAAAACTTCACGGCTTCGTAACGCGAAGCAGTACAAGGCGTACCTTTGTGTGTTTGTGTGTTTATCCACAAAGGCGGTACATCTAGAGCTCGTTGCTGATCTTTCTACAGAAGCCTTTGTTGCGTGCTTGGACAGATTTGTTTCCCGGAGGGGACTGCCAGCACTGATTCGTTCCGACAACGGAACCAATTTTGTAGGTGCGGAACGATACTTACGAGAAGTAATTGAGTTTTTGAATGTAAATAAAGTTGATATTGGATCAGCCCTCTCCCGTCGGGGTATACAATGGACCTTCAGTCCTCCGGGCTGCCCCCATTGGGGAGGGATATTTGAAGCTGTAGTTAAGTCAGCCAAGACGCACTTAGGGCGTATAATTGGCCAGACTGTCTTGACCTTTGAGGAACTCGCGACGTTGTTTTGTAAGATCGAAGCCGTTCTCAACTCGCGACCGTTGTGTCCGCTCAGCTCGGATCCAAATGATCTGGAGGCATTGACTCCAGGTCATTTCTTGATTGGACAGCCACTTAACGCGTTGCCCGAATACCCTTATGAAGAAGTGAAATTGTACCGGTTATCTAGGTATCAAATGATACAGCAGTTTACTCAGAATTTTTGGAAGCGCTGGTCGCTCGAGTATCTGCACATTTTGCAACAACGCCTTAAGTGGACTGACAAATCTGGTCCCCCTAGTGTTGGTGACCTCGTGCTGGTTAAGGATGCTAACTTACCTCCACTGCGTTGGCGCCGGGGGCGCATTGTTAACCTATTCCGCGGGAAGGATGGGACCCCCCGGTCCGCAGAGGTTCTAGTTGGGGACTCAGTTCTTAAACGAGCGGTAGCAACATTGTCTCGCCTACCCATAAATTAGGAACAGGTAGGGACCTGTTCGGGCGGGTGACTGTTAAGAATCGATTAGTCACATCACTAATGCGCGTGAGCATCACTACAGCTTCCGCAATCGAACTGTCAGATGTGAAAAAACGTGGCTGTGTGTTGTAGTTTTTCCAGCCTAAAATAATTATATTTGTATTGTATCACGGGTTATTTCGAGTGAACTTGGGGTCATCCGCGTCTTTGCTTGATAACTCGATGTTTTGTGACGCGTTTTGGGACGAATCAAGGAATTTGTCTGTCGCGTGGTTTTTGATCGCTTGTGCCCCGCGTCTATGTTTTAATTGTGAACTGTAAATCATTGAAAACTATTGAACAATCACGTCACCTGGTGTATTTTGTGAATCTGCAATTGGAGACTTGAAGCCTGTTCCTGAATCCAAGACTTGACTGAGTTGACTTGACAGTACTGACTTTGAGATCAGGGACAACGGAGGGCATCTCAACAGATCAGCACAGGTGAGTAATTAATTGTATGAACTAATTGTAAAATAGGAATAAGTAAGGGGAGTTCAAGTAAATCGCTTCTCAAGTTTTGTGTTTACCAGTTGGGATTGGTTTTGGCACCCTCCAGTTTGATGGCATTTAGCTATGGGCCCCTGAGTGTCATAACGTTTTTCTTTGAGGGTTCTCCCAGCTGGTAGCGCAGACATAACTCTTTTAATTATTAATTTATGAAAAAAAGGAAAACACATGCATATAGTGGTCATAGATTTTTGAAAAAAAAAAAATTTCACTACTGGCATTATCCAGGGAGAAAACAGGGGACAGCGTTTGTATGGAAAAACGACCCTAGTCTTTCCTCTTAACCCTGAAACTCCCGGTATCGGAACTGTATTAAAAGTAATTTGCCGTCCAAATTGTTGGCGTGTTTGGTGCTGACAGGTGACCTGTGCAGGTGACGGTCTGAGTACGATTCCCAACTATATTTCTACTATTTTGTTAGAATAATTTTAATGTTTCTGACGGCATCTGTACGATAGTTTTAGTAAGTTTTCGTTGTTTACAAATTATGAATATTAACTTATTGCAAACCTTTGTTGCCGGAAATGTGTAGGTATATTTTTTTTGAAAAGAAACTTTCGCAGAGACCCGAAATAAGTGTTAAAAATACAATTGTATCTATATACGTGTTAATTAAGTAGAGATAATGGAATGGTCAATGGACTGAATGGATACATAAAAATCTCTGAGTATTTTTTTAAAGCTACAAAAGATACATCACCACCAACTTTTGCATTAATCATATTAGTACAACACCAATTTGACTTTTAACGAATGTTTACGTACTTATGAATAATTTATTTCTTTGTTTATTTAAATGAAAATGATAAAATGAAAAGACCAGATCATCAATCACTTCCATACTCGTAACGAACCTTAATTAGATTCGCCCACTTAAGTATAATATATTATATTATGCCTGACAATTTTCATTGTTAGTTTCTGGAAACTGTATGTAAAATTAATTTTGGTCGGAGGCAGATATTTGTTATATTTTGTCAATAAATTGTTGTTTCGTTTTCAAGACAATCAGCATTCTTGTTCTTGGTCTTGGTCTTGCAAAAACGCAAGAACAAGACCAAGACTGCAAGACCAAGACTGAATTTGGGCAACACTAAATTGCATAGAGTGTTACAGTACAGGCTGTTACAAATAATGGTCGTGCTCTATTCTGCTAAAATACATTAACATGCAAAGTCAGTATTGAGGAATTCTTGAACACTATAGAAGCAAGAAGCTGTTAGCCATTCTCGCAATTTGCTAGTCATTAACTTTATTGGCCCTGTTTTGAACTTGTTGTTGTTGATAAAAATTGAGATAAGTACCTAATATTCAATATTTTTGAACGAAAATGAGCTGAGTTATAATCATTTTATTTTCAAACCTCCTCCAGGCACCAGTCTCTTACAACGATGTAGGTCATTGTTTGTATACATAGTAACTATTAAATTAGCTTTAAGTCACTTTGTACTAGACTTACTTATTATTGTGGAGAGAAAATAAATCATTATTTTATTCATCAAGTGTAAAAAAAGGCTCTTTGTACCAAGAAATTCTAGCAACAGGCCCTTGAAATTTCTTAGTTGGAAAATTCTGTCAGCAAATATTTAATCAGCAAGACATAACATTTTTTGAACCTCAAATACTTAAGCAGGTATGCATAATGGAATTCCCCACCGTAAGAAGCTTCAGCGAGATTCAATAATGTTTCAATTTTGCTCATATTGTTTTGGCAGGTATTACAATATTTTTTAAGACCCGTAGACGCGACAAGTTAACACACCTAGTTCCAAAATAAGCATATTTTATACTATGGGTGCCAAACAATGGACAAGCCCGTGGGTGAAGCATTAAATGAAATTATAAAACAGACAGATGTTCAAGCACACAAATTGTGTGTTTGCACCGTGAAAGTTACCTTGTAAATCACTCATGCCACTTAGTTGACGTTTTCTCTACATTTATAGTAAAAAACTTTACGAGAAGTTTACAAGTATTAAACTGGCCTAAGGCGTAGACAGTGTAATAAAAAGTAATGTATCTTAGATGATTTTGCTTTTACGAACTCGCAGCACTAAAACAGATATCCAGTTCACACCCAATCCCAATTTTATTTGACGCGTCAGATCACGGAGCTCGGTAATCCAATGGTCCCAAAAGAGTCTTTTTACATCCCTTTGCGGATTTCGATATTACCGATCCCATCGGGTTTACTGATTAAGTCGTGTCCCACTTGTTTCTTGCCACAGGTTTAGTCGTTCGTCTTAATTTAAAACAAATCGTGTAAGCTCCGCAAGGTGCGCCTGTAGCGCTCGTACTATTTCTGTCACGTTTTTTTCCGCAGACACATTTGCGCATGTTATTTGATAAATTTTAAAGATTTTATCTTCTTTTTTTTTCGACTATCGGTTCACCTGATTCTAAATGACGCTGCGGCAGAACTGCGCTCTTTCCTAAAAGGTTTGCAAGATAAATAAGGTAATAATATGTATATGTCGCAGTACATATTTACAGAGGACGGACCAAAGGACCAAAATCTTTGAAATGCCTACATTTTTATCTTCATTTCTCCGCTTTTTCCACGTAGCCTTTGGCGGCACATTTACTTTGAAATTTGCCCATGGCGTTTGTTAGAAACAAATTATATGATAATCTTCGTTCACGTTATACCTTTGTCAAAAAATGTAAGTTAATTTATCTTACGGATTGCTTTGCCCAGTACAATGATTATTTTTATGTAGCAAATAGCTGTTTTGTTTGTTGTACTCGTAAACTTTACGAGTACGTAAGTTTAATCATAAATATTTATTATGATTAAACTTCAGATGGTGCCATGTCAGCATTTCGACATGAGTAATGTTAACAATAACATAATGTTCAAGGTGAGACATATCTAATATTCTTATCTGATCGGAAAGATATATTTCATTTTTACTATGAAAATTTTAGATGCACTATGCGTTTCAGTATGTATTAAAGGGATTATCCCTAGGGATCATCTTGCTGCTTCAGTTTTTTCTCTGAGAGTAATTTTTACTACTAATGTATGCTGTTGAGCTTGCTATCGTCACCTATTTTATTTACCAATCACACACGCAAATTTTCCTGGCGGTAAAAAAAAGTCATCCAGTACTAGCATTTGACTGCCTTCTTGCTTCGAGGACATCTGATTTACATTTGCAATTTTATTTGGGTGTAATCTAGGTTTACCAATAAAGAGTGTTATTTTTTGTTTTCAAAATAAATGAATCTCTTTCGAAGATTACGCTCAATAACGAGACAGAAGAAAATAAACACTACAGCCAACATTCCAATGCTACGATATACATATAGGTTCTTCACCAGCATCTAAATACCTCTTTGCTTTGGCAACATCACATAAGGAAACGTCTCCATCAATATAAAAACTAGCCTTCCGCCCGCGCTTTCAACCGTGCGTAATTTCTTTTTTCAAATATCCCCCCCTTCCCCTCACATTTCCGGGATCGAAATTAGCCTATGTTCACCGGGGGTAGTGTAGCTTTCTAAAAGTGAAAGAATTATTCAAATCGGTTTAGTAGTTTCGGAGCCTATTCAATACAAACAAACAAACAATCAAATCTTTCCTCTTTATAATATAAGTGTAGAAGTATAGATTTATTTCTCTCGTGTTTTCAATATAAGAGTGTATCTTCGACTGGATGATTTAATTTGATTATGGAACGTTACTATAGAACGACGTTATTTCTCCTGCCTCGATTCCCTTTTATCTTCAACTTCCTATCAGCTATCAAAAAACGTTGTAATTGAATTCGTAAAAAAATGATATTGATGTATGCTTTGAATCTTTTTTATATGAATACAAATAAATGCGTTCGTGCGCGAAAAAATAAATACACGTGATTTATTACTACACCCCCCTCCCCCCTTGTGATGTTTCGCGATTTTCTATGGACCCCTCCACCGTAACAATATCAATAGCTATCGATATATGGGTAGCGATATAAAATGTTACATCAAATAGTGTTCGGAAATAACAAGATCAAGAAGGACGAGACGTCGCATCAATATAAACTACATTTATTATGTGACTGGCATCTCAAGTTCGTAAAATTTGTCGTTGCCTAAATATGTATATGGAGATCGACGATACGAGTAAGGTTTAGAATAGTACTTGGGATCAAAGTCTCGCAGATCTTAATCTACGCTATGGCAGCACATAAATATCTGCCTTTATCCCAAGGAAAGGAACAGGTTATTTCCGTAATTGAAATTTAAGCCATCTCTACAATGATAGGTAAATTGGAAATTTAACCCGAGATCACGACCAGGTACTTAAGCCAGATGATGGGCATTGAAGATTTTGGCCTTCCTACTGGTCCGCCATTTTGTTTTTATTTTGTTTAAATACAAACATAAAATGTCATAAGACGAAACATCCATACAAAAATCTTCATACCCCTTTATAATTGTAAAAATGTAACCCATTTGCTATTGCCCAGATAGTTACTGGATGTCAGGTTCCCGTATAATATCTAAAGGTGTTCGTTATATTATCTAGCTTATTATATAATACTAATATAAAATTATATTCATATGTTATAATATATATGAATAGCAGGCAAACTTAATATAATATAGTTTGTTTTGCAGAACGAGGTCATAACATAAAAGTATAAAAGCGCCATCTATTTTACGCTGCGTAAAGTAGATTGGTTATCTAAATTTAAAGGAAGTGATTTAATACAATTGCACTAGATGGCGTTACAAGTTTGAAAAAACATCAAAGTGCAGACCTACAAACTTATCTGTTCCGGTGGCCAAAATTGGAACTACGTGAAATGCAATGCAAAAACGATATTTAATGACAGTTCTAAATAGAAAGTAGCGACGCCGCAACCGGAACAGATAAGTTATAAAGTGTGTGAGCAAGACGCGGTTATAATATATATTATAATCCCGTCTTACTCTCTCTGCTGTGCAAACGAATATAATACATTTTGAAGTTTGTAGCTCGTTGTCGATTGTCGTTGCGGTTACGTTAAAAATTCAATTCATGTCAGTTACGTGCTATTTGTGCGATTTAAGCGATTTCGTAGCAAAAGTTGACTTTAAACACTTTCAACATAGGAAAATTAAGTGTGAATACTTTAGATTTAGTTGATTTAGTAGTTAGTGCTTAAGTTAGGTTAGGTTTTAGGTTTATTGGTACCATGAATAAAATCTATTTAGCAAGTTAAACCAACAAAATGTGTGAAAAAAAACATTGTTCCATATAAAATAGGACGCTGGCTCGGTAATAATGTATGGAACAGCTTATTTATATTTGCTCATTTTGTTGATCTAAATTTAAGAGTTTTTCGGCATTAAAAAGACAAAAATTCTTTCATTTTTATTAACATAATAATATTTTCCTGTTCGTATTTAGTCATAAATAAAAAAAACTTATTTTATTCTATTGTATTGTATGTAAGTAGTCAAATGTTATCTCAACGAAATCTTAAACGGTTTAATGTTAAGAATACATTAGTTGATTCGTTATGCTATAATTGTGATATATCATATTCCAAACCGGCAACGACAACGAACTAACTACGAAACAAATATATTATATTATCGCACATAAAATAACATATGATTTAAAAATCACATATCGTTATAACGAGTTGACAAAAAGTAGTCGTTACGAGCACTCCTAATAATAATATACCGGTGTCAACATATGTTAGAATTCACGCCAACATATGTTAGAGGTCACGAATATTTTCCACTGACAATAACATGCTGTTACTTACTTTTCAAATTATGCAATCCATAGTCACAGATCTGCAGCACCCATCTACTATCGACCAAACGTTACTGGACGTCAGGTTTCCGTGGGATATCAGCGCTGATTCATGCAGGTACGTCAGGCCGCGGAGCAGATCAGCCCCCAGGCTGGCCATGAATACCTCCACCCACACAATAGGCTGATAGTTCACTATTACTTAGCAGGTCGGCCACCAAACTGACCATGAATATACTCTACCGACACAAGAAGCTGGTATAGCTCAAATATTAAAATAAAAAACCTCGCCATATCGCGGAAAAATATTGGAACTATTATAATTTCTTCAACAATCAAATAAAAAAATAATAAGATAATATCATTAATTATTGCTGTCTGTCAAAGTGTGATGTCAATTGTCAACCGAGCCTTGTTACTATTGGATATTGTGAGTTATTTGTGAGTATAACCATAGCAACCAAGTGTTGCTATAACCATAGCTAATGCATCGCCTCCAGAGCAGGTTTTTTATTTTTTAGGGCAGGCTATACTATACTATTATTATACTTACTTTTCAAATTATGCAATCCATAGTCACAGATCTGCAGCACCCATCGGCTATCGACCAAACAGTTGCTAGACGTCAGATTTCCGTGGGATATCAGCGCTGATTCATGCAGGTACGTCAGGCCGCGCAGCAGGTCAGCCACCAGACTGGCCACGAACATGTCGTCGAGATGAAGGTCCCTGTCAGCCAGCACTCGTGCTAATGATCCTCGAGAGCAGTAAGCTTGGACGATGCAGGCAGCTCCACTTTCAACGCACACTCCCACCAAGGGGGTGAGGTTTTCGTGTCGGAGTTCACGGATCTGAAAAGTGAACTAATATGAGACTTCAGTGTACAATGTTGTTTTAGTCAGGGAATATGTTTCCTATTAACTAATCAACGGAGAGCTGAAATGTTATTTAAATTATATCAGATTTTACCATTTATAACGTCTGAAATGTGATTTTCCTTTTCCCATAAATGTTATGTTAATTCCGTTAATTCCATGATATCACAATACAAAACCATAGCCAGCTTACGGCATTAAACTCTTGTAGTAACATGATTGTTGTTTCGGAACATAATCGTACATTAAATATTCAAAGTTAGATTATATAGTTCTCAACTATATAATCTAACTTTGAATATTTACAATGGCAACAGGTATTATAATTTTAATGTTGCTGTAACTACATTATATGTATTTCCACGGGTTTGCAGATGGTCTTTAGTTTGATAGGTAGGTATACGTGGCTTCTGCTTGCATCTGATAAACAAAAGGCACCAGAGCGATCATACATTTTTTTATTCTGTCAGACAGATCTTTGGTAGGTACGGGCACGTTTTACGTGTCGGCAGTCGGCGTAGTTTACTGAAACTGTCCAAGGCAAACCTACGACATGCAGTGGGCATCATATCAGGCCACTGCATGCTTAACTAGCACCTGTTCAACATCGGCATGACGGACAGCCCGCTATGCAGAGGCTGCATGGACGCTAAAGAAACACCGGTCCACGTACTACTGCAGTGCAAGAGTGTGGACCATCATCGACCGCGCTTGCTTCCTAACCGCGGCACCCTGCGGGAGGTGCTCCGAGACATCACAGCAGTGCTGGAGCTCTGGACCGAGCTCAGATAGTTTGAGTGACGGGTTAGTGATTTTACGCACAATGACCCATTCTAGAGGTTAAGTGCGGAAAATCCCCATGCAAACCTACAAACGTGTCGGCAAATTACGTGCGAAATAAATGTCTAGCAATTTTGCCTCCGCCGGGCCCCGGCAGAAGAGGAAGACCCAAGAAGGGCTCACCTCAGAAGATGCACTAAATGACTAAACCTACCGAAGTCACCCCGTAAGGTGACAAAGAGGAGTTAGACATGCTTATTAAAAACAAAGATCAACAATTTCAGGTTCGCAAACAGATACAAAATGGTGAGAAATAAGAGTTATCGAATTAAAGGCATTATTTTAGAACCGCTTTTAATCGGCAGCGGCTGATAATTGCATTTGCTCAATACTTTTTCAAATGAAGATAGCTCATTCTCATTATCGATACCACAGAACAAGAAAATTTTCTCTCTGAGGTATCGATATGTACAGACAACAAAATTTTATCCGGTATCTGAGGTCGCTAACGTCGAGTCAATTTAATAGGTCACATTTGACAGTTCATCTATGCAAAGAAAAATATTCCATACGCTAAAGGAATAAAACTCAAGAAAACAACGTCAGTTCTTTTAATAGATACAATTATTCATTTAGAAAATTAGACTCTACTCCTGATGACATAGGAAGCAATTTTCTTTGCATAAATTAACTCTCAAATGTGGCCTATTAAAATGAATCGAGTATAAATGATAAAATCCCCATAATATTAGACCCGAGCTCTCTTATACCTAGACTAGGCTCGTAAAATTATGCGGACAGGGGTTTGGCCAATCGTTTTGCATAATCGGGTTACTTCTCAGTTTTGAAATAGGTATTTTATACACTACGGTTCGTCTATTTGTAACAAAACGAGTTTGCCTCGACGTTAGGGTGTTTATAAAATTAATTGAAGAATTTAATTCCTTAATCCCTCCCAGTTGTTCATTAGTTAATTGCTCTATGGTGTGGGTTGCTTTATGTAGGTCAGTTAGTTATCCAGGGCAACTTGTTTGTTTGGTTGCATTTTTTAATGCAGACAGAGACACTTGGTCTGTCCACTAATGGGATAGTCCACTAGAAAACATAGCCGATAAACATAGAAATTCCGTTATCTTGATATGTGTATCCAGGGGTCGTGGGTTCGAAACCCACCCAGGACAAACACTGTGATGAACATTTGTGTTTGTTCTGTGTCTGGATGTTTATTTGTTTTTAAGTATAATTTGTGGTACCTTCGTTGTTTCTGATACCCATAACACAAGTGCTTAGGCTACTTACTTTGGGGTCAGATCAATGTATGTGATGTTGTTCAATATTTATATTGTTATATTTGGTTACATTATATTTTTTTATAATTACACTGTAGTGGAATCATTGTTTAGATTAATTTGATTAAATGGAATCGCGTGTGGGCTGCCCCTGCCGTTAAACCAGTGACGTGAACCCGGCAAATGAGTTTGAACGACCATCTCCGCAAACATTGGGCCATCCGTCGCAATTAAATAAATAGCGGCACTGCACAGCTGCGGTGTAATGAAACCTTCGCCCAGTGGTGGCGTAGCGTGGGTGTCATCCGCCCGGGGCGAAAGACAATTCTTTTTTTTTTGCTCCTTCAGTTGGCAAACAGACACGCAGCCTATTGAACTTCAAATTTATTTATTAAGGGACTCTTCAGCTTAAAATTTTATACTTATTACAAATTGTTGCGATAAAAATATAATAGGGTTTAATATTTTTTTATTTATTGTGAAATTTTGCCGCCCCCTAAAAAGTGCCGCCCGGGGCGGAGCCCCCCCCCCCCGCCCTCCCATCGCTACGCCACTGCCTTCGCCCTACATTTAGTGTTGCCACCACTATCGAATATTCGACCAAAGCGTCAGTGTAAACTAGTTAGCCACAGGCGGTTTATGCTTATCTAAAAATAAAATTAACTAAAGACGAAAGATTAAAGATTTTGACCAGTGTGGAACAGTGGCTATGCCGCTCGGGTATAAAACACGGAAGTCGTGGGTTCGATTCCTACCTCAGGTCTGGTTGGTGGTAGGACTTTTTCATAGTCCGACTAGCTAGCTACCACCCCCTCAGGTGAAATTTGCCGCCATAACAGCTCTGGCTGTGTTCCGCAGTATTAATGTCAGAGCAAGTATACATGCAATCAAAGGCTCAAAGATCAGATGAGCCTACAGTCTGGCAGCGCATTGAGCGACGCTTCCTGGTGAAGTGTCAATGGTATAGGCCGCAGTGGCTGTTTACCATGAGGTGGTCTGCGTGTCTGTCTGCCAACTGAAGTGGTACAAAAAAATAAAGTTATGACGATAAATTATACCTGTTTAAGCTCCTTTTTGATGGCCCTGGTGACGTCGATGCTCTTCTTGCACAGGCGCTTCACGGCCACAATGTTGCCGCGGTACAGCGCGATCGTCGTGTGCGCACGACGCGTGTCCATCTCCTGGGACATCGTCACCTGCTGGAGATAAACATTCAATAAGTAAAGTATTAGCCTATCAATGTCCCACTGCAAGGCAAAGGCTTTCATTATTGAAATATCGCTATAATACGCGTCAACTTAATTGGCTTGTCTGAACATCGTGCGAGAACCTGCGCAGAACACAAATGTAGGTGTCAGAGGGTGGAAGCCGCGCCCCGCACCTGCGCAAACTACGCTCGCAGTTAACTTCAGATAAGCCAATTAGGTTGACGCGGACTGTACAATGATAGCTACTGACTTTATCACTACGCTTGCCAAGAGTGGATTGGAGATCAATAACCCGAGCTATGTCCGAAAAAACCGTTTTGCTCGATCTTGTAAACCCCGAGACCTCAGCCCGATAAACCAATAGACTATCGAGGCATCTGAATATTCAATAACTATCTAAAAACAACCAACATTCTTCATCTCTACACGATTCATTCATCGATTATGCCGGTTAGTTTGGGCACCATAACCACAGGCTAGCTTGACCTGCACTCTCGGTTTTACCCCACAACCAGATTGGGACAAGCTGGTCCCAGCCCAGCTATTAGCCAGCCCATCACCTGGCACTTCAACTCGAGAGAGGCCTCAAGCCGGGGTGGTGCCTAAAGGGGGCCACTAGAGACACTAAGTGACCCCCGAAAATATGCCATAATTTGTATCTTAAAGCGACAGGCTCAAACTCTTAGCAACTATCAAAGAGTTAACTCTGGAACCAACTCGCCAGCAAAACGGTTCCCTATTTTTTCGCATAATTTTTTTTGTCATAATTTAACATAGCATACTTCTATTTATCCTAATAATAGTTACGCATAATATTAATTTGGCATAACTTTATAGGCATATTTTTTTAGGCATACCTACTTTAAGCATAATAAATTGTTAAGCATATTATTCTAAATCCTAATTCACTCCGGGAAATAGTAAAGTATTGAAAATACTTATCCTATATAAAATATTTACATGTTGGCGGCTTAGGGGTGGACCAAGGGCCACCCCCGATGCACCCTAACCTACTGTTTTATTATGATAACTATTAGAAAAATAAACAATATGTCTAACAATTAGGGCAAAAAACATTAGTCTTAACTATATATTTTATGCTTACTGAAACAGTATGCCAAAGAACAATTATGGCAAAATATTATTATGACAAAATAAATTATGCCAAACGCGTTACGCCAAATTAAATTAGGACAAAAAAAATTAGGCGAAAAAAAGGGATCCTACTCGCCAGAGACGCTTTTTTCCGGCCTCGAAGAACAAATGATTCAGGTTTACGGACGGAAAACCCCTTCTTAGGTCTGGTCGGTAATTAGGACTTTTTCTGACCCACCCGACTGACTCACTCACATGGATGTAGGTAATCTTCTACCATTCTACTCGTACTTAAGCCGACGAAGCGATAAGCAAGTCAAAATACGTAATAATCTAGTCTATACTTTAGTAAACATTTGCATTGATAAGAAACAATCCTGGGTCCCTAGCATTTACCCTGCGTAGTATGATCCGATTGTTTTCATACAATAGGAGTTTGTGTGGAAACAATGCTCTCAGATTTGGCATTAGTACTTATAGAAGCATTGTTCACGTAATAGCGGAGTCTGTATTGTCTTTACCTGTGTCAAAGTCAAACATTATCATGTAAATTGTGCAGTATATTTCTAAATTGTATGGATTCAATAACTAAGGAGACATAGTTAGTAGAACAAACTTTTTTTCTTTAGTTCTACTCATCAGTGAAATACACAAATATGTAAAAGTATTTAAATTTTAAGTTTTTTTTATACTACGTCAGTTGGCAGACAGACACGCAACTCACCTGGTGGTAAGCGATCACTACGGCCTATTTCATTGAGAGATACTTTATCAGCGTCGCTCAATGTGCTGCCAGACTGTAGGCTCATCTGATCTTCGAGCCTTTGATTTCAAGTGTTTTAAGTTCGACACAGATTTTGTAAATACCTACATTGGACATGGCGTCACTTTAAATGCAAGTTCTATTGATACAAATGTCGATGCGCACCTATGAACATTTTAATAATAATATGCGTATTCACCACTATCTCGGCGGTGACGGAAAAACGTCACGAGTAAACTTTCCTGTGAGTGGCTGTGAGCTGTGTAACCAAAAGTGTAGGACAATCCAAAAGTGACAGTAATTCGATTCGAGGAAATAGCTTTGGTATTTGTGTTTCAGTAGCGCCCCTGTGGACGGCGTAACTAATGGAATTCTCGTACAAACTCGATTCGAATGACCTCTAACTTTTCATTGGTTTTTGTACTAGTCCTACTGGTGGGAACGAGCCAAGAATCCTTTAATGTGCCCTGTCATTCAGTGAGTACTAAAACTTTTACACGTCATATTATCTTTAAGATACCAGCACTTCGATGTAGTGGTCCGTTATGATGAAATGCCGAAGAAATTTAACAGATGGCGTTTAAAAAAATACACGGAAAAGGCTATAAATAATTAATAGAAGTGCAGATAGGGTCAAAGGATACCTTACCACCCATAAATCGTCTTCATTAACGTAGCGTTCTATCTTATAATAAGCTAATTAAAAAGTCTAATCTAAATCTTGAATTTGTGCCAATCAAGACAACTTTAAAATAATTTTAAAAGTATTTGTATACTTAAGTATTTTTTTCTACAAGATTTTATTCATCTTGTTAGGACTCATCGGACGTGGCACGAATGGATAATCGAGCTATTTTCAATACTAATGAAAGAAGGTTACGCTTAGTTTGCAGTGTAAACAACTTTTTAAGTGAGTCTCTTATCTACTAGGCAATAAGTGGCGCCCAACGTGTGGCACCTAACCTGATAGGTTTAAACGAGATTATTTGTTTTGTTCATAGTAGTTTCTAATTTTGTCATTTTTAAGTTAAAATTCATTTTTACATAAAAATTCAATTTCTTTCTATGAAGAGCATTCGCTTGTAATTTGAAAGGGAACATTTAATGCCTCAGTCGATGTTGAGGCTCTTTCAAAAGAGCTGCTGCTTTAAAAAATAGCATTCACAATAATTTGTAATCGTAAAACAAAATCACTAATATTGTTAGAACGAGTCTACCGTACTATTTTAATATTTTTTCCCCTCAACTGTGCACTAAAAGTATGCTTTAAAAATATATTTATTAAATCGAACTCTAGTACAGTTAAAAAAAAACATTTTCAATCTACGTGGCTGAAACCGCGGATAGTATTTAGTATACTACACGTAACCCAATGTCTATGGCCAGCAGTGGACGTCGTTTGGCTGAAATGATGATGATGATGTAACCCAATTTTAAGCAATAAAAATGATTCCGATTCATGCTTTATAAATAAGTATGGTTTTAAGCTAAATACCGATATGCTGGCTGTTTCATTTCAACTCTCCCGAACAAGGAACCATAAACTAATTGGGATGATATTAGACATATACCAAGATATGGTCATATAAAATGTCGTTCGACAAGCGTAAGAAGAAAGAGCATATTTATATATAACTAGCGGGCGCCCGCGGTTTCACCCGCGTGGTTCCCGTTCCCGTGGGAATTGATTAATCAATCAATTCAATTTTTCTCGCCGTAAAAACCATCCTTGAAATCCAACGAACATTTAAAAAAAAATTTGGCCGAATTGGTCCAGGCGTTGTTGAGTTATGCGCTTACCAACACATTTTGCGATTCATTTTTATATTATAGATATGAGTCTGCAGAGGAAAACCGATCCTTCTTGTAATTTTATTGAAGGACATGGCCTATTTTTATTCTCGGAAAATGGCGATACTCCCTACAATATTACTTTGCGGGCGGCATTTACATACATATATTTTATGTGAATTACTTAAAATTTCCTTCGTTCACGACATATTCTTTACGTAGGCTGAGGGATTGGCTAATAGACTGCTGTATATATTCTATTGACGAATTCCTTAATAACACACATTTTGCATGTTAAAATTGTAAGCAGAATAGTAAGCACTGTATCTCTCTGCAACTGGTACGAGAGCTAAATTTATGATCGTATTTTGTACCTATTCTTTACAAATAAATACTTTACCTTTGACTTTGTCTTAGATTTGATTAATGCTATCTTCATTTAAGTTTCGCCAAGTCATTAAAACCTTTATAGCACTTTGACGACCCTTCCTCATCAAAGCAGATTCTAATTACTAGTAACAGTGCGTTCACTTGGAAACATGCCAAGATCACTAAAGTGTGAAATCATGAATCACACATTCAATGTGGTGACTGAGGGAGGGACACCCACATATCAATGTGATGAATTAATGATATTCTCAGAAATGGAAATACCTGAATGTGCTCAATATATTAGTTCTCTATTACGAGTAATCCTATAATTGCCTTGTCTGACTACTAAGCACATTTCACAGGCAAATCTCCAGACTTCTTCCGTAGGAACTAAATACAATAATGTACGGGGCGCAACTTATATAAAATTATTGCTATTACGTACTGTAGCTTTAAAAGTACTTTATGTCCAATTTTCATTAGGAAAGAAAATTTTAAACACGCCTTCAAAACGCTCGAGGGGGTTACACACCATACGAAGAGGATATCTTAAGATAATATGTATGAAAAAAAAATAGTCTTTACACGGCGTTCAAACTGTGTGTTATAAAATCTATATCTAGTTTCTAGGAAGTTCGGCAAACACAGACATAATCCTAAATTAAATACGAGAAAAGTAACTTCACGGAGATATAATAATGTAAAAGGTACAAAACACGCCTAGCCACAAACAAATCAAAGCGTAGCTTGTCTGATTGCGAGACATCAAATAAAAATTTCGTAATTATACATACAAACACCCAGTCAAACATAAATGTTCATGCATACAAAGTACCGTGCGGGAAATAAACCGCGTTCTTAAGTGTTTTAGTCGAACTGTTATTACTTGATTTGAAGAGATAAATAATAGCATTTTCATGTTGAAGGATCTAAGTAGTAAATATTTTATGACAGACGATAAATATTCGGATGAGACTATTTAGAATACAAATTGCTAACCATTTTCAGGAAAGCAGGTGCTACATAGAGCTCTCGAAGAATATTAAATAAATTAATTACAAAATTAAGTCGAATCAATCTTTTGAATTATGTAGTTACCGGAATGGAGGTTTTATAATACTGTTGTGAGTCCAATAATTGATCTTGAGTAATCTGACAGGTTATATACACTTCTATACTAATATTATTATAAAGAGGAAAGATTTAATGGTTTGTTTGTTTGTTTTACTTTATTTTTTTTTTATATTAATATCTTCAAAACGTGACTCTTTTCGGGATTTCGTCTTATGAAATTTAAAGGTATCTATTTTCCAAAGAATTTTTAGTGAACGCTATTTTGAAAAAAAAAATCAACATGCATAAGGAAAACTTTGGTTGTTTATATCCTGGAAATGTGACACTTTACAGGTTTTCGTCTAATGACATTTTATGTTTGTATTGATAAAAAGTATCCATTTTTTTACGTTCCACGTTTGATTAAGATAACGTTGTCTATAAACTTTGTCTAGCAATGGTCATCGATCATTTAGCCAGAGCCTATAAATAAATATTGGACAACATCACATACTGATTGATCTGACCCTAAAGTAAGTAGCATAAGCACTTGTGTTATGGGTATCAGAAACAACGAAGGTACCGCAAATATATATACTTAAATACAAATAAACATCCAGACACAGAACAAACACAAATGTTTATCACATAAGTGTTTGTCCTGGGTGGGACGAACCCACGACCCCTGGCGCATAGGGCAGGGTCACTACCAAATGCGCCATCGGGCCAGCCTAATAGCCATACGGTTGGATCCAGCTTGTCCCAATTGGGTGTGAAGGGGAAACCGGGGGAGTTTAGTGGGTAGTGGACGCTTTAGTCTCGAGTCCCACACACGGCCTGCGGTTATGGTGCCTTAATGCATTCTCGCAGTACGCATTAACACAGTTCCGTCAGGGATCCCTTTTTTTGGCATAACATTTTTGTCCTAATTTAATTTGGCATAACGAGTTTGGCATAATTTTTTTTGTCATTATAATATTTTGTCATAATTGTCCTTTCGCATACTGTTTCATTAAGCATAAATATCGTTTAGACTAATGTTTTTTGTCCTAATTTTAATTCGCATAATTTTTTTAGACATATTGTTTATTTTTCTACAAGTTATTATTGTGTAACAGTAGGTTAAGGTGCGGCGGAGGTGGCCCTTGGGCCACCCCTAAGCCGCCAACATGTTTATTTATATAGGAAAACTTTTTCCAAAAGTTATGGCTTTAGAATATTATGCTTAACAATTATTATGCTTAAAGAAGGTATGCCTAAAAAAATTATGCCTATAAAGTTATGCCAAAAGAATATTATGCGTAACTATTAAGGATAAATAAAAGTATGCCATGTTAAATTATGACAAAAAAACTTATGCGTAAAAATAGGGAACCGTTCCGTCAAGCCTTAAACTAAGCATGGCTCATTATTCTGTACAGGTACTGTGATGTGATGGGTGATCAAAGTTTAAACTACAATTCTTCTCTTTGCTTAAAGGTCGAGCTGATGGCACATTGCTATCAGAATCAGAATAATTTAGTGCTTAAAACTGAGTTTCAAGATATCTAGTATCTAGCGCAATAAGTCATGACTAGTAAAGACTAACCCTTGGTAGCTTAGGAAATAATGTCAAATCATAAGGGACACGAAAATATGATACGCCTACGCATACATAACTTTGAAAGACTAACATGAAAGGAATTCTTAGGAGAAATGAGAAAATTCAGAACTTTCATTGTTATTATAATATGAAAATGTTCCAAATGGAATTCTTTATTCCTAAATATCGCCCCATTGTGAATCTAAAATTATATTAAATACTAATACACCATTACAATAGAATAAATCTGCCGCCTTAATACCATTGAATAGAAATATAAAGTTGAGGACCTGGTGGATGAGTGGAATTAAAGCTAACGTTATAGCTGCAAGCGTAGAACAGATAACCGTTGAGGTAAACAGGTTCTAGAGTGGAGACCGCGTCTCCGTAAAAGAAGTGTAGGACGCCCTCAGGCCAGGTGGAGCGATGATCTGCGCAAGATGGCTGGCAGGAGCTGGATGCGAGTGGTCGAGGATCGGTCAGCGACAATTACCGAAAAAGTTATTTTTGCATCGCTGGACCTTTTACTGGAATTTCGCCCGATGCGCGAGGCTTTCATGAAAATCAATTTCAATTCATGGAAATAATCCGTCCTTTAATCCTATAATTCTCTACCTTTTTTTTCCGGAAGAGAATGCGTTTAAACACTTTAACCGAAAGCTAGCGAGGGCTGTGGTACTGTAAACTAAAAACTTACCAGAACACCCTTGAAGGACGACATATCGCTACCATGTATTTCGCGTAGGTAATCTCTCTTGCTTTGCTGAGTCGGAGACCTGTGAGTGGCTGTGTGTGGAATTCGTTTCTAAAGCGCCTCACTACCTATTAAACTCCCGCGGTTACACCGAACACTAGAGGAGGACGAAGCATCGCTACTATGCATTCTGCGTTTAATAGGTATACTCGTATTGCCTTGCTGAGGGCAGTGTTTTTTTTGTTAATATTATTAATTTGTACACAGTTTGTACATTAGAAACAAAAAATGTTTTATCATAAACCGATTAACTCATTCTTATTCTAAAAAAAATTATAGTAGTGAAGACGATTGATACTGACTTCAAATTATTTGTAAAAATATAACTACTCATTTTTAGTGAGTAGCGGATCTTTATAATTCTCATGCAAATTATCCACTCTTAGTGAGTTAGTCACAGAAAACTGAGGAACTTCAGAATAAATTTGTGGCTTATCTTGACGTGCTTGAGTTTGCAGCTCACAAGACCTCCATTGAAGTTAGTATAAACTTTGACAACTTAACACACCAAGTTACAAGGGGTGAAGTTTGGTCATGTTTAATTACGTACCTAGTGGAAATGCACGATATATTTTTAAATTTCAACATACATTTCTATCGATACTAATATGATAAATAAGGTAACTCTGTCTGATACGTTCCACGAATAAACCACTGAAGAAATTTTGATGAAATTTGGTATCGACGCGCACTAGAACTTGGAAAAGTACTTAAGCTACTTTTTATCCTTGTAGACCTATAGGATAAACGAAATACAAGAGTTTTTGCCTCTTTAAATGAGCTACAAGACGTATCTACTGTTTAACATATGCCATTAATATCTAAAAGAGTTATTCGGTCTTATTTAACTGTAGAATTTTATCACTGTATGTACTTCGAGATATTCCAAAAAATTCCATTCAAATCACCTAGATATTTCTACAACTGCACGTTTCTCGCACTTTGCCGTGCACAACTAAGCTTTGGAATGTTACCTTCAGCAGTGTTTCCGATATGATGCGACTTCAAGGAAGGAAGGACATTCAAGGAATGCATTCCTTCTTGAAGGCCCGGCAAAGCATGAGTGATGGCTCTGGTGTTGCAAATGTTCATGGGCGCCAATTGCCACTTACCATCTGGTGATTCGTTTGCTATTTTACCTCCTGTTTTGTATATAAAAAACGGTGCCATGTTTATGACAGCGACCCATATCTCACAAGTTCCTGCCCAGCTGGGCTAGCAGTGCTATTAAGTTCACAGCATCTAGCTTTAAGTAATCCTACAATGCCGTCATGACCTAATTTTAGCACATAGCAGATGTTTCATATTGTTTCCAAAGGTTATACGAAAACTGGAGCTAAATAGCGAATAGGGGAGTCACTAATGTATATGCATGAAGTCCATGAATCGAATTTTGTGCCGACTGGAAATCACAACGAGGCTACTTTAATTTTTAAATAACTCCAAATGTGTAACCATGATCCTTTTAGTTAATAATTAATCAGTCGACTATGATTTTGGTGCTCTTACAAATAAACATTTCTTTGGTCACAAGCTCTTTTGTCGGAGAAGTGAGCAACGAAATAGTCTCCACTAGTACTAAATGGCATAAACGATAGTTTTAGATCAAGCAGCGCTTGTTTTTCGTCCGATAAAAGAAAGGCTCTCCATAACTTATAGTTAAATCAAGAAAAAAAGTCAATTAGATTCTGGACAAGTTGTACCTAACTTAATTTACCTTATCAGAGTTGCAAGTCGATATGTAAGTGAGGTCTTTTGCCTCAATACGCCAAAGGACCGACGCAAGCTTCTGCTCGTATCTATAGTGTCGTACGAAGAGTGCGGCAGCTAAGACCGCAGCAGCAGCAACTGCTGACGCGGCTATCGCGGGCAGGACTCGTGGAACGTGCGTCAGGAAAATAGACTCGTTTGTAAACTTACTTTGTCAGAGTTGCAAGTCGATATGTAAGTGAGGTCCTTTGCTTCAATCCGCCACAGGACCGACGCAAGCTTCTGCTCGTATCTGTAGTGTCGCACGAAGAGTGCGGCAGCTAAGACCGCAGCAGCAGCAACTGCTGACGCGGCTATCACGGGCAGGACTCGTGGAACGTGCGTCAGGAAAATAGACTCGTTTGTAAACTTACTTTGTCAGAGTTGCAAGTCGATATGTAAGTGAGGTCCTTCGCTTCAATCCGCCACAGGACTGACGCCAGCTTCTGCTCGTATCTATAGTGTCGGACGAAGAGTGCGGCAGCTAAGACCGCAGCAGCGGCAACTGCTGACGCGGCTATCACGGGCAGTACTCGTGGCTCGTGTGGTATCAGACACTTGGCGCCGTTGAAGCCGCAGGCGGGCTCGGCTTCTGGCGGCTGCCCGCCTATCCAAGATATTTTGCTGCTGCCCACTAGTTCCTGGGAAGGAAATGAGCATGTGAACTTTTGTATGCTATTATCAGTTTTGCAAATATGGAATTTTTGGGTTAGTATTTAGTGAACTTGGCGGCTTATTGTAATGATATCCAAATGCTTGGCTTCTTTCTTAGTCAAATAAGTTTTCATTTACCGTATCTCGAAGTAAAACCAAAATTAAGATGGCTGGAGAAGAAGTGGAGTTGGGTACCATAAGATGATGTTAAAAAAAAGAACCATGTAAAAGACAAAAAAACATTGCTTGAAAAACATAAAAAAACACAAAATCGTTAAAATCGAAAAATATCGCATTGTTGTATTGACTGTCCACGTATTTACTAAAGTTAGGGAAAGTGTGTTAAATAATCAATAATACATCATAAAATATGAATTTTGATGCCAAAAAAGGAAACAAGAATATACACGTTTACTTACAGTCTGAGACGTAACCGCGTTAGTACTCGTGAAGTAAAGTACTGAAGGCGACATCTATTGGTGCTTTCTTTCACATTCTGATTCGAGCGCTTTGTTACAGAGGATAGAATAGCACTGGGAGCCAGTACACTTGAAATAAAATTCTCGAAGATCAGATGAGTCTACTGTCCGGCAGCACATTGAGCGACGCTTCCTGGTGAAGTGTCCCTCAATGGAATAGGCCGCAGTGGCCGCTTACCATCAAGTGGGCTGCGTGTCTGTCTGCCAACTGATTTAGTATTTAAAAAAAAACACTGTTTTCTTACTGGCAGTAGATCCGAGGAGTTGACGTAGCGGAAGGTGGCCACAGGCTGCGCGCTCCAGCCGCCAGGCGCGTCCTCATCCTTCACTAGGCCGATCACTGTGAAGTTTCCTTCGGCATCGCCGGCGTTGTCCATTTTAACCTAATGGAATATATAACAGAAGTGATTACATTGAATTTTACAGCCAACACACTTGAAACTAAAGGGTTCTGACTTCTGAAGTTAGAGAAGGGTGAAAAGAACTTACATCAAATCCTTGTACAGATCTGTAGGTGGTGGGCCTAAGCAGCTTCATGAGGGTGGTCCCATCGGTGGGCTGTAGACCAGCTCGCATGGCAGCGGTCGCGGCGCGCGCCCACAGCGTCACGCCGTCGTACAGGTGAGCTGCCTCGATTGGCACCTGGTGGAAATTCCAACGGTAAGTGGGTAGAATAGGAACCAGAAACCGTGATAAGAGTCTTCACACAGGCGCAAGTGTTGCTAGCCATTACGGTGTTTCAAACGTACTCGTATAATATAATCGTATCATATCGTATCATATCGTATCATATCGTATCATATAATGTCCTCCTAGCAGAGTTTTCAGCTACGGCTGCCAATCTTTTACGATCAGCCAACTACGCAGAATATATTATACTTCGGGTCTCAACCGAAGACGATTTAATATTACTTGCAGCACATGAGTTGGTGCTATCTTTGTCACACGTTTAGATTTATAACACTTAAAAAGATCTTCTGTATCACTCACTCCCCCCAACAACCTGGCAACCCGCGGCGCCTACGCGCCTGACCTCATAACGTGTTTTTGTGTTGTCTGAGTTACACGCGCGTTTTCCTTTCTAAAAATTTAAAAAAGGAAAACGCTAACGGTCGGAATCTTCAAATAGTAATAGTGATAGTTTCCTACTCAAAGGCCAAAAATAGTGAAAGTGTTACCTTTCCTACGGAAAATCTAAAAGTATTAACCAGTGAATATGATTTCAATACAGGAATCAACATGACCAATGGAAGTTTTCAGGTACCCTACTTTTATTTATTTTTTGCAATTACATTTTGTAACAATTTACTCCCAGCAGTGGGAACGTGTATGGGCTAATGATGATGATGATGACATTTTGTAACTTTATTATGTGAGTACATACTTACTACCATAATGTATATTCATATTTCGAATCAAATTAAACTGTTTTGCAAAAATACAGTAATAATAAATAATGTCCTCCTAGCCGATTCGGCTATGGCGGCCAATCTTTTACGATCAGCTAACTACGCAGGATATATTATAGTGCACAAGTGAGTGCGCAAGCACAGGTGCACTCCCTATTCCCTCACTCTCATAGCACGGTGGGACAGCAGTCTGACACGACCGAAGAGAGATCAGGCGCAGGACCAACGGCTTAACGTGCCTTCCGAAGCACGGAATCATCATTCTTTTCAGACATTCAGGTGATTCAAGCCTGCAATGTCCTAACCAAACTGGAAACATTCACACAAAGTGATGCTCCCCGCGGGATTCGAACCCACGACCTCCGGG
This sequence comes from Mecyna flavalis, assembly GCA_949319885.1. Lineage (NCBI taxonomy): Eukaryota > Metazoa > Arthropoda > Insecta > Lepidoptera > Crambidae > Mecyna > Mecyna flavalis. Next base: position 2,491,472 of record OX439435.1, on the reverse strand, counting down.
TATTAGAGCCCAACGCTCTAACTACTGAACCACGGAGGCAGTTAGAAAAATACAGTAAACAAAGGTCTTGTCAAGATTATAATGCGTGTATTCAACCTGCATGCAGGTGTGCAAATCTACTTACATAAATTGGAAACAAAAATATATTATTATACATATTACATAGGTAAATTATCGTTAATTATTAAATGTCAAACTGTTATTGCTATGAGTAATATATTCAGTAACATTTATAAATGAGGTCTGGGCGAGATCAGCCCGTGATTTGAATAATAATCTATAGCCTACACGGCTAAATAAGTAACCATTACGCTATAAAAGCGCTACAAGTTACAGTACTAAAAGTGTTGAGGGATTTTGATACCACAAATTTGTGAGGACCTACTTTATTCTTATAACGGTAGGGTACTCTTGGACTCAAGTGTTGAAGTTCCCTTTAAAACTACCTACTTAATCCACGCAAAGCGTGATGACAATATTGCACCAAGAGGTTCTTTGACTCCACGCAAGACGTGTAGAGGATATTTCTCCACTGTAAAAGTGTCGAGGTTAACCCCACGCTAGTCGTGAAGTGGTTTTTTAACTCCACGCATGTCGTGTAGAGGATATTTCTCCACTGTAAAAGTGTCGAGGTTAACCCCGCGCTAGTCGTGAAGTGGTTTTTTTTAACTCCACGCAAGTCGTGTAGAGGATATTTCTCCACTGCTAAAGTGTCGAGGTTAACCCCACGCTAGTCGTGAAGTGGTTTTTAACACCACGCAAATCGTGTAGAGGATATTTCTCCACTGTAAAAGTGTCGAGGTTAACCCCACGCTAGCCGTGAAGTGGTTTTTTAACTCCACGCAAGTCGTGTAGAGGATATTTCTCCACTGTAATAGTGTCGAGGTTAACCCCACGCCAGTCGTGAAGTGGTTTTTTAACTCCACGCAAGTCGTGTAGAGGATATATTTTCTCCACTGTAAAAGTGTCGAGGTTAACTCCACGCTAGTCGTGTAGAGGACATTGCTCCACTCTAGAAGTGTCGAGCTATAATGGAGGCCCAGAGTGGACACCACAGGCAGACCACCGCCTGTGGTGGACGACTTACGACGACGCGCAGGCTGGGACTGGATGAATCGGGCACAGGATCGTCGCAAGTGGAAAAGAAGATAAGAGGCCTCTATCCAGATATGGATCATTATGAGATCATGAGGGCGAGCAGTTTTTCTACCTTCAAGCACAGTGTTGTGGTATTGATCCAAAAAATGGTTTACTTCACGTAAATCTAGTACTTATATCATATATTGAAGGTTAAGTAAAGTTTATAATATGATGATATCTGCCACTACTCCTTGACAAAACAGAACCGGTCGCAGGCACGTTTAACCGCACCGGCCTAGCTTGTCTGATTTCATCGGATATCCAAGAAAAACTTATTTTATTTGGATCCGGAATTATTACAATAACTCAGAAAGATCCAGGATATAAAAATAATAATAATAACGCACGCTTCAAAGGATCGGGTCCCCATGGGCTTGCTTGACTAAATGCCCGGAACTGAAATCATTACTAGTGTAAAAACTGAGACATACAAACATATTATGTCTATTAATAAAAAAAAAAAAAAAAAAGTTTCTGGACAAAGATAATCGCTTTCATATGGATACAATAATCGGCAAAATTATGCATAATAATTATGATTGATATTCAATTATAAGAAAATAAAGATATTATTATTATTATTAAGATAAATATCTACATACAGTTATAAACAACAAACAGATCTTGTGTTCGCACATCTTCAGATCTGTTATTTCCGAGATTCGTCGAAATCTATCGTTTTCGAAATTTATATCGGAAAGAAAAGTTCTGATTATCATCAGAACGAAAAGATACGATAGGGCCCCGTTTGGAACGCAAACTTGAGGCGCTTTAAACTCCAGGGGGGTGCCGCCGCGCGGAGCATCAGCGGTTGAGCCACCAAGGGTGCAGCTAGTGACGCCGAGAGGCCACCACTCCTCCGCCTGCGCGACATCACAAATATCTGTCATATGTGCGCACTGACTTATCTGACGATTGTGCAGTTCTATAATTAGATGCATGCATATAAAGAAGAATTTTCAGAAGTATCTTAAGTTCAAGATTATTACTGTTACGCAGAAACTTATGTCACAATAAAGGACAAATTTCATTATGTACAATAATTATTACATTTATTAAAGTGGCACATTTCACAATTCTTTACAAAATGGAAGCTTATGGCACAGTCCATACGCTGATTATTAATTTTATGATAATATATCTTCATAATTTACTAAAAATTTAATATGTTACTCGTATCTCTATTGCTCAATCGCTGCTCTGATGCGAATTATATTTATTATAAATTGTCTATTCTCAATTACAAAAACCTTCTTTGTAATTTAGTGTGTAGTTTGGATCATCTACTGAACTCAGGACTACTGGAAGTTTATTTATTTATTTAGAAAAACTTTATTGATCTGAAAATCCGGGTACAAAGGCGGACTTGACAGTAGAAGCATTCTCTACTAGTCAACGTTTGGGAAAAACGAAATGCTTTTATGCGGCAAAAATTTGTGTCTTTTAATCATCACTGAATTTAACAAATGATCCTTTTTCTAAGACAGTTATGTGAACCACATATTATGGTTATGTCTAACTACAATATAATTATTATTATTATATTTCTAGAAATATAATAAGACATTAAGCATGGATTTATTTTTCTATATTTACTACAAAAATCGAATAATCGATAACATAAGCTTGTAAAGAAAAATGAAAATAATAACTAATATGTAATATGTCACTACTTGAACTAGAACTAAACAGTGTTGTGAAAATAAATAATACCGCATAAACGTTCCGTTTAAAAATAACTACGGTTTACAAATTCTGTTTATTTGTAATAAACACAAGAAATATGTTACCTAAATATACCGAACACTGTTGTCAAATATTGCGAATAATTGTGACAGGTATATTGATTATGTTGTTTTTTGATGATTATAGGCAAATTTACACTAAGGTATTTTGCTGAATGTATTGGTTTTTGTCCTCTGCATTTCCAGTCGTTTATTCGTTAATTACATGACATAACGTTGTTTTTTAATAAGAAAAATTCGTAGTCATTTCAACATTTTTCAAAAATGAAAATTATGAAATTGGCAAGTAATCATCCAAAAAAAAAAAAAGCAGACAGATATCCCCAGACTGGGCATGGCTTGTGCTATGGTTGCCAAGCTTGACAAATAGCGGATGAACGTTCCTTACATAATTTGTTATTTTTGTATTATTATTTTTAAAATGTATACCTACATTTATTATACATATAAAACATTCAGGCCGATAAAGGCATATGTTCATGCACACGACACGAGTGGTCGTACCGTGCGGATTTCGATCCCGCGATCTCTGATGTAGTGGTCGACTCCTCAAACATTGCAATGAATCTATGTATACCTATGTACGCATTTTAGATCAAATCAAGCTATATACATATTAGATAGATAATCTTTACTGGTGAATGCAAATCACAAAATTTTTCCTAATTTGTATCACAATATTTTTGTGATTGTATTGCATTGTATTGTATGTATTGACATACACTAAAATATACAATAAAATTTAACGTATCATCATTCCTTGTCTGATGATTGTATAAATCGCTTTGCTATTAAAGGTTTAAATAGACTGGCTTATACCAAATTAACACCAAAAAAAAAAAAAAAAAACAATTGCTGAATATTAAAAACTACGTATGTATACAGAACTTGTGGTTCATGGAAGGACACTATTTTTATTGGAGTCAAAAAAAAAAAAAAAAAAAAAACGATTGAAAAATTATTTATTTTATATACATACATGATATTGCCATCAATTGAAATATACATAATGCGTATTCATATCTCACAGTCCTCTGTCAGCTTCTGCATCCACCTTTTACCGGTGTTGGTTGGAGCGATCCCTCGATTGTTTTCTTCTTCTTTATAATAAAAATGTCCTAGTATCGTTATCGTCCTGTACATAAATAATGGTGATTTCGCTAAAGCCATATTCGGTATATGATTAATTTAAAAGACATATTATTTGACTACGCCTTATTAATTTACAAAATTAACTTATCTTTTATTTTTAATTGTTTACCTTAATATTATAATGATGCTCTAAACATCTGCAAGTAATATTAAATCGTCTTCGGTTGAGACCCGAAGTATAATTAAGAATCAAACGAACTTACCTAGTGTAGTTTGATTCCAATTATGCGAGGGTCTCAACCGAAGACGATTATATCGTCCCATCCCGCCCAACCCGACAAACAATTAATAAAAATAAAAGCTAATCCATTTCGGAAACACAAAAAATTTACTTTGAAATAATGAGGTCAGGCGCGTAGGCGCCGCGGGTTGCCAGGTTGTTGGGGGGAGTGAGTGATACAGAAGATCTTTTTAAGTGTTATAAATCTAAACGTGTGACAAAGATAGCACCAACTCATGTGCTGCAAGTAATATTAAATCGTCTTCGGTTGAGACCCTCGCATAATTGGAATCAAACTACACTAGGTAAGTTCGTTTGATTCTTAATTATAGTGCACAAGTGAGTACGCAAGCACAGATGCACTCCCTATACCCTCACTTTCATAACAAGGTGGAACAGCAGTCTGACACGACCGAAGAGAGATTAGGCGCACGAGCCTTCCGAAGCACGTACCTAATCATCATTCTTTTCAGACATTAAAACGTATACGGTGCATACAAATATTGTACCGGGGATGAACCCTTGATTTCTGGTGCAATAGCCGACTTGTTTGTCATTAAACTAAATCGGTCGTATAAAAAAAGTAAGTCACTCGTTACTCGTTAAGATAAGTATAGTATAGACTATACAATATATGAAGATATATTGTAAAAGAGAGAGTGTCCTGTTTCTTATTATTCACGTGATCCAATTAGTTTGTTTACTCAAGGGGAAATGTATTAATGTATTAAGTGAAGTATGTATAAGGGATGGAATTGTATAATGCCTCTAAGGTGACCTTTCACGCCTGAATTGAGTTACCGCAAATTTAACGCATTCCTCGATTTTGCATTGTGTTCGACCTAATTTCAATAGTAGTTACATAGTTTGACATAGTACCAAACTACCTTTCAACAACAGTTACATTATTGTATTCCCAAAATAGCACGATACGTATGACAGCAGTATGTAGTCATAAAGAGTTCACTAGTGATGCGGTGCAGTCGATTCCCGATTATACGAACACCGTAAAAATTGTTTTTTACAGATTTTGAATCAAAATGATTCTATAGTTCGTAAAATCTAGGATGAAACCTGCGACATTTGTCACAGTGTCATTTCTAAAGACGTTAAAAATTGATACGTAAGTACCTAATCGATTATTGAATCGACCTATACTGTAAGATTGAGTACCTTTTAGAAAGTATTCTTATTTTCAAACCGTATTCACATTTAGATTTTTTATTCAAGACGTTTTACTTTTAATCAAATTGATTGATTTTTATGATTTTACGTTTAAAAAAGTAAAAAAAAATATTATTACAATAGATTGCCTATATCACTTTTTTTGCTAATTTAGTCAGGGACGTTGCTGAAAGCTGTCATCAAACAATTATATTAAATGTAACTGTTTCCATGTTACCATAATAACCAATATACATTTAAATATTTTTTGATGATAACTCAATGGTACGTCTATGCAGCCATAAGCCCCAAGAAAGTGGAATGGCGATCCAAAACTCGAGTTATTTTCCAGAAACCCAGAACACACATATTATCCTACAATAATAACATAATATTGTTACAGGTTTTGTTTAAAATATATGTGATCACAGTCATTTCATTAATGGATAGTCAACAAAATATTGCTTCGCATTTCCTCTCCGTCCCTATCATTAATTCAACCCACATAACCACACTTTTTAACTTAAAACGTTCATAAATATTCTGCATACGTGATAATAATAAATACACTAAAGTACTTCCCACACGGATTGAGACCGGATATTGAGCAGTTGGCAGCCATAATTATCTTTGAAACTCAAATAGTTCTGCGAGTCAGATAAATATATATATATATATATGTCGATATTGTAATGAAAGGTTGAAGTTGGACGATACGCAGTGTAAAATTAATAATATCAATGTATTTAATTGTAAAATTCTCTCAGGGTCAACCAGAATAGAGCCCTGCTGCGTCATTGTAAACAATTGCGTTCTAGCCGGAATTGTAAATAAGCAGAAGGTAGATCATAATGGCCAATTTCGTAATAAAATTCATTAGAATTTCACCCACGGTTTCGCCCTCGTTAACTAGCTAACATAATCCCACAGGGATGTAGATTATTATCCATAGGTTTGTTGTGACTTGTGAAGGAAAACAAAAAATAAAGTATTTTCGTTGACCGAAAGCCACTTTGAGCGCCAACCTCGTAGTATAAAAAAACTGTGGCGGACAAAAGAAGAAGCCTTTGCCTAGCAGTAGGATCAAAATGACTAATAAAAAAACACGTGTATGGTCGGAATGGGTAACTGTTGGCTGGTTAAGGTAATTTATATTCATTCCACCTATTCATAGTACTTGTCCAAGTGAGGAGTAGACGGGGCGCTAATTAATTTAGACAAGTATTTATTAACCTTCAAGATTAAAGACATCTCATCTCGACTTAATTGTTGCTAGAAGTTGTAGTTAGATCAACTAGTTACGACTTTATAAGTCTTCTCTTTAACCTTATAATTATTTGATTAAAATAAACGGTTTAAAATCCTGTAATCAACATGTAGACGACTGTTTATTATAAAAACGTTCAGAAGCCTGCATGAATAATATTTTTATTGCTTTTGCACGAAGTTTATTTATTGAAAAGCAGAACTAACAAGATTTTTTGTCCAAACACAGACCTTTACAGGTATTTGTACTTATTAAGACGGTGCGAAAACTCAAGATGGAAGTTAAGTGTTTTTATTCAGTTTTAAGTGCAAGGTCCCACTTAAGTTGAAAGAGGCAACCTCCGTCAAATTCACTCTACAAATGTTAATTTTACTACCCTTACAATGTCACTGAATTTTCAAGGTTCCTTATTTGAAAGTTCGCAGTTTTAGTAAGATTAGTCATCATATCCGACTGTTTTGTATTTGTTGGTTATGTTGAATAAAGGTAAGCATTTATTTTCGGAGTAACTGTAGGTTAGTTTGTAAGGACGACAAGATTATAACTTGGGGCTCCTCAAGGCCAGAATTAACGGACTTTACCTAAGCAAGCTAACATCAGGCCATTTTGTAGTCACTTGACTACTGGCTTCTTTTTAATTATAAAAGAAAGATTACATCTTAATTATCATAACTGGGTGTCCCTTTTTTTCGGAGGAAAATTGAATTGTAGCCTGACCAAGAAAATAAAAAAAACTGCTCTGGAGGCGCCACGTTAGCTATAGTCATAGCAACACTTGAAGCGTTTTACCACAGACTAAATAATATCAGATTTGTATTCCAAAAGCCAGTGTAATGAATAAAAAAGACATTACGAACGACCAACCGAGCCATATTCATACCAACTGTATGTTTAATATACAAATCAAATCAAATCAAAAATCAAAATATTCTTTATTCATGTAAACTTGTATCAAGTATTTATGAATCGTCAATTACAGAGTGACTCTACCACATACAAGTGTAGGGCGCTTAATGGCTTTTATTTTGTACTAGCCTTCCGCCCGTGGTTTCACCTTACCCTAGTACCTAGTAGTAGTACCCTATGTTCACCGGGGATAGTGTAGCTGTCTAACAGTGAAAGAATTATTCAAATCGGTTCAGTAGTTTCAAAATTGATATTCCCGCGGGAATGAGACGTTTCCCGTAGGAATTTTATAGCCTTTGTCCTATTCCGGGTTATAAACTATACGTGTGCCAAAGGAGAATGACCGGTTCTGGACCAAATGCTGCCCAAGCATGGGAACACTTTAATTTGTTTTCTTACATGAATAGTTATAAAATAAATATAAAATAAAAAAAAACCTGCCACGGATTTATAAATAAATAAATAAATAAATCCTGGACCACTCACACCAATTATTTAGTCCTATACAGAGTATTACAGGGATCTAAATAACGGATTAGTGCCTAGTTTGGTTTTTGGGGTGGGCTAGGCACCAGACGTGAGACATTCTGCATTATTTTTAGATACAATAATCTTAGACTTACCTAGACGACATGTTAGTGCCTACATGAGGTATTATAACATAAGGTAATTATCATTTTTGTTATGTTTATCATCTCTGTAAACCATTTTTTTTTCAAATAAATCCATTGTTTATATTAAGCACTCTTTTATTTTCAAAATAAGCTGTTGGTTATGATTTTTGTTAATGTAAGACCTCTACATTCAATAATTTTTTTTCTTAAAACTCCTGGGATAGATTTTGAAGCGCTTTGAGTTATCTACTAGTATTAATCTAAGGAACGTTTTGCACTATGTCTCAATGTTGGGCGGCACTTGGTCCAACGTCCATACATAGATGGTCAATGTCCTTTCATCTAAATCCGTTCAGCCGTTTAGGCGTGATTGAGTAACAAACATCCAAACATCCAGACTTTCGCATTTATAATATTCACGCTCGATTTCAATGTGATTTTCGACACCGCCGCGCCGGTTCGATTTATTGACCTTATGCATGTGAATCGAAGTTTCATACTCGGTTATCACAGCTGCTGAAATTTCAATCAGAACTACTTATGTTCGAAAATACGAAATATATTTTCCCGTTCCTGGGAATTTAACCCTGGATCAGATGATGACGCAGACATTTATAACGTGACCAATGAAACGTAATACATAATTTATCATTTTATTAGTTTGCCTTGTATAAAAACTCATAGCGTTCACTGATCCGCACCGTGATAGTTATTAATTCGTTTGATGCGATCCGTCCGATGCGTGCAATGCAGGCCTGTGGACGCTTGCCTTTAATCATCTATACTTCCACGGTTGCCAACTTATGGGTTTTCCCCCCAGATTTAGGGGGTAAATAAGTGAGATGGGATTTTTTTAGGGGTGTTATATTTTTAGGGATTTTTATAACTTTAAATATATATATTTTTTATTCCAAATTCAGCAAAATAAAGGTGAGTATAGTCTCCATAGCCTTGGGATAATCCAATCCAGCGAATCATGTTCATTTTTATACATACATATCGCCTTAGCGACATCTAGTGCGATTGTTCGTTATTAAGAGTACAGAGTTGAATAAAAAATAAAACACTAATTCCACAATGTTGTCTATGACAAATATGACAATGACAATTATTATCTTTCCTGTTTATAATATTAGTATAGAAGAGTAAAAACAAATTATATTACTGCACATTTTTTATTAATTAATTGTAATTATTTTTATTAAATATTTTTGGGGGGTTTTTTAAGCAATTGAGGTGATTTTAGGGGGTTTTGACTTAGGTTTAGGGATAAATATTTTTTAGAGTTGCCAACCTTGTATACTTCTTTACTAATATTATGTATAAGAAGGAAAGATTTTGATTGTTTGTTTGTATTGAATAGGCTCCGAAACTACTCAACCGAATAAAAAAATATCACTGGTGTAAAGCTACATTATTCCTAGGTGACAGGGTACTTTTGATCTCGGAAATGTAGGGGAAAGTAGAGGAAAATTGGCAAAAGACATTGCGCGCGGGTGAAACCGCGAAAGGCGACCGCTAGTACCGATCTTCTTTAATAATGATCTAATAATAAATCGTAATTTTACCTCACAATATGAATACACAAATCATCCTATCGATTTTCCTATAATTTTGATGGTGTGGGTGGAATCTATCTGGTAGCCGAACCGAACTAATGGGTATTACACACGTGACAAGCTAAATATTCATAGCATTGGAATCCGACCTGAAAGTGATATTTATATTGTGTACTTTGAAGTACGATCAAAGGCAGTGTCAACGTTCTTTTTCGCTTCATAAAATAGAATAATTAAACCCAACGGAACATAAAAATGTCTCTGGCAATTTGCAACCGTCAACGCTACATTATCTTATTCTCTAATTAAGCTACTTACGTGCTCTCGGTATAAAAATTGACATTTTATGAAATACGATATATTCTATGAATATCAACATTTATAGATCACCGGAGCGAATGAAAAAATGGCACTATCAGATTCAAATCCTATTAGGATAAAACCTTTTGAAATTGAGCGAAAAATTAGGCAACTGCGTACCTAATGACCTACACATACACAGATATTATTTTTCGTTGCTAACGCTACGGACAAGCTCAGTGAAGGACATTTTTCGGTCCATTCCAAAAGGTATTATCCCAATAGAATCAGAACCGGACAGAAAGGTCAAGGCTTTATTATTAGGAAATTTATTCACTTACATTTTTAGGTGAGTTTTAAGGCGCCAACTTCTAAAATCCGAATTATATCTGATAATTTCTCAAAAACTTAAGACGATTGAATTATTTGTACCTAATAAATAAATATTCATCAACGTAACTTACAGTGATGTGTTATTTGTCAACAACAAGGTAACTCAATCCCTTGATGATTATGGTGATTGTTCTAGGTAGGAATCGATTCTGCCCATTGCGCCAGAGATTGTGGGTTTGAATCCCACACGGCAAAAACACACAACAACTGGTTTTTTGTAGTGGGTATCTTCATTTTTTTTAAAGAATTTTGCCTGCGTAATGGCGATATTAATATGCCCCGACAGCGAGGGACGTTGGTTCGAGTCCCGCCTGATACCTGGACAAATTGATTTTTTCTAATATATTTATATTAGTAGGTATCTCCATTGATTCTGATACCGATAATACCTGTGCTTAATAACAGAATAGGTAAATTGGAAAAACGAAACCTTTGTAAAGAGGTACCCACAACTTTTTGTTTTTGGTAAAACATTTGACTTAAGAGTTGGGTGTCGTAAGTGCGTAAGGCACATGACAGGGATAAGTACCCCTTGTTAACTTTGTATAGGGTTTCTCAAGCTCTTTGCTCAGACTTTGTTGTTTTATTTCTCACCTCGTCCCTTTAAAAGGCTTTTCCTGCCCTAGGTACACTTACGCCCATCAAGCTTAGTATCAAGCTTAGTGTCTTTAATCGAGAGCTAAAGTAAGAATATTGGCTTAAAGGACAATGTTTATAGTGTTTGGTAAAATACACATACAGTTTCTGTTTGTAAGTCGAAAGGGCTGGCCGGAGAAGTACCTCTCTTTCACACGAGAGCGCTTTCTTTCCCTCAATCCTTCCTACATCCAATGTGCAGTAAATCATTCCATAAATTAACATTCATATTTCCGAAACATGTCCAAAGTTATTTGCGGCAGATAACATCTGTGGGGGTGGTTAAAGGTAAGCTAGTAAGCTAGTCGAACTTTGAAAATCAGAGCCAAAGCGGGATCAAACTCATGACCTCGTTCGTCCCAAGCTATGTAACCACTGTTCCACTGAGGTGGTTATCATAAATGACAGGAAATTATCTAAAATGCCAGGATTTTTGTCCTAACGTTTTCCTTTCAAGTGGCTTACGAGTGAGAGACCTCGGCAATATTTCTTACGTTACAAATTGGTACAAAAATACGTAATTTCTTTGAATCACTATTCACGAAAACACTACTACACTCGCTTAGAATGGCTCAGATCAAGGTATCAATTTTTGTAAATATTGTCTAGGCAAGCTATAGGTAAGCTTTGTTGTTCATTTTCATTTTGTCAAAAGCGTGTATTGTAACAAAATTTGGATGAATGAATTTAAGGTACTCACGTTTAAAGCAAAGTACGGAGGTTTAATCTATTTACAAAAGGTCAACAGGCATTCAATGTTGAAACTCAATTACTCGTACACAGCTAAATGAAGTGTATAAACTAATTAAATTCTATCTGAGTTCGTCATTATAGTTTTAACCGGGTGTGGTGTGTGTGTCATATTGTGTAAATTGGATTTAATTAAAACCTAAATAAGTATACACTTCTCAAACTGTTAAGTTCGGCCTGAAAGGTTAATTTTGATGAGAAATAATAAACTAATCCACAAAAAAATTGTAGGCTAGCACCTTTAAAATTGTAGGTTAGTAGTTTAGGTGCTAACTTAGTATTTTGTGGGTTAGGTTAGATTGGTAATCGATTCATTGCAACCCAATTTTAATTAGAAACGTTATTGCGCAATATTAATGTGGCAGACAAATTTATACACTTGATATTAAAGGCTTGAAGATCAGCGGAACCTACAGTGTTGTAGCAGATTGAGCAACTCTTCCTGGTTAAGAGTCCCTTAATGGAATTGGTTACAGTGGCCACTTAACATCAGGTGGCCTGCGTCCTTGTCTGCCTAATGATGTAGTATTAGAAAGAGTTAGAAAGAACATTTACTTAGGCAAGACTTTTTTATTTATTTGCCACATTTATTTTACAACGTTCTTTTTATCCGATCGGAAGAAAATAGGTTAAATCGGCTTAAGACTTCCCACGCGGTACTTGTTACGGTTCACTTTAAGACTTATAGATCCTAACGCCTACTCATACTGAAAACCAATGCATTGTTCATCATTATACCTTCACAATGTGTCCATTTATTTCAGGGGAAAAGCTGCGCTTTGGCTAACCATGTACACGGGAAGCTACAGGGTTATGTGTAAATCGTGCTGTTCAATAGCCACGTGGCCGGTACCAGCTCGTCCCGATCGGGTGAAAAGGGGAAACCAGGGGAGTTAATTGGGTATTGAGGTGAAATAGTCGCGAGTCCCACACACTGCCGCAGGTTTAGCTAGCATGTTGTTAAGGTGCATCAAAGCATTCTTCCTCGCAGACTTCCTCTACCCACTAAAATCCCCCCAGTGTTCCCAATGCGCCATTAATAAGAGTGTGATAGGAATCCAGCAAAAGCCTTTCCCTTCCATTACACCTCCGCCTATGTATGTCCATAAGTTCTATATTATTGTCTTTATTAAATAAATATTTCATAAACTCACCGAAGCATCCTCGAAGAGTTTGTGGTAGTTGGGCACGCAGAAGGGGGGTGCTGCCGACAGCTCTCGAATCATTCGACAAAGCATTCTGTGGACAATTCAAGCATTAGCCATTTTTGTTTACTTTTTTTTATTGCAATGTGTTACAAGACGAGCAGATCGTTCACCTGATGGTAAGCGCCACGTCTGCCCTTGGACAGTTCAGTGCCAAACAGTAACTAAGCAGTTACTGTCTGGCACTGCCCTGCACCCGCTACACCGAGACGACAGGTAAGCATTTCGTTTTTAGCGTTAAGTTCGCCTTTTGTACCCGACAGTAAGAGCAGCTCTGCGATCGCTTGGCGGGCGACCGCAATATGTACGGGCGGGAGGTACAGAAATCTGTCGCCATTTTGTAATAGTGATATATGGCAGCGTGACGTACCAAAAGACAACTTATGTGACGGTTTGTAACATGGAATTAATATTATCTGTTTGTAACCGCACGTCAACCGCGGCGGCTGCAGAATCGCACTAATCACCAGTCTCGTGAGTTTTGAAATAAAACCGCATGAAGCTGCTACCGCTACCCTACGGGCGCGTTTAAAAATCGCGCCGTGAGTTCTTAGCCTTAATATCTGTAGATGGTTTAAATATAGGCTGTATCTGATTTTCTTTTTGCATATTTGTCAATATTTCGGCGGTGACAGAAATCATCGTGAGAAAGCCGGCACGTTTACTGTAAATCCATGATACAATTGATCTAACTCCCATGTTAAGGGGTACAGAGGTCAGATAGCAGTCACCCAATGTAAAGGTGATAACTGGACCTGCCAAATCCTAGATCAATGCACAAGCGTACCTTCAACAAATCAGAACAAGCCGCTGAAAGAACATCTTATACCTACTTCGCAACAAGTAAAGACAGTAAAGACTTTACTATACTTTACTTAGACAATCCTTCTATATGTACAGTCGCCAGCACATCAGACCACCCTAATTTGTCAAATTTCTGCAACCAATTTTCAGCCTTATTTCCTTCGTATAGAGTTCTCTTTCAACTGAGATTTTTTGACAGAATAGGGTAGGTTGATCTGCTGCTGTCCGTACTAATGTCAAGTCTGAGGGTATTATTTCCACACAAACTCCTAATGTATCAAAACAATCGGGTCGTATTACGCAAAGAGGTCGATTTTTTCGGGCGGTAAATTGTTAATATTATGTAATATAATGTCTTCTTACTGCAAGGAGAGTAAGAAGACATTTTAGTACACAAAAAAATTATGTTTATGTACTCACACGTAGTGGGGGTTCGTGGGGAATGATGGAGTGAGCCGAAGCACAGCTCGGAAGGCCAGTATGTTGCTGCTATTCTGGCCTAGGTGATCTGTGGACAAAAAAGGATTATTTGTTTTCTATCTACACAAAAAAAAAACCTTATTTATTTGTGGATGACATGCGAAGAAATACCATAAATATGAAGGACAATTTATACCAAAATATCCTTCAGGTCAAACGCGGGGTGGACTTTTATTTCCATACTAAAGGAATGTATTAGCTACAGAGAGACCAAATTGTGTAAGCCGTTTTAAGGGTTCCGTAGCCAAATGGTAAATTTAGATTCGTCATGTCTGTCTGTCTGTCCGTCCGTCCGTCCGTATTTAACAGCCACTTTTTACCGAAACTATAAGAGCTATATTGTTGAAAATTGATAAGTACTCGTAGATGTATTATTCTGTGAACCGCATTAAGATTTTCATACAAAAATAGAAAAAAAAATGGGGGCTCTCCATACTTAGAACTGAAACTCAAAAAAAATTTTTTCATCAAACCCTTACGTGTGGGGGATTGAGGTATCTATAGATAGGTCTTAAAAAATGATAATAAGGTTTCTTATATAATTATTTTCTAAACTGAATAGTTTGCGCGAGAGACACTTCCAAAGTGGTAAAATGTTGATCCCTCCCTTGTAACTTCTTAAATAAGAGATTGATAAAACTAAAAAAGATAATTCTTTAATTGAAAATTGGTTTGAACGAGATCAAGTAATATTTATAAATAGTTTTCCTCTCATTCAATCAACTCAAATATAAAAACATCGATCAAACTTACAAAGAACTACAAGAACTTATGATGATACTTGCTGCTACGGAACCCTTCATGGGCGAGTCCGACTCGCACTTGGCCGGTTTTTTATGACTATAATGCTCAATATTGTATTATCCTTGAGAAAAGGTTTTGGCTACGTTTTTAATGTAAATATTTTACTTTAGCAAGGGTCAGCATCACAACTATCAGATAATCTTCGTGATAATTTATCTGTTAGATAACTTAGGTAGGTGTTGCCTGTTTTGTAAGTTTAAAAAAACGGAACTTTTTGTTACGTTATTTAAAGGGCTTTCAGAAATAATTCGCGTAGCCGATTTCGTGGGCGGACGTTATTGTATTCGTAGGTAGTAAAAATGGGATCAATCACTATCTTTTTCCCATTATAACTTGTTTGAAAAACTATTTTTATTTGCACTGCCACGATAGGCGAATGGGGTATAATCCCTGCTTCTTATCGATGGACCTTGGCCGAGTTCCAACCATGGATAGGAGCGAGCGTTGTCATAGAAGAAAGAGTATACAGTAGGCTATCTCCGGCGCAATCTGCGATATAATCGCCTACTATACTTGCCTTCTCGGGGTTGTCACTTTTAGATCAATTTTAAATTTATAAATCAGTGCGTAAGCGGTACCAAAATGCCGTGCAATGACGCGCGAACCTTGTTGAGCGGTGTTAGCCCCTTTTTTTGCTTAAAAGAACGCATTTACGCGCCATAACCGCAGGCTAGCGACGCCTGCGGTCGTGTGTGGGGCTCGAGACTAAGTCCCATTGCCCACTAAACACTATGTGTGGCTGGAGTACTGAGAAATGGGTCGAGATTTTGAGTGTGCGTGTGGCGACGCATTGATACTATTGGCGCACGCATATAAAGATATATAGAGTGGAGACCGCGTCTCGGTAAACGTAGTGTAGGACGCCCTCAGGCCAAGTGGAGCGATGATCTGCGCAAGATGGCTGGCAGGAGCTGGATGCGAGTGGCCGAGGATCGATCAGCGTGGCGAGCATTTGGAGAGGCCTATGTCCAGCAGTGGACTGTCACAGGCTGATGATGATGATGATGATGATGACGCATATAAAACGCGTGTGTTGCGTTTATATAAAGATCGTACTTTCCATCGTTTCTACTATGGCATGGTGCTCGTAAATTGTGTATTCTGCTCTTCACTCCCGTTTATTCGGCTGAGAACATAACTCGTAAAATACGATATCTCTATGTGTTGATATGCAGGGCTGTATCATCTTATATTTCGACTCTGCTTATAAATAGTCTGATTAGTCAAACGTTTATGTCGTACCGATTTAATAAAAAGATCGCCTAATACATACAATCATTCAAAACATTTTTTTTATTGTAGGGATTCAAGTCTCAACATGTTACTTCATATAAGTATAGATATATATTTTATACTACTACATCAGTGGGTATATTTTGGCCGATTTCTCCATAAACCAAATTGGCGCTAACAAAAGATTTATATTTTTGTGTGATTTTGATAGTAAGCGTCTGTAGAACACACAATCAAGAAAAATCGCTCAATGTGTTGCCACCTAACTGTAGGCTCCTCAGACCTTCGAGCCTCATTCCAAGTAAACTCCCACGAGGAAAACCAGGAGTTACGTGCAGCAGTTGAAAGAAAAAGTTAATGTCATGTCGTAGAAGTACTAAAGGGCATGACAAGAGTCCAGAGAAGAATGGAAATTGCTTCACCGACAAGAGTGAAGCTCTCAAACACAATGACGATGAGGAATATGTTGATAACATATATGAGGAAACATATACCTATGAGGAATATTGTTTGTACTGATTGGACCTGCTGTTTAGCTTCACCATTGATGATGATGATGATGGAAGGATCCTCACCAGCATGCGTGATGGCGTTGGTGCTGGGGTCGTAGATCTCATCGTCCACCGCCACTACGGCGTACTCCCCGCGCTGGAGCAGACCTCTCCGCTGCAGTACGCTGGCGAAGTCTACCAACGCAATGTGCTCCCCTAAGAACACGTACACTGCGAAAAAAAACCTTAATTTTAATTTCATCACTATCATCATCAGACTTCTGTGTTTCTAGGAAAGGGCACTGAAGCTAGTGAAATTACTGAGTATATGAGACCTAATAACTGTCGTCTCAGTGTAGCGGGCGCAGGGCGGTGCCAGACAGTAAACGCTTAGTTACTGTTTGGTTTGGCACTGAACTGTCTGACGTGGTGCTTACCATCAGGTGTACGATCTGCTCGTCTTGTTACACATTGCAATAAAAAAAGTCTGCCTTAGTCCACAGCTGGACATAGACACCCGCATCCCCCCTCTAGTACGATTTTCCAAGTCTTAATTTTTTATGAGCTAGATTAGTTGGTAGACCAGGTGGAGTTACGATTTGCACAAGATGGCTAGCAGGAGCTATGATCTTCTATGATCTCCGAGCCTTTGATTTCAAGTGTACTGGCACATTAATACATAGAAAAAATTTAATGACTGAAACACAGAGCTGTTATGGCGGCAGATTTCACCGGGGGTAGCTAGCCAGTCGGACTTTGAAAAAGTCCTTACCAACCAGACTCAAAAGGGAATCAAACTCACGACAAGTTTTCTGTGTCAAAGACAAAATTAAAAAATTAATTAATTAGAGTAGATTGTGCAGATCTACGATTATCATTTTAAAGTCTGAAAATAATATTGCCTTAATACCAAATAAATGTTTTCATATGGCTTGTATTTAAGCGTACACCAAAAAAAGGCTGAACGTACACCTTAAAGGGCTGAAACGTTCAACAAAAAAAAAAAGAAACAAAAAAACTACCTAAAAAACTGAAAAGCAAAAAATAATTTTAATAAGACATTCATCAAATGCGCTTATTGTCTAAGCCTATTAATTAAATTGTATTTTACGTGCTAGGTAGGTACCTACTAATCTGTTTGAAGTCGGTGCCAAGCCAAATAGTAGGTACCCAGACTACGTACCTACGTCCGCGGATTATTTGTAACCCTGTATAATACATAAATTATTAGGTATGTATCATTTTTCATTACCTTTGGCTTGGCACCGACTTCAAACAGATTAGTAGGTACCTACCTAGCACGTAAAATACAATTTAATTAATAGGCTTAGACAATAAGCGCATTTGATGAATGTCTTATTAAAATTATTTTTTGCTTTTCAGTTTTTTAGGTAGTTTTTTTGTTTCTTTTTTTTTGAAGTCGGTTTAATTTTTTTTTAAAAAAGTTTGTTTATTTTTCTATTTTTAGTGTGAATAACACGTAGGTAGTGAGTAAAACTCTTTCATAATAATGATAGCGAAAATACGAGTAGAATTGTATTATTTGATAATAATATTAGGTATTCATTAAGTGTTCAGCACCATGGGTAGGAGGAGAATGCGTTTATGCACCATAACCGCAGGCTAGCTAGACCCGCGGCCGTGTGTGGGACTCGAGACCGAAGCATCCGCTACCCACTACACTCCCCCGGTTTCTCCTTCACACCCGATTAGGACGAGCCGGTGCTAACCTTATTGGCTAGTGACCAGCCCATCCCCGGGTAATCATCAGCTTAGCTGCAAAAGTACATGAAATACAACTAACGTTCCACATATTCCTACAACACTGAAAGAATTATCCCCTAACTCCTAACCGTTAAGGAGTTGTACTTTCCATCATCACCTTAGCTGCAAAAGTACATGAAATACAACTAACGGTCCACATATTCCTACAATACTGAAAGAATTATCCCCTAACTCCTAACCGTTAAGGAGTTGTACCTTCCATCATCAGCTCATCAACATAAAATGATGTCTATCGGACGCAAAAACTTGAATGGCTTCAGAAAAAACAAGTAACGCGTAGGCGCAGCCTATAAAATTTGAGGTTTTCCCTTGATTTTTCCGGGATCCCATCATCAGATCCTGACATGGTGACAATGGGACCACCTCTGAACTATGCACTTTCAAATAAAAAAAGAATTATTTAAATCGGTCCACAATTGACGGAGAAATCGACGGACATACATAAAAAAAAAAAAAAAAAAAAAAAAAAAAATACATACAGTCGAACATATAACCTCCTCCTTTTTTGAAGTCGGTTAAAAAGGGCTGAAACGTGCACCAAAAAAATTGAATTGCTGACCTAACCTAACCTTTGGCGTGCCTTTGGTTTATTTTGGTGCACGTTTCAGCCTTCTTTGGATATACACTTAAATATTTCCCTTTTTATATTACTACTAGCGGCCGCGTCCGCGGTTTCACCCGCGCGTAATTTCTTTTGTCAAATATCACCCCCTTCCCTCCACATTTCCGGGATAAGAAGTTCCCTATGTCACCCGGGAATAGTGTAGCTTTCCAACAGTGAAAGAATTTTATAAATCGGCTCAGTAGTTTCGGAGCCTATTCAATACGAACAAACAATAAAATCTTTCCTTTTTATAAATGTATTAAAATAGATTTCTACAAAATAAGGATTAGTTCATAAGGCGTGAATATAAAAGGTTGCTTTCAATTTGTACATTTCCTCGTTTTTCCTATAATTTAATTTTTATAAGATATTAAATTTTATGAAAGAGAATAATCCTTATTTATATCTACAAATTGGTTAATAATTTATTTTATATTGAACTAAACTTTTTATGAATGAGTGAACAATGTCATTAATAATTAAATAGAAATCATTTCTTTATTCCTGTTTATTCGTGTTTTAATAAAGGGAAAACTTCTTAACAAAATTATTCTAGTGGACATTTAAATTAGTTCATCCAATAAAATGGACATTAAAATTAATTTATCCAATAAAATGTACCTAGTATTTTTTTATCAACGTCCAATTTTTCATAGGTAAAATTAGATAGATAAAAAGAATCTTTCACAGATGTAGGTACATACCTATATCCTGACCAGGAAAATAAAAAAAACTGCTCTGAAGGCGTCACATTAGCTATGGTTATAGCAACACTTGGTTGCTATGGTTATACTCACAAATAACCCACCATATCTAATAGTAACAAGGCACGGTTGACAATTGACATCACACTTTGACAGAATAAATGAATGACATCTTATTGTTTTTTATTTGATTGTTGCCACATGAAGAAATACGTTCCTATACTTTTCCGCAATATGGCGAGGTTTTTTATTTTATTGGTCGGGCTATAGAATATTTATTTGGCAATGAACAATGCGCACGAAATGCTTGAAAAATGTCGTTAGTAGGTATTTATTATTCTAGCGTTGTCCCGGTTACGTCCCGGGGCTCGAGATCAAGGGTCCGACTTTTGTAACATTTATTTATAACCCCAGTTGTGATTGCGTAAAAAATAGGGATCACCCATGGGGATCATCAATCACCAAGAAGAGAGCATAGTAGATCTTCCTCTCGTAAAAGGCGCTCGTCCGGGAAGTACCTCCACATAAAGAAGACCACATTGAATTAATACTTTTTTTTAGCAATGTGTAACAAGACGAGCAGATCGTACACCTGATAGTAAGCGCCACGTCTGCCCTTAGACAGTTCAGTGCCAAACAGGGCAGTTACTGTCTGGCTCCGCCCTGCGCCCGCTACACCGATACGACAGTTATTAGTATTAGGTCTCATATACCCAGTAATTTCACTACCTTCAGTGCCCTTTCCCCGAAACACAGAACTTTATTATTGTTGGGGAACAAATTAAATGAACACCAAAAAACACAATCGTTACCCAAACAGCCTCATCCGAAATAAATATAGTTAATATGACGTACAAATAAACGAAACCTGTACCAAAATATTTCGGGCTATTTAAGTCATGCCTGCACTACAAAAACTTTTCGTAACCCAAAAAGGCCACGCGTGCACCAAATTTTAACTAGCAAAGTTTTGTGTCATTCTTACCCAAATATATCATTACGTTTGCCATAAAATGTATTCATATAATAATAATAATAATAATAATATAACCAAGTATATTAAATTGATTGATAAGATTTGTGTTAGGTTAGGTTAGAACTGCGACCACTAAACGCGAACTGAATTCTACCCATTTTACTTGGTCGGGACAGAGAGAAAAAGATTTTGTTTATTTACTATCAATCGTCAAATGGTATAATTATAGTATCGGTAAATCTTTAGAACTTCATTTATATTTTTTGGGTATACAATGATTTTTGTACGCATTACTTTAATTTATTAGGATAAAAATATGTAACATATTTGGATGAAATTTTTAAATACAATGCGAGTACAAATTTGGTGCACGCGTGGCCTTTTTGGGTAGCTCAGCGATTATTCTGACGATACTTACGTTTTTTAGGTTAGCAGACTTAACGTTTATTGGTGATCATTTCATAATAAAATGGGGATTAAATTCTGGTAAGTACTTAGGATTTTTTGGGCGTTATATTTCATTATATCTGGTGGTTGCTTAAACCTAAGCCTTATTGTTGTGCTATGTTTTTGTCGTGAGTAAGGTCTTCAGAGCTTAGTTAGGAAGAGCTGTTGTTGCCATCGGGAAAAATTATTTTTGCTGGCAAAGTGCCGCATAAGTGAGGCCTCTTGTGTTTTAAGCTTCCATAGGCAACGGTAACTGCTTACTTTAAGACAGGCCGTAAGCGTGAGCCAACAAAGTGGTATATTTAAATAGTGGATAGTGTGTGGTGGACGCACTTACCTTGCGAGAAAATAGACGCATTTTACCTTAATAGAATGCGTCTAATATCTCACAAGGTTTTCCTCCTAGGTATTACAAAACGCCCACACTCAGTCTAAATAGCCAAGACTAGACAACAACATTATGATTCATGAAGATTGGTCGTATTATTGTTTACTTTACTATTGTATTATCCGGTGGATGGAGTCTGGAATCCGTTTACACCGACACAGTGAGGAAATTACCCTGTCATTTTGTTTACGTAACTTTCTCAAGATGAGAAACTTATCGAAACTATTGATAACTTCGCAGACATGTTTTGATAGGTATTTTTATAAGTTATTTTAGTACATTGGCTATAGTATCTTTGTCGGTAGTAACTTAGTTTTATAAGAATAAAGTTTTTTCTAAATAATATATGTATTTTTTTCCATTATCAATAATCATGTGTAGCTTCATACAACACATCGTCTTGGCTTGCAAGACATCTTTGCAATAATGATGATAGGCGGAATGCCTTTGTAGCGGCTATCCGAATGCGCTGCATACGACAGACTGACGACAACAACGCAAGATTGCAAGTCAGCGAAATTGCACGTGTAAACATTTGGCTTCGAGACTCGTCACTCGCACGTCACTGAGATAGCCAATCAGATATTCGATCCTGCGTCGCGTAAGCAGAGTTATTCTCTCGGCTAGCATATATACAACACTTAAAGACGGTACTTGGGGCCGCGGTCTCCGAAACAGACACCTAGCTCGGAGGAAGATCTTCCCTTTTCGACGTCATGATACGTGACCTTCATACGTCACACCTTTAAGCAACATTACATCAGGCTAGTGAGATCATAGGCTGTGTGAGACTCGGGACTATGAATGTTTGTCTCGCTAAACACCCTCATTTTCCCCTTCACACCGGAGAAAGGACGAGGCATTGTGAAGGTTAACCGGCCCGTCAATCACTATATTTATCAAACACAGGTAGATAATACACAAACCTTTGTTGTGTGTAGTTATAAATAAATTAAAAAAACCTGAGTTACAATTTAGTAAGTCCTAAACACATTTCACCCTACCCGAGTATTCCCAGAGAGCATAAATACCACCAGATACGAGTACTTTTTAAGCTGCGATTAACGAAGCACTGAATGTAAAGAATATAAAGCTAAAATACCTAATACCTTCAAAAGCAAAGAATTTATCTGTTACCCTGTGAGATGTTATAGTTTAAGCCTAAATTGCCCTAGATTTAGCCACCGTTTGGCCTTGTTTTAGCAAGCTACAAGTTTGAAGCACGCCTTATAAGCTAACTGGCTCAGATGGCATCAAACAAATTTAATAATAAGTTTGCAAACTTGGGATTATAGTCTTATATGCCTGTCTAGCATGAATTAACTGAATAGGTAATTAAGTATTACGTAATAATTATGTAAGTTATTGAAATACTTACAGATAATAAATATTAAAAACAATACAGCAAAATTAGGCATCCTAGACTATGGATAAACTAAAGATGTAACAGCGCGAATGGAGCCGATTTCGCCGCTAAACTCGTATTAAGCCCCAGTACCTCGCCAACGCGCATTATGTGTTCGAGAATTCGCTTTTCTGGACCAGGCCTGAGGCCTCGGCCTCGAATTTTGCGGGCAGCGGGACGGCAGCGGCAGCGGCAAGATGTTTTGTATGGAATCCCATAGACCAGTTTTCGAATACAACGGGACGGGAGCGGGAGCGGCAGCGCACGCAGGTGCACTGCGAATCACCGCTTGACAGCATCGTACCGCTCTTGACGGTCCGCGTCAAGCGGTGACCGCAGTGCGCCTGCGTCCGCTGCCGCTCCGCTGCCGCTCCGCTGCCGCGAAATTCGAGGCCTAGACCGAGGCCTTACAGGGCCGACGACTCGCGAGAGATGCCTCTGGTGTTACAAGCATCAGATAGGCGACGGCGACCGTTTACCATCAGACGGGGCGAAGGCTTCAGCGCCACCTTCGTGGAATAAAAAAAACTAATAACGTAACAGTAACGTCTTTTGAAATTGATATTAAAGTTGGATTAAACCCAAGACGCTATCATGACACTTGGCCTATTTGAAAATATTTATGAAAACACGAAATAATCTTTTTGCTTCGAAGTAATATAATATGTTTCTATTTCTTCGATATCCAACATTAATAAACATCTAATTTGAAAGCATCTTTTACATCGGTAAAAATAACATCACGAAGGCGTAAGATTGAGAACTCTTCTAAGAATTCAAATATTATTTATTAGGAACTATTCTTACTCCTTGGAGTATTAACGATTAATGCTCTTTGTCTTATTAGCCCTAGAAAGCTTGTTCGATAAAATAATTATTAAAGTTATTATAGGATAAACCCTGAAATAATTATAAGGTAAATCTTAAAGTAAAATTTTTGATTTCATCAGCTCATATTTTACATAATATAATAGCAAAAGCAAAAAATACATTAATTCATCTGTCTGGTTCAGCTTCAAAGATACGCACAAGCAGAGAGACTCTAGAAATAAATGTTACATTCAAACGTGCTTCTTTACTTCAATAAGTTTGAAGTTGGAACCACGACGCTTTCTCGGAAATGAAATGATTCGTTTCGTACCTTGAATATTATGAAGTGTTCCTACAAAGATGTGCTTTTTTTATCAAGTACCTATTTCAATTATTCGTCTATTACTAGTGCGTTCTGCGGAAAGAAAGTTGCCATGTTATTTTCTTTATGAGGGGCTCACTCTAAAACTTAAGGGTATTACAACATATTATTTCGCTGTAGACCTTTTAAGTAAAGAATAACATTTGAAGCGGTGATTCTATAAAAACAACTAACACACGGTTGGTTGCTACACTGCACTACTTACATTCATACTCACACACATTTGCGCATCGGAAATCATCGCATTCTCGAATGCAAACGAATGCTTATTACATGTCATCCATCATGACGGACGAGTATACCAAATTTTAATTTCAAAAATAATTAAAAACGACGCTATAGGTTACGTGCGACAAAAATAATGATTTACGAAACCGAAATTATCCAAATGCCCCTTTTCAAATATCGGCCGATATTTATCACCTGCAATTATACTGTACAGCTTTTTTTTGTCAGTGAAGGGAAATATTTAACACCATAAGCCGGGTACTCACTAGCGAGCCGTAACCATAACATGCGTGATACAGTAACGAGGTTCTATATAGTGTGTACGCGTTTCACAATTACGTACCTACGGCTCACGATGTCGCCGGAACGCTCGCTGCCAGCCGCACGCGTACCGCTCGCAGCAGGTTTGCGATTTGCGAACCACGTACACTTTGGTTACAGAACATGCAACGGTTACAGTTACGGCTTGCTAGTGAGTACGCTAACTAAACCTGCAACCGTGTATGGGAGACGGGACGACAGACATTCGTCCCACTACCCACTAGTAACTCCCACGGTTTCCCATTCACTCCCGAAAGGGACGAGCCAGTTGTCCCTGTGGCAACTAACCAGCCGGACATCATCCATGGACAACTGTACAGCTAAAAAAAAAGAACATACCTCTAGTTTTATCGTAAGTTTGCTCCACTATGCGCTCCATGTCCGAGATGTGGAGTGGAATGTAGTCAGCGAAGCTGTGCTCAGCCGTCACCGTCATGCCGTTGGCCTGAGCCAGTTCCTGAGACCGGAGAAGAATGTTTAAGCACAGAATACTTAAATGTACTAACGTACAGAAGGTTCACTTAATAACCAAAGGCAAGTTTAAGTTAAAAAATACAAATACACTTCATATTTATATAACAAACGTTGATTTTGTAAAGATTTAAATACCATTTGAAGACATTGCAGGTGTCAGAAACAACATTTTATGTATACGCGAGCGCGATGCGTGACCTTTTATTTAGAATATTTTTAATTGATTTACAAGAAATATCAAAAATCACTATCACTTACCATACACCCCTCCGAGGAGAGTGCTGGCTGAATATACCTAAACTACCGGATGACAACCCCTGGTATTAGCTTTTAAGTAGGAATACTGGTTCTGTCAAGAAGAAGTTAGGGATACGTGCTATATTTTACTTATACTGCGACGTATCTGCCCGCTTACATGGCGTGGGTAAAAACAAAAAACTTATCCTGATAATAAAAAACAGAACAAAATAAATAATTTATGTTTTAATGTGAGACCCAGAATGGCTGAAGTTGACTTTCGTCGATCGTGAGCTATTTCTATTTTCTTAGATATAGTGTCCCTAAGGCCGGGACTCCACCAAAGCGGAGACGATTCGAGCGGAGAGGAGATGTTTTTTAAACAACCATTAGAATTGCGTTTATTACAATAGAATAAAACAAAAAACCAATAGAATTGCATTAAAAACACAGCACACCGCACACATCTCCGCTTTGGCACAGAATATATACTAAAGTGCTTTGGGGAGTCCCGGTTAATGGAATAGGCCGCAGTGGTCACTTATCTGTCTGTCAACTGAACTAGTATAAAAAAAACTATTTTTAGGTTGAATTGTCATAACTGTTCTATTCCCGAACACAGATCCGCATTTGGTAAGTGTGGAGATTAAGGCTGCGTCCCCAGTAGGCAAACTGTTAGCGGCAGTCGATTACGCCTTTCCATATACTTAGAAATAGAGTGTCCACAGTTTGCGCGTAACGCTGCAAGCTGCGTACAGTAAGCGCAAAACTAGCAAACTATGGACTAGAGTTGCCCATCGATAGTCCACTCTCGCTAAACTATCGATAGTCTATCGATAGTTGACGTCATATCAATAGTATCGATAGTCTATCGATACTATCGATAGCCCAAATCCAGGCAATACTATCGATAGTATCGATACTATCGAGCAACAATACTATCGATAGTATCGATAGTATTGATTACCCGCGATAGTATTGCCTGGATTGGGCTATCGATAGTATCGATACTATCGATATTATCGATACTATCGATAGCACTATCGATATTGTTACTATTTTTCAAGGTCAACTATCGATAGCGAAACTATCGATAGTTGGGCAACTCTACTATGGACACACCATTTCTATTATAATTATGGAAAGGCGTACTAAATCGATAGGCCGCAAACTCAGTCTGCCGCTAACATTTTGCCTACTGGGGACGCAGCCCCAGTACCTGTGTTTGTGACGATGACTTGTATTCAATAATGTAGGCCTCTGTCCTTAAGTGGGACATTAAATAGGCTGATACTTTCGTAAGTAGCCATACAGCCACCATAACAGCTTTGGCTGTGTTCCGGCAGTATTAATGTGGGAGCCAGTACAATTTAAATCCAAGGCTCGAAGATCAGATGAGCCTACAGTCTGGCAGCACATTGAGCGACGCTTCCTGGTGAAGTGTCCCTCAATAAAATAGGCCGCAGTGGCCGCTTACTATCAGGTGGGTTGCGTGTCTGCCAACCGATGTGGTATAAAAAAATTGTAGGTAAGTAACTTTCTGTAAAATCGAGATGCGTACTTAAAACATCATACCACATCATACATTGGTTGCCATGGCAACAAGCGTGCAAATGACGTGATGTATTCGGTATTTTTACGAGACACGAGGAGGCGAGTGGGCTATTATTACTCCGAGGCAACGCACGGGAAAGTCATGTGTTATCCTTCACAGCTTTCCGGTAGGTTTATTTCAGAGGTTTATTGCTTCCAGGGAAAGATTTGGTTTTATCTGTATATTTTTTACCGACTCACAAGAAATATCAATAACCACTTTGACTTCCAAGAAACTGAAATAGAAATATTTTTGTATGTTATGTTGCTCGAAAAATACTGGGTTTTCGTGTCATTACAGGTGGCAAACTGGAATAAATAATAAAATATCCTTAGAGTAATATCTAAGGATATTTTATTATTTATTCCAGTAATGAATAATTTCATACAGTGCCATCGCGCTTCAAGTTTAGTAGTTAAAAAGTAGCTGTAAAGTAAATGAGAAAAAAAAGTATCAGTAGTATAACTAGTTCCGCCGGAACTTTTTTGACTAGAACTAGTGAGAAAAATCAAGTTAAGCTGTACTGTGAGGGCCAGATGATGAATAAACATTACTTATATGTTTATTTTAATCCATTCAGTGCCGTGCCCATTGGCGGGCGAAACTTTATTGTTGAGACGCCAAGGCCGCCCATGGGCATTGGTTCGACTTTGATAGCTGAGGCGACAACCTTTTGAAAAAAGAAAGGTTTTGTTGGACAACACCTATTCGTGTGATTCTTTTTTTTTACATTGTAACCTTAACGGCCTAAGGTTTTAAAAAAAGTCAATTCTGATGTTTCATGCCGAACCCACCCATTTGCGGACAGACTGTATTAACCGTATGGCGGCATCTGGGTTATGTCGTTACTTTTCAAGAAGGCAGTGAATGGGCTAACACCCAGGCACGAACATAAACGTAATATAATAGACAATATTATTTCCATGGGCACGAAAAACTAACGCGTCCACGTCGTCCTCTCGTGCAATTATTCTTTGTCGACCTCTCAACAACAAAATCAAATACTTAGATCAAAAGTAAAAAGGACTAAATAGTTCGGTCTTATTTCTAATCAATTAACAATTTGGGGGTACAGCAGGTACCTTCTAGACAGGCAATAAAATTACGTAGGCCGCTTTATCACTTATCATCTCCACATGAGATAGCAGTTAAATGCAAGCCTATTATTTATTAAAAAAAAACTTCAACAGTTTTTAGGGTTCCGTAGTCAAAAAACGGAACCCTTATGGATTCGTCATGTCTGTCTGTCCGTCCGTATGTCACAGCCACTTTTATTCGTCTTAGTCATAAATCGTAAAATTTTAAAAAATACGCTATAATTAAAATATCGATCAAACTTACAAAGAACTACAAGAACTTTTATATTATGATGATACTTGCTGCTACGGAACCCTTCATGGGCGAGTCCGACTCGCACTTGGTCGTTTTTTGATGTTACCTCTTCTTACTTACCTTAATAGCGCTTTTCTGCTGCGCCGCAGCAGTGACGGCGTCACCCACTACGATGGCGAATTTGTTCCACCCGAAGGCCTTCAGCAGGGCCACCAGCGACTTGCTGATCTTGTTGGCCGGGGGCAACGTCCTGGCGAACGTTGACCCCATGCCTACGCCGCTGTGGGACGACCCTCGAGCGCCGGTGCATTTCTGGAAGAAATTATCTCATTAAGTGTTTTTCAAGACTCCGATGCATTTCTGAAAAAAGTTATCCTAATGCTACGTCCCCAGTAGGCAAACTGTTAGCGGCAGACTGGTGAGCCGTAAAGTGGCGAACTAAAATTTAATTTTCGAACGTCGCAACCTGTTTTGCTGGGAGTCGGCCGCTCACTGAGATAGTCGGCGCGCGTAACGCTGCAAACTGCGTACAGTGAGCGCAAAACTAGCAAACTGTGGACACTTCGTTTGTTATATAATTATGAAAAGGCGTACTAAATCGATAAGCCGCAAACTCAGTCTGCCGCTAACAGTTTGCCTACTGGGGACGTAGCCTAATAAATGTTTTGTTGGGACCGAAGTCCAACAATGCATTTCTGTAGAAGATATCCTGTTAAGTATATTTAATTCCCTCACTCATGTAACATGGCGGGACAGCCAGTCGGACACGATTGAAGAGATATCAGGCGCTAGATCAACGGCTTAACGTGCTTTCCGAGGCAGGGGCGTGTTTTACACCCCCAACTTCCAGAACTCGGGCTGTGATTGCGTATTCTGAACAGAAAAAGCTAATTACTATTGTTCGGTCCTACCCGGGATTTGAACTCGGGACCCCAGGCACAGCCGTTGCTTTTAAGTGCGACCTACTACTTATCTATGCACCACGGAGGCAACACATTATCTGACCTAATCAACGTTTAATCACTTGAGTTATGGGTATCAAAATAACTCAATTACCTACATTAAACCATCCAGACGCAGAATAAACGCAAAGACTATGTAACGTAACGTATAGTACGTTGTTTGTTCTGGGTGAGATTCGAACTAGGGATGTTAGGGAGCTCCGTAACCGAAATCGAAACTATCGGATATCCGATATTAAAAAATTATCCGTAACCGAATCGGAAATATAGGTTTCGGATAGTTCCGAATAGAGACAATTGAGGAGACATGATTGTTGTCATATCAGACTCGTAACTAACTTGTGAGCATTTTTACATTCACGAATAGTTCGACAAATTGAAACGAAAGTGTCCAAACAAAACACTCATTCTTGTCTGGTTACGCTGGCCAGCGTATTGCGTATTGTAAGTCAAGTTATAACATCGGAGCGACTGATATACAGGTGAAGTAGACTAATTGGATGGTTAACAAACACCGCCCCTGTAAGTGTGCAGGTTTTCTCACGATATTTACCGTCACCGCCTACTAACTACGAGTAGTTGTCAACACGCACGCACATAGTAACTAACATCCATAAGTAATTCAAACCATCAACTTGTTGCCTGTCAAGTGTCAACGCATGTGAAGCGACATTTAAAACATTATTATTATATCCTAATTTTTTTTTCTCGGAGGAGAATGCGTTTATGCACCATTACCGCAGGCTAGCTAACCCGCGGCCGTGTGTGGGACTCGAGACAGTAGCGTCCACTACCCACTAAACTCCCCCGGTTTCTCCTTCACACCCGATTAGGACGAGCCGGTGCTAGCCTTATGGCTATTGACCAGCCCATCCCCGGGTACCCCGACTTGAGAGGCCTCAAGTCAGGGTGGTGCCTAGGGAGGGCCACCCGAGAAACTAGGTGACCCTCATATATTATATCCTACAAATAATAATTATGTAATTAATTACTACTCACTACTTATTATGCTTTTTACAATATGCTTTTAATTTATTATTCCAAACTAACTTAATTAACCGCATTGATAACTGGAAAGTCAATACCAACGCCTGTCCTTCATCTGATCATCATGCCATAGATTTTACATTGCTCAACCAAAACTTGAAAATACAGAAGACAAAAAAAGAAGTCAACATTCATATATGACACGAAAAATGCAGATTGGGATTCGTTTAAAATAAATTTACGGAACAATTTTAATATCTCAGAATCACAGACAAACGCAATAGAAAACTTTGATAAAACACAAATTGACGAACTTATTGATAGTATTACGAAAACCATTAAACTTACCTGCAACCAATCTTTACCTAAAAAACGCAACGGACACAAATATAATCCATGGTGGAACGACGAACTCGAGAATCTAAAGCGAAATGTCATCCGCCTACACCACAGAATTCATCGAATGTCCCGTACTGGTCAAGCGCTGGAGGAGGTGTTACAAGAACGAGCCACAGCTAAGGAACAGTATGCCGCAGCTATCCAAGCAGCATCAACACAAAACTTTCGAGAATTTTGTTCACGTCAGGGTAAGGAAGATGTGTGGTCGCTCACAAACCGTCTTCTTAGACGAGCTCCACCACCCAAACCGACTATGACTCTTACCTTTAATGGCATTCATACAGCAAGTAGTAACGAAACTGCTAAACGCCTACTAGATACCTTCTATCCCGACGACACAGCCGATTTACTTGAAACACACAGGTCAACCAGAAACAATGGTTTACTTACTCCTGGCACAATGGATGATGTTCCGTTTACTACGGCAGAAATTGTTACTAGTATTGACGGAATGAATCCAAGCAAAGCCCCAGGTCCTGACGGCCTGACGTCAGATATTGTATCTGCTTTTTGTCATTGCTTTCCTGAAGTAATAACAAAATTAATGAACCGTTGCCTCGCCATCGCCTACTTCCCGGATACATGGAAAGAAGCACAAGTGATAACCGTGCCAAAGCCCAACAAAGCCGACTACAATGATTCCGCGTCATATCGCCCGATTGGACTCATCAATGTCTTTGGGAAACTGCTTGAAAAACTGATAATTAAACGCTTCACCCACCACTTGCATACACACGATGGTATGAATCCCAAACAGTTTGGTTTTAAAGAGCAGACTTCAACTGTCGACGCCCTGAACCAAGCTGTAACAGACATCAAAAATGCCAAAAATAAAAAGCAGATGGTGATTGCAGTGTCCTTAGACATCCAGGGGGCATTTAACAACGCTTGGTGGCCAAAACTGCTACAACGCCTCCAGCAGACTGAGTGTCCCAGAAATCTGTATTCCATCGTTTGCAACTATCTGGATAATCGCAAAGTGACCTTAAATTATGCCGACTCGTCGGCCTCTAAAACCATGACCCGTGGATGCATCCAGGGCTCGGTATGCGGACCGACCTTCTGGAATGTTATATTGGATGAACTTCTGGCGCAGGAACTACCTCGAGGTTGTAGCCTCCAGGCATATGCAGATGACGTTCTACTAATATGCACTGCTGACAGCATTTCGCAATTGGAGACAGCCGCCACAGAGGCTCTTGATATTATAACGACATGGGGGGAGGGTGCTAAACTAACATTTGGCCCCTCCAAAACGCAACTTATTGGTTTCACTCCAACGGCCCGCAAAGCGCGTATTATCCACCGAAATACTCATCTCCAGTTTCAACCAAAAATAAAACTTCTAGGACTAATCATAGACCAAAACTTAACTTTTACTAAACATGTTGATTACATTACCTCTAAAGCTCTTAAAATATATAAGATTCTCTGCCTATTCATCCGCCCCACCTGGGGTGTCAAATCCGAAAATATTTCAATCATATATAAGCATGTCATCGAGCCAATCATAACATATGCTGCGGGCATTTGGGGTGATGCCACAAAATATAAAAAGGTGCGCAAGAACCTATTATCACTCCAAAGAGGGTTCGCCATAAAGATAATAAGAGGCTTCCGAACAATCTCGGCTAATGCTGCAATACCCTTAGCACAATTAACCCCCCTTGACCTCAAAGTTGACGAGGTGAGTATTTCTGAACGCACGAAACTTCATGGCTCCTGCCCCTACCTACCAACCGATATCGTACTGCAAAAGCCTACACCACCTGCTCAATTACCTCACCCAGCTGAGCGCAAAGGTATAACCTTTTCGCAAGCGCACACAGAGGATGATATCGCGAGGATCTGTCCACCAGACGCAATCAGAATTTTTACAGATGGTAGCAAACTGGAAAACGGCAAGGTAGGAGCTGCATACGTCATCTACAAACCGCACAGCTTACCCATCAGTCGAAAATTTAAACTACACGACAGCTGTTCAGTATTCCAAGCAGAATTGCTTGCCATCGAACGCTCCGTAAGGTGGATTCATGACAAAGGTGCTTCGCAGGCGGCAATTCTCTCGGACAGCTATTCGGCGCTTCAAGAACTTGCTAATCGGGACACCAAGTATTCCATCGCTACGTCAACACATCGTCTTCTCAAAGGACATAATGGACATGTTTTATTTGTATGGGTCAAGGCACACGCGGGGCTCGTCGGAAATGAGGCTGTCGATTCAATAGCGAAAAGTGCTGCCTTGGCTCATCAGTCACTAGATCTCGCACAATTTCCAATTAGCTTCGTTAAAACTAACGCCAAAAATCTCCATAAAGCTAAACACGAAGATACGTATAAAACTGCTAGTACTGGGGTCTTTACACGTCAATGGCTACCCGACTTAAACAGTATTTCACAACTTTTTCAAGAAATTAGACCGTCCTTTCATATGACTCAAATCTTAACAGGGCATGGATATCACCGTCAATACCTCTATCGCTTCCATATTACTAATACCGACAAATGTAACTGTAACCCCTCAAAAATCCAATCCATTGAACATCTCCTTAAAGAATGCCCCCGCTATGCTCGCCAGAGATCTGAACACGAAGAAACTTGTAAATATTTCAATATTTCACCTTATGATATCCGACACCTTATCCACAAGCAAGAAACTATAATATCTTTTGATAATTACTGCAAATACATTGTAAATACCCTTAAAACTTACAATAACTCTTAGCCTTACGGGAAACTATACCTAACTTTCTGACACTCCAGCATCTGTTTATATTCATCCTACATAATCATTCAATTTCATGTTCTCCATAATTTCTCAATTATTCTACTCCTACCATCTTCTATGCTACGTCGTATCCTATAGCGACTGGAAAAACTCTTGCATTATTAAAAATTATCCTATCATAACACAAGAGTATAAACTCTGGAAATACCAAGCCAGGGACAAAAAAAAAAAAAAAAAACTAACTTAATTGTTAGGCAACATCAACACAACATAATGTGACAACTCTAACCGCCATACTAATGTATAGACCGACAAACTTATCTGTTCCGGTGGCGGCGTCGCTACTGTCTATTTAAAACTGTCATTAAATATCGTTTTTGCATTGCATTTCACGTAGTTCCAATTTTGGCCACCGGAACAGATAAGTTTGTCGGTCTTAATGCGCCGTTTTCTCACACCCGAGGACAACACAACACCAACTTAGTATGGCGGTTGGAGTTGTCACACTTGTCATAACATTATGTTGTGTTGATGCTGTGTTGGTTTCGCGTAGTGGGAAAACTACCTTACAGTTTACACGTGTTTACGTTGTTTTCTCTGATAAATAATCTCTGAACTGAGTCAATTTGTTGCCGTGTTTTTGCGGCACTTTTCACTTAGGATAGATTGGGGCGAGTAGGCGTTTGTGGGTTCCAGTGGGCTAACGAATGCCTGACATTGTGAGATGGGTGACATTTTTCTCGTCCCTTTAGCCTATTTTTGAGGTTTCATCGCAATTTATTAGAAGTTTGTTTTGGTTTTAGACAAAAGACTATAAAAAAGGTTGTTGGGGACATTTTATTGTTCAGTTCACCTAAAAATTAATCTGTCAACGTGTGAGTTTTTTTTTAATAGCTCAGAAGAGTAATCTTAAAAAAATATATCTACCCTCTTTGTTATAAGTATCTGTCAATATTACACGAGTCCTCTAAATAAACTTGTGCAGTCGAGATGAACTTTAGAGTGGCATCACCATAATAAGCTGACGTCTTTCTTCCAGCTTAAAAAGTATAAATAGCATAGTAGTATTTAATCTCAGCAACATCATTGTTGTCAATTGTCTCCCCGATATCGATAAGCGGTAATTAATCAGAATGATTGAGATAGCTGTCACCGCCTACTCCCGCAAAAACCTCAGAATGTTAAACAAATACGAATAATGCAATGATTGATGCTGATGGAACAATAATTTGCTGCGTCTTTAATGTTCTGTGGTTTTGTCTAACAAGTTAGACCTAAGAAGAAGAAGAAGTCTAACAAGGAAAACCTAGAAGTGGTCTAACAAGGTACACAAGGCTACGCAAACCTTCGATACTCGACGATTTAAGTCTCCAAACGACTACCGCCATACAAACTATATACATATTTTATACATTTCTTTCTTACCAATTGTACGTACCTAGGTCAAGGTGGGCCCGCCCCAGAGCACGACACACAAACTCGAGTCTCGGGACGAATGTCGGCGATGCAACTAGTGTACGAGCCTCAATTAATTTGTATGGTGGTAGTCGCTTGGAGACTAAAATCGTCGAGTAGGTATCGAAAATTTGCGTAGTCTTGTGTACGAAGGGCCTAAGTCTTTTACCGGGATGAGAATGCGGAATTCCTTGTTTCCGTGCTTAGCTTAATAGGTGTTTTGTTAAACGACCTATTGTAGTGATCGGCCTGTTAAAGTCAATTGTTATGGCAGTTAAACTAAAAGGACCTTCGGCTTTCTGCTCTGTTTTGTTTAATTATTACAAACATTTAAAACTACAAACAACTCCTTTATGATGTTATGATAAAAGCATGCTGTATTATGTTTTTAAACAAAGGATAAACTACTCTATTTTAATTCAAAATATTACGAGTTTATACTAACAAAATACATTTCAATATAATTAACCCAACGAAAACAACAGTAATAATTTGAAGGCATGTCTATACTATAGGTACTTAATATGCTTAAATTGTGGGCTTAGCATAGTTAAGCTTGGGAAAATTATACGCAATTACTGTTTCGTTATAATAATAATATAAGCCTTCCATCTCTCATATCTTATCCTTGACGAGCCATTTGGAGTAATAGTCGAGAAGTCGGCTATTACGCCAGAGGTCGCGGGTTCGATCCCCGCACGGTTCAAACATTTGTACCGTGCGGGGTACAGGAACATGTCTGTTTGTATCGGTCTCGGTGTTTCTATGTATAATAATGTATGTATTATTTACAAAAAAAGCATATAAGTAATGTTTATCCGTTGTCTAGCACCCGTATCATAAGCTTATGCTTAGTTTGGGGCTAGATGGCGCTGTGTGAATAATGTCTAGAGATATTTATTTATAATGAAATATACCTATATGCTGCAGTCAAAACTCATAGCCGGTCAAAACCACTTTTAACTACAAAAATCAGGTTTTGTCTGGGAAAATCGGTCAAAAGTGGTTTTGACCAAGGGCATTGGTCAAAACTACTTTTGCCTGATTTTTTCAGTTAAAAGTGGTTTTCACCGGCTATGAGTTTGACTGTAACATAATAATATATACTTAAACAGAAGAGGCTTATTTACTGGACTTGCCAGTATTTCATGCAAGCAAACCCTGACCAGTTCAGAAAAAGTAGACGAAACAGCGAACGAGTCGGCAATATCGGGTGGAAATTCCTTTTTGTATTTTTCTACACAAAACTCATGACCTTGAAAATCCCCCGAATCCACAATAATATTAGAAATGTATGTATATAAAGTATACAGTCTACTGTCTAAGTCTAATAAAACTCTACCTGTCTGTCGGTTACGCTTTGATGAAATAACCACAGAACCGTTTTGATGAAATTATAACAAAACAAATATAGACTATACAGTAACACTCTTCGTAAGTGTAATGGTCAGGCAACATTAAAAATGTCGGCCATGCGTAATTTCAAAATTGGAGCCTTTTATATTGTCCACAGAAATCTAAATAATTATTTTGATTTCTGTGATATTGTCCTTTGAAGAAGGTTGAAAGACGCTGCGCTGGTTCCAGGTAATGATACCTCTATATTTAGAAAATGTCATACACATAGAAATAGAACTAAAACTATATGTGACGAACATTTGTTTACGGGGACGACCATTATTAACATGTCTGGATATTTTTTGTATTTACGATACTCGTTTATTTGTCTTATCTTCGTTGGTGCTGATACCCATAACACCATTTGACTTAAGTTTTTTATTTTAAGTTCAGATCAATTATTATTAAAAAAAGTAAAATTTTCTTTATTTAAATAGAAAAACCCAAAAGAAACATGTTTTACGCAACCGTAGTAATTGTAAATGACTTTCCTTTATGGGGGAAATTCATGAGTACCTAACTTAGTTTGGCAAAATAGTTTGGCCACATGGGAAACAAACTACTTTTTGTCCAAACCCAAATACCTACCTCTTATGAGTCTTCTAAAAGCTTAGTACGTAATGTGGTAGAGTTTTTTTCTCGCGATTACATGGTTTATATATACCTATAGCACGACCATTAAAATAAAAAACCTCGGCATATTGCGGAAAAATATTAGAACTAATTTCTTCAAGTGGCAACAATCAAATTAACAAACAATAAGATGTCAATTGTCAACCGTGCCTTCTTACTATTGGATATTGTGAGTTATTTGTAAGTACAACCATAGCAACCAAGTGTTGATATAATCATAGCTAATGTGGCGCCTCCATAGCAGGTTTTTTATTTACTTGGTCAGGCTATACAACTTTTTACGCTGTCAGTACCCACTTGGGTAATGAAATAATTATAGCCAAAGAATTTAAGCAAATAGTAGTTTTTGTAACGTAATAATTAAGCAACTTTCGGAGCGGTCGGATGAGTGATCAAATATTAAAAGCAGAAGTTTTGTACCACGGAAACTTTACTTTGTAATCTGTGTAAATACTTTTGTGTTTGAGATTTAATATTGACTTTGATCGTTAAATACATTTTGTTCAAGAAAGATTAATAAGAGCAGTAATATTATTATTGAAGATGCAATAAAAGGCTTTCCAATGCGATGTAATAGCTAAATCTTCCACCGCAGTGCCAGATATTTTCCCGTGAAATAGAAGAGTGTGTCAAGCACTCCTATGTTTCGGGGAAAGGGCACTGAAGCCAGTGAAATTACTGGGTATATTAGGCCTTATAGGCCAGTCATCTAAGACATCCTAGGTCGCAAATAATTGCAAGGTTCTGATTTTTTGTGATGTTGTTAGGATAGATACCAATAGTGTAAATCTAAATTTGCAACCTCGCAAGACCTGTGCTAACTTCGTGCTGCTCGAGAAACCTCTTAATTTTCGGACTTTTGGCTTACAGCTACTAAAATATGCATTTTACAGCAAAGTCATCTATGACACTTTCAAAGAAGACAAAATAAGCAACAATTTGAGTGTAACCCCAGCTCTGTATGTCTAACAAATCTCAAGATATAACATTTCGATACCTTAATCCGCAAACCAGCCAACTCCATTTTTGTCAAAAAAAATATTATGATGCCGTTTTCTTCCTACTATAACTCCGCGTAATCTCGAAAAAACAGTAACTCCATTTTAAGCCTATTTTTTTCGTAAATTGTTGTTTGAAAATCAGACAACTCCAAGCTTTTTCAGAACGCGCCAATTTTGACAGCCAACTCCGCTCAGTCGGCCATTTTGTATGGCGATACAGCACGATTACGTTGTAGCTGCAGATTATTTTCGTAACTGATTTCAAAACAAGGTATTAGGTTGTAAACGAATGTAAAACAATATTAATTGGATTCAAGCTACATACTGAACGTAGAAAAAAAATAAAAAAAGTATTTAGATTTGCAACAGTTGAAAAATACACTCGCGAGCAACCAAATCGACTCCAGCGCTCTGCATTCAAACATTGTTTTAAGTAAAAGTATACAACATTTTAATAAAAATGATAATGTCATTTGAAAGCTTGAAACTTCAGCTTTTATGAGATATCATCATTATTAATATCCATGTAGGGGAGAGGGGGGCATAACGGGGACGCTAAGGAAAATAAACAATAAAAAATACTAGAATAAAATATTTTTATTAAAAACTTGTCACAACTCTTTGGTTACTTATTCATTTATAATTTGGCACCAAAGTTAGTGAAGTAAGAAATCAATTAATATTTTTAATTTTAATTTTACGAAAACTTCATGAAAACTCCATTGTGCCCCAGGGTAGGGGCAGTATGGGGTACCCAGTGTGGGGCAGTACGGGGTACACTATTTTAATTGGCACAGAATAAGCAGGTGTGGTGTGGTGGGTTTCTTTCAAATCTGTGTCATCAACTCCTGCACAGGCTGTATGGGCCCACTGTCCACATCGCTCGCAGGCCACCCAACGCTCCGAAGACTTCAAATAAGTGTGGTTTTCGTCAAGACAATAGATGTATATGGCATCCTCCTTAGCATTTTCTCCATCAGAGCGAGCTTTTTTATATTACTTCAGTTGGCAGACAGACACGCAGCCCACCTGATGGTAAGCGGTCACTGCGGCCTATTCTATTGAGGGACACTCCACATAGAAGCGTCGCTCAATGTGCTGCCAAACTGTAGGCTCGTCTGGTCTTCGAGCCTTTGGTTTCAGGTGTACTGGTCCCAATATTAATACTGCCGGAACACAGCCAAACGGTTCTTCCGGGTGGTCAAACTATTTTGTCAAACTGATTTGACCACGAGGAAAAAAATTCCTGTTTGTCAAACTTCTTGAATAGAGTCCCCGTGATCAAATTATTTCGTCAAACTGATTTGACCACGAGGAAAATAATTCCTGTTGGTCAAACTTCTTGGATAGAGTCCTCGTGATCAAACTATTTTGTCTAACTGGACTGCTTTGTCCGACTAATCGGACTACGTCAACCTTTTTTTCCTGCTGTCCGACCTACACTCAGGGCACAAAAATCCGCCTAACCTTTTTCCATTAAACGGGACAAAGCGTTCAGTCGGACCACGTGTTCAGAGGGTGTTAAACTCGTTTCATAGTAGTTAGATAAAATAGTTTGATCACGAGGACTCTATCCAAGAAGTTTGACCAACAGGAATTATTTTCCTCGTGGTCAAATCAGTTTGACGAAATAATTTGATCACGGGGACTCTATTCAAGAAATTTGACCAACAGGAATTTTTTTCCTCGTGGTCAAATCAGTTTGACAAAATAGTTTGACCACCCGGAAGAACCGCAGTCAAAGGCTGTTATGGCGGCAGATTTCACCTGTGGAGGTGGTAGCTAGCCAGTCGGACTCTGAAAAAGTCCTACCACCAACCAGACCCAAATCGAACCCACGACCTCTGTGTTTTATACCCGAGCGGCTTAGCCACTGTTCCACGGAGGCGGTCATGTTTTTCTTCAATGATCGGGGGATCATCAGGATTTGAACGCTCCAGTGTGGTCTGTGGAACACTGTGTAATAGAGCTGCTTTTCTGTAACCTGCTGTTTGCTTAAAACTGCATCAATTGCGTGTTTCATGTTTTCTATTGACCAACTGCCTCGGAACTTTTCTTTTTGTAAGTTCGTACCATTTTTATAAACCTAAAACAAAACTAATAATATTACTGTAATATTTTCATTCAGGGGCATATTGGGGACGGGGCACAACGGGGTACCCCATTATGCCCCTTAGCCACGTCCCCGTTATGCCCCCATGTCTAACATAATTTAAAACAATGACGAATAAAAGAATTTTAGGTGAGAGTGATTTTGCTCAAAACGTATTAATAGTTGATGCTAGTAGTTAAACACACTAAACAAAATGATTGTAGCAAACTAAACACTTACCTTATTAGACACGATTGGGTATCCACTCAAAATTAGATGAAATGTCGCCCGAAAAAAGAATAGGCCGTCAACACGAAACGCATGCACTGTGATCGCCGATCACTGCCGCACTTTAGGACGATGCGAAATGCCCTCTTATTGGCCAAAACAAAACACGGCTAGTATGCGTAGTTACTTGTACATGTGGGTGACCCCGTCGTGCCCCGCGACCCCGTTATGCCCCCCTCTCCCCTATACTTTTTATTATTATTGGTGTCTGAACTTATTTGGAGGAAAAATAGATTTTGGGTAAAGGAGTTGTCCATTCTGACACAAATAAAACACGTTTGCTCTATTTTCGGTGTTTGGCAAAAAAGCCAACTCCAAAAAAAACGCTTTAATTTTTAAATGGTGTGTGATTAAGTAATAAAACTAGTAAGATATTAAACTTTGTGACTTAATGCACCAATGGGATTTTCAGTTTCTTTATATTTTATTCAGAATATAAACTAAAAAGTTTTTAGTGTCTCCTGTAAACTTTAGCAAAATGGAGTTGGCTGGTTTGCGGATTAAGGTATCGATTTCAAAAATGGGCAAAGGACATTGACCATCTATGTATGGACGTTGGACCAAGTGCCGCCCAACATTGAGACATAGTGCACAATGTTCCTTAGATTAATACTAGTAGATAACTCAAAGCGCTTCAAAATCTATCCCAGTTTTAAGAAAAAAAAATATTGAATGTAGAGGTCTTAAATTAACAAAAATCATAACCAACAGTTTATTTTGAAAATAAAAGAGTGTATAATATAAACAATGGATTTATTTGAAAAAAAACTTGGTTTACAGAGATGATAAACATAACAAAAATGATAATTACCTTATGTTATAATACCTCATGTAGGCACTAACATGTCGTCTAGGTAAGTCTTAGATTATTGTATCTAAAAATAATGCAGAGCGTCTCATGTCTTTCTTGGTGCCTAGCCCACCCCAAAAACCAAACTAGGCACTAATCCGTTATTTAGATCCCTGTAATACGAGCAATGCTCTGTATAGGACTAAATAATTGGTGTGAGTGGTCCAGGATTTATTTATTTATTTATTTATAAATCCG
This sequence comes from Mecyna flavalis, assembly GCA_949319885.1. NCBI lineage: Eukaryota > Metazoa > Arthropoda > Insecta > Lepidoptera > Crambidae > Mecyna > Mecyna flavalis. The sequence continues at coordinate 2,449,931 of OX439435.1, read as the reverse complement.
TGGCAGGATTTTTTTTATTTTATATATTTTTTATAACTATTCATGTAAGGAAACAAATTAAAGTGTTCCCATGCTTGGGCAGCATTTGGTCCAGAACCGGTCATTCTCCTTTCCCTAAAAAAATTAAATTTCTAGTTGGCAAGACTTTCGAACAAAATACTGCCTAAAATACTAATTCTACGAGGAAAGTTAACAGAATTTAAGTGTAGAGCAGTTATTTAGCTTTAATTTAAGTGTAAAAGCAACTGTCTAGGACCACTAGTTCTCAAATTATCAGGTAAATAAGGAAACCTCTGCTCTTTTCGGGCAAGGGAAACGAAGATGTTGAGCGTCTTGTCAAAACATCCAGACCTTCTTGATGCAGCTAACACTTTCCTTAATAATAACGCCACCCATGAAGAGATAGCCTCTGCTGGAAATAAATGTCTTGTGGCGTTGTATGGTGGTGGAAAAGAGGATTCTCTCCACGCCTTGCGTTACGAATTATTTGTCCAATCTGCTGCCAATGCCAGAACATCCTCGCCCGTCTGCCCTCAACTGAAGAGGCTGCTGCCCAACATTCCTACAGAACCTACCACCCACTACTATTTATAACATTCCTGTCTCATTTCCAATTACCCAATATAATAGTCTTTTGTTACTATTACCCATTTTACCTTCTTTTCGTTTTTTTGAGATTGTGAGGGAACAGCTAGTCTCGCAGACTTCGTTTTGTGCTCTAATAAAAGTTAAATAAATGTACTACAAAATTATTTCAGTGACCTTTCTTCATAGGCCAAGTGAAAATTTCTTATTTCGACAAATATTGGTCATCTTCAAAGTGCCATAGCTTGGCTCCTATGAAGTCAATAGCGGTGCTTTTAGGCTGAAATAAAAGTTAAATAAATGAACTACAAAATATTTTCAGTGACCTTTCTTCATAGGCCAAGTGGTTTTGCCAATATTTCACGAAATAAGTGGGAGTATCCTGAAAATTTCTCATTTCGACAAATATTGGTCATCTTCAAAGTGCCATAGCTTGGCTCCTAAAGAGTTAATAGCGCTGCTATTAGGCTCAATTTACAAGTAATTTAATACAGGTTATAAGTGTAAAAAACATCATTCGCAATAAAAGCATAGTTTTGGCCCTGGAGAGCAAATAGTAAAAAAAGTCCCAAAATTTCGAAGATTTTCTCGATTTTCTCAGTTTCCAAAGGTTTTCCGAAGTTGCAAATTGGAATTCACACTACCCTAATAGACCCTTACAAGATACCAAAAATGCAGAACTACATCACGCTTTGCGAATTTAATGTCTTTATCGATATAAAAAAAATCTGATTTCCTTATTTACCTGATAATTTGAGAACTAGTGGTCCTAGACAGTTGCTTTTACACTTAAATTAAAGCTAAATAACTGCTCTACACTTAATTTTTGTTAACTTTCCTCGTAGAATTAGTATTTTAGGCAGTATTTTGTTCGAAAGTCTTGCCAACTAGAAATTTTTTTTTTTTAGGGTTTGCCCATTTTTGAAATGTTATATCTTGAGATTTGTTAGACATACAGAGCTGGGGTTACACTCAAATTGTTGTTTATTTTGTCTTCTTTGAAAGTGTCATAGATGACTTTGCTGTAAAATGCATATTTTAGTAGCTGTAAGCCAAAAACTGAAAAAAAGTCCGAAAATTAAGAGGTTTTTCGAGCACCACGAAGTTAGCACAGGTCTTTCGAGGTTGCAAATTTAGATTTACACTATTGGTATCTATCCTAACAACATCACAAAAAATCAAAACCTTGCAATTATTTGCGACCTAACGCGATTTTTATGTCTTAGATGACTGGCCTTTTTTTTTTTTTTTTTTTTTTGCGTCAGGAAATGCTTTTACGCACCGGCCCGGCGTCCCTGATAAACCAGACGCCGGACCCCCCCTGCTAAAGCCGGGGGTCACTCGGGGACGGAGGTTCGTCCCGAGCGGTGTGTCGGACTCGCACTTCGGCCCTACCGACTAAAACCTGACGATGACCCTCTCAGCGCAGTGAGGGGGAACCGAGAACCTCTATGCGGAGACAACGCCACGGAACCCCCACGCGCGCAAGCCGCTGCGGCCCGCCTCGGGTGCGCCCTGCGCCCTGCGCCGCCGATGTGCGGCGCATTACGAACCACACGGGCCATGGTGTGGCCGTCTTCTCCGAACCCGTTGCCGGGGCTGCACGCGGAACGTCCCACGCCGCCCCCGGGTTCGAGGGCCCCTTTTAGTCGCCTCTTACGACAGGCAGGGGATACCTCGGTGGTATTCTTAGGCCCCCAACCGAAGGGCACTAGATGACTGGCCTATTATAACTGTCGTCTCGGTGTAGCAGGCGCAGGGCCGTGCCATACAGTAAAACTGCTTAGTTACTGTTTGGCACTGAACTGTCTAAGGACAGACGTGGCTCAGGTGTACGATCGGCTCGTCTTGTTACACATTACAATAAAAAAAAACGTCTTGATCTCTCTTCGATCGTGTCAGACTGCTGTCTCGCTAGCTCGCATTCTCCTGCGCACAACGGGTATATATATCCTATTTATGGTTGGAAGTACTCACATGGGATATGAGCGGCAGATTCCAAGCTGCCGCGAGTTTGGCCTCGGTGTGGCAGGTGCTGTCGGGTCCGAAGAACGCCACCACTCCTAGGTCTCGCATTTGTGTCATCACCCTGTAAACAATCAATATATTAATTACTAGCCTACCACCTTAGGTTTCACCAGCGCGTAATTTCTTTTTTCAAAAATCCCCCCTTCCCCCCACATTTCCGGGATCTAAAGTACCCCATGTTCACCGGGGATAGTATAGCTTTCCAACAGTGATAGAATTTTTCAAATCAGTCCAGTAGTTTCGGAGCCTATTCAATACAAACAAACAATCAAATCTTTTCTTCTAATAATATTAGTATAGTTTTGCTCACAAATTGGTCCTCGTATATTCAATTTCAATAATAAGGCGATACGCAAACGTACTCTTTCGTGTCTTGTGTCAGGTATAAACAACCAGTGAATTTGACATTAGCCATACCAGCAAATCCTAAAGTGTCGGCAACAAAAGTTTCATCGTCTCATCAGTCGTTCCATTTGTGAAGTGACGTGGTGTCATTTTGCTAGATTAAGTAGGCAAGGAATTTAATTAAAATTACTTCGTTTGTTTCAGAAGTGGGTACAACGCTTTAATAACAAAATCCTGCGAAATTTTCACTATGCGAAAAGTACATTTCTGCCCGATGATCTCGTCGATGAACTAGGTGTAAGAATCCGGCCGAGATCTCGGGGTCCTAGGTTCTATTCCCGGGTCGAGCTTACTTTGTGACGGTTTTTTTCCAACACAGCTCGGGTTTGTGAGCATTTTGGCAATCGTTGTGATTTAGCCAGAACCCATCAATGTAACGATAACTTGATTTCAAGGATGGAGGCCTTTGCCCTGCAGTTGGGGCATCAATAGGCTGATACATTGCTGCTGTGAGAGATAAATGGTTTTCCATTATCCCTGACACTAATCTGTGCGTATGACTATTTTTAGTGCTGAACAAACACTTCAATGTCGATTTGTATCAATTAGCAAACGGCAACATACTTTCAGTCTTAACTTATTATCATTATAAAACTTAATGCAAATGAATACAAACTCTATCAGTATTTCTGGACCTAACTGGCCATCAATTCAGACGTTTCTTCTAGTCTGTATTTTGGATAGAGATAGGTACAGTAAATATCGTAGACTTGATGACTAAATTTTCTATACCGGATAAGCATGGGCATAACTATGTTTATATTTTATAGATGTATATAGATGTATAAATATTGGATATAATTATATGAATTGATCTGACCCCAAAGCTATTTAATAATCTGTGCCCAAAGTTTAGCAAATATAACTTTATTGGTACCTAATGGTATGAAACATAATAATATACTTATACAACCATGGCTTGTATGTTCACTTATGTTTAAGTAAGTATTTATGAAAATAATAATAAAATTAATGTTAGGTTAAGCTTAGCTTGAGGCTACGTCCGAGTACTGATCTTTAAGGCCTTTATTTCACTACTGCACTTTAGAACACAGCGAGAACTATTACGCCTACAATAATCTTTTTTTTTTCAAGAAGAACCAATGTATTTGCCTTTTTACAGTAATCTTCAGTCATACTAAAAAACGTGAATATTTAACCACAATGGAGATTTTGTACGGAGGAAACTTAAAAACTAAATACTCGTAGAAAACCATATTATACTAGGCACGTGTATAAAATAAATAAAGTAGGCACTCTGAAGACGTTTGATTACTTTCAAACCAGTTAAAGGAAATCCACAAACTTTCTCAGAGATTAAATCAGAAGAAATGTAGGTATTGTTTATTGCCAAAACTTAGATATTGAGTAGTTTGTTGAATGAAGATGAATCGTAAGAGAAAGATTTTTTTATATGTAATTACAGTTGACAGATGCACGCAGCCCACCTGATAATAGTAGTAGAGCCATGCTGTTTTACAGTACGAATGGGCCGGCGCGTCCGGGAAAGTACCACCCTCTCACATATAACACCAGCGTAAAATAATAATGACTACTATTGTGTTTCGTCTGGTTTGTGAGAGTGCCAGAGGCCCACATCCCCCATTAAAAGGCCGGCAACGCATCATCGATCCGTCTGGTGTTGCAGATGTCCATGGGCGGCGGTGATTGCTTACCATCAGGCGACTCGCTGGCTCGTTTGCCGTCTCTGACATAAAAAAGCAACTACTGCTACCTATTCCATTGAGGGATACTGACCAGGAAGCTCAATGTGTTGCCACATTACAGTGTGGCACCATAACACATTTTCGAGCCCTTCATTTGAAGTGTAATGCACTTTTGTAGTTTATTATGCATTGAAAAGTATTATTAAAATCAAAATTTCTAAGGCTACGTCCCCCCCCCCCCCAGTAGGCAAACTGTGAGCGGCAATTTGAAATTTCAGTTCGGCCGCTAACAGTTTACTGGGGACGCAGCCTAACTGTATCTTCAAAAACTTTTAAAAATGTTTCTCAAAAATCTTTTGAGCAATTGTTTTTTTAGAATTCGGATATTCGTAACATTCCTATTGTTTATTTATATACGTGTATAAATGTATATTATGTTTGTTGGAAGGCCACGCAACTTGGCAGGTTGCCATCTAAAGCCTTACATAAATGTTTTTCAATGGTAAAAGTTATATGATTATTAGGAGAAAAAAAAAGTGATATAAATAACACATAATATTCCTTAAAAACAGGTTTATTAAAAAAATTCTTTGTATGGGTATTTTATAAAAAAATACCTATAATAGCCTAGGCCAAACTAGTTAGTCTTGAAATTGGGTTTGGCCGGTAACATATTATAAAGGCTATCGTAAATAAAATATAACAGGAAAAAGAAGTACCTACTCAAAAATAACAAAATAACAAAATTTATTTGGTCTCATTGCAATCAAAGAGACGAAATAAAGCGATAATTAGTTGTTGTTGTTGTTGTGTACGTTGTTGCGTAATTACTTGTTAATTATGAAGTTCGTAATTATGCCTTCGTTATTCAATTTGATCTTCATAAATTGACATACAATTGGCGCAGTGCCCGTAGGTATTAAGGGTGAGTTTCAGTTGCGGCAGAGATAAATAAAGTGAGTCTTGGTCGAGATTTCAACACTTAAAAGCTTTGTTGCGTTTCAGAAAAACAGTAAAGTTAAGCACATCAGCGGACCTATATTCTTTGTTATGATATGCGTTCGAATTGTTTTTACTCCGCCGCTTCGATGAAAATGTGCAAATCTCCATTTAACACTATAATTAACAGTAACTCTGTCTTATATCACTCCAAGAATGACAATAAGATTTAACACAGATTCAGATTAGACATAGGAAAAGGACATAGACTACTGTATATCCTCTGTTAGGATAACAGAAATAGAAGTAAGCGCGCAGCGAAACCGTAGACACAAGCCAGTATGACTTAACGGACAAAATACATTGAGCTAAATTAAGTTTATATTTTTTTGTAAACCATGATGCTGAGTGTTCCTGTATGTTAGTTAGAAAGGCGCTCGTGGCGCAGCAGTGACACTGGTTCGTTAGCGATAACGCAAGTCAAGATACCCAAGCTGCGGTCGGTTAATGGATGGGTGACCATTCTGAACAAATTTAGTGACGTTTATATCGAGCGTCTCCGTGCTTCGGAAGGCACGTTAAGCTGTTGGTCCCGGCTGAGATTTACTATAATGTAGTATTAGTCGTCAAGCAAGCCTAGTCAGATGCCTTTGGCGGCTTGATAACTAAAAAAACGTGAAAATTTAGAAAAAGTTTAAATTGGCAATATCTTGAAAACCGAGCAACTTTTACTAAGGTCATGTTAGGCTTGTTTGATGCCTCTTGTGCTGGCCTACCCTCAGTGTCACTGTGACGTGTAATTTTTGGGACATTCTGTATGCTAAATATTATTGCAATACGAGAATTGTTCCTATAAAGCTAAGAGCTGTTGTAATTTTTGTGTGTTTGCAAAGATTCTACAATTACCTGTTAACATCTTCCGGTTTACCCGAAAGGGACGAGCCGGTGGCAACAGCCCGGCCTAGATCCCAATTTCTAGCATTTAATTGGGTTTTGCCGACATGTTTCACCCTCTCCCAAAGCTTATTACCGGGATTATTATCTAATTTGTCGCAAACCTTCCCAAAGGATTGTAGCCCGTATCGATGTGACCGACCGTAAATATTGATTAATGCAAATAGAAACAGGGTACAGTTTTAAAGCTTTTTCGATGACAGACTTTTGTATTTTTTTTGTTATTACTCATTTAAGTTTTGAAGAAAATTCAAAATCAACACAGCTTGTAGATGGAACAAGAAAGTAAAAAGAGCGAATTTAAATTCTGACAGAGCTAAAAGACGTCTACTAACGCCTCGATGGACTAGTGGTTTAAGTACCGGGCCTTGATTTCGTTGTCCTGGGTTCAATTTCCGGGTCAAGCAGGATTTGTGTCGTTTTATTAGGACAGCTTGTGTTTGTGATCCCCAATCCGAATTTGGCAAGCGTGGTGATTAAGCGAGTACCCATCTTGTAAAGATAACTTGACCTCAAATATGGAGAAGGCATATGCATTCCTAAATAAATATGCATTACTAATCTAATGCATATTTAATGTTGGAAATCAAAAATAACTTTCGTTTTCCTCTATTCTTCAAGGAGACCTCTTTGACCTATTTTAATGCTTTTAAATCATAACTCTAAAGTATTCACGAAGTCGCAAAGAGACGCTTGAAAGCAGATTGTTTCAAAGGAAACACTAGGAGAATGTTTTAAATTGTGCTCTCTGCATAGTTTTTTCTGAATCTCTTTGTATTTTTATATTAATACTAGCGGCCGCCCGCGGTTTTATCCGCGTGGTTCCCGTTCCCGTGGGAATTGATCAAAATCCTTTCTTTTTTAAGATGTATTCTGCTATTCGGGACTTAAACAAATCCAACAAATCAAAAACCATGGCAATCGGTCCAGCCGTACTCGAGTTATAAGTGTTGTAACAAACACGACTTTCTTTTATATATATTAGATTATTATTGTATGGCCTTACATTCAATCAGGACACGGCAAAGGCATTTCTCTGGATCGCCTAACGACTGACCTAGTTAGCGGGCAGCCGGGCTGACCCTATCATGGAACTAGGCGGCATTGTTCACAATATACTGGGAGATACAATGCTAGTATGTATTAAATTTCTACTGTCACCATTGAGCAGCGGATAAGTCGCTCGGGTATAAAACTCGGATTTTAAAGGACCTTGATGTTAGATTTTTTTGTACTACTTTAGCTACAAACATAAAGGTAAAGACGATATCTCCGCGGAACAGTGGCTAAAATCGTGTATAAAAACCCTGAGGTCGTGGGTTCGATTTCCGCCTTGGGTCTGGTTGGTGGTAGGACTTTTTCAGTCATACATTAATGTTACAGAATGACTCTACCACCGAATTCGGAATGCAGTCGTCTGTCGAGAAGAACCGGCAAGAAACTCGACAGTTACTCTTTTCAATCGCCAAGACAAAAATACAATCTTCTTTTGAATATTATTACTAAGTCATACAGTTTTGTGTTAGGTTAAAGTTTATGTTCATTTGAAGAACATACTAGGTCCCAGCCGACCAGTCCCCAAAGGTGGCGCCTGTTCACAAGTATGACGTATCTGCCAGCCATCATTTCACTCAACCATATCAGAGGAAATTTGTAATGACCTCAATGTATCAGAAATAATTCGTAAATAAATCAGAAACCATTATCGGACTGTGTTTATTTGCTCGTAAATATTGGCTACCGCAGTCGAAACTCGACCCAAGAGGACATTGTTATTATTACAACTCTGGCTGTGTTCGGGCAATATTAATGTGGGATCCTGTTGTATGTGGATTCCTATAGTGTGGCAGCACTTTGTGTTACGTTTTCTGAGTAATTGTATCTCTATAGAAAAGTTCACAGCCACTTACCATCAGGAAGATTGTCCTGTCTGTAAAGCTTTTAAAAAAGTTAAATTTTGGTCACTTGTGCACTTTAAATTCTGTATTTGGTTGAGATTGATAACTCAGGTAACAAGTCATTATTATAATCACCGTTCTTCTAGACTAGAACAATTTTGTCTATTACCTCAAGGTGAGGCTGTCCTTGTCCATGGGCAGATGCGGGCGCGGGCGGCCGATGTCCGCGGCGAGGAAGCGCAAGCGCAGCCCGGGGAGCAGGCTTGGCTCGCGGTTGATCGCTGCAACGGCGAGGGGCATCGCTCCGAGCACCGTCTAAAGAAAAAAAATAGGCATTTATGTAGTTAATAATAAAGTCAGTCCCGGTAAAGTAATTTTTTAATACTAAGTCAGTTGGCAGATAGACACGTGACGCAGCCCACCTGATGGTAAGCGGCCACTGCGGCCTATTCCATTGAGGGACACTTCACCTGGAAGCGTCACTCAATGTGCTGCCAGACTGAAGACTCATCTGATCTTCGAGTCTTTGATTTCAAGTGTACTGGCTCCCACATTAATACTGCCGGAACACAGCCAGAGCTGTTATGGCGGCAGATTTCATCTGTGGGGGTGGTAGCTAGCCAGTCGAACTGTGAAAAAGCCCTGCCACCAACCAGACCCAAGGCGGGAATCGAACCCACGAACTCCGGGTTTTTATACCCCAGCTTAGCTATTGTTCCACGGAGGCGGTCAAACTGTTTACATTCAAGATCTTCTCCGGGCAGTTCCGAAACATATAGCCTTTGGCAGAAAACTTCACACAGTCTGCTTGTTTCCGAGTTTATAACAGTGCTGTTTTCTCGCCTTTGGGTTTCTTGGAATAATTTTGTTGATATAATTTTGAAGTTGATAAGTTGATCTTCAGTCAAATTATTTCTAAAATAAATTAAAGAAAAGATCTATTTTCAGATCTGTTGAATCCATGAACGTATGAAGTATTTTTTATAAATCCAATTGCAGAAATAAATCATTTCAACGTCGTACCTATTAACACATTCAGTGCGTTACGACCACTATTTTGACGTATTCGCCTTTCCGCCAGCGCGGCAGCCCTCTGTCCCTGTTTTACGCTTGGTGCGGGGGCTATTTTTCTATGTTCCCATACGTGTATGAAAGAGATAGTGGTATTCCCATTTTTGTTGTTTCTAGTAGAACAATAATCTGCAAAAAAAATGTACGGCAAAATAATGGTCGTAACGCATAGAAAGGAAATTGTTTTCGTCTGGTGCGGTACGACCAGTATTTTGACGCACCCCCCCAGCCCCGCAACCACCCGCTTGCACCCGCGCTGAGTCTCAGTTCGCACTAGTTCTGCTTGTAATATCGACACGCGTATCGATAGATTTTTGGAGGCTCGCGAGAACGAAATGATCGCGAAAAAAACTTGTCATTAAATCTTATATTGTGTGATCTCTGTGGTTAATATAAAAGTAAAATTGACAGGTGCCAAATTATAAAATCGCAATTGGTTAAATAAACGCTAAAAACAAAGAATTATATAATAATTACCTCAGATTATATTAATAATGATTGAAAGTAAACTAACGATTTTCATACTTTTTTCCTTAATTGATTATATTCTAGTTAAAAATATGTAACATCTTTTAGGTCTGAATAAAAAATATCGATAAAAATCATTTGTTGTTAAACTGTTTACATCCCATCACTAGTATTTTTTCGCTTCTGTGCTAAACGCCTAATATATGGTCGTAAATCAATGATTTCGAAAAATGCTTATATTTTCCAAAATGTCCTTCAGAACCCTGTGCTACGGCAGTTGTATATAAACAGGGATATGACCTAAAGTTTTGAAAAAGAAAATCTTTGGTACGATGAGTTTCCACGTCTGTGTAGGCCCTGGAAGTCAGGTCGTGGTGCGTCAAAATACTGGTCGTAACGCACTTCTGGCTTAGGTACGTACGACCAGTATTTGTTCGTAACGCAGTCGCGGCAAGTTCAGGTTTTTATGCCAACGCACTTAAAGTGTTAAGTATTGAGCACGTACAGTCAAAAGCATGTCAGTGTCAGACGTAACACTTTGGACTTTGTACCGGTCTTATGTCGGGGGCATAAGTGCTATTATCAAACTGCAAGTGTTAACCGTGATGTGCTGTTGACCGTACATAGTTGGATCTGAAAATCCTTAGCAATTAAATCTAAATGAAAGGTTGGTCTATCGAAAAAGCACATAAAAGTTTGTACGGTTTCTTCCTCAAATAAGAAAATTTATATTGCTTTTAACGAGAACTTGCTAATTAATATAATTTATCCACCCATAACCAATGAGTTTAATATGTTATCGAGGTCAAATATACGGCTTTCCTTCTAGGAAGTGAAACAGGAAGAAACCTGTGAAGTAATTGACGAACAATGAAGATAGATTGCGTATTCAAGCCACGTGGAAGATCATTCCATACCATTCAGTGGCGAATCATTCCATAATAATAAAAAGATTATGTTAATTATTTTCATATATAAATAACTAGTTTTCCGCCCACGGTTTCACCCGCGCGTAATTTTTTTTTCAAATATCCCGAATATAATGAGACGTTTTCCGTAGGAATTTTATAGCCTATTTCCTAATCCGGGTTATAAACTATACGTGTGCCAAATTTCATCTCAATCCGTTCAGCCGTTTAGGTGTGATTGAGAAACAAACATCCAAAGTTCCAAATATCCAGACTTTCGCATTTATAATATTAAGTAGGATTAGTAGGATATAATACATTCACACGAAATGTAAAAATTACCATAGATTACAATAACTTAAACTATTTCGCGTCAAATCAATGTAGCGTTGTCCAATATTTACTTATTTTTAACTAAGTCAAGTATAGATGTCTGAAAAAACTGAACAAATTTTGCTTTCTGTACTAGTCAACTTGTACATTGTCTATTTCTAATCAATTTGTATAACTTACCATCTGTACACCGTGATTTGACATGCGAAATTACAAATGATTATGTTCAATCGTTTTGAAATTATACAAACTTACCGGACTCCTTCCGTAGGCTCCAAGAAATCCAATAGTAATAGTCTTCTCATCCGTCCAGTTGTGGCCCACAGCGGGACACAGCTTGGCCCCACCACAGTCGCTGCTGACAATGTGAAATAGATTCACACCGTCAGCCTCGATCATTCCCACAGTCACCTTCTCTTCTATAAGATTCGTCGTCACTTTAGAGTATATGTTATTTAAATAAATAGAGTTCAAATTGATGCTGTTCACTGTATCATTCACTACTGTATTGTTAGTAACGTCACAAGAGTTTTTATTCACTGCCACAGTTGCTGTTTCTAAACTGTTAACTGTTCCGTTGTTCTCTTCAGTAATGTTATAAAGTTCTTCGTCTAACTCTTTCCGTTGGTCGTCGATAGTAGTGTTAAGAAGAATCAAGGTTGTGATAGCCGCTTCAATAGAGTCTGTGCCATTGACTGTGCTGTTCTGTGCAGGCTTAGCACATACTTCGTAAAGCAAGAGGACTAGTACGTACAGGGGCATTATGTGAGGACCCATTTTCAGTTAGTTCATTTCGATGTTCGGGCGTAGATTCTGAAAATAAAGAAATCTTTATTAATGATGTTAATATGTCGTTGGTTTTGGTTTTAATACATGACAATGATCTTGACATGGATGGACGTTATAAATGTGTAAGGGCACAGACAGATGACAGAACTTTTAAAAGCAATTACGCATATCCTATCTGGGTGGCTGGGTTATTTGGGGCTTGCCTGTATTACCAAAGGGTGGGGTAAGTGGGTACGGCACTTACTACATCCCCCCTCCCCCGGTGTCTCTAGCCATTTCCCAGAAGAAAAGGGTTCAATAGGTATTACCTACGCTTCACCACACTTCTCCGGCATAGACAGAGGCTGTTGATTGCAATACAAAATATTAAATCGGTCATTGTGTGCTGGTTTCATTGTGATGGTGTTCTATTGTGTTTGTTTCTTTTTTTATTGTCTCTATGATACATTTATTTGACATATCATTGTAAAAAATACGATTTCGTAACGCGTTCAATAAATCAAAAGGTGAAACGATACTTTTATGGCAAAATCTGGCGAACCAAAAATCGTCTATTGTGACATCTGTTCCACATGATTCCCTCTCACCGGACCGAAGAGAGATCAGGTGCATGCTTTACTTACTTACAGAAGCAAGGCTGTGTGTTTTACAACTTCCAGACCGAATGGAGTTTGAGTAAAAAACAGAAATAATTATCCTTTCAACCAAACCCAAGATTTGAACCTTGTACAATTGCGAAACATAAGCCAATGTGCGCTACGGAGGCATTCAGGGAAAGGTTATTTTAACAACAACAATATTTACTATCTGAATTCTCAAAGATAAAAATAATAAAAGGCTTTCATAACTCTGTACTGTAGTTTATTTGTTTTTGCTAGAGCTTTTTCAAGGGTATCATGTAAAATAATACGAAGGAAAAATGGCCATTATTTTATAACGAAAAACAATAAATGCCTATTAATATCCCAGATTTGTTCCTGTTTCGTCCCAAAATTTTGTCCCACATTCAAAAAAAATCCCAGTTCGTCCTACATTCTTGTTGAGTTGCGTTTCGAAAGAGATTAAAAGCTGCAGTGAACCTATAAAAAGTAAAATACACGACAAAAAAAAATACGTCTCAATAATACCAGTATCCGTATTATTTACAACGGTTAGTTATTTTGGTATGTATAATAAAAATTCTGTGATTTCTGCATGCCCATAGATAACATTGCACGTTTTCAAACATGTTGCCGACCGATATTCCTTTCTTTTTGGGCAAAATGTTTGATATGGTTTTTGTTATACTCGTATGTGTAAAAAAAGACGTGTGATACCTGATCGATAGTGGACTGATGCTCAATACTAAGCTCTTTATTATTCTTAATTATTCACACAGCGCCATCTAGCCCCAAACTAAGCATTAGCTGGTGCTATGGGTGCCAGACAACAGATAAACATACCTACATATTATACATAGAAACACCCAGACCGATACAAACAGACATGTTCATGGACACAAATGTTTGTACCGTGCGGGGATCAAACCCGCCGTCTTATCGACAATTACACCAAATGGCACGTCGTAAAAGGAGGATGGAAATTTAGTTTAAATAAATAAATATTGGAAAACATCACATACATTAATGTAAGCGTAAGCGTTCAATACATCAGTGCCGTGAGTTCGTAAAGCCCTTGGTCTCGCGCATAGCATCTATCAACCTTGAAAGATTTATTTTCCATTGGACCGGAATAAATAAGGAAATATGAGTGGAGCTCCACCTACGTGCTTACTCGTTCGCATGTGGTTAAGCACTTATAAAAGTGACTTAAAAGTTACGCACGTACGGCGTACCTGGTTCAGATTGTTGCATTGAGGACTGTATATAGGTATCCGCGCCAAAGATAGGTGACTAAATTCGGTGGAATCCATGGCGCATTACTCAACGCAATAAAAAAAAAACCAAAAATGTAAAACCGTCATTATTATTTTTTCTCTTTTGTTTTAACGGGTTGTTCCGTATTCACCCTATAACGTCTAAACCCATTTCTTACAGATCGTTCACGATAAGAAGTCCTCTAGCCGCTATATTGGTACTACTGTTTTTCAATACTTTCAATCTGTTTTTTGACAGATTTACAAAGCGTAGGCAATGCTGCCAATATAGTGGCTAAAGGACAACTTATGGTAAACAGACTGTAACTCATCCTAAAATAGTATTCCTGACGATGACCCTCTCAGCGCAGTGAGGGGGAACCGAAAACCCCCATGCGGAGATAACGCCACGACTAAAATAGTTATTCCTAGCTCAACCTATGAAATAATTTATATCTTAATTCAAATCAAATGCAGTTCTTACTCATCCCAAGATAAAAAGTATTTTACCACGCGAATGTGCGAACACGTACTTAATTTGTTGATGTCTATTATTTTGTGCATTCAAGTCGTGTTTGGAAGTAGCTACAACACCCCTGCAGGGTTCTCCCTGCATTCATTGAGTTCTTCCCCATCAAACGTGGTGTAATTACTACACACTACACTTCTTGAATTGGGATTCTGGCGGAAGGCGGTCATAGCTGGTCTGAGGTTAGTGGAATTTTGCAGTATTTAGTGTGATCGTCAGTTACTCAAGGTCCATTAAGTATTAGGGTGTGCCTTTCCTTGAATTTTTCTGGGGTGATTTATTATAAATCACCCGAGGAGTCCGCCATTTTACACGTGGCGCCTCCAGCTTGCTTATATCGTGTAAAATTGAATAATCATTGATATTACTATATCGTGGACTTAGAGCAGATATACTCAATAATATTTTGAATTTACTGCTTTAAGTGATATTACCGTTAGAGTTAATTAAAATTGTTAACCAATTTTTGTAATGGTTGAGAAGTCTGCTATTAGCAACGAATATATCGTTGGCTATTAGACCAAAGATCGCGGGTCAGATCCTGCCTTTGTAAAAACATTTATGTGCATGAACATCTTTATTTTTATCGGTCTAGATCAGGGATGTTACGGAGCTTCGATTCCGATTCCGTAAAGTCGGAACTTCCGACTACTATTACACTTTCGGTTCCGATTTCGGCTCCAAAACTTTTAAATCGAAGTTTTTAATAAAAGGTCGAAGCATAGCAATACACTACTTTTGGAGTCAATGCATTTGATTTAATTACTAATTTTGACTATATTTGTCTTGTAATTCAATCGAAAAAATTACTGAATGATGTTTTTATTTTTTGTCCTTAATAAAAATTGCCACTACTTCTACCTCTGCATCCGACTCCGATTCCGATTCCTGTTCTGATTCCGATACATCTCATTTTAAAATTCGATTCCTACCTCTATTCCGATTTTACCTTCGTTACAACCCTGGTCCGGATATAAGTATGTACAAAATTGATGTATATATATATTTGATAAGAGTTTTGATTGAGATTAAATGTATACATATATTTACATTGTAATTAACATTTAAATATTAATTTTATTTTGTAGCTAATTTCTTCTTAAAAACTTCTTGTATAATAAAGGAGATGCAAAGTTTATATGCGCACAGAAGAAAATATATATGTAAGCTTTAATGATTATACTGTTTGATCACCATATCTAATTAAAACAGAAAAAACATAAACAGGCCATTCTGAGTATTATTTACTTTCCGAAACGAAGTTCCCATAATTCAATAAAAAACAACTCAAGTGCGCATGAAACATTCCAGTCCTATCACAACAGCCCTTGGTTACTTGCTTACATTTCACCTTTTTCTCGACAAAAGGTTATTTGAGCAAGACATCGTATATATGCCACCTTTTATACGTGAGGGGTAAATAAAGAATGAAGGGGTTCACTTGACAGTAAACAGTTTTGGCTTTCCCCCAATAAAAACACACGAATTGATATGGCTTTATATTTTTCTACTCTTTTAGTTATATTTTTATTGTTTGTTTTTATGAAAGGGTTGTACAAGGTGGGCCAAAAGAAATCACCCTATTGGAAGATGCTCTTATTTTTGTAAATGGCCACCAATGTCAATTCTGTTATGACATTTTGCGCCAACACCACTGACGAATTGGTTACGCAAAAAAATAGACACGATTATTCCGCGTTCTTGGGGAGTGTATCGCTCCATGGCTTGTTTACATAAATTCTACATCTGTCTAGTCCACAAATGTCATAACAGAATTGACATTGGTGGCCATTTACAAAAATAAGAGCATCTTCCAATAGGGTGATTTCTTTTGGCCCACCTTGTATTAATTGCACATCAAAAAATACTGATTGTGCATCAAAAAAATAGTGAATTGCTAACCTAACCTAACCTTTGGTGTGTAATCAGTTATTTTGATGTACACTTCAAAATTATCGCTTTATGAAATAGCGGGCAGCAAGCATACGGTACAAATTGTGTAAGAACTACCGCCGCCCATAGAAATCTGCAATGGAGGAATCACAAATAAATGCACGGGCCCATTGATAGTGTATTAAAAAAGAGATAGATATCGCACTAGCGCTCGGAAAATGCTCCGCTCATATTGTGTCAATTGACACAAAGCAACTTAGTCGCAAAATCCTTTATTTCAGATGTTGTGGTGCAGACTCTAGCTTTTTCTTTTGTGTAACGTTATGTTCCGTATGCCTTTCTCATTCAGATTTCGCACACACACGTGTATATCTTTAGCGTTTGAACATGTTTCAATGTTTAGCTTGACGAACCAAATTCTAATCGCCGTGCGAGGATAGCATACCTCTTTTTTAATACACTATCAATGCACGGGCCGGCCTAGCGGTCTTTTTTGAAGATTTGGTCGTATGGGTATTTTAATTTTCACTAATACCAACGCAATTTGAAAGACTATATAATGGCTGAGAATGGCTGGCTAGGCTGGCTAATATACCCAGACGTCGCAGGTTTGATCCCCGCCCACAAACATTCGTGTTCATGAACGTCTTTTTGTATAGGTCTGAGTGTTCAGTCTAGGTGGGTACCACCGCAGTGCCAGATTAATATCTGGAAATAGAAGTGTGTCAAGCACTTCTGTGTTTCGGGGAAAGGGCACTGGAGCTAGTAAAATTACAGTTACTGGGTATATGAAACCTAATAACTGTCGTCTCGGTGTAGCGGGCGCAGGGCAATGCCAGACAGTAAAATGCTTAGTTACTGTTTGGCACTGAACTGTCTAAGGGCAGACGTGGCGCTTACCATCAGGTGTACGATCTGCTCGTCTTGACAATAAAAAAGTAAAAGTTTACAATAAAAAAGTATAAAATTAATGTTCATCAATGGTCTGATCCATAGTACCTTCATTAAGCAATAATTTAGTTTTTTGAATCTAGACGGCGCTTGTAAATAATGTTTAGTGATTTTCATTTTTTATAAAAAATTTAAGAAGAATAAAAAAATTCGAAATCCTGGATTAACAGGTAAGAATAACCTGACGAGAAAGAATACAGCGGTCGGTGAATTCTAATATTGATCAAAGGCATCAAAGGTAATGAAATGAACCGGCACTCAACAATTTTGTTTTACTTCTCAGTAAACAAAACACTCAGATAAATTGAATCATACTCTTTTTCAATAAAGAATTGTAAAGAATACGAAATGTCTAAGCTTGAGGATAAGAAAGCAATATTATGAACAAAGTTTCCCATTCATACACATGGGATTTTAAGATCTAGTTTCTTACCGTATTTTTCTCGCAAGAAATTTTACTTAAGCGATGTAAACACATCTTACAAAAGATTGTGTATTTATATTAGTTACTGATTGATGAATGAGAGTAATGAATGAATGATAAGTAAATCTATCGTGCCCAAGTTATTTCATTGTTGATGATTTTAGACGTATATTATTTTTATTCATTCTACGACTGATTGATGTAATGGTTGAAAAGTCGGCTGTCCACCATCTTGGCACCAGCACGGTACAATTTATATTTGTGTGCATGAACATTTTTGTATCGGTCTGGATGTTTCTATGTATAATAATATGTGTGTTATGTATTTAAAGTTTATGTGTAACGTAATCCGTTGTTAGGCACCCCCACAATACAACCTATGTTTAGTTTGGTGTTAGACGGCGCTGTGTCGGTAGTAATATATTTGTGTCTTAATTGTTTGTTATATTCGTAGTATCTATATATATATAAAACTCAAAGGTGACTGACTGACTGATTGACTGAGTGACATAGATAGATATCAACGCACAGCCCAAACCACTGGATGGATCGGGCTGGATAGATATCACCGCACAGCCCAAACCACTGGATGGATCGGGCTGAAATTTGGCATGCAGGTAGATGTTATAACGTAAGCATCCGCTAAGAAAGGATTTTGATCAATTCCCACGGGAACGGGAACCACGCGGGTGAAACCGCGGGCGCCCGCTAGTTAGTAATAAATACCTTTCTCTTGTTAATTACGATGAATATACATTTACAGTAATCGGCTTTATACATTGCAAGCGCGGTAAAGTCTATCTGTCATCTCTCTGGCTAGTGCGGGGGCACCGTACGCGGTGACCATAGTGTTGTGTAATTCGATTCAACCAATTATTTGTCTAACAGTAGGTACCCATTTCACAAGTGCTCAAATTACTGACTTGGTGGTAAGATGAATTATTGTGATGTTTTCTGATATTTTCGATTCGTTGTCATAATTTATTTACATAAATAATTGTGCAAGAGGCGAATAATATAAAGCCATAATATTATGGCATTGCCTATTACGAATATCATTGACATTTCAATTGTATTGATCTTTAACCCTTTCGTTTCAAGTTAAAGACTTGTCCTTCGTCAACAAATAACTTTTGCTGTTATTGCAGACGACCCCTTATCCATCTTCACTTTGTTTATTCTACCATTTTACAAACTCTCTGAATTTCCATTTGCAAAAGCAATTTCATTCAACTTGTTGGAAATATTGGATGAATTACACGTGTAGAAATAAATTATCTCTCTCAGAATTATATTTCGTACTCAATTTCTCCTTTAATAAATATAAATCAGCCAACACCGTTTATATTAGTTAAATTTAAAAATTACTAGCACAAATACTAATGCAATTTTTTATTTAAATAATTGTATTATTAATTAAATTTGAACATTACATCAAGTCATCGTTACAACAGACTTAATCATCACGCTTGTCAAGTACAGAATATGGATAGCAAATTCTACTCGACTCGGGGAATGAACCTAGGACCCTCAGAACAGGAACTTAAACCACTAGACCAGCAAGGTTACTATCATAAAAATATAATCTTTAAGTCTGGATTTACAATAATTATGCTTGTTGTTTCAATAAGTTCTAATAAAGTAAAGTATGTGTCTATTAATGTCCCACTGCAGGGCAAAGGCCTCCATCCTTGACATCAAGTTATCGCTACAATGACGGGTATTGGCATAATCACCACGCTTGCCAAATGCGGATTAGTAATCACAAACCCGAGCTGTGTCCGAAAAAACTGACACAAAGTTAGCTCGACCCGGAAATTAAACCCAGGACCCCGAGATCCTGACCCGGTACTTAAACCACTAGACCGTGGAGGCGATAAATCAATTTAGAAGCGATTTATGTTATCTTTAAATACATCGACATAAATAACTCACTTTGACAGCTCCCAGTAAAGTTACCTCTTCTTCGATCCAAACCAATTATTTATTTATTACTCGTAAAGTGTTTACGAGTAAATAATGAAATTCTTCAATAAGTATTTTAGAAATTGAGACTGAATTTGACGATCGTTTCGGTGTAACGGTTGAAGTTGGCTATTATACCAAGAGGTCGCGGGTTCGATCCCCACACGTTACAAACATTTTGTGTGTATGATCATCTCTGTTTGTGTGGAAAAAAAGTGGAATCAGCCATTTGATATTATTTTCACATAACTTGATTTGTACAATTTCTTTTAACCAATTAACGCTGCATACAAATAATGAACAAAATACTAGTAATTGAATGTATCTGTCGCAGTAAGATAGATAAAGCTTTAATATAGTTATATGCCAGGGTTATAACTATGTAACGTACGATAGTTATAAGGAGCGATTTATAACTATCGTACGGTCACAATCTAGTAATATGGTTATCTGACTAAACTAATCTAGTTCTATAGTTATAAATCGACTGGGGCGACTAAGAAATTAACGGGCGTCTAAATATTTTATAGTATGGAATTATAGATGAGGCGTAATAAATATAACTTGGCGACTAATATTATTAGTGAGGTAATAAACATTGTATAAACGGCCGGAGGCGGAAATCGACTCGGATGGACATAGGTTAGAAGGCTAAGGCGGGAGCGGAGCGTAGCGGAGCTCCCGCCTTAGCCTTCGTGGTTATTTTTTTTTAACACCTATTCCCTAAATTAATGAAAGAAATGGTTTTTAAAATTACGTATTCGGACTGACACGTTTTATTAATAAAAAGTATTGTTTTGTAACTAATTGTCGGTTACAAAAAGTTGATTATAACAAAAATAAAGACCATTAAATCGTTTTATTTAATTGTTTAGTAGATTTATAGCTATGTAACTACATTAATTTAGTCAGATAACCGAAATTGTGGCCGTACGATAGTTATAAATCGCTTCCTTATAACCATCTTACGTTATATAATTATAACCCTTGGCATATAACTATAATTCGGCTCTAACTATGATACTGCGACATATCTATGTATAAAATTATGTATTGCGTAAACAATTAGGTACTTATGCCATCAGTTGGCAGTAATGGTCAACTTCAAAGCTCCTGATGTCCCAGTTTGATGCAACTGGGTCGCGACCTGTGTTCGCTACGTTTGCTCGCTATTAAATCCTTGTTACAGAAAATACTGTTTTAATAAGCACAGCAAATATGAGCTGGGAAAGCTGACATAATTGTGAGAAATATCCTGGGAATGCAGAGTAATGTTGCAGCCATTACCTCTTTTTACTTCATAGGAGAGGTTGGAAATAGCATTTTATTTATGAACAAGTAAGACTAGTTTTAAAATGGCTGTTTACTTTTTCGATATTCTAATGACTGCGTAACTATAAAATAAAAGCTCCAGTGTAATGTTCTTATATGCCCCCAATTACGTTAGGCAAATAACCCTTTAGAAATTGGTTGGTTTATGAACAAGAAAGATCTATATGTCGAAGCGAGAGAAGGGTGAACGCTGCATGGTCTCCCGGAGCAAGGTTCATGGCGTAGGTCTTAGGCAAATAAATTCGAACTCGTACAAAATGTATAAAGCAAAGTCGCATCCCGCTGTCTGTCCCTATGTATGCTTAGATCTTTAAAACTACGAAACCGATTTTAATGCGGTTTTTTTCTAATGATATAGTGATTTAAGAGGAGGGTTTATATGTATAATAAATGCATAATATAGTAGAGAAACACCATTGCATCCGTGCGAAGCCAGGCGGGTAGCTAGTACACGATATATTAGGGAACTAATTAAATAATAGCAATAGTCTCTTCACTTTCAGAGCTGAGTGAACCAGCGGTCCCTCGTTATACCTCCGATCGAATCAGTCGCCCAATAATGAATGGCGCTAAAACCGATCGTTCCGTGCAACACATTTTACGGCGCTCATTCAATTTCGATACAATGTAATCAAATTAGAAACTTATTATGTAATATCGAAGAGTTAAATTATTGTATAAAAAAATAATAAATTAATTCTAAACTCTTAAGTCAACCAGTTGGAACAAGAATATTTAAACTGTTTTGTTGATAATATTTACTTTTGGTTTGATCGTTTCGTAAACAGATTTTACCATGTACGATTAAAATTGTTATTTTAAACTTTTCAGCGGATTAATTAAGTATATTATTGTTTGCATAATTCCTAATAATAAGCGTCCTTCGGTTAATTTTATCGCATTTCAACATCCTTCTCCCACATTATTTCTCCTAGCGGTTCTTTCCCGTTCTAGCCAGGGGGCTTAGACAAGATGACATCGCTTCATAGCTGGCGAATTTCGCTAAGTCCAATTTGTATAGATTTGACAGATGCCATAGAAAAGTCACGTGTTGAAAGTATGGGATTTGACATTCGCTATCGCAAACTGAGCTATAACGAACGTCATAAATGCCGCTTGTCTAGGGGGGCAGTGCAGTGTACGCTTTTACCGAGATCCACTGTTTGCGAAGTCCAGTGCTTAACGCGCACTCTTTGGTATATTTACTATACTCTATGACGCACTCCCATTGAACAGAAAGTGACAACTATACCATTTCGGTTTACTTGGCTTCTCTCAGTAGTCGCATCGCTGAAGTTATTATTGAAATGTATGGGATCTAGCGTTGTCAATTTTGACATTCGTACACAGGATACGGTGACGGCGACGTCGCCATGGCATCCTATCGAGGCGGGGCTCTTAGTTCACTGGGGAGCAAAGTAATGCAACATAGTGTTGTAAAGAACTCGAGTCTTTTAATCTTAATTCGTAGGCTCGACTCAATTTTTCAAGACTCAGTAGACTAACAAGACTCGGAGTCTTAAGTCGTACCGAGCTTAAGTCCTTTCATGGAGACTCGAGCAGCAAAATTCAACTCGAGGCTTAAAAAGAACTCGAGTCCTAAAAACAGCTCAAGTTCTAAAAAGTACTCAAGTCGAGTCTCAAAATAGCTAGAGTCTTTTTCAAATTAGGTATTTGTCTTGACGTGCTTTGCTCCACCACGACAAGTTGATGACCCATCTGGGAAGGACTGCCATCTGACCTCCGTAATCCTTAGCAGGGGCACGAAACTGAGCAAGTTGCCTCGCGGTTTTATCTCAGTTTATTTTATATTTTTCCGAGTCCCGCACGATTTATTCGGGGTACACTTGATCGAAGAATTCGCAGTCCCGTTATTACATATTTTAGTTTCCAAGTTATTTGATCGGCGCCACATGTTGTCATCCGTCACGGTCAGTCGTTATCGAGGTATTCAATCCTTTTTCACCCATATCATCTTTTACACTATCTAAATCTTTTTTCGCCATTCTCTTTCCTTATAGTATTGTTGCTATATTTAGGTATTTTGCGTTTTTTTTAATGGCAAATGTGTTCCTTAGATACAGTCGTATTCAAAAAAAATATTTCATTTTAAATGAACATACGTGGGTTACTCATAAAGAATAAAAAAGCTGTTGGAATGAGACTGTGTACATTTGATTCACATAATCTTTTTACTAGTATAAATAAAACCGGAAAAAGTTACGGCTACTAACGAGATAGAAATGGCCTAACATCACGAATTTCGTTTTCTAAGCTCGTAAAGCTTACACGACGACATTTTGAATGTCGTTGTACTTATTACCGATATAATTAAGGAATGAACAGTGTAACAACTCACGATGAGCCACTTTGAAACTGTTCAATCAAAGGTTTGTGCATCGTGTACTTTGATCCGCAGTCTGAGATGCCGATGCGAAATACATAGAAACACCCAGACTGATACAAACAGACATGTTTATGCACACAAATGGTTGTACCGTGCGTGCGGGGATCGAACCCGCGACCTCTGGTGTAATAGCCGACTTCTCGACCATTAGAGCGGTTACGCACTACGTCCGATCCGAATCCGATTCGAATCCTATCCGTCTCCGTAAAATGACGGTCCGAAGTAGCCGTAGATCCGTCATCCACATCCACATGTAATGTAACCGCTCTTACACCAAATGGCTTGTCCCGAAAATAGAGAGTATTTTTTACTGTGGCACCGGTCACTTCGAAATTTACGATCCGTTTATGGAACCTACTTTAGCACCTATTAAACGCACAGAATATAGCTCTTTTTAAGCCTGACATAATTTTGTACTTTTTCACGAGTTAGCACTCGCAGGTGTTAGTGGTATTAAGACATACTTTATGATTGATGTTTATGTTTAGTTTTAACTTTAAAATGTTAAGTATTTAGAACTCAGTAACAAGTTAGTATGGGCCACGTTTCGAAGTTGAAAATGATGATAACGAGTATAGTATATAATGTTTGATTGGTTGTTTATTTGAATTTGACTTCTAACGCCCTCAAAATGACAGATATAACAAGTTCCTGGGTTCCATAACCTAATTAATAATTAGTTTTGTTGAACACAGCTAAGGTTTTGATCACCAACGCATTTGGCAGACGTGGTGATTAAGCCAATACCTTTTTTTTATACTAGGTCAGTAGGCAGACAGGCCCGTAGCCCAACTGATGGTAAGCGGCCACTGCGGCCATTCCATTAAGGGACGCTTCACCTGGAAGCATCCCTCAATGTGCTGCCAGACTGTAGAATCATCTGATCTTCGAGCCTCTGATTACAAGTGTACTGGGTCCCACATCAATATTGCTGGAACACAGCCAGAGCTGTTATGGCGGCAGATTTCACCTGTGGGGGTGGAAGCTATCCAGTCGGGACTCTAAAAAGCACTACCACCAACCAGACCTAAGGCGGGAATTGAACCCACGGCCTTCTTGTTTTTATACCCGAGCGGCTTAGCCACTGTTCCACGGAGGTGGTTAAAAATACCATTATAACGATATATAACTATTATAACGATTATAATACCCTTATAACAATATATAACGATATATAACATATCATTGTAACGATATATTGCTTCTAAAGATGGATGGACCTATTCATTTCTATAAATAGGCTGAACTTGATATTTTACATTTAGTCTAATTATTTACATTTCCACAAAGCACCAAAACCACAATAACTGTGTTTACTTGTATATAGTTTCCTATTTAAAGTGTTTCTTTGAACACAGCTCTGAAAAGGAAATCTGACACTGTCTTAAGATTTGTATAAGAAGGTACTCGTCTATTGTAGGATGAAGGTTTTCTTACGTTCAAGGAACCAATATTTTAGTGACCTTGATGGCATGATAAGCAGATAAATCGGATTATACATAAAAAATACAACACCGATTTGAAACCGTCCCCCTTTTGTAAAGTCGGTTAAAAGTTTAAAACGCTCAGAGATAAAAAGAACATCCCAAGTACAAACTAATTCGTTGTTTAATCCCCACTCTGTCGTAGTAAAGGGATGCAAAGTGAGTTCTAATCTAATTTACTCAAAGGTCGTTAAGGTAAACACACCACAAATTAACACAGAAGGTTCATGACTGAAACCATAGTAGCACGGCTTGTATGTGTGCGCCATATAACTATTTAATAATCTGTGGCCATAGTAAGAAATAAATAATATATAAATTAAATAATATATCTGGACATTATTCAACAGCGCCATCTAGCCCAGAACTAAGCATTAGCTTGTGCTATGGGTGCTAGACAACGGATAACATTACTTATGTAGGTACATACTTTTTTTGTAAATAGATACATAATTATACATAGAAACACCCAGACCGATACAAACAGACATGTTCATGCACACAAATGTTTGTACCGTGCGGGGATCGAACCCGCAACCTCTGGTGTAATAGCCGACTTCTCGACCATTACGCCAAATGGCTCGTCAAATAGTATCTTTGCGTCACCGGCACCGCACGCACTTAAACAAAATCGCTACTCAGTGCGCCAGTCAGTTCACCGAAGCGGAGCGAGGCAGGCGGAGCGGAGAAACGATGAAATATTTACCAGTAAGATTACACAAAATCTCCGCTCTACTTCAGTGGACAGGCAGCCTAACAAAGACTCGCATCTCGCGGCTTTTTGGCTTCCCCGCTTACGCGGTATTAAATTAAAATTTAGTTAAAAGTGACAACCCTGAGACAGGCAAGTATAGTAGGCAATTACGTGTATATTATAGCCTACTCATTTTACTATGCCGAGACCGTTACGTTGCTCATCAATTGTGCTACGACGTAGCCGACTACGGTCGTAGGTGACGACTACGCCGTAGCAGTAGTAGGGTTTATGTCAAACAACTTTGGCCGTGACTTTACTACAGAGACCTTGAAATATATTAAAATATTATCGCACCCTTAGAATGAAAGGACCTTTAAGGTCAGTTTATGGAACAATCGAGAATTACAAGGATTTTGAGTTAGGTCACTTTCATTCTAAGGGTGCGATATAACGAGAGCGGACAAGTCGTATGTGAGTTTTTCCAACTGAAGTGTATATCGTTGACTTTTGTATTGATAATTATGGAAGTTATTAAAGATGGCCTCAAAGGCTTGCGCGTTTAGTAGAGACCAAACGGACTTGGTTCTCCCTACCACCATGCACACTAATCAAAGTAGTTAGCAAACTAGTTTCACCAAAATGCCAATGTTTACCTACTAAAAAAAGAAAAAGAAAACCAATCAAACAAAAAATAAATTTTAAATAAAAACTAATTTCGTTTTCTCTTGTTTAATATCATGTACCTACAATTATTTTCGTACACGTTACCAATGTGTACGTAAATGTACTGTGTATTGAAACTTTTTAATCATAACCACGAACACACGCTTTGGCAAAAAAAGGTACTGGGGCTTTTTTCAGAGGGAAATGTTTTTAAATAACAGGCTTGTCTGATTATTACTAACTTCAGCCTCAAATTGGCAACAATTTTGGGAGGCTTTCGACGATCCACAAAATTACTTAATTGCAAACCTAACATCGAAAACCGCTTGTTTAAATTCTGAACAAAAAGTTTGGGTAAGGGGAAAAAAAGGGTTTGGGTAAGGGGGCCTCGACCTCGGCAGCGGGGCGGTAGCGGTGCGGTAGCGGGGCGGCGGCGTACGCAGGCGCACTGCGGTCACCGCTTGACGCGGGCCGTCAAGAGCGGTACGATGCTGTCAAGCGGTGATTCGCAGTGCGACTTGCGCTGCCGCTCCCGCTCCCGCCCCGCTGTGTTCGAGAACGAATCTATGGGATTCCATACAAAACATCTCACCGCTGCCGCTGCCGCCCCGCTGACGCGAAATCAAGGCCGAGGCCTAACTAATACGAAGGCACAGAATTAAATTACTAATTTAATATACGGTCCCCGGTGTGACGTTACCGTTGCACATAGGAAGCCCAAGTGGGGCCACATCGTTTTATCTTTGGACTCGGGACCAAATATAATTGTCCCACTACCCACTAAACACCCCTGATAACCTGGTATGGTGCGAGCCTTGATCGGCGGTGATCTACCCGCGACCTCTAGTACAATATCTAACATCACAACCATGGAATCAAATTAATCAATAAAACTAAGAATAAATATTTGTTTAAAAGATTATGCAGAAAAGGAAAATTTTCTTTCACTGAACGCTTTCAGTGATGTATTTTCAATGAAATCGTAACTTGAATGTTAATGCAGACGATTGTTGAATATTTAAAAAGGTGTTTCGAGATACTGATGTCAAGTCTTAGTTGTAATTGCTCTATTTCTTTTTTTTTATACTTAGTCAGCTTCCAGGTGAAGCGTCCTTCATTGGAATAAGCCGTAGTGGCCGCTTACCATCAGGTGGGCTGCGTGCCTGTCTGCCAACTGACCAAGTATAAAAAAGAGAAAAAAGAACCGAAGGAAGCGTCCCTCAATTTGCTAACATTTTTTTTATTATTATTATTAATAGCGGCTTAGTGTTTCCACAGTCACTGCGACCAATTCTGATCTATTGTGAACGCCACTTAGATTACAGTTCCTCTCCAAGCCCAACCTCTTCTACGAAGAGGAGGATATTCTTGGGGAGGATATCTTTAGCCTCGTCTGGTTGTAGAATGTGCTTCCCCAGAATAAGGCTACGTTTGCGCATCAATGGCTCGCAGTCCGTGAGTATATGCAGAGGTGTTTCGTCGCTAGTGTGACAGAATCTGCATTTCCTCGACTCAATTTGCTAACATACTATAGACTTAGATCTTCTAGCCTAATTTCAAGTGTTCCTTTTAAGCTACTAGCTAGCCAATACTTCCTGTGAGATACTTTTATTATCCCTTTAAAAAGGTAGTAGGTATTTTTAACTCCACGGAGGACGGTCGCTAGAATAAAGTGGGATCTAGAGCAGTAGGTTTAAAAAAAAAACAGGTGCCGCAAAACGTTGCCGTATCAACCTATTAATGGTCCACTGCAGGGCAAAGGCGTCTATCATTGAAGTCAAGCCATAGCTAAAATGATAGGTACAGGTGTAAGCACTATTTTTGCCAAATTCCGATTGTTGAACATATAAAAGAGCGTTGCCAAAAAAAAAATTGATTGAACCAGGAATCGAACTCAGGACACTGAAATCACGACCACTAAACCAAGTAGGCGTTGTATTAGGTAATGTTTTATTATTGTTTAATATAGGTACCTGTATTTACATTTACTAACAGCGCAAAAAGAAACCTAATAAGTATTTGTTTTCACCGTATAGTAATAAAATACTTTTAAATTACAATACAAGGAAAAAACTTAAATAAAATCATACAAAAATAGGTGGGCTGGCTTACACCCCTAGAAAAACGCGCAAGTTCATAATACTATCGATTTAGTCCTACGTGAAGGAAAAGGTGTTATAGGTATCAGAAACAACGAAAGTACTACAAATATTAGATACTTAGCTACAAGCGTCTCTTTGTTATTTACATGAAATAATTATGGCGCAGCTGTGACAGTGGTTCGTTAGCGATAACGAAAGTCAAGCTACCTACGCCGCGGTCGGTTAATGGATGGGTGACCATTCGACCATATTTAGTGACATTAATTTCGAGCGTCTCCGTGCTTCGGAAGGCACGTTAAGCTGTTGGTCCCGGCTGATATTTACTATAATGTAAATATTAGTCGTCAAGCCTAGTCAGAGGCCATTTGGCGGCTTGATAACATCTGACATTAAGGTTGGTCACTTGCCTTACGCACCCCTCCACCAACCCGCACTAGGCCAGCGTGGTGGAGTGTGGCCCACACTATCTCACAATTGAGATAAGGCCTGTGTCCCAGCAGTGGGAACGTATATAGGCTGATGATGATGATGATGATGAATACATTACTCGAAAACTAGTGCACCTAAATTACCAATTAGGTTTAACGTTTAAGATCATTCTTAGACACCAATATTTTTAACTTTTAAGGACATTTTACTGTAAAAGTAAAACAAGTTTACCGGAAAGCCACAAGAAGTATGAACAAAACTTTTATCTTCTTCCCTTTATTTTATCGCGTCGAAGTAATATCATTAGCACCAAAGTTGTTAGGTCTACTTAACAGATTAATTTTTGTATTTATGTATAGTTAAGAGTTCCTCAATGGAATAGGCCGCAGTGACCACTTACCATCTGGTGGGCTGCGTGTTGTCTCACAACTGATATAATATAAAAAAAAACGACGGGTTGCACTCCGGGAGTGCCGGCAGAAGTGAAAACCTGAAAATAAACGTTGTGCATTTTTGATATGTATTTTGGAATGGTTAGGGATTTAATTGATTGGTAGAGGTATAAAAGTACTATCATATATGCGCTATCGTACACAAACATGACAATTTATATTACATTAAAAAGTTTATCTCTCAAATGTAATCAGAAACTTTTTCAGACTTATCAGAAACTCCTTGCTGTGACACTAAAACGCCATGTAATAAACGATGATAAAATGATTGACAACCGTCAATGTCATACTTTTTTGATTGACAACTATTTATTTTCTAAACAACGAAAACAAAGTTTGGAATTTACAACTAATTGCATACTGGAATCTGCGGATAAACTTTTGAATTTGGAGCAATCGGCCAAGAAATGATTCCCTTTACAGAATCCGCAGACTCCCGAATCGTTAATAACACGAGTGGTGTTACAGTAATCAACATGATTGTGACCTTGTCGCTTTCGAGGATGTTCACTGGGAATTTGGGGTAACAAGCCAAACTGTGTGTGAGAACCATAGAAATATTATGTACGTAGTAATAATAGCTCAATGGTGAGAACGAGCCTCTTGTCGCAGGAAATCGAACAGCATTTCCAACTTCATACGACCTGATGCATGCTCCGCAGCATAGCGGATCCAAAGACTGCGGAGAAGTGTTGTTAATTTCCACAAAATACTGTTAAATAATTCCGGCGAATAAAGATATTCCAAACTTTTTAAATGTTTTATTACGGCAATTAAATTTTGAATTTTGCAGGATATCAAATTAAGGTCTTTGTGGTCACTTTGTAGCATAGGAAGCATATACTCCTTGTGAGTAAAATTTTTCTATGAGCATATAGGAAGCGACCGCACTGCGGCTATAAAGGCCGCTCTACACTTAGCCCGCGGATCGCGCGCGATGGCTGCGAAAGGGCGCGAACGCTATTACCCGTTCCACATAAGTTGTCCTTTTGCCGCTATATTGGCAGCATTGCCTACGCTTTGTAAATCTGTCAAAAAACAGATTGAATGTATTGAAAAACAATACTACCAATATAGCGCCTAAAGGACTTCTTATGTGGAACAGACTGTAAGTGTGGAGCCGTTTCGCATAAAATAGGAGACGGCTCCACACTTAGCGTTCGCGCCCTTTCGCAGCCATCGCGCGCGATTCGCGGGCTAAGTGTAGAGCGGGCTTAATAGTAGAAGAGGTCACACTTGACAGTTCATTTATGCAAAGAAAAATATACCTTACGCTAAAGGAATAAAACTCAAGAAAACAACATCAGTTCTTATTAATACAATTATTTACTCTACTCCTGATGTACATAAGAAGCACTTTTCTTTGCATAAAAGAGCTGTCAAATTGAACAAAAAACCATTATTGTCTATAGACCGACAAACTATCTGTTCCGGTGGCGGCGTCGCTACTGTCTATTTAAAACTGTCATTAAATATCGTTTTTGCATTGCATTTCACGTAGTTCCAATTTTGGCCACCGGAACAGATAAGTTTGTAGAAAACACGTGTCCGGACTTCAAATTTTATATGGATTTTCGATCAGGTCACGTGACACATAAATCCTGACGCGAGTTTAACATTTTTTCCCCATACAAAAAAAGTGCACAACGCCGCTAAAGAAGTTTTCACTTCAAAAAATGCATAGAAACCTCCTAAATTAAAATTAGTTTATTTACAAAATGTGTTTACTATCATCCCATATGTTTTGTCTCTGTACCAACAGTTTAAATCGTAGAGAATACTACCGTACCTGATGTTGTGATAAACTATACATATGTATAAATAAGAAAATTACAAGAATTCCAAAAATTATCATGCAATAAAAAAAACATTATATCAAAAAAATCAAAAAAATCAAATCAAACTTACTTTTACTTTCCTTTACTTCCAATGAATCCGTTATACAGTTCAACACAATCACTTTAATCCACACCCAAGCACTATGTTTAAACAAGAACAGAGAAAGTTTGCATTCAGTACGTAGTTCGTTCACCAATGATAATTTACGAGCGAGTGTCGGGGAGCGAGCGGCGCCGGCCAGTCACCGAGGTAGACTGATAGGGCGGGCAGAGAAACGAGGCGCTAGCTGTCAACTAAAAGGAACCAAAACGTAAACAAACGCGTAGGTAATATAAAAATGGCAAAAAATATGAGTTAGAAATATATTATGTGAGTATTGCAGTTTTGTTTTTCGAATTTTGAACTACCCGTAATTTTAAACATGTGTTGAAGCTAGTTTCATAATTAAAATAACATAATAGTTATATTCATCCAGACAGAGGAAAAACTAAAACTGTCCTGATTTCCTAAACTAATTGGTTTACGAGCATTTTTTTGCTTGGTTTGTGTGGGGTGGGATCTAAACCCACGACCTCTACCACTTTGGGCAGGGTCACTACTGCCAGTCAAGTGTGTTTTGCTTATTGTAAAAAAAACACCTGTACTTCGCTAATTTTTCAGAACAAGGTAAGAATAAAACAAGGTATAACCGACATCATTTTATTGGCACTGAGCGCGCGCCTTCACTTGGCTCGCACACGAAGAACGTCGGGGTCCCGCTGTAGCTTTGCAGAATTTTCTTTTTCAAGTTTTCCACCTCCGCTTTACGTACCTGTAGAAAATAAAATAATTAATTAAAGGCCAGTGTTAGCAGTGACGTATAAATTCGTGATAATTTAGCCAGCGAATGTAGTATTCATAACTGACAATAGAAATATCATTGTACACTGAGCCTCTGATCAACCTTTGCAAAACTATTAAATTCCTGCAACCAATTTTCAGCTTAATGTCCACCGCATAAAGTCCTATTATACTTTTTGACCGATTTGTAAAGGTTGATCCGTGTCTCTCTGTACATTGATTGTAATGCCTCCCAGTAGGTT
Source organism: Mecyna flavalis (assembly GCA_949319885.1). Lineage (NCBI taxonomy): Eukaryota > Metazoa > Arthropoda > Insecta > Lepidoptera > Crambidae > Mecyna > Mecyna flavalis. The sequence continues at coordinate 2,417,782 of OX439435.1, read as the reverse complement.
TCGTCAACAGCGTCTGCTTTCAAATAAACGTCATTAAGGGTAACGAAATTATACAATTTTATAATAAATTAGAATAAATATTGAAAGCTTATGCGTTAATACGCAGTTCTGTTCGCTGGTTGTGCTTTCCAGTGACTGGTGAATTTAATTTTCTTGTACATTAATTACAAACATGTTTTTTAGAAGTCGATTGTAAGTCACCTGTAGACAGAACAGATAATATTATAAATGATTCTAGTGTAGACAGCTATTTCTGGCTGCGTGCCAGCAATGTCGAAGAAAATACATTTCAATTTAAAGGTCAAAGATCAAAAGAGCCCATGGCAAATATTGATTTGACTATTTTATCTTTGTAAATCTCTTTTACGACTAAGCAAAATTATTTATTTTGTGTTATCTATTGTATTTTTGTGCAACACCGCACTTTGAAATTGCACTTGTGTGGACGCTATTTGAAATTAAATTCCTCGAACACGTGTACCGAGATAAATTGTATTTTCTAACATGAGCATCAAGTTGTAGTAATTGACTGCAGCGGGTCTAGTTGTATTATAATATATTGTATCTGTCTATACTACGCCCTCAGGTTTACATGTAACGAGAATTTGAACTACCTTAAAATTTGGCCCTATTGTGATTTGAATTTTACACTTTAATTTCGAAGCGGTCTGGTACTGTATTCTTCTGAGTCGTATTATTGGTATATAATGTAAAATATGTCCCATTTTCATGTCTAAAAGACTCTTTTTTTATGTCAGAGTCGGCAAACGAGCCAGCGATTCGCCTGATGGTCACCGCCGCTCATGGACGTCTGCAGCACCAGCGGGATCGCTGATGCGTTGCCGGCATTTTAAGGGAGGGGGGGGGGGGCTCCGTCACTCTCACAAACCAGACGAAACACAATAGTGATCACTATTATTTCACGCTGGTGTTATTTGAGAGGGTGGTACTTCCCCGGACGAGCCGGCCCATTCGTACTGTAAAACAGCATAGCTCTACCACTACAAAAATAATTTGACCGTTTTGAATAGGTGTTTTACATTGTGCTTACTTGCATACTGTACAAGACATGATGTTTAGTTAGTTCATTAAGTTAATTCGCTTCAGACGAAATTTGGATGCTAAAGTTTATAAGTAATTTACATTATCGTGCCAAAGTTCATTAACTCATGGCGTATGCTGAGCGGCAACCATTTTGGTTGCATATCATTAAAGTTAATGTTATATTTAATTCTTTCACAGACTGCTAAGGAGATACGTTGTTTTTTATTTTTATTATCAAAAGATTTATAGGCTTCAAACAAAAGTGTTTTCTTTCTTACTATTTACGGGTACTTCAATTTTGCTGGCAATGTTAAGGGTCACTTGAAATTAGGGCTGGTCAATAGCCACAAGGCTGGCACAAGCTCGTCCTAATCGGGTGTGAAGGGGAAACCGGGGGAGTTTAGTGGGTAGTGGACGATTTAGTCTCGAGTAACACACAGGTCTAGCTAGCCTGCGGTTATGGTGCATAAACGCATTCTCCTCCGAAAAAAAGGGTCACTTGAAATTAACTGACGAACCTACAAAACTATTAATATTTACTATCAGATTCAAATGCTATAGGATAATACCTTTTGGAGTTGAGTGAAAAATTACGTCAACAGCGTGATGACTAACACATACACAGAAATGATTTGCGATGCTAACCATACGGACAAGCGCAGTTGACGTCATTTTCGCTCCATTCCAAAAGGTATTACCCTAATACCATCTGAACCGGATAGTACTTACCAATGCTACCACGCAGCCGCCGAAGCCACCGCCTGTCATCCTAGCTCCATACACTCCTGGGGCTCCTCTTAATATATTCACAAGCTCGTCCAGCTCTGGACACGACACCTCCATCAGAGTACTTAAGGAGTCGTGCGATTGGTAGAACATTTCTCCCACCTGGTAATAAAAAAGTACTTATTTATTATCAAATATTTATTTTTTTCAATGTTACGTGACGAAGAAGGCGGCAAAGGCGAACCTTCGCTTTCCAACCTCCGAGTCGAGATTAATTTAATTTTAATTTACATTAATTTCTAAATACTAAACTAGTTATAACTACTAATTATAACTAGTTTAGTATTTACAATTATTATTATTTACTTTTCACGTTTAACTGAAAAGTTAGGAACTCCTAGGTTTGACAAAAATATTTCAGTCAATGGCCGAAATTGAGATATTATTATATTAAGAGGATGGAGGCGGAGGCGTTTTTATTACTCTATGGAGGATGACCTTAAACTTAGGATAAACTAGTCAAATCTAGCTTCGAGGTTGACCTATATAACACATATACTTATATACTAAATCCTATACAAGTTAATATATATATATAATTAATAACATAAATACATAGGTAGATGACGATACAGGGGAAGTCTGGAAATAATGTTTACAGAGTAGGAACTACTACTCCAACTTGACTATTTTTATAGATTGTGATTTGAATAATAAATAAAAATTACCCTTATGAAAGTAGGTCGTTGGCAGATTTAATGGCTTGATCAAAGATTTTGTCTCTTATTTATATAATTATATAGATATAAGTGATTTATCCTAACATAATATGAGGTTTTTGCGATCAGCCATTGGTCCTTCGAGCCGGATTAACAGTATCAGTTTCCTCTAGCTTAATTAGATAGCCACACCATGACATAATAATGAGAAATAGATATTTATACTTCGCACTTACTTTTATTCTATCTATCATAATAATTACTCAAGATATTAGGTTTTCCACCAAGGTTCTTTTCATAATGAACTTTCTGCTTAAGCTGAGGCAAATTATATACGTTTTAGCAAAGATTATCCTCAGGTACTACATTAATAAGCATTTTTTCATTGAAAGAAGATGTACCTACTTCCCCTTTTTCGTTCTACTAGTTACTTGTTTGAGGATCAGATTAATTAGGTACGTAATGTTGTACAATATTTATTCATAAATGTGAGTAAAAAGCTGAACAGTTTTACGCACTGTAACGTTCCTAATTACAGGTTCTATAAAACAGTTTCTTTTTTTCCGACCTCACACAAAAGGAGATGCTCTCATCGGACTGTGTGTGTGTGACTGTTATTTGAGTTAAGTCATCGATCACTAATTAGTGTCTACTCACTCTTGTCTTCTTGCATCGATCACTAATTAGTGATCAAGAATAATGTCCAAAGATAATATTCATTATATTGTATAGTTTCCTCTTCCCTTTTCAACACGCAAAAATTAGAATTTACTACGTTAATTATATTTCTGAAATAATTTAATTTAATTCCTTACCTTGTTCAAATCCTTTGTTAGATTCTTAGCTACTTCTTCTGTGCGGTATATCTCTTCCACAACGTGTTGAGCCCTCATAATTACAAGCTTGTCACTATTTAACCGCTTCAGTTCTGCAATACAATTTCAACTTTAACTACACTATTAGGGATCTAATATCCGGGTGGCATGCAAACCTGAGATGAGGGAGGGAACATAATTAGGTACTATATTCTGTTACACAAAAGGTCTACTAATTAATCCTTGATCGGATGAAATCCCTTGTCTTATAATTAAATCGATAATTTATCAGCTCGAATCTAGCCTTAATTAATATTATTTTTTATGAAGGTATTTACTCAACCTGATGTTAGGCTACAGTACCAAAATATATAAATTATTGTTTCTTTATTCTGGTTTTATAACTGAATTAATTCATTTACGTATTGTTACTCATCCCTTAGAGTTAAGCGTGGGTGTGGATCTCTCTTTTCCGACTCCCGCTGTCCCTCTTGATAAGTCACCGGGAGGGAAAACTACTCTATACTCTCAGTTCTACCTCAGAATTGGCGAAGATCATTGAGAGACGGGAAAGACAGGAAATCCTTTATTTATTTTATTTGACCGCCTCCGTGAAAAAGTGTCTAAGCCGCTCGGGTATAAAAACACGAAGGTCGTGGGTTCGATTCCCGCGTAGAGTCTGGTTGGTGGTGGTAGGGCTTTTTCAAAGTCCAACTAGCTAGCTACCACCCCCACAGATGAAATCTGCCGCCATAACAGCTCTGTCTGTGTTCCGGCAATATTAATGTGGGAGCCAGTACACTTGAAATCATAGGCTCGAAGATCAGATGAGCCTACAGTCTGGCAGCACATTAAGCGACGTTTCCAGGCGAAGTGTCCCTCAGTGGAATAGGCCGCAGTGGCCGCTTACCATCAGGTGGGCTGCGTGTCTGTCTGCCAACTGACCTAGTATAAAATATCCAAGGAAGTCTCGCCATCTTCTCAGACGTAAGGGACTCCACTGGTATGTGACTTACGCTTACCTTCTAAGTCTTCCCTGGTGGCGCTCCTCAGTGAAGGCTTGCCCAGCTTGTCAGCGGCCTCCTGGCACTGCGCTCGTCTCTGAGGATACTCGCTGCCCGTTAGCTGGTGCTTCACGTTGGAGTTCACCACCAGGATGGCCGTGTCTCCTGCCTCCACTGGGATGTGAGTGGATTCTAGCGACCTGTGAGGAAATGTTGATATGTTGGAGTTCTAGTTACTGAATTAATAGTCTTCTTAGTCCAAGCGTGTCGATGGTTAAATGTTTGTGGCCCAGTATCCTACCCGCTATTCGAAAAGCATTATCATCAGCAAAAATGGAATGCTGATTTTAAGATGAAGCAACTCTTTTATTATGCAAGTATCAGGGCACGCAATACTTAGATGGACTGAAATAATAAGTTTATAAATTAAAAAAAAAAAACCTTAATAAGCATTACAAAGGGTGATGGTGTGAGCTTGTTTTAATTGTAGAGGCGACTCGCGCTTCGCCGACCATAATATAATTTGAAGGGAGAACATAAAAAGGCATAAAAAGGTTCTTCTCACTGCCTACACTTAAATTTGGAGTGAGTATCATCTTAGCCATCGTTTCGACTTAACAGACACTGACTCCAAAAATCACATTTCTTGTACGGACGCGGCAGCAGATCAACATACCCTAATCTGTCAAAATTCTCAATTGAAAGAGAACTCTACGTGAAGTTCATAAAGCTGAAAATGGGTTGTAGAAACTTGACAGATTGAGGTAGTATGATGAGCTGTTGACTGTACATTAAATTGCAAAGACGCAATTATTTTATTACGCTACAGTACATTTTTGATTTGAAGCCAGATTTCTTTTTTTTTTTTTGTATTCTGATACCTGGGCATCAAATCACGTATTACGGGTGCCAGACAACAGATTGTATATGTACTTAAAATTACTTATTTATACCAACACATAATACATAGCTAGAAGATTAATATTCTTAACATGTCCCAATGTTAATTTATTTATTTATTTATTTATTTATTTATTTATTTATTGCATGTCACATTGCGATATAAAGGTCTTAAATATTAGATAGGTGTACATGTGACGCCCTGCAAGGGCATTAGCAAAAGAGGGCTTTAGTTGACTTCACACTTATTAATATAAGTGTTAAGGCAACCAAAGTTCAAATAATTGTTTTAAATTAATAATATATTAATAATAATAACTACATTAAATCGAATTATCATTAAAACAATGTTCTTCGTGCCTACATAAAGAAAATTTTTGCAATTAAATTATAATTAATCATTCAAACATAAATTATTTTTGTAATAATTGTAATAATATTTAAATAATATCCAAATAATAATTAAACAATAAAAAAATTAAATATGTAATAATTTAACATAAATAATCCAAATGATCTTTGTATTATTTATGTCAAATCACCATTATTACAGATAAAATAAAACAAAAACGTGCATTGAACTACCCATTATGGACCATCAAGCTTGTCATCAAAAAATTCTTGTAACTTATAATAACACTTATTAATAAGGAATAATTTAAGTTTATTAATGAAAAGCGGGGAAGATTCTATATTTTTTATAGTGTTTGGTATGTGGTTATAAATATTTATTGACATGTTATGAGGACTATCTGAAACTAACTTTAATTTAGAGAAGGGAACTTTAAGTTTATTCATATATCTATTATTCCTTTTAAGTTTTTTTATTGGAGAATATAAATAGGGATGTTTCCTTATAAATTTGCAAGACTCGAGGATGTATAAAGAGGTAAGTGTCAGGATTTTATGTTTGATGAAGTACGGCCTACATGATTCCATTTGTCCAATATTCGTAATGATTCTCACGCATTTCTTTTGCAGAATAAATATTTTATCCGCTTCACATGAGTTGCCCCACAGGATGATTCCGTAGGAGATTCTGGAATGGGCATAAGCGTAATAAGCCGTAAGGGCAGTCTTAAGATCAGTCACTTTTTTTAGGTGTTGGAGTGCATAAATAAAAGAAGACAGTTTTTTTTTCAATTTTTTGTATATGTTGTTTCCAATTCAAATGCGAGTCTAGCTCTACGCCAAGTAACTGGGCCGAGTTAACAGTATCTAGTTTTGTATTTTTAAAGTTGTAAGTTATTTGTAATGCAGGTTTTTGATACGGTTTAAATTGAATAATTTTTGTTTTATTTAGGTTGAGTTTAAGATTATGTAAGTCTAGCCAATTAACAATTTTATCTAAGGTCGAGTTTAATTTAATTTCTAACTCTCTAGCATTAGAGCAAGGGATTAAAACGGACATGTCATCAGCAAAAAGGACACAATGGTCGTCTAATTCATCAGCTAAATTATTAATATATATTAAAAATAAAATACACCCCAGGACGCTACCCTGTGGGATAGAACCATTGACAAGGACTTTTCGTGACCGAATATGAGTAATTATGCCCGTTTCAAAATCTGTGTTTTCTATTTCTACGTACTGAACGCGGTTCTCTAGGTAAGATTTGAACCAGTCATGCGCTATCCCTCTAATACCTGTTTTATACAATTTGTCCAAAAGAATTTCAAAGCTAACCCTATCATAGGCTTTACTCATGTCGAGTAAGAGGCCCACAGCGTATGCTTTGTTGTTTATTACGTCTAGAATATTTTTAACATATTTATATATTGCAAGTATAGTGGAGCGATTTTTCCGAAATCCGTTTTGGCTATCGTGGAAGATGTGAAATTTCTCGTAGAAGGAGTTCAATCGGGTTATCATAGCGGTCTCAAATACTTTAGATGATGTGGGCAACAAGGCTATAGGGCGGTAGTAATTTGTATCTGTTGTTTCCCCTTTCTTGTGAATGGGCTTAACTATGGATATTTTTAAAGCGTCCGGAAAGACACCTTCCGTAAAGGACTGGTTAATTAACATGGTATACGGAACAGTTAATACCTCAGCACAATTTACTCATCAAAATAATATTTCGACAGCATTAAAAAAATGTAGAGCCTTTAAGGGCGGAAGAAGGGAGGGATTCAACGTATTCACAGTCCACTCAGGGAAAAAAATGTAATTACTTATGGTATTATATTTTTACGAAATAACGGAGGCGTTCGCAGAAAGGAAAATTAAGATGGTGGCCGTCACTGAAACACAATTATTTTTTATTTGTCCCCAAAGGTCCAAAGTGTTGTATTAGCAGTTACAATAAAAGTTAAATTTTTAATAGATGACTATTAATGTTCGAAGTAGTCAACGTAATACGGACTTTTTTTTGTTCTCTAGAGCAATACCTTTAAGAGTTGCCTAAAAGTTAATAAGAGTTAATGAACTCGGTATTACTTTTTAACTTACGATGCAAAGATTTTTTGCAGCCAGACATGTTTGGCTTTTTGGGGTCGTGAACGTGAACTAAATATTTGTGTGTCCGGCTTTTGTTAGTATTCATCTTCTTCTTAGCGAGTCGATGGCTAAATTTTACCAGACCAGTACTCCGCCACCCGAGGCACCCGAACAGCATTACTGTTAGCGCGCAGCAAGTCTTCCTGAACACATGTGTCAGGGCACGCGGGACAAGAAAGCAGATGGGCCATGGTTTGCGGGGAGGCACCACAATCACATGTGTTTGTGGTTGGTTCTATGTATCCCCAACTCGTCAGGTTTTTCTTGCAACGGCCGACTTGAGTCCTCAATCTGTTTAGAGTCTTCCTCGTTTGCCACGGCAGGTCATGGCCCGGGTGCTAAGCACTCACAAGGGGGGTTTAGAGAAAAGAGGTGTTCCTCCAACACAACACAATAGTAATGAAACATGATAACATGCACCTGTAGATATGCGCAAAATGTTACGTACCATATATCGAATATCACCAATACGGGCGGCATGACCTCGTCCGGATTTTGGGGCAAATGTCCAGCCTTTTAAAGAACAGAGTCCGGCTTTTTCATTTTTGGAGCTGGCAAGCCTAGCTGTGGTGGGTACAATAGTACGCACGTGAATTATTTTATTTTATATCCTGATCTTGCGATTGACATTGGCAATCTTAGGAAAAACTCGGCTAGGAGGAGTATTATTGCAAGAATGTAGGCTTTCACTCTGCATTGTAATATTATTAGACTGAGAGATTACGTTTTAATTAAATGTGTGGCACTCATACAAACAAGTAACTAATAGTACGCTTCAAACAGGCACTTTCTATTATTAGGTTGAACTAGGGCATAAGAATCCATCTCTGTCAACTATATAGTTACTCGTATTACACGTGTACTGACTGATAAACGAGTACGATATTGACGAGCCATTTGGTGTAAAAGAATAAAAACCCAACATATTGAACGTCATTGAAACCCAAGAAATATCTCTAAATAACTACAAAATGCAGGATTCCTTGGAATTTATTATTTTCAAAATGATTTTTATTTGAACAAACTTATAAATTCACGAATGTTGACAAAATAAATAATAAAAGACCAATTTTCTATGCCAAGTTGCTAACACTTCTATCTAACTACTTAAACAAGCTCCATTGTTAAATTTCAATACGCTCCCTGATGTCTCGAGAATATTAAATTTCCAATAAATTTTGTAAATACGATAAATTATTACGAGGTCCTGGTCCAGAGTCGAGGTCACTGAAGTGTTTATAATTATACTTTAACTAGCCTTCCGCCCGCGGTTTCACCCGCGCGTAGTTTCACTACTCACTATCACTATTCATATATAAATCCCATTAGAAAAGAGATTTGATTGTTTGTTTGTTTGTATTGAATAGGCTCCGAAACTGCCGAACCAATTTGAATAATTATTTCAATGTTGGAAAACTACACTATCCTCGATGAACAAAGAGTACTTTTGATCCCGGAAATGTGGGGGGATGGGGGGAAAACTGAAACCGCGGGCGGAAGGCTATTATACGATAAAAATTTCTGCTTACACTATGATCATCTTTTAATCTTAAGTCTCAACATGATTATATTATGCGAAGAAATAGCCATACATGTAACGGCCGGCTCACACATGTCTCCGTTTTACTGTTCCTGTTGCCGCCATGACGTAATGACGTCACGCGGCGCCATCAGCTCATCGTGGCGACACCACCTTCGGGCGCGGCCGCCACCGTTCGCCACCATCATCGGGCTCAGCCGCCTCCATTCGTCACCATTCGGGATTGACCGTCGCCAGTCGTCCCATCGATGAAGACACACACTCACTCGACTACGCTTGACCGCTACGCCCGTGGACCCCTGCACCCCATCTTCTTGTAAAGTTCCTCTCTGAACCTATATACAACTATACAGTCTACTCGCTCCTCCGCTCAGCTACAGTTTGGTCCTTCGAAAAGAAACAAAGAGAAGAACGAAGAAGTTGGATGCAACAGCTTTTCCACGACTCACGGCCGGCCGACATCTTGGAAGGTCGCTTAGAGGACATCGTAGACAAAGGAAAAAGACACTGAGTGAGTCCGTTCCATTATTTCCTAATCCTTATTCCTTCTTCCAGGAATCTAGAATAGCACTATTTGATCGGGCATATTGATCTCTCTTCATATGTGCATTCGTATTTAAAATTTACATAACGGTTATCAACGGAGTCATATTTCGTATTGCTTAAGTCGCAACGTAGGCCTACTATACCTATTTACCTACGCTACGCATCTATAATTCGCACGATAATTGCATTCTTATCGCATCGCATTATTTGCCTATTCATTCACGGCACAGCTGCGCTCAGTTGCGAGGTCACGGTCACAACGCGTGCTTCCACCCGCACTTATAAAAATTAATCGACACTTTCTAATTTAATTTTATAACAGTTTATTCTTTTTTGTGATTACAATGGCAACAGAAGCCAAATACAAGGAGCTAATTAAAAAACGTGGTTCTCTAAAAGCCAAGTTAACACATTTTAAATCTTTTTTAAATATTGCTCAATCGTGTGAAAAATTAAGTGAGTTGCAAATAATAGAATTGCAGTCCCGTCTGGATAAAATCGAGGTTTTGTACAGTGATTTCGACAGTTTGCAGAATAACATCGAGACTTTGCTCGATGAAGACCTTGCCGTCGCGGAGTATACGGAGCGTGAACAGTTCGAGGGGCAGTATTTTGGACTTTTGGCTTCGGCGCGCCTACTATTGAGTCCGAAGCTACCAGATGCGCACCAAATCCAACAATCTCCGTCTACCTGCGGGTCAGGACAGGATTGCAGGCATGATTTCATCAAGTTGCCAAAAATCGAACTGCCTCACTTCAACGGGGATTATCAACACTGGTTGGAGTTTCGAGATACGTATATTTCTCTTATTCACACTAATACAAGCATTAACATAATAAATAAATTTCACTATTTGCGAGCTGCACTTACAGGTACCGCCGCAAATATAATTCACAGTTTGGATTTTAGAACTGAGAACTATGAGGTGGCTTGGCAATTATTGTCAGAACGGTTTGATAATACTAGATTACTTGTAAACAATCATCTTCAGGCACTTTTTAATGTGGAAAAAATTCAAAAAGAATCTAGTCACGCTTTACGAAATTTAGTGGACACAATTAATAAAAATTTAAGAGCATTAGCATCATTGGGTGAACCCACTGACCATTGGGACACATTAATAATATTTATGATGGCAAAAAAATTAGATTTTATCAGTGTTCGTCAGTGGGAAGAGCGTAAAAATAATTATAACAGCTCACCCTCTTTAGTTCAATTTACAAAGTTTTTAAATAACAGGGCAGATTTATTAGAAAGTGTAAGTAGTAATAGCAATAATTTTATCCAGGATATTAAACATGATAAGCAAAAACTACCTCACACATTTAAATCAAAAAGTTTTATTGTGGCATCTGACAATAATAACAATCATAACACACAAATTAAATGTCCAATGTGCTCACAATCTCATTATTTATTCAGTTGTAGTGCTTTTAGAAATTTAGATATAGAATCACGTATAAAACAAGTTGATAAAAGTCAAGTTTGTAAAAATTGCTTGCGTCCTGGCCACTCAGATAAATTTTGCAAATTGTCCCATTGCAAATATTGCAAAGTGAAACACAATACACTTTTACACAGGGACACAATTTCTACAACCCAATCAGATACAGGGGTTGGGAACAGTGTGGCCCTTTCCACAAACATCGTTCAACCTCCAGTCTCGGATCATGACCAAGTTCTTGTTCTGCTTTCCACAGCCTTGGTGAAGGTGTCCGACGCCAGCGGGACGCTGCACACTGCACGGTTGCTTTTGGACAATGGCAGTACTTCCAACTTCATGACGGAAGCCTTATGCGGGAGACTAGGTCTGTCGAGACGTCAGGCAAGTTCCACTGTGTCGGGTATTAACAATCATTTATCTTACACTAGTGAATCAACTCACATTACAATTGAATCGTTCTTTGGAGGCTATAAGGCGAACATAACTTGTAATATTTTACCAGAAATTACAAAATCATTGCCATCTTCATACGTAAATAAACAAAAAATACCTATACCTCCAGGTATACAACTAGCAGATCCTACATTTTATAAGCCATCAGATATAGATATACTGGTAGGCGCACAGCTTTTTTGGGACGTCCTAGGTTCCCAGCGCATAGATTTAGGTAAGCATCAACCTATTTTATATGAGTCTAAGTTGGGGTGGCTTTTGTCAGGTTGCATATATCCTCATAAATATATAAACCAATCACAACGCCCCACGTGTCTTTTTACCAATACAGATAATGATTTATCACTTACCCGGTTTTGGGAATTGGACACAGTGTCTTCTAAGCACTGCATGTCTCTTGAGGAACAAGCTTGCGAAAACAGCTTCAGAGAAACAACTCGTCGTGACGAGGAAGGTAGGTTTGTCGTTACCATTCCATTGAAGGACTCACCTGAGGTTCTTGGCGACTCCTACTCCATGGCGAGGCAGCGTTTTCTCTCTTTGGAGCGTAAACTTGAGCGCAATACTCAATTAAAACAAAATTATCATTCTTTTATACAAGAATACATCGATTTAGGTCATATGACAGAGAATACATCATCACCTCAAAATAAAATTAATTATTACTTGCCTCATCATGGTGTGGTACGCGAGTCCAGCACGACAACTAAATTACGTGTCGTTTTTGACGCATCTGCCGCCACGACCTCGGGTAAGTCCTTCAACGACATACAAATGGTCGGACCTACAGTTCAGGACGACCTTCTTTCTATATTGCTTAGATTCAGGCAACATAAATATGTAGTTACTAGTGATATAGAAAAGGCTTATAGAGGCATATTAGTAGAACCCAATCAACGTCATTTACAACAAATAATATTTAGATTTAATAAATCAGAACCTCTTAAAACATACACCCTTAACACAGTCACGTACGGGACGGCATCAGCCCCGTACTTAGCAACTAAATGTATAGTCTCTCTTGCAGATCAAACAGACGACACTAATGTACAAAATGCGATCAGAAAAGATTTTTATGTTGATGACTATCTTGGGGGTGGCAGCGACCAAGAATCAGTTATTCAACAATGTAAAGGCTTAATTAAAACATTAGAATCAGCAAAATTAAAACTAAGAAAATGGCAATCTAATGATCAACAAATAATTATAATTAATAGTTTAACAGACAACAAACAAGAATTAGAAAAAATATTAAATTTAAATGATTCTGAGTCTTGTAAAACTCTTGGTTTATCTTGGAATCCAACAAAAGATTTATTATTTTATACAATTAACATAAATACAAATAAAAAAATTACTAAACGAAATATACTATCTATAGTCAGTCAGATCTTTGATCCTTACGGTCTCGTTAGCCCATGTACAGTTGAAGCAAAATTCATCTTACAGCAATTATGGGTGCAAAAATGTGATTGGGACGACGAGGTACCTAAAGATATCCAATTAACATTCTCAGATTTTTTATTAAAGTTACCATATTTAAATTCAATTAAAATACCACGCTGGGTCTTATCTATTTATCCTTATAAACATATAGAAATTCATACATTTACAGATGCTTCCGAACGAGCCTATGGGGCGTGCGTTTACATAAGGACCAATGGTACTGACGGTACGGTCAACGTTCGCCTTCTAGCCTCAGAGAACAAGGTGGCTCCGGTACGGCCCACCACGATTCCTCGCCTTGAACTGTGTGGGGCCCTACTGGGGACGAGACTTTATTCAAAAGTTCGTGAGTCACTTACAATTCAATTTGATCGTTGTTTTTTCTGGAGTGATTCCACTATTGTATTGGGTTGGCTAACGTCTTCTACTAGTCAACTCAAACCCTTTGTTCGCAACAGAGTTGGTGAAATTCAGGATACCACACAGGGTCACCAGTGGAACTATGTGCCGTCTAAACAAAACCCGGCAGACCTCGTTTCCCGCGGGGTGAGGGCTGACTTCCTCAGCGAGTCAGACATGTGGTGGACTGGGCCTCACTTTCTACAAAACATAGATATTCAATTTCCTGAATTTCCAAACATTCAATCTCAGTCGCTTCCAGAAACATGCTTACATACAAATGATTCAATTAACAGTAAACACACTCAAGTAAATAATGACAACAGTATTTTAAAACTTATACATAAAAAATCTAATTTTATGAGACTAGTCAGATGTTTTGCCTATGTATTACGATTTATTAATAATTCTAGACATACAAACAGTAAAAACAATGGCATATTATCTAATTTTGAAATACAGGCATCACAAAACAAATTATTATATTTTTCCCAACAGGAAATGTTCTGTGAGGAATTTAAATTATTAAAATTGGGTCAGACCTTACCTAAAAACAATAAATTAATAGCTTTTTCTCCATTCATAGATTCAGACAATTTAATTCGTGTTGGGGGTCGTCTCAAAAATTCATTTTATTGTTATGACGTTAAACACCCCGTATTACTAGATTCCAAACATCACATCACAAAAATCATATTTACATACATGCATAAATCTCTCTTACACGCTGGTCCACAATTACTCTTATCCAATATTAGATTAAATTATTGGGTTTCAGGTGCCAGTAACTTAGCTAAACGTACAGTTCATGCTTGTATTCGTTGTGTAAGACAAAAGGCTCAATCAGTACAACCTGTGATGGGTAACCTACCCACAGACCGAGTCCACTTAGAGTTTCCGTTTTATAACACAGGTGTTGACTACGCAGGACCGGTGATGATACTCAACCGTAAAGGCAGGGGTGCCAAACTGATGAAATCATACATATGCATTTTTATTTGTCTTGCAGTAAAGGCCTTGCACCTCGAACTGGTCACCGATCTGACAACAGAAGCATACCTAGCAGCACTTAATCGCTTTATAGCGCGACGTGGTAAACCATATAATTTGTATTCTGATAACGGGACTACATTTGTCGGAGCCTGTAATGCACTGTCGAAGTTTCTGAGCAACGACTTCGATGATGTACGGACGGGTATCATAAATCAAGGTATTAACTTTAAATTCATTCCACCTTATTCACCACATTTTGGAGGTATCTGGGAGGCCGCCGTCAAATCCGTTAAGCATCATCTGCGACGGATATTAAATATGACTCACTTAACATATGAAGAGATGTCAACTTGTCTTGTTCAGATTGAGGCTATTTTAAATTCTAGACCTCTTACCCCTCTCTCAACTGATCCTTCTGATCTCTCTTACCTTTCCCCTTCTCATTTCCTTATCGGACGAACACTCACGTCGATTCCTAGTCCTCAGATCATGGACGCAAACATCAACCGACTACAACGTTACCAGCGCGTCCAGTATCTGCGGGAACATTTTTGGGCACGCTTTTCTCAAGAGTACATAACTCTACTTCAACAGAAGCTGAAATGGCACCACTCTTCCGGGAACCTGACACTTGGATCACTCGTCTTAGTGAGGGACAAGAACCTTCCTCCCCTCATGTGGCTGCTTGGACGTGTCACCAAAGTGTACCCTGGCTCTGACAAAGTCGCCAGAGTCGCAGACGTGCTTACAAAGAAGGGAGTCATCCAACGGGCATACAACAACCTATGCCCACTACCTTCCAATTGAAGACCTTCGGCACTTCAACGCCGGGAGTATGTTGCCGCCATGACGTAATGACGTCACGCGGCGCCATCAGCTCATCGTGGCGACACCACCTTCGGGCGCGGCCGCCACCGTTCGCCACCATCATCGGGCTCAGCCGCCTCCATTCGTCACCATTCGGGATTGACCGTCGCCAGTCGTCCCATCGATGAAGACACACACTCACTCGACTACGCTTGACCGCTACGCCCGTGGACCCCTGCACCCCATCTTCTTGTAAAGTTCCTCTCTGAACCTATATACAACTATACAGTCTACTCGCTCCTCCGCTCAGCTACAGTTCCGTTTTATCGTGTACGTTTTTTTTTCGTCGATGGCGTATGTATTACTGAATACAGAGTACTGTGCCATGTGTGAAGTCGCTCATACAACTACATACGCCATCGACGAAAAAAAACGTACACGATAAAACGGTACAGTAAAACGGAGACATGTGTGAACCGGCCGTAAGACCTCACTCATGTGTAAACTTTTATTGCACGTGTCTTCGTATTATAAATAACATGATCCTCCTTTCAATAACAAGCCCAATAGAACATAAACTATGCTTGAATGAGATTCACCAAAATTCCAAGAAATAATATAACGAACACTCCTTGATTCAACCCGAGAAATCTTGAAAAGTGCCTCTGCGGGTCCCAAAGGATATATGTGCCATAAAGACTTTTTGAGCGCACGATTGTACACAGGAGAAATCTGGTTTGAACACAACTTCCTCCAGATTACGTAATGTATTCCATTATTCATAAAACAAGTCGTAATGTTTACAAGTTTTCAAAGAGAGTATAAGTAGTCTGTTAGCAGAACATCTTTAGGTAGAAAGCCAAGACAAACTTCCAGTGTTGGGGTGTAATACTTCCAAGTAATAAAATACAAGTTAGGTATACAAGGATCTTATTTCAAAGTCATGCATAAATTCATTTTCTGGAAATGCGTGATATAAAATTACCTCTATAAAAAGATATTAGTTTTTTTATGTCAGAGGCGGCAAACGAGCCAGTGGGTCGTGTGATGGAAAGCATTCACTGCCGCCCATGGACATTCGCAGCACTAGAGGGATCGCTGATGCGTTGCCGGCCTTTTAAGGGGGGTCGTGGGCCTCGGGCACTCTCACAAACCAGACGAAACACAATAGTAGTCAATATTATTTCACGCTGGTGTTATGTGACAGGGTGATACTTCCCCGGACGAGCCGGCCCACTACCACAACAAAACATTTATTTCGGTACCTTAGGCCAGGTTGTGTTTAATAATATGTTGGAGCCAGTTCATTTGACATCAATAGCTCATAGATAAGAGGAGTCTAAAATGTTTCAGAACATTGACCGATGCTCCTTGATTAAGTATCCCTCAATGGAATAGGCCGCAGTGGCCGTATACCTGGTGGCCTAAAAGAACCTATGTATATAAAAAACTTGAAGGGCAAACCTGCAGTCAATGAGAAGTGCGTGGTCCTTCTTCGCCATGGTGACGATGTATTGGTCCATGATGCCGCATGGCATTCCAGGGAACTCGTGTTCAGCTTTCTGGCATAGCTTGGCTTTCTGGACTGGCCTGAAAGATAAGATGGAGTAAAGAACCTATGAAACATTTATATTTTTTTTTTTTTGGAGGAGAATGTGTTTAAGCACCATAACTGCAGCAAGTTAGCAAGACATGCTGTGTATTCTATGTATATTAAGTAGTGTTTATCTGTTCTCTGGGACCCATAGTACAAACTTAGTTTTGCCAGCCAGTGGCCAGATGGCGCTGTGTAAATAATGTCCAAAGATAATATTATTAATATTTTTACGAAGCTTCTGTTTTCTTTCAAATTTCAACGCCTCGTTGGTCTAGTGGTTTAAGTACCGGGCCGAGATCTCGGGGTCATGGTTTCAATTCCCGGGTCGAGATAACTTTGTGTCGGTTTTTTCGGTCACAGCTCGGGATTATGATCACCAATCCGCATTTGAAAAGCCTTGTGGTTAAACCAATACCCATAATTGTAACGATAACTTGAAGACCTTTGCCCTGCAGTGGGACATTAATAGGCTCATACTTTACTCTACTTTCTGTTTTTACTGGAATCCCCGAGACAGTAAATATTTACCGACATTATTATACTAGAATTGGCAACGGTATGGCAATAAGCTTTGGAATCGTTTCACTAAACAAGAATTGTGAGAATCTCCAATTTCCAATATTATTGTACACTGAGACTGTTTGTATAACTTCGACTCAGTCTAGACTCACTAAAATCTTTGAAACCACTTATTTCTGACGTGCTATGATATCAGTTAAGTTAAATAAACTTTACAGCAATCTGATGATTGAAATGAATTTGAATAAAGATAAATTTAAGGGCATTTTTCGAGGATTCAGGCCACTGGGACCATATGAAACTGGGACCGCGGTCCCAGTTACCTGATAACATTTTTGAATCGGTCGACTGGGAGCATAACTTTGTTTTATTTATGACACCTTTTCTGCTAACTGTGATAAATATTGTATTTCAACAATGGATTTGTGGTTAAAATTACGGGTGGTCCAACTCGCCTGACGAAATAAATAAAAAAAAAACTAATTAAGCAACTGGGACCGCGGTCCCAGCTATGTAGTGGTCCCAGTCGCCTGAATCCTCCATTTTTCACGCAGCGCCAAACAGATTAATTCATGATTATAATTTATGAGTCAGATAACGATGCTGCCATCTTCTTAATTATATTATTGACAAAAGAGGCAGTACAGTCAATGGGGGATACTTGAGACTTCAGTATTACTTAAATTATTGTCGTATGATAATTTTTGTCTATGCTATACTTGGAGTCTCCCTGCGTGATCGCATCAGAAATGATGAGATCCGCAGGAGGACCAAGGTCACCGACATTGCCCGAAGAATTGCGTGCCTTAAGTGGCAGTGGGCAGGACACATTGCAAGGAGGACTGACGGCCGTTGGGGCGGAAAGGTCCTCGAGTGGTGGCCACGTACCAGGAAACGCAGCCGTGGTAGGCCTCCCACAAGGTGGACCGATGATCTCATAAAGATCGCCGGAATCCACTGGATGCGGGTGGCGCAGGACCGATCGGTTTGGAGATCCTTGGGGGAGGCCTATGTCCAGCAGTGGACGTCGTTTGGCTGATATGATGATGATGATGAATTTTTGTCTGATCATTATGGCAACATTTACATAGTGCTGGAGCAGAGAAGTTGCTGTCAACATCACGGAAGAGATAAAGTTTGAACAGGGTACGTAAAACGTTAATATTTTTCGACGTGCTAAGTAATACTGTAGTCTCAAGTATCCCCCATTGACGGTACCTATTTAATCATCACGAACTTATTTGTCAGCGGAAAAAATTGCCCTAAAAATAGATCCTGTTCTGTCAATGAAACCACTTATATTTTTTTCAAATATTCGCAACTTCATTAAGTACGTATTTATTCCTGGTGACTACTCACCAGGAATAAATATATATTTCAAAGAATGCTATTAATCTCTTCCAAATTAGTTCTATTTGAGTTTTATCCGCGTGGTAACGAATTAATTTCAATTATTATTATTTTATTTTTACCTCTGCCTTTTGCCGCCCAGAGTACGGCAAAATTATTTAGACGAATTGGGGATACCCGCTCGCTTCGGCGGATAAGATGAATTTTATGAGAATTAAAAATATTCTTTATTCATGTAATCTTGTATCAAGTATTTATGAATCGTCAATTACAGAGTGACTCTACCACCGGATTCGGAATGACGTTATCTGTCGAGAAGAATTAAGATGGTCAGAGGTATGTTTCTGACCAATAGCGCGCAGGTATGACAAAATTTGTGCAATCCCTGAAGACAAGAAGTTTCCCGGGGCCTGGGACAAATCTAAATCTAAGAAAACTCCACTTACTCCACATGCGTACCGGTTAGCTCTTCCAATAGGCTGAAGACTGCTACCTCCAGAGATGCGCTGCTAGAGAGACCAGACCCCATTGGCACGTCTGACACAATTACCAAGTCGAAACCGCCCACTGAACCTACAATTAAATAAAAAAAAATTAAGATATTTGTACGTTATGTCAATTGGCAGAAAGACACACCCTAGCCCATTTAATGGTTATGGCAATTATTATAGTAGAGTCATTATAATAGGTAACATTTTCAGTTCAGTTTGGTAGGGGTTGCTCCCCAACGTCCGCATTGCACTGGTCGCCCGAGTCAAGTCTGCGGGTCACATTGTTTCTCGGGTGGCCCTCTCTAGGCGCCTCCCTGACTTAAGGCCTCTTAAGTCGGGGTATCCGGGGATGGGCTGGTCAATAGCCAAAACGCTGGCACCGGCTCGTCCCAATCGGGTGTGAAGGGGAACCGGGGGAGTTAAGTGGGTAGTGGACGCTATAGTCTCGAGTCCCACACACGGCCGCAGGTCTAGCTAGCCTGTAGTTATGGTGCATAAACGCACTCTCCTCCAAAAAAGGGAAAGATTTTTTACAACTGAAGTTATACAGTATGACAGGAAATGCGATGGACATATTTAAACCCCAAATAGTTGATGCTTCCATATAACAAAATAAATATAAATCAATAAAAACTCTGGTAAATATCTGCCCATAACATTAGTCGAAACCTGAAAATCCGCATAACGTGCGGGCACTCTTCCCTTCACAGTACCTATTTCGTGCACTCGTTCAAGTACGACTGAAATTGTATTCGCGTACAATTTGAGTTTGCGGCGTAACCGGCCGCTCAGCACACGGGATTCTTAGGTGGTTCATGCATACATAAATTATTTGGATATCTATGAAAAAAATTAAGGATATATTTTTTATAGCGAATTGGACTCTAAATCGGACTTGAACACTCTCCTTAAATATGTCCCTCGGGTTACCTAACACGCTGTATAGAAATATAGACTTTAATCCTGTCATTAAAAGCTTGTTATATTTCAACACTAACGTCTAACATCTAATGATTCAAAGAGCTTGTCTTGTCTTATAAATGAACGCCAATTAAAGCGTCAGCGCTGTTTATATAATGCCAAGTTATTGCTCAGCAACTAAGCTCTTACACAAACGTATTTTGAAGATTCTTTCATGGATCAAACGGTGTCATCGTAATTTATTCATATTTCAACCTAGTTACTGAAAATACGAGTATTCTATCAGTATGCTTTAACAATAATTTTCTTAGGTAGAATTTTATTGCTTTAAAAGTAATATCTGTTGCAGTGAGACTTTGCGTTTGTTAATGTAAAAAGAACCTTTTTAAATTAACCCTTTTTTTAAAGAACCATAAATAAGTTATTTTATGTTTTATTATGTAGTAGACTCTCTCTGGATCATGGAATTAATATTATATATATATTAAGTTTATGCTCTGGCTCTGGATATAAATGACGAAACCGACAAAAATAACTCGATTGGTCGATGTAATTTGATAAGAGTGACACAACAGGTCACATCCTGATATCTCGATAATTGTTTTTATTTATATTTTTTGATAACCAAGTTCATGTACGTCGACAGATAACCAAGTTCATGTACGTGGAGAGACAGACAGATCTATAAGTTTTCGTTTATAGTCAGACAAAATAGAACTACTCATTCATCGACTTAAAAATCAATTTTAGTATTAATTGAGAATTTTATGGTGGCCATTGGACTTTTCCAACTCTAATCTATATATATAAAACTCAAAGGTGACTGACTGACTGACATAGATAGATATCAACGCACAGCCCAAACCACTGGACGGATCGGGCTGAAATTTGGCATGCAGGTAGATGTTATGACGTAGGCATCCGCTAAGAAAGGATTTTGATCAATTCCCACGGGAACGGGAACCACGCGGGTGAAACCGCGGCCGCCCGCTAGTTAAATATTGGCACCGGTGTCAAAGTAGTTTTATGACGCTCGACACGTGCAACTATTTCTTGGTGTACCTAATGGTCAAGAAGTCGGCTATTACACCAGAGGCCGCGTGTTCGATCCCCGCACCTTACAAACATTTGTGTGCATGAACATGTCTGTTTGTATAGATCTGGGTGTTTCTATGTATAATATGTAAATGTATTTACAAAAAAAGTATATAAGTAATGTTTATCCGTTGTCTGGCACCCATAGCACAAGCTAATGCTTAGTTTAGGGCTAGATGGCGCTGTGTGAATAATGTCCAGAGATATTTATTTATTGTTAATCAATTGCTTTATTTCTCAACTACGAACTAAACCAAGCAAAGAAAACAAGCTATGCCAGTGATAATACTATATTTATAGTCAAACAACGTCATTGATACAAACTTGGTAGCTCAGTGAATTCAAGTGCCCACACTGCGCGTGGGTTGCCCCTGGCGCGTCAAAATATTTTCTACACAATTATATTTTATACAATAAATTAGTTACTTCCATAATCATTTGAGTTAAAATTTGTATCGACCTTTAATCTGACGTACATTTTTCGCCACAATGTTTGTTGCTGCAGTGTCATTCGCCCTGGTCAGTTTAGTATTTATTCTGTGCCCTGGTGGAATTCGCTTTAAAGACTTTTCGCTCCAGTGTTCCGCGCTAAAAGTTTTTCACCACATCGACCTTTTTTTTTTTTTTTTTTTTCGGAGTAGAATGCTTTTATGCACCATAACCGCAGGCTAGCTAGACCCGCGGCCGTGTGTGGGACTCGAGACTTAAATGTCCACTACCCACTAAACTCCCCCGGTTTCCCCTTCACTCCCAATTGGGACGAGCCGGTGCCAGCCTTGTGGCTATTGACCAGCCCATCCCTGGGTACCCCGACTTGAGAGGCCTCAAGTCAGGGTGGCGCCTAGGGAGGGCCACCCGAGAAACTAGGTGACCCTCAGACTTGGCTCGAGTGACCTGTGCAATGCGGGCGTTGGGGGGCTACCCCCGCCCGCAGGTCAACCATCAGGCCGGAGGAGGCGTGCTAAGTGAGCTCGCCTTCTCCGGCCTGGCCGTCTACGCCGGAGGGGAGCAGCGAGGGGGTCCTCCTCGCGCTCCCGCTCCGCTGCCTCCTTCTGCGACATTACTTGTTCGCAGAAGGAGGCGGCCGCCTCCCACGCACTCCTGTTGGCGACCATGGCACGAACCATGGTCGCCAACGAGAGGCGTCCACCGCCTAGCGCCGCGATTAGGTCGCGGCGCTCGTGTCGCCAGGCCGAGCACTCGAGGAGAGTGTGCTCGGCTGTGTCGTCGGAAGCGTCGCAGTGATGACACCGCGGTGTCTCCTCCCGACGAGGGACACGGTACAGGTAGTGTCCGAAACACCCATGTGCTGACAAAACCTGCGACAGGCGGTAGGTGAGGCAGCCGTGCCGGCGCTCCACCCACTCCCTCAACACCGGACGAATGGCCTCAATCGTCCAGTGGCCGGCACTTGGGGCTTTTCACCACATCGACCTGCTGCCGCTACAACGTTATTCGAAACTATGTACGGGACCCGTTTCGCTGATGAGTAGATCGAATGCTGTGATAAATCAGGCAAGAGAAAAAATGGCTAGACTTTTTATTGGTCTTTAGTAATTTTTTTTTTCAGTATAAAAAAAATGGACGTCTATTATTTTATTGAGCACATTGTTTTCTTATCTGTTATATACTTCTATGCACTTAATAGTCAAATTACGCCATTGATACGCGAACTCATTGAAGCAAAGTGCCTACACCTAGCGTGGGATGACAGGACACGCTGCGTAATAATCTCTGCTAATGTTGTTGACACGTAACTACGCCTCATCCTGCCAAAGAGATTTAATGAGAAACGTCAAACAAATTCCTTGTTTACGTAATTCAATCTATAATGGAGGTTTGAAAGAAAGAAAGAAAGAAAGAAAAAGTATTTATTTAGTGCAAACAAAATACAACACAATTACATATATTATAGCTAACAAGACTTATATTTTAAGTTGTACACTAAAAAGGCATGCACTCAGCATATGTTGTGATGTCTCAGACACCACAACGCTGGTCTTCCGTGTATACCTAACGAGAGGGTAATGCTACGCGCCGGAACTTTAGCTTACATAAACACAAAAAAAAAAAACAATGAATAGAATTATATATATATAAAAACAAAAAAAAAGTATGTATATAAACAAAAAAAATTTTTTTTTTTTTCTTTTTTGGGTTACATAAAAGGCAAAATTACATAGCGACACAACTAAACAGTAATACATCTTACATTGAGAGTCACAGTAACGCACAAATGCACACAATCGCATCGGATCACTTCCCGAAAATCACAGCCGCCGCACTTTTTTGCGTCTCTAAAAGATACTTTTTGTATTTATACTTAAAACATCCGTAAGTCTCTGAGCACCTAATGGGTGGCGGGATGTTGTTCCAACACTTCGTAGCAGAATAGCGAAAACTGCCACGAAATGCGGCTGTGCCGTGGCTGTGATGAACAAGACGAGGTGCTGCTCTTGCATGACGACTAGAAAATCTCAATTTTTCATACAAATATAGGGGTGATTTGGACTGCACGATACCAAACAATAAACACGAGTAGTGCAGTGTCCGCCTCGTCGCCATATTCATTAAATTTCCTTTGTTCAGAAAAGGTGTTACATGGGCTCGACGAGGAATAGGGTAACAAAACCGGGCACAAGCATTTTGGACTCGCTGAATAAGTTTCTTGGTGTAGCCATAAAGACACACACCTATTACAGTGTCGGCATAGTTCAGCTTAGATAGAACCAATGCTTCACAAAGACTGACTCTGGTCTTTACATCCAGGTAATCTCGGACTTTGTACAAAATCTTTAGCCTAAAGAAACAGTTCCTAACAGTATTAGACACATGGCCGTGGAACCTCAGTCTATTATCCATGAGAACGCCCAGATTGCGTGCTTCCGTGACCTGTACCACCGCTGTATCACCTATTTTTACCTTAGGACCGAAACTGTCAATTTTGTTGATATGGAAGCCGGAACCCAGTACAAGAAACTTAGATTTGAGTGGATTCAGAGCCAAGCAGTTTCTATTTGACCAATCGTTTATTCTCTCCAGATCATCATTGATCATTTTTACAGCCGCCGTAGTATCAGTAGGCTTGAAAGATAGATAGATCTGCACATCGTCCGCGTAAATATGATACTTGCAATTCCGAATGCTCTTGGTTATATCGGCACTATATAGAATGAAAAGGATCGGGCCCAGTATCGAACCCTGCGGGACACCACGACCAACATGGGCAGCATCAGAAATTAATTTCGCCCCAGTATCTCCAGAAATGACAACGCGCTGCGACCGACCAGTCAGATAGCTTCTGAACCACTTCAAAGCACTGTCGTCAAAACCGTAATAAGACAGCTTAGAAAAAAGGAGCTCGTGATTTATGGCATCAAAGGCACGGGAAAAGTCAAGCAATACCATGATGGATCCTTCCCCCATATCCTGTGCAGCCAAGAGATCATCCATAACGTCGAGCAGCGCTGTGGCCGTGCTGCGGCCGCGACGAAATCCTGATTGTTTGTGTGGGAGAATATTGCTTTTCTCTAAAAAATCAGTTAGCTGCTGGCATACCACCTTCTCCAGTATCTTCGACATAAATGTGTGAATGCTAATAGGTCTGAGATCCTGTAACTCGTGCGGGGCATTGTTTTTCGGAATAGGCTTAACTAGTGCTTCCTTCCATACCTTAGGAAAAACACCTGTCTTTATAGACTGGTTTATAATAGCGGTAATCACATTAAGTGTGCGGGGCAAAGTCAGCAAAATCATGTCACGTGTGATGCCATCCACACCCTCTGCGTTAGTGGTGATGTTTGTTATTATATTAGCAACCACAGTCTCACTGACTGGTTGCAAGCTAAAAGTTGTAGATCCAAACCTACTACTTTGGAAGAACGAAATCTCCGATAGCGGGTCTACTTTGCTACCTGGCACAGTAAGAAAGTGCCTATTTATTACATCAGGGCTATTAATATGAGAAGGGAGACTTGATTTCTTATCATTAAAATCTGCCACGTTATTTTTAATATTTTTCCAGAGCTGTTTAGGATTTTTAATGTTTTGATTCACGTTTTGATTAAAGTAAGCAGCCTTTTCAGCAAACATTGCACGGTTAACTATTGTTTTCATAACTTTGTACTCTTCGACATCACACTCAAGTTTTGTTAAGCGACTTTTTTTGTAAGCTTCGTCCCTTAGCTTCATCATCTCCCTGACGGTGGATGTAACCCAAGGATAACTTTGTTTTTTTATGCGAGATTTAATGATAGGAGCATGGATGTCAAACACATGCCGTACATACGCATTGAAAGATAAAACGGACTCATCTACACTCTCATGATGAAGCAGCCGCTCCCACGCGATCGCATCAACAAGAGTATTGAAATCCGCCAAGTCTATATCCTTCAATGGTCTATAAGAGATCCATTTCACAGGTGGCTTGGGTTTAATCAAACGTAGTCTACAGGAGATGAAGGCATGACTACTTAATTCAGGAATGTGATTCACGGATACATTCGAAAGACCTGTAGTACTGCAAATAATATCTATAAGTGTCTCGGAGTGATCCGTGAAATGAGTTGGCCTGGTTTTTATCGCATGTTGGTAAATATTAACCCACACACATTATCATCAACATCTTTTGTTTTTAATAAAACAAGGAAACGAGCGGACTGATGCCTGATCAATATAAAAACGCTGTTTTACCATACGATTTACTCGAAACTTCATACCACGTACGACCAAACTGTGAAACCAGCTCCCTGCAGCGGTATTTCCGGACCGATATGACATGGCAATCTTCAAGACACGAGCATATCTTTCTTAAAGGCCGGCAACGTACTTGTGACTCCTCTGGTGTTGCGGGTATTTATGGGCGGCGGCATGAACCTACAATGTAGGTTCTTGAGCGGCGGTGAATGCTTACCATCAGGTGACCCGCTTGCTCGTTGCCTCCCTCTTACATAAAAAAAAGCCGGTGCCAGCCTTGTGGCTATTGACCAGCACTTCTGCGGGTACCCCGGCTTGAGAGGCATTGCTATGTACCTGGGAAGTTGGCTACGACTCCTTTGACATAATTCGCCCAAGCCGGAGTGCCTGGTTTGAGCTGGCTGCAAGATGTTGGTGCAAAGAAGCTGGTCTCCAACTCTTCGCCAGACGCGAGGATTGTCACCACGTTGCATCTCTCCGTGCCGTTGTTTGATCCAACCACCAGCGTCACGAAGGGAAGGGCCTGTTAAAGCATAATATTATTATATAAGGTAAACTATTTTCCTTTATAGAGGTTTTTCTAAATCTAACATATGTACATAAAGTACCTGTCCAGACAGAATATTTCAACAAATCTCAAAGGCGTCTTGTTAATTTATGTTACCCCGCAAATTAGCAAGGCAAATGAGATTATACTCGTAGTATTTAGCTCAACCACCACAGTTTTTTTAAAGCAGCTAGTATTCTTCAGCCTCCGTAAATCAATTAGCGAGTTGTAAATAAATTAGGTAATGCTTGCTCCAAATTGAAGTTTAATAATTATAATAATTATTATTCTCAGAATTTGTAAGCAGATGCCAATAAATCTCGTGTTTTGAAAATAATTTTGCTAGTCGTAAACAACGTATTAAAGGGATCAGGTGTTTTAAGCCTTCTTGCTAATAAATCAAACATTGCAAATAACAAATAAATTGAGAATCAAGGAGAGTAGGAAGTTTGTTGTTGGATATTTGGCCTTGATGATATAATCGCTGGCTGTAGTAAGAAGTCGTAGGTTCGAAATCCTCCCACAATCATTAGGTCACCTCACACCACCATCGGGCGAAAAGACGTATTTTTCCCTTTTAGTAAAAGGGTACCGACCCAACTGCTGAGTCACTTCACCAAGCGACCCATAATACAACATAGTCTGTGGTTTATACTTACACTATTTACACAGTGCTGACCTGCCCCAAAAAGCATAGGTACTAGGTACTAGTATAGGTGCCAGACAACGGATAATCATTACTCATTACTTGTATAATATATTTCTTTATACGAAGTCAGTTCAGCAGAAGACAGACACGCAGCCCACCTGATGGTAAGCGGCCACTGCGGCCTATTCCATTGAGAGACACTTTACCAGGAAGCGTCGCTCAATGTGCTGCCAGACTGTAGGCTCATCCGATCTTCGAGCCTTTGATTTCAAAAGTGTGTTTAGTGTGTTTTTGTAAGAACATTCATATTATACATAGAAACACCCTGACCGATACAATAAGACATGTTCACGCATACAAATGTGTAAACCGTGCGGGGATCAAACGCGCGACCTCTTGTTGTACTGTTTTCTCAACATTTTCAGATCTTTTAAACATCAACAACAGACAATTTAATTTTGTTTAAATTAGACTAGCGGGCGCCTCCGCGGTTTCCCCGCGCATAATTTCTTTTGTCAATTATCCCCCTTCCCCTCACATTACCGGGCTCCAAAGTACCCTATGTTACCCGGGGATAGTGTCTGTAGCTTTCCAACAGTGAATTTTTTTTCCGAAGTAGTTTCAAAAAAATGTTCCAAAGTAGTTTCAAAAAGTTTCAAAAAGTAGTTTCAGAGCCTATTCAAAACAATCAAACAATCAAATCTTTCCTCTTAATAATATTTGTATAGATTTAGTCTACAAAACAAAATTAATTAACATATTGCTAACCGGTTGAAAGCTTAGATGATAAACACGGAATTTTCCTTTAACGTTAAAATAAATAAATACAACACTGAAAATTCTCATCAATCTAACTCCCTTCAATAATTTGATTTTAATCACTTCAAAAGCAATCAATCCTCATCATCATTGTCTATTACAATAATAAACGCCTTGTAAATATGATTTTGTTGACAAAATTTTATTACTTAATCCAATAATAAATGAATAATTACTTCATTTGCAAGTTTTTGAATAAATCTAAATATTATTTATTAAATATTCATTTTGTAAATTAAAAATATAATTTTTCATTATAGGCACGCAGCCCAGTGCCCACCTGATGGCTATAGCGGCCACTGCAAGACTTCACTTTAAATATCCGTTTTCATTTTTTTTTTATAGGTCATCCAGACATCCAGACGCACGGCCGGCTACCACCCGTTCTTAACTGATATACCTTTAAAACGCACTAAGCGCTTCTCATCATCTTTTAAAATGCGCACAGCTAAAGAGTGGAATTCCCTGCCTGCGTCTGTATTTCCGAGTGCATATAACTTGACTCTCTTTAAGTCTAAAGTAAATAGGCATCTTCTGGGCAAGCTCGCTCCATCGTAGATCCCATCTCTGCTCCAGAGCAAGATTGGGGTCAAGAGCAAGCCCATATCAGAATTTAAAAAAAAAGTCAGTTGGCAGACAGGCTCGCAGCCCACCTGATGGTAAGCGGTCACTGCGGCCTATTCCACTGAGGTGTCCCTCATTCACCTGGAAACGTCCTTTAATGAGCTGCCATACTGTAGGATCATCTGATCTTCGAGCCTCTGTTTCAAGTGTACTGGCTCCCACATTCATTTTACCGGAACACAGACAGAGCTGTTAAGGCGGCAGATTTCAACCTATGGGGGTGGTAGTTAGCCAGTCGGACTCTGAAAAAGTCCTACCAAAAACAAACACAATTATAAAATCGTTTATTTTAAATGATGTCTTAGACTCAATATTAATCCTTTGTAAATACGGGGGTGAGAAACAATTAGTCAGGAAGCGTCTCTCAGTGTGCTACCAATCTCATTACACAACCATGTTGTAGAACAGTACCTACAAGGACAATTAGAAGCCATTTTCCGGAATAGGTTGCATTATGCCATGTTAATGTGGTCGCATCACTACTAGCACCGCAGATCGAGCACAGGACATCGAGTAAATATCTAATAGAGAGGAGTTATTGTCATGCAATATTGTTTTTGTGTTTTTGTTTTACTTGAATACATATATAAAATATTCGATATCAAAGGAGTCCTAAGAATATAAGCGTTGTAGTCTTTTCAATATGACATAATACGAAACTAAAGGTCTATAGTTCGATTCGTTGCACCGATGCGACGAGAAAGAAGGAAAAACAAAAGCAGTTTTATTTCTGTTGTCCCGTTTGTACATAATCCCGAAACAAAAGTAGCCAATGTCCTTTCCCAAGGTCCAGTCTATGTGTTAATTTCATGAAATTAATGAATAAAAAACAAAAGTAAAAATAAGTATAAAAGTAAGTAGTGGTAAAGTTCAATGGTATGCGCCAAAATGTACAGAGTTACTTTCACGTTTTTGAAAAATGACTTGCTTCGATCACATTACTACTCTATAGGATATTTTCTCTATGGTCACAGAGTATTTCTGTTATCTGGACACACACTGCTATTAAAACACCGATCCCGGGCTTATTGGTCTTGTATTGCACCGTCTAGATATAGGTACAGGCTGCATTACAGTGGATATATAAACACATTCCAAGCCAGCTAGGCTAGCCACTGAGGCGACCCCTAACTTGTTGAAGAAACATCAAGTATCCGCTCGCCACAAAAACAGTTCTACAAACTGATGACTTCTGTCATGGCAGGCAATGACCTGATCTTGGGATCCTGCATCACGCAAGCAGAGTTTTTGCCGCTTAAAAGCTTGACAACCAAACTAAACCAAAGGTACGATCTGCTCGTCTTGTTACACATTAAAAAAAAACATGGTGTATTGGATCTTGGTCCCGGAGCGCAGTTGTACTAGTTCGGAGGAAGATCTTCCACATACATATAAGAAAACATAAGATCTCGATATAAGAAAACAGCTTTGAATGTATTCTGGCAATTTGGTTTAATGGATGTCAAATGTTTGTCGGGGATGGAATCATCCCCACACGGTACAAACTTTTGTACCTATGCGTGAAAATGTCTGTTTGTATCGGTCTGGGGGTTTCTTTGCCCCTCGCATGAAGCTGAAGCTGAAAAAAGGGACTTTTGTTCCTTTTTCAGCAGACTGAAAACTTGACTGATTAACATTTATAGCTAATGATTAGCTTGGGGCTGGACGGTGCTGTGTAGCTAGTGTACATAAATCTTTACTCTCCAGATACTAAAATTTCATTAAAAATACTTAAATAAAACAGATGATAATATAGCTGTATACACACCACGGGTAAAACGAATCCTTCGCAGTAGTCAATGTGTTCTCCGATCAGGTTGACGCGGCCCGGCGCACACGCAGCGGCGGCGGGCGCGCGCCCGAACCGGGACTCGAACCGGTCCCGCGCTCGCCCCAGCAACACCGACTCGCCTACAGCTACTGCTTCGTTGGTCATCTGTAAGAAATACCTTATTTTTATACAACTACATATACAATACATTTTGTACGAGTATATTGTAAAAACTG
Source organism: Mecyna flavalis (assembly GCA_949319885.1). Classification (NCBI taxonomy): domain Eukaryota; kingdom Metazoa; phylum Arthropoda; class Insecta; order Lepidoptera; family Crambidae; genus Mecyna; species Mecyna flavalis. The sequence goes on along the minus strand of OX439435.1, from coordinate 2,387,131 downwards.
TCACTAAATAGCCCTCCTTCTTTGAAAGAAAAAGAAAGAAAAGAACAAAGACTGTCTATGGTCAAGTGGACCTGGTCTCAGCATGTGCTGCAACAGAACAAGATCCGCTGCATCTATCTTTCTTTATTTATTTCTTTCTCAATTTATTTAATGCCTAATGGCATTCTCTACCAGTCAACTTTTGTTCCAAGCAGATAGAAATAGTGGTTTTTTTCTTTCTTTCTTTTCTTACTACAGGCGGCTCCTGGAGCTGTGGTAGGCGAGTGGTTTCAAGTTTCGTTTCACATGCGTAAGCACGCACACCTAAATTGCATTTTTATGTGCGTATTTATCACAGCTCGGGGCGGTGACGGCAAACATGATGAGGGAATGTGCACAGTCAAATGGTATTGTAACATTTGTAACCATGATCGAAAATATCAATTTCCCCTGTTATGGAATTAGAATGGGAGTCGCTCCAATGTACTTACGAAATCTTGGATTATTATGCAAGCGTACCGTGATTTTTTTTATACTATTTCAGTTGGCAGACAGTCACACAGCCCACCTGATGGTAAGCGGTCACTGCGGCCTATTCCATTGAGGGATACTTCACCTAGAAGCGTCGCTCAATGTGCTGCCAGACTTTAGGCTCATCTGGTCTTCGAGCCTTTGGTTTCAAGTGTACTGGCTCCAACATTAATACTGTTGGAACACAGCCAGAGCTGTTATGGCGGCAGATTCCACCTGTGGGGGTGGTAGCTAGCCAGTCGGACTCTGAAAACGTCCTACCACCAACCAGACCCAAGGCGGGAATCGAACCCATGACCTCCGGTTTTATACCCGAGCGGCTTTGCTACTATTCCACGGAGGCGGACTAGATTGGAAGAAAACGCTCAAGTAAAGGAGCCAGTCGGCAGATTAGCATGAAGCCTAGTCGTTAAGTGGGGAGTACAGCCGAATATATCGATAATATTGTTTATCTACATCCATACCCTTCTATTTTAAAGTCAGGATCGATGAGCAAACGCCTTATATTTAGATATGAGTATCTGCGGCTGCATCATAATGTTTACATTTTAGTATCGGTAACCGATACCTTAATTACATTCGAATTTCGAACGTCTTCTTAAAAAGTAAAAATTAATGGATTTGAAGCTAACATAATAATATGTAAGCAAAACATCTTGATGTATTTTCAAAGGTAGGGGAGGGAGGGGGAATAGCGCTCACTGGGTAATGGCGCTCACCTCTATAACTCTGTCAAAATGGAACGTAGAAACATACCACGTCGCGTGAAGCGCGAGAGGATGGGACCTCTAACAGACAGCGATGCAAACGGGCAATCAGCTCTCGTCATGTGACAGTGAAGTGCGTTTCTTCGTTTGCGGCCGAGCTGATCTAATTTTTGGTTACGTGTTTTTTGCCGGTAAGTCCAATACTTTAATGTTTATTTGGTTATTAATTTTACTTTTCTGATAATAAAACTGTTCTATTTTGTGATAATGCAATAAATACTCAACAACTGTGTATGACTTTTTTTAAATTTCAAATTAATTACAAAAAGACCGCCTGGGGTTATACCGCTCATCTGAGCGCCATCCTCTTGCTTGGTGACTTATTTTCTTATTGTTGTAGATATGCCAAGAAATCTTCAAAGGATCACAGCTAAAGCGGCTTGGAGCGAAGAATTTAGAAAAATTAACGAGTTGGTGGTATCGCTGCACCATCTTATTGTTAAATTGAAAAAGGATAATATTACATACAAATGGGGATAATTGATACTTATTTGCGATTGTAGACTTTACTTTTATCGGATAAGGTTGATCTCAATAATATTTCTTTGATTAAAATGTATCTTATTTGTCAAAAACATGTTTGAGCGGCATTACCCAACGTCAGGGGTAATGCCGCTCAAACGTGTTTTTTTTTAAATGTTTTCCTACTACTAGTAGGTCAAAGATATATGCTTTTGTTGTTGAAATGTTGATTACTCTATAAATAAAGACTTTGTTACTTTTCTTAATTTTGATTTATAATAAATAATTAAAAAAATATACCATGTTTTCCTTAAGTGAACGCCATTCCCCCGCCTTACCCTACCAGGAGAGCATAACCGCAGCGTAACTATTCATTAAATCAAAGAGTTTGAAAGACGCGAGCTAGCCGCAGCCGGCAGGGCCTAACTAGGTTAACAAGCGACTGCGCCGGTCCACACTAATTAGTAACGGGCCAGCTTCTTGTAACTCTGCTCTCCTGGTACTACGGATTATATTCCACGCGGTTTCACATCGATCCTGACTTTAAAATAGACATTTATAGTATGAATGAAGATAAAGTTATGTATGTGACTGTACATAATTAGGCATTAAAATACTCATGTGATCCTTTTATGAAACTCACTTCGTTCGTTTCATAAAACCACATTCGTATTTAAATGACCCTCATTATGCAACAGCCACATAAATAACTATTTGTCCCCGAACTAGTCAGCAGGGTACGCTTATTACCACGCACGATCCAGGATATGCAAAGTCCAGTTAACAATAGATCGACTGCTATCTGACATCAGTAAACCTTAACAGGGGAACTAGACCAATTGAATCATTCAATTTTTAATAAATAATGTATACTCATACCTACTCGTACAGAAAATGTAACGAACCGTAAGTTATGTTTTCTTTGAAAGGGCTTCGTCTGTTACAATTATGATCAAAGCTAATATTTATTCGCATATCAAAAATATCAAAGACATTTTATTATATACGAGTATGCTATGAAAATGATGAGATTTCTGTTTGTTTTTGGATAACTTCTGGCCGTCACCGTAAAATCATGGTTTGGCAAAACATTTTATGAACGATTGCTGTTGAATTCGTAGTCGTCTGATTAGGTGTTTTTGTACAATTAATTTAGTAATCGAATAGATATTGACCCATAACAATATCTGTATGTTTCTAACTAGGTATATCCGAAAAAGCTATCGGTACCCAACGTATCACACATGAGCGGTGCATCCATTTGTATGGGGTTTACTACATTATGGATGCATTCGAATAAACAAATAATTTAATGAAAAAGCAACACCATTATTAATTTTAAAATGTCCTTGTACCGTCTAAAGGAAAACCTAATACCAGACTGATATTTTGCGTACATTTTGAAAACAGCGTTAAATTGCAATTTTTCCTTGCCATTTATTCTAAAATGGTTGAAAAGCCGTAGCGCTGACTTACCTAGATGGATGATCGTGAACAATACCTATTGAGATGCGCTTAAGCTGCCGAGATATAATATTATTTCCTTGTTGAGTCTCAGAATAGATATAGGAAAAACGTGCTTGCGCAAAATGAGGGTAAACGTAAAAACGACCTATGTATATAATAAACATTTTATTGTACATTTCTGGCCGCATGCAAAATATCATTTTATATTAAGTAAAAAAGAAATGGATAGAAATGGATTTGGTTTTTGTTTGGTTTCTTAAGTACAGTTTCATGAATGATAATGATAAGCATAGTGTTCTATACTACTAACATTTAGATTTATTAATAATAATAACACTATAAACCCAATTTTATTTTTTTGCTTACAAACTTACGCCCGCGGTTTTGCTATCAAAGCATATACGCGCGATTCTACTTCTATTATCCCATCAGAACTAAGCATGATCCTGGAATAAAAAGTAGTATTTTCCCAAATATAGTATACATAATTATGTATCTCCCTTCTCGAAATGTTTTCAAGTTCATCAAAATCTGTTTAGTGGTGCAGGCGTTAAAGCGATAGACAGACTGTTACTTTACCATTTATAAAACAATATAGTTAGGTTTTTCATTTGTTAAAAATAGCTTCATCGTCTCTGCGCAAAAAGGGCAAAACAAATACGTTTGGTCTAAAAGGGTGGAAAGGTAAACATATTTTATAACAGGTAAAAAAAAGGTTCAGAAACCACAGTCGGGGGGTACAATTTGGAACGTCTCTTACATTTAATTATATTATGCAAAACGTCTCTTTTGTCAAGCTCGACTCATCACGAAAATTTTAAATAAAGATAGACAAAAACACTCAAAATGTCGCAGAAAAGGTTACACGGCATCTTGACTGTTGTTATATTTAGATAGGGTTGCCATCCGTCCGGGTTTCCCCGGATTTGTCCTAGTTTAGAGGGCATCCGGGGAGCGTCCGGGGAAGGTTTCATTTGTAGACCGAGTTTTAATTTTAATTTAAAATGAATAAATAAAAAAAATTTGGGCCGCCCGCGAGACACGCACTATGCCCGCACACCACGATGTCTTTTATTACATTGAATATGTTTAAAAGATCTTGTTGACATGTCCGGCTTTCGGACTCTAAAATCCGGGGTTTTCACGCGTGTTGTCCTGTTTTCCAAATTTTAGAGATGGCAACCCTATATTTAGACAACATACATAATTATTTAGATTTCTTTTTGATTTTCATTCGAAGTAGATGCTATTTTCTCATTAATGAAGCTTTTTTCATTCGAATTTTGTCTTTTATGCTATCCTTTATTGGACGAGTTGCAATGGACATACTTTCTTTTCACTGAAGTAACAATTTCTAGAATACCAGCGCTGCTGTGCTGTTTTCTAAATGTCACAGCAGCATAATGCTGAGGCAGAACCCTGTTGGCCTGTTCAAAGTTAGTTTTTAAGTGAAATTGGTTTTAATATGTTTTATTTTAATTGTTATTAATAAAAATAAAAGTGTTTTTTGGGCCAATAAATGTTTATCTTTCTTCTTCTTTCAATTTACTTTAATCTAAGCTATTATTATATTACTACAAAAAGGACACAAATCGTTCAAACCGTCCAAAAATATCTGAACATTTGACAAAAATCAACCTTACCTTAAGAGGTAAAGGTGCATTTTCATTTGTTGTTTGAGAACAAATGACAACAAACGATATTTACACCTAAAAGTATTGTACCACTGAGCTCCATTATAATAGATGTGTATTGTACCTACTAAGAGAGATTTTGTTCAAATGTTCAGATATTTTTGGTATGTTTGAACGCTCAGATCGCATCAGCCTTGCTTTAAGCTTGAGCGACACTCTCGTGAAATAAAAACCTATGCTTAAGTATCTAAAAATTAGTAATAACAATAACTTGCCTTAATAAAAAACGGTTGACAAAATAATACACTTCTACTAAATGTTCACATTACGCTAGAAAGGCGAACTAACACCGACTGATAAGGAACATTACACACAGGCCCATAAAAACGACAGAGATTATGCCAATAGTTAGTTGTGTGTGACGTCATTGTTACGCAGATCTCTTTTTTTCCGTTGTTACGTGGACATCTCATTTTTATGTTTTAGATTACAATTTATACCTCACATACTTTTTTATGCAAAATCAATTGGCAGACCGAGAAGCGTTAGTCAATCTGCGTAGTAGGTTCATATGATCTTCAAGCCTTTGATTTCAAATGGACTGCCTCCTACATTGAAGTTGCCGAACGATAGAGCCAGAGCTGTTAATAGTGGCGGAGATCTGGTGGGTCGCTAGCCATTGAGTACAGCGTTTCGCTTGCCGAAGCGATCGACACTCGCGGTTGAGAAACATTATGGTGCGTCTATGCTTACGAAGCGAGCACGAGCGGAGCACGAGTCGAACCGTTCTGCTCGCGTGACAAGTGTGGACGCACAACGAGCCTGCCACGAGCCTACGACGATCTCGCCTCGAACATAGTTTCAGCCTAAATATCGAAAAACCGGCACGCGGTGCGAGACAAAAAATTGTGTAGTTCTATCTCTTTCTTTTACGTGGTCAATCCGTATCGCCCTCTTTTTCTTGTGTGAATGCGATAGATACTATCAATTTGTATGCAATTTGTCTATAGTTTTCTCTGTCTACGGGCGGAGCACAGTCGAGCACGAAACGAATGCTCGAAGCGCGCTCGTTCGAGGCTCCAAGTCCGTCCACAGTACACGAATTTTGGATCGGCTCGTGCTCCGCTCGTGCGCCGCTCGTGCTCGCTTCGTAAGCATAGACGCACCATTAGAAGTATTGGGGTAGTCACCGACACGCCGATCAAAGTTAATCAGCGAACAGTCAGCCGCTAACTATGAGCCTATTGAGGACACGGCCTAAGTCTGTATTCAGTATAAATTTCTGTTTGAATCGGTTTGGGTGTTTCTATGTATTGTATTTACAAAAAATATAGGTACATGTGAGTTATGTTTAGCCGTTGTATGGTACCCATAGTACTACCCCAAGCTCTGCTTAGTTTGGGTCTAGGCAGCATTGTGTAAATATAATGACCAACGATATTTTCATATTTATTATATTCTGATATTATATGGAGCAACGTGACGAAAATCTTTGTAAATAAAAATGGGTCTTTTATCTTATATTTCTAAAAAGTATAATTTTAATTATGTGTATAGTAAAATTTTATGGGGTACTATCTCAAATTAAAAATATAAAAACGCCGAATTTGATTACTTTATTTGTTTAGTGTATTGTTGTATGGTATCTATTATAATAAAACTGAATATCGCTTTTAACCGATAGCAAAACTATCCTGCAATTTTATTGTACTAAAGTAATATTATAAATTTACTAGCGGCCGCCCGCGGTTTCACCCGCGTGGTTCCCGTTCCCGTGGGAATTGATCAAAATCCTTTTTTAGCGGATGCCTAGGTACGTCATAACATCTACCTGTATGCCAAATTTCAGCCCGATCCGTCCAGTGGTTTGGGCTGTGCGTTGATATCTATCTATGTCAGTCAGTCACCTTGAGTTTTGTATAGATTTATTAAACGTCTCGATGGTCTAGTGGTTTAAGTACCAAGCCATGATCTCGGGAATTCTGGAATCAATTTCCGACTCAAGCAAAAGGAGAATGCAAAACTTGCCATTGTTCTTGGGCACAAAGAAATTAAATTAATGTGCAGAGATGAGATGTATTCTACGTGAAAGACCACACACCACACCATCAACTTTTATTATGATGACACCATAATCGGTCCCAGGGGGAAAAAGTTATCGTCCATAATAATTTATTAATTTTATATATTATTAAATTATTATACTTACGTATAATAATTAATAAACATATTTTTTTCACTAGGACCAATTTTGTCGACGCCATAATAAAAGTTACAAGTGTTTATTGGATCTACTTTGTAGTCTATGTCCCAAATCTGCTCAACTTTTTTTTGGGCCAAATCTTTTGCATTGTCCTTTGTGTAGGTTATTTTCAATACAGTTTTTGTGATTACCAACCCGCACTTGGGAAGCATTTTAATTAAGCCGGTACCTATCATTGTAACAATGATTTCAATGATAAAGGCTTTTGCACTGACACAAATATTATGCTGATACTTTACTTTTTGTAGAAAAACTCTAAAGCTTGTACCCACTTCAGACTCACTGGGTTACATGGGTTGACGTCAAAGCAAATACAATTTTCAATGATATGTACGTATCATTGTGAGACCTGAATACGTAATATTTGAAGATGGTTATTGGATTACTGAACAAATTCGGGAGGTCGCTACTCAATAGGGTCTTAAGCAAACATTGAGGCAATTTTATTACGCAAGTTTATATCCACGTGTCGTCAAAGAAATCTAAAAGAGATATAACTCTTTTGGCAAATGCGTCACTCAATTTTAAGTTTTTTACGTGTGTTAAAAAATGCTATTTATAAATAAAATAAAATATTAATTTGACTGTTATAATTTCAATATAATGTTCTCTAGCCCAGTTTTGGCTATTTAACGAATTAATACGAGTAAGTGTTGTAAGCAACACATCGACGTATCCTTATCTGTAATTTCTTGTAAATTCCCGCTAACAATTTTCCAATTGAAAATATTATAACCTAAGTATGCGTTGGACACTAAGCTGGAAATTGGTTGCAAGAATTTATAAAAAACTAGCCTTCCGCCCGCGGTTTCACCCGCGCGTAATATCTTTTTCAAATATCCCCCCCCTTCCCCACATATTTCTAGGATCAAAAGTACCCTATATTCACCGTGGATAGTGTAGCTTTCCAACAGTGTAAGAATCATTCAAATCGGTTCAGTAGTTTTAAAATAGTTATTCCCGCGGGAATGAGACGATTCCAGAAGAAATTTTTTTGCCTATGTCCTATTCCGGGTTGTAAACTATACGAGTGCTAACTTTCATCTAAATCCGTTCAGCCGTTTAGGCGTGATTGAGTAACAAACATCCAAACATCTAAACATCCAGACTTTCGCATTTATAATATTAGTAGAATTAGTAGGATTACATGAATGAAGATATGAATACGTAGAAGTGCTGCTCACTGCACAATAAACGAGCAAGCAATGATGCAGCAGACTGACACGACCGAAGAGACATCAGGAACAGGACCACGGAACAGTACCAAAACGGCTTTATGTCCTTCCCGGTGTATGGGGGTGTTATGAAACTGCCAACTTATCCAATAATTCTAAAACAAATTTCCGCTTCGACAAGAGATTTTGTAAATCAGAATTTTTTTTTAAATCTCACCAACCACGCACATGATAATATGTATGTAGGTACATACGTATGTTGTTCAATATTAATTTATTTGTGGTCTCACGTGAGCAGTACTGATAAATATTCTTTTTTACTACACTACTTTGATTACATTATCTTTGTCAAAGGTCATTGATGAAGGCAAAAATTATATAATTTTCCGAATCGGATATTTATAACGTTACCAGACGTTCCATATTTTCGAGACCGTCCCGCTTTCTGTTGTATACCCCGGCGTACCCAGCAAAAAATTAAAAACATCCCGTTTAATTCCGAAAAAGTGCACATGCCTCAGATGATACATGTTAGAAATGATTGACTCTTGTAAATAGACTATAATTGCAACGTACTATGTGCGGTTTCTATACCTATTCTGAATGTACTAAATAAGCCTATAAATTCCACTGCTAACCAAGGGCCGACTTCAAAGTTCTCGATCTTCAGCTTTTACTGGCCAGCTCTGGGTGTACAAACAACTATTTGACTTAATAGGCTCTAAACAGATGACAATGGCGAACACTTAACATAAATAAATATACCTAAACGTGATTTTTTAAAAAAAGCTAGTTATGTCCCGTTTCTAGCCAAAAAAAAAGTTGTCACGTCAGTCATATAACTTATTGTATTTTACGATTTATTTTGTAACTCTGCCTCACAACTGCCGCACAAAATGGCGGCTGAGCCATTATTCACCGCTAATATATTAGGTAGGTAAGGCTTCACTTGTCCGCTCGTTCGAGCAATATTTCATAAAACAACACCACTCGACGTTATTTTAAACATTAAATTTTATGTTAACGTTTGAAAAATACTTGTTTGTGTGTAATTGTAATTTCTAGTTACAAGAATGCTTTGCAAGGTGTCAAAATTATCTATATTAGTTTGTTCATTTGTGTTTCAGTAAAAAACCCTTAACCAGTCAAAACCAATATTGACCGGTCAAAACCATTATTGACCGGTCAATAAGGGTTTTGACTGAGGATTCGGTTCTGGTTCGTTTTGTGGTCGCAGTTCTAACCTAACCTAACCTGACACAAAGGGATGCTCCCCGTGAGATTCGAACCCATTTTTGAAGTTAAAAGTGGCCTTTAACTGACACTCATAATCAACTTATTTTGACCAGTCAATATTGGTTTTGACTGGTTTTGGGTTTTGACTGTAACATATACATTTGTGGTACCTACGAGTACCTTCGTTGTTTCTGATTTTCATTAGACAAGTTAAGTGTTAAAGCTGGCTTAGGTACTTTGGAAGTTATCCGATAATTATAATGATGATGGGCGACGATAAATCACGAATTTTGTTATTCTATTTACGGTTAAAAAAAAACACTTAAAATTAGTTCAGCTACAAACGGACAAACAGTTAGTTTCGCAATTATATTCTTAAGTAGATATGCATGTTTGCTTTCGTGTTTACAATAGTACTCACATACACAATTACTTACACATGTACCTATATAATTATGTCAATGAAGTAATGCAAAGACAGTAATTAAAAGTACATAATATATCAATTAACGCTTAACACATTTGATAGTAATTCGGCGCCTTATGCGCTTAAATACATGACCCCCAGGTCGTGTATTCGATTACCATCCAGGACAAACATTCATGTGATGACACTTTTGTTTGTTCTGTCTGGATGTTTATTTATAATCTATATATATAAAACACAAAGGTGACTAACTGACTGACTGACTGACTGACATAGATATCTATCAACGCACAGCCCAAACCACTGGACGGATGGCATGCAGGTAGATGTTATGACGTAGGCATCCGCTAATAAAGGATTTTGATCAATTCCCACGGGAACGGGAACCACGCGGGTGAAACCGCGGACGGCCGCTAGTAAACAATAACTAGCTGTGCCAGCGTCTTTGCAACTTTGTTAATTTTTGACGAAGAATTTGTCTGACTTCTGAAGTCTGACTGATTTGTGGTACTTCAACACTAGAATATCGTGGCTTTTAATTAAATTTTAATAAAATGTTAAAGGTTTACATTTTGAAACAAGATTGCGTTGTTCCAAAATACAGTAGCGTGTTTACCTTGTGGTTGGTCGAACGACAATGCGCGGTAGTGAATGAACGCGACACAGCCGCGGCGCGTACACTGACTGCGAGATAACTCCGCTCAAAGCGTCATATCTCGCACAGGGCTCGTCTACACAGAAGCCATTCATGGGCTATATGGATTGGGTCTTTTTTTCGGAGGAGAATGCGTTTTATAACCGCAGGCTAGCTAGACCCGCGGCCGTGTGTTGGACTAAAGACTAAAGCGCCCACTACCCACTAAACTCTCCCGGTTTCCCCTTCACACCCGATTGGGACGAGCCGGTGCCAGCCTTGTGGCTATTGACCAGCCCATACCCGAATGTATGGAATTGGATCTCTTAAACAACGTGTTATTTTAAATGCGCAAAACCTCAGACACCCCAAATGGTTTTTAATATAATTGACCTAATTGTGAAGGAAAAAACAATATTAAAAAAAATTAAAAGATTTTATGAGCTGTTTTAGTTTTACTGGCAATTATGATCGTTTCTTGCGTCTGCGACGAACGCTTCGTCGAGCGACGAGTCGGTAGGTATGGTTTGCGCACGTGACGGCTTGACCTATTAATAAATAGACAGGGCAACATTGTTAGTGAATATTTTTTGAAAAATGTGACCTATATTACAAAGTGGTTTAATGGATTCTACTCGTTGTTCTGATCAAACTATTTTCAGGTTTTGCGCATTTAAATTAACACGTTGTAGATCTTCATCTCGATACTATGGAGATGTTGCTTGACTTCGACGTATAGGTGAAGCTTCCACTGCACCAGCATGAAAATCAAAGGTACGCAAAGGAGGCGCGCTAACCCCCAGAGTTCCCACCAATGCCACAAATTGAAGTGTGGTACAGGTACCGGCAAACTTGTTGAACATCAGTCGACGGAGAGGTGTGGAAAGTTCGCGCATGTGCACTTAGTTGTGACCAATAGCGCGCGCGAATCTCCCGAACGCCCGCGTCTGACCAATAGCGCGCAGGTGTGTCAAAATTCGTGTTCTTCGCAATTGTTCGCAATCCCCACCCGATATTCAAGAAGTCTGCCGGTACCTGTAAGGGGTTCTTCGTTACCAACACAGTCCTTTCTTATCGAGAGAAAGATAGCACAACAGGGCTACATCACTGTGGCTTTCTGTAAGATGGTGGTAACAGTACCGTAGCGATGGGGGGGGGGGGGAGGGCGGTTCTCCCCGGGCGGCACTTTTAAGGGGGCGGCAAAATTTAACAAAAGGGCGGCAGAATTGCAGAATTGTCTTCCGCCCCGGGCGGCTGACACCCACGCTACGCCACTGGGTGGTAATACGAGCGGATCATTCTAGTCGAAGATCAAAATGGTCTTCTCTTTTACAACTTTACCGACTAAATAATCTCGACCAAACCACAACTAAAGCTCAGCCGTTGGTATTGCTTTCGCTTTTGATAAGTTTTAAGCGGGATTAGTTGACCAAAGACTCGTTTGAAACAGACGAAAGCGCTATACTAAGTCGGCAGAATGGCTGTGGGTCGGTTGTGGTTTGGTTGAAATTATTTAGAGCGATCGCCCTCCAGGAGAATCACCAGAAACATAACGTAAACAATACGAAAGAATAGCAAAATAGAAATGCTTTATCTTCTCTGGAGACATAATTATCAGACAGAATGGCACCGCCCAACAGATAGGAAGTCCACAAATAAGTTATTTTCCTTACAAATTAATACGTAAGTCACTTATGTGGATTCCCCCTAACCTGGCAATTATATTATCAGTGGTCCAGCATGTTATTTATTACCCCTCCTCGCTTGATTGTATTATCTGTTGTAAAATTGTGCGTGCGTCTGACATACACTAGATATATTTGGCCATTCTCTGATCACAGTACCTACTACGGAGAAAATCCAGTTGCCAGTCAGCCTATATGCTAAGTACCAAGTTGACATACCTACTTAATACGACCTTATAATAATAAGGTAATAATATTATATAATCTCAATTTATGTACCAAATAAAAAAAAAACTTGATACTCGTAACAAAAATAATGGTTCCATAAACTATCATCGTGGTATTCGTGGTTACTACTAATCTATAAAAATAAAAATGAATTGCTGTTCGTTAGTCTCGCTCATAGAGTAATAAAAACGCGCCTGTCTCCCTAAAACTCGAGAATGGCTGAACCGATTTGACTTAGTCTTGAAATATTCGTGGAAGTCCAGGGAAGGTTGAAACGATGAGAAAATATGGAAAAATTGCTAGGAAAATACTAAAAACGACCATTATATTTTCCTATACAAACTGTTCTTACCTGTCAAACGAAGTTCACCAGGTCAGCTAGTAAATTAATAAAGAATGATGAGGCAGTTAAGTTATTCTGCGTTTTAGATTAGAATTCTTTACCAAGTATTGATTAAATTTCGTCAATACAAATTGAACTTAAGTAATCAAATTAAGACAAAGTGCACAAAAAAAAATCAGGTTCATTTTTACACCTATACCACTAAACCGATTTTGATAAAGTTTGACCACATAGATATGGGAAAAGACTTAAGCTACTTTTTATCCAGGGATAATGCTTAGTTCCATGGCCGAATAATATAATATTCCCGTAGGATACCGTCTATATTCGTGGGATAAGGCCGCAGGCGTCAGTATAATATTTAATACGATCTACGAAAACAATCCCAAAAAGATTACTAGTGCTAAAAATACAAAATTAATTAGAGTAGATGCTTGCTTCATTTCAAATTAAATTTGTAGATACTTTCCATTGGCAATTATTTTGAAAACGTTTCTCCTCGAATTAAGAGCATTTAAGCGGTCAGTGAACGGAACCACAAAATAAAAAGAAATAACAGAAGGACCGCTCGCGCCATCTATGAAAATGATCACCTAAAGCTCGGTTCACTAAGGTTACTTCTGTAAAAGGTTTAATTTAAAAAAGGCTTATATTTAACCATACGCCAAAAAAGGTTGAACGTACACCAAAAAAAGGTTGAACGTGCACCAAAAAAATTGAATTGCTAATTGGTGTGCTTTTGGTTTATTTTGGTGCACGTTCCACCTTTTTTTGGTGCACGTTCAACCTTTTTTGGATATACACTTAAATAGTTCTCTTAAAAAAAAACAACTTAAAACAGTTAAAACGGATTAAATTAGCAGTTTAATGTTACATAATAATGTATAAGACCCGAGGAAATTACGGAATTACTATGGTGATATGCGTCAATCGATTCGATTTTGTTATTGTATCGATTTTATTTAATTATTTTATATGTGTCATACCTACATAATAAGAATGTTTTAATTCAATTTTAAGTATGGGAATTTCGCATGTTAATTTTATTAACTGAAAAGAGATTCATGTAAATTCACTGTATGACATCTTATGAAACCTATTCCAAGCAAATAAATACTTTGACTCAAATCGATACTGTAGTAGTATTTGTGTAATGGTCGCAATTGTGACCTGGTTGAAATAATTTGAAAATGCCTGTAAACGTCAGTGTGTGCGTTCAAGAAATGACGGTTTGTTCTAAGTGGTTTTTCTGTTTTGGCACCCCGCCTTACATACTGTGTGCCTTGTTTATTTATTTTGTACGTAATCAAACTGGCAATTTTATTTACTTCCTTGATTTTACTGTTGACCAAAATCAAGCCAAAAGCACTTACTAACTGGTAGCGAAAGCCTAGAGGAGTATTTTGTTAATATAATTAGGGTCAAAGTGAAGTAATAGCACAGTATTATGGTTTGTTAAACTGTGGTAATAGCCTTTTTAATGGCCTGCTGCAGGGCAAAGGCCTCTGTCGTTGCAATCACAAACCCGAGTTGCATTCGAAAAATCCGACACATTACTGTTATTCAAGAACCCAAAACGGTGAAAGCCATGTGCGCATCTTAAATAAGAATCCATAGTGAAAAGCCTATAAACATCAGTGACACAAGAAGGTCTATCAATTGAAGTAAATATGGATCGTAATAGCGGCTTTATAGGAAAATATTGTATTTACATCAGTGGCGACTGGCGTAGCGTGGGTATAATTCTGCCGCCCTTTTTTTTTTGCTCCTCCAGTTGGCAAACAGCCCTCGGGGCGGAAGACGATTCTGCCGCCCTTTTTTACAATTCTGCCGCCCCTTTTTTTCTTTTTTTTTGCTCCTCCAGGAAATTTTGCCGCCCCCTAAAAAGTGCCGCGCGGGGCGGACCGCCCCCCCGCCCCCCCATCACTACGCTACTGATTTACATACTTAATACACAAATAGCGGCCGCCTCCGCGGTTTCATCTGCGCATAATTTCTTTTTTCAAATATCCAACCTCTTCCCCCACAAAAGTACCCGGGGATAGTGTAGCTTTCCAACAGTGAAAGAATTTTTCAAATAACTTCAGTAGTTTCGGAACCTTTCAATACAAACAAACAATGAAATCTTTCCTATTTATAATATTAGTAGAATGACAATGAGAAAATTAAAAAAGATCAGATCAAAAGTACCCTAAACCGAGCATGTAAAGTTAGATTAATGAATGTGGAAGAAGCAAAATATCTGAGTCACGCACGATCGTAGCAAATGAAAGGATTAAGTCTCTGACGTCCCTTGTGGGAAAAAGGCGTAACAGTATGTACTTAGGTATGTATGAGAATGATTTTTTTTTATTGCATTGTGTGACAAGACGAGCAGATCGTACACCTGATGGTAAGTGCCACGTCTGCCCTTAGTCAATTTAGTGCCAAACGGTAACTAAGCAGTTACTGTCTGGCACTGCCCTGCGCCCGCTACTCCGAGACGACAATTATTAGGTCTCATACATAATGTTTACCCAGTAATTTCACTAGCTTCAGTGCCCTTTCCCCGATACACAGAAGTGCTTGACACACTTTTAATTCACGGGAAAATATCTGGCACTGCGTTGGTACCCACCTAGACGGCCCAGTACAGGAACCTACCACCTGGTTAAATAATAATATTGTGGAATAAGTTTTACGTACCTGACCGGCAGCTAAAGTTGTTACTTGATTTATGAGCACGTAAAGTCGTCGGTCCTATGGTCTCTCTTCAGACGTGTGAGACTGCTGTTCCACCGTGCTATGAAAGTGATGGAATAGGGAGTCCACCTATGCTTGAACCACAGAGATATAGATTTCTGTGGCTTGAACACTCACTTGTTCACTATAATAGGTAGTATCTACGTAGTTGATTGATCGTATAGATTGGTATTTGGTCGTCGTCGTAACCGCACTCTGCTAGGTGGACATTATAATGTATTTTAATTTGAAATATCACTATTATATGTTTTACAACAGTAGTAAATATCGTAGAGTGTGTGGAGTAGGTATACACATGGATTATCGCGTTATTTTAATCCATTTAATATTAATCGCATAATCCCTGATAAGATGAAATGTTGATCCACGCATTTGTAACCATATTTTATGACGGGCGATAAGTCTAGACTTTTAATGGAGGCGTAGACAGACACGCCTTATTTTTTCTTCAATCTTAGCATACGTATATTTTTTTCTTCAGACGGGAAAGTTGGGCAATAAATTGTATAAGATAGTGCGCTAACGAGTGGGGTCCAAAGATTACATGAGTGGGAGAAAAATACAAATATTTAACGAATTTATAATGGTTGAGAAGTCGGCTATTACCTTTGATTAAAAAATACCCGCTATAACACTATATTAGTCGCGAGTTCGATTCCTGCAAGGTGCATTTATGTGCATATCTGGTTGCATTGATATTCTGTGTATTTTTGTGAATAATTTGTTTTCAGTTTTACAAAAAAAAAATTACAGAAATATGTCTAGCCGTTTGGACAACGCGTTGTCTGGCACCCATAGTATGAACTATGCTATGAGTAGGTTTTTGGGGCTTTTAATTAAACAATGATCCAAGGCGATGTGTCCAAGGATATTTATTATATAAGTACCTAATTGATTTTATCTAGTGGTGGCCCTGTCTTACGGCGAATGTATATTATTTCCTGAGACAATTAGTACAGCTAGAAAAATCAAACTTCAACAAAAAGATCAAATAGCCAATGCTACGAAACACTACGCAGTAATTCACTATAAGTTAAGGGAGGGTATTAGTCCAAATTCAACCAAAAGAGGTATTTTTAAACGCTTACGTGTGGGGGTATAAAACATATTTATGAACTATAAAAAATATGGTAGGTAGAGAATAGTCTGTTGCAGTGGAGTATCGGAGCATAATTTGAAAAAAACATCTGGTTTCTTTCAAAAAAAATATTACAAAATGACGAATAAAAAAACTGCGTAAATTCAATTACTCTGAATTTTCAGCGACGACCCCAATTTTTTTTTTACAAAATAAATAGCCAAGCTAATCCTCTAAAGAAGTATCGGATTAGATTTTTTATTTCATAATTATATTATAAGTAATTAAATGAAAACCCGCAAAAAATATAATCTTCGAACTCAAAGCCGCCATTTTCATTATGTGTGATATGCGATTTTCAACTCAAAAACCCAAAGCGGTAGAATAAAAATAGACCGCTGTAACCCGTTTAGTTGTCGAGCAGCGCTCGAGGTGAAAGGTCGGCTCCGGACGCTCTGTGTCGCATGACAGCTGCTTTTTTGACAAGTTCACTAGAGATGCGGTGCTGTCGATTCCCGAACGAACACCGATTTTAGATCTAAAAATATTGTTTTTTACCTATGTCAATCAAATATGATTCAATAGTTTGTAAAATCAAGGATTAATACCTGCGGCGACATGTGTCACAGTGAAATAATATTTATCTAGAGACGTCGATTTATCTTAAACTAATAGTTAAAAATCGATTCGTAAGTATCAAATCGATTTTTTAACGACAATACTGCAAGATTGAGTAACTACAAGGAAGTATTCTTATGTTCGAATCTGATTCACAGTTACATTTTTTATCCAAGGCGTTATACGTTTAATCAATTTGATTATTATTTTTATTATACGATTTTACGTATGAAGTTATTAACAAAATTTTTTTCGAAATTTAACTCGGTTACAATCGATAATAATTGTAAGCGAAAGATGACCACAATGAACATCTCTAAGTTGGCGGCGCTGGCAATCATGAACGCTTTTTCTCTGCATACATTTTGACAGTAAAAAATTGTGAAACGTTAATCATGTCAATCCGATGGCATTTTGACACAGAATATAGTAATAGTACTAACGTAATTTTGAGATGATTATAGGGTAGGTTAAGGTACTACGAGTATTAAGAGTTTACTATTCTAAAATACATAGACTTTTTTTTGAAGGGAGTTGTAAAGTATGTGTACATAGAAAGAGAAAATAAGTTTTGGAAATCAAAAATGAAAAAAAAAACCGTTGACTTTTATTATGCACAGCATTTTCCCGGAAATAGTAGACCCGAGGAATACACGCGGGATGACACTCGAGATATTATCATCAATTGATTGACAGCAGGAAACTGCAAAGCAATTTGTTTGACAGTCTATTTTTTATAGGTTTTGGCTTTGTACGGTTTGTACATACTTTAGCCACTGACGATATTTAAAAGGTCCAGTATTTTCATAAATGTTTTCTTCTTCTTCCTTGTCGTCACACTCTTGGCAGAGTAGTTGTGGTCGTCACATCAGGGGTGGTAGCAACCTTTACAATCCGCCGCCACTCATCTCGTACTGTAGCGCGTCTAGGACACGTACACATAGCCCTGAGCGTTTTTACGAGCACACATTTTGCATCTACATCTTGACATTCATCATAGATTCCTCGATTAGGTTGTACATATAAGTGATATACACCTAGTACCTACTACATACATAATAATATTATGACTAGGTTCAAGTTCATTACTGGATATCTATGACTAGATTTAAGTTCATTACTGGGTGTCCATAACTGGTTTTTTGCTGTCCATAACTGGTTAAAAAACTGGTGTTTTTAGGGTTCCGTAGCCAAATGGCTAAAAACGGAACCCTTATGGATTCGTCATGTCTGTCTGACTGTCCGTCCGTATGTCACAGCCACTTTTTACCGAAACTATAAGAGCTATATTGTTGAAAATTAGTAAGTAGATGTATTCTGTGAACCGCATTAAGATTTTCATACAAAAATAGAAAAAAAATAATAGATTTTGGGGGCTCCCCATACTTAGAACTGAAACTCAAAAAATTTTACGTGTGGGGTATCTATGGATAGGTCTTTGAAAATGATAATTAGGTTTCTTATATCATTTTTTCTTAACTGAATAGTTTGCGCGAGAGACACTTCCAAAGTGGTAAAATGTTGCCCCCCCCCCCCTTTAACTTCTAAAATAAGAGAACGATAAATCTAAAAAATATATTTATGATATACATTATTATGCAAACTTTCATTGAAAATTGGTTTGAACGAGATCAAGTAATTAGTTTTTTTTAATACGTCATAAATCGTAAACCGCAATTTTCCTCTCATTTAATCAACTCAAATATAAAAACATCGATCAAACTTACAAAGAACTACAAGAACTTTTATTTATGATGATACTTGCTGCTACGGAACCCTTCATGGGCGAGTCCGACTCGCACTTGGCCGGTTTTTATTTGTTAAATAAATTATATTTAACTTTGCGGTATCTCACGCGTAACACAGTAGAAATATTGAATAAGGACAGGACTTTACACTTAAAGTATGCTCAGTACTGAAACTTTCACAATATTGATAACATTTCACAAATACCAAAATTTTTTTCTTAAACTGTCTATGATTGGGGTGGATACCTTAGGCATTTCGGTATCATCAACCCTAGCGTAACACGCTCTGGCTCAAGGTCGCTGGCGCTCGAACTCTCACGTACAGAGAGTGTCACACTTGGCTGGGTTTTTTTCTATTACTCCGGCCAGTTATTTATGCAATATTATGTATGTGTGAGGTTATGTTTATTGTACTAGTAGAAGATCCGAACTAAGGTCGATCTTCACCGAGTTAATAATAGAATGAAACTTATTTTATCATGAATTTAGCATATTATAAAACATATTAAAAATGGGTTGCCTAAAAAAATCCTGGTTTTTTACTATCACATGTTTCATGTATTATCCTTTTTTCAATTATTTCAGCTATTTTGCCAACGAAATTTAAGTTTCTCTAGAATTTATGAGTTAGCCTGCAAAATAACCTAATTAACCTGCTTAAATCATAAATAAAAATAAAAATAAAATAAAAACTGCCTTAAAACAAATATTGATATTTAAAATTTAGTATGATGTCCAGACCTCGTAAACAGTAGTAAAAAGTTTTGATATTAGTGAGTAGGTAGAGGTACCAAAATATTAAAACTACCAGTTTTTGTTTGGAGGTGAATTGTCTGCTTGTTTTGCGTATACTGTGTTCACGCTGCGCTCTCTGATTGGCGGTTGCGCTCCGCCTACAACGAGACGCGCGGGTGAAAAACGAATTTGGAATCGTGCTAACACCTCGTCTTAAGTAAGTAAGCAGGTACTTAATATGTATGTTTACGAGATTGAATTTACAAATTCTTAGAAGGACCTATTATTATATTCTGTGCCAAAGTCACAAAGTGGTATAGCCCATTGGGTCTATAGGTTGAAGCGGCAATGAGAAGGTGTAAATCTCATGGCCACTGATGCAGAAAAATTCTTGTATGGACGCCTAAATTCAAAATGAAGATTATACGTAATTCGATCGCTTGGCATCGATGTAAATAGGGTTACCGCCATTAGGGCCGGTTACCAAAAGTCCACGAGAAGGGCACTGGCTTGTCCCTTTCAGATGTGAAGGGGAAAGGGGTAGGGGGGGGGGGGTTTAGTGGGTAGTGGAAACGAATGCAGATCTCGCTGGTTTGAATGCCACAAGGCTGGTACCAGCTCGTCCCAATAGGGTCATCATCAGCCTATATACGTTCCCACTGCTGGGACACAGGCCTTATCTCAATTGTGAGATAGTGTGGGCCATACTCCAGCACGCTGGCCTAGTGCGGGTTGGTGGAGGGGTGCGTAAGGCAAGTGACCAACCCTAATGTCAGATGTTATCAAGCCGCCAAATGGCCTCTGACTAGGTTTGACGACTACTATTTACATTATAGTAAATATCAGCCGGGACCAACAGCTTAACGTGCCTTCCGAAGCACGGAGACGCTCGAAATTAATGTCACTAAATATGGTCAGAATGGTCACCCATCCATTAACCGACCGCGGCGTGGGTAGCTTGACTTTCGTTATCGCTAACGAACCACTGTCACAGCTGCGCCACGAGCGCCTCAATAGGGTGAAAAGGGGAAATCGGGGGTGTTCAGTGTAGTGGGTGGTTAGTTATATGAAATAGTCCCGAGTTCCACACACTGCCGCAGGTCTAGCTAACGGTGAAGGTGCGTCAACGCTTTTGCCCTGCAAAAAATGTTCTCGCTGGCTTGCGGTAACGGTGTCTAAAAGCATTTTCCTCAGGAGAATAGGCGTAAAAGTAGTACTAAGCCCGGTAAAATATTTAAATCATGTTTTGTAATAAGAGGGATAATGGTTACATGCAAATAATTTAATTATACCCACCAGCCCTTTTACAGTTCAAACGAAAGTCTTGCAAAATCCAATGAATGTCTGTGTTGTGTGGTGTTAAGGGAATCGGACAGGTTAAGTGTTGGGACAATTCAAGTTTCAGACTCGTATATTTATTAAAAAAATCACAATCCTACTGTTACTGGGACGACCAACTTTGGTGTAATGGTTGGAAGTCGGATCTTATGAGGTTGCGGATTCAATCCCCGCAAGGTGCATTATGTGCATGAACATAATATTTATATGATTGTATCAGACAGTGTTTCTTTATATCACATAAATAATATAATTGGCAGACTGGTCTGCAGCCCAATTGAAGGACACCGAACCAGGAAGAGTGAATCGATGTGCTGTCACACTTTATTCTTCAATGATTTTCATGCCCCTGATTTCAAACTGTACTAGCCACCCAAATTGTCGGAACTCAGCCAGAGCTGTCATAGCCAGTAGTATAAGTAGTAGCAAGCTAAGAGACTGAAGAAATCCTACCAGAGCGAAAACGGGAACCGAAGCTACGATCTCCGGGTTTTATACCCAAGCAGTTCGACTGTTCCATGGAAACGGTACAAAAAAGGGCCGATACTTTATAATAGTCTTTAAAAAGAAACTCGAGTTCAAAAAAATTAAATGCTGCACTATGTGAGGTCGTTCTCCTTTCAATCGCGAGTGATCGCTGCGAAGCCCAGTGGTGCATAATTGATTTGGACTTCAAAGACAGGACGGGGCTTCAAACACAGCGATTTAAATAAATAAACCACGTGAGCTACAATTTTTGGGAACTGTTATTCGTAGGTTATGTAATTCTTCAGAGGTCAATTCTTCTAACGTGACCCGCAGTCACATCTATACTTTTTCGGGGGAGAATTCGTTTATGCACGTAACCGCAGGCTAGCCAGGCCTGCGGCCGTGTGTGAGACCTAAGCTTCCACCACCCACTAAACTCCCCCGGTTTCCCCTTCACACCCGATAGGGACGAGCCGGTGCCAGCCTTGTGGCTATTGTGGTCAATAGCCATCCCCGGGTACACTGACTTAAGAGGCCTCAAGTCAGGGTGGGCCACCCGAGGAACTAGGTGACCCTCAGACTTGGCTTGGCTTGGTTTATGACAATCTTGATGCTGTCTCTAACAGATTAATTAGGAGCTTTGCCTGTAGTATAAGTTCAGTTGGTGGTAGGGCTTTTTCTGAGTCCGACGGGCTAGCTACGACCCCCACAGGTGAAATCTGCCGCCATAACAGCTCTGGGGGCTTAGACAAGATGACATCGTTATATAGCTGGAGAATTTAGCTAAGTCCAATTTGTATGGATTGACAGATGCAATAGAAAAGTCACGTGTTGAAAGGGATTTGACATTCGCTATCGCAAATTGAGCTATAACGAACGTCATAAATGCCGCTTGTCTAGGGGGGCTGGCTGTGTTCCGGCAATATTAATGGGAACCAGTACACTTGAAAATCTTGAAATCAGAGGCTCGAAGATCAGATGAGTCTATCTGGCAGCACAATAGGCCGCAGTAACCGCTTACCATCAGGTGGGCTGCGTGACAGTCTGCTAATTGACCTAATATAAAAAAAAGTTGCATTAAATAAATAATAAATAAATAAATAAATATCCCAGGACATTATTCACACAGCGCCATCTAGCCCCAAACTAAGCATAGCTTGTAATAAGGGTGCTAGACAACGGATAAACATTACTTAAATACTTTTTTTTTTGTAAATACATACATATTATACATATAAACACCCAGACCGATACAAACAAACATGTTCATGCACACAAATGTTTGTACCGTGCGGGGATCGAACCCGCGACCCTTAGTGTAATAGCCGACTTCTCGACCATTACACCAAGCGGCTCGTCCAAATATTGCAATAGATACTGTTATTTTCAAACCGCAGCTCTTACGAGTGCATTGACTGCCTGTTTACTGGCTTGAGTACTCCATCTTATGCGATTAGACTCAGCATGTCGTCATTCTTAACGTATACATATTAATGAATGAACATTTTGAAGCCATCGCAAAAATATATTTATACGACGTGGTCATCCAACCGAGATGATTGCGCCTAATGTTGCGCCCACATAGGTAACTATTTATACCCCGACCAATAAAATACAAGACCTCGCCATATTGCGGAAAAATATTGAAACTAATTTCTTCAAGTGGCAATAAAATCAAATAAAAAACAATATGATGTCATTTATTATTGCTGTCTGTCCAATAGTGATGTCAATTGTCAACCGTGCCTTGTTACTATTGGACATTGAGTTATTTGTGCGTATAACCATAGCAACCAAGTGTTGCTATAACCATAGCTAATGTGGCGCCTCCGGAGCAGGCTGACCCCAAAGTAAGTAGAGTAAGCACTTGTGTTATGGGTGTCAGAATCAACGAAGGTACCACTAATAAATACTTAAATACAAGTAAACATCCAGACACAGAACAAACACAAATGTTCATCATATAAGTGTTTGTCCTGGGTGGGATTTGAACCCACGACCTCTGGCGCACGGGCAGGGTTACTATTAGATGCGCCATCGGGCCAGTCGATAATGCGTAGTAGTAGGAAAGTCCAACGGCGTCGTTGCGAGCGGAAGTTAGTAATTTATATTCCTGTTTTCTATTAAGGTATATATCAGTATTTTACCAGTGGGATACTTACATTATTATTTTCCCCTTGCGAGATTTTATCAAAATTACTCTGTCGCATAAGTCGCGCTCTGGCGATGATAAATGGGCTCCTATCGCCCATGCAACTGAAGAGAAAATACTTAATATACAAACAGCTATCTCTTGGAGAATATGGTTTAAGATTATTTATTTTTAAAAAGAATTACAACTTACTGAGAGAATTGTACGAACGAGTATGACATAAATTATATTCTCAATTTACTGATAAAATCAAAATTTAAAAAAACTATGCAATATAATATAATTGGTGTTACAATAATGTCGAAAATGATCTTATTTTTATTTAACTTTAAGCACCAAATATTATGATAATTTAATTAAATTTTATGTAGAATTACAACACAAACACAAGTATAAGAAAAAAAAAACGTTATCTTATTGAAAACTTGCTAATTATCGTGGAAATTATTTTCTTTTGGAAAAGAAATATCAATCGCAGTATATATAAAGCCTAGCAACTAGATAATCCATTTTCTAATTTATTGCAAAGTTCTTGGAAGCAGAAAGTTCAATAAAGACTATTAAAGACTGTAAAAAATACAAAAGTCGTAATATCGCCCTAGTAATGAAAACGTCTGCGAATCAGTCCAGGCATACTATTAACTAAGGTACCTAGGTACCTACCAGGCCGTCTACTTGTTTTTCTACATTTTTATAATAAAAATAGTATTATGAATTCATGATTCTCTTATTGACTATTATAAAACACAATCCAGTGTATTTCAGCACAATAAGTTATTAACTGAAAAGTTAAGTATAAAAAAAGGCAAATTAATTAATTCGAATCGTGTGTCGTGGCGGTACTAACCCATACTGATTTCTCGAATCGAATTACTTCACGATTTTGTCTATGCTATGCACATGGGCACACTACTACCCACTAAACTCCCCGCAGTTTCCCTTTTCACCCTGCCGGATTTATTTGTTCTTCAATCCTTTGATATCAATTGAACTGGCTTCCAATTTAATAATGTCGGAACACTTTTTATGGCTTTCTAACATGGGGGTGGTAGCTAGCCAGCCGGTCTCTGAAAAAGTCCTACCACCAACCAGACCCAAGGCGGGAATCGAACCCACGACCGCCGAGTTTTATACCCGGCTTAGTCAGTGTTTAACGAAGGCCTATGATTATTACTTTCAAAAATAGTTTATTTTAGTGTAGGTACAGCACAGGGCACCATAACACACACCAACAAACCATAGGTTTGTACATTTTCACTTGCCATCCATCCAAAATAAGTAGGTATCTAAATCAAATCAAATCAAAATCTTCTTTATTCATGTAAACCTGTCTAAAGGATTTATGAATCGTCAATTAAATTATAACAGAGTGACTCTACCGACCGCCGGCCCATATCATCCATATCACACCCATAGAAATATTATGTATCACACCGCGGTTGGCATTCAAAACGACTCAAGTGGCATTTTAAAATGTTTCCTATTGACTGAACGGAAACATCCGACCAGGAGAAACGGCGGGGAAAACGTCTGACCGTGACCTTCACATAACTATTTACTCTGGGGGATACGATTCTTGAAACCGTTGGCCAGTCGAAATTCATTAATTGACACTAACGACGGTCTACTTTGTTCAGTTGAGAAATGTTCTATTCATAGTTTCCACAAGGGACCATATAGCCATGTATTTTTTTATTGCAATGTGTAACGAGACGAACAGATCTTACACCTGATGGTAAGCCCCACGTCTGCCCTTAGACAGTTCAGTCCCAAACAGTAACTAAGCAGTTACTGTCTGGCACCACCGCCCTGCGCCCGCTACACACCGAGACGATAGTTATTAGGTCTCTTAAAAGCCTAACCAGTAATTGTACCTAAGTATGTGGGGTGTAACCGAGGTTAGGTAAGTATTTTAAGTTTCCCCACTGTGATGTTGTAGCTTTTGCTCCCCAGTGAATTAAAAGTATGTAGCAAGTAGACCGTCAGTGCCACAAGACAGTCTGCCTCCAACACGGGGGGAGCAAATAACTGTTTGCTCCCGGGGAGGGCGCCTTGTACGCTCGATGACTCTGTGGGCGGACATCATTTGGTAGAGGGGGGCCCGTGTAACGATCTCGTTCCCCACTGCACAGTGGCAGGCTGGCCCATGGTCGTAGCCAGCCATGGGCTCAGGGTGGGGCAGCCATGGACCCAGGGTGGACCAGCCATGGACCCAGGGTGGGGCAGCAGTATAAACTAATATGTAACTAGCAAACTATACAAACTATACTCGCGCCAGGGTGGGGCACTTGCCCCACTCTGCCCCACCGTGGCTACGCCAATGAGCTGGCCTAGTGATTACTTGCTCAGTGGGCTGGTTTACAGGGGGGAGGGCGAAAGCAGGCAGGTGCTGCTAGGGTACCTACACGATGAATCCGCTAGTAGTGCCATAGCTGGGGCGCTCAGTTCCTGTAACACTCTAATGAATATGAGTTAAGTATCTATATTTATATGGTTTTGATACCAGGTACACAGGTATTTTGGTGTATGGTTAAATTATCTATAGTAGTTAATTATACAGCGTGGAAGTGGAATTTTAGTCGTTGTTTTCCCGCAGTAAAATGATTCTATCTTAGTAGTAAAATAGATTAATAAAGTTTATTTTTTAGGCAAATCAAAAGTTTTACGATAATGATAGACGAAACTCGAACCAATAGTACTAGCTGCGTCGCGGACGGTCACCGGTCGGGGTCATTCATTGCCCTTCGCGTTTATCAAAAAAAATATTATTTACTATTTACTCACATTTGGTTTACATTTTCCAATCAAATTTTTTAAAAAAATTCAAAAAAATTGGTAAAAAAAAATTAAAAAAACAAAACAAAATAAAATTTCTTGCACAAATCGATAGTATTAATAAAGGTAAAGCGTTCTGCTGCGGGAAAACAACGACTAAAAAAACACGCAGTATAGTGCACAAAATGAGATTTGATCTCAATCTCAATTTTTGCAAGCGGTTTGTTCTGTGTTCAGAAATCAGACACTCATTTCGTCCTGTTAGCCCTGTTATTGACATCGCACTTTCAAAATTGCGTCCTGGGAGGACTTCTCGATCACTTATTATTAGATCTTTTCCGAAGTGGCAACCGATTCGTTCCTTCGATAGATTACTTCTAATGTTATATTTAACGATTTTAACGTTGTACGTGACGTTGTAACTTCGTTAACACTCTGAACGTCTTTGGCGATGTAGTCAGGGAACGCTTGCCCCATTCAGGTTTTGCGAGTCCAGTGTATTACCTACATTGTAGCGACTGTCATCTCGATACCTCCAATGAACACTACGCTAACTCAAAATTTGCCATTTTTCGTTTTTTATAGAAATCGACCCACTTTTTTACTAATATTATGCCCCCAAATTTTCATGACAATATCTTTAAAAACAAAAAAGTTTTGAGATTTACATAACGCCAAGTAAAGGTACTTTCTTCAATTACGGGGTGGACAAGCCGCTGTCTTAATATAGTGGTGTGTATTCGGCTAGCGCGACTGCCGGCCCGCGGGAGATACGCCGCCAACTAGGAGTTGGCGGGGTGTTGCGCGGGAAAGTATTTGTTCATGTGACAGTTAGCGGTGTGTGTCGCCCGTTGAATGCACTTTTGAACAAATAATTATATAACGTAGTGTAAATCAGAGTTAAACATTACTAAGTTTAATAATTTTCACTATCTTGTAGTAAATTAAAATCGAAATTAGCTGCATGAAATGCTACAATTATAATACAAGAGTTTTGTTTTCTAGTATAAAACGAACCGCTTAGCCCTTCGTCCATATTGGTAACTAAGCTTATGTAACTAGTTACAAAATTTTTTTTTTTTGCTGTTTGGTAACTACCTAGTTGTGGAAGAAGAAGAATTTTTCCATTTTTGTAACTTTTTGCTATCTATTATGAACGTTAAATGTTTGTGACTGGCCACTTCTATCGGAAAATAATTATTAGTATAATGAGTTACAGTCATTTATAATGATTGTTTATTATACTATGTGTTGGGTGTCAAGGAAACCAAATATTAATAATTGTGAATTTTATTAGTTATGGAGGAAACGATTGTTTTTCATATTTTTATTGGCTGATTAAAATGACGTTAGAATTTTGACGAAAAAGTTGTTACTTGCACTTTTGATTTTTTTTACTTTACCATTCACAGCTAGATTGTTATTACCCAAAAATAGTACCATTGTTTTTTTCCATCCTCCAAAACCAAGACAAGAAAAAAAAAATCCTTTACAAATAATCAAAACTAAATTTCCTCTCTGGAAACCACGTAAAATGCTTGTTGCTTTTGAAGATTTGCTTTTAATGGCATTCAGAAACCATATCCTCAAACAGATGTAAAAGATTGTTTTAACCACTTTAGTCAAAGTCTTTTTAAAAAAGCAGAACAGCTAAGTATCAAGCCAGCTCAGAGGCGGCATGTTGCAAGATGTGCAGGTTTGGCCCAATTGCTTATAAAATATATTAGCTGATCTAATAGCACAATTAAATTTTTACTTCGATCGTAACTGGCTACAAAATTCATTAAAATCTGGTGTTGTGAAGGGAAACAGTTAAACAGTATTAAGGAT
Source organism: Mecyna flavalis (assembly GCA_949319885.1). Classification (NCBI taxonomy): domain Eukaryota; kingdom Metazoa; phylum Arthropoda; class Insecta; order Lepidoptera; family Crambidae; genus Mecyna; species Mecyna flavalis. Next base: position 2,358,816 of record OX439435.1, on the reverse strand, counting down.
GGCAGCCATTTGGAAGGATGGCATGCTAGAATTAATCGTTTTGTGGAAAATAATAACCCATCCATCGCGTAAGTGTTGGGCATTCTAATGAAGGAAACAAAAATTTAATAAATAAATTCAGCAGTTAAAAACGACAAAATACCAAATAATTATCATGATATTGACACAGAAATAAGTGCAACTATTCAGCAATTAAAATTTAAGATATTACAGTAGGCCACTGCCTAAAATTTTTCTAAGTATTAATAAATGATTAAAAAGTGTTTTGCATAGTACGTTTTAATTCAAATCAACTACACCGAGCCAGTTGTATATCACAACAATCCCACATCATATCGGGATTTTTTGCACAATGTCTCGGGTTACTATAATGGAAATAATTTAATCTACGAAGTGGAAAAATAATTCTTCCCTCACAACTACTTAAAACACCAACGAAAAAATAATATTTTTTGGAACTGGTTACATAAGCTTAGTTACCAATATGGACGAAAAGCCGCTAAGTAATGACACAGTTAAGATACTCTACGCTATTTATTTGTTAGCGGCTTGTATAACGGCTCAACGATTTTCGGCTTATCCTACTACAAAACGCTAACTTTTCTTTTTCATAAATTACGATCTTATTATAATAAAAACATTGTTCAAAATACTCTAAATTGGTAATGAAGTCGATTTTAAATGTAATTATTAATTTTATTTTATGTAGTATACATTTAATTTATTATTTTGTAGCCTGTAATATTCCCGAATATATTCCGCTAACTTAGGATTGGCGGAGTGTATCCCGATCTTAAATTAGAGCTTTCTGCGTTACATCCCGCTAAGTGAGGCTAATTAAAAAACCCATAAGTTTTTTTAAATGTTACTATGCGGATCTTAAGCATCAGTAAATTAGTTACTCACACAAAAAATATCAAGAAAATAACTACAAAGATAAAGATTTTATCAACTTTTTTCTTTCAAGAGCTCCTCCTGTAAACCTGCACTTTTGAAGTTAGCGTAGTGTTCATTGGAGGTATCGATCTGATTTCAGTAACAGCTTAGTAAACAGAGGAACTAGACCAATTGGGTAATGGCTACACAGCCATTCGAAGGTTTCCTGTCATTTATAATTTGTACCTAATAATAAAAAAAAGGCAAAACTGTTAAGATTCTTGCGGCACTTCTTTCCTCAACAGGCGATTAACGTCGAAGTGCTGGTAGGGATTTTTTTTTTTAAATCTATTTGCAGAATAAATTATTTCATTTCATTTCATCTCCCGAAGTTTTCCGTCACCGCCGATCTAGTGGTACCTAAACACGGAGGTGCGCGCAGGATTCGACCCATTGCATTTGCCCTCATTCATACTCGTAGGTAGGTACATTAGAGGCGACGTTTGAAATCACTCGAGTACCACAGCTTACACAATAAAGTGTCGTATTTCTTATTCCAAGTTCAACAATGTGTGACAAAGGACAAGGGCGTCGCCAGCTTATGATTAAGGGGGGGGGGGGGGGCAATGGGGCAATATTATTTAGGAGAAAAAATATGAACGCCGAACTGCCCCCCCCCCCCCTGCCCCCCCTTGGCGACGCCCTTGACAAAGGAGATTATTGTTTTGGGCCTTCTCTCAAGGTGCCGGCCAACAAAAAATAATGGAATATCGTTAGAACTAGCCATTTGGAGCAATAGTTAATATGGCACGGAAGTTGTGGGATCGTTCTAAACAAAGTTATACAAGGTCGAAGATTCACTATTTTCATACATTTTATTGATTCCTGAAAGTGCCGGTCAATAAAAAATATATAATAAAAGCACAGATAAAAAGTTACTACTAATGTAAATAAAAGGAGATCATTTAGGATGCCGTTTTCAGTCAAATTGAAAACTTTGTTGTGCTTACTTTTTCTTATTGGTCAGCGACAATTCCAAAAAACATGATTGCAAATTTATTTCGCAATAAACCCTTGCTCTCAACTACAGGAAGTACCTAATCTCGCGTACCTAACAATGCGGTTGAAACAATTTGCGAGCCCCTTAAAACTGAATTCAATTTCGCTAAAAGGATTCATCCTTTTCGAGTAGGTAGGTAGGTACTTAGGTTTAAGAGGCCTATTTTCTGGTATATTCAATATACTCTATGAGGCCTATTACAAAGAGCGCGCGCTCGGTACTGACTGAGTTCGGACGGCCAGCGCATCGCATTTTGTAGTAATTTTGCAGTTATATTTATTGTTATTATCGAAATAGGATAATAAATGAATTGTTTAAAATTGTAAAATCTTCATTCCTCATGATGTAACAAGTATTCTGGTATATATTTTGCCTAATTGTATTGTCGTAGAAAGGAGAAATTCACAGTTAACTTAAAGCGATTTTCGAAGATTTTTGCTTTAGAACTAGATGTTTTTTTTATATATAAAACCAAAGATATTTAAAAATCCGAGGCCGCTATGAACTATACGACTATATAAGAGATAACATTCTAATTTTTTTATTTCATATGCTTAGAACAGTAGTTCAATCTATGAGCTTAAAAATGTGCCTTCGCGCATTTTATGAAAATCTTTCTCTGCAATTTTGGGTTCAATTAAAAAGTTAAGCAAAATTTACAAAAAGCAAGGCCGCTAAGAACTATTCCAATAGATATTCTACACTATTTAATAAGTAATTATTGTAAATGTATTTTTGTTTCTGAGATCGATAACGCCAAAGTTGGCCATTTTATGCAAAAATCCCTGTCAAGATGTAATAGGGGTCTTAAGGATGTTATTTTTTATTATTTTATTTATATATTAATATAAATAATGGAATTTTGGTTAAAACTGGCATTGTTAGTAGGTACCTATGTACATCGTTTTATTATAAAGGAAAAATCTGAAAACTTCTAAGCTGAAAACTAAATTTTACAGTGAAGCTACAAGTCGCTATTATTGATTTTTATTATTTACGACGCATAATTTTCAACTTCTCCTTTTAAGGAAAAAAAACTGTACAACTAGGGCTGCGTCCCCAGTAGGCAAACTGTTAGCGGCAGACTGAGTGAGCCGCAAAGTGGCGAACTGAAATTTAAACGAACGTCGCAACCGGTGAAACTCCCAGCAAGAGTCAGCCGCTCACTGAGACAGTCGGCGCGCGTAACGCTGCAAACTGAGTAAAGTGAGCGCAAAACTAGCAAACTGTGGACACTTCATTTGGTGGAAAGGCGTACTAAATCGATAAGCCGCAGACAGTCAAACTGTTAGTCTACCGCTAACAGTTTGCCTACTGGGGACGTAGCCTTATAGTCCGTAGAATAAAATTTTGCGGTGTCAAACAACCCCCTGCCTCGGAAAGCACGTAAAGCAGATAGTTCTGCAACTATGACATCTTTCCGGTCGTGTCAGACTGCTATCCCACTATCTATCATGCAAATAGAGAGTGCTTGCGAACTCCCTTGAAACACTATATATTTTTCTGCTTAGTAAGTTGATCGTAAATTTGAGCTAAGAGGACATTACCTACTATCTAGTTCAGCAGTTGCAATAAAACACCAAAACCACGATTTAAAATAAATATATTAAATATTCTTACAATACATACAACATATAAAGCTTACTCTTACAATCAAATATGTAGCACCTGAGGTTCTAACTTTAGCCTATCTATAGTTTCTTGCGGCATACAATACGTTGGATTTACTAGCATAATACTAGTGTTGCCTAGTAGTGAAAGTCCTGCTAGTCCAAATAGTGTGTGGAAGGGATCGGGGACATCTCCAGGTCGGTCACTGAACCCCCCAGTTTCTGAGTCTTGGCAGGCTAATATGTAATCTTCTAGGCTCTTCTTGTCTACCCAGTGTATTCTGTTCAGCATAGATAGCGATGACATCACCCACCTGTGAAATAAAATGGAATTATTAAAATACTAGCGACTCAACCCGGCTTCGCACGGATGTTATGATGTTTCTCTACTATATTACGCATGTATTATACATATAAACCTTCCTCTTGAATCACTATCTATTAAAAAACCGCATCAAAATCCGTTAAGTAGTTTCAAAGATCTAAGCATACACAGGGACAGACAGCGGGAAGCAACTTTGCTTTATACTATGTAGTGATTAGAGTATAAATCGTACTTATATATTATAAATGCGAAAGTACTCGTAACTAATCTGACTGTCCGTTACACTTCCACACTTAAACTTTTGATCCTATTTTGATGAAATTCGGTACAGACATAGACTAGACCGCGGGAGAGAACGTTGACTATTTTTTATCTTCGGATATTTGTCATTTTTTAGAGAAGAACATATCGTAAAGTTTTGTCAGATCAGAATGCCTAGTGTAAGTTTTTACGTAAAAAAAACGTCACCATTGCGTTTGCGTTTAAACTAAAATTTGTATGAACAAAATACAGCGCCTCTGGTGGCGAACTGTGCACCTGAATATTGTTCATACAAATTGTAGTTCAAACGCAAACCCAATGGTGACGTTTCTTTTTACGTAAAAGCTTACAATAGGCATTCAGTGTGATTTTTAGTGTTAGAATAGTTTGGAACCTAGTGAGTGATAGGCTTTTTATTCCTGAAAAATGCATACATTTCAGTGTGAATAACATCCAGAAAACTAGAAAACTCATCTACCTATTTCATTTTGTCTTGTTTGTAAAATTCAATCTATTTGATGCAGCATTCTACTTAATATAATTAACTTAACTAACATACCATGAGTAACACAGATCTGGCAGCTTCTCAGGCCTGCCGTTGAGTCCTCCGCTGGGCAGCTGCCGCTCGCACAGCCACCACGCCAGCTCGTCGGCACGCAGCGCATCCATGCGCTTGCATATCGACAGTGTTCCCACGCAACAGTAAATTAAACCTGCAAACAATTACTATTTCAATGCATGTAATTCAGATTGGGTCATCTTCTAGGATGAAAAGATAGTAAGCCAGTTTTTACCCTGTCAGCTCAGTTGCTGACATTTATCAGATACCTGAGAGATCTCATTTGAAAATTTTCAAAAAAAGCAGACGAACTTGTTTCCTAAAAGGTGAATCATCAATAACTTAGCTGACAGTGATCAGATTCATCACTACTTAAAAAATTATGAATATGTGTAAAAGTTTTCATTGTCTTTCATTGTCTATTTACTCTTTACAATTTTTTTTCACTTTTTATACTACTATTAAAACGAATTCTCTTTTAAAAGGTAAGTAAAGTTGAAGTGTAAAATTTTTCTTTTAAATTCATCATCTTTCATTGTCTATTGTTTACTCTTTACAAATTTTTCCCTTTTAATACTACTATTAAAACGGATTCAAAATTATTATTAAGTCTATTATGCAAGATAAATGTATTACAGTACAAGAAAACATAAAAACCCTCCTTATCAATAAATGATATTGCGCAAACCTGCATGACTTTCTGAGCCTGGCTTCGATCCGAATCCTCCATCAAAGTTCATGCAGCTCAGAACAAAGTTAACCGTCTTGTTTATATTGATTGCATCTAGTCTATGAAGCAGAGACAGAGTGTTCACTGCACAGAATGAGAACCTTGTGTCTACTTCACCCCACTTATCACCTGAAATGGAAATTAAAACTTATAAATAATTTTACTTATATATTTTCTAAGCTAAAAATTACCATAGAATGAGATGTTTAATATTTTATATTCAGTAAAAGTCTTATAAGACCTATATGTCTTATCAGACCTTTACTTAATGTGTGGGCAGAATCTAGAGAGCATAAGTTAAGTTTAATTATTTTCTTTTACTTTATGTAAAGGCCTGTATTCACTTTGATAAGTGCGAGTGCGAGTGATTAGTAGCTGAGGGTGATTAGTGCAGGTGCGTAGTGCAAGTAGTGTCCAATTGTTGGCGAGTGCGAGTGATTAGTAGTTGAGGGTGTGTGTGTGTGTGGCAGGCACGCCGCGGGAGAGGGGGATGGGCGGGCGCGCGGGACGTGGCTACTCGCAGTCCACTCGCAGAAAAATAGAACACGCTTCTAAACACTTCACTACGCAGCCAACTAATCACTCGCACTAATCAGTCGCTGTCCACACTTATTTTCTACTAATCACTAATCACTTGCACTAATCACTCGCACTCGCACTAATCAAAGTGAATACAGGCCTTAACGCACGTTATATAATCAAAATCAAAAATCAAAATCAAAATATTCTTTATTCATGTAAACTTGTATCAAGTATTTATGAATCGTCAATTACAGAGTGACTCTACCACCGGTATCGGAATGCAGTCATCTGCCGAGAAGAACCGGCAAGAAACTCGACAGTTACTCTTTTTCATCGCCATGTTTGTTTACAATTTGACTCGAGACCTAGAGCGACTCCTCGATTGCGATTGGTCGGGGAGTCGCGCCAGGTCTCGAGTCCCTATATAACATGTGTTACATTTATTTGATTAAGGCTATTAATTGACTACACAAAAAAGTATGAGTATGCCTGTGGCCGAAGCAGACTAATAAGTCTTTAGATTTTCTTGGGTAGTTAAAAACTTACCAAAGAAGCTGCCATCATCCTGTTGCAAAGAAGTAACATATCTAACAACTCCTTCTACATCTATTGCGTCCAGTCTGTCATACATTGCTAGCACCTGTACATAAAACACATCATAATTATCTCTACATTATACACATGAGAACAATGAAGATGAAAATTTCATTACTAATGATTCCTAATTCCTAGTATGTTCACTTTATCCTTACATGTAGAAATTTAAATTAATGTACAGTTGACAGCACATCAGACTACCCTAATCTGTCAAATTTCTACAACCAATTTTCAGCTTTATGCACTTCATTATAGTGTTATCTTTCAATTGAGAATTTTTGACAGATTAGGGTAGGTTGATCTGCTGCCCTCCGTATCATTGCAGAGTTAAGACACTTCCTCATTGATTTAAGGTTGTCCTCCTTTATTAAATGTTGTTAAGAGGTGGATGGATACGAGTGAAAAGGAGTAGATACCTCGTTGACAAGTGACAGGCATGAATGGAAGAGAAGAACATATTGCGCCGACCCCAAATAAATTGGGAACAGGGCAGGAGAAAGAAAGAGAAAGAAGATCTATATAGCAAAAGACTTAGGGGTAAGAAAGGTGTATGACCTTAGATGAGTCAAATCTGCTTTTAAAAATACCAATGCACCAGTATCTCATAGCTGTGATGTCAATAAAATGTTGGTAATTGCTTTTAACAAACCTGTACAGCACTAAGTGTGTATAGCATGTGTGGGTCATGACCGATACTCGCAGAGATACCTCCACTCTCTCTGTCTTGACATGAAGATATGAACTCAATTATTTCATCCTTTGGCATTCTGAAAAAGAATGGAATTACAAACTTAAGGTCATATTAATTGAGGTTACTCTGATTGCCTTTTTTAATGATGATAATATTTTCTAATATTGTTATAAATACTGAGTCTAGAAATAAATTACATTAATCGGTTTTAATAAACTTTGTCTCATTTATTTTGGACATACTTTAATCTCGATAGCTAGAAATATATTCTAGTATGACAACATTGTAAGAACATTTTAATGTTAATCAGAAAATATTTTATGCTACATCGGCTGGCCTGCATATTAGGGAAGAAATGTGAAAACTAATACTAGAAGGTGGTTTCAGAACGCCTATTATAGCGCTAATTAACATAAAATTACTTTTATTGCATCTGAACCCCATATTATTAGGGTGCAATTTAATCTAAATCTGTCCCATTGTTCGATATTATAGCAGTATTTTGTATACATTACCTCGACGATTGTCCCATGAGTTCCATAGCAGTGAGGCTCCAGTATATACCAGACATTCGAAGATACTCAGTCATACAAAATTCAAAGTCATCTTTGTCCAGTCCATAGCTCGCCAAATAGTCGGAATGTTTCTGAAGAAGCAAAGATCTTGGGCGGTCCTCTTTGAGGACTACGTCCTTTGTGTTGAAAGACATTGATTTCTCTTGATTTAAATAATTTATTCACAAAATTTTAAATACTCCGATGATTCAAATCAACAATGGAATGAAATTTGACAGATAAAATTTAATGACATTGACACTATTGACAGTCACAGCAATGGGAGATTTTCTGACAGGCCATTTAAAAAAAAAAAGTTTCCAAAAGCTTCACTAGATGGCGTTGAACGAAGTATGTATAAGTCTAGTATTTGTCTATGATCTATTTTTACCTCTGGCACAGATAATATAATACTCTGGTTTTTTAACTAGGAGCCATATTATTTACTCATTCTTCTTCTTCTTCATAATTAATAGCTTGCTTTGTGTTTTTTATTAACAATTCCGCCAATATATATTTTTTTCGGAAATGAAAATGACATCTGAGTCATCTGACATAAACAAAACGTTTCGTTTTATCAAAAACAGTCATGTCAAAGTAAACTTTATAACGTTTCGTTCCTTGTGATTGCATAGGTGGAACGGCGCCATCTATTGAGAACTAACAAAACGGGCTGTCAGAAAATCGCCCATTTGATGGCAATGCAAATGTTTTTGAAAATATGCATGAAAGAGAGTGACTATTAAACTATAATAATAATACTTAAAATTAAAGAGACGGATGCACAGTGCAGTCTGTGTATCATCGTGCATGCCATCAAATGCGCGCATATGCAAGTCAAGAAACCAAGGAGACTCCAACACTTCCAAAAGAGATATTATTGGAAAGCTTGGTAGGTTAACCGGCATCACAAGCCGGATGAACAATATGAACATAGTCTTACTTAATCCGGATAAAGACCGACCGACAAACTTATCTGTTCCGGTGGTTGCGTCGCTACTGTCTATTTAGAACTGTCATTAAATATCGTTTTTGCATTGCATTTCACGTAGTTCCAATTTTGGCCACCCGAACAGATAAGTTTGTCGGTCTCTAGTAACCGGTAACCGGTATTTATTTATCTATGGGCAAATGCAGAGTCAATATCTATGGTCACCAAAGACAATTTAATGGCTGCGCGACAACCGGAAGTATTTCGTCCGTCATTTTTGATCATAAAGATTTTACAAATCGCTAATTTTTCGTGATATTATTTAATTTTTGGTGCCTATTGCCCTCAAGGACTTACAGAACATTCTAGTTACTTTTATTCATCGCAAACCTATATTTGTAAGGTGAGTACTTGTATTATTACATTTGAAATTTCCATTGCAAGCAAGCCATAATCTGATAAGCGGTTGCAGCAGTGACGAAGCCGCTTAATATTGTGTTATTGTCGCCGCTATACCATCTCGCTGTCGCTGAACCTTGTCAGTTATAAATATCTTCATGTTTCATTTATTATTGTATAATTTTTGCATACTGATTTCCTGAGTCGTGATTCACGTAAGGGCGGTTCCTAGCGGCGTGCTTTTTTCGAAACATCACTTACCTATATTTATACCGAATTTCTTTTAAATTACATTCAATAAATCCTTAAACTTCTCAATTAAACAGTGGTTAACTTATTAAGCGTCCAAAATACCATATTTTTCAATCGATAACTCAATATAAAGTTAGAAGCAGTAGGGGGTCTTTTAATCAATCGAAACTTCATGGAACTGTATGTTTGTAGTGACAAAATGTCTGGGGAACCCGATGTAGCACGTACTCCGGAGGAGGAAGAGACGGAAGAGGAAGAAATCAAGTCGACGTACAAACCGCCACCAGAAAAGACAATTGAGGAGATTCTGGCGGCAGATCAGGAGGACGAGTCGTTGAGGAAGTACAAAGAAGCGTTGTTGGGTCAGGCGCAGAGCGGAATGGTCATTGTTGGTGAGTACTAGTGCTAAAGTAGTTGTTATGATTTATAAATCTCTCTGCATCTAAATTACTTCAATGAAATGAAATGATTTATTTCTGCAAATGGATTTCTAAAAAAATACTTTTGCACGTCAAGTCTTTTCACTTCATTTCACTTGCATGTTCTTAGACCACTTTCTTCATGTTAAGGACCAAATTCACTACCGTAAGACAAGTAACTATTAATTCATCTGTCAGTTATATTAGATGCCAACTCTTTTGTCAGTTTTTACAAAAGGAGGCAGCATTATTTGATATCTATATAGATAATTTATCAGAAACTTATCTGTGGTCAAACTGGCTTGCGTTTCATTTGAGTTAGCAGGAAAAAACAAAATTTAAATTTGTTGTTTACATAAATGAAATAAAATGGGACAGAAACTTGAAAAGAAAGCTTTAAACTAAAGAGAGAAAATAATGATACTTTAGAGTTAATTATCCATTCCAATTGGATTCTAATTCAACCAATTAAGACAGAAGACTGTAAATTCAACAGTTTCTTTTAGTCTTATCATCTAAGTTGTAATCACATTCTGATAATGAAACAAGATTATACCATAGGCTTTATATAACAAAATTAAGATTATGACTACTAGTTTTGAAATAAAAAGACTGATTATTTTGATTATTATTGTCCATCAGTTGATTTTTTTTATTGCGTTTCAAAACTATCAGATTATTTAACCTAATAAGATCTAATTATTGTGTTAAAGTTTTGTTATGACAAAGTGTAATGTTTACACAGCCCTACTATGGTTATGGTTTTCCCTAGTCATGATCAATTTAAATTATGTATGTACTATAAATAATAAACCAATGTTCATCATAATATGAATGTTCGCTGGTGGGATTCAAACCCACAATTCCTGGCACATAGGGCAGAATCACTGCCAAATGTGTTATTGAATCAGTCAGTGTTATCCACAAATCAATGTTTAAATTACAAAAGACAAGGATCAAAGAACCTATACCTGCTATTTTTTCTAATTTGTGATATATTCAGATTTATCAGGATTTAACATGTCAATGACCAAATTAAACATCCTGCAAGATATATTTGGCTTTAAAAAAAGTATTAATAAAGTGGCTCCTCAAAAACCAGAATATTTCTCATGCAAACATAATATAAGCCAAAGCAGCTATATATACTCAGTAGTAGTCAAACTCTACAATTTTGATAGCATTCACTTACATCTCATTCAATTTAATCATGTAGTTTTAGGGCTTCCATACACCAAAGACACAGTTGCTGCTTTCATGTACATTGGCTAAGTGCTTCAAAAAGTCACAAAAGATATTATTTTACAGTAATATCAATTACCTATAGACCGACAAACTTATCTGTTCCGGTGGCCAAAATTGGAACTACGTGAATTGCAATGCAAAAACGATATTTAATGACAGTATTACAACGACAGTAGCGACGTCGCCACCGGAACAGATAAGTTTATCGGTCTGTATTAGGTTTTGCAATGTTATCCTATACTGAAGACTAAATTTTTCCAATCATTGAAATTATGGCCATCTTTTTTCTCTTTTCTGTTGTATCAGTGAAACAGTGGACCTCAGTATATAACTGTAGATGTTACATTATTATTGCCTAGAGGATTTGTTACTACTTGACATGTATTCAACCAATCTGTTCCATTCTATGTATGAAATGGTTTGTGAAGCTGTGCAGAACAACCCGAGGACAAGCTGTGTACAAACAAAAGTAATTATAGTGGGAAGCTAGCAATTTGTAGTAGCTTCCAGAACACTTCAATCGTTTTGACATAGTGTTGTTTGTGAACATTTGCCTTTATCAGTATAGTCAATAGTGGTATTATCTGTCAACATGGATGATACTGATATTGTTTGATAAAAGATACCTAGTAATGAAGATATTAGTTGAGATAGTATAATCCTGTCTCATTTTTGTATGTCATTCATTTATCTTGTTTATATACAAACTACTAAGAATTTACGCGATTTTATCCATATTTTGATATATTGCGCTTGTTTTCTATGTTAACATTCTTAAAAGGTAAAATAAAATAAATAAAATTGCGATTAAGGTGCACCAAAACACCATTCTCCGATTTTTTTTAAATCAAAAAATCAAAACTATTTGTTTCTACACAAATTACGATGTAACAACATTGGATCTAACATTAATCTACTATGTACCTACTACAGTTATGCCCCGGACTTAGCGCCGAAACCAAAACTCCGATAAGCACGGCGGTGATTAAAAACAAAACCGCATATCACCGCATTCGCTTAAAACGGGGTAGCGTAAATCGGGGTATTACAGTATCATAAGATTGTCTGTTTCTAAAAAGAATGAATAACCCGTACGTTGCACGTTGTCTGCAGATACAAACGACCCACGCAAGGTGATCGTGAAGAAGCTGGCGTTGTGCGTGGTGGACCGCGATGACGTCGAGCTCGATCTGAGCGGGGACCTCACGGATCTCAAGAAACAGGTATGAATGACGTCACATTGTAATTTTTTCTCTGTCGTCAACGCGTTTTATGATAAGTTCTACGTATAGGAGAGTATTCAGTTTCGATGATGATGGTTTATGCATGCGCTTTTGGTATATTTAAGGCCATTTTTATTTATTTAATTAATGAATAATATTTGGCTTCACTTAGTTTGTTAGTTGACTTTAGATTTTGGCAAAGAAAATTACAGCATTGAGAGAAGTGCAATGACCCACCCAATGGACACATCAGGTTCATAAAATACATAAAAAAAAAATACATCAGTTTTTTGAAGTCGGATAAAATCCTTAAAAGAATATTTATTAGAAAAACATTTCGATTTGAGTTTAGCTGATGGTAGGAAATTTAGTTTTGCAGTGCAGTTACCTTTGAACTTCGACCTTTCAAAGAAGACACCCACTGGTTTACGTATTGAGACGAGTTCAATAAACTAATGAAAACTCGTGCGTGAGTGAGAGAAAAGTTTACTTTTTAATTATACTCCGATAGTGAAGAAATAAGGAAAAACTACTATAATGTAACATGTTGTCTGCCCCCTAATAATAGTTGTTCGGCTTTGTATTGTCAACCAGGTAGTTTTGTTCAAAGTTGCATCAATTTCTTTATCAATAACTATGGTATTATGGTCAATAAATATAGGGTCACAATATTTTTCTGGTACCAAATATAGATATCAGTAATCAATCATACATAACTACTGCATTCCAAAACAATTTTTCTCACGGTGGGTTGTACTTGTATGAAAACATGTTGTGGGAAAGTGCGTGACAGTTTGTCGCAGTATACATAGTACGTTGTGTGCCGGACCACCAACCGAAGTGACATCAAACCATTGAGACTCAATAGCGACGCTCAATTAGCCGCCATAAATAAGATAGAATATTTACATGTAATGTATAAGTGCCTCCGAATTAGAAAAAAAAATTGACTCGAACGGCATGTCACATGTCAATTTTATTGGTTTCGAGGCGAGGATAATAATACAGTTTCTCTCGGCCCTGTACATCATCTTTTTTTTCTTCTTCTCAATCTCCTGGGGCTAGAAGACTTGGGCTGGTCAATAGCTACAAGGATGGAACCAGCTCGCCCCAATAGGGTGCAAAGGAGAAACCGAGAGAGTTGGATAGTGGGTCGCTTTAGTCTCGAGTTCCACACACGGCCGGAGGTCTAGCTAGCGTGCGGTTATAGTGCCTAAACTTCTGTGTTTCGGGGAAAGGGCACTGAAGCTAGTGAAATTACTGGGTATATGAGACCTAATAACTGTCGTTTCGGTGTAGCAGGCTCAGGGCAGTGCCAGACAGTAAATGCTTAGTTACTGTTTGGCACTGAACTGTCTAAGGGCAGACGTGGCGCTTACGATCTCGCTCGTCTTGTTACACATTGCAAAAAAAAAAAACGCATTCTCCTCCGAATCTCAGGGGACTAGAAGACCAGCCTAATAATTCCCGCAGTCATTAACTGTAGTGACAGGTGCAGTAAACCATGAGTGATGGGCAAGCCGGTGCCGCATAAACTGGTCACGATTAGTAGACGCGCGGCAATTGGCGAATGGCCAGCGCCCGCTACAGGATGCTTCGGGACACCCTTTAATTTTTTAGAAATTCTTTTTATCTTCAGGAATGGGTAAAAGGAATTTAGCCTTCTGCTAATGGGAGTCATAGGCCAGTCAATCGTCACAAGGCGGGCACCGTTTCGGGTGTGAAAAAGAAAGCGGGGTAGTTTAGTGGGTAGTGATAGTGAGACGATCATCCCATTAGCCTGTAGTTATGGTAACCCATTGCATACAGAAAGAGAAGAGGGTTGTAATGTGAGGGACACCCACTGTTTTATTTTAATTTTTAACTTTGTACTAATTACTTTAAATATCCAGTTGCATTGCGTAATGTCCTGTGCTGTGCTCTCGTTGGCTGGTTCCATAGAAAACTCGAAACGGCAACTCTACTTAGTATTTGCTCTGTGGTGTCGAACTATCGACGTTAAAAATAGTTGGTTGAACTATATTTGACATCGTAAATCAGGACATCAATGCTATTGACAGCAGGTAGTGAATGAGCTACAGTATTAATGATTTGCAATAGTATCGATACTGTCAATTTTACTACATATAACTCGATAGTCGTTGCGCTATCGATAGTATCTTAGTCGTGTCGATATTACGATTTTCGGACTAAGGTACTATTGATAGTGTGTTAATGAGCGTTATCACTAACTCCTACCGCATTGTGAATGGGCGCAGTTTACCCACTACGAGTAAACTTTAGAGAGCTCTAATCAGCTTGTGCATATAATCCAATAGATCATTGGCTACACGACCCCACCAGACGATTTCGCACTTTTCTCAACGTTTAGGAGATCAAAACCTAAACGTTGAGATCAAAAGGTTGAGTCTATACTCGTTCTTAAATTCACGTTCAGTGGAATGTGTACAAACAACTATTGTCTTATGCCAATGTGATAAGGTCTATTTTGGAATGAGTCTGTATACATTTAAATGCACCTGACTGTACGTGCCGCCAATAATATGTTAGTTTCCTCGACTTAACCAGAAATTCTGTTTATCGTAGTAAAAAAATGTACGGCCTTTTTAGGAAGTAGGTACACGTTTCAGCGAATGCCTTCGCAAGACTTAAACAGTTTTTTTATAATTGCAGTAATTTCAATTGGAGCCATGTCGAACTGCAGTAATTAGAAAAACTGGGCATGTTGTAGAATGCTGTTAGAACTTATTAGGTGTAGGTATGAATTACGAAAGGACTAGTTTGATATTTATTTAGTTTTAGTGAAATAAAGTTGATCTGTAAATAAATATCA
The DNA here is from genome assembly GCA_949319885.1 of Mecyna flavalis. Classification (NCBI taxonomy): domain Eukaryota; kingdom Metazoa; phylum Arthropoda; class Insecta; order Lepidoptera; family Crambidae; genus Mecyna; species Mecyna flavalis. The sequence continues at coordinate 2,343,729 of OX439435.1, read as the reverse complement.
GGAAATATTACAAACAATAATACCTATAGTTAATACAATGAAGATACAATACTCAAGTCATTTGCTTGATAAGTGAATTACATATTCAAAACTTGCTTATGTAAAGAGTTAAACTACCCTTTACATCCCTAATTACTGTTTTGTTAAGAAAAAATATAATTCGTGAGTTAGTTCATATTCAATGCTTATAAACTGTAGCAGGCAGATTTTAAACTGTTAAGGGGAGCGTAAATGCTTATGTTGACTTTTTGATTTTGATTGCCGTTTCATTGCCAGTAGGCACCTGTAGCTGAGCGGAGGAGCAAGTTAGACTGTCTAGGTTGAATACTAGTTCAGAGAGGAGCTAAAGACGGTGCAGGGATCCACGGGCGAAGTGGTCAAGCGAAGTCGAGTGAGTGCTTGATCGATGGGACGACTGGTGGCGGTTAATCCCAAAGGTGGTGACGAATGGAGGCGGCTAAGCCCGAAGGTGATTACGCTGCGATGAGCTGGTGGCGCCGCGTGACGTTATAACGTCACAACCGGGCGAGTTAAGTGGGCACTTGGGCAGTGGGACGTCTTTTGTGCCGAGGCTTCCAAGCAAGAGGAAAGGAGTCCAATTCTAAGCACAAAAATAATAAATAAGATTTCTTGGCACCAGACCCAGGATGGAAGGAGCTGGTATTATAAAGTGCTGGCCAGGTGCGAACTGTTATCACAGCTCTCAATATTGACCTATCGTAAAAGCTAGAGTGATTGATAAATTTGAATGATACATCTAAAACCTATAAAATCGCAATAAGAACCAATATCCCGCGCCGGGCAAATTGCCAATCGTCTATGATACAGGATGTTGTCATATAGTAGTAAGATAGAAAAGTAATTGAGTCTTGCTGTTGTTGAAGGATAATAAAATAAGTATAATAACGTAAAAAACACAATTTAAAAAAATTAACTGTTTGTAGCGAATTATTACCGTGAAAAGTTAATTAAAGAGGTCTCTTATCGTTTCGTCCTAAAATTTGTTAATACGGTTTATAAATCTCGATAGAACTTTATTACTACTACACAGTACAAAGTAGATCTATCGACCAGCAGTTGCTCATATTTGCTTTACTAGAGTCACACGAGTTTTTGACAAGTTCCCGCCCAAGTTCGCTTCTTGACAAAGTTGGAAGTGAGTTTTCAAATTGATTCATGCCTCTTTTAGTGTAAAAAATTTCACATGTGATTCAATTAGATCAGTAATAAACCATCAACATTTCGTAAGAGTGCTTCGCACGCTAATATTTACGAATTTGGTCGATGCTAATCAAATATGAGCCACTTCCTATCTGCAAATCATTTACCATTTTCCCTTTATGTACATGTTTAAGATACTGTGTTGTCCAAATCAAAGATAACTACGTTTTTTTGTTTCTACTATGGTCTACTATCCGTAGCTGTCTCTGATGACACTTACTCCTCCCCGTTTGAGGATATAACGGAAGTTAGAAACAATACTTTATTGCTTTGAACAAAAGGCGTATAGTTCAATGATAGGGAATCGTGTTAACATATACATTTCCTATTGTTATTGCACACAATGGAATAGTTTCACACGGTCATTGCTTGAATTTGAGAGGTCGAAGACTTCTAGTTTCATTAAACACAAAATTTCCAATCGATTACACACATAAGTGACGTATAATTAAGTCAGTAGGTACTTTTGTTAATTATCATTATGCATTTCTAATTTTACCAAATATTCGCAAAAACAATCATGCATTTTATTAAAACTGCGTTTCAGAATAGAACAGTGTGAGATAAAAACATTTTATGACATGAAATAGAATATTTGATAAAGATTATTGTTTATTTTAATTAATTTTTATTTAAAATTTTATGGCTATTGTTTGTTTAAATTACACAAGATTTTGTTTTCAGTTTTTGCATTCTAACTTCTTGGTAGAGCACTCATGTACAATAAAAGTATGTAGCGTATTTCTTACGCAAATAGGGTTAATTTATTCAAATTTATCTGCAGTTGGTAAAATCTGGTTACAGAAAACACGAAGATTCTGTAATGAGGATCACCTGCACGAAGTTTAGTATGTCAAACGTTATTTAGATATAACATTTCGTAACAGAATATTTCATTTCGGCCTAGTAACATTCATACTCTATTCGTTTGCGTCTCCGAACGATTTACGGATCGACAAGTAGGTATACGAATAGTTCACTGCACGTTCTAAATGCTGGTTGAATGGCGCTCAAATTAAACCCATGTCGTTTATTTGTGTTTGTTTACGTTCCAAGCGATTTGCAATCTTATTATCACGGGAATAGAGTAAAGGTGAGAGTAAGGATATGACGGGTTTGACGTAGGATGAAGATTAGTAAATTGACGCGAATCGCGGGAACGTAATGAGAGAAATGGACGAAAAATGATATTTTGTCTTAGAATCGCGATCTTCGTTGGCGTTTGAATAATGGATTTAATTATCTTTGATGCTTAATTAAATTAGAACTGTTTGAAGATTGAATGGTTGATTTGGTTTTTATTAATGAATTAAGTGTTTATTTATAGAAATCAAATCTATCTTAGATTTAGAGTTTAATAGCGGGCGGGGGCAACGAGAAATTGGGTCTTTTGTAGAAAGTTCTTATATATTCTTGATATTGACTTCTATACGTCCTCCCTTATTAACCTAATTGTTTTTGTAATAAGTAAGAACATAGTAAAAAGAAGAATGGTGGAGGTGGAAAGGGGAAACCGGGGGAGTTTAGTGGGCAATAGTGGAGTCTCGTGTCCCACACACGGCCGCAGGTCTAGCTAGCCTACGGATAAAGTGCATAAACGCATTCTCCTCCGAAAAAGTATTATTATAACTATCTATTATTATTATTAGGAAACTTACCGTATGTTTCTCGTTCCAGGTATTCGTGATAAAGGAGGGCGTGCAGTACAGGATAAGGATCGACTTCATCGTCCAGCGAGAAATCGTCCACGGCCTCAAGTATGTGCAGAAGACGTACCGGCTCGGAGTTCCAGGTAAAAAATATATATAAATAAATACACATGACTGGCCATCCGTGTAGAAACGGTCCTATTTACCAAACACTAAGATGCGCTGTGATTATGAATTTAGACCCTAAGAGATCCCCAAACATATTTTTATTTTTTTATATTATAAGACAGGTAGACGGAGATGTGATTCACGTGCTCAGTGTGAGTCGGTGGCTAATGAAGCCATTTTACAAACAATCAATCATCAATTATTGGAGCCTTAACTATGATAGCATACTGTAAGCCCCTCGACCCTTTAATTTATACTGAATTGGTAAATTAAAATTTCAGCAACGCTAACTAATCATAGATTCAAGTGTCTATAAACTCCCCAAAGAGAAGTACCTCTATAAAAGATGGTTCAATGATTTATCTATCTATAATAAAACTCTAAGGTGACTGACTGACTGACATAGATATCTATCAACGCACAGCCCTAACCACTGGACGGATCGGGCTGAAGTTTGGCATGCAGGTAGATGTTATGACGTAGGCATCCGCTAAGAAAGGATTTTGATCAATTCCCACGGGAACGGGAACCACGCGGGTGAAACCGCGGGCGGCCGCTAGTGATTTAATATAGAAACTGAACTAGGCCGTCAAACGATTCATAGCTGGACTATATTTCATCCGTGGTTGCGATAACGTTAATAATCTACCTATTATTTTTCCTGCTTCCCAACGGACAGTCCCCGGTACGTAGCTGTAGCGGTTCAACATTAGTATTGTTTGCACCACATTCATACCATAACGGCTATGTTTGTCATCGTCTCATATCGTATGCAAGGACACGACCGTCCCAAGTGTACAAGTACAAGGCTTCTGTATTGATACTTGGTATATGAATAATTGTTAAAATATTTGATTGAAATCAAGCGAGCAATTGAGTGACGAGGCTGTAGTAATTATAAGGAAGTTCGTCTAAATTAGTTTGTTTTGATGTTTATTAGATGTTGTGACACATTTCTTTTTTTATAAGGTTGGTTTCTTGTTTTATGTTATTATGTACGAAATTATAATGATATTGTTAATAATTTTATTTTATAATAAAAATACCAAATGCAATAAAAACTTAGGGCTAGCTAACAATTATTACAAAATATTTTATGAATCTCTTTGATAATACAGATAATAAATATTTCTTAGATTTTTTTTATGGGTACAGCTTAAGGCTGCGGTGCGCAGAAACGGAGAAATATTAACCAATAGGATTGCAACTGCCTGTCTGAACTTAGATGTCTATTGGTTAATATTTCTCCGTTTCTCCCCTCTGCTGCCCAGGGACCGGAAACCCCCTTTATTTGCTTAAGCCTATTTTTAGGGAAACCCTATTGAAATCTTACCCAAATGAAAAGGTAACTTATTGATAGTGTTAGTCTAACGATTTGGAAACCCTTTTGAATAGGGTTAACTACTTTCTGATGCGCTTACCCAATTATACTGGGTTTTTAAGCACTTACCGCATCATAGGGTTACCCTATGTTTTTCTCTTTTCACCATATGTTTATCTCTTTTTACCTTATTTTTATCTCTTTTCACCTTATGTTTATCTCTTTTCCGCACTCGTACTGTTGATTTCTCTCTACTTCTTCTTTAAGTGCTTGCGCCTTATAAAACCCATATGAATGGGTAAGCTTCAATGGGGTTTTCGAATTCGGTTAGTGCTTCCCGAATTAACTCAATTGATTTGGTAAGCCTTTAGCTAGACTAAGTCGACGATGTAATTATCGATTTTATAGGGTTTTTGAAAACAAGTCTATGAAATACCCAATCAAATACCCCTTTAAGGGTAAGTGGTTCCGGTCCCTGCCGCTGACTCGCTCCGCGCCGTTGGACAGGCAGCCTAAACATACTACTTCGCACACCACATTCAAGCCTCGTCCCATTTACACTAGTAAAGTCTATTACAATGTGTTACAGTATATTTTATTAAAAACCCAATCTCCTCATTCCAGTCGACAAGATGACGCACATGGTCGGCTCGTACCCGCCCAAAACCGAAATCCAGTCGTACACCACGCCACCCGAAGACGCACCATCAGGCCTGATGGCACGAGGCTCATACACCGTCAACAGCCTGTTCACGGACGACGATAAGAACGTACATCTGCAGTGGGAGTGGAGCTTCGAGATCAAGAAGGATTGGAAGGACTAAGCGTCAGGATTGGATTGGGCAAACCAGTGCCATAACAAGGTGATATCTTTTGGGTCCTTACGTTTTGAGACAGTTGTTTGAGTGGGAGTTTTATGTGCTGTGAAAATACGCTTTTCGACGACATTTTACCGTTTGGGATTAAGCGGAAAAGAGCCTTATGTTCATGTAATAGAAGTGCTGTGTGAACCAATGGGTTTAAACCATTTATAAGTGAATTGGTGTGGCCATATTTTAATTTGACATCTGACAACAAAAAGCCATAATAAGTTAACAAGACCAGAATTTAATGACTTTACAGTTCTGAGACAGTTGTAAATCGATTTCTGTTTAAAAATGCTATTTGAGTCGTATCAAACATTTGATGTCAGCATCTTGTTGAAAAGTGTTTGAAAGTCAGTTAAGTGAGCGAAAATCATATAATTAGAATTAATTATATTTCTTCTAAAGAAGTAGGTACTGCGCATTTAGTTACAATTTGTTTAAGGAAGAAAAAAGATAACGTGATACTACGTAAATCCATCACACCCTACGAGTTTTGATATTGAAAATGTGATGTAAATAATTAATTAACTAAAACTTACACTCGGCAACTGTCTAATAATCTTGTTTTATTTTTCTATGTGCGTTACATGACTACTGTACCCAAAAACTATCCTCTAGGCGGGCATTAAAATAAACGTACAACTCCAATTCCTACGAAGTATCAAGATCGTTTAGTGGCATGTAATGCGTTAAGTAAACATTATCAAACGACTGTTTGGGACCCTATAGTCATAAACTACTGTGTAGTGATGTGACTTTAACGGTAAAAAAATATTTTATGCTATATTTGTATAGAAGGTACTTCGTGTCCAATCCAGCCTGAGATGTGTCGGAAATGGTGGCTGACTGATGTAACAGTGAATAAAATACCTATTGACAATTTAGAGTGTAAGAGTCATTAGATAACCACAACATTTAACTTTTATTTACATTACAAAACCCTTTTATATAATATTCTAGTTGTTTGTATGAAGATGAAATATATGTCACATGAAATTCGATATAGTGCTATTGAATATAATATTTACAATGTCTATTTTAAATATGTTTCGATTCATTATGTAAGATGTACCTAGCAATATTACTTTTATGCGCTAGTGGTTATACAATCTAAATGTTAGAGTGTATATTTCTTTAATTAAGAATAAGTTTTTAAGTAGCAGGGAGCTCGGTATGCGATTGTGATGATGGTATTCGGAATAAGTAGGTTTTTTTTAAGAATATACCTTGTGATCTTAAAATTACATAAAAATAAATTAGCAAACTGGAAATTAATTTTGATATGTTATATATTTTAACAAAAGTATCAACATCGTTTAGGTTATTTTTTAATATTCGGTCACAGTTGCGACTCAAACTTATAATGTGTTGAGAATATATTTTAGCGTACACGATTAACCACTCAACGCCGAACCGGCACTCGGGTGCCGCATAACAATAGATTTTCTATTGTGTCTAGTAATCCGGGGCTAGAAGGATTAATTAAGTATTGTGCTTTAAAAGTAAGGTACTATTTTGCTCATTGAATCCAAATATATCCTTGTCAAAAATGACACTGCCATACGAGAGTATGCATTAATCGAAATGTATCCATCGAGGGTCGTATTATAAATAAGACGTCGAAATATCAAGCTTCATTGATGCACAGCGACTCTTTGGTCAAAACGAAACTATGCGATTTCTCCCGCTCGGGAGCGCTGTTGTCGCTGAATAGTCTGTGGCAATGTTCTGTCACTTGAATAAAGATGGCCGCCGTATTCCTTTAAAGATGATTCGCTATTATGATCCCCACTTCCGCATACCGAACTTAACAACGTATCCCAGTAGTCGTCAGCTCACTATTATTAAGTTCGACACATGATGCTATCATCGGCATTCCTATAGCATTTGAGCCAAGCTGATTCGTGCGCTTTGTAGGTTTATAAATTCCTTTCTTTTATTTTTCGTAATGAATGTCTACAAAAAAATCAATGTAAGTACCAAAATCTAGTATTAAAAGTATATAAGGGTATCGGTGCACCAAATAAAGGAATAAAAAATCTATTTTTAATATTTCACATATTGCTTCTGAACAGTGGCAGAGCGTAACGTGGCAATAATATTTAAAAGTATTATTATTGGAATTTTGATGTCCCTTGATAGTCTAAGCGGCTACAAAGTACATTGTGTGTTTGCTCATGGAATACTCAGACAGACAGTGGTTATGGACGTTTCACAAGACGTGAAAATGTACTAGGTTTAGATAAAAAGCGACTGGATGTTCCTCTAGGTTCTTGAAGTAAAAAAAAGAACTATTTTACTATACAAGTTTGTCGAATGAGGGTGGGCGCTACGTAGCCACAAGGTCAAACTAAACGTAATTGGTTTGACGGAAGACGTCAAACCGCCATCATGAATGTCAAAATGAACCAATCACAGTTAAGTTGGACTTTATGGCTACGTAGCGCCATCTAGCGGATTTTTATTCCGAAACACTTTCATTTCTTGAATATCGCACATGTAAGGAAATGCTATAAGAATTGGCCAAATATTTGCCATAAATTCAACATTATGTAGTTTTAATACAAGCGAAAAGGATTATATTTTTAAGGTAGGGTATTGTATATATACTATACACGACGCAATAATTCCAAAAGTATTACTAAATTATAATACATCTGTCTCGTGGAACGTCCTTATCTGCGCACTTATCAATGTATGATAAAGGCATTTATGGCTGGCCATCGCTTTGGCGCGTGGGGGAAGAAACACTTGGACGATGAAACCACACAGGGAAGACTTCCGTACTCAAATATCATACAATTTACATGTGTAATAATGTATAGGTGAAAATTCATATAGGCTAGACAAGTAGTTGAAATAATTAGTAGAGCCTGAATAGGCTTTTACAAGTTTGATGGGACATGAGCTTATATTGAATGTTTGTACAATTTTAAACCATAAACTAAAGATTTAAAATTCAAAATCGAATGATTATTTTTGACTCTTGACATAGGTCGAAAATATGTCCATGCTACGAAGAAAACACACTTGTTGCATTATCAAACTGCGTTGAAACTGGCGCAGGCGCCAATCTTTGACACAATTTGTTTCAACGAACTGTGGGGCGTATAATTGTGAGCAAATGGATTGGTTCACCCATTACACAACGCAACACGTTAAATTACCATTGTTGTAGTTTAACTGTTTAAAACATTTGAAGATACTGGTTTAACTGGTTCCATACTTATTTGAGTTTGAGACTAGCCATCCGCTCGCGGTTTCAACCGCGCGTAATCTCTTTTTTTTTGCAAATATCCCCCCCTTCCCGCCTCATTTCCGGGATCAAAAGTACCCTATGTTCACCGGGGATAGTGTAGCTTTCCAACAGTGAAAGAATTATTCAAATCGGTTCAGTAGTTTCGGAGCCTATTCAATATGTACAAACAAACAATCAAATCTTTCCTCTTTATAATATTAGTATAGGTTTACGGGTACTGAAGTTCCCTGTGTGGTTGCATTGCTCCTGTGGGAAAGAGGTGCTTCAGTGATAAATTCACTGGTGCTCTTCTTATTTTAATCTAATATAAGGCTTCCCTTTTATAAAAATTATTAGTAATAGTAACCCCCTTTTAAATAATAAATTTTTCACGTTGGTCGGAGTCTTTGTAATACAAATATGAAAATTATAATTATAATTTTGGGTTTATTTCTAATGTATGTATATGTACGTGCTATATTTTATAAAAATATTGATTTAATTTGTTATTATTGTCTCAATGAATGATTTTTATTATGTCAATAGATGTGTAAAGTTTTATGCATTGTAATAGTTTGGCCAAAAATAAAGCTTATTTATTCAACGAGAGTATTTTATTTCATGATATTATCTGTAATCTGTATACATAAATAAGTAAGAATCAAATACCGCCTCGTTCCTTGCTCTTCTATTTGTAGAAATGCATATTTGTATCTTGTTGGCCAGTCCCAGCCAGATATGGTACCCGTATTAATCTAGCTAAACACATAAGAAGATATCTGACAGATGAAGGGTGATGAAGATTTTGTCCTTCCTACTGGTCCGTCAATTTTATTTAAGTAAACGCTTATTTTGAAAAAAAAATCAAAATGGCCGACCAGTTAACAGCCACCATACAAAAATCTTCATAGCCCATAACTTGGAACTTAGCTGACAACGGTAAAACTGACGTTCGCATCGCAATACAAACGCAAGACATTCGGTGTATCAGGGCGAAGCTTTCGTAACCTATTGAGCTATACAAACTCACTAATTACTCATAATCTCGTCAAGATTGACGTCATACACGCGACCAGCAGTGCCGCGTCGCGCTTCTCCGTGCTTCTTCAGCGCGATCATGACGCGATGTTCTGTCTTCTTCGACGGGCAGAACGCGGTCAGACGGGTGGGCACGTAGTTGCTGTTTAGCAGCATCAGCGGCATTGCGATTGACATGCAGCCGTTATCTTGAACAAGATGAAATATCAATGAGGGTGTTTCAGAATAGAAAATTCGCTAGGTGGCGCTACGTAGCTATAAGGCCCAACTAAAACGCGATAGGTTCATTTTGACATTCATGATGTCAGTTTGACGTGTTCCGTCAAAATAAACCAATCACGTTTTAATGCGTAGCGCCATCTCGCGAATTTTCTTTTCTGAAACACCGTCATTAGAATAGTTAATTTCTAGCCAATGACTTTCAATTTTCTAGCCGAATTTAGGCGGGACTTGTAGGTAAGCCAGCCTCCATACAAAAATCTTCATACCCCTTTCCATACGAATATTTCGATTTTCAAAACCCTTTGGCTCGGATTACTTTTCGAGCCAAAGAGGGTTTCAAGTACCCAAGTATCTCCAATATATTTTTGGTCATATTGTTATATCACTTACCTGGAACTCTCCTCTTCAAATTGACGTTCTCGATCATGTAAATCCCGCTCCTTCCGAGCAGGTTGGTGATGGTTCTGGTCGTGAATTCCCTGGTCTGCTCAGACTCCAGGGTAGGAGCGTCTGTGGCAACGCCGACCACGTGGCTAAGGTTAGCTGCTATATATTCTGCTAGCTCGTAGCTGAGACCTGTCAAACGAAGACATTAATAGTTTTTTGGTGTCAATTCCACTGGTTCCTTCTAAGTAAGGTCTGTTTGTTGTTACAATAAGAGTATCCCAAGGTTTGGTAGCAGATTTCACCTGAAGAAAGAGTTGGATAGGTAGCTGTCAAACTGGCTGAGTGGTAGAGCATTTGCAAGGTGTTCCATTTTGGTCTAGGCGAGTTAGGGCCAGAGATTTAACAAGAGTTTTTGCACGTATCGTTTGGATACGACATGGCATATATGGAGGCAGTATAACTTGTATTATCATACCGTTGCAGAAGGAAGTTTTGATTCGGATTGGTGTTCCAAGAGTGCGGTACTTTTACTAATGCAAAGCCAATCAGTGGGGGACGTGTTATTCGTGCATTTTTAGAAAAAATAAGACCTTGGCGTTAGGAATTTTTCAGGGGAAAAAGTGTGGGTTACTACCAAGTCAGCTAATCGAACCAGGAATCGTCAACCAGACTCCAGGCGTCGGCAATCGAGCCCTGGACCTCAGGGCCTGAACCCATTATCTAAACCACTTACCAAAGGATGATTAAAGAATCTTTGTGTTCTAACTTACCGGGTATCTCACAAACACAGCTCCGCTTGGTATCGTGGCTCTCTCTCCAACCGAACTTGAAGACCAACAGCGTAGGCTCTCTAGGGTCAGTCTTCAGCGTCAGCCATTGCAGGGCGACGTCTAGACTCAATACGAGGGCGGGGTTCAGCTTGGTGAGGGAGCTCACGTCTATTATTGTTACTAGAAATGGTTAATAAACTTTAAGTGTCATGTTACCATGAAATATTCAGCTAACAAAGAGGTCATTTAGTGTACGGTAGCGCGCGATCACTTTTGGAAAAATATACCGAGTCGCGCATCGTGACTTCTTAGGAGCGGCGCTTGTAAACGTGAAAATACAGCACAGGATTTTAGCCTTAAGGGTGATCACGTTCGGGTGTTCGCGATTGTACCTAGCGCTAAGAGTCTGCCAAAGCCTATTCCATTGGGAATCACTTCACTATAGAGCAGCGTTTCACAATGGGCTGCCATGAGGGTTCCTCTAATCTTTTAACTGTGCCTACAACATAGATATATGTAGGGAAACGCGTTATGCGCTGTCTCCCTGATGTTGGGGGCAGGGTTTGTGGGACACCCAACGCCCTAAGAAGGGCGCGATGTTTGTGGTAATGCTATAGGGCACCAAAAATCATGGACAGCCATGAAACCTCTCCGAAACCTGCACCACCGTTAACTGCCCATCCCACATGGCACCGTTACCTACATGTTATAAGCCAAATACATAGTACCTACGTAAGGTGGCGCTTGTGGCCTAATTTCGTTTAAAGAATATGTATACCTACGAAGTGTTGCAGAAACTACGATTATAATAGGTATTTCAATCTTACTAACATCTTGTCAATAGATACTCAGTGGGTATGACCGCAGGATGCATCGAACCAGAAGATCCTGAGAAATCCAGGTGCATTGCCGTGCCCAGGCCGGGAACACCGCAGTTGATGCAGATTTTCCTGCGAAAAGTTAATAATACATCAAACTGTTAATGAGCCATTGTAATACCTATCTATTAATCAACAATCTTAAGCTAACATCCTGCCTGATGGAAAGCGGTTACCGTCGCATAAGGACGATTGTAACATCAGATACATCACTCGCGCTTAGCCGATTACCTACTAAGTACGTTATTTGAAGAGAAAATTAACGCTGGCAGCAAAACAATTTTTCTTTCCGCTGCCAACACTAGAGCTCTGGAGACTTTACTCACCGACAGTAACACCAGGTGGTAGGTTCCTGTACTGGGCTGTCTTAGTGGGTACCACCGCAGTGCCAGATATTTTTCCGTGAAATAGAAGTGTGTCAAGCACTTTTGTGTTTCGGGGAAAGGGCACTGTAGCTAGTGAAATTACTGGGTATTTGAGACCTTATAACTGTCGTCTCGGTGTAGCAGGCGCAGGGCGGTGCCAGGCAGTAGCTGCTTAGTTACTGTTAAAAAACAGCACAACAGTTTTAAAGTGGTATATTCCCGTTTGCCCCCACAAGGATTGCCACCGGAGGCAATATATACATTGTGCTCTCTCCCTGCTTCTTCACTGTACTCTTCTGTAAGACTATCAAAAAAAAGAATTAAGATCTCACCAATGCTTCTCCACGGCTATGTAATACCCCGACAGCTCCTTCCAAGTCGTAGGTTTTGTCAAATCCACAACATCTATCATCGCTAAGCTCTCATCTAACAGGTTAAGCTTTTCTTTCTTCGCAAAGCCCTCACTTAAGACCGCCACATAAAGGATTAGTTTGCACATTTCCATCATTATTAGCTGGTAACTAAATCTTCTTCTACAGTAGAAGTTCTACTAGTGTTGTTTAGCTTGAGTTCAGACGGACACTAAGATGCAGGGCAGCGGTCAGATTTGTTATTATAATATTTGCTCATCGGTTTATAGGCATTGTTTATGATGAGGTCATGTACTGAACTACAAGGGGTCGGATTAAGGTTTACAAATAGATGTAGAAAAATGTTGAGAATGCGTAAATTTATGAACAATTTTTTTATGGTCAATGGCTTTTACGACAGATGTCAATAGCCGACTTCGTAACTTTTATAGGTACTAATCAAATTCTAGACCTAGACCGATTCAAACAGAGAAGCTTATGTACACAAATGTTTGTACCATAATGGGATTGAATCTGCGACCTCTATTGTAGTGTACTTGTCGACTTCTCATCCATTACACAAAATCGATTCATATGGGTGGCTTTAGATGGCTTTTTGGAGGCTTTGCACAGTGGGTTGAGGGTCCTATACCGGCCCTGTTTGAAATCCTTCGTGTTCTTGATGATTTTTGTAATATTATTATATAATTTATTTATGACTAAACAATGAACATTTTTCAATAGTGGGCCATCGGTTATCATGAGAAACTGTGCCTTGAATACCGCTCTGGATTCGTTTTTGATACAACTAAACAGTTGAATGTTTTGATAATTTGTTTACTTTCAATATTGTAATAGGTGCTGACTTATTTGACTAGCCCGGTGGCGCATTTGATAGTGACCCGGTATATAGGAGGGGACGACCCCTCCCATATACCGGGTAACCGACGAGGGTTCTTAAATCCCACCCAGGAAAAACGTCATATTATGAACATTTCTGTTTGTCCTGCGTCTGGAAGTATACGAGTATGTAAATTTGTAGTACCTTCATTGTTTATGATACCCACAAGTGCTTTAGTTACATAATTTTCTTTGGGTATAGATTAAGGTGACGCCGCGTTCAACTAAAAGTCTGAAATTCGGCGCGTGCCGCCCCCCTACCCCGCACATTTATGACGAGTGACCTGCCGTCTATAATCAAAAAGGCCGCTAAGTGACATTTGACCATTTTTCACTTTTTAATACCGCTATATTTAAAAAAAAATTCTCTATCGATCTGTCTAGGAACGGTTTTTCTATCTTTTACCGTTTTCAAGATAATTTTTTTTAAAAAGCAGCTAAATACAGAAATAATATATTTTACATCGCTTAAAGGCAGCATACAAGCTTTACTAGATAAGAAGGTAGCTAAATTACTTTAACGTTTGGATCGTTCAGTCGATTTTTACTACCAATACATAGCTAAAAAACAGTTCTAGGTTCGCAAGTTGCTAAAAGGCAGCAAAGTATTTTTAGCGGCTTTCTATAGATTAAGTTAAAAACCGGCAAAGCTCTCCTAAGTAACTAAAAGGCAGTTAGAATCATTTAGCGGCCTTTTAGCTTTGCATTGTTTCCACTTTTACAATAAATAAACTAGTATAAAAATCCATGTTAGTCAGTACGCAAAGTAAAATACATAATTTTTACAAAGCTTTGCTTAACAAAAAAGCCGTTAAATAGCAGTACATCGCTAAAAAGCGGCAAACTCACAAACCCCCGCACCCCTTATAACGGGCACGCTAGGCTGGCGGGGTGCGGCTGTTTAGGGAAAAATAAACCATACACGGAGGAGGAAGTTCGCTGGTGTCGCGTTTCGCGCTAAAATCGTCACTCGACATGGCGGGAAGGTTTCCAAGGTACGTATTTTTTTTATTAGCTAATAATTGGATTTCTTTTTGTTTACTGCAAAATAGTATCGAGCGAGATCGACAAGCAGGCGGCTTATGTTCTTGAGTCAAGCTAGCCACTAAGAATTGAAAACTGAATGCAGTCGAACAATATTTCGTTCCTCCGTCAGATAAGACGTATTTTTAAATATAAATTAGGTACATTAACAAAGTTAATTTTAAATTATTTACTTACTTAACTTACCGCAACTGATATAACGATTTGTATATTGATTCTCTTATGTTGTGTAATGATTTTCTTTAATATTAAGAAAGAAGAATAACTTTTTTAAATGGTTTTTTTCTAATAATGGCATGTTTCACACTAAGTCCTCTCGCTTAGTCACTAGGTTGGTGGTCTCAACTAAGTAGACTAAGCATTTACTTTGTTTTTAATTTGTGTTTTAATTATACCATCTGGCTGCTCGCAGCGAACTTTAGACAAGCCAATTAAGTTGACGCGGACTACACCCAATTGGCCCAATGCATGGCTATGTGGCTTCATCTATTGTCAACTCTGCGGCAGATATTATGTCCGGCCCATTGCCATTTTAGTTTTGCAACACTTACCCCGTTGTCGGTGGCTTTAGTGCATTGGCTGTCTTTGTTCCGAACTTTATCTCGCAATGAGACTCCGAGCATAGCCCTTTCCATTGCTCTCTGCGCAACCCTGAGTTTATGTATAACCCCACAGTATAAGCGTCCACGTTTCGCAAGCGTAGGTCTTAACTGGAAGGACACATTGGTTAAAGACATCATGTGAGATCTTTGAGTCAAACACGTCCCTCAGCTTCCCGTAGGCTGCCCAGCCAAGCTTCCAAGTCTTATTTTCTGACCAAGGTAAATGTATTCCTTCACTTGTTCTACTGTTTTGCCTTGAATCGATATTGTTGCTGTATGACTCAAGCCTATCCACTTCGTCTTTTCAGAGTTCATTTACGTACGTTCACGCGTAGTGAAGCTTGGCTTAGGTCGCTAAGCATATTCTCAACTTGCTCAGATGACTGTGCGAGGATCACGATGTCATCCGCAAAACGGAGGTGACTCAAACATTGTCGGTCCACATTTATACCTGTATATTTCTAGTTCAAAGTTTGAAGACGTCTTCGAGTGCATTAGTAAATAGCTTTGGTGATATTACATTGGCGTACGCCACTTTTAATAGGGATAGTTGTCGTACTACCTTGGACTTGGACAGACATAGTCGCTGACTGGTATAGGTTTTTCAGCAGGTAGATGTATCTATAGGGTTGTTGGCCCAGAAGGAGAGCGGGAACGAGGATGAGTCGTGTGCGCCTGGTGTGGACCAGGCGCGACTCATTGACAACTCACGACTCTGGTCCACTCGGTGTTGACGATTGCGCCACCGCAATCGTCAACAGTCAACACCGAGTGGACCAGATGTAGTTACGGCTCGCGAGTACGGTCTTAGGCCCAGGAGCTTGTTGTAAAGACCTTATTCAACACCGCAACGCTGTAGTGAATCAAAGACAACTCAGTGTTCTACCCAGTCGAACGCTTTTTCGTAGTCTACGAATGCAAGATAAAGAGGTCGGTTAAACTCGCTGTTTTTCTGTATCACCAGCTGCCTTAGCGTGAATATGTGGTCTAACGTGCTGAAACCACTTCTAAATCCCGCTTGATCTTTAGATTGGTGTTCATAGAAAGAATACTCTATAAATTTGACTTAGTAGTGGTAGCGTCTACTTTGAACGATTTGTAAAAAATAATGATGATCATACTAGCCTAAATAGCAGTTATATGAAAGGGTTTGATAATTTACCGCTTTTTAGCTATGCACAACTGTATAAAAAGTTATTAATAAATAAAAGTAATGCAGTTAAGCCACATAAACTTGGCTAAAAGGCGGCTATGTGTAGTTAGCCGCTTTATTGCTATGAATAAGATCAATATAACTGCTTTATAGCTATGTAAATGTGGCTGTTTTCGAAAAATTCATAACTATAAAGCAGTTAAAACCTTTTAGCCGCCATTTAATTTTGTACACCTTAAGTTATTTTTAAAAGTTTACAAAATTGAGGGGAAAATATGTGTTTTGTTTAAATAATATTACCAATTGCCTAAATCAACAAATATCATGTGAAAGTTGAAAAAAAAAACCTTTCTTTTGGTGTATGACACACATTCGTACATATTTTTATTAAGGAGTAGCATCGATTTGAAAATTTTGCCGCTTATTTGCTCAATAACTCAAAAGTAGTTTTTTTCATTTAGCGGCCTTTTTGATTATAGACGGCAGTGACGAGCACGGAGCAAAGAGATCCGCGCGTCCACTGAAACCACTGACCTCTGACCCTGAAGTTGAGAATATGATTATACAAGTACGCTGGACAGGCGATCGCTACCAATTATTTGATCCGATTTGAAAATCGCCATATTGGCGCTAACTGCGCTGGAGAGCAGTAATTAGTGAGTGAGTGTACTTGGAACTAATACTAGTTCTATACAACGACTGAATTTTGTTATCGATAAAAACTTTATTAGATAAAGTGCCCTCTTTGTGTAGCTAATCTAAGTACGGACGGCAGCAGATCAACCTACCCTAATCTGTCAAAAAATCTCAATTGAAAGAGAACTCTATGTGAAGTGAATAAAGCTGAAAATTGGTTGTAGAAATTTGACAGTTTGGGGTAGGCTGATGTGCTGGCGACTGTACATAGCGTCGCTTATACAACAATACCGCGCAAGTCGATTATGACAAGTTTTCAGGAGAGACAAAAAACTGTTTTAATTCTATTCAATATTAAGTTCACGTTTAGTAAATTCAAAAATTGGTTTAAATTGGCCTTATTTTTACTTTTATAGGTCAAGTGATGTATATTTAGGGCTGTATAACTACACGTTCGACTTGTGCGGTTTTAGGTCGACAAAACAAAGACTTCTGCGGTATTAATTTTTTTTAATTATTTTTAATACCGTAATTTAGTAACAAAAATATAATGTGACAACATTGAAATAAAGTCTATAGACGTTATTTATAAACCTTTTATATGTTTCACATTTAACATAATTGGCATCATAACTAACAAATCTGCCAAACAAGTTCAGTCAGATTGTCTTTGAAAGTTTCCCCATTATAAGATAGATAGATACTCTTTATTGCACAAAACACTTTAGGACAAACAAGTAACATATAATAGCTGTACAATATAGGCGACCTTATCGCTAATAGCGATCTCTTCCAGTCAACCTTAGGAAAGAGGAAACTAGTTTGAACAGAATAAAGGGCAGTGCAAGACACAGATAAAGAAAAATATTTATATGTAATAAATTTGACTCCAGACTCCTCTAATAAATTTACACATATCTATATAGTAAAATAAATACAATAGAATAGTATCAGATGCACGGATATCACACAATAGAAACATTCAACCAAGATAGACCATAAAAATGACAACACTCAAACAGTAGTCAGCGGAGAGAAAAAAGTAGGATTTAACACGAGATTTGAAAATTGGAAGTGTCTGAGATTCACGTTAGAAAGGGGGAGAGAATTCCACAGGCGAATAGAATAAACAGTGAAGGATTGAGAGTAGAACTGAGTGGAGTGAGGAGGAAAGACTAGATGTAACCTTCGGGATGAACGCAGATCAAGACTCTTGGTGGATTGCAAGAAATGAAACCGCTCTTTAAGATAGGGAGGAGATAAAGGGTAAAAAAAAATGGAGAACAGTAAGCTAAGAGCATGCAAATCACGGCGACGTCGTATTGGAAGCCAGCCAAGCTGAGCTCGGTATTCCGAAACGTGATCATATTTACGTAGGCCGAAGATGATACGTATACAAAAGTTTTGCAATCACTCTAGCTTGTTAAGAGACGCTTCACAAAGGTCAATACAGCAACAGTCAGCGTAATCAAGCAAAGGCAGTAAAAGGGCCTGCACTAGAAATTTTTTGGTGGGTATAGGTAAAAAGTTGCGGAGTCTATTAACGGAACTTGCCAAAGCAAACACTCTCCTGCTAACCTCCTTGACTTGCATATCCCACGTCAAAGTACTGTCCATATATGTATACCCCAAGGTTTTTAACTACTCGGCTAAAGACTATCTGGATACCGTCAAGCACAATTGGTGGTAAACAACCCCAGTCAAACCTTGTGATTTGACGTGACCCACCTAATATTATGACTTCTTGTGTTTTTGGGGGTTCACCTTGAGCCCAAACGAGTTGCTCCAGTCTAAGATTCGTGTCAAGTCGGTATTAATTCCCTCAATAACACCTGGGAGCTCTTCAAGATCGCCACTAGAGTAATGTTGTAGGTCGTCTGCATAGAGATGGTAGGAAGAAGAGAGATTATGAGTGATACTATTAATAAAAGTGGAAAAAAGCAGAGGAGATAAACGCCACCCTGAGGCACCCCGGCAACAATATCATTCCAAGAGGAAAAGGAGTCATCAACACGAATTAATATACGATTAATTGAGTTAGCTTTCTTTTTTTTAAATCAGAAGAAGTAGATTTGTTGATAAATCAGTCAAAATTAAAGAAAAAAAAACGTTTCTTAGCAGCGTGGTCTCACTACAACACGAGTTAATATGGCGAACTGACGACTTGTGCGGTTTTTACTCCTTCGACGACTTGCGCGGTGCCGTTTCTATTGAAATAAGTGCGGTGATTGGCTAATTTCGAAATTTTATATAACGCTATTGGATGCGGGATGAAAAGATCTATCCAATGACGTATAAAACGTCATATGGCCATTTTTCGACTTACGCGGTATTGTTGTATAAGCGACGATAGGTATCTTATTATTAACTCTCTATGTGGAGGGATAGGTCCTTAAGAAAGTATTCTCAAGTCACTTATTTTATTTAAATAAAAGAAAAAAGTTATTCCTAATTTTTTAAAGACCCCAAATAATTATTATAACTTTTAGATAATTCCAAATGTCACTAAGGCCCGTATTTCTAGACAGGTCTCAACTATGAGATCGATCTTAAGATGACTCTTGAAATAGTGGTTTCTGATGTTTACGCGGTTACTACCACAAATCTATATACATATAATAAATTTGTAGAAAAGTGGTGTCTGTACAATGGAAATATATTTAAAAAAAGTAGCAGGGGTTGTTATTATATCGATACCGAACCCGAAATTGTAATTAAATTTTTTTTTGTCTGTTTTTCTGTGTGTTTGTGCACGCTAATATCAGAAACGGCTTATTCGATTGAGATGCGGTTTTCACTAATATATTGTGGTAAGCTTCACTTAACATTTAGTGTTTATTTCATGTCAATCGGTTCATAAATAAAAAAGTTATGTCAATATAAAGGTACACGCCTCGCGCCTGAGCTGCGCGTCCGTATATAAAGCGCGCTGAGAGTATGGCGAATAGGTAGTTGCATTCGAAAATTGCGATTTACTTGAATACTGACTGTTTGGATATTTCATTTATTTATATTTAAGGGTTTGTAGGTTAGGTTGTGTTTCTTAATTTTCTTTAAAAATTTGTAAATAAATATTGTAAGCATTTGTTATAGGTTAGGCATTTCTTTCCTTGATTTTTGGTACACTTATCTTAATTTTTTATTTAGGGTTTGTATATATGAATAATTTATAAGTATTTGGTATAGGTTAGGCAATTCTTTTCTTGATTTTCTTTATTTAAGAACAAGTTTAGGTATAAGCTCAGGTTATTAATTAATTTTTCTAGCAATTCTTTTGTTTCATAAAATTTGTACGTTTAGTTTACACATCTTAACACTTTTTGCAGTCAGCCTATGTTTTGCGATGACAATTAATAAAGCCCAAGGTCAGACGATGAAAGTTGTGGGTGTAGATCTAAGTATCAGCTGTTTCTCGCACGGTCAGTTGTATGTAGCTCTGACACGGGTTAGCAATCCTAGGAGCCTGTATGCTTTCATTCCCGATGGCCATACGTCACATATCGTATACCTACAGAGAAGCATACTGTAAAGTTTTGTGTTTAACTGTTTTTATTTTCTATCGATAAAATCATAAGAACGGAAAGCAATCCCTGATGCAATGGGACCACGGGGAATGAAAATTACCCGTGGACCCGTTAATGGGTCGACCCAACGGGACCACGGGTAAACACTCAAATTTTTAGCTACCCAAATGACGGTATTTGTTATTTAAAATAAGCTGCCCGAAAAGTCACTATTCCACGCGGACGAAGTCGCGGGCACAGCTAGTAAAATAATATAATAATAGTAGTTACTACTCATTAACTAAACACCTTAAACGGATAAATCGCGAGTTTTATCCGTTTCAGTTGTTTTATTTAATGGCTCTTGAAATATTATTTTTATACAAAACTACAACTACGGGCTTTAGTCTAAAAACAACGTTTCGAGATAATATGTGACAATGCTCCAAAATATTCTGGAATTAAT
The DNA here is from genome assembly GCA_949319885.1 of Mecyna flavalis. NCBI lineage: Eukaryota > Metazoa > Arthropoda > Insecta > Lepidoptera > Crambidae > Mecyna > Mecyna flavalis. The sequence continues at coordinate 2,322,952 of OX439435.1, read as the reverse complement.
GCACGAATAAAATTTCATTATCTAGCCTAGATTATTTGCAGAGTCAAAAAATGTCTAACTTTCTCACCGGTCATTGATAAAGAATTTTTTTTGTTTCTGCATACAAACAACAATTGAAAGATACTTAGCACGTTTTGTTTTGGTAATATTTTTTAATAATTATGGTTTAAAATCATCGGACTGATTTAACATAATTAATTATACAATCATCACAAATCAGTTTTTTTTCTATTTTGTTGTCATATCAAGTGTTTATTATTGTGAGAGATCACTATGTCCCTTTAATAATAAAATAAAATTATCGACTAAGAAATGACATAATATCGACATGAATTTAGACATCCCTAAACTAGTTCCTATGGTTTGTTAAATCTTGGATGATCTCTGCGACAGCTGTCATCGATTTGACAGCTGTTAAATTTCACAATTTTTGACTGTCAAATGTATGAAGAGAAATAACGTTCATGATTGTAGGGTCCCGCCCACTTAGAGATATTCATTGCTATTATCATTCGCATACACTTAATAATCGATTATGAAATTTTAACCATTTTATTTATTTTAACCCACTCAAATGAACGTTTTCCATTATTTTAGGTCTATCCAAAAAAAACAGCACCAGTTATCAATAAAAGAAAATTGTATTGGATGATTTTAATTTATGTGGAGTCTACTAAAAAGGCGATTTGAGAGTTAAAATGTGGTACAAGATGCAAACAATATTGTCAAATTAAAAGAAGAAGCATTCCAATCGGTCACTCACTGTTACTACAGATGAATGGCAAAAACAATGTGAACATGTTATCCACATCGAAGACCAATTGTCCGAAACAGAAGTAGGTACTTAATGGATGCCGAAATGTACAAGTTCATAAGAGAATTAAAAAATTAATCTGATACTGAATCAGACCAGACGGCATTTCTGAAGACTCGAGTTCAACGGATAGTGATTGTGCGTAGTCAGCTATCTTTTTAGATTATTCTTATTCAAAATAAAAAATAATATTATAAACATGATGGTGAATCTTAGAAGCTAAATATGGCCACACATATCTCAGGTTGGGCAAACAGACTGTATAGCCAGTCCAGCGTACTATGTATATGATGGAGGTCAGTGGTTTGAATAAATATTCGAAAAACAAAAGCGAGCGTGGGCGGAGAGCAGTTGTCATAGATCCGTCTCTGGCAATAGCCGGGAGCGTACTGCTGGGGCCGCGCGACGCAAGACGTATGCGACAAAATGGTTTTATCCGTGTGATTTAAAAACTATAAATGTATTTTAAATAATATATGGCCCAATTATAGTGTAAGGTTCCGTGATTATATTTAGTAATTTTGAAGGCTTAAGTCGCTTCCGATTGTCGTAAAAATGACAATCCCTGTTTTTATAGAGGTATTTTTGATTAATTAATCTGTGTTACAAAAGTTGACCAATCGTGTATTCAATTGGACAATACAAAGTCAAAGACATGATGAATCCTGCCAATAAATTTTATTTTCTTAGCTTTAGTCATTGCTGAGAAAAATCCATATCCTTGCAACACAAATATTCAATTCGTCCTCTTAAATTTAGAACGTTCTTAATCTAAATTTTCTTTGTCAGAGGCGGCAAACGACCCAGCGAGTCGCAATAAGCAATCATCGCCGCCCATGGACATCTGCAACACCAGAGGGATCGCTGATGCGTCGCCGGCCCATTGGGGTATGGGGAGTGTGGGCCTCCGGCACTCTCACAAACCAGACGAAACACAATAGTAGTCACTATTATTTCACGCTGGTGTTATGTGAGAGGGTGGTACTTCCCCGGACGAGCCGGCCCATTCGTATTGTAAAACAGCATGGCTCTACCACCACAGAAAAAGTAAAAGATATATTATAAACATTACAAAAACTAAATCACATGATTTTTTTAAAGGAGATCATTTTTTTTGGGCCTTTTCTGAAAGTGCCGGCCAACAAAAAAAATTGGTACGTATCGATAGAACTAGCCATTTGAAGCAATAATTAATATGGCATGAAAGTTGTAGGATTGCTCTGAACCAAGTTATACAAGTTCTAAGATTCACTATTTTCATACATTTTATTGATTTCTGAAAGTGCCGGCCAACAAAAAATAATTAAACACGTTGTTAGAACTAGCCATTTAAAGCAATAGTTAATATGGCACGGAAGTTGTAGGATCGCTCTGAATCAAGTTATACTAGTTCGATGATTTGAGGGTTAGTTTTTCATACATTTATTGATTTCTGAAAGTGCCGGCCAACAAAAAAAATACATATTGTTAGAACTAGCCATTTGAGGCAATTTTTAATATGGCACGGAAGTTTTAGGATCGCTCTGAACCAAGTTATTTATACTAGTTCGATGATTCATCATTTTCATACATATACTGACTTCTGAAAGTGCCGGCCAACAAAAAGTAATTGTACATATTGTTAGAACTAGCCATTTGATGCAATAGTTACTTGGCACGGAAGTTGTAGGATCGCTCTGAACCAAGTTATACTAGTTCGATGATTTGAGGGTTAGTTTTTCATACATTTGTTGATTTCTGAAAGTGCCGGCCAACAAAAAATAATACATATTGTTAGAACTAGCCATTTGATGCAATAGTTACTTGGCACGGAAGTTGTAGGATCGCTCTAAACCAAGTTATACTAAATAGAAATGGGCTAAGGGTGGATCCCTAGTGGACTCCGAAAGTGGTGGGAAAAGGTTTTTTGTCCCCAATAGCGGTTTGAACTGCAGAAAAGGAATCGCGGTACATATAATGGATGATGTCAACATTGTCAACATAAGTCTCAGGAACCCCCTTGGATCGCAATGCACACCAGATTATCGCATGAACAACACAATCAAAGGCCTTCTCCATGTCTAGAAACAGGAGATGTAGAGGCGTATCCCTTGTTCTGTATCTCTCCATGGCGATCCTTATTGCAAAAACGGGATCCATGGTTCCTCAGCCGAGGTTGAAGCCATATTGCTCTCTGAGAATGTTCACACCTGCCGTACGCGACTATACGCTTAAAGAGTTCATGGTGTGGGATATGACCTTAATGCCGCGGTAGCTGCCGCACTCCTGCACTGATCCCTTGCCATTAAAGACCGGGGTAATGACACTCTGCCTCCATTGACGAGGATCCCCTCGGTGAGCATACGGTTATAAAGGGATTCAGGGAAAGGTCAGGTGGCTGTACTCCTTTGTGCTGCTTTTTCAGCAGCTCATGGTAATATGAGTGACATCTCTCCTTCATCACGAGGTCCTCGCATAACAGAATATCGCGAATTGGTAGCGAATTTGGTAGTGTCCTGTATACTTTGACCCTAGAACTTGACACGTTCTAGGGTAAATAAGCTTCCGCCCTCAGACGATTCCAGCTTATCATTCTGGCGCGTGGCGGTTACTATTGGTATCGCCTAGCTCCGGCTACAGCTTTCTTCGCGGCACGCTTAGCAGCTCGCACGCATCTACGCATGTACGCATCGCAATCTAAAAGAGATTTGGACACTTGCCACTTCTTGAAGAGTTCTTTCTTACCCCGAATCTCCACGTGTACTAAGTCGTTCCACCACCAAGTCTCCTTGTCAAGCTTACTTACGTCCACCTTGACACGTGCCAAGCACCGCCTTTGTCGCTTCGGTCATGGCGGCTTGAATCCTATCCCAGTGGCTCTAAACTGGTTCACTGTCAGCTCCGGTGCACAGTGGGTTCGGCTTGAGTTTAACGCACAGATCTATGACAAGTGGACAGTTTTATGCAGTGAGACTGGGCCCCCAGTATGAAGTTGAATTGAAGTTGGCTACTTTTTCAATGTGGTGACATCTGATAAGATTAGTTTTAGCCATATTAAACATAATTCTACGTTCCCAGCACTTTCAGAAATCAATAAATATATGAAAAAATAACCCTCAAATCATCGAACTAGTATAACTTGGTTCAGAGCGATCCTACAACTTCCGTGCCATATTAACTATTGCTTCAAATGGCTAGTTCTAACAATGTGTAATAATTATTTTTTGTTGGCCGGCACTTTCAAAAATTATTAAAATGTATGAAAATTGCGAATCTTTGACCTTGGATAACTTGGCTTAGAGCGATCCCACAACTTCCGTGCCATATTAACTATTGCTTTAAATGGCTAGTTCTATCGATACGTACCAATTTTTTTTGTTGGCCGGCACTTTGAGAAAAGGCCCAAAAATGTATGGAGCCTGAATGATCTCCTTTCGAGTCTATCATCTAAGCAAATATTGTTTTTGTAATAGAGGAACATTGCTGGTCTTAATTTTATAGATAAAAGGCTTAATTAAAAATTCATTAACAGTTATTTTGTTTACCAATCGAAATTAGGTATTAACTTGAATTAACTAAGACTTAAAACCCAGTTTAAAATAGATACTGTTAATCATGGCTTAATAGTTATCTTGTGTTATTATGAAGCTCACATACTAGGTAATTTTTTATCTGTTAAAAGACAAAGAAACTTGTTTTTTAAAAGGTGAAAAAACAACTGCCATCTGCCCTCCTTAAGGCGATTGGTGTCGTCAAAATGGGGCGCCCTCATTGAATAAATAGTTATTTATGTGACTGTTGCATAATGAGGGTCATTAAAATACGAATGTGGTTTTATGAAACGAACGAAGTGAGTTTCTTAAAAGGATCACATGAGTATTTTAATGCCTAATTATGTACAGTCACATACATAACTTTATCTTCATTCATACGATAATATGTCTATTTTATAGTCAGGATCGATGAGCAAAGTTAGTACTTAGTACAAAATCATGTTATAATTTGTAGGTCAATTTGAATAAAATACATTTTAAGAAGACGTTCGAAATTTGAACGTAATAAGGGTATCGGTTACCTATACTAAAATGTAAACATTAAGATGCAGCCACAGATACTCATATCTAAATGTAGGGCGTTTGCTCATCGATCCTGACTATAAAATAGACATATTAGGGTATGGATACATCCATACCCTAATGTGTCTATTTTATAGTGTCATAGGGTACTTTTGATCCCGGAAATGTGATAACGATAAAATACATTATTTATACTCTTTTTTTACAAACACAACATAGGATTCCTTAATCTTTGTATTAATTTAAATGATATGATTTTTATCTGTAGATAAAAATTTTATTTTTATTTTATTTTATTTTTTTATCATTCATTTATAATATAAATCATATCATTTATATTATATATATTATATCGACGGTGGAAAGGCAAAACTTACCAAACGCCAAAATGGCCCATATAGAGTTATATATACCGTTGGATTCGTCTTTTTTTTCTGCGTCGATTGGTCTCACTTTCAAGCTTCTAGGATCAACTTTTTGGCGCTTGGTAAATTCAAAATTCCCTCCATTCGTGTATTTTTCCAAAACCTAGCGACATCATTTTGGGCAGTTTATGAAAATTTTGTACTTAGGAAGCACTTTCAGATTACACCGCGGACTAAGTAAATTTTACCTTACCGTCTTTTTCACACAATCAGTATTAAGTAGTTTTTGCTTTCCTCTAAAAACTTGCTCGAAGTTATTTGGTTATCTTTGCCAGCCAAAATTTCTATAAACAGTTTGATTTAGTATGTTATTCCCTGACGAGTTTTCTGAACGTTTGTGATTTGGACATTTTTACCCTACCATAAAAATACGCTCGAGTGGCGTATGGTAAAATTTTACCTGCCCAAATCATTAAATTTATTGGCATTTGGATAAGTTTACACGAAAATAATCAAGTGCTGATTGGCGTTTAGATAACTCGCGATGTCTTAGTTTTGTCGGTTGTCCGTACCAAGAATTGCTCCGGCGTCGTTGCTTGGTAAAAAACAAAGCGTCGAGTGCCCGACAAGTCGTCGGTAAGGATGCACGCGCATTCCGGGAATGGCGAGTGGGACGGCGAGGTAAGTACTAATTTTGTGTTGCTGATATTTAGATCACGTATTTTGTTAAGTAATTTGGTTCTGTTTGTCTGTTAACATTGCTTTTTGTTTTAGATAACAATGGATAGAAGAAAGCGTATTGATAACATTATCGGTCAAGCGTTGACCGCCGCTGGAATTGTTAGTCCTGGGTCAGAGACTTCAGTGCAACCATTGTTGGTGACTATTACCACTGTTGTTGACCACTGTTTATGTAAAACGCGTTTCATTTATATAAGATTTTAATTTAATCTTTTGATAGAAAAATTAGTTATGTTTAAAAATGACTGTTCAATATGGCTATCACCTCATCATCATCATCAGCCTGTGATAGTCCACTGCTAGACATAGGCCTCTCTAAATGCTTGCCACGCTGATCTATCCTCGGCCACTCACATCCAGCTCCTGCCAGCCATCTTGCGCAGATCATCGCTCCACTTGGCCTGAGGGTGTCTGACACTACGTTTACCGAGACGCGGTCTCCACTCTTGAACCCGTTTACCCTAATGGTTATCGGTTCTACGGCTGATATGGCCAGCCCACTGCCACTTCAGCTGGCTAATCCGGCGAGCTATGTCGGTGACTTTGGTTATCTGCCGAATCAACTCATTCGGATGCAGTCCCGCAGAGAAACGCCGAGCATAGCTCTTTCCGCTGAGCGACTTTAAACTTGTTGACTAGCCGTGCCGTAAGTGTCCACGTTTCAGCTCCGTATGTCATGACGGGTAGGACACACTAAAAACCTACCTTTAGGCATTGTGGAATCGACGATGAGAAGACTCGACGTTGTTTTCCAAACGCTGCTCAAGCCAACTGTATTCTTCTATTCATCTCGTCCTCAAAGTTGTTTTGACACAACTGCAACGACTGCCCAAGGTACCCACAAATATTTTTGAACAACTGCAAGGACGGCGCCGTGAATAGCAATCGGTTCTGGTAGAACTTGTTCATTGAACATGACATTGGTTTTGTCCAAGTTCGTCCGTATGCCGATGCGTAAAGAAGAATCAGCTCGGTCATTCAGCATCTGTTGTTGGTCCAGCATCATGACGATGTCATCTGCAAATCTTAAGTGAGACATATATTCGCCATTTATGTTGATGCCACTTCCTATCCTCCATTGAATTTGTGAACAATTTCGGGGAGATGACGTCCCCTTGTCTCACTCCTCGATGCAATGGTCTAGAATTTTTCTGCTGATTATGTACTTGGACGGACATGGTGGCTGCTTTTTACAGACATCTTATCACTCGGATATATCGCCAGTCTACTTGGCAACGCTGCAGGGACTTCAGAACGGACCAGATTTCAACCGAGTCGAAAGCCTTCTCATAGTTCACGAATGCTAGACACAGGGGCTGATTATACACTTCGGTCTTCTGTATAATCTGCCACACAGTGTGGATGTGGTCTATGGTGCCGTATTCGCTCCGAAACTCGTCGAGTCTTCGCGCAAGACGGTTCGTGATCACTCTTGAGAATAGCTTATAGACGTGGCTTAGAAGGGTATAATAGTCGATAGTTCTTCAACAGGCTTTTGTCACTTTTTTTGAAGAACAGGACTACCACACTTTTGGAGCTTCCTCAGTACGAGTTTACCACCAGCCTTTAGCAGCTCTGTAGGAACGCCGTCCTCTTTTCCATTTTTAAGCTGCCCATGAGCAATTTCGATTTCGCCAACGCTGACTTCTGGCATGTCTTCAGTGTAATAGCGAGTTAACGTGGCCCTAGACTCCTCATTTTCGGTATCAGGTCGAGATGCATGCGAAGCGTATAACCGGCAATAGAAGTCCTGTACCTCCGAAAGGACTGCCGGCTTTGAGGCAACAATTTCTCCACTCGCTGTGGTCAGCTTCGTCAGGTGGTTTCTTCCGAGAGATTGTACGAACACCTTAGACCGCCGATTTTGCTCTATAGCACTTTAGATCGAAAGCACCAGAGATCGTGACGCACACGTTTATTTATCTCCCGGTTAAGAGCTCTTCTTCCGAACGAAGAAGCGGGTGGGTCTTCACGTTGTTGCCTCATTAGCCCTAGAGTCCCTCCGGAAATTTTCGAGTTCCTGCCTTTGCGCCTGAGGACTCGAACCACATTTTCAAGGTTTCGGTCAACATCAATTGTGGTTTTCAAGGCAGCAAATTGGTTCTCCAGGTTCGTCTGGAACGTTTCAGATCCTATCATGGTTTGGAGCAGGGTTCGCCAGAGTCTGGACTTCAATCAAACGGACGCGTCCGGCTTTAAAGTCGATATTCGGAGTGCCTCGGACAAGTCTGTGATCGCTGCCGGTATTAAACCTGTTGATCACGAAGACATATCTGCATATCTGCCACGTCCACTTCCTTTAGGGCTGCTTTTTGAAGGAACAGTTCATCAAGAAGAGCCCCTCCCGTTCGAGAAAGTTGACGAGCATCTGGCTCTTATGATTCCTGGCTCAAAATCCATGGGATTCTTCTACCGATTCGCTGCAATTTGGAACTCTCAGTTTAGCGTTGAAGTCCCCCTAGGATCCTACTACCGATTCGCTGCAATTTTGTACTCCCACTTTTGCGTTGGAGGCTATTATCTAATTACACAGATATTACCTAATTACAAAGACTGTCTAAGGTTTAATTATCTAGGCTAGGTTTATTCATAATGTTGTTAAGTTGAATTTGTTATGTTATGATTACGATTGTGACCTAATTACCTATTGAGAAAAACTATTATGACTTACCTACAAGACTGATTTCGCAATCCTTAACAGTACGTATCTATAATATTTATTTAATATTAATTTAAATGATATGATTTTTATCTGTAGATAAAAATCATATCATTTAAATTAATACAAAGATTAAGGAATCCTATGTTGTGTTTGTAAAAAAAGAGTATAAGGTATTTTATCGTTATCACATTTCCGGGATCAAAAGTACCCTATGTCACCCGGGGATAGCGGAGCTTTCCAACAGTGAAATAATTTAATTTTCTAAATCGGTTTAGTAGTTTCGGAGCCAATTCAATACAAACAAACAAACAAATCTTTCCTCTTTATAATATTAGTATAGAAGCCTACATGTCTTCCTAACTGTTTTTTTTTTGTATGGATTGTAATTATTCACAAATAATGCACGTGGTTTGCGATATGTCCACGTTTATCATTACGTTGCATTGCATAATCCGTAATCTCCGCAAAGGAAACGCACGCAGTGATTAAAAATAGGGATTATCAAGTAAATAAGGTAAAGGCAAGGCATGTAATATAGATAAATAATTGATGTCCATAATCTATAATATTGGTGGTCCGGCATTGGATCATTTACGTCCATCATTGGTGCCTGAATAGGAGATTTATTTTTTAATGATATTTTATTGTACCTAGAACATTGAGTAATGATAAATTTTTTTGCTCCTCCAGGAAATTTCGCCGCCCCCTAAAAAGTGCCGCCCGGGGCGGATGCTAATTCTATATTATGCTATATTCGTTGACATACAGGCAGGGAGCCCACCTAATTAGTAATGTATTGAAATGTTCTCGTGTGTGTAATGTGTTGCCACCATGTTACACGGTAGGCTCCTCTGATATTCGATCGTATTTAGGCCTCTGTCAAAAAGACTGTATGACTTAAAAAAAATGGAGATATTGTTATAAGACTGGCGATTAAAAAAACAACTAGGTATCTAGTTTCTAGCCACTTCTTCTCGATAGATAACAACATTCCGAATCCGTTGGTAGAACCACTCTATAAGATAATATTAGTGTCTGAGGATTCATTAGTGCTGCATCTCTGAAGCATACCTACATGCCTAAATTATATAAAGAATATTTTGATTTTGTAGTTTCTCTGCTCGTGTTCGTTGCCTTACGTAATTTTTGCTGAAACCTGAAACTAAGACATGAACTCAAGCCGTTACATTTATTATCTACTGCGCTAAAGAGTGAATTCATTATGACGTTTTTTTTATAACATTTTCGTCATTTAAATGTTTAAAATGGTGTCAATAACGTTTTACTTGTATAACTTTGCATGAAAATGATGGGCCGTGGAATTGGCAATATGACAGACAAGTCGGTTATTATTCAAACGTTTATCTCAATTAAATTATTTAATCAATAGGTACAAATGGTGGGTACGACTTAATTCGTTTAGGGGTAAACCTGGGTTAAGTATCCTCGTACTGATAAGAACAAACAGTGGTTTGTTTTAATTCTTGTATTAAATCATCCCATGTTTATAATAGAGGGTATTGTTCAACGTTGATCTAATTATCATTAATAGAAAAATTAAAACTGACAAAATATGATTTGTACGTACCTATAATTACCTGCCAAATCTTTGCCATAGCCATGTTCCAGCTAGGTACTAGTAGTATGATGTGAAAGAAAATGGTATTCAACCATCTCAATTGGTATTGTTTCACTGACAAACATTTTGAATAACAAATACTCATTTAGTCATAGATGCATAATTTTATTATAATATCAGCTAGAGCAATAAGCGAAATTCTTATTTTACGCTATTGGCAAAAATTTATTAATGGCTCTAACTTATGGAACCACGACACCTGAAACATCTGGAAAACTTGCCTGAAAAACGACATTGTTTAAAAAAAAATTAAAAACCTTGGTACCTTGCTAACTCGAGTTAGTTAACTAATTGTAAACCAGTTCGATGCGACTCGGTTCGATATTTCCGGCATACTTAAAATGCCGTTTCGATATCTCATAAAGATACAGTGCCTTACTTTTGGCACCAATGTTCCGACTGGCACTGTTAGCCGCCTCTGTGGCGGTGGTCCTTGGGCGCCGCTCACCAAACGCTGACTTGGCTTTGGAGGTGGTGAAACACGGGTCGGGGAGCTACTCCAACAGCGTTATTGAAGACTCACAGCTTGATGTGGTAAGTAGAGTCATCATTATCGTCACATCGGATATGATGTACACGGAATATAGGCCTCCCTCAGCGACCATCATAATGCCTGATCTACGTTATACCTACTTGCCAGACTCTGTAAGTGGTCGTCCTCTGATTCAGGCCTCCATTCAAAATTGGAGTAATCTGAAAAGTCTGTATTCTGGTGTTTATAACTAAGTAGGATAACACTTTGCATTGTGCGAGAGTATTTTTGGAGTTTTTGGATGTAAATCAGGTTTGCCATCCACGGTCATCGCAGGAGTGATCTAAAATGTACTTTCGACTACGAGTATTTAGACGTTGATGAGTATAAGAGAGCGAACAAAGTTCATATTATGTCGGGCTATGTTAGTTAAATTTTCATGGCAGAATGTCATTGGAATATTTGTTAAAAACTTTTTGAACATTGATACAACCCTGTCTCCTGTTAGGTAGGCCATGTCATCCGTACCATGGCGTATAATGTTACAAATAACCTATCTATAGGATAGCATCAAACCATATGCATTTTGTCTTTATTCTTCCAGCCAGGCCTAATAACCAAATATGGCTACCCGCTCGAAATACACGAGGTAACCACAGAAGATGGCTACATCCTGACCATGTACCGCATCCCTCACGGCAGGGATAGGAACAACAGACCTGACTCCAGCAAAACCGTGGTCTTCCTCTTGCATGGCCTGACTTCCTCCTGTTCTGACTTCCTCGTGTTGGGTCCAGGGAATGCTTTAGGTAATTATTTCACTAGCCGAGGTTAAGATACGGTGGATCAATCAACTACGCGGTATAAGTATAGTGCTTCAGTGAGTAAAAAGAAGTACACTCCATACACCCCCCTCTCTTTTAGAAGAACCGGCAAAAAACTCGATTGCTACTCCTTTATATAGCGAAAATGGTTACAGTACCTATTTAAAAATATCATCTCTGTTTGTGTACTACAACTAAGTCATACAGTTTCGAGTAAAATTAAAACTATCAACTTGAAGGATCTTTGAGCTCCGGCAGACCCAAAGATGGCACCTGTAGCACACGTATGATGCATGATACAGTGAGTTGTGTAGGTACACGGATCAACATTTACAAAACTGTCAAAAAGTCTTACTTGAAATAGAATTCAATGCGATGGACACTAAGCTGAAAATTGGTTGCAGGAATTTAACAGATTTGCAAAGGCTCAATGTACAATCAACCTATACCCTCGCAGTTCGATATTTATAGCTCTTACACCCCTGACATAAGGGCGGTGCAAAGTCCAAATTGATGTGCGGTTGACTGTACGTACATAGCTCTGGGTCATAGGTACTGCGCCATTTAGACCGATATTAAATCCGTGCAAGCCAGACTAGACAATGAAGTACAAATTGACGTAATGGTCGATAAAGATCTTAGATATAGGTGTTTGCATTCTGTGTCTGACAAAAAGAAAAATCATTGGCATTAATTTATTAATCAATCTGTATTATTGTCATTCATTAATAAGGACAGTCTTGTAACTGATAAGATTAGGTAGACGAGGAAAACTCGATTGTTTTTTTTTGTATTTACGGCATTTTCACCAACCCACCAATAACTCAACTGATGGTCGGCCAGAACGCCTATATGTATACCCATTGAAGGATACTTTACCGTCACTCAATGTGGCTCCTGTGGTCTTTGAGATTGTCGTTTCAAATGTCTGAAACTCTGGTCTGACTGAACTTCATCTTTCTTGATACCTACTTAGTAATTATTTGTGTTAGAATACAAGCACGTAGCCCGTAAGGTACCAGAAAATATCGCTCAATGTGCTGACATATTGCAGGTTCTTGTACGGTCAACAGAACATCACGGTATACACTTGCAGTTCGATAATAGCGCTTATGCCCCTGACATAAGAGCGGTACAAAGTCCAAAGTGTTACGTTACGTCTGACGTGCTTTCGACTGTACTATCCGGTTCAGATGCTATTTAATTAGGATAATACCTTTTCGAATGGAGCGCAAAATTACGTCAACTGTGCTTGTCCGTAGCGTTAGCATCGCAAAATCTTATCTGTGTATGTGTAAGTCATCACGCAGTTGACGTAATTTTTCGCTCAATTCCAAAAGGTATTATCCTAATACTTAATCCATTCTTACATCAAATAATCTGTGATCTTCCAGCTTACCTGTTAGCCGAAGAAGGTTACGACATCTGGTTGGGCAACGCTCGCGGCAACTTTTACTCTCGTCACCACGTCTTCCTCAACCCTGACAACAAACTGAACCAAGACTTCTGGAAGTTCAGCTGGGATGAAATAGGCAACTTCGACCTTCCTGCCTGCCTAAACTACATTGAGAAAGTCACTGGGCAGTCGAAACTTCACTATGTCGGGCACTCTCAAGGCGGCACCGCATTCTTAGTTCTGAATTCTCTGAGGCCGGAGTATAATGAGAAGTTTATATCCTTCCAAGGATTGGCTCCAGCCTCCTATTTTACTTACAACAAGAATCCGATTTTCAATTCTCTTGCACCATTCGAAAGTATACTTGAGGTAAGGAAATACCTTTGTCGCCATCTGGACCAAAACTATAATTATTGAATTAGCATCAGTATACCCGTTATGGTATGTCTACTGTATGGTATATTTACCATCTTATATCAATAACTATCAATTTATTATTCGGGTTGTAAATAAGGGGATTTTTTTATTAGTATCTACAAAAGACTATCGAATGTTGAATTGAAAACCATCAATCATTTTCCACAAATACACCAGTTAGGTAGTTTAAATTAATAAACCGTGAATCACGAAAACCTACTTCGCAGATTCCAAACGTCCAAACCACAAACCAGAACTGTGTCCAAAAAAGCCGACACAAATTATTTTTGGAATAGCCCGGGAATTGAACGGCCCGGTACATAAACCACTAGACCATGGAGGCATCAATAGAAATCGAGGGATTTGTAGCAATGGTGAGGCGCTCGTGGCGCAGCTGTGACAGTGGTTCGTTAGAGAAAACGACAGTCAAGCTACCCACGCCGCGGTCGGTTAATGGATGGGTGACCATTCTGAACACATTTAGTGACATTTATTTCGAGTGTCTCCGTGCTTCGGAAGGCACGTTAAACTGTTGGTCCCGGCTGATATTTACTATATTTAGATATTAGTCGTCAAGCTTAGAGGCCATTTGGCGGCTTGATAACATCTGACATTAAGGTTGGTCACTTGCCTTACGCACCCCTCCACCAACCCGAACTAGGCCAGCGTGGTGGAGTATGGCCAACTCTATCTCCCAATTAAGATAAGGCCTGTGTCCCAGCAGTGCGAACGTTTATAGGCTGATGATGTAGTAATGGTACCTGATATTACCTTGTAATTGTTTTTGTTTTCTTAGCCTGCAGCATACGCAATGGGAATAGGCGAAGTATTCGACAGCACCGACTTCCTTAGCTGGTTTGCCCAGCACTTCTGCAACGAGAAGACGATGGTCGAACCACTGTGCGGCGCCAGGTCTATCAGTGAATCCTCTGATAACATCAACCAGGCGAGTAAAGTCTTATTTTTCAGAGGAGAATGCGTTTAGGCACCATAACCGCAGGCTAGCAAGACCTGCGGCCGTGTGTGGGATACGAGACTTAAACGTCTTACTGCCCACTAAACTCCCCCGGCTTCCCCTTTCCACCACATTCGAACGAGCTGGTTCCAGGTTTGTGGCTATTAATCAACCCAGGTGAGCAAAGACTGCACAAATTTCAGGTCTATAAATATGTTGTTAACGCAAGACAAACGAGTAATATTGTGCTAAGTGATCACTATCGCTCATGGACATCTGCAACTAAGTCCTGAATGCGTTGCCTTTCTTAAAGAAGCCAAGAAAAAATATTATACAGCGTGGATGGGCTATGGGGTATCCCGGGGATGGGCTGGCACCGGCTTGACCCAATCGGGTGTGAAGGGGAAACCGGAGGAGTTTAGTGGGTAGTTGACGCTTTAGTCTCGAGTCCCACACGCGGTCGCAGGTGCAGCTGGCCTGCGGTTATGGGCAAGAGCCCCTCCCTAGCCCATACATATCTGTTTATAAGGATTTGTTTTCAGCGTTTTAGTATATGACCCTGAAGTACTCACAATGACCATTCTCCACAGACCATGATCCCAGTCTTCCGCGGTCAAGCCCCTGCAGGCGCTTCAGTCCGGGAGTTTGCCCACTACGGCCAGTGCATCAGGTTCGACACCTTCCGTCGATACAACTACGATGCCCTCACCAACATCATCAAATATGGCTCCATGGTCCCCCCAGAATATAACCTATCTCTCATCACCGCCCCCTCATACATACAGTACGCCAAGAGCGACGAGCTGGTGTATCCAAAAGATGCGGAAAAACTCGCTTCGAAGATAGGTAATCTGAAGGTTCTGAAGTTGGTGGGCTTAGATTCCTTTGGTCACATTGACTTTATCTGGGGCAAGAGAGTGAAGGAACTGGTGTACAATGATGTTTTGAAAATGATGAGGGATGCTGAAAATGATCTTGAGTAGATTAAGTAATTTTCGTAAGAGTGTAAAAACGGCCCTCAAATAAGGAATACCTACGTTATTTTCCCCTTGTTCCTATTATATCTGAAAAACTTCACTCCGTCAATTGATTCGGTTGTTTGTTGGGTTTTGAGACAACTAGAATTTGATCTGCATGGTTATTATTAGCCTGATATTTAATAGAACTGATTTAGAGAAATTAAAATAAAAACATCATGAAGTTATGTACCTTTCGCGTTTTATTTTATTTTTGTCTACATAATATTTACTACGAGTATTTTTTTTTGAGGCCAGTATAAATTATCCTTTTGAGGAATAATGTGTCTATGCTTATTTGCTGTATGTACAGTCAACAGTACATCACGGTATACACTTGCAGTTCGATAATAGCGCTTATGCCCCCGACATAAGAGCGGTACAAAGTCCAAAGTGTTACGTCTGACGTGCTTTTGACTGTACATAACACATTTAATTAATACGAGATAGGTACATCATAATCTTCTCATGTCGCAACAAAATTAAATGTAAGCTCATTGCATTTTGATTATTTACGATAATTCATGTTACTACACGTCATACTTAAGATATCGCTTTGAGATTTTGTTGAAACAGATCACTATAAATCCCTGCTAATATTATGGATGGGCGGATTGCGTATGATATGAACATGAAAGGAGCGTATGAAGAATTGTCGGCTATTAGGAGTGAGTGAAAGGAAAAAACATGTTGTTCTGACTCTACTTCAAGGCTGGCACCGGCTCGTCCCGATCGCGTGTGAAGGGGAAACCGGGGGAGTTAAGTAGGTAGTGGACGCTTCAGTCTCGAGTCTCGACTCTCGATTAGTCGAGTCCCACACACGGCCGCAGGTCTAGCTAGCCTGCGGTTATGGAGCATAAACGCATTCTCCTCCGAAAAAAATTAAAAAAGGGCGGTTTCAGATTAGCGTTTTATACGCGCGATTTTGGAAGCGCATGTACCTAATAGGCCATTTGCGACTCATACAAGGGTTGACGCGCTTTTAAGCTCGTAAAAGCGAGAATCCATGTTGATACTAACATGAAACTACTAATGTTTCGAGGAAACACGCCGAAATACGCGTGTTAACGGGAGTATGGTTTTGCAAGCGCGTAATGTACCGCGCGTGTAAGCGCATAATATGCCGACAACTCGCTCATCTAAAACCGCCCTTATAAGGGCAGGAAAATGATGAGTATTATAAAGTTTTCACGCTTAAATTATTTTTGTAATCATTTGTGTATGCTCATGGTTTTGCAGACTAACTGTTGACTCTATGCCGCATTTGGTATGACTGCGCTTAGGCACCTACGCTCTAGGGCAACGTCACTATCGGCCCCTTCAACCGATTGCCCACACCGCACCCGAAGGCGTGCACTGGTGCCCCCAGCACTTCATCAAGGATCATCTTGGGGATCAAGAATCATCGACACATTATGTAAATTAGGCTAACGCAATCTAAGGATGTCGCCGTTGCCGGAAACGTCTGGCAGGTCAGGAGTCCCCTTTTTAATATACCTACCTACTATATCTATGTCAGGAGTAAATTATATGTAGACGACATGTGGAGTGTGTGGAGTTCCAAATAGATGATACTACGTCAGATCTACATACTTACAACATATTATTTAATCATATTATTCGTTGTTTTATTCCATGATAATTATCATGGTTCATGCTAAATGACAGATTTAGATTAAAGATAATCTCAATTTAATTCATACCTCTTACGTTTTAGTATTAATTTCTTATCCGCACATTAGGGCCGGTGCCACTATAAAATTAGTTAGGTAAACCAAAGTTATAGATCAAATTAGATGATAGAATATTTAAGAGCTGGTGTCACCATTGTTACGTAAAGAAAATTAATCTAAAATCTCTGACAGGAATAATTCCTAACTTTCTCCTAAATTCTTTCATTACATTTTTATGTAGAAAAAAAACCACACAAGTGGTGGTCAGTTTTCTTCACTTCCCATGGACACTTTGTAACACTAATGGTGCATTTTGTTAAATATTCCTAAATGATTTGCATTAATTTACGTCTGTAATTAGTGATCATGTGCCGGACCAACTGAAGTTCTCTCAAAATCCAATTACATTGGAACGACAGCGATTGAATCTCTTGAACACCAATAATAATGCGGATTCAAGTACTTTATCAATCCAAAGCCAGTTAATCCATGATTAAAATTATCTTAACACAGTTCGATGCGACTCGTCTTGAAGACTCAAAACGAAACCTTTAAAAATCGATTCCGTGAGCGATCTGCAAGCAGTGTTATACTCACGGACTAGTGATATGCTGCGTTTTGCTTTACTATCTGCCCTTGTGGCTGTTGCGCTGGCCGGGAGTTCGCCTAATGCTGACTATATAGATCAGCTGGCGTCGTCTGGAGCACGATACTCTACAAACCTCCTTGTTGATGCTCGGCTTGACGTGGTAAGTACCTATAAGAAGATTTATAAGACCTACAGAGCTCAATGGCAGCGAGAAGAACTTTTTGCTGCTTTTTCCCTTCAAATTTAAGGGTCACGCGTTATTGATACGTACCTCTGGTGTTACAAGCGTTTCTAGGCTTGATGGCCACCCATGTGGTACAAATAAAAAAAGGTGCAGGGTCACATTTACTACGTACGTACATAAAGTTCGTAACAACTAAGATGTTGACTTGGTTGTTTTTATATAATATCATTGGACGCCAGTAATAGCATAGTTTTCTTGGACCATTGGAGTATATAATATTCTACAGTTACTATTTTATCCGTGTCTGAAGTCAATTGTTTGGGGCTAGTTTCTAGCCTATTCCCAGAATTAAAAATAGCTTATGTATTAACAGCTCACCGACCTTCCGTTGAAACATTGCAAAGTTGCAGCAGAGCATTACCGGGATAAAAATTGCTTGTCTTTTCCGACGGTTTTGCGGTCTTCAAAGTTAACCAGAATTAGTTCGATTGCTTAGTCGTAAAAGGCAGACATCCAAAGTTACTTTTTCAGTCTAATGTTTGAGTGGATTTCAGCAGGGCTTATGATGTTTTTGATGGTGCTTATCAGCCCTTCTCACTGTGGGGTCAGACCAACGCTGGTCTAAAAATAAACGCATATTTTTTCTAAATTTCTTTCCAGCCTGGACTAGTCGAGAGGTATGGCTACCCCATAGAGGTCCACAACGTGGAAACCGAAGATGGCTACCAGCTCACCATGCACCGCATCCCTCACGGAAGGGACAGGAACAACCAGCCTGGTAGCAGACCAGTGGTGTTCCTCATGCATGGACTTTTCTCGTCTTCTGCTGACTTCCTTGTCTTGGGCCCTGGAAGTGCTCTTGGTAAGTTGTGTTTGCTTTTTCAATTGGAAGACAGGGACGCTACTTACCTGATGTCAACCGGCTACTAAGGTCTATTCTATTGAAAGACAATAAACCAGTAAGCGTCGCTCAATGTTGTGCCACATTCTAGGCTGTCTCCAACTGGGACAATTCTAAATGGGCTCCAAAATGAATATTGCCAAAGCACAGCCAGATCCCTTATGGTTGCAAATGTTTTCTATTGGGGTGGTACCTAGCTGGTCAGTCTGACTCATTGAAGTCCACCAAGATCCAAGCCGGAAATCGAATTTTATGCCCGAGCAGCTTAGTCACTGTTCCTCGGAGGCTTAAGGAAAAGTTTTATAGTTTGAGAGTACCAGTTCAAAGTACAGTTTTCCGACTGCTTCCATAGTGCGAAGTACCTCGATGTAGTTTTGTATGATTCCTATAATTAAGTATGAATTAAAAATCTCCTTTCTAGGCTACTTCCTCGCCGAAGAAGGTTACGACGTATGGCTGGGCAACGCCCGAGGAAACTTCTACTCGCGTCGCCACCGCAGAATGAATCCAGACTCCATCCTCACCCAAAACTTCTGGGAGTTCAGCTGGGACGAAATAGGCAACTACGACATACCCGCTTTCATCGACCACATCGAAGCTATCACTGGAGAGACCAAGCTTCACTACATCGGCCACTCACAAGGCGGCACGGCCTTCCTGGTTTTTAACGCTTTGAGGCCAGAGTATGCTGACAGGATCATAACCTTCCAAGGATTAGCCCCGGCTTCTTTCTTCAGATACAATGACAATAGAATGTATCAAGTGCTTGCGCCGATGGAGAAAGCTATCGTGGTAAGAAATTTTTTTCTTCAATTGGTAGAATTGTGCGTAGAATCTGGAGAATCAGCAGATAGAAATAACTCCTGAATAACATGTACTTAGAAAGTATCAATGAGCAAATCCTATTGCTCGTTATTGTAAATTTTCTCATATGATTAATAAATAAACTGTTAGATGGAGGCAGATTGACTATTGTGGTTATCAACAATTAACTGTATCAGGGTGGTAATTTGGCGCATCAGTTTTGCTCTAAATTGGTTGTTAAAGTAGAATCTATCCTTTGTCTTGCAGTGGGAAATTAAACGCAGTATACATGGTGGTAAGCCACTGCGGCATAAACCATTTAGAATCACTGCAGCACATTGAGTGATAAATCTCTACTGTAGACTTCTGTGGTCTTCGAGTTTTTTAGATCAAGTGTACTAGCTCCCACATTTTTTTTTAAAACACATCCAAAGCTAGAAGCAGCAAAATTATCCTATAGTAGCTAGCCAGTTCAACATGCAAAAAGACCTACCACGAACCAGACAAGGCAGGATTGTACCAACGCTCGAAGATCAGATGAGCCTACAGTCTGGCAGCACATTGAGTGACGCTTCCAGGTGAAGCATGACAATGGAATAGGCCAAGTGGCCGCTTACCATCAGGTGGGCTGCGTGCCTATCTGCCACCTGACCAAGTATAAAAAAAGCTGTTTAATTCGACGACGAGCCATTTGGTGTAATGGTCGAGAAGTCGGCTATTACACCAGAGGTCGCGGGTTCGATCCCCGCACGGTACAAACATTTGTGTGCATGAACATGTCTGTTTGTATCGGTCTGGGTGTTTCTATGTATAATATGTATGTATTTACAAAAAAAAAAGTATATAACTAAGTAATGTTTATCCGTTGTCTAGCACCCATAGCACAAGCTAATGCTTAGTTTGGGGCTAGATGGCGCTGTGTGAATAATGGCCAGAGAATTCATTTTAATTGAGTGGTTTAACCACTGTTTCACAGGGGCAGTCAATATTATACAGATAGTTTTGCTTTCCAGGATACCCTGTTCGCCATGCGCCGAGCGGAATTCTTCCGTAACCGCGAGTCAGTGACCTGGTTCTCTTCTTTCTTCTGTTATGAGGAATCTGTGTTCAGCCCTCTCTGTGCTTCTGTGATTGTCCGTGGTACGTCCGACTACTTTAACCAGGTAAATATTTATGTACATATGTTTTCTCAGAAACATGACATCCTTTTTGTACAAATTCAAGGGTAGAGTTCTTAAGCGGAGCTTGGTGCCGGTACCCATAATTGTGACGAAAATTTGATTTCTATGATGTATACTTTTGCCTGGCAGTGGATAGGAATAGGCTGCTAGGTAGGTACTTTATTTTTTAACTTTATTACCCAGAACAAAAATCAAATGTGGAATGTTCTGCCCCTCTAATACTATGTCGTACCTTATTTTTAGACAATGATCCCAGTATTCCTCGGCCACGCTCCAGCCGGTGCATCAGCCCGACAAATCGCCCACTATGGCCAGAGCATCAACAACCATTCCTTCAGGCGCTACGACTACGGCGCCCTCTCCAACATCAGGAGATACGGTAGCAGAACACCCCCAGAATACGACCTGAGCAGAATCTCCACCATCTGCCATATCCACTACTCCTTGAATGACAGAGCTGTCCACTGGCAAGATGTTGCACTTCTAAGCACGAAGCTTTCTAACGTTCAGCTTCACAAAGTCGACTCGCCGACTTTTGACCATCTGGACTTCATTTGGGGGATTGGAGTGAAGGAGATTCTTTACAATAAGGTGCTTCGCCTGATGAGGGAGGCTGAGAATTAAATATTTTAAGCGACTGAATGGAGAAAAAAAAATTGAAGTAAAGATGTGTCTCTGAAACGAGCTTTTATTTTATTGCTAGTTTTTCTTTGGCGAAGCCAGAATTTTTACACGATGTTATAATATTATAAGTTTATAATTTAATCTGTCCTGTTACATGATATAAACTTTCCTAAATCAGATGTTTGAATTAATTTATCATCATCAGCCTTTATACGTTCCCTCCCACTGCTGGGATACAACAGGCCTTATCTCAAGTATGAGATTGTGTAAGCCATACTCCACCACGCGGGCCCAGCGTGCGTAAAACAACTGACCAACCTTAATGTCAGATGTTATCAAGCCGCCAAATGGCCTCTGACTAGGCTTGACGATTAATCCAACGAAACCAACAGCTTAACATGCCTTTCAAAACACAGAATGGTCACCCGTCCATTAACCAACCGCGGCGTGGGTAGCTTGACTTTCGTTATCGTCGTCGTATATGTGTCGCAGTAAGATAGATAAAGCCTTGATGTAGTTATATCCCTAGGAATATCATTATATACGGAAGCGATTTATAACTATCTTACGGTCACAATCTAATAATATGGTTATCTGACTAAACTAATCTAGTCAAATAGTTATAAATCGACTGGGGCGACTAACAAATTAACGGGCCGGGCGTCCTCGAGTGGCTCTTGAATTAATTATTATTTTTAATGAAGAATCCTGAGGTTCATTTAACAATTGATCAACAAGGTAGGTTGTCGGATGATGGATTACCATTAGAGAATTATATCTACGGATGTCTCGTTATCTACCCAAAATAACGTAATCATATTATCTCATAATAAATTATTCCATTCTATCGTGTTATCTATTTAATTTGTGTGATTTCTGGTGAAACTAGTTCATTCATAATTGTATTTGAGGAAAAGTACGTATTTTATTTGAGGAAGAGGACGTATTTTTTACAGATTATTTTTATTGACCACGTTCTTGGTGAAGTAGGTATTCGGTTGAATCTAGGAATCTTAACCTTGGAAAGCGTTGGAGTTTGCTTTCGAAAGGTTGCGAAGACAGCGTTCGTCATGTATACGGGTAACTTCGGCTAAGGCTACCTGAACAAAAGTAGTTTCTCGTGAACATAATTATTTTCCCTTTCACAATTTTGTGGTTCGATTGAACGGACCACGGGCAAAAAAATTGCCCATAGATCGACTTGTAGAACTCCGTGGTAGGACCACGGGCAAGAAACGTTTTTATGACCACCTGGTTGAGTACGAGCATTCAAAAAAATATTGGAAATCGGAAAACAAATTAATGGTTGGTTTAGTGTTTTCTACGTTTAAGGTTTAAAATAAACAGAGACAATAATAATATTGATGAAAAAGTTTAATTACGATAACCATTTCACGATAGATTGAGATACAGTCTACGCTTAAGTTATTTAATATTTACATAAGTACGAGAATGTAGTGAAACAAAGAACATGCATATACATTATAATTTTAGAAATTACTAAACTATACGCATGAAAGTATGCAACAAATGATAAAAAACCGAAAATAAAAATTCATAATGAAATGAAAATAAGAGAAAGTAATATAACTTTAAACGTAAAGACAGTATGTAAGTTATAATGATAATAAAATAATTGATTGTTATCTCTTAGAAATCAACCAAAAAGAATTTATTGTGAAAGACCAAAAACAAAAAAATTAAATGAAAAAATAAAACAAAATCTGGCAACAATCAAAACAAAATCGCGTGATCTTAAGCCAATTTTGCTTAAAAACAAAATTACCAAGATACTATTAATTCGTTAGACTTAAATACACGTTATAAATTAAGAAATATTATACTAACATCCTGTTTTTGAGATAACACGCTCAGTAACAAACGAAGTTAAATACATCTCAAAGAACTGGTTGTAAACTAAGATTATCTTCCCTCACGGGGTATAATATTGCACTAGTCAACGTATTTAGGTACAATTCCTTAAATTAGTCGTTGGTTTAGATTACTAATAATGTAAATACAAAGCGCATCAGTACAACCCTGAAGGCATATCGGTGACTTTGTGTAGCCCGAAATTATTCGATGATCCCATCGGAGACAGAGTTCGTTTCAAGTCTGCATGGCTGTGTGTACCCGTCATGACAAGGCTTGTCATACTAGCAGGAGCGTCTCTCAACAGCGTTCCGGAGTAAAAACCAGCATTACTGTGCCCACGCTTCACCAGAAACGACGAATTATTGTAAGGCGTTTGATTATCAAACGAACCTGTGCTCAACTTTGGATGCGGCAAGAAAAACTTCTGCGGAGAATCAACTTTCGCAGTTTCATCCTTGCCTTTGTTGCTCGAAGATCTTGTGTCAAATCTCTGATGTAAGCTATTTAGTCTACTGTTCGATCTGGTCACGGGAACTAGTGGAGTTTCATTTCCTGCATCACTGCTTGTTCTAGAGCACGATCTCTGTCTCCTTTCGTAAGGCCATGACGGTTTCTTAGGTTCAGCCAACATCACAATGTCCACCATCGAGTTTAGTCCTTCATCAATCCTATCTAGACTTTTTGTAAGCTTCTTTGATTCTATTAAATTAACTATTTCATCTACGCGACTGCATTTAGAATTAGATCGTTGCAAAGGTATAGACCCAACAGCAGAAGTATGAGTATCGTTGTAAAACATGCTGTCGATGTACTCGCGTTGACGGGAGCCTTTTTCGGAGGTTTGAAAGGATTCGCTTCTCTTGATGGATGTCTTTCGACTTTCCTCCCTTGAACGAGCCCTAGGTCGCTTTCCTCTTCCTCCCTCTGGTTTATCCTTCTCAACCATAGAGTTAAACAGAGCTCGGCATTCGTGAAAGTCAAAACTAGAACCTGATGGCTTTTTAGTAACTTTGTTTTGACAGCGAGATGCACTCAAAAGAGAGTCAGACCCTTCATCGCTAGAGTAAAATGTCTCATCGTATATATCAGGTGGCTTATATAGTAATCCTTGGTCGACCGGTGGGTTGAAAAGATGTATCAAGCTTTTAGCTTTTCTAGGTGGATGAGGCAGAATCTTACTTGGAACTATTTCGCTTTCTTCGTCATCGTTGCTTTCTTGAGCAAATTCGCCACTGCTGGTTATTTGAATGCTATGCCTAGTGCTAGTGATTGAATCTTCTTTCTCAACATCTCTGTGTTTCTGGCATTCTAGTGTTTTGACAGAGACATTGATTTCAGAAGTTTGATTGCACCTTGAAGATCTGTCATCCGTGTAAACCTCTCCTTCTTTGTTATACTGTTCTGTCTCAGCGTGATTGACTATGTTTCTGAGTTCTTGTATAACCTCGTCGATTGTTGTTTCTTCTTCATCGTCGGAAGATTTCTTGTGGTCGTTGATCTTTTTTGTGGACTCTAGCTTTTTGTGCAGTGGACGTTTGTTGCGCATTAAGTCGTACGTTTCATTTTTTACATTAAACACTTCGTAAACCATTGAATCTCTTTGCGGATCGCCTTCGGGGCTCAAGGACCGTTCGGACGAGCTTATACCTTCATCTTCAGGTGGGGATGATTCATCTGTAAAAAAGTAAGACATTTGTGAGTTTACTTATAGAAAAATTTGTAATACTAAAATCTCTAAGCTCATAAAAAAAAACAGATTTTTTTTTCAAATAAATGTTTGTTGGTTCTTTTCCGTTCTATTCTATTTTTTATTTTATTTTCATTGGCTAAAGCTGATGTTAAAACACTTACCTCTCATTTTATGTGCTGCGTTTTTTTTCTTAATGACGAAAGATTTTTTTCGATTAGAGTTTCCGTGTTCAGATCTAAGCGAAGAGACTTCTTCTTGCAGCTCGCAGCATTTTTCTTTGAGGCACTTTTCTAGAGACAGCAGAATTCCCTTTTCTTCTTGCAATATCTGTAAGAAAGGCATGGTATTGAATAAATAATATGTATAACTCTTTTTAAGTTTAATTTTGCGATATTACCACTGTTCAATTAGTTTTAATTTTAAGTATAAAACTTTCTATTTGGATCCGTGAAGATCGATAAAATCAAAAAATCAAAATCAAAATATTCTTTATTCATGTAAACTTGTATCAAGTATTTATGAATCGTCAATTACAGAGTGACTCTACCACCGGTATCGGAATGCAGTCATCTGCCGAGAAGAACCGGCAAGAAACTCGACAGTTACTCTTTTTCATCGCCATGTTTGTTTACAATTTGTTTGTTACAATTACTGATTAGTTTTAGAATACCAAGCCATACAGTATAAAGTATAAGAATGAGACTATAATCGAGAAAAATCCGTGAGCCCTGGAAGACCAGTGCCCAAAGGTGGCACCTGCAGCACAAGTATGACGTATGTGCCAGCCATAATTTCACTCAACCATATTAGAGGGAATGTAACCACCCGACACATAACGCCATAAGAAAAAGAGAAAGAAGAAGTAAGAGATTATTTTTACCTTGACCCTCTTCTCGAGCAATTCCAGCTTGCTCCGGAGATCGTCCTTCTCTTTCAGCGCCTCGTTCGCCTTCTCACTCAGCGTGTCGATGTCGATCAGTTGTTTTTCATACTTTTCTATCTCTTTCGCCACTTGTTCATTCCCATTCGGCAGTTTGGCGACAGTCTGTAAAATATAGACCACTTGTTGAGTTTCATAATGATTGGCTTCCGAAATTTGTGCCGTAACAATAGACGAAAATATTACTTTATGGATTTTCAACTCTTAATAATTCCTGATACAAACCTGACAATAACTACATAGGTAATCATTAATTAAATTAATTGGAGGTAAAGTAAATTTTTTACCACCTTGTTTTGATTTGATAAATTGACTAAAAACACAGCATTTAAAATATCTGACAGAAAACTTATCGGAAACCTATTTGATAGTAGCGAAACTGGCCCTAAGGCCCAAAATATCCTGGTTAAATTTTCGATTTGATTTTTCTTTCTTTTCATAATACAGAAGATCTACAGCAAAACACTTCTTACAATAAAAAGAAAAACTACAAAAAGCAACACATACCTTCTTCAAAGTAACAATATCAAAACCAGCTTGCTCCAGCTCAGCCTGTATGTACAGCTTCCTCTGAGGAGTGGGAGCGCTCAGCAGCAGCGCGTTGATGAAGGCCATCCCCGCCCCCTGGAGCTCCCCCGACCCCCCGGTGCTCTGCAGCATCCCCACCAGGAACCTGAAGCGGACTGGCTCCCCGTACCGCAGGCGGAGGGTCGAGAGGGATTCCGAGACCATGCTGTGGCCGTTCGCTGGAGGGTAGCAGGCTTTTGTGAGAAGCTGGAAAGAGTGACTTGGTGTTAGGTTTTGGTATGATCGAAGGTACTGGTTCCTTAGTAAAACACTAACTGAATGGTTTTTTTTTTAACTAAGCTTAGGTACCGATCTTTTGTTGAGAACTAAGTTTTTAACACTAGTAGCTAGAGCCCTATGCCGGGTGCTACGTACTAGTGGTACAACTATTACTACTAACCAACTTTACAATAATGCATGGCTTTCAAGAAAAAGAGTTCAAGGGCCGGTTCCCAGGTGTCAGATAAATTCGTTACAATTAATCTTTCAGATAACAATGGCGCTGTCATTTTGTTACCTGCAGCGCCAATATCCTTGACTTGTTGACAGTGGACATGATGCAAACGGTGAGAGTGTACACCCCGTTCGAGCCGGCCACCAGTCGTCGAACGCAGTCAGGATACCGGCTGCAGCAGCTCCACAGACATTGTCTGAAATAAAATTAACAAAGAAATAAATATTGGTCACCATCAACATAAATGTACATTTGAACTGACCCCAAATTAAGAAGCTCAGAAACAACGAAGGTACCATGAAATTATTATACTTCAATACAAATATACACCCAAAATAGGACAAAATAATAAGAAAGGTCATCGCATCATCTTCGTCCTTTTTTTTGTTTTTGAAACCATAACCGGATTACCGGACGAAACATGAATCCATCCATAATTGTGACGATGGTTTTGATGGTTAGATAGTGATCATCTCACTACCCACAAAACTACTCCAGTATTCCCGACCTTACCGAGAATCCTCGCCTTGTGGCGTTTGACTAGCCCATGTTTGTGTGTGGATTGGGAGGGATTCGAATTCATGACCCCTGGGGCATAGGGCAAAGTCTATATCTATCAAATATAAGTACATACAAAAGAAAAAAAAACAGTCAAATTGAGAAACTTCTTTCTTAATTAAAGTTTGTTTAAAATTCATAAATAAGTAAAAATACTAACAAGCATGCCAATTCATCAAGTAGCGGTCTTCTCCGAACAGCAGGTGGTCCCCGCGCGCCCTCTCCTGATTGGCTGAGCTGCACGTTGCGCAGGAGTTCCAGCAGCAACGTGACGCCATCTAGCGGCTCGCAGGCGAACTCTTGTACGAAACTGGAAAGGAAATTGTGTTTCGATAAATGAATGACTTTGCTCTGCAGTGGGATATGATTAGGCTTGATTGACGATGTAGTGCTGGATTAAAAATCAAATAATGACTCATAAAAAATTTTTCACCATGCAAAATCAAAATATTCTTTATTTATGTATGCTTCAAAGATGCGGGTTAGTAGTCGATTCGCACGAAAATAATTCGCACGAAAGTGCGAATCGACGACTTTCAAAAATAATATTATTTTTAGTAGTCGATTAAGAATCGTCAATTTTACATATTTACTTTACCATTGACTTTGGAAATTTGTAAGTAAGCTCCAGCTTAATCTTCATAGCATAGATTTCTATAACAATTGAGACGTTTTGTCAGATCAAGGTAAGTTCATGTACGTCCAACGGTAATTCTTAATTATAAAAACAGCAGACTTGCATCAAAAACATCACTCACTTTTTAACCACAATTTCTTTCAATTAACCCAAGCCCCACCTCTAATGAGGAGCAATCAGTAGATTACCCAGGTCCGGGGTTAAGCAAATAACGCAGCTAGCAGGACCTATGACAGCGACGACGGGCTAATTGCGTCCGCGTGACGCTGGCGGCGCGCGCGCACCGTTCAGTGCCGCACTTTGTGGCTAGGAGGTTGGCGGTCAGCGGAGAAATTAGTTCCACTTGAATTTTTACCAGGTGGTAGGTTCCTGTACTGGGCCGTCTAGGTGGGTACCACCGCAGTGCCAGATATTTTCCCGTGAAATAGAAGTGTGTCAATCACTTTTGTATTTCGGGGAAATGGCACTGGAGCTAGAGAAATTACTAGGTATATGAGACCTAATAACTGTCGTCTCGGTGTAGAGGGCGCAGGGCAGTGCCAGACAGTAACTGCAGACGTGGCACTCACCATCAGGTGTACGATCTGCTCGTCTTGTTACACATTGCAATAAAAAAAATTAGTTTTGACTTTTGAAGTCTTTCATTTTTTCAAATATAATATGTAAAAAGAATAATTTCAGATCAAGTAACCTAACAATTTCATTATAATTAAACTACAATCATAAAAATCTGTGTATCATTTCACGACCCGCTCATTTCATAGCCGCACATTTTGAGTTTTTGTACTTCAAATTGCAAGGACCATTTCAGAGAAGCAGTAGCTGTTTGCAATTTTTCTTTATGCCTTCAAATTACACTGTTGTGCTTATTGCACTTGCATTCCACTCTAATGGAATACCCTCCTATGTACTTATTTTTACATTTTACTCGTAAGAATTTGCGGGAATACACCGGCGGTAATTGTTTCTTCAAAAAGGTAGTCATTACGAGTTGTGATGATAGCAGAATTAGGTTTGCTTTGATGATTCCTAATTGTCTGCTAATGGGACATAGGACATTGCACTTGCATTTTTATTGACATTAAATCTTTTTCCGAGAGTCAGCAATCAAATACAAATCCATTTATTCTTTCTTTTTAATTTAACAAATGGAGGGAATAGCTAATAGACGAAATGACACACGATTTGTTTGAAATAAGTATTTAGGAAAAATGAAAGCGCATGCCGCTACAAAATTGGTATTTCCAAAGATAAAATGTTTTGCAATGTACCTATGGGAAATCACAATATTATATCGATGAATCTTTTAAAAGCATTAACTAACTGTTTATTTAAGTTTATGGACTGTAATAAGCGTCTCAGTGCAAACCGGAGTTAACTCATTTTAAAAATCATTTGCAAAATCATTGATTTTAGTCGCTTAATTCAATTCAAGTAAGTTAGTTTCTCTATGAGAGCGAAACATTTTGAGCGTGGACTCTCAAAGGTGGAAACGCCTTATTGATGCCACTATTTGAGAGACTTATCTCTGGTGATTACTTAAGTAATAATGTTAGTTAAGATGATAACGGCGCATTGATCAGTGTGTGAACTGGAGCAAGTAATGACGCGTCTTGTATTAATTACGCCAAAAACCATTGTGTGGTTACTTCACACACCGTGACGGACTGCGCGGGCGCAGGGAAAGAAGCATAATTGCTATTAGTGACTATTATTATGAGCTTGTTCCGCTTGGGACTGTTCTTGGGTTGGTTTTTTGGACATTAGAGAGGTTACTAGTTTATCTTTAAGGTAATATTTGTGATGGCTTTAGGACTATTAATGCCCTGAACTTGACTTCACGCGCTGGCCTCCGTGGAATGGTGATAGAGCCACTCATAAAACGACTAATTATATAATTTACAGTTATAATGCTGTTGGTTCTTTTGTATTTCTTCAATGTGGTCTTTGATCTATGAATATTATAAAGAGGAAAGATTTGTATGTTTGTTTGTTTTTATTGAATAGGTGTCAGCAAGTCAATGGAAATCAAACCTCTAGGTTTTAGACCTATATCGGTTTTATGTTATTTCACGGTCATATTTTAACATGTCCATAACAAGTAAACATTGGAGAAATTGCCCATAAAATAAACTAACTAACACTTACAATGTTACTATCTGCACCACATAAACCCTATTTCGCTATTTAAGGGTCGTAAAAGTTCAGATAAACTTACCCATTATCTGAGATTATACCTACCATCTTTTGTGAGGTGACTTTGTAATAGTTTTACGGTTAAGTTTATATTTTCACTTTGAAGTAGTTTGATAACATTTACGCGTTTCAATTTTATTAGTTTTAAGTGCCTTTATGACCAAATATGCTTAGTTAATTTGACGTATGGTACAAGTAAAGTTTAAAATTAAGACGTTCTGCTATTTAATATTGTTTGTTATACTTATCGTATAATATTTGTTTGGCTTTTATCAAACGTAATCTTATTTAAAAAATGAGGCAGTCATTAAATACTGCAGTCTGCAATGAAGAAGCCAAATAAAACTTTCTTTCTCTTCTTGTTAATTGGTGTAAAAATAAAAAATGTAGGTATTTATAGCGGAGTAACGTATAAGTTTAATGCTTTATCTAATGGAATTGATAAATAGAATTATAGTGCCCTTATCTATCAGTGGTGAAAATAGCCCTAAAATAATATCGCTATAAATTACTATCCTCCACAAAAAAAATATAGTGTGGCAAAAAAATATAAACCAAAAGAGGTTTACTTATACTTTCTTAGTGAAAATCGCTTTAATCTCTTAACTTGCTTCGCTATTGTTACTTACATGGTAGCAACGCTGGGTAGCAACTACTTAGCGAGCAACAACTTAGTCCACTTAGGGCACCATAAAACCTATTTGGTGTTAATGAAGTTGGCTACTGTTATGGGCCTATGAGTTTACGATCGCGGCTATAAAATTTATCAATTTTAAAGCTTTTGGTAAAGCTACTTAGCGCCTCGGCGGTCTAATAATGGTTTTAGTAGTAAGTTATCGCACGGTCGTAGGTTCAATTCTCGAGTCAGGAAAAGTTTATTTTCCATTAAATGATAAAAAACTCTTCGCTTTTTAAGCAAGATTAAGCGACAACCAATGCAATAGTAAGTTGAATTCATTTATGAAGGCGTCTCCATAATCTAGTTTGAACAGATTAAAACGTCAATTTTGAATGCAAATACTAATTGGCATTAAATCTTGAAGTCTCATATTTACCTTGGAAAAGACAGCCTTAGGTCAGCCCTTAGTTTTGTAAGTAGTTCACTTGGTGTGCCAAACTGCCTAAGTGTCATCTCCTCACCGACATCCAGACCCATGTTTCTGCAACAAACATAATATATTATATGTTAGCCTTTTGTACCCTAATTTTGTGGTCAATAAAGTTTCTATAAAAAATAATAAAATAAAGTGATCAACAATTTATTATGCAAAGTCCAAGACACAGAACAAGAAAAAATTCTCTGTCCAAATGGCCTGGTTATAGTGTAATAAATAGCCCTGCTGGATACTGGTTCATGGTGCAAGCCTACACTAGAACTAGACAAAGGACTTAGAGAAAAAGTATAACTTTCACTTGAATCACTCAAAATCCTACGCATGTAAAATAAAAAACAATATAATTTAAATTAAAGAACAAATGTAAAATAAATTACTATCCAAGTCATGAAATAATAGAAAGTGACAGGATAGAATTAAAAAATACAAAAGTTAAAACACTAACGTCTATCGTAACAATAAAGAAAATAAAAAGAATTTTTAATTGCGTCTGTTCCTGGCATAGATTTTGGGAGATGACTGTCTAGATTATTCTAGGTACTGCATAAAACTTAGTGTCAGCTTATCAATATCTTACTGCAGGGCAAAGGCTTCCGTAATTCAAATCAAGTCATCAGATTATGGTTATTGGCATAATCTGCATTTAGCAAGTGTGGTGAATGTCGGTGATAAAGCGAAGGTGTGTTCTAAAAAACTGGTACAAATGTGACTTGAACTGGAAATTGAACTTCCACGTCCGTTTAAATCGAAATTCACTAACTTCCTGATCCATAGGCCATACGTGGAATAGGACGTTTACGTGGGTGGTCCTAACCACTAGGCCACATTTTCAAATTTGATAAGTGTTTTGAAATGAGAAGTGTAGGGTGTTTAATTACATACTTATAATCTGCATAATATTCTCTCTCACATTTAAAGTTAATGTTATAATAAAACTTGTTCGATTGTTTATGTTTAGTTGAAGTTTGTAATAAGTTCAGAAACGTAAGTTAGTCCTAAGAGTAGCTTAATAATTAAACATATTGTTAAGAAAACGTTATAGGCACTATAGGTCTTTAGATATACTCACATTACATTTTACTATTTATGTAAAAAAATTACTGTTCGTTGCCTTAAATAAATGAAAAAAAAAGTCTAATAGAGCCACGCTTCTGACAGTTCCATGTTGCCGGCCCATTAATTGAAATGGGCCGGCCCAACCTGGGGTGGCCCTCTTCTCACCCTCCTCAGAATATCTTAGTATGAGTAGTAGCTTCTGCGCTCCATTTGTTGAGTGACAATCCCATCCCCATTCCCCATAGCTTTCCCCTCCTTTCATATTCTTTCATAGGCTGGTAACATATCTTAGAAATAGACGCAGATGCCCATGGGCGGTAGTGATCACTTGCTATCAGGTAAGTGATAAAATATCTCACCTGAAGTCCTTGCTCCCCTGGTTGGGCAGAGTCCGGGCCTTCGCCGGGTCCTGCCCTGGCTCCAGCTCGTACAGGCTGCCGCCGCCGGTCTTCTTGCCCCATTTCTTCAGGGAAGTCGCGTAGTCCTCTGGGTTGTATATTGGTGGTCTCTGTTTGTCCTGGAACAAGGGAAGGTAGAGTTAGATGTGTACAATTGGGAATAAGATTAGGGTGGAAGGGTATAGAATTTCAACTACATCCTATAATTGGATGCTAGAGGACATCGGACGCGTATGTAGATAATGGATAAAAGGATATCAGACGCGTATGTAGTTAATTTTTGCTTTCCAAATATTATGTAAATTTATACAAACACAAAGTTGTGGTGCTCTTTGGGCCGTTCAGCATTGGACGGCAAATGGCTGATTGAAAGTTGTAAAGTTTGAGCACTTTTAATTTTTTTGTGGTATTAGAATCAACGACAAATATACACTTAATGTATTGTTGTCTGGCACCCATAGCACAAGCTCATGCTTAGTTTGGGGCTAGATGGCGCTGTGTGAATAATGTCCAGAAAAGAAAAAAAAAAAAAAAAATGAACAATGAAGATCCTGGCAGTACAACCAATCAATATGAATGTTTTTCTTGCGTGGGTCGAAACCCCTAGTGCAAAGGTCAGGATCACTACCTGTGCACTACGAATATAGTGCACGATCTCTTGTAAATATCTAAATCACCCTTTTTTCGAGAAAAAACGATGAACAAGTGAGTAGGACTCGGGACTAAAGCGTCCCACTACCCGCTTTTCCCCTCCGGTTTTTCCACAACTAAATGGGACGAACCGGTGCACGCGTTGTGGCGATTGCCCATCCCCGTTATCTAACTAACTCTAGCTTTATCAATTAAAATAGTAATTTCGCGTAAATCAGTCCGCTCTTCATTCCACAACTTAATTAAATCTATTATAATCTATTGCTAAGCCCGAGTCATTAGCGAGCACCGTCCGAAACATCATCAGTCATTCTAACAATAGCTGAGTTATGACAGCGGGGAAAGCCTGGCGAGCCATTGTGATATATTCAATCGTTAAGTGTGAAAGTATGCGGTTTTGCCACTAAATTGGTTTAGTTAGTATCTCAAGATTATTTTATAGCCTCGGCTTAAGTACCGGGCCATGTGCTCGATTCTTGATTCGATTCTCGGGTCGTACGAAATTGGTGTGGGTTTTTTTGAACAAAGACACAGTAATCGCCACGCTTGCCAGATGCGGATAGAGCAATGTTGACCTGCCTGGGAATTGAACCCAAGACCATATAGCTCTATATTTAAATAAATAATCTCTGGACATTAATAACACAGCGCCATCTAGCACTAAACCAAGCATTACCTTGTGCTATGGATGCCAGACAACGGATAAACATTACTTTTTTCCTTTTTTTTGTAAATACACACATATTATTATACATAGAAACACCCAGACAGATACAAACAGACATGCACACAAATGTTTGTACCGTGCGGGATTCGAATCCGCGACCTCTAGTGTAATAGCCGAGTTCTCGACCACTACACCAAACAGCTCGTCAATATTTATTATTTAATTTTACCACTAGACCCTTGAGTAGTGACTGAAAACAAGATTATTAAAAATAGCTTGGCTAGAGAGACATAAACAGGTAGCTGTCATTTGCAAGTTAATGCGAATAGTAAAAATATTATAGCATACTTTGTTTCTGCAATGTTTATTGCTATTTTATTGCGCGGAAACGGAAACTTCTCGACCACGGCATAGTTGCATTAATAGACTCGTGTTTGGGTGTCATTAACATTTCATACCTATTTTTTGACCCTTGCATAACAAATTTCTTCATCAGATCGTTGATCTCATACAGTGACTAGTAGTACTGGATATAAAAGTAATCTGTGGTTACAAAGGTATGTACGCAAGCACAGGCGCTCTACCTAATACTAGATACTAGTTACATAAGTTATTGGTAATAGATACAACGACGTTACTATGAATAAACGTCCCAGGATGTTTCTTTATATATTAACATTAAGTTTTCAATTGTGCTGAGAGCTGTGATACATTACATAATATTTACATATTATTATAGTACTAAGTCGAGTGGTAATAATTATGATTGAAAAAACTTATGTAGGTATAGGGGCAAGAATTTTTATCAACCCCATCAAATTGCTTGACATACTTTATCTTTACGGCAGTTGTTTTTCGATTGCAATTGCGATACTATCAACCCAATAACTGAGCTAGCAAGCCAATAACAATTCCCCCAGCGTTTTCATTCCATTGTGCTACAAGTGTCATTATAAATTACGTTACCTGATATCATTTGACAGGAAAAAAATTTATCGTTAAATTATAAAATGCTCTTATCGTAAAAAAAATCTATAAAAATGTTGGTTTTGTACTGCATTGTGTTTTAATTATTTCGCACGATATACTTTGGTGAACTTTTTATTATGGAATGCGTAGATGTAGATTACAATTGAAGGAAATACCAATTTATATGTACGGTGAATACCTTTTATGGAATTCCAATCGTGCAATTGTTTAATAAATGATTTTCCAATGTTTTTTTCTTAATCAAAGCACTTTATCTACAATTTAGTTTCGCTACTCGTTGCAGTGGCTGGCCACTAATAATATTATTCACAAATAAATTTTTTGATAAAGCCAGTCAGTTCCCATTATTAAAATCATAACGTGATTTCGATATAGGTGACTTACAACTTGTCCTGCTAGCAGGTTTTCGGCTATAGCGATCAATATTTACAACTGGCCAGCTACACAGAATATTTAACACTTTTTTTTTCGGAGAAGAATGCGTTTATGCACCATAACTGCAGGCTAGCTAGACCCGCGGCCGTGTGTGGGACTTGAGACTAAAGCGTCCACTACCCACTAAACTCCCCCGGTTTCCCCTTGACACCCGATTGGGACGAGTCACGAGCTGGTGCCAGCTTTGCTATTGACCAGCCCCCGGGTACCCCGACTTGAGAGGCCTCAAGTCAGAGTGGCGCCTAGGGAGAATATTTAACACTGCACAGGTGCATTGCCTAGCATTAAGTCTGTGCATTTAACAGATATATCATGTATCATAAATATAATTTCTGCTCAAATTAATTGGTCTTCTTTTTCCAAACAACAACTTACAAGATAAAACAACACTAACTCATGCAATACTAAACGTCACATTAAAAGTAAAATTTTAATTACTAAAAATCGTAAAAGTTACAAGTCTCAGGCCACAGTGGGCAATAAACAGTCGCCATCTAATTAATTTACGACAGAAAGAAAGCAGATATCTTGCGAGGTGAACGACCGATGTGGCATCCGCGATTCGTATTTTGAGCGGACCGAGCAAGCCTACTTGAGTTTGAGTCATAAGCGGTAGCGATCTTGCTAGCTAGCTACTTGCTAAGATGGCGCAGCGACCCCAAAATGAGTCTTGGATTCCGACAACAAAAGACGCTACTTCAGTCTGTCTTAGAATAAGATCAGATCGTTTTTCTCTTGTTGTCGGTTTTGTAACATGACTGCTTTTCCGTGGATGGGGTGTTAACCCTCCGCACAACCCCCATTCTGAAGGAGGACCACCTACTTTGGTCAGCGAGTCCATCGGACTTAGCCGGTAGCTAGCTAGGCTGTACTACCGACCGTTCCCCCATGCCCCACCCGGGGGACGCTGTGAGGCCCAGCGCGAGGGCCCTATTTTTCGGAGAAGAATAGTTGTTGCACTATAACAGGAGGCTAGCAAGACCAGCGTTCGTGTGTGGGGTTTGGGACTAAAGACGAAATTCTTCTACCCACTTAACTCCCTTTTTACCCCCGTAGGGGTATAGCTGGTCCGGCCACCTTGTCGTGATTGACCATCTAGTTCCCCTGTTAAGGGTTATGGACGTCTGCCGGCAGTCACTCCAATGTTATAACTGGACTTATCAAATCCTGGATCATGGTACAAACATACCCTGATCGGGACAAAACGCTCGACGCTCGGAGGAGGAGAGAAGAAGAAGAGATACCAATATATTAACAAGTTTTCGCTGAATGCTACCAGGGGGCTTAGACAAGATGACATCGCTTCATAGCTGGCAAAATTCGCTAACTTTAAATTGTTTGGATTTGACAGATGCCATAGAAAAGTCACGTGGTGAAAGCGTGGGTTTTGAAATTCGCTATCGCAAATTAAGCTATAACGAACGTCATAAATGCCGCTTGTCTAGGGGGGCAGTTCATATAATCAGACACACAAAGACTTTTCAATAGGTAGGCCAAATTGGTTATCACACAAAGACACACAAAGCACCAATGAGCAGCAAAAAACTTGGACCAAGCCCTAAAAATTATAATTTATTTTGTTTTGTGTGCTGTCTTTGTATTTTTCCTCAAGATCTTATCGCTTGCTCGTATGTAATAGCAAACGAATTTGGGCGGAACACCTCTATACTTGTACTTTTAATTATACATTCATAATAACAGTGTGGACGTCACAAAATTAGTGTGCAAAAGAGAAAGGAGATCTCTATCGCACTGTTTTGATTGCGTTTAGAGGGATATATAATTGTGTATGATTTATGTGGGTGTGAAAATCGAGTTAAATAGAGAAATGTTACCTATTTACTACTTGAAAATAGGCATGCTATAATTAACTTGGAGGAGAAACGAAAATGAATCTCGTGTTGAAAATGTCCATGGGTACCATGATCACTTACCCTTAAGTGATTATTTTGCTTGACTTGAGCCATATTTAATAATCATACTGAAAATTATCCATCTCTGACGATTACATTAGGTGTACTTAGGACCATAATTAATTAAAAGATTTTATTTTCTTATCGTGTCTATTTTTTACTTTTTACAATAGTTTAAGCGTTGTTAATCGATTAATTAGTTGAATGCTTAAGGCTTGTTCGATGATTTTTATCTTCAAGGGCTATTACATATTCTTAAGAAAGGGTTAACAAAAAACTAGTGATTTTATGTTACTTACAAAGAGAAAAAAGAATACATTACGGTTGTCAGATGCTATTTATACGTTGTAGTTGCTTATCACTAGTAATTAACTATCAAACCATAAATTGCATTACACAATTCCCATGTCTGACAATGGGAGATTCGATTCAGTTAAGAAAAAGTGCGTATTCCCACATTAAATCTGTACCAATCATAAGTAATAGGCCTACGATGGGCTAATTTGCAAATTAAATATTCAAATGATTTTAAACTTTATTCCACAGAGTTAACATTAAGATTAAGTAGACCAGGTATATGATTCGGTTGTGGCAATTCATTTTGTGCCAGTTACATAAGGACGTGGCGTTACTGTTAGCGATAATATCGTTGTTACGACTGAAGTTAGGTTAACCAAACATTTATTTAATTAATTATTTTGCCTTTGTCACTCCCGCACCCAAATTACCCCTATACATAATCATCTCGATCATTCTCGCTGTTTTACCGTGAAACATGGATAAATCCACAGAAAAACCCGCATAGCTTTTGCTATGGTCCCTTGTGGCATTGACTATTAATAAAAAAACATACTAACTACAAAGAATAAAATGTCAGAGGCGGCAAAGAGCCTGCTGGTCGCCTGATGGTAAGCAATCACCACCGCCCATGGACACCTGCAACACCAGAGGGATCGCTGATGCGTTGCCGGCCTTTTAAGGGGGTGTGGGCCTCCGGCATTTTACAAACGAGACGCAACACAATAGCAGTCACTATTATTTCACGCTGGTGTTATGTGAGAGGGTGGTACTTCCCCAGACAAGCCGGCCCATTCGTGCTGTAAAACAGCATGGCTCTACCACTACAAAATATAAGAAAATTATTGTTTCTTTTTAAAAAGCCACCAATGATGGGTCTTATTGTTTACAACGACCGTGGCCCTCCAGTCTTAATTAAGTAATTTTCTTTTTATTGACGGACGTAATAAATAATAGCCGTAGGTAATTGACTACTGGTGTTTAGTTGGATGTAATTTTGGAAGCCATTTTATCTTGCTCATTAAATTATTGCATACTCATAAAGTCATTATTACTTGATATCGCACTTAGATCTAGCTTTTAATGGTAACATATTTTATATTTGTAAATACATACTCCATAGCCCAGTTTAATATAAAAAAACCTAAAACTATCTTACTTATTTTAAATAGCACGGTAGTAATCATATTATTTAATTAACAATAGTAATATAATGGCGGAAAAAATTCTGTTAATATAACTTTTCGCTTCCTTAATTACTGAAACATTCTAGGCTACCGTATTTAAAGCATTTACTGCACATTACTGTACATAAAGTTAATTTTTTAAGAAGAGGTAACTATATTTTACTAAAAAGTAAGTTGCTTAAGATATTATTATCTGGTGACATCCAGTTGGGCTGGTCAATAGCCACAAGGCTGTCACCGGCTCGTCCCAATCGGGTGTGAAGGGGAAACCGGGGGAGTTTAGTGGGTAGTGGGACTTAGTCTCCAACCCTACACACGGCCGTCGCTAGTCTGCGATTACGGCGGGTAAATGCGTTCTCCTCCGAAAAAAAATCTGGTGACATCCAGTTACCTAACAAATATAAACATATATAACAAATTATATAATATAGATAACAAAAATAAAACAAAAGGAGTTGATCACACTGTCGGTCCTAATTAATTTTGGATAATACTAGATCGAGTTATCTAACTGCAAATAAAGATCATGCCAGTGTTCATAACTCAAGTATTTCCCATTTTCAGAATGACAAAACATTTCACACACATTAGGGTAAAGCGGGCATTGTTCACTTTGTTTTGACAAGTAATCGCATGAATATTGCAAAAGGTAATGGACCCCATTTATATTAATAACGCACAATAAAACATTACGAGTGAAAAATATCAACTGCACATTCACAATGCACTTAAAATATTTTGCACTTGTTGAACTTTGCTACAAAGTCTTGTTAGACGTAATTTTTGATATTCAGCGATGATAACGATAAATTAAATTCTATTTCTATATTATTTTTGTCATCTTCTTTATTCTCGTCTCTTCTTCATCAAAGAAAAATAAAATAAAGAAACTCAATCCTAGACTAAAACAGGACTCAAGACTTTAACTTTCTTATTGTTTTATTCAATGAAGATAAGCTCTTCTTACTTAAATATTAAAATACATAATACATCTAGAATGACTTCGTAGCAAAGTGCATTTAATGCGGAAGAATATTATTAATGTTTCATCATCATCATCATCATCAGCCTATATACGTTCCCACTGCTGGGACACAGGCCTTATCTCAATTTGTGAGATATTAATGTTTATTGCGACTAAATTATTTAAATGTGGGAGGGTCCAATATGGTTTGCAATATTTATGAAAGCCAAATAATTTCAGTATCCTACGGGCCCCAAAAAATTAGTTGTCTTACGTAAACCGCACGATTCCGCACAAACGCGAACTGCGTTACGGTACAATCGCGCTAGTAATTCGCACGCTCTCGTTTTCGATAATTCTTGCGTTTCGACACGCGAATTCAATCAAATGACTAATAAAATAAATGGCTTGTGAACTTTTATCTGACTGACTGTGCTCATGGCAAGATATTATGCGAGTGAAGGCTGTATTGTGCTGTTAAATTGAAATATGGAGTCGTTTAATGAATCGCGGGTTTTTATTGAGATTTATTTAATGACTTTGACCGATGTTAGAATTGGTCGGCCTAGACATTCCTTTGTTCGACTAGATTGAGTGGCTGATACTTTCTCATGTGGGAAACTGAGATTATCGCGTGTGTTCCTTTAACGATCGCAAAAAGTTATGTTCCGGGAAGTCAGTGCTCGGATTAGTCTATTTAATGTCCTGCTTCAGGGTAAAGGCCTCTATTAATAAATTAAAAAAATTAGAACAATAATGGTTTACTCAATTAATCAACATTCAAACCAGAGCTGTGTTAAAAAGCCGACAAAAAATTGCCCGTTGCTTCGACCGGAGAAGTAAGTACCACCCTCTCACTAAGACCGACGCGACGTAGTGTTATACCTTGTAAAGTTATCGCGCTTCGCTTTTTGAGTGAGACTGCCGAACTCTACATATTTCGCCCTCCAAATTTTTTCCCAATGACAGGCAACGCATTTGAGACTTTAGCCAAAGTGTCCCAGGGTGGTAGCGATAATGATCATTAGGTGTGCCTAAAACTAGCTCATTTCCCTTTTGCATAAAAAAAATTTACAAATAAAGCCTTACCTTTGAGACGGGCTCCTCGTTCCACCCCCCACAGTTTGCCATGCCTTCCAGCAGTGTCAGTTCACTGAAACAACACAAAAACCAAAGTAAGTATACATTCCTTCACTTATCAATGTCTGACAAACACGACAGTAAAGTTTAAACAAAAAAAAAACCTGCTCGTATTATAAACGCGCAAGTTTGTAAGTATGGGTGAATCTTTGTTACTCTTTCAAGTAAAAACTACAGAATGGATTTTAATAAAACTTTACAATAATATAGCTTATATGTACATCCGAATATAGAGGCTACAATTTATGTTCACGCGGGTAAAGCCGCGTGCGAAAGGCTAGTGAATTATCGTAGCCGAAAATTCTGTAACCTAGTGTCAATGATAAATAGTGCACCATTACCGCCTAATTACCACCATTAAGCACCTTTTTTAACGACAAGCATTCCTTGGCATAGTAATATTATAATAGTCAATTTAGAAATACTTTAGCGGGATAGATATCATCTTCAGAGATTGTACAGTTTGTGCCAATTCCATTGAAGCAGAACGTTGTTACGGCGAAACAGCGACATTATGGAAATCGATCCCGGTTGATCATTTTCTGTTATATACAGGGTTACCAGTCTTTTAATATTTTTCATATATAGTTTTTTTTTTCTTCAAACACCATTATAATATTTACTTGCGAGATTTTACCAAAGCCATTACTTTACGATAAATTACACCCTATCGAATGAAACAGTTTGATTACAATCCAAAGGCTGTCCAAATTTCAGTTAATAATAAATAATAATAATAATAAATATCTCTGGACATTATTCACTCAGCGCCATCTAGCCCCAAACTAAGCATTAGCTTGTGCTATGGGTGCTAGACAACGGATAAACATTACTTAAATACTTTTTTTTTGTAAATCCATACTTATTATACATAGAAACACCCAGACCGATACAAACAGACATGTTCATGCACACAAATGTTTGTACCGTGCGGGGATCGAACCCGCGACCTCTGGTGTAATAGCCGACTTCTCGACCACACCCAATGGCTCGTCAGTTAAGGGATAACATAGAGGCTGATTACCTCGACATTCACTTGTTTTCCCGACATTCATTTGTTTTCCAGAATTTGCACACATGTATTTGTGATCTTAATTACACATGTCAAGAAAAGCTAGTCCTCTTGGTCACGTGTACAATTTGAGTTGGTGAGATTTTATGGCCAAGGGTACAACGGTTAAAATTAATTGAAAACAAGGGCCTTTGTTCTTCACTTCATATTAACAAAAACTCGATTTTTTATGCTAATACTTTTTTAATAAACTTGGATCAACCCTGCATTTGCAAGGTCGATAATGGCATTCAAAACTTTCTTTCGTCGGTAGATTTTACGAATTACCGAGTTTATGGTGAGTTGTTGCTGTAATTGGTACAATTTGAACGAAAGTAGATGACTTGAAACGGGGTCACCGCTGAAGCGGACCCGGTGTTCCGACCTTGTAGAAATTCCATTTAAAATGTTATGTAGACTTTCATTTTCTTCAAACCGACCCTTTTTTCTGTTAATCTCAATTCGACAAGTCTTATAAGTATTATTTTAGCTGGCATATGTGCATACAAGTGGCCTACGTGATCGGATGTCCCTCGTCCATTTACTACAATTATTATCGGTCATTTTATATTCTGCTTTACTAAGAAGGTGGCTGTGATCTGGACTGGCTGCTTTTTTTATACTGTATCAGTTGGCAGACAGGCACGCCGCCCACCTGATGGTAAGCGGTCACTGCGGCCTAGACCATTGAGGGACACTTCACCAGAAAGAGTCGTCGCTCAATGTGCTGCCAGACTGTAGGCTCATCTGATCTTTGAGCCTTTGATTTTAAGTGTACTGGCTCCCACATTAATAATGCCGAAACTCTGAAATTTATAACAGCCATAATGAATGCCTCCGACGAATTTGGTCTAACTCATCGCTTTTCTAAGTAAATTCTATTAAAAGTTTCCGCCAGTGATTTTCTCGCGTGAATCGATATTACGCATCGATTATGTCAGCCATATCGAATAACGCGATGTATGGTTGTTTAACTAATCGGGCTTTGAGAAAACCACGGTTATGGAGGCGTTATGCGTTTGTGGTTATGTTGAGATTAAATATTAAGCGTTAACAAGTTTTGTTATAAACCTTGTTACACGTTATCTGACTGTCGAGTAACTTCTCATTTTATAAACACGCGAATCTGCGTACTACTAACAAAATGCGAATAAAATGTTCGATTGACATACTTTTCAGTTAAGAAGTGATGGAAGGAACTTGTTAAGATACTAAATTACGTTCTTTCTTCACGCAAAGCGAGTTATGATAAAGGCAGATACTTCTATTCCTAATCTTCGTAAATATAATTGATAGATTTTCAGATTACATTTACTCATAATGTAATTGAAATTCGTGTTTAAAATGCTTTAATTTCAGGATCAAAGGTCAAATAATTACTACTCACAACAAGTAATAAGCGTTAAGTGTGAAACCAATACCCACATTCTAAGACATAGCAACCATGATTTAATTGCAACTATGGTGGTCTGTGCCCTGCAGAGAAACGTAAATATAGGCAATTCTCTATAATTATTGA
Organism: Mecyna flavalis; assembly: GCA_949319885.1. Lineage (NCBI taxonomy): Eukaryota > Metazoa > Arthropoda > Insecta > Lepidoptera > Crambidae > Mecyna > Mecyna flavalis. The sequence continues at coordinate 2,279,340 of OX439435.1, read as the reverse complement.
ATTATACAGACCCGGTGCATCACCATTTATTAAAAAACAACAAACAGTTTAGTGTAAAACGGTACAATTGACGCGACGGTTGCCGAGCCCTGCGGCAAGTCGTGATTGAGCTGTGAGTTCGGTAGCGGCGCCCGCGGCGTTTACGGTGAACACACTTGGCACAAGGTATGAGCTCATAACTATTTCACTGCAGAGTAAGAGGAACACCCTCTACACGTGATCACTATAGCCCCAGTGTATTTGGGCAACCATTTCACAGCAACTTTTTAGGCTTTTTATAAAACAGTAAGAGGGACTTTATATGGCAAGTGATCACTACAGTCCATGGCCACCTGTGACTAGGGTCTCAGAGTCACCACTACAGCCCAGATACTGATCTGCGACTAGGGCTTCTTAATATTAGGAGATTAATATCACACACTAACACCGATAGATGGCGTTATATGTACTTGTGAATCGCGGTAAACCGTATCGTTAAGAAGGGGGGAGAAAAAGGGTTTAGGGTCTTAAACATACGCACTCACCACATGTATAATAGCAAAGCTGCTAGACCATACTGATTTTTGTAAAAGATTATTTTATTTAAGGAATGAATTCCACATTGGTTTGTTACTAGCGTCATTAAAACAATATCCGGGTTGTGTTTATTACCAGTAAAGCTCGGAGTTGCCAAGGTTAATTCATGATCATTACCCACCCATTAAACTGATTAAAGTACCCATTGATTATTTTAGACAATGGGAAGTTATCGAGTCGTGAAGAACAGTTTTTTTAAATTCTAATAGGTTCACAAATAATACGTTTTTACAACTTTGTTTGTCCTGGCTCGGATTAAATCCCACAACTTCTGGGGCATAAAGAGTAGATTCTATCAATTCGCCACAGATGGTGCTACTATCGTTTCAAATGTATTTGAAATAATGTATTATTTGATATTTTTTTTCGGCACACCTGATGGAAAGTGACAACCGCCGCCTATAATAGACAACTGCAAACCAGGTGGAATCACAGATGCGCTGCCGGCCTTTAAGGAAGGAATACATAAATACACTAAGATTTTTTTAAATACACTCTTTTTTTTTATTTCTAACAACAGTAGTCAATAATAAATATCGCTGAAATAAGTCATTTCATTTCATTACATTTCATTTCAATGCAGTGCGAAAAGCTAATAAAACATATTAAAACAATTCCCACACCAATTACCCATTAATGAACACACACAAAGAAATACATGTTCTAGAAACGCTACGACATAAGAATCTCCAACAGATTTTTGGACTAGATTTAAACTAACTACAAGACCGAATTTCGTGTTCGGAAGAATATGCAATACATAGCGTAATTAGTTCCACGTCTGTTCCGAGGTGGTGATGCTAATGTTTCAATGGAGGTGAATTATTTGCTTTCCCACGTCCTGAGGTCACCGGTCAGATCGGCCGTGGTAGACGTGCTGCCAGATTTTTGTCTGCCTTACGGTACAATTGTTCCGATTTACAATGGAAGTGGTCGGAGCACACTTGGTGTAAGATTTTTTTTGTTTTTATTTCTTGAAGTTTTGAATAGGAGCAAAGTGGAACGTCAAAAAGTAGTGTCCTTTAAGATTGTGTTTAGACGTAAAGTCAATTTATTTGTACATATTAATTATATTATTCACATAGCACCATCTAGCCCCAAACTAAGCTTAGCTTGTACTATGAGTGCAGACAGCGGATTAACATTACTTTTTACTTTTTTTGTTAAATAATTAAGGAACATCCAGACCAATTTAGTAATGACCAGAATAAAATCAAAGGTTATTATTTTAGATTATTCTACAGTATGGCCGTACATTCATTAATGCTCCATGTTGAAGTGTCTACCAATAGAAAATTTATACAAAAAGGTTCCAAAAATGGCAGACTATTTACATAGCCTGACCAGGAAAATAAAAAACCTGCTCTGGAGGCGCCACATTAGCTATGGTCATAGCAACACTTGGTTGCTATGGTTATACTCACAAATAACTCACAACATCCAATAGTAACAAGGCACGGTTGACACTTGAAGTCACACTTTGACAGAAAAATAATGAATGACAACTTAATGTTTTTTTATTTGATTGTTGCTACTTGAAGAAATTAGTTCCAAACCTAATTTTTCCGCAATATGGCGAGGTTTTTTATTTTATTGGTCGTGTATGCATCAGTTTTTTCTGCCAATTATTGCAAATATGTGACTCTTATTTTCAATAACCTTTACTATAAACTGTATGGGATCAGGGGATATGTTTTAGTTACGTCAAATACTGCGATACTCCGACCCTTCAATATTTGTTTTTTATCACATGTATGACAGCTCTGTACCGTCAGATGTCACCCTTCCGCACCGCTCTACTAGGAAACTACTCAGTTTAGTTTTACGCCTATAACATTAATTCCTTTTACCTTGGACCACAGCTAGAAATATGAATGGTGTACGAATGAGACCAACGCGTAGTGATTGCGGGTTAGGCCGAGCGAGTGTTAATCGCTTCGTTGCCTCTATAATTTCTGCTTGACCACAAGTGACACTTGATCTTCTTCCTACCCGGTTGGTAGTATTTACGGTATTCTGATAGTTTTGCTCGCTTCTTTAGAACTGTGGTTACAGCGCTAGGTTATAAAATCTGGAGGTCGTTGGTTCGATTCGCTTGCATCTAAAACCAAAGCTCCGTAATTAAAATAATTCATTGTCACAATAATTAGTAGGTATTGGCTTGATCTTGAATTTTGCTCGACTCGGGATCGAGCATAGGATTTCGAAATCACGTCTTGGTACTTATAACATTAGACAATAGAAGCGTCTTTCCACCATTCCCATTAAGTTTAAATCACGATGTAAGTATTTCTAAAACAGTAAACAAACTTGTATATCTATCTTTATCTACCTATATATCTAGCTATCTGTTATCTGCAGACATCGGCGCGAGACACCTGCACTAAATTACCCAGCATCGAACCTGCTACCCGAACGGGGTCGCCGACGCGACGGGCGCTCCAACGGGGCACCTTGATAGATGTTCCATTAAAGATTGCTCATTGCTTGTAAAACATGCTGAGTGGTAGTTATTTTATGATTCTATCATTATTTATAAGATTCATCAATTGTATGTATATAGAATAGCAAATGAAGAAAGTCAGAGTAGGTACTTGGTAAACGGATTTAAATACGGTTTTTTTTTTTAAATATCCCCCCCTTCCCCCCACATTTCCGGGATGAAAAGTACCCTATGTCACCCGGGGATAGTGTAGCTTTCTAACAGTGAAAGACATGTTCAAATCGGTTCAGTAGTTTCGGTTCGGAGCCTATTCAATACAAACAAACAAACAATCAAATCTTTCCTCTTATTGGTATAGAAGTTAGACCAAAATCAGATGTGTTTTTCTAAAAGGAAGACGGAGGTTGACCCTATGCTCTAGGTCTATACAGATACAGAAACACAAATAATAAATCAATAATAAATATTGGACAACATCACAATATCATTATATTGATATGACCCCCAAAATAAGTAGTTTGAGCACTTGTATTATAGCTATCAGATAAAACAAAGAGAAAATTAATATTATCGAAATATAAATAAACATACTGCCGCAGACGTGTTTGGCAAGTGTGGGGACTTTGCCCTGTAGTGGAATAATAAATAGGCTGATACTACCATTCCTAGGCGCCACCCCGACTTGAGGCCTCTCAAGTTGGGGTACCCGGGGATGGGCTGGTCAATAGCCACAAGACTGGCACCGGCTCGTCCCAATCGGGTCTAAAGGGGAACCGGGGGAGTTTAGTGGGTAGTGGACGCTTTAGTGTCGAGTCCCGCACAGTTATGGTGCATAAACGCATTCTCCTCCAAAAAAAGGCTGATATTACCATTATTTTATTTATTCGCTTCCTTGTACATAATACCCAAAGTACAAAATATCTACTATCTATCTAGACAATCAACGAACGATTCTACACGTTAGTCCATCTGTTACCCGCAGAAGCACTAAATCACCGGGAGTCAAACCCGCTACTCGATCGAGGTCGCCGCAACGGGCCGACTCGATTACGTGTGCTGTTATGTCTGTTTGTAGATCATTATGTTGTTTATGTCATCTGCTGTCTGCTCTTCCTGATTCGATTATAACAAGATATTACTCGGAAGGACTACACAGTGATTGTGCTACTTCACCGCCTATATGGAATAGTGGTAGACGCTCGGGTAAATTAGAAAGTCGTGAGTTCGATTCCCGCTCTGGGTCTGGTTGGAATCATACTATAAATCTGACATTAGGTTTGACCTAGGCCTATCTAAAGAACAGTAGCTAAACCGTTCGGGTATAAACTCCGGGTGTTGTGGATTCCCGCATTTCCTGCCATGTGTCTGGTTGGTGATAGGACATTTTTTGAGTCGGACTGGCTAGCCACCCCTTAGGTAAAATCTGCCGCCTTAAAAGCTCTTACTGTGTTTCAACATTTAATGTGGGAGCCAGTACACTTGAAATCAAAGGCAAAGATCAATGGAGTGAAGATTGAGTGACGATTCCTAGGTTAGCGCATTGGAATAGGCAGCAGTGCCGGTTGCCCACTGATCTGGCATAAAAAAACTTCAGCCTTAGCCTCGAATTTCGTGCCAGGCGGCAGGGCTCGGCAGCTGTGTACGAGAAGGGATCTATGGGATTCCATAAAAATATTTCGACGCTGCCGCTCCCGCTGGCGCGGAATTCAAGGCCGTGGCCTAATTGTTTACCTAAGTCTCTGGCCATGATCTCTCGTCGGTCAAAAATTAGTTAAACGCTATAATATCGCGTTACAGCTACGCAGAGCGCCATTTATTAATACATATTGTTACTACGTTAACTTAGTGTGGTCTCTAACGGTACCTACCAATATCATGCGCCTTTCTGGTCTTAATCTTATCAAACTACCTTTATATCTGCCATTAGGGTTTTACTTAAGCCTATCTGAAGACCAGAGACCGCAAAACATAGATTTTAGTATCCTTTTCAGATGCGGGTCCATTGTCTATGGTTTAATCTAGAATAAAATCGTTATTTATGGTAAGTGGAATGTCAACGTTATGGTTAACTATTGGATAAATTGCGTTCTGATGCTTTTAGAATATGGTTAGTAATGGTTTATCATAAAGAAAAAGTTTGACCACAAAATTGTGGGTAGCCAGTGGTGGAATACTTAATGGCGGGCTATTGTCAAGTTCAGAGTGAAACACTTTCTATGGTTTGTATACAAAAGAAATACTTCTTTGTAGAGTTTGAGTTGCCAAACAGGTACATTTGGTTTGCCTGTTTTTTATATTCATAAGCCGCCACTATGGCCTGAGAAATAAGTTTTTTTATAATGTAGCGGGCAGACGAGCATGCGGCAAACCTGATGGAAAGTAACTCTACCGCCGCCCAGTCATCTGCAAATCAGGTGCGCTGCCGAATGCACTCTTTTTTTGAACAATTTGACTTGATTAATGAGGTACATATTCCTTGAAGCGCATCTATAGTTCTATACTAATATTATAAAGAGGAAAGATTTGATTGTTTGTTTGTATTAAATAGTCTCCGAAACTACTGAACCGATTTCAAAAATTCTTTCATTGTTGTAAAGCTTCGCTATCCCCGATTGACATAGGGTACTTTTTATCCCGAAAAAGGGGGGGAATTTTGAAAAAAGAAATTACGCGCGCGTGGAACCGCGGTGGCGGTTAATATAATTATACTTATTGGTTAAAAAAAAATACATGTTCAACACAATTATCGCACCCAGACCAATGCAAACGGACATGTTCTTGCACTTAGACGTTTGTAACGAACCCGCGACCACTGGTGTAATAGCCGACTTTTCAGCCATAATACCAAATCCGTCGACAATTATACTTGCCAAGTAATACTCTTACTATGTACTCGTAGTTGCTAAGTAATAAAAGTCACTTTGTGTCGATACCGTTAAGTTATATCCAGCTTTGAGAGAGACCTCAATTCTAGTCCAGTCGGAGGCAATTAAATAATTACTTAAACAATATTCCGATCCTATGCAATAAACAAAGGTAAATTTCACGTAAGTACGACATATTGTTTGTATTGTAACTATTAGTACCGTTATTGGTGAGCGTATACGGGGAGATTTTGCATCTTGACGCTTCGATAAACATATTGGTACACCAGATAAATATGTAACTTTGTATAGGAAATAAATTTATTAGTAACAATTCTATACTACAAAATTAAAACTAGAAAATAACATGCTAAGCTTCTGTTACAGATGAAAAACAAAATAAAAAAAATTGTCCCTTCCTTGACAGTGGCGAGTGTAGATGTGAATGTGTAGTGTCTTTGGAGAGGCCTATGTCCAGCAGTAGACTGCGAAAGGTTGATGATGATGATGATTATCCCTTCGATGTCTAATTTAGGATAAGGTTTTGATAGAACACTAGTAAAAATTGGTATGTTGAAAAACAAAAATATGTTACTTTCATTTTAGGAAAATAACTTTTATCCTATTAATAGGTTTTTGATATCAAATACGTAGCCAATATGAATTAAAATATCTTAATAAAATTACGTTTTATATATTATTGTAACAGTAATCATGACTAGGAAACTGTTATTAGTTGCGGAAATGTAAAAAAGCAACATATTTAGGTAATACAATGCAAAACAGTTCAGAAAGTAATATTAAAATTAATCCTTGAAAAATATAATTGCAAAAAATTAATACCATTTCGAAACATTTTATTACGGTGTACATTCACTTGTAATCGCTTATAACAGATTTCATTGTATTATACTCAGACACGCGGTCCGCTTTGCCCGCTTGTATTTGGGTCTCTTACATAAATGTTATTGTTTCAATGTTGTAGTACAACATAATTGAATAAAGGAAGCACTAAAACTAGTACAAATAGACATATTGTTAACACCATGTCCTTACCAGTTGAGCTTGAAATATAGCACAAAAGTTATTGTTATACTTAAGTACTACTTTAGTGTGGTCTTCTATAAGATGGAGGGGCTTCTTCAAGCAAAACGGGGCTTCCATTCATTCCAGTGAAAAACCTACCATGTTCTAACTCTCTTAAAATTTCACGGAAACATATTAGGGTCGGTTTTTATTAGTAGTTTACTCTTGAAATGGTTTAAATTAGTAACTATTCGTAGTGTGTAAAATAATTAAGTTTTTACACTACAATTAACCGGTTCCCAATTTTGGCCATTGGTTGATTTAACCGCTACCTACGGGCTAGAAAGCATACAATTAGTTCCATATAACAACCGCAGCGGTTCTGTCGCAACATCGAACCGTGTGTCCCCACAACATGACCTACCGCACGGCATGCACGAGCGGCCGATTTATTATAGCTTAAAGACATATTTTCGTCCAATGCTATTGCGATCACGTTGCGCTCGTGATTGTACTTTAAATCTCGATTGGACACGATAGGTACGGTTCTTCTGGCTTTTTTGTTTGGTCCGCTAGTTGGATGGGCCGGTTCTTGGCACTGATAAACACAATTGAGTTAGTATAACTTTATTTAATAAACGTTCCATAAAACAAATGAGAGCAAAGCGTCAGAAGGGGTAGCAAACCGAACGTCATGTGACAGATTGCGTTAGTTACGTCTGATTACACGAATCAGATTGCGTTAGTTACGTCTGTTTACATGAATAGTGGGCCTCAAGGGGAAACCGGGGAAGTTTAGTGGGTGGTGAGACGTTACGAACGTCTTAAGTCTCGAGTCTACACAAGGCCGCAGGTCTCGTTTGCCTGCGGTAATAAAGCTTTTTCATTCTTAAAAAAAAAACAGAAAAAAATTCAATCCTGGGTTGGGCGGAAAATTTAGGATTAAGTTTTTCCATTCGGAAACTTGTATACAAAAAGGACTTCAGATGATAAATAAGTTAATTTAAAAACTAAGTATTATTTCAAATCTTTCAAAAACTCCAACATTGCTTTAAGTTACCTGTGTATCAATCTCCGATTTAAATGAAAACTGAGAAATGTATTGAAGCAAATAACTAACGTTATAACACAACTTATAAGTAGTCCACCCTACTCGCTTAGCAATTAAATACAGAAGCAGTTCTGGGTTAGTTATCGATAGTATTTGCATCACTAATAGCAGGCCTGTATCGATACGGAGAATGCTAGTGTGAAGATTAACGGGTAAGATGTATTAATTTTTCAGGCGACCGATTACTCTGATGGTTTAGAAGTCGGGCATGTTACCATAAGGTCGCGTGTTCGATCCCCCGTACTAATATGTATTTGTGTGCATAAACTTTGAACACTTAATATGTATTATTTATTGATTGACGAGCCATTTGGTGTAATGGTCGAGAAGTCGGTTATTACACCAGAGGTCGCGGGTTCGATCCCCGCACGGTACAAACATTTTGTGTGCATGAACATGTCTGTTTGTATCGGTCTGGTTGTTTCTATGTATAATATGTATGTATTTACAAAAAAAAAGTATATAAGTAATGTTTATCCGTTGTCTGGCACCCATAGCACATGCTAATGCTTAGTTTGGGGTTAGATGGCTGTGTGAATAATGTCCATAAAAAAAAAATATGTTTTATCAGTGTTTCCTATAATCTAACATCTATTTACAATAACAGTATATTTATTGGTAAGCTAGCACCTTTGCTTATTTTGGAGCTAGATATGGCGCTGTTTTTATACTATGTCAGTTGGCAGACAGACACGCAGCTAACTCAACCCACCTGATGGTAAGCAGCCACTGCGGCCTATTCCATTGAGCGACGCTTCACCTAGAAGCGTCCGTCAATGTGCTGCCAGACTGTAGACTCATCTGGGGGCCTAGCCAAAGTAACATTTTGACAGCGATAGCGAAATTCGCTAACTTCAAATTGTATGGATTTGACAGGTGCCTTAGAAAAGTCACGTGGTCAATCGGTATTGAAAGTACGGGTTTTGACATTCGCTATTGCAAATTGAGCGACAACGAACGTCATAAACGCCGCTTGTCTAGGGCCCCCCTGATCTTCGAGTCTTTGATGTCAAGTTACTTCACGGGATGCCGCAAACTTTACCTAACATAGCAGACAACACTACGGTCAAAGAAGTTTATTAATTTGAATAAAGAAAGTTACACATGAATTATCATTTAGTTTAGTTTTTGCGATCATCAACCTTTAATCAAATTAGTTATACGCGGTTAGATGCGTAAACCAACTTTCACGGTTATTTGGTTTCTTACATAATTTCCGTTTCGAATATTTAAAAAAATAGGAAGTTACTCTTTTCTTGTTTCATTCAAACATAATTATGTATTTACTTTGTTCAGTGGATTACAATTTAGAATAAAGTACACTACGTGAAACGCCTCAATGGTCCAGTGGTTTAAGTACCGGGCCGAGATCACGGGGTCCTGGGTTCAATTCCCGGGTCGAGCTAACTTTGTGTCGGTTTTTTCGGACACAGCTCGGGTTTGTGATCACCAATCCGCATTTGGCAAGCGTGGTGAATTAAGCCAGTACCCATCATTGTAACGATAACTTGATTTCAAGGATGGAGGCCTTTGCCCTGCAGTGGGACATTAATGGGCTAATACGTGAAAATAAACTATTGTTTCGTCCAGGCTCTGCATTAATTTGAATGAATAAAGTTTTCATATACATTTCATTTGTCAAAGTATCATTATAGCGAGATGTTTGGGACTCAACACTCGGGGCATTCTACGTACTATCCACATAAATCCCACGTTTTCCCCTTCACCCCTAAGGAAACCTCACATTCAACCGTCATTATTTTGGGCATAGTCTGTCTCTAAACTTAGCAAAGCTTGAGTTGGATGTCAGATATAATCTTGTAGTTATTAATTTTTTTAGAATGAAAGTAAATATTACGGGACTTATTAGTACTAAAATCTGTACAACATTACACCACATGTTATAAATACTTGTAGTAAATTATATCAACTGCATTATTAGGCCGTCGGAAATAGACATTTAATTCGAAAAGTGTGATGTAGTTCTGCATTTTTGATATGTTGTATGGGTCTATTAGGGTAGTGTGAATTCCAATTTGCAACTTCGGAAAACCTGTGGAAACTGAGAAAACCGAGAAAAACTTCGAAATTTTGGGACTTTTTTTACTATTTGCTCTCCAGGGCCTAAACTATGCATTTTTTGTGAACGATGTTCTCTACACTCATAAACTGTATTAAATTACCTATAACTGGAAGCCAATCGCAGGTTTATTGACCTTATGAGCCAAGCTATGACACTTCGAAGATGACCAATATTTCTCGAAAATAGAAAATTTCAGGTTTTTCTTACTTATTTTGCGAAAAATTGGCAAAACCACTAGCCCCACGAAGAAAGGTCATTAAAAATATTTTGTAGTACATTTATTTAACTTTTATTAACGCCCAAAACGAAGTCTGAGGGATTAGTAGTTTACTCACAATCTCAAAAAATCGAAAAGAAGGAAAAATGGGTTCAAGTCGGATAAAGACATTAAATTCGCAAAGCGTGATGTAGTTCTGCATTTTTGGTATGTTGTAAGGGTCTTTTAGGATAGTGTGAATTCCAATTTGCAACTTCGGGAAACCTGTGCAAACTGAGAAAATCGAGAAAATCTTCGAAATTTTGGACATTTTTTCACTATTTGCTCTCCAGAGCCAAAACTATGCTTTTATTGCGAATGATGTTTTTACACTTATAAACTGTATGAAATCACTTGCAATTTGAGTCTAAAAGCAGCGCTATTGACTCGATAGGAACCAAGCTATGGCACTTTGAAGATGACTAATATTTGTCGAAATAAGAAATTTTCAAGATACTCCCACTTATCTCGTGAAATATTGGCAAAACCACTTGGCCTATGAAGAAAAGTCACTGAAAATATTTTTTTGTATATTGTAAGGGTCTATTAGGGTAGTGTGAATTCCAATTTGCAACTTAGGAAAACCTGTGGAAACTGAGAAAATCAAGAAAATCTTCGACAAGTTTTGGGACTTTTTTCACTATTTGCTCTCCAGGGCCAAAACTATGCTTTTATTGCGAATGATGTTTTCTACACTTATAAACTGTATTAAATTACTTGCAATTTGAGCCTAATAGTAGCGCTATTGACTCCTTAGGAGCCAAGCTATGGCACTTTGAAGATGACCAATATTTGTCCAAATAAGAAATTTTCAGGATACTCCCACCTATTTCGTGAAATATTGGCAAAACCACTTGGCCTATGAAGAAAGGTCACTTAAAATATTTTGTAGTACATTTATTAAACTTATATTAGAGCACAAAACGAAGTCTGTGAGACTAACTGTTCCCTCACAATATCAAAAACACGAAAAGAAGGTAAAATAGGTTATAGAAACAAAAGACTATATTGGGTTATTGGAAATTAGACAGGAATGTTATAAATAGTAGTGGGTTGAGGTCATTTGCGATCGTTTAGGCTCGCTTGAAGTCGCTCGTTTGATTTGCAAAACATAAAATCTATTATGATTAACCGAAAAAACTAAAGAAAAAACTCGTCTAAGAACTGTTCTTAGTTAATCGTCGTTTTTTCTTTGGTTGGGATTCCCTTTCATCAGGACGATTTTCATTTTGAGGAAGATGACTGATGATGATTGACGCTCGCTGTAATTAGCGATTTGATTCCACGTTTCTTGACTGTAGTGCTGGTACCTTCCTCCAGCACCAGCCTACAAACAAAACATACTCCTGCGGGAATTGACATTTTTCTAGTATTTGTGTTGTGAATGCTAGTTGGCTGCTCCCCTGCATTATCGGGTAGGCTACTTCCAATTTCGCTCCTGTGCGTACTTAACATACAATAAACATAAGCCCGAAGGCATTATTGGATAGAAAATGGGAGTTTTAGCCAGATTACACTGTTACCGCCTTCACCGCGTGGAGGTACTCCCAGCTTATGTTATTGATATTTGAAATGGAATAATCGAGACAAATGTAACGTTTTACTGTAAAAACCATTTAAAATTAAAAAAATGTTAACCATTTAGTAAACTTCAATTGTACATTGATGAACTTAACGCCATTAATCTAAATCCACACACAACAAAGACAAAAGAAAGACATACTATCTACAAGAATTTTTGCTATTAACGGAGAGGTTATATTACTTTTGGGGTCAATATTGTTGCAAATGACCTCCCCCATCGGTCTTTATAGGATTCCAATAACCTGAGTGTTTTGCCTCTATAACCCATTTTTCCTTTTATTCGATTTTTTGAGATTGTGAGTGAACTACTAGTCTCACAGACTTCGTTTTGGGCGTTAATAAAAGTTAAATAAATGTACTATAAAATATTTTCAGTGACCTTTCTTCGTGGGCCTAGTGGTTTTGCCAATTTTTCGCGAAATAAGTAAATAAAACCTGAAATTTTAAATATTGGTCATCTTCGAAGTGCCATAGCTTGGCTCCTATGAAGTCAATAGAGCTGCGATTAGCCTCCAGTTGTAGGTATTTTAATACAATTTATGAGTGTAGAAAACATCGTTTACAAAAAATGCATAGTTTTGGCCCTGGAGAGCAAATAGATAAAAAAGTCCCAAAATTTCGAAGATTTTCTCGATTTTCTCAGTTTCCACAAGTTTTTCGAAGTTGCAAAAATGAAATCACATTACTCTAACGGACCCATACAACATACCAAAAATGCAGAACTACATCACGCTTTTCAAATTTAGCCCCTTATTTTGTCTATTTCCGACGGCCTATATTCCCAAAATAAATAAATATTATCCCGAGTAAATACTATAAAAAACTTCATTTAAATTTTATAAAATGCTCAGAGAAGAGTTAAAAATTGCCACTGGCCATTACAGCGGTATAATTTATATCCATTTAATCGGAGTTGATGCTTGGACCTCGGCGCCACAAAAACAGGGTCCCGTAACGGCGGTGCATACAGACAAGTGAATAAATTTTATGTGAATAATTGTATCTCATGTACGAGGCTTGATGTTTTATTAACAACATAGTTAGGGATGTTTTCGAAATAAAAATATCGACATAAATGTTCTCGATAAGCGAAGATGCAAATACATACTAAATTAAGGAATTATTCCAAATGATTATTTTTTCATTTAAAATCTTTCAAGCGTTTTATGCTAAAAAGGAGGAAAAACAGAATAGTTCTAGTAACACTTCTAATTTATGAAAAAAAAAACAACCATTTTCTATCATTAATTTAATTCAATCTTACAAATATATGTACCTTTAATAATACCTTTGGACAATTCCTTTAAATTAGTAATTTTGCGTTTCATAACATTTTCTTTTTGCTAGTCAATTGGCAATCATAATAAGTGTATCGTTACATTTGTAATTATCTATAGACGTCACACCAGCACATCACTAAGAGCCACAGTTAAATTAATGACGCGATACGCTAAAACAAAGTTAAAATTCACACGAGTATACTGATACTCGACGAATTTCTCAAGAAGCCTGAACTTGTTACTGCTTCGCCTAAATGCAATATGAACTTTATTACAGTGACATTCGGTGTATCTTAGCTAAATGCACACGAATCAATTTTTTAAACTGTAGTACGAATAAATTTACATACAAAGATGACAGTGGTACGTCCATGGAATTTTATGTAAAAGAAAATTGTATGCGTTTTGCTCATCGTTTTTATTATCATTTTTTATTGGGGTAACTGTACTTTTTATACATACGTGATTATATTTTTTTATATTAGACACTAGCTTACTCAGAAATATTGGATGTAATCTGATGTTATATCGGATCAGTGAGTAGTTCGAACGTGAAAGAGAAACTCATAAATGTAGACAAACTGACATTTAATGATTTATTTAAACATAATAAAAAATGTATTCTTGCGAATAATGGTATTATTAATTCGATTGCCTAGTTTCTAAGTAGAGCTGCGGACACCTGCAATTTCCAGGTTCGCAGATGCGAAACCCGAGTTAAAGAATCCCACTGAATTGTTGGAAGCCTAGAATATGAACTTAAATCATCTGTCCTATTCTCATACACCCGTTATAAATTAAGTAATGAAAAAATACATTCTTAACAAAATAAACTCTATTGTCTCGTCTAAGGGTACAAATTCCTATGGACCTATTATATACTACCACCGTTATTCTATGGGCTTTATCAGATCGTTCATAATGGATCGCCATCAGTTTTAATACGATATTAACACTTACTGTGACTACACAATATGTATCGAACCTGTATGGTGCACTGGTTCCCAAACTTTTCCGTAATAATAAATAACATCTTATTTTACGTTGCTTAAACCCTTGTGTAGTTTTCGAAAAAATAATCCAGACACAGAAAGTCAAAGTTTCGTGTTGAAAGTCAACGTTTTCCCTCATATAGTTAGTTAATGTTAATTTTTATTAGTGGAAACTTTGCTGATTTATGTTTTATTTGTAATGGTAGATTTTTTAAATGTGTAATTCAAAATTGTTTGTTTCCCAAAGAAAATAAAATAAAATAAATAAAATAAAATATAGAGTACTCTATGTCACTCTTCAGATCATCACTAGTTAACACCATACGTAGTTGGCGCTGATACCTACATTCGAAGGTAACCACTTACTAACTAGGGGCTGATGGTAAGTTTAACAACTTACCATCGCCTGTCGCCTATGGATACTTCTAACGCTAGAGGCATCAATCAAAAAATCCTTCTTGGTAAACAAATTGCACTGAAATTTAGGTGTAACTTTACAGTTGTGAAGTTGCACTAAATCCATTCAGTAAGTTTTATGTAAAAGAGTGACATATTAAAAAAAGTCCTCACAAAGTATTGTATTTATAATTTTAGTACGACTCTAAACAGTTTGAGAACCATTTAAAGATCACCGGTCAGATATCAACGGTAATCTAACGAAGGCTTAGCTATGGGAAAAATATTCCCTCATGAAGCAAATGCGCGCACTAAATAATACTAGGTACCTCTTAATATGCAGCCATTTACGGTCGCGCAAATTGAAAAATACCGCGGCAATTATTATGCTAGAACTTAGTTTGCGGAGAGGAAATTATTTGCATTTTTTATACTGTTTTGTGCATGGTCATTTGATATTGGAATTGCGGTTAGGGTGCTAGAATAGAGTAAATCTAATCCGTGGATAATAATAATATTATTATTATACATGCGAAAGTTAATCTGTTTGCTGTTACACTTTCATACCTTAACCACTAAACCAATCCTGGAGAAATTTGGTACATACATAAACTAGACCTTGAGAAAAGAGGCTGAATAGAAGAAATGAACTGGCTGCAATTAAAGACGGCATAAGATGGGATGGGATTGGACTGGCTGCAACTAAAGACGGCATAAGATGGGATGGGATTGGACTGGCTGCAACTAAAGACGGCATAAGATGGGATGGGATTGGACTGGCTGCAACTAAAGACGGCATAAGATGGGATGGGATAGTATTTGAAATTTTCCCGATCGTATAAACTGTTTTAATGTTTTGTTAGTAAATCCAAGATAACATTATTCAATTTATGCACATAATAATTAGCGTATATTACTCTAACGCCCTGTCAACACAGAGAACACTTAGTGAAAACAAGCTGAGGAAGTGCGTGGATGTTCCGGGAAGCCATCTGGAGCAGGATGTCGTGGCGTATAAAGGGAATAAATAAAACGTGGCTTTAAGCACTCCTCACGTACAAGGACTCTGGGAATAGCAAGATGTTTGCGAATCGTGATTACTGGTGTTGTGTTAAAATAAACAATTTGACTTTGGAGACGTGTTTGAGCCATAGAAAAAAATAAGGTGAGACTATTGGTTAAGATTTTATTTTAATTTATTCTGATTAGTTGGCCGTTTGATATTAATCAGTTGGCAGACAGGCCGACAGCCTACCGGATGCAGGCCTAAGCGGCCACTGAGGCCTATTTTTTTTTAAATGGAAGCAGTTAGGATGACCTCACTCCACCTGATGGTAAGCGGAAGTGAGGTCCAAATATAAGGTTGACTGGCTCAATAGAAGATAGTACCCATTGCGCCAGTCTTCCTCACCCTGAAGGCCTGCTTAGATGCCGCTTCACGCCCCACCTAAAAAGCCCAGGATTATAGGAGGAAGGAAACACGTCAGCCGGCGGGAATCGAACCTATGACCTCCGGGTTAAACATGAGCTTAACGAAGCCTCTGTGTGTAAAGTTAACGCAACCTACGTTGCTTCCGCCGATCGTAATGGCCCGAGCCATTGCTGATCGGTCAATTAATTCGCCGTGTGATTACAACCGGCCTTGTATGGGGCGACGGTAGCCACCACCCGTTGTACTGTTAGCCGTGTCTCTGGCTGTCCAATATGACAGCTGTGGAACAGTGGATAGTAGGTCGCACGTCAAATCGACGGCCTAAACATTCTTTCTTTCTTTCTTTCTTTCTTTCTTTCTTTCTTTCTTTCTTTCTTTCTTTCTTTCTTTCTTTCTTTCTTTCTTTCTTTCTTTCTTTCTTTCTTTCTTTCTTTCTTTTTAATGATAAGTACTATGAGAGTGAGGAAATATGGAGTGATACTTTACCTACGGACTATATAATTATCTCGCGTTGTTAGCTATTCGCAAATTAGACCAATTAAATTAACGACTCCGCGACCCAATGAATAGCGATTTAACAACTCAGCTACAGGATACGGGTAAGATGTGCAATAGAATATTTGTTGTTTATAGCCTGCTGCAAAATACTTAGATTTGGATTCTGGGTTTGACTTATGTAAAAAACTTAAGTATATTTTAGTGCAGCTACCGATGCAACTGCATATCATGATCTACAACCTAGTCTTATTAAACCGCACCATTGCCTGTGATTATATAAATTTCCTAAGGCTTATGGCCAACGTAAAAGACGCCATAGGAGCTGCAAATCCTATTAACGCCACCATTAAAACTTAGACTCTTCTCTAAATGATATAAAGTTGGATTTTGAACGAAACGGGGAGGCAGGACCAATGTGAATTTATCATTTTCTGTATCAACGAGCCCCTGGGCTTGGTGTATCTGATTATAAATTATGAAGTGAGCCTATTCACAAGTTAAATTGTATCCATTATACTGTATTTTAAAATAAATGACGCACTGAGTACGCTAAATTAATATCCTTAGTTAAGCTCACGTTACAAGATTATGGATGTGGATATTGGTAAATTAATTAAAGCTTCGACGATTTACTTTTTATAGCTACTTTTATAAGGGTTTGGGGTCATCAAGATTTAATTACCAGATTATCATAATGTATTCTACTGTATGTGTGTTTGTAACCTAACTACTGGACCACTTCTCATGGGTCAGTGACTACCTATACAAACAATTTTGTAGAAAAAAAATTAACATTTATGTTAATTTTATTATTTCGGGATATGTCCAGGACTTAAATCTAAACCTTTTACTTTAAATGGACAAATGAGATAGCCTTACATATATATAAGATAAAATATTACGATCTTATGTGTCAGTGTTGAAACTGGTCTAGTAAAAGTGTTTACAGGGGTCTTATAAAACCAATGAAGATATTGTGCTTTTAAATGTTCTTCAAGTAAGTCTAATTAAAAAAGCCATTTAAGCCACTAGTCACTGACAAACAAGTTTCTGTTAATTTATCTAGGACTCAGCCACTTTTACCAGTTTAAAAAAAAAGCTGATAGCATCATGCCCACAGAACAAGAAAATTTTCTCTCTGAGGGTCATGCCTGACCGATAAATTATCAGGAACATATCTGAAAGAGGTAAAACTTCTTCTTTAGGTCTTAAACCTAATGAATCTAATAGGTTTATTAGAGGGTCTCTGCTGTTAATATTTTAATGGACATCTTTACGGCGTTCCTCAAAGAATCGCAATGAATCACATACAATGCTTGTCTTGGACCACTCAAACTAATCCTACCGTACCGTGGGGCACAATGGACATAGCGCGGCTGTTGTGTCTCGGCTTCTGTTTTTGATTCATTCCCCATTCAATCTGAGGGTCGTATTTATTTCGAGATGTACGATCGTTTACATGTCGCATAACTCTTCGTTTTACAGTTAATGGCAGTGTCTTGTGTAGTATATAATACTGTGTATATATGTAAAGATTTGATGTACTAACTGCTTACGGTGAGTGACCCTACTATTAGCTGAACCTACGTTTCCGGCCGAATGGATCTATAAAGACGGACGACCGATGGTGAACTATTAATACCTACGAGACTACGACGCGACGTTATTCCGCGAGAATGTCATTCTAAGCCAGTTTTCACACAGTTGTGCCGCTAAAATTTGCCAAAATTTCAGGACAAAAAGCTTATGTCATTCTCCAGGTCCCTAACTAGCTCCATACCAAAAGTCGTGCTTTGGGTGACATCACATCACATGTCCCGTGTTTGTTTACTTTACGCTATTTCGTACATTATATTAGTTTAATTGTTATACAATACATGGAAAAAGCTAAAAAACCTTTTTACAAGTATCGTATGTTACCGAAGTCTAAAAACACTATCTATAATAAAATAGCCAATTAATTTTGACCTAGCTCTTATTACCGAGGAATCTCCATCTAACAAGCCAAGCATAATAATAATAATAAGACATATTCATGGAATGACGTGCCTTATAGTCTATGCCTGCGATTTATACATTATCGTAGTCATTGCTTCTCAAATCATAGTTCTTGTAATTTACGGGGATCGAATTGAGAGCGAATATTATGTATATGGGAGTTTGAAAGACATCTTAAAATCAAAAATCAAAATCAAAATATTCTTTATTCATGTAAACTTGTATCAAGTATTTATGAATCGTCAATTACAGAGTGACTCTACCACCGGCTTCGGAATGCAGTCATCTGCCGAGAAGAACCGGCAAGAAACTCGACAGTTACTCTTTTTCATCGCCATGTTTGATTACAATTTATTTGTTACAATTACTGATTAGTTTTAGAATACCAAGCCATACAGTATAAAGTATAAGAATGAGACTATAATCTAGAAAAATCCGTGAGCCCTGGAAGACCAGTGCCCAAAGGTGGCACCAGCAGCACAAGTATGACGTATGTGCCAGCCATAATTTCACTCAACCTTATTAGAGGGAATGTAACCACCCGACACATAACGCCACCACCCCAAGCACATTTTAGCGAGCATAACCGCCAAGGTTAAAGACTCTTCAGGATTCTTTGAATGAATGAATTAATTGAAATCATTGTTCTTGTAACTTACGGGGATCGAATTGAGAGCGAATATTATTTAAGGGAGTTTGGAAGACATCGCAATTGTGAAATGTAAGACAGAAATCCAAAACAATTATTCGTAGTAGGTATGTATATCTAAAACTGAGTTGAGTTTTTGCAGCATTTCTTCTCAATAGGCCATTGACGTGAAGGTGTTTTAATTAAATTAACGTGCGAAATTAATTTCTTTAGATATATTTACAGTATAAATTATTCCAATTCAATCTTGAGCCCCACCTTTTCTATCATATTTTTACTGCTTTCCTAAAACATATTTTCCGTGAATATTGGTGTCTATTAGCCTATTTAAACATTTAGAATATTTCAAAGATAAATGTCATTTAATGAAGTGCAGTGAATATGGGCAGCGGTTTTGTCCTCTGAAGTTGCAGATATCCATAGACGGGGGTTTCTCATTAAAAATATTTTTGGTGGGTCGTAACCCTTCTTTTGAGAACCAGTGTCAGCGTACTTATGCTCTGCCATGCCCTAACGCATGTACAATCGGGTTGACACTAAGTAGCAGATAGGTGTAACTGGCTGCGGAATTCCCTCAGTAGCGAGACCGTTATAGCAGTCCTATGATGATGTATGGGCGAGGGTCGGCTTGAAACGATTTGTCTTGCAGGATTGGACGGTCAGGGAATGATTTAGTGTAATAGCTTTTTGCTTATTCCCTCACAATAGGATATGAGATTTTAGTGTATGTAGAGTTTGCTAGAAGTTGTATGTGGCAGGTGAAGAGAAAATATTATGTAGATTGGGATGTTTAAAGAAATAATATACTAATATTAATAAACATAAGTGTGTAAAAGTCTGGCAGGGTAAAAGCCTCTATATTTGTAATCATGCCATCGTATAAACTATGCTAGCTCAATTCGGGTTGTTCATCAAAAATTAAGTAAAGTATCAGCCTATTAATGTCCCACTGCAGGGCAAAGGCCTCCATCCTTGAAATCAAGTTATCGCTACAATGATGGGTATTGGCTTAATCGGAATCGGATGCAAATCGGTGATAACAAACCCAAGCTGTGTCCGAAAAAACCGGCACAAGGTTAGCTCGACTCGGGAATTAATTTTAAGTTAATCAGTTTAAACCTTTGAAAATATTTGAGTCCTAACCGGACTTAACGCCGGCTAGGGTGGTAGCCAGTCAGACTCTGAAAAAGTCACACCACCAATCGTTTGCGCGCCATAACCGCAGGATAGTGACGCCTGCGGCCGTGTGTGGGGCTCGAGACTAAGTCACATTACCCACTAAACTCCCCCGGTTTCCACTTTACATCCGATTGGGACGAGCCGGTGCCAGCCTTGGCTATTGAGCCGCACCACCAACCAGACCCTAGACGGGAATCGATGTTACAAAAATCATGCTCTTTAAATCAAAGATGATGAATATTAATGTAGGTCTACATTATTCTCATGCAGTTGAAACCTATAGTTAATGTCTATGAACTTGATCGATGGTCTGTGTGACGCTGCTGTGTGATCATTTAAAACTCTTTACTACTCGCAATTGCTGGAATCCATCTCTGACAGAAGCAAAGCCATTGACCCATAAACTATGGCGATTATCGATATTACTGCGATATTACTATTGCGACTGTTGTGTTGATGTTATAAAAAGTGGCGGTTTACATGAGAATCGTAATGGTATTGAGGGTAAGTAATGTAGGTAAATGTCTGTCTTTTATGGTAAAGTTCATATTTTACCTATTTACTTTAATGACAGATGCATTTAAAATAGTTTAAAAATGGTTTGCATCTAAGGTTTGCATCTTAATTATTTAATTTTGTTCAGGAGTTTTTATGATGCAAATGTTTTAATTTTAAACTAGGACCCCGGTTATTATTTCCTCGCATTTTATCATATTTTCTCATCTTTCAAACCTTCCCTGGACTTCCACGAATATTTCAAGACTAAAATTAGTTAAATCGGTTCAGCCGTTCTCGAGTTTTAGCGAGACTAACGAACAGCAATTCATTTTTATTTATATTATTATAGATTAGCTTCTTTGGTCGACCGACAAGTGTTGATAAAAGCGGCCATGTTGTATCAGTTTGCAGCAGGGTTACCAGGTCTTTTTCAAATAAATACCGAACAGCGAGCAAAAAAAAAAACGGCTACATCGCACAAACTAAGTACGAGTAGGGTAGGGATGCTACGCAATATTGATTGCCGATTGCACGGAGCAGAAAAATCTGTTCCGTGGCCGATTGCGTCAAATCTGATAGTTGAATCGTTTATTAAGGGCTACTTATCTTAGTTAGGATCCTCATGCTTTCTTTGAGTTCTTTTTTAGCATGTGATGCAATCGAAAAAGCAATGTATGATTAATTAGGATAAGTATGATAGGCCTTTAAGGGAGAATAATTTATCAGAAATAAATACCGAACCGCCCATACTTCGGTATTTTTGTGATACGGAACACCGAACACGGTGCTAAAATACCGAACGGTTAGGTAGAATACCGAACACCTGGCAACCCTGGTTGGCAGACAGACATACAAGCACACCCGATGGTGAGCAGCAACTGCGACATTTTTGATTGAGTAATAATTATATGCCTCGCTCAATATGCTGCCTTACTATTGGCTCCTCTGTTCTTCAAGCCTAAGTTTAAAGTGTCCCGGCTCCCACATTAATATTGTCAGGACTTAGGCTGTTATGGCGGCAGATTTTACCGGTAGGGTGGTAGCTAGCCAGTTCTGTCTTTTTTTATACCACATCAGTTGACAGACAGAGTCGCAGCCCACCTGATGGTAAGCAGCCACTGCGGCCTATTCCATTGAGGGACACTTCATGAGGAAGCGTCGCTCAATGTGCTGCCAGACTGTAGACTGCTCTGATCTTCGAGCCTTTGATTTCAAGTGTACTGGCTCCCACATTAATATTGCCGGAACACAGCCAGAGCTGTTATGGCGGCAGATTTCATCTGTGGGGGTGGTAGCTAGCCAGTCGGACTCTGAAAAGCCCTACCAGACCCACAGCGGGAATCGAACCCTCCGGGTTTTTACACCCGAGCGGCTTTGCCACTGTTCCACGGAGGCGGAATGTCTGTAATGCATAATTTGTGTCTCCATTTCATTTCGTGCGTATCAACAACCAACCATACAACCCAGTACCTAATAACAATTAAAGTTTACCAGCAAACAGTCGCTGATGAAAGTAAAATTATATACGTTTGGTGTAACGCAGAGTTTTCGTTTGTGACTTTCTAAATTTCATTATAATCACACGTAAGTGCTCTTTTGTAATTCATTTTATGGCTTGTTAACTAGCACGAAATACGTCTGTGCACGCCCTACGAGGTTGTACTTTGATTTTATTGAGTTGTTAATTGCGATAACAAGAATGATGTAATGTGATGAGTTATTTTGGTCAAAGGGTTAGAAAATTAAGGAATAATATTGAAATACTGAGATCACAAAATACATTAAGCTAGCATTATAGAATAAAGCAATGCAAAAAAAGAAATAAAATAAATACGACTTAATATTTAAAATCGATTTCGTCTTTAAAAATGCTGGTTAGTAAAACGTGTTGTTGATAGCCATTCCCAGTATTTAAAACCAGGACCAGTGGCGTAGCGTGGGTGTCAGCCGCCCGGGGCTGAAGACAATTCTGCCGCCCTTTTTTTTTGCTCCTCCAGCTGGCAAAGCAGCCCACGGGAAGGAAGACTGCCGCCCTTTTTTACAATTCTGCCGCCCCTTTATTTCTTTTTTTTTTTGCTCCTCCAGGAAATTTTGCCTCCCCCTAAAAAGTGCCGCCCGGGGCGGACCGCCCCCCGCCCTCCCCATCGCTACGCTACTGACCAGGACCCCACGTGCAGCTACTACCACGGAGTCAGTAAATTTTCATATCCGAAATCAAACCTCTCTTCCAGTTGGAAATGGGAACCGGGGGAGTGTGGTGGGTACTAGTGGGAAAACGTTTTGCACGGCCGCGCCGTAGGTCTAAACAACCTACAGTTACAGGTACCGGCAAAATTCTCGAATATCGGGTGGGGATTGCGCAGAACACGAATTTTGACACGCGCCTGCGCGCTATTGGTCACGCGCAAGTGCAGCGCAGTGCTTTCCCCCTTTCTGTCGACCGATGTTCAACAAGTTTGCCGGTACCTGTACGACACTGAGAAGCACTCACCACCAAGAAAAAAGAAAACAGATCGTGTCTAATGGATACTGTTGTATGCGTCACCGAAGCTTGTAACACCTATTAACCTGCTGCACTGTAACTGCGCTCGTCAACACAACTGCATAACAGTGCCATAACTGTTCGGAACGTATTGACATGACGTCCCACTTGCATGAGTGAGACTCATTCGTATGACGTTATGAGTGCATTGTTCTCAGTTCGACCTGGTTTGGCGAATTTGTCTAAGTATTTGACGCCAATTTGGCGCTACCATGGAATTAATATTATCTATAAGTTTATGGGCGCTACATAATGGGCGATTTTCTGACAGAACATTTAAAAAAAAGAAAGCGTTCCAAAAGCTTCACTAGATGGCGTTGAACGAAGTCCTATGTACATCTATTGTTACCTCTGGTTTTGTATCTAGGAGCCATAATCTTGACACATTCTTCTTCTTCTTCATAATGAATGACTTGCTTTGTGTTTTTTATCAACAATTCCACCAATTGTATTTTTTTCGGGAATGAAAATGACATCTGACATAAACAATACGTGCATAGGTGGAACGCGGCGCCATCTATTGAGAAGTAACAAAACGGGCTGTCAGAAAATCGTCCATTATTACAAAAAATCGGCTGTCATGCAGATATGTTATGTATGTTATGTTACCTGTGACATGCAATAAAACATTTGAATTTGAATTTGAATATAAAACTTAAAAAAACTCTTCTATATTACACGCCAATACAATTATTATGATTTTTGGAATTCTACATTAACTTGACGTTTTGGCCGTGTTGAAGAAATTAAACAAATATTAATTTTTTACTTTTATTTTAAACTAGCTGACCCGGTGAACTTCGTATCACTTCGTTTGACAGTAAGAACCAGTAAGAACAGTTTGTATGGGAAAATAAAATTTTGGTCTTTATTATTTTTCTCACAATTTTTCCATATTTTCTCATCGTTTAAACCTTCCTTGGACTTCCACGAATATTTCAAGACTAAAATTAGTCAAATCGGTTCTGCCGTTCTCGAGTTTAAGCTTTTATATATGTTGTTATTTATATAGATAGATTACATTATTCATTTCGGCAGAGTGGCCACTGTACTGAGCTTTACTATATATAAAAAAAAGATACATATTTTAAGCCTGAATACACCAAAATGAGTCCAAACTTATTTAGGATGGCACCTACACCGATGTAATTAAGCGTAAACTTTAGAAAGTCAGCAGACTAGATGATTATCCGAAATCGAACAGAAATAATTTCGCTCTCGTTAGCTGTGAAATGGTCGAGGTGATTTGCGTTTTTACCGATTATTTATAGTAACAGTGAGATCGGATTCGGACGTGAGGTATTCTGTGTAATGAGGTGTACTCGTAAAAACGTTCTTTTGAAGCCATATTTCACGTATCTTAGCTAAGCATAAACAATAATAATAAGCGAATGAAGGTCTTTGATATTTATCCGATTTTTTGTAAGCTGATCGACAATGAATGGTATGGGTCATTTTAGTCCATATGTGAATGGGTCATCAGAAATTGAAAGTGCTTTGTTATAAAAAAAGTAAATAAGAATTAGAAAATAGGTTCTTGTGAAAATTTCTTATTGGGGCACTGAAGTAAAATAGAAGAGATACAAAGGACCATGCAAAGGAGCGTCCCCACCCACCAACAGATTTCAAACGTATCTCTATTTATACCTCTTACCATATTGATAATTTTTTTGTATGACGACATCCGCCGTAGGAATGGGGATTTCACGCAAATCGAATTTGAATGTTGTATTTTTCAAGTATTTTTTTGACACAGTTAATTGTGAAAATAATGTGCAGGCGATCAAGAGTAACCCCCCTGGCCTAAATAAAAGTGTTCAATCAAAATGTAATCTTAAAAAATATTTTACAGTCGAGTCTACTTGAAGCTAGACACTTACAGCGCAATTCTGAATCTTAGGCGTACGGCATAAGCACGGTTTTATTGTTTTTGAATACCCCGTCATTTTTTGGATTAAAAATGGTTATTTGTCTTTATATGGAATGTCATAATAATATTGAAACTAGTGCCAAGTCTGTTGGTGGGTGGGGACAGGGCCCATACAACTTCTTGCGTTGTCCTTTGGTCAAAATAAGAAACCACTTTTGTTTTTGGGCATCTTTTACATTTAAAACAAAATAAATGATGTTCTTTGAAAAAATGAAAATGTTTGTAAAAATATAGTTTTACATTTTGCTTAAACTCAGGTATGTAACCGTGTGCGACATATCTTCAATTTTGATATTTCTAGACATTTCTTAAACACAGAAAAACAAGTCTTTAAACGTATATAATTCCAAGAATTCATAATAGTTGTATTGGCATGTATTTTAATATGACCATGTGCATTGGATGATGCGAATGAAATTATCTAACTGGTTGTATGTTTGTAACCACGCAATCCTGTTTAGCAGGTGCTTTGGAATTACTCCAGTCCGGTCTTAGGTTCAAGGGTACGTTAGGTAATTAAATACTAGACCTATGATTAGATAAATAGGAAAAAATATTGCATTAATTGCTTACAGAAATAGGAATGAAAAAAATGGAGTGCTATTTAGGTGGTCTTATTTTACATTCATTAGTATTATTTTTATGTCACGTTATTCGGTAGGTTCATTCCCGTTCGTCCCTCCTAGTTTGTCCCACCAGTGGGACGAAAGGGAATTCTTATTTTCACTTCCCGTTCGTCCCGCCAGCAAGTTCAGTGGGACAAACGACAGGCACGAAGGCCACGTGATTGTTAGAGGCTACTGCGGCATACCTATTCCACTGAGGAATACTCCATTTCTCAATGTTCTGTAGGCTCCTCTGATACCTACATTAATATTCTACAGAGCTGTGATTCTGGCTGTGAGGATGGTAGCTAGCCAATCGGACTCCTGCCCTAAATGTATCGGGATTTAAACCCCGAACAGAAGCGCACAATCAGATCATAGAAAATTGCCTTGATTAGGAATCGAACTAAGAGTTATAATAACCTCGTACGATAACAACGAAGCTCGATTATCGATAGCGCCATATAATTACTCAATTTATTATATTACTTACATAATTGATCATAGAGCGAGACCTTGTTGTAAAGCAATCGGTTCCCATTATGGAAACATGAATAGGAACCATTTGAAGTATTTCGTTTGTAGCCTTTATGGCCTTCTGAATAAGGCATAAATCTGCTATGTCACATTGTATGGCTACTGTACAATAATTGCATTGATCTTAAACTTGAAACTACTGATAGTTTTTAAGTCAATGAATTAAGGTCGAAAATAATGTGGATACGATGTCGTACAGTTGACAAAACTAGTCGATGCGCATTATTGATATTACTGAAGTTCTCTCTGTATTGCATAAAATGCTTTGACACAGCGTCACTAGTTTCAAATCAAATGAATCAAATTAAATAGTCAAAAAACATAAATTAGTACCGGGGAAGTACTACCATCTCACATAACACCAGTGTGAAATAATAATTTCGTCTGGTTTGTGAGAGTGCCGGAGGCCTATAACACCCTCCCTTAAAACGCCGGCAACGCATCGGCGATACCTCTGGTGTTGCAGATGTCCATGGGCGGCGGTGATTGCTTACCATCCAGGGGACACGCTGGTTCGTTTGCTGCCTCTGACATAACAAAAAAAAAACATGCTCTAAAATTTCATAAATAAATCCGATTTTTTTTACTTATGTCACTTTAGTAGACAGCCAGCCCCTCTGGTGGTTAGCAGCCACTGCCGTTGATTACATTGACAGACACTTATCCAGGAAGATGCCAGTCGGACACTTAAATTAAGGATATTTTGTTACATTAAGAACTATCACACGAAATCGTTTATCACAAATTAATCTTCCCCTTTTTTGCCGACTGTACACTTGGATAAACTCCCACAGAACATATTAAAATGCAAATGGCTACGTGTACCATTTTCAAAGTTACATTCGAAACATTAATATTATATTATTAACAGGAATAATACACTGTTTTGTATGCGGGAAAGAAATCATTGAAGGTTGTTTGTTGTTTTTCTTGGTAAAGTAAAGCTTTCTTTTGTGTTTTTTAGGGTTTGTATAGAGCTGTGACCAAGTGCGTTCAAGCGTGACCGCCTTCTGCGTATGTTCTGTGCCTCCGTGGAGCAGTGGCTAAGCCGGTCGGGTATAAAAACCCGGAGGTCGTGGGTTCGATTCCTGCCTTGGGTATTTGGGTAAAATTAGATGATACATAAACCTGTAGTGAAGTTACTGGGTATATGAGACCTAATAACTGTCGTCTCTTAAGGCGGGCAACGCGCCTGAGACCCCAAGGGGGTCCCGGGTGCTTATGGGCGGCGGTGATCACTTATCATCAGGTGACCCACTTGCTCGTTTGCCCCCCCATAATAAAAAAAAAAAAAACTTTACATCAGGTGATTAACGGACGGTCCCTAAGCATATCCTACCTACATAACTTAGTTGATAACGCTTGAAGATACATAGAAGATAATGTTGAACTTAAATATCATGAGGCTTTATATGGTTTTTAAAATGATCAAAGATGAAAATAGTTCTCTTTTTTTTCTAGAATAATATTTTTATTAGGCGACATCTTGTTGTTTTACACAACTTTTAAATTCTGTCGCATTGCAATTGGTTCTGCGGCTTGCAATTTTCACAACAAGACATTATGTCACGTAGTACACAATTAGTATTGCTTTAATCAGTCGTTTATGCTTTCTATCGTTGTAGGGTAAGGAGAAGTCAAGTCACTATCCACAGTACTTGACCATCCGTATCATTGAGCAATTAAGTCCACTTCTGATTGACAAAGTTTACAAAGCGAAAGTGTCATTGAATTAAGTCACTGAACAAACGGCCACTAATTAGTGTTATTTCCTGCTAAACGCATAGAAATTTAATCTTTAATTTGGTCGTACTGTCAACCGTAAAAGTAACTGAGCATTTGAAATTGCATATATAAAATTTTCTAATTTAGCTTTAAACGTGTTTTTATTTTTCCGGTTTACTATAGAACTATTTTAAGTCTCGTTTACAAATGTGGTTTGGCGATTTAACAAACCAGAGCTATATATAATGACATTGTAAACAATACTTTTATATTATTACGTCCATACTATTTTGTGACAAAATCGCACTTATTGACAAGTAAGATACGATAATCACAAGATAAATTTAGTATCATACAAAATACTTGATGATGCAGTGTAGGCGATGAATGTAATTATCCCTCATACCCGTGGTGGCTGTTTTGTTTGATAGTCAAAAGACTATGAGCCAGTTCGCAAACATTAGATACACAAAAAACTTCACATTAAAGGAGAGTATTTTATAGTTTTTTGTTGTACCTTGAGAGGTCAAAGTTTGGTTTCATTCTGCTTCACATCAGTGATTTTCGAGTTCAACCCTCCAGAGAAATGTTACAGACACTTAAATTCTGTTCCGCAACGTTGACCCAACCTGTTTTTATTAATCCGAGTAACCTCAAAGCGAGGAAGGGTTAAGTAATATTACTAGGAATTTGTAAAATCGAAAGATACATGCAATAAAATGTGTATGGTTACGTGATTGTGATAAGGTTTTCTACAACTTTATTAGGCAGATAGGTATAGGTACTACTCTTGATAGGAAACAGTCTTTATAGACTAAAATAACCTACCCTATTGACGATGAAGCGAAGTTCAGTGTGCTATATTTTAGTCTTTGAATCTTCGAGCCAAATTGCCAGTTGACATAAACCACACGTGAACCTACGTCGTGTTTTTCGGTAATCTGTCTGTAATATACAAGAAAAATAATAAGAGAAACCCGAAAAAAAATTTAAATAAACTAGCTAATATAAAACCAAAGACTCGTTTGAACTAGAAAAACCTTAGTTACGATTGGCGACGATAGATACTCAAACATCACACATATTTATTAAGAAATATTCAAATCTTTTTGCTATGCTACTCAAGTACTCACATACACACGCGTGAAACTGCACACAGTTTTGAAGGTAGGGAGATACCTAAAACAAACATGGAGTTCGTTTATGTTTATTTACAATATTTTATGTCTGGAAAATGTGTTTGTGTATAATCTTATCATTAAATACGTAATAACTATTTAAAAATCCATAAAGTTTAATGTATGAAAGCTGTTAATTATGTGTAACAATTAATTATTATTCGATATATCTTTCATACCTTTAAAACTCGTAACATTAACGATCTTTAAACCTATAATTAAACCTATAAATAACAGGCGTAAAATATTCTCAGCAACGTGAAACCGTTACAATTCTTATTTGATTACTAAGTCGATTGCTATCTATACTCTTTCTTTGGACTACACTACTGCTAGTGCGTATGTTTCGTTTATAATTCCAAACCAATGCCCGCTTATAATCTTCGTGCGTGCTAGGCGTGGGCGCAGGGCGTGAAGCCACTGTATAATAAAGGGGTAACGCAGTAAAGTCAAAGGTAGGTAATGGATTATGTTTGCTATTAGGTAGTCTCATATTGTTGCCGGCACGGCATACCGCTATAACATTGTAGTAAACAGTGCACCTAAATAGTGTCTACGTTGCACCTTAATGTGTTAATTACTATCAAAATGCTGACGGTGTTGGTGATGAAGGAAATAAATGCACTTGCCAAGGCTTGAATCATAGCGCAAGTGAACCCAGACTAAAAGAAGACAAATCGCTTGGAGAAACAAAATGATAAATCATCTACATGTTGTATTCTGTGTCATTCATCAATATATTTTTATTAACGACAAGAGCATAAGGTATGATTGAATGATATTCGAATATTGAATTTCAAGTGTATAGTATCTTTACAATGCAAAATCCTTTATGCCGGCAGATCCCGACTAGAGATCAATTGCTTCAAGGCGGACACCGGCTCGTCCAGATTTCCGTATAAACGGGTGTGAAACAGATATTGGGGAAGTTTAGTTTGGATAGTGAGACGCTTTAGTTGCGGGTCCCACCCAATCCATCATAATCAAACCAAACCCAGTCTCTTTGGGTTATGGTGCTTGGCCTGAGGTTTTAAAGCTTTGTCCAGCCGTACTAATAGATGGTTTTATTAGGTGTACAAATGTTTAAATTAAATGCATTCGGAAATTGTTTTATAACTACACATTCCTCACTGATCTCCGTAGTTCTGTGTGCGGGGAAGCGACCACCTCGAGAAATTACGCAGATACAGACGGCCATAAAAACTAATTGTTACGCTATCTCTTTTCATCGTAATCCGCGCCAGTTTCAATAGACAACGTTTGTTTGCGAGCATTATCGTTATTTTCATTCTTATCTGGAATCCATAACAAAAGAGCGTTTTGAACTCAGCAAATAAATACTATTATTTTACTTCTATTTTGTACCAGGCAAGGAACAAAAATATTGAATTATACAAGTTTCCGCCTATGGATTTGCCCGCGCGAAATTCTGTTTCTGTTGTCACATGAAAAATTCGTATAATAATGTCCTCCTAGCCGAGTTTTCGGCTACGGCGGCAAATCTTTTACGATCAGCCAACTACGCAGGATAATGTTAGTGCACAAGTGAGTGCGCAAGTACAGGTGCACTCCCTATTCCCTCACTCTCATAACACGGTGGGACAGCAGTCTGACACGACCAAAGAGAGATCAGGCGCATAAATTCGTATAAGGCCGAGATGAAAAGTAATAGGAGGCGAAAACATACTTGGGTTGATGTGCCTCAGTATGAGCCTATTCGTATCACGCTTGCGAAATGCGGATTGGTAATCACAAACTGGCGCTGTATTTGATAAATCTGATAAAGACTTTGCCAGACCCGGAAATTTAACCAAGGATCCCCAGATCATGGCCCGGTTAATCTCGATGCATCGAGACGCAGAAGTAGAAGATTAAACATCCTTTTAAAACTGCATTAAGGCGAAGCCGCAGGCACAGCACGTAAAAGTATAAATTTTATACATGTTGTACCAAAGTTAATGCCGTCATGGTCATCATATTACCCCTTTGTCTTCGAAATGGCGCTATTAAACCATAAATGGTTCATTTTCCTGCCCGTAGCTCACTGATTACAAGTTCGTATCGATAAACATTGAACTTTCTCGGTAACTGGTAGGGTTGCTGCCTTAGACAATTTATTCTTGTATATTTAGAGTAGGCTAATTTCTAATACTCTTATATGCCTCTCAACTAAAAAAGCCCACCAAGGAGCTGGTAGCTCGTAAATACTGTCCGTCAATTGTATTTTTTTGTTGATTACACACCGCGTATTACCTGCCTAGTGGACACTTTTGTGCTTTGTGCCGGACACTAGCCACCCACCAGTGACATATAAAATCAATCATCCCTGCGTAAACGTAGTAGGTACCTACAATGGTGTTCCTTGTCAGTAACAAAGTTTCTACGTCTCTGCGCAGTGTCTTAGAGTGTGGGATTCCCTCTTCGCTAAAGGGTTAGCCTGTACTATCTGAATAGTCCAGTACTACACGAGGACTGAGTGAATGATATATCCAAATTGACTGCAATGATGTGGTTATGAAGTAATAGCTAAAAGGAACGGAAATGTTTTTCAATATAATTATCAACATTCCGATAGTAGAGAAATTTTGTAACATTGATAAAATAATCTAATTGACGATTCGTAATCGCATCTCTGCAGCCTACATGAATAAAACATGTTTTGATTTTAGTTTATCCTTCCCTTGCTTAACTGGCAACCCTAAGCACAGTACCCCGCGTTACTTAGAAGCGGGTATTGTTCGTCGCTTCCTTCATTACTTCATCAAGCATTGTTCGTTAATGAACTTAATTTTGTGATACCTGGAACGCAGCCGATTGTTGGTCACCGGGAATCGGATAGCGGTGACCGCAAAACGATGTTATGTTTTTTTATAGAGTGATAAATAAAAATGTAATGGTTTTTGTCTCTGGTAATAAATTAAAAAAAAAATAGACATACCTATCTCTGTAATGGTTGAGAAGTAGGTTACTAAAGCAAAAGTTCAGGGTTCCGATTCGAACGTGTTTGTACGGTCTAGAGATCTGGAGGATGTATAACGTAAGTGTTGCCAAAACTGATGCCCATGGCACAAGCTTTGTTTATTTGGTGCTATTCGGCGCTATGTGATATTTCACAAATCGACCTAATTTCCAAAGACATTTTTTCTTAGGTATCTTTGTTTTTTTTTTAACGCCTCGATGGTCTAGTGGTTTAAGTACCGCGCCAAGATCTCGGGGTCCTGAATTCAATTCCCGGGTCGAGCTAACTTTGTGTCGGTTTTTTCGGGCACAGATCGGGTTTGTGATCACCAATCCGCATTTAGCAAGCGTGGTGATTAAGCCAATAACCATCATTGTGGCGATAACTTGATTTCAAGGATGGAGGCCTTTGCCCTGCAGTGGGACATTAATAGGCTGATACTTTACTTTATCTATATTTTGTAAATATACAAATGCTCCTATACATAAAACACTCAGACAAAACAGATGCGTCAAAGACCCCCTGTTACCGACGTTGGCCGTTAAAACAACAAGTCTGTATACTTTTATATTTCTTTTATGATTGTGATTTGACAATATAATATGTATTTTAAGAGAAAATCGTGTTTTATTTAAATCATTTTGTCTTCAACACCCCCTATTTAAATAGCCAACTTCTCTACCTTTCGACCACATCGGTAATGAAACAGTAACTTCTTTATCACTACAAAACATATTAAGTAACCTGAAGTAACCGATGTTACACATGACTTCCTTAACACATTAAAAGCAAAAAGTCCAACAAAAACTGATCTGGTTTGAGGCAAGTTCAACGGTATAAACGGTATTTGGCAATCCTGTTACATCTAATGTGGGAACTCGTCGGTCGTTGATCTTCCTGTAACATCACACTCGGCACAGCTTGAATCGGAGGTAATGGAGTATGACGGAATTTCTTTTTCTGTCAAGGTAAATGACAAATATCCTTTTGAAAAATGTAGTTTTCTATACATAATGTTTTACAGTGGTATTTTTCATTTTGTTTCTTCTGAATTGTTAATTGTTTTTGTCAGGGTAGGTAGGTAATAGTAACTAATAACATTAAACTGAGAGGTACGTAAGCACGCGAGTGAACTGAACAAGCACAATATAGGCGAACAGTTAAGTTTGTGAAATGTTAAGTGGCCTTTTAGTAGTTAAACAATATCTAATAGATATAAGACATATGCAATGATCTGACCCTGAAAGATCTTAAGACTTGTGGTTTACAAATAAGCCTTATGCTGCAGGCAGTTATGTCTGTGAGTTGAAATTGGCCGGTTGGACCGGGGAAGTACCACCCTCACACAAGGATCCAACGTATGAGTATGCTTTGCTATTACGTTTCGTTTGGAGAGTAAGAGAGATGAAGGTTCAAACCCTTTGTCCTTACTTCTTCATCTTCGATTCCCACAGCCTTTACCGTTTCCCCTCTCTCCATATTCTTTCAACAGAAACTCGAATCGCAATATCCATAGTCGGTAGAATTACCAGGTGGTAGGTTCCTGTACTGGGCCGTCTAGGTGGGTACCAACGCAGTGCCAGATATTTTCCCGTGAAATAGAAGTGTGTCAAGCACTTCTGTGTTTCGGGGAAAGAGCACTGAAGCTAGTGAAATTACTGGGTATATGAGACCTAATAATAACTGTCGTCTCAGTGTAGCAGGCGCAGGGTGGTGCCATACAGTAACTTCTTAGTTACTGTTTGGCGCTGAACTGTCTAAGGGCAGACGTGGCGCTTACCATCAGGTGAACGATCTGATCGTCTTGTTACACATTGCAATAATAAAAGGCTTTAATTACAATTAAGTGACAAACTTGATCGTTGGCCTTCCTCTTTCATAAAAATAAAGTAAATTTAATATGCATCACTATTAATGACAGTCCAAGGTGTCACATCATCTATCTTCAACGTGTTGCATTTCACAAGGTAATCCGAATTTAAAATGAACGATTGAAGTGATAAACAGAAACATCGTTGTAGATGTTCCTAATAGCCAATCAGAGGCGGTTATTTTATTTTCTGAGCTTATCGCGATCTTGTTAGCCAATTAGAGACCGGTTCGGAAATCATACGGCGATTGATGATTCTAATGAAAATTGTGATGTCTGAGTTATAGCGTTTTAAAGAAAATGGCTCTGAGAAGGTCTGGAAGGAACCAACCAGTCTATCTTCTTTGTGTAAATTGACACTGTCGAGTAACTGGTTTGATTACCTTGAACAAGCCTGAATCTATACTAATTATAAGGAGGAAAGATTTGTTTGTTTGTACTGAATAGGCTCCTAAATGACTGAACTGATTTGAAAAATTCTTCCACTATTGGAAAGCTATGTACACTATCCCCGGGTGAAATAGGGTACTTTTGATCCTGGAAATGTGGGGAGAAGGGGGGATAATTGACAAAAGAAAAACGGGCGGGTGAAACAGCGGAGGCGACCGCTAGTGTAGAAGTTAGCCATTGGATGCTCTAAGAATGTAATGCATACCATGGATTTTTCATTTATGTTTTGTTAATAATAATAGGACAAAAAGGCGATAATATTTAAGAAGAGACCTTACCAAGCACAATAAGCTTTATTATTACTACCTATAGTAGTGAATTAGCGAAGTGTGGTGACGCAGATTCTTTTTTTTTATATGTAAGGTGATATTGACTATGTCCCTTGAGGAGACCAATTAAAGCTAAAAAAAGAATTTATTAAGCTGATATCATTTTTTTTGTCTTATTTATTCACGAGACACAAGTAGGTGTGGTTAAAGATATTTATTTCCTCTAAAAGATTTACAATAAATCACTTACAGAGAAACAATAATGGTTATGCTTACATCTAATATTTGAAATAACTTAAGTTGCATGCAGGCAGTAAAGTAGGTATATTTATTTCGAGGCTACCTTTGAGAATATTCCGTTTAACAGTTCCTAATTTAAATTGAATCGGGTACAATGCAGTTCTCAGCATTGATATCAAAGGTAAGGTCGGGTCAGCGGTGCTCGGTGGCTGTCGCACGTACTGAGGGTCACCGTACGTTAGCCTACGATGGATAGTACGCTCGTTCCACACTAGAGTTTCTTGCATGAGGTAGAATTTTGAAAGCATTTAATAAGTTTTTGATAATTAAATCATAACGCCGACTAGGTCCAAACTAAGCACAACTTAAAAGTGTAACAGACACATCTTTTATAATTATTAGCGACTCATTATTTTCACAGTCACTGGGGCTAAATCTGATCTATCGTGAAAGACATCTTAACTACCAACAACTTAGCTACCAACAACATGCTCTCCCTGGTCAACCAGGGAGAGCATGTTGTTGGTAGCCATTTTTTGCCTTTCAAATTCTAGTGTCGGTAACACGCGAGTCAAAATGAAAATATTCTTTACTCACTAGGCTTTAAAGATGCACTTACGAACCGTCATTATCAATGTGAGCGACATAACCACCGGATTTGATACGTTGTTATCCATTGAGGAGAACCGTCAAGAATCTCCATAGAGTTATGCCTCCGGTGTTTCAAGTGTCCTTAAGTTACGTCAAGTGAACCGTTGGTTTGAAGCGCCATCATTAGAGATAAAAAAAAAGTAAAGCAGATCCTTGTGACCAATTGGAGTAATTTTGTAAATGCAAGTTATTCTCCTAAAATCGAAGTACCTATTACTTGCAGTGTGCACACATCTTGCTCTCTGGCGTGAATATGGAGCGCCAAACGTACTCCGTCTAATGTTAACAATAGATCTTTGTAGCGCTTTCCCACGCACGTGCTCTTTCCTTGCTCCTATAATACTTGCTAGAGCTGCAGCTACTGCCTAGCTACCGATAGTTTCTGTATCGATACTTGGCCGAAAAGTAACAATATCGATAGTGCTAAAGATAGTATCGATAGCATAAATTAACCAATACTAATGATTGAATGCAGTAGTAGTATCGATACTATTTATATTATTATTTTATTATTATTTATTTTATTTATTTATTCTTTGGAAGACTAACAGCTAAATAGTACAATGAGCTTAGATACAATAAGATAGACACAATGCCAATAACAAGTCTCCGCCTATGGTGGTATTACCGATTGTTTTTTAAGTATTACACTGAAAAAACTAAACGGCTATAAATAAACAAGTCGTTGCTATTTACAGCCGAGTAACTCGCTTCGGAGGGAGCCTGCAAAGTTTGTTGCTAAAATTACACAAGTCAACTTTGTTAACGTTGTTGGTAATATAAACCCAGTAAGTTGGTCAAAAAATAGATATCCAAGGTTGGTTGCTTCTAACCTATTCACTCAGTAAACTTAGCAAACCTATTATCTATAGTGAATCGAGTCACTCTGTTAACAATAGCAAATTCAATCGGTCACTGCAACAACTAACTTGGTTAAAGAATAAACACAACTGTCGTCACAGCCAACGTGCTTTGTTGTGTTTAGCAAAGTAATTCAGTAGAATCAATTATTTTGCTTCGTAAAACTAGCTAAGTAGCTTGAATATTTTTAATCATGTATATTGGGTAGGGACAGCCAACCTACTTTGTTATTTCTACTCAATTCAAATTGGTATATATAGCAAAGTTACTTGGTATTATCAATCGTGTTCATTGGGTAACTACAATTAATATACTCGGCTATTTCTAGTCAATTAAAATTGGTATATTTAACCGAGTTACTTGGTATTATCAATCGTGTTTATTGGGTAACCGTAGCTAAAATACTTTGTTGCAAGTAAGTACCAATTTAAACGACACATATTAAGCTAGCGTGTTTTTTTATATCCCATAATCTATGGTTGATGAGACTGTAAAGCTGAACGTCTTTTACTATGGGACAAACTCTGAAATCGCGGAAAAAATCTGCTGTTTCATACAAAAATTAATAACAAAAAAATCACAATGTATGAAACAGCTGATTTTTTTCGCGATTTCAGAGTTGGTCCCATAGTAAAAGTTGTTCAGTTTCACCTAGAATTATGGGATACAAAAAAACAACTGACCTGTGACTGTACGTAAGGCTTAATATACCTACAATGTGAGGTCAGCTCATACTGAAAATGTGTAGTTCGATATGTTGTCGTTTATACCATTGTTACTCACTGTGCAGTAGGCAAAAATTTGGCATGTCGGGAAAAAACCAATGAAACGTTCTGCGTCTGTAGTAAAACAACAGATACATATTTTGCCGACAGACCAAACTGCAAAGGAACTGAAAGAAAATGATATACATTAATGTTTGTTTTATTCTTTCTTACACGATACATAGTATGTCTGTCGTCACAGATCAAAGGTAACATTTAACATTTCAGGTAACATTACTGGTTAGAATCGTATACTCCTCTTAAATTGTACTTAGTCTTAAAAATATAGCTCAATATTTTTATCTTTGCTGCTTTTCTTGCGCGCCTTTGCCAGTTCAAATATTTTTGGCTTGATTGTGGGGAATTTTTCAGTTATTTCGGTAAATTATTGTCCTTTGTACAGGTTGACAAAATCATTTTCTAGCTGTGAACAAATAAATGAAACATAAGTAAGTATACAAATATTTAAACTAAATCAGTAAAAAAATCTAAAAACTGAACTCTCCAGAAGATATCCTTCCTACTTTTATTTAATTAAAAAAAGTTGTTGTGTATGTCTACTTACGTTTAATAACTTCAATATATTCTTCCAAATTCCATGCTGTGAGAAGATTTTTAACCTCTTCATCCATCTTTTAGATACATCTAAAATCCTGTTTTCACTTAACACACGCGCGGTAAAATATCTGCAAAAAAGTAGGTAATTGTTTATTTTTGTCACTTCACTGTTATAAAATAAACAAGGAAAAATTCATAATAATGTTTAAAAGTGGTTTTTATGTGAAAATTGGAACAACCTTGTAGGTGTGAGGCAGCAGCGCTTCAAAAGACGTTCGTCACTCAACTATGATTTAAGAGAAATGGCCGAATTCACAGGCTATGCAGCCAATTCCTTGTTTAGTTTTATCAAGTTACAACTCAATTTTTAATTTCATTTCTTT
Source organism: Mecyna flavalis (assembly GCA_949319885.1). Lineage (NCBI taxonomy): Eukaryota > Metazoa > Arthropoda > Insecta > Lepidoptera > Crambidae > Mecyna > Mecyna flavalis. The sequence continues at coordinate 2,240,953 of OX439435.1, read as the reverse complement.
ACATCTTAGCCTACTTCCTTCCAAAAGGGCATCTTGCAGATTTATCTCGTTTTCCAATTTTTTGGCCTTCAAATGGGCTACCTTGGTCTTCACCTCCCCTAATTCAGTCCATGTTTTGTTTGTTGTAGTGCCAGTGTACGTTCTTTTACGGTACCGCCTCACTTCGGATGTACCTTTTTTATCCTATAATTCAATATTGTTCGCATTAAAAAACAAATAAATGTGGAGTACATAAAGTCACATCATCTATACACATAATAAAACAGGAATAATTAAAGTCTGTACATTGAAGATATTTATGAAAATAGGTTCATATATCATATAAAGGGATAGTCAGATAAGTACCTGTAACGTCTCTGTCAAGGGGCTTCGCAACATAGCTGGAGTGTATGTATCCAAATTTTTGAGATTGTTATCCTTCCTAGGACGGTCGAATTCTTCCATTTGTAAACTGTCATTAGCCTAAAAATAAAAATTAATATATTTAAGGGGTGGCATATTAATGTAACAATCATTTTTACCTTTTTAATAATAGCTGGACTCTCAATATCTTCTTTGTACTGTAAATCCTTATCCTGTAAAACAATGCAAATCAATTTATTAAAGTATATTGTAACACTTATCTAATATCAATCAATATAAATCAATATGCACCTTCAATGGGTCTGTACCACATACCACCACCACATTTTGGCTTTCATTATCCTGTAAAAAGAAAAATTTGTTACTATTATGATTTTCATACTGTGTCACTTGTGGGATAGGCAGAGAAAACAGACTGCGAAACATACATAACTCCTATGAATATCATTGTAATTATTGCTATATAACATGTTTATCGAATATAACTTAAAGCACATTCTACCCAAAAATTGAGTACTTTCATGTGAACATAATTTTAACCAGTTATGCTAATCACTGTGATATAAATGATAGGTGATAAATATATTTAAATGACTATTCATGTTTCCTATGGCCAGCAACTTAATCTTTTACAGTTTTCTTCATATTTTCCAATTTCTTTTTTAATACTTTGCTGCACCTAGATTAATAATTAATGATACTCCATTAATACTAGATTAATACTCCATTGCTTAGCAAGAAATAAATTTGCTTATATTAGAAGTGCAAAATAACATTATAAATAAGTACCTGTTAGTTGTGTTCTGGGAATTGAATTCTAATGCAATCTTATCCCATTGCGCTTTTTTTGCCAGGATACCGCATCACTCTTTTTATTTTCAATAATTTTAAAATATGTGATACATATTTTTTGTAAAACCTCCAACATAATTGTGAAGTTAGGACTTCTTTTTTTGGGTGTATCCATAGTATTCTGAAACAGAAAACGAACCTTTACGTTTTGTTTTAAAAATCAAAGCAAAGATCTTTATTAAAATACTTTAATTTACAACGATTCTATAAAATCTTTACGCTTGGAAATATTTTTAGGGAAGGTAACTCACACTCACACAAAATCCACCTATAAAATAAACCGTGAAAATACTTACAAAGTAATTCTTTTTGGTAACCAATCCAAATACAGTAGATTCAGACGACGGCGGGATTGAAATACGCTTAGAATAATAACATATTCTAAGGAAATACGCCATTTTTAAATTAAGCTTCACTAAACATTTCCAATGTTGATTGCCGAGCTGTGCTTATTTACGAATAGATAATTAACTTGTATAATGTTCACTAATGCGTTTATTCAACCAAACATGTATACACTATCAGTTAATGGCAATATTAGTGAAAAATTATGATAGATTCACAGCTCGCGAACGCAGCACGAGAGTAGGAGCGACACATTGAGTAATTCGTGGCTGACTGGCTGGAGTGCATGGCGCGGCGGCCATTCTAGCCAACTATGATTGTTTAAAATTAAATAACTTACTTAACAATAAATAGATAAGTATGCTCGTCTATTTTTTACCGAACTACATGTTTATTTTTAACCAAGTATGATTGTCTAAAATCAAATAACTTACTTATCAATAAATAGATAAGTATGCTCGTCTATTTTTTACCGAACTTCATGTTTATTATTAACCAAGTATGATTGTCTAAAATCAAATAACTTACTTATCATGAAATAGCAATGTAATCTGTCTATTTTTACCCGAACTCGGTGTCAATTTCTAGCCAACTATGATTATGTCTAAAATTAAATAACTTACTTATTATGAAATAATAACGTTAGCTTGTCTATTTTTGCTACTTTTTGTTAGGGGTAAAATTAAACGAGTCGGTTATTTAGAAATAAATAAGTACTTTGTAAATAACAACCAATCATTTTTAGCAATACTTGCTTCTATAATATTAGCAAAGCTCTATTGCCCATTTTAAATATGTCTTGGTTGAATGCAGCCGAGTAATTTTTAACAGAGCTAAATTGGTACTTTGCTAAAGCAAATTTTTTTCAGTGTAAATATTATTTATTGAATTATTAATAGCGGCTTATTGTTTCCACAGTCAATGCGACCAATCCTGTTTAAATTTCCTCTCCAAGCCTTCCTTTTCTACGAAAAGTAATATCCTTCGGTTGTAGTATGTGCTTCTCCAGAATTAGACTACGTTTTTGCATCAATGGCTCGCAGTTCGTAATCGATCAATCGATAGGCTATCGATGATATTGAAGTGACGTCAGCTATCGAAAGACGATATAGTTTAGCGATAGTTGACTATCGATAGGCAATTCTAATACCTACTTGGTAATGTTGGCGACTCAAGTGTTATTGTGGTGTGAATATATAAATGATTCTTTGTTTGTACAACCAGCCTTAGCATTTGTAAGGCATTGCAATTCAAGATAATGTCTTTATTATCTGTAGAAGGGTACTTGCAGAAAATTCAGACGGTGTAAATTAGATACTCTTGTTTCATTTGACCTACGGGTTAGTATTTTTGATTTTTTATGGGAGTATCTTTGTAATAATCTTTGTTCAAATACATTGATGACGTGATGTAATGGTTGAGGAGTCTGCTATTAAATTACAGGTTGAATTACAATTCTTGGACGAAACAAACATTAGTATTTAGTATGTATATGTTTGAACTAGTCTGGGTGGTTAGATTATAAAATACCTAATATAATCTAAATAAATAAAAGCAATATTTATTTGTTTCGCAACAAGAGTCACAGACCGTCTAAAAAACAATCAGGGACAGCCTTTAGACAGCAATTAAACGAGCAACAGATGGTAATCCGTTGCGTTATATTGTGAATCGTATAGTAATGATCAATATTTTTCAATAACTCGATATATTCTAAACTAACGGTTACTGTAATTTCACGGTGACATATTATTTAAACCCTTCAGCACAGAATCATAATCTTGAGTAAGAGTTGTGGTTTTCACTTTTCTCCCCGACGACACAAGCTTATTCGGGAAATATAAATTCCATGTATCGCATTCGTATTGCATTGTTCGACGCATGCATTGAAAGATTTATTATTTTTGCCGCCCGTTTGTCGTGAGTTTGCATGACTAATGTCTTCCAAGGAAGTCTTTATATCTTCCTTTCTTAATTATACCGCCGGATGCGAAGCGTATACTCGACTACAAAAAGGTTAAAACAATAAGAATATTTATCAGCTATTAGTGTAATTATAGGACGGATACAATTAAACTGTTGTAGTGGTATTGATAGTTGGCATTTCACGGGCGCTCCATATTTTGGCAGTGATCTACATCATCTTGTGAAAATTAAATTTTAAAAGCAAAAAATGCACTAAATCTATTTAAGGTTTTGAAGTTTATTTATTTTTGGATACTTTTGCACGTCAAGTCCATTTTAACTTACCAGCACTTCGACGTGAATGGCCGAATGATGAACTCCTTCTCTCCTTCTCCTACTTTTTTTAAGGTCAATTAAAATTTATAATTAAAACATGACAGTGCCCATTTTTAATTCAAATATTTGATAAACTTTTTCTTCCCGACAGTCTTCAAATTAATCTTTTATATCCTGCCAACATTCAAAAACTTGTTCTTTATTTCTCATCTTAGACTGTAAAATACCGTTAAATTCAAATTCCAACATACACCACGCTTCCGCGTTCAAAAATTATACCAATCGGGTAACGTGCTACAATTTTTATGATTATAGTAATCGAAAATGATCGCGATAAGATTGGAGTAACTTAGAAAGTTTACATCTGGCTCGCGTATATTGGATGTTGTTCGTAAATTGAGTAAACACGAAAAATGGGAAGTAAGATTCCGGTGTCGGAAAATGTTTTATAACGACCCTGTTATTTACAGCTCTTTAGTTTACTCATCCTACTTCAAACTCATCCCAGAGTTGACCAAATTTTTTTTTTTATTTTTGATTTGTCAACTGATACCACTTTAAAAATGTAATAATAATCTTCAATTTTAGAAATATAGTATACAGACGCAAACAAGAATCTTTGGAGAAAAAATTAGACATCCTGTCTTGGTTGCTGGTAGCAAAAAAGCCAACACCATGCCCTTCCCAATTGAGGTCTGGAGACCTTAATAACCGACAAAAACATAACACAACAGTTATGATTAAGTGTCATTTCAACAGTGAGGAGACCACAGGGTTCTGTAATGGATGGATCCGAATGGATGATTCACTATTCTAGAAATGAAATGTCATATAATTTGTGGAAAGTAAAGTGGCAGAGGCTGCCGCTTCCCTTAAGGCATTTTAAAGGCCAATCGTCTTGATATAAATAAATAAGATGAACTATGGATAAATCTATTAATAGTATTATTAACTGTTTAGTGAATGGAGCCAAATGGAATCTTAAAAAATTGCCACAACCGTAAAATTACAGTCTAATAAAAACTTAAGTTTTTCAGTAAGTAATAAATTACCAATATAACGACTTCATGATTGAATACGACAAAAACTTAAACTTCGTAAACACCAAGTTAAAAAGTACAAAATCACCTCTATCTCTTCTCTTTTCTCAATAAAATTGAGAATACACTAGTTTTTTCTTCAATGTCAATAACAGGAGCGGGCACCAAACATTACGTACCAGAACTGACCCTCGTCAAGTGTCTTATGTAGTAGACATAAGGTGTATTTTAGTTTGGCAATGTTGTTTTGTTAACTGGTTTCTCTAACGGTCAGTTACCTTCGTCACTGTGGGTGCTTGGTAGTTACGAACTATGTTTACTGACTTTATATGAATGAAATAATAATGTTAACAGACTTTAAATAAACAGAAGAGATTTGTTTTTTCTGGAAATCATATTCCCCACTTTTGAGATATTCTTGCAAAAAACTTTTGAACAAACAGTAGGTACAATACAAGTAATAAATCAACAGTTTTTGATAACAAAGTCAATATAGACGTTAAGATAATGAGTAATTAAAATAGTAGAGATCCGAGAATTAACAAGTTCTATGAATTTCGACGAAGAACCACTCTTCCACGATTATAAAAGTCCCATGGAATTAGTTACAAATGAATTTGAAAGTGAAACCCACGCAGAATCACTTACCATGGGATCAGAACCATACCACAGACACCATTAGATTATCCGTCGATTCGTCACACTCGCGGAGAAAAACTACGCGCTCTAGATGTGAACTTTCTAAATGATTTACTTTGACCATTGAGCTCGCTTTGATCACCGCAATCACGAAAATTATAGATTGTTTTCTATACACATGGGTCTTGGTGGTTGTGGCTGTTATTAAATCTAAATTTTATTTGTGTATGTTAGCCCCGACAGTCTGGTAGTTTAAGTACCGGGCCATGTTCTCGAAGTCTTAAGTTCCATAAGGGATGGGCTAGCTCTAGCTGTATTTTTGTAATGTTATCGTGAGATTTCATAAACAAAAGGATATAATAGCATATTATGTATATATAGCTCTCAAGCGATTTGTTTTTGCCGAAAAAAAGCCACATGTATTGAGGTGGCAAATTTTACCTGTGTGGTATAATAACCACACAGTTTATGCCAGACTCTGAAACAGTCCTATAACCAAACAGACCCAAGGCATTCGTCCTGACCTTCTGTTTTTACGTCCCGAATGCAAGGCCGTACACGTGTCAATCAACTATACTTGTAGTAGCATACAAATTCTCAAAATTCAAGTTCATTTCATAGATTTATTAACCAATTTCTTGACCTACCACTTACTCTTGGGAGGTTTACACAGAACATTATTAAAAAAATCGATCTATTCATCTCATTCATTGTTGGAAAGCTACACTATTCCCGAGTGACATAGGGTTCTTTTGATCCCAGAAATGTGGGGGAAGAGGGGTATATTTGAAAAAAGAAATTACGCGCGAGTAAAACCGCGGGAGAAAGGCAAGTATTTTATAAAACAGTTATCAAGGTTATCTTGATAAGCAATCATACGCAATATACACCTCCATAAGAAATGTGTGTAAGAAATATAGTTATTATAAGTTTACCAGCACCAGCTTTGATTACAGAACGAACAGGTCGGATGGCCACAGTCGCAGGGATAACGGTAAAGTCAATGCCAGGCAATATAATTAAATTAGTAGCAATTTACGACTGTTAGACTGACACCTTCAAGGAAGTAAATAAATTCTTGTTTACTTGTGTTTGTGGCAGTTTGTGCAGACGATTCAATAAATAATTTTCTGACGAGTCGTAAAATAAAAGTGACTCTATCGCCCGGCTTCGGAATGTTGTAATCTATCGAGAATAACCTTCAATTTTCAAAAAAAATATATTTGATTTCGTTTTAGCCGACCAGTTCACAAAGGTCTTGATCACAAGTATAAGGTGTCAGCCATCATTTGACTCAATTATGACGCGGAAGGAAACGCGTTACGCGCAAGTACCCTGTTTGGTGACAGACTAGTGTGTGGGACTTCCGCGCGCTGAGAATCCTTCGACAAAATATGCTACAATCGATATCGTATGATCGAAAACCATGGACAGCCGTACCACCACGAGGGAATGTAATGACCCGTCATAATCAACCAAAGTTAGAGCGGTTGCGCACTACGTCCGATCCGAATCCGATCCGTCTCCGTGAAAACAAAATTACAAAAACATCGGATGACGGATCTAGTGCGTAAATCCCCTAGAAATAGTTCTACGGCTACTCCGGACCGTCATTTCACGGAGACGGATTGGATTCGGATCGGATTCGGATCGGATGTAGTGCGCAACCGCTCTTACAAGCAGTCCAGTGGAGATGCCTCACTGTGCTTGCACATGGCATGCACGAGCGCAGTCACGTATGTTGACATAGCTCGGCGTGCGCGACCGGTGCGGGTCGATATTTGTTTACGATCCGATGCCTGATGGCACTTCACCGCTTTTTACTGAGCTCGCAAGATACTGGAGATACGGTGTTTTGATTTTTTAATACTACTTCAGTCGGTTCACCGATGCGTAGCACATGATGGTATGCTGCGGCATATTCCACTGACAAATAAATAAACGCATACTGCTAAATCTTTTTCTTGACATACGTTTTTACGCGTTGTCAATTTGACTGTATTTTTACAAGTGTACAGTATGTTTAGAGACATTTTAGTCGTTGTTTTCCCGCAGTAAAATGATTCTATCTAAGTAGTACTAGTATTAATGAAGTTTTTTTAGTCAAATCAAAGTTTTACGATTGTGATAGACGAAACTCGAATCAATAGTACTAGCTTCGTCGCGCACGGTCACTTGCCGAGATCATTGCCCTTCGCGCTTATCAATAAGATGATAATTCACTATTTACTTACATTTGATTTACATTTTTCCTTCACAATTTAAACTTACTTTTCACCAACAAAAACAACTGACCAACTGGTCTGGTTTCCCTGTTGGGGTGCAAGCGTAAACCTCAGGTTTCGTCGTTTGACCTCGGTAAATACACCGCGGTGTCATAGTCCTTATTTCAACCGCATAAAGACTATGACAGCGCGGTGTATTCAGGGACCGGGGTCAAACGACGAAACCCCCAACCTGACTAGTTCAGAAATCCGCTCGGAGAAAGATTTAAACAAATAAGGCTCAGTTTATCAAAACCTACATAAAATTAATGCATTTTTATACTTGTGCATCTTACATATTCCATGATCTGTTCCAGTTAATATTTTAGTGACAGGAAATTTTAGCATTAATAACATTTTACCAACCCATCCTCAGTAGATAGGTGCCACCTTTGGGCACTGGTCTTCCAGGGCTCACGGATTTTTCTCGATTATAGTCTCATTCTTATACTTTATACTGTATGGCTTGCTATTCTAAAACTAATCAGTAATTGTAACAAACAAATTGTAAACAAACATGGCGATGAAAAAGAGTACTGTCGAGTTTCTTGCCGGTTCTTCTCGGCAGATGACTGCATTCCGATACCGGTGGTAGAGTCACTCTGTAATTGACGATTCATAAATACTTGATACAAGTTTACATGAATAAAGAATATTTTGATTTTGATTTTGATTTGATTTGATGGATGTTAAAAGATAATATTTATTTTACTTAATAAACATAAACAATAACATCAATGAATTTACACCCTGAAACATAGCGAAATTCTCCGTTGCTTACTCGTACACCATAATTCTCATTTCACGGAAATCAACCATAAAATTGAAGCCTCGTAATACAAAATGACATAAAGTAATAAATCCTTTAATTGAAGTCCATTCTTGACTTAATCGATAGATTACATTCCTTACATTTATATATTGTATAGACATGAAATGTGTTCATGCAATACATTATCAACTTATACATTTTACCACCAGGGGCGTTAGTTGTTCGTCATCATATATAAATTAACGCCCTCCGACTTTTCGGCTTCAGCGGCCAATTTTTACCATCAACGAAATAAGAAGGAATTAATAGCGCACAAGTGATTTCGCGAAAACGCCTCGATGGTCTAGTGGTTTAAGTACCGGGCCGAGATCTCGTGGTCCTGGGTTCAATTCCCGGGTCGAGCTAACTTTGTGTTGGTGTTTTTGGAGCTCGGGTTTGTGATCACCAATCCACATTTGGCAAGCGTGGTGATTAAGCCAATACCCATCATTGTAGCGATAACTTGATTTCAAGGATGGAGGTCTTTGACCTGCAATGGAACATTAACATTAATACTTTACTTTAAGTGATTTCGCAAGCACAGGTGCACACGGCATAACACGGTGGCACAGCAGCCTGATACAAGATCAGGCGCAGGACCAACGGCCTAACGTGTTTTTCGAGGTACGGGGTTTTCTACTTTTTTTATAATAGTTCAGTTGGCAGACAGACACGCAGCCCACCTAGAAGCGTCGCTCAGTTTGCTGCCAGACTGTAGCCTCATCTGATCTTCGAGCTTTTTATTTCAAGTATACTGGCTCCCTCATTAATTTTGCCGGAACACAGCCAAAGCTGTTATGGATACAGCCAGAGCTGTTATGGGTGTACACCGCCAACTTCAAGACTCCGGACTGTGATTGACTATTCTGAATAAAAAACTCAATTACAATTTTTTTGGTCCGACCCGGGATTTGAACCCATAGCCCCTGGCGGTCCTTCGCTTTAAAGCGCGACCTGGAGACAGTGACAAATAAATTACCTTCTGTATTAAAATAATCTTTGGCTCGCATGTCGGAGGCAGTCGGAGGTGACTCATTACCATATTGACATAATATTTAATGTATTCTCGACTATTATTTCAATGGCATTCCCGTGGGCTCGGTTTACGACTATTGACTATAAATGTATAATAAATTATTAGAAATGTATACTCGGATTTACATCTCTACTAATGTACAGGCAACGGCATATCAGACTACCCTAATCTGTTTTTTACAACCAATTTTCAGCTTTATTAACTTCTCTTATAGTCCTCTTTTAATCGAGAATTTTTGACAGAATAGGGCAAGTGGATCAGCTGCCGTTCGTACACCAGCTAATTTACTGTATCATAATGTATAAGAAATTGTAATAAAGTTTATATGTCTATAAATTAATAAGCCATTATACATGAAAATTTATTGACTAGGTCTTTTTATTTCTTTCTGTTTTTTAATTTTATCATTAGAATTTCCGACTATTAAAATAATATGGATTAAAATTCTTGTATTATTAACTTAATTAAATAAAGGGTATCCGCCAAAATTGCCCCAGTCCCGGCGCAAAAGAATTGTATCTCAGATTTTAGATAATTATAGTAGAAATAATATCAGGTGTCGCTATTTCCTGATTCGGTGGCTAACATGGTTTTTTTGCCCAGAGAAGTTTCATAGGCGCTACATGCAAACATGACACATTTTAGGAAAAACTTCATTTTACTGTACTAATTGACATTAAATTGGTAAAAAATGAATAAAACACATGATATAAACACATTATCACATAAGTAATATAATGTACCTATACATATAGCATTTTTTGAAAAACTTAATTTTACTGTATTATTTCACTCATAACAACACAAACGTGTGCGTAATTGCAAAAAATGAATATAAATGCGTACACACTGATATGTATATCATAATTATATGTCTTTTTTAGTTAACTTTATTTTATAAGGAAAAGATTATGCGCATACCTGCCCTGCCTTTAGTAACTATTACAATAGGTTGTTCTTATTGAGATTTGTATAAAATACACATATAGGTACAATAAACACTTGAAAAAATGATAGTGGTTTTATTTTATCTCTTGGTACACCAAATAATAACATTAGGACCTATATATACCTCACACAATTACATAAGAAGATGACTAACTAGCAGGATTTATTATTTTCTGTATTTTTATATACATTACATTCGATATAAACATGTCCCTCAAACAACACAGAAACACAACATAACAACAATAAACTCAATAACAACATTATGTACTAGGGTTTACGTGTGTGTTTTATTGATTTTTTGCCAATTCAATGTCAATTAGTACAGCAACATGAAGTTATTCTTAAAAAGTGTCATGTTTGCATGTACCTATGAAACTTCTCTGGGCAAAATAACCATGTTAGCCACCGAATCAGGAAATAGTGACTCTTGATATTGTTTCTACTAATAATTATCTAAAATCTGAGATACAATTCTTTTGCGCCGGGACTGGGGTTTTTTTCTATGGGATTTGGCGGAAACCCTTTAAATATTTTTTTTAAAGTTTTGGTGTTTTTGCAATAATTTAGACAAATATTTTTGAGAATTTTGAGCGTTTTATAAAACAGTCATCATTTATGCCAACTTGCATTGAGGTATTCATTTAATTTATTTAAGTATTTTGGTAACATAGCTTCAGATTCTTAGACCACAATTTTATTATTTGTCAGTAATTCACAAGATGCAGTAAAACCTAGACCAATAACACTTACCTAATAAATTCTCAATATTTTAAGCGCAGATAATAAAATAATTCTCAACAAAAGTCCATTAAACGACAAAACGGTAAACACGAACTAAAACAAGTTCAAGACCAATAAAATGTCTCTAATATACTGAATGCCTCTGTAGAAACTACGAGTTACCGACGAAATACATTTTCACCCATTCCGCATACCCGCGCTCACGCAACCCCGGCAATTACCGTCACAACTCTGAAATATTTATAAAAACGACAAACATTACCGCTTCCTCTAACGCGTCATACCGTAAACCACTAATCAGATACGCAATGGAATCCGTCTAAGAAATGAGAAACGGATTATCCTCATTTCTTGGTGCGGAGACAAAACAGTGTGACACAAGACTTTCGTTAACATTTCGAATTGTAAGATTTAGATGATAGTAGAACAATATGAGCGATTTGCTCGTGTGAATCTAGGGGGAGTGGGGAGGTGTGCATCTGAAAGTTTCCAATAGTGCAGTATTACTAGCTATGATGATAAGAACTTGTAATTTTACACAATGATGGTAAATATTGTATTGTACGTTTGTTTGTTAAATATTTCGATAGCTTTATTGTGTATCTTTACTAATTATCTTTTCTTTGTTTTTGTTTCTCATCTTAAGCTTCATTACAGGCTTTGGAATGTGATGATAAGGATAAAAGTTCACACTATTTTTGACTACCTATGTGGAACGGTTGTAAAAAGTCGCTCGGGTTAATGGCCTCGGTGAGATGTATGCCTACCTCTCAACAGAAATAGTATAATAAAAGGCTTTCATTCCTTATTTTACTTTAAAGGAAAGTTTAGTTACTTTTAATCATTATATTAACTTTATTTGTCTAAACGGTTTCTAATTAATCACTTTTGTTCATCACTTTTTAGGGTTCCGTAGCCAAATGGCAAAAAACGGAACCCTTATGGATTCGTCATGTCTGTCTGTCTGTCTGTCTGTCCGTCCGTATGTCACAGCCACTTTTTACCGAAACTATAAGAGCTATACTGTTGAAAATTAGTAAGTAGATGTATTCTGTGAACCGCATTAAGATTTTCATACAAAAACGGAAAAATAATAATAAATTTTGGGGGCTCTCCATACTTAGAACTGAAACTCAAAAATTTTTTTTTCATCCAACCCTTACGTGTGTGGTATCTATGGATAGGTCTTTAAAAATGATAATAAGGTTTCTTATATCATTTTTTTCTAAACTGAATAGTTTGCGCGAGAGACACTTCCAAAGTGGTAAAATGTTGGTCCCCCCCCCCCTGTAACTTCTAAAATAATAGAACGATAAATCTAAAAAAAATATATGATGTACATTATTATGCAAACTTCCATTGAAAATTGGTTTGAACGAGATCAAGTAATTAGTTTTTTTTTAAAACGTCATAAATCGTAAATCGCAATTTTCCTCTCATTCAATCAACTCAAATATAAAAACGTCGATCAAACTTACAAAGAACTACAAGAACTTTTATATTATGATGATACTTGCTGCTACGGAACCCTTCATGGGCGAGTCCGACTCGCACTTGGCCGGTTTTTGTTATTTAATTCAACACAGATAATTTTAAAGGAAAACTCTTAACACTTCCATTTGCTGCGTAATAGGCTAAGAAAAGCGCTGACAACATACTTAGAGACATCTTTTATGAAGCACTTAAAAGCAAAATCATGTATGCGTATGTTACAAGGTTCAAATTGAACTCAACTTTTTTACCGTTTCTTTGGTAAGTAAGTCGGGACTTGGTTACCGTCACATCCTGAATGGATTTACGTAAACATGTTTACCCTAACTGTATATCGCACACCCGGTAAAAAACTGTCATAACACAAAAACAGGCAAATCTCACCCCTTGCAGTAAAATATTATTTTACTGCAAAAAGTGAGATTATAAAAACATTATTTTACTGAAAAAAGTGAGACCTGCCTTGCCTCTACGCCATGACAGTTTTTTAGCGGGTGTGCGATTATGTCGTCAATTATTATTAAGTAACAAAATGACTACCAGATTTGCCTGTTTTTATGTTATGACAGTTTTTTACCGGGTGTGCGATATTATGACACAACTAGAAGTAACATTGGTATGAGCTAATTGCGTTTTTAACGTTAGTCGTCTCTCCACAAGGGAAATCCGCCAGCGTAATAGCTTTGGATGTGTTCTGGCAATATTATTGTGGAAGATAGTATGGATGTAAAGGCTCAAAAGGAGCCTACATTGTGATCATAATCATAATCATTTATTGTTTTAAATATGGCGTTATAAACAGATGTCATAATCCTACTTCCTACTAATATTATAAATGCGAAAGTCTGGATGTTTGTTACTCAATCACGCCTAAACAGCTGAACGGATTTAGATGAAATTAGGCACACGTATAGTTTATAACCCGGATTAGGACATAGGCTATAAAATACCTACGGGAAACGTCTCAATTCCGCGGGATATTTGAAAAAAGAAATTACGCGCGGGTGAAACCGCGGGCGGAAAGCTAGCTATAGATAAAAGTTTAACATATTTAGCCGTTTCCATTAGTTGCATTTATTTTCTAATTTTCTAATTATGTTACAATTATTGTGACAATTTAATAATACATGTCTTGCTTAATAGCAAAGTTTTTTTAATTGAAAAAGTTGCTTAACGTATAAATATATTAAAACTGAATATGTTTTTCAGAAATTCTCTATTAACGTAAAAACTAACGTTTTAAAATCCATACTAATATGTCTGTCTGTTACGATTTGACGCTTTAAATATGATAAAATTCGGTACAGACACTGCTGCTAAAGGACATAATATGCTTCTTTTTATGTCGGGTCTCAACTCCCAAAAGATGTAACTCCCGGAAATAGTGGTGTTTTTCTTTGTCATAACTTACATTACTCTTATCAAAACTTACTTGTATGACTCCTGGGGTCAAGGCTTCATCTATTCAATAGTCGTTTATTACAACTGCAAAAACGTACCTGTAACAACAAAAAACAAATATTTATTAGCTCAAATCAGATACGAACGTCAAACTATTGGCAGATACATTGTAAAACAGTTTAGGTTCGCGTGGGCTAGTCTCGTGACGAGTATTGGCATTTGAATGTCAAATAATATTTTATTGGGCGTAGTTTACATTTAATCAAAGCCATAATAGGACGGGCTATAAGGAAATAAGCACTTGGATCGTTTTTTATTACATTTTAATAGGTTAGCAACAAGTAAGATCTTATATTAAGGTAATAAAGACACACAATATTAGAATGAATTTGGATTTCATTACTTCGTTTGTAGAAATGTTGATTTGGAAGTAACTTTTCCATTTCCATATCAGACCGAAAATAAGGATCCGATTGATCTTCTACCCCAAAAAAATCTAATTACATGAAGATAAATCTTTACAGAAACATACGACTGTAAAATATATCAATATAATATTCTGCCATATTCATTCTTTTAGTTATTAAATTATGTTAACTAATCTATTGACATTGACATTTTGCTAAAACAATACTATTATTATGACATTGTTTAAAATTGAATTCAGACTATTTAATATTAAACATTTATAATACTTGTCTTAAATTAAATTAAATATATGTGAAATATTTGCACATCGACATGTCGATAGAATATGCTGGACTCTTAAATATTTAAGAACTTTTTATGTACCACATTCTTGCAAATAAATGATTTATTATTATTATATTATTATTATTCCCTTCTTCTAGAAAACTAGTGACATATCTCGGGCAATTGATATTAACGCACTTATTAGTACCAAGCATATAATTATTTAATTATATGATGATCGCTGTATACTTTGGTACGCCTATAAACGTACTTGAACCAAAAAATCGATATCGATTCCCATCAAAACTCCAATCAAATCATTACCATCGATATCTTCACACGATTCTTTGATTAAATTCATTAATTAAGCGAACGGCCCTGTAAGAAAACACACAAGAAACATATGTAGCAGTTGAACGAGTCTACCTTTTAATTATTCTGTAATCACGTGATGTAATTCTTTTGTTCTGTTTATCAAATCAATCATCGAATATATTGGACGGCGAACACGACGGAAAAAGATAATGTGCAATGTTGACTGTTTGACGGATGACGATTCAATGATGCAAGCTCTTAGGCAGACACAGAGGACTAGTTTCATCACTGTCATATAAATTACTGTTAATTTATCAGTCAGATAAATTATCAGAAATAAAAAAAATGCGAAACTTCGTGATGATGGATTAATGTACGACGAGCCATTTGGTGTAATGGTCGAGAAGTCGGCTATTACACCAAAGGTCGCGGGTTCGATCCCCGCACGGTACAAATATTTGTGTGCATGAACATGTCTGTTTGTATCGGTCTGGGTGTTTCTATGTATGATATGTATGTATTTACAAAAAAAAAAAAAGTATATAAGTAATGTTTATCCGTTGTCTGGCACCCATAGTACAAGCTAATGCTTAGTTTGGGGCTAGATGGCGCTGTGTGAATAATGTCCAGAGATATTTATTATTATTATTATTATATCTCTCCTACGGGATATCACGGCACAGAGGCCGGTCCTTTTGGAAGGCGTACGTGGGGATACAGATCCAACACTTTGAGACACAATTATCTAAAGTGGGATACGTACACCTAGCGGGCACTGTCTCTGACTTGTACCATGGAAAAGATACAGCCAAAGACAGCACCGGCTAAGTGCAGGGACTATTGCAGAGAGAAGGGAAACTAATTCAGGTCTATGGTAAGGTGTTTGCTGGACTGGTTGCTGTTATTATTATTATGTATCCTAATCTTTCCCCAAAGAAATGCTTAACGGATTTAGACGAAATTTTACAGTATTCAACTGCTTACAGTCATGATATCAACTGCACGCAGTCGTTCCTTCAACTTCGCGCGGTCACTAGCCGACCGCGCAAAGTCGAAGGCACGACTGCACGCAGTTGATATTGACTTCACACGACGGCAGCCGACTGCAGCCGACTGCGTGCAGTTGATAACATGACTGTAAGCAGTTGAATATAGCAACTGCATGCAGTTGAATATATCGACTGCGCGCAGTCGCTGCGGTGCAGTCCGTCTGATGGCACCCTTACACTTAATAAAACTTATTTTTTATCTTTCGTGCCAAGTGATTATAACAAAAATCCTCTGACACATTGACAACTGACAACATTGACACTTGTCACGGAAATTAATACATACCTAACGGTTTGCGGTCACCCTTATATTTATATCATAACATCGCTTAGTCAATCGCAAACCGGTCGTAAAGTAAGACAAAGATTGATAGCCTGTTTAAGAGTTTGCCGATGATCAGTGTGATGAAACAGTTTATCACAGGGCAAATTGCTAGTTTAACCTTTGACAAAATGCTTATTATCAAGATACTTAAAATAATTTTGGTTTTTGTAATCGACTTCTAGTTGTTACCAGATAGTCATATCTGGTGATAGTTATATCTCTACGTGGAACAGTTAGTGGCTAAGCCGCTCGGGTTTAAAAACACGGAGGTCGTGTGTTCGATTCCCGTCTTGGGTCTGGTTACCACCCTCACATGTAAAATCTGCCGCCATAACAGCTCTGGCTGTGTTCCGGCAATATTAATGTGGGAGCCAGAACACTTGAAATCAGAGGCTCGAAGATCAGATGCGTCTACCTACTTCTATGGCGTCTACATTGACGCTTCCAGGCGTAGTGTCCCTCAGTGGAATAGGCCGCAGTGGCCGCTTACCTTCAGGTAGGCTGCGTGTCTGTCTGCCAATTGACCCAGTATAAAATAATCTAGTCAAGTTATATCTGGTGGTAAGTAGCTTGAAACTACTTGAAAGGTCTGCCTTTTCATATCAGAAATAGGTACTTCCAAGGAAGGACGATTTGTGTACGACGGTCAAGAATATTTTACCAATGGACAACGTCACAAACATTGGTCTGACCACAGACTCAGAATAAGTAAAGGTATCAAAATACTTAAAAGAAATAAATATCCAGACACAGGACCATCATAAATGTTCATCCTATTAATGCTTTTGAAGAATCTCATGTTTCCTAACCAATACATTTTACAAGGTTTGAAAACATGGCTGCCAAAAGTAGGTTTAAGGTTTAACAATTTAGTCGACGAGGCACGGTGCCAAATCGTCTCCTCTCGTCTAGATGGTACGGGATCCAACATCTATTCGTGGCGCGTAGCAAGATGTTAGAACTTAGCTAAACTGTGCATATATACCTACAATTTAAAACATATATCACTAAGTCAGGGTTAGTTAGCGAAGAAGTGTAGAACCCGACCGGTCCGCAAGAACTGGACAGGTTGTCACGGCGCGCGCGCATGGAGGCTTTATGTCACATAATTATTGATTTTTCCGTTCTGCTCTTAGCTGCTCTGACACTTAACACTGTACAGTCCGTCGTAATAATACGTTGGAAAGTTAAACTAGTATTTTGACTTAAGTTTATCTTAGAAATAATTATAATTAAATATATTATTCTGTTTAGTACAGATAATAAAATTGGCCTTAGAGGAGGCCAGGAATTACCAGCAGTGCATGACATTCAAGTTCGACTGAAATGATTTTGAGTTTTATGAGGATTTTAGCAGTTATTGTAACTATGTTTACATGATGAGGAAGAGGAACTGATTCTATTGGCTCGATGCGCATTTTTTAATGACCCTTCCAGCCGCGGGTACAAAAATCCCACCCAGAATAAACAGTGGGTTGGTTCTGAGCCTGTATATAAATAAATAAATAAATATCTCTGGACATTTTTCACACAGCGCCATCTAGCCCCAAACTAAGCATTAGCTTGTGCTATGGGTGCCAGACAACGGCTAAACATTACTTATATACTTTTTTTTGTAAATAAATACATATTATACATAGAAACACCCAGACCGATACAAACAGACATGTTCATGCACACAAATGTTTGTACCCTGCTGGGATCGAACCCGCGACCTATGGTGTAATAGCCGACTTCTCGACCATTACACCAAATGGCTCGTCAATATACATTTGTATACAAAAATTTGTGGCACCTGCGTTGTTTCTTATACGCATAACACAAATGCTAAAGCTACTTATTTTGGGATCTATCTGGGATGGTCGGTTTATTTGGGTGATGGTAACCAATTTATCTATTTAGTTGTTATTGACAATATCAGTCAAACTGTACAAACACAAGACAGTTTTGTCATACATTATCCGAGTATCAGAGAACGTGACAAATGCCCACTCGTGCGAACCGAGACGTATCAATCGCAGAATTATCATTGCTAATACGCACTGTAGAAAACGTGGAAATGGCACACGGAAAAAGTGAAGAGAGAATTATGCATGAGGTTACTGGGAGACGTATGGCCAGGGATGTTGAGGATAGGACCTTTGTTAAAAGAATCCCATTGAAAAAATATAAATGTCCTTGCACGCAGCAGTGAACTAAGATCAAACTAAGCGAAGCTGGTTTGAACAAGCTTGTACCCATAGTAGGCTATGGTTACAAGACAATCAATAAACATAAAATACTATTCTGTATATGGAAACTCTTTGGACGCTTCAAAGGTCTGGTGGTTCAAGTACCTACCGGGCCATGGTCTTGGGGTCCTGGGTTCATTCCCGGGTCGAGCAAAACTTATGTCGGAGTTTTCGAACACAGTTCGAGTTGGTGTTCACCAAGCTTGGAAAGCGTCGTGTTTAAGACATCACCCATCATTGTGAAGATGATTTTTTTCAATGATGGTGGTCTTTGCCCTGCAGAAACACATTAGATTGGCTGCCAATTTACTTTCCTTTTTTACTTTTTGAAAGAAAAGAACATCTTATTCGCGTGACTCGTCTTCAGTGAAAACACTTAAAGATAAATAAACTGGTTACGTGTCTAGTAAGTAGTCTACAAGTTTACGTTGGGACCAAATTGACACTACCATTATTATCATTTGAGCTTTGTGACGAATAAACAGAGGTAATCTTAGTAGGATCGCGTTTTGGCGCATTTGCGCAAAGAGAAAATGGCTATTAAGTACTATCATTAAACTAGCCTTTCGCCCGCGGCCTCGCTCGCCTGAACTTTGGGATGTTATTCCACAGGATTGTGATACTTGTTCGTAATAAAAAGCTCCCAAACTACCCCCCCCCCCCCCATACAAACATACAAAATATCGAAGAGATCTGTTGATCCGTTGCAAGTTAAAAGAAGGAAAAACAAAAATACCTACTTGTTACGAGTATTCCTTTTAAGGATAACAGAACCTGTTTTTGATTTTCCTTCTTTACCCTAGTTTATAAAATAAAACACGTAAATTATTTGAACAATTTTTTTAATAATAGATCAGTTGGCAGACGGCCACACAGCCTACCTGATGTAAAGTTGCCTTATTCTTATAATTGCTATGATATTATGATTTTTTTATTCATGGAGGGCGCTATTAGCAGTTTAATGGGTCCTAAATGCACCTTCTTTTTGTTTCTTTTTTTTTTGGTGGAGACGCCTGCTTCCGTGTGTAGGGCTCGTGACTAAGTCCCACTACCCACTAAACAAACTCCCCCGGTTTCCCCTTCACACCCAATTAGGATGAGCTGGTGTCAGCCTTGGGGCTATTTACCAGCCCAAAATCCTAAATACACATGTACTGTAGATTCTTAAACCTCAAATGTTTGTTCTGTAGCGGGCCTAATTAGTGCAGTCATTGAAGCATTATAGCTCCGAATTTTTTTACTGTGAACCGAATTGCATACAATTTTGGAATTAGGTTCATCTTACCCTTAACTTCAAAAGTGAAAATGATTTGAACTCCGCAACCACCATGGGAGTGGTTGCCACCCCTTCTCGGGGGTGAATTATTTTTTTATCAAAATAACCTCGGATATCGATAGAAGGCCTAATTTTAAGCAAAAAATAATCTATACAGTTTTTAAAAAAATTCAATACTTTTTAAGTTATTGGCAATTGAAAATTCGCATTTTTTTCACGTATTTCATCGGTTTTTTGCAAATATCTCCAAAAATATACGTTTTATCAAAAATTTTATAAAGACCAAAATTGTAGCAAGTAAAACAATGAACAATTTGAATTTTTATAAAGTATTCTAAGTGCAATATTAAGCTAGATATTAAAGATCAAAGCCGTTTTTATTCTGTCTGAAAATTAATCGATGTGGTCAATGCCATCTAGCGGCGAGCAGATGCATTTTATGCATTCTAATACAAAAGGTTTTTTTAGTGCTTGAAATAAGCTTTAAAATGAGCACTATTAAAAGTCTTTTGCGCGTAAAATAAGTGAGCTGTATTGCAAATAAGGGGAGCATCTAATGTTTTTTCTATAAAATCAATAGGTTTCATAAGTGCCATTTCCACCAAAATTAAAATTAATCGTATTCCGCCTAGAAATAACTTTATTATGAAGAGCTTGATAGATAGTATCAGTTTGGCTGCTTCAGGACACATATTTTTCAAAAAAGTCACGATTAAATAAAAAATCAAAATTTCAAATTTTTAAAAAACCCACTTTCTTTTCATTATATCTCAAAAATGACGACAGATACGTATAAAAGTGTACGGATTAAAAATGTAGGTATTTTTCTGACAAACAATTTGGTTTTTTTGTTTTTCCTGTCAAACAAAAATTGACGGAGATATGATTGTTTAAAGAGCGCGTGGCAGCGCAATCACAGCCTCTCTTAAGCCCTTTAACCCTTCACCGTTTTAGAAAAAGGTTTTTTACTATATATTGCAATATAGGATGTTGTAGCTCTCTTAATTACCTTTACAATGGTTTTTTATAAATTGTGATAGCATGAAAATTGAAGTAGTTATGGTCCAAAAACTTATCATATTTTGTTCTACTTAGTAACTAAGGGGTAGTTTTAAGGGTAGAAAAGCTAAAGAATATGATAATCATTTTCGAGAGTGTGGAATAATATTGAAATCCTTTTCATTTTATCAAAAAAAAATTTTTTATTTTTATTAAGGGGTATTTTTCAAGGGTTGAAAGGGGTTAACCCCCTAATATTTGATAATTATTATAGAGAATATAAAATATTACTTACTCTATACTTACATCTTTTTATGTCATACCAAAGTATTTTTTTGTGATTTTTTCAATTTAGGGGTTGTTTGCAAAGGATGTAAGATTTTCAAGGGGTTGAAAATTATTTTAATATGGGGTAATTATGTTAGAAAATACTTTACAATTTCACCACTTACGATTAGACATGTTTTCTAGCGATAAAATGGCTCAATGTAAATTTTTCCATTAAGGGGTTGTTTACACCCCTAAAAAATAATAGGCGGAGTTCAGATCATTTTCACTTTTGAAGTTAAGGGTAAGAGGAGCCTAATTCCAAAATTTCATGCAAATCGGTTCACAGTAAAAAAATTCGGAGGTAAGACCGTATTTTTCGCTTCAATGACTGCACTAAATCCGACGATTCTTGTGACGTAAACTTCTATCCGTTAGGTACAACAAATCGGTCAAGTATGTAAGTTAGCATGTGTTCAACCATTAAAGAGCACGAGTTACTACTTACAGAGAATGAAGTGATTATGTAGGATTGTCTAAATTATAGCCTTCACATGCTCACACAAAATTGTTTGTTATGACCGCCTATTGCGTACTTCGACTGACTTTCATTCGATTTGACAATTGTTATGTGTTTTTAATCACAGTGGTTATAAAGCGAAGTTTTTCCATGATGACTGTTTGAATTATATAGGAACTAGTTGAGTTATGTGATTGATTAAGTCTACCTTTAAAATAAAGTAGTGAAAGAATTTTGTCTACTAACTTCGTCCAAGTTTCCATTACATTACAAAAAAAAAGTTTACTAATACAATGAATTATAGTGTGCGTGCCTATTTAATTTCCGACTGTAAAGCAAAGGCCTACATTATTGATATCAATGTATCGTCACAATAATGGATACAGGCATAATGGCCACGCTTGCCAAATAAGGAATGGTAATCACAAACTTTTTTTATACTTCATCAGTTAGCAGACAGACACGCGGCCCACCCAATGATAAGCGGTCACTTGCGGCTTATTCTATTGAGGGACACTTCATCACGAAGCGTCGCTCAATGTGCTACCACACTGTATTCTTATCTGATCTTCGAGCCTTTAATTGCAAGTGTACTGGCTCCCTCATTAATTTTGCCGGAACACAGCCAGAGCTGTTATGGCGGCAGATTTCACCTGTGGTGGGTGGAAGCTAGCCTGTCGGACTCTGAAAAAGTCCTGCCACCAACCAGACCCAACGCGGGAATTGAACCCACGACCTGCGGGTTTTTATACCCAATATAATTAGTTTTTAGTAGGTCTAGTACCCTTTTTGGGGTAAATAAATAACTTATTTACAAATTAAGTTATGTGAAATAAGGTTCATTTTAAAATATCGCTCATAAAATCGCGTGAATACACGTATGTTTTTAAGTATTCAATGAATTATCTTACCAAGCTACGTAAAGTAAGGTAATGGGTACTAATGAAGCGATACATTATCTTTTCTCTGGTACAATGTAAGCTCTTAATAATCGCTCGGTGGCTGTTATTATCCACAATTTATATTATGCGAAGCCATTTTTAAAATTTGGCTTTGTCACGTAACAATTACAGTGGATGCTTTTTGCTGTAAAGATGACTTAATTATCGGTGTCTCCCAAATTAATTCGTTTTTTAACAAAAACTGTAGGTATGTTCCGTAATAAATTAAGTGAACAAGGTACTATTTTGACGTTTATTTTGTCGGAGTTCTGACATTTTCGAGGTTGTGAATTATAAAACGATCGTGACTATAAAACGCGATAGACGAGATAGAAATATATTTTTAGGTATATTTAAAGTATCAGGCTATTAATGTCTGACTGCAAGGAAAATGCATCATTAAGTCATCTTTTTACTATGCTTGTACTGGTATTAGCACTGGATTATTTACCACGATTGCCAAATGCGGATTGGTGATCACAAACCCAAGCTATGTTTGTGGTGATAAAAAACCAATTCAAATTTTGCTCAACCCGGGAATTTAACCCAGGACCCCGAGATCAGGGCCAGCTAATAACCACTGGACCTACAAAGCGTTATATAGGTATATTTAGTAGAAAGCTTTTATATTATGACATCGCAAACTAATATGTAAGCATTATATACTTTTATTTATCTCGTATCAAATTAATCGTTGCAAAAATGATCGTTCCAAATAAAAAGCCACATTATCTATGCAACTGGTACACTTTCTCTTAAAATGGCAAGTCATTGCCAACACCCGAGCTAAGATTATGACGACTCACCATCTTTTGTCAATAGGAGAGATGTATCCAACTCTAAATAGCAGAAAACGAAAGGTATTCGATTTCTAAGGTTATACGTTTTCGGTACAATGGGTCGTTTCAAGGTTATGTTGTGATGAAGTTTGGTGAGTTGTGAAAATGCGTGAAAGTGTACAAATGTTGTTATTGGTAACCGCCGGTATCGATCGCCTCCGTAGAACAGTGGTTAAGCTGCTCGGGTACAAAACACGGAGGTCGCGGGTTCGATTCCCGGGTCCCGGGTCTGTATGGTGGTAGGGCTTTTTCAGAGTCCGACTGGCTACCTACCACCCCCACAGTTGAAATCTGCCGCCATAACAGGTTGTGTTCCGGCAGTATTCATGTGAGAGCCAGTACACTTAAAATCAAAGGCTCGAAGATCAGATGAGCCTACAGTCTGACAGCACATAATTATGTTCTTAAATAGCATCATGGATTCGTGAACTAGTCCCTTGACTTCTTTCACTCTATGTGATAAATATTACACATAATATACACCAATCGCCATCCAAGCGATTTAATGACCATTTCTCAAAACTATTTCATGTCAGTTGCGGACTGCACTCGTACATACTCAGGTGCCATTATTAAAATTATACCTGTCAACGAGTGAAAGATACAACATTGCATCATCGTTCAAAATAGCTCTACTTACAATGTTGCACTTGATAAACTAGTCACCTATTTCCATCGCAACCGTCAAGATGGGACGGACATGCTCGTTCCAATGTTAATGCACTGTGTTACAGAATAATATTCAATAAAAACTCGGTCCTGTGGCTTGTGGTTGAAAGTGTAAATGCTCTCGTTCAGAATATCGGGGCTATTCTTAAACATAAAATTCTTCAACCATTTTTGTGAAGTGAAACTTACTTTCATCTTATTTTACTACTTACTATATACATTTTAATGATTGTAAGGATGAACTTTTGTAGGTGTGAGACACATCTATGAAAAAATATTTTAGCAATAATTATGTATCTTTTAAACCTTTAATGAAATATCTCGCAAGTTTTTGCTTTTAAATGGATGTATAGAAAACTTTAACGAACAAAGCAAAGATGTTGGTATCAAGAATCGTAGAAGATGTTCTTAAGAAAGTATTTTCAAGAAACTAGTTTGGTCTTGCGGCTTTATCCGTGGAATTTCGCTATAAAACTTACATTCCGCTGCAATCGAGGAACATCTTGGCTTTGTCTTATCTGATTAGTGTGAAACGTAACGACGTGTTTCTTAGAGTTTCTTTACAGCTATTTATTAATTTTTAGGAAAAAATTGCAACAGAAAAATGTTTATCTGATCATAAAACCACATTATCGAAGTTTAACAAGATGGAGTTTTTTGTTATTCTTCCACACCTAAATGAGGAAACTAACTGAATTGTGCTAGTTTAAAAATGTGTAAGGATATTATTCCTTGCACATATTTAAAGTAGCACTACGATGTGGTCCAATATTTATTTTATATTATTTACCAGGTGGTAGGTTCCTGTACTGGGCCGTCTAGGTGGGTACCACCGCAGTGCCAGATATTTTCCCGTGAAATAGAAGTGTGTCAAGCACTTCTGTGTTTCGAGAAAAGGGCACTGAAGCTAGTGAAATTACTGGGTATATGAGACCTAATAACTATCGTCTCGGTGTAGCGGGTGCAGGGCGGTGCCAGACAGTGACTGCTTAGTTTCTGTTTGGCACTGAACTGTCTAAGGGCAGACGTGGCGCTTACCATCAGGTGTACGATCTGCTCGTCTTGTTACACATTGCTACAAAAAAAAACTAAGCAAAGGCGTTATCTTCACACAATAGATAAAGAAAGCTACTTAAATACCTTTTAAACAGTATAATTTCTGCATTTATATTTTATAAATAAAGCTCATTTGTAAAAACGCCATGACACTAGCTCATTTGTAAAAACGCCATTACCGTAACTCCAGCCGCACTGGCTAGGTGTTTATCGGTTGGATCAGTTAGCGGCATCTTTCGTGAGCGAACCGGTACGCGTGGCAGAGTGTTACCACCTGAGCCCGTGATGAATTGCTTACACCAAGTACGGTGAGCTTTATGACATTAAATAAATGAAAACATTTTAATGTGTTGAAGTACATATTGATCAATAATATAATCTTCCACTAAGAAAATTCATTTCGAACATAATTTGAAATGTTTTATGTACCAAAAACGAAAACTGGTTGACGGATCTTGGCAGATCAGGGTAGGTTGATGTAAAAGGTTATACAAAAATAAAAAAATAAACGGATAATGGTTATTCATCAATAAAAATCCTGTTACAGCCAGTGCAGCCATTTTGAATGAACACTCAGAAAGACAAACAAAAAAAAAGTAGACTACTTTTGATATAATTTTTTCGGCATAACAAATATCAAAATAAATAATTTAAAAAATTACTTCAACTTTACTTATTCAAATTATTATCATACCCGTAGCTGCAACAAACGCGCATAGCAAAGTAAAAGGAAAGGCAATCATTTGCCTCCACTAAAACCTGATTGCATTAATTCCTATCATTACCAGGATCGCCAAGGAAGACAATTTAAAAGCAAAAATCGTCCTCTGATAGCGACGCCATTAAAATATCGAGTCTCCTTAACACGTTGATTGCGGCACCAAATTTACTGAACTTACCCAGGGTGCGACATGAACTCCATGATTCTCACGCAGGACTCCACTGCGGTGCGTCATGAACATCATTTGTTCACATTAGTTATTAGATTCAAGAGGTCATAACTATTTCGAATTAAAACATTTTTGTGTGCTCTTTTTTTTAAAATGTAGGTAATATGTAGTAGTTTCTACAGCATAAATCGTTTTTAATTCTGATTTGTACTTCCCCAGATTTAGGAGAAAATGTAGTACCCTGATTTCATGAGAAACATTTTGCCATGCCGCACTGTGTTAATGAGACGCCTAACGAGTAATAGTGATGGGCAAGCAATAAAAACCAACAATACAAATCAACAATTGATCATAATCATTACAGTGTAACAGCCCAGTATGCTTAACTTAAATGAAATGTCTCTAAAATCGCAGTAATTAAGGAACTACAATCAAAATCAACAATTAAATGCTAATCATAATCATAACTTAAATTTAACGTTATTTAAATTTAAAGTTAACTTAAATGAAATATGTCTCTTATATCACAGTAATTAAGAAACTAAAATTAAAACCCACAATGAAATATTAATCATCACATTTGCGTTTAATTTGATTTGTGTGCGGACGCTGTGCATCACTATGCGCGACTGGCGAGAATGGCGCGCCCGCATTCGGTGCGGCATGAGGTGCAGGGGCGTGACCATATACTGGCCATGCCGCACACAGCGCAAAAGTACACAACTCTGTGCGACGTGAACATTATTTTGCCATGTCTGTTTTTGATAAATTTAGAACCTTTTTAAAAAAACACTCGGAAATATCTATTTGTTTCTTTCTTACTCATAGAACAACATATGAAAAACCCCCCCGCACCGTGGTGAGAAACACATTTTTCTGCACCGCACGCTGGTAAAGTCAAGCATGGCCCTATATTGGTCATGACGCATGGAACGTGTTAACGCCTCGCCGCTTCAATCAAAGTGTGCGCCGGCGCACGTAGAGTTAAACCACACGGGTTGCTTTTGTATTGGATAGGTTGGCACATTTTTTTTATTCCCGCCCACCTGATTGTAAGCGGCCACTGCGGCCTATTCGATTGAGGGACGCTTCACCTGAAAGCGTCCCTTAATTACAACAACGATTACATAAAAACTGGTCTTAGGTACTATACCCGATTTGAATGTGGAAATATTTAGATTTTTTCCGTCAGTTTACATTTTCTTTCATCTATTACATTCATATATTTATACATACAGCTTTTACAGTAAGTGCACTAAAATAAATAAATCGAATAGTACTATTATGTAGACTACTTTGCATAGACCAACTCTACATAGAATTTGCTTTGTGACCGCAACCATGAAATCATTATAGCATCATGGTCCAATCTTGATATTAATGTTTTTATTTGAAGTTGATACATCTCATGTGGTCCCATTTCTACCCAGTCGGAGTCAATATCGGTTGGCTATGCTGTACCGAGTACAAAAATAACATTACTTGTTCATTAAATTAGGTACTATTATAACTTATGACAGGTGCTTAATTTATTTTTACTTTTTGGTGTAAGGATTTCTTTTTGTTTAAAGTCGGTTTTTTGTGTGCAGAAAATTGCAAATGGTAATTTTCTAAAGCAACTAGTGTGGTTAGGCCCGTAGTTCACATTACCGGGCAGATGTCGAGTGGCGAGAATTAAACGACATTATACTTGCCATGCAATTTGCTATGTAAAAAGGATACCTTCTACTTACAACCCTATCACTCTGACATAAAGTCCTCTGACATTGTCCTATTTTATCTAACACGGAAAGCACTACACTAATTTCTTAGGTTAATCTACTATTAACCTTGTGGCTTTGGAATAAACTTGAAAAATCATTCTCTTTTTACTTTACTCTAGAACAGAAATTTCACAATTTTAATTAATAACTACTCTATGAAAGGTATGGATTGTTTTTAACCAAAAAAACACAAATGTCTTAAAAGTTCTCGAGGATTTCTTTAAGGCATAATCCCATGCGGACATAGTATAACTTGAACGCTGATTTAAATTTTTTTTTTATTTGCAGAGTACATGGTCGTTGAAAAAAAATTATAATAAGAAAACATGTTTTGCCATCACAGTGGCAAGCAAAAATGATTTTTTTTTAAATTTAATAGCAATAATGTCGTCTTTCTAGCCGATTTTTTTAAGAACTGAAATCAGTACCCTAGAGTCACTTTAAAATGCGAGCTAAAATAACTTCGAGGCAATCATGCTGGTATTATACCAAGCATGACGTCTACGTTTAAACCTGTCTTTTAATTTCTAGACAGACAAGTGCAGACATGTTCCATCTGTGTAAGTCTAGTTTCATCGGCCGTTTTGCTTGTAATAAAATTGTAATCTAAAGTTTGATCAGACTGTTGGTAGAAACAGTTATAGTAAATGCTGTGGATAAACTATGCATCGATGGTTTAGCGGATTTGAAATGGTTCTAAGCAAATGTTTAGTTAAAAACTTATGAAAAAGAGAGTTTTAAGTAGAAGTAAAAAAAAAATGTATTTTCTCCAATATGATACTGATAACGCAGCAGCAATTTGAATTAAGCGGATAAATTCAAAGAAATGGGCACATTGCGAGGAGGACTGATGGCCGTGGGGGCGGAAAGGTTCTCCAGTTGTGGACACGTACCGGGAGCGGCAGTCGTGTGGTAGTCCTCAAACAAGGTGGACTGATGATTTTAAAAACATAGCGGGATTCCACTGGATGCTTGTACCAATCGGTTGGAGGTCATTGCAGGAGACCAGTGTCGACGTCTTTTTGCTGAAATTATGAAGTCGCAACAAAGAAATAGATATCAGGTATTACACCCCAAACATTTTAAACACTCCATCAATTATAACTATTTTACTTAAGATTTGAGAACTTGTTCTATAATTGACCGCAGCAATCGTACTTCCAATCTCCAGCTTATCACCCATAAAATACACCATAACAGGGAGGTCTCCGGTATTTATAATCAACGAATTAACCATCATTAGTCTGGAACTAGGCATACTTGGGCACATCCAATAGAATTCCCATAAACGGTCCCTTCATATCCTGTATTCATTCACGACTAAATAGGGGTATGACAGGACACCGTTGAATGCGCCGGGATCATTTGCATATAATAGAAAATTACTTGCAAGATGGCTGCCAATTTAAATGCAAAAGGTTTGAAATGACACACTGCCTGTGTGTATAATGGGCCATTTTCTGACAAGCCATTAAAAAAAAAAGACTTCCAAAAGCTTCACTAGATGGCGTTGAACGAAGTATGTACATTTATTGTTACTTCTGGTTTTGAATCTTGAAGCCATAATCTTTACTCATTCTTCTTCTTCCTTTTAATGAATGGCTTGCTTTGTGTTTTTTATTAACAATTCCGCCATTGTAATTTTTTCGGGAATGAAAATTACATCTGACATGAACAAAAAGTTTCGTTTTATGAAATAAAAGTTATGTCCAGGTAAACTTTATAACGTTTCGTTCCTTGTGACTGCATAGGTGGAACGGCGCCATCTATTGAGAACTAACAAAACGGGCTGTCAGAAAATCGCCCATTGGATGTTACAGTTTTTTAATGCATTGCACGAGTTCTTTCTCCGAGCACTTGGTTCCGATCTAGTCAGGGTATACCTACATCATGATCCAGAATTGGGGAAGTCCATTTTTACAATGGAAAGTTCTGTGTTTCGGGGAAAGGGCACTGTAGCTAGTGAAATCACTGGGTATATGAGCGGGCGGCGAGGTAGCGGGCGCAGGGCGGTGCCAAACAGTAACTGCTTAGTAACTGTTTGGCACTGAACTGTCTAAGAGCAGACGTGGCGCTTACCATCAGGTGTACGATCTGCTCGTCTTGTTACACATTGCAATAAAAAAAATAAACGGCTGCCATCTGAACTTCGTTACCTTTAACGCGGGAAGTTTCTATCGGTGGGGAAGGTCTCCAGAGCTGAATTTGAGAGGGTCTAACTGAAGAAGTCAAATCCTCTGGTACGATCCCTGATTCTATTCTATTCAAGTCAGGATTAGATCGGGACGAACGCTCGGAGTAAAGAAAGTAAGTCCAGTGTGTTTACCTCGTTATTATCGAGTTTATGTATAGCCTGGCCAAGAAAATAAAAAACCTGCTCTGGAGGCGCCACATTAGCCACGTGGTTGCTATGGTTATACTCACAAATAACTTACAATCTACAATGCAAAATAAGGCTTATAATTAAATCTCAGGGATAATAGTAGTCGTTTTAAAGCCGCATACTTACTATAGAAATAAAAAATTATCGAACTAATGAGCAATCGCTGTATGGTTTTTCGCAACAAGATTTTTCGCACAAACGTTACATCGCACTAACAAATCATCGATGTAATAAAACATCGTACTACTGAATTATCGACACAGCGTGTTCGATATAATGAAAATCGAACTATCAACTTTCGCACTCATATAATAGGGGACCCAAAAAAAAAGGCATGGTTGACAATTGACATCACACTTTGACAGACAGCAATAATGAAAGACATCTTATTGGTTTTTATTTGATTGTTGCCACTTGAAGAAATTAGTTCCAATATTCTTCCGCAATATGGCGAGGATTTTTATTTTAATGGTCGGGCTATACTGTTAATAATCTTTCTGTAAGTGCAGAATGGACTTTACTTAATTCAGTTACACATAACTTCTTTGCTGATTTATTTCGCGGGTAGTTTCTTTAATGACCGAAAACAGTGTGACAGGTTGAAAACCAAATTGATTTCTGCCAAGTTTCACCAAGATGATATTGCCAGTTCACCTGCCAGTGAAACAATCAAAATAATACACAAACTCATCATCATCAAGATTTAATCGAAAACCCAGTAATAAATTTTAACACCGTTACAGTATGGCGCAACGCATTCTAGTAAATCACGATATTGTAATTATGTTACGTGTATAGCACCCACATCACTTTCTAAATCTACGATGGTTTTCTTTTGAATTAATGTAAATTGTAGCAATTAATCCGTTTAGGCCCCCGGCTTTATGCAGAGAATCGGCGAGATTGGATAGATATGTTTTTATTGCGCTTTGAACAATATATTTAAAACATGTATTGTGTAACATAATGAATGTACGGACGGCAGCAGATCAACCTACCCTAATGTCTCAAAAATACTCAATTGAAAGAGAACTTTATGTGTAGTAAATAAAGTTGCTTGTAGAAATTTGATAGATTGGGGTAATCTGATGTGCCGTGGACTGTACAATCAGGAGGTCTTAGTGAAATGATTCAGATAATCTTTTAATAAAAGATAATCGAAAGCTGGATTAGGTCATACATCGATATAAGATCGTTACACACTGATCTGATCTGATCACATAAAGGAGCTTAAGCACTTGGGTTATGTACCATTAATAAATCGCCGAAAGGCTTGTATAGCAACGCGGATAAGACCACGGGGCTTAGTAGGTAAACCCCTGGACCACTTTCATCTT
The DNA here is from genome assembly GCA_949319885.1 of Mecyna flavalis. NCBI lineage: Eukaryota > Metazoa > Arthropoda > Insecta > Lepidoptera > Crambidae > Mecyna > Mecyna flavalis. The sequence goes on along the minus strand of OX439435.1, from coordinate 2,209,225 downwards.
TAGCCCAGAAGCAATGCTTATATTAGAGCATCGGGAGTCCCACCACGCGGCCTTGTCCTTCCTCCAGGATCACAATAAAAAAGGCTTATCATAAAAATTTAACTGTAGAGGTATCATGACGAACACAGAAATCTAAATAATAATTTAGATTTCTGCGATGACAAAGCTAGTTTGAACATCAGTGCATACCAATAATGGATAACATAGTAACCTGCATAGTCAGATGAAACTGACTGTTATTGTTATGTTTTAAGTCTTCCATCGTGTTTTTTTTGACTTGAGGTATTGTGATGGAATAATTGTTTTTTTTTTTCGATTTAGTCGTTAAATATTTGAAGACCTAGTTTTTTAGACTGTTTCGACTCCAATTTAAATTATACTAGAAATTCCTAGTCCTATTATTTTTGACTATGAAAAGATCATCAGTCTGTCAGCTTTCATCTTTATGCATATGTTTACATTTTACTCACTTATTTAGAAAGTAGAAGTGGTCGTATACTACTTAAATATTCATGCTTAATTCGTTTATAATAAAACCGATTACATACGTCATTCATGGTGGTTTATAAATAACTGCTTATTATAAATGCTGGGCTTTTATTGCGTTTAAATAAACATGAATTATGACCAGTAATGGCCAATGTCAATTTTGTTGATGGATCTTAAGGCCCATATAGCCGCCAAGTGTTGGTGGCTATATGGGCCTTTAGAACCATAACAAACGTACGGTTCGGCGAACTTTTTATTTTAAAAACATTTTAATGTGCCTATAAATGGGATATTATTTTTCGCAAGAGTTAATGTTTTGTGCGTTGAATACATTCCTTGAAATGAGTAGTAAGTAGGTACTTAAACCATCGCCTTAAATAGTTAGTAAGTAAGATACTTAAAGAGTAAATGAACCGGAAAAATGGACTCAAGTTTTTGCTCAAATAATGTTTTGCTATGAATTTTTGTTTTTCGTTCTTTTCTCAACCATCAATCTTTGAGGTCATTGGTGAAAAACAATTTTTTAAGCTTTATCTATCCGATAGTGTCTTAAACTTAAAAGACAGATTAACTTATATTTTTTGTTATCTGAAGACAGTTTTCATCTGTCAATCGATATGGGTCAATTAATCTGGGGAACCACATTCTCACACAAGACCGACGTATGGGTAACAGCTTAAAAGATTTTGCGCTTAGTTTGGTCAGCAAGAGTGCCTCCTTATCCCCATCTTTCTTACTTTTCCGTCTTCTTCTTTGACTAAACTAATATTAGAAAGAGGAAAGATTTAATTGTTTCTTTGTTTGTTTGTATTAAATAGGCTCCGAAACTACTGAACCGATTTGAATAATTCTTTCACTGTTGGAAAGCTACACTATCTCCGGTGAACATAGGGTACTTTTAATCCCGGAAATGTGGGGGGAAGGGAGGGATATTTAAAAAAAGAAACTACGCGCGGGTAAAACCTCAGGCGGAAGGCTAGTTCCTTTCTAAAAAGTGGACAACGCTTCTGAGGCCCTAGTCGCAGCTGGCTATGAGCGGCAGTGATCATTTACTTACTCATTGCCTCTCTGGTGGCTCTGTTCTTACATTAACCTCAACGGGAAAAGCAGTAGGACTGTAAGGTGCGCTGCGTGCGCTGTCGGCTAGCTAAAGAGGTATGAATGTATACTCAAATACCAAAGCTATAGTTAGCATCAAGTTTCGAGAAAAATCTTCCACTTTAAAATTCCTTCATCCTTAATTTGTTATTCGTACGGTCGGCAAGCCAAACGGAACTGCAAAGTGCCGAGTGTGTTTCCTTGCTCCCGGTGCGGACGGCTAATTGGGCCCGTGTCGCTGCGGATATCAGCCGCTGCTAACGGTACTGCGGCACTGGGCCGACTGATTGAGAATCGGCTTCTGTGCCGACCACGGATTGTATGGAGACGGAATGTTACAGGGAGAATTTATACTACTGTATTTTTTGAATGTCACTCTTAGATGAAAAAAAATACCACAAAAATTACAAGCTTAACGCTTTAAAAATGTGCCTTCCGCCCGCGGTTTCACCAGCGCGTAGTTCCTTTTTTTAAATTACCCCTCCCCCTTCCCCCACATTTTTGGGATGAAAAGTACCTATGGCACTCGGGGATAGTGTAGCTTTCCAACAGTAAGAGAATTTTTCAAATCGGTTTATATCTCTGCACATTATTCACAAGCATTAGCTTGTGCTATGGGTGCTAGACAACGGATGAACATTACTTATATACTTTTTTTTTGTAAATACATACATATTATACATAGAAACACCCAGACCGATACAAACAGACATGTTCATGCTCTCGAATGTTTGTACCGTACGGGGATCGAACCCACGACCTCTGGTGTAATAGCCGACTTCTCGACCATTACACCAAATCACTCGTCAATACGTTTACAATTTCCAATTGAAAAAACCTGTAACATGGTACATTCGTCAATTTACAAGTAATGTGTATTGAGTGCGTTCAATGAACTTACAAAAGTTACTTGGAGTTATTTGTAAAGATTTAGTTACTGAATTGACGAAGAAAGATGTGCAAACAATAGTATTATAAACCTTATCTTATTAACGTCATGAGTCATCAGTTCTTTTTTACATGCAGTTTACACACATGCATAAGTCTAAATTCATATTTATTATTATTTCGTCTTCGGTTATTGCTCAGATTCCATGGGATAACAGAAACAGTTCTTCTTTCACTTTGCAAAGGACGACAGACGTGATTTCTGGATAGGTATATGTACTTTTTGTTCTGGGAAAATGTCACAATTTTTTATAGACACGCAACCCACCTGATAGTAAGCGGTCCCTGCGGCCTATTCCATCTCCGGAATAAATTCGTTTAGTGATCAAAACCGGCTTGTAATTTATTACTAAGAATTTTGTTACTTGCTTGCTTTAGTATTTTTTTTCTTTTCTATATGATTTGAATATTTTTTTCACTGTTTAACTGCTACACTATCCCCGGGTAGGGCACTTTGATTGGAATGTGAGAGGAAGGGGGAGGATATTTGAAAAAAATAAATTACGCGCGGGTGAAACCGCGAAGGCGACCACTAGTCTTTCCATAAAACATCTGGGACTACCTTCATCCGACCATCATCACTCACTTCTTAAAACCTATTAACAAAAGACGAAATATGATTAAGTTGAATGACCTCAATGTAGACCAGTGAAGGTTACTGGACCAATTGTGTGAGATCTGACACGGATAGTAAGGTGATTCTTTGTTTAATGATTTTAGTTACAAATACAGTTATTGATTGTATGTTCTTAGAACAAAGGTAATGGGGAATTGATTCTCACGATTCTGACTAGCGATTTGGCACAGTGGTTAAAGGACTACCATGTTAATGGTGGCAAATTCTATTTCTAAAGTTTAGATTTTAAATCTAATGTGCACATTGTTGCTTGGTTACGGCGCATACCTATATTTTTGTGCACATTTTTCACTAGCTCGCCGGTAAACGAAAATATCGAAAGGAAACCCTCACAGGCGTGAATGGCTGAGAGTCAGTGGCCATGATCCAATTTATCTAGTTCCCATTTTGAGAGTCACAGAGATCAGATATCTAGTAGTCACTCCAATGTTATAATTAGACTTGCCAATCATGGGTCACTGTGTAAGAGTACCCAGACTAAATGTTAAGGACAGCGGAGACGACCAGTTAATTTACGCTTTAATTGGTTTAAAATGTATATAGTTACGTAGGATTTATTATGGATATGTAAAATAAATATAAATCTGATTAGTAACTTAAGAAATGTAATAGGAATTAAGCGTAGAATATGTAAGACTTGTAGTTTGGTAAGGATTTTTTACGTAGATTTTAGAATTCCAATAAGAATAATGGTTGAAATATGTAAATAAGTTATGTTTCTAGTTGGAATTAACGTAAACTTTCAGACTATGTATGAAACATGTAATTTCTAATTAGATTAGTAATAAAAATTAGCAAATAATGTGAGCCTACAAAGTAAAAATGAGAACGAAATTATGTTACTTTTAAGCGGCTCTCTTTAAGGTATTGCCCCGAGGTTCTTAAGTGATGTGGGTTGGCCAAGGGGGCATTCCTTAGTGTACGACCATAAAAATAGGATCAAGAAGAGAAATAAAGAAGCTTCCTGAACAACCTGTGTTTCCCTCAGTCCCCAACAACGCCTGGTCCTTCGAGCCGGATGAGGAAAACCGCGAACCCAGGAAGAATGGTCGTCACTAGGAGTCAAGCCGGGAACGACGAGGGATACCCCCAACGGCGAGTTTTCGTCGATGCACCGCGCTCGCCGTCCACGTCCGGCCCCCCCGCACCCCCGATCGGGGGGGGCCCCGCCGAACTCGACGTGTACGACCGAGCGGAACCTGCGGCACGGAGAGGAGAAACGTGTCCTCGCCGGGTGTCTCTCGCCCCGCGCCCCGGGCCGAGAGCAGGAACGCACCCTCGCCGGTGGCCTCTCGCCCCGCCCCCCGGATCGAGAGGGGGACCCCTGCCGTCGCCGGCGCCCCGCACGCCGCCGCCGCCGGCGCTCCGCACGTCACCGCCAGCGCTCCGCACGTCACCGCCAGCGCTCCGCACGTCGCCGCCAGCGCTCCGCACGCCGCCGCCAGCGCTTCGCACGCCGCCGCCGACCCGCACGCCGCCGCCAGCGCTTCGCACGCCGGCACCCCGTACGCCGCCGCCGCCCGGCACGCCGCTGACGTCACCGCGCCGCTAGGCCGAAGCAGCTCGCCGATCGAAAGAGAAGATGAACCCACCCGCTGCGCGCCCCGAAGAAAAGCGAACTCGCGCAGATCTACTGCGAGCGCCATCGCCCGCATGCAATATGAAGCCGAGAAGGAGCTCGCCTTCATCCGCCAGCAAGAACTGCAGATTCAAGCGGAACTAGTAAAGAAAAGGCTGGCTGCAGACATGGCGGCTCTGGAAGATAGTAACGAGGAAGAGGATGAAGAGCCACCCGAACAGCTGACTCAACGCGTCGCATCGTGGCTACAAAACAACACCGTCGGCACAGAGGTTCTCCAGGCGGGGAACACCGAATTCCCATCGGCCCCTCCGCCTACTGCTGCTACATCGGGACTCGAACGAGTCGAAGCTCGCCAAGCAAGGGCTGCGTGGGAAGAGCCGCGGAAGGAGCGCCCACCAGCATCGGCAAGAGCGCATGGCCGAGGAGCTGAGCAGCTAGCAGAAGTCCTGCAGAAGATGATGACCAGACGTCCACCACCACGTCAAGCAGCAGACCTGCCAATATTCTCCGGATCGCCGACTGAGTGGCTTCAATTTAAGGCAGCGATGGAAGAAACGACAGCCATCTTCGACTTCACACCAATTGAGAACTTAGCAAGGTTGAGGAACTGTCTACGAGGGGAAGCCAGAGAAGCCGTGGCTCCTCTACTTGCCGCAACGACATCGCCGAGCCAAATTATGAAGACGTTGGAGCAATGTTTTGGTCGACCGGAACTAATTGTCGATCGAGCCCTGGAAGAACTGAAGAGGCTTCCCAAACTGGGGGGAGCAACAAATGAACTAAATACGTTCGCCGTGAAAGTCCAGAACACAGTTGCTGTGCTTAAGAGGATCAAACAGGGGTACCTCCACAACCCTCTGCTGATCAGAGAGATCCTCGAGAAGCTCAGCCCGCACCAGCGATCGAGGTGGTACGACTTCGCCGAGACTTCAATGGGAGCCAGCGAGGAACCAGAGATCGTCCTCCTGTCTCAATTTCTGATGAGGGAAGCTGATCGGGCTTTACGCCATGGATTTTGCGCAAGCTTGAACCTCAAGAAAGAACCACAGCGACCGCAAGGAAGATCAGTTGACTTCAAGAACCGGAAAGCAGTTTTCGCTGTATCTGAAGAAAAGAATGAAGCCGACGCGCCCAAGACACAGAACTTCAGATGTCCTTCATGCGAGCAGGAGCATCCACTCACAAAATGCTCTCAATTCTTTGCGAAGAAGATCCAAGAACGGTGGACCATCGCAAAAGACGCAAGAATATGCTTCAAGTGCCTGACTAGCAGACACCGAAGAATAAATTGTCGGGCGAAACCCTGTGGTGTCAACGGGTGCAGAAGACCGCATCACCGACTGCTCCACGATGAATCAATGACATCAGCCGCAGTGGCCTCTACGGAACCAGAAGAGACAGTGGTCACCACCTTAGCCACCACCAACCGAGAGGTGAAGCTGAAGATCTGTCCGGTCACACTCTCCGGACCCAAAGGGGAAGTCAAGACCTACGCGCTCTTCGATGAAGGGTCGACGGTCACTTTACTCGACAACAGTGTGGCTGAGGAGATTGGAGCAGAAGGTCCTTACAGAACTTTGAATATGCACGGGATCAACTCCGAGCGACGTGATACCAACAGCCGCCTGGTCAAAATTAGCATCCGAGGTCAACAAGGACGTCATCACGTCATAGCTGCGAGAACCATCGGCAACATGAACTTACCGACGCAGTCTATAGCCGAGCAACTACTGCAGCTGGATCACCTCAAAGATCTGAAGAAAGAAGAGCTTTGCTACGATCAAAAACAACCGCGAATTTTGATTGGCAGCGATAACTGGCAACTGATCGTGTCCAGAGAGCTACGTTTGGGGAAGAAGAATCAACCCGTCGCCTCACGAACTCAATTGGGCTGGGTTATACATGGCAGCATCCCCAAGAAGATCATCAAACAAGATGATGAGAACGTCCTCTACGTTTGTACAATCAAGCAACACGAGGAAGACCTGCAAGAGATGGTCAAGAAGCACTTCGACATCGACGCCCTGGGAATAGCGCAGAAGTCCAAGATCAGCGAACGTGATCAACGAGCCATTGATATCTTCGAGAAGACCGCAAAAAGAAGAGAAGATGGTCACTATGAAGTGGGACTCCCTTGGCGGGCAGATGATGTCAAGCTGCCTTTGAGCTACAACAACGCACTCAAAAGGCTGCTGAACCTGGAACGTAAACTGGACAAATCTCCGAGCGAAAGGAAGCAATATCAGCAACAGATAGATAACCTCCTGCAGAAGGGATACGCAGTGGAGAGCGATGGATCTGAAGCTGGCAGCCGCGTGACTTGGTACCTGCCTCACTTTCCGGTGAAGAACGTTAATAAGCCCGGGAAGCTGAGACTGGTCTTCGACGCTGCAGCAAAGACCCAAGGAGTGTGTCTGAACGACTTTCTGCTGGAAGGACCTGATTTATTGCTTTCTCTCATGGCAATACTCTTCAGGTTCAGAGAAGAAAGGATCGCCGTGACAGCTGACATTCAAGAGATGTTTCTTCAAGTTAAGATCAAGAAAGAAGATCAACCGGCTCAAATGTTCCTGTGGAGAAACGATCGAACGAAGCAACCCACTCAGTACAAGATGACATCAATGATATTTGGAGCATCAAGTTCGCCGTACTTAGCTCACAGCGTGAGAAATCGCAACGCGCTGGACTTCGCTGAGTCTCACCCAAAAGCTCTACGTGCCATCACAGAAGCGCACTACGTGGACGACTATGTCGACAGCTACCCGAACAGAGAAGTTGCCAAGGAAACCATTGAAGAGGTGGACTACGTGCACCAACAAGCTGGTTTCCATCTGAGGAGCTGGAATTGTAACGACAGAGACGTTCTACGTGACATACCCGAACAGCTGCAGACTAGAGCTAAGGAGCAACCTATTACGACGAACGAACTCTGCGAAAAGACACTGGGCATGCTCTGGGATGCTACCAACGACGTGCTGAAGTTCAACACTTCACTCAAGAGAGTCAGCGACGAGGTACGACAACTGTTACGACCACCGACAAAACGAGAAGCACTCAGCACAGTCATGAGTATCTACGATCCACTGGGACTACTCAGCTGCTACACAATCACGGCGAAGATCGAACTACAAAAGTTATGGCGACAGAAGATCGACTGGGATGATCAAATTCCCTCACCCAGCGCTGAAGTTTTCGCTCAATGGCTGAGAGACCTGGAACACATCAGCCACATCGAACTACCGCGAAGCTACAACGGGGGGAGGCCAGTCATGAACCGCCAACTGCACGTCTTCTGTGATGCAAGTGAAGACGCCTACTGTGCAGCCGCTTATTGGAGGCTGGAACAAGAAGATGGAGCAGTGGAGACTACCTTGGCCGCAGCCAAAGCCAGGGTTACGCCGCTCAAGACGCAAACGATCCCACGATTGGAACTACAAGCGGCGCTGGTTGGAGCTAGACTAGCGGACAGCGTCGTGAAGGAACATCGATGGAACGCCGATGCAGTCATCTATTGGACAGATGCTCAAGTGGTTCTCCATTGGATTCACAACAACAGTCGGCGCTATTCACCATATGTAGCACATCGGCTGGGAGAGATTGCTGAATTAAGTTCCGTCCATCAATGGAGATGGGTGCCAACGCACCAGAACGTGGCAGATCTAGCCACCCGATCGGGATACGTCCCTAAGAACGCGGAAGACACATGGTATACTGGCCCAGAATTTTTGAAGAAACCCATGAACGAGTGGCCGCAGAACCTGATAAACTATGAAGATCAAGAGCAAGAGCAAATCGTCCTACACGCTTCAGATTCTGACGTCAAACTCAGCAGTTTGCCAGACATCACTCGCTTCTCGAACTACGAGCGTCTGATAAGAACTACTGCACTGGTTCTACTCTTTATCGAGAAACTGAAGAACAAGAGGGCGAAGCTGGACGTTGAACATCTGCGAAAGGCCGAGAAACTGTGGCAGCAACAGTCGCAGCTAGAAACGTTTCCGGCTGAGATTGAATTACTGAAGAAAGGAAGAACGATTCCCAGATCGAGTCCACTCTACAAACTTGATCCTATCTACGAAGACGACCTGCTCAAAATCAGAGGAAGAATTGGAGCTGCACACGTCCCAGCGGAGACCAAGAAGCCGATCATACTGAGTGGAAGACACCCGTTCACGAAACTTCTGGTAATGCGAGAACATAAGAAAGCGGGACATGGCGGCCGAGAGAGAGTCGTGAATGATTTGAAACAGAGATACTGGATATTGAAGTTACGACCTACCGTGCGATCCATCACCAAGGATTGTCCCTTCTGTCGACTGAGAAGAGCACACCCTCGGATGCCACCCATGGGAGATCTACCTCAAGAACGGCTAGGAGCATTCCAGCGTCCATTTTCCTACTGCGGCTTGGATTATTTCGGACCTATGACCGTCACCGTCGGACGACGACACGAGAAGAGATGGGGAGCTCTATTTACGTGCCTGACTACACGGGCTGTTCACATCGAACTAGTAGCTTCTCTCTCAACGGATTCAGCTCTGATGGCGATCAGAAGGATGGCAGCACGAAGAGGATGGCCGACCATCATATACTCCGACAACGGCACGAACTTCAGAGGAGCGGACGTGGAACTTCAGCGAGCTATAAAAGAGTGGGCTCCGGAACTTAAACAGTTGGGACTGCAACACCGAATGAAGTGGAGGTACATACCTCCTGGCGCTCCAAATCAGGGAGGCGCTTGGGAAAGAATGGTCAAGTCGGTGAAGATCGCTCTTCAAGCCACACTGAACGAGAAGTCTCCGAAAGAAGAGGTTCTACAGACTCTACTGGCTGAGGCTGAATATTCAATCAACGCAAGACCACTTACACATGTCTCAGTCGAGCAAGATGATCCTGAGGCATTGACCCCGAACCACTTTTTGATTGGGTCATCGACCGGCCTGCCTACCACTGGAACCTGCGAACATGCGGATCGTCGAACCTGGCGCGCTGCCCAAGCATTGGCTGACGAATTCTGGCGGCGCTGGATACACGAGTACCTGCCTACACTGGTGCCACGTCGCGAATCCCCACGAGATCAACGAACTCTTGCAGTGGGAGACATCGTCATAGTGGTGGACTCCTCATTGCCACGCAACACATGGCCTCGTGGCGTCGTGGAACGCGTCTACCCAGGCCCGGATGGACACGTACGCAGTGCCGACGTGCGAACTACGAGTGGAGTATTTCGACGACCGACATCCAGATTAGCTGTATTGGAGGTGGCTGGAGTGAAGAATGCTGATCCAGAGAACGAGAGACTGCCGCTGTCACCCTGAGAGGCTGCATCGAGATTACGCCGGGGGGAGAATGTTAAGGACAGCGGAGACGACCAGTTAATTTACGCTTTAATTGGTTTAAAATGTATATAGTTACGTAGGATTTATTATGGATATGTAAAATAAATATAAATCTGATTAGTAACTTAAGAAATGTAATAGGAATTAAGCGTAGAATATGTAAGACTTGTAGTTTGGTAAGGATTTTTTACGTAGATTTTAGAATTCCAATAAGAATAATGGTTGAAATATGTAAATAAGTTATGTTTCTAGTTGGAATTAACGTAAACTTTCAGACTATGTATGAAACATGTAATTTCTAATTAGATTAGTAATAAAAATTAGCAAATAATGTGAGCCTACAAAGTAAAAATGAGAACGAAATTATGTTACTTTTAAGCGGCTCTCTTTAAGGTATTGCCCCGAGGTTCTTAAGTGATGTGGGTTGGCCAAGGGGGCATTCCTTAGTGTACGACCATAAAAATAGGATCAAGAAGAGAAATAAAGAAGCTTCCTGAACAACCTGTGTTTCCCTCAGTCCCCAACACTAAACATAAAAACGCATGAAAAAAATTAATCTAAGTAGTGTTTAGAATCAAACTTCCGACATGAATCGAACCCACGACCTCCAGGTCCGAACATGAATAATAATACATTTATAACTCACAAGCAAATTATTTAGAATCAAAAACAGCCTGCATAATAAGTCTTATACAATACTAAACAGGCCATCACATAACTATGTAAGTGTGTGTACATAAATATCTTATAATGAGTTTTACTAGAACATCCTCTGCGCATGATGGTATGAAAATAAGTTTCCTGCGACAAAGAATGCCGAGAAAAAAAAGGGACACTCGATAGCAGAAAATCGCAGGAAATTGCGTTGAGGCAAGGGACTAAAATCGCTTGTGATATAGCTTAGAAAACCAACGTATAATTGCCAGCATTCGCCAAGATACTTGGATAAAACAACTTTGTTTTTACTTTTCCTATGTTATTTTTAAGGTCTAGGTTATGTCTGTACTAAATGTCATAGAAATATTATGTACTGCTAAATGTCATAAAATTAGGTGTATGCATAGATGTTGTCTTCGTACATAATAGTTATTTATGTGGCTGTTGCATAATGAGGGTCATTAAAATACGAAAGTGATCGTTCGTTTATAAAAGGATCACATGATTGAGTATTTTAATGCCTAATTATGTACAGTCACATACATAACTTTATCTTCATTTATACGATAATAATATTATGTCTATTTTATAGTCAGGATCGATGAGCAAAGTTAGTACTTAGTACAAAATCATGTCATTATTTGTAGGTCAATTTGAATAAAATACATTTTAAGAAGACGTTCGAAATTTGAACGTAATTAAGGTATCGGTTACCGATTCTAAAATGTAAACATTTTAGTATCGGTTACCGATGTTAAAATGTAAACAGATGCAGCCACAGATACTCATATCTAGATGTAGGGCGTTTGCTCATCGATCCTGACTATAAAATAGACATTTAGGGTATGGATGTAGATAAACTATTTCCACTTTTACTATTATTTTTAACGGTATGGTCACTACAAGTTTTCTTCCTTTCTCAATTTTAATTCTTTCGCGCAAAACTATGTACTTTAAATATTAAAATAAATGTCTACTTCGTTTATCATTTGCAAGCGTACGCGACGCGCCATTAATTTCGCGCAAAAGGTTTATAAAAACTAAGCACGCATATAACCTATAAGAGGTCTTATTAGGCAGGTGTGTTTGTCCGTTACGTTGGTTCTTTTACCCTTTATGTGGACAGGAAAGAACCTGCCACATAGTTAAGATACGGCAATATACTCTACTGTCTTAGACCTACTTAGAATGTGCAGGTTTTAAGTTCTTTGCGTAATTTTAGTGTTTGTCTTACAATAATTTAAATTATATTTTAATTGGACACTCATTATAAAGTTTAAGACTTTCATGTAGCATTATATCACTAAAAGTGTCAGTATATTTCATGTCTCATTACAAGTCAAAAGCCTCCATGGTTGAAGTTATCGTCACAACTAACTGGCTTTAGCACCAGGCTTGCTAAATGCGAATCGCTGATCATAAAACTTGTGTTCGATTTATTATTATGTCTTGAAAATATGTTTGGTTGGTGGTAGGGCTTTTTTAGAGTCCGACTAGCTAGCCACAGGTGAAATCTGCCGCCTTAATAGCTCTGGCTGTGTTCCGGCAGAATTAATGTGGGAGCCAGTACACTTGAAATCAAAGGCTCGAAGATCAGATGAGTTTACAGTCTGGCAGCACATTAAGCGACGCTTCCTGGAGAAGTGTCCCTCAATGGAATAGGCCCCAGTGGCCGCTTACCATCAGGTGGGCTGCGAGTCTGTCTGCCAACTGACTTAGTTTAAAAAAAAAGATATTTTGACTGAACTGGGAATCGAACCCCAGACCAGCGGAAATATATAATCGAAACGTCAAACAGTAAAATATATTTCTTATACTTGTGCTACACAATAGTGTTCATTTATAAACTCATCGGCAATAAAACTTGGCCACTGGGCTTTTTTCATACAAACATGGTCACTTTAGCGTCTCATTACATCGTAGTATGGAGCGTTGAGTTCGGTTTATTGTTTTTCCTTTTTGAGAAAATTGAGCGGTTAGTGTAAATTCTTGAAACTGTGATTCGACAATTGGGCGTTTGGCCTCTCCATTGACGTAATAATCATTGCACAGCTGCAAATAGTTTTCTATCTATGAGACGTTAAAGTCCACCATGTTTGTATGAAAAAAGTCCAGTGGCCAAGTTTTATTGCCGGTGAGTGTAGTTAAAAAAAAAAACTGTTTATCATCGTTCCAATGATGTGCTACAAATTGTAAAGAAGTTACCGGGTGCGAATCCCACGAACATAAAACATAGAATTAAATATACATATATATAGAAATATGTCTAGCTGTTATTTATTTTATGAAGCCAGTGGCATCGCCAATTAGCAAGCGGTGCAATAAACTAGTGCATAATTGTTAAACGAGTGCAATTTCATTTTATAAGTATCTTGTTTGCCATTTTATTGTTTTAGATGAGTATTATTACTAAAGTACTCAAGAGAGGATATAAAGGGATGTAGTCAGTTTTACTCAAGGGAAGTAGTTAAAAAGAGATGAAAAAGCAATGCGAATAAGGGATGTGGTTAAGAGTTTTTATACTACGTGTGTGGAATTCAAGCCTACCGGGCCGTTAGTAAGCGGTTACAGATGCTTATTTTTTTCTTATGTAGGAGGCGGCAAACGACCCAGCGGGTCGCCTGATGGTAAGCAATAACCGCCGCTCCCATGGGCGCCCCATGGGCAGATGTCCATACATCTGCAACACGGCAGGGATCGCTGTTGCGTTGCCTGCCTTTTAAGAGTGGGTGTGGGCCTCCTGAACTCTCAAAAACCAGACGAAACACAATAGTAGTCACTATTATTTCACGCTGGTGTTGTGAGAGAGGGTGGCACTTCCCCGGACGAGCCAGTCCATTCGTACTGTAAAACAGCATGGCTCTTCCACTACAACATCAGAGGCATTACTCGCACGTCGTTGATCCTGTAATTTGAAGGCAAAACAACGTTGACATGGCAGCAAAAACAGTTTTGTTGAGCTCTGGAGACCTAGTCATCGAAAGAAACATAGCACAACAGTTGTGGAGCTCTTCTGTAAGTTTGTTTTGCTTCCCGAGACGGTCGGTTCATTCGAGTGAAAGATCTACTATGCCTACCTCTCTGTTTTATAGTAGACAAATCCTGTGTAGCATATTTTTCACCAGTCATCAGTAAAATATGTAAATAGATAGATAGATACTCTTTATTGCACAAAACATAGGAAAACATTTAACATACAACAAAGAGATTTATTAGATCTCTTCCAGTCAACTTAAAATAAATTTACTTATGTCAGTTTTAAGTTGAGATTTTTTTTTACATAAATTACCATGGATGTAATACGAGTATTTCTATAGTTTTAAATTGCATTAAGTATTACCATGAGTAGAGTCTTTGTTTAATTTAATTAAACAACACCTATGCTACAATGTAGAGCTAAATTACCTGATAAGTATCGTGGCTAGTTAAGATACGATAGCATAATTTTTTATCTAATTGGATAAAGACGTATAAAACTAGTCGGCGAATGACTTTTACAAGTTCTCTAATCTACATAAGATGTCCTTAATTGCAGGCAATTTATAAATCAACAAGTACTTTGTATATTTATCAGAAAATGTATTTTAAATTGCTCATTGGATCTTGTTAAGGTTCTTTATTTATTCCATGCGAAATAAATTATGGGAATTGCAAAAATAGAATCCCATTAATGTAGAAACTAATTGATGCACTCGATGTAATAGAAAATTACGAAGACTGTTGAAAACCTGCCATAAGAAACTAACAGAATGATTTTAAAAAGAATATGACAAGGTTATTTGCATAGAGTTGTAAAATACAGAATGATCAAAGCAAAACATTACTCAAATTGTATTGCTTCTTGCATTTTTACATAATAACATTTGGACTTTTTTTTGCCAGAGGCGGCAAGCGAGTCTGCGGGTCGCCTGATGGTAAGCAATCACCGCCGTCCGTGGACATCTGCAACAGTGGCGTCCGCCCATGTCGGCAGAGAGCAAAAAAAAAGGTCGGCAGAATTGTCTTCCGCCCCGGGCGGCTTACACCCACGCTACGCCACTGATCTGCAACACTAGAGGGATCGCTGATGCGTTGTTGCCCTTAAAATTCGAAATTTGTTCAATTTAAAAAATAGCGTATTTTAATAGGAATCTTGAGATGGATAAAAGCCATTCAATACCAAATTTTAACATAGCACCAGACAACATTATTTAAAAGTTTTTTATGCAAAAGACTGCTGAATATTTTGAATATACACTCACCGGCAATAAAACCTGGCCACTGGGCTTTTTTCATACAAACATTGTCACTTTAGCGTCTCATTACATCGTAGTATGGAGCGTTGAGTTCGGTTTATTGTTTTTCCTTTTATAAGAAAATTGAGCCTTTTTTGGCAAATTTTGAAACTGTGATTCGACAATTGGGCGTTTAGCCTCTCCATTGACGTAATAATCATTGCACAGCTGCAAATAGTTTTCTATCTATGAGACGCTAAAGTGACCATGTTTGTATGAAAAAAGCCCAGTGGCCAAGTTTTATTTTGCCGGTGAGTTTATTTTCATCATATTTACAGTTTCTTGCCGGTTCTTCTCGACAGATAAACAACATTCCGAAGCCGGTGGTAGTCACTCTGTAACATTGATAATAATTGACGATTCATGACGATCTATGAAGATTGCATAAATAAAGAATATTTTTATTTTGTTTTTGAACACGCATCTTTTGATTTTTTTAAATATTTGTACAGCAAAATGGTTAAATAAGCTAATTAAATTAAAACATAGAAGCTAATAATATGTTTTACTAAATTATGACACATTTGTGAACGACAAAAATCGTTCTTTCACGTTGTGATTACACAATTTCATTGCTTTCCCAATGTCCCTTCTGTACGTTATATGTTATTTTGTGGTCCCGGTCATGGCTAATTTATTTTTAATGGTATGCAATTCCGATAACAATTGCTCCGGTAACGAGATCGTAAGAAGATGGGGCAATGGACATTTTGAAGCTGATGATTTGAGATGAAATGGCCTTTTAGTTTAGTTCAGTTATGTCTGTATACAGAGAATTATTGTAACAAAACTTTATTGAAATAAGCAATAAGGCAAGGGTAACATTAGAACCACGTTAATCTAATGATCTTTGAAATTATTGTGTAGTTACGAGATGATGGAAGTTTTCCGATTGGTCTAGTTTCCTGTCAAGGGTTACGGAGGTTCGCAGTCACTCCAATGTGAAATCTGCCGCCATAACAGCTCTGGCTGTGTTCCGGCAAAATTAATGTGGGAGCCAGTACACTTGAAATCAAAGGCTCGAAGATCAGATGAGCCTACAGTCTGGCAGCATATTGAGCGACGCTTCCAAGTGAAGCGTCCACCAATGGAATAGACCGTAGTGGCCGCTTACCATCAGGTGGGCTGGAAAAAAATACGATGATGGAATCTTTGAAAACTATTTAACATAATAATATGATGTTGTAAATATTAGTAATTCAACTTGTTTTGGTTTAGAAAATAAATAAGTTATTTTTTTTATTGCAATGTGTAACAAGATGTGCAGATCGTACACCTGATGGTAAGCGCCACGTCTGCCCTTAGACAGTTCAGTGCCAAACAGTAACTAAGCAGTTACTGTCCGGCACCGTCCTGCGCCCGCTACACCGAGACGACCAGTTATTAGGTCTCATATACCCAGTAATTACACTAGCTTCAGTGCCTTTTCCCGAAACACAGAAGTGCTTGACGACACACTTCTGTTTCACGGGAAAATATCTGGCACTGCGGTTGTACATGAACCTACCACCTGGTAAATCTTGGTATATCCTATAAAAATCGGTTTAACTGCTGCAAACTGGACTACACAGTGGGTCATTCCCCGGTGGACATAGCGTAGCACAATAATAAAAAGTTTAAAGAGTCCTTCGTTACGTTTGGCATCCATTTCATGTATTTGCTTGACAGACAAAATCAGGTAGTGGGCAGTCATAAAAAATGGTGGTAAAATTCTCCAGTAATCCGCATTTATCGCTGATACTGTCCTTATTTTTCACTTACATTTTATTTAATTGACTTGTTAAAAGCCAAGAGAATGCGGTGTAATAAAATTTAACCTCGTGGCTTTTAATTTCTTCTGATAAACAGAATTAAGATGTCCCTTTATTATATTAAATGATAAATAAAGGTACATACATAAACATTTATCTATTTATAGTGTTAAGCATTTCAAAGGATATTATTATTTTGCAGAACATCATTTTATTACAATACAGTTTTATAGTGCAAGTTCAAGGAAAAATCTGTAACGAAATGATCTCTTTCATTAAATCATGGTAACAAAGGTCTTAGGGACTTACTTATTATTTACAGTTTAGCATAATTTAAGCATGCATTTAAATATTTAAATTAGTAATTATAAAAAATATGACATAATAATAAATATTATAATTACATATATTTCATTTGCTAAAGTTACATTACATGAACTATAAAGATTAAGTTAATTACAATGCAAACAATTTTAATTGTTTATAGTAAATTTAAGCTAAGTAAGGTTAAGTTTTGTGGTCCATCAATGCATTTTTTACACTAGAAACAAGAGATACAGTCTCTTCTGTTAACTTCACATTTCTAATTATATTATAAAAAATGTATTCTTTTAAGAAGCGAATTTTATAGGAATTAGTTCTCATTGTAACCTATGGAATGCCATAAAATTTATTTTAATGAATTGTATCAGATCTATGCGCCATTTACGGTAAATTACCACTCAGTCACGTACAGTCAAAGATTACAGATATACCTGGGCCAGTTTTTGGTTTATGTAACTTATTTTTCAGGTTTGAAAGTACGTGGGTTGTGTTTTATCTTAAAAAGTAGCGTTGACACATCCTTCGTCAATGAAAGTTGCCGTGATAAATAGAAAGTGAAGAAAGACTTGAATTTGCTCTGTACGGAACTGGTTGAACTTTGTGTGTAGATTTGGAGTATTGTCTTTGTTGATATAGCGGTTTGATGATATCATCATCATCATCATCATCAGCCTATATACGTTCCCACTGCTGGGACACAGGTCACACAGGCCTTATCTTAAGTGTGAGATAGTGTGAGCCATAGGTACTCCACCTCGCGGGCCCAGTGCGGGTTGGTGAAGGGTTGCGTAAGGCAAGTGACCTCTGACTAGGCTTGACGACTAATATCTACACTTTAGTAAATATCAGCCTGGACCAACACTTTAACGTGCCTTCCGAAGCACGGAGGCTCGAAATAAATGTCACTAAATGTGGTCAGAATGGTCACCCATCCATTAACCGACCGTGGCGTGGGTAGCTTGACTTTATCGCTAACGAACGAACCACTGTCACAGCTGCGCCACGAGCACCTCATACGATCCACAACGATGACATCATAGTTTACCATGATCTAGGTGTCCTGGATTCAATTCCCGGATCGAGAAACTCTTGCAGATTTTTCGAAGACAGCTCGCGTGCCTGATCACATCTGGCAAGCGTAGCGATTTTTTATTCTTTCTTAATTCTGTAACTAAACTTGGCATTCTGCAATAATGACGATAATTTAACGATGAAGGCTTTTGCGCACTACTCGGTCTAGACTATCGGTCTGTCAAATGAAGTTATATAAAAATAACTAAGTACGCATTTTAATTAAAGACCAATTAATTCCTTCAAGCGGTCCACATAACATGCGTAATCAAACCATTTCTACTACAGAGAAATTCTCTAATTTATGCGTTCACGAAATGACGCTGATACCAGTTATGTTAATGCAATATGTATGTATTCAGATGAGGCTTGAGGAAGCACATGATAATAAGGTAAAAAGGTAAGTGCAAATTAGAATGCATTATTGATGTTCCGTGTGATGGTGCCGTATTCTTATACGTGACTAGCGGCCGCCCGCGGTTTCACCCGCGTGGTTCCCGTTCCCGTGGGAATTGATCAAAATCATTTCTTAGCGGATGCCTACGTCATAACATCTACCTGCATGCCAAATTTCAGCCCGATCCGTCCAGTTGTTTGGGCTGTGCGTTGATAGATATCTATGTCAGTCAGTCACCTTTGAGTTTTATATATATAGATCTTATATCATTGACTGTAAATAATGTTTATCCGTTGTCTGACACCTAGTATTGGTACCGGCAAACTTGTTAACCATCGGTCGACGGAGAGGGGGAAAGTTCGCGCATGTGCACTTGCGCATGACCAATAGTGCGCGCGAATCTCCCGAACGCCCGCGCGCGCCATTGGTCAGAGGTATGCTTCTAACCAATAGCGAGCAGGCATGTTATAGTTCATGTTCTGCGCAATTCCCACCTGATAGTTACCAAGTTTGCCGGGGCCTGTAAGCGCTGTGTCCAGGGATATTTACTTGTTTGCATTCTAGGATAAAAATAAGAACAGGGAAGAGTTTACAAACACCGAATTCCTAGAACTAAATAGGGAGGGATACTGTGGCGTTATGGTAACCGATGTTAAATAAGTTCTGTCTCATTTATAAAAATGAATCGTCAAGTACTTTGAATAATATTTAGACAGCTAGCTATATGCTACTATATTAATGCAGGTCCCCGTGTATTACAGACCAAGAAAAACTGTAAATATATGACATATAATAGCAAAAATATACAACTAATCAAATTAGCACCTGCTTTAAAAATATGTTCGAAATCAAACCACCGCCCGTTACGCACACATTTTTAAAATTCCTTGCGATTTCTTTAGTTGCCGTCTTTACCTACACCTCGCAGTCTATCACAAAATACTTCATTTAACCGTTCAAAATTAGACCTTAACCCATTAGAACAAGGGATATACGAGTATAAGCGTCAAGTCTGATAACTGTACAATGCGCTATGTTGCTCTTGATTCTCAGAAGGAATAACTGGACACAAACTTGGAGACGACAAACAATGTTGGATTGAGATTACTCTAGGCCTATTCTTGGAGAATGCTATTATTAGCTGTTTAACTGTTTGTAGTTTCCGATGCCTGTTGAGCTAGTTCTATGTAGTATTTAAAATCGTGTAGCCATTAGTGAAATATTTCTATTTTAATTATTATAAATTTTTCGGATGTGTATGCACTTTTACACACATTTTTTTGCTCTTTTTACAGTACTCGAAAATAACCTGTTTACTGCCTAAGTTAGCTAGTCTCTATTCCTAATAGGATTAGACGTTACCTATATTTTATTTGTCTAGTTCTTAGACGTACGTAAAACTTAATGCTTATTAAACTTGGCCCTACACAGTTCGATTCAAATTTAAAAAAAAAACAATGAAATTGCTAATCGGTCATCTTACACTAGACTTTCAGGTTATGGGTTCACCCAGTCATGGCACAAATATCATAGTAAATCCATACTCGGACATCGTACATACTGATACACGTCGTAATATAAAGAGAAAAGATTTGATTGTTTGTTTGTATTGAATAGGCTCCAAAACTACTGAACCGATTTGAAAAATTCTTTCACTGTTGTTCAACTACACTATCCCCGGTGACTCAAATTTTTATCCCGGAGATGTCTGGGGAATGGCGGGATATTGGAAAAAAAAATTACGCGCAGGTGAAACCACGGAGGCGGCCGCTAGTTTATACATATTTTACGTATTACTTAGAATTACAACTCAAACTGATGGGATCATATAATATTATGCAACTATATTCATTAATTATGCATTATGCATAGCGGTTTTTTTCCGTCATCCGAATTCTACAAATCACCAGATCAACGATAATTCTACAGCACATCCGAGTAAAACATGTCATTTGCATATTTCGACCGTTTTCTATTAAATACATGTTGAGAAGGCAACTAATTTTGTTATTTATGTATTTTCATTATTCTTATTACCAATTTGTGTAATATTTTTAACGTATTTTTAACGTTTTCACAACAACCGGGAGACCTTACTACAAACTCACAGACATAAACAGCACATCAGTTATGAATTGCACTACTGTGGTCTTATAGTCGAGTCATTTTAATAGGTCACATTTGACAGTCCATTTATGCAAAGAAAAATATACCTTACGCTAAAACCGCTAAATGAATAAAACTCAAGAAAACAGTATCAGTTCTTATTAATACAATTTTTTATTTAGAAAATTAGACTATTCTTCTGATGTACATAAGTAGCACTTTTCTATATATCGATACCAGAAATATGAATTAACGTAAGGGACAAAACACTGTTTTTCAGGAGAGCCAAAAAACGATAAAAAAAAATTAAATCTCTCTATAACTTTTTACTGTCTGCTTCAATTTTCATTGTGTCTAGAGCAAAGTTTCTTAGAATTTCCTCTTCTTTCATGCTATGAACGAATTATTTAGAAATACCCAGTGGTTAAAAAAATAGCATGTCCCTTACATTAAAAAAATATGTTTTGTTGTACCTTACGTTGCTAATATTTTATTTGTAAACCGTCAAGCATAACGTAAGCAGCAAGAGAAATAGAAAATTATACGAAACTCTATTGTAAAGGACTTTTACAGTGTTGCAATTTGATGTAACTATAGATTATAATATACTAAATTTAGAGTATTTTAATACCATGCAAATAGGTTATTTGCATGATTAAATTTTAGTTTCAGCCTAGCTATCGCAGATTTAAATGAAATTTAGGGAGACAAAAATAAAACGATTTATTATTAATATTTTTTTTTATGTTCGACTTTTATGTCTGCGTAATTATTATAAATTCAACACACTAATCAATCTATTAAACTTTTTGTTGAGTTTAAATAAATGTCCTAAAATTAACAATGTTTAAATAAAAGTCCTAAATTATTAGCAGTCTTAGACACCTTTTACTTATCAATTAAAAATAATAATTTGACTTTATGATCTCTTTTAATTAAGAGTCCTATGACAAACTCTGTAGTTTTAATAATTACGTATCATTGGCTTTAAAATCAGAAATTAAATTTAAAAAAATCTCAGACTTAATCAAACAGTCTTTTTATTAAGTAACTGAATGAATGTACTGAAAACGAAAGACAGATGAAAAAATATTTTTGTCTGAAATATGAATGAATTAAAAAATAAGTAATATTCATATTAATATTAGAAATATAATATATTACTAGGGTCGCCCTCGCGGTTTCACCCGCGCGTATTTTTTTTTTTCAATTATCCCCCCTTTCCCCCATCAAAGGATCATATGTCCGTATCCTGGTTCGAAGCTACCTCTTCACCAATTTTCAGCAAAATCGGTTCATCCGTTCTTAAGTTATAAATAGTGTAACTAAGACCACTTTCTTTTATATACATAGATTGCAAGATTAAATAATTAGGAATAGGCAGACAGATTATGATGATAATATAACTATTGGTAAATTAAACTTTTTTAATGGTGAAATTGAAGTGGTTAGAATATGTAACTTTTTCTATTTAGTATTTTATCTATGTGTCATTTCGGGTATCTTTAACTGGGGTTAAATTAAATTCTTAAAAAACTATAATCACGAATTAAAGTAAGGGACAAGGTTAGGGTGTAAATTATTTAACACTATCGACTTACTTTATTTTTCAGAGAAAAAAAATGTAAACGTCTGTTACATCATTTTTTCTTGGCATAAAACGTTTTACGCAGGCCAAAAAATCTTACTGTAAGGGACATTTTTTTAACGATAGAACTTTTTTAATAACACCAATCGATAGAGCAGAAAATTCTGAATCCAATGATATATATAACTCATTTTCGCCAAAATGTCCCTTACGTTAATTCATATTTCTGGTATCGATATATAAAACTCAAAGGTGGCTGACTAGGGAATGCAATCCCGCACCAAAATTTCAATTGCTGGATCCCGCGGGATTGAGAGGTTCAATCCCGCGGGATCCAGGTATTTGCGGGATCCCGCAAGTTTTTTGAAAGTCATTGAGAAAAGAGAGGAATCCTGTATCATAAACGAGTCTATAGAACTTAAAATGATACTAAAAAATATTATTGAATGAAACTATTTATTAAGTGATCAAATCATCAATTAAACAAACTAAAAATTTCCAATGTTCCAGCTGAAAGGAACAAATCCAATTATGTCGTGATACTACATCATGTTTCCGTACGATTATATTTCATAGATACTCTTTTCTGGAACTTTTAAAACTTGGGAACAAACAGGACACTATTACAGCACCTTATCATCAGCCTATTACAGTCCACCGCTGGACACAGGTCTCCCAATGCTCGCCACTTTGTTTGATCATCAGGTACCGAACACAACATCTTTTTTGCGGAGGAGAACGTTTCTTCTACTCACCATAGCCGTAAGCTAGCGACGCCTGCGGCCGTCTGTGAGTTGAGGCTCGGGACTAAAGCCGTTCGTCCCACTTCCCACTAAACTCCCCCGGATTCCCCTTCACACCCGATTGGAACGGACCGTCAATCTGTCGCTATTGACCAGTCCACCGAACACAACACCTAACTATATAAAATCTATTTCTGTCAAGCATCAATCAATCAAATGTATGTCGCTGCGCAGTCCCGCAAATCCCGCACGATTTAGGCGCGGGACTGGTCCCGCAAAAATGGTGCGGGATCCAGGTATTTCGGGATCCCGGTATCCCGGTATTGCATTCCCTATGGCTGACTGACTGACTGACTGACATAGATAGATATCAACGCACAGCCCAAACCACTGGACGGATCGGGCTGAAATTTGGCATGCGGGTAGATGTTATGACGTAGGCATCCGCTAAGAAAGGATTTTGTTCAATTCCCACGGGAACGGGAACCACGCGGGTAAAACCGCGGGCGGCCGCTAGTCTTTGCATAAATGAACTGTCAAATGTGGCCTATTAAAATGACTCGACTATAAGGCGATTAGTACCGCCACAGTGGCGCCCTCATTAAATAAAAAATCATATCCTATATATTAATACAAAGATTAAGGATTCGATGTTGCGTTTGTACAAAAAAGGATAAAGATTATTTACGTTATTAAAACAGGGCTTAAAATGTTTTAATTTTATTATTAAACGTACGGAGCTCCAAAGATTATTTTAGAAAGTACGTAAAATTGATTTTCGGAACGGTAGTGAAGAAAATGTGCGATTAGTTGTAGTAATTTCAACCAATCAGGTGTAAAATTAGTTTAAAACAGTTACAATTATGCCATGCCATAAACCTAATTATAATATTGTTAGATATACCATTAATCCATACTAATCTTATAAATGTCAAATAACCTTACTCTATCTCTGTTTTGCTTTCAAGCTCAAACCACTGAATCGATTTTGATTAAACTTTAGTACAAACATAGATTTGGTATTGGAAAATGACAAAAGTTACTATAGTTTCCCCTTCACACTCTTATGGGATGATCCCTCGTCTATCTTGTGACGATAAACAAATTTTGATAAAGCAATCAATAGAACCAGATTTCAGATAATTGTTGGCAAAAGCATGATGAAGCATTTTGTGGGCACACGGATAACTGACTCTTATCACTTTCTCCGTTGCCAAAACATTACGGCTCTATCTACCTAGTGTGAAGGTACATAAGCTTAATAAATCATTTTGAATATAATTTTTTGACCGACGAAAATAAAGTTTATTGTTATGAAAAACACAACAAAAAATATTATTTTTCGTTTAACTCTAAGTATTGCAGCTCTATAATCTATAATATTCAAATCAATTAAAATCGGTTTGGAGATCCTTGGGGGAGGCCTATGTCCAGCAGTGGACGTCGTTTGGCTGAAATGATGATGATGATGATTCGAATCAAAATATCTCTATTCATAAACGAGTAAGCATCTAAAACCTTTTAAGTTGATAATTTTACATAATAGAAAAATAAACATAATTAGACTCTAATGCTGGTTCGGAAAACTGATTCTTTTGCTGCAATGGTTCATACTATTTCACATTAGATGTATTAAAAAACCGGCCAAGTGCGAGTCGGACTCGCCCATGAAGGGTTCCGTAGCAGCAAGTATCATCATAATATAAAAGTTCTTGTAGTTCTTTGTAAGTTTGATCGACGTTTTTATATTTGAGTTGATTGAATGAGAGGAAAATTGCGGTTTACGATTTATGACGTTTTGAATAAAAACTAATTACTTGATCTCGTTCAAACCAATTTTCAATGGAAGTTTGCATGGTAATGTACATCATATATATTTTTTAGTCTTATCGTTCTCTTATTTTAGAAGTTAGAGGGGGGGTGACCAACATTTTACCACTTTGGAAGTGTCTCTCGCGCAAACTATTCCGTTTAGAAAAAAATGATATAAGAAACCTTATTATCATTTTTAAAGACCTATCTATAGATACCCCACACGTAAGGGTTTGAAGAAAAAATTTTTTTTGAGTTTCAGTTCTAAGTATGGGAAGCCCCAAAAATTTATAAACTAATTACTTGATCTCGTTCAAACCAATTTTCAATGGAAGTTTGCATAATAATGTACATCATATATTTTTTTTAGATTTATCGTTCTCTTATTTTAGAAGTTACAGGGGGGGGACCAACATTTTACCACTTTGGAAGTGTCTCTCGCGCAAACTATTCAGTTTAGAAAAAAATGATATTAGAAACCTTATTATCATTTTAAAAGACCTATCCATAGATATCCCACACGTAAGGATTGGATGAAAAAAAAAATTTTGAGTTTCAGTTCTAAGTATGGAGAGCCCCCAAAATTTATTATTATTTTTCTATTTTTGTATGAAAATCTTAATGCGGTTCACAGAATACATCTACTTACTAATTTTCAACAGTATAGCTCTTATAGTTTCAGTAAAAAGTGGCTGTGACATACGGACGGACAGACAGACAGACAGACAGACAGACAGACAGACAGACAGACAGACAGACATGACGAATCCATAAGGGTTCCGTTTTTTGCCATTTGACTACGGAACCCTAAAAATGAGCAAATGAGACACATGATAATAAATCCACCGCTGCCCATGGACACCTGCATCGTTTATGCTTTCTCGCCTTTGAGGAAAAATACCTCGCTTTTTGACTAATCTTAACTCGCATTGGTTTTGAAACATGGCTGCCGAAAGGTTCCACAGTGGTCGTACAGTCACGCGCAGTGAAATGTATGTACACTTGTGGTCTTATACCAATGTTATAAGGTCCATTTTTAAATGAGCTTCTACACATATTAATGCACGTGACTGTACGTGACTCGCTTCTCTAAGTATTTGCACTCAAAAGCAAAATATGCTGCAAACTGTAGATTTATCTGTTCCTCGAGCCCTTGGGTTCAAATTTATTGGCTCCCACATTATATATAGCCGGAACACAACCAAGCATGACTTGATTTTTATCATGGAAGCCTTTGGCCCATACTGGAACAATAATAGGCTGATACATCACTTTAAATATAAATATAATACGTTGACCCACTGGTTAATGTTCTCCGAGACATAAAATAAGGGAAGGCAAGTATGATCGTTAAAAAACCAGCTAATAATCGAATAATAAAATTTAAGTGCCACTTAAAATGCCGAATGTATTCTCGGTTCGGACCGGTCGGAGAACTGGTGTTTTTTTCGCAAAATTAATACGTTTTTAAGTACTTTCCAACTGTTTTGGCGAGTTTGAGAAAACGGGCCGGTCTATATTTAAGAAATCATTATCCCTTGTCTTTTTAAGTGGCTTTTGAAATTGTTTGAAGCGTTGGGAGTTGGAGATTAACGATGCTTTGGCATCTATCGTCTGGTGATGAATGGATCTTAAAAATGTGGTCTTCTGTCAGCCTAGTTCACCGCAGTTTGTGCGGTCATATGGTAAAGATTTTGCAGTAAAAACATCGAATATGGGAAGGTGTAGTTACGATTGCCACAAACAATATAAGTTTATTTTTACTTCCTAATGGAAACTTTGGATTTTTTTTGTGAAGTGCTTATCTGTATCAGGTTTGTATAGTTGATATGGAATTTCTTTTGAATCGTGGTATACTATGTACTCTTAAGTAAAGAAAAGTATCTGTAATACCTACTAATCAATTTTAAAACATTTAGGTAACTTTATTTGGTCAATTACTTTAATTCCATCGACAACATAGTATTATGTAATTCATATGGAAATGTCATGAGAAATATATTGCTAAATAAATACAACTCGTTGGCGCTAGTTGTTAAATACATATAATTGAACTGCGCAGTCATTAGTTTCTCTTTAATTGACTTATTCAATTGTTTGTCGACCCTTTGTTGTGTTATGTCATCTTGAGAGAATAACATGTGTCTTTAGAGCTTCTTCTTAGGCAGGTAGCAAACGTTATCACCATTATGTTTTGGGATGGAAGGAAAAACTACTCTTTATACAAGATAAGCTTCTCATATCTTCATTCATGTATCCTCTGGTCATGCAAGCGTCTACCGCTACCTTTGTGGTGTAAAACATTATAGTCTGACCAAGAATATAAAAAACCTGCTCTGAAGTCGCCACATTAGCTATGGTTAAAGCGACACTTGGTTGCTATGGTTATACTTACAAATAACAAACAATGTTCAAGAAATAACAAGGCATAGTTGACAATTGACATGACCCTTTGACAGATAGCAATAATGACATCTTATTGTTTTTTTATGTGATTGTTGCCACTTAAAGAAATTTGTTCCAACAGCCTGTAGCGGTATCCATCGTCATCCACTCTGCAAGAATTTAAACCTTCCGTGTTAATTTGGCTTACATACCTCGTCTTATCACAAAGAGTATCTTGTTGTCAATTATATCATTCCATTTATTTGATTGAATAGAATGATATAATTGACAACAATTTATTGATTAGTAGATAAGTATTGATGATTGCATCTTAAGAATGATATCTGCCTTGAGCTTTTTACATCAATTAAACTGGCTCCCACATTATTCAGCAGACACAGTGGCAATGTATTTTTACCTCTTTTTAAAGTCCTTTTAATGTATTTAATTCTGAAGGTCTCCCAGCTCTAAGCGCAAGCTGTAGGTCTGGCTAAATATATATATGTATATATTTGGAATTCATTATGTATTACAATAAACTTCGCGACTTAACAAAATTAAAATACTAAAAGGCTCGAGATATTTGAACCATTATCTATATTTAGCAAGGAAGGATTCTGTTAAAGCTGTACGCTGTTGGTCTATATATATCTCGACTGTCCAACCAACGTAGCCTGACTATCAGAAGGTGCAGAGAAATAAAAGTCCGAAGGTCACTAAAGTTTGTATTGCCAAAATATCACAACTGAATTTTACACTATTTATAACGGGTTAATATCTTTAGGTTTACGAGTGGGATGCGAGCTAACAACTGGCGATGCTAGCCGCGATTCTCGCCAGCGCTCATATTGCGACGTAAACAAAATACAATAGTGTGTCCCTACACCTTGTAATACCTCTTCTATGTGTGTGGTGTTTAATGATTGGGACTCTGGGAACTGTTGGTGTTATGGATGAAACTTGTTGCCAGAGGAACCCAACTCTTCAAGTTTCACTTCTTTGACTTTTGTTGTCTTAAAGACGCGTTTTGTTAATTAGTGCCAAATATGTTTTCGAATTTCAAACAGGACAAACATATTTTTTATGATGAACATAAATGTTATATTATATTTGTTTGTTCTCAGACTGGACGTTTATTTAGGACGGTTCCGGTATATCTTTGGTAGGACCAATATTGTATGTAATTTTGTCCAACATTCAATGCCCATCTTTCTAGTCTAATATCATAGATAATTCCCTCTTTTCATATCACTTCTGTCTTGTTTTCTACAGTTAAATTTATTAACCAGGTGACAACGCTCTTTCATAATTGAAATCACCTATTATTTTTCTCTCTGCTTCATCGGTAATGTGAAAGCATTTCGCCAGTTGCGAACTTTCCTGTCCCCGTATCAGCGTTATGCGAAGAAAGATCATTTCACACGACTCTGAGAAGTGAGTATTTACATCTATACTTTGTCGGAAACCACTGTTAATCCGAACAGACCAGTTTACTGACTCTGGTTTTTTAATTTTGTAGTTTGCTAAGATGTATGTATGGTCTAGTTATTTTATTTATGATATTAAATTATGGTCAATATAGTCGTATGACGTTGTGTGTAATAACGCGTCAGAATGAGAGACATCTACTATTTGGTTGGCAGACACACAGGCATGCAATTTTTGACCTGCGGGCAGGGGTAGCTCCCGAATGTCCGCATTCCGCAGTCCGCATAGGTCGCCTGAGCCAAGTCTGTGAGTCACCTAGTTTCTAGGGTGGCCTTCCCTAGGCGCCATCCTGACTTGAAGCCTCTCAAGTCGGGGTACCCGGGGATGGGCTTGTCAATAGCCACAAGGCTGGCACCGGCTCGCCCCAATCGGATGTGAAGGAGAAAACGAGGGAGTTTAGTGGGTAGTAGACGCTTTAGTTTTGAGTCCCGCACACGCGGTTATGGTGCAAAAACGCATTCTTCTCCTATTATAATATGTCCTCCTAGCCGATTCGGCTATGGCGGCCAATCTTTTACGATCAGCCAACTACGCAGGATATATTATAGTGCCCAACTGCCCACCAGACACTAAAGTGCAGTAATAGCCCTTTTATGATTTTTCGTTTTATTAGTGATTCTGAAAGCAGGTTTTATAAGGTTTCTGCTGAATTAACTATTTTTTTTCTTGGTGGTGGTTTTTATTTAACAGTTTTACTCAAAACCAATAATATTAACAATTTAGCGTGGTCGCCCAACTAAAATGCAGTATATTTATAGTGTAGTATATATATAGTATTATAATGGATTAGAAGAAGGTTTTTATTTTTGATATGACGTGATTTTTACTTCATTAAGTTGAATTATGCTAATAATTATGTAAAAATAAACGTTTTATAAAATATTACCTAGGTAGCTATTTTTCTTACTGCACTAGTAAAACGAACACAAAAAAATACTGCATGTTAGTTGGTTTTATAGAAAAAAAATCTATAAAACCAACTAACATGCAGTATTTTTTTTTCACCTTACTGCGTGTTAGTTGGGTTTCTTGACAAAACAACGAATCCAAACGCAGTAATGCTACTTTATACTGCGTTTTAATCAGTTTAAATGTTTTTTTTAATAAAAAAGGCGGTGCAGTAATACGCGCCAAAATAGTAAATGGCTATTTATAAATTCATTTATGAGGATATATTTGTTTTTATTGTTAAGACGTGTGGGCTTACGCCTATAGAACATTTCTGGATTCATTTTTTTTTGTTTATACATCTGCTTATTTTTTATTTCAAATTCTTAACTTTAAATGGCGTTTTCTCGCAATCGTTATTTTGCGGTTACTGCACTTTAGTGTCTGGTGGGCAGACAAGTGAGTGCGCAAGCACAGGTGCACTCCCTATTCCCTCACTCTCATAGCACGGTGGGACAGCAGTCTGACACGACCGAAGAGAGATCAGGCGCAGGACCAACGGCTTAACGTGCCTTCCGAAGCACGGAATCATCATTCTTTTCAGACATTCAGGTGATTCAAGCCTGCAATGTCCTAACCAAACTGGAAACATTCACACAAAGTGATGTTCCCCGTGGGATTCGAACCCACGACCTCCGGGTATTAGAGCCGAACGCTCTAACCACTGTACCACGGAGGCTTCTCCTATTAAATAATAGGTGTCTAGAAATATCGTGATGAATCAGCCAACTTCATATTTCACTTTTATATTAAACCTGTTAATTAAACATAATTGGAAAACATGCAAAAAAGATCTGCACAATCAACAAATATTATAGCTGAATATTAAATTGGATTTTTTTACTCAGAAAACTTTGATAAATCTCGTACGTGTAAGTAATAAAATGAAAGTCCAAGTCATCATAAAACGTTATGTTTGCGATTTTTATGCTAATTAGATATTAATTTATTCATAATCCTCTGAAGGAGGCTAATAAATTTGTTGTGAAGTGTCAGTCGATGATAAAATATGGTTTAATTTCAATATCAATGAAAGAAATATTGGAAGTCACTTAGTTATACAACTTGGTATCTTCGCTTTTGAGTTGGTTAAGTAAAAATGTGGACACTGGTAAAAGAAATCAAATTTTTTTTAGGATATATTAAGTTGTTATACTGATATTACACCGGGTACAAAAATCAGACTTCATGCCATAAAGCAATCTCTACCAGTTATTGATTTTCATTTATGGGTAAATTTAATATTAATTTTTTGATATTAATCTGACATACATATAATTATTATACACCTGGATCTTGGGTTCATTTCCCGGGTCAAGCTGACTTTGTGCCGATTTTTCCTAAATTAACTTGGTTTTTGTAATCACAAAACCGCAATTGGCAAGTGTGGTATTTAAGCCAGTATCTATCATTGTAACGATGACTTGATTTTAATGACGCAAACCCATATCCTATGGGTTTATTAATAGTCTAAATAGTTTGATAATTTTACTTTTTAATATCGTCGTGAAAGTCTAAGTCTTGCCTTAAATCTAGCCAGATAGCTTGAAGATAAGCGCCGTCCCACGGTATCTCGGATGTTAGTGAAAACGTTATCGCCGGGAGCGAGCGATTATCGGCTTTTCCAAACATTATCGTGTCTTATTAAACGCGTCATTGACGGCCTATGTCTTGATAGTAAATTTAAAGCATATTTCCGGTTGAGAACTTGATTTAACCCATTTTGGGACTTTTGAAATTGAAGCTGTGTTACTGCGAGACATTAAAATATAATTTCTAAACTATTAACACCAGTTTTACTACTGATGAAATTATCGTGTTAATTTATGACAGATGAAATTAAAACTGTAATCTTTTGTTCGAACTTAACAGTCAGAACTTGAAGAGCATTTGATGTAGGTAATGGTTAAGAAGTTGGCTATAACACCAGAGATCGCGGGTTCGATCCCCGCACGGTATAAACATTAGTGTGCATGAACATGTCTGTTTGTATCGGTCTGGGTATATCTATGTATATATGTATGTATTTACAAAAAAAGGATATAAGTAATGTTTATCCGTTGACTGGCACCCATAGCACAAGCTAATGCTTAGTTTGGGGCTAGATGGCGCTGTGTGAATAATGTCCAGAGATATTTATTATTTATTCTAAGCTTTGTAAGTTTATTCCCACTGCAGGCTTCCATATCAAGTAATTGTCACGATGCAGGCTTAATCAACCAAAATTTTGTTAAAATTAGAAAAAGAATTCGCCCTTGCTGGAAATTGAACCTGTAACTTTAGATCACGGCCAGATTCTGAAAGGCCAACGAGGTATACTATAGCAAGGTTATGGCTGATTTGTTATGGCAGCAGACTTAAGGGGCTTTGAAAAAAATTACCATCAGGCCCAATGGCCTACTGTTCCAGGAGTGTGGTCAAAATATAGATAAGACTTTACAAAATGAGCTCGAAGATCAAAGACCTAAAGTACTTAAATGATGCCTTCTACAGAAGTGTTTCTCAGTGACAACCAATCTATTCCTTGCTAATACCAAAAACTAATAACAATGGTAAGTATTTGTTTATTATCGCAATAAATGTTCTATTCCTAACGAATACCACTCATAAATGAATCCCTAAACAATTTTTTTTTATATATTTGGACTAAGCTAGCACTTGACCACAAAGTTGCCTGATGTTAAACAACTATGCGGTGTGCGATGAAGCGCGCTTGCTTAGGAAATGCCCGTTAATTCTGACCTTGCAGAGCTCCAAGTTGTATTGTGTAGGAAAAACAGACCCCGGCAGAGAATTCCACTCCCGCGCAGTCCATATCAAGAAGGATGAAGCAAATCGCTTAGTTCGTACGCGCGGTGTCCCCACTGTATACGTATGGAGTCCCTGACCGAGTCTAGTAGTTCGATGATGGAACGGAGCTGGTGGAACCAAATCGTGCAGCTGAGCAGCACACTAACCAAAGTGGAGTCTATAAAATACGGAGAGGCATGCAATCCTCCTACGATGATCGAGGCTCTGTAAGCTCTCGACCGTATCGTCACCGATAAGCCTCTTCGCACGCCGCTCAATAGAGTCTAAAGCAGCCAGCTGGTATGAAATTGTATGAGATACAGTCATTAATAAAAATGCACGATAGTGAGTTATGTCTGACTGCCAGTAAGCGGTTATTTATTCTAAGGTTTTTTCTTGGTCATTGTTCACAAATGAGCATGTGTGCCTGAACCTAATTGCGCGATTGTTGCTGGGAAACAACAGTAAGTGTGTATGTCGGTGCCCTGTTGATCTTAGATTGAGAGTTTATTGACATCACTGAGGATATAGGAAAAGACAATACGATATATCGTGTCGTACATTATCTATGAAGTCATGATTTAATTGCCTAATAATATTATAACGCCTCGATGGTCTAGTGGTTTACGTACCGGGCCGAGATCTCGGGGTCCTGGGTTCAATTCCCGGGTCGAGCTAACTTTGTGTCAACTCTTACGAACACTGATCGGGTTTGTGATCACGAATCCGCAATTGGCAAGCGTGGTGATTAAACCAATACCCATCATTGTAACGATAACTTGATTTCAAGGGTGGAGGCCTTTGTACTGCAGTGGGACAGTAAAAAAGGCTGATACTTTTCTTTACTTTTTTTATAATTCTCAAATCTCAGCAACGATATAAATAAACGACTGATTATGTGTACAGATTGAGAAGTCGGTTACTACACAAAAGGTATAGTGTTTTCGCTAATGTTTAACTTTAAAGAAGATTTCTAACATAAATATGAAGATGAATTAATTAAGACTAGCCAAACAACACTTCAACAGATGAGATTTTCCAAAGTAAACATTCTGTCAATGTAAGCACATGCACATTAAGTAACGCTTTAAAGTTTTGTCTAATATCGGAAGATTTGAGAAGAAATATCTCCTTTAAAAGCCTCATAAGACTACTTCTCGTTCTTCTATATTCTTTTTATTTTTTTACATACAATAACAACATTTTAAAGTGATAATATTTATATAAAAAAATATGTAGTCTAATCTTGGGCCAATTTTACTGCTGTCAGATAGTTTTTCAGTAAAATAACTTAGATGCTCTCTTTTTGATTTTTTTTTTGTAATTTCATCGTTATTTTGTATGTCAGATACATTTTCAGGTACTAATCTGTCAGAGATGAAACTGGCCCTTATCCAACAACACTTATAACTAAAATTACACTTAAAAATCTATATAAATAAAAACGAATTGCTGTTCGTTAGTCTCGCTAAAACTCGAATCGATTTGACTAATTTTAGTTTTGAAATATTCGTGGAAGTCCAAGAAAGGTTTAAACGATGAGGAAATACGGAAAAGGGTTTCCGCCAAATCCCATAGAAAAAAACCCCAGTCCCGGCGCAAAAGAATTGTATCTCAGATTTTAGATAATTATTAGTAGAAACAATATCAAGTGTCACTATTTCCTGATTCGGTGGCTAACATGGTTATTTTGCCCAGAGAAGATTCATAGGCGCCACATGCAAACATGACACTTTTTAGGAAAAACCTCATGTTATTGTACTAATTGACATTGAATTGGCAAAAAATGAATAAAACACACACATATACCCTAGTACATAATGTTGTTATTGAGTTTATTGTTGTAATGTTGTGTTTCTGTGTTGTTTGAGGGACAGAAATGTTTATGTCGAATGTAAATATGAATGCATATTATTATGTAAGTATTATATTCATTTTTTGCAACTACCCACACGTTTGTGTTGTTAATAAGTGAATTAATACAGAAAAAAAAATTGAAAAAAAATGGCATATGTATAGGTATTTGGTAAATTAAATATTACAGATGTGATAATGTGTTTAAATCATTGTGTTTATTCATTCTTTGCCAATTCAATGTCAATTAGTACAGTAAAATTAAGTTTTTCCTAAAAAGTGTCATGTTTGCATGTAGCGCCTATGAAACTTCTCTGGGCAAAAAAAACATGTTAGCCACCGAATCAGGAAATAGCAACACCTGATATTGTTTCTACTAATAATTATCTAAAAACTATGATACAATTCTTTTGCGCCGGGACTGGGGCAATTTTGGCGGATACCCTTTGCGAGGAAAATACTAAAAACGACAATTTTATTTTTCCATATACCTGTCAAACCAAGTGATACGAAGTTCACCGGGTCAGCTGGTTAGTTATAAGAACTTACCTTTATATAAAAACACCGGCACACACTTCACCAGCACAGCACAACACTCACACACTCACTATACGGACGAGCGGCGCGTGCGCAGCCGCCGTCGACTCGCGCGGGACTGCGCGCGCCGCCCCACGCCGAGCAATTCAAGACCAACCACGCGATATCGAAGCGATATCGTACCGAGATCGCTCGTGGTATGGTACTAAAATCGTTCGATTCGATTGCAATTACGCTTAGTTACTAGTAGTACCTACATTAAGTGTAAGTAACTTAGCTATGAAAACACCAGGAAAAGTCGTTAATGATAAAATATTTTCATAGGATAGTATTTTGGCTGTCAATACAATATAATAAGATATTATTTTAAGTAAGGCTGATTCACCGCTGTCAGAAAAGCTTGATAATTTATCTACTAGATAGTATGAATTTTCAAAAAAAAGACATCTTTATTGCGTTGCACATACATTATCACAAAATCTGACCGTTAAAAAACCCCAAAACTTAAACTTATTATAAACTTTTACATTCACTTAAAAAAACAATTTTAAATACCTTTTAAATTTTACATTACTTTATTATTATTAGAAAAACTATTAGTCTTTATAATTTAAAAAGGAAATAAAGTTTAACTAAGTTGTAAGTCTAAGTTCTAGAGAACGCAAATATTATGTAGTAAAAGCTAGATTTACTATTTGCGTTGACGCGTTGATGTCTTTAGTACTAGCGGCGCATGCGCAACGTTATTCAATCGACACGTTAAACTATCGCCGATCATTTTAAAACGAACTATTTTAGTAAGTAAGTATTTCCGTATTTCAAC
Source organism: Mecyna flavalis (assembly GCA_949319885.1). Lineage (NCBI taxonomy): Eukaryota > Metazoa > Arthropoda > Insecta > Lepidoptera > Crambidae > Mecyna > Mecyna flavalis. Next base: position 2,173,584 of record OX439435.1, on the reverse strand, counting down.
ATGTTCAACGCTGTTGTTGTTCCAAATAAATAAAAATAAAATAAAATATAAATAATATTTTTAATAAACGCATCAGAATACGCCTGTGTCTCCATTGATTACTCGCCTTCGATTGCTACTGTGGGCGATACCATCTGCTCTCACCTTTTACTCGCGCGACTTTAACCTTTAACTAGACAAGTTAATTTAACAACCTTTTTTTATGACCTTTCCTGTATTCACCTCAAGTTCATGTTTAGAATATATTATTAAAAAATAACAACAAACACAGTCATTATTTACACATTAATGATTAAAAACATTAGTATATAAAAAACATATTTAATATTTAATTAATTTGAAGGATTATTTGTTACTGATCAAGTGAATACAAATAAACAAATATTCTAAGCCTCAATATATGAAACTTGTTATTTTGTGGTGATAACCAAGTGATACATACCGACTTATATATTTTGTTAATTAAAAACAGACATATCTTTTATTTCTAAAAGTAAGTAAATTGCGGAAAACAATTCAATATTATCACATCAGCCTGTCGTAGACCACTTCTGGACATATTCCTATAAATAATTGAGTAATACATTTCAAACTAGCGGTCGCCCCCGCGGTTTCACCCGCGCGTAATTTCCTTTTTAAACTTTCCCCCTTCCCCCCACTTTTCCGGGATAAAAGTATCCTATGTTCTAATCCCGGTTATAAACTATACGTGTGCCAAATTTCATCTAAATCCGTTCATCCGTTCTCGAGTTATAAGTGTTGTAACAAACACGACTTTCTTTTATACAACGTGTTAATTTAAATGCGCAAAACCTGAAATTAGTTTGGTCAGAATGACGAGTAGAATATATTAAACCACTCTTTAATAAAGGTAACATTTTTCAAAAATTCTTCATTAAAAATGTTGCCCTGTCTATTTATTAATAGGTCAAGCTATCACGTGCGTAAACCATGCCTACCGACTCGTCCCTCGACAAAGCGTCGTCGCAGACGCAAGAAACGATTTGAATTGCCAGTGAAACTAAAACAGCTCATAAAACCTTTGATTTTTTTTAAATGTTGTTTTTTCCTTTACAATTAGGTCAATTGAATTAAAAATCATTAGGGTGTTTGAGGTTTTGCGCATTTAAATTAACACGTTGTATATATAGATGAGAACTCGCTTAACAGTCATCGAGTGCCTTAGTAGTGGTTCGGTAAACGCATCGGCGCGGCTCCAATCTCAGTGTCCCGTTGCGCGGCGACTGCGCGAGATTGCTCCAGCTATGACGACTGTCCACGCGTTCGATTATTGCTGAATGTAAACTTGGGTGTAATAATTATAATAATAATAAATTTACATTACTCTTTCTGCTGACTGTAGACTTGGTACTACACGCCGGAAATTATTATAATAATGTACTTTCATTACTCTTATAAGGCAGTAATATTGAAAAATTTAAGATTCATAAGTGCATCTCTGAGGCCTATATATTACGAATAGTTTGAAATTATAATAGCTCGATTCTGACTCTGATAACATTTAACAGCAAATCCACGTCATCTCGTCATTGCTTGGCCAAAAGGCCACAAATAAAATAATGACCTCATAAAAGGGGGATATTATAGATATTATAATATACTAGATAATAAAATAATGTTAAGGTACCGCGGCAAATCTTTACGATCAACCAATAACACAGGATAATATTTTAGTGGGCCGATCAGTAGTCACAAGGTAGGTACTCTTCCTTTCCAGGTGTGAAGGGGAAATCAGGGGAATAAAGTGAGTAGTGGAATAAAGTCCTACATACGGTCGCAGGTCTCGCTAGCTAGCGTTTATGTTGCATCAACGCATTCTCTTATGAAAAGATGAACTCCCTATCCCCTTACTTTTATTGCGAAGTTATCCCATTTTTTTATTTGTCTAAAATTTGCAAGATGTCAATTATCTTGTTGAAATACGGTTTAAGCCAATTCATTGGTTAAAAACAATTACTTCCTGGTGATGTTTCGTTCAAAGTAATTAATTGAAAATTAAAATCTTACAACAACTAAATACCAAATAACTTACGTAACTACCAAACTCAAGGCAAAGTCATGAACCATCATTTTCACAGAAAATTAGTCTCAGATGTATTTTGAACAAAAGAACTAAAAATTCTTTCTCGAAAAACCTAAATATTTTATTTTTTCAAAAAATAATTAGCATTATAAAATATTTGATTTTGTTGGACGAGGAGCATAGTTAGGATATCTCGCCATCTCTACACGCAGTGCATCCTTTTCTTGTTACTGGTCTCCTTCCAAAATTCATTCTGTTTTTGGTATAAATTATTGATAAAAAAATCTCAGTTATTAGAAAATTATTAATTAAAATCTTACAACAACTTTACACCAAATCATTTACGTAACTACCAAAACTCAAGGCGATGTCTTCAACGACAATCCATTTTCACAGAACATTAGTCTCGTTGTATTTTGGCCGTCAAAGCACTTCGTACCAATTCCATTGTCCACTTGGAATATCATTTGTATTCCCATGCGATAGCGATCGTCGTAATGAGGGGAATCTCCTTGTGTTAGCACAGACAAATGGGAGATAAATTTGACTTTAATTGACCTGCGAAGTGATATACAAGTTAAAACAACTATATAGTCTCTTTTTGTTTGACGGCAAGTGTAATGGTTGAGAAGTTAGCTATTACAAAGAGAGCTTAATTCCTGGTACAAATATTTGTGTGCATAAATAGTTTGGGTGCTTTTATGTATAATGTAGGTATGTATTAAAAAAGTAAATAAAAATGTAAACATGTCATGTTTAAATGCTGTCTGGCACCCGTTGCATAAGCTGTGTTTAGTTTGGGGCTAGATGATGCTGTGTGAAGATACTGAAGATGATTGAGTATATTTATTTAATTTTCTTGTGATTTGTTTTGGTAGCAGTAGTTTAAAATAGACAACCTAGTGGGGATTTTGTGGATAGTCTGTCAAAGAGCAAGATGCATAAACATAACACCTAAAAGCCTTAATACCTTTCTTTTACTTTTTTTTTATGCCAGAGGCGGCAAACGAACCAGCAGGTCGACTGATGGTAAGTAATCGCCGCCGCCCGTGGACCTCTATCATAAGGTATGCCTTTAAAAATATCGTTGGGATATTTTAAAAAGGTAAAACCATCAATTATTGTGTGTCAATCAAGTAAAGGGGACACTTTTAAAGCTACCTATTAAACACAATCAGGCTTCATTTATCCAATAGCCGTCCGCCCGCGGGTTCACCCGCGCGTAATTTCTTTTTTCAAATATCCCCCCCTTCCCCCCACACCCGGGGATAGTTTAGCTTTTCAACAGTGAAAGAATTATTCAAATCGGTTCAGTAGTTTCGGAGCCTATTCAATACAAACAAACAATCAAATCTTTCCTTTTTATCATAATATTATTTTTATAATATTATGTATTACCAATTTGACAAACGTTCGCAGTAACATTGCACCAGCCCGGTCTTATAGAATAAAGGCCAATTGCACCGTAATGTTTTCTTTGAACGGAGTATTGTGCCAGGCTTTCCCGAGAACTGCGGGTTGGCCGAAAGCAACGTTCTGAGAAACGCTATTGTTGGAGACGCTATGATGGTTCACGATTTCTTCGGTGTTCGTGAACGGCGTTTAGTTTTACAAATAAGATTCTCGGGTAGAATATTTTCTTATTTTTAAGCGACTTCAAAATGGAGGAATTATGTTTTTGACTGGGTTTTTCTTTGCGGTGGCTCCAGTAGCAATGGATAGCTTTGAAACCGGTTTCCTAAAAAAAAAGGTTTGGTTGCTTCGCATATTAAGCTTATCATTAAAAACATTATGTACAAAAAAAATCTCAACAACCCTTTAAAATCGCCGATAAACGAATGCGAACATAACTTCAGAACGACAATTATAATAATGTAATAAAAAAAATTGCATCTCACACGATCCGTTGTAAAATAATAAATTGGTTAAAAGCGCCATCTGCAGCAACGGGTAAACACTCAATAAGAAGTTGCGGTTTATCGTTCCCTAAGAACACAATGATTCTGTCTTTTGTTAGTAGGTGGCACTACCGTACAAGGCAGTGTGTTAGTTCAGCATTTATCCGCTAGATGGCAAGAAAATTAACTTTACGTTCTGAGGTTTTAGAATATTTTTATTACTAGCTTTCCGCCCACGTAGTTTCTTTTTTCAAATTTCCCGCGGGAATGAGACGTTTCCCGTAGGAATTTCATAGCCTATGTCCTAATCCGGGTTATAAACTATACGTATGCCAAATTTCATCTAAATCCGTTCAGCCGTTTAGGCGTGATTGAGTAACGAACATCCAAACATCCATACTTTCGATATTATTAGCAGGATTAGTTGCTAAACCAAAATTATTTGTTTCTTAGTGCCTCCGTGACGCGATGGCTTGAAAATTTAAATTTATAGCGATTCCGTTAGTCTTTTTGGGATGGATAAGTTCTAATTGACCACTTTTTAAAAATAGAGATAGATTTCCGCCTTGGGGCTGGTTGTTGGCAAGACATAAAAAAAAAGAACATTTTCAGACTCAGACAGCTAACTAGCACCTCTACCTCTGCAGATGAATTCTGCTTGTAAATAACAGCTTTTTCTGTGCTTGTCCGGCAATAATAAGGTGGAACTCAGTACACTTACATCTGGCTCGAAGATGGCATGGCAGCACATTAGGAGCCATTTTTTTATACTACATCAGTTGGCAGACAGACACGCAGCCCACCTGACGGTAAGCGGCCACTGCGGCCTATTCCACTGAGGGACACTTCGCCTGGAAGCGGCGCGCCGCTCAATGTGCTGCCAGACTGTAGGCTCATCTGATCTTCGAGCCTCTGATTTTAAGGTATATATTCTGTGTTTTAAGTGTACTGATTTCAATTCAAGTGGCCATTTTTGGCACATTAATTTTCAAACAAATTATAATGCCATTCTTATCTAGTAGAGGTTTGTCTATGTTCCATACATACAGGCACGTGTAAGAATAAGTACATAAAGCCCTAGGTTATTAAACAAGATACAACTTCACGCGAACAAGGAAAAGTCTTTACGAAACAAATAAGTTTTGTATTTCAGAGTTGCTTTTGTATCGTGTCGTGTAGAAATACAGATATAAAAATGGATTATATTATCTTTGATATATATTTATTTTTAAACCATTCATCCGATTATGATAAAATTTTGTTCAATAGTTTTGGAAGCTTTTTTTTCATTGTCGACCGATTTTCTGTTATGGCTTACGGAGCTCATGTAGCATTTGATTTAATGCTAATTTAATGTTTTTGTAGAGTTTTGGAGACCTTTTGGTTGATTAACCTTAATTTAAATCTATTTAGAAGAATTCAGTTGGGTTGGGCAGCATTTGAAAAAAACAACGTCGAGTCTTCTCATCGCCGATTCCACAATGCCTAAGGACGAAAGTCTTCAATCAGTGCGTCCTACCCGTCATGACATACGGAGCCGAAACGTGGACACTTACGACACGGCTAGTCCACGTTTAAAGTCGCTCAGCGGGCTATGGGAAGAGCTGTGCTCGGCGTCTCTCTGCGGGATCGCATCCGAAATGATGGGATTCGGCAGAGAACCAAAGTCACCGACATAGCTCGCTGGATTAGCCAGCTGAAGTGGCAGTGGGCTGGCCATATCAGCCGTAGAACCGATAACCGTTGGGGTAAACAGGTTCTAGAGACCGCGTCTCGGTAAACGTAGTGTAGGACGCCCTCAGGCCAGGTGGAGCGATGATCTGCGCTAGATGGCTGGCAGGAGCAGGATGCGAGTGGCCGAGGACCGATCAGCGTGGCGAGCATTTGGAGAGGCCTATGTCCAGCAGTGGACTGTCACAGGCTGATGATGATGATGATTATGATGAATTTAAATCTTTGATAAAAAAAGCTAGATAGCTGCAAGGCCGGTACTCCTAGGCAGAGCTAATATCGGTGTCGAGTGCTCTAACTCTGAGTGCGCCCGCTGCAATCTCTCGCGGCACTGTGTCCACAATATCCTACACTCTTCTCTCAATCGCCTTTGTTCGGTTACTGTCTCCGAAAATAAATAATCGAAAAGCAGAAATAATTTAAGCTTGGCATATTTTTAAAGTTAATTTAAGCGTATGCAATATATTTCTTTTTAATTTATAAAATAAGATCTTTACAGTAATTCTGAAAATTCAAAATAGCTTTTAGATGAAACAAAAACTAATTTTTGCCTCGACATGGGAATTGTTAAATAGTGTAAATACAGTGGTGGACATATAATTAAAGACACTCTTGATGTTGACTACGTACAACAAAATAAACGGTATTTAGAGACCCAGATAAGTATTAATTCCATATTTATTGGTTTTCATACGTACACTGTTGTCGTATTTTTAAAATGCGGACAGAAAAGAAGGTATTAAAGCAATACTTTAGTCTTATTTCCTTTTTTAAATGTAACACAAACTTTGTCAATACATTTTTCGCTGGTCAGCTAATTAAAGACAGTGCGTATTTCATGTTCTAAAGTTAGCATAACCATAAAAGGAGCACTTTAACTTTTTCTATTATGCAGATTTTATCCTGACAAGCAAAAACTAGTTTAGTTTTAAACTTGCTTTAAGTATTTATTGTGATAAAAATGAATTAGTATGGGAAAGGGAAAAAGTTGCGATTATCTCTAGTAAAGGAAGAAAATTAAAAAAAAATATATATCAAAGGTTGGTCGGACAGTACATTAAAAGATCACTAACGATGCTCTAAAATATGGTTATAGACGATATCCGGAATTTTAAGAAGTTTTATACGGTTCACATGCCTAGGAAATTTAGACCGAGAAAAACAACCACCTCAAAAATAGCATCATTTAAATAAAAAAAACCTATCAAATGGCTCAAAAGTCATGCGTTATGAAGTATTTGGTGTAGAGGGGTCTAAAGTAGTATCTTACAGAACGATTAGAAGGAAATTATGGAAGTCACCCTTTTTTGAAAGATTTTTTCTAAGATCCTTCGTTTGAAGGAATAAAAAAAATAGGAGCAAAATTACGATTTGCCCAAAAATATTCACATCGGGACAGAAAGACTGAGAAAAAATGTGTTTATTTCCGAAGAACTTTAATTAATATGGTTAACTCTAAAGGAAAAGTTTACGTTAGGCGTCCCCCAAATAAAAAAATGCATCCAAAGTACACAAAGATAACAGTCGAACGTTGAGGAGGCAATACAAAAATTTGAGGATATTTTCCTGATAAAAATGTGGGACCTAATAAAAAAAATTCAAGGTAGCAGGAATAAATTTATTAAAGGAGTATTTTAGAAAAAGTCTTGTTCCTTACGCCAATGAACATTTGCCGGTGATATAGACTTTTTAACACGATAACGATCCCATAACACTTCAGCAGGAGTCAAGGAATTGCTAAGGAGCCAATAAGTAACAGTTTTAGATTGGCCACGGTACTGTCCCGACACTAACCCGATCGAAAACATGTGATCTAATGTGAAGAAAATTAAAGGAAAAAAACATACAAGTAATGTTCATCAACTTTACTCGACGTTTAAAACGGCATGGGTGCAGATTTCAATTCAAACCTGCAATAATTTGAAGGCATCAATGCCTAGGCGGGGTTGGACTTTTATTGCTGCTAAAGGACATGCGACAAAATATTAATGTCGTGTTTTTATGTTTTTAACCCTTTCCCCGCCACGCTTTTTTCCGAAAATGGTGCCCCACACGCCACGACCATTAAAAAAAAAAATTCCAAAAAATTATTAGGTTATACTCAACTCATTCAGGCAAGTAAAAATACAACGTTTCTTGATCATGTTTTTTTGTCTGATATATCAGACATTGGCGTGGTGGGCACGAAAATGGTTTGTCTGATATATCAGACATTGGCGTGGAAAAGGTTAAAATACGTCCAAAATGTATTAAAATCAAGTTCGTTTCAAAATTTACTAAGTTGATTTTTTTATAGTTACTTAATGAGTCTGTCTTTAATTAGTTGGCCAGGTCTTTGTATTCGTTCGTACTGCTTGCAATAAACTTTACCAACAAAAAAAATTAATAGAACATCTTAAGTATCTTTATTTTACTTCAAACATTTAACGATAACCCTAAGAACAATTTAAGTAATATTGCAAGATAATAAATGTAATACAATAAAAGTATAAAGGGTAGGTAAACTCTGAAAACTTAATATCTCCTCAGTGTCTTTAATTATATGTCCACCACTGTATATTTATTTAAGATACTAATGTAGTTTGGAAGTTTTTTTTTAGCATACGTGACGTACATAATACATAAAAAAGAAAGTTGGTGTTAGTTACACTATTTATAACTCGAGAACGGATGAACGGATTAAGATGAAATTTGGCACACGTATAGTTTATAACCGGGCTTAGAACATAGGATACTTTTTATCCCGGAAAAGTGGGGCCACCGCTAGTTAAAAACTACGAAAAGAAATCGGACCGGTGTTTGTTATGATGGTGATCAATTATCATTTTGACGAACTAGACAGTTACATGCACAAATTATTTGTCCATTTATACATAATTATTCGATGTCTCAAATACAAATTAAGTCTGTGAAAGTAAGTTGAATCCTATAATCAGAGACAGATACTGGATAAAGCGATCCGATAACCGTGTTTCTGCGCCACTACACACGGCCGCGCAGATGCGAGAGATTTAATTGTTTTCTCTGCGCCAGATGCGAGGAAGCAAGGCGAGCCCGCACTCCGGTCCGGGGAATACGGAATAAATGAGGAGCATCGGAACAAAAAACGATATATCCAAGTTACCGTATTTTACACAAATTAGAAAAAAGTTTGTAACTTTTTTAATGTTACAGCTGTGGAAAAATAAATTATGTCAATATGCAGTTAAAAGGAGCCCAGATTGATTTGTGAAACGAAACGGAAGGTAGATACATAATTTGGCGAGATATTGGGTGAACACGTTTGGATATATCGGTTCTTGACGCGATCATTTGGATATGTCGGTTTTTGAAATGATTAAAATAGATTTATCGGGTTTTGGTACAACCAAATCATATTAACTGCAAATTAGTTTTCAATTAATTATGTACCTACATGGTATAAATTTGAGAATTACAGTAAATTAGCCTTGTTTTATGTAAAGTAGGTACTTAAATAAAAACAGATAGGTAGATATTATAATTTTATTATTATACAAAATCGTAATTAACTAATTTTCTCGTTCAACTTGAGTTTTACGTTTGCGTTTATGTTGTTTTTGCGTCCCTTGATTGATGTCATCTACTGTACTTCCTGGATTGATGTCTTGTACTGTATCCTCTAAAATCGACGGAGATTCACTCATTTTTGTTTTTGAAAAATACAAAGCACACGTTAAAAAACATCAGACAGAATCGAACATGAAAAATACTGACAGCCAGTGTTGCCAGCGTGGTCTTGTCGAAAGTCACCTGAGATGTACAAAAAAGTAACCTTTTTGTAGGAAAAGTAACCATTCACCATTTTTTTGGTGAGCAAAAAAAAAAAACGACGGCAACATACGAGCGAATACGATTGAAAAAACCTTTCACCATTTTTTTGGTGAGCAAAAAAAAAACGTCGACAAGATACGAACGAATGAGACGTTACGGACGGTTTAATTTGAAAAATGCTTTCCGCACGCAAATTCCAAAAAGTCACCTAAAAGTAACCTTTTGAGTCGTGTAACCTTCAAGTTACCTTTAGGAGTCAAAAATCACCTAAAAGGTTACAAAAGTTACCTTCTGGCAACGCTGCTGACAGCGAGATGACAAGAGATATTGTATTGACAGGTAGCCAATCACGTCAGCGTAAGAGGGGTGTTTACGAAGAGTGTTAAGATACGTACAGGGAATCGATTTTTAAAAAGAATCGAAATAAAGATTAAGCTTATTTGAAAACATGTAACTATTTCTCGGCATTTGAACCGACCACAATTAAATTATGTTAAACTTCTTAAGGAATTATCGGTTTTTGATACGACAACTAGAAACTGAACCTCCTTAGATATGTATGTGTCGGGTTTTGATTAGACCACTGTTTTGTGATATTTTTTTAAAGCTGTAAATGTCTGTTTTTAAATAGATTTCTTTCCTGAAGGGTATGTAATACAACATTTTGCAACGGAATAAAAATAAAAAAAAATAATGGCATAAATGCGACATATCGGTTTTTGTTCCGACGCTCCTCAAATATGAATAGCCTAGGTTCTGGTATCGTACACGTACGAGGCAGATAGCTTGATTGCTTTAGTCATGGGTTCGATTCCCGTCTTGGGTCTGATAGGTAAGCCTTTTCCAAAGCTCGATTTGGTAGCTGCCACCCTCCAGGAGATGGATGTATATACTATTTGTTTGTTCTGTGCCTTTTTTTTCGGAGGAGAATGCGTTTATGCATCTTAACCGCAGGCTAACAAGACTCGGGACCCAAGCGTCCCACTACCCACTTAAATCCCTCGGTTCCCCTTTACACCCGAAGCGAACAAACCGGTGCCCGCCCTGTGGACTTAGTCGTCAACTCGCGGACGCAAAACTCGCGGACGTCCGCGAGTTGGCACCTTTCGATTTTACCTACTTTTTTTGTCGTCAACTCGCGGGTCTATATAAAGTACAGTCAAATAAAAACAGGTTGAAACCAAAGGATAATTTACAATGTACTAGGGCAACATGATCCTATTGGAGATGTATTAATTTTTTAAGGATTTTTTACGAGTTGATTACTAAGACGAACCAAGCGTATAGAAGAAAAAAAAAAAGATTTAAAGCTGCAGTATTTATAACCTTGATGAAAAAAAAATGCATGACAAATAAATACATCTCCAATAAGGTTATGTTGCCCTAGTACAATAATACCAGTATCCGTATTATCAACCTTATTACTAAAGTAATATTACACATTACATACCTACATTAAAAAAAGGTTTATATTACATATTTTGTTGGCCTTATTTTAATAAGGAATTTGTTGTAACGTTTTTGTAGCTGACTATACATTAATACGTCAGATTTCATGATCGCGCGAGTTGACGACGAAAAAAGTAGGTAAAATCGAAAGGTGCCAACTCGCGGTTGTCCGCGAGTTTCGCGTCCGCGAGTTGACGACTAAGTCGCCCTGTGGCGGCCCATCCCCGGGTACCCCAGCTTGGTGCAGTAGGCCGGGGTTCGCGCCTAAGGAGGACCACCCGAGAAACGAGGTAATCCCCAGACTTATTTATTTATTTATTGGGAGAACATAAACAGTAGTGTACAAAAGGGTTTACTTATCTAATGCTTAAATCTATGTATGCTAGTACACACCAACAACATGTTCCACGTACATTTTGCAAATATAACCACTGCTGTTAAACTCGACTTTTACATTGACAAAATAAGGTTGATTAACTGGAAAAGGGCAACACTTATGTAATTATTTTAAGTTTTATAACTTGGCTTGGACGACCCGTGCAATGCGCACGTTGGAGGGTTACCACCGCACGCAGGTCATCCGCAGTGATTGTTCTGTGCCTTATCTAATAATAGGATAACGTTATACATTATGTCATAATAATAACAAATCACTTTTAATTAAAAGTAATTTAACAAACATTAAAGAAACATTGCACACACAGAACTATTCTGACATTTGCCAGTGAAAAGAAACTGTAAGCCATTTAAAAGCTCCTTTCACGTACAATTCCTTATCACTTTGAACGTAGTGTTTTTCTTAAAGTACAACTGACCGTCTGCAGTGGAGGAAAGGCCATGCGGGCTTCATTAGCTAGTTGCAGTAACTGGCGCGGACAGAAACTGCACTATCTTTAAGAGGAAATGTTTAATGCGATAGAATGAAGACAACGCGGGCTTTTATTTGGTGTTTTTCGATGTTTCACTCTTTGAACTGTTAAAAAATAAATAGCAGATACTTTATTCTTAAAATTGTTGACGAATATTTATGTACAGTGGATTTTGATGTTTACGATATCACAACTCAGTCTAAACATTATACTAAAAATTCAGCAGCTTACGAGTAAAAAAAATATTATAAATGTAAAGGTAACAATTTAAAATCGAATATTCATTTGACGCAATACACTTTACTCAATCCGTGAGTACGATTGCTGAAATGCAGTCAAAACGTCGGGTTTAATAACGATTTTTTATCCGTTCAAGTTGTTTTATTTAATTCTACTATTTATAAGTAAATAATAATATATGCTCAAAAACGTTTATGGGTAACTGTGCAAGTTAAATAAGCTAACAATATTGTATTTCTAATTTTTATCCGTCTGTCTGATAGGCCAGCCCTCTAAAATACATAGTATGTGCTCTATCACAATCACATTCCTCAGTTCAAGCTATGTGCAATTATACAATTTGAAGTTAGCAAACGCTACCGCTGTCAAAATGTTACATTGTCTTTTTCAGTTTATTTATTAAACTCGTGTTGTCGTTGGTTTTGAAATGTATTAAACTTGAAGGCGAGGTATATTTTTACTGCCAAATCGTTCAAATAATTTGAGATACCGGCTTTTACACCAGGAGTTGCGAGTTAGATAAATGCAAGTTGCTTTTTGTGTTAACATGTATGTTTGTACATATTGTATTGTAATGTATGTATTAATAATGTTTCACCGATGCCTGACACCCATAATACAAGCTATGCTATATTTTTTTATTTATTTTCAAAGTAAAGTAGATAGTTTAGCTTAGTTAAAAAATTATGTTTCAAGTTATATATAGTTTTCGGACAGCAAAGTTTCTCAAATGTTTACATAGATAGATTTGTGCACCACATTTACCAAATTCACTACAATCATAATCCTCGTCTGTAAAGACGACTGTTTGCTCATCGGCAAAGTGCTTGAGAGTGCTCATTCGACTCACAAGTGCTGAAGAGCGCTTTGGAATAGTTGGCGAACTGCTTGCCCTCTCGATCTGCTCACAAGAGAGATTAAAATGGATTCTGCCAATCTAACAGTCGCGTCAAACTAAATAATCTTATCTTCATTTGAAAGTGTTCCTATTGAACTCGGAAGAGTTGTTAACGCGTATTAAAAACATACGTAAGTATGTCATGTTTTCATGCTTCAGTTAGCAATGGATTGTCATTGTTTGGACTAAAATTATATAAGTGTTTCTTTTTATATTAGTAAAGTAGCATTTAAAAAATGTCGATGAGTAATGTCTTCAGAACTCATTTGAGGAGAGCATGGTGTTGGCAGTGAGTAGAAGCTATTTTTGCTACCAGCGTTATGGTTTCCCTTCAAAAATTACAGGACCGGTGACGAGTGATGCCTCTGGGTTTAGGCGACCGTAACAGCTAACTATGAGGCGGGTAGGCTTGCTATCCTTCGGCCATCAAAATATCTTACAGCCAGCCAATATTCAGCTAATAATATGCCACCTCTTACGTAAGGCTTACTTTATGGATTAACGAAGCCTAATCGACTTGAATTTTATCGCTCATAGTGTTAAACTGTTCAATCCTCGTCTGACACTTAAGTCAGCTCTCTTTCTGGTTTATTTCATTCTACAATTATTAAGATAAGTTACTGTAACTAAAATCAAGTGACATACTATTATTTCCTATTTTATTACAATATCTACCTAGTCCATCATTATCATCCCAAAGCCCTACACATGGATTATATTACAAAGTCAATCTTTTAAAGTCAGGAAAAACGGATACAGCTCAATGTGATCGCAACCAGTAATCAAATCCAAATCCCTGAGGTCTCCAACCGCTACTAAAATCGGATTATAAAACCCTTTGACATAAAAATTAAGGTAGGCATCGAAAGCATAAAAAAAACGTCCACTTCATCCCGGTAGCAAAATACCACAGCGTTTTCACAGAATTTTAATTGCCGTATTAAAGTAAATTAAGTAAGGGAAAAAGGCAGGGAATTGCCCAAAAAGTTAATTTAAAAGTCCGCAATCTATGGTCCGTATCGGACAACTTTTCGTATCAATCATTTAAATTGTTGAGATACCAGTATGAATGGAGTTGAACGTACATTTTCTACTATTGAGCGCTTTTGTGTTTTTGTGCTTTGTGAAAACTTTAATTTTAATGGCGTTGGCGTTTTAAAATAGTCGTATCGTACACACTTGTTGGTTTTGAACTATGAAAGCCTGCATCGCACAAGCACATCTTTCCTATACTAATATTATAAATGCGTAATAACTGTCCATCTTATCCGGCGATAAATTCTATGTTTTCATGCGATACTTAGTAGAAATAAAAGTGTTTTAGTTTGTCCATCTTGGCTGTGCTTTTTGGATAGTTTAAAAGGTCGAAAGTGACACAGGTAATGTCGTGTAATCTAAGTCAGCAAAGCCAAGGACAGTAGACTACCTTAATATAGCCTGACCAGGAAAAAAACCTACTCTGGAGGCGCCACATTAGCTATGGTTATAGCAACACTTGGTTGCTATGGTTATACTCACAAGTAACTCACAATATCCAATAGTAGCAAGGCATGGATCTATGCATCGACATCACACGTTGACAGAATAATAATGAATCTTATTGTTTTTTATTTGATTGTTGCCACTTGAAGAAATAGTTTCCAATATTTTTTCCGCAATATGGCGAGGTTTTTTGTTCGATTGGTTGGGCTATACATCTGACCATTGGATCTCAAGTATCATATCATGACTATGGAGCTCTCACTTGTACAACTGTGCACGTTAACTGCAAACTGGCTTTATGACGCGTTATTTTGCCAGATGAACCTTTTAATTAAAATAGTTAACATGCAGACGCTCTGAAGCCTAAATAGGTCAGAGAGTTATACTCTTATGTATAAACTTCATAAAATGGTTACGGTTACATCTTAGAATAATAACATATAGAAGGATAGTCTCCATACAAAAGCTTTGTCAAAAGTGAAGCACAAAACGATTGACACTGACGTGACAACGCACACGCGTGCACTTGAATAAGATTATTCTAAGGGTTACATTGGTTACTCCGTGAGCATCTATCTGGCAGCATTTAAGTGAAATTGCACGCACAATCCCAGCCTTCCGCATCAGCGCATTGGTTTTCTGCTGTCACCTTTTCTGCTGTCTTGACCTCAATGCAGTTACTGTTCACTTACCTGAAAAAAAAAGAGAAATACACATTTAAAATCAGACAACAAACAAAGAAGATAGTTTGTCCTGTAAACCTAAGTATCTGTTTATTCTATCTGTTCAAATTACTCTTTCTTTTATGTGTGATCCGTGACAAGACGTAAATTGTCTTTCCATCGCATAGAGGTATTGAGCAGGTAAGAAGGCAGGTCCTACCTGACACAGTCCTGAGCACACTTCCGCAGCCGGCAGTAACTGCATCTGCAGCAGGAGTAGCAGGAGCCGAGGTCAGAGTCCACCAAGCGGACGGAGTCGTTCACACATCTGACCTAAAGTGGCCCCTAACCAGTGTTTGCCAGCGATGTTCGCCAGATCTTCTTTCCATCTCGTAGGTGGCAGTCCCCTGTCTTGCTAACCGGCACAAGGTCTCCTCGAGAATCTCCTGCGCCCAACGAACTAGTAAACAAGTACGATCTAATAGTGACCTCCATCACCACCTCTAGTCTTTCCTAGCTACCTTTGCAGATCTTCTCTCCATCTCATAGGTGTTTGAGGATTGAGAGAGGTCAAAACTGACACGGTTGAACGGTTCTCAACGGACCCTCGCCATTTGGAATGCATCGAACTAGTAATGGGTCTGGTCCTACCTGACACAGTCCTGAGCGCACTCCCGCAGCCGGCAGTAACTGCAGCTGCAGCAGGAGTAGCAGGAGCCCAGGTCGGAGTCCGCCAGGCTGACGGAGTCGTACCGCCGGCCCAGCTCCTCGCCCGAACTCCGCACCGTGTGGGAACCTCGCCATCTGAAATCAAATCAAAAATCAAAATCAAAATATTCTTTATTCATGTAAACTTGTATCAAGTATTTATGAATCGTCAATTACAGAGTGACTCTACCACCGGTATCGGAATGCAGTCATCTGCCGAGAAGAACCGGCAAGAAACTCGACAGTTACTCTTTTTCATCGCCATGTTTGTTTACAATTTGTTTGTTACAATTACTGATTAGTTTTAGAATACCAAGCCATACAGTATAAAGTATAAGAATGAGACTATAATCGAGAGAAATCCGTGAGCCCTGGAAGACCAGTGCCCAAAGGTGGCACCTGCAGCACAAGTATGACGTATGTGCCAGCCATAATTTCACTCAACCACATTAGAGGGAATGTAACCACCCGACACATAACGCCACCACCCCAAGCACATTTTAGCGAGCATGACCGCCAAGGTTACAAACTTTTCAGGATTCTTTGAATGAAAATTAAATTTAATTTTATTGAATTATAACATTTAATGTGTTACTGTATGAATGTACCAGAACGTTTATTATTAGTTATCATGTGTACTGGCTCCCTCCCAGATTAATATTACCGGAACACAGCAAGAGCTACAATGGCGGCAGATTTCACCTGTGGGTGTGGTAGCTAGTCAGTTGGACTCTGAAAAAGCCCTACCACCAACCAGACCCAAGGCAGGAATCGAACCCATGACCTCTGGATTTTATACGCGACTGGCTTAGTCACTGTTCCACGGATGCGTTCAAAGTTTCCGAACGCTTTATTCTAGTGGATTAGTCCCATCTGCCCCTACTAATTCTGCCACTACTGGAGAAAGATAGTGAGGGTACTTTTGATACATGATGTAAAAACATCAGCCTGTATATTGTCACACTGCAGGGTAAAGGGCAAAGGCCTCTCTCATGGCATCCAAAAATATAATCAACGACCACCATCAAGACCACGGGGCTCGAGTCCACATCTCATTGTATAACATTTAATTCTTTGTATGTATTTGGGTAATTTATTTATGTTTTCAAAAAAAGCTAGTTGAGGTTGTATAGCAAAAGTATTTAATTAGTATTAAAATTACCTGTGGCATAGACATTGCTTATTTAAACGTGGCTTTGTGTGAAAGATGTCCTGTGTACCAAACTATTTCAACTAAACAATTTTACGCAAATTAATGTTACGTATACTACACGTGCTCATTATTGCAATAAGTTTAATACGTAGGTAGGTCTATTTCAACACTATGGAACGTTACTTCGTTAACATTTATTACAGTGTAATATCCGAGATCATCCAGACTGCTATTCTGCCGTCTATAAACTAAAAGGCCGCTAAATGACAAAAACTACTTTTGAGTTATTGAGCAAATAAGCGGCAAAATTTTCAAATCGATGCTACTCCTTAATAAAAGTATGTACAAATGTGTGTCATACACCAAAAGAAAGGTCTTTTTGTCAACTTTCACATGAAATTTGTTGATTTAGACAATTGGTAATATTCTTTAAACTAAACACATATTTTCCCCTCAATTTTGTAAACTTTTAAAAATAACTTATGGTGTACAAAATTAAATGGCGGCTAAAAGGTTTTAACTGCTTTATAGTTGTGAATTTTTCGAAAACAGACACATTTACATAACTATAAAGCAGTTAAATTGATCTTATTCATAGCAATAAAGCGGCTAACTACACATAGCCGCCTTTTAGCCAAGTTTATGTGGCTTAACTGCTTTACTTTTATTTATTATTAACTTTTATTACAGTTGTGCATAGCTAAAAAGCGGTAAATTATCAAACCCTTTCATATAACTGCTATTTAGGCTAGCAAAATCATCATTATTTTTTTACAAAACCTTCAAAGTAGACGCTGCCACTACTAAGTCAAATTTATAAAGTACGAGTATTCTTCCTATGAACACCAATCTAAAGAGCAAGCGAGATTTAGAAGTGGTTTCAGCACGTTTAGCCACATATTCACGCTAAGGCAGCTGGTGATACAGAAAAACAGCGAGTTTAACCGACCTCTTTACCTTGCATTCTAAGACTACAAAAAAGCGTTCGACTGGGTAGAACACTGAGTTGTCTTTGATTCACTACAGCGTTGCGGTGTTGACTAAGGTTTTTACAACAAATCCTGGGCCTAAGACCGTACTCGCGTGCGGTAACCACATCTGGTCCACTCGGTGTTGACGATTGCGCTACACCAGGCGCACACGACTCATCCTCGTTCCCGCTCTCCTTTTGGGCCAACACCCCTATAGATACATCTACCTGCTGAAAAACCTATACCAGTCAGCGACTATGTCTGTCCAAGTCCAAGGTAGTACTACAACTATCCCTATTAAAAGTGGCGTACGCCAATGTAATATCACCAAAGCTTTGCTAATGCACTAGAAGACGTCTTCAAACTTTGAACTGGAAATATAAAGGTATAAATGTGGACCGAGTTTGAGTCACCTATGTTTTGCGGATGACATCGTGATCCTCGCACAGTCATCTGAGCAGGTTAAGAATATGCTTAGCGACCACAGCCAAGCTTTACTACGCGTAGGGCTGAAAATGAACTCTGAAAAGACGAAGTAAATAGGCTTGAGTGGCCCGATGGCGCATTTGGTAGTGACCCTGCCTTATGCGCCAGGGGTCGTGGGTTTGAATCCCACCCAGGACAAAGATTTATGTGATGAACATTTGTGTTTGTTCTGTGTCTGGATGTTTATTTGTATTTAAGTATATATTTCTGATACCCATAACACAAGTGCTTACGCTACTTACTTTGGGGTCAGATCAATGTATGTGATGTTGTCCAATATTTAAAAAAGTTATTCTTCTTCCTTAATAAAGAAAAACATAAAAGAATCAGTATACTTTCATTAACACCTTAAAATTTGTGGTCTTTCGAATTAATACTTGAATGTTGACTATCAGAGATTTCAGAATTAACTTGGTTTTGTTTCGTGTTACATAAACCACTTATAAGTTATTAATTTATTATTATATCAGTTACGGTAAGTTAAGTAAGTAAATAATTTAAAAGAAATACACCAAATCACACCATTCAAAAGCAACATTCCTTAGCTACTGCCCCAATAAGGCCGTTCAATTAGGTCTGTCGTTAATAAGCTGTGAAATAATGTATTAATTCAAGCAAACATACAGTACTTCAACGTAAATAATGGACCTCAAAAATATCTACATCTAACATAAATAAGTAAATTAACTTTGTTAAGGTACCTAATTTATATTTAAAAATACGTCTTATCTGACTGAGGAACGAATAGTTATTTATGTGGCTGTTGCATAATGAGGGTCATTAAAATACGAATGTGGTTTTATGAAACGAACGAAGTGAGTTCATAAAAGGATCACATGAGTATTTTAATGCCTAATTATGTACAGTCACATACATAACTTTATCTTCATTCATAATGATAATATATCTATTTTATAGTCAGGATCGATGAGCAAACGCCCTAGTTACCAACATAATCTGTATTCAAAAGTTAGTACTGTCATAATGACTGACGTTTGTAGTTTTTAAAATCCATAAACAATCTAGACTCGAGTTGATTTCGATTCTCAAATCGATTGTTATAATTTCAGCATCGAATTAAATGTATAGGAATGGAACATAAAATTACTAATCGACTAATTCGATAATCGAAAAAACCTATTAATTTTTACTTTTAAAGAAGACGTTCGAAATTTGAACGTAATTAAGGTATCGGTTACCGATAATAAAATGTAAACATTAAGATACAGCAACAGATACTCATATCTAAATATAGGGCGTTTGCTCATCGATCCTGACTATAAAATAGACATATTAGGGTATGGATGTAGATAAATAATATATTGTTCGACTGCATTCAGTTTTCAATTCATAGTGGCTAGCTCATAGAAAAATTTTACGGCTAGCTTGACTCAAAAACATAAGCCGCCTGCTTGTCGATCTCGCTCGATACTATTTTGCAGTAAACAAAAAGAAATCAAATTATAAGCTATAATTTTTTTTTTAATAACTTCGTTAATTAAATAACATACGTAGGTACCTTGGAAACCTTCCCGCCATGTCGAGTGACGATTTTAGCGGGAAACGCGACACCAGCGAACTTCCTCATCCGTATATAGTTTATTTTTCCCTAAACAGCCGCACCCCGCCAGCCTAGCGTGCCCGTTATAAGGGGTGCGGGGGCTTGTGAGTTTGCCGCTTTTTAGCGATGTACTGCTATTTAACGTCTTTTTTGTTAAGCAAAGCTTTGTAAAAATTATGTATTTTACTTTGCGTACTGACTAACATGGATTTTTATACTAGTTTATTTATTGTAAAAGTAGAAACAATGCAAAGCTTAAAGGCCGCTAAATGATTCTAACTGCCTTTTAGTTATTTAAGAGAGCTTTGCCGCTTTTTATTCATTTAAGCAAGGTTCTTTATACTTGAACCTTACCAAGCTAGAAAGCCGCTAAAAATACTTTGCTGCCTTTTAGCTTCTTGCAAAATTAGAACTGTTTTTTAGCTAAGCATTGATAGTAAAATTGTTCAGACGATCCAAACGTTAAAGTAATTTAGCTACCTTCTAATCTAGTAAAGCTGTTTTGCCACCTTTAAGCGATGTAAAATATATTATTTCTGTATTTAGCTGCTTTTTTAAAAAAAATATCTTGGAAACGGTGAAAGATAGAATAACCGTTCCTAGATAGATCGATAGAGAATTTTTTTTTAAATATAGTGGTATTAAAAAGTGAAAAATGGTCAAATGTCATTTAGCGGCCTTTTTTCTTATAGACGGCAGTATTAGTAATTGATCCATCTAGTAACTTATAAACATCGGTGAAGGAAGTTTAGATTGATGTCCGCCTTCGCACTTACTTTAGCTCGTAAAGCAGTGTTGCCAAGTTAATAGTTCTGAAGTTAGATCCATTTCTTAAGGGCCATATAATAGGTACCAAGTGGCGCTCTCATTAAATTAAATATAGCATAAGTTCAATGAATTCAACATACAGTTTGTTTAATAAGGGAATAGGGTACTACATTATGTTATTAAAGCAAACCAAATATGGCCGTTATTGGCACTTTTACTACTTCAAATAATTGCGGTTTACCAGAGCAACCGAAACGTAGATTTTAAAATTATGACCGCTACTTAATCCGTTTATGTTTTATTAAACGTAATATGTAGGATTGCTGATATGAAACTAGTTTAGACAGACATACTAGACTACTACTTTGGGAAAGAACAGGCCCCATTTATAGGTATCACGGGAAAAACAGATATGGCAGTTGTTCTCCTATTTGTACCATGCTCAGAAACTTTAATTCTGTATTTCAGTATAGTAATTTAGACATTTTTTGTGAGGGTATTGGTACTTTTAAAAAATCTATTTTAAAATGTTGCAAGGAGCTTTATTAAATTTTTGTACTAACACGATTACCACTTTATTTTGTTAAGTTTTTTATTATTTATAACAATGTTGTGCCTACCTATAATTTAAATACATATGTACACTTTGTTTTGTAAACGTTTTTGTAACTGGGTTGTATGTATTTAGTTGGTAAGCCTTATCAATAAATAAATAAATAAATAAATAATGGTCAGTTTCCATAGTAGTTAGGAGTAGTAACAGAAATAGATATGTTTAAACTTTTTTATCATCGCAACTTAGAAACGTCTTGACGATATTCTTACGTTAGTGTAAGAGTTGAATAGTGATATAGGATACCTTATTGGTCAGATTTTTTCAATTCAAAATCAGTTGGCAGGCAGGCACGCAGCCCACCTGATAGCAAGCGGTCACTGCGGCCTATTCCATTGAGAACTCTTCATCAGGTAGCGTCGCTCAATGTACTGCCAGACTATAGGCTCATCTGATTTTTGAGTAGTGCCACAGCTAGAGCTGTTATTGCGGCAGATTTCACCTGTGGGGTAGCATATTTCAGGGGGATATTATCATATCGTGTAGTCCACGCGTATAATTCTTACGCTAACAACATGATCTCAGAATGTAAAACCATACCACATAGAATAATCTTAGCTATACATAGTATGAGTGAAACTTACGGTCCATCCTATGATTGGATAGAGGTATGTTTTAAGGCCTCGTAAATACCAATCCACCGCATAGATTAGCCGTGCTAACAAGGAACCAGTTGGTCACTAAACTAATGGGTATATTGACGTAAATGGGAAGTCGTCGTAAAATGTAATTGCGCGGACGAAGTATGGGGAATTAGTTTCTAACGATTATGTAGAGGCATTATTTATTTATAATTTACATATTGACTTGTGAATGGATGCAGGACTGAAAATGCAGGATGAACAAACAAAAGTTATCGCTAACGCAAGTATTAGTTATTTAATTTTCTTCAGGACAAAGACCTCGATCATTGTAATTAAGGGCTATTCCACTTATCCCACCTCGCCATTCCGCCTGGGTAGGATAAGTCGAATTTTTTTCCACTCTTCCCACCCAGGTGGGATAAGTGAAACATAAGTTCATGCGGCTTTTCTGGATGGGAAGAGAAGAAAGAAAGTGGGATAAGTGGAATAGCCGAAAATTAATCGTCACGTCACAATCACCATTGCCAAATGCGGATTGATGATCACAAACCTGAGCTGTGTTCAAAAAATCTGACAAAATTTGGATATAAAGTTATGAGATAAAACACAATAAATATCCTTTTTTTAATCGGTTGAAATGGTAGGTACTAAGCATAAAATATAAACATAAAATAAATTGATGGATGGTTGTAAACACATATAAAAATTAATGTTGGAAGCACGCAAGTACTAAAAACCCAACAGTAATTTTAATAAATCATTTAACTCACATTTTAATTATAAATTCCATCACGCTTGTTTTATCGAGTCCTTTAAATAAAATTAGGCTTCAATATTGTTTATGGTGAATTTTTACTGTTGTATGTGGAATAAAAATGTTTACAAGAGAAACTGTTTGTAGCTCTGTGGTCAGGTAACGAAACGTATCTTATTTTTCGTCGTTCATCGTCAGCCAATCAAGTCTACTGCTAAATATAGGCCTCTCCCAATAGGGAGGATATCCTCAGCTACTCGCATCTATCTTCAGCCATTCTGCGCAAATCGTCATTCCACCTGGCCTGAGCGTCTTTTTAGTTTTACTCAGAGGGAATAAGGTAGAGACGGGGTTATAAGCGGAGTTTACCCACTAAACCCTGTGGTGTTCCTTATAGCCTGTTGGTAGTGACAGGGAGAGGACGTGACCCAGTGATAATAATATGTATGTACCCTACGGCATACCATAATTATCAATATTTTAGGGATGGCAACTTTTAATAGATAGTATTTACAGCACCTCCCGTTTTTTAAGTTCAGGCCACTTTGTCGTCAAACGCTGGCTTATTATACATAAATAAAAAAATAGTATATACACAGATTTCACTCACCTAGCACTTTTAGAATCAACATGTTCCACCACGACATTCCAGGTCCGATGTATCAGATACAACAAGAACAGGACTCTGGAAGACTCCGCATGAGGTGGTGCTTCTTTCCTGGAGTTACGGGAGTTCCGGGAGTACTTCCGGCTGGTGGCGCTACTGAGCCCGCTTCCCATCCTTCCGGTTGATTTTATTTTAGAACCACGGTGTCATTTCAAGCGCAGCGCTCGACGCGTGCTGTCGTGTTGTTCTGAAATTAAAAGTTATATATATTTAAGCGTCATTTATTAGAATGAGGTATCGACTAATGAAATCACGAAGAAAATTGATCATGAAACCATAAACTAGTTTTTAGGAGTTATTCAGTCGACCGCAGTGATCACATAAAACAAACATTGTAAATAAATTTACACGTTGATAAATTTTAACTCTGAAATGCATCGTTATTGAATATTTTTTAATTGATGGTTAGGTACAAGATTTTCTGGATTTTGAAAAATGAGTCGGTTTTTTTATCACATTCAGAACAATCCTATGATAATAATAAATTATATTTTATTGTCCATTTCTTGTTTCCCTAATACCCGAAATTTGGCTCAAAAATATATTCACTAAAATATTTCCCGGTAACGAACCCCATTCATTACTCTGTGGCGCAATAAACCAGATTTATCCGCACCGGCGCGGTGCAGTCCGGTGCAATCCTTTTTTTAGGAATAAGTTGCGAAATGTAAAAAGAACCTTCATACATTCGTCATGATTATCCATTTCTAGTGCTTAAAAAGGAGTGGGATTTTGCAGGCGTAAAAATGTGTGATGTGATGAACTTAAAGGTTGTTTTTGCTTACAACCTTTTTTCACGTAGGCAAGTTATAAAAACTAACAAACCAAGTTATCAGCTTTCCAGTTACGTCATGCACAAAATGAAAGGGATGGGTAAAGAATTAAAGAAATAGAAAACACCCGAAAATTCTTAATGCTTTTAGAGTTATGGACCGTAACACCCCAGTTGGATCACTGTTTATACATATACCAGTCAATAGTTATTCGCTGGAATAATTGGTCATCATAAATTTTATCATTGGAATTATGTTGTTTAGATTTTGATTGACCAGTGTGGACACTTACAACAGTAAGGTATTCTAACAGCATATTGTATTTGCGTCCGTTAGATAATGTTGATTTAGTCTTTTCACTAAGATCTATATAAAGCTGACTGTATACTTAAGTATCTACGGAACCGCTTGCGTGATATGAAAAGTTTAGTTAGAACGTTGTATTCACCGCTGTAATGGGATTCGTTTTGTTAATGCAACTTTAGCACCTTTCCTCGGCCGAATTTATTCCGTTGCGTGTCTTTTAGTTCTGTATGAAGTTGAAATTTATTGAAATAGCATTGCTTATAATCCACAACGGCCTGAAGGTATTTGTATGAAATATTTGCTGACCAATCATGCAATTGAAATTTATGTCTGGGGCTTGATTGGGGGTTTCTGTTATCGCATTACATAATTTGGTTAGCATAATTTTTATCATAAAAGTTTTTTAGATATTTTTTCATTATTTGTCATAGTCAACAGGTTATAATTTTATATAACTAACTATTATTTTACAAATATAGACGAGGTTAAATAAGCACATAACGCACCTGATGGAAGATCGGGCAAAGTGACCTATTCCACTGAGGGACATCAAGAAAATATTGCTCAATCATGTCACACTGTAAGCTCCTCTGGTCTTCGAGGCTTTTTTTTAAGTGTACACTCAAAAATGATACAGCAGCAGTTTTTTTTATCGTTTTTTTTTTTTATTGAAGCATGAGTGAGTATTTGACCGCAAACTCACCTGATGGAAAGCGACGATGCGGTCGAGGGTGGAGCATACTCACTTACGAATAGCCTAGGATAGTATTTAGTAATACTACTAGTATTTAGAAAAAGTTCTACCTCAAACTAGACACAGGGCGAACTGGTGTCTACAACCTCCAAATTTCATGTCCGGGGCTGGATATTTCTAATTATTAAGCTATTCGGATTAAAACTGAAGTGGAAATAATCAGCAGTTTATAAGGTCTTATTATCGACCAGTCCACGGGGAAAGTCGGTATCACCTAGGAAACTGTAGAAAGTGTAGGCCTAAGTGTGATTGCGCCTGCGTCGGTGACAACCACCGTGAGTAATGCGGTACTTTCCATGGGGAAGTTAGTACTTTAGAATGCGTTCACTTTGTTTCGAAAGCCAAGGAAAAAGTTTTTGGAACTGAAGAAGAATTTTTTGTTTACTAATTGGCCTGTGTCTTTCTGTGAAGAAGATAAGAGCGAATTTACTTAAAATAGACGTTTTCTGATCCATATATCTGCTTATATACCTCAATGGTAACACTGCTTCTCAACCATAATAAAAAAAAAATTACAATAGTAAAGAAGTCGAGTGGTGTCCTTTCCGACCCCTTTTTAGGGTTCCGTAGCCAAATGGCAAAAAACGGAACCCTTATGGATTCGTCATGTCTGTCTGTCTGTCTGTCTGTCTGTCCGTCCGTATGTCACAGCCACTTTTTACCGAAACTATAAGAGCTATAATGTTGAAAATTAGTAAGTAGGTGTATTCTGTGAACCGCATTAAGATTTTTATACGAAAATAGAAAAATAATAATAAATTTTGGGGGCTCTCCATACTTAGAACTGAAACTCAAAAAAAAATTTTTCATCCAACCCTTACGTGTGGGGTATCTATGGATAGGTCTTTAAAAATGATAATAAGGTTTCTTATATCATTTTTTTCTAAACTGAATAGTTTGCGCGAGAGACACTTCCAAAGTGGTAAAATGTTGGCCCCCCCCCCCCCTGAAACTTCTAAAATAAGAAAACGATAAATCTAAAAAAAAATATATGATATACATTATTATGCAAACTTCCATTGAAAATTGGTTTGAACGAGATCAAGTAATTAGTTTATAAATTTTTGGGGCTTCCCATACTTAGAATTGAAATTTAAAAAAAAAATTTTCTTCAAACCCTTACGTGTGGGGTATCTATAGATAGGTCTTTAAAAATGATAATAAGGTTTCTTATATCATTTTTTTCTAAACGGAATAGTTTGCGCGAGAGACACTTTCAAAGTGGTAAAATGTTGGTCACCCCCCCTCTAACTTCTAAAATAAGAGAACGATAAAACTAAAAAAAATATATGATGTACATTACCATGCAAGCTTCCATTGAAAATTGGTTTGAACGAGATCAAGTAATTAGTTTTTTTTAAAACGTCATAAATCGTAAACCGCAATTTTCCTCTCATTCAATCAACACAAATATAAAAACGTCGATCAAACTTACAAAGAACTACAAGAACTTTTATATTATGATGATACTTGCTGCTACGGAACCCTTCATGGGCGAGTCCGACTCGCACTTGGCCGGTTTTTCTTCTTTATATACAAAAGGAGCCAAACAGGCTAACGGAATACCTTGTAAGAGTTGTAAGTGATCACCGTCGACCATGGAAAACCCTTTTTTTCAGAGGAGAATTCGTTTATACCATAATCGCAGGCTAGCTACACCTGTGGCATTGTGTGGAACTCGAAACTAAAGCGTCCACTACCTACTTAACTCCCCCGGTTTCTCCTTCACACCCGATTGGGACGAGCCGGTGCCAGCCTTGTGGCTATTGACCAGCCCATCACCGGGTACCCCGACTTGAGAGGCCTCAAGTCAGGGTGGCGCCTAGGGAGGGCCACCCGAGAAACTAGGTGACCATTACTAACTATCTATCAAACCCTAGCAAAACCATAGCCAAGCCCCACATCCATTCAGAATCAAATAAATGTACCTAATTTCGTCCACCATTTCCGACAGCCGCAAAGAATGAACTCAAAGAACAACGCTTTATCTTTTGAAACCTAATTAAATTCCCAGTGATTTAGTCCAACCGAAGCACAAAACTAAAACCTCCAGGGCCGGTGGCGATTTATCTGCAAAGTAATTAGCACTCCTCAGACTATTTAAGAGGCAATTAACTTGAATCACAAGCAGAAGCGAATAAAGTTCAGCGAAATTGTATTACAAGAGTTTTAAAAGTTCTCGATGCACTGAAATTTTTTACGTGGCTAACTTTCTTCTAAAATAGAGTGTACCCCGCTTACTGTATACAGTTTGCGGCGTTTTGCTTGTCGACTCATTGAATGGCTAAGTTGCAACGACTGATTCTCGTGGTTGAAAAGTTTACATATCCGCTTAAAGTCAACGGAGAGAGATTAAAGGTGCGTACAGACATATAACATAACATGTTATAAAACAATGTTATATAACATTTTTCAGTACTAAATGTTTTGTTGAAAAATAATGTCAGATAGTTTTGACGTGTGATAAAACACATGTTATATAACAATGTTACTTAATCTGTATGCACCGTTAGACGCTCACTGTGAGCTTAATGGGGATATGACTTTTTTTCGTATGAGAATGATTTAGGCATCATAACCGCAGGCTGGCTAGTGCTGCAGATGTTTGTGGGACTCGAGACTTAACCGTCTCTCTTCTTTCTAAACTTCCGCGTTTCGTCTTTTTTAATAGAATTCCGCGTTTCGTCTTTTTTTTTTACATTATTCACACAGCGCCATCTAGCCCCAAACTAAGCATTAGCTTGTGCTATGGGTGCCAGACAACGGATAAACATTACTTATATACTTTTTTTTTGTAAATACATACATAATTATACATAGAAACACCCAGACCGATACAAACAGACATGTTCATGCACACAAATGTTTGTACCGTGCGGGGATCGAACCCGCGACCTCTGGTGTAATAGCCGACTCCTCGACCATTACACCCAATGGCTCGTCAAATTTTAATAGAATGATTCACTTGATGTTAAACCCTTAACATCAAGCGATCTACGTGTTTATATTCTCACTAAAGTGGTACACAACAACAGCTGTGATTGTTTTGATTTGTAATTAGGATGAACAAACAAACAACAATAATAAAAGCAGTCGATGTCGCTAGCCAAATTAATTCCTTTAAGCACAATACGGCGTGTAAATCTTAACACCACAATGACCCATAAATTCTCTATTGAATGGATTAGTTTGGTTTTACATGAAGCGGTTTTTGGCAATAGCTGACGGAGAAAGCCTACCTACTTTGATTTCTTGACAAAAATGTTATAATATCCATTCCTGTAAAAGTAAAGTTGCCAATGGCTTATTTTAAGTGTTTTATAATAATACAGAATAAAAAAACGTCTTTTTTGTTACGAAGCCTTTTTTAACTGAATTTCATACTTTTATTTACATATTTTTATATTTTATTTTTTGCTAAACGCAAAAAAATGAATTAAAATTATAAAAACAAAAGTTTGATACTCTTTCACGTAAAAACTTCTGAGCTGCATTTCACGATTCGAATAAGAAGAGAACTAGAATTTAATTGGCAATTACCAGCATTACTAAATCAAAATATTATCGTTCAGTGTAAAACCCCCAATTTCTAACTCGCTGCCAATACTAGCGGGAAAACTGCTGGTGTAATTTATCAGTTTGTTATCCGCTTGTGTATTTTGCTAATATTAGATTGGATTGGATAGCTCTGTCTATATTTATTTTGCCCCTGTTTGAATATGTAATAGTGTTGTACCATGATGGTTCACAAGGGAAGTCGCAGTCACTGTTACGTGTTAAAACACAAGACAAAAATTTTTTGTTGAAGGTTAGTGAGTACCCGGGGATGAGCTGGTTACTAGCCACCAGCTCGTGCCAACCGCTTGCAAGGGGAAACCGGGGGAGTTTAGTGGGTAGTGCTCCCACTATCCCACATCTCGAGTGCCACAAACAGCCGCAGGTCTAGCAAGCCAGCGGATATGCCTAAAAGCATTCTGCTTCGAAATTGTGTTTTTCTTCAGTTCTGTTTGTTTGTTAGTTTGTCTTTATTTTATGTTGCAATAGAGTAACTGATTGACTTGTTGTTAAGGGATTCATTTTGAGCTGGAAAGTGATGTATGTTTATTCCGAAATAATATCATATTAATTCTGCGGTCTGATGATAAGTATAATCCACGCTTGCGAAGCCGCGGCCTCATATTGAAGTTTTCCATTTCACGCACTTCAAACATAAAACCATATATCAACTTTTGCCGCACAAATATCGCGTCAATATCGATACGAACGTCTATTCGAGTGTAAAATTATTAAGATCGTAAAATTCTTTGCCGCCATTGCCGCGATGCCGAGACAAAGATATATCATAGTGCTAAGTAGTTCGGACGTAAGGAGTCTTATGGATATTCTTGGTATCTCTCTAGAATATTTTTATTATGATTGATTCTTAACCACTCAACGCCGAACCGGCACTCGGGTGCCGCATAACAATAGATTTTCTATTGTGTCTAGTAATCCGGGGCTAGAAGGATTAAGGTCTTAACGGAGTAAATACAATGTAGCACTTAATATATATATATATTTTCCTTAGAAATTTTACACAGCACCGTCTAGCTTTAAACAACAAAGCTATTAAGTTACAAAGGCTGCCAGATAACCGACTTATTTTGTGTTAAATAAATACACGTTATACAAAGTAACCACTAGGTAAATAGATTTATGCACACAACTCTCGGGACCTGTAAACTCTTATGCAGGAGTTAACTCTTCTATCAATCAACAAAATCTAGCATAAGCCAGTACAAGAAAAATAAAATTAAGAAGTCATCACGATAAAATATCAGATACTCTTACTCATTCAATCAAACGCACTAAGCATATAATCTTCATTGTTACTACTAGTCTTATCCACGCTATG
This sequence comes from Mecyna flavalis, assembly GCA_949319885.1. NCBI lineage: Eukaryota > Metazoa > Arthropoda > Insecta > Lepidoptera > Crambidae > Mecyna > Mecyna flavalis. The sequence goes on along the minus strand of OX439435.1, from coordinate 2,143,527 downwards.
ATTTCATATGTGTTGATCTAAATTATAGGGTTTGCACATAGCACGTGACGGCGAAAATGAATAAGTGAATTTAATGGATGCGTCGGATGCGTATCAGTGCATTTATTACTGCATTTGGATCCACTGATTGATTAACGAGGTCTCGTTTTTCAAACAAATTAATTCGAAACAAAAGCATTTAATAATCCCTTGTCATTATTGATATTTTAAACATTATAAAACAAGACATTTACAGCATTGTGGATTTAAGATTCGTAATAATTATTATAAGCTAAATTTATGCGATATGAAATCTTAAAATGATTTGCGCGTCATGTCTTTGACCTGTGTAGTATCAACTTGGTGGTTTGCATCCCTACAGGTGATATTTGTCGCTAGTAAAACTCTGTATGAATTCAACCATTAAGTATGAGATGAGAGCCAATTAAAAGAGTAAATTAAGATAATTATGGTTTTTTGTGAAGCATTATTAACATATTCTTTCAGTGTTATTACATCCATCCAATAAGTAATTTACTATCAAGAGAGCTGGTTTTCTGTCACCCTTGCCCATAGCACAGTATAACTAATAGTATTAAAGTGTTGAAATTAAAGGCACTGTTCCAGTTAATTAAGGATACAGTATGCAATGTATGCTGTAGTCACTATACTTACACGCACCGGGACAATAGTGAAATAGTGTGAACTTTTTGTAGGCACATCCCTACTTATGGGATTAAGTTAAGGAAAACCTTATATCAAACCATCTCCGCCATTTATTCACATGTAAAGTTCTCTAAAAAAAGTAATATTCGTAGTGCCCGCCCGACAAGGGTAACCAATCTAACTTGAGTTGTTCTACCAAAATTAGCATGACAAATGTACCCCGAAGTTGGTTCTGGAAAACAGTACGCACACTATTTAACCTTTGAGGGACAAAGTAAAACCAACTGAGGAAATTTATCGCCTACAAACACAGTGGTGAAGTTTTTGAGTAAAAACGGACGGTGTGTAAAAGTAAACAGAGTACAGAGCCCTTTATACAGAGTTAGAAACCGCAGTACCGCGCGCAATGTTCAGGCTAAGGCCAGTTTACACACTACGACATGGATAAAGGATTGATCTGCCTGCAGTTTAATACATATAGAAAAAAATCGAATTTGATTTCGATTCATTAAAAACAAAACATCTTTATTCATGTAGACATACTTAGCACTTATGAATTGACGAAAACTAGCAAAATAACATACATACAGGGTGTCTCAGAAATCAACGTCAAGCCGAAACGAGGTGACAGGATTGATTGTAACCATCATGAGAAAAATAAGAAAAAAAAATCTACCCCATGCAGTTTGGGAATTATGGGCATTTAAGAAAAGCCTAATGGTCAAACTGTAACCATTTTCGGTTATTGTGGTTAATCTTCATTATTTTTTTCCAAGGTTTTATTATGAACAAAAATAATGAAGATTAACCACAATAACCGAAAATGGTTACATAATTCCCAAACTGCATGGGGTAGATTTTTTTTCTTATTTTTCTCATGATGGTTACAATCAATCCTGTCACCCCGTTTCGGCTTGACGTTGAGTTCTGGGACACCCTGTATAATAGTAAAACATAATCTACAGGATATATTCTGTACTACAGGTCAAAGGGCCCTATCATTGTAATCAAGTCATCCTTACAATGATGGGTACAGACTTAATCGCAACGATGTATGTATTAGCGTGTGGTGAACAGTGCTGATGTCAAATTCTGTGATACTTGGTAACCATTACCGATTCTGTAACTATTTCATTTCGGCCGTTACTCAAACTTCTTTTACATTAGAAAGCAAATCTTCAAAAGCTGTTATTTTAATAAACCGCTCCATTCTCATATTTTGACAGTCTCTTAACACTTGACATTGGCGGAATCACCATGTTGCACAAAATACGATATGGAGTCCATAAAAAAGAGATTTTAACTAAGTATAAAGTAATCGTTGGTTATGAATCGTCCGCGAGGTAAGTAATGAGCATTTTTAGCACGGCTCCTCAGGTCCAGGTGAATCGGCGAAGGTTAATGAAATTGCAGCGCTTGTTGCTCGGCCAAATGGACGCCGATATTTGCCTCACTGCAGTACCACCTTGCAGCATCTATCTTGTGCAATTCAACTAATGGTTCTAGGTATGCACTGAGAAATTGGATTACTGCACCCGTTTTTCTAAGCTTATAAAAGGCATCATTCATAAAGTGAGCATTTTATCCTTTTCTCGAAAGCTTCTTATAAAGTAGGTATTATCAAACTTATTTATCTAAGTTTAAGTCACTAGCCACAATTTTAGGGACCCGCTTTTAATTTGTGTAGGTTTTTTAGTTCGTTAGCGATAACGAAAGTCAAGCAACCCACGCCATGGTCGGTTAATGGATGGGTGACCATTCTGACCACATTTCTTGCTGGTTCTTCTCGGCAGATGACTGCATTCCGAAGCCGGTGGAAGAGTTACTCTGTAATTGACGATTCATAAATACTTGATACAAGTTTACATGAATAAAGAATATTTTGATTTTGATTTATTTCGAGCGTCTCCGTGCTTTGGAAGGCATGTTGAGCTGTTGGTCCCGGTTGATATTTACTATATTGTAGATATTAGTCCTCAAGTCAGAGGCCATTTGGCGGCTTGATAACATCTAACATGGTCACTTGCCTTACGCACCCCTCCACCAACCCGTTCTGGGCCCGCAGTGGAGTATGGCCCACACTATCTCACACTTGAGATAAGGTCTGTGTCCTAGCAGTGTAGATTTCTATCCTCGCACATCACTGGTTTTAACGACTCAGCTAAAATGGCAAAGTTTGAGCTTCATTGACTGTACTAACAGTAGGCATATTATTAGATTTAAATTAATTTAAAAATAACAGTGAAAATGAAAAAGTTTAATCTAATGTGTCAGCCAATTTATTGTTAAGGAACAAGCTAATTTAACTAATAAAATATAGGCTTCCTAAAATAGACATGGTGGCCAAATCTGTTCAACAGATTCATGAAGATGGTAGTGACGAGCCATAGAAACTCCCCATCTTCGAGCCTCCATATCGGTAAATCAATCTACTCTATAAGACATGCTTTGTATATCCTTATTCAGGTGAAATAGATACAAAACCATTAGGCCCAACCGTAATAGCTAGGCTACGCGCAGACTGCAGTCTTCATCGCCGTTATAAGAATTAATCGTTTGATTACTTTGTTGTCCCGCTCGCTCTTACACATGCACTGGAGATAGAGATAGATCATTAAGTTTATCATACTAGCTCTGTATAATATGTGTTTTATTAAGTAGCTGCTGCTTCTAAGATTGTCGGTATTTCCCTATTGGCTATCATAAGTCATAATATCTTATGAGAATTGAATGTTATTATTTACTTAATATAATATAATTAATCGGTTAAGGGTTGGTCTCTTTTTCAAAAAGGACATACATATGGTATTTAAGTTAAGTACCAGCCTATTATATAAACATGTCTTACGAAGATACAGAGGCATTATTAATTGTTGCCAAATAAATTTAATGATCTTAGATGTTTATTTTATTTACCTATGTATAGTTTTAATTTTGTAATTAATTGATAGATAAGAATAAGTTTCACGTTTTTGTACGTTGATAGATATAATAATTTTAACTAGGTACATAATAATATGTTAGACCCTCTTCTGCCTGAAACACAGGAAAATCCTAGTTCAGGCACATTATATTTCCCTGAGCTAATAGTATAATATAGATTTTAAGATCAAATATTGTGAGCTAAGTTTTTAATAAAGATTTATTATTATTATTATTATTATTATTTAATGTCCCACTGCAGGGCAAAGGCCTCCATCCTTGAAGTCAAGTCATCGCTACAATGATAAGTACTGGCGTTATCACCACGCTTGCCAAATGCGGGTTGGTGATCACAAACCCGAGCTGTATCCGAAAAACTGACACAAAGTTAGCTCGACCCGGGAATTGAACCCAGGACCTCGAGATCTCGTCCCGGTACTTAAACCACTAGGACCATCGAGGCGCTGGTATAAGTTATCTGAAAAAAAAATATCAAAAAAGGTTTGTCCGTTTCGGATGTAAAGAGAAACTGAGAAGTTTATTATCTAAAGGCGATACAAAACGTCTGTTGTCGAAAGTTTACACATGGCCACAGGTTTTGCTGCAGTCTGCAGTTATAGTAGGTACTTAAAATCATCCTCCCCGAATATAAAGTTAAGTGTTCACTGGGGATGTAATTCTAGCTTCAGATTTGACTTGGATATCTTTTATCAAGTAACCAAATAAATCAGCCTTTTTTAAGATCAGTTAGTAGACCCTGTCTAAATAGTACGCTGCAACTGGGGCCTATTTCATTAAGTTAGTCCTTTACAAACGGAAAGTACACTGACTTGCACATGATAATAATAAACATGTAATTACGTAAAAAGCATGGGATTATTAAGGGAAGATACATACTGTAATAGTTAATTTGCATAGAGGCGCCACTATCCCATCAGTCACCAAGCTTGGCCCACTTTTGAAGGCATTACTGGAATATTTGGACCCCGTCCAAGAATTAAAAGTAGGACGGATCCATAATATCACATATTATTATATTACTGCTGCTTTCCTTTTATGTAGATATAAATAACTTTTGGTAAAATGTAATGTTCCGGTTTATCCTGTTTTGGAATTCGCGATAAAAATATGTTACAAATCCCACATGTGATGCTGATAAGTAGAGCGAAAGATATGAGACATCATGCAAGATGAAAAGAGATATGAAAGAAAGAGATGACCTAAATTTTTCATAATGATACTTACAGGCCCTGATTAAGAGTTCTGACCGCCCTAGGCTAATTATGAGGACGCGCCCCCTCCAGGTGTGTTACGAACGGGTCTAAAAGTAGGAACTGAGTAGAGTAGTATTATGAAAATTTTAACATGGTTCATACTACCTATAAAAGTTTTCAAATCGATCTGCAACCTCACGCATTATAAGACCAAAACCATGACAAGTGACTGCAGGCTACCAAGTAGTAAACCAAATCCATCTCGTGTTTGGCAGCATGACTTGTATTGGCTTAGTTTCTATAGACCCCTTATGCCGCGTGGTCCGATCGGCTTGTCCGATCGATCGGACCACCATGTTTTTTATTTCCTGTTGGTTCGATTGATCGAACTCTAAAGTTCTCGTGGTCCGATTATCGAATTACTGGGACTATTCATTTCCTTAAAGACTGAAATCGATTGATCGGGCAACGATATTTGTCTTCGTTATTTTTTTAAAATTCATTTTAAGATCGTGAAATAACAGAAGATTGTAAAAACAAAAGAAAGCAAGTAGTAAAAAATTGTTCTTTTATTTAAAATGAATATTATAAAGACAAAAGAAAGTAAAAAGAATTTTTTTAGTCATGTATTTTTTTAAAACAAATTAATATTATAAAAACATAAGAAAGAATGTAGTGATGGTTTAAAGGATTTTTTTTTGTTTTTTTTAAATTAAATTAATCCTACTAATAACAATTATAAATGCGTCTGGAAAATTCTTAAAATCATTTTTTTTTGGGATTTTTTTAATAACAAAGGAAGATCATAAAATCCATATGAAGTTGCAATTTTTTTTATTTGAAAATCTTGTAAGTTTGTTAGTTACGTCTAGTTATTTATTTACGTAACATAAAAAATTGTAATGATTATTCAGAACCAAAATTTTCACTACTTTCTGATAAGTGGCAAATAGCCGATCCGTCAGATATTGTAACAAGTTTTTCACAAAAATATCATGTAAAAAATCTTTCAGATAAACTATCTGCTTAACAGGAGGTGGTGAAACCGGCCCATATTGTCGTACTAATCCAGCGTACCTAATGAAAACAAAGCACAAACTCAACTCTTGTTTGCTTTATTGTTGTTGAAGTTGTTTGTACTCACAAATTCGCTATGGTCTCACAATTTGAAATCGATCGGACCAGTAGGAAAGATAGAAGAAGTGTGGTCGGACTAAGAGGATTTTTAAAAGTCTCGTGGTTCGAGCGATCGGACAAGATGAACTTTTAAAATGTCGTTAGTCCCATAGTAGGACTACAAGGATTAGAAAAATCCTGATGGTCCGATCAATCGAACCAGCAGGAAATAAAAAACAGTGGTCCGATTGATCGGACAAGCCGGTCGGACCACGCGGCCTAAGGGCTATAGACAACTTAGTTTCCATTGCCATTGAATCGACTTGAGTTTTTTAAATATTTACTCTAGAGAAAACATTTGAAACAGTGAAACATTTTTGCAACTGATTAATAATTTATTTGAAAATTATAGTAATTAAGTAATTATTATTAGATTATACAAAAGCCCTTTTCGTGCTTTTATGTTGTAGGGATAATAATTGTGTAATAATTATTTCATTAGAACCAAATAAAAGTGAAGGTTGTCAATAAAAATCAACTATTTATAAAAAGTACAAAAATACGAATAATTTATCGTCGATAATCGACGGTTTCCACGATAATCGATTTTTTTGGTTCATTCACTTATCACAGCACTAATTATATTTTATGAAAAGCTGACAACACAGTAAAGTGTAAACCACGGCCGTTTGACTCAAAGTAATAAAATTGGTGCGTTTGTTTTATCTGTGGTACAGGGAGCCAACCTCAGATGACATTTCGTAATCTGTGGTCGTAACCCCTCTCCCCCGCCAGCTCGCTTAAGGGTCTGCTGACATGCTTTGACAGAGTGAGATAGTCTTATTGAGATTCCTATAGGAGGAAATAGAATAGAGAAGAGTTCAAACTTCAAATCAAACTGAATCAAACTGAGCAAAAAATCATTAAAGTGCCAAAGAAATTAAAGGTTTTGTGGATTACTACCTAAATTATTATGATTTAATCGAATGTGGAACGTTTGTGTCTAGCATACAAAATGGTAGAGTGTTCATTATTTGGCTTCAAAAGCAACAATCAAAGAGAAAAAGCGGGTGTTACATTTCATATGTAAGTACACTGTTTTATAAATTTTGATCACGTATTTCTTTCTCAAATCTCACAGAAACCAAGTTTCTGAGCTAAATCATTAGTTATATCATCAAAAACTTGATAAATGGGAAATATCTAAAAATTATTTCTAAATATAACCTCAGAAACATCTGACATGCAAACCGGTAAAATAATTGCATATTATACAAATTTACATCAGAAGCCAGCATAATAATTATCATAGATGTCTATGTACTGAAATTTTATTAATAATTCATAATTCGATTTCCGGATGCCTAATGAAAGGAAAAATTTCCCCAAAATTACCCCATATTTCAGGGAATTTCAAGCGATTTGTTGTTTCCAGATTTCCGACTGAACAGATGATAAAACTCGTGAGAAATGGATTTATGCAACAGGAATACTATTAATAACATTTTGAAAGGGACTGACGTGTTTACAAAGGAGAAAATTACCAAATAATATGCAACAGAAGGATTAATTATTACAAAAAGAAATTGAAAAATAAATCAATTAATAAGTAATTATCTTGTTTTATTTTGTTTTTCACCTAAATAGTCTTCTTAAAATGATCTTTTTTGGCTCAAATTTGAAATAAAAGGGAATTCATGTATGAATTCCCTTTTATTTCAAATCACAGGGTATATTATTTTATCCTGCAAATAATACACCAAAATAAATAAAGTGGCTGTTTGAATAGAATGCCTCTGCATTTGACACCACCACAATTTAAAAAAAAAAGAGCTGTCATATATCACTGGCACCCTTTTCCGTAAAGCCCATGTTTATAGTACGTGAGTCGGTTGTCTGATTTATCTTCTAACTAGTCTGTTCTAACTAGTCTGTGGTGTAAACGTCAGATTTGGCCATATTATAATTTTGAATCGTTTAGTGGGTAAAACTCAGGGTAAAATAAGTGGGCTATTCCACTTATCCCACCTAGCCATCCCACCTGGGTGGGAAAAGTGGATTTTTTTTCCACTCTTCCCACCCGGGTGGGATAAGTGGAATAAGAGGTGACGTCGGACGTGTGTGTGCCGCGTCGCTCGGTCGCAAATTGAGCTGAATATACTTTACTCGCTTACACTCAGGCGTATTTCAGTACATTTGTCTCTTTCTCCGTTAAATTAGCCGGTCTCATTGCGCGCGGCAAGCTAAGGACATAGAGTATATTGAATATACCAGAAAGGAGTTGTTGCTGCGCTTAGGAGTGCCTATTGTAGTGTGCGGTGCGATTTTTGTTGAATTCGCCTCACAGAAACGCGCGTTTACGTGAAGATTGAAGATTATTTTGTATGGGAATTTCAAAATTTAATGTTAAAATTAGGGACTCTCAAGCACACATTTAGTTTTAATGTTTTGTCTAGTTGAAATAAATAGGGTAGATGCAATGATGCTAGATTAGTGCATACGAAGACACGATTTCAGCGCCCCCCTCGATCCTCGCGCCCTAGGCTGCAGCCTAATTAGCCTATGGGTAAATCAGGCCCTGGATACTTAAAAAATATAATTTTGAGTTGGCTAACGTGAAAACCGATCACCTGATAAAAAGTTACGTGAAGTGAGTGAACTGATTTGAATTGGTACCTACCTATTTCGAGCTTCGTAAATATTTTCTGAGAGTCAGTTATCAAGTTGTTTGTTTCGTCACATCAGATTAATCTAATGAAACAATGAAAACATTTCAAACTCCTCTCCTCTCAAACAGATATAAACGGCATTTTAAAAACAATCATTTCTGTCATTTAAAAAATCAAAGCTTCAAACCACTTTCACTGAAAGAATAGCTTCTCACAAAAGGTTTCGTTTTGTTTCTCCCAGTGGCTGGATTCTCACGGAAATCGCCAAACATTTATATAAACGAACGGACTTTCATCTAGATTGTTAGTTAATTTTATTCTTTGACACTTTTTAATTGTTAAGTGAAGTGTCCGTCTATGAATGCTCACTGCAGGGGCTCCCTTCTTAGGGTGCTATCAGACGGACTGCACCGCAGCGACTGCTCGCAGTCGATATATTCAACTGCATGCAGTTGCTATATACAACTGCTTACAGTCATGATATCAACTGCACGCAGTCGGCTGCAGTCGTGTGATGTCAATATCAACTGCATGCAGTCGTGCCTTCGACTTCGCGCGGTCGGCTAGTGACCGCGCGAAGTTGAAGGAACGACTGCATGCAGTCGATATTGACTTCACACGACTGCAGCCGACTGCAGCCGACTGCGTGCAGTTGATATCATGACTGTAAGCAGTTGAATATAGCAACTGCATGCAGTTGAATATATCGACTACGCGCAGTCGCTGCGGTGCAGTCCGTCTGATGGCACCCTTACTCCGAGCGTTTTGCTCTGAACTAGACTTCGTACCCTTGCACCACGATCCAGGGTTTGGCTAGTCCAGTTACATCGACTGCCATCTGTTTAGACGCGCTTGAAGCATGCTCAAAATTCGCACGTCTGTCGATTTTGAGCAAACTCGAAATGAGCATACTGATTTTGAGCAACATTCCGACACACATGCTACATAGTAGCAAACTGCTTAATAGAAGCATGCTTTCATGCTTGAAATGAGTATGTGTCATAGCTTTATTCAAATCCTTCTAATACTTGTGATCGTTTGGAGAGGCCTATGTCCAGCAGTGAACTGCGACAGATTTCATGATGATGATGGTGGGTTTATTCGATTTTTTTAACCTTGAATTCTAGTTTTAATGAATGAACACAAATACTTAAACTGTTGTAAAAACCATTAACTTCTAACACCATATTATTTATTTTATACAGTAAAATCAATGTAAACAATCTTGTTCAATATTTATCTACTCGAGATCTGAACCGGTGACGTCTCCTCACATTACAATTTCTTTCCTTTCTCAATGTGGTTTAACAATGAAGCAATTATGTTATTATGCGTAATGAGAACCTACTGTTGAGTTTATCGGTCTATCTTCAAACACGAAATGGTTAACAATAGCATTATCTATAATCTACTCTCTTAATTTATAAACCATTAGATGAACATCTAAATAATAACGCTGGTTGAAAAATATTAGTATTATCTTTGAAATGCGATTTTGTGGAATTTATAAAACGTCATCAATAAAGTAATTATTCTCAACTCTTCTTTTCAATAAAGTTTATTTTATTCTTGTATGAACCTCCATGATAATTTTCGTTTCTTCCGCTACTTCCGCTGCGTAGATTTTAACCCTAAGACCATATCCCGCAGAATGTGTTATTTTTACGGAATAAGAAGATACCCTTGTCGCTAACCAGCTCCCAAAATATTTAAAGTCACAAACTCTTTTATGCAAAAAGCCCAGATCGGGTTTAGACGACTGACAGTGCCATACATTATAGCCTAACATCAGAAAAGGTATTTTTTACAAATACGCGTGAAAAGCCACTAGATAAATCTAGCATTTTACATTATCAAAATTTTGCACGGACCAGAAATCGATCCCATCTCGAGATCTAAAATATATTAACAACAATGAAACAGACAAACCATCAATGCGTATTTCTTTATCTGTTCCATCCATTTGCGGAACAAACAGACTTTCTACCAGCTCTGCCGGAGCCCACAGTATACCTATAATTTGTATGAAATTAAAATTTTCTCAAAGACGCATTCTCCTATGTAATCGTGTGCATTATGCATGCAACATTTGCTGCTATTAGGGCTGTCTCATTCACAAAGCAGTTAGCATTTAGTTGCTTTCGGGCTGTGATTTCAGAGTCCCAGATTCAATTCCTGGGTTGAACAAAATTTTTGTTGGATTTATTAAACACTGCTCGGGTGACGAGAGTGGTGATTGGGACATAAACCACTGTTGTTGTAAAAAAAATGTAGGTATGTATTATTTACAAAACAAACAAAAATCATAACATAAAAAACGTTTTCTAGTACCCAAGCGGCCAAGTGAAAACTAAGCTTAATTGAGAGCTGGATTAATGTTCAGGATTTTTGAAGTGAAAACTTCTTTAGCGGCGTTGTGCACTTTTTTTGTATGGGGAAAAAATCTTAAACTCGCGTCAGGATTTATGTGTCACGTGACCTGATCGAAAATCCATATAAAATTTGAAGTCCGGACACGTGTTTTCTACAAACTTATCTGTTCCGGTGGCCAAAATTGGAACTACGTGAAATGCAATGCAAAAACTATATTTAATGACAGTTTTAAATAGACAGTAGCGACGCCGCCACCGGAACAGATAATTTGTCGGTCTATAGACAATAATGGTTTTTTGTTCAATTTGACAGCTCATTTATGCAAAGAAAAGTGCATCTTATGTACATCAGGAGTAGAGTAAATAATTGTATTAATAAGAACTGATGTTGTTTTCTTGAGTTTTATTCCTTTAGCGTAAGGTATATTTTTCTTTGCATAAATGAACTGTCAAGTGTGACCTCTTCTACTATTATAGCCTGAGTTATAGCCGCAGTGCGGTCGCTTCCTATTTATGCTTCCTATTGCTTCCTATGCTACAAAGTGACCACAAAGACCTTAATTTGATATCCTGCAAAATTCAAAATTTAATTGCCGTAATAAAACATTTAAAAAGTTTGGAATATCTTTATTCGCCGGAATTATATAACAGTATTATGTGGAGATATTATCACCACTTCTCCGCTTTTGGATCCGCTATGCTGCGGAGCATGCATCAGGTCGTATGAAGTTGGAAATGCTGTCCGATTTCTTGCGACAAGAGGCTCGTTCTCACACACAGTTTGGCTTGTTACCCCAAATTCCCAGTGAACATCCTCGAAAGCGACATGTTGATTACTGTAACACCACTCGTGTTATTAACGATTCGGGAGTCTGCGGATTCTGTAAAGGGAATCATTTCTTGGCCGATTGCTCCAAATTCAAAAGTTTATCCGCAGATTCCAGTATGCAATTAGTTGTAAATTCCAAACTTTGTTTTCGTTGTTTAGAAAATAAATAGTTGTCAATCAAAAAAGTATGACATTGACGGTTGTCAATCATTTTATCATCATTTATTACATGGCGTTTCAGTGTCACAGCAAGGAGTTTCTGATAAGTCTGAAAAAGTTTCTGATTACATTAATTCTGAGAGATAAACTTTTTAATGTAATATAAATTGTCATGTTTGTGTACGATAGCGCAATAAATAAATATTGTATTTTACCACATAAATGATAGTACTTTTATACCTCTACCAATCAATTAAATCCCTAACCATTCCAAAATACATATCAAAAATGCACAACGTTAATATTCAGGTTTTCACTTCTGCCGGCACTCCCGGAGTGCAACCCGTCGTTTTTTTTTTATTTTAATATAATGAGGTATTAGAATGATTAAAATGGAACCGATCAAGAGGAATGCATGTAGGTACGTCTTATCTATTCAAATCTGATAACAAAATTTTTCATTTTCCAGGCTATATGTTTGCACGGGGCTTATTTTAGTTGTTCTTTTTTATCCGTTTCCGTACTCACGTGAATATTTTATTTCTATTTGCGTCGCAGGCCAAAAACGAATTCTATGTTGATAATCCTCAAAGCGCAAAACTGTCAACATTTTTGATAGAATGGAATTCTAGTACCTATTCGAAATTTTTTTTTAGACTAGAGTAGTTTATTCATAGTTACTGGTTTTTTTCTTGCTAAAAATAATTTCAATAAAGCTATTTATGAAATAACAGTGAAATCACTGTTTGGTAATAGCCCATTGATATACCAATTTAAAGTACAAACTTCCTGAAAAAGACAACCAAAACTGATATTTTCCACAATTTAAGGCAATTTTATATTCAAATACCTACATAGATAGTGTTTTAAAAAAGAGGTTCAAATAACTATTCATTACTTAGCCTTTATTATTCAAGCCATTGTGAGGCTTTGTTAAAAAATTGACATCTTTAAAATAATTATTTAAAAATAAACCGGTTTATTGACGCTTATATCGATACTCAAGTCACCTACTCTCTCTAGGCGCCACCCCGACTTGAGGCCTGTCGAGTCGGGGTACCCAGAGATGGGCTGGTTTATAGCAACAAGGCTTAAACCAGCTCGTCACATTTAGGTGGAAAGGGGAAACCGGGGTAGTTTGGTGAATAGTGGGACACTTTAGCTAGCTTTTTTGAGGGGATTGCCACGGGGGTGGCTGAGGGGGGGTGTGGGACTCCCGCTTGCGGACCCACTAAGCCCCATCGGGTCCCTCTTAGTCGCATTGGTGACACTCCCCGGTACCAGTGAGGCTATTGTCCGGAAAGTGCGGCTATGGTGCTTAAACGCATTGTCCTCCGAGAAAAAAGGAACCTAATATCGGAGCCATTTTTTTATACTATTACAACCTATACGCAGTATTCATCTTATCCGCCGATTCGTATCCATTAGCGGACGGCTATCCCTAATCAATCTTTAAACACAGAACGCAACTTAAAAAAAATAATCCTGCCGTACTCTGGGCGGCAACAGCCCGAGCTCGAAAAAAAAAACCATACTCAGTGGCCACTTGGCCAGCCCTACTGCGCAAACGCAGGTCTGGCGTTGTGCGCCATGCCTCGGCGCATGCAAAACAGCTCGCACAGCGGTCTAGTAATAACAGATCGCTGCTTTATTGCTCTCCTTTAGCGCACCTACTGTTTACGGCTCCTTGTCTTCTTGAGAATTCTTGTAAATGACATAAAAATTGCACACTACTCAAATTGTTTGATGGGGATTGATTCCAATATTATAATGATTGCAAGAATGACGTAAATATATAAAAATATATCCCTGGATACAATTCACACGGCGTCATCTAGACCGAAACTAAGAATTGCTACTATGTGTGCCATTGGTGCCAGACTAAATATTACCTATTATACTTTTTTGTAAATATATAAGTATATTTTCACACCGAAAGAAATAAACATGTTCATGCACACAAAAGCTTGTATTAAGTGGGGAACGAACCCGCGCCCTTTGGTGTAATAGCCGACTTCTCAAACATTATACCAAATGGCTCGTCATAAAAAAATTATTTAACTTGTCCAGTATTTATGTAAATCACATCATTACCAATTACCATTGTTTATTGTTTCTTCTACTATGAGTATCCTATCAATCTATAAATAGTGATTCGTTTAAATCGTGCATCGTAAATGAACCTCGCACTCTCCGCGCGTGCCGTTCCGCCGGGCAGGTAAGGGTGTGTTTACATTACGCTGGCTGAGCGGAGAAGATCGGAGAATACAATAGCATCATACATCAGACTATATTTGGTTATGTAACTTAAGGACATTTCAAAGTGTTAAAAGACATGCCAGCCGAATTGAGGACCTTTTTTTTTTATACTATGTCAGTTGGCCGACAGACACGCAGCCCACCTGATGGTAAGCGGCCACTGCGGCCTATTCCATTGAGGGACATTTCACCAGGAAGCGTCGCTCAATGTGCTGCCAGACTGTAGACTCATCTGATCTTCGAGCCTTTGATTTCAAGTGTACTGGCTCCACAGCCAGAGCTGTTATGGCGGCAGATTTTTACTGTTTCGTGCTATGAAAACTATTGAACAGAGAAAGTGTTTTTTTATTAATATTACCTATACCTACCTACCTACCTATCCTAATCATGTCATATTATAATATCGTACCTATGTACGATATTTAAATATGACATGATTGATAACTTATTTCTAGGTTCCATCAGTGCCCATACAGTAAGTAAATGGGACCGCAGCCTTATATCAGTAATAGATTCTCGCCGCGTATGGATTGTGCAAATCAGTCATTTCCTCACTTGCCTTCCTGCCTTATCGTAATGGCAGAAAAAGCAGTCAAGATAGAAACTATGATTGCGGGCTTGAGATTCCTCTTTTAAATATTACTCTTATACAAATAAATATATGCTTTTATATAAATATTAGCTATTTATTAAATATTCTTCTTTTTTAGGTTCCATTCAGGATTTGGCAAGTCCAGTTTTATCATTAAAGATTTAATTCTACCTATTACAAAAAACCAAGCGTTTTTTATGTCATTATAAAAATGCGTTTTTTTTTTCGGAGATGAATCCTATAATGCACCACAAGCGCAGGCTAGCTAGATCTGCAAGAGGTGCATAAGCATATGCGCGAAATTTCCCCCTCTCTGTCGACCGATAGTCAAAAAGTTTGCCGGTACCAATACTAAACACCCCGGTTTTTCCTTCACACCCGAGAAGGGACAAGCCGATGCCTGCCTTTTAGCAATGACTGACCCATGTTTACAACCTTGGTCAGAAATCAATTTTCAATCGATGATTTTCTTACGGATCTCTATAATATAAGTATAGATGGTTTGCAGTAATACAAGATGAAGAAGGTAGCGGAAAGAATCAAGTTTTTATTTTGTCTACATCTGTTATTGCACGCGTCTGTTTGATGCATTACTGACAGAAATTAATTAACGGAAAAAAGCTGATAACTTTTTCACTGCTCTTTGATTTTGTATCTTTGATATCGAAGCTACGAATGCGATATACTCGTACTTACCTATTATTTTCTATTTAGGTACGCCGTGTAATTCATGCCAAATATAAGTATTTGAAATTGGTATCTTTTGTACATGTTTTGAATACAGAAAATGTCACTTGCCATATTTTCCGTTACGCAATAATCTTTTTTATAATGTGTTTTCAATGCAACCTTTCACCCCCTAATAAAAAGTGTGATCTTACTTAGGTTTCAACCTTTTTTAATCCTTCTAGCCCCGGATTACTAGACACAATAGAAAATCTATTGTTATGCGGCACCCGAGTGCCGGTTCGGCGTTGAGTGGTTATGTTCGTATTGATGATCATTACTCAACTCAAGTATCGTTTGGAATTGAACTCTTTGTGGAATCACCGAATGAAACGTAAATAAAATCATTTAACTAATGCATTTAACCACTCAATCCCGAACCGGCACTCGGGTGCCGCGTAACAATAGATTTTCTATTGTGTCTGGTGATCCGGGGCTCGAAAGATTAACCCTATTTTTAGCATCCGAATCCGTATACACAATGTTTTCCCACATAAGACATGTTCTGTTTTGTTACGAACGACAAGAAGCTATTTCAAACCAAACATACCATTTGTTCGTTTATTTGTTCGACATAATCGGTGCTTATTAGCAAAAGTCGTGTCCTCTCCGAGGCCTATTAAGGCACAGCCCAGATCTCTCGGGTCATGGAATGCGGAGACGCCTTGCAACTGTACCTTAAAGTATTATGCACGACAAATTAGTGGGTATAATCTAGGAAAAGCTGTGCAGTTTCTGACAATATTTCACATCTGTTGTTTATGCAACATTCATGCCTCTGTGGTTTATGAGCTAGTTTGTTGCACTTTAAAGCGACAGCCGGGGTCCTGAGTTCAAATCCCGGGTCAGTGATCACCAAAGTGTTTGATTGGGTTTTCCTCTGAAAGTTGTCGGAAATCACGTAAAGTTGATCCTGAATGCCTGGTTCTCCGAGGACAAGTCGCTTTGACCGCCTCTGTGGAACAGTGGCTAAGCCGCTCGGGTTTAAAATCTGGTGGTGGGTTCGATTCCCGCCTTGGGTCTGGATGGTGGTAGGGCTTTTTCAGAGTCCGACTGGCTAGCCACCACCCCCACAGGTGGAATCTTGTATGGTTTTTTTTTTTTAACACCGAAACCGCAACTAAGCGAGATCTCTTTTTTATACATTAAAGTCATGTTGTTCTGTTTAGTGGCTCATTTCACATCGATGCAGCAAATGTAATTCTTTCACGACAATTAACAGCTGAATTGCGCCACAGAGTATTTATTGCGCACTGTTCTCTAATTCCACGATTTGTTCCAAGTTTCTGAGTGAAGTTAGTTTTATTCAGATAACGTTAGAGATTAATTGTGTCTTTGTTTTCGCCATGGAAATGAGTCGGTCAGCTGGGAATGGAAACGTGATGGGAGAACGCAGACGTTCGGTTACTTTTCTAATTAGATCGCGTAGTGGTTTAGTGCAACGTTTTGTTTTAAAGATAAATTAAGATCTAGTTGTTACTATATAGTGCCTCCATTGCTTCCGTCCATAACGAAGCGAACGAATTATTTCTTACTTTGTGATCAGATTAATATGATGTTATAGTTATTATTATATTATTATCAAAAAATATCAGTCAATATAAGATAAGAAAAGGGGATTAGGGAAAAATTGGGAGCCCCCTGAATACGATTGGCGAACTCTTTTTGGCACATATTTTTTTCCGTATTAAAAAAAGCATATGTCTATCTATTAGATAGGAATATGGGATTGGCAAAAAATGGGAGGCACTCAAACTTCTAATAAATGCAAATTGGTTCTATTTCTTTCAAAAGTAGTTATTGTAATTTTACTTTTCGAAAAGGCGTTGTTAGATGTGTGATCTGATGGGCAGTTGGATAGCTAGTAGTCAGACTTTTGGCGGAAACAGTACTTACTGATCACTCAATTCTACTAATATTATAAACGTGAAAGTTTGCAAGTATGGATGTGGATGGATGTTTGTTACGTAATAACTACTGAATGGATTTTAATGAAACTTAACAGTAATATAGCATACATCAGAATAACACACAGGCTACAATTTATAAAGATATATGTAGTTCAACTTCACACAGCGAAGCTGCAGGCTGGAGGCTAGTCTACTATAAAAATTATGTCCCAATGAAGAAGTCAACTGCATAGCAACCATAAGAAATTGTCGCCAATATTTTTCGCAATAATGAGTTTCAGAGGAAGCCTTCCTGAAGGAGACAGTGAATGAATGACGACGTGTGCTTACGCCTCACTGACTCGGTGATGTTACTTCTTCCGTATACAATGACAGGTGAGGCGTGGGCGCAAGGTATAAGCGATAGCGGGTGAATTATTACAGAATTATCACAAGCAAAGTCCTTTTCAATGATTATCTAACGTTAGTCACTCGTCTAGCACCCATAAGCTATGCTTAGTTTGAGGCTTGATGGCGCTGTGTGAATAGTCCATAATAATATGTCCAGGGATATTATTCTCGCTGCCAATGAATACTATGTCCTACTAAATTAGCTCTTGACACCTACCGTTAGAAACATCAGTTACATAATCAACAGCCTACCAGGAGTCAATGTGCTAGCATTAGAATTTTTAAACCACTGCGCTGGACAAGCGGGTTGACGATCGCAGGGCGTAGCTTTCCCACCGGTGAGGCTGCATCTCATCACCGGCCGGCACTGATTTCCATAGACAACTGGATAGGCGATAAGTACCAAATTTTGATCCGATTTGAAAATCGACATATTGGCGCTGAGAGCAGTTGTTAGTGTACTTGGAACTAATAATAGTGCTGACTTTCGCAGATAAACTTCGATAATGCTGTCATTGTCAATGTCAATTGCTGTCCATTTGAAGCGTAGACAGAGAAAATTGAAGTCATTTTAGTTCCCAGTACACTATTGGGGGCGCTTCAAATCGACAGAAAAAATAGCTGTCATTTCAATGTCTATAGCCACTCCAGCGTAATACGCTGAGCGTATTATCATAGAGCTCAGTGCCGGCCGGCCTTACGCCTTTGGATTTTCTATTCAGCAGGATGCGCCATTGGCAGGAACATAACACAAAAGTTATGAAGTGCTCCTTCAGTACGGCCTACTCTAACGGAACAGTTTAAATTGGCTATCGCTTTTCCCTTATACCACGTGCAACATTAGAAAGTCAATACATATTCACCATAATCGATTCGCGGACGTATCCGCACGTATATAATAACGGGTAATTACGTTATGAGAGCACCCGCTTGTTAAGTTATTGCCAATGTTATGACCTAATTCTTTGTAAGAATCGGCATGCGATTTTCTCGTCTGTACGCGTGGATACACAACGACAATAAACTCATACAAAATAAATGTTAATGTATATGAAAGTGTTTAAAAAATATAACCATCCCGTTTCAAAACTGGACAGACAAATTAATATTTTTAATTTATTTATGACCGCATAAACATTATTATTTTCAATATGTTTAGTAAAATAAAAATACAGCCATAAATTAACCTTAATATTATTTTTACAGATTTATTGCTATAAAAATTCCGTAAAGTTCCAGCAAAGGAGACAGGTTATTTTGACATTAAATAAATAAATAAAATAAAAATAAATATCTCTGGACATTATTCACACAGCGCCATCTAGCCCCAAACTAAGCATTAGCTTGTACTATGGGTGCCAGACAACGGATAAACATTACTTATATACTTTTTTTTTGTAAATACATACGTATTATACATAGAAACACCCAGACCGATACAAACAGACATGTTCGTGCACACAAATGTTTGTACCGTGCGGGGATCGAACCCGCGACCTTTGGTGTAATAGCCGACTTCTCGACCATTACACCAAATGGCTCGTCAACATTAATAATATTAGTAAGATTTATCGGTAATAAAACTGTTAACAATTTATTTGACATCACGAACTATGACACTTGACCTCCATATTGAATGCGCGAGCGCATCCCACCAAGCAAATGTCAAATTCTAACTTTTAAATGTCAGTAACTTTTAGTTTCGGTGCAACTTAAACTGATTTTATGAAAATGTCACTTGATTCATGGCAGAAAGTATGTTGACTACCTCCGTGGTGCACTTCAAGGTCAAAATCATTAATGTGTTAAACAAATCGCCGCTTCTCTAGAAGATTGTCAAAGTCGAAAAATTTGCAAAAACAAGTTAAATATACTGAAAAACTAAGCAGGTGATTCTTAGTTTTTCTGTATATTTATACTGTATAACTGTACACTTTTCTAGAGAAGCTGTAGACTCTTCTAGAGAAGCGGCTAAATGTTAGTTCTTAGTCTAGATGTCAATTTGAATTTGAGTGTATATGTATGTATAAAATATGTATTTATGAGCCTACTATTGGAATCCTTTTTTTTATTGCAATGTGTAACAAGACAAGCAGATCGTACACCTGATGGTAAGCGCCACGTCTGCCCTTAGACAGTTCAGTGCCAAACAGTAACTAAGCAGTTACTGTCTGGCACCGCCCTGCGCCCGCTACACTGAGACGACAGTTATTAGGTTTTATATACCCAGTAATTTCACTAGCTTCAGTGCCCTTTCCCCGAAACACAGAAGTGCTTGACACACTTCTATTTCACGGGAAAATATCTGGCACTGCAGTGGTACCCACCTAGACGGCCCAGTACAGGAACCTACCACCTGGTTTTCTTGCGTATTTCTAATATCTGATATTCATTTATTATAATAGCCTCTTATATATAATATTGTTATTAATTTTATTACGCCTTTATTATTCACTAAAAGTGTACTAAACATTTATGGATTGTAAACCCTCATTAGCATTTCTAGGGTTAGGTAACTACTTTATGAGTCTAATATAACTTTTACCAAGCTAAATGTTGGTCATTACACCGACAGGATGTAATTGATACAAGGCCAGGGAAATAAATCCACCA
Organism: Mecyna flavalis; assembly: GCA_949319885.1. Classification (NCBI taxonomy): domain Eukaryota; kingdom Metazoa; phylum Arthropoda; class Insecta; order Lepidoptera; family Crambidae; genus Mecyna; species Mecyna flavalis. The sequence continues at coordinate 2,123,111 of OX439435.1, read as the reverse complement.
TCTACTTGCAATTAGGTTTCTAATGTCATTTTCATCGCCTTATCATGTAAGTAGGAACTGTTTAGACCACTTTCTCTAGGAAGCCTAATGATTGCCTCAATGTAGTAACACACACTCGTAAAATATAATTTTAATAAGGTATTACTTAAATTAATAGGCAATAAGCAAGGTTTGTTATTTTAGGATTCTATGATCTTTTCTTGATTTCGACTTGCTATTTATTTAATAAAATATTTTAAAGGCCAGCAACGCATCGGCGATACCTCTGGTGTTGCGGATGTCCATAGGCGGTGATTGCTAACCATCAGGCGACACGGAGGCTCGTTTGCCGCCTCTGACATAAAAAAATAATTACGCAGGATAAGTCTACGATAAATAATTTTACACATTAATATTGAATAGCTGGTTGAATTGGCTGAACAGGCGATTACTTTACAGAAATCGTGATTCGTGATTTCGCGTTTTATTTATATTTTCATATTATAACATTTTCATGTATCAATTTACAAGGTTAGGAAGGAAGGCTAGTTCTTAGTTAAGCGCTATCTGTGAACATTTAGTTAGTTCTAATCGACGAAACAACAAGATGCATAGACAACTAGGACGTTTATGTAAAAATAACTAGGTTAACCAGAGTCAAATGAGATCAAGTTTTGTTTAGAAAAAGGTGTCGTTCTGTTTAACTAATGTGAAAAAGTCAACCTTTTATCTGAATGTATGTAATTGCCGTGAAAAAGTTGTAGACATTTGAGTTTTACTGTTTCTAATATTATTCAAAGTTGGTTAGATTTAGATGTCACAAGTCTTCCATAAATAATTGTGATGTTGTGTTCACACTCCGTTACAAGTTTTTGTAAACATTAACTTATTTTCCGGTACAGCGAACATAGTTCAAGGCGTTATTAGGTATAAGTTGCCCTTCAAAAGTACAACTTTAACATTACATCATTGATCTGATTCCAAAAGAAATATCTTAAGCATATATGTATGTATGTATGTGAGGGTGTAAGAATCAACCAAAGTACAACAGATTTATATTTAAACTACCCTTCCGCCTACGACTTCGCCTGAATTTATTTCCGGGATAAAAGTAGTCTATAACTTTCTAGCTCTAAAACTATCTCCATACCGCAAATCAGGTAAGATTATCAACAATTCTATTTATTTTTTCCAGGGGATTCACAATTATCATATAATAGAAGTAGCATATGCGCTTTTCTAAGGACTAGTCTATGCCTGTACCAAGTTTCATCAAAAACGGTTCAGTGGTTTAGTCGTGAAAGCATCACAGAGAGACAGACAGACGGCACTTTCGCAATTGAAATATTACTAAGGATAAACATACACAACTTTAATGTCCCAGTAGAAATAATGAAAAAAGTCATTCAACTAAAAAATAAACTTTATGCTAAAGAGCTCTTCAAAACATGCAGTAGAATTTTAAGATGGCCGCGTGAAAAATGGAAGAGAGTTCTAAACTTCCTTCAAAGATATCAAATCCCACAAAACGCTATTGTAATCCTTTGTAAAACTAGTTCACTTCTAGTGCACCCAGTTCAATGGTTCCATCGTTCACAACGAACTATTTGCATAAGCCTCTCCAGCCATCTTTAACATGCCTGCTTTAAAATTCAAATGGGACTCCGACTCTCGGTTATTGACATTAAACAGCTAATCTGAACCGATCCGGAATCCTGGAAAGGTTTGGCTGAGGTTAGACTTTCATGTTTGTAATCACAGCAGTGGTTTCATAGAAATTAATAAAGTTATATGCTTGTTTGTGAATTAGGTTATGCTTGTTTGTTTCAAGGAACTATTTTTGTTTGTGCGAGTATCCAAATATCGAACGAAGGGGGGGAATTGGGAGAGGCCTATGTTCAGCAGTAGACTGCGACAGGCAGATGATAACGATGATGATGAGAAAAGAAACTATGCATGCTCTAAATATGTGAATAACACTTCTGGCGACATATTGGACGTAATGTTTAAGAAGGCTGTTATTACAGAATAAGCCAGGGGCCCGGTACAGTACAAACATTGTCTGTTAGTTATAATCGGTCTCTGAGTGTTTCGAGGTGTAATATTTTTAAGAAAAAAACTGGCTTCAGTGGGTTGTTCGGGAGGTTCTGTCTTGGTTTTTTATTTGGTCGAAGGGATCTATTAATAAAATGTTTACTTAATTTAAAAATGACATGTATTTTAACCTCTAAGATACAGTTAATGAACTGAATTCGACTTACTAAAGTGTTGACGTTTTACGCTTATGAATAGTTATAAAATTGATTAAAAATTCAAAATTTTGGGTCAAATCTAACTGTACCCAGTCAAATGCGTGCCTCAGTTATTAGAAACAAGTTCACGGTCCATTGATGTTATTCAATAATTTAACATTAATTTTACTGCGTAACGGTGCACTATGGAAACGAGATACATTTTTGCATAACAGTTAGTTAGAGAAACCGCCGGTAACCTAGCTGCCTAGACTTGTGAGCGAGAGCTTTAAATCAGTTTCCTACTGTTAGATGTAAATACTTTTCTCTTGATAATTAATATTAGGCAATAAGCATTGAAAACGCGGTAAATCCATCTGTCAAACTCCCCGGCTAGTGCGGGGCACTGTACGCGGTGACCATAGTGATGTGTAAATCGATTGATCCAATTATTCGTCTAACACTACAAAGTTGTGAAGAAGAAAAGATGTACACTATACATTAAACTGCCCCGGTTTCTCCTTCACACTTAAGGGACAAGCCGGTGCCCACTTTGAGGCGATCGACCGGCTTAGGATGAAGTTACTTCTATGAATTTCTTTATAAAAAATATAAATACTGATGGTGATGGTAAAAGTTACTTTTTATCCCATAAAATAATACATTTCTGCGGCATGAGCCAGTCGCTGATCGGCCACCAATGCTGGTCGCAGGCGGAGCCACGGGTGTAAGGCTAGTAACGAACAGATGGGAAATTCAAGCAAACACAGCGGGAGGCATAGATAAGTACAATACAAACATATGCGAATATATTATTCAATGTTAACTCGTGATATTAAGTCAACATTAGATAACTATGAATATCAAATTGTGTCATCATACGATAATATTTAATTAAAGTTATACCCACACCTACACTGTACAACTTTTAGTTGACAGATGTGTAAACACTCAGGTGAGCCCTCCTGGTAGTTTCTGGTGAGGAAATTAAACTACCAAGAGGTTTAAAAACATAATACCAACTGCCAATTTTGAAAAAAAAAAGATAGTGTCATTGTTATCTGACAGATAAAATTAAATTATGACGAACTTAACCGACCCGACATCAGCGGTCAAAAAAAAAAAAATTGACCGCGATTAGATGCGTTGTAGATACAGTAGCTATATGTGATCCCTATTTTTCGCCTTTTTTTATTTGATATAACGTGTTTGGCATATTTTTTGTCATAATAATATTTTGACATAATTGTTCTTTGGCATACAGTATGCTAAAGAACAATTATGTCAAAAATTATATATTATTCAGTAATAATTAGACTATTGTTTTTTGCCCTAATTTTGATTCGCAATAGTTGTAAGACATATTGTTTATTTGTATAATAGTTATTATAGTGTAACAGTAGGGTAGGGTGCGGCAGTGTGGCCCTTGGGCCACCCCTAAGCTCTAAGCCGCCAACATATTTGTCTTTTAGAGGAAAAGTATTTCCAAAACATACCTCCTCCCTGAGTGCATTAGGCTTTAGAATAATATGTTTACCAAGTATTATACCAAATTAATATTGTTTGTAACCATTATTAGGATAAAGAAAAGTATGCCATGTCAAATTATGACAAAAAAAAATATTCGAAAAAATTGGGAACCTAGCTAAGCCATTCCGAAGGTCGTGATTTCCGATTCCCGCTTTGTTTCTGTGTAATTAAGTAGGATATCCAAGGATATTTTTATAATTTTTAAGATTTGTAGCATTAATAATAGACTTTGTTTAAATGTCAATGGTTTATAAAACTATTTATTCAATTTGGGAGCCGCCCGAGCTAATTTACACAACAAACAATTCCGATGCCTTGGTTCTGTATTTTAAACGAGTCTATGTATTTTGGTATTCTACCCTTTTATATGCATCAATTTATTAGCATATAGCATTGGTATCACCTCGCAATAAATCTTTTATTTATTATTGTTTTAAAAATGATAAACAAGAATGAAAATTATGATGTTATATTTTGAGGATCCCTTTCAAATTCAAGTCACCTTGTTGGTCACTCCTTTTTTTTTTGCCAAATGAGGTATCGTGTAGGAATTAGAAAAATATTATGGCAAAACGAAACGGTTTAAAATACTTGATACTACCTAAACACATCGTTCAACTTGTTTTATAAAGATCGTTTATATTGAAATAACAAAATATGTCAACAGTTTTCAAAAAAGAATAATCCAAGGGTAGGTTAACAAAAATAAACAACAAAATCCTTAAAACACAACAAGAAAATCTTACCGGTTCGAAAGTTTCCAATATTTACCTCCAACCACGTAAAGACGAAAACATTCCGTCCGTGCATTCACAACCACTGCACCGGTAATTATCACTTTTCACTTAACAGCTCGGAACCACTTTCTTTTATAAAAAAAAACAGTCGATATTTTTTGTTTAAAATTGGAACCGAAAATGTTCGAAATTAAAAATCGAAGCGGGTTCTGTGACGTCCGCACGTGTTGAAGTGACCTAGAGAACTGACTGATAGGAACAAGTGGACGATGCGCCGGCGCCGGTGAGCATTCGAAACGCGGTATAAATGCGGACACGGTTTGTTTGATACTTTTGCATTCAGCGTTTTTTATTGGAGTATATGATAGGGTAGGGGATGCTACAAAGAATGTTAAAAAGTATGTAAGGTGTTACAATAAAACGTTGTTTTTGAATTAATTTTTTTATTTTTTTTACAATATTTGCCTTTTCTTTTTATGCGAGATTGAATAGTTTTGGCTCTATTCGCTTTGGTTAGGTAGATTAGTTCGTTATTGTTGTTTATTTCAAGTTGTAGGTACGAGTACAATTATATTTAAGGTTAATAATATATTCACAAATATAATATATTAATCAACAAATTAAATGATTTTGGTAAACCGTCACAAGTTAGTTAATATGCGCATAACTTAAAGTCATTTCTTTACCTACAAAAAATGTGATTCAATTATACATCAAATCAATCATCACGAAAAAAAATTGAGAAGAAATCCTCAAGTATCAAGTCGTCACGGGCGCTGCACGCACTCACGCGTCGATTCATAAGTTAAGAAAACCACGGTACATCGCTTCTAATGGAGCTGCAAGTACAATGTAGGTAGATGACAGTAAACTTATTATTTCTTTACATTTTGAGACAAAACTTAGGGACTAACTGTCGTTTCGGACACATTTTATTCGGACACAGTGTCCGAATTGACACTTTTTAATTTTAATATTTTTTTACTGTCGATTCGGACACCTCGATATAAATAGCTGTTTTGTACAGTCAGATAAAAAATCTTCCTACGATTTCTTTTCATTATAAAAATAAAGTCTCAACGAAGCCTTCTACACGAAGCTATCGGTAATGTTTCTAAAGATGACTGGGTCAAATGTGTGAGGCATGCAGAGGAATTACAGGATCAGGATCTAGCAAAGGCAATTTTAAAAGATAAGAGAATACAGCCTCTGGTAATAAATTTACTCGAAGATGACAGCGCTCCTCACCCGTGGTACAACTGCGATGTCCAACTAGTTGTACCACGGGGAAGTAAAGTTACCCATGGTTCAACTGGTTGTTCTATGGGGAAAAATCTTTACCAATAGTTCAACTCGAGTGAGTTGTTCTTTCCTTGGTCCAACTAGTTGTACCTACTACTGGGAATCGCTCCCGACCCGTGGTCCAACTGCTGAAATAAAGTGACACATGGTTCAACTGGTTGTTCTATGATTGTTGTGGTTGTCCCCCTTTAATCCTTGATTCAGAATACTCAGCAAAGGGTACCAGGACAACATGACCTTAGTGGAGTTATAAAATGCGCTCCCGACCCGTGGTCCAACTGCGATGTTCAACTGGTTGTACTACGGGGAAGTAAAGTTACCCATGGTTAAACTGTTTGTTCTATGATTGTTGTGGTTGTCCCCCTTTAATCCTTGATTCAGAATTCTCCGCAAAGGGTACCAGGGCAACATGACCTTAGTGGAGTTATTTAAAAAGTTTACGTTATCCAGAAAAGTTATGTTTGATGAAAGAAGATTGCATTTGTCCGCCATTCCTTAATAGATTTTCAGACACGCATTAGTTCAAAAAAATCCACTTTGCTGAGAATTCTGAATCAAGGGTGAGTTGTTTTTTCCTCGGTCCAACTCCCTGTAATACATATCATGTATATCAGGGAGATGGATCATGGGGACGCACAACAATCATAGAACAACCAGTTGAACCATGGGTAACTTTACTTCCCCGTGGTACAACCAATTGAACATCGCAGTTGTATCACGGGTCGGGAGCGGTTCCCCGTGGTCCTTTATCTCGTGGTTTTTTATCTGACTGTACAAAACAGCTATTTATATCGCGGTGTCCGAATCGACAGTAAAAAAATATTAAAATTAAAAAGTGTCAATTCGGACACTGTGTCCGAATAAAATGTGTCCGAAACGACAGTTAGTCAAACTTAGGTCCAAAGATCTTAGCTTTGGGGACTCATTAGCATTTCTTTAATATGAAAACCCAGGTTCAGTCAATCATTTTAACACTCTCCAGTTGGGTGAGAATGGGTTGGTGCTCACAGCCATTTCTGTTGTCCCCCCTTGTTGTGTTATGGAAGTAAAGGTTACGTAGTAACTACTTAGTAATCTGTGGTTGGTAAAGGCTAACCAGTTTTCCCACAACACCACGGTATTTCCGGACCGCTATGACATGGTAATTTTCAAGAGACGAGCATATCACTTTTTAAAGGCCGGCAACGTACTTGTGACTCCTCTGGTGTTGCGGGTATTCATGGGCGGCGGTGATTGCTTACCATCAGGTGACCCGCCTGCTCGTTGCCTCCCTCTAACATAAAAAAAAAACACCAACATCAGGCAACGAGGAGCATCCCAGGAATTACTGAGTTGACTCCGCCCTTGACGGAGGTTGACGGCATGAAATTATTTGCCGGGTAAAAAGATTATTTGACACTTCGGTATAACAGGACTTCTAATGATTTTTACAATATTTTTACTAGCAAAGTTTATAAAAATTAAAGTCACGGTTTGCGCAGAATGTCTGGTAGAGGCTGGATAAGTATATCCGAGGATCGAGCAAATTGGCTAGCAGTTAGGGAGGCCTATATCCAGCAGTCGACTGCGACAAGCTTATGATGCCTCCGTCCACTTGGCTTCCATGCTACCTAATAATAATCAGTGGCGTAGCGTGGGTGTCAGCCGCACGAGGCGGAAGACAATTCTGCCGCCCTTTTCTTTTGCTCCTTCAGTTGGCAAAGCAGCCCACGGGGCGGAAGACGATTCTGCCGCCCTTTTTTACAATTCTGCCGCCCCTTATATCCTTTTTTTTGCTCCTCCAGGAAATTTTACCGCCCCCTAAAGTGCCGCCCGGGGCGGACCGCCCGCCCCACCGCTCCCCCATCGCTACGCTACTGATTATAAAATGAGAGGATCTAATAGCAGAGTAATTAGTTGACACTTTAGAGAGAGTGTAAGAGACCTTGAGCGTCTGTAGACCGTGTTAAACAGTATTTACGTCTCAGTACCTGTCCTTAGAATTAATTGCATTGTACTTACTCAGCTACCCGAGTTAACACGTCACAATAACGTGCGTTACAATCTTACACGTAGGTATCTACAGAGTACAGTTCAACAACTTTAATATCAGGTAGGAAAGACTTAGCTCGTGAGATCGATTCCTGCCTTGGGTCTGGTTGGTAGTAGGAATTTTTAGAGTCCGAATGGCTAGCTACCACCCCACAGGTGAAATCTGCCGACATAACAGCTCTGGCGGACACATCCCGGCAATAATATTTTTATGGGACTCGACGACAGTACACAGCACATTCCTGCCTAAAAGTCCAAGTATTAAAAAAAATACAGCAATAAAAAAAATACATTCTATTTTCCTTATAGCAAACTAGTCTTAATAAATGGCTGAAATAAATTATATGTGCACGCATAACTTTATATCGAATGCCCCAAATAAGTTATTACTTTTTGGTTTGTTTGGTATTATCAGAACTAGAACAGAAACAGAACAGAACTAGACATATCAACATAATAAAAAAATATATAATGTAGAACAGCAAAACAGATATTTCACAGCCAATACGCACACATCTCACTGTCATTTCTCCAATCACACAAGCACAGCGTCTGATAATAAGGCCGTGTGCGCATCTCTGCAATACTAGTGGCCAGTCGACTTGTTTACTTGACAAAAGTGGTAATAGTTTATAAGCCAGTTTGTGTGAGAACTCTAATGTGCCAAGTGCGTTCTTACTGTGTTAATAGAACGGAAAGTTGTGAGTTTTGAGTTTTTGCATGATAAACAATCGATTTGTATTATTTTTTTGTAAATTGTTCTCGGTAGGTTTATTCATCTGTTTGTATTCCGATTTCAGTACTTTGTTTTGTCATAGAACTGAAATGATATGACAGTATAATTTGTTTTTCATAGTTAATTAAAATATTATCCTATTTTATTATAATTATAATAGCTAGTGAGCTATTATAATTATAATAAAATAGGCCTTGCAGTGGCAAGGCAAAGGCCTCATCTTTGAAATCAACATACGGATTGGTGCTCACAAAGCCGAGCTGTGTCAGAAAAATCTGAGATTATTTTCGCCCGACCCGGGAATCAAACCTAGGGCCTCAGCTTATGACCGGGTACTAAACCATTATTAATTATAAGAAGAAATATAAAAGTTACCAAAAATCCGTAGATATTAAGTAAATGTAATCTCATTATCCCCAGAATTCTAGGTCTCGATATCAATTAGCGACTAGAAAGTGCACAACGGTTATGGAGTGGTCGTAACCACCAGTAAGCGGATTATCGACAAAAACTCGACCTCAATGGCTGCGGCTGCGCAGGTGATCTGTGTCAAGAAATGACATGGCTAGTATGGCTGCTGGTAGTGTTGACAACTGTTGACAGCTTGTTAACGAGCTATGTAGGACAAAGTTTGGATTTAACTCATCTGCCCAGCTGTTAAAATGTCTTTTGAACCTCATGTATCTTGCATCGTACACGGACTTTTAAGTAACTTTTTTATACAGACCTCCAGCAAACAAATAATGTACATATATCGTAAATAAGTACAGAGATGCCTAAAAAACAAAATATGTCTATTTTTAATAAAAACTTTGGACTCTGATCAACTTATGTGAAATTAATGATGTACGAGCGAGTATTTCTATTTGTACAATATAGGATACCTTTCCATCTATTAGAGACATTAAAATTCAGCCTGAAACAGTAAACTTACTTATAAAAGGATTTAAGAACAAAACAACAGAAATAGGGCTGGCCAAGATTAATTTATATAACTCCATCCTTGCCTTTTTTAATTAAAACGGCAGTAAGTCCTTACGTCTATAAATTAAGCGAGATAAGATCCATTTGTATGGCCTTTACCTCTTTTTTAATTAAATGGCTGACGGCAATCTATCAATGTCGAGAACAATATTATCAAGCTACTTAGTGAGGGGGTCACAGCAGCTGTGGGTTAGTTGCGATCACTAAATAAAAGCTAAGCTACTTTCTCTGGATTGAGACCTAGATGGGTGACCAAAATATATGGAATGAAAAAAAGCAAGAAATTTTAAGGACATGAAAAACATTAAAATGTATGCCATGAACTTGGTTTTCTGTGACTGGGTGTTTGTTTATAACAACAAATCAATTGTATTTGGCTGTACCTGTATTGTTTTTGATACTCATAACATAAGTGCTCATCTTTCTTTGGAGTCAGATCAACGTATGTGATGTTGTCCAATACGTATTGTATTATGTCACAAAAGTTACTTTAATTTAAACAATTAAACAGATCGTCATCTAACAGTAGGTAACTGACTAATAACAAGCACGTCCTTTTTTGTCAACTTTAAGAATTATTGTTGCATTGTTTGTGCACAATGCGTTTGTGGCTTATTTCCTAGAACTGTCGCTAAGATAGGCAGGTTAAGCAATACTTTGAATCAATGTGTGAGAAAATACCAACAAAAAGCTTTAAACAATCATATTGATAACTTGGAAACAAATAATTTTATTTCAACAAGGTCTTGTAAAAGACGTCTAATCTTTTTTTGATCATCACCTGATGGTAAGCGGTCACTGCGGCCTATTCCATTGAGGGACGCTTCGCCAAAAACCGTCGCTCAATGTGCTGCCAGACTGTAGGCTCATCTGATCTTCGAGACGTACTGGCTCCCACATTAATATTGCCGGAACACAGACAGAGTTGTTATGGCGGCAGATTTCACCTGTGGGGTAGCCACTGTTCCACGGAGGCGGTCAAAAAGCGCGGCGGTTTTCTGTGTAACCGAAAATAACGAAATATTTTTAAAGCAATGTTACACAATTATTTCTATATAACCTCCTACTTCGATTGCCTTAAATAGCAATTAACCGGTGAAATAACAATAGGTTGGCAATCAAAGGAAACACGGCTTAAAGAAAAAGTAGATTGACTGCAGTACCTACTGGACAGAGATTTGTCAAATGTCGTTAATCGAACAATAGGCTTAAGAAATCACATACCTTTAGAGCGTTTGTCCACCGCCGCCGTCACCGGGATCCAGATGACGGCGCCGAGGTAGTGTATATTTACTAGAGCCGTTTGTCCACCGAACGTCCGTCACCCGAGCGCCATATATCTTGAAATTGTTTCAAAAATAAACTCGGTTCTCGGTGACGGCCCGGTGACGGCCCGGTGACGGCCTGATGACGGCGGCGGTAGAAAAACGCTCTTATGGTCTTTTTTATGTTATGAAAGGTGTTAATCACTACAGCATCTCCATTGAGGAATAACATGGAAGCATCACTCAACTTGTCGCGATTATTTAGGCCCATCCGATTATAGTTTTATCCACGCAGGCAAAGCCGCGGCCAGAAGATAATCAATATAACTGCCTTCTGGCCGCGGCTTTGCTTGCTAAAACTTCATGTCATGGACAGGAAGTTTATTATTCACACAGATTTTAGACAAAACTTTACAGTATTATGAAAAGTTAAACATTTAATATTTTATAAAATTTATTAATGTATCTAAACAATCCGTGGTAACGTGGAGGTAGCAATAAAGTCAGTTAAAGAACCCATTAGTATGCTATGTGTTGCATACGATAATTAACAGTTATAAAACCTAACAATCTTCGGATCAATCATAAGCGTTTTGAATACTGTTATGGTTGAGTTGCCGAGAAATTCCGTTGTACTGATTAAATCACGTGAAATATTTATTAATTGTTATATTAATATAACTAACTATAATAGCGGTCGCCTTCGCGGTTTCACCCGCGCGAATTTTCTTTTGTCAATCTCCCCCTTCTCCCCACATTTCCGGGATCAAAAGTCTACCAATTGTCACGCGGGGATAGTGTAGCTTTTCAACAGTGAAAGAATTTTCCAAATCAGTTTAGTAGTTTTTTCGGAGCGTATAATACACCTAATACAAACAAACAAACAAACTCACAAACAAACAAACAGTCAAATCTTTCCTCTTTATAATATGCCATAAAGTTGGCAATGAAGCATACGGCCCACCTGATGTTAAGCGGTAATAATTAATTATTAAAGTAAAGATTCCTTTCTCCGAGTGATGTCCCATTCTATTAATGGCACGCTTGCAGCATCGTCGTCCAGGATTTAGCGACTGCTATCCGATCTTTATAACCCTTGGCAGCTAGACCAATTGGATCACGCTACACATCCATGCTACTGATACCATTACCGTGCTAGTGTGCAAGTTTCCCCACGATATTTTCCGACACAACCGAGCTAGTGGCACAGAATACTTAATAGTACTGTGTAGTGGTAAATATCCGTAATACAATCATGCGTGCCAAGATTCGAACTATCGACCTTTTTGTTAATCCAATTCTTATAAATATTATATTTAAACATAGGTAAGAAGGCCTCGTATCCTTGAAGGATGCTTTTGTTTAGCACTGGACGTGTTTCGGCTAAAATTATGACAATAAGCAAGTACCAATATTGATAAAGAAGGGACATTTTACTTAAAATCGACTGAAAATAATATGCTCAATTTCTTGCGAAGTATACATACGTATACTAACATAGTATTAAATATTAATATTAATTTATCGATAGATATTATATCGCAAAATATTTTATAATCTTACGGTTTTTGCAATTTACCAGTAAAATGTAAAACTATTGCTCAAGAGTTTATAAACTCTGTATTGTTTGGGGCCAGATGGATTTATGTGCTCAAACATCCCAGGTATTTTGTTAAAACTTGTCAAGTCTACTTGTTACGAGAATAGTAACTTACATAGAACTGTCGTGTTTCTCAACCATTTGCTTGAAACTTCTAATGTACAAACAGATTAAAAATAATTACATATATTATTATAGGTAGAAAAGTCTGGATGTCGACCGATAAATTCTAGTGATAGCACTTGACATGCAGTTAGCGAAATTACTGGCTAGGAGAGCCAGTAGGCTAGTGGCACTAAGTCACGTAGAGTATGTGTGCTACACGGAGATTAAATAACACCAACATAAAGCGCTTACAGTCGCTAAGTATGTTAGAACAAAATCAATAATAAAGAATCGTACGTAGAGCTTGTAACAAAGGGATAAATTTTTACCTTGATAAATTAAAACTGAAGGTTATTTGTATTTGATGAAGTGACGAAAGTTTTTGATAGTTTTACCTTTTGTCTGGCAACCAAGCTATGCTTAATTTTGGCACTGAATACCTGATAGTACTACATTTGGGGCTAGACGGCAATAGGTAAATAATATCAATCAAAATCACGTTGCAATGTGAAAGACCAGAAAATGTAAAAATACGCTGCATATTTACAAGCAACCTCATTTAACTGATTAAAATACTTCAACCATGCAAAATAAACATAAAAGACACGAAAGGAGTTATGCAAAGTCCGTGAAACTCCTGAATTATAATATGTACGTACCAACTTTCAACGTCAAGAGCAGAAATATAAGAATTTTAAGGAAACGGTAAAAGATACGAAGTCGCATAAAATTTGTCCACCGCAGATTCCTCCGACTGGGATTGTGGCTTAAAAATTTATAAACAGAATATATTCCCGGGATAGTGGGGCATCTGCCGGGACAATGGAGGGCGGGATATTTAACATTCAGGCGTCGCCCGCGGATATCATATGTCGTCGCTGGTGTGCCCCTGACTCACTTGTGTTTGGGATAATCTTATATTGTTACAAATATTACAAACGTACTATAAGCGTGATACAGAAGGTATTCGCTCAAAGGGCCCTGTCTTCAAATACCTAAGTATAAATTTTTTGAAGTCTGGAAGTTAGCAGTGGAAAATGTTTCCGAAAGCACGTAAAACCGTTGATCCTGCACCTGATCTCTTATTGGTCGTGCCGGATTTGTTTTTTTTATATTTTTACAATACAAATCTGGATATCTTTAAGCGTTTTAGCGTTGCACTTGTTGCCGAGAAAAATCAAAAGGTTTCAAAGCATAATCTGGTCTACATTAAAATAATATTTCTTTTGCAACCGACAGAATTGCCCCGAATGGTGAATGAGCTTTGACAGATTTTTTTTGTCAACTTGCTTCTCATGAGTGTAGAATTGTACATTATGGCTGTCCCGAATAGTAACAACCCGTAACAGTACAGGTCACGCGCGCTTCTCTAGCGCAGATGCAAATAAACAGCGTGACATGTGGTTCACTACTGCTTGGCTTATAACTTGACTCGGGCTTTGGACGTGTTGTAAGTAATAAAGCATTCCCCGCAGACAAAAAATTTCAAATCATGCTAGTTTGAACAATATTTCGTATACAACTGATAAAACAACTCTTTGTAGCTTTTACAAACAGTCCCGAATTATCAAGAATACACAGTAACAGTACCGGTCACGCGCGCTTCTCTAGTAGCGCAGATGCAAATAAACAGCGTGACACGTGATTCACTACTCCTTGGCTTATAACTTGACTCTAGCTCTGGACGTGTGTATGTTATAAGGACTTTCAAACACCATTTCGTTAGGGCCGATTATCATAGATATATTCTATAGTGTTCCTGTGTTTATTGTACTTAAAAGGTTTATTATCCGCAAAAGGAAGTATGCAGAGGCTTTATACAAAGTTCAGTTAATAAGTATGAAAGAGGCCTGAGATGGTCATGGGTTAAGGGGTAATCTGAATTATTTAACTGTGGAGCAATGGCTACCATAGAAATCACGATAACTTTACAATTTTAAGTACTGGCTCAATTATTTTGCCTGCTAAATACGGATTGTTGATCAAAAAGCCGAACTGTTTTCGAAAGTACAGATACGAATGTTTACTGACAGGTATAAAACCCTTAAAACTAGATCGTTACCACTACTACTTCATCCACATTATTTCCATAATAATGTACGATAGCAAGCAAGCAGTTTAATGATGCTTTATATCAGATCCCCATGATTGAGTGAATACCACACAACCTCTCCGCTAATAAACAAGCGGCCGCACAAAGCCGCGTCATTTCTCGTGCGCAGGCGCAAGTACGCAATCTATGCGCAGGAGTTTTTGCACCGCGCAGCTTTCAATTTACTGCCCTTCGGTGCATGGACCTACGGCAGTTCCGAGAAGTTGGAACGCTGTTAATCTGGTTCTGGTTACTTTATTTTGATTGAACTATTTGATATTGCAAGCTATTTTACACTTTTAGTGAACAAGAATCCAGGGGTGGTTGTTTGCTTCAGATATTTGAAAAATAATTAAAGTAACTACATTACATAAGTTTCCACATTTTTACTTTTGCAGCCGACATTTTCCCAAAGGACAAAATATTTGCTGAATCATAAACTGTTTACGTTTAATCATTTTGTAAGTAAAGATTGGCTTCTTTTTCAATGAAAAATAATGTTATCATCTGTTAAAATAATAAAGTGAACATGAAATTACTTACGAGTAGGATTTGATACAAATGTATCCCAATATTAAAATAAATAGGTATTATCAATTCCTACTCCATACCTACATTGCTTACCACGGAGAACATCTCTGTGTTGCTTACCTATCTGCATAAGTGTATAACATCTTCAAACTTGAAGATTTTGCATCGTCTCATCTCACGGCACGTTCTAACTAAGCCGGTGTTTCGAAACATAACTTAATCCTAAAGGCTTAGTGCTTAACTTAACAAAGATTGCATCAGGTACACTATGAAGCCAAATATCAAAACTTGGTAAGTCACACCACCACCGTATAGGTGATTCAAGTAAATTGTCACGGAAGTGAAGTTTATTACTAAAATGTTTTTCTTTTTTTCTTGAGTAAAAATCTTTTCTAGTGCTTTTGTTCTAATTAATGAATTGAAGCGAAAACAAAACTAGAGAGGATCCCATGGGAGCGAAGCAAGGGAGCCAAGTGGACGGAGGCGAAAATAAGACATTTAATTTGTGTAAAAATCATTCCGTCACAAACTACAGGTTGATTGCCGCGTTTCTTTTGGCCGAGACGAGCCGAAAGACATTTTGCTATGAAAGGAAAAAAAATCTATTAAAACTATACCGTTTATTGTTGGGTTCTTGGATTGGAAATTGTCTCAATGCGGAATGAAGTTTCTTTTAGTGACAAATCATAGACTTCTTTCGAAGATTTTATTTCGCAATGAAACAACGTAATAGCCACGTAGTCAGAATTATTATAAGATTGAATTGAATCGAATCCGACGTGAAAGATAAACGTTAGTTACTTTTAAAGTCTCAGCTGTTTCTTTACTTTCCAGCCAATATTACGCGTAGGTATTTTCAAGTTGCGGTCTCATCAAAAGTAATGATGGGCTCAGGTTGATCTTCACGATTCGGCGACTTTGTTACTTAAACTTGGAATACCTTACTCCTCCTGGAGATATTTCGTTTGAAATGTTCACCGAAGCCCGTTTGACTTGTATAGACAGCTACCACAATAGTTTTAAATACCACAGTAGGTAAGTTACATATAGGTCTTTAATAATAGAAACTTGAAATAAAGAAAAAAAGTAGTTAACGCTTACAATAGTTTGTATGAGTACAAGAAAAGTTTGTGTTGAACATAATCACACGAGATTAGATCTTTAGGAACCTAATAAATATAACAAGTTCTATTACTAATTCTACTTTCGGTTAATTTAATATACCTATAATTCCACTATTTTTAAAGTAGGTATCTATTCTTTTTCAACAGATAAACAGGCAGGTCACCTTATCTTAAGAAATCTTAGCGCTTTCTATAGAAACTCCCCGAGGAAAACCTCTTTTCATAAATCTACAGAACAATATCAATACTCCAGCATTTAAGTCTAACTTACTGATTGATGAAATTCCACTGTGCAGCTTCCTAGCCAGTGGCCCCGCGTCAAAGTGTAAACATCCAGAGAGATATTTAGCTCCCATCATCTGTGGGGAAATGGGGAGATATGCCAGTGATTGCGGACTAATCTTGTTACCGAAGCGGGAGTTGGCTATGTTTATTCATTTCTGCGAACTGTGTCATGAATTTGAATGTTTATTTGGTGATACAAATACGGAATGGCTTTCTGCAAGTTCGTTAGTAGGTTTATGTTGTTCTGAAAAGCTTTCTGGCGGCCGATTGCATTTAATTACAGTTCAATTTCCATTATTGTTGTTGAGAAAATAAAGTTAGGTACCTACTTAATGTCGTTAAAATCCAAAAATTGTAAGCCCTTTTTTTAACTAAATTTTACCGACGAAAACTTCCCCGGATACAGTAATAGCGTATTGTATCCCATCCAGTGAAATGGGCGATTTAAAAAGTTATAACTTGAGGGTGACTGAAGAAAACAAGCCCCATCGGGCAGACGACCGAATGCGCGAACGTTCAGTCGTTTAAGGACTAAATAATTAGTATGACGGATTTAGTTAATTGTAGATTGAAACATAAAAACCGAGAAATAGACTTAGCATAAAGGATATTCGTAGAAATAAAATAGAAAGGCACTAAATTTCATTTCTTCTTTACCTTTAGTTCTTTTCCTGCTTGCTTTCATACGCAAAACAAGCTTAATTATTAATTTTGATGACTTTAATTACTAAAATTTCGATACTTACCTCCAGTTTTCCGTACTTGTAGTTAACTATAGAACTTCTTTACTGCATAACTTCACTTAGAATATAAAGCCACACGTAAATCACAAAAACACTTCTTCAGCAACTAGAAGTTCGAGTTAAACAATATCGTAAACTATTAACAGCCGTTGTTTTTTGGCAACACGTTTTTTTTATTAATCGGATAGCGGTGATTTAAAGAGGAACCTATGTCGGGCACAAATGTGTTAAGTTTAATGGTCGTGCGTGATATAACGTCGTAAGGGTCGGAATCGCTAACGGTCCGTACGTTTGTGAAGTCACCTTCACAAATGGCTTATCGGTACCTAACTCGTGAAGTCGTGACTTATATTTAGAAGATTAATATTATTTTGATCTGAATTAGGATTTTTGTGTCTTTCAGTTTGAGACAAGCACACAGTCCACGTACGCGAAACGAACACTGCGGCGTATTCCGTTGAGGACATTTAATTGAATTAGCGGCTTAGCTACTTCCACCACGGATGTGATCATAATATAAATTTATTTTATATTTTGTAGTAAGAATTTATTTAATTTAGAAGCCACTGCTTTTCAAAATTTTTGTATTTTGTTATGGTTCAATAACTAACATGGAATCTTGGACCTGTGCCTGATGATCAAATATTAGGAAAAATCTGGTAAATAATTTAAAAAAAAATTGTCTTTATTTTCACCATCCATCCATTATTACAAAAGGTTTTTCTTTTAATATAATAATAATATAATAGGCTATTTTCTTTTGTTATTAAGGCGTAGTTTACATAAGTAGACCAGGTACGTCACACGTCTTTGCAAAGTTTTTTTGAAATTCATTTTAAGGATTCAAGCTATAAAGTTAAAATTTAATAACTAATCACTGTTTAATCATAACGGTTATACTCCGCCATCTTTAACACAAAACACAAATGGGAATCTAAACAGCGTAATACGTGTTTAGCGCACACCGTATTAGCCTACAACCGATAATTCAGACCATAATAGGAATATTCTCCAAATCACGAGCGCATCCCATTAGATGCACATTGAAAATTCAACGCATTGGAAATTAGGACCTACCGCTTAGACCTACGGTTCGATTTGCATAATCAGGAGTAGAATGGGAATATCTGTGCATAAAGGATGCATGTTCCCATTAACAAGGCGTTATAAATAGATTATGTTATGGTGCAGTCAAGTCATTATCTTCGCTTGTGGTTGGATAATAGGGGAGCAGGAAATTTTAATTGGTGTGTAAAATTCACAGGCTTTATGAAAGAACCGTTTGGAGAATACCTGGTTAGATTGAGGCAGCTGTCTACAATGTATTTTGTCATAAAAGATGAAACCAGAGAGTTCTATAACCCCAAGGTATATTCTGTCAACAACTTAAGCAACTTCAAAGGCAATATTTTGTAAAAACATTGTGGGAAGAATAAATTATATTTTTGATTTTTTTGAAAAATATTTAATAATACTCTTACATCATCTTTGTATCTAAATACAATATTTACAAACTTAACTATACCTAAATAATGTCACATTAATATTTTTTGTCACTGTTACCAACATTATCAAAATTCATGTATAAAACCATTTTCTTGGCAGTATTAAGAGGCAGTGATTAAGCTGATTTGAGTATTCAGTAATCATTATATTAAAATAAAAAAGCTTTACATAACTACTTAATCAAAAACATAGTTATCTAATGAGTCCCAAAAATACACAATAACTTTCTTATTTTAAATATTTGTTGTAGATTTTTTTAATTATTACACTTGTTAAATAACATAATAAATCTAGCTCGTCATTCCATCGTTAACTCAAGTGTTGATTTAGTTGTTTGTATTGATGTATAAATAATCTCATAAGTAAACAGTTACAATTTTTAGTATTATGTACCTTTGGGAGATAAGTATGCATAATTAACTACTATATAATTTAACAATAGATAAAATATATCTATTTTCTCAAAAGTAAGTTTAAGAAAATTTACATTATATCACACGAATCCCGTCTGCTGTCTGCGACAAACCATCTAACGCCAATAAATAAAATAATGTTTAATTAAAGAGGTCTCGTAAGCAAGTACTTATAGTATTGGTGGTTGATATTGAAACGTGGAAACTAATAATAATTTGTTAATATTTTTAAATGTTCAGAAAACTACATGTATTTTATTGAGATTTGGAACTTATGGCTAAGTCATCGAAGTATACTAATTTTGAACACCACTCACATTCTGTTATAAAAATACTTGTGCGCTTTTATCCAATCCGGATCGTTCTGTATATAAATGACAATGAAACTATATGGGAGTAGATTACAGCGAAATGAAAGATAGAGCGAACACGAATAGAAAATTGCTAATTCCTATTTGATAATAACCATTACCTAAGTCTATCGTTTAGCTGCTGGCGCTTGCGTGTGGTGAGTGCAACCTTCAACGTTTTCTGGCCAGTCACAGACGTTTTCGTTAGGGTTGAACACAAGGTTGGAGGGACAGGGCATGTGGTGTTTCCTCTCTCCTTCGCACATGTAGTACATGGTGCAGTCAGCCTTGTCGGGGTGGTAGGATATGTGGCCGTCTTCTTCTTCGCAAGTCACTTCGTTGGCTGTAATAAAATTATTGTTTAATGGTTACTTTTTTGACGGGTTACTTTTTTACAACATTATGTAGATTAAAATTACTGATTGTTACTAAGTGACTTATGATAAATGTATGACTGATGATATTATGAGTAGATTAGTTTCAAAGCTTTTACATAGGTTTTGAGTTGGTATACAATATTATGAATTAAAATTCAGGTTTACTCCAGCTAATATAATATTGTGTTATGTATACTGTACAGCGAAAATCTTAAATCATTAATAATAATGTTAATGCATCTACCTACTATCGAGATAAAAATAAAAATATTGTTTATCAGATACTTACGATCTTTCGTTGTATACTGTCCATTGGGGCTAGATGATTCGTAAGGTCCGTCGTATTCCAGCCTGACTTTGTATCCAGAGAGCTCCTGCTTCATTGCGGTGATGAGAGGGTACTTTCCAGTTCCGCACGATCCGCGGAAATCATCCATATCTATCGACCAGACCATGATACCACCAAAACCTTCTTCTTTCAACCAAGCCATCTGAAATTAAAACCTCCATGTCATTATCACAAAATTACTTCTTACGTTTTGATCATGGATTGTATTAAGAAAAATGGGCTAAAGATTTGCTTTTTTTTAAACCATCCCTTTATTTATTGTTCCTATAAAAATAATTTGAATTAACTTTACAAATACGTGGTGCTTAAATACCATTAATATTTATTACATGCGCGCAAATAAATTTTTGATTTAAAAATAAATGAAATCACCAAGGGATAGTGATTACTAATTTATTATAACGTACCTTAGTCTTGAGTGATCTCTCATCATCAAATCCGACCCATTGGTCTTCTCTGTACGCGAAAGGCACCATTTGCTCGTTGTCCCATACAAGGGTCGTGTTGTCTTCCCTAAGGAATTCGCAGATTTCGTAGTAGGACATGAAGCCAGCTTCATTGGTGAAGCGTCCGGCTGCGCCTGTAGAGAATAAATTATGTTATACCATTTTCTATTACATGGTAACATACAAGTAGGAAACACTTAATTCAAAATATGGAACTCATTTAATGAGCTAAACTGTTTAAGGTTGGTTTTTAAGGTTAGTAACATACTTCTAGAAGGACAATAATACTATTTCTGCACTTAATTTTAACTTTACATAAACAATATTTCTTACTGCTGTGTAAAATCAGTGTTATGTTTTTAATATAATCTAAAGTTATTAAAGGTTAACTTATCTAAATTAGATTGTTTTTCAAATATCGCATACACTATAATTTGCAAGTATGTACTATGTCGTTAGAAAAAGTACTAAAAAATATGCTTTATCTTAAGAACTGGACTTCTGTAGCAACGAAATCTCTTACAAACTTTAGTTAGATAGTTCCTAACAAGTTTTCAACAATAAAACTCGCTAGTTCGTAAGACTTAATTTATGGGAACACTCAGCGCCTGCTGAGAAGTTCGCGGCAATGGCTAATGCGTGCATCTGTGACTTTGTAGTGATACTTAGCGCTTTACTTGCTAATTATCGCGCTTTTCTCGCACATTATAGATCACTTTGAAGCTAGATGCTTTGTTAAGATTTGTAAAGTAATTTAGAATATTTTTAGACTGATAAATTATTTAATCTAAGAACTGTTGATGGCTATTTCATAATAGGAAGGAGAAATCATAAATAGTAAATTGTAAATTGCTACCGCCTTATACATAAGAGAGACTATTTAGTAATCTGTGATAAAAGGTTACGTATTATTAGATTTACAATGGAAAAATTCACATGTAGCTATTATTAGAATCTAGTGAAATTTACTATGCACTACTGTCTGTCGTAGGTACTTATTGTCCAATACCTAGATGTCTTAATATTAAAATTAAGTGTAATTACTATAATGGGATTACTTACCGCCACCGGAAGCTGGGGCTCCGATGTCGAACTGTGTTTCATTGATGAGTGTGAAAGATCTGCCGTAAGTGGGCATACCAATCATTAGCTTTTCTTTAGGAGCGCCTTGGCGAACCCATTCACGGGCAGAGTAATCCTGAAAAGGAAAATAAATGTTTTAAAAGTTCTACAAAAACAATTGAAAGCCCTAGCTGGCAGACGCAAAAATAGAGTTATGTGACCTTGCTAGCTATAAGTACATATGAGATACATAGAAATTAATATACATAATATGCTTGTTGCCTTGTTAGTTTAACATATTAAACTGGTTTGCTGATAAAAAACGGAATGTCAATCAATGGGTAACCACTTTTATGTCACCGTCGCGAACTATCAGACTCTTAGCAATAATTTTCGACAATGATACAGAAAACTTAGTAAAATAATTATCAAGTATGATGTGTACAAATCAAGCTGAGATAGATACCACAGTAAGTTTCTTCTGGTAACTAGTGGCGCTTTCCAAGGGGAAGAGAGGGCTGTTATGCCCGACTTGGCGTTCCCATTGACCGTGGAAGTCATAAGTCATAACGTTGATAAAGTCCTGAAAGAAAGAAAAGAAAAAAATATGTTAACTCACTTTGTATAATCTACAGTTTTATTTTAATCGGATCATGTTCTATTAGATACAAGCTGGATGCTTTAATTGAAAGACAGTAAATAAAAACTCGGTTGCCTTTGCAAATGGCAATCAGTTCACCAAAAATATAATAAAAATCTTACCAAATATTTAGAGATTTCAGGAACATCGTATCCAGCAGCGATAGCTTCAAAGGAGGCTGGCACAGCAGCAGTCAGAAGTAATCTTGGCTGGCCAGAAGTCTTGGCTTCTCCTTCGAAGGCAAGTCGGAGTTCTTTCAGAAGGGATACGAAAGCCGCGCGGTCATCTGCTCCTCTGTAAATAAGTGTACCAAGTTCTTGTGACTCTGCCTTTGTTGTACCTTTGATGTTAAACTAATTATGGAAGTTTGTAAAGATAATTTTCTTATAATTATAGCTCACCTTGGGTATTCCCAGTCTACATCCAAACCGTTGAACTGGTAGTCTCTGAGGAACTCGATGGCTTCGTAGACGAACTGGTTCATGCGGAATACGTTGGATGTCAGTTCTTTGAATGGAGTAGAGCCGAATGCCCATCCGCCGATAGCCAGGAGGATCTAGAATAATGAAGATTAGTTTATGACTTATTATGCGAAAATTATAGCAGCCCATATTTCAGTTGTCATCAAAGCTCTCCCATGGAAGTGGAGATGATGATATAATAGAGTTTTACACATTATAGAAGCTCAACCGTAAACTCTACTAGAATTTAAATAAAGCGTAGCCAATTGGATGACGCAATACAAGATCAGAAACATGATAATATATTGCTCAAAGAGTAGTACCTACTAAATTCATACACTCGTTTGTCACAAATGTATCGCAATGAATAAAATTTATAATCTCACCTTCAAGTTAGGGTTCTTCTCCCTCAAAGCGACGACCTTGTCGTACATATCGGCGTCTTTCTCGTCTCCTTCGGCCAGCTTGTGGTCTTTGAGGGTCGCGAATGCGTAGATGACGTGGGTGCAGAGGGTTGGGTCTACGTTCTCCGGTGTGAAGCGGCCGGCACTCGGTCTCTTGGATGACCAGGATGTAAGGTAGCATAGGACTTGCGGCTCACGTCCTGGGAAGAAAATGTGATTAAGTATTTTATAAAATGTCTTTTCAATGGCCCTCCACTGTGACAACAACAAAAAACCTTTAAAAAATAAAAATAAAACAAATAGACAAGAATATTATACTCGTTTTTCTAATTCTCTTTCAAAATTATTTAGCGTGCAAAATTATTTTTGTAACTTAAATATTTTCTTTTCTAAATAGTAACTCTTCATTTAAAATGTAAGTGACCGCTTAATATTTAAGGTATTTTTAAAATAACTTCCAACTAAACCTTTCTTTTACGACATATTTAAAAAAATACATTTATTACAAGTGATAATAACTGTTTAAGTATATTAAAGACACATAAGAAGATCAAAGCCGAAGAGAATGAACACAATGAGAAATAAATCAACAATGTGTTAACAAAAGGGTGAGTAATACCACAAATAATGAGTGCGCATAAGAGGGTGTAACAAAAGGAATGGAAACAACATCCCAAAATTCACCCGGTACTTACAATCTTTTGACAATACCTTCGAAACCGAAACTGTACGTGACGTTAAAAGCGACAAATCTCGAAGGGAGTGCCTCGAGGGTCACTTTAGGGCCTCTGTTGTTCCCGGCTGCCAAGAAAGGCTTACGGAAGTCGACGTTTCGCTAAAAGTTTGAAACATCGAGTGCTTTTACTTCGAGTCTTTGGCCAACCAGTTAAAGTTGGGCCATAGCTTGTTCCACATTTCACACTTCTTTTTATGTAAGTATAAGAACGTCATGTGTTAGCTGAGCTGAAAATGTTGGAACTAAAAGTTTGAACACGGGACCGCTCTAAATTCAAGATCTTTATTGCTGTACCTATGTTGTGAAATTTTTATTTCCCTTAGAGGAAAGAAGTCCACGATTTAAGGCAGCAAAATATGTACTTTATCAAAGCTGAATATGTAACGATATTTTTAATGCCAACATATTGTGTAGGTAAAATTGTTGGTAGGTATAGTTATGTTATAATTTATGACGTGGCTATCATTTAATTTCTAGAGAAAAAAAAAGGATGTTTTTGTCATGCTCAGCAAAAAGATTTTTTCCCCTTTTTTATAGCAACTTTGGGTTTTTGTTTACTAATTTAAGAAAGTTTGATTTCTTATTAAAACAACAGCTGAGCAAACCCGCGA
Organism: Mecyna flavalis; assembly: GCA_949319885.1. Taxonomy (NCBI): domain Eukaryota; kingdom Metazoa; phylum Arthropoda; class Insecta; order Lepidoptera; family Crambidae; genus Mecyna; species Mecyna flavalis. The sequence goes on along the minus strand of OX439435.1, from coordinate 2,098,481 downwards.
CGTCCCACTATATTTCCAAGTGTCTCAAATATTTGGGCGCTCTCAGCAAATGGTGTCCGTGATTTAATGCCATCAGGTTTATGACGTAGCATCCCGCAACAATCTTTATAAGTAGGTGCTTCCAAGTTCCACGCTCTCTAAAGGATGGCTTGTTGTTATTTTAGTATAAGAGGTTAAGACATACTTATTTACAATAACATGAAATTTTTGATGTCTTGGAAAATTTGTTTAAAAGGCACTCATTTGAACATTTAAGTTAGTGTATATTAAATTCGTTAATTTACAAATGATAATTAGCAGTTTCCTTACTAACAATAATAGGGAAGATGCATATAAAATAATTATGAAAATTATATGACTAAAATGTTAAAAAAATATAAAAGAAAGGCCTCTGCAACATTTTTATTTCATATAATGTTGTTTTTTAACAGTAATAACGAATTAAAAATTACTGAAACGAAACGTATTTTAAAACAGCAATTAGCTATGACAACTTATTTGAGGTTAGACCGACAAAATTATCTATTCCGTTGGCGGCGTCGCTACTGTCGATATAGAACTGTCATTAAATATCGTTTTTGCATTGCATTTCACGTAGTTCCAATTTTGGCCACCGGAACACATAAATTTGTCGGTCTATATGGTTGTAAAAGTATGATAATATTATTTTATGGGAATAAATTGAGTTTTTTTAATAAAAATGGAAGTTGGGTTTATCAAAGCAGACTCCAGGAATTTACCAAGAGTTAGTGCTGACATAGTTCTATCTTTATTTGTCGAAAATGCAGAGTTTTCAAGTGTAGAAATATGAAAGGAACTAAATTACTACGGTATGTATAAATCATAGTTGTTAAACTTTGTATTTTCGCAGCTTGAAACCACTTTTTTCTCAGTTTTGGGTCAGAAGGTCCCGTCAAAAACAATTTATTTGGAAACTTTGTTGAAGTAGATGTCTGTTGACCGTGTTGACTCGTGTTTTATGCCAATGTCCACATTGGCATAAAACACGAGTCAACACGGTTTTTTTCGGAATATTAGTGGTATTGTTACGATCACCTGATGTTGATGGATAGTCCATTTTAAATTTTTACCAAAAAATATTTCGAAACTCGAAAAAATATGCAAAATTATGAAAGCCAGCGACGAACAAGTACGGTGAAGTACGACGTGAGGCAGTGTCAGAGTGGAGTGACGTCATACGTGTCATCGGAACCATAGGTCCGTTTTCGCGCGAAAATTTAAACGGTCAATTTAAAACCGCATTTTTTCCGATAAATTACAATGTATTAATTTTTTGATTTAACTGTGGTTTATTCTACATGGAATTCTTTAAAATGAACACAAAAATAAAAACATTGCATGTTCCCTATTGAGTTCTTAATTAGAACGTGTCTTGTTCGACAAAAAGTTAAAACAGTTAAAAAAAAATAAGTAGGTAGGTAAAAAAACAAGATAATTATTTTAATTGTAGTGTAATTTTTTTGTTCTGTCAATTATATTGGAAATAATTCAGATTAGGCAATTCAATATCCTAAAACTTGATTAAACTTGAGTCTTTTTTGTCATTCATTATTTGTTGCTGCCTCTTATACTATAGGGAGGGGTACGTTATTATGACATGTTTCTAATGTTAAAGACGAGGCCTCCTGAAAAACTTTTCGGGGCAAAACTTTTTTATTGGTAGGGATAATTTATGAGAGTTACGAGTACTTGTCGAGATTAAAATGGATATTTTTGTCCCACTTCGTTGGTTCCAAGATACGAAATGATTGACGTCTTATAATATTGAAGCTTTTTTTGATTGGAAAGAGTATTTGATTTAAAATTTGAGTGGTATTTGATTTTTTGATGAACGATCTGTCAGAAAGAATCTCATTTGGAGTTAGTATAATGCAGTCATTTTGAATCTCTCTCCTTTATCTGAGATATTTTTGCGTTTGTGTTTATTTTATTCACTGGTAATAAAATTGCACTTTTATAAATTTGGAAATATTTAACACCAAGTTTTTTGTTTCCTAAGTGAAGGGCACAATGGTCTTGACTGTTGAATATTTTTTATTTACTGAAATTATAAAACTAACTTAAATAAACTTTTTTCATATTTAATACCTCTGGAACTGAGAGTATAAACTTAAAACCATACTCAGGATGGATATTTCAGGTAAGACAAGTACTTTTTAAGTAAGTATGCATACAGGTAAACAGTTTATGCCTTTAGATTTCTATGTTGCATCTCATAAATTTTGTTCTTAAAGAAGAATACATTATGCCCGTCCAAAAGACAGTTAACAAGAAGAGAGTAATGTAAAACAAAATGACGCCGCACTTTAAATATTTAAACAACTAGAAAGCTGCATTACCTTTAAGAATCTTGTTTATAGCTGCTCTTAGAAAGGATAAGTGCCTCTTAAAATGCCACGCAAAGTACTACGCTTTATTAAAGTTGTTAATAAAAGAAAAGGCAACTTTAGAAATTCATAAGTGTTAAAGAAAAAAATACAATTAAATTTTAAATTGAGCCGTTTATGGACGTTTCTGAGAGGGAAAGCAGTGATGTATGTCACAGTGATGTAAGTTAACCATGATCACGACGAAACGTGCGCTGTTGGTTTTACAAGTGAGTAATTGTGGCAATTACAACATGTTACAAAAGTAAATGTTCACGTAATATGCCAGTCAAAAGGCAGATAAATTAGCTAGTCAATTTAAACCAATCATTTAATGCAAGGTAAGCCTGGAGGCATAGCTGGGCATCGTTAATCAAATAGTTAACTTCGTTAATCGCTAATCCGTTACTAAAAAAGTTAACTTCGTTAAACGTTAAAGCGCTTCTTTTGGGACGAATTAACGCAAGTTAACGTTAATCGTTAATCCGTTAACACATGGTAAATAATGCTTAAAAAAATCAGAAATTAAAGGGGTTATTTACCATCTGGACACACGAGACTAGACAAGGTGGGTCCATCTAATGAAATTAAAATTTGTATCATTTATTACTTTGTTATCTCGTCACGAAAAGATTTACTTTGTTTCAGGTTACAGTGTGACTCGTTGGGATAACTTTGTAAAATGATTTCCAACTAGTCACACAGAGTCACACTTGACTGTAACCCGTTGGGAGCAGTGGCGTAGCGTATTCCCAACCAGTCACACTCATTCAATATTTCAATCTACAACAAAAAATATTGAATCTCCAGTTACACTGTAAGGAGGTTATCTTTATGATATTCAATGATAATAAAAGACAAGAGAAGAACTAATTCAAAGATACCGGTTGAGAATAGTGCTTTTACAATTTCTTCTTCATTTCATTCCAGGTCCACGACTGGTGGACGTTTTCTGAGGTGGACGTTCAGAATAATATATTTATCTCTTTTTCGCTGTTATTGTTCCTAACGTGCCCTGTTGGTGAACTTTGCGAACAAAACTTAAAAGTTGTCGCAACGTTGCTTGGTGGACCTTGGGAATAATCCAAATGAAGTAAGGTTGTTATTCGGGCAATTAATTTCTTTCTCAAAGGCCGGCAACTTACTTGTGACTCCTCCGGTGTTGCAGGTATCTATGAGCGGCGGTGATTGCTAACCATCGGGTAGGTACATTAAAAAAACGCAAAATTTGAGTTCTACTTATTATATTTTTCAACACCGATACTTATATTTCCGTAACTTTGATTCTTTATAGTTGCCAAATCGTTTAGTCAGACGATGGTCTATTTACGTGGCATTAATCTACGTGATCTCAGGCACTTTACCATCATCATCATTTCCTTGCCCTTATCCCACGTTATGTAGGGTCGGCGCAACATGTTTTTTCCTTCCACACACTCCTATTAGCCGTCAATTCTACATTCTCTCCTTTTATTTTCAAATCATACTTCACGCAATCCATCCATCTCTTTTTCGGTCCTCCTCTGCTTAAATCTCCGTCTACGCACATATATATCTATCATTCTTTTGGCGACATGTGTGTCTTCTCTTCTCATTCCATATTAACCTTGCACTCCTTACTTTATCCACTACCGGTGCAACTTTCAAACTTCCTCTTATATACCTACTCATTCCTAATCGTATCCAACCTCAACACATCCATCTTAGTATGCGCATCTCAGTTGCATGTACCTTTCTTTCGATCCATACATTGCGACAGGTCTGATGACCGTTTTGTAATTTTTTCCCTTAAGCTTAAGGGGCATCCGTGGGTCACATGTTGTTCCCGAGATCTGTCGCCACTTCATCCATGCTGCATTCATTCTATTCTGCACGTCCCGTTCCATATTATGCTATGCTGTTCGTTCAATGTTTTGTACTTACTTCACCATAATAATGTTCTTATTTTATCAAACGTGTTCAGTTGACGAAAACATGAAAGTGATATATTTTAAGTTTTCTTAAGTGGACACGTGTCGAGATGACATAGTAATAAATGATAGAAAATTTAAATTAATTGACACAAACAAAAAAAGAGTGTATATTTAGAGTGTTTAATGGCACGGTGCGGTAAACCGTCCTCCTAGCCGAGTTTTTTAACTACGGCGGCCAATCTTTTTACGATCAGCAAACTACGCAGGATATATTTAAGTGCACAAGTGAGTTCGCAAGCACAGGTGCACTCTCTATTCCCTCACTCTCATACGGTGGGACAATAGTAAGTAACGGATTAACGGACTTGGAAAAATGTAACGGAAGTTAACGAGTCCGTTAACATTTTTTTAAGTTAACTTAAAAGTTAATCCGTTACTGGAAATGTTAACTTCGTTAATTAACGATTAACGGATTAACGAGTTAATGCCCAGCTATGCCTGGAGGTGTACCTAATATTTTTATTAATCATGAAATAAGAGATTACTTCAGTAGACATTAGATTATGCCGTCAATTTTCAGATCTTGCAAAGTAACCAGACACGCGTTAACGTCTTTGTTCAAAATTCTTTTTTGAAACACAAGAACTTTGCAGCGTCAGAGCGAAGGGACATGAAAGGTCGAGAGCAATCAATACTCATAAAATCAAGTGTAGACTATTATGCATTCGTTCGATTAGACGAGAGTTAATTGAAAACATGGCATATAAGGAATTGTTAAAGTAGTAAATGAGACAAAACATTGTGGTATTACATCTAGAATTATATGCCAAAAGTCAGCTCTTACACTTATTTAGAATTTAGTCCCATAGGTATTCAGTTGCACCACTATATGATAAATTGCTAATAATTTATCTATGAGCCAACTAATTAGATGCTGGCCTTTTGGTAATTTTCAAAAAAAGAATATGACATCACTTACAAGCAGATAAATTAATTATCACGAACTTATGTCAATAAAAAAAAACTGGCCCTTAATTATTATCATCATCATCATCATCATCAGCCTGTCCACAGCAGTGGCCAGCAGGTCATAGGCCTCTCCAAATGCTCGCCACGCTGATCGATCTTCGGCCACTTGCATCCAGCTCCTGCCAGCCATCTGCGCAGATCATCGCTCCACCTGACCTGAGGGCGTCCTACACTACGTTTACCGAGACGCGGTATCCATTCTAGAACCCGTTTACCCCAAACTAATTAATTATGCTAAATCAAAAACCCTTCTACTACTTACTTGACTTATCGAGGACAGCATTATTGTTGTTCTGGATGACGATCTTCTTGGACGGCTTCTTGACGCGGCTGAGCACGTCGGACAGGCTGATCTTGATCGGCTGCGGCTTCTCCGTCACTTCCACCAGCACGCTGGACGCGACTGATGCCCAGTCTACGTCCTTGGCGTCCTTGCCGCGTGATATGCCTCGGAGTTCCTCTCTGGAATGGAGCAAATGCAACATTGAAAGCTACTAAAACTTTTCTTATTTTTTAACTAAGCCGAAACCCATATAAAACTCAGGAAATCCCCATTTGAGCAGCATGTGACTTGGGCTTGAACTGTAAAATTTGCTAAAGACATTCAAAATAGATCCAAATTAGTCGCAGTGACCTAGAGGACACACAAAAATAATACTGAGCCTCATCATTCACTTGTTTACGTTTTACGTTATTGTGGGTAAAAACACAAAGATTTGGCTGTCGATTTAACGACAAAATATGCCTGTAAGATATCAACTAATAAGCAACAGTAATTAAATACACATATTTTTATATTTATTGTGTTTACTCTGGAAAGTTAGTATAGAAGTATGTAAGTGGAGAGTGGTTTCAGCTTCGCTATATATGCGTAAGTTTAATAGCAGGCACTTGAATGTATCAACACTTGAATGTGTAACATAATATCATAGATCATGGTGCAAAACGTACCCTGATTAGATCGGGAAAAAACGTTTTGAAAAAGAAGATTACACTGGAAAACAGCATGTCTGTTGCATGAGATTTTTTACATGAATCTGAATAGTTTTTCCTCGCTGATTTCAAAAATATATGCCGTTTTTATGTAGCAGCTCTAGTTTTGGAGTTATGAAGTGACAGGGCTTTTCATCGAAAATGCACATAGTTTGAGTTTAAAAAATTTATTAAATATATTTATTCTACATAAAATTTTCTTTTTTGGATTTTCTAGAGTGAGGTGTATTATGTGTACTATTTTGAATGCTCCAACCATCATATGTTCATTCCAGTACCCCTGATACCTCTCCTCCATAGTGCCAATATCCTGGTGAAAGCGCTCTCCTTGTTCCTCGCTTAGATCACCGAAATTTTCAGGAAAATAGTCTACATGGCTGTGAAGGTAGTGAAGCTTAATACTCATGTTGCATCCAAGCCGCTGCAAGTGTATCAGCAACTGTTCAACGTGCTGAATGTAGCCGTCAGACTTCCTATTGCCCAAAAAATTCCTCACTACCCAAATAAACTCTTCCCATGCACATTTCTCGACAGCTGTCATATGGTTGATAAATTTTTTATCACCTATCAACTTCCTGATTTGCGGGCCATCGAAAAAACCACATTTGACAATCAAAATCACTGTCGGTACCACGGTCGTCGTTTTTGGTTTGCCCGCTGCACTGATCTGGATTTTCCAAAGATGTACATGGCTGCTGTGATGTTGATGTGTCACAAATGGTCTTATGGCAGATTTTAAGTTTGGATATATCCACATAGAGCAATTTTTATGGTTTATTCCTATGATTTCCGTTACACAGAAATAACAGTCGTCATGATGGTTGGATGGTTCACGCTAAATCATAGGAGCTTTGTACTTAAAAGTGGGTCTTTTTGTGTTTGCCCACAGTCGCAAAGATTCAACACGACTTTTACATACCAAACTTGGTATCCGAGGTTTAGCGTTTGACGGAAACGGAAACCCAAAGTAGTCGAAGTATGTCTTTTTCACAAAGTCCAACACATTTAAACGAAATTTTTTGAACATATATTCTCCACAAGTAACACAAAAACAATCAGGATTATTTAAACACGTCCTTCTAGAGGAAGACATAATGAAATTTCTAAAGGAACTAGTTTAGTTACACCGCTATTGATAGAAACTATCGACGTCTTATGTAAATTCAAGGCGGTACCTGTATCTCACTAATTAGAGCTGCTTCAAAAAATCTGATGGTAGATTTGAAATCAGCGCACCCAAATTAGTAAACAACAGTAGAAAAACTTCATGCAACAAAAAAAAAGTTTTATTTTGTTTTCCTGTGTTATTTATCTTAGGTCTCTCTGAGTTTATAATACCAGCATAACTTAGGTTTTAATTATTTTACCAAACAATGAAAGACAATCAAGCGTTATTTAGATTCAAAATAAACAGAGGACAATGTTCGGAATTAACACGACTAAAGCGACGTTTGTGCAAAAATGCAACCTTAAAATGCTCACTGCACCGGGACTGAACCACTTTAAATTAATGCCATTTTGCCTACTCCACGGAGTTTATTAAGTTTCGTTGCTTTGTGCAGCTCAAGTCTTCTGTTATGATGTTTGTTGTTGCATTTTCAGGTTCTTTCTGCATTAATGTAATCGCATTTCAAAATACAATGCTACTTTATAAGATTTGAAAGTTAAGTTATACGATTTAAAAGTAGTGGTGCTTGATTGAACCTCCAAATAGGTTTTACCCTGTTTCTAGACTTATTTATAATGGGTTTGTTTTGTTAAGGTACTTTTTTTTCTAATTTAAGATTCCTATCTTGTTTTTCGTCAATTTCATATTTTACACAAGTTATATTCAGGTGATACAGTTGCTCGCTTGTAAATCACATGTGTTGGACCAAATGAAATGTGAATGTAGAACTTTTCACTTTACATTATTCGTATAAAATTAAAAATACACATTTGGAAACAGTTTTGAAAGTCTAGGTAACAATTTACTCTCTCGATATTGTAAGCTCATTAAAGGGAAAGTTTTCAATAAACAAATCGCAAGTCGCAATTGTGTACCACTAGCGTTGATAATTGTGTGTGAGAGAAAAGAAAGTAGTGATTTTGAATTTGACAAATTAATTAAAAGTCGAATATGGTTCGTTAAGAAAGTTTCATTTTATCATCAGTCAAAACGAAACTAGACGTCTGTTCCGAGATTAATTGATTGATTATTTAAAAAAAATTATTTCGTCCATCTAGAACTATCTTGTTGTATGCAGATTCTCATTTTGTTGGAATAGTCTTACCTCATAGCTCCAATGAGTGGGTATTTGACGTTTCCACCGCAAACGCCGCCGCTGAAGTCATCCATGTCTACGGTCCACACCATGGCACCTCCGAAGCCGTTGTCTTTGATCCATCTGTACCAGAAAATAAAGCACATATTAGTACCACACAGCTCTTACAACGATTTTTTTAGGGATATCAATCTTGGGAACTCCTAATTTCTGTTTGTGGGTGATTTTTCGTTTCCAGCTAATAAAATGCCAACCTCGGTCCTTAAGCAAGGCACTCGTCATTGAAACGATGAATTGGATATTTGGCGCTGCGCTAACGAAGATACTTTTATGTCGTGTGTGCCGGTTAGTAGGTATCGACCAGTGAATCAACTCTCCCTTCGCAGAACTAGACACTTTTTGTGTCCACTTACTTCCTACACTTTCTTACAATGTTGCAATGGTGCGCTGTGTTGGTAGCAAATAGTGTTTTCATCTCCGCACCGCCTAACAAAACTGGGAGATTTTATGGTATTTCATTAAGCTGTGATGCTATGATGAGGTTATGCACAGGTTTTAATTGATACCAAACTCTCAAAAACGTTCGTGAAAGGCTCACGTACCTCATTTTGTTCCTGATGGACTTTTCATCGTCGAAGCCGACCCACTGGTCTCCGTGGATCGCGTAGGGGACCTTCATCTCGTCGTCCCACACGTACGTGCCGCCGTTGCGCAGAATCTCGCACACCTTTCAAAATTATATTAACTTTAGCAAGTCGTAGAATCGTTTTCACAACTGACTCGATTTTTTTTTTAAATTGAGATATTGTGATTGAAGTTCTCTTGTAGAAATGATAATAATCGTATCAGGTCACTTTATATTTGTAAAACAATTTTTTTTTCTATTAATTGAATTTAGCAAGCTCGAGATTGTCTAAAATTTTTTCGCTATTTAATCTAGAGGCTAATAGATATTTAATATTAATCACCCGAAAATATTGCTTTCAATGAAATAGGTATAGGTTACTGTGACCTTTAAACAGTGGGATGCGTGCCTGCTTGCCATCAGATTTCGTAGAAATAAAATTTATTTCTACGAAATCTTAATATATTTTTTTAAATAATTCACAAAGCGCCAGTAGTTTGTAAAGTACGTGTGTCTTTATTACAAAGCCACCTTCCACGTAAAAATAAAATAGGGTAGACTGGGTACAGTTGTGCCAGGGTACGGTAGTGACAGTCGTCATAAAAGCTAAACTATACAGATTTCGGGAAAGGGTACAAGGAGAGAGAGAAGCAGCATGCTAGTCTGAACACGTGCCCCCGTATTGCGTCAGCCGGCGCCCGACATTAAAGTAAGCAAGAGCCCACATTGCTTTTAAACAGTCAAAAGTAAGTTTTTTTGTTCGGTTTCTTTTAATAATAACTGTTACTTGTATACAGATAGATTACCTCGTTATTTTTTCTGCTATAAATTGAGCATTAGTAGTTAATTACCAGTAATTACTTTTGGCGTAAATAATTCAGCTCAGTCATGGCGATTTTTTGTTTTCAAAAGTGTGCGTTGGGTACAGTTGTGACAAATTCTGTGGGTACGGTTGTGACATTTTTTTTTTGTTTCTTTTGCTTTTAGATGCCCAGAAAACGCTTGCGAAAGGCTGAAAGAGGGCTCTCTGATATTAGCAATTATGAACATGCCTTTAAAGAAGTGAAACGCGGGACTTCTATTATACTTTTTTCAGTTACCTTCAGTAATTTAAGCTTAGTTAACGTTTTGACTGACTCTAGAAGACATTTGAGTTAATGAGTATTTTGTTATAGCATGTTGTCATACTGTAACTGTAACATTTTGACTGATTTTAAAGATTACTGTTATAATAACATTAGTCATGACTGTGGCTTATTAATTATATAAAAATGTGATCGCATAGTTCAGTTTATTTCTTGTTAACTTTGTTTAAAAGAACATTATGTCGTGTTGTGATACATTTTTTAACAATAAAAGTCATTAAAAACCATTTTGGTGTATGTTTATGCCTGTCACTACTGATCTCAACCGCTGTCACAACCGTCCTTGGGGTGTGGCCGGTTGTGACACACGACCTTCTTTTTCTGATATGATTTTATGACTAATACATCGTATTTGGGGACAGTATTCCAGTATTCCTACATAGACAAATGTGCAAATTACCATATAAGTTACTTTTCTCCCAGCTAAATAGTAAATTAACAAAATTATTGCTGATCAAACTTAAACTGTCACAATCGTACCCAGTCTACCCTATACACAAATCTTTTTAGATCGAGTAGGTACTCCCAAAAGTGGAAAAATCCCAGAATTCATGTTTATTTAGAAAAATCCTTGAAATCGCTGTCCTCGTCAATTTTATCGTTACAAATTCGAGTAGTAGGTAAATAAATCAAGATTGCCTGTTTAATAATGCAGGATAACAAAATAGCAACTCCAGGTTTACCCTAGGGATCGGGAACGTCGTATCCTAGTGGAGAAGACAAATTGGTAGACATCAGTATTAATAATTGATTTTCAGTGAATATCGTAAAATACTGGTAGTTTTAGAGAGATTTGTTTAATAGCATTTCACGTCGCATACATACATTATCCTAGTGACTATCTAAATACCTACCTATTGAAAGTTTAAACCTTTGTAGTCGGTATCCCTTACAGATTTTTTTGAACAAATACTAAGGCTGCGTCCCCAGTAGGCAAACTATGTATTAGCGGCAGACTGAGCTTATCTATTAAGCACGCCTTTCAACGTCACAGACACGCACAAATTAATTTTTGTTTGCCTTTATAAAAAATGTGTCTGAGTAAGCTAATCAATAACATTACTGAGTTTATCATCATGAATCTGTTTGTTCCTAAAATTCTTTGTGGCCGCAAAAGATTCCGCGATTCCTTTTGAAACGCAAGAAAAAAATTTATTCAATCGTTACAAGGAAAAGTTGCCGCGGGCGGTATTCCAGGTTATTGTAAAAGTTTATTTCAATGTTTAACAGAATAAGTGAAATGGAATTAATTTAGACAGGGAAAAGAGAAAATTATTTAGACTTTTTATGTTCAGTGTCCGAACGTTTGGCCTTTGATTGGGGGAGGAAAGTTACATTGTTTAGCCCAAGAGTAAAAGATTTTGATTATTTTTCCAATAGCTATCAAACTTGTGAATGCTAACTACTTTGTTGTTTTTGAATACTTATGAAAATAAATAGAAAGATCTAAAATGAATTCTGGATATATTATCTTAATTATTGTTGAATTTTACCAGCGACAATATTATTTTTGAAGTTGGTTTATGGGCTTAATATTTTAAAGGTAGAAATATAAATGTATGTTAAAATATTTTCAAAGTTAAAATTGATTTACGCGATAACATTTTTTTTACAGTGTTTAAATAAAATATATTGTAGACTGTCATTTCTTTATTTTGATTAACATAACACGTTGCATGTTAATGATTAAGAGCTATCGTAAACAATATAAACTATTGTGTCTTATTTGGTTGTATAATTACATATTAAATTGCGATAAAATATTGTATCGAGTTGAATGGACCCTATTAAATCTGTAAAAGGTTAATACTATGCAAACAAAGAGATTGAGCTAAGTAACAGTTTTTTTGTTATTTTTTCAAGAGCTTGAAGCGCTGTGGAATATTCAAGTTATATTCAAATGAAAAGGTAAGAGTATTTCTAGAGTATTTTAATTTGTTACAACGACCCTTAGCAAAAGGGCTTTGCTCTCTTTTACTTTAAAAGGTTTTATGTTACTTTTAGGTATTGCTAATATTTTGTACACATTAAGTACCGGGTAGAGTACAGGATGTTTCAAAATATCTGATTTGTAACATACATACATACTTCAAGTATATGATTTCTGTTCCTTATTTGGTAGGCGGCCATGAGACCAAATACTTGTTTTTTAATCACTTGAATAAGATTTCAAAAATCTTTTCCGATTTTATGGTACCTTAGAGAAGACTACACTCGATGTTAGTATGTGTAATTTTAAACTTGTATAATATTTTAGCACAAATATTCGGTTCTTGTCAAAAAATTAAGAGACTTTTCTGTCTCCTTTTTTTGAGAAGAGGATAATTTTACGCACTATAACCCGCCTGGGGTAGGCGAGCCGCAATAACCCATTAATTGAAGTAGGTATTACTAGTCGATTAGGCAATCAACAACTAAAAATTAAATGCTTATCAGCAAGTTTTAAAACTAATGTCTACTGCAGTTAATCAAGTGTAAATAAGTGCTGTTTACCCAAATAAATAAATGAGTAGACAGTCCTCCCTGTCACAAAAAGTTTGGGGTATGCGTTATAAGCCCACATAGGTACTGAGTACTGACAAAAAATACAGAGTTTATTAAAATTTCTTGATATTTTTTTAAAATCTAATTACCTAACAACAATTTGTAAATAATCTTAAATAATCTATTAGCAGATTTTTTTGTGATGTTACTTAAGAAATAAACCCTTACCTCATAGTAAGCAAGGAATCCAGCCTCCTTAGTGTATTCTCCCGCCTTTCCACCCCCGCTGGCCGGGGAATTCACTTTAAAGTTGTTCGGGTTGGACAACGTGAAGGTTCTCCCGTAAGTCGGCATACCTGCAATCGGATTTAACTGTTAGCAAGTTCAATCGAATGATCGAGACGCTACGAGTTCGGACGTTGCGAACTATCAGCTTCTTTCGACAAGTTTGGTTTGTAGTTTGCTGACGTGAATTGTGTAGCTGTTGAGTCGAGAGAAATTGTGTTACAGATCTGTTGTATTATGTTGGTTCTTGATTTTTTTTTTAACGTAGAGAAATGAAATTCGTAATAACTTGTGTTACAAATATTCTGCGCTAACCCCATACTTGGCATCGGGGCAAGAAAAAAGATAACAGAGACACGATTAAGATAACTCGACAGATTTATCAACAAGAGGTTTGTTTTTAAGTTAAATTATAGTATCATATCAGTTAGTATATAACTGATATGATACTAATTTAGTAGACTTTTTACTCGAATAAGCCGCTTATCCAGGGAAGTACTTCTACCTTGCAGAAGATCACAGTAAAGTGCTCAATTAATATCGCTTATTCCTCGTCGTGCCACCAACTTGTTCCACCAGTGGCACGACAAGGAATTGTCATTCCTCGTCGTACCACTGAGATCACAGTAAAGTGCTCAATTAGGATTAGCATGATATTGGCGGTAGGAACAACCTTATTTTTGCTGCTAACAAATTACAACGTCAGCGACGCGCGAGTGATACAACAAGCCTCTGGTGTAAAAAGCTTCTATAAGCGCCAGTGACTGCTTACCATCAGGCGCCATCATAATGATACAAATAATTAATATCAAATAGTACAATAGTACATATCTTCTGGAATTGAGCTACAAATGCTGCCAACTGCGACTGTCCGTAACGTTAGCAACGCATTATTTTGTCAGTGTGTGTGTCAGTCATCACTGTCGCGTAACGCAACTCCAAAAGGTATTATCCTAATAGTATCTGAACCGGATAGTAAATGAAATCGATCGCGGCAGAGAGTCTGCGGCACATCACGCGTCGCAATGCGTCGCCTGCGCTGCGACGGATCCCTGTCGAGCTTGCGGAGACAATTCATGTGGCCCATGCCGGATTTATTACTTCGCTGATGTTCTAAACGAGACATTCGTACTTTTCTGGCCTGAACTAACAGTGATGGATTTCTTTCGACTGTCGGTTATGTGCTTAAATTGTAGAGTACTATCAAAACTTGATTTAACAATGCACAGAAAGGTTAAATTGTCGTCACATTTGATATGTAAATGAATTTTATTGATTTATTATGTGATTAGCATTTAGCACGTGGCTTTGCCCGGGTCAACGTTATCAGCATGTATTTTTTTACACAAAACACGGACAAACACACCAAAACTTATATTTTGCAAACATTTTTAATATTTGTGATGGATTACTACTACAGATCATAAAAATATATAATTATCCAGCGTCTATCAGTTAAATAAATAATGTTTTTACACTCTAGAAAATTGAATCGAAGCGTATACATCAAGTTTTTGGCTGACCGCATATTCTGTTTATCTTATTGTTGCCAAGAAACGAGATATCTGCCACAAAATAAGACTGAAACATTACTGATTCCATATAAATCTTGAAAAAAAAAACATATTATTGTAAACCATTCCATGTAATTGGGTAAAACTGACATAGGTGAACATTATGACGTAATGAATAAAAAAAAAATTACCAACGTTCATTAAATAAATATCCGAACCAATTTTTTTCCTTAGTTGATAGTACCAGTATCCAATATTCTCTCGCTGCCTGGTGTAAGGTTTTTTTTCCGATTGACTTGCCCATTTGTAACAAACATTTTGCATCGAATAACACTAGTGTAATTTTATTTTACCAACCGATGTCATCAAAATCATGTGTTAGCAAGCTGAATTCAACAGCTTATGCAATTTTTCCGTTTACCGACAGACCCAAAACTTATATTAGATGTTGGCATACTTCCCCACACACTACGCTCTTTATTTTACATGTTTCAAGTAACAAGTTCTGAAATTGCTCTAAAATGTAATACGTGTACGCTACAATGTTATCTTTTAGTATGAAGAGCGTATTTTCTTTTCAACTCTAGTTTAGATTGCTTTAGACAAGTTTATAAAGAGAAAATTGTAAAGGAGATGAGATTTAAGAATGCAATTTTAAATTTTAAGGTATGGGTTTTCATACAGTCTGATTTTACGCAAAAACCAATAATAAAAATTAATTTAAAAAGTAAATAAGTAGACCAGGTATTTATTATGATTCAAACTAAAAAAAAAGTTCAAATCAAGGATTGTTTTTTGGTCGCCAATAAACTAATTTGGAATACAAAAATTAAAACTGGATCTGGATAATATTATTACATTTTAAGGCGTGAAACATTACTTTTACGATCACTGCCGCTTTAAAAAGATATGTAGTGTTAGCAGGTATATCAACACTTAACCAAAAACTTTGTTTTAAGTTTAACCGTTGCATTTTAACTACTTAAAGCGACCTCTCAAACTAAAGATAGCATCGTAAAGCACATTCTGCAGTAATTTGCGAACTCATAAAGTACATTGCGAGCTACGAACAAAGCGTCGAGGTGTGAGCGATGAGCACAAAGGGCGTAGTTGGCAAAGGTTTAGAAAATTGTAGGATTATGGCAACTAAACAATGCTCTGATAGGGAAACAATTCAATGTTGTTTAAATGTTACTATTATTATGTTAAAAATTTTTTACTCGGGAAGAAATAAAATGTTAATGCATTTGTTGAGAAGTAAAATTACTGGGTATACGAGACAGTTATTAGTGTCGTCTCGGTGTAGCAGACGCAGGGCGGTGCCAGAGAGTAACTGCTTAGTTACTATTTGGTACTGAACTGTCTAAGGGCAGACATGGCGCTTACCATCAGGTGTACGATCTGCTCGTCTTGTTACACATTGCAATAAAAAAAAGTCAGCAATTCCACCAGAGGTCGCAAATTCGATCTCCGTACACTTCATAATTTAATTTTGTTTGCCAAGAACACGACTGTTTACATTTTTCAAATAAAACCACATTAAAGTTTCATGAATCTGTTTCTTTATTTTTTTAACTTCCCTCAGTTTGTAAGGGTTAAGTGTACCTACTGATGTCAGACTTCAACTGTCTTATTAGACCGTCCGAGTTTACGAAACTCGACCGAAGATACGAAGTCTAAGAGCTTTTAAAAGATGAACAAAAGTACATTTAAGACCCGTTCGAATTTCTATAAAGTTGTTTGAAACTTTGTACTTTTAATGTAAGTAAGGTATACTAACATATTATTGTAAATGATGTGGGTAGAGTATACATAGGTAGGTGCACAAAGTTTTGTTTAGAATGAAAACTATATTTTTTGACAGATTTGTATAGCTTGATGTATGACCCAGTGTACATTCATATTAGTTTGTGCACAGTGCTCACCAATGATAAGTTTTTCTTTAGGAGCTCCTAGTTTGACCCAAAGGTGAGCGGCGTGGTCGACGGACAGCTGTTTCCTCCACTCGGAGTCGGATGAGGGCGCGTACAAAGGCGCGTTGTGGCCAGTCTCTCTCTCCCATTTGCCGTGGAAATCGTACGCCATCAAGTTTATGAAGTCCAGGTAACTGTGGAAAAGGTCATATTTATAGTACTATCATTATAGCTTGATACCTGCGTCAGCTGTCGCGAAGAGTTCACTAGTGATGGGGTGCAGTAGAATGCCGATTAAACGAACACCTATTTTGAATCGTGTGACTACTATTATAATCGAACGTTATTAACAAACTCAGGATATTATAATAAAGGTGGTTCAATGTGTTACACTATTTGGATACAATTTTGACTTGCTTATTTTTTTAAATATTTGCCATTGGGCTTGGCAATTATAAAAAAATAACACAGTCGTGAATTTCGACAGTACCAAAATAATGATCTAGAAGATAATAGACCAATCAGAAATCAATTGCGGAACTATACATCTTCTCATAATATACACACACAAAATAGTCGGAATAAATATTAAACGTGTATTAATTATATTATTAATTGTAATCCATTACTCGGTTTATCTTCTGAATAGTCTGGTAGGTATGATGAGTAGGTAATATAGGGCCAACCAAACCAGTTTTGCAACGCCTAATAAATAGCATACTGGTCCTTGGAAAGCCGTCTCAGTTGCAGCATCGAAAATAATCGCACTAAATCCATGAAGAAGAATACATCACAAAATATTTCGTATTAAAACATCACCTAGTAAAAACTCGTAGCCTCTGAAGCTTACTAATTAAAAAACAAGAGTCCTACCTACCCTTTTAAAGTACTTAGTCAGTCATCGAACCGAAAATTAAAATTATTCCGGCCGTCGTCTATCGTTAAAAGTTGAGCCTTTGAACGAGTTGTAAAATACAAGTTTGAGTACCATTAATAAATCAACTTTGTGAATTTATTTAACTTACTTTTTCCACAGAACAATAGAGACTTTCAAAGATCGTGGTATTAAGAAGAATGTACACTAGTGAGAAAATCACCTGTCTTATAAGTTTCACCTTAACATGTCAAGAGATTAGCGACTTATTGTTTTTCATGAATTATGATGTGAACATAAACAGTGCACACCATAATGCATATTCTCATAATAAACTTGATATTTTTTATACAAAAGGCTGTTGACATTTAGGGAAAATTAAATTAGTACTATGTACGAAGATGAGAAAGCGGCCAGCAAATACTATCTTAAAAATACTCTAAAGAAAAACGTTTTGATGTTATTCGGCGTAACATCAAATGAACATTTAAGCCTAAAGGCATGTCCCAAACACAAAAGTCAGAATCAGGGCAAGTCGCAAATTGAAATTTTGTAGATAGTTTCAGTTTTATGTTAATATTGTTCACTAATCGTTGTCTACTGTTACGTAGGGTCGTGCACAACCTCGACTTCGGTCGATTGACTATTTGATTGATTGATATTATGTAGATATTAATTGACTACAATCTGTAATGCCCATATTTTTTACAGAATAGCTAAGAGAGAATAAGAAAGATTTGCGCAAATTACGAACTTAATGTTACTTCATTATACTAAACTAGTTAGTTTTTGGTGATTCGGAAAAGGTAATACCGACAATTTAAAAATGTATTTTTGAAGCTAAGATAATCAAGAATGGTTCATTATAAAACTGACAAAAATCAAAACAATGTCACAGAAAGACATCACAATTTAATGGTCACGTACAAACGCAAATGTTTTACTTACTACACTACTAAATATTTTAACTATCGGCTGTGCGATTGCTAACAGCCCTTTATTAAAGCAATCAATACCTACAGGGAACTAATTAAAACCACCTCCGCCACATTACGCCACTATCGGAATCCGCAACCGCTGTACTCCGCGGCTCACGTAACTCGTGCGGTTGCGGTCCGCCAGTTTTGTCGAGGTGTCAGCCATTACTGAATATTAGTTAACTACCTTAACAAAAAATTTAGATTAATTTTGACATTCATTTTTTTCACTGCATACTCAACTACCTATTTGGTATTTTAAACGTTAAAATGTAACCGATTTGAAAAGTTTTGTTTGTTAGGCACTAGGTTGGTTATGCAAGAACCATGTTCTAAGTTATTTGTAAATAACATTATAATTCTGATATATCGTCACAGAACAAATATTATACTAAAGTATCGTAGAAATCACTAAATCTATAAATAATGAAACATTTTTAAAAAATACGTTACTTTTTCACTACAGTATTGCTTTTTTATATTATATTGTTTATTTTTTTGATTGATGAGCATGGTAACTACTACGAGTCAATAAATTTGTACTGTAATTTAAATTGAAAAATTGTAAATAGTTTGTTTTTGAAATAAAAAGTACCAATTTAATATTTAAACTAATGACTAATTCTTGTCAGTTTTGTTCAACCTTAATTCAGTTGAGGTAAATACACATTATAAATTTATAATTACCAAGCATATTAATTCTGTCGCACTCCGACTGTGGTCTGCGGTTCAGTCATTGTGCACCGCCCTTTACAAATTAAGTTTGATACAATGATTCCTGTACGCCGTGGTATTCAATAGCTAACTTAGTTCAATACCATTTTGCTGACAACTTCATACATTAGATGAACATAGGCTTCAACTGCCACCATTCAGCTCGCAGAATTACTTAGGAGTTTCTCCTTTGATTCGTATTGCTTCAATAATAGAGATCAATATCCACTGAAGGCTTCCCGCTCGACTGGATTTTTTTTTTTTTTTTTTTTTTTTATACTATGTCAGTTGGCAGACAGGCACGCAGCCCACCTGATAGTAAGCAGCCACTGCGGCCTATTCCATTGAGGGACGCTTCACCTGGAAACGTCCCTCAATGTGCTGCCAGACTGTAGACTCATCTGATCTTCGAGCCTCTGATTTCAAGTGTACTGGCTCCCACATTAATATTGCCGGAACACAGCCAGAGCTGTTATGGCGGCAGATTTCACCTGTGGGGGTGGTAGCTAGCCAGTCGGACTTTGAAAAAGCCCTACCACCAACCAGACCCAAGGCGGGAATCGAACCCACGACCTCCGTGTTTTTATACCCGAGCGGCTTAGCCACTGTTCCACAGAGGCGGTCAAAAGATGTTTAAGTTTGCATTTTATGTATTGTATTTCGCTGTGGGAGAATGTATAGCAGTTTGAACAATAAAGCTTGAATATTAATGGGAGAAAATTTCGCAATGTCGTTGTTTGGTGCGACAATATTTTTTTTTGTTAGCCGTGAATAATTTATTTGGGTCAGTATTTAAATAAAAATGCGTTCTTGTCGGTTACGATTCGACTTTCGCGTTCTTTTTTCTTTTCATTTAGTGCGTCAATTATGTATTGTTTGTTGTGTGATGTAATTTAAAGGGTTCAATGGCATTGGATAGTCGTAAAATTGCCATTTAAATAAATATCCTTCGTAATTTTTATATCAACGCCATCAAGCTCCAAACTAAACATAGCTTTTTTTATTGTCTCTGTGAGTTTTGCTCAGATTGTACTATCGTGGATGCATTTAAATGATTCATCGAGACAGTTAATTTAATATGGTAAGAGTTGCATTGGGGTAGCTTGTCGCGAATTGATACGACGATACTAAACATAGCTCTAACCATGAGTTCCAGTCTCCAGACAATGGCTAAACATTACTTTTTTTTTTGTTAAAACATACTTAATTATAGAAACATTGGAACACCCAAACCGGTACAAATAGACTCACTGTTCATAAATACAAACGTCACACCATTTGCTGGGATGGTACCCGCGACTTCTGATGTAATAGACAAATCATTCGTCGTTATAAAGATTATATTAAACGGTTTGGGCGATATTGCCTACATTTAGTAGTGTGGGAATGAATTGCTTTACAAGTGTAGCAGCTGTTATGATTCCTTCCAACACCGTAATAGTCTATTCAACATGAACTAGAATTATGTATCTTTAGTCATCAAACGAGTCTAAGGTCAAACATAATGTCTGTAGATAAAAACTAATGTATAGTAAATGAGGGTTTGAAACATCATTAGTTAAATATCTCGAAGCTTGTCGCTGAACATAACGAATTTTTTCATCCTTGATAATTTGTCACGATTGCTGCTTTGTATTAGGTATGCTGTATTTGTAGTAAATTATGCGCTTCGTGAGTTCCAAGACCTACTTTTAAAAAACAATGGAAAATAATATGTATTTATTGATGGGAAGGGGAAGAATTTGGGGAAGGCCTATGTCTAGCAGTAGAATTCTTTTGACTGATGATGACAATTCCTTGCTTTCTTAGCTGTCATTAGATCAGGATATAAAAAAGTGTCTTGTAACTTTTACATGAAATATCAGTTTTACCTTAATAAAACATTTTATAGATTTTTGGCAATTTAATTTTTTAAGGTGGTAAAACAAGCGAAGGAGTAAAAATTAGTCTATTTAAAACTTTGTCAGTTTTGGATTTTATTGCAGGATAGCTGAAAATTTAACCTTTCAAGTAATGCTAAAAATGGTAAGTGTCACGTGAACGAGATCGCGGTCAAAAAAGTCGTTGGGAAATAAATATCAAATAAAAAATAGACAATCAATTCATAAACTATGACTACAGATATAAATAATTTATTAATATACACTTACCCAGCGACGGCAGGTACATCATATCCACTCTTGATGTTGTCAGGACCGACCGGCACGGCAGCGGTGAGCAGCAGACGAGGTTTCTTCACCTCTTGAGCTTCGGCTTCGAACGCTTCTCTCAATTCTGTAACAATCAGAAATAATTCATTAGTAATAGACACCTTATTGTTAGTAACGTGAAGTGTTACAATCATCAATCGTTAGTAATAGAAACCAAATTGTCAGTTAGGAAGTTTTTTTAAAGAGTTGTCATTATTGTAAGGTGATCGTTATCTTTAAAATCTGAATTGAGAAACAATTTTTTGAAAAGAAAACAATTAAATTTTACAACAAAGTAAATTAAATATTTTCATAATATTCTCTGTTTGCCATTCAAAAATGCTTCAACACACCCATCATGACTTTTTTGTTTTACGATATACGATTTTTAAAGATCTTTCGTTTATCAGGCGTCAAGTAAATGAATTCTATGCTGTGATTGTTTGAAAAGATTTTGTAGATAGATTATTTTGAAATTGAACAAGAAACTTTTAACGCGTTGAAAATGCGCAAATTACACTTTTGGTGGTGCAAGTTTAAGTTACGACGGTAGTTCCTAGCCATTAGGCAGGCCATAAGCTTTTGTGCATGTCAGTGTGTATTCAAAAGGTTTAACCTATTTTCAAATTTATTCATAGTCAAACTGTGGAAGACAGTACGACAACAGAATTATTTAATTTCAGTGTCATTCTACTCGTAGATGGACACAAATTAAAATTTCCGTCGTGAATTGAAGTTCGCTTATCGCTCGCATGGAAATTAGCCATGTCCTTGACTTGAAAGCATTCGCAATGAAAAAAACTAACGTGACCCACGATTTGAATGCTTGTGTGCAAAGCGTTGCGTTTCGTTTCAAAGCCATGCATCTAACAATTAAGAAAACAAAGGTCGTACTGCGGCCGCCAATTTTGAAGCAGACAGTTGTTTCACTCGTAAATTATGCTAACTATGATTTATGTTGCAAACGATCTTGTTACAAAATGTTGGGGCCAGACGCTCAGTAGCACTATTTCGAATGATACTGTTCTCAGAATCAGTAATTACTTTAAACGTTTCGCCGTCTGGATTTGGTCGAAATAAGTTTAAGCCTATTTTAGTCTGATAAACAAAGTTGTAATAGGTTATCTTGGGCAGACAAGGTCGTTTAGTTTCTTCAGTTAAAGTAAAAATAACACGAAAAATCTTTTTTGAGAATTTAAGTGGATTTTGTAAAATGAATTTAAAATTGGGAGACTTAATTCTGCTTTAACTAGTTACTGTGTTTTAGAACAAATGGAAATTGAGATGTCTGCATAAGATTGGTGAAACATCTAGTTGTACATTTTGCTTTGTTTTAAAGCTATCAAATGTCTGCTAAAGCTCGCTTACGATGGACGCTATACTGACCACACCTTATAGAGATTCCACCTACAGAGGTGACCCTTAAAAGTCAATGTTGTTTTTACTTGGAACAAACTAAAAAATGCACTATTTAGTTACATAACAAACGTTTTTTGTAAAAACATCTTGATATTTTATTTTATGACATAATTTTTTTAATCTGCGTTTTGTATTCACACGCTAATCTAATTTAAATAGTAATCAGATGAAAAATCATCAAATTATGGTAATCTTGTCCTCATTATGTTACTCAATTCGTCCACCGTTCACTGTAGTTAGTGCTGTATACAAATATTCAACAGACAGATACGGCGTTGAACGGTTGGCAGAAGGAATTTTTGAAAGGAGGTTTAGATGGTGCATTACTGTCGCAAGGACAATTGTCTGGTCTGACGGAGATCACTATTAAAGTTTAGTTATTTCTAATTTATTGCAATCATCTTCTCGTTGTTAATTCAAAATATTTACCTTGCCTTTTCGTAAGTATGAAAAAATGTTGTGAAACGCTTGCATTCGTATGTATTTTGATTTAATGATTTAGATGGAATACTGGGTCAGAATGTATGCAGCTAGGAATACAAGATAGCATAGTTGCTTTAAAACTTATTTTTATTTAAAACATTTTTCGAAATCTTTGTAATAAAGGTATGTTTTTTAAATAATAGGCATTGAAACACTACTAAGTTGCAATTCAGACTTGTTGGACGGGCTGCGGCCGTAAAAAGTAAAATTTTAATATCTTTATAAAAAATAATAAATGGTTTGAAAAGCTAATTTTGTCTGAATATATGCTTTGTTAATTTATTAAAACAATCCGTTTTATCAAAACTTTCTTCTAAAAAGTTGATAATTTCTTATTATGCTTAAAATTTTAAAAAGCTTCCACTATTTTAGAGCTGTATTTCACTTAAAACATTAAAGCTAATCCGTTCGAGCTTCAAATATTCAGCGCAAAACGATACAGTATCGCTTAAACGTACTTAAGCATATCAAGTTCCCGTTCGGTCTAAATAATGTACTTTCAAAATCGTCTCCAAGGCGACCGGGTAATCCAGTCACTATCAAATACCAGTTTATAATAGACAGGAAACAATCACTTATATCAAGTATTAGAGTATGATGTTAGTACATTGTTTGAATACAATTGCTGGTTTAAAAGCAACGAGTGTATTGAAAGTGAAACGCAGATTTGGTTATAACGTGCCTAATATTTAACCATCCGAGTTTATTGTATTCGCGAACTATGGTTTAATTTATCATTATTTGTAATTTACTCCGTTTGGTAGGTATTTGTCACAAAGAAAGCGCATTGATAGTATCAAAACCATTGTACAGATCGTTCACGATAAGAAGTCCTCTAGCCGCTATATTAGTACTATTGTTTTTCAATACATTCAATCTGTTTTTTGACAGATTTACAAAGCGTAGGCAATGCTGCCAATATAGCGGCTAAAGGACAACTTATGGTGAACAGACTGTAGGTGTCATTCAAATAATACCCCTGCCCTGCCCTGACACATGTGTTCAGGAAGACTTGCTGCGCGCTAACAGTAATGCTGTTCGGGTGGCGGAGTACTGGTCTGGTAAAATTTAGCCATCGACTCGCTAAGAAGATTCAAATAATATATAGAGTTGTTTAAAAGTAAAAAACTATTGTGAAAGTGACCGCTTATTTTAATTCTGCATCATAGAATAAACAAAATATTATAAACATACAAAATATAGACATAATAAAAAGGTACTGGGTTTATATTTTCTTGCTTTTAATTTTATCCTAAACATTGAAAATAGTATAATACCTACATATGTATTATAGTACAATTACAATATCTCGTAATCAATAAAGTCAAAAGCATTCAACGTTTTATCACACGAAGAATAAAAAATAATTACAAACTTCAATATTTTCTAAACTCGTCCAAGCTTATTCCTAAAGGAATGAAACTGTTAATTAAACAGCGGACTAGACGAGGAACACACGCTAGTGTTTTATATTTCAAGGGCCGCCAGTTAAGAGTGGGCTCCCTGTTTGAAGGGTAACTTTGACGAAGTTTATTCAAGCTATCACATAGACTACATATTCCAAATTATGGTACAGTTTTCTTCAAATATTTGTCTAAGAAATGGTTTAGCAAAAACATGATACCTTAAATTTAGTACGA
Organism: Mecyna flavalis; assembly: GCA_949319885.1. Classification (NCBI taxonomy): domain Eukaryota; kingdom Metazoa; phylum Arthropoda; class Insecta; order Lepidoptera; family Crambidae; genus Mecyna; species Mecyna flavalis. The sequence goes on along the minus strand of OX439435.1, from coordinate 2,073,633 downwards.
TACATTATTTTTTTTAAAACAATGCGTTTTTAAGTAATTTTCACGTATTTCTCCTTACTTACCTGAGCTATGTGATTAAAAATCCTCTTACAAGATATTTTTATAGTTTAGTAGTAAATGGTTTAGGGAAATTGCTTAACAGTAAGTATTATCCAAGTTATTTGCGAAAACAGTTTTGCGACTTAAGCCTTTTAGTTCTGAGCTACACTGTATTAAAGTAGGCTAAGCGATATTGAACCTTGTGGCTCGGGCATTGGACTGTCTATAGAAATCAACCAAACGCGAGCTCAGTCTCACGCATTGCGTCGTTGACGTTGGACCTGTGCTCTTCGTGCTCGCGCCCTGCTCCCCCCACCGCTACGGACGACTATCAAATATCAATACAGATAAATTGTGTTTATTGTTCCATCAATCATGGGAAACAAAAATAATAAAAATTACCGTTCAAAAAAACGTCATATTTCTAATACATACAAAGAGCGTGGTAGAAATTTAAGAAATGCAACGATGTAATTAAACCTACTTAAATAATTTGTTGTTTTTTTAAATACCTATTTATGTTGTCTGTTACCAGACTGTAGTAGTTTGCTAGTAATATCCATATACTGAAGTATGTTTCGTAAGTAAGTAACTTATTTTTGAACCGTATAGGAATCTAAGTTCACGTTATTCTGAACAACTTTTATTTTATTACTGTAAGTACTTTACAAAATATGTAGTTTTCTTGTCGGCATCCCATATAAAAGTGGATCAGCTGATCGGTCAATTTGTATGAGAAACCGAACAACAATGTATGTAAAACACATTGACGATGATTATTTTTAATAAAATACAGACCTAAATGAAATATCTATTTCTCAAATTTTAATATTTATACGAAATTCTCGTAGTATCATAAATACAAAACACAACTAAAAAGATTTTTGCTGTTTTAGAAACAAACGTATTTCGGAACAAAAAGCTGTGGAGTCGCCGACTAAACTAATAAATTTACTATCTGTTCCAGTACACTCTAAAGAAAAGTGAGTGTAAATACAATATTTTAGTACAAACCTACTAGTAAAATTTTTCTGATTATTCTCCATGAAAATTATATTTTTCAGGGTTTACATTGCTTGATCAAGGAACTGTGGCGCTAATAAATTAAATATCCAAAATGCAACATCTCCGACACTCTTCACAAGTGCATATTACGTACGTATCACCAACCAAATTTCTACTCTAAAAACTTTTATCTAGTCCTAAAAATTTATAAAATTATTTAGTAATAATTTAGTCTTATAATGGTGGTCAAAATTTATTATTTAAAATTTGTATTTTATTTTAGGACAACCAAAATCTCTTTACAACTCATGAGAGTTGGAAAAAGAACTTATCTCCTCTTTCTATTAACATTCAATATAGAGGAGCCATATACACCGTACGTAAAGTTAAAATCTAACATTTTTGTATCTTGTTTTTATTGTAGTTATGCATCAAACTTAATTCTATTAAAATTTGGATTTAATTATATTTCAGGACATACAAAATACAGGAGCTCACAACAAAGAGAACATATCGCCTCCTAGTGAAATAAATAATAAATAAATAATAACGAGAACCGAATACTACCTTGATTCTGTGATTACAAATATTAAACTCTGATTTGACACATACGTTCTTTTAAAAGGGCCCTGTCCGTCGTGATATGGTTAATACAATGAATGCTCAGAACGCGTCATGGCTTTTCTTCATTGCCACAACGCGTTAAGATCTAATAGCATGTAAGCCACGACACGAATTTCGCTATTTGGTCTTTCTTTGATTGCCACAACGCGTCGTGCGCGTTTTCATTAGAGCCATAAGACGAATTTCGCTATTTGGTCTTTCTTTGATTGCCACAACGCGTTGTGAGCTATTTTTCCGCTCAATGAGTGTTTTCGATCTTTGAGCGTAACATACATTATATAACGAACAAAGTTTACAAAACATTCCAAAAGAAAAAGACGAGACCGACACGCTACGTACGATATGAAATCATTGACGCGCACTGAGCAAGTAAAGTACGGCCCCATTCCCGCCAAATTATCAAGATAATTATTTTCTCTGATAATTATCTAAACTACATAGTTCTTACTAAGGGGAAAATCGACTCGGATGGATATAGGTTAGAAGACTAAGGCGGCCAAACTATATGAGCCTTGACGAGCCATTTGGTGTAATGGTCGAGAAGTCGGCTATTACACCAGAGGTCGCGGGTTCGATCCCCGCACGGTACAAACATTTGTGTGCATGAACATGTCTGTTTGTATCGGTCTGGGTGTTTCTATGTATAATATGTATGTATTTACAAAAAAAAAGTATATAAGTAATATTTATCGGTTGTCTGGTACCCATAGCACAAGCTAATGCTTAGTTTGGGGCTAGATGGCGATGTGTGAATAATGTCCAGAGATATTTATTTATTTATTTATATACTATAAATAAAGTAGGTTGGCCCAACGGTTCAGTGTGACTGGTTGGGATTTTTTTTTACAAAGTTGTCCCAACGTGTCACAGTGTGACTGGTTGGGATTTTTTTTTACAAAGTTGTCCCAACGAGTCCCAGTGTTACTCGTTTTAGTGTGATTCGTTGGGAACAAACGGCTGTTACGGGTCCAACAGATCAAATAATACCTGCCGCTGACGTGTTGGTGATGACAACCAGTACAAACATAAGTTCCAGTCATGGAAAGTACATCACCGATAAAGCGCCGCAGAATAGACTTTTCGGAATTTTATATTATATAAAATAAACACTATTATTTTTGAGCTATATGAATGTTTTTTATTTGAAACAATCTAGCTGTACTAAAACCAGACTCCTTATAATATTATGGCATTTGACAGTTGCGACTACAGTCGTCGATTGGTAAATGTTTAAGACAATAATTATTTTTCATGCATGAAAATAAATGATAAGATTCTATCGTAATCGCGATCTATGGTGCAGTTCTTTCAATTCACAAAAGTAAGTAATGGGTAGGTCTAAAAGGATCAGTTAACATCAATAAAGTAATTTTAAAAGCTTTGCTGAAGATATATTTTTCCTCCACGCTTTTTGTATAACAAAAAAATATTTTCTTATTTGGTTGTATTTTATTATGATTCTCAATAGTGTAGTACGCATTAGATAAATTTTTGTTAGTTTATTTAAACGTAAATTAAATAAAAAAAATCTGTTGAAAATTCTCCATTCATTCTATGTTCTTGCGCATCTGAGGTCGTTTAACTCGTCCCTGCGCGAGAGCGTCCCCGCCGTGCGGGTTGGTGCGGGTTATCGAGTGTTTCGCGCGGGGAGCGGGGGCAAATGGGTGGGACTAAACGTGAAATTTTTTAAGGCAGCCCACTCTTAATTTTACAAAGCTCATCTCAACACACATTGTCGAGATTACTTTGTCGTATTAAAATTCACCAACAAGAGTTTCTAGTTGTTCACAACTGTAACACCGGTGCTACACCGTTAGATCCTCAGTTTACCTGCTAAGTCCACAAAACGGGTGCTTAGTCTCAAAATAGACTGAAGCGTGCATATCTAACAAGCTTTCTAACTGTTACTAATCTCATTTAAATATTTGCCACTGAAGGAAAGTGAGTACTGGCATACTGCCATTAGGGAGAATGGAAACAAGAAAAGAAGCAGTAACTTGAGTTGGAAAACCTGTGGGGTTTAATGATAATGACAAAAGTAGCTCGTATTTTAAATCGTATCTGTTCCGGTGGCCGAAATTGGAACTACGTGAAATGCAATGCAAAAACGATATTTAATGACTGTACTAAAACGACAGTAGCGACGCCGCCACCGGAACAGATAAATTGTCGGTCTATAAATGTTTTCGACAGTATTGTATCGATTACAAACTCTTTTCTTTGAAAATATTTATTCGTTCGTTTAATACCTACCTTCAATTGAGTTGATTCTTTCAAAAATTGATACATTTTCCAAAGCCTTTAAAACAAGGTTACGCATAGTTTTTTTTTTTGTATTATGATAAGGCCATTAGGTTGACGAAGCCATTGAAAAATGAATAGTGCGGTGAAAACTCTCACAAAATGTTGAAAACCACATTTGAAGAAATAATAGTAATGTAATTTTACATAGCCATAAAAAGCTACTGTTATGCTCTGCTCTGTGGCCAAAGGAGCCATTGCAGTAGACGCACAGCGTTCATATTTCATTTTGCTATGCGGCATTCGATTTCTATGCCGCCAAAACGAGAGCCTCCTGTAATAATAAATATGTATGTCGGCCACGAAATTGAATTTATACTCAACGCGTTTAGAGCACTTGTGTCTCTACAATGACCTAGTAACTTAATGTGAGTGTTTTATGATGAAGCATGTCTTATTTTTAGAAATATTTTTTACACTATGTGTTAATAGAGGAAACAAAAGAGGTGGAATTATTTAAACATGTTCTTCGTTCTTTCATCCCAAAGGTCTACAAAATGTTGTAAACGTTTAATACCATTTCTTTTTGTATTTTTAGTACCCAGGGCTATCATTTATATGATGTATAAAGTTGGGTTTGGCCTGTGGTAACCATCCATGTAAAAAAGAAAGAAAAAAGACAGGCACGTCGTTATACAAGAAATTAAGACTTCTCATAGAATTCCCAATAGTCCTATAATATGCCACTTTCATTGAGAGATCCCGGAAAATTTACAGCGTTTGGTGTCAACCGTATTCAGGGCACTCCCGGGAGAACGAGCCAAACTGATTTACAATCGAAACTCCGTCGGCCTCTCTCTGTATAAATCCAATCTGTGTCCGTGTCTGTGGTCCTCTGAATGAGGACTGGGCAAGATCCATTTAGCACTGAAATGTCAGGACCGATGGTTATCCGAGCTCGAACTGTTCTGACGATACACTACAAGTAGCGAAGTCAACATAGGTACATCGATGTTAACACTTAAGTCTTTGATTACACTTGCCAAATGTGATTTGATGTAAGCTGTATACGGAAAAATACATTCAGATAGAGAACCGACTCAATATATCATTGGTAACGATGACTTGTTTTAAATTATGTAGGCTTTTGTCCTGCAGCGAAACATGAATACAAATAGGCCGATACTTTACTTTTGAAAAAACAGACAAAAGCTTTAATATTAATCAGTTAAAATGCGTTATTTTTTTATGTTGGAATATTTAAAAACAATGTCAATTTGGGAATGAAAATGAAATAGTTTTCTAGCGTTAATATCCATAACCACCGTTTCTGGAAAATTCAAATTCTCATCGGGAAAATAGTTTGATAAATAGTATTTCATCGAGCCTTATTTTAGGTCAAAAATGTAGTATTACGATAAATGTGGGAATAAGAGACTTCTTTGATGATCCTTATCCCTGACATTCTGTTCGTAGTAAAGCTGAAGTCATAATGAAAATGGATGATCACTTAAATCGTCGCGATCCCTAGCTAAATTACAAATCAAAAATATAACAATATTTACCCTTTCATAAAATTCAAACAAAGGTCTCCCGCTACTATATATTTATACTAATACTAGCCTTCCGCCCGCGGTTTCACCCGCGCGGAATCTCTTTTTTCAAATATCCCCCCTTCCCCTCACATTTCTGGGATCAAAAGTACCCTATGTTCACCGAGGATAGTGTAGCTTTCTAACGGTGAAAGAATTATTCAAATCGGTTCAGTATTTTCAAAATTGTTATTCCCGCGGGAATGAGACGTTTCCCGTAGGAATTTTATAGCCTATGTCCTAATCCAGGTTATAAACTATACGTGTGCCAAATTTCATCTAAATCCGTTCCGTTTAAATTTATAATATTAGTAAGATAAGAAGTAAGATAAGATTTGATGGTTTGTTTGTTTGTATTGAATAGGCTCCGAAACTACTGATCCGATTTGAAAAATTCTTTCACTCTTGGAAAGCTACACTATCTCAAAGTGACATCGGGTACTTTATACCGAAATGTGGAGGAAAGGAGGGGATATTTGTAAAAAGAAATTACGCGCGGGTGAAACCGCGGGCGTAAGACTATGGTATTATAAATCAATGTATGTAGATTCTTCAATATACCAATCACAGGGGATACAGTTCAAAGGGGAGAGAATCAATATATAAATTGTCTAAATAAATTCGATTCCCGCTAGTTTTACACCTGCAATCCGATATTTTATCACGTGCCAAAGTCACAGTGTAGCAACAGGAATTCAATTTGAGTGTCACTTGGCAAAGGACGGCGTTATGCCAACCGTGAGCAGCGCAAAGGCTTTGCATAAACACATTCTCCTCACATTTACATGTTTTCAACGAGTTTATAAGTAAAACAACTAGATATGAAAAGGAATACAAGAAAACATGCACTTAGGGATGTTTTGAAAAACAAGCCGATGTTTATTTATTCGGTTTAATATTCGAGATTGTTGATTTTGCTATAGACCACCACATAATGTTGTTTTTTTCGAAGTCCGGTCAAAGAATCTCCAACGAGAAATGTATTTCCATTTACAAATGCAACGAATTCGTATTTCAGTGCTAGTTTTATACTCTGTTATTGAAACTTTACGAGACGAATGAGATGTGTTTGTAAAGTAATTGTATTTTTTAATTGATAAAGCACATTAGAAGGTATTGTTTTCGTTAGAAGGACTGAGGCCCTAGACAAGCGACACTTATAAGGTGATCGACTAATCCAAGTAAGGTATACTTTACCATTATCAACCTCAAGCTTCCTCAAGCAAATAGTAGTCTAATTTGTTGTCCTGATTTACGAGTATAATATCTTTAGTAGTGTAAAGTTTCATTTAAATCCGTTTAGTATCTTTTGCAACAAAAAATATCTATCTCTTCACCTATCGTCTCTAACTTACGCCTTTATCATACACTAGTCTTCCGACCGCGGTTTCACCCGCGCGTAATTTCTTCCCCCCCCCCTTCCCCCCACTTTTCCGGGACCAAAAGTACGCTATGACGTCCGGACATAGTGTAGCTTTCCAACAGTGAAAGAATTATTCAAATCGGTTCAATACAAACAAACAATCAGATTCTTTTTTTCTTTTTATAAAATTAGTAATTTAATACAAATAGATATTTGTAACATAGGGCCTACAGACTATTAGCAAGTAAAACCAAAAGCGACAGCTAGTTAAGTATATTAATGGAATACGTATTGTATGTAGATCAGGCACAAATATCGTGATATCGATTTCATGTTTATGTCATGGCGGAACTTATGTATTCTGCGGCGGAACCAAGGGTCCAAGGTGACCGGAAGTGGTTCAGCAAGGTTATCGATTCGCCAAAATGTTGTTGACCCTGTCGTTTGAGAAATTGATATAGTCACTGTGTATGACAACTTGGAAACTGATAGTTGGCTTAGTATGCGGGTAGTAACACCTGGTTGGTCTAGTGGTTTTGGCACAAATAGCCATGATTTCAGGGTCTGGGTTTAATTCCCGGGACGAGCAAAATTTGAGTTCTTTTTTAGATCAGCTGTTGTTTGTGATTATTAACCCGCATTTGGCAAGCGTAGCGATTAGTCTAATATAATAATGATATACATACATATTTTACTAATAAAAAATATATAATTTTACTGCCGACAGTGAATATTGAGGGTGCTATCTTCATTAACCTCACTTATAATATCCTGTGCCTCATTTCACGTATGAAACAGTTGTCCAAAACGATTGGTATGAATTATAACAGTTCGTAATGTTCTTATACTGTTTTATATACCCATTTATATGGTTCACAAGTTATCGTATGCAAAGGGTTCTCTCTCGGACGTCTCCCTTTTGAATGAAACACCGACGTAATCCCTCTAAGCGAATGGATAAAGGAAGCGTGTTCTATGCGATATTGCCTGCCTTTCATATTCTCTTTACTATGTTAAGATTAAAGCTTGTTTTATAGGTATCTTTTTAGTACGTTTATTCATAAGCATATTATATCAGGTAAGTAAGATTTTGTAACTGCCTGTTTGATATAAATAAATAAATATAATAAGAGTTAAGAATAGAAGTAGACCATACTATTGCATTAGGATAAGTGTCCTGTAATGATAGTTATAAGGTCAGTGCATAAATAAATAAATAAATAAATGTCTCTGAATGTTATTCACATATCGCCCCTAATCTACTCGTAACATAGCTTGTACTGTGGGTGCCAAACGACGTTGCGCTTACCATCTGGTGTACGATCTGTTCGTCTTGTTACACATTTCAATAAAAAAAACGAGTAAATAATACACAAATACATTTTTGTCATTACATTTATACGTATACTCGTATTATGTATGTAGGCCGATACAAACAGGCGTCTTCTTGCAACAAATCGGTCTTCAAATGCATCAATGGAAGTGCTTGTCGCAACGGATCGACGGAGATTTACATAGTGGTCCGATCGATCGGACAAGCCGATCGGACCACGCGGCCTAAGGGGTTTGAGAGCTGAAGAGCGACGATAACTACTTTTAAATCCCGCAAAACTGCGTTGCGTTGTACTATTTACACGAGGGAAGCCACGAGCAAAAGGTGTAGTATAAAAAATACCACATCAACTATGGTCATCAAAGGTAAACAAACAAGTATACCTTGCCGCAATTAATAGCGTTTTCGCTTCAATAATTCACACGCGCGACCGTGGCATACATAGCATCCCATTGGTGCGGAGGGTCCAAAAAAAGGATCCCTTTGTGTCATTGTATTTCGATGATTTTGTGTTTTTTAATCCTCCCTAAATAAATGTATGCGAAAATTAATTTATGTAGGTAGGTAAGCATGTAGAGTGACGCAGTGAGCGTATGTTCTCTAAAGTAATTCAAAAGTGAAGCCATTTTTAAGCAGTCAATGGCTTGGTAAGACCAAAGAACTTGTTGTTTTTCTTCGGAAAATAAGGTGTAGATAAGTTTTGATACTGCTGTTTCACAATAGTAATATAGCATTTATTGTTATGAGAGTCACTTATACCGTATACGAAGATATTGGTTATTGAAAAGAGAACTTTAAAGGTTCTTATCAGATTCCCAAAGGAATTATGCCTAAGCGGAAACTAAGCGGTAATTTTCTGATATGACTCTACGAACTGATTTAGTACGGAGACTGTGACTACAGAGTCATTTTACCTAGAATAAGAAACACGTGTAGGTACGTAATTTTTTAAAACATGAAAGTTATAAAAAGCTGTCGTGTAGGTAAAAATTTATATTTTATTTAAGCTCTTCACAGCGCGTATTAATCTGGCAATTACTTCAAGTGGCTATCAGATTTTTCTTCCTTCCTAACTCGTATTTAATGAGGTACTTATCATTACATATTTTTTTACGTTGGAACAGTTTCTTTTATCATTATTACGTTTATTTATGTATGTCTTTTTTAAAAAGAGGGTAGAGTGGTATAAGGCATTTAATAAAGAAACATAGATCTACTTACTACCTTATATATCAGGCTTCGCTCTATGTACTTCATAAATAATCTATTACATCAAGTGGTTTAGGTGGCTGTAAGAAAAATAAAAATTTAAATAATTCATCTGAATCCATTATTGCACTTCATAACTGATGCGCTAATATGCTTCTGTCGGTGAGTTAGTACCTAATATAGGTATCTAAAGGTCTAAAGGGGAGGGCATAGTTTTGGCAGTGAGAACAACTTCTTTTCTGCTGCCAACGTTATAGTTTCCCTTCAAATTACAAGGTTCGTGAAATGCGAGTGATACTTTCAGTGCTGGGATCGTCCATAGGTGGTTAACCGCTTACCATAAGGCCGACCGTTTGCTTAACTTACGCTCTAGAGCGTCGTGGTATAAAAAATCCTATTAGGTAAAAAAATGTGATGTTGATTTTCAATTATACTTAAATTTATGGATAAGGTACCTACTACTAATATTTCGTCATAATATACCTTTTATTCATCATTTGTATTTGACAACAAAGTGCTAATTTTATTATAAATTGCTATTACAAATTATGTCGTAGACACACGTAAAGGTTAAAAACATGTCCTTTACCTTTTTGTACTTATTTCGTAATAGAGCACGTATGTTTTATTATTGCATCTCATACGAAATAACATATGCATGTGTACTTGCGTTCTTGACCTCAGCTAGAATTAAGGTCAAATATTTCGGCTAGTTTTTTTGATTTTAACAACATAAATACTTCCTCAAATTAGGGGTTTTCATTCAAGTGATGTTTAGAATATTTTAAAATTAAAAATGTCTTACGTGTATAAGTTTATAGGAATAGAAAGCTCACAGTTGTTAAACAATAACGAAATAATATACTCATATGTACTTAAAATGTGTATCACTACTATACATAAATATTGTATATACTACTCAGTACTATTAACGAATGCTTTTATCTAATTATAAATGTTCAAAAGTAAAACACAAATTAAAAAGCTATCGCTCAAAACAAATCAAATAAAAATATACCTTTATAAATCTTATACAATACAAGCTTTTGCATATAGGCTGATATTTTTATTTTGATTCAAGGAGTTCATTTGTTCAATTTATGGGCATTAGTCAATAGATCTCGAAGCTTCCACAGACTAATATTTTCCTATATACCATATAAAAATAAATGTATGCTCATATGATAAATATGGTGAGACAAGAGCTTACAAAAATAGCTGAACACTTATCTGATCTAATATAAAACGTCTTCACCTTCGCAAAATGCCAAGGACATTGCATGAGTCAGTATATTCTAAACTTCCTTTTATGTGTGAAGAGAAACACTTGTTCATCTTAAGATGGAGCTGCATAAATTCTTCAAAATTTTATGTTGCATGAGTGGAAAATACTGGATTTATAGTTTTAGAGATCAATTCGTTTGTTTTGATGTGGTAATACTTTTGTGTAACAGTAATATGATCACTGTAGTATAAGAAGCTTATTTTTTATGTTATTATGTATTAGAGATCATTTACGTATTATAGATCGATTTTATTTTGTCTTTTAAGAGTGTTATTCTAGGCTTAAACTCGTAGTATTTGCCATAAAGTGTGTTACAATTGGAATAAGTTTCTTAAATGTTTTTAAATTTATCTGTGTATAAAAATATACTAGTGTTACTAAAAATTATTGTACAAAACATAGTTGAATTGAGATCCTCTTCAATAATAGGTTTATGTTTAATTCATTTAGAACTGTATTAAAAATAAATTGATGTGCAAAACAAGGCTTCCATAGTAAATACATAGTAATACATTCTATTTACTTGGAAGGAAGCCTTGTTTTGCACATGTTTTGCATAGCACATCATCAGTTAATCTATGACTAATTGATAAGCTTTCCTTATACTGATTTTAGCAAACTGTTTAAAGGGGCTCAGTAAGATTATATCTAAATGCCTTTGTCAGCAAGCTGTTGTTGCTATAATTAACCAAACTGTAATCAATCTCTAGGCTCGTTAATTTGGGGTCCAACCGACCCCGCGTCATTAGTGAAGTGTCGACTAATAACACAGAGGTGACATGGGACCGAACACTTTCCTTCTAATTGTTCTCATAGGCTTCCCGAAGCACTGCATGGTTCGACATTAAACATTAGTTACGCTTTAAAACATAACGCCTGAATTGAAAACCTCCCCCTTTTCCGAAGTCGGTTTACTTCACTGAAATGATTAAAGATGAAGTTAAGAATGCAGACAGTTTAAACTATTTATGGGCTGGTCTATAGCCACAAGGCTGGCACCGGCTCGTCTCAATCGGGTGTGAAGGGGAAACCGGGGGAGTTTAGTGATTAGTGGACGCTTTAGTCTCGAGTCCCACGCACGGCCGCAGGTCTAGCTAGCCTTTTTTTTTATACTGGGAGAATGCGTTTACATTACTACCCACTCCGTTGGTGGTTGGGGTGGGGATGTGGGACTCTCCGTCTCTCCCGCTGCCCCATGCAGCCTTGGGTTGGATGAGGCACCGGCAGGGGAACTACCCACTAAACTCCCAGTACTTCCTCACCGTCGCCATGAGATCATGGGGGGCCATTGTGTTATTCACCCCAAACCGCGGTTATGGTGCATAAACACATTCTCCTCCGAAAAAAAAAGTTTAAACCATTTAAAGATTGGCTATGGTTTAAATTATTTGTCGATGAAAGCAGTCACCAATTCCACCATCTTTGCTGAATTGCTAATTGTGTTTTTATATTATGTTCTATGCTATTTAGGACGTTAAATAAGCAGTTAACAACAAAAACAACAACAAAAAAAGTGAAATTCTTTTTTAAAAATAACATTAGTTAACGGAATAGGAAAAGAATGTGCATTTTTAAACGTTTTATGCTTTCTATACTTTTCCATTAAAAAAAAATATAAGTAAAAGCATTAATTAATTAAGTTAACGTTTAGTAAAATGATCAATCCAGTTAATTTTAGGTGGTTTTAAAATGAGCAATAAAATTAAATAACTCGATAAAACCAAATACGTACCATGAATTGAATATTCATTCTGAATGAATTATAAATTGTTTTTAATTATGTAATGTAGCTCACACTGGTATTTACTTGTGGTTCATTAACGAGAAATTTGGAAGCCGTAATGGCGTTGCCATATTGGGATTGATACCACAAGACGAAATGAATGCGGTTGATGACAAACACGCTGGAATATGAAATTAACTATGATGAAATTATCGGAATATTTAATTACTGTTTGCGACAAACCCAATGGATGATATTTTGATGTTATGTTATGTAATTCAAATATTGATTAGATTGTAAGCTCAATGACAACGTTTCTGATGGCATACGCCCTAAGGCGGCAAATTTAATTTTTCTACTTGTAGCCAACATTAAAAAAAAAATGTTTTTTTCAATTTAAAATTTCAAGACTTTCTATTTAGTGAATTCCTAAATAGGTAGATTTAGGTTTACAAAATAAAACATTATAATAACCGTAACAGCTTTACTAAAACAAATTAATCAGAGTCTAACTTCCGAACTAACCCTAAACTGTAGAAAGGGTCAAAAATGACCACCACGTTGAAGTAATTACAGATTCTATGCTTAAATAAGCAGATGTTAACGTTCGAGCCAGCGGAACATGTGTAATTTTTAGAAAGCGGGTGCTTTACGAGTTAACTGTGCAAATGCAAAGTTAAGCGCTTTCCTCGGCCCAATTAGACACTTGTATGCGCGGGACAAATAGACCGCTGTTCTGGCGCCTTGATGAGATTTTGTTCAAATGGTACCCTAGCGTGGAAAGGGTTAGGGACTATGATTTATGATATATTATGTTCGTAAGTCGTAGTATCAGCTTTATAGTATTTCACTGCAGCACAAAATCCACTATTATTAAAACTAAGTTTAAATGGTAAAAAATACAGATTATGGGCTTAATCACCACGCTTAACTTGCCTCTTAATTGTTAGATACCAAAAGTCAAAATTAAATATGATCTTAAACTAAGAAAATAATTTTGCCTTACCCAGGAAGACAACTGGCAGATTCTCAAAACTCTAAACCATCAAAACGTATGTCACTAAGCCTTTTTTTTCATCAGGCACACCACCCGTGCAAAGTCGGGTCAAATAGGTACCTAGTTAGTTAACTATTTATTAGGTATATTACAAACACATAGGTACTGTCAAACAATTATATTGTTAGCACTGTATATTATAAAAAAAATTTTTTGTTTATTTTATTTATTTGTAAATAAATAATGTAACATACAACACTCCCCGCGACTCGATTAGATCCTTGTTGTGTGCTCGTGACAAATAGAGAGTTGTAAGATCCTTAATGAGGTTTTGTTCCAATGATGCGGTAGTGTGGAAAGGGTTAACATTAAAAGTTACCTTATTTTTTCGCATTTAAATAAGCATTGTTAAATTCAGAAATGTCTATATTGGAATACTTTGGGACCTCTTCAATTCGTGGCATTATTATTTAAATATTTCATTGCAGACATATTTTATGGATTTAACAAGGCTATTAAAATATTAGCAAAAGCAAAAGAAATAGAAGATAACCAAATCAAAATCACCTAACTTTGTTGTTTGAGTAGGTACAGCCGGCCGAAAAAGTAGATGATCATTTGACATTATCAAAATGCCTTAAAATGTCATAATAATACAAATATGACTAGCGAGCGCCCGCGGTTTCACCCGCGTGGTTCCTGTTCCCGTGGAAATTGATCAAAATCCTTTCTTAGCGGATGCCTACGTCATAACATCTACCTGCATGCCTTTCAGCTCGACCCGTCCAGTGGTTTGGGCTGTGCTTTGATATCAATCTATGTCAGTCAGTCAGTCACCTTTAAGTTTTATATATATAGATTTTAAGATAGCAGAAAAAGTGCAACTACTTTTGCGGCCGACTACTAGTCTCGTAGATATTGTTTCGTATAATATAGAAGATACAGTTTCATGAAGCTAATTAATACGAAAAGCTCGGTACTTTACCAAAATAATGATCGAAGTAGTAAAAACCTTTAACAACCATTTCTAATTAACAACAATCCCACTCTATGCTATTACTTCATAATGCAAGTGTAGAGGCTCAGAGCAATCATCTATTTCCGCGCTAGCTCCTTAAATTAAACACCATCTCCCTTTCAAGTGAACTTGAACCCTCACCAGTTGTGTGAAGACCGAATATGGAATAATCAATGTGTTTATGAGGATGTATGGCAAATGCATGGCAAACAGTGCAGTTGCAATCAACATCGCGTTAAGTTTGGCCCGCTTGACTTTATTGCTTATTAACTGTGCTTTCTGTTGCTGAGATAGTCTAGGATAGTGTACTGAAATTAGGAAAATTACAGAGAACTTGGAGGAACGCGAGTCGTTCAGGTGGCAGGCAACTACATATGTTTGAGAACTGGAAAGTTCGCAACTTTCATGTGTGATTAGCAACTAACTTATGACTGCGATATACGCTACAACTTCAGCTTATTATTTTGGATCAGACATCACATAAGTACAGTCAGCGCCAAAATGATCTGAGCGAGATCAATATCTCGTGCCTAGTAAGTCGTTTGCACTAATAAGAGAGTTTCATCTACCAAAACTAAATTATGAAAGTACGTTGTAAAGTTTTTACGATAAGATACACGAATACTAATTCATACAACCCATACAAATCTTATATGCGAAAGTAACTCCATTACTCTGTTATGCTTTCCAGCCTGAATCGCTGAATCGATTTTCAAAAAATTTGGCACTGACATAATTATGTACACTGGAGAGTGGAAATAATTTGTAATTCCTCTAGAAACAGTTCTTTTGAAATGAAAGTGGTTTGTTTGTATTTTTTCCAAGTTACAACATCTCGTGAATGCGAGTCAAATAATAATCTTTATAATAATAAGACACGGTAAACATTCGAAAGTGTGCATTCCTAATCTTATTCCAATTACTGTGGTTTCGTTCACTTTGTTTCAATTTGTATATTCAATATTAAAATCTTAACTATGCATTAAGCCGAGAATATTACAAAACCACTCCTTTTGTGGTCCCATCACGGATTGTTACAAAACGTCAGTTATGGTGAAGAGCCAAGCCACGGTTGGTCGTGACGAGAAACATTGACGCAACGTGCTTAGGATTTTGATGTTCACCCATGAGATCCTTTAGGGAATAGTGTAGAGATTAGAAAGTGTCGATAGGGGATTACAACGTTTGTACCGGGTTTAAGCACCGCTCCACATTTGATAGAACGTTGATTTCTTTTGTTAGTAGAAGGGAATACCTCGTGGTAAGAGCATAAATTTTTTGCTTGGTTTCCCTAACAATAGTTACGATAGCTAGACTACTAATTCTTGACCCATAATCCTGGCGCCCCGGAAATAATATAAAGAACGGACTAGTTCTGACTGACTCACATTGAGAATTGACATGCTTATTTTTAAAATGTAACCGAATCTACACTTGAATTTCCAAAGCTCTAAGTAAGACGTTAAAAGTTCTGATTATGAGTGACTCAACCCAACCTTAATACAGAATTTCGCTAACATATACATATGTCTCTCGAGGAGTTATTCAAACGTAACCCGGCAGGTTTAATTTTTTAGTTTAAATAATTATTTAAGACGAAGTGCTCAAAGGCAAAATCTTTCACCAAAAAGTACTATGCATGCAAACCTGCCAGCAAGGGTAGATCCTTTGATATGGATTGGAGTTTGTACTAACCTGCGCCAGAGTAAATGATTAAAGCAGGTTTTTATTATGCATAAACTCCATTATAATGAGAATTTATTCAATAAAATTTTTCCTCTCTTCAACAATATTTTATTATATTCTTACATAATTAATAAGATCTGATATGACACGATAAATTGAAAACGGATAGTGATTCTCACGTAGAAAATACGAAAAAAAGCTTGCATCTGAGGAGTGTTGTCAACATGATTAGCATATTACGCAGTTTAATATCGACGACCTTCTAATGAACCGAGTTCGGTCTCAAATTTGCCATTTATATGCAAATTTATCCGCTATTTCGTGACTTTATTTGTTTTACATTCGATTTTTATCTACGAGAATAAAGTTAAGAATACATGAGGAAAATATTATTTTGTTTTATTTAAAATGCGCCTTATTTAAAGATGATATAATACTTTATTGCTAGTTATCTAATTGGAATAAATTAAGCTTTAACGACTTCGTTTCTGCGTTAAATGCAAACTACGAGTATTAAAATGCAAAAAGACATTGTGCATTACGAAACAACAAATATTTGGTTTTTATCTACTTGATATTTCTGTTGTTCGGTAATCTATAAATTTGTTACTAAGACATCAAGAATGGCATTGCTCTAAAACAATATTTAAAAATAATTATTAACGTCACTTACCACTAGTTGAATATTAGGTACTTATATTCAACTAGTGGTAAGTGACGTTAATAATTATTTTGAGGATTTTTATGACGATGGACGTATTAAAAATACAAATCATAATAGTTAAAAACCGAAAAACATGTCAGACAAGACAATAATAATGATAGTCTCACTTTTACGCCTAAGTGAAATTAGAAACCCCAGTGTCAAATATGGAGGCAACTTTTACCTCGATCTTTTCGAAAGCCTTAATCACGATACCTTTACGACACCAACTCAAGACACCGTTTAGATGCTGGCAGCCGAATTTGAATTCAATTACTGGTCTATTAAATCAATAAAAGTGTAATAACTGAGCTCGATTAAAATTTTATCGATAGAAATATTTTATGCGGCACTGCCGGTGTTCGCGACAGGTGCAGCCGCGGCGCATACTCTGTCGATAAATTGTATTTTGATAACGGTGGTAGTGTTATAAATGTGGCAGAAGTGGGCTCATTATTTTACAAAATAGGGCTTCGCACATATTTTTGACCAAACTTCATTAGAAATATGTCTACGTCTTTTGTCTCGTGGGTTACTGCCCTCATTTCTGCTGAAACAAGAACATTATGGAAAATGTAAATGCCTAGAAGATTATAATTATTAGGCACCTTCACGCTCATTTCAATTCTTAATGAATGTGTGGGTGAATTTTGGAAGCAATAAAAGTGAAGTAGTGATATATATTTACTGGCATTCATGTTTGGTAACGTTAATGTAGATGAGACCAGATTGTAAAAGTTGAAATGTTACAAATAATTTGATAGGACATTATTCATAAAAAAACAAACGTACGATCGCGGTCACCCGCGCGTGATCACTTTTGGAAAAATATACCGTGCACGCGCATCGTGACTTCTTAGGAGCGGCGCTTGTAAAAGTGAAAATACTGCACAGGATTTATCCTTAAGGGTGATCACGCGCGGGTGTCCTCGATAGTACCTAACTACTTGTAGTTCCTACATTTTCAATTCATCTCTGTCTATCTATTATAAGCCCTACGACTTTGTAGGCACCTGGACAGCCCGGGCAGTCCCACATTTGCCAATATTTGGCCGGGCCGGCCAATATCGCACAGATATTGCAATCCTCTACGAAAGATAACATTTAAAGTGAGCCGAATGAGAACTCCGATCCGAAATAGAAACGGGCCGATATTTACCCGGTAGTTTCAGTGATCTGTGCCGAAATAGGAAAAGAGAAAAGAATGGCCATAAATCGAAACGTTGGATGTGTAATACTCGTCCAGTAAGCGGTTTTGTTTGAGACAATTTCACTTAGGAGTTGTGTTATGGATGAGAAGGTTTATTGTTTTCTGTATACGTAAAATGAGCAGAGAGGGAACTGCTTTTGGAGTTTTATCTGTCATAGTATTAGCGTGATAATAATGTATGATTTATATATAAAGATGAATGGGCCGTAGTAACTTTGTATGCCTACGAGAATTTGCTTAGCATTAAAATCATGTAAAATCTTGCAAACAAACAAAACTTAACTCTTGCCTATAAATTGTTGGCATTAAAAAGAGGTTGATCATACATTATTAAGCTGTCATTTATCTATCTATTTTGGTTAGAGTTTGTTTGTTTTTCGTATCCTGCACTGGTGCTTAATTAAATTGTTGTATCCTGTGTTAAATTTAATATTATAATGATGTAATAAGTGTTCTGATATCCTGACAATAAAAAGTGTGCAGCAGCGATATTAAAACTAGCTTGCTGAAGTCTTTTACTCTGTTTGGTAACTTGTTACAATTTTAATATATTCCATTTATATGAGCATCGTGTGTAAATATTTTATTACCTCGCTTCACTAGACTTAATATAACGTATTAGCTTCAGGGCGATTTTCTCGTATATTTCTTGACTCCTTTGGAGCGAAAAGTGATGCTAAGAATTCTCCCCCCTATTAAAAATGCGAAAAGTAGTTTTGCAATAACTAGATACTCCTGCGAAGAATTTCTTTATTAATATTTTTCTGGAATGCTCAGCAAAGTTTTTATGTAACAAGTATGGTTGGAAATAAAACTGCTTTTGATTTAGATTTTATTGCAATGTGCTATGATATATTTGGGGAATTGTCCTGTATCAAAAAATATACCTACTACATGTAAGTAAACGCTTACTCACAATCCGTAAAATATTAAACAGTACCTAAACCTAAAATAGTAAACAGTAACCTATACTTTTTGACGTAGAAAAATAATATAAATTCAAATATTCTCTTCCCAATTTCGCCATAACATGAGCACAGCAAGAATATTGTTGGCAAAGCAAATATTAGGAAGTAATTATTATTTTTCCTCGTAAGGATAGACAGACAGAAGACGTTTCGTCTTTATTATTGGAGACGTTGATAGCAGGATTATGGGAGACGTAATCCTTACATGATTCATTTGTAGAATAGTATTGGATTATATTTAAAACAGGCTCATAATAATTGATCTTAATCTATTTTGTTGCCCATTAAACATCAGCTGGAAGTTAAGCAATAAGTTCATCTTTAAACGTCTACAATGTTTAATTTTTATAATAACTAAATAAATTTTCTTGATATTCTAGCCTCAAACAAAAAATAAAATATGTTATAATGGTTACAAGACTGTTAACTAACTCCATGAATGTTTTGTTTGAATCACACCAATAAAGGAAAAAATCATGTGTATTATTTGGAGCTATCCTGAGTCCGCATTTTGTGGTAACTTCCTTATTTTAATACGTGTGCTTATGCTTTTTTTATTCGAGATGTTGTTCGATATTTATATTTATTATTTCTTACTTATTAGAAGATTTGGCGTCTAGTGTGAGGGCAAATATAAACACAGAAATCATCACTTCTGGAAAAAAACTACTATAATAAGATTTGTATAAAAACATAAAATAGATGTAGACTAACGTACTACACAACTTCAAATATCATAACAAGCTTTTATGGACTTTGAAAGAAAACAATAGATAATTAAATAATAATGTTACTATTGTACCAAAACAATAAATCCAAAAAATGCGGCTTTGTAGGTAACAAGTATAATATTTTGTAATAGAATGTAATCTCGCATTGCTTAGATACGACGGATTTGTGTTCACATGTTATTAAGTTATTTTATTACCTACTAAGCTTCAATAGGCTTTGGAAATGTATACAAAATGGGTAATATTGTAACACAATACGTATGTGTTGCTATTATTTCTAAACAGATAACGAAAATGAATAAGATTTATTATTTCTGGAGATTGCCTTAATTTGTTTTATGCAATTTTTTCAGCCTCGCAATATCAAAGCAACTTTTTGAATGTGTCTGAACTTTTTAACATTTATACAACGATTTTCTCATTTCTTGTAACGCCTTGTTTTAGTTGTTTCATGTACCAGACCTCGGAGTCAATTTACCATGGTCAAACAAAATTTTTGTCGGTATTTTCAGATACAGCTTGGATTTGTTATTTGGAGCCGTTGTTCGCAAATACTGTTTTTAGTCGAAATTCATAAAAAACAGTCTCGGATGATACCTTAATGGAAAACCTGACATTAAATTTATCAACGATAATAATAATACGCCTTCCAAAAGGACCGGCCTCTGTGCCGTGATATTTCGTAGGAGAGATATTCCGTAGGAGAGATACAATAATAATAATAAATATCTCTCTGTACATTATTCACACAGCGCCATCTAGCCCCAAACTAAGCATTAGCTTGTGCTATGGTGCCAGACAACGGATACATTGCTTATATACTTTTTTTTTGTAAACACATACATATTATACATAGAAACACCCAGACCGATACAAACAGACATGTTCATGCACACAAATGTTTGTACCGTGCGGGGATCGAACCCGCGACCACTGGTGTAATCGCCGACTTCTCGACCATTACACCAAATGGCTCGAAAACAGTCTCGAATGAATGTATTATTATAGAGATCTTAATGGAAATCCTGACAGCTCGGCTAATCACACAATAGAGGATAGCAGAAAAACTAGGTAGATCATCTTGCTTCACCATCTAGAATCTTAACTCATTCAACTCTCTCCTACCTTTAAGCAGCATGACGAAGTTCTTCTTGTCATCTCCACCCTTAGGGTACTCCCAGTCCACGTCCAGCCCGTCGAAGTTCCTATCCCGGAGGTACGGGATGGCCGAGTAGATGAACGTCTGACGGGAGTACCGGGTTGCGGACATCTCCTTGAACTTCTGTGTGCCGAATGACCAACCGCCTGCGAAGAACACGTATGAGGTTATTTATTTATTACATGGTACACAAACAAGATTAATATATTATACTAACACAGGTTACTATAACTATATTTTTTTTCTTATAAGTAGCTAGCCTTCCGCCCGCGGTTTCACACGCGCGTAGTTTAATTTTTCATATATCCCCCTTTCTTCCCACATTTCCGGGATCAAAGTAGCCTATGTTCAGGATAGTGTAGCTTTTGAACAGTGAAATAATTATTCAAATCGGTTGTTGGTTTGTGGGCTCATCGTCTTTTTTCGGAATATAACTATTTTATGTCCTTTCAACGGTCTCAAAGTAATATGGTACGATTCTTGCAAACATTCTTTAACACCGTCACATTTGAAATGGTAGTAGAGTAGGATTAGCGAAGTTTGCACGTATTTTCTCGCAACGATAGCTTTCTTTAGAGAAGTTTTCCCATTGGCTAGCACATGAAGTTCTTGAAAGAAATGTAGGTATTAAGACTTCTTCACCTGGTCTTGTCTACTGCCTGTTGTTGCTACCTATTAATACTAATTGTTTAATACACTTCTCACAATAACATAGCTATAATTGAAAATGTTTGAAAACATTAAATATCGAGTCTTCCAACCACCCAATTTTGCCCACTAAAACCACTTTTATACTATACCTACATGCAAATCATAATACCAATTTCTAACAGTCTTTCTGTAACCGCAATCTCTATTTATCAGCTGATTAAATTTCACTAGTAGATTTTATAAATAGGAGTCTATTTTAGGGTTGGGTTTGGAATGTTTTGCCATTACGCCAGACCCCTGAGATCTCGTCATAATAGACAAACATTCCACCACTGCGACAGCGAGGACGCCATTTTCTCTTAAGCTACGAAGCGGTATTCATCCATTCAATTCGTTTCATTAATTATTATAGGTACTTACTTAGAGGTAGTGAGGCAAACTCTAAGAAAAAAAGAAAGATATAAGAACTATTTTCTTATATCCTTCTTCAACTTGAAATAAAAGGCTCGAACATCAGAGACGCCCATTACATAGCGGTTCAAGTTGTGTCCTTAGTTCCAATTTTGGCCACCGGAACAGATAAGTTTGTCGGTCTATAGGAGGCGACCGACACACACACATATTATAGACCGACAAACTTATCTGTTCCAGTGGCGGCGTCTGGAGTAGGCCATGGTTGTAGCTGAACATCAGCTAAGTTATGCCTTTCCGGAGGAGAATGCGTTAAAGCATCATTACTGCAGGCTAGCAAAACCTGCAACCGTGAGTTGTGGCACTCGAGACTAAAGACCGTAAAGACGTACATTTATATTCTACTACCCAATAAACTTCTCTGGTTTTCCTACACACCTGTTAGGAACCATCCCGCGCCCGCTTTGGGTGTTTGGCCGGTGCTGGGTGACGCTTGTCTATTTTATGTGTAAAGTTCATTGTTTTTATTTTACCCATTCTCGAATTGATAAAACCATCATAAATAGTATTGGCCCGTGTTTGAAGGGACGTGGAGGAGTAAAGCATTTGCCGCAGATAGACTGTTTGCACTTTATGGAACAGTCGTTGATTGAAACGCAGTGTCGCGCTCCTGTGGTCCTTTAGAAATTGATAGGGGACACGTTTACCCTTACACATGTGTCCTCTCAACTGTTTACAGGCTACATTCACGGTTTATATGCAGTATGTGAGGTGGAGTAGCGATATGTAAACTGTAATTAACTATGTTGCGATAAAAACTGAACTGATGATACACTAAAGTATTTCAGAGTCTACTTACAAGAAATATCTTGGGAAATTGGACGTGCCTCTATAAAATTAGTACAAGGTCGTGGTATGCTATGGTGTTCTTAAGGGGAAAATTGTAGACCCTTTATTTTTAAATGTGTATATCCAAATTAAGTAATCATGCTTACTTCCATACCATTACATAAAAGTTGAAAGACTTTCCAGTGGTTTACAAATTGCCTTTGAGCGAAGAAATTTTCGCAGTCCGACAAATCAGCGCCATTTACGTAAGAGCTAACAAACCACAAATGCAAGCCCTAATCCATTGGGAAATAAATAGTTAAACGCTCCACTGAAATATAGCCTCTCTGAATTATTTATTTGCTAAAATTAGGTCTCGATATCGCGTATATTATTTACGAGAGTAAATAGAGGATTTAGCAGAAGTGGGTTCGATGAATTCGAAAGTGATTAGTGAATATTTATTACTGAGAGATAACGTGCCATTACGGGATTGAATCTGGGTAATCTGTTCGAGATTGAACTGGTTAATAAATAGTGTTTACCCTGGAGATGAGATTTATGAAACGCTCGAGTTGACGACTCTACAGATTTGCAATTTTGAGGAAATTTGTTCGGGAATTTGGTAAACTTATCCCTGTTTTCCGTTCGTGTTTCTTATTGCTATTAAACTCTTGGTTTAAAGTGCTTTGCGAAAGACAAAACCCTCTGCTACTAAAACTTTCATCGTTGAATGATGATGATTTTATCATAGGTAGATAAATATTAATATAAATAAGTACCAAGATTAGACTGATCCAATTAGTCCATATGGTTGAAATAATGTAGTTCATTAATTTATGCAATCATTCCAATCTCCTCAAACTAACTTAAAAACTCCCTAATAGTTCAGTTTATATCTATATACCACTACCGTGTGCATTGTACAACTGCTATCTAGCAGTTTTACAAATAAAGAATGTACCCGCTTGTAATATAGAAGTATCGAAATAAGTAACAGAATGAGATCGAAACAAAAGCGAACCGCAAGTGCGCAACAGTTTCCGCACTAAAATAATGCTGCGAAATAGCAAAAAGGCGAATGTCGATAGTTTCACATTCGCATAATACGTTGCGACATCGCTGCACTTATGAAAATGCGGGCGGTTTTTGCAGGCATTCCCTGAAAATAGGTGAAAATGCCGCCGGTCGCTTTGTGGCGTGGGAGAGCCGCGTATGTTCGTTCACACGTGCTAGTGATGGGTTGAATGTCGATATCGATATCGTTATGTAAGGGTTGTGGTTTTGTTCGAGCATTTTGCAGATCGTTTTTTGTTATGTTGTATGTTGGGTTTGCGTGGTCGGTGTTTTTCGTGCAGTTATGTGAGGTTTTCTTGTTGTGTTGGATAATACGGTAAGCTTCTTTTTGATAGTGTATTTTTATCTTCACGAACGTAATATGGAGTATGAAAATTAACCACAGCCAACGCATTTGCATCGATTTCCAATAATTATTGTTCATTATAGTAATTTGATTATTTGACGCCTCGTTTGGCTGGTGATTTATGTTTAAGAGTTAATTCTTTGTTCGAGTTTTTGTAAACCAAAATGCTTTTATTATCTGAGGTGTAATTTATTACTATAATTTTGCCAGCTCTATAAACAGCGTTTTTGACTGTCAGGCACCATTAGAATATTCCCAGCTATAGATTTTATGGTATGTTTTATGAATTATAAATCTTTAAGTTTATTCCATTAATTTGATTCTACTATTGTAACACCTTTCCGTATGAAAATAAATTGAGTAATTTTAATGATTGCACAGCTGCTGTTTATAATCAAACATAATATAATTATATTCAAATCAGACATCATATTATATCGAGATTTATACACGAATGTATAGAATTGGTAAAAGCTATTTTATGTGTACTTTTAATTTTATCTTTACGTAGGGATATTATTATTCTCATTATATTATTTTTCCTTTTATTCTCATAATCATGTAAATAAAACGACGTTTAAGTTTAACGTCAGTCAAGAAATATTTTTATGACGATCTTGGGTAAGATTGACAATATAGATAAACATTAAACACGATTTGCAGAAAAATAATATTATTTTAGATTATAATTTAACAGCCTTCTTTTAACGCGTGTGGTACGCCGGATATAATAAAATCTTCTTGGAATTGCAGAAATACTTACGGACTAAGTTATTGCTTTATCGGATAAATATCTTTTCAAATGAATATCTAGGAACTCATATCAAAACGTAATTTTAGAATTTACTTGGTAGTAAATTAGCCAATAGGACTAGTGCTTCCAAAAACTATGGCTACAATCGATTTTTATTAATTAACCGTCATTGTAACAGTAGTAATATTGCCTACTCGAGTTCCCCTCCAAAATGAAACGACCAAAATTGGTCAACGTAATAGGTAGTCGTTTCGCGTTATGCCTCATAAATTCTCCGCCAAATTTAACACCGTTAGTTTCAGTGATAAATAAGTGGCTGCACGTAATATCCTAAACTTTATTGACAATAACATTTAAAAGCTGGTTATTTCAAAATTAAATGAAGGAATATTGTTTCATGAAATAAAAAACATTGTGTGGGACTTGAGAGTTGAGACTAAGCGTCCCGCTACCGCTACCTACTAAATTCCCCCGGTTGCCCCTTCACCCCCCATAAGGAACGAGCTGGTGCCTGTCTTTAATACCTACGTTAAGTCCTTCTTCACAAAAATATTTAATCTGCTTACTGAACTCGTATAAAGTTATCTAAAAGTACAAAGTGCATTTACCAGTTTCTCTCAACAGAACTTTATAGAAATACGAATTTACCCACCCACGCCCAGTTCATACGCTCAATTATGAAATGTTAATTATTTTTGCAAGTAGATAATATATACCTTTAACTTCCCAGTTAAATAACAAAGGAAACGGGGGTTTCGGAAGGAAATAACAAGTATTTGAAGGCATTAACTCGTCACTAATTGGCTTGTTAGGCGATGTACTGGGGTAAGATACACGCAACGATTATACAGTATCATACATGCAAAAACATTATACGGACCTTCTTTGATTGACAAAACGTATGCTGATATGTAATAATTATCAATGCGACGAAATAGGACAATGACAAAAATAATAGTCAAACACGTATGTTGGGTGTTTCGTCAGTTGACCTTCATCCCTGAATTCACCGCGGTGTCAAACGTGAAAGGTTTTAGTGAAATTACTGGGTGCATGACATGAGACCTAATAACTGTCGTCTCGGTTTAGCGGGCGCAGGGCGGTGCCAGACAGTAACAGCCCTTTCACACGGCATCCAGTTTTGCAGGACCGGCTTTTTACTGTATCCTGCAAAACTGGACGGTGTGTTCACACGGCAGTTCAGTTTTGCGGGATCCAGTAAAATTCGAAATTCAAAATTCAAAGTAAAAAGCCGGTCCTGCAAAACTGGACTGCCGTGTGAACACTGCTATATAAATATTTGTGCGACTAAACGGGATCCCGCTTTTTACTGGACGACGGATCCAGTTTCTAGTGACAAAACCGAATGCCGGATCGGGTTTTTGCAGTATCCCGCATGCGGGATGCTCGTGTGAACGCTATCATATTAACACATTCGCCATCAAACGGGATCCTGCAAAAAACGGGATCCTGCAAAAAACTGGACTGCCCGTGTGAAAGGGCTGTACCTGCGCTTAGTAATGCTGGCCAACACCATCAAGCTTATCGTCATTTGAGGATAGGCTTGATGGTGTATGGCCAGCATTACTGTTTGGCACTGAGCGCTGTCCTAAGGGCAGACGTGGCGCTTACCATCAGGTGTACGATCTGCTTGTCTTGTTACATACACATTGCAATAAAAAAAACGCACAAGCAATCTTTTTGATACGGCTGATTGACTCCGCGGCGTCCGTGTCAGTCTCTCATTATCATTTAAAATCTCATTTCTTTTTGAGATTGTCACACACAAACTTTACAATGTTCATGTGTGTGTGATAATTAATTATTAAAGCCTTATGGTTTAGGTACTTTTGTAACTAAGAGTATTTTTTTTTAGATTTATGATCACCTTCGGCCTTGGACATTCACATCACCAGAGGCATAACATAATGTGTTGCCAGTTCTTAAGTAAATGCTTTTAGTAGGCGTATCATATCCAATTCTGACCGAGTCGAGTACCTACCTATTACATAAAACTTAACTCAAATTAGTGTTGTCTGATAAATACAAGAACTTTTATTTAACTTATACTAACCTGAACTATTTAACCTTATTTCTATTGCGTATGAAACACGTGATATATTGGCGTATTCACTGATTACACCAGTCATTCATCAGTTGGCAATATCTGATAATTATTAAGTACGCATAAACTACCATATCCGCTTGTTACTCATTCGTTTGTAGATTTCAAATTAGTTTTTATGCGTCTGATACGTTACGATAGCTTCCTTTTTTAGCCTTACGCGAACCACAACGTAGAAATTATCGTAAAGTAGGTATTTTACTTTTAATTCGTTTTGTGAAATTAATTTCTTTTAAGCTTACAAAGAAAGTTTGAACTTCTAGAAATTTTCTGCTATTCTTTTTAATGTAATCAGTTCTTAGAACCAAATGTAATATTATTCGGAACAATTACCTGTAGCAAATAATGTTTAAACGTTTTATTTTAAGTTTAAATAAATAAATGATGTGTTAAATATATTTTGAATATTCAGAATCTATAATGAAATAGCAACAAATCAATCAGGCGGGACCGCCTGATTAACCTGGACAAATTGAATTTTTTCTAATATATTTGTATTACGTATGAAGGAAGTTTGAAGACGTGTAAAAGTACCAACACTTACCAATAGCCAACAAAGTCTTCAGCTTAGGATTCGCCTTCTTCAAAACGTTGATTCTATCGTAGAGCCCAGTCTTGCCGTCTTTAGTCTCATCGTTGGACTCAAAGGAGCTCAGTTTGCCTTTCTTCAGCCAGCCGAATGCGAAGATGATGTGCGTGCAGAGGTCAGGCTGGATGTCCTCGGGAAGGAACTTGCCGATCTTCGTGCGGTATTGGGACCAGTTGGTGTAGTAGCAGACGATCTGGAAAAGGAGGTTGTTGAATGTATATTTATTAAATATGGAAGGTACAGTCAGTGCCAAAATGATCTGAGCGTTCAAACCTACCAAAAAAATCTGAAAATTTGACAAAAATCACTTTTAGCACAATACTATAGGTGTAAATATCGTTTGTTATCATTTTTTCTCAAACAACAAATGAAAAGCACCTTTACGTCTTAAAGGTTCAGATATTTTTGGTGGTTTTCAACGCTCAGATCATTTGACGCTGACTGTATTTTAACAAACGTGGAAGTTATCGAAAGTAAACGATAAAATATTTTTAGTAAACATTACAGACTTGGGTACATAAATGAGAACCCATTATTTTATTACACTTTTTGGGCCATCACAGGGCTAGTCCCAGGTCTCGCTAGCCTGCGGTAAAGGTCTTGTGTAGCACTCTTGACATAAATTCAAAGTCCTTATTTTTTAAGTCACACGAATACTAAACATAGCTTAACTCAGCTGAATATAAAAAAAATATTCAAATATTGAGAGCACTGATGTTATCCTGAAGTAGCTAAAACAGCTAAACCATACAAATAAAAATCAAAAACTATGAATACTTAACACGTTTCCGAAACTCTGACACAAACTATAGTCTATGAGTCATTTCAGATATTTCCTGTGGAGCGAAAAATAACTCACAATGTTAAAAGGATGTAAAAGTTATTTACTGCAGCTAAAATCCTGTTCATGAGCTTGCAGTATCTTTTTAAGGGATTTTTATTCATCTCGCTTTACAATATTTTTACTGGTTGACATAAACTACACTTATAATTTATAAAAATATCAGTTCTAGGATTTTTGTTTTATAACTATACTTTCTTCTATTAACAAGATAACAATATGGTCACCCAGAAAATTTTAAAGTTCTACTGCCACAACAAAGGTATCCACACCAGTGTGACGCGTCGAGTGCCGACCGTCGGCAAAAAATAAAACCCCTTTGAGCGTTGACTGCCGATAGTCGGCATATTGGAAGAGCGGTGTTCCTTTGCTTATATTTCAAAAATGTTATATAATACGGTGCAAAAATTCAAAATAAATAAACAACTATTTTCCAACGACTAACATTCGTGTAAACATTCCTTATCATTCAAGTCTAAAAAACAAGTAGTATTGTTCCATTCCTACTAACAGTTGTCCACGCAAGTTCGCTATCAACATATAAGCACCCCGAAGGCCGACCACTTCTCTCTGGACCATTCAAAAAGCTTATATCCGCGTTTTAGTTTATTGGAGCAACTTTATCTTGTCTTCTGGGGCCGATAAGTGTGAAGGTCAGTAATGGTCATTGTAATTAATGCGAAATGGGAGATGACTAATTTTAATGGGTACAACTATTTTACGATATCCTTTCCAGTTCTATCAATAAATCAGAAAACTGCATGACTGGGTATTAAATTTTGCAAAAAAGGCTATTATCGAGTTTCTTGCCAGTTGTTCTCAACATTGAGACGCCGATGGTAGATCATTTTGTACCATTAATAAAAAACTGCAATTCATAACATCATTCCTGAAGCTTACATGAGTAAAGAATATACATATTTTATTAGATTTGAAACTTTGAAACTTCTTATCATTTTCATAAATGATGTTTAAAAAAATAGTTGTTGTTGTTGTCATTTTAGACGTAGATATTTAAATATTGCATTAATATATGGGTCAGTCTTGTGGGTCAGTCAATAGTTTTTATACGAGTATATAGTGTATAACTTAGATTTTTCTACAACCTCGCTTGATATTTAAATTTATTCTTGGTGACTACACAAACCTGCTTAGACGTTTAATTACTAATTTGGGCATTATGAATCACGTTTTATTTTAGTATAGTGAGATTACCTTATTTGTCTTATAAAATAATATCTCACTATTTATATTTCAATTTAATATCACTTACACGACTTTTTAGAAAACGACAAATATATTGAACTCTTAAAACAGAAATAACAAGATCCTTTTAAGGAAATAGTTTGATCATTTTCAATAGGGTATCGCAGCGACAGCGTAAAGAAAGTCGTAGCCGAGACAATTACTTTGCTAGAGCAAATCAAGATCGAATATATTTGATTGGCTGTCTCGTGCCGAATCTCGAAACCAATTTACACGTATTACAATTCTGACTTGCAATCTTGCAATGCTGTCTTCAATTAGTCCTTTGATGCGCATTTGATATTTGCTTCAATAAATACATTTAACAAGACTCTATTACTGGTTCGGAATGTTGTTTCTGCAGAGAAGGCACTGGCATATATGTAAACACTATAATGTAATAGAAATTTATGACCGCCCCTGTGAAACAGTGGATAAGCCGTTCGGGTGTAAAACCTGGAAGTCATGGGTTTGATTCCCACCTTGAGTTTGGTAGGTACCACCATAGGTGAAATCGGCCGCCATAACAGCTCTGGCAGTATTAATGTGGGAGCCATTACACTTGAAATCAAAGGCTTAAAGATTAAAATATGAGCCAAAAGCATATTGAGCGACGCTTCCTGGTGAAGTGTCCCTTAATGGAATAAGCCCCGTTGGCTGCTTAGCATCAGGTGGGCTGTCTGCCAGCTGAGGTAGTATAAAACAAAATGCAAATACATTTTCCATATACGACGAGCCATTTGGTGTAATGGTCGAGAAGTCGGCTATTACACCAGAGGTTGCGGGTTCGATCCCCGCACGGTACAAACATTTGTGTGCATGAACATGTCTGTTTGTATCGGTCTGGGTGTTTCTATGTATAATATGTAAGCATTTAAAAAAATATAAGTAATGTTTATCCGTTGTCTGGCACCCATAGCACAAGCTAATGCTTAGTTTGAGGCTAGATGGCGCTGTGTGATTAATGTCCAGAGATATTTATTATTTATTTATATTCTACATTGAAATAATGATTCTACTAACCTTATACCCATCTTTGTCCTTATGGTCATCTGTACCAACGGAGTTGTCTATCGCCGCGGAAGACTTCCGGCTAGCAATGGGACGTCCACGGATCTTTGGTCTGTTCACGCTAGCTGATATGACCTGGTCTGTGGATCTGGATACGCTGGACGTTACTGATGTGGAGACTTTTGTAGGTTTGCGGAGTCTTCTTCGGACGGCTGTAGAAGAAATAAGATATTAGAAGTGAAATGTTTAATATTATTGATGGCTGTTCTGATTGTCTGTTTCACTGATAAGAAGACCGAAAGATAGGTTAAATTACGACATTAATTTATGATAATTAATAATTTAACAAATCTAGCGCTTCATTAAAATCTTAAGCACACTTGTTTACCTGATAAAATTAGAATCCTGACTCTAGGGAGAAAGCTAAGATTCTCAAGCCTTTCGTTATAAATATTACAGGAAAATAATTACTTCCTCATGTTAACCAATTTTATTTTTTCATCTAATAAGCAATTTTTCAGTCCAATATTTTCATTATGGTATTTTTTTACTTTCCTTGATATAAACGTTATTGTATTTTGTATTATTAAGAATTTATTTTATGTAAACATTTATTTAAAGATCTGAAAACTGAATGCGCACATATTTACACAAGAATATTTGATAAAAAGAATCGAGTTGTTCGATATAAAAAGAAAACACTTATATACGCTCCAAAAACTGAATACAAAGTAACTTTCATTTTTGTTTACTCGGAATACGAGCTCGTTTCACAACCTTAGCAATAAAGGACAAAAAACATGTTGATTCCAGGTACATTCACAATAACCCCGACGTTTTAAACACGAACCAATCTGGTAAAGCTAACAAAAGAGAATTTCATACTACAGGGGATTGTTTGCCATCGAGCATGTACAGCATAGAACTGGCCAAATGTGAGCCTTAAACCAATATCCATAAAGACTGAAATACGGGGCTACTTCACACGCCGTCGGTACATATTTACGGAGCAGCGCGACCACTATTTTCCAATCTGTTCCAAGTAATAAAATCCTTGCACACTCTGAATTTCAAAGGCCCATGAGGGACGTGTAGTAACTAATAGCCCCACTTACTAGCTCAATCAAAAAACAACCTTATCTCGTTGGCAGAAAGTAGGTTCTCAAGGAAACAGGATTGGGGCAATTTTTTGAAATAATGTGAAAGCAAGAAATTGTTTTAATGGATACAGTCACGTTGTAGGTAACGTTAGAGTATTTTTATTTTTCTTCGCTGAATAAACAACTTAATTTTAGTGAACTCTTCTTGTGAACCTGGGGTCGCGAGTTCAAATCCACTCAGGAGAAACATTGACGTTTGTGTCTCTCCTTGTTAAATTAAACTTTCGAGACATGTAAATATAAATATTCAGGTAACAATATAATCATCTTACAATCCCTATTTAATCCCATTTATTAATAATTAAGAAGATATGCTGAAATTTAAATAGCCATTTGGTGTAATGGTCGAGAAGTCGGCTATTACACCAGAGGTCGCGGGTTCGATCCCCACACGGTACAAACATTTGTGTGCATGAACATGTCTGTTTGTATCGGTCTGGGTGTTTCTATGTATAATATGTATGTATTTACAAAAAAAAAGTATATAAGTAATGTTTATCCGTTGTCTGGCATCCATAGCACAAGCTAATGCTTAGTTTGGGGCCAGATGGCGCTGTGTGAATAATGTCCAGAGATATTTATTATTATTTTTTTTTTATGTATTTTTTATTTATTAAATAGATAATTATTATAATCAATTGTTTTTTTTTTAATTTCATGGCATGGCATGGCAAAGCCGGAGCGGTATCACAAAAAAATTAGCTAACCAATTTCTTGCTTTCAACCATATCAGAAGAAGGTTATCAATTCACCAATAGCTTTTCATTTTAGTCATTTGTATTTTATACAGTGCTAACCACGAAGCAAACTTTGTATTTGGTTTGTGGTGTTCACATAATATATTTAAATTATTATCTGTATGAACGCCTCGATGGTCTAGTGGTTTAAATACCGGGCCGAGATCTCGGGGTCCTGGGTTCAATTCCCGGGTCGAGCTAACTTTGTGCCGGTTTTTTCGGACACAGCTCGGGTTTGTGATCACCACGGTGATCACCAATCTGCATTTGGCAAGCGTGGTGATTAGGCCAGTACCCATCATTGTAACGATAACTTGATTTCAAGGATGGAGGCCTTTGCCCTGCAGTGGGACATTAATAGGCTGATACTTTATTATCTGTATACATTAACCCACCTGTGGAATCTGAGATGGGAG
Source organism: Mecyna flavalis (assembly GCA_949319885.1). Classification (NCBI taxonomy): domain Eukaryota; kingdom Metazoa; phylum Arthropoda; class Insecta; order Lepidoptera; family Crambidae; genus Mecyna; species Mecyna flavalis. The sequence continues at coordinate 2,040,556 of OX439435.1, read as the reverse complement.
CTAAAACGGCAACTACGAGTAGAACTGTGACCGTCCACCTCAGCAATCGCGGTGGCCACTGAAACAAACAAACACATTAAATTACTATTGGAACAAATAACACCCACAAACTACAGACACATAATAATGTACGTGAGGAAACTGTAGAAAATGAAAAATAAAATGAAGTAAATATCGTTTTATTTTGCAATTTATTTTAGCTACATATGAATTGCAGTGTTTGAATGGTTTGAATTTTAGTCGAGTCTATAAAGTCTCTTTAGATAAAAATCTGTTTACTTTAGAAATTGGCTCTTTGTAACTTTTTGATTGAGCTGCTCATTTGCTTTGAAATAAGTACTCGTATATGGGTTTTGTAGGAGGCCTATGCCAAGAGGCACACCGAATTGCGAGACATAATATTATAATTAAACAAACACAGGAAATTTGTATCCTCAAAGTTGAAACAATTTCGGTATAAAGAGCTTTATTATTATTATATGGGTGCGTAAAACTTCAAGAAAAAAGATTCGCATGTTTACTAAATACTATGTCACGATTCTGTATGTTTTACTTAAACTAAAATAAACGTCAGATAGACAATAGTACCAAAATTAACAAAAATACAACACGTTATCACGCAACAAACACAAGTTGTCGTCGCAAACTCATTTTATAAAATTTAAACCTACAATACTTGCTGACTGGATAATATTATTAAAAAAGCATCATCGAGTCATTCGGCAAGTAAAATCAATTATAATTTACCCCCACCCTACCATGCATTATAATTACATACCAAAAATAACACGGAACAAAATTAACAATATCAGATTAACTATGATTAAGTCACAAGCAATTTAGCGGTCATTTTCATCCACAAAAAACTTTAATTTATTTATAACTATACTACTCGTATTGTAGATAGACACTCTTTAAAACAAAAAACAACTTCCAATCTACTAGATAAAAAGTTTCTCTCCGCGCGCTTTTCGCGTCGCCACAGATTATGAAAGAAGAATTAATTAATTTGTTTGATGGCGTCGCATCTCACTGGCCAGTTCTCGAGTCACGATGCGGTCGCAACTCGCACCTTCTTTTTACTTTTTTTCTATTAATATCATCAGCATAATGTACATTATTGTTATTTTTCTATTAATTCACAGGAAAACAAAATAAAACTTTTTTTTTGTTGCATGAAGTTTTTTTACTGTTGTTTACTAATTTGGGTGCGCTGATTTCAAATCTACCATCAGATTTTTTGAAGCAGCTCTAATTAGTGAGATACAGGTACCGTCTTGAATTTACATAAGTTGTCGATAGTTTCTATCAATAGCGGTGTAACTAAACTAGTTTCTTTAGAAAGGTCATTGGGCATAATCTGACCCGGTCTTCGAAATATTTCCTACAGATATCAAATTATTTGTAAATTAATGAGTGCTAGCGTACATTTCATTTTGTGTAGTTTTTTTCTTTTTTAAACGCGGGAGAAATCTAAAAATTACAATATTTGTTAAAAATATTAGGTATCAATTAAAGTATTGTAATCAATAAAAATAACATAAATGTTTGCGCGTTCCAATAATGCACGGCTAGGGGCTTGCATCAGCCGTCTCACTCGCACGTCAGACGTATAGCCAGCATGCCAGCAGCAGCCAGTGTACTTTTTGTCATGGGCCAGACACCAAGAACAAATAGATGCGCCACCAAGGTTCTTGGACGACCTATCGTGCCTGTTGACATTGATCATGTTGAATAAAAATGATGAATTCTACACATTCGTTTTATATAAAAATACATCAGATTATTCCCATTTTATTAGTGAGAGAGAATAAGATTTTATCTTTTAGGTGCCCAACCAGCCCAACAGACTTGTATTGTTGAATTATTCCACTTTGCCCCACCAAGACGCCCCACTGGTGGAGCGAAGTGGAACGTTATAAAATTCGCAGAGGAATATGCCCCACTAAATCGATTTAGTGGGGCAGATTCCACCGCTTTAAAATTAGGTGTATTCTGCCCCACTAGGGTTGAACCTTCAGAATGTAGGTGGGTTTATATTTATGTCGTAGGCAATTTGTATGATTCCGCCGTTTACGGCGTCGTCAGTTTAAAAACTGTTGCAGTTATGTATTATGCCGAAGGCAATTTTTTTTCAGGTTTAAAAAAAAAATAACCACGAAGGCCAAGGCGGGAGCTCCGCTTCGCTCCGCTCTCGCCTTAGCCTTCTAACCTATGTCCATCCGAGTCGATTTCCGCCTCCGATGTGTTTTCATCCTCCAATTCTCTCAGAGTGCCGTATATAAACGACGGAATCATACAAATTGTCTGCGACTTAAATATTGTAATATTTGTCTATTTAAGTTTTATGTTACTTTACTTTAAAGTAACATAAAACTTAAATAGACAAATATTACAATATAATATGTAAACCCACCTTCCTACATTCTAAGATGCCAACCCTGGTAGGGCAGAATACACCAAATTTTAAAACAGTGGAATCTGCCCCACTAAATCGATTTAGTGGGGCATATTCCACTGCGAATTTTGAAACGTTCCACTTCGCCCCACCAGTGGGGCGTCTTGGTGGGGCAAAGTGGAATAATCCGTATTGTTAGAGGGGGCAGACGAACACGACGAGTTCAGTTGCTCCAGCGTGTAATCAAGACACCCATTCAATGCAAATAGTCTAAAAATGTCTTATCACTAGAGGATATTACTTATATTTTATTTTTAATTTTTGGGCAGATTCCCATACTCTACATTGATGCGACATATATCTTCGTTAACTAGGGAAGTTTATCTAAACATACAAACCAATTTTGTTTTTGTAGGCCGTGGGTATAGTTTTCATACTAAGTTGCCCAGTGACCTTTTTGAGAAGGACGTGTTTAAATAATCCTAATTGTTTTTTTGTGACTTGTGGAGAATATATGTTCAAAAATTTTTGTTTAAATGTGTTGGACTTTATGAAAAAGGCATACTTCGACTACTTTGGGTTTCCGTTTCCGTCAAATGCTAAACCTCAGATACCAAGTTTGGTATGTAAAAGTTGTGTTGAATCTTTGTGACTGTGGGCAAACAAAAAAAGACCCACTTTTTAGTACAAAGCTCCTATGATTTAGCGTGAACCATCCAACTATCATGACGACTGTTATTTCTGTGTAACGGAAATCATAGGAATAAACCATAAAAATTGCTCTAAGTGGATATATCCAAACTTAAAATCTGCCATAAGACCATTTGTGACACATCAACATCACAGCAGCCATGTACATCTTTGGAAAATCCAAATCAGTGCAGCGGACAAACCAAAAACGACGACAGTGGTACCGACAGTGATTTTGATTGTCAAATGTGGTATTTTCGATGGCCCGCAAATCAGGAAGTTGATAGGTGATAAAAATTTCATCAACCATATGACAGCTGTCGAGAAATGTGCATGGGAAGAGTTTATTTGGGTAGTGAGGAATTTTTTGGGCAATAGGAAGTCTGACGGCTACATTCAGCACGTTGAACAGTTGCTGATACACTTGCAGCGGCTTGGATGCAACATGAGTATTAAGCTTCACTACCTTCACAGCCATGTAGACTATTTTCCTGAAAATTTCGGTGATCTAAGCGAGGAACAAGGAGAGCGCTTTTACCAGGTTATTCGCACTATGGAAGAGAGGTATCAGGGGTACTGGAATGAACATATGATGGTTGGAGCATTCAAAATAGTACTCATAATACATCTCACTCTAGAAAATCCAAAAAAAGGAAATTTTATGTAGAATAAATATATTTAATAATTTTTTTAAACTCAAACTATGTGCATTTTCGATGAAAAGCCCTGTCACTTCATAACTCCAAAACTAGAGCTGCTATATAAAAACGGCATATATTTTTGAAATCAGCGTGGAAAAACTATTCAGATTCATGTAAAAAATCTCATGCAACAGACATGCTGTTTTCCAGTGTTATGTATCCTTACAAGCTTCTTTATATTTACCACCGCTATTTTTAGAAACTTAACGACAAACAAGGATTTTGTAATGAAGTTTAAGTACTAATAATGGTATTCATACCACGTTATAGTAATAATTTATAAATGGAGACTAAACTAAATTTATACAAAAAAAAAACATCAGTTTTTGAATTTCATCTTGTAGTTTATCTTCTCGATCATAAAAAGATACTTCGAGCTTTATTTTTTCTATATGACCTGGACAATTCGTTTAAAAGGCTTGGTGAATTTAAAAAAAATTATACAGCGTGTTAGGTTACCCGAGGGACATAATATTTAAGGAGAGTGTTCAGAATCCGATTTAGAGTCCAATTCACTATAAAAAATATATCCCTAATTTTTTTCATAATTATCCTAATGAATAATGTATGCATGAACTACCTAAAAATCCTGTGTGCTGAGCGGCCGGTTACGCCCCAAACTCAAATTGTACGCGAGTACAATAATTTGAGTAATGAACGAGTGCACGAAATAGGTACTGTGAAGGGAAGAGTGCCCGCACGTTACGCGGATTTTCAGGTTTCGACTAAGGATATTGACAGATATTTACCAGAGTTTTTATTGATTTATACTTATTTTGTTATATGGAAGCATGAACTATTTTGGGCTTAAATATGTCCCTCGCATTTCCTGTCATACTGTATATTTTAAATTTTGAAGTGACTGGTAAGAGTCATCTCGAATGACATGTTTATTATTCACAAAATCAAACAATATAGAGCCAGAGCCACAAATACTCGAAAATGATAATGAAATGATTCGAAACGTAACAAAATCGGTTCAATCTGTATTCAATGCTTCCAATAATCCACCGGAGGATATTGACTGCGCCATAATATTGTATGTGAATACATTATTCATGGTTGTGTGTTTAGAGATTCATTAACGAGATAACCTTTGACAGCTGTGATTGACTGGCGGGAAATGCTCTACGTTAATAGTTGCTATTGTAATCTTTGTAATTTTTGCAAAAACTACGTCTTTCTTTAAAATAACTACCTGACACGACAGTTTGTAATAGAGTCATCCATTGCCAGATACACATAAATATCTTTAAGGTGTTTTATTTAGATTTAAGGCCATTTTTTCTGTCTCTGATTACATCTTTCTCCTAACAAACACAACAAAATAATAAATAAATTAACGAAATCAGTCCAGGCTTGATGGTGTAGTGGTTTAAATTCCAGGGCATGATAATATAATGGGATCAATTATCGGGTCGAGCATAATTTATGTCAGGTATTACGAACACAACTCGTTGATTACTAATCCGTTATTGGCAAGCGTGGTGGCTATTTCAAGATCTTTTATTCTATTATCAGCAAAACTCAAATGAAATCAAAGATATTTCGAACCTATACATATTTTTAAAAGTCCCTAGTAATCTTATAACTTACAAGTAGGTAATAAAATCTAATCAGTCATTTTCAAAACATTTAAAATTGCATAGCTCTTGGTTAGTCACTCAGTAATAAAAGGACAAATCACTTAGCCCACCTATCCCTGGGAAATCCGAGTATTTCTCATCCAGCACTATCCGGTTTGAACCGGTACTTTTCGGTTGAATCCGGTAAGTCTCCGCTTAAGGGCGGCCATTATGAAAATGGACCGGATAAGGAGAATGGAAAATCGCTAAAGCCCGTTGTAAAATGGGATAAATGTTTCTTATGAATTTTTCACCCTTGTTGATGTAACAGATTTGACGCTTTGTCGAAGTTATATAAAATTGTTTTATATTGACAATCAGTTTGACGACCTATTTGGTGTAGGTTGAGAAGTCTGCTAGTAGACTGGAGGTCACGGGTTCGATCCCTGCACAGTAGGTACTAACGTTTGTTTATCATGCACTCGTAAGTTTGTATTGGTCTGGGTGTTTTATGTGTGTGATGTGAATTTTCAAGAAAGGTATTTATCCGTTGTCTGCGTACAATATAGTATAAGTTTGGCTATAGTAAGGCACAGAATATAAAATAGTACTAATAAAGTTTATAGATATAAATGTGTTTCTATTTAGTGTAATTTTATTTTAAAAATACTACATTTTTAAAAGACACGTCACCAAAAGGGTGATGAATATTAATGTGAACGGATATGTAAGCAGAGGAAGGCTGAAAAAGAGATGGATGGATTGCGTGAAGTATGATATGAAAAGGAAAGATGTGAATGTAGAATTGACAGCTGATAGAAATGTGTGGAAGAGGAAAACATCTTGCGCCAACCCTACTTAGCGTGGGAAAAGTGCAGCAAAATGATATGACTATATTTTTAAAAGTACACATTTCAGTAATATCAACAAACTACATCATTTTCCATTTTTACATATAAAACGTATAAAATACTGTAACAATACACCAAAAAAACATTATATTTTGAACCCTACGGACGTGACATAAGCTCACGCGTACAACTTATTACACTCTGTACGTGTTAAGTTGAGTAAATAATTTATGAGGCCATTTATTTAATGGCTCTTTAGGCTTATTTTTGTAATCTTTCCATGCGCCCTCGCTCGTATGTACAGCTGGAAATTGGCTTACATAAATAATGATATTGTTACCTACTGTCGGGAAACTGATAAGAAATTTCTGGTAAAAAAATAAGGAAGACTTGTCATTCAAACTTATACCTATATGAGAATTGAGAAGACTTAATTAATACTGTTCCTGCAAATTTTTTTGAGATAATATAGTTTTTAATTGCACGTTACATTTTTGGTTTATTATGACAATATGAAAAACTCGTCTATTTAGATGTAAGATTTATAATTATATAATTTATAAGCGCTATTATTATAATGGTTAAATTATCACAAATAAAATATTTTAAGCTTCCAAATAAAAGTTATAGGTAATAGTTTAAGCACCTGACAATTATAACGATGGGGAGAAATAGCACCAACCATCACTTTAATGACTTGCTCTCAATAATTAAAACCTTTGCGCAACAGTGTTACATTGACAGGCTGGTACATACCTTTTTTTCTGGCAATTTAGGTGTACTTTAATAAATATACTGTGAATACCGTAAAACAAAGCTTACTGCATAAATTGTACTAAAACACTCCCTTTGTTTTTTCAATCAAACTAAAACGAACCAAATCCAATTTGTCTACAGAAAAACAAAACATCTACTGGAACTTCCAAATGAATAATGCAACATTGTCAGTAAAGGAAAACTTTACATAAACGAGGATCTTCGAACAAAACGCCACGTATATTTTATGTTCCTTTAACATTAAAATACAAAACGTTTTTCGACCCGTTTAACATAGTGATATAGAACGCTTGACACTCTAGAGTTCAAAGGCGCTTTTTATACTGAATAGAATGTATTTAAATTTTGCTTACCACCCTGTTTGTGCCGCTGTGGTTTTAGTTGGTAGGCCCGCCAGGTTCGAATCCTGGGGGAGAGCCCAACACATTCTTCTGGACCCCGTCGGAAGGTGTGCTTCAGAGTACCGTGCGACTCGCAGAGAGGTCGGTACGCGTCTTCACCCGAAATAACTGGTGAAGGCGGCATTTCCACAGCGTATCAAAAAAAAAATTGGGACTCTCCATCTCTCCCGTTAGGTTGGATGAGGCCCCGGCAGGGGAAAACTACCCATTAAAACCCCAATACTTTCCCAGCGTCGCCATGAGAGCACGTTGGGGGGGGGGGGGGGGCAGGATGTCATTCACCCCATACAGTTCAAATGCCTGAAATCAACCGACTCGTCCCTTCCGGGTGTAAAGGGAAAATTGGGGAAGTTTTAACGAACGCCATTAATTCCGAATCCCACACAAGGCCACAGGACTTGTGTGGGATTCACAGGTTATGATTACTTACAACACTAGCAAAAATGTTTGTTGATGAATCAGGAATTTTTTGATAGATCTCCGAGTTTATGGTAACTTTGACGCTTCAAAAGAATCCATTAATTTGAGCCGATGACAATGTATGTGATAGTGCCAATTAATAAAAATATTTTTTTTTGGTAGAAATGAATCTTGTCCAGATGGTAAAAAACACAAAAAAAAGTGTTTTAATGTATAGTCATTCTGAAGTTATGCGGCACAAACATAATTGTACTTTTCAGCGACCTATTTTATTAATAAAGTTTGTCTACTTTAATTACATATTTTATTACTGAATAAAAAGACCAAGATGAGCCTGAAACTAGATAATAATAAAAAGTAATAGGTATGTTTAGTAAATTTACTATCCATCGTACGACTAATACGTATACGTATTAAGTAAGTCGTTACATCAAACTAATAGGTAGTATTTTAATTGAAATTAGTGACTTGAACAAATTACTTTTATTTTAGGAAGTAAGCAGGAAGTTACAAAACTCAATGAATAATTTTGAGTTTTTAATGTTTATTACAATACAGTTAGGAAGTTAAGCAGATTAAATAATATTGGTATTCCGTTTCTACTATGTTAAATATAATATTAAGTACAAAATTCTTTATTGCATACTTTGTCTTGTTATGTTACTTCGAATAAATAGTTATTTTTGCATTTTTTGTTTTTCATTTACAATGTTTAGATGCCAATGCATTGGCATTGACAATTACATTGCAATGCAATAATCGTTATTATCATTTCAGTGAAAAGACGTCCTTTTCTGGGTATAGGTCCAAGAATCTCCAAACCGATTGATCGTATAAAGTTTATTATTATAAAACAATTCATTTTATTGGCAGTGCACCAAAAGCGCGCCGAGAATCTTTCCACCACCACTTAACAATCATAGCTCACTCTATTGATATGGATATCGAGGTAAATCCTACTAATAATATTATAAATGCAAAAGTCTGGATGTTTGGATGTTTGTTACTTAATCACGCCTAAACGGCTGAACGGATTTAGATGAAATTAAGCACACGTATAGTTTATAACCCAGATTAGGACATAGGCTATAAAATTCTTACGAGAAACATCTCAGTAACGCGCGGGTGTAACCACGGGCGGAAAGCTAGTTAATCCATGAGTCTTAAGTAGGATTTAACACCACTTTTGAAATCCAAATATATCGCAATTATACCTACTTTTACTCCCTCAACCGTGTTACATCATACATCATTTGAAAAGAAAAAGCATAGCTAAAACAATGACGTTCAATATAAAACTAGACACCCAATCTCTAAGAAAAATTCCTCAAAAAACGTCCGAGTGGCTTTGACACTGATGACATCAACACATTCGTTCAAATTAACACCTTATCTCGTGGCATTTACTGTTTAATGTCAATTGTATGCAACTAAACGAAAACTCTGCCCAATAGTCGGGTGGGCAGACTTTTGCTTCGGACAATATTTGAGCGTGATTGTGAGTCTAGTTTTTTAATTGAACGTCATTGAGCTAAAAGGATGAAATATCATAAATCAGACTTAATGTCGTCAACCTTGCATCATAAATTTAGTAAAAAGCTCTTTAAAATGCATGACCTGTCCAGATTAGGTTAAGCTTCCAGAACCGTTAGGTTGCCTTAAAGCCACACCTGTATCTATATGGTTTTATTGGTAATCGTTTAAATATAAAAAGGCATTAAAAAGTTCACCATGTGTCTGAAATGAAACGATTATCTTTATTATAGATAAAACTTAAAGGTGACTGACTGACTGACATAGATAGATATCAACGCACAGCCCAAACCACTGGACGGGTCGGGCTGAAATTTGGCATGCAGGTAGATGTTATGGCATACGCTAAGAAAAGATTTTGATCAATTCCCACCGGAACGGGAACTACGCGGGTGAAACCGCGGGCGGCCGCTAGTTCTTAAAATAAAACATATTAAGGTACCTACATAATTGATTTCATCTTGCCAGTATAAAGTGAATTTATCTGCCGAGAAGAAGTGCAGCCAAATTTTTCACTTTGTTTTTTAATTTTAATTTAGACTAGGAAACATTGCTAAGTTCGGTAACACATACAAACATGTAAAGCTTGTGTTCAAAGTTAATGTTTACTTGTTTGTACACACATGGGCTTATATTACTCTGAGGAGTCATCATGCTGTGTGACGTTATGACGTAAGTTGAAGTAAAGTTTCTCTTTGCATTGTAATTACGTATAACGAAAGGAAGGAACCAAACACCATATTCCGTGTATAGGAATACAACGTAATGTCCTCTAAGCCGAGTTGTTTTCGCCTGGCGGTCATTGTTTACGATCAGGCAACTACGCAGGATACATTACTAGTGTACACGTAAATGCGCAAGCACAGGTGCACTCTCTATTACCTTGCTCTCATAACACGGTGGGACAGCAGTCCAACACAACCATAGCAAATTTGTGTCAGATTTTTGGACACAGCTCGGGCTTATGGTAGCCATGTCTCATTTGGGAAGCGTGGTGCTTACTGGCGCTTCACTTGTACCAATACCAATAATTGAGACTAGTCTTGATTTTGATTATGAAGGTGTTACCTGCAGTGCATGGGGCAGGCAACATCAAGCCCGTCAAATATATATTTATTAAAAGATAAAACAAATTAACTCTATCTCCCAAATGTACTAGAAAATGAACGCTGACTTTAAGTTAAAACAGTGTTGTAATACCTAGTTAATGAGCATTAAATCAAATGGATCAATTAATTAATTCGAAACAATGTTCAACCCAACATGAAATGCAGGAAATTAAACCTCCGACATCCATGCAATCCCATAGATTATCGGTTTAGCCATAATTTGAACTCGAATCAGAGTATACACAATGCGATTTCTCATTTATTAAAAACACTACAATCATATTATGATAGTATCATTTTAATGCACTAACTAAGTACATTGGGAGCTGGTGGTTTCATTAACCGATAGATAGATTTACATTTGGTTCATATAGCGCCAACTAACACAAACTAAGCAAATCTTGTCCTATGGGTGTCGGAAAACGGATAAACATAACTTATCGGTAAACGTTATTTCTATAAATAACTAAAATATTTTTATTTGAAGATCGATCATCGATCGTCTAACCTAAAGCTGTTATTTTGACATACAAACAAACAATGAAAAGTTTCATCTTGGATATCAGTTACTACACACTTTAGAAGTGTTACAAGCCAAATAACAAATGATCTTAGATAACAAACTGCACTTTAAAACTTGTAAGAAACTGAACGACGATTAATAACGCAAGTGAGAGTACTCGTATGTCACATAGTCCCGAGCTTTTAGTGTTGAAATCTAACGTAGTTTTCTTCAATAAATAACAATTGTTGCCTTGGAATGTCTATACTCTGAAAGGCATGTAGATACTAGAACAATAACATAAAGTTTTACTTTTTTATGCCATTTCTATTTATTCATTTATTTTTTGGGTGTTTCTATGTATAATATGTATTTATTTACAAAAAAAGTATGTAAGTAATGTTTATCCGTTGTCTAGCACCCATAGCACAAGCTAATGCTTAATTTGGGGCTAGATGGCGCTGTGTGAATAATGTCCAGAGATATTTAGTTATTTGCAGGCACACGGCCCGACTGATATGAGCACTAGTCTAAATAAACAGAAATCATTGCTTAATGTGCTACCACACTATAGGCACAGATTGTAAAAGTTATTCTATGTATAGGCTCGAATAATCTTCAAGCCTTCCATATCAATGTTACTGCCTCTTAATTCATATAACCGAATCCCAGTCAATATTATAATGCATAGATCTATCGTAATACCTAAACAGAAAAAAATCTGATAAAATTTTGCACAGGTATGATGGAAATAGGCTCAACAATGCTAAAAAAATAAAATATGAAACAAACGTTGATACGAGTAAACCTCAGTATCATTCAAGATTCTTTTATGTTTACTTTTATTAGCTCAGCGGTGTGGTGAAATATCTAAACGGTACAATAATAATAAATAAATATCTCTGGACATTATTCACACATCGCCATCTAGCCCCAAACTAAGCATTAAGCTTGTGCTATGGGTGCTAGACAACGGATAAACATTACTTATATACTTTTTTTTTTTGTAAATACATACATATTATACATAGAAACACCCAGACCGATACAAACAGATATGTTCATGCACACAAATGTTTGTACCGTGCGGGGATCGAACCCGCGACCTCTGGTGTAATAGCCGACTGCTCGACCATTACACCAAATGGCTCGTCGAACAACTAATGGTTGTGTTATTTAGTTATTTTAGACAGTGACCGCGTCCAATGTTATAAGAGGACTTTTTAAAATCTACCCCAGGACAAAAAACTGAAAACGAACTGGCCTTAGTTAGGTTGCGTAAAATAAGGACATCGCCACAGGCTGTTTTAATTTAAAATCACTATTATCCCGGACAATAAGGGTGCAAATTGCAAAAAAGGAGCAGATGCCTTGGGTCCCGCACATTGAAAAATGTTCAGCTATTGTTTAAGCTTACCCTTTATTTCCATTTTTCAGTGTCGGGTTAACAACACGACCGACTGACCTGTTATGTTTTGGTGAGGGATAGGTAGTTATGTGGATGATGGATTGGAAATTGGAAATATGCTTTGAAGTTTTATCTAGTAGAATGTGGAATTACTAAACTTGCATGTGTCATGTGTTATCATTATCATAATAATTGCCTTGAGGGTCTTTAAAGTAAAATTAGGTAAGGACATACTGCTTACATTATGTTTTATTTTATGTACCACAGTTGATGTATCAGTATTGTTTTATTATTAAAAAACCTATCAGCTTGTATATTATTGTGTCTAACTGCTGGGTAAAGACATTTTGTGCAATCTAAAAGATTCTCAGAAAGGAAGTCTCTTTCCTATGAAAGAGAAGATGTACTTTTATGTTGTCATCTGTCTCCGGCATTCTTCTCTTTAGTCTATTTTGCTTTTGTGTTTTTTTATCTATTTTCCTGTAATTTAATTGTATATATTCCCTGATTCTTCATTGAACCCACCTATTATTCTATACAGTCCACACAAGACATTCTGAATTTCATAAGAATGCTTCTAAACATGTAGGTAACAAAACTGAGCATGTAATACATTTCAGCAAAATACTACAAATCAATCAGAACAAAGTCAGTTACATTATGCTAAATTGTTAATTTGCGGTTGAAACTCAAGAATGCGTTCTTGAATGACTTGTGCGTTGGAACTAGTTGAACCAGTACGAGTCCAAGGTTCTATTTACATAAAACAATCATATGGTCACTTGGAATTAGTCATTGTTAGTTTTTTACAGTGTTAAGAAACTTAGTTTAATCATGATGTAAAACTTTATTATATTTACAATAGTCCTTTAATATTTTTCAGAGATAACTTTATGCAAAATTAGACAGGCACACAGCCCACCTGATAGTAAGCGGAAACTGCGTACTTTACCATTGAAGGACCATTTGGTGTAATGGTCGAGAAGTCGGCTATTACACTAGAGGTCGCGGATTCGATCCCCGCACGATACAAACATTTGTGTTCATGAACATGGTTTGTTTGTATCGGTCTGGGTGCTTCTATGTATGTATTTATAAAAAAAACCTATAGCACAAGCTAACGCTTAGTTTGGGGTGAGATGGCGCTGTGTGAATAATGTCCAGAGATATTTATTTATATTTATTTATTCATCCTAGGACCTAAACTACTAAGTAAGATGCTAACTTAGTATTTTAGGTACTAGTCTAGCTAGACGGCCGCTTCTCGGCCTGCTATTGACCGGGCCTGCAGACATACCTACCTACTGCACTTAAAACAAAAGAATGTACCATCAAAAAATATGCAAAGCAATAATCCTTTTAAACAATCCTTTCAAATTTAAACCGAGACAACATTTTTACATTGAAATTGTTCAAACAAAAAAAGACCGGTACATTTTCCTCCCAACAGTGAGTGCAAATATTAGCACTCTGTCTCTTAAAGGAGGGGGTAGGGGGGATGTACGGTAATTTATTAAACTGCTCATGCGCGCACCCTGTGCACACAAGCTATTACTTTCGGGATCACCCTGTGCATACAGTCTGGCTATTAACTGCTTTGCTGAAGGATTTTAAATTATAATTTCGCCGTAATGAGTCCTGCTTTCAAATTGCATTTTAAATTATAGGATGACTTGCAGTCGGTATGTATTAAAATTGTAGTTCTACGAAATGCATAACAGTCGTAATTTGTACGTTATTATGTAAATTTAACGTGTGGGGTTAAATCTATCGTATAAAAATAACACCCTTGGATAGGTGATTTTTTCTTCTTTTTCTTACTATATTAACCTATTATTTACATCCCAACGCAGAGCAAAAACCTCCACCATTTAAATCAGGTTATCATTACTATATTAGATACTAGTTACATATCACGTTTGCCACAAGTGGATTGGTGATCACAAATCCGAGCGGTCAAATACCCGACAAAATATAACTCGACCCGGGAATCGAACCCAGGACCCCGAGTTCATTGCCTGGTTAAACCACTATAGACGAAGACAAGATATAGAAATGTTAACCATGCCCTTGATTCATTACCTGAATGTACAAAATATATGACAATACAACCAGACATTTAACTGAAACAAGTATAAAAGTATACCAAGTAGTGTGAGGTCTGTACCTACTTGTGCATGCGCTGGCCGCGGCAAGGCCAAATGAAAGGAAAAGGAGCGGACGCAAAAACAGACTGCACAGACTAACTGGCGACAGAGACTTCACTAGATCAACATTATTTTAAAACAAATTATTCAGTTGACAGCCAACACGAAGCCCACTGATGGTAAGCGACCTATTTCATTGAAAGTGACTTGACCAGGAAGCGTCGCTCACTATGCTGCCTTAATATTCATCACAAAGCTACAATAGCGGAAGATTTTACCACCTAGCCATACAGAATTTAAAAGCAAAATAAAAAGATTTCGAGCTTTATTTGGTTTTGAAGATCATCATCCTACTATTCCAACAACAATTGAAAATTAATTAATAATAAATTAGTCATAAACCTAGTAGTAAGTACAGAACTAATAATACATGAATAGATGTCAAGGAAATTTTAATGATGAAGATATCTAGTGTCAGCCTATTTGATGTTCAATGTGACAAATCCTTCCTCGTGGAAATCAAGTGATTGAAATAATCTCACATTGACCATCCTGGTAAATGAACTTAAGACCTCGAGTTCATAGCCTGGTACTTAAATAAACCACTAGTCCTAGTTTTGGCGCAAATAAGTTTAAAAAAAATTTAATCATCTAGAAAACACGACAAAGTTTCTCACGTAAAATGATTTTATTATTTATAAAGAAGTTGCATTAGAAATCCGCATAAATTAACTTAAGTAATAGGATCATTAGTTTTAATTTCAGTATATAAAAAACGAGGTTAAATGCTAAATCGACACTTCAAAATTTGCAACAATCAACCGTTTTATAATCAATTTACAATGTGCATTTATAATAGTTTACAGAAACGCCTTTTAAATGTTGTAGAAGAATTGGTAATAAATTAGTCGTAGACTTTTCAAATGTCATCGTGTGACATAACATTTACTCGTATATGCACCGTGTACACTCGCCGTCGACAGAAACAACAGTCGTTAACACACTTCCATAATTAAAGGTTATTAGACGCTATTAAATTAATTTTCTATTGACTTTTAAATGTAAAAACCCATAATTATGTTAATCACGCGAAACTAATATTTTAATATTTGTTTCTTGCTTTTGTGTCTTTTAAGATAAGCACAAATAATTTATTTATACATAATTATATGTTTTATTGAAAAAATTCTAGGGTATGAAAGTATAAGCTTTTATAAACGAGCTTTAGAACATAAGTGCGATTAGTTATTTACCAATTTGATAAGCTTCTTTTCAGTCATATGTAAGTAATCGAAATTTTAAGCTGAAATATCAATTACCAAATAGGTAAGTTTGTCTTATTTAACCGAGACACATCAAGTTTTAATTTTGTTAAGAAAATTCAAAGGTGACTGTACTTATGTACTAATGTTTTCGCGTTTGTAAAATACACCGTTAAATAATTGAATATTAGTGTATTCCACTTGACAGTTTGTAACTGCATGCACACAATGAATTTATAGCAATGCTTCAGGCTACCTAAATTACATCAACACCTAATGAGGTACAATTCCTACATGCAACAAACTAACATACTGTAAGATTTATGTTCTTTTTTTAAGTGAATATTTAGTATCCGGATATTAACACAATACTAATTATTTCCTGTTAAACAGAACTCATTTTTTTTTACTATAATGTAACAACAATTCAAAATATAACAACTGTCAATCTATCAAGCAGGCAATCTTTATCAAGAGACATTAACATTAATTATTTTTTTATCATTCATATCAAGTTCATGGCACATCTTCTTGACAGCCATAAAAGCTCTGGCTGTGTTCCGGCAATATAAATGTGGGAGCCAGCCTCGAAGATCAGATAAGCCTACAGTCTGGCAGCACATTGAGCGACGCTTCTTAATGAAGTGTCCCTCAATGGAATAGGTAGCAGTGACCACTTACCATCAGGTGAGCTGCGTGTCTATCTGCCAACTGATTTGGTATAAAAAATAAAAATAAAACAGACGATTCAGACGATGATTCAACAGATGACGCTGTGTGAAAAATTTCTAAGTATAATTTATGGGTAATTATATTAATTAACTTATTTGCCGTCCCATCTCATCAGGCTAAGTGGAGCCAATGTACTGAGCTACTATAAAAAAAAAAAAAAAAAAAAAAAAAAATCTATGACTAATCTAACTCAATACGAAAATAAACCTGACTATTTTACATAAGAGATGATTTGTGTAGCCTCAGTGTCCAATTTATTATGTCATTAAAGCAATATAATACTTCCTTGATTATCACTATGAATCACTTTCCCTTACCTCTTGAATGGCAACTTGATTTGTCATAACTACGAAACATGCGTGGGCGCAACGATCTTAAGATTGTCAAATTAACGTCATTTTATAACAAAGTGATAGGGTTAATAAATTTATTATGTAATATTGCCAATGTTGTCCAATTATGGTGTTTGCTTGTTTGTTGAAAGATGACGAATATGTATGTCGTAAGTGTTTATGGATGTGTTAAAAATATGAATAAAGTGGATCTTTTGTTAAAGTCAAAGCAATTTATTTTTTAAGCAAAGCTAAATTTAAGTCGGATCTTCCGTACACAGCTTGAGTTTGTAATCCGAATTGGCATTTGGCAAGCGTGAAACTATCTTTGAGACGACAACTTTTACCCATCATTGAAGAAAATGTCACTGTGCATTGACGCTCCATTTAATCAAAGCAGCCTCTGTCCCACCCTACTCTATGCGACTGGACAATAAGGTCACCCGTATTCGATCTGTGTAGATAAACCCTCTTATTCATAAAAATATATTTGACGCAATCCTCCCTATTCCTGTTACTTACGAAAAGGATTTTATGTTAATAAGAACCTTTTCATGAATAAAAACATTACGTTTGTTCATATTGGCCGTAGAGACGATGAAGTGAAAACAGGGGTCAAGTTAGACTGGTCACTGTATAACATGTACAAATGCCAAAATAAAGGGAGCGATGAGTTATATAGGATTGTGTATGACAATGATTTAATCTACTTTGGGAGACCAGAGACGGATGTTATCTCACCGTCTGAAAGGGAAACGCCGAAAATAGGCCCAGAGTGCACAACATATTCAATTTCATGAATGAAATCTAAATATTCGTACTTGATTTTTCGCGTTTTTCTTTTTTCGGTAGAAGTCGGAAAAAACATTTATAAATTATTTAATATTTCAACGAGTATATCCTTTACGTTTCACTACTGACGTTGTTTATACCGGTCCGAAACTTACGTTTTTATATTGCGTTAATCGATATAGCGGAAAATATTTTATAAATTGTTAAATAATATTATTAAAGACCAATTAATAAATGTATATTTATTATTAATGATAAATTAGTATAAAACTACTTTTTATAATAATTATTATTTCATATTATAAAATGTTTACCGCTATATCGAAAAACGTAATTAATTTCGGACCAACCAACAAGAAGAATAAAAATAAATGATCAATGTCAGTGGCCGATGCACAAACCGTGCAGTGCCAAGAAAAAAGAAAAAAAAGTATTGGTCCGAAATTAATTAACGTTTTTCGTTAAAGCGGAAAATATTTTATAGTGTTATTTAATAATTATTAATATTTTAAAAGGTAGTTTTAAAACAATTTATCATTATTCATAAATATACATTTATTCATTGGTCTTTAATAATATTATTTAACACTTTATAAAATATTTACCGCTATATCGAAAAACGTAATTAAAAATAAACTGTTTCGGACCAATTTCTTATTTAATAACAAACATCAGAAGTGACATGTAAACATCATGTAAAGGTCATGTAAAGGTAAAAATCGTTGAAATACTTAATTATTTATAAATGTTTTTCCCAACTTATACTGAAAAAAGAAGAAGGCGACAAATCAAGTACGAATATTTAGATTTCATTCATGTGATTGAATATGTTGTGCACTCTGGGCCTAAGTTACTATTGCTTTCTGGCAATCCCCTTTCAGTAGTAAAACACACCAGTATTTGTACTATCAAACATGCATATTTTTAAAATGAAAACAAAAGCAGATTTATAAATATAGCTGCACGCATAAAACATGTTAATCGTATGTAAGAACCGACCTCTATTTTTAAGGTTGGAAAGCCAAGGTAATCTGTAGCGGACGAGTCTATTAAAAATTGTTTCCATCATAATAGCTCATTACTGCCAATAGATAAGAAGATATAATAGATTTTATGCGCTTTTATTATATTCTCTACACAAAGATACCACCGAGAGGGGGTATTGAATTAGGTTATAACTGATTAATGTATTGATTAAATTGCGAGCCAGTATACTTGAAATGCAAGGAGGACTGACGGCCGTTGGGGCGGAAAGGTCCTCGAGTGGTGGCCACGTACCGGGCAACGCAGCCGTGGTAGGCCTCCCACAAGGTGGACCGATGATCTCATAAAGATCGCGGGAATCCACTGGATGCGGGTGGCGCAGGACCGATCGGTTTGGAGATCCTTGGGGGAGGCCTATGTCCAGCAGTGGACGTCGTTTGGCTGAAATGATGATGATGATACTTGTAATTAAAGGCTTGAAGATCAGAGGAGCCTTCTATTCCTGGTCGCTGGGATATGTGCCTTTTTTTTCGGAGGAGAATGAACTCCCCCGGTTTTCCCTTCACACCCATTTGGGACGAGCCGGTGCCAGCCTTGTGGCACTTGACCAGCCCATGCCCGGGTACCCCGACTTGAGAGGTGGGATAATTATGTGCCTGTTTGCCAACTGAAGAGACTGACTTTTACGTAAGAGACTGTCTACAGCATGGCTCTACTATTAAGTAGAGACATGCTGTAGCGAGTTTCTGAGGCGGGGAAAATACCATGAGAGTACCACCCTCTTACCCGTTGTCCTAGGTGGGCGACGCGTCGCGACGTGACGCGACGCTACGCGACGCGACGAAATGCGACGTAATGCGACCAATACTTCACGCGACGTGTGTCCTATGTCCGTGCGCGACAAACGCGGCAGTAGTGTTTTAACCATGGGCAAATATACTGCGTTATTACTAGAAAATTCATATTTTAAATACTTAGCCCTACAGAAACTTCGTAAACATAGAAGAAAGACAACAAATATGATATATTTAGAGCGAAATAAATCTGTCAAAAGTGTATTCATACTCCTTCCCAAAAATCCCTTTGCAAATGTCAAGTCGACGCGCGTCGTCGCGTCTTGTAGCGCAAAAATCAAGTCCGCATTTCGTCGCGTGACGACGCGCACTGACTAACGCGACAACGTAGGCCACTATCATACACAAGGACTATTTGACATTTTCGCGTCGCGTCGCGTCGCGTCGCGTCGCGTCGCGTTGTCGCGTTTGTCGTTCACCTAGGACAACGGGTTACATAACACCAGCGTGAAAAAGTGACCACTATTGTGTTTCGTCTGGTTGGTGAGAGTGCCGTAGGCCCATAACCCCCCTGCCGGCAACGCATCAGCGATCCCTCTGATGTTGCGGATGTCCATGGGCGGCGGTGATCGCTTACCATCAGGCGACCCGCTGGCTCGTTCGCTGCCTCTGACATAAAAAAAAGAAAAAACCCTCTCACAGAAAACTATCTAGTCTGTAACTGTCTAGCTTCCTATGGCCCTTAGTATGGCTGTTCCTTTGCGGCAAACTGGCTACTGCCTCACGGAGGTTGTCAATGTGTCTATGTATGTTTTCTAAATCTAACATTAATATAATCAAATAGTTTTAGTAAGCTATTGTCCCTTGAGACCAAAGTATTATCGAGATTATGAAGTTAGAATAAACTCATACCAATTAATAGTCCTGTATTCATTGGGTTAAAAGAGTCCAATAAATCATCCAGCCGTTGCAAAATGCTTCAAAAATATTTGTAACATACCTGCAACAAAAATAATCTTATTAAGTTAATACAATAACAGAATAAATTAAAAAAAAACATAAAAAAATAGCGAAATAATAAAGATTTCATGGTAACACTTTTAAAGGGTTAATTTCCGGGCATACATACCTAGTTCTATTTTATTTTTTTCATGTTAAACCTACGCGTATAAAAACTTTTTACAGTAAAAACTGGTTAAATGGGACCTGTATAAATGGGAAACATCTATTATTGAGAACAACAATGAGGTCCTGGCACTTTTTCATGAAAGTACCTCTATTAATGGAACTTTTCGAACTTGGATAAATGAGATTGATTCCTAGGATTTTTCGATGTTCCCTCTATAATTGGGATTCTGATGCTCAATTTCCTCTATAAAATGAGACATTTTATCAGGTTTCGACACGATTGTTTACAAACATTTGAATTTCTTTAGCACGTGTTTTGTTTGTTGTTTTTTATAATAAATACCTACATACCTACACCACCATTTTTATACAACAGTATAAACATTATTAAATTCGTCTAATTTTAGTTTGAAATTAGTAGAAAATTCCAAAAAAAAAAATTTACATGACTGGTGCAAAAAAAAACAACTTAGGTATATCGGTTGATTCATTCTTAGGTCATTATCATTATACGTAATTATACCAATTGACATGTTTAAACAGTGGTAGATAACAGTTAAAAAACTGGTTGATCTTACAGCAAAGGTTGTATCAATTTGTGAACCTTGCTTTCTATCCTCGTATGTGCAATCTGTATCATTTGTCTTCATTACGCTATGACACATCACGTCATGTTACTTTGTTAATACCAATTACCGTTTGAATGTCAAAATGCGCTATATACCGCTGAAATTCGGCTACTAATTAACTTTTATTGTTTTGTTATCAAAAATCATATGAAATAACAATAGCATCAAAATAAAAATAAAGCAAAAAATTTATGTAATTCAAGTAAGAATCAAACAATGTGGCGAACATTCGGAAAGGATTGCTATATCAAGCAATGGGCTTCGTAAACTGCGAAAGGCTGATGATGATGATGAAAAAAGAGTCTCGATGGTCTAGCGGTTTAAAAGTGGGCCTTTGATGTTGAGGTCCTGGTATGTTTTTCATTTTTGAACACAACTCGTGTTTATTATCACTACCCACATTACGCTAGCGAGGTGATTAAGCCAGTACCTATCATTTGATGATAATTATTGATTCAATGATAGAGGCCTTTGCCCTGGAGTGAGACATAAAATAGGCTGATACCTCCATTCTTAATGGAGTCGCAATTTATAAATTTCACACGACATTGCCATTGCCAGATACTATTAATGTTAACATAATACCTACCTTGGTATCCAAAATATCGTAATAAATTAACTTCAAAAAATAAATTACAGTTGAAATTTCGTTCCAATTTTACCTACACAAATTCTTCAAAAGATACATAGTATATCTAATCTTTCCAAAAAAATGTAAATTAGTTTAACAAAGTAAAATGAACGCTAGCGAAGAATTTAAATTTGAACCGATAATAAAGAATCAACAATCAAACGAAAGTTCGAACAGAAACAACTAATTGATTTTTAACTCCTTTGTGCCTGAGTGCCAGCCAGTTTGCATTTGTTCAGGAACTTTTTTTTGGCACAAACGCTTCAAAGATATATTTCGGAACGGAAGCTTAATTTAAAATTTAAATTTATAATTATGTTTAGTTCTTTTTTGTATATATTTTTAATGTTGTAAAATAATTATCATATGCTTTCACGTTAAATTAAACATCAATGTACCATGGAAAAAGCGAGTGCCTTAACTCGCTAACGAGGTGGAACGTGATATAGAAAAAAAGAGGACAGGTTGTGGCTCGTCCAAATTTCATTAGTAGAGACACTGTCGCGATGCAGTAATAGTACGAATTTCTGAACTTAAGGATAATATGAGGGTTCCATATACAATTTATTAACAGGTGGATTTTTTTAGTGAAATGACGGCTTTGGGGCTTGTTGGTGTTAGTTCCTTCGACTGGCTATTGGCTAGCCACTACCTCGCCAGTTGAAATTTGCCGCAACCATAGGTAACTTTGATTTTGTGTTGTGTGATTTATTTAGTATAATGGTCAAGAAATCGACCAGAAGTCGCGGGTTAGATCCCCACACGGTAAAAATATTTATGTGTCTAAACATGTCTGGTTGTATCGGGCTGGGTGTTTCTATGTATAATATGTATTTACAAAAAATAAGTAATGTTTATCCGTTGCCTGGCCATCATAGCACAAGCTACTGCTTAGTTTGGGGCTAGATGGCGCTGTGTGAATAATGTCCAGAGATATTTTATTTTATTATTTTTATTGATATGGCTTATCAGAGGAGCTAACAAGGTGACAGTATTTTGATCAATGCTTACTGTAATGTGTCCCTCAATAGTAAAGTACGCGGTAGCTACTTACTTTAGGTGGGCTGCGTGTTAACCTGCCAAATGCCCTGGCTTAATAAACGTTTAAAACGAATAAACTAAAGCGAAAAATCCATTAGAGTACGCTTAGAGTCGAATTCCACCTCCTGGAGCTGTGAAGACATTAGTAACAAAATTATATTAGCCCTAAGGTTCCAAGAACTAATTTCCCGGAATAAACTACTTATCTAACTCTAAGTCAAGCCTGTTACCTTTAAAAGCCTTG
Source organism: Mecyna flavalis (assembly GCA_949319885.1). Taxonomy (NCBI): domain Eukaryota; kingdom Metazoa; phylum Arthropoda; class Insecta; order Lepidoptera; family Crambidae; genus Mecyna; species Mecyna flavalis. The sequence goes on along the minus strand of OX439435.1, from coordinate 2,017,485 downwards.
ACAGACACTCAGACACTAGAAACCATTAGGATTCCTTTTGAACAATTTAGCTACCGAATCCTAAAAACAACGTTTCCGTACAAAGTAGGCCATTTGTACGTTTTGAACGTCCGATTTGCAACTTTTTCCCAAAAAGTATAAGGCTGACAATCGCTGAACAGCTCTAAACGTTTGTTATACTCCTATTTTTGGCCTGGTACACTAGGGCAGATAAATTTCCAATGAGCATCCGCCTTTTTTGTCCGACGATGCATCCCGAAATCGTCGTGTGCTAGTGATGGGACAAAATTATTTTTTATCGTTGTAATTTTTTTTTCAATTTCATAATTTTATTTTAATCTATTAGAAATACTACTTTTAATTAATTTTACTATTGTATATTATATTCTTTCTTTCTTTTTACTAATTCAATAGTATACATTTAAAATCTACGTTTGTAAGAAAGTAGAGATAATTGTTTGCACGTTGCAGAATTTACAGTAATAGATTATACAGCGTGTACAAAATAAAAAACATTAATTTTAACTTATCGATAACAAACTAATCAAATCTCTAAATAAACATATTCATATAGGAATAAACAAGAGCGTATTCGAAATAAAGTTATTTTAACAGTAGCCCTGTGAAATCACACAAGTCTATTACCCAACCCGTTCGTAATGGCGTCGACTGACCATACTGCTGAACAAGGATTGTGTAACCCGTATGGTCTATTATCTGTTAGCCTAGATACACTTAACTCGAACTGAGGCACTGCTTCTAAAACCTAAGACTGGATTTAAAAAGTCATTTAATTTTATAAAAAATAGTGGATACAATATTACGTGAACGTATGTATTTTTTAATATATTAATTTTATGTAAAAGGGGGTTAAACTAGCAGGCTAGTTACCTGATAGTAAGTGACCATCACTACGGACCCCTGCATAATGCGTTAACCCTTTTCATGGAAACAAATTATAATCTCTTAAGGTGATTTTATTTAAAAAAATATGTTGTTTTATCAATATAAATAAACAACCTACATATACCACAGTGTAGAACTATGAATAAATGTTAAAATTATCGAAATCACAGTACCTAAATATATATTATTTGCAATCTGTAAGAATTGTTTCTTTCTGAAAAACTACAAAAATAATACAGTTTTACAGTTTGAGATGTTATGACTTGGGGTTACTTCAGATCGGCACAGGTATGAATATACTGAGATTTAGCAACAAAGCTGTTTCATAGTTAGTGCATATTAAGAAAAGATAGCCAATTAACGAAGAATACTATTACTAAAGACACATTCTACATATCTGTCGCAAAGCATTGACTACGGTTTCATACTGATGAAACGTTCAAATTGCATTTTACAATGAGAATGTAGTTTTTACGGAATGTATTTTTATTGATTGATTTAATTTGATTTATTCATTTTCTGTAAATATAACGCGCATGCATGCGCTATCATAATGCTCATCATTCATAATTATAATATTATGTATATTAATAAACATTGCATCAATATAACAAAACCACAGATTACTAAATAATTAGTAAATAAATAAATAAATAAATAAATAAATATCTCTGGACATTATTAACACAGCGCCATCTAGCCCCAAACTAAGCATTAGCTTGTGCTATGGGTGCTAGACAACGGATAAACATTACTTATATACTTTTTTTTTGTAAATACATAAATATTATACATAGAAACACCCAGACCGATACAAACAAACATGTTCATGCACACAAATGTTTGTACCGTGCGGGGATCGAACCCGCGACCTCTGGTGTAATAGCCGACTTCTCGACCATTACACCAAATGGCTCGTCAATACTTAAAAAGGCCATACTCCACCACGCTGGCCTAGTGCGGGTTGGTGGAGGGGTGCGTAAGGCAAGTGACCAACCTTAATGTCAGATGTTATCAAGCCGCCAAATGGCCTCTGACTAGGCTTGACGACTAATATTTACATTATAGTGAATATCAGCCGGGACCAACAGCTTAACGTGCCTTCCGAAGCACGGAGACGCTCGAAATTAATGTCACTAAATATGGTCAGAATGGTCACCCATCCATTAACCGACCGCGGCGTAGGTAGCTTGACTTCGTTATCGCTAACGAACCACTGTCACAGCTGCGCCACGAGCGCCTCTTAAGGCTTAGTCTGGGTGTAATATATGACTTTATGAGCACTATGTGAATAACGTCCAAATATGTCTAAACATTTTGACAATCCGCTGTTTCTAGCCACGTTAATTTCAAACATTTGTGTGACTTGCAATACAAAAAACATAAAAAATTCAAGACATTTTAATAAAAAATAAATAAAAAGTAACTTAATGTCCTGCACGAGACAAACTAGAGCAAACAGCAGCGTAACCGAGGTGACATAACAGTAGGCAACAATCACAGACGTCAAGACAAGTCTGTGGACTACTTTAGCTATATTATAATATTTTATGAGTCACCAACGCATAACGTCGTATTAAAAGTTACGTTGTGCAGTGACAGAATTTCTTGCGGACCTAATGTTTACACATTAGAAATATGTACAAAATTGAAGTGTTTGTTTGTACTTCCAAAACATCTATAAACTATTATGTATATGAAAGTAAATAAGCTGCATATCAAAAGTTTATTAGAAATGAGTGATGTTAGAAAATGAAGATCTAAAATAACGACAAATTAACCCGCTTTTTTATACTACTTAGTTTTTTTCTTGTATTGTAGTTGACTTAATAGGGATTACTAATGCCCTAAACACATTGATTTCCATAACACATACACTATTAAAAAGTTGCACATACAACTACATCATTGTAAGCCAGTATGAGTCTTATTACAACAAAAATAAAATCAATTGTGACAAAAAGTAATAAAATAAAAAAAAACATAAAAAAGAAATAAGAATAAAATGTCGAGAAATGTGACACAAATATACTTGTACCTTACCTTTAGGACATGATTAGGAAACCTATTTTTCTTTTTTTGTATGTTTATCGATACATCTCATTAATTTCACCGACATCTCCCCATCCCTACTTGGCGACACTCGCCAAAAGGCACTGCGGAATGGCCGCGGCGGGTAGGTAACTTGAAATAAATGCAGTCCATTATAAAGTATGCATGGCGCTAAATGGGCTTAGCGTTTGAGGTCGCCGGTGGATGGTGCAATATTGATGGGCGTATAATAGGAGCTGCCACACGGGACCTGATTAGAACGACGGATTTGAAGCAAATCAGCTGTGATTTTACATGCTTTTGTCTGTTAATTTGTAAGGGTTTTGGACGAGGGAAATAATTTAGTTTAAAGCAACTAAACTTTAAGTAACGCTTGTGTATCAGCTTATCATGTCTAAGAGATACAAATAAATATTAGTATTTTTTTCACAGCTTTTTCTGACCTTAATTCATAAAAAAAACTTTATTGACATAATATTTAAAAGTTTTAAGTATTAGTAAAACCGCTGACTCTTGTGATAGATAAATAAACCTGTGTTACAAAAGGCAGTCCTCCCTCAGTCGCTGCCTAATAATAAATAAAAAAACTAAAGGTTTGGATAAAAATAATAAACGCTTTTTATTGTAATAATTATGATCAAATCTGCAATTTTTAGGGGTTCTTTTTCCTCTGTTAGACAGAGCGAGAGAGAGAAAGAAGAAAATTATTTTTTGTAGAAATTGCCATTTGCGAATGGATACGAATTGGCGAGTAAAAAACTTATATTGAGAGAGAATGTGTGTTGTTGGAATAAGGCCACCACTCTCAAACTCTAAAAAGTGCCTTGTAAATTCTACTTGATATTTCTAAACTTAATCAGTTTCAACGTCATTCTTCCAATGCCTTTCCATCTACTTACAAAACAAACAATCCAATACATAAGCAGATACGTGGATGAATTACCATTCTAAAGGCTTCATACTGGTAACAATAATAGACTCTATTGTAGGTCAAGAAACTGACATCGAACCAGTTCAGGGTAATGGATAAGGTTGTGAGTGATGACTCTGCAACTTGAGACGACTCGGGTGGCCATGACGAGACACAAGGTAGAGGACTTGTCCCATTGTTTTGAAACAAGAACAAACCTTTCAGGGACTTTGTCCTAGGAGTTAATTTGATTTCCATGAAATGTTTAGGAGTTGCAACATCGAATTTTGAATCATTTTAAAGTTAAAGAACGCACAACTTAATCATAAAATTAAAACTGACGAAAGTAAAAGACAAAACATATTTACTCTGTTTAATTTGAATTATGTATGTATTTTTGTACTTTTAAGATTTAAAACATTACACTTGAAAAAAAAATGATTCTTCGATTAATTTTAATTACTTTCGTTTCATCTTTTAAAAGTGGTGTTAAAAGTAAAGAACGCACAACTTAATCATAAAATTAAAACTGACGAAAGTAAAAGACAAAACATATTTACTCTGTTTAATTTGAATTATGTATGTATTTTTGAACTTTTAAGATTTAAAACATTACACCGCACACCCGGTAAAAAACTGTCATAACACAAAAACAGGCAAATCTCACCTCTTGCAGTAAAATATTATTTTACTGCAAAAAGTGAGATTATAGAAATATTATTTTACTGAAAAAAGTGAGACCCGCCTTGCCTCTACGTTATGACAGCTTTTAGCGGGTGTGCGATTATGTCGTCAATTATTATTAAGTAACAAAATGACTCTACCAGATTCGCCTGTTTTTATGTTATATGACAGTTTTTTACCGAGTGTGCGACACTATAAAAAAATGATTCTTCGATTAATTTTAATTACTTTCGTTTCTTAAAGTTGTTGAAACTTTAATAATTTTAAAAGTAATCTGTCTCTAAAATGCCAACAGAGATGGTGTATCTAGTCATTGTTACAAATGGTAGATGGTTTTGATAAGTTGAAACCAGGCGGCCCGTTACTTCTGAGCCTTTGTTTGTTATTGTTGTTGTTTGTGTTATATCATACACAGCGTAACATTACGCTGAGGGATTATCTAAAATAAGCTTATTATAATTTAGCATTTAACGTTTTTCCTTGTATCCGGGCTGGTAATAAAATAGTGGAAAAGCAGATTTGTCTAATTGTCCTACTCTAGAAATATCCTAAAACAAAGTAGATTTTCGTGGAGAAGAAATAAATAAATATCTCTGGACATTTACACAGCGCCATCTAGCCCCAAATTAAGCATTAGCTTGTGCTATGGGTGCCAGACAACGGATAAACATTACTTAATAACCACAGAGTAACGTGCCTGTTGTGATTAGGGATCTGGCCTAAACCATCCCACTACCCACTGAACTACCCACGGTTTCCCCTTCACACCCGTAGAGGGACAAACAAACAAAGAAACAAATCTTTCCTCTTTATAATATTAGTATAGAAAACAATGCAGGCTTGTTTCTCGAAAGCTGAGCCCCAACAGTTATCCCCTTTGTGATTTATGACACAAGTTTGTACCTTTTCTGAATTTAACGTCAACTTCAACATTCGAGTTCAGCTCAAAAAGTCCAGTACAAAATGGAGGCTGAATTCAACACTTGCTCTCTTTTTAAACAGCGGACGGCCGCCAGTCCAGTTCAAAAAGTCCAATATGATATTGGTATTGACATTTTAAGCCCGCGTACGTTCGAAAGGTGGTCTCAAACGATGGCAGATATCAAACAGCGAACTATTCAGGTTTATTTGAAAATGGTAATATTTTATATTTAGGTTCGGGTCTAATAAAAGGTTCTACTTATTCCTATGAAAGTTGTTGCACTTTATTTCATTTTTGAAGTGTATAATAAAAACCTATATAACTAACTGTAAAACTTCATCTCAGAGATTTTGCTCGAAAGAGTCCAACAAATGGCTGCAGGTCTTGGTAGCCGCATTTATACAAAAACAAAATTACAAAAATATTTTTATTTCATAACAAGTCGGGTTTACAGAGTAGGTATAGATCTCATCCTTTTAAGTTTTTGGAACTTGTGTTAGGATGAGACCGCTCTTCCTAGAAACAGTTTGTCATAAGCTATGACTTGTACAAAACTCTTTTTCTACGGCTTATAATTAATTTATAAATTAAGTTTAAGTTAGTTGTTAGTTGTGCGGCTTGAATTTGATTGGTTAGATTCAGAAATAGGGGTGATAATTTAAAGTAAATGGTATAATTAGGTATATACGAGTAAGATATGTGATATGTGGTTTGTGCTATATATAAAAAAAAATATATATATTAAAAATATAGATGTGGTATGTAAGAGATTGCAAAATATAAATACATAGATACAATAGTAAGAAATATAAGTATAGGTTATGTGTCTCGCGTTAATAAAGATTCAATGCTATTATAATCCTGTTTTTTTAGCCAATTGGTAACTGTATTTTTACATTCATTATAATGCATTTTATAAAAAAATAATTTCCTATTAAGTTTGTTGTACAGATGTTTAGATTGGGTATGGAACTGAATGTTAGCAAATTTAGTTTTCCTTTTTGGGAGGGAAATTACAGAGTAGGGATTACGCTTTGATAAAATGTTTGGGTCGGGAATTAGGGTTTTTTGTATTTTAAGGATACATCTAAGAACATAAAGTTGTCTTACAGATAGAACATTACAATCGCGATACAACTCCACGGTCCCAGATGTGAATTTCTTAAACGTCATAACTTTCAGTAGTGACCGTTGTGCCCTTTCAATTTTGAGCATGTTGGTTTTGTGGGTACCACCCCACAGAGGTAAGCAGTATAATATGATAGATTGCACCAAGGCAGTATAAATGTACATTATGAGTTGTTTATCAGTTACGTGCCTAATGTATTTGAACAACCATATGAGCTTTCTGACGCGGAGTGTGCACATGTTTATAGTGATCAAAACTCATTTTTCTTAGCAAAAAACCGTCCATAACTAAAACTTAATCAGCAAATACTCGTATTTCCGAATCACAATCGACGACAATTAAAAAAATACTACAAATTTAAAAAGGAGAAGTGATCTCAACAATAAAAACGTTCGTTCCGTGAACCGTAGTAAAAAGTGTAGGTATTTCGAATGTTTGGTGAGAAATTGACAAGTGGCACAATTACAGCAACTAGAGCGTGTTGGATGCCGTCACGCAGTTCGAGCCGACTCCGGCGCAAGATAGGAACTTCTAGCTTAGGACTATCTTTTTAATTGTTATATCTACATATTTATATCAAAGAAAGTGGTGTTAGTTACACTAATTATAACTCAAGAACGGTTGAACCGATTTGGCTGAAAATTGGTGGAGAGGTAGCTTAGAACCAGGAGACGGACATATGAAACTTTGATGGGAGAAGGGGGATAGGATGTGGGAAGGGGGATAGGATGGGGGAAGGGGGGATAGTTGAAAAAGGAAATTACGCGCGGGTGAAACCGCGAGGACGACCGCTAGTGTTTGAACTGGCAAAGACGCGCAGTTCTCCTGAAGATTAGTGGCTAATATGAGGATTTAAGCCAGGAAGCAACGCTCAATGTGTTGCCACTTCTTCAAGCTTTTCATTTCAAGAGCACACACATTAATAGTGCTGAGAACCAGCTGAATTAAAAAAAGTTGTTATCGATCATATTATTCAAGACGGTACCTGAACCAACAACCTTCAAGACTTTAGACTGGAGCATCTTCATCACAGTTCCACATAAGCGGGAGTATCGTAACTACCCACCAAATCTCGAGGTGCTTTTCTCTGCCTTGTAGTGATGTTGCTCTAAACCGGAGCCATAACACCACTAGAAAGAAAACAAGGTAGTCCTCAATATTTTTATCATCCAGCCAGGGACGACCGACATTACCGGCACCGAGCCATTTCCGTCCAACTGTGAATTCAAATATCAGACACGACACTTTAGAGTTGGATGGATCAGAAATCGCCTGCTCATTAATATTTAATAACGCTTCATCTTACAAATTACACCAGTCATTTGCCGTCAAGTGTGCCTATTAACTTACTCGATGTATGCAAGAGAATATGCGTTCATTTCCATCCGTTCCATTTTCTTTTTTTCACTTTTCTGTTGTGTTTGTGCTCTCGTTACTGTCTCGTGATTAAACCCAATTATATGTTAAGTAGTTTTTAATTGAACTTTTCCGTAATACAGCCAATTAATTTTCGATTTACATGATTTTTGCGATTGACTGAATACATCTATGTATTGGCACGAGAAAATTAAGAGGATAAATATACCAATTGAGGATTTGTCATTAGTCTTATACCAATTTGCTTCTCGAGAATTGAAGACATAGTATCTAGTATTTTAAGTATTTTTCTCTTAAAGAATATTAAAAATTATTAATTTTTTATGGCCATACTCTCAAACAAAATATTAAATTTTTTATGGTTTGAAAACCATTATTTATAACTTTTTATACATATTCCAAAATTATTTAAGTCTCAATTATAAATAATTTTAAATTAATAATTAAGACAGTCGTGTTACAATTAAGAATGTAGTCAATTGTGAACATTTACATATTAATGACATGATTGATCAACCTTTCTCAGTATAAACCTGCACTTTCATACCATGTTTGCATAAAAAAAGATTTTAAAAATAAAATTATTTTATTGCATCAATCGTGGCTATACTACTGTGTCAATACAAGCTTGAAAAAGATCATGTAATTTGTTGTTTGTCTGTACTATCAATTGCTGTAATCTAATTGTCTTTCATTCCGGAACAACAGTTTACTGTACGTTAATGCGACGGATCGGGACAAGAAAAATAAATTCAGGAAAAACTTTAACAAGATTGTCACTCCCGTTGATGTCTAAGATTTGATACAATTACTAGTATTACTAGGACTATGACTATTTATTTCGTAGATTTTTGTTACTATAAGCCTATTTTTGTCAATTAAATTTAGGAAATATAAACTAAGTCGATGCGGTCTAAAAAATAAAATGACCAAAATTTTCTTTGTAACACTTTTTTTAGTACGTCCATTCGAGTTAAACGCCGCCATGCTCTAACTATCATACATTTTTAAACTTTCTTTTTCTATTCAAAATTATTGAATTCCGTCTACCAAGCCTATTCATAAACTTCACAATTTGTGGCCTAAGTTTAATGCATAGTAATAACCAATTATTTGAAGCATGAATCTTATTTCTAGTTTGCAACTTTTATAATATCTAAGATTTTGTTTGTACGGCCGGCAGCAGATCAACCTACCCTAATCTGTCAAAAAATCTCAATTGAAAGAGAACTCTATGTGAAGTAAATAAGGCTGAAAATTGGTTGTAGAAATTCGGCAGATTGAGGTTGTCTGATGTGCTGGCGACTGTACCTCGCCATAAGTGTTTTAAATAATGACGTAAGGTATATCATTAACCTATTGCGTCAAAATGTGCAAAATTGTTATGTAAATTAATAACGCATTTAAAAAAATTCTGATAATTAACATTACATTTGTGTAATATCTTAAAGATGGCATTTTAGAGTACCGCAGTCATTAAGATAGGTGTTTTTTAATTTGTTTGTGGGATGGCAATGGCTCCAGCTCCCCTCTCTTCCTCCAGAGATAATTATCTGCATGATCATAGTTTGGCTATATTATTATTATGGTAGGTAGATATTGAAGCCTAAATAAATGATAACCTTATTAAAGGTCCCACTGCAGGCTCTTTAGTGTTTAAATTAATATAGAGGTCTCTACTGTTTAAATTAATATAGACAAAAAACATCTACGTATGTTATAAATATAAAATAATGCTGCATTTGTGATGCAAGTATTTATGTGCAGCGGTGATTATTTACCATCAGGTGGCCCACGCCCAAACCCAACAGAATCTTACCTTGCTGTGTCGACACACACTTGACTTTAACATTCTTATATTAAATCGAACTTCAATATCTGTAATTTATTACTCGATAGATTACACTGTCAAAACATCTTGTTTTTCAACGAACGCTAGTCTATTATATTAAAAGCTCCATCATTGATTATGATGTGCTACTAATATACCATTATTAAACTACCGGAAGGCAGTTGATACAACGGAAGTTATTTAATTCTCTACATTTAATTACTAAATAAATAATTTAAAAGTACGCTTAAGGCGTGTCTTTTGATGTTTGTTACTTGAAATTTTTTTTTAAGAACTGGGGATTCTCCCCTTTTTGGACAAGGTCTAAGGCCTTGTTCAAAACGGCGATTTAAACGCAATAAAAGCGCCGATTTTGCCGCTAAACTCGCGCGATGCTCGTATTCAGCCCCAGTACCTTGACAACGTGCATGTTGTGTTCGCACATATAGATTTGAGACGAATTCGCTTTTCTGGACAAGGCTTAAGGGTTACAAATGATTAGCCCTTACCGCGAGTACCCGTCGCCATTACGCTTTGTTTACGATTTGGCCCACGAATGGGTATTGTCAGCGCATCCCTTCTGCGCCTAAACTGTTGCCGACGCAATTACATTACCGGTCGACACTCACTCTTGTTTTTCTGTTTCGTTTCGGTTAACATAGTGCTGAGTATGGAATTCGAATGCCAGACTGAGATAGCAGATATAACGAAGTTTGTCATTGCCTATTTGATTTGCTGATTCAAATGAATAAATCTACTATTTCAGCTTTTAAAATGACTTATTTGAATGAAATGCATTTTAGATTTCATAAATATATTTTTATAATTTAAGAAAGAATGAATGAAAGAAAGAAAACGTATCTAAAATGATAGCCATACAATTGTTTAAAATTATGTGTAAATTGGTATACGAGTAAAAACAGTATAATATCTATCTTTTAAAGTCCTATTAAGCATTGCAAATCAGTGACTATCTTAGTTAAATTTTAATTCTTGATTCTTGATTCCTTTTTCTGGTGAAGTGTCTCTCAAATTTTATAACTCAGATTATAGACCTAAACAGCAAACATGTTATTTAAAATCTCCACTTTTTTAAAACCTTGCATTATGAAGTGTGGTGTGATTGATGTATTCATTAAAACGAAATTTCCTGGTTCACTCTCAATTTTAGAAACCCAAAGTTACTGTGATGGCAGCAACAAATGTATAAGAGAAAACTCTCTTGCATTTTCCCCTAGTAAGCAAATAAGAGTTACGTAGCTCATCCCTATTTCGCCAGAATTTTTCTTACGCAATTACATTACCTCTCCCACTCTTGTTTTCTGTTTTGTGCCCACTTAACATACTGACAGTCTAGATAAATTGGAACGCACCTTTTCCCGTCCAAATTCCCTCGAAATATCTCTGCTACACTTGATTTACTTATTTTTGTTGTTAATACTGTAGCCAAAATGTTTGCCAAGATTTTATCTGCACATGTGGTTTCTGTATTTTTTAGAAAACCTATTTTAACATTATACTCAGCAAATACAGTTCTTGATTCTGAAATTCGATCGCTGCTTGGTGTTTAACTAGAATTATAAATGTTTGCCTGGATGTTTGTCTTTTTATGTAACGTACAGTCACGTACATTTCTATACGACAAATTGATCTACAAAAGCTGGTACAATTGATATGAACGTGAGTATTTTAAATTCCTTGACTATTTCATGTCATTATTCAAAATGTTTATATATTAGCCGAAAGACAGGTGCTGAACAATGAACATAGCCATACAAGAAGAATCTTCAAACAGATCGGTCCTGCGACACACACATTCAAGCAATTATCTCAGAGATTTATTACTATATGGCTAATTTCATTCTCGAAGTAGAGGTACATTAAACTGCTTGAACCTAAAGCACTAAGATGCAACCAAAACACCGGCATTGGTAAACAGCCCCAGCTTGTAGTTCATGCAGTATTCAACAAAAACTTACACCTATTTGCAGAGCACTTCGGAAAAGGTTTTCTTTTCACTTAGAAAGTTCCGAATAGTGATGAGCGATTGTCGGTTCGTCGAAAAATTGACACCCGATGGACGGACGACAGCAAACAATAGGTGGCAAGTCATGTCAAATGTAAATTCAGTGATTTAACATTTCACTACTTTTAAATTCTTTTTGGGAGGCCCATTCTGAACACTTTTGTGGAGCAGGGTTCCGGAACTATGGTTCTTTTAGGCGTTCAAAGTTAAGATTTGGGCCAAATAGAGATACTGATAGGATTGTTTCAGACGGAAAACTTCTTCTTTCTCAGGCGGAATCTGTCGCCGTAATAGCTTTAAATGTATTGAATACTTTAACATCAAAACCAATGCATTTAAGATTATAAGTTTGACGATCAAAGTACGGATAATAAATGACAGCGGATTGAGCGATGCCTTCTGCTAAAGTGTCTCAATGTAATAGACCATGACGGCTAGTTACAATGAAAAAGATGCTTGCCAAAGTAGTGAATATAATAATTAAAGGCTTCCCTAATAGGCATTATTCATTAGGCACATTACTTCAAGGCTGGTCAATAGCCTTAAGGCTGGCACTGGCTCGTCCCAATCGGGTGTGAAGGGGAACCGGGGGAGTTTAGTGGGTAGTGGACGCTTTAGTCCCGAGTCCCACACACGGCCGCAGGTCTAGCTAGCATGCGGTTATGGTGCATAAACGCATTCTCCTCCGAAAAAAAAGGCACATTACGACAAGAAGAAAAGATACTGAATTTTTATCGATATAATATCTTACAAATGCCATAAACATCACTACGCAGGCACGTGCTGTAAATAAATCAGTGGAGCGTCACTTGGAACCTCAATTACTCGCCATTTTTACACCCTCAGCGTAACGGGCTTGCATTACGGATTGCGAAGACCGTGAACTTTTGAAGCACAAGGAAGTTTACTTCAGTGGGAAATGCGTCAACGCAAAATTTGCATTTTTGCTATAATATATTCATACCGGTTGTGTGGTTTGTCTTGTTTACTCGTAAAAAGTAAAAAGGGCTTAAGTACCTTTAAGGAAATTGCAGTAGGAAGCATGAGTCAACGTTTCGGACTAAAGCTATTTTTGTACATACCATCCTTTTTGTAACCGTCCCACTGCAGGCAAAGGGCTCCACCACCACGCTTTCCAAGAGCGTATTGGCGACAAACCAACCTGTGTCCGAAAAAACCAACAAAAATAAACATGTAAATTTAACTTCAAAATGAATGCCTTATCTTACAGATTTGCATAAACTATTTCTGATAACATGATAAAACGTAAGTTCATGCAGAAATGCGGTCCTTTGAATCTCGGAATATCTTCCATTTCCGGGCTTCGCGTTTTTTATAATAATATCTTAAACGAGCGTGCCTTATCTGTGAACTTCACATATTATACTGTTTTATAATGGGACTTGAAATGTATGGTAATGCAAAATAACGATATCCCGAATTCTTTCTCGTACTATTACATTACATCCTACTGTGATCGTATCATTTGTTTTAGTGCCTTCCTAATTGGACAATGTAATAATTAGCAGAATGTCAGAACTAATGAATTACCATCATCATTCTCATAGTCGCTAATAGTGAAAGTTAAACTTTATTGTGCTCAGTCAGTGCTTGAATAGTTATATTTTTCATGAACTAAAGAGGCGAACGGGCACGACACCTAATCTACCACGTATGGATTATTCCCGTCTGCCCCTACCAGTTCTGCCACCAAGAAACTTTTTAGTTACGTCTGCCCCTAGTGTTGGCAGAATTGGTAGGGGCAGGCGGGAATAATCCGTGTAAGTGGTTTTTCCGCGGTCGAGCCGCCTAGCAAAAAAAGGCTTAGCCATTATTCTGCGTCAATTCAATTTCTTGATTTCACATAGAAAAACCTAACTATTCCCTTGCGTGAGCCCAGCAACAGGGCCAGTTCTCCTGACACGGTTGTACGCAGCCGATACAATTACAGTTATCCAACGGCGCCGGTTCTGCTCGAAAGTAAAAGTGGTACGCTTACACAACACCTGTCCGTTGCCGTATTGTCGATCTGATTGACGTGTAAGCCATCGTTGTTCGTTTCCTGTGGCTTATGATTGCGAATGCAGATGTAAGAAACCTTATCCATTACTTTTTTTTTCTTTCTGTCATATCCATGGTGATATTGTACATGCCAAAGTAATTTACTGTCTGTTATGTTTTCAATTCTAAATCACTTAATCGACTTAACCGGCGTTGGCGGCTATAAAGCTATAGTACTTTTCTTACAGCACTGCAACACACACACCTACTTAAATGCTGTGGCCACGAACGCACCGTCTCAAAGATATTTGCGAAAAACTCTGTGCGCTTTCATCCCCTATATACATAACTCCGCGGCGCAAATCAAAAACGTCAGGACTTTTTATGTTTAGTTCCTAAGTACCCTAAACACCTTTTTGGAAAAATCGCTTAGATTTTGCTCACGCACTGTAAAGCTTGTTTTTTGATTGCACTAATCCGCCAGTCCAAAGAGTAATAAAAGAAATTATAAATTATTTATATGATTACTAACCGTGATTTGAGTCAGATCGTGACTTACATGCATAAAAGTAAGTTTTATTTCCTAAACACGGAGCGTTGATAGAATTTCAAATTCCACGCGATTGCGATGTAACAGGCAAATTGACTAATTAACTGCGAATAATTATACTGTGATTCAGTAAACAGGTAATGACTGTTATTTGGCTACGAGTATTATCTTGAGAACTAAATCTTCTCTCCTCTGGCTGGGTAGGTGTGTCTGTCTTTGTACTTTATACAGAACAGAGTAATGCTAATGTGAGACGTTTCGTCATACAGCAACATCTGTCATCAAGTAGCACTAATTAGAATAAGTAGATTATTATTTTCATTAAAGTATTGAGTTTTTCGTTTGTAAATACTACGAAAATAAATTCCTAACCCATCCATTAACCGACCGCGGCGTGGGTAGCTTGATTTTCGTTATCTCTAACGAACCACAAACACACAGTTCACAGATCACAGAGACCACAGATCCTCAAAATATAACATTGCTTGAATTTGCTGCACTTTGTAAATAAGATCTTTTTAGACCCTGCATGTGTCGCAGAAGGACTAGCAATCACTGGCAACCCAAATGTTAACCAGACTCCAACCAGACTCGACCGGTCCGAACCGGTAAAACATATCTGCCATTTCAATGATTTCTCAACCAGTCCGAAAGAGAATCTCGTTTCATTCTTAAAATGAAATGCAATGCGTTTTTTTTTTGTAAGATGCAGTGTTCACAAGTTGTTTTTTATTCTTAAGCTTTCAATTGAAGGGACAGTGTCTTAGGGACCTTCCCATGGTCGGAGATCTTAGTTGGTCATTTTATTTTAACTATGTAGAGCTTCCTTCTTTTGTTTTTTTCTGGTATACTTATTTAATGTACCTATGCCCAATGTTAGTCGCCATGTCTTATTTAATTTACAAATCTCATTAATTGTCAAAAAATATGATAGAAAAGAGAGCTGGCGTGACAGAGAGGAGGCCTATACCCAACAGTGGGTGGACACAGGCTGAATGGATGGATGGATGATAGAAAGAAAATATTCATTGTTTTGACATACAAAAGAATTAAAAACAAAGAAATACCTTTTGATTTTTCAAAATATAAAAACATATAAATGTGAAATGTGTTTTATTTATGTCCCTTAAAATATATTTTGTTGATTAAAGCAGACGATATAATGTTCGCAGAACGAAAATATTTTGTACAAAACTCTGATGACATTGAAAAGTGTCTTTCCAATTCGTGCATCCAAAAAACACATGATAATTTATTAATGTAAAAATTAAAAGATAAGATTCAAGTTTCTAGAAATAAAGAACCTGGACAGACTTCGTAAACAGTTGCATCAGTTTTAAAATTAGAAAAGGTTGGATAATAAAAAGGACGCTTATTGATGCCAAACTAAAGCATCATCAATTTAAAGGTCAATGGTCAAAGATCAGTCATTTTACATCATTGCAAATGCTATAAATGACGTTACTTGTAATGTAATGTTGCAAGAGTATAATGATTCAGCTGTTTAATAGATTTAAAGGGTCTTTACTGTTATTAATTTAATTAACTGCCAACTGATCAAGCTTAAAAAAAACTAGTTGACCCAGTGCCAAGTCTCATACCTACAGACAGACACAGTACCACTATCTACTGATGAATGGATAAGGACCCATTGATATAAAGGGCAACGTTTCTTCTTCTTGTATTGTAGCTGGCAATACACTCCTCTTTATAAGGATTACTGCTGCCATTTTCATGTATATTTTAACGACTCAAGTTCTTAAAACGCCGCACATTACAACTTACTTTGTAAGTCAACGCATTCAAAAATATCGGGAAATATGTACATAAAGTATTACCACCGAAACCGACGCCATCTTGGGCGCTAAGGGCAACGTTTTAATTGTTGTCGAAATACCGTACAAATATTTATCCTCTTTCGTCCCACACAATGATAATCTTCTTTTTTCTTTCTTTCTTTCTCCGAGTGCCTTGTCCCGAACTAGTTAGGGTACGCCTACACCATGATCCAGTCCAGTTATTACGTTGGAGAGACTGGCATCTGACCTCCGTAACCCTTTACAGGGGAACAAGGCCAGTTGAATCACGGGTATACAGCCATTCGACAGGTTTCTCTCTCTCCCTCTCGATGTTCTCCACCACCGTCAAGCTAGTGGTAAAATTAAATACGCACATATAAAAATCCATAAGCACATTCAAACGGTAGACCTCTTGCTTATAAGTGAGGTTTGATACCACTCCGCTACCACAACTGACTGGTTATATTTTGCAATAATGATAATATTATTTTTTAATTTTATACAGGCCTTATTTTTTTTTATGTCAGAGGCGGCAAACGAGCCAGTGTGCGGCCTGATGGTGAGCAATCACCGCCGCCCATGGACAACTACAACACCAGATGGATCGCTGATGCGTTGCCGGCTTTTAAGGGGGGGTGTGGGCCTCCGGCACTCTCACAACCAGATGAAACACTAACAATAGTAGACACTATTATTTCACGCTGGTGTTATGTGAGAGGGTGGTACTTCTGCGGACGAGCCGGCCCATTCGGACTGTAAAACAGCATGGCTCTACCACCACCTTAACCTAATTACCTTTATCCTTTCTTAGCTAACATACAGGATGTTATGTACTGAAATCTGTGTAGGTAATAATACAAATTACTCTAGTCACGACGTGGTCAGGGACCTAAGTCGCTTATTTAGATAAACTAAAGAGTAACGCTCAGAGTAACAAATAACTTGAATACACTTGAAATCTAAGACTCCTACTTAGATCAGATGAGCCTACAGTCTGGCAGCACATTGAACGACGCTTCCTGGTGAAGTGTCCCTCAATGGAATAGGCCGCAGTGACCGCTTACCATCGAGTCAGCTGCGTGCATCTCCTATTTGTAGTATTAAAAAAAAACTCAATGCAGACTAATGTTTTGAAATCTTATTTATGTTTGTTCTATGCTAAGATTAGTGATTTTCTCATTCAACATTCAATTATGTAATTTTAGTGTCAACTATCTTCGATTTGTTATGTCACTATATAAATGGCACCTTCATATTTCTTTAAAGAAGTCGTTTTCTTATTAAATTCTTTGACATTTAAACGGTGCAGTTCAAGGTTGTAATATTTTACCTGTGTTGCTATTGTAGGTGCCTTTGCAACCATTTTTTGTCTTGTGTTATGCATAAAACTAGATTTCATAAAAAACAGATAAATATTTGCTCTGATATTTAATCTGGTAGTGTTTTTTGTTGATAGTTGTGAAGCTTGCACGCACTATCGGTAATATTGTTTTTATTTAAGACTAGCGGCCGCCCGCGGTTTCACCCGCGTGGTTCCCGTTCCCGTGGGAATTGATTAAAATCCTTTCTTAGCGGATGCCTACGTCATAACATCTACCTGCATACCAAATTTCAGCCCGATCCGTCTAGTGGTTTGGGCTGTGCGTTGATAGATATCTATGTCAGTCAGTCAGTCAGTCACCTTTGAGTTTTAATAGGTTTCTTTAAACACTAGCTAGGGCACGCTTGCAAATGACACGATGATTCAGGATTTGACACGTCCAGTGTAATAAACATTGGAGTGACCGCCATTCTGACCTCCGTAACCCTTAACAAGGGAACTAGAACAATTGGATCATGGCTACACATCAAACTCGATTGTGCAGGTTTCCTTATGATGTTTTCCGTCATCGTCAGGTGAGCTAGAAATACGCAAATAGGAAAAATCATATGTGTGCACAAAAAT
Source organism: Mecyna flavalis (assembly GCA_949319885.1). Lineage (NCBI taxonomy): Eukaryota > Metazoa > Arthropoda > Insecta > Lepidoptera > Crambidae > Mecyna > Mecyna flavalis. The sequence goes on along the minus strand of OX439435.1, from coordinate 1,999,353 downwards.
TCGAACCACCGACCTCACACATTTGAAATGACGCTTAAAGACGCTTATTACAGCACTCTTCAAAATATTTTGTAAACCACTTAAGTAATAAGACATTTTTTACCGTTTCGGTAGAGCAGTGACTGTGACCAATTATTCAGGACTTCGTCCATAAGAAAGGTTCGGGATCTAGAGTTCAATACTTTAATTAAACCAATGGCGGTGGTAGTCAGATTTTAAAGAAACGTAAATATTATGTTGCTATTTCCTTTAAGACTCCTCACATAATGTAGGTTACTCATAATTGACATTTAGCTTAAACAAGATGCATGCATGTTAAGCAAAAAGCTATGCATGTATAACCATATTTGAAAAACAAACTGGATCCACAAGAATTTTGTATACATTTTAATGAACTAGGCGATCTTGAAATCATCACGATCGATTGTAACATCCAAATTTTTTAGGAAATACATATTAGAATAGAATAGAATAGAATAGAATAGAACTTTATTTGGTACCATTAAAACATAAAATACAGACACAGTAAATTAATAAAAACAAAAAAGAAATCACAAAACATACAAAACAAAAAGAACAATCACAAAACAAAAATAATCACAAACTGTACAAAAATTATAATAAAAAAAGGATTGTCTTGGTACCAAAATGGTCTCCGCTCAGTATTAAAAGCATAATATAATTTCCTTGAAGCTGTTTTATTGATGTTAATATTTATTTGCGGATGTGTTTTAATCATTTTACTTGATTACGGAGCGTACTTTAGTGTGTAGACTATATAACTTGGCTAGCATGCATAAATGTTTCTATTTCTAGACAATATTCACACAGCGCAGTCAAGCTCCAAACTATAGAATTATGGATTTTAGAATCGGATAAAGCAATCAGATTTTTCATGTGATTGAATAGGTTATACGTTGTAAGTATTGATAAAATATTATACATACGTATTAATTTATTACGTATTAATTAATAATTTATTATAAAGACGCAAAGAGTTATTACAAAGAACATTATCTTTGAAATTAATAGCTTGATACGTTTTTTTCCAAGAAAACTCGGGTACAAACAAATAAACATTCATCTATTTTCAAAGAAAAAGAAATTGAAAACTTATAACTTAAGCTTCTTAAACGTCGCATTTGTATAGGAAACTTGCATTCAGTGTTCCTGAGACACAAGTTCAAAGAAACACACAACAAACGGTTTCTCACGTTTCCTATATCATTGAGTATTGTCAGATACTATAACTACAGATGCTTCCTAGGTTTTGTTAGAGATTGAACTTATAAATTATAATACGTTTGTAACAATGGCAGGTATCAACAAGTATTAGATGGAGATTGGATATTGCTTTTCTTAGTGACATTGAATAAATCTTTCTGCTACGGTTTTCATTTTTAACTTTTACCAATAATGATAAAGAACAAATCCACGTAAAAATTCCAAAAAAATAAGTTTTACTGTTAACGTATTAATATCAGAAAAATAAACATTTTGACTATGGACTATTAATATAATAATGTCTATAAGGCCTCGGGCCGGAATTTCGCGGCAGCGGTAGCGGGGCGCGGGCCGTCAAGAGCGGTACGATACTGTCAAGCGGTGATCCGCAGTGCGCCTACTTGCGCTGCCGCTAAGTAAAATTTGTAAGATTTAGATGACTTAAGTAAGCACGTTTCTTAGTTGATGGTATTGTTATCTTGATCTTTACTATGCCTACTCATTTCAAAATATTATATCACAACGTTTAACACCTGACATGAACTTAAAATACTCGCGCCTTTTCGACAAATTTCGAAACATAGTAGGGGAGATGTGCCTAAAGCGGGCACCGTGCCTAAAAAGGGCACTCTCAATAATATTACCACTTTTAAAAAGCGCGCTGTCTAAACGCGTGACAGTAATCCCCGCCGCCCGCACACCTCGCGTCATTCTTTGAGTTCACCTGCGAGCACGCCGTTACGAGCTCCGATAAAAAAATGTTTTTAGTGGGTTTTTGAAAAATATTGCAAGGTATGTATCATGTGTTCTCTTTGTTTAAGTGTTTACAATGCTATAATCAATACTTTTTAGTTATTAAGTGGTTATTTGGCTGTAAGAAGGTTGAATTGAATGCCACTTGCTTTAATATTTTGAGGTTAAATTTTGTTTGAATATTTCAAGTGTGGAAAAAGGTAAAGCGGACAGGGCAAAGCGGGCTCGTGACCGCTTTGCCCGCCCATTATTTAAAAATAAAGATTGTTTTTATTTTTCTTTTTAGATGGTAAATAATTAAAACAGACAAACTTCACAAGCCTCATGGACCTCTTCAACCATGCGGAATGCGCTGCGAGAAGTTCGAGAATTATATTATTAATTATCATATTTTTAATTTAATTTTTTGTTAAGTAGGTAGTTTGGAAAACACCAAAGTACTCATTATGTAACTAGAAAGTCTGATTAGGTTAAGAACAGTTATTATTTAAGTAGTTAAAATGAACAATTAATATTGTCGTTACTATAATTTATTCTGTGCTAAATTTGTTAAAAATGTAAAGATTTATTGGAGATAAAATTTGAGTTTATTTGAAAACATTATTACCTGACACTAGATTCTAGATATTTTGTTCTTTTTAAGTAAAAAGTGAAATACAAAACTTGATCAAGGTTGGTTGTTTCCTTTATTGCATTTAAACTGATGGCAGCAGGTTTTCCCTTTGTAAATATTTTACCTCCAACTATGCCCGCTTTGCCCTAAACGGGTGCCCGCTTTAGGCTCCCCCCTCGGGCAAAGCGGGCATTCGGAGAGGTTCCGTAATTTGCTTATAAGTAATCTAATTTTAGGTTTTTGTTAAATCAAACCATACTCAATTGAAAAGTGTTAAATAATGTACCTTTTGGGAGAAAAAAAAGAATGTAGCTAAGTTTTAAACCAATTTTTCTTCAACTTTCCCTTAAGGTGCCCGCTTTGGGCCCATCTCCCCTAAACAGATACGAATCTGTGACTGCAAACTTCGATGGGTGAGGTTTGGTTAGTCAATTTATCATTAACATTTGTCAACGACCTGATTTCTGAGGCGGCCATGTGGTAACGAAGCCTTGCTTCTTGACCAAACATTGCATGCAAATGTGACAGCTTAGACAAGAAAACTTAACGATTATCAAGAAATATTTAATTTTAAGAATGATTATACTGACAAACAGTTGAGTGTCTTCGTGAGCGCGAATTTATTCAAGACTTGAAACATACCTGAAACAAAAAATAAAACAATTAATAAATATGAAATAAACTTTTAAATAAATAAATATCTCTGGACATTATTCACACAGCGCCATGTTGCCCCAAACTAAGCATTAGCTTGTGCTATGGGTGCTAGACAACGGATAAACATTACTTAGGTATATACTTTATAATAATTTATAATGAATGAACATTACGATATTATATTTGGTGTAATGGTAGAGAATCCGGCTGTTACACCAGCGTGAGTTTGGTCCTTGTGTAATAATTATGATTTGTATAAAGTTAACAAACAGTGTTAAGTAATATTTAGGCATCCATCGTACAAGCTTTAAGCTTAGTTTGGGGCAGGCGCCTTGTGAGTAATGTCCAGAAATATATATATTTTTTTATGACAGAGGCGTCAAACGAGCCAGCGGGTCGCCTGATGTTAAGCAATCACCGCCGCCAATGGACCGGAGGGATCGCTGATGCGTTGCCGGCCTACGGGGTATGGGGGGTGTGGGCCTCCGGGACTCTCAAAAATCGGACAAAACATAATAGTAGTCACTATTATTTATTTATCTGTCATTCATACTACAAGCTACCTCCAGGGTATTTATTTATAATTTATTTAATTTTGTCATAAATCCCATGAAACTATAAAAACTATAAACTGAAAAAAAATTATGGTGTCTTAAAATCTTGGGATGACGATTAAGCTTCACACACAAGTCCGAAAAAGGCATCCTCTTCATTATTTCCTAAGAATCTAAGACAATAACAATCCACACATTCCTAGACTGCTTCCCTTGTACTTGACGTATACCATCCGCGAAGATAACAGCACTTCCGATTTGAACCGTATCCTTCCCCATTGTTCCATCGAAAACACCACTGATACCAAACTAATACCTGCCAAAAACTACTCTATTCCCCTCAAAATAACGCTCAAATCTCATTATTACCTTACCAACTTAGAATGCACTGTCAGTGTTAAAACGTTTAACTGAATAAGAATCCTATACAGACGAGATAAAGTTGTTAATTGCTTGTATACTGAAGTGCACTGAATTAATTATGCATTAACAAACTTTATGAAAGCAGTAGTTAGAAGTGGCTGAACTGACCTCTGTTAATGGCATTTTTATTGTTGTAAAGTGAATGGGAGGTTTGATGTGTACGCATTTTGTTAATAGGATTATTTATATAATATCGTTGCGTAATGTTTGCGAATAAAAATGGGCCTATTAAAATTTTTGTGTTAATTGTTTTTTAGTGGGGAAGGCCTAAGCCGCTGGGTGTTATACCTACCACTTCATCTTGTATAACACTATACGCTACGCTTTTATGTAATGTAAACAAAGATGGTTTATTTACCACCTTTGTTACCTACTTATTAATCAGTAACCTCAGTTATATTATAAAAAAACATCGCCCACCATCAGAACTTTTTTTTCGATGGAAATGGTTGTTGGTTTTATAGCACATGAATATCCTAATCCTGTTATAGTGCTAAAACGCATTCACTTCCACGAAAATAAAACTAATAAAAATGCCATTTTTATTAGTTTTATTTTCTCGTTCCATATCAACAACCACTATAAGTCAGCACCTTTTTTTAAATTTGGTTGATTGATTTTACCTACACCGCTCGTGTAGGTACGTTGGTCTCTCCTGGTATGTGGCAGGCTCCACTGATTTCTTACAAATGAACGATCCAGTGGCTTGGTATAATATTACGATTTTTATAAAATTCAGTTGCTAGGCAGGCACGTGGATCGAAATTCATAAACTAGAAGTATTTTCAGTGTTATTTTTATGTAAATGACGATATTTTATTCTTATTAATATTATAAACGCAAGTGTTTGATTTGCTTATTCTTCTTTTACGTTGAAAACGGAGCAAAAATTCGAGGCGAATAATAGGGATTTTTTGGAAGACATATTTTTTATTATTACGAATAAATCTAGGGGAATGACGTCTGCCGCGTGGACTTTTGTCCACGCGGCCGAATCCGCGGGCAAAAGGCAAGTTTCATCTTTATGCATTTATGTTCACAAATATTACTTGGTAGCATGTGAGGTTCAGACCATGACTTCTAGTATGAAAGTCAACTTATCAAACCAACACTACGTCTTCAATGTCGTTTTGTCAAGTGACTCAATCCAATTCTGATATAAAGCCTCCACAAATAAAACACAAACAAGATATTTAAAAGTTCCAAAATAAAAAGGTGACTACGTAACTACTTGTAAAAAAAACGACGGGTTGCACTCCGGGAGTGCCGGCAGAAGTGAAAACCTGAATATTAACGTTGTGCATTTTTAATATGTATTTTGGAATGGTTAGGGATTTAATTGATTGGTAGAGGTATAAAAGTACTATCATTTATGTGGTAAAATACAATATTTATTTATTGCGCTATCGTACACAAACATGACAATTTATATTACATTAAAAAGTTTATCTCTCAAATGTAATCAGAAACTTTTTCAGACTTATCAGAAACTCCTTGCTGTGACACTGAAACGCCATGTAATAAACGATGATAAAATGATTGACAACCGTCAATGTCATACTTTTTTGATTGACAACTATTTATTTTCTAAACAACGAAAACAAAGTTTGGAATTTACAACTAATTGCATACTGGAATCTGCGGATAAACTTTTGAATTTGGAGCAATCGGCCAAGAAATGATTCCCTTTACAGAATTCGCAGACTCCCGAATCGTTAATAACACGAGTGGTGTTACAGTAATCAACATGTCGCTTTCGAGGATGTTCACTGGGAATTTGGGGTAACAAGCCAAACTGTGTGTGAGAACGAGCCTCTTGTCGCAGGAAATTAAACAGCATTTCCAACTTCATACGACCTGATGCATGCTCCGCAGCATAGCGAATCCAAAGACTGCGGAGAAGTGGTGTTAAGTTCCACAAAATACTGTTATATAATTCCGGCGAATAAAGATATTCCAAACTTTTTAAATGTTTTATTACGGCAATTAAATTTTGAATTTTGCAGGATATCAAATTAAGGTCTTTGTGGTCACTTTGTAGCATAGGAAGCATATAGGAAGCGACCGCACTGCGGCTATACTCGTAATAGTAGAAGAGGTCACACTTGACAGTTCATTTATGCAAAGAAAAATATACCTTACGCTAAAGGAATAAAACTCAAGAAAACAACATCAGTTCTTATTAATACAATTATTTACTCTACTCCTGATGTACAGTCAAAAGCACGTCAGACTAATACACTTTGGACTTTGTACCGCTCTTATGTCGGGGGCATAAGTGCTATTATCGAACTGCAAGTGTTTACCGTGATGTGCTGTGGACTGTACATAAGAAGCACTTTTCTTTGCATAAATGAGCTGTCAAATTGAACAAAAAACCATTATTGTCTATAGACCGACAAACTATCTGTTCCGGTGGCGGCGTCGCTACTGTCTATTTAAAACTGTCATCAAATATCGTTTTTGCATTGCATTTCACGTAGTTCCAATTTTGGCCACCGGAACAGATAAGTTTGTAGAAAACACGTGTCCGGACTTCAAATTTTATATGGATTTTCGATCAGGTCACGTGACACATAAATCCTGACGCGAGTTTAACATTTTTTCCCCATACAAAAAAAGTGCACAACGCCGCTAAAGAAGTTTTCACTTCAAAAAAAGGTGTGTAAATCCCGTTAACGTAGTCCCGGTCCCGAAAATTATCCCGACAAAATGTCAGGTATAACAGCCCAGCGTAAAGTTCATAACGAAGGCAGGTCATTGAACCGTACGAGGCTGTTAAGGGTCATACACACATATCTCATCTCACTCTTTTTCAGAGCTTTGTCTCCCAATCGAGTAAAGGTTTTTAAAGGTTGGGCTGGTCATTAGCCACAAGTTTAACCAGCTCCTCCCAATCGGATGAAAAGGGGAAAACCAGGGGAATTTAGTACGTAGTTGGGTGAAAAAGTACCGGAGCCCTCACACGGCCGCAGGTCTAGCTAACCTGCGGTTAAGGTACATCCATTTAAAGAAAATGGTTTTTCTTGGAAATCATCATTAAAATCTGCATTTTCAAAGTTTAGTTAATGACATCCAATTAACTAAACTTAGTCCTCCACCAAGGATTTCCAAACCGATTGATTCTGCGCTATCCTCATCCAGAATCTTTCTCCTAGCGTTATACTGGTTATACTTATAACCTGATCTACTCGTAGTTATAGGCTGTGATCGAGAATTTGATTGCCTGACCTCCGTAACCCTTAACAGTCGAACCAGACCAATTGGATCATGGTAAGACAGCCAATTGATTGTGCAGGTTACCTCACGATATTTTCCGTTACTTATTTTTTTTATACTAGGTCAGTTGTCAGACAGGCACGCAGCCCACCTGATTGTAAGCAGCCACTGCGGCCTATTCCATTGAGAGACGCTTCACCTGGAAACGTCCCTCAATGTGATTCAAGAGATATCAAGTGTACTGGCTCCCACATTAATATTGCCGGAACACAGCCAGAGCTGTCATGGCGGTAGATTTCACCTGTAGGGGTGGTAGCTAGCCAGTCGGACACTGAAAAAGCCCTACCACTAACCAGACCAAAGGCGGCTACCGAGCTACCGAGCTGGAGGCTAATACTCATCACGCACATAGTAAAATATCGTACATAAGTGCGCGTCGAGACGCCTATTTGAGTTGAAGGGGAAGCGAAAGGGGATGGCGGTGACAATGACAATTGCTTAACGTATATGTGTGGAGTGACCCTTAAAGAGTTGGGACCGGCACCCATTTTATTCTAAAGCTTAGAGGACAGACATAATCGTGTGAAATGAAGTTAATTTAATTTTAAAACTTTTACGGTCTAGGGTGTTTGTCATATTAAATATGTTATGATGCATGTCAACAAGTAGTCATAATTATTTCTAGTCACAGATTTGTCCCACACTTACTAGTGTTTTACAGTGATTATTTAGGTATAATCACAGAAATCTAAATGGTATAATGAATCTTTGAAATAAAATGAAATTGTTGATGGCCTGCCTTCTAAAGGCAGCGCCATGATGGTCGACGTTTGATGGGCTGCCTTTAGAAGGCAATTCCTTATCGCCCGTATTTAAAGTCTGTTTTCGTTTGTTTGACGATTCGTTGTGTTTTATTAGTTTGTTAGGTTGGTAGAACAAACCAGCGACTAGCAAATGACAGCGCCCGGCGCGCGAACATTTGAAACCGATGAGAGTTTTGTCAATCTTTTTAAAATGTTCGCGCGCCGGGCGCTGTGACTGTATGCAGAAATTGTTGATTTACTTGATATTTTATTATGTAAAGGTGTGAATGTTATTTAATGTGTTTATTGCTTAATAGTAACAGGTTAATTTAAAGTGGACAACTAAAGCAACAAGTTGTTTATTTTTTTTAATTTGATTTTTTAGTTTTAATTACCCAATTTCATTCCACTTGTATTTTCCCTCGCATACAGTTCGAACACAGTAGAATATAATTTAAATTATATAATTTTAACTTGTAGACCATTTAATAATGACTTTATTGATACCAAATGACTGGTATTTGCATACAGGAAGGATTTAAAATAATTTTTTTTAAAAATTAAAAATCAAAAAATAATCAAAATGGCGGCCATTTTGTTTTTCCTAATCAAAATAAAGGAAAATGGTCGCCATGATGTCATCAATTGAGGGGATAATCAAGTTAACCGCCATGCATGCATTTAATTTAACAACCGATTAGGATTAAAAGTTAAGTAGTAAGAGGTCATTGCTCGGAGCTAGATGCCGCTATGTAAATAGGATTTATTTTATTATTTATCGTCTTCCTGCCTTCCTGCTTTTCCGCCCGCGGTTTTACCCGCGCGTAATTTCTTTTTTCAAATATTCCCCCTTCCCCCCATATTTCCGGGATCAAAAGTACCTTATATTCACCGGGGATAGTGTAGCTGTCCAACAGTGAAATTATTATTCAAACCGGTTCAGTAGTTTCGGAACCTATTTCATACAAACAAACAAACAATCAAATCTTTCCTCGTTATAGTAATTTATTATTATTATTAGTATAGATATCGCTCATTAAATGCAAAAGGGACGCAATCCCAAATATCATTTTTTTACAGGAGAGCCAAAACAAAATTTGAAAAACGAATTTATGTATTTTTTCTATATTTTTAAAGATTATATATAAGTGTTATACATCATTGGATGCATCTTTTTTTAATAGTTTTTTTACAAATACATACTTTTTTGTAATTTTTATCTTTGTGGAAAAAATAACACAAATATCTCTTTTGCATAAAACTTTTATTCCAAAATTACGTGTTTTTTCTCTAAAAAATACGATTTTTCTACATAAATCAAGTTTTTTTTAAATACTAATCCTAAAAAACAACTCAAAATTAGGCCTATCAGAGCAAGAGTTTCAGACTTTAAAGCATAATTGTTACATTTAAAATTTAAATGAAAAAAAAAAACTTTCTAAAAACAACGATAACTTACGTGATTTTTTGTGCAAAGCAGTTGCAATCCAAAATGTTGTCTATAAAAAACTCATTGTTTTTTTTGGATTGTTGCTGTTTTGCACAAAACTGAGGTGCGTCTTTGCTGCCGGTCGGGTCGCAACTGAAAAAATGGCGCTTTTGCACTGAAATTACTGGTCAAACCGCGTTAATGCAAAAGTGGCACCATTACTGTTCTTCAATTAAAATAGCTAAAATTGCGGGAGTCTTTTTCACACTATAAAATATCGAGTGCTTAGATCACATTTTTGTAATAAAACTGGTTTGCTGATTTTTTGTTTTGCGGCCCTTTTGCATTTAATGAGCGATATAAACTAACATAATTATCCTATGATAGACGCATCTAACGGTTCTAACCAAATCCTGTTAGGCCAACGTCCTTGAGTGGAGATCACGGCAAGCGGTCACTTTCTCGTTTACAAACAAACGCTTGAATGTTAGTAGGTAAGTAGGCGTCTCACCTGTGTTATAATAATAGAAACTTTGTATTTGGTATTAATTCAGCTGTTTGTATGCAACTTAATAACTTGTAAGTCTTTTGGATTTAGTATCTTGATGTTCGACTTAAAGGTGAGCTCGAACCATCGTGTGGGTTATAGCAAAGAAGTTTTTAATTTTTCAATACAGCTTAGGTTTCGTATGTGATCAATGATAAATAATAAAATTTATATTATTTACATTGCAACATACAACCCTAAGCTAGTACTCAACTATTAATCCTAATTGGTTGTTAAAAGCATCATGCATAACGCCATGTTAACTTGATTATGACAAATTACCATCATCATCCCAGCGTAGGTATTCCCAATTGCATCCAGTATGGAGCTCTGGTTATTCTGGCTCTGGACAAGCCTGATTATTACAATGGAGCGATTGCCATCTGACCTCCGTAACCCAACAAGGGAAACCAGACCTACATGGAACATAGTCGGGACCAACGGCTTAAAGTGCCTTCCGAAGCACGGAATCATCATTTGGATCACGGATTCAAGGTTGCCAAACCTGGATGTCCTAACCAAACCGGAAACAATAACACAAAATGATGCTACCCGTAGGATTCGAACCCACGACCTCCCACTTTTCACCCGAGCGGCTTAGCCACTGTTCCATGGAGGCGGTCAGATTTGTGTTATAGAGATTCTATTTATTTCTATACTATTTTCCGCTCGTGGCTTCATCCGTATAGGTATATGCATTTTAGTCTAAGTGTTACTTTAATGGTATATTGTATTGCTTCAAGTCGTAAGAGCACATCCTACCTAACCACCCCTCTAATTGTTTTCTACTCGTCTCTTCGTTGTTTCCTTGCAACTTTGAAACTTTCCTCTAAACTGAAAAACAACATCTTTCCGTTCCCAAAATCTACGTCAGGGAACATCAAATTACGTCATAATTGCGAACGACTTGTCATTATGTTCGACGTTAATTAATAACTTTCTAATTAACTGCCATTGGTGCTGAGCCTTTGTGACGCGAGTACACAATTTGTGTAAATTTTCTAAAACAACAATTATTTTTACTAAACGTAGTCTTCATATTACTAATTAAAAACGTTCCTTGTACAACAACTTGCGAAAATTTAGGACTAGTAATTAAATTATGATGGAAATTGAAGAAGGTTCAAGCCATTGTCCAGGCTTTACGATTATTTAAATCTGGCTATAGAAATTAGATTAATAGAATTTAATCTAATTTCTACAGCCAGATATAAACGAATTATTGAAGAGGTAGAGAACCTTATTTGGTAATAGGTAATTTTGGAAACTATTTGCACAAAATGTTTGGACATTTTGTGTGTTGAATGCAATGTTGAATGATAATTTTATACAATCGGTTGTATACAATTTTTTTGTTCTGTTTTGGGATTCGAATCCAGAGTCACTGACAAAAAAGATTAAAAGATTCGCTATCGACGCTATCGACCTTTAAACTAGTGGCAATATCCATAGTGCTATCGATAGTATCGATATTATTGAAATGACGTCACGTCACAACGTTAATTGACTATCTATCGAAGGGCAACACTACCCGATTTAATGCTAGAATCCGGCTACAGAGCCCCCCACTGCGATGAAATCATTGTCCAATGTGTGGAACCACTGGTGGGCTACGTGCAAAACTATCAACCGAACTATTCCAACAAAAGCAAAAATTTAACGCTACACACAAAAAAAAAACAAAACAAAATTAACCCTACAAAAAATACTAAGCAATGGTGAAAGCACGTAGTAGCGACCACGTACTATCTAGGCCAGCATTTCTTCTAGTAATTAGTGTCAATTGACCAGACGTGAGCGAGGAAAAACTGCGCTAAATAACAAGGTTTTTGGTGCATTTGGGAAAAAATAAGGCTACCTTTTTAGGTAATAGATTGTAATGTAATTGCAGTGTGCGGTGCGTGCAGGTTAAGTCGAGTAGTTTAAAAGCAAAGTTGCTTTACGGTCGTGTGGTTATGTTGGTTATTTTGGTATGTTTTTTAACTTGGTGTGGTCTATTTTGTTAATCTGGCTGTTAAAGCTATTTCGTTGGAAAAAAATATACATCGTCGATGTTGAGCTGTCATAATTTTGTTGTTATTTAATGGAACATTTGTAATTAAACTTTTGCACCGATTATTTTATTGAATTATGTATGCGAGGTAAATTACTCGTATTTTCATAATTTTCCAAACAAAACAATTTAATCCAAAAATAATATTTTGATAGAATTTATCTTACAGGCATATGATTTTAGTTATATTTTTCATGTCCATTTATTCCAAAATTCCAAACGTAATCGTACAAATTTTAATTAGCCCAGTTAAGCTCGGATAGTGGAGAAGAGGTAGAAAACCAACAAATATTAAAAATCCCTTACAAACTAGGTCGTTAAAACTACCAACAGTTAAAGTTGAACATAGATTTGTTGTTTATATTAGAAAAAAATATTAACTAAAAGAAATTTCCATGTTTTAGTTTTGTCGAAAGTGGGATTACTTTATCATTGTGTTTTTTATTTCTTGTGTGTGGGAGAGCCATTCTGCAGGCAATTCCCGTGTTTTGAAAAAAAAAACAAAAAAAAAACAAAATGGCTGACCAGTAGGAAGGCCAAAATCCTCAAAGCCCTTTGTATTAAAGTGTCACCTACAGCTATGTCAATTGTGCTAGCGGGCCTGTCAATACACGTATTATAAACATTGATGGCGGAAGAAATCTCTCAACTCTGACCGATAAACCACAAGAGCGGCTTAATGTCGTAACCTCGGTCACCCATTCGCGTTTGACCATGGCATACGTTGCTTAACCGCGTGCTCAATTAATACAAAGACAGCTATGGTATGAAGTAATAAAAATACTTCGGGTCACATTATTGAATGAATGATAATTGGAAGGCTGCTAAGAATCTTATTTCAAAATTCAGTTTCATTTATTTAAGTAATAGATATTAGGTCCAAGATTCAAACTTAAACACAATTGACAACTATGATATTTTATTAAGAAGATTATTTTTTTAATTTTTCACGTAATGTTAATTTTAAATTAAATAAATAATTCTGTTAAAAAATAAACTCCTTTTTTTCCTTGTTTGTTATACATGATTATGGAATCGCTATTTGTTACTACAGCTGCTGCTTTAAGTTACCTTAATGACGTTTGAGGATTTCTGGATTTGTATTCTAAAATTCGCTATAGGACCAGAAAATTATATTTTATATAAATATTTTTTCTTTACCGCCATTCTAGAATAAACATTTATTTATACTATAAAAAAGCAGCAATCGTAAAGGTTAAAAACCGTGCTACAAGTTTCACCCTGTTGCAACAAATCAATTTGCTAAATATAGCGCCCGCCAGTGCCATTGTGTGTCTAATCCTTCATTACGCCTATTAAATAACTAACCGGTACATCAAAATGTTCCACAATATATCCACTGGGCACAATATACCGCCATTTGATGCTTAAGCAAAAACCCACCTTACTCCCATAGATATAAGTTCTAACTCAACGGCAAGTAACTTTGTAAGCAACAACAATATTGACTGATAGGAAACATTACATCAATCAATAGTAGATCTTATTAGTTCCACATTAAGGTCTAAAAGTTGGAAGGTAGGTGGCACGGTCGTCGCAAGAGTTGCCCAATGCGGGCTGACCACTGTTTGTCGATTGCAATGTCCGTTTAAATGGCGCAATGTACTCGCCTTATAATTTGGCGAGGCGAGTTACGTGCCATGGTGTTAAGGGGCAGTTATGTCATCTTCTGTATGTTTTACTATGATATTATCACTGTTTATTTAAAATTTAATATACTTCTTCAAACATTACGTCTTTTTTGTTGTGTTGAATATTCTGCTGTTATGCTACCGGTCACCATTATTTTGCCTGCGTGATGCAGGATCATAATATTTCGGAATGCATAGAAAATTAATACAACCATTACTACAACCGTTCTAGGCTACCCAAGATCATTAATGCAATAATCATAATTTAAATGGTATGCACAAATGTCAATCATAATAATAATATTTTTTATAAGTTGTCTTATTGGCCATCAGCTTTGCCCGCAATATATTTCAATATGTTTAATTCAATGATTTTAGAATAATATCAGTGGTTTAATTTATGTAACACATCAATGATTTATCATTGTATGTTAGTTGGTCTAGTATCTGGCTGTGATCATGGAGTTCTGGGTTCATTTCCCGTGTCAAGCAATATTTATGTTGGCTTACAAACAGTTCAGGTTTGTGATCACTAATCCGCAAATTCATGTCTATAAATCCGTTCAACGTAGGTTTGTGAGATTCTTGCAGTATAAGTGTGGGATTCGTGACCCTGACTATAAGACCAGATGTCGTAGGTTCCATATTTTGCCCCTCAAAGACAGAAGAGCAATTGCGGATATCATATTTTTAGTTAAAATCGCACAGAATTATATTGATTCTCCAGAACTGCTCTCGAAAATTTGTCTCAAAGGTCCAAGCAGAACTGTTAGGCTGCCTGTTTATTTGAATATCCCCCGCTGCAGTACCAACTACAGACAGAATTCATTCTTTTTGCGGTCAGCATATGAAGTGAACAAGCTGGTTACCATTCCTGAACTTGATATTTTTAACTCCAAACCAAATCTCTTTAGGGACACATTGGCTAAATCTTGGTTCGACGGTTCATCAGCTGTATAATTTAGGTGTAGATCTTAACTCTCTCGTGTAAGCGAATTGGCTTTCGTTATTTAATAATATTGCTAAACATATGCGAAAACATGTAAATGGTGTATTGTTTTTTAAGCAGTGTTTATTTTTTGTTATTGTTTCACTGTATGTTTTCCAAACAAAATAAAATAAAATAAAATAAATAAAATAGTGTATAACACTGACTTGATAACCTGTAGGTAGTCCGGGTTCATTGGGTTATAAATAGTCCGATACCGTTGATTCTTAAAAAAATCCTCAAAACTTATAACATTAGCACGCCGTTACTTCATTTTAAAGTCTCTTTCATAATTTGTCGAGTCGAGTTACGTGCTCGTGTTAAGGGGTAGTTATGTCGTTAAAATAAATGTCATAATAATGAGACAAGTCATGAAGTCGGCAGCTGGCGAGTTTCCAAGATGTCGGGGGAATTTTCTTAGTGCTAGAGTGGGAGTGGCAATTTTAAACAAAATGGCGTGGAAAACACTAGCTACTGTAATTAGAGGTAACCGTTTTAATGCAGTTCTATTTTCTACTGGAAATACAATTTTAGTGATATTCGCATGATGAAAATTTTATCGGATTGAGGTGGAACCACAGAAAAATAATTCGTTTTGCCAACAAAGGTTAAAAATATAAATATTTTCGTGTTTATTATTAATTTATTAAGGGCCAGTTTCAATTTTGGATAATTTTGTTATAATAACTTATTTGTTGTTATCTGAAACAATGACGCAATCTTCTTTTTTTTGAAAATGTACTAAAGATACACCAAGTGATTTGACAGATTCAATTTAAAGTTGAGTAACCTTTTCATAATTTAATTAATAACTAGCCTTCCGCCCGCGGCTTTGCCCGCGTGAACTATAGGACGTTATCCCGCGGGAATATCTTGTAAATTGTAGCCTATGTGTTATTCTGATGTATAAGCTATATTATTGTAAATTTACATTAAAATCAATTCAGTAGTTTTTACGTGAAAGAATAACAAACGTTCATCCATACGCTCCCCGGCCGGTACCGCCGCAACCGCTATGTCCCTGCATTTTAAATCTGTAATATCTTCGCAACTATTCATTTAAATTACATGATGTAAAGGGCCATATTGATCTATATTACATGCACAATTTATTTATGGTACTTTATTGGATAAAGATTAATACTGTTTTGCTTAAAACCACTTTTTCGTAAATAAGCCATTATTTTATCGTAATAAGTAAAGGAAAATGGTTATTGTGGGTTATCCCTAAGAGATAGACATATACCATCGCGGACTTTTTTGTAAAACTTTTTAAGGTGTACAATAGTGTAGTACATTATTTTGATCTATCTCGTAGGGTTCAGCCAGCGTTTGCAATGTAAGCGCAAAAAAATGTGATTATTTACGACCTTAAATTAAAAACCTCTAAAATTATCAGTGTTTCTCTACTATATTATGCATGTATTATACATATAAACCTTCCTCTTGAATCAATCTATCTAATAAAAAAAACCGCATCAAAATCCGTTGCGTAGTTTCAAAGATTTAAGCATACAAAGGGACATAGGGACAGAGAAAGCGACTTTGTTTTATACTATGTAGTGAAGAGCATAGAGGTTTCCTGCTAAAGTTTCCCTCAATTAAATATACCGATAGAATATTAGCTTACCAAAAGGGTTACGTGTCTGTCATAACTTACTTGTATAAAAAATATATGGACATAGAGCATCATAGCCTAACGTTGTATACGTGATAAGGACTTCAATATAAACTAGCTTCAAGACTAGTAAAGATGAAACAATAGGGTCCAAAATCCATTTTCACGTATCCATTCACCGCAAAACTTGACCAAATTCTATTCCTCGACAATAAGGGCCAAAGTCCACGATCTAGCAACAAGATGTTAGGGTTGCCACCTACAATAGCAAAGTAAAATAATGTTAACTAACCATGTAATAATTTAATGCAAGAACCGAAATCGCATGTCCGTCTATTTTTATTTTGAAACTAGGTAAAGTCATCATAAACGTGAATAATTGTGCAAATGGTATCTATTTAATCGCTTTGTTTACCACATGACGTCATTTTGAGTGAAGGTGCAGGTTATTATGTAAGGGTGGTTTCCAAGGCGAATATTTTAAAAAGTGTAAATAAACGAGCATGCTTCTGATGTACTCCCAATATTAATTGTGGGACAGTAATCTGACGGGTCCGGCCGTTATGCCCCCATTCCGGGTTGCCCCCGGCCGGTATGCCCCCACGGTTTAACGGCAAACTGGAAGAATTTTTTTTTAAATGTGGGGGCATACCGTCCAGGTGCACCCCGGAATGGGGGCATAAGACACGGTCTGACAGATATTATGCGCAGGAGCAACGGTTTGTGGTATTCCAATGCATGCTTCGTGAAATACGAGTCAACCTGTTGGTAAGCGGCCACTGCCCCGATTCCATTAAGTGTTATAGGCTCCTTTTCTGGCTTATCAATTACTGTTCCCAGAACAGAGCCATAGCTGTTATGACTACAGACTTTACTTGTGGGGGTATAAGCTAGCAAGTTGGTCTCTGGAAAAGTTCTACTACAAACTAGACCCAAGGTGGGAATCGACAACGACCTACTACGTAGTTTTAGCTCTGAACGGTGTAACCATTTACCGTTCAATAAATGTTTATTTATGTCTACAGTTGCACAGGTAAGTTATGTAATAATGTTAATTCAACGATTGAAGTTTAATTAGATATAAGAGAAATTAAATAAAATGAAATGAAATAATTGATTCTGCAAATAGATTTAAAAAAAAATATTTTTTGCACGTCAATATTTTTTTCCCTACCAGCTCTTCGACGTCAATGGCCTGTTGACGAAAGAAGGCAACCCTAGTCCGAAATAAGCCTAAGTAAGTTTGTGTAATGTGACATAACTAGCCGAGGTTTGCTTGCTAAATTGTTTAGGTAATTGTTTAGTGTACAGTGACCCTGTAACCTATTGTTAGCATTAACATTCTTCGAGACTTGTTAGTGCTAAGACGACGGCTTAATTAGTGGTCCCTCGTTTATTTTTAAGTTTTATATTTTAGTCTAGAAAATACACCCAGTTTACTCAAGTGCCTGAAGTTTTGAATGCAATAAAGAGCCTTATTGCCTACGTTATATAGTCTTTTTACAGCTTAGCTGAAGTTGTAGGAACTAATGCCATTGGCAGTTTGACAGATGCAATAAAACTTTGCTTCGTTTTTATTGCACAGCAATGCACTTGAGCAGGTAAAGTTGATAAATAAAACCTCAGAGATCAATGGAAAGCAGTGCATGGGGAAAACGTTTTGCTTCTTATATAGTTTAGATAACTACCATTATCATTATTCAATATTCTTACCATTATCGTCCTTGAATTTGTTTAAGTTAATAGTTTACAGCTTACATACCTGTAAATAAATAAAAACATGTTTATTGAAATGCATTTTGAATGTGGGTTTACATGAATCAAATGAAGTTTCGGCGCTCATTAATATTTTTTTCTATGAGCCTATTTACTCTCCTTGGTTGGTCAGGGAGAAAATTTTCGGTTGGGCGCATTATGTCCAATTCGCAAAATGTCCAACTGTCAAATTCTCAATTGGTCCAGTTCGCAATTGGTCCAGTTCGCAATTGGTCCAGTTCGCAATTGGTCCAGTTCGCAATTGGTCCAGTTCGCAATTGGTCCAGTTCGCAATTGGTCCAATTCGCAATTGGTCCAGTTCGCAATTGGTCCAATTCGCAATTGGTCCAGTTCGCAACTGGTCCAGTTCGCAATTAGGGGGTGGTCCATATTCTAAGGGTGGTTGATGTTTTGGTAACACCCAACTTGAGAGTGAAAAGCATATATAATTTATAATCAACACTTTTATTCAAAAAAAATATACATCAGTATTAATAATTTGGGATAGCTGTTCTGGTTCAATCATAATATCGGTATTATTTAAGTACAATAAATGAACTAAAAATCACACAAATGTTTTAATTTTGATGTATGTAAATTATGTAAATACCTAAGTATTTAACCTTTTTATACAATTTAAATCAACTTATATATGGGTACCTACTTAGTTCCTATTTAAAAATAATAATAATATCGCTGTTGAATAAGAGCAAAAAAATAATCACATTAAAATATCACGTACTGTAGTAATTAATGTATGTGAGTACATAATTTTACGATTTACGATTAATACACCGCCACAATGTCGTATTATTAGCATATGTCCAATTAAGATTATACCGGTGGCCATCATTGCGAATCAAACTCAACTTTCCCCTCTGATTTTCAATAAATGCAAACCCTTGGTTCATTGTTACTTGCTTTAAAACGTGACGTTATGATTATTAAATAAGTACCCACACTAGTTTGCATTTTTCTGTCAGTGATTTTTTTATAAATATCCTCAAATAAAACATAAAAATGACTGCGTTCAGTTGTAAAAATTAGACGGCAGAACATAATATAATTATATTAAGTCGTATCAATTATAATAAGTATTTATTAATAAATATACCTATATGTGTGTATTATACTGCTACTTATAATAAAACATCTATAACAAACATTAAAACAACTGTTATTTGAATTGGTCAATATGAGAATTGGACCATTTGCTAATTGGACGATTTGAGAATTGGACCATTTGCTAATTGGACGATTTGAGATTTGGACAAAATGCGAATTGGACGTTGTGAGAATTGGACATTTTGAGCGCCCTGGACCTTTTGCGAATTGGACATAATGCGCCCAAACGAAAATTTTGTGAAGAGGCATGCTTCGTAATTACTTTATTTATACTAGTGATCGATGAGTAAGTATTTTTATTGCATTGTTGATAATTTAACCTAGTTAAGAGACGCAACAATGCGAAGCATCTGATAATAATGACAAACTATTTTCTATATGTAAAGTAATGCCAATAGAATTGAAAGTTAAAAGTGTTATTTTAGTCGAACAGTACAACAATAGTGAAAATAAAAGGAAGAGAGAACATACGTACCCAACCCGAGCATCTAAGAAACCTAAATTAATAGTCCCGAAAGTAAACAACTACTTCGGGACGCGGGAACGGCGATGGTTAACACCCACATAATTATATTAATGAGCTTCCCCAGGATCTTTTAAGCAATGTGAATACTAAAAATCAACTGAAAAAAAATCTAAGAAAACACTTCCTCTCATTATGTCCGTGAAGCCAGGTATAAACGCTGCGCCTCTGTTTAGACACCAAATTGTGCTTACATAAATATACCTATATTATATTAATAAGTATGTGTGCATGAGTATTGTGTAAGTTGTATGTGCCTCTATACATGTATCTGAGCTGTAATAGGACTGATATTGTGTGATCATTGGTACTTCCAATGATTGCACCATATCAGTCATGTATGTATATACCTATATTCTTGTACCTACCTAGTGTATTAGTAATTAAGTAGTTAAGTGAGTACTTCAATTTTATTAATGTTTACCATCCACGAGAGCTACTGCCGACAAACTGTTTTGCAGTTTGGCAGATTAGTAATTAAGTACCTACTGTAACTGTGCTAAAATAAATTAAATAATAAAAAAAAAAAATGTTATTAACACCAAAACCTGCGAACAATTTATTCGGAATTGACCATTCTCTTGCTTCGTATCTTCTAGATGACCTGATTATTTATGTGAGTTATACCATTTTATTTTTATTATTAATAGCGGCTTAGTGTTTCCACAGTCACTGCGATCAATTCTGATCTATTGAGAACGCCACTTAGTTTAGAATTCTTCTCCAAGCCCTACCTTTTCTACGAAGAGGAGGATATTCTTGGGGAGGACATCTTTAGCCTCGTCTGGTTAGTTATACCTACCATACAACCTTTTGAATTTGAATCTAACCTCTGACTTTTCTTCATGTAAATGTAAAGTGACTTTTGCTAGAGATTTCAATCAGTACCTTATAGTAACGATAACTTGATTTCAATTGAAGGAAAATTCCTAGCAGGAGAAGTTTTTTGTCCTCTACCATAAAATGGCCTGATATACCTCTTCAATGCAACAGACAATTTGAAACTAGCCTTAAAGTAGGCCAAACTTCTACAAGAACAATATAAAAGAAATCAACATAAATATTTGCATGTTTACAAACAACACTATCATTAAAGAAAATGCCACATAGTAACGGGTCAGTCATCAAATTGATGATTCGATGATAATGAACTCAGAAGGCTTATGCAGATGAGTTAGTTGAATGTAAATGTGGTTGTTTGTTAGTTGTTACACCTGTTTCCAAAGAGGACGAGTCTATAGTTGAATATTTAACACCCTCTGTAACATCTATTTCATACAAAGTTCCTGATGGTCATTTGTAAATCTACATACTTTTGTATTGTTTTTCAACAAAATTTTATCGACTTTTTGTTTAGGCACCTAACGTAGGTTAAAATATCCAGAGAGAGTGATATTTGATCTTTAAAAAATGTTTAATACTACTCGAATTATTTTGATCGACGTCTCTAGAGGTTTTTATCTTTCAGCATTTGAGTAACTTAAAGACTTTAATTTTTCATTTCATTTCGGTTGGAAGACAGGCCTAAGTAATGTTTAACAAAATGGTTATAAGGGGTATTAAGTCATCAAACCAAATCAGTTATAGGTATGTTGCCTTGTATATTTGTTTACCCCGAAGAAACAGAAAAATATTGCGACCTCTAAACATACCTACCATTAACGGCTTCCAGTGCGAATAGAGTCCTTTAACTACGGTCACTAACAAGATTTTCTAAACGTCTTAACTATGTTAATTGCCCAATTCTGAGCTAGAATTTAATACGAGGGACCCTAGATTCAGAACCTAGACTAATGCTGAAAAATTGATGGCCGACCCCAATTAAATTAAAATAAGATTAAACACTGAGCCTCAAACTATGTAGGATATGAAGTCTAGGCAATGTTAATATCAAGAAAATATACATGACATAGCAAAAAAGTAAGTTTTTTTTTTAGTTTTTTTTTGTTTCTTTATTAATTTACTGTGTCTGTTTTTTTATTGGTACCAAATAAAACATTATTCTATATTAATTTACAAAAATAAAACCGGCCAAGTGCGAGTCGGACTCGCCCATGAAGGGTTCCGTAGCAGCAAGTATCATCATAATATAAAAGTTCTTGTAGTTCTTTGTAAGTTTGATCGACGTTTTTTTATATTTGAGTTGATTGAATGAGAGGAAAATTGCGGTTTACGATTTATGACGTTTTAAAAAAAAACTAATTACTTGATCTCGTTCAAACCAATTTTCAATGGAAGTTTGCATGGTAATGTACATCATATATTTTTTTTAGTTTTATCGTTCTCTTATTTTAGAAGTTAGAGGGGGGGTGACCAACATTTTACCAGTTTGGAAGTGTCTCTCGCGCAAACTATTCCGTTTAGAAAAAAATGATATATTAAGAAACCTTATTATCATTTTTAAAGACCTATCTATAGATACTTTACACGTAAGGGTCTGAAGAAAAAAATTTTTTTGAGTTTCAGTTCTAAGTATGGGAAGCCCCAAAAATTTATAAACTAATTACTTGATCTTGTTCAAACCAATTTTCAATGGAAGTTTGCATAATAATGTACATCATATATTTTTTTTAGATTTATCGTTCTCTTATTTTAGAAGTTACAGGGGGGGGGACCAACATTTTACCACTTTGGAAGTGTCTCTCGCGCAAACTATTCAGTTTAGAAAAAAATGATATAAGAAACCTTATTATCATTTTTAAAGACCTATCCATAGATACCCCACACGTAAGGGTTGGATGAAAAAAAAAATGTTGTGTTTCAGTTCTAAGTATGGAGAGCCCCCAAAATTTATTATTATTTTTCTATTTTTGTATGAAAATCTTAATGCGGTTCACAGAATACATCTACTTACTAATTTTCAACATTATAGCTCTTATAGTTTCGGTAAAAAGTGGCTGTGACATACGGACGGACAGACAGACAGACAGACAGACAGACAGACAGACATGACGAATCCATAAGGGTTCCGTTTTTTGCCATTTGGCTACGGAACCCTAAAAAGAGTTCAAAAATATCGAAAATTGACTTTAATTAATTAAGAGCTGAACAATATAAAGGCACATGTATGCATAATACATAATTGTCCAACGTGGTACTCAAGTAAAAATGTTGGCTATCAACAACTTATAATATTATGGTATTCTGACATGCTATTTTCTAAGATAATTGCATACAAAGCAATACATTACTGACAAAAACTTAACGGACATGTTGAAAGAAAGTGGATGAGTCACGTGTGTCCATAATTATGTTAGTCACACAACAGATATGCATTTCTCCTTTTACTTTTGTCATTTATGTAGCGTGGTTCGTATTTTCAAATTCGTTGAAAAGTAGGTTAGAAGACTCATTAGCACCGACTTGACCTGCTAAACTTTTGATTTTTCGCAGAAACAAATAAATGTATTTGATATTATCTTCAAATCATAAATTCTGACAGCACAGAAAACTTTCGAAAAATTTCGACTGTCGAGATGGATACTTGTTTGTTCTTGTTTTTGTCTTTCACAAAACATTTATATTAAAAAGTTGGTTGAATTTATTTAAATGCAATCTTTGACCAAAATGTTGATTTTACAAAAACAGCAACTCACCCACTTTGTGGGCCATATATTCTGATTTAATATAGCAACAAAAGTTCAAACACTTGTCAACAAAT
Source organism: Mecyna flavalis (assembly GCA_949319885.1). Taxonomy (NCBI): domain Eukaryota; kingdom Metazoa; phylum Arthropoda; class Insecta; order Lepidoptera; family Crambidae; genus Mecyna; species Mecyna flavalis. The sequence continues at coordinate 1,975,756 of OX439435.1, read as the reverse complement.
GCCCAATTCGATTAAAAATTATTTAAGTTTTCCATCTATCTAGTTTAATTTCAGCCTATTTATGTTATGGTTAGAAAACACAATAGAAATAAGGTGCATACATAATAATTATGATTTTCATGGTAACATTAAAAATAAGAATAAAAAACTGAAAATTTGGCAAATGTAAAAACATGTAATTGGGTGACAAACTTCAGTTTGTCTGGACAAATCCATGATCTTCCGTCAAAAATTCGGAGTTTCGTGCAAAATTGATAACAATTAACAACACTTGAAATACTGCTTTGACAAACTTTAACATTTAAAACTAGTCAGAGATGAACAAAGTCGTAAAAACAAGGAAAAGGAAACAGAATTACACAAGCTAGTCTATGATTCAAATTAAACTTTAGTCTCTGGTCCTTTCGGATATCCGTTTGTAATTACATTTCTAAAACTGACACAAAACCCATGGAAATAATATTGTCTATGTAACCGGAATGATATCTTTAAAAAATTGCATTTTTGAAAATGAACACTATCCCAACGCACTAGAGTTTATATTTGCTTGCGCCTGACGCGAGGCAAATCCGAGACGAGAAAGATATCAAGACGGGAGTAGCTTGTCTCGTTCTTTCACATTGCCAGCACGCAATGACAGTTCATTCATAGTTAGAGTGACCATGAATACTAGGTCTATGGCAAGGACGGTCTCGATTCACTGAAGGGTAGGCGATGGGCCCACGCGTCTTTTAGTTTTAAATCTTTTTATTTGTGATCTAGTGCAGTTTAGTGTTGAAAAGTGGTGTGATTTTCATTCAGTAAAGTGTGACGAAGTGTCATAAATAAGAAAATTGAAACAAATTGACTGAATGGACGGGTATTGCGTGTAGTGTGTCTCATCGGTAGATGAGACGCTCTTACCGCAATGGCGTCCATTCCCCCGTGACCTTGAGAGTATCCTCCAGTGTTTCCATGAAGCGTTAAAACATCTTAACACCAATGTTTTAACGCAAGAAGAAACTCCCATAATTACTTGACATTGGCAGAATCATCGCGCCGCAAACAGGCGCGGGATAGTCCATAAAAAAAAAAAAAAAAAAAAAAAAGGACGGTCTCGATTCTCGTTCTTTCATATTGTCAGTATAAGAAATGTTTTTTTTTGGGCAACAATATTGCCTGACCAAAAACTTAATTTAACGCTTGTATTTTAATGTTATTTTTACAATGTATTAATGTACAATTGTATATTTACTTATTTTTCGTTCAATGTATTCTTAAATTTGAAAAAGCGTATAATTATGTTATAAATTGCCTTTTTTTTATTTCTTAAGGTAGTTACCCCGTAAAGCATTATGTGATGAATAAGACCAGGAGCCTTTCTATCACATTTTTGCACTGTCTACATCATTTTATAACATCGTCTTAAACAACACAGCTCTCTATAAACTTATATCAACGGTTGAATATGTAGTTTTGCTGCCGACTGTTGAAATATTTTAACATGAATTAAAAATACTATTATTAGGCAGATCCGCAGATTGCATTTTTGAATTTGTCTCACTTAACCGAAACTTATTGTCACCCTATTGGAAAGGGACAAGCTGCTCTGTCTGACTGTTTCGCTCGGCTCGTTTTTTAGCCACGAGAGCACAGTCTAGTTAGTTATATTACGTTTATGCACAAAACCACACAAAACTAATTCTTGAACATGCCGAATCGATATGTAAAGGTCAGATTCCCTTCTAAAAGACTTTAAGGACGGTTTTTACGAGCAGATTTATTCGTTAATAAACCTTGGAAAAGCTTCTGTCGTGATCCATAGACGATAACTATAGTAGTTTGAATGATAATAACTCTTCAGTTGGTAGACGAGGTGAGAGTATAGATTTGTAAGATAAAATATTATTAACTCACTCAAGAACAAGAAGTTTTATTAATAATCAAGCAAGAGGTTTTAGGAGAAAGTACATTGGTCATTCGAGCCGGATTTTTCGAAAACATCATTTGTGATCACGAGATCACTTTGCAAACGATACCACGCATTGTAACGATGACCTAATTTTAAAGATGCTCTGCAGTGGAACATTAATAGGCTGATACTTTTTCCTTATATGCTATACAAGAATGTCAATCTTAAGATGATTCTAATAGATAAGAAGAATCTACATCGATTATTATCAACAACGATTTGGCCTACAAGATGCTTCCTTGAAGATGCATGGTAAGATTGGGGAAACCTTAAGTTTATTTGGATTCTAATAAACTATACAATGGTCAAGCATCACTTATGACCTATGGTGCCTTCAGAATAAGTAATGAGGAAGTATGCAATATGAACTTAGAAGCATTAAAGGCTTTTATGTACTAATAACCAAGTTCAAATGTACTTAACGTGTACTTAAAACTCAGAGAAGTACACTTTGAAACCAGAAAACTAATAAATGCGTATCTTACGTAACAAGATTGTTGACAAATCATGGCAATGACACCGTAAATAAGTGTGCGTGAAACTAGCGATTAATGCTCCGTGCTAATTCAATCATCAAATTTTGTGACGAAAGAATAAATCGAAGTACTAAGCATTATTTATGCTTCATCCAATGTGTTTGAAAATTTTAAAAAAATATAATTATATAATTATATTTTTTTAATTATATAATTATATTTTTTTTTTGTATGTAAAGGTCTCGGATCTATTTCAATTGTGATTTTTCTTTAATTGTGGATAAACAAGAGTGATTGCTTTTATAGTTTGGTTTAGATTTAGATCTAAGTATTGTATTTTTCCATGATAAGTTTTCTTCCATGTGTAAAAATTCCGCAAAACGTACCTAATTATATAAATTAGTTATCGTGGCTTTCAACGTAACAAAATTAAAACTGGACACACAATTAAAATTCGTTATCCGTTATTGAATCATAATCTTGAATTTATTACAGAATAGTCTTCGAAGAGTTTTGAAACAGGTGATTGTGATTTATTATTCGTTTTTTATTTTAATCTTTTTCAGTTTCTTCAAACTACTTAAGTGAATTGATTTAAATATTAATAAATTTCCAAACCAAATCGACCGTAGTACAAGTGAAATGAATACTTGGAAACTTTCCCGGTTCACTGGACCTATTTCAATTAGTCAATTGGGTTGCTTACATAACATCTTAGTTTAGCATAGGCCTTTTAGCAATACTTAATAGTTGTATTTAACTAGGAAGAGTTTAGTGATCTGCAGCGCCAACGTTTGTACTGTTTGTAGTTAGCATGTTTATGTTATTTACAAAAAGAAAAAAAAACCACATGCAGCATCAAATGTTCTAAAATAAATTATCACCAACATAACTAACAGCAGTGAAACTAGCCTAAAGCAGTCAAAACAAAATACCTTCTGCTAAATTCTAGGAATCTAGATTAAAAGCTGTTCTGCATTTTCGCAACCGTTGTAACCGTTTCAATATGTCTTTAGAGAAACATGTATTGCTTAAAACAATAAAGATTCAGATAAAAATTTAAACGGTTACTAGACATTGTTTAAAACCGTTAAAACCATAAATAAAAATATAACAGAACCCAAACTCTACGATAATATCGCAATCACACACGTCAAAACTATTGACGATAATAATAAAAATCAAAACAGTATCACAATAAAAGCCGAGGTACACACGCACGACTCTGTAGTCGTGTCCTTACCGACCGGCCGGCCTTGCCGACGCGTGCGCAGCTTTCGACATAACCCTCTTACCCAACCGATTGACCGACCAGCTGAGTGTGACCCTTGGACAGAGAAACAAAATTAATTGAAGCTTAACGTTTTGACAGGACTGCTTTTTGATAAGGTTTCTAAATATAGTGGCTTTATTTTATGACAAATAAATGTAGTCCAATATTATTTTTTTGCTTTCAGATTGTTGTGCCGTGATAATCCCCAGTCATTTCTGGCTTCAAGAAATCTCTTCTTCAGAAATAATCTATCTTTATTTTTCAAAAGGGAAATCAAAAACATTATATCTACGTGTTAATCAAATACCTATCAGTTACCAAGAGATTAAAAATATTAAAATATTTTTGTTAATTTGGCTAAAATTAGGAATTATTGTCTCGATGATGAAAACTTGCCGTCTAGAGCATTATTAATCATCTTTCACGGTTTTTTGACACAAAGTTAGTAAAATATTTATTTATAAGTGTCGCTTTGACATAGTTCAAAATACCATGCCGCCAAAGCTCTCTATTTACTGGTCCATCAACACCAACGAAACTTGACCCGCACATTTATAAGTACAGTTTAGAATTTGCTCTAAGTAAAGGGGTAGGTATAGTAAACTGGTGTAGTGGTCACAGAATTTTCGAGGCATATTGTGAGGTTTCGGAAACCGATCGACCGTGAGCTGTTAATGAATGAATTTACAATTTGAGTATTTATTACTTAAAACAGAGTAAACTCCCAAGCAATTTTGCAACTTTGCACTAATATTCAAGGGCACTAAGCGTGTGAAGTCTTAGAAGGTTTTTAGAATATAGGATGTAATTCGATTATTAAATTCAATATTTACGGTTGAAGACCTTATAGTTTGGGTTATTTCAGCGGCTTCCTTTGTTTTGATTTAACGTTTGTTTTGACTTTACGTTTGTTTTGATGTATGAACTACATTGGTACTGTAAACTTTTTCAAATTTGCTAACTTTTTGCTTGAAAGAGTAACAAACGTATCATACATTGTTCAATCGTTAAAATTGATCGTCATTGCCAAGAACATACTTGTATACAGAAAACCTTGCTGGAAGAACAAAATTAAATTACTCATTACTTAAAGATGTCTCTGTATGCAAATGCGTCCAGATAGTACTTATCATTATTAGTGCGGCGATAGTATGCTTAGTATTGCTTAGCTCGGCAGTATTACGTGGCTACTTTCCCGGGGTCGGCGGTCGCGCGCACTTTCTCGCGAACTCGACAAGCTGTTTTGTTTGTATTGGTTCTGACATAAACATCAGCTTTCTGCTTATGCTTTGCGATGTCTTCGCATCTTCACCCGCGAGGTGTATTCACCACTAGGCGGGCACCCGTGTTGCTCTCACATCCACTACCGGTGGGGTGAACGTTGTCCAGAATCCCACACACGACCGTAAGTTTCTCGGTTAAGGTGTGCAGAAGCATTTTCCTCCGAAAAATATGCTTAGTCAATATATTTCTCCTTTGAAGGGTCTTTTGTGACTTAAATGATATCTTTCATCTGAATCAGTGCAGCTATTTTAATATTGCTCGAATCTTTATCCTGTAAGATTTCTCTAGACTATAGAATTTTCACCGATTATTATGAGCCTTTTGAAATTCCAAAACATTTACAGTTGGCTAATTTGTTTACAAGAGTAAATCGAACAGAGTGTATACCTAAAATTACCTCCTCTTGTCACCATACTTACGTCTTGCGCATGTACTCGCTTTGTAGTACTAACAATCTTTGTTAAACTGCATACAACGACAAAGTAGCTTATCTTTACGGGCTCTTTCCCTATTGCAGTACTTAAAAATGTCGAAATGTCGAGCGCATTCTTTTACAAATAAGGAAGCGACTGGACAAGGAGTGTTTGATACGCAAGCGTCGCAATCACAACTTATAAAACAATTAGCAATTATACGCAGTCCCACATTCGGCGCATCGCTCATAACGCATTGTCGCAATGCATGGCGTTGTGCATTCGCAAGCTTCCGTGACGCCCCTGTAATGGGGTCTACCTCAACAACTGTTTTCCTGGTGACATCACAGTTATATGCCGATTCAGTGTTTTTTTTTGCATTGCATTAGTTGGCAGACAGACACGAAGTCCACTCGATGGCAAATAGCCACTGCGGCCTATTCGATTGAGGTACACTTAATAAAGAAGCGTCGCCTGTCGCGTGTGCTGCCAGACTGTAGGCTCATCTGATCTTGAAACTTTTGATTTCAAGTGTACTGGCTCCCACATTTATGATTAAATATATGTTTGTCCAGTATCTGGATGTTTATTTGTATTAAAATACATATTTGTGGTACCTTCATTGTTTCTGATACTGTGTCCATCATTTTAATGTCCTGGGTGAATTTTTTACTTACGAACCCCGGAGCACAGGGCCTGATCAATATAAAAGAAATGTGTCATTTGGTCAGTCTTTGAAATCATTCCACTGCCAACCTATTTTGTAATTACACCTTGAAAATTTAATACAAGCTTTAAAAATTGAATCCTGGCTGGATCTAGATGAAATAACTAATAAATTATTCAATGAAAGAAATGAATATTAAAAACCACGAAATAACATGGCGGAGGTAGGTTCTAAGGGTTCCCTGCAAACTTAATTATGCATGTAAATAAATTCAGCTGCTTTCACCAAGGAAATTAATTAACAGATGTTTTAAGTGATATAACTACAATTAACAACTTTCCGATTTGTTATACACGCTGGAAATTGGTCTTAATTTTAATGATTATCGTTTATATGCTAATATTATTACGATTTTTATTTTAATATTTAGTAACCAATACGATGATTAGATATGTAACATACCCAAGCTGGTAGGTGTCTTTAACTTCTCATTTATTGCAATCCACTGGCATATTCTTAATGCTCTTTCTTTCGTCGTTCCTTAGTTAGGCACATGCAGCAAAGAAGTAATTAGTTTCTTTAGTTAGTAGGTACTTAAAAACTTCTTAAGAGCATTTTTTATTTTACCACCTCAGTTGGTAGTCAGACACGCAGCCCACCTGATGGAAAGCGGTCACTGCGTCCTATTCCATTGAGAAACACTTCACCAGGAAGCGTCGCTCAATATGCTGTCAGACTGTAGGCTCATCTCGTCGAGCTTTTAATTTAAAGTTTTCTGAATTTATATGAAATTTAATAAGAACGCCTAAAGTATTTATTTTCGCAATGTCGGAAGACTATGCAGGAAGTCTGAAAGCCTAAGTAGGCTGAGCCTGAATTAGGTAACCCATCACGGTTTCAACCATTCGATCACTCCTGCGGTTTTTATGTAACTTATCATTACGCTGCTTGGAAAATGGAGTCGTGATTTGTTTTTGATAATAGCCATATTGTTTTCACTCCGAAACACGTTTACCTGGTTTGCGGTTGCGTTTCAACATTAATATTAATAATGGAATTATTCATTTTGTGATCTAAAATAAACAGCGATAATCATTAGGGGTATTGCTAATTGCTAATATTGACCACCAGCGCACTAGGGTCATTAACCACTCAACGCCGAACCGGCACTCGGGTGCCGCATAACAATAGATTTTCTATTGTGTCTAGTAATCCGGGGCTAGAAGGATTAATTAATAGGTTTGCTAGTTTGGGACCAGTTTGCATCTCATTACGTTCGTTCGTAAATTTAAATATTATGTCACATTGTAGCTCGTTGCTAAGATAGCATTATGTTTGGGGAATTTAGGCCTTAAGATGTTTTTTTAATTAGAGTCGTGTGTTTCTTAATGATAATTATGGTACCTATAAATCTGTACTGCATAGGTACATCAAACGGTGTCAAATCCATTTGAAAAATAAGGAATTGGTTCAATTCAAGTTCCGAAAATTGTTTGCATTAAAAGTTAGTTACAGCCTGTCAAGGTGTTAAATAATATTTAACTTTGTGCCAGTATGGATTTTTAACTCTTCCTAAGTTCCTACACTATAGAAAGATCCTTCCGTTAGTAACAGAATTTTTCAACAAAAGTTACTTCTAATTATTTTTACTGTCTTCTTCAACTTTATTGACATATCTTCAACGGCAATTTTCTTGACAGAAATGTTAAAATTATGGCCATTAATGAGCAATATTATTTTCACTAAGTAAAGTCTGACACTGCAAGTAAATACTGCAATACCTAGTTGTTGTAATTATTGCTTATTTCAATAGTCTTAAGTTTAATACAACATTATACATAAAATTATTGCCAAGACCACTGACAGTCGGGGTAATCAACGGCTTCTAATTTATGCAAATGATCTCAAAGGCCCGAGAATGATTGAGTAACATCAAAACCTTAATCATTAATATAAATGTTTAGATAAGGGAAAAATTTGCATTTTAATTTAGCTGCCACATTTTGTTTAACCTCGTGGCGCCCACGAGCCTTTTGAAAGGACAAAATAAACATGGCGACTCCGGCCCAGACATTTTTTCCACAATCTATTAATAACCGCCCACGCGCCTTTCAGAAGGACATATTAAAAAAGTCTGTGTAGATTTTTGAAATTACGCGGGCTGTTGAAACAATTTTATTAAATTTGTAAACGAAACACTATGGAACAATTTCCGGTATGCTACCATTGGCTGTAACAGTTGACAGACGTCATTTCTAAGGAAATGGACAGCGCTATGGCTGGCTCACGAGGACGTGTAAGTAAATCGTACTTTTTATGATAAATCCGTGACTATTAGGTTTGTTTTTGTGCAAAAAGTTGATAATTATTAAGTAACACATATATGAAATCAATTACATAGCATTTTCAGAGCTTTAATTCGGCGAAATCTTGTGTTGAAATATTATGACCTTTGTAAAGCCCATTGGGCCGAAGTTAGTATGAAAAAAAAATTACCTTATGATTTAATTTGTTTTTATGTTTGGTTGGTTCGTGAAATATTAATAAAAATTAAAAGAATGAAAGAATTTAATGAGGAGAAGTTAATATAAAGAAGAAAATTATTATGAACTAACCTTACGCCCGCCGCGGTTTCAACCGCGTGTAATTTCTTTTTCAAATATCCACCCTTTCCCCCAAATTTCCGGGATCAAAGTACCCTATATCACCCGGGAATAATGTAGCTTTCCAACAGTGAAAGAATTATTCAAATCGGTTCAGTAGTTACGGAGCCTATTCAATACAAACAAACAACAATTAAATCTTTCCTCTTTATATTGATGACTGATTATAAAAAAAACTGTAATAGATGTAAGGAAATTAATTTTATTTCATTAAAAAGAACTGAAATAAACATAATAATATTAATGTTACTAATTTTGTATTATTTTACATCATTTAATCATTTATTTTGGTATAGTAACTGTGGCCCAGAGACCTTTGTAAAGGACAAAAGATAAACGAGCAATTGAAATTAAAAACATTTGCTAATATAATCATAACTATACCCTGAAAGTTTTATTTCAAACCGATAACTATAACACATACAATTTTCAACTCAAAACCCTGGGCGGATAGGACTATAACAATTATGTCCTTTATGAAGGACAGTCGGGCCGTATTCAAGGAAGAGCCAAAAAATCTCTGGGCGCCACGAGGTTAAGGTAGGCCTTTGGATGACGTTAAGAAAAACTGTTGAATATTGAAATACGCATTGATAGATGGAAATACGTATTTCTTGCGTTTGCATTTACTAAATTGACCAAAACTTCAAATCTATTGTTTACTAGCGGCCGCCCGCGGTTTCACCCGCGTGGTTCCCGTTCCCGTGGGAATTGATCGAAATTCTTTCTTTTTTAAGTGTTGTAACAAACACGACTTTCTTTTATATATATAGATTTATGTCAAATCATACTTACACAATCATCAAAGAAGTTTAAAGTTATCGATCGATCCTTGATTCATTTTGTGAAGACAATAAAAACTTGATTATTTTTGCATAATTTAGTTGATAATATTAAATGAATGAAAACTTGACAAAACATATCTATAATATAAAAATGAATCGCAAAATGTGTTGGTAAGCGCATAACTCAACAACGCCTGGACCAATTCGGGCAAAATTTTTTTTAAATGTTCGTTGGAGTTCAAGGATGGTTTTTACAGCGAGAAAAATTGAATTGATTGATTGATCAATTCCCACGGGAACGGGAACCACGCGGGTGAAAACGCGGGCGCCCGCTAGTTATATCATAAAAAGTTTTATTGAACACGTCTTGTAGTGTCCTCCTTATTCCAAATGTTATGCTCGATACGAGGGCTTCGTCGTTTGACCAGTTCAGGAAATGTCCTCATTACCAACAGCTCATCCCTATCCAATGGGAACAAAACATATTATAATTTATTATTACGTAAGTATCACCAAAAATACGTAATTTCGATCTTTCGTCAAACATGCGCTGATACAATCTCCGTTAATTTCCGCCAAAAAGAACCAAAAGATAATTCACTAGAATCCTTGTGACATTTTGCGAAATGACACGATGCTGATATAAGATATTTCCATAATTATGAATAAGCAATATTAGTTAACAAAACGCATGAATTACAATGCATTAATAATTACCTACTGACATTTACGGAAAATACGGTCAAGCCGAAAATAAAATATGGTCTCTCATTATTGACATCTCATAACAAACACAATGTTTTGCCCGTGACTTTGTTTCTTGGCCTTTTCAAAAGTGACAGTCTTTTTTTAATTAGTTTAAATGATTTGGAACTATTATTTTATTCTCACAGGTTTTCCCTGCTGATGTAATATAAATTATATTAGCGGGGAAAATGAAGTCTCTCACCATATGACTTTCTATGAACGGTCGGACAAACAAATAAATTCATATAGTAAAATCAATATCACGTATTTGCCTGCTTATACATATAAGGTCATGGCTCACCAGTTAATGTAAAATGCATCTTTTGCAGTGATTTTCGACAAGTACGTCGAAATCCTATCCTTGTGTATAAATTAGTTAGAATATTAGGTTGAATACGAATTTAGTGGTTATGGTCGAGAAGTCCGTTGCTCTAACAATGGTTCTAAAAATTTAATTTTGTATCTGTTTGTTTTGTTTTGTTTTTATATTAATTATTGCCTTCTAAAATAAAAAACGAAAAATAGCTGCATGATATAAAAAATGTTACGCTTTATTTTAGACTTATAAATTAGAAGGATATTATAAACTTTTATATTTTAAATTTAATACTCGTCTTCCTCAAAAATATTTACGAAATAAAAATGTTAAAAATTTTCCTCCTTACAAAATCGGAAGGTTCTCAAAGTTGAGCACACAGCCAAACTCACATAGGTATTCGGAGAGACTACATCTAATTTATTCCTTCCCTTTGAAAAACTTTACTAAGAGGGACCCGTGCTATCCGAGCTGAAAGTAAAGTCATGTATAAAAATGTTAGATGTTTGCTTTTCAAAGTAGATTTCTGTGCAATATTCAATTATAATAACTTAAATAAAGCTTTAAAAGAGTTTGTTATAGAATGCAGAAATAAATATTTTTATCTCTCAACATAATTGTTAGTGGGTATTATTGTAGGCATTTATTACGTGGAACACTCTTTAATAATAAGAAATATATTTGTAATACAATTTGTCTTTATGATGTAAGCTAATATCGAGGTCATAAGTTGAATTCTCTGAACTTTATAAAACTTTAAGGTTTAAGATCGTGAAGATATTATTTGGCAAAAGCAATGACTTAAGCAGCCCTTAAAGGTTGTGATCAGGCCTTCAGGGTGAGGGTAACTGGCTCAATGGGTACTATGTTCTATTGAGCCAGTCAACCTTATATTTGGACCTCACTTCCGCTTACCATCAGGTGGAGTGGGGTCATCCTGACTGCTTCCATATAAAAAATAATTAAAAAAATAATAATTAGTTAGCTTTTACGGTGATTTAGTTCAATATTAAATGTGATCTTTTGGGGAAACGACTGAAGACTGCTAAGTATAATTTTCGACTAACAACCCGTGCTGTTAGTCCGTACTCATGACCATGCATTTCCCTTTTGTGAAAAATTATATACGTATTTTTAATTAAAGTAACTTTGTAGGCGATTGTACAGCAAAGTTGTCCCATATGAAAACGGCCGACCAAACTTATAATTGGATTGTCTGTACGAATCGTATGCTCCAATCAATTGATCCGATTACTTATGGCCTGTGTGAAATATAACATAATAAAAATGTGGGGTACGGTCAGCATAACCGTTAAAAATAATGCTTATAGCTTTAGTCTTTTGCTATATTTACGAGTCTTTTCAAATTAAAATTCGAATTTTATTGCTACTACTTAATAATAAAATACGAACCCATTTGGACATAAAATTGTTGATTCAACGAACCCCTGAAAGGATGAGTCCTTTTATTTTAAATATTAAACAAATTCACACAGAAAACTATGCTCCATAGTTAAAAAACGTTATTGTTGCAAAATAAGTATAAAAAGTTGTCACCAAGCACATAATAAACTTTGAACATAAAGTCGAACCTTTAATAAGTGAACTGTTTTATTCACTAGCTGACTTCAATCACCAACCAAAATGCTTTGTTTTTAAGCATGCTATGTAAAATTTCCAACACAAAGAGAAAAACAAAAAAAAACCATAAAATTAAGAGGAAAAGAATCAAGTAAAACTAAGGCAATATCCCTTTAAGCCTGAAAGAAAACATTACGGGACTGGCATCAGTATGCAATCGCCACGCCCCAAACGCGGCGCAGTCAATGCAATCTTTTGTCACAAAGAGTTTGTAGCTCAGTGCATTGAATACCCTCTCCTGTAACATTTATTTATTTACTCAGGAAAAAACAGCATCATTGTATTACAAATAGAATCAGTTAAGTATATAACACATTTGCCTTGAAAAAAATCCACAATTAGTTATCATTATCACGGCCTTTACGCCTTTACACATTTACGGTTTTCTGCCCAATACTTTACAACTATAACTATATGTTATTTTTACATACATGGCTTTATTAAGGCCTTGAAGCATGATTGAAGGGTACTACAATAATGATCAATGCAATAATATTATTTTAAGTCATTAAAAATTACAAAATGCCAGCATAATTGTGTCAAAATGTCAGCCACTGCAGGGCCATGGCCGACACTTTTAAATCCAAATCATAATAATGATGCGAACTGCTCTCAGATCAGAGAAGGGTAAGGTACTGCTCCATCATTATTATACACTAGCCTTCCACCCACGGTTTCAACCGCGCGTAATATCTTTTTTCAAATATCCCCCCTTTCCCCCACATTTCCAAGATCAAAAGTACCCTATGTTTACCGGGGATAGTGTAGCTTTCAAATCGGTTCAGTAATTTCAAAATTGTTATTCCAGCGGTAATGAGACGTTTTCCGTAGGAATTTGATAGCCTATGTCCTATTCCGGGTAGTTTATAACCCGGAATAGGACATAGGCTATAAAATACGTGTGCCAAATTTCATTTAAATCCGTTCAGTTTAGGCGTGATTGAGTAACAAACATCCAAACATTTAAACATCCAAACATCCAGACTTTCGCATTTATAATATTATTAGGATTAGGATAGGATTACAGAGTGCCAATGGATGGTCACAAACCTAGGCTATGCCTGAAAAATCCAACAGATCCGACTCGCGAATTGATTCCAATCCGTTCCTCAAGGTAAAATACTCAAACCACAATACCAACGAGACATCTAATCATCTAAACAGTTTTTCAATAAGGACGGGTAGATTTTGGCGGCCCGTGGCAGCCATCCTGTCTTGTGTCCAGGTGACATTTATCAAATCTTCCGTTCATCATTCAGTCACCCATGCCAAATCGCCATGGCAAGTTACACGACTGAACAGCGCTTGCAAGTGGTAAAACTTTGTTATCAAAATGAGTTTTCGTTGGTGCAAACATTGCGTGAATTGCGCCCATGTGGCATCCGCTGTGTGGCAGTGTGGCACGTGGCGCCATCCTGCTGGAACCACATGTCGTCTAGGTCCATACGGTTCAAATTGGGACATAAGAAATTGGTTATCATCGTTTTGTAGCGCTCGCCGTTGACGGTGACCGCTTCGCCATACGTCGTTTTCGAAAAAATACGCAATGTTTGCACTAGCGAGCACTCATTTTAATAACAAAGTTTTACCACTTGCACACGCTGTTCAGTCGTGTAACTTGCCAGATACACTGATCTCTATGACACTGGATGGGCGATTGTCACCAAATGTTTGATCCGATTTGAAAATCGCCATGTTGGCGCTGAGAGCAGTAGTTAGTGTACTTGGAACTAATAATAGTGCTGACTTTCGCAGATAAACTTCGATAATGCTGTCATTGTCAATGTCAATGGCTGTCCATTTGACTCATGTTCTGAGCCATTTGAAGTCATTTTAGTTCTCAGTACACTAATGGGGGTCGCTTCAAATCGACATAAAAATAGCTGTCATTTCAATGTCTATAGCCACTCCAGCGTAATACGCCGCGCGTATTATAATGGACCTCAGTGGCCAGATAATATTAATTCCATGCTTGCCATGGTCATTTGGCATGGGTGGCAGAATGATGAACGAAAGATTTGACAAATGTCACCGGGACAGGATGGCCGCCACGGGCCGTCAAAATCTACCCGTCCTTATTGATACTAATATTATAAAGAGGAAAGCTTTGATTGTTTGTTTATATTGAATAGCCTCAGAAACTAGTGAACAGATTTGAATAATTCTTTCACTGTTGGAAAGCTACACTATCCCCGGTGAACATAGGGTACTTTTGATCGCTGAAATGTGGAGGGAAGGAGGGGATTATTGACAAAAGAAATAACGCGCGGGTGAAACCGTGGGGGGGCGACCGCTAGTAAATAATATTTTACATAAAAAAAAACTAAGATTAGTTCACACCTCTAAGATTACTTCATACATGCACGTACGAACCGGTCAATAACTGCACTGACGGAGAGAGTTTTGCGGGTAGTTACGTTATTGTTTACCTGCGGGTACTATTACATATTCTGTGCCTGCGGTCAGCGACTCAACGCATGTAAAAAAAAACTTGCACGCAAAAATTTATTTTTATTTACTCGCCTAAACATTTAAGTACCAGCCATTGACACAACTAGTGAAACATTCACTCGAACAATTAATTGGCACGTTTTTTGCTGTCGGTACAGCTAATAATACTTGTCGCAGGCAACGCTCCGACGGTCGCTCAGGCGGACCGTGAACGGTGAAAACGAAGCTAACGATCGCTTCGAGCAGTGTGCACCCGCCCTAATGTGCGCTGGGAAAATTACTGCCTTTACACAATGTATGGTGATGCAGTGAGGATTTTTTTGTTGAGAGTCGACTTGTAAAATTCGCTTGGATGTAATACATCATGCTCGGATTTTGACAAATGTTTGAGAATTCGCCTCATACTCGTATTTATTTGTTCTGGAATTTCCATAGAAAATTGTAATAGTTAGGTAAAAATGTAATAAGATCCGACAAATTTGATAAACTAATAAAAAAAGTAAAAGGTCGATTTTACGCAATATGAAGTTTACACACGCAGACAAATTACTCGTAAAACATGTCTCTGTTTGTGGCCATATGTTTCCTGCTTAGTCACTAACACTTGGGTGCAGAATATACTATACATTTAGCGTTACTTATTAACATAATAAAAATATTACGATTTAATGTTACCGTTATTAAATGTAACAATATCGCATTGACGACGCATTTTGCTATCATAGCACACAAAGGCTGCCAAATGATTGACGTCATTGACAAAGAAAGTCACAATTATTATCATACTTTATCATAGCATAAATGATTATAAAAAACTTTCAAATAGTTTGTTACGAAAAAGGACTGTTAACTTCGCAGTTCGCACACATTACTAAAGCCTCTTACTGACTCATTTTTTACGCTGTAGTCATAAAACGTAATTTGAATTTTTCTTAGCTTTTCGGTTCCTTGAATTTATTATTCAATTGCTTTTCCTGTGATTTTCTGAGTATATACCAGCTTTTATATAGCTTGGTTAAGTGTTATAACAAATTGTATTCATCGACCTCAGTGTTTAAAGTCAGGCGGCCAAGTTAGCTTCCGATAATTGGCCTAGCCCTATAATCCATACCACGATGAAAACGCCGGTTCTCGGCCTAGCCTTATATAGGGTTAAGTTTTTATCTGTGGTAACTCCTTTGATTTTGATATCCCTTTTTTTTTTTCTTTCACGCAGGGGAAATGCTGCCTTAAGCATACCCGCCGCCGGGGGGCGGACAGGTTATGTGGGGCTCTCCGTCTGGGATGCACAGAATAAGCTACCCAGAACGGCCTACCCACTAAAACCCCTGCGAAGCTCCCTCATCGTCCTTAGTGGGGAGGAGTCACGGTGACTGGCACGAAGCCTATTACGCGATCCTCCCCGGACGGAGCCCGCCTGCACGGCGGGCAAAACGCTATCCCCCCCGGCCAAGCTGGGGGGGGGGGGAATGATTTTGATATCCCTAATCCAAGTGATCAAGCTTACTTTGGGCTTAGGTCAATGTATGCAATGTTATCCAATACATATTTACATAAAATTAATTAATTAAACCGGCCCGTATACCACAGCGCTTCTGTAACTAAGGTTTTACGTAACCGCGTTGCAACCAATTGTCAACTGTGATAATATCATATATTATGTGTGTACATAATGCGTAAAAAATCGCGATAATTGTATAAAGTGAGTGTTAATGCCTCATAACTGAGGAAGCTCCTTCAAATCCACCGGTTGAGTAATAGGTACAAATTGCTACATTTTTATATCCCGTAATTATTGAACGCCTCCGTGGAATAATGGCTAAGTAAGGGTATAAAACTCAGAGGTCGTAGGTTCGTTTCCTACCTTGGATCTGGTTGGTGGTAGGTCTTTTTCAGACTCCGACTGGCTAGCCACAGGTGAAATTTGCCGTCATAACAGCTTTGCCTGCGTTCCGGCAACAATAATGTGGGAGCCAGTACACTTGAAATCTAAGGCCTGAAGATCAGTACAGAATTACAGACTGAAAAGGGCGCAGGTTCGATCCCCAATAGACACATTAGACAAAAAGATTTTTCTAGTAAGTATAACAACTTAATATAAAAGTCAAATATTATACTTGAAGAATAAAATTACGTGTATGTCAGTGACTTCGTAAGTTGAAGAACTTGCAAAACTGAGTTCCCTTAACTGAAAGGCTTTGATAATGAGTCACGATAACAACCCAGAGACTGGTCTGGTCTAGGAAGTTTGACATTTACGCGAATACTTGCTCAACCGCTATCGCAGGCAGATTTAAATCTGTAGGAAAATCTTGTATCTTTACTTCAACGCACAGTAAAACTCATTAAAAAAATTGGAGTTGCCTTAGACGTATAACAAAACAAGAAAAAAAAACGACGGGTTGCACTCCGGGAGTGCCGGCAGAAGTGAAAACCTGAATATTAACGTTGTGCATTTTTAATATGTATTTTGGAATGGTTAGGGATTTAATTGATTGGTAGAGGTATAAAAGTACTATCATCTATGTGGTAAAATACAATATTTATTTATTGCGCTATCGTACACAAACATGACAATTTATATTACATTAAAAAGTTTATCTCTCAAATGTAATCAGAAACTTTTTCAGACTTATCAGAAACTCCTTGCTGTGACACTGAAACGCCATGTAATAAACGATGATAAAATGATTGACAACCGTCAATGTCATACTTTTTTGATTGACAACTATTTATTTTCTAAACAACGAAAACAAAGTTTGGAATTTACAACTAATTGCATACTGGAATCTGCGGATAAACTTTTGAATTTGGAGCAATCGGCCAAGAAATGATTCCCTTTACAGAATCCGCAGACTCCCGAATCGTTAATAACACGAGTGGTTTTACAGTAATCAACATGTCGCTTTCGAGGATGTTCACTGGGAATTTGGGGTAACAAGCCAAACTGTGTGTGAGAACGAGCCTCTTGTCGCAGGAAATTGAACAGCATTTCCAACTTCATACGACCTGATGCATGCTCCGCAGCATAGCGGATCCAAAGACTGCGGAGAAGTGGTGTTAATTTCCACAAAATACTGTTATATAATTCCGGCGAATAAAGATATTCCAAACTTTTTAAATGTTTTATTACGGCAATTAAATTTTGAATTTTGCAGGATATCAAATTAAGGTCTTTGTGGTCACTTTGTAGCATAGGAAGCATATAGGAAGCGACCGCACTGCGGCTATACTCGTAATAGTAGAAGAGGTCACACTTGACAGTTCATTTATGCAAAGAAAAATATACCTTACGCTAAAGGAATAAAAGTCAAGAAAACAACATCAGTTCTTATTAATACAATTATTTACTCTACTCCTGATGTACATAAGAAGCACTTTTCTTTGCATAAATGAGCTGTCAAATTGAACAAAAACCATTATTGTCTATAGACCGACAAACTATCTGTTCCGGTGGCGGCGTCGCTACTGTCTATTTAAAACTGTCATCAAATATCGTTTTTGCATTACATTTCACGTAGTTCCAATTTTGGCCACCGGAACAGATAAGATTGTAGAAAACACGTGTCCGGACTTCAAATTTTATATGGATTTTCGATCAGGTCACGTGACACATAAATCCTGACGCGAGTTTAACATTTTTTCCCCATACAAAAAAAGTGCACAACGCCGCTAAAGAAGTTTTCACTTCAAAAAATCGCGGAAAAACCTGTAACCTCTGGTTTAATTTATTACAAAAAATGACAATGAAGAATTTAAATAGGTATAAATATTTATGGACGCATAGAAGGCCTAGGATCATAAAAGTCTGGGTGGGATTTTTTCCCGCAGAGAAGAATGCTTGAAGGACCATAATCGCAGTTTACATCCATGACATGAGCTGGTCAATAGCCACAAGGCTGGCACCGGCTCATCCCAATCGTGTGTGAAGGGGACACCGGGGGAGTTTAGTGTGTAGTGGACGCTTTAGTCTCGGATCCCCCACACTTGGTCTAGCTAGCCTGCGGTTTCATTACATAAATGCATTTTTCTCCGAAAAAAAAAGTTTACATTCATGACATGAGTTTTGAGCAGTAATCATTGGGACCAGAATCGCGCGGGACCGGCCGGCTTGGAGAAAACTTGTTGGGGGCCCAAGTTTTCTGCACCAGCGGGGTGCCTTAGGACTACAACAACAACATTGGGACCAAAATGCGTAAAAAAATTCGACCAACTGTGCAATAATAATTAATGGTAGAAAAAGAAATAAACGTTCACCATATCCAAAAACATTTCTAAAGACCGCTGCGAAAGTTCGGCATTGCAAGTATGCCGAGTACATTCACAAACAGCATTTCTTAGTAATTGGCTTACAGAAATGCCAACAAATTAACTGTACCGCAAGTACTCGATGCAACGGGCGATTATAACTGCATCAGTAAGTTGCAAATGTCAGAAGTTCAAGATAGAAAAGGGAAAGTAAGGAAATTTACGGTTAAGTGTTTGAAACGGTGAAGTGCCTTATTGTCGTGGAATGGTGATTTGGCAGGTCTTAATGCGTTGTTGTTTATCGGTAACGCAAATTTAAATGTCCATTGAGGTTTAAAATCGATTGTCTTAAAAGGTTCAACATTTAAAATCTTTCAATCAGAGTAAAAGATTGACAGCTTAAAATGTTTTTTTTTTTTTCAATTAAATGTGCATCCATTTTGCACTGGTTGACTAAAACAAATTCGAAGTGAATTCATAAATTGTGTCTATTCAATACTAGGTTCTGATAGTTATAATGCCCATTGACCATCTATTGTTGTTTTTTTTTATCGCAGGTAGAAATTTTAAAATAAGAACATGGAATTAATTAACCATTCTTATATCTTCATTTCGAAATTTAAAAAAAATTATGTATTTTTTGTGATGAAATGAATATGGATGAGAAAAAGATGATGTTGAATAAAATACACAGCACAAGATGTCTTGATCATTGAGATAACAATTATGTATATTTATATACTGAAAATGATGAACTAGTTACCTTATTCTCATAGAAAAAAACGAGGTTATAAGTTTAGAACTTATTTTTGCGTTTTGTGTATTTTTGCATCTGATAATGATTGTGTCATAATTATAGTTAGGAGTAGTATTTCAACTTGACATCGCTTTAATTATCTTAGTGCGTATTTCACTCTCTGTAATGTTTTGAAGATTTATTAGAAGATATATTAACTTATCAATACAATGATTGACTCTTTCTTTGATTTCGCATATTAACCTTTAAAATATAGAAAAAAATGTAAATTCTCTTGTTTTGTCATTTTTCTGACTTTAAAGTCAATCCACGTTATCTGTAAGTTAATTGTAAGTGTAATATTGATCATCGATGTATAAATAATTTCGTTAAAAACCGCGTCATGTCGTGTTTTAATTTAAAATCACAACCGGAAGTAATCCAAGCAATTTATTTGTAGTAAAAAGACAGCAAACAAAATGTGTGATTGCATCAAAGAATGCAGGGATCCCGAACTCGTTTTCATTACACCGGTGAAATCCTTGCCTCACAGACAAGATAATACCAGAAATTAGCATGTTTAAACACTAAATGTATAATGTATGCCGGAGTTCCAGCTACGCGCCTTGAATCCGAGACTAGCCGAAGTAGTTCAAGTACAAAACTTTCTTTATTTCACACCGTCTGTGATTAACGACCTTTGAAAACGAACTTACTGTTGTTTTTAGTCGCATGTAAATATGCATCTCATAACATCCTGAGACTCACTTTTGAGGTTATTGACTCTCAATACTATTTCATCTTTGCAGCGTATTTTGTAAAGTAATAATTTTGAAATGTCAAGGAACGTGTATCGAAGGAGTCTTAAAATTCAGATAGCAGAAGAATTTTCTGCATACTTCTGGTCGCCATAAAACCTTCATTTTGTCTGTCTGATAAATAAGACATGACGCCGCAAATGTAGATTTTATGACAACCGAAAATGCAGCTACTTTTTCTCACTCTGCACTTTATGCCAATAACAATATTGTTGGCATAAACGAGGATTTTTTAGAATATTCCAAACACGTTTCTTCGACAAATTGTCTAGTGTAATTGAAAATTAATTAATCATTATAACGCATGATCGGTCTAGTACCTGGCCGTGATCTCGGAACCCTGGCCTGGGTTCAATACTTTAGTCGAGCAAATCAAATAGGCTTATACTTCATTAAGTATAAATAATGATGGATGTCTATTCGTCCATTTAAAGTTTTTTACACCATTTCCAAAAAAAACATCAATCTACTACATAAAAATTATTCTATCAATTCACAAAAATCTATTTGGGTTCTCGTATCAATCGTATAAATTCAAAATATTGAACAAATCAAATCTCCATACATAAATTATCAATCGTCATAAAATTCAAACTGATCGAATTTGAAGTGTCATTTTGGCTGTTTGTCCTTCTAAATACCTGTTAAACTAGTATTAGCATTTTAGTAATATGGAACGTCGCAAATGTTGATTAAGTAGACTGACAAAAACAAGTTTTAAATGTATCCGCGAACGATTTTTGTCAAATTAATACAGATTTTAAGTTTTCAACATAAACATTTTGTCTGAGCGCAAAGTACTTTGCTGGCTTGAATCTACTTATTTGTACTAGTTTTTTATATTTTTCATACGAAGCTACTGCTAATATGGGCCATGACTTCGGGATCCGGGGGTAGGAGCTACTTCTGACCCCTGTAACTCTTGACAAGGAAACTTGACCAATATAGCTACTGCCATTCGACCGAGCAGATTTCCTCAGGATGTTTCCCGTCACCGCGAAGGTAGTGGATTCAAGCAAATACAAAAATCGAGTTGGATTTGATCAAGGCGATTCGAAATAGGTAACATAGCAATATACATTGTTTAAAATAGATATAAAAGCACAGGAATTAGTAGGTAACTCGGCTGTAATGTTTTGTCAATGAAAGAAAGCTTTTCATCATCATCATCTGCCTGTCGCACTTTTCTACTCGACATAGGCCCCTCCAAATGTTCGCCACTTTGTTTGACGCATCCAGCTCCTGCCTGTCTGCGTAAATCATCACTTCATTTGGCCAGGCGTCTTACAATACCGAAATATTATGGTCTCAACACCTGAAACCGCTTACCCAAACCTAACATTTTATTAATTAATATTAATATTAGGACCTTCGTAAGAAGCTAATTGCTCCGAATAGCGAACTATTGAACAAAGCGTGCGAGCCGATTTCTACAGCGTTTGTCGGCTACTTTCACCCCAGTGAAACCGCGCGTTTTTGTACGGAGCTGCGCCGGCGCAGAGCGTACGATGCGGATTTCGAATTGGAAAATATGCGGCCAGATGGGGGTTACTGGGTTAGATTTTATGGATAATGAAATGGAGGTGATAAGCAATTTTAATGGGAATAAGTCTGAAGTATTTTGGAAATATTTGGAAATTGATTGGTGGCTGTGTCCTTTATAAGTATGGTGCTTAATATTTATCTTCTTGGTTTAATAAATATTGTCAGCTGCATTAGCACTTACAAACAGAAATCAGGTTTAAATTTTTTCAGAAAATAAAAATGTTTTTACTAGGATTCCCTAAGAAATTAATATCAAAAACTTAAATTGAGCTATAAATACTTAGAATTTATTTTTTATTTCTTTGTTTGTTTCTGTTTTGCAAGTAGTATTCCTAAAAGGTCATCCACTTACAAAAATATTGTAATAAGCACCAAACTACTGTTTCGAATTTTAAAGTAGGTAGATTTTTTTTTATAATTTGATATGTCAGCTAAAAATATTGTGATAAAAAGTTATTTTTTTATTTTTTTGAGTTTTCAAAAAAGCATGTTATTACTAAATAATAAATTCCACACTCACCATTTTGATAATTCCGCAAAAACTTCCCACTCAATAAATAAAACAGGAACGAAACAAATCCGCACAAACACAGTCGGCACACGTACAGTTCACAAAGAAATCACGAAAATTACACAACAAAAAAAATAAGGAGTTCACAATTGCGCAAGAGAGTAGCAGTCAAATATAAACTATTAATCGATTTAAAATTTATATTTCGAATTAAGACATGTTTGTCCTGTCGTCTGCCCAGGTAGAGAGACAATTGTGGACTGAGTGTGGGGCCGAAAGTTTCGCCCGTTGTTAGCGATTCAAAAGGTGCGCACGCGGCTTATACGACGACCCAACTGTCTTGACGTTTGGACTTGAATTTTGATTTAAAAATGAAAGTGATATTTTTATTGTTTCAATAACTATTACATTGGTATGCGGTGATATAATGTTCATTGTGAATTTTTTAGTTAACCCTAGAAAGATAGTCTGCGTCAAATTGACGCATGTGATTCCGAAATATAGCTCTCTCTTCCTAAATAGCGCGAATCCATAGCTGTGCGTTTAGGACATTTCATTCTTCACCGGGAGCTACCATGTGACGTATGTATCATTATGGTAAGTTTAACCGATTTTAAAAAATGACGACTACGTGAGTCAAAATTACGCATGATTATCTTTTACGTGACTTTTATGATATTGACTTGTACGGTAGTTTGATTTTATTTTAGCTTATTATTACTGTATATCGGAACATTATATTATCAATTTGTTTTAATACATATTGAAGCAAATATAGAAAGCAATGCCAAGTAGAAACTTGGACGAAGATCGTATCCTGGCCGCTCTTATGCAAAGCAACGGCGAGGTTCCTTGTCAAGACACCGTCCAGTGAAGTAGACGACCATGAAATTGAAGATGACGTGCAAAGCGACACAGAAGCTTTTCTAGATGAGGTACGAGAAGAACAGGCAACGAAGTCAGGTGTAAATATTATCCTAGACGGGCAAAGCTGTACTGAACAACCAGTCTCCACATTAGCCTCTCATAGAATTGTATAGCATAATAATGATGTGTGCCAAAGTTGTTTTTAACTATTTTTTATATAACTATATGTTCCTAATATATATATAAGATATTCTAATTGTTGATTTTGTACTAAAGAAACTAATTATTGTAGTAAAAAATATGAGTTTTAATTAGAAACAACAAGTGTTAACTTTTTTTAAATTTTATGCAGAAGTTTAAGGTTTTTGTTCTTTTTGTATAAATAAATAATTATTAATTAATTACTTGCAGTATTTATTAATTCCAATATAGGTGTAAATATATATTAACTTACAATTAATTGAAATAAATTAATTTACCTCGAATTAGGGCTAACTAAAAAACATGCGTCAATTTTACGCATGATTATCTTTTCCGTAGTACACAATATGATTATCTTTCTAGGGTTAAAATAGTAATGAACTGGCTCGGTGACATATTAGAGTGGTAGTCTCAATATTGGAATTCTACTCTAAGAACAGTTTATAAAAACATTATGTATTAGATATCAATTAAATTTTTTTATTTTGTGTTAGTTGTATAATTTTAATTATAATAATATTTACCTTAGACGAAGCTTAATGTTTGTGTAATTTATTATTTTTATTAACATTTCTTATAGCGAATAAAAATGTACTTATTTTAAGGTACTGCTGCATTTTGATAAGTTCAAAGAATTCATACCTACGTAACGTGTAGGTACGTATTTTTTTACATAACAAAATAAATACATATTTTATATGAATCTCAAACTTTTAAAACTTTTGTTTGGTATAAATTGTTTAATCGACTAGTCTTAAATACAAAAAATTATTTAATCTTGTCCAACCCATTAAATTAAAAATGCGGTAAATTATTATAAGTATCAATCAACAAGCATAATTTGGATCCATTTTATAATGATGTTGTTTAATTAACAAACCAGCCTCTCATTTTTATCACATACGAGTTTTTAACCGACTTCAAAAAGGAGGTGGTTATCAATTCGACTGTTTTTTTCTAATGTGTGTTAACCTCATTACTTTTGATTGGGTACACCGACTTTAATGATTCTTTTTTCAGACAACGTACATAGATAAGAATGAGGTACATCTTACTTAAGGCCTAAAGAATTTATGTTTGTCTGCTAATAGTCTTGGGGAGGTCTATTTTGACTATGAGCTACATATCCAGAGTATCATTAACGAACAGCCTTTCCTAAGCATTTATGCAGCAAACACCCATCACTAAGCAAGGCTGTAGTACATTTCTTTAAGTACCAAGATTGTTGGTTGGCTCATAATGTTTTGTAAAAATCTCGATCATGTTTCCTTTCACCCCTTATGCGTGTCGTGTGCGTGCGAACGGGATAGGTGCTGTTGCTGTTTTACATTAAATTATGGTGACAAGCTTCATTTGTTTCCGACTTCCTCGATATTTTAAAGTCAAAATATTTTGAGGAAACTTTTTAGTTCCTTTTTCTTCTTCTTCTTTCCTCAAAATGTTTTGAAAAAGTAAGAAGCGATAAAATTTGCGACTTTTAACTTTGTCTAATTGGTTACCCTAATACTCGTATTAGGACTACGTTTATCGCAGTGCTGCGTGTCTAGATTAAATTTAGCAACCGAATGGGGCCTTATAATAAAAAAAGATCCTGCGTTAAACCAAAAAAACACGTTTAACTAGTGAAAAGTTTTGACGTATCACGCATTAAAATACAGTCGAATTGAGAAACTCCTCCTCCTTTTATGAAGTTGTTTTTTTTTTGTTTGATCGGCCCTGAACTCTTTGTCCTGTGAATACATAGTATCACGCGGGAGCCGAACCTACAACCTCAATGGTGCACTATCCCCTCTGTCATTTGAGCAAAAATTTTAACAGAAAACTTTTTGAGTGTTCAGGTTCAATATTATATTTAATTAAATGCAACTAAGCTTGTACTGAAGATGACTTTGATTGATATCTTTGCGTAAAAGTAATATTTGTTCAACACGATGATTGTGACCCGAATGGTCACAAATTAATTTATAAACCTACAGTTGAATATAATTTATCATTAAAATAATTTATTCGCAGTCTTAATTTTGGAACCGTTAAAAAAAAAAAACATTAAAACGGATACACTTGTGATAACTATACCTATAAATAAAAATGAATTGCTTATTGAGTTGACCAAAGACTCCGTTAGTCTCGCTAAAACTCGAGAACGGCTGAAACGATTTGACTAATTTTAGTCTTGAAATATTCGTGGAAGTCCAGGGAAGGTTTAAACATGGGGTGAATAACACCATGGCCCCCCATGATCTCGTGGCGACGGTGAGGATGTACTGGGAGTTTAGTGGGTAGTTCCCCTGCCAGTGCCTCATCCATCCTAAGGCTGGATGGGGCAGCGGGAGAAACGGAGAGTCCCACATATCCCCACCCCAACCACCAACGGGGTGGGTAGTAATGTGTAAACGCATTCTCCCAGTATAAAAAAAAGAAAATATAGAAAAATTGCGAGTAAATTACTAAAGTAAGTGAAACAAAGTTCACCGGGTCATCTTGTCTATATCTATATCTATACTAATATTATAAAGAGGAAATATTTGATTGTTTGTTTGTTTGTTTGTTTGTATGTTTGTTTGAATTGAATAGGCTCCGAAACTACTGAACCGATTTTAATAATTCTTTCACTGTTGGATAGCTACACTATCCCCAGTGAACATAGGATACTTTTGATCCCGGAAATGTGGGGGGAAGGGGGGGATATTTGAAAAAAGAAATAACGCGCGGGTGAAACCGCGGGCGGAAGGCTAGTAGGTAGGTTAATAAAAAACCGGACCCGTAAATTTTAATAAACAGCTATATTATCTGTTGAGTGCTTTTATGTATAAAAATAAATCACAATAGCTTGACAAGATTTAAATATTTCAGAGCTTTTGTAGCTACGAGCTTTAAACAGTGAATAAATATCCTATTATTCATACATCACCAACCACCCAAACCCAGCCTAAGCAAGTAAGCATAGCTTGTATGGGTACCAAACAACGAATAAACATTACTTGGTTATTATTATTTTTTTTATATAGAGGCTTAAAAGTTTTGACGTAGCACGCATGACACACGTGACAACAGTCAGGATGACCTCACTCCGCCTGATGGTAAGCGGAAGTGAGGTCCAAATATAAGGTTGACTGGCTCAATAGATCATAGGACCCATTGAGCCAGTCACCCTCACCCTGAAGGCCTGCTTAGATGCCGCTTCACGCCCCGCCTGAAAAGCCTAGGATTATAGGAGGAAGGAAACACTTGTATATTTTTTCCTTTTGTTAATTCATATTTACACGTTATACATAGAAGCAAGTGAATCGCTATACAAGAGGGCTTTTAGAATTTTCTTTTTTAAATTGAAGGCTTGTTAGAAAATTAGTGCTTTCGATAGTGACGGTACTTAAGTTTATGAAATGCACCAAATACCCGATACAAATATTTAGAAAGAACTACATTTAATAAAGAAAACTTTTACTCAGCACTTGAATTATTAATTTCCACTTAAAAGGTTTATTATTGCTTCTAATAAAAAAAAACATATATTATTATATTTTATATTTTATTTATGTTATTTTAATTTGTTTAAGACTTATGTAATTATTTTATTTCATTTTTTTTCTCTCTTTAGCCCGTTAGCACTACCCACCATTTTTTTTTTCTGCTTGGCCCAAAGGTTGACTGGCAGAGAATGCCATTAGGCATTAGGTCCGCCTTATGTACTCTTGATTGTGCATTAAAGTTTGAATAAATAAATAAATAAAACAATGGCAGCTGGACATGGTTATAAAAAGACAAATGCAATAAGCCTTAAACTAGCGCAAGTAATGAGTAAGTGAGACAAATAGGCCTAAAACAGAGATCTTCAATCTACGGGCCGCTGATAAAAATGATTCCCTTTTTTTAGATAATTCCACCAATGTACTTGTCGAAAACTCTGGAAGCCTTTAAATGCCGCCTTATATACACGGCGCGGCGCCAGACTACCCTAAATCCTAGTAAAAAAAGGTTTGGTATGGTACCTACCTAAAGGGTCAAAAACTGACAGCTGAAATCTGAGTATATACCAAAGATTAATAATTATTGGAGCTTGCAGCGTCCCACGCGGGCCAGAGAACAATATTCGTCTCGCAATTATTTGTTCTGGATGGGATTCGAACCAACAATCTCTCGATCATTGGACAGGGCCACTGCTATATCATCGAGCATAATATACACCACCAGCCAAAATATAAATATATTTTAATTATGTCAGTACTTTACGTATAAAATACCTAAACTAATAAAAACTATCATGAACAAAGTTTTTGGACTGTACGGAGACCTAAACCGCAAACTCTGTACTCAGGCGTACCGGCCCCGGCAAACTTCTTGAATATCGGGTGGGGATTGCGCAGAACACGAATTTTGACACGCCTGCGCGCTATTGGTCAGAAGCATACCTCTGACCATTAGCACGCGCGGGCGTTCGGAAGATTTGCGTGCGCTATTGGTCACGCGCAAGTGCACATGCGCGAACTTTCCCCATCTCCGTCAACCGATGTTCAACAAGTTTGCCGGTACCTGTACTATGCAGAGACCTAAGCCGTAAACTCTGTACTCATCATACCAGCCTACTTCTTAGGCACTACGCCAAAACGATTGTCAATTTTATAATGTTTCTTTTTTGTATATATTTTTAATGGTAATAACTAGTTTATATTATAGAAATATTGTTACCTACTTAAATTAAATAAATTCAACTACAAAAAAAAATATATCATTATCAATAATTTTAATATCATCACTGGCCCTTAGGCGCTTGTTTAATGACCCCTGATCATGCAAAATGGCGGCGACAAAAAGTGAAAGTCAATTTGCTTCCGATTGGACAGGCCGAAATCACAGGTAACCGCGTGTGTCATTACACATCGCATTACCCACGTCGTTACCGCTGACGTGATTGAGACTGTTTGTTTACGGGCTACCTATTATTGAAAAAGAAAGTGTTTTGTTTATTTCTCTGTTCTTTTATAACACCAGTTGTAAGACCAGGGGGCCTAGACAAAGTAACATTTTGACAGCGATAGCGAAATTCGCTAACTTCCAATTGCATGGATTTGACAGGTGCCTTAGAAAAGTCATGTGGTCAAGCGATATTGAAAGTGCCTACGGGTTTTGACATTCGCTATCGCAAATTGAGCGATAACGAACGTCAATTATGCCCCTTGTCCTAGGGCCTCTGAAGTATCACTCGAGCGTTGCCGATAATGTGAAGACAAAATATAACGATGGTAGAAAAAAGGGGTTCTTCTCGCTGCCAGTAATTTGGAAGAGTATGGACCATTCCCAATTGAGCTCTTTTTTTTTCGGAGTAGAAAACTCCCCCGATTTCTCCTTCATACCCGATTGGGACGAGCCGGTGCCAGCCTTGTGGCTTCCAAATTGAGAACTCCGAAGACCTTTCTCATCAACAGAAACAGCTTTACAGAAGAGGGCAGCAGTTACCATGAAGTGGGCTGCGTGTCTGTCTGCAGTTGAAGTCTCATAAAACAATTTACAGGACAAAATAACATGCCCCACAAGTGCGCGTTCTTGTTTAACAATGCAGTAACCATTGTTATTGGCTCCAACATTTTTATTACCAGCATACTATTAAAGAAACAAAATTCACCTGGCGTCTCACTATATAGGTCAAAACATATCGACTCAGTCCGTTATTAACAAACGGTCACAAATAGTGCATCTTTTATGCATTCACTATTCAGATGGGTGGTTTTCCCGTCACTAAACAAACGGCTGTCACGTCGTTCGTAACTGAGGCAAACCTGCAAATGGGCATAATAACTTGCTGGTGCACAAACACCTATTGAACGTGAATGTGACGTGACATACGTTAGACAGTCGTTGAAGAGACATCAGGACACTGCTCGCTCCCGTTCAAGGAACTCTCGAAAAAATAGGTTTTGTTTCGAGTTTTGTTCATAATCATAGCATAACAAGAATAAAATGCTTACCTGTTGGCTTCTTTAAAGTGGAGGTGCTTCCCCAGTCTATGATTTAAGTATAAAAACATGTTTATTGTTGAATTTCTTATAAATAAATAAATCATGTTTTGTCTTTTATTTCATTGACTTGCTGACGGTACTAAATCTCATGATGTTACAAAATTAAATTAAATGGGACGAATCGTAGAACAAAAAATAATATATTTTTGAATTCACTGTTTCGTCCCAGTGGGACGAACGTGTTGTGGGACGAATCAGCGAACGAGTCAGTAGAGCTGCGTATTCAAATGGAAAATCGTCCTTTCTTTATTAAACTACTATGGTATTTTGTGTCTCTTGAACTCTTGAAACAGGATGTTTCAACAATACATACATAATATTTTGCAACACACAAACCGTCATCTATATAAAGATTATCTTGACCTTTATAACTTTCATTAACACGTTATTTAACCATAGATACCCGCTTAGAAATACCATCTGTAGTATTAATAAAATTAAATGTTAGCTTTTGTATGAAGTGTTGCCAACAGAGTTATTAACTTTGACCTTTCAGAAACTACATACGTTGAAAATAATATATTATGATCATTGATATTGACAGTTCAATCGTGTCACAATTATTTTCACATTATGTACCAAATTGCATTGTATAACTGCCGGTTCATTTTTACCTTAGGCTTTTATTACCTTACCTAGATTGTGGAGAAAAAACCACCAGGACTTCTTTTTGTGGTTATGTGTTTTTAATGTAATTGATTACATTATCCATACTAATATTCAGCCGTAGAATCGATAACCGTTGGGGTAAACGGGTTCTAGAGTAGTCGCCCTCAGGCCAGGTGGAGCGATGATCTGCGCAAGATGGCTGGCAGGAGCTGGATGCGAGTGGCCGAGGATCGATCAGCGTGGCGAGCATTTGGAGAGGCCTTTGTCCAGCAGTGGACTATTACAGACTGATGATGATGATGATACTAATATTACAATGACAGTAATTCTGTTTGTCTATCTGTTACGCTTTCACGCCTTAACCATGCAACCAAATAACTTTGGTACAGACGTAGACTAGACCAGAGCCTAACGTAACGTAAGAGCCCTTTAAATTTTTATTCCGGGATAAAGCTTAGTTCGTATCAATTGAGATCAAATAGCAGTCGCTCAAATGTTATAACTGAACGTGCCAAATTCTGAATAATGGTGCAAAACTAACAGGAATCGGAAAGATAAGAGAAGAGTAACAAGAATTTGTTATTCAGGGTTCAGTTTAAATGCAATGTACCTTAAAACCATTTGAATTTTATCGCCTTTCTTTCTAAAAGAATTCGTACAATTGCACTTTGAATAATTGTCTCAGTGCACCAATAATAATTTCATATTATTGAGGCCAATTGCAAAATGAACCGCGGCGAGTGAAAGTAGTTCTGTACAACCAGTCAGTTAGAGCTCCCCCTCCCGTCTCAGTAGAACACTTTAAGATACCTCGAGAGGGAAGCCTTCGCGCTGCAGAGGTCTTTGTTAACTGGTTTTCTTTTTGCAGCGGTTCTCCGTGACTAGTCCATGTAGACCTTAAAGTTCGTCTCCGCCAAAGAGTTTCTAGTTCAAATTGCAATTTTATGGGGAATAGCAGGGGTCTCTGAAAGCTGGTAGATCTGGCGAGCCAAATACTCGTTTGGCTCGAAAAGTGTTACAATAGTTGTATGAGAGTCGCATTATCTCCAGCGGGAAGGTTTTGCGAAATTGCTCTATATGTATATGTTACTTCCGTGAGTTTACGTTTAAATTGCATTGCAATTAATAATACTAAGGAATGTCTATTTCAATGAAACTCTTGCTATATATAAATAAGTTTATCCCAGAGAATGCAAATCTTAAAATATAGGTAGAAAAGAATATTGTTTAGTAATAATATTATTATTAATCAAGAGTAGACCGGCACGATGGCGCTTTTGGTAGTGACCCTGTCCTATGCGCCAGGGATTGTGGCTTCAAGTCCAATCCGAGATAAACAAGTTAATATTATGTGATGATTAATTAGTCTATCTGAGAGGAAAGTTTTTTTTTTATAGAGGCAGTCAGGATGACCTCACTCCACCTGATGGTAAGCGGAAGTGAGGTCCAAATATAAGGTTGACTGGCTCAAAAGATCATAGTACCGATTCAGCCAGTCACCCTCACCCTGAAGGCCTGTATAGATGCCGCTTCACGCCCCGCCTGAAAAGCCCAGGGTTATAAGATTTGATTCTTTGTTTGTATTGAATAGGCTCCGAAACCTACTGAACCGATTTTAAACGCTACACTATCCCTGAGTGACATGATACTTTTTATCCCGGAAATCTGGAGGGAAGGGGGGATATTTGAAAAAAGAAATTACGCGCGGGTAAAACCGCGGAGGCGGTCGCTAGTCCTACTAATATTATAAATGCGAAAGTCTGGATGTTTGGATGTTTGTTTGTTCCTCAATCACGACTAATCGGCTAAACGGATTTAGATGAAATTTGGCACACGTATAGTTCATAACCCGGATTAGGACATAGGCTATAAAATTCCTACGGAAAACGTCTCTTTCCCGCGGGAATAACAATTTTGGAACTACTGAACCGATTTGAATATTCTTTCACTGTTGGAAAGCTACACTATCCCCGGTAAACATAGGGTACTTTTGATCCCAGAAATATGGGAGGTAGGGGCGGATATTTGAAAAAGAAATTACGCGCAGGTGAAACCGCGGGCAGAAGGCTAGTATTTTATATAATGATATCAAACAACAAGTGGTTTGTAACAAGTTGAACTAAAAATTGGCAAAATGTCAATGATACCAAAATCTGAATGCATATTTTTAAATGATAATATACTCAAAAAAACCTCAATATTTATTCCATCAAAAGAGAAAACATACTTCAAAACTTAATAAAGCTAATTTGTATTCGTTGTTGACATAAAAGTAGTAGTTTACCAATGAATTACTAGAGAAATAAGATCATAGGGTCTTCAAGCCTCAGATTTTGACGAGCCATTTGGTGTAATGGTCGAGAAGTCGGCTATTACACCAGAGGTCGCGGGTTCGATCCCCGCACGGTACAAACATTTGTGTGCATGAACATGTCTGTTTGTATCGGTCTGGGTGTTTCTATGTATAATATGTATATATTTACAAAAAAAAAGTATATAAGTAATGTTTATCCGTTGTCTAGCACCCATAGCACAAGCTAATGCTTAGTTTGGGGCTAGATGGCGCTGTGTGAATAATGTCCAGTGATATTTATTATTATTTATTTTAAATGTACGAGTTCCCACATAAACATTGCCAGAACAAAACCAAAACTATTATTAACCTTTTGGATGCCAAAGTCGTATATACTTGACAAGCACCTGCGGGCCCTGTGCGCCAACGACGTTTATACTTGACAAAAAAACCCTGCCTCTAATAATATGAAATAAATTATAATTATGTGTAAAACGATCACAGATTACTGGTATTTTTTCCTTACATTCGACAACAAAGAACAACCCAGCTTTGGCGTACAGTACAGTACAGTGCGTTCGTAGCTTGGCGTTCAAAAGGTTTAAGGTTACAGAAATGTCTTGACAGTTTTAAACATAGTAAGCCATCGACCTGCGTCTTAAATACTGTTTCTCTAAGGCCCTAAAAGTTTACGTCTTCATCAAAATTAACATTATCAAAATCGATCATAATTTATCATTCATCCGTGCTCCAATTCGGTGCTGCCTTCGCTTGCACTTGTGAAGGCGATCATTTAAATGAAAATCCTCTGCAGGCGACATTTGAGCGACACGTTTGCCTTGGAAAATGTTGACGACTCGCGCTCGTAACTCATTTGGTCAGCTTGTTATGACCACGGCGCTTTATTTTTTACTCTATTGCATCAGTCATGGATTTCTAAAAGTTTTGTTTATACTGGAGATAAACAGCTGAACATGACCTGAGATCAAGGGTGGTGTGGTAACCAAGTGGTTTTCGACTTAACGCCGAAATGTATTTGCGAGCATTATTTTAGAATGATTGCACCAAATAAGATAATAATTGTGTTTTTATGTTGAAGCAGGAACGAGCAAGTAGCATGTATTCTTTTGCATTACAAAAAAAATTTAACGCATTAGGTAAGTAAAACCTTTTGAACGGCGTTTAAAACTTTTATAAGGTCTAGTTTAATAACTATGAGTTCTCCATATTATGATCTTTACAAATCGTTGAAATGTTACAATTTAATTTAATATTTTTTATTTACTGTAGCATAAAAATAATCATTACCATATTCATTTTCTTAACAGAAACTCAACGATTTTAAGATTTTTTTTTCTTCTCGTACAAATCTTACATGATTTTTATTTTCAACAAAGTTTAGATAGCGTCAGTATTTACTTACAGCCCTACACAATTTTCCTTTTATTATTAAAACTTCATACTAAGATTAAAATAAAACAACTTTAAACGGATGAAAACTCGCGTATATTCTACATTTTGAAATTAAAACCCGACGTTTCGACTACTTTTCAGTAGCCGTGATCACGGTATGACTCAGGTGTTATGCGTCAAACAGTTATTTAAATTGCTATTTCTACCTTCACTTTTATAATTATTTTAGAATAATCAGCAACCGTCGTCTTCACTATCATTCAATACGTTCCTATCCACGCAGTAGGAGCTGATGGTGTCTTGAAGCTGCACAGTATTGTGATGTCCATTGGAACCCATTAGATGTAATACTGGGTCCCAAGTAGGTGGTACATTCCAACCATCTTCCCTATTGAAATTAGGATGTTTTTTAATTTCAATGGCCTCGCGTAGCATCCTGGGTATATAGCGATTTTCTCTGGCAAGGACCTGGGGTTTATCAAAGCGAATGTAATGGTTGGGCTTATCCAGTACATGTTCACACACTGCTGACTTCGTTGACCTCCGGTGTTTCATATCCGCGATATGTTCTTTTATTCGCGTACTGATACTCCTTTTGGTTTGTCCAATGTAAGAGAGCCCACAGTCACAATCAAGCTTGTATACTCCTGCTGTTTGTAGGGGAACATTACACTTAACTGGTCTTAAAAATTGGCTGATCTTCCTAGGCGGCTTGAAGTAGGTTTTAATTGAAGCACGCTTCAAGATGTTACCAATCTTGTCAGTGACTCCCTTCACATATGGTAGAACAGCAGGTTGACGCTCAACTGTAGCTGGTTTAACACGGCGTCTGCGATGATGTGGTACCTTAAGCTTGTTTTCTTTAAGTACCCTCTTGACATGCTGAACTTCTGCATCAAGGTGGTCATCATCACAGATCCGCTGCGCTCTCTGTAACAAAGTTTTACCAACAGTAGCTAACTGCGATGGATGGTGGTGAGATTCACCGTTCAAATATTTATCGGTATGAGTTGCCTTCCGATACACAGTGTGACTTAAGCTATGATCTGAATTCCTGCTAACTAAAACATCTAAGAATGGCAGCTTCCCCTCACTTTCTAACTCCATAGTGAATTTTATTTTTGGATGTATGGAGTTAAGGTGGTCTAAAAATAAAGTTACTTTATCAGATGGTAATATTGTGAAAGTATCATCTACATACCGCTTATAAAATCGTGGAGTAACTGGTGCTGAACTTAAGGCTTTGTCCTCAAATTCCTCCATAAATATGTCTGCCATTACAGGAGATACAGGAGACCCCATTGCTACCCCATCCAGCTGTATGTAGAATTTATCATCCCACATTAAGTAACCGCCTCGCAGGCAATGTTGTAATAGCTCTGCATATTCTAAGGGAATTTCACTACTAGCTAACCTTTTCCTAGCAATTTCAATGCAGTCCTCAATAGGTAGACATGTAAACAGGGACTGGACATCAAAACTAACCATAGTTTCATCATCAGCCAGTTTTAGGTGTTGTAACTCACTGATGAAATGGTAGGAATCCTTCACATAAGATGTTGTTTGTCCTCTCAAGGGCGATAAAACACCAGCCACATGCTTAGCCAGACGGTAGGTAGGTGAATCGATCTGGCTTACTATAGGCCGTAGTGGAATACCTGATTTGTGTATCTTTGGCAACCCATACAACTTTGGGGGTTTTGGGCACGAAGGTATTAAAGATGGAACGTCTAAGCTCAATTTCTCAGAGTGTTTTTTAATAAGCTCGGTGGTCTGCTTTAGTATTTTGTTAGTTTGGTCAGACTTAACCTGTTTGTATGTACTTTCATCTGACAGTAACTGAGAAACTTTACTTACATAATCGGACGTATCCATCACAACCGTGGCGTTACCTTTGTCAGCACGGAGGATAGTTAATTCAGGCTTATTGCGCAAGTTCTTAAGAGCGCGATATTGGTCAAGGGGAAGGTTTAATTTGGGTACTTTACTACGACGCAAGACCGATGATACATCCTGACGTATAGCCTCCAAATCATCCTTCCTCATATTATTTTTGTATAAGCAGTCCTCTACGCTACATACAATTTCTTCAAAAGGTATTTTACGCGGTGCCACAGCGAAATTTAACCCTTTTTCTAATACCGAAACGGTGGCCTGGTCCAATGTTTGTTTTGATAAGTTGACAACCGCACGAGAATTGACAGGCCGTTCATTCAAAGAGTGAGCGCTAGGTGAAAGCCAATTTTTAAGACCAGTTAAGTGTAATGTTCCCCTACAAACAGCAGGAGTATACAAGCTTGATTGTGACTGTGGGCTCTCTTACATTGGACAAACCAAAAGGAGTATCAGTACGCGAATAAAAGAACATATCGCGGATATGAAACACCGGAGGTCAACGAAGTCAGCAGTGTGTGAACATGTACTGGATAAGCCCAACCATTACATTCGCTTTGATAAACCCCAGGTCCTTGCCAGAGAAAATCGCTATATACCCAGGATGCTACGCGAGGCCATTGAAATTAAAAAACATCCTAATTTCAATAGGGAAGATGGTTGGAATGTACCACCTACTTGGGACCCAGTATTACATCTAATGGGTTCCAATGGACATCACAATACTGTGCAGCTTCAAGACACCATCAGCTCCTACTGCGTGGATAGGAACGTATTGAATGATAGTGAAGACGACGGTTGCTGATTATTCTAAAATAATTATAAAAGTGAAGGTAGAAATAGCAATTTAAATAACTGTTTGACGCATAACACCTGAGTCATACCGTGATCACGGCTACTGAAAAGTAGTCGAAACGTCGGGTTTTAATTTCAAAATGTAGAATATACGCGAGTTTTCATCCGTTTAAAGTTGTTTTATTTTAATGAGTAGTAACCGTGTAAATATTAGAAATCATTTCATACTAAGATTTTATTGTTCTGTTTTAAAATTTAACAGCAACACCCAGGCCCACTTTTAGTGTTTACGGAAATTTCCGCCCCGAGAAACCCTATGAATGGAAACTCAAATGTCTCTGTTATCTGACATACGTTTACACGCACTTTCACGGCGAACCGGTGCACTTCCTGCAGCCTGCGCCCGCGCAGCTCAGGAAATATGGCAGGCTTGAAATAAGAGCGATGCTATGATACGCACATCAAATGAATAGGCACATAAGATGGATCGGGCGTAAGATTAATGGGTTGCTTAAAAACATCGAGTTTGTGATGGGTCCGAAACTCGGGGGAAATTGCCAGAATAAAAAAGCTCACTTCAAAAAGTTCAATAATTTTCTCGAAGTATGTATGGCTAGGAGAGCATCAAATAGGATTAACAGGATGGGCTATTACGAATGACGCTACCTACAAGTAGTTTCTGGGTGTAAGAATACATGACTAATATCAGAAGGCTCAATTCAACTCAAAATACCATGAGCCACGTTTATGCGCTTTCACGGCGAACCGGTGCACTTCCTGCACCGGCGCCGGCGCAGCATCCGCCTACGAGATAATTTTTCTAGTAAGTAGACCTTCGTGGTGACTTTGAACGACTTTATGCAGGGTGTGAAATTGTCCAATATTTTAAAAGTAGATCATATAAGGTTTACGGGCATTACGTAATAGTACATTTACGAGTGTACTGTCATCGAGGTACGGTAGTGACACCATCTATCTATATTTATAAATAAAAATGAATTAGCGACGTTAGAACCATAGTGATCCAAGTCACATTTTCAACTTTTTGAGAAAACGAGGGAAACGCGTTTGGATTTGTTCCTGAAATTGTCCTATTCCAAAGTGACCGATATGAGTTTCCTTATGAAAATTGCTAAGCACTTGGATCAGTGTGGCATGAAAAATATGTCTTTTTTTAGGATGTTAATAACAAAATATCGATTTTGACAAAAATGTCACTTGGATCTTCTTCTTCTCTTCTTCAACCTGTAGCCACCCAATGCTGAGTGTAGGTCTCTTCCATGGAGCGCCAATTCCGACGGTCTTGTGCCTTCCTCATCCAATCCCTACCCCCGATTTTCACCAGATCGTCCGTCCATCTGGCCGGTTGTCTGCCGACGTTTCTGCGTCCAGTTCGTGGTCTCCACTCTTGCACCTTCTTGCCCCATCTGCCATCAAGCCTACGGCATATGTGGCGGATCACTTGGATCACTATGGTTCTAACGTTGTCTCGCTAAAACTCGAATCTGACTGGCTTCTGTCCGCAGTATTTATTTGGCTGAGAGGAGAGAACAATATTGACGTAGGTGGGAGCCAGTGGAACATTTGAAATGCAACGCTTGCAAGATAATATGCCTCGAAAAAAAAGTTTTTGGACAGAAGTGGGAGACCTCGGCTTGTATCTGTATCCAAGTGCCTCAAAAATCAGGAATACCGAGCTACAAAAAAGCAGCATTTAGAGCGACACTTACTATTTATTATAATTAAAGTGACTTTAAATCATTGTTTTTTATTGCATCAGATATACCCACAAACGGCATTGAGAAGCTCCTCATTTTTTAAAATAAGGTGGTCGGATGAGCGCATCAAATACCTACGATTAATGGCTGCGTATCTGCTAGCGGCATGTGAACGACATGGACGCTTCAGCTGATTTCCATTTAAAAAAAAACTTGGGATGAAATTAAATCCGGCAAAGCACACGCTTGTTTTTTTCTTTTTATACGATCGACTTTGAGGTATTTGCAGTTAAAAGTTTTGTCCTCCAAAAATTATCTGCTACAACTTCGTTAACTGGCATTATCTATCTGCCTTAGTGATAATTTCTGCAGGAGGTACAGTTTATGCAACATTGCTGCGTTAAACATTAAGGCATTGTATAGGTAGGTAGGTACTAAAAGATCAGGAAACTGAACTCAAATTCTATCTTCTAATCCCATATTGAAAAAAATTATAGAATCCTAAGTTGCGTTTAATTGTCTTGTATACGACGCAAAAGTACGATGAAATTGAAACATTCCAAATATTCTTGTGAAAATATAAAAATACCTCAACCTCTTTGTAATCATTGCTTAGGATTCTTTAATCTTTTATTTTTATATTTTAGATTTTTATGCAGTATACATAATATATTATTTTGAATACAGTAAAGGCCACGTGAATGTAATTTTGCTTCAAGATATCTATGCCAAAAACAAAAGTTTTTGGCATAGATTTGGCCTTTTCCGGTTGTATTGAACAACCCACTATAATATAGCTCTGTCCACCTGTTAAAAAACAGCTTTGTCCGTGTGTCCGTGACTACATTTTTTGTGTGAACGGCCTCGCTTTAGTTACACGAAGACCGATTTAAGAATGTCAGATGAAATCGAATCCTATGAATGAATGTCGATAAATAATATTATGTTTTCTTTTATTTATTTTTTTATTCTGCATCAGTTGGCAGACAGACACGCAGCGAATCCGATGGTAAACGTTCACTGCGGCCTATTCCATTGAGGGACACTTCACCAGGAAGCGTCGCTCAATGTGCTGCCAGACTGTAGGCTCATCTGATCTTCGAGCCTTTGATTTCTAGTGTAGGCTGGCTCCCAAATTAATACTGCCGGAACCCAGCCAGAGCTCTTATGGCGGTAGATTTCACCTGTAGAGGTAGTAGCAAGCCAGTCGGACTCTGAAAAAGCCCTACCACCAACCAGACCCTAGGCGGGAATCGAACCCACGACCTTCGGGTTTTTATACCCTAGCAGCTTAGCCACTGTTCCAAGGAGGCGGTCATGAAATACTTAAAACTAAATTAGTAGAAGTAAATTAGAGTGCTTCACCACACTATTCTTTGTATTGATGGCGCACTTAGTAGATGACCCTGTTTGTATACGCCAGGGGTATTGGATTCTAATTCCACCAAGGACTAACATTTATGTGATGAACATAATTATTTGTGTTTTTTCTGTGTCTGGGTGCTTATTTGTAATTACATAAATATACAGGGCGTCCCACGGCCATGCTACACGGAGGGAAAGTATATTAAATATTGAAGGTAGAATATTTTACTGAAAGAAGACATCATTTTATTTTTAATAATTAATAGAACTGCATACACAGATTTTTAAAAATCGCCTGCTTCTTCCGGGAATCGAACTCGCGAAATGTGAAAAAGAAAACACCATGTATTTTATGATAACAATCGAAAGGGTTAATCATAAGGATTATTTTTTCCTAAGGAACATAGCATCTGTAATAAAAGGAAGATCATGAAATTTAATATTTTATTTAAATTTTGGTCAGTAAAATTTCGTCTGACTTTGTCGTGTTTCCTATAACTATGTAACATTATGTTGTAGTTCGTGTTTATTTTAAATAAAATATTAATTTTCATGATCTTTCTTTCATTACAGATGCCATGTTCCTTAGGAAAAAATAATCCTTATGATTAACCCTTTCGACAGTTATCATAAAATACATGGTGCTTTTATTTTCACATTACGCGAGTTCGATGCCCGGTAGAGGCAGGCGATTTTTAAAAAATCTGTGAATGGAGTTCTATTTATTATTAAAAATAAAATGATGTCTTCTTTCATTAAAATATCCTACCTTCAATATTATATACTTTCCCTCCGTGTGGCATGGCCGTGGGACGCCCTGTATATTTGTAGTAAATTAGTCCTCTTTGACTTTCTTAACATACTTATGCTGCTTACATTCTTTAGTCAAATGCATCAAATAAAACCTCATTCATAGCTCATACATATTTCATGAGACACTGTCTAGGCAGCAGTTAAATTAAGAGCTGTGACCTAGAAAGCTTACCTATTGGTGCTGTTCATGTCTGCAGTTTGTGGATTCAGACCAATTTACCTAATTATAACAGTTCTTATTAAGCACAATCGCTTAAAGGCGACCTCATTAACCCTTTCAACGCCAATGTCTGATATATCAGACAAACCATTTTCGTGCCCACCACGCCAATGACTGATATATCAGACAAAAAAACAGGATCAAGAAACGTTGTTTTTTTACTTGCCTGAATGAGTTGAGTATAACTTAATAATTTTTTGGATTTTTTTTTAATGGTCTTGGCGTTAGGGGCACCATTTTCGGAAAAAAGTGTGGCGGGGAAAGGGTTAAACAAAAAGCCATACATAGCACATAAAATTAAACATCCAGACAAACGACAGACCAAGGTCTGTCCATTGTCCTAGGTGGGGTTTGATACCACGACCTCTGGCGTATAGAGCACCACCAAAACTGCCATGTGGCCAGTCTAAATAAACAATTACATTTACGTGTAAAAAAAAACACTGGAAAATAAATTAATGTTAATTGAAAAAGGATGCGCTTTAATTTTATATAAAATCAAATGATCTAATTATTGGTATAACGTTCATTTGATATAATTTTTACTTGAAATGGGGTTTGAAGATTTTTGTATGGAGGCTGGCTTACCTTGTGTTACGCCATTTTGTTTTTTTTTTCAAAATAGCGTTCACTTAAAATTCTATGAAAAATGGATACCTTACATTAATACAAACATATTATGTTATTGGACAAAAACCTGTAAAGTGTCACATTTTAAAGCTATAAGCAACTAAAGGTTTACTTTCTTATTTTAAGATTTTTTTGTGTCAAGTTATAGTTCACATAAAATTCCTTAAAAAATAGATACCTGACATAAATACACACATAAAATGTCATTACACAGAAACCCGTGAAGTGTCACGTTTTAAAGATATAAGCAACTTAAGATTTATTTTGAGTTTTTTTTTTGTCTCAAGTTATTGTTCACATAAAATTTATTTAAAAACAGATACCTGACATCGATATAAACATAAAATGTTATTAGACGAAAACCCGTAAAGTGTCACGTTATAAAGATATAATCAACTAAAGTCTTATTTCTTTATTTTAAGATTTTTTGTGTCAAGACGTCATAGTTCACATAAAAATCATTCAAAAATGGATACCTGACATTAATACAAACATAAAATGTAATAAGATGTCATTATTACTA
Organism: Mecyna flavalis; assembly: GCA_949319885.1. Taxonomy (NCBI): domain Eukaryota; kingdom Metazoa; phylum Arthropoda; class Insecta; order Lepidoptera; family Crambidae; genus Mecyna; species Mecyna flavalis. Next base: position 1,933,877 of record OX439435.1, on the reverse strand, counting down.
TAACTTGAGAAAAAAAAACTCAAAATAAAGAAGTAAAATTTTAGTTGCTTATATCTTTAAAACGTGACACTTTACGAGTTTTCGTCTAATAACATTTTATGTTTGTATTGATGTCATGTACCCATTTTTAAATGAATTTTATGTGAACTATAACGTGAGACAAAAAAAAAACTCAAAATAAATATTTAGTTGCTCATATATTTAAAACGTGACACTTCACGAGTTTTCGTCTAATGACATTTTATGTTTGTATTGATATCAGGTATCTATTTTTGAATGAATTTTATGTGAACTATAACTTGAGAAAAAAAAACCTCATAAGAAAGAAATTTTACTTTGGTTGCTTATATCTTTAAAATGTGACACTTTACGGATTTTTGTCTAATAACATATTATGTTTGTATTAATGTAAGGTATCGATTTTTCATAGAATTTAAAGTGAACGCTATTTTTTAAAAAAATCAAAATGGCGGACGCGTAGGAAGGCCAAAATCTTCAAACCCCTATTTCCCACCCCTTGAAAACGCATGCACCCAATTTTTTAAAGCGAATATTCATACTTTTTATATTGTTAATAATAAAGACGAGACGTTTGCTACTCATACGTCATTTGTGACAAATTACATTTTATATTTTCTTAACTCTAAAATAAATGTTGGCAAAGTTATATTACAAAAATATAACTTTATTTTATTATAGCTTCTCTTAATAAAGTTTAATATTATATAAAGGAACTAATACATTAATTATTGGTTCCTTTGATTCGGTATAAGTTTAGTTTTCATTACTTGCTTATTAATTTTTTGAAAAGTGTAATTAGTTTCTCTCAGTTCCTAGTCAAATATGTCTAAAAAGGGAGCAGTGGAACAAGCTAAAAGTGTTCTGGTGTTCGAAGTAGACCCTACTGAGTGTCCTTTCAGAGAATTCCGAGATAATGAGTTACAACCAGAGTTTTGGGGATTGGTATGTAATACAATTTACTTTTAACTTAACGGTTTTTTATTAAGCAAATTGATACAAGATAAATTGTGTATGTAAGGAAGTGAACGATCGTCATTTCGCTCCAAGCCAACCTCTCCTGCCGAATAACGAACGAGGCTTTGGCGATCGGCTCATTGTGGTATAATTATCCAAAACCAAAGGCGTACCTTAACCTTTTAGACGCCAAAGTCGCCTATACTTGACAAGAACCTGTGGGCCCTGTGCGCCAACGACGTCTTTATTTGACAAAAACCCTGCCCCTAAAAATATGAAATAAATATGATTAAAACGATTTCTGATATTTTTCCATTCATTCGACTAACCTAGCATTAAGAATAACCTAGCTCTGGTGTACAGGGCACGACACGACAGTTCGTTCGTAGGTTGGCGTTCAAAAGGTTATTGCAGCAGACCGGAGACAGGCTGCAGCGTCACCAGAATTACTGAAGCTATGCCCTTCGATCGCCAACCTAGCCTAGCGTGTCGATTCTGGCCAAACCATCCTAATGCTAGCAAATTGGCCAGCGATTTTAGAAGCATAATAATATGTCGAGCGACTGCTATAGCACTAATGATGATGATGATATATAAAATAATAATTTTAATATGAAACATTAACCATTGATGACTAATACGATAAATAGAACAAGACCATTTGAAGAACTTCATAACTCTAGTCGTCCGTTGAAAATAAAAATCCTTTAAGGACTGAAGTAATCAAAAAATATTTTATACTTGGTAAAATGTCAAACAACTTTACTGAGAAACGTTGTAAAAGAAAATTCGTTGAACTTACATTATAGTTTTAATATACCTTTTGCCCATAAAGCGTTTGATATCTTGAACATTGATTTAATTTGATTAGGTAGATGCTAGAATAGCGTGCCGTATCTTAGATCTTATGATTGTGTTTGATATTATCTAGACATCGTCAATTCGTCATGAATAACCGATGTGACCTACAGGTAAATATAATCTCGAAAATTTAGTTAATCCGGCATAATCCAAACCCAAGTTATAAGGGCTCAAGAAAACGACGAATCGTTTCGAGATTAGGTTTTTATATTTTAAACACTTAAATAATTATAATATTAGGTATTTATATTTACAGCTAAAAGGGAAACGCCGAAAATAGGCCCAAAATGCACAACATATTCAATTTCATGAATGAAATCTAAATATTCGTACTTGATTTTTCGCGTTTTTCTTTTTTCAGTAAAAGTCGGGAAAAACATTTATAAATTATTTAATATTTCAACGAGTATATCCTTTACATTTCACTACTGACGTTGTTTATACCGGTCCGAACCTTACGTTTTTATATTGCGTTAATCGATAGAGCGGAAAATATTTTATAAATTGTTAAATAATATTATTAAAAACAAATTAATAAATGTATATTTATTTATAAATGATAAATTAGTATAAAACTACTTTTTATAATTATTACTATTTCACACTATAAAATGTTTACCGCTATATCGAAAAACGTAATTAATTTCGGACCAACCAACAAGAAGAATAAAAATAAATGATCAATGTCAGTGGCCGATGCACAAACCGTGCAGTGCCAAGAAAAAAGAAAAAAAAGTATTGGTCCGAAATTAATTTACGTTTTTCGTTAAAGCGGTAAATATTTGATAGTGTTATTTAACCCGGGGTGAGCACAGTGAAAAAGTGTTACACCGAGTGTAGGGTTGGGTCAAGATGACCCGTTAAAAAAATTCATGTTTTTCCATTATACGACGGTGTTTTAAGAAAAGGTTGCCGTAATTTCATTTAATGACTATCATTTAAAGGGTTTTAAGTAAAAATAAACGAATTCATTAGAAAATATGTGATTAATGTAAATTAAAAGAAAGTAGTACGAGAAATCAACAAAATTTACATCTTCTGTTTTATGGCAATAAAAAGTTAACAAAACATAAATGTTCTTAAAAAATACTAACCTAAGATGACACTTCTGTCATAAAACTTTATAATAACATATAATAACAACAATTTTTAGTCTTATCTGGTATCATTTTCAGGCTTTCCCTTTGCACAATCGCCGCAGTATAACATTGCATGTTCAAGTACATATATATTTTTTACAGCCCGAACATATATTATAAGTTTTTCTGTCTTTTTTGGCGGGATAGTCTTGACATCGTTTTATTACATTTGGTTTCTTTGTTGGTGGCTTCTCATCTGGTTCTCCTAATAAATCTCTTATTCTTTTACGCATCAGTCTTGGCAACTGAGCGACATTCTTACGTATCTGTAAATGCTCACGAACTGTTCGATTTTAGAGTCCAATTCTTCTAATATGGCTTAAATCCGCTGTCATTCGCGTTCTCCCCTGTTTATTTTGAAAATAAATCTTAAAATAAGACAATAAACAATAAAAACGTTTTGAAAGAATGGCGCGAAATTACGACATCGAGTGTATGGTTGGGTCATATTGACCCTTTTTGTCGTTTGGCCATGTCTATCTCTAGGTGCTGGCGCAACTCGACTAAAAAGTGGTAAGAAACGAAGAGATGGGACTGTTAGCTTCAGCTACTGAGAAGTATGGCATCGTCGCACTATAATTCTGTAAAATACACGCAATTTAAAATGGCGCGGGTCAATTTGACCCAACTGTGCGCTCCCCGATAATTATTAATATTATAAAAGGTAGTTTTAAAATAATTTATCATTATTCATAAATATACATTTATTCATTGGTCTTTAATAATATTATTTAACACTTTATAAAATATTTACCGCTATATCGAAAAAGGTAATTAAAAATAAACTGTTTCGGACCAATTTCTTATTTATTATCAAACATCAGAAGTGACATGTATATATATCTCCCGACCGTATTCGGCCACGGCGACTTGGATCTACTTTAGTTCAAGCTTTGATGGTGCGCTCTCAGGTGACTAATGTATCCAATTTTGGCTGTGAACGTGCGACCACATTCAGCGCAAGTAAGCACCCCTCCGACAAAATTATAGTGATAAGACGCAGGCTGTCGGGCTTTAAGTTCATCTCGTTTTGTATCAAGCTCATCTCTGCGTCTCCTCTCGTACTCAAAAACCTTTGTGTTCACAGTATGCCTCCATACTGACCGGTTCGCAGCCATTGCCTCCCATTGAGATGGATTAATATCACACCGCTTCATATGGCGCTTAAGCACATCTTTGTAACGCAGCAATTGTCCACCGTGTTTCCGTTTCCCATCCTGCATTTCCGAATAAAAGATGCGCTTCGCCACTCTGTGGTCAGACATTCGGCAGATATGACCGCACCACCGTAGTTGCCGTCGTATTAGATAGGCCTCAATTCCACCGACATTGGCTCGCCGCAGAACCTCCGTATTACGAATACGGTCCGACCAATGGATATTCAAAATGTCGCGGAGGCATTTAAGATGGAATCTATCTAGCACACGGATGTGTTTGCGGTATACTGTCCACGTTTCAGATGCATACAAAAAAGATTTGGCAGAACGACGGCCATGTAGACAGAAATCTTTGTGGAGAGCCTTATGTCATGGGAACGAAATACCTTGAGACGAAGTCTACCAAAGGCTGCAGCAGCCGCCCCAATTCTGCTATTGACTTCATCATCAAGTAGGCACCTCAACGTTACGGTGCTGCCCAAATATTTAAACTTTTCCACTAGCTTTAAGGGTTCAACACCGAGCTTAATTTCAGGCTGAGTACTTTCCGGTGAAACATTAGTCATTACCTCAGTTTTCTTTATATTGATCTTTAGCCCAAATCTACAACAAGACTCATTGAGACTAGTCATGAGCCTTTGCAAGCTCTGTGCCGAATCCGCCACAAAGCATAGATCGTCTGCATACATCATCTCCGTTATGGTTGCAAGAGACACTTTAGTTTCAGCCTTTAATCTAGCTAAATTGAAGATTCCGCCGCCATTAGTTCGAAAACGAACACGGATGCCCTCAGACAAAGTTTGCACTGCTTCACGTACAACTACAGAAAAGTACAAAGCGAAGAGAGTTGGAGCAAGCACACAGCCCTGTTTTACGCCGCAGCTCACTTTAAAGAACTCTGAATCCTCGCCCTGCACATTGACACAGCACTGCATATTGTCATGTAGTAAACGGATCTTTCTTACAAACTTCTCTGTGCATCCCAGTTTCGTTAGGACAACCCAAAGAGCTTCTCGAGGCACACTGTCAAAAGCCTTTTCTAAATCAACAAAGCACAGAAACAGTGACTGACTCTGTTCACGACTTTTCTCTAGCAGCTGGCGAATAGAGAAAATGGCTTCACATGTGCCTCGATTAGGCCGGAAGCCAAATTGGGTCTCGGGCAACACATCTTCAGATAAAGACATTAGGCGGTTAAGTAATATACGAGCAAAAACTTTACCTGGAGAAGTTAGCAGTGAAATTCCTCTGTAACTGTTGCAGTCAGCTCTGTCACCCTTGTTCTTGTATAACGCGCAAATACGTGAAGCTATAAAATCATCTGGTACTCTCTCTTCGTCCCATAACCGCGAATACAGTTCCCAAATGGTGCGATGCAACTCTGAGCTCCCATACTTCAATAACTCTCCAGGTATGTTATCAATGCCAACCGCTCTCTTATTCTGCTGTTGCTGAATAGCGACTATGACTTCACGCAGAGACAGTTCATTATCCAACTCATGTATTGTAGGGAAAGATGGCAGCGAATTGATGTGCTGAAGATCAGCAGATCGATCAAGATTGAGCAAGTTTTTGAAATGCTCTTCCCAACGATTGAGTACTTCTTGCCTATTGGTAAGCAAATTGATGCCATCATGAGACCGTACAGGCACTCTATTACATTTTGCTGTGCCAACAAGTTTTCGAATCTCATCGTAATACGCACTCATCTGGTTGGTATCTGCGAGACACTGCATACGCGAAGCCTTGTCCTTCCACCACTTGTCCTTTATTTCTCGTACGTGTTTTCGCAGTTCGGCACCACTACGCCTCACTTGCTCTACCTGATGGTCTTGATATCTTTTTAAAAGCGATCGGTGTTTCTGTAGAGCTTTCATTAAAATCTCTTCATTGTCATCGAACCAATCCTCACGACTTCTAGACTTAGCACCCAGAGCCTCTGATGCTGCACCAACCAAGCTAGATGCGAGAATTTTCCAGTTTGCGACAGAATCACCGCCAACAAGGTCCAAAGAACGGATTGAACTGTCTACTGCCTGTACATATACCTCCCGTTTCTCTGGATTCTTCAATGCTTCCACGTCTAGACGCTTGATCTTTGCTCCTTGAGACCTACGAGGAGGGTGTAGACGAAGTTTCAATTTGCTGACGACAAGTCTGTGATCTGTTAAGCAAATGGCATTAGCATCACGCATAACGCGTGTGATTTGTACTTGGGAAACATCCCGCTGTCGAACAATCACATAGTCAATCAAATGCCAATGTTTTGACCTCGGATGCATCCACGTGGTTTTATATTTTGCCGGTAGCCTGAACATGGTGTTAGTGATAGCAAGCTGGAATTCAGAACAAAGACATAGTAACAATTGCCCGTTGGCATTCATGTTTCCAACACCATGTCTTCCTAATACTTTAGGCCAAGCTTCGAAGTCACGGCCCACTCGAGCGTTAAAGTCACCCATCAACAGAATCTGTTCTCTGGAGGGAATCTTAGAAAGAGCAAGCGTAACCTCTTCATAAAACTTGGCCTTTACATCTTCATCTTTGTCTAGGGTTGGCGCATATACGCTGATGACGTTGAGATAATTGTTGTTTTCCAGATGCAAACGCAGTGTGGTGACGCGATCCGAAATGTGAACTGGACATTCTTCCATTTTTAGAGCGATACAATTTTTTATTGCAAAACCTACACCTGATCTCCTAGGTTCTGTAGTCATGGTACCTTTCCAAAAGAAAGTGTACCCACCCAGGTGCTCTATCCTTTCACCCTCATCAGCAAGGTGAGTCTCACTAAGAGCAGCGATGTCAACATTATATCGGCGGAGTTCACGGGACACTATGGCAGTTCTACGAGGAGGACCTAAATTGGAGTCGCGATCAAGGAGGGTGCGCACATTCCAAGCCGCAAAAGACATGTTGCTAATTTTTAAGGTTTTTTTTGTTACTGTTACTTATTTGATTCTTTCGACCACGTGGTAAGTGATGCAGAGACAGCCGTGGTTACTACCTCTGAGTGGGGTTGAGCTAAGCCTTTTTTAGGACACCTTTTCTAGTCCCTTCCCCGTATTGGGGAAAGCAGGGCCTCTCTGAATAGAGCTGCTTTATCACTTAAGGTGCTGCCGAATCCCACTGTTAGCCCATGCAGTGAAGAAGCGACCACTCTCCCTAAGCTGCCTGCGTGCAGACATCAGACAAAGCCCGGTAGCATCACAACCGGACCTCTCTACCTTTGCCCATCGCCGCAGGACTTTCTTTTACATCGGAGTCCCTTATTAGATGCCAAGTCATTTGCGCAGGATATATTATAGTGCACGAAACACTCGGTGTCAGTGTACGCGCGAACACAGGTGCACTCTTACCCCTACTTCCCTGTACCCAATGGAACGGAGGACCGCTACAATCGGAGAAAAGTAGGAATGTAGGCATTAGCAAGTCCTCTAATGCCAGCCAAGCGTTATACCTTGCTTGACCACATGGCTGACCGGGTTCGTCCGCCGACTACAGCGGGAGACTTCCGCTTTAATTAGGGAATGGTAAGGAAAATAAGGGAGGGGATACTACTGCCACGGGAGAATGGGGGATGAAGCAGTGGTAGCTAGAGCAGTTCGGGGCCGCATACCCGTAGTGACTCCGTCAGGACCGGACAAGCACCTGACAGAATCACCCTCTGAACATAAGTGACATGTAAACATCATGTAAAGGAAAAAATCGTTGAAATACTTAATTATTTATAAATGTTTTTCCCAACTTATACTGAAAAAAGAAGAAGGCGACAAATCAAGTACGAATATTTAGATTTCATTTATGTGATTGAATATGTTGTGCACTCTGGGCCTAAGTTACTATGGCTTTCTGGCAATCCCCTTTTATTAGTTGTTTGGTTGTCCATCCATAAGTCAATGATATTGTGTAAGTGGTAAAGATTTATTTATTTAAAAAAATATTGATCTCCATTGACTTTAATTTTTTTTTTAATTTTAGCCAAATTACTTGTTATAAATCCTAGCTTCAAAGCCTCGTGGAGATTTTTTTTCGGATTTGAGGGGCGATCTTGTGCTTTAGTCATATAACGTCCCGAATAAGTTAACCACGACCGACTGTAAAATTAAATACACACTTACATATTAGATTATATTATTATTCAACTTAGTATATAACAAAAGATAATTATCCACTGCCATCTAGTTAATAGATGACAGATTATCTCCTTAGTCTCTTTTTGCTCCCGTCGTATGTACTCGGGAAAACAGTAACTATTGTAAAGGAAGGGTAATCTCTCTTCCCCAAAGTGATTTTACACTCTAGGAACTTCGAATTTTTCCGCAGACATCGAACGGGTGCCATGACAATTTTTGACCAATTGAGCCCTTGAAAGGCAACTAAACTAACACATATTCTTAAGACTAGGTAAACGTATCAGTCACTTTTTCCTTTACTCAGCAAAAGCAGATAAAGAAATAGTATAACAAGATAATACCCATCGCTAAAGAGCAAACATGCGAAAATCATTTCTGTACGCATCGTAAATTCGCAAAATTATATTTATCCGCCTTTTCATATCTTTCCGGGAACGTACAAAGACGGGGTCCGGCCGTTATGCCCCCATTCCGGTTTGCCCCCGGCCGGTATGCCCCCACAATTTTAAGTAAATTTGTTCCAGTTTGCCGTTAAACCGTGGGGGCATACCGGCCGGGGGCAAACCGGAATGGGGGCATAACGGCCGGACCCCAAAGACGTGGGTCAAAGGCGTGATCCTTCAAAGGTGTGGTAATTGAATACCCATCCGTGGGCACGGAACCTGACGATAGGATGTTTATGTTGCTAACTATTTGTACCTATTTACTAGTAGGCTGATGCTAGGATTTTCATAGATGAATGTACAGCGAATAGTTTGGACTTTTCACGTGAAATTTTAAGGAACATTTACTTTATTTTTTATATTTTTTTATATTTGGACTAAGCCAGCACTTGACCACAGAAATGTCTGACGTTAACGACTATGCGATCTAAGATGGAGCTCGCTTGCTTAGGAAAAGCCCGTTAATTCTGGCCTTGAAGAGCCCCAAGTTGTACTGTGTAGGAAAGACGGAAAGACAGATCCCGGCAGAGAATTCCACTCCCGCGCAGTCCGTATCATGAAAGATGAAGCAAATCGCTTAGTTCGTACGCGCGTATTTAAAAATAAAGTGATAGCGGGTCATCATCTCAAACTGTAAACTATTTAAGTTTTTTTATATAGAAGCTTACCCATTGCTTACTTATGAAATCAGAAAACCAAGCTTACTCGTAGTTCGAACATGGGCCGACTCGGGATTTAATTCTGGACCAAGGCCACAGTCAATACTACCTAAATTTTTTTTATACTAAGTCAGTTGGCAAACAGACACGCAGCCACCTGATGGTAAGCGGCCACTGCGGCCTATTCCATTGAGGGACACTGCACCAGGAAGCGTCGCTCAATGTGCTGCTAGACTGTAGACTCATCTGATCTTCGAGCCTTTGATTGCAAGTGTACTGGCTCCCATATTAATACTGCCGGAACACAGCCAGAGCTATTATGGCTAATGGCTAATACCTATTAGTTAATAACATTGTTAACTGTATCATTACTGCAAATACATAGTATTGTACTTTTTTTCCAAAAGGGCCCAGCAGCATTTCGCGCGTCGGTTCTCCTCGCTAAATCCGCGTTCAAGCCACCAGCAGACCACGTTTGGGTGGACGACCAGACGCAGCCGCTCCCGCGCTCCGTGAGGCAGTACCTCCATGGATGGATCAGAGCCGAAGACCTAGCTCTGGACCGGTGGGAAGCTGAGACTGTCATATTCGAGGTGAGGATATTTTGAAGGTTTTTTTTTTTTAATAATTTGTGTCCTGGGATAAAACAAACTTCATTTACTCAAAAGCTTTGGCTGCAGCGAGATGACGAAAAACATCGTGAGTACTTCTGTCAAGGGTCACTTATAGAGATCTGATGGCAGTCGCTTCGATTACCACAGGATCATGGTTAGGTATGCAATAAGTGGATTTGCGCTATCCTGGATCATGGTTCAAGCCATGGTTCAAGGACTCGCAAAATCGAATATACATACATACCAAATATCATCTTTAGCAAACACACGTTCCCACTGCTGGGACACAGGCCTTATCTCAATTTATTGTGAGATTGTATGGACTATTCTCCATCACGCGAGCCCAGTGCTGGTTGATGGATGGTAGCGAAAGGCAAGTGACCAACCTTAATGTAAGATGTATACATAACACATAATAATACCGATAAAATTATAATTTTCTTGTATGACTTGTTATAAAACCACGAAATTAAAAATTCATAAATTGAGTTTTAGGACCAATCTGACTGTTTTGCTGGTATAATAACGCAATTTCCTTATTCCATGGCAGGAAAACGACGGGGGCAAGATGTCGATAATAGACATCCAACTGAGTCACGCGCAGGTGCTGCTCAGATCCTCGTTCTGCAGGAAAGTGATGTCAGCATGCTTCATACTGGAAAGAGTGGAAAGTATTACGGTGAGAAATTTTATTGATATATGTAACGCACGTTATATAGGGACTCGAGACCTGGCGCGACTCCTCGACCAATCGCAGCGTGCCACGCTCGCACCGTGCCGCGTCAGCCAATCGCAGCGCGTTAATATGATAGACTGCGGCAGCGCTCTGCAGCTCTGCCACGCGATTGGCCGACGCGAGGAAAAGAGTTGACGTTTTGATTTTAAATGAGCAAAGTCGTTGGGAAAAATATCAAATTATAATCTACGAGGATCGACTTATTATTACACTGGCGCCCAACGTGGGGCTCGAACCCACGACCCTGAGATTAAGAGTCTCATGCTCTACCGACTGAGCTAGCCGGGCATATTACATATATCCATATTGGTATTTGATTTGAAGCTAAACCTGAGGACTTGAGACTCGCTCTTAACTTTTCTAATGTTCAAATGAAACGTTAACAACTCATGAAATTTATATTCTGGGAGCTCCAGTTACGAATGTGACGCCTCTGGTGTTGCTAAGGTCCATCCAAGGGTGACGGTGATCACTTAATTTCTGATCATCCCATAATCTTCTTACGGTTTTATTCGTTCAAAGTTATAAAATGATAATTATATATTTATATTATGATAAAATATTAAGAATATAAAGCAATTAAATTTATTTACACCATTGCATTAACTCATCGTCCAGATATGAAAGCATTATAAGTTATGACTTCCCATTCCCTTAGCAAATTAATTTCTAGAGCAGACCACATTAAACTTGACATTAGAAATCTTCCGGTCGCTCGCTCACCCGCGGTTTCCGCACGTAAGTGTAGCAATTAAGATTTCGTGTCAACGCCGGTCTATATCTAGATAATTATCTTTATAAGGTAATTACATCCGTAATTACTGTAAATAGAAAACAACAGTGAAGTAGTAACCCTTAAAGTTACTAGTGTAGTTTGAATGAGGGTGAGAAAAGGCTGTTATGGACAACATTTCATAACGACTGCAAACTTTCATAACAAATTGACTTTACATCAGGTGGAACATCAATGGGAGAACTTCACGTTCAGCTTCGCGCCGGCTGAGGGCTGGAGGGCGCGGTACCACATCTACTCGCCGGGCTCCAAGCCTGGGGGCGGACAGCAGCACCGCCCGGGACTGTCCAAGAATGGTTTGTGATGAGTTATGACTCATGCCCTTAACACGAGAAGAAAGAGGAGAGTCAGAATAATTTGAGAGGAGAACTATTCTGTGTACGAATAAATATAAAACTTGGTTTCAAATTACACGCCTACGCCACAAAATGTCTCTGTACTATATCGAGGCAAACTGATTAGGATAAAAGTAGTCACAGAACCGTATTTTTGCAACACCAAAGATGTTAACCATAGTCCCCAATTTCAGTAAATCAAGCTCGGAGGAAGATCGTCTTTAACGTTCGTTAAGGCTAAGACCTCACGGCGCGGTTTTTAATCGCGCCCGCAGCAGTGAGTTCTTAGCCTAAAGTGTTAAAAGGAACATTACATCTGCCATGCGAGGTGTGAAATGAATCGCCTATTTTTTGATAAAAACACCCTTTGCTTGCTGCAAATCCTTGCTTGCTCGTCTCCGTCATTCTTGCTTTCGCCGTTGTACCCTAAGTACCCTAGTAATTTAAAATTACGTTACATACATTCCATTTTTTAAAGTTAGTAGTTAAGTGCGTAAGTTTTTTTTTTTTTTTTTAAGTACCTTGAGTTGTCACTCTGGGTCTGGTCTGAAAACCAGCGCTGCGGCAGATCTTGCTCTGTTGCAGCACATGCTGAGGCCAGGTCCACTTGGCCATAGATAGACTTGTTCTTGTTTTTATTTATTATTATTTTGTCAATGTTTTTTGTTTTTTCTTTTTAAGTTATTGTTTTTGTGTACCAATGTTGTCTGTGGTCAATAAATGTATTTTCTTTCTTTCTTTCTTTACATCTCTTACACCCCCACTACTCTTAAATAGCAATTTGCACCCGTATCCATATCTGTTTTAAGGTTGCTATCTCGTCCGATTGTTCTACCTCGGTGCGTGGCGGTGCGTCTGGGTGAGCGACCAGGTTCCCGTCGACGCCACGGATTCTCCTCTGCTACCCTTTTCCCCACTCCTCAGCAACATCACTACTCAGGGAAAACCCGGAGCTAAGCAGGTCAGTAACAGTGCTCAGTGCCCACCGAAATTGTAATAAAATGATTGGTAATATCCTGGGCTAGCCCATTATGTTCTTTCTCAAGGTGCTCTATGTATATTCTATGTATAATATTTATTCACAATCGGTTTAGTGGCTAAGGCGTGAAAGCGAATCAGGCAGTCATAGCTTTCTTTCGCATTTAAAATATTAAGTATGGATTTGTATTAAAATGCTAAGCTGTCATAAAATCGTTTATTCTTTCAGGTTGTCACCACCGTTACTTCGTCCGTAGTACATCTTTGGCCACTACTACTGTGTAAGGTTAGTTTTATCTCTTTCTCTCTCTCTCTCTCTCTCTTTTCTCTCAGTATTTTTTTAATCCACAAATGTGGCAAATAATTATTAAACAAAGACCAATAAAAATGTATTCATAGAGATTTCAGGGTCGATGTTTGGCAGTGGAGATCCTATTGCAGATAAAAATTGTGATCATGGTTTGGACTAAAAATAGACTCTCTAAACTTACCTTTACTTAATAATTGTTAGCTAAGTTGTGGGTCAAGAGAACAATATGATAGATCCGCATGTCATGGGTGGTACACAGCCATGGCGAGTGAGAGTGCTGAACTTCCGAGCCTCATAGTCCATCCTCCATATTATTTTCTAAACAACGGACAACGCTTTTTTTTTGTTTTCTCTTTGGCTCTTTCCCGCGTTTGTGTTCGACGCGGTGATTCTGCCAATGTCAAGTGTTTAAAGAGACACGATGAAAAATTTAAAGATATAACCAAATAAAATATTATTTACAGTTTTGAGGTTTTTACTTCCACCACCTAAAACAAACATGTGTTCTAAGATCCAACTTGCTCGTTTACCTTTCTCGAATATAAAAAAAAAAAACCTTCTACTTGATCTTAGTGCCAGAAAAGTAACCAACGTGTAAAATGGAAGGTACTTGACATGTAATAGCTGGCAAATGAATAGACGATTTGCCTTCTTAGTGGTCGGCGCGAGTGTAATTGAGTGTTCCCGCCGAGGCTCGGAGGGCCGCAACTCTCATAATAGCGCTGTTATAAGCTCGAAAACAGACTTTGCGGGAAGAAATATTGTTGATGTAATAGTTCTAGTACAAGAGGCAAAGAAAATATTTTTGAAGCGATGGAGAAAAATTAAGAAAAAATGGTGGGCCATTAATTACATGCCTATTCTAAGCATCTTTTCCTATCAATTTGTAGATGTATGTGATTTTTGGGGCCGTTTTATTGGTACCGACCACTACTATTTAACTTGGTTTATACTTGATTTTTTTTATGGTAGGTAACACTACATTAGTTTCTTTTTACTTGAGAGGACATTATGATTTTAATAAGCTATAAACACATGAATCCTAACTTATAATTGCGACAAACGATACCTATGTGAGTGCGGGGCAGTGGTCCAACTGTTCTGTCCAACTAGTTGGACCACGGGTCTTTACTAGGGGCAGTTGTCCAACTTTAAAAATAGTTGGACCACAGCACCTTTTGAAAGTTCCGTGGTCCAATTAGTAAAAATATCTTGCCAAGCCAACCCTAAAAACCTCAAACTGCATCTTTATGTGTGTAATGGTCTAATGTTATATTGAACCTCGTTGCAGTGAATGGGTATAATTGCATTTGTTATAATTGTGTCAATTTATGTCAGCAAAATAACAAAATGACTAATTTTTATACTTTTTATTTTTTACAATATTTTACAACATTAAACGAAACTTATCTAAAGCATGACCTACAGTAATATCACCTGTAATCAGTTGCAGCTGAATTTCTCGTATATAATCATCATTCTCAATGTGAACATTACTTCTTTTGTGTGAGAATTCGCTTGATAAAGTTGTAAAATTTTCTAAAACATTTCGTGACTGCCCCACCGTACCACCGCCCATACCCCCACTGTGGTACGGTGGGTCTAAAACCGTACCACTGAACAAACAGGGTTGTGGGAAGTGGGAACTGACAAGGAGCATATTTTTTTAAATATTATTTGACAGTTTTTTTAATAGCATTAAAACAAGTGAATGTCGGAAAAACAAGTGAATGTCAGGAAAACAAATGAATATCGGGGAAACAAGTGAAGGTAAAAAAAAATTGTCTAGTGATTTGAAGTATGTATAAAAAAACAGGTGCAATGTTTTTCTACCTTCACTTGTTTCCCCGACATTCACTTGTTTTCCCGACATTCATTTGTCTTCCTGACATTCACTTGTTTTTCCGACATTCACTTGTTTTAATGCTATTAAAAAAACTGTCAATTAAAAAAAAATATAAATGTAAAATATTGAAAAAATAAAAAGTATAAAAATTAGTAATTTTGTTATTTTGCTGACATAAATTGACACAGTTATAACAAATGCAATTATACCCATTTACTGCAACGAGGTTCAATATAAAATTAAACCATTACACACATAGAGATGCAGTTTGAGGTTTTTAGGGTTGGCTTGGCACGATATTTTTACTAATTGGACCACGGAACTTTCAAAAGGTGCTGTGGTCCAACTATTTTTAAAGTTGGACAACTGCCCCTAGTAAAGACCCGTGGTCCAACTAGTTGGACAGAACAGTTGGACCACTGCCCCGCACTCACCTATGTTATAGTTGTTGTTTTGTAGGTAAGTAGATACTTAATTAAAATAATTATATTATGATGTGCGAGACATACAGTTCTAAGGGTAAGCCTACACTACAACTTATTCCACTAAAGACCACATCACTCAACTACTGTTGTCACTGCTGGCAATTTTTATTGAATAAATTCTTAGCCAATTGGGACTGTTTATCTTGAATACAATAGGTCAGTTTATAATATTTTTTCTCTTAGATACTACGCCTACACATCATTTATGTAATAAATATGAACCGTAGGTACCTATATCGAAGGGACATATTTCCCAAAGCCATTACAATAACATGTACAAAAAATATCACTGTTTTACGAGCAACCTTGTTCGTAACTCTTACGCCTAATAAACGCTGATAGCAATTCATCGCACGCGACGCTTTGATTGCTAATCAAAATTTAACAGGCGCTGTACGGCTGTGGGCCTGATGTGAATTCAGATGAGGCTTCGGACCTTAAGTATGGTTATCGCCGGCTGCAAAACTTTTGAAATATGAGTTAAATGACTCGCTGTAACAACCTTTGGTAAATTAGGGACCTTTATAATTATAAAGTTAAACAGCAAGTGTACGTTACCTATTAAATTATGTAACAGTGTTACTTATTATTTAGAGAATAGTTTTATGTAAAGTAAAGTACCTTTTAGCTTACTTAACCTGACCTCCATTACTCAAATCAAGATATTGTCAGAATGAGTACATAAGCATCACGCTTGCGATTAATAGGGACTACAAACCCGAACGGAATTCTATAAATCTGAAAGAATTTAGCACGATTAGGAAATTGAACACAGGGGCTCGAGAATTCATGGCCCGAGTTTGAAACGAGGTGTTTAGGCAAAGACTAATTCCTTATTAGTCGACGTTAGTAGTATAAGAAATCAGGTGGCCAAAGAAAAAGCAAAATCAACACCGTTCCGACTTGTTGAGCGTTCTCAATCGAAATGCCCCGTTGCCACCGCGAACAGCGCTTTATAAAGCCCCTCTCCCTACCCAAGTTCCGTCACAGCAGGTAGAAGGGTCGTTCTACCTGCGCGCAGGTGGCTCACAAATAGGGTGGCAAGTCGTTTAAAATATTTATAGAATTTATAAAAATAATTCTTTACATTGACTCTTACATTCGGCCTTTCCTAACATAGGTTTGTCCTCAAACCATACAGAAAACAAGTAATTATCAAAAGAAATAAATAAATTATATTGAGATCTTTCGTTATATCGACACCATTTGCCCTATAAGGTGGATCTATCGTGATCGACACCAGTTGCCATATAAGGTGGATCTATCGACACCAAAGGCCCTAATATAAGGTGGATCTATCGACACCAGTAGCCATATAAGGTGGATCTATCGACACCAATGGCCCTAATATAAGGTAGATCTATCGACACCAGTTGCCCTATTGGGTGGATCTATCGACACCAATGGTCCTAATATAAGGTGGATCTATCGACACCAGTTGCCCTATTAGGTGGATCTATCGACACCAGTAGCCATATAAGGTGGATCTATCGACACCAATGGCCCTAATATAAGGTGGATCTATCGACACCAGTTGCCATATAAGGTGGATCTATCGACACCAGTTGCCATATAAGGTGGATCTATCGACACCAAAGGCCCAAATATAAGGTGGATCTATCGACACCAGTTGCCATATAAGGTGGATCTATCGACACCAAAGGCCCTAATATATGGTGGATCTATCGACACCAGTAGCCCTTGCGCCAGGAGACCATTCTCCACGCCAGGCGCCACTCTCCGCGCCAGGCGCCACTCTCCACGCCCGGCGCCACTCTCCACGCCAGGCGCCACTCTCCACGCCAGGCGCCACTCTCCACGCCCGGCGCCACTCTCCACGCCAGGCGCCACTCTCCACGCCCGGCGCCACTCTCCACGCCCGGCGCCACTCTCCACGCCAGGCGCCACTCTCCACGCCAGGGCACCACTGCAGCATATGACACCTTGCCATACGAGCCGGCCGTGAGGCAGGACACAAACCCCTCGCATCATCATCTCGGCTGGCGGAATTGATGTCGGTGACTGGATCACAAGCTCATCCGAATATCTTCTTTCCTGAAATCAGTGTGCCTACATCAATTTCAATATTTAATGTATATGACAAAAAAGAAACACAGGCTAATACGAAATCATAAAGTATGAATGTATACTCTATATAGAAATCTTATGTCGGTATGTATCAACTTCAACACTTAAGTACACCGCCAGATATATGTTTGCACTTAATATGTATATCAGAACATAATAATAGATTATTCGGTCGATTACCATATTTAAAAGTTCCTTAGAAAGCTCCTATTTTAAGCGAAGATGGTGTTTTAAGACAAGAATAGCAAGTCATTACCCCATTTTAGCCTTACCCACACTTCAACGACAGATAAATCACCCAGCCAATACTTCCCTAAGACCAGGCGATTATATATTTTATTGATTGAAGTTAATGTAACAGTAAAAAAAAATATCTTTACTTTACCTAAAACAGCATGAGCCAGTATTTAACTTTTTAAGCAATAAAACATAATTAATTATAAGAGAGAAAAAGAAAAAAAGATGTACTAGTACTCGCCTGATCTAACAGCCTATCTCCGCGTGATAACGGCGTTCCCCTTGATGACTCGCGATGTTGCCTGCTTTGGCTATACTGCTTGTGTCTCGAGACTCGCTTGGTGTGGCGTTTCCTGCGATCACCGTAACGGTGGCGGCGACGCCTCCTATGGCTTGCTTGTTCCGACTCCGAGGTTCTATCCGTAGATTGATGCCGACCTTCGGCATTACTTTGCAGTTATTTGTTCATCCCGCTTCTGATATAAGAAATCAGGTGGCCAAAGAAAAAGCAAAATCAACACCGTTCCGACTTGTTGAGCGTTCTCAATCGAAATGCCCCGTTGCCACCGCGAACAGCGCTTTATAAAGCCCCTCTCCCTACCCAAGTTCCGTCACAGCAGGTAGAAGGGTCGTTCCCAACTAGCAAAATGGTCAATTGGTAATGCTATATGGACTTATAGAGCTCCGATAATGGTTTTGGTATTTGCTACTACGCTTTTAACTGCATAAAATGGTGCTATTTTCACTTGAGTATGTTTAATTCTATAATTTGGTCTTATATCGGCATATAGGATCAAATATCGTGGCTATTATAGTCTAGGACTCCTATAAAGGCATTAAATAAGAGTAATTACTCTCAGGTGTAATTACTCCGGTAACGAAGACTTATATGTGCCTATAAGATAACATCTTAGAGGCATTTAAATCTTAGGCCTCCTCTAGAAGCATCTACCAGGATAGTATACACTGAGGAGCAATCACACTAGTTACTTTTACTTATAATGTGATATAAGCTAAAATTGTATGGCTAATATAAGTAACTTCCAGTTAAACAACTGAATAGCATTTATATTTCTTGTTTTTGTTTTACATAAGCTTGAAATTAAGGTTTATGCGGATTTAATATCAGCGTTTCAAAAATAATAAATCACTAAGATTATAACAGCATTTAGTAGGATAAAATGTTCTCTATATAGATTTGTCTTAAGCCGTTACAAGTCTAGACATATTTATATTGGCATTCCACAGTAGTGTTATTGTCAACGTTATCTTAAAATTGGTATACAAAATGGCGAATCTTCTGCAGTTTTGACACTTGCCAATATAGAACCAAATAAACTTATGATGGCACTATGTCACACTTGGAAATGCTTACCGAAAAAATGGCAGCCCTTCGTAGCATTTTTTTTGATAAATAAATAATTACTCAAATGTAAATAAAGGCAAGTGAGTCTTTACATTGACTCTTACAGTAGGTATAATAAAACCGTACTATTCGCCAGGCTTTACTAAAGTTAGCTGCTCCAGATATGAATTCAGATGAAGAACTTGATTCTACGGAAGACGAGGAGTTACCGGAGTTCAACATACTGCACACCCTTACCGGATCTGTGAATCTTAATTACATTATCAATGGTGAGTTAAGCGCAGGTAACATCTCCCTCTATTTTATTATCACAAACGTGGGCAATTCATTCTGACCAGTGGCGGATTAGCCATAAGGCTGAGAAGGCTTCAGCCTTGGGCGGCGGACTTTAGGGGGCGGCAAATTTGTCCCAAAAAATTTTTTTTTGTCTTACAGAAATAAAAAATAAATGAATACCCAAATGTTTTTTTTTTTATTTTTTATTAATGGCCTCTATCCCGCGCCTGTTTGCGGCGCGGTGATTCTGCCAATGTCAAGTGAGTTGGGAGTTTCTAATTGCTTTAAAACATTGGTGTTAAGATGTTTTAACGCTTAATGGAAACACTGGAGGATACTCTCAAGGTCACGGAGGAATGGACGCCATTGCGGTAAGAGCGTCTCATCTACCGATTCAGTCAATTTGTTTCAATATTCTTATTTATGACACTTCGTTACACTTTACTGAATGAAAATCACACCACTTTTCAACACCAAACTGCACTAGATCACAAATAAAAAGATTTAAAACTAAAAGACGCGTGGACCCATCACCTACCCTCCAGTGAATCCCTACCCAAATGTTATTAGATTTCACCACTTAACTGAACCTGTCAAAGTGGGGAATTTGACGTTTTTCCATCTGTTATTGCATTTTTTATACTACGTATTTGTGTTGGTAGTCATTATTTGGAGTGCGGTGCGGGAGCGAATGACGATCATTCGCTAACCCGTTGTCCTAGGTGAACGACAAACGCGACAACGCGACGCGACGCGGCGTAACGCGAAAATATCAAATAGTCGTTGTGTATGATAGTGTCCTACGTTTTCGCGTTAGTGAGTTTGCGACGAATGCGGACTTGTTTTTTACACGACAAGACGCGACGACGCGGCGACTTAAAGAGTTTCTGTCCAATTACCAATTAAATGCAAATATCTGTAATGCTAACTAAGTATTTAAAATTAGGATTTTTATAGTAACAACACAGTATACTTGTCCATAGTAAACAGTACTGAACTGAAATAGGAGCGAATCCGATACATTTGCCGCGTTTGTCGCTCTAACGGGCCTCAGATGAAACAGGACACTAGCCGCGTGAGTATTGGTCGCTTTACGTCGCATCGCGTCTCGTCGCTATTGTCTATTGTCGCGTCCTGTTCATCCTGTTCACCTAGGACAATGGGTAAGAGGGTCTGTCTGGCCGAAATTAAAGCGCGGGGGGCGGTCGGGTCGCCGATGGAGCTGAACGTCACGTTACGTGTGGCAGCATTGACTTCGGGAGCAAGAGAGAAAGATATTGATTTTCAAAGTATTTATCTTTTTTTGTCAACCATTATTATATCAAAATTTAGTAAAAGTATTCTTATATAGTTTATCGTATTAGAAACTGTGCAGTTATTTTTGGATGTTAAAAAGTCAGTATCTTGCTTACTAGAGATTCGTATGCTGCTGTATGTTAGTATTAGGGTTTGCCAAATAACCAAATAATAATTTAAATTTAAAAATCTTTGGTATTGAGAAATAACAACTATGTTCCAGGAATTTCCGGTACTGCACAAACACTAAATTTCTAGTAAAAAAATCGATTTAAGACTGCGTGTGAGGCGCGCGAATGCAACCACGATAAAAGTACGTGCGATTCGTACTCGAAAGTAATCGGCCGATATACTGTTCGGCTGGTCCACAGTCGCTGAGCAGGCAATGGAAAAAGTTATGATCGGCTCCGAAATAAGGTGATCCGGCAGAGAACCCAAGTCGCCGGCTTTGCGATCTGAATTGGCAATGGGATCGCTATATCAGCCAATAACCGTTGGGGCAAACGGATTCTAGAGTGGACACCGTCTCTCGGTAAACGTAGTTTAGGAGGCCCGAAGGCCGGGTGGAGTGACGATTTGCGTAAGACCTGACAAGAGCTAAATACGAGTAGCCAAGGATCTATAATATAGGCGAGTGTTGTAGAGGCTCATATCCAGCAGTAGACTTATGTCCATATTAATTTTTTGCCAACTATTCACATCTGGATGCTGCTAACCATGTGCCACCATCTTCCTCGTTGTGAATCAACATTTGAGTTAACTAAAATTCGTCAACGAGAGGTGCTTAGGTTCGGTGAACAAAGCGAGTGGTCCAGATGGGATATCAGCGAGAGTATTGCGGAGTAGTACCTACACCCGAGCTGTCTCCAATCTGAGTGTTAGTTCCAAAATCGTGGAACTGGAAACTTGCTATGGTGCAGCCTATGCTTTAAAAAGGTATCCGTGCTGACCCCTCAAATTATTTATCAAACAATAGCCATAACCTGCCAATTTGTTGAGCTTTAAATCCACTAAAACGTAGGTTTGTCTAGTTTCCACCAAAAAGAGCGCATTTAAGCTGCCTTCCTCTTTTTTCGTGGTGTATAGGTCCCTTTATAAGAGCGACTACAGCTCCTTAATATGGAAACATCTACCTAATTTTGGGAGCTGTATAGAGTCTAAAAAGCTCGGCATCCATTCCAGAGTCAGGCACTACTTCACTGCGGAACAGCTCCTAAACCTTTACAGAGCTCAAGTTCTTTCCTGCATGGAGTATTGCTGCCATCTTTGGGATGGTTCTGCTTGTTACCAGTTGGCTGCCTTGGACTCTATTGCGTGCAACGTGCAACTCTAGCAGCGTGCAAAGAGACTTATCGGTGACGATGCTTTGATTGAGAGCTTACAGAGCCTCGATCATCGAAGGGGGATTGCTTGCCTCTCCGTCTTTTACAGACTTCACTATGGCGAGTGTGCTTCTCAACTGCACGACTTGATTCCGCCAGCTCCGTTACAATTACAACCGAACGAATAGACTCAGACAGAGACTCCATCCGTATGCAGTCGAGACGAGAGACGGATTTGCTTCGTCTTTTTTGCGGCGGACTACGCGGGATTTTGCTATGCAAGCGCGCTTCATCGTTGATTTTTTTAACATAAAATAGGTACCTATATCATTAGGCAACTTTGTGGTCAAGTGCTGGCTTAGTTCAAACATCCTCAAAATAATAACGAATTGTTGAAAAGAATCAGTACCGAAGTATCGAAAATTCCCGGGAATTCGAAAATCCAGTTCGCTTCCGGTACTGCAAGCCCTCTAGTATTTATTGATTTCATGGATTAGGTACATTATTTCGAAGTTTAGAAAATTTACTAAACTGGTTTAGAATAAATGTTATTAGTTTAGAAAATTTACTGGACAGGTTTAGAATGACTGTCATTAGTTCTTATTTTTTCAAAAGTTATGATGGGTATCAAAATACAGAGGTCAAAAGGGGCGGCAAAATTTGAATAGCCTACTGGCGGCAAATGTGTTAATCCGCCACTGATTCTGACTCACTGCTAGTCAATCATAACAACGAGCACCAACCCTCTTTGGCTGTAAAGGGAAACCAGGAGAGTGGTTAGTGGAACGAAATATTACTGAGTCCCACTCACGGGCGCAGGTCTTGCTATCCTGCACTTATGGGGCGTCAATTTAACGCATTCTCCTCCGTAAAAAAACGCATCTGAGACACTCGTCATAGGTGTTATGTGTGGTTTATACATATTATAGGTGTGCGCCAATTTTTAGAAAATCAACCTCTCGCATTTGTAGCGACACTTGTAACCCCTTAAATACATCAGCTCTACCACGTGATAGAAGAAAAATATTTAATTATTACCAGACTCTGAAGATCTGTGGAGTTTGCTGACAGCAGAAGTGCCAGTGTTCGGGTGGGATGACGATGACGACACTCTCG
Source organism: Mecyna flavalis (assembly GCA_949319885.1). Lineage (NCBI taxonomy): Eukaryota > Metazoa > Arthropoda > Insecta > Lepidoptera > Crambidae > Mecyna > Mecyna flavalis. Next base: position 1,910,709 of record OX439435.1, on the reverse strand, counting down.
CAAGCACAGTCAAGTCAAGAAGCACCAAGAAACCAACGGCGAAAGAAACTGCTGTGGTAACTTTAGTTGAAAATTCTAGTGTTATAGAAGCTGACATTATCGTTGTCATAAATCCTAGCTGATTTACATTTACGACAGCTATTATGTATGTATGATTAAGCAACTACGCAGGATATAATATAGTGCACAAATGAGGCCGCAGGTAAGATGCTAGACCTGAAATCAAAGGCTCAAAGATCAGATAAGCCTACAGTTTGGCAGCACATTGAGCGATGCTTGCAGTGGCCGCTTACCATCAAATGGGCTGCTTGCATCTCTGCCAGCTGATCTAGTATAAAAACAAGTCGGCGCTACATCGTAATAACCTGAAATAAATAACAGAATTTCATCGGATACACGAAAAACAATGGTAGTCTACCAAAAAAGTAAAAAATCTGCCTATTTATTATCTAAATGCAAGACCAAGGCGTTCATGATTTAAACAAAATCATCGTCACAACAATAGGTAGCAGGTACTGGTTGTATCACCACGCACAACCAACCCAAGACTGGTTTAGAAAAATCAACACAAATTTTCCCCGACTTATGAATTTAACCCAGGACCCCGAGATCATAGCCTGATACTAAAACGACATACATACGAGGCATTACCATACTAATACAAAATTAAAGACAAGTGTGATTTTCAATCACTATAAAATTGCTTTCAGAGGAGTTCATTGACGACACTCACGATTTGCGATACGAAGAACCACCCACCGTACGCACTCCCGGGGATCACTCCTGCGCATGAGATGCTGCTAGTAGTCAGCATGGCGAGGGATCTGCCCCTGAAGAAGCCGCTGCCTGAACCTGGTAGGCCTGTTTTGTAGCGGCTATCGGAGTGCGATACATAGGACAGACTGACGACAGCAAGTCAGCAACAAGTGCACGTGTTAACATTGACTTCAAGACTCGTCGACCGCATATCTAAGAGAGTCAATCAAATATTTGATCCTGATTCACGCAAACAAAGCAATTTCTATTACATTTATACAACAAACCAAGCTGGTACATTGGACCGTGGTCCCAGAGCAGACTTCTAGCTTAGACCCTTCGTCGTCCCTTTTTACTGACGATGTAATACGTCACGTATGAAGTCATAGTTTTATTTATTTATGTTCTTGCATTGTAGCATTTTATGAATATGACTACGAATATTTTACACTCGTAACACATCCCAGGATATAATTTCCTGCACCATCTTTGAACCAGCGCACTGGAAAACTGAAAAAGAATTTCACCTATTGCATCAAATTATTTACATTTAGATACACGTTTTCCAATAGTTATTTATGTGACTGTTGCATAATGAGGGTCATTAAAATACGAATGTGGTTTCGGAAAGGATCACATGAGTATTTTAATGCCTAATTATGTACAGTCACATACATAACTTTATCTTCATTCATACGATAAATGTCTATTTTAAAGTCAGGATCGATGTGAAACCGCGTGGAATATAATCCGTGGTACCAGGAGAGCAGAGAAGAACAAGAAGCTGGGCTAGCTCGCGTCTTTCAAACTCTTTGATTTAATGAATAGTTACGCTGCGGTTATGCTCTCCTGGTACCTTTGAAAATACATCAAGATGTTTTGCTTACATATGTTAGCTTCAAATCCATTAATTTTTACTTTAAGAAGACGTTCGAAATTTGAACGTAATTAAAGTATCGGTTACCGATACTAAAATGTAAACATTACGATGCAGCCACAGATACTTATATCTAAATGTAGGGCGTTTGCTCATCGCTCCTGACTATAAAATAGACATTTATTATGGTATGGATGTAGATAAATGTCTTTTGAACGTCATTGAGCGCATTAGAAACAATTCTATTATTTATTGAAACTTATAATGTGTACCTAGAGGTCGCATTATGGAAGCACTACCGTTGGGTGGACTGGGCTCGTAGCCATGGATTGTATGAAGCTTACGACTGCCCAAGGGTGAGATTTCTGAAGGTGAACGGACTCTTGAAGCTGTCCTATGCCCCCCACTTATTGGATGTTCAGAGCACTGAGTCGGTAAGCGCTTTCGTTGTTTTTGTGGTATATGTTGCAGAAAATATTGTCATAGTCCTGTTATTTTAATTTTTTAGTGCTATTTAATAATTACATTTCAATGATCTATTATGTTATTTCCTGGCGCTATTATGATGATTATGCAATCATAAATGAGTGATAATAGTGTTTGTGAGTTCGCTTGGTCAGTTATTTTTTTATTGTAACGACCATTAGAATTTCTAAAACAGCATCAACATTTATAAATCCTGTGTTCTAAAATCATATTTTCCTAAAATTTTCTTTTTACCCGGGAATCGAAGAGTAACGTGTATTACGAATTATTTTTTATTTTACAGATAACCGCTGGATTTAGAGAGGAAAACGATAAAACTACAAACCCGCCGGTAATATTTTTTTATTCTTTTACTACTGCTCTTTGCTTAGTTACAGCAAAAAAGAATACCTTTTTTATTTACAGCAAAAGAAAGGTGCTAAAGACGTAAACCGCTCAAACACAGGCAACTTGGCAACGAGCCAACAGGCAAAGGATGAGCTTAGGGAATGGATACAATACAACCCTGTAAGTATTCCTTTCATCTTATAAAGACACTAATCTTCATCATCATCATCATCATCAGCCTATATACGTTCCCACTGCTGGGACACAGGCCTTATCTCAATTGTGAGATAGTGTGGGCCATACTCCACCACGCTGGCCTAGTGCGGGTTGGTGGAGGGGTGCGTAAGGCAAGTGACCAACCTTGATGTCAGATGTTATCAAGCCGCCAAATGGCCTCTGACTAGGCTTGACGACTAATATTTACATTATAGTAAATATCAGCCGGGACCAACAGCTTAACGTGCCTTCCGAAGCACGGAGACGCTCGAAATTAATGTCACTAAATATGGTCAGAATGGTCACCCATCCATTAACCGACCGCGGCGTAGGTAGCTTGACTTTCGTTATCGCTAACGAACCACTGTCACTAATCTTATAAAGAGGAAAGATTTGATTGTTTGTATTGAATAGGCTCCGAAACTACTCGACTTTGAAAAATTCTTTTACCATTAGACGCCTATATTATCCCTGATATTTGATATAATCTAGATATTATTAATCGTCAAGCCTAGTCAGAGGCTATTTTGCTGCTTGATAACATCTGACAGTAAGGTTGGTCACTTGCTTTTCGCACCCCTCCACCAATCCGCACTGGGCCCGCGTAGTGGAGTATAGCCCACACTACCTCACATTTGAGACAAGGCCTGTGTCCCAGTAGTTAGAACGTATATAGGCTTATGATTATGATGATTATCCCTGATGAACATATGCTACTTAATATTACGAGAAAATGCTTTATATCGCACACCCCGTGCAATAAAGGCGTAACTCAAAAACACCAACTTTACAGGAGAGCAAAAAAACAGTTTATTTTCATTATAACATCAAAACTATTCATGCTACTTAGATGTATTTTATATCATTAGAAACCTCTGAATAAGCTCTTAATTTCTGAGGTATTAGCATTAAAGAGAGATTGCTTGTTTAATCACTAGAGAGAAAAGAAACGTTTACGTTTTTATTGTACGGGGGTTATTTATAAATTACTGTAAGTAAATGGATTCACTCCTATTTTGCTATTCACCTGCCAAAAAAGAAGTGAATTATTTACACATACGCCTTTATTGCACGGATTTTTTGATGAAATATTTAGAAGTATTTATCTAATACGCACTTATTGCACGTCATATCTTAATATTTGTTATGAAGTAAATTGAATTAAATGTTTATTGCAGGGGCATTTTGCAAATCCTTATCAGAGTATGTGATTCACTTATTTATTGCATTACGGAAATATTTTTACAGACTTAAGTATTTTTGTACATTTTGATAATCACAAAATTAAAGTAAACATTTTAATGTAAGTAATAGGTGTGGGTAATTTCTTATATTTTTCTTAATATTTTTCTGTATTTTAATGTAAAAAATAGTGAATATATTATGCTAAAATAAAATACAATTGTAAAAAAAATAAAAAATATTTCTTTTGATAATATTTCTCATTTCTTAACAAAATTAATATCGATTAGATTAGTTTTCTGTCATAATCAACAAAATGAATTTAACTTAACATAATTTCACCGTCACGAGATCAAAAAAGACTAAATTGTACTTGTTAAAGGTAGCGCTAAAGTTGTCTCGCGCTATTTACAAAGGACATATCGAGAAACAACTTTTACGCTACCTCTAACGTTAGTTATAAAACTAAGACATACGGCAGGTACTTTATGATTAAACCTAGATAATCAAATACAATAATAGACTCTTACTATCAAAAAAATAGTAACAGCTGTCATAAAAATAATCACCATGGTCATATAAACAAATAACAAATTGCCCATACAAAACATCTAATTACGTCTATGGTACGGGTATAATGTTAATGGCTAATGTTTTTTTTTTAATTTCGTGTCAAACTTCTGGATTAAGCATTAGTGTCAACAAAAATAGGATCCGATTCACATCCATACTTTATGAAAAAAATTCCGGGATTGTTGGGAGTAACAGAAACTTCTTTAATCTTACTCCAATTTATTTTACGATTTTCCGAATCATGAGACCAATTTTTGTACCGTCTACTTGTAGTATAAAGTTAAAGAAGTCCTCACGTGTCATTTCTTTTACAATATTATACCTATATTTATTATCCCAGTAACTTTAGCATTTCTTACCAGTGAATACATCTGATCTGGTACGAAAAGCACTTGACGCTTTTTTCTTTTCAATATCAGAGTGCATTGAATCACTTTCATTTTGTGTATGTCCTTTTTGTAAGAAACAATGTGTAATTTTAATTTGTATTTCTTTTGAGGCATACAAATACATACCAAACACAAATCGGTTTCTATTTTGTCCCGAGCAATTATCAGAATTTAAGGAAACCTCTTGAATACCTTTTGCTCTTTCATTTTGAAAAAATATACATAAGCAACTGGCTATTTCATTAGCGCCACGATTACCTATTTGCGCATGCCACATGTTACAGTATCCTTGTTTTAAAAGAATGTCATACACCGTGAAATTGAGGACTGCTATAACATACACATATTCAATACCAGATTGAATTTAGGGTTCTTTTGCCCGAAAAGCATATAATTAATTATTACATGTGGCATGCGGAAATAGGTCATCGTGGCGCTAATGAAATAGCCAGTTGCCTATGGATATTTTTGCAAAATGAAAGAGCAAATAAGGTATTCAAGAGGTTTCCTTATATTCTGATAATTGCTCGGGACAAATTAGAAACCGATTTGAGTTTGGTGTGTATTTGCATGCCTCATAATAATTACAAATTAAAATCAAACATCGTTACTTACAAAAAGGACACACAAAATGAGGGTGATTCAATGCAATTTGTTATTGATAAGAATAAAAAGCATCAAGTGCTATTCGTGCCAGATCAGATGTATTCACTGTTAAGAAATGCTAAAGTTAGTTGTTTTTTTAGTTCCGCCAGGGCTTGTGGGTTCGAATCCCAAACAAAATTACCATTTATGCGATGAAAAATTGCTGGCGCAGATACAAGAAGGTATTACAATTATAGATAAATAGATTTTTTTAATCGTACAAAAATAAATAGAAAAACCCAAAAACATGTAACCTGATAAAGCTGTATATACTATACACGTGGTAGTAAAAAAAATGATATTAAAATATTCCTTAAAGTTACATAAGAATCAGCACGGCCTAAGAATTTGGGCCCACTGCAATTTCACCATGCCATACCCATGGCCATGACTCCGCTTGGGCAGCCGATGCGCAGGGAAGAATGGCAAATAACCGGATGCGAACAAACATGTTCAAACATGCACACAAACGTTACACACGTACGGAAATCGAACCCGCGAGCTATTGGAGTTATAGCCAACTTCTCAACCATAGCACCACTAGGATGTCCAAAGAAAAACAAAGATGAATCAAACACCACACACAATTTTTTTCAAAAGCAATTCAAAATTGTGGCGCTGGTAAACTGAACCCACAACCCTTGGGCCTCTACCGTGGAGCCAACATAGGAAGTCAATTTAACGCAGAATACAAACATGCAACACATTTTTTTTTATTAGTTTTAATTAACCTAAGTTTTAAGCCTAAATGCTTTTAAAACCGACTATTATAATAATGTAACTACAGATACATTTAAACACTTGACATTAACATTTACTGTACATCTAAATAAGAATCGAAATGAAGAAAGTAGATATCTTGCATTAAAGGATTATTTGACTTAAGAAACAATTTTAAAAATTCTTATGATGTTAATGTAGTTACGCATGAAACAATATGTAACATTCATACACATGTAAAGTTACGAAGATTTTATCTGAAAATTTGTAGTGCAATAAAGGAGTAAGTGACTTACGCGAAAAATACGTCTTCAACCTAAGAGGCAACAAGGTCGGATTTATAATTACGCACTTATTGGTACGGGTTTTAACAAAATGTGTGTGTAGTAACTCAATTTAAGTGTTAATTGCTACGGAATGAACGCACTTTATGATGGAGTAGCTTTTTGGTTTTTCCAACATATTTTTTTGGTTTTTGCAGAAAAAAATGCGAAAAAAATTGAGCACACGTAACAAAGCATTTTCTATCATTATCTAAAATAAAAAAAAAATTGCGTGAGTTCATATACGCCTTTATTGTACGGGGTGTGCGATATAGCCTGACCAAGAAAATAAAGAACCTGCTCTGGAGGCGCCACATTAGCTATGGTTATAGCAACACTTGGTTGCTATGGTTATACTCACAAATAACTCACAATATCCAAGAAATAACAAGGCATGGTTGAAACTTAAAATCACACTTTGACAGACAGCAATAATGAATGACATCTTATTGTTTTTTCATTTGATTGTTGCCACTTGAAGAAATTAGTTCCAATATTTTTCCGCAATATGGCGAGGTTCTTTATTTTAATAGTCGGGCTATACCTACGTAGTAACGGGTAATAGGACAACGGGTAGTATGAATAGTGAACCGTGCGAAGCCTGGTCGGGCAGCTAGTACATTTATAACCCTTTAATTGCATTGCAAGGGATAGGCCTGGATAGGATAAGGCTAGTGGGCGGATCCCGAAATTGTATTCTGCATATTCATAAGACTAAGTGGGTCTGTATTGATGGATACTGTAATGGCAATTGGAATTTGGACAAGGTTCCGAGGATTTGACATCGTCTCAAAATTATACGACATCGTAATCTATTTCATACCTTCAAGACCTAACTAAAGGTTGAAACTAAGGATAACTTCTATCATTGTCAAATAAGTTCTTGATATTTGTTGTGTTAAACAATTTATACGCATTCATTTTTACAATTTACATCACAAACTTATTTGTCAGCGGTAAAACCGGCCCTTCACTAAAATTTAATACCCAATCACGAAATCGACTCAGAGTTACCCTAAACCCGAGCCTAAGATGACGATTGCAAGTGGATTTGAAAGTCAAGGGGCCTAGAATAAGTAATATTTTGACAGCGATAGCGAAATTCGCTAACTTCAAATTGTATGGATTTGACAGGTGTCTTAGAAAAGTCACGTGGTCAATCGATATTGAAAGTACCGGTTTTGGCATTCGCTATCGCAAATTGAACAATAACGAACGTTATAAATGCCGCTTGTCTAGGGCCTCAGGAGTCCTGAGTCAGGCAGGACACATAATATTAAGGATAGCATTATGCAAATCTTGTCTCCATCAGTTCCATAATAAGGTGAAATCTTTATTTTGGGACCATTTTTCCCTAAACCTGGCTACCACTGTTTAAACTTTCAGATCTTTGAAGTCGTAAAGAACCTGAGCATTCTGTACTATCCGTCGATGTACCAATTCACTTCAGCTGCCAGCAGCCCACCAGTCAGAATCACGAAGAGTGCAACCACCAAACCAGTCGACATCGCGGCCCCAAAAGCAGCTCCTTTATACCTTCAGATAGACGGTCCAGAAGAGAATGTCCTACGGATCTCTCTAAGTGCTCTTCACCCAAGAATCCTCTTTAATAGTGGAGTACCAATAGTAGATTACATTGAGAAGGCATACTTGATCTTAGAGAAGTTTGAGTGGTTCGTTGATTGTGAGATTCCGATGGCAAAGGCATTTGTGCAGACACGAGGGTATGATTCTGTTGAAGTGACGTTTGAACCTGGAAGACACATTTGCAGGTATAGTCAAGCATCCGTCTTTTATCACTCGCTCATTTACTTGGTTTCATTTCGATTTTATGTCACTCATAAAGTAGTAACCCTCTACAGAACCTATAAATGGAAACTAAATGACCTAGGCACTGTAACAAATTAACAGCCACATGCTTGCAATTGTGTGTGAGGTCTTTAAAATGAATGTACACAAACAAACTATTCCACAACATACACGTCGCTGCTGAAAAACACTTGAAATCATCCGGTTTTTTAAGTCATTTTAGAGTATCTTGAAATTACAGACACGAAAAAATCACCATTAGACGATAAATGGTCACCGAACATGTCAACTGTCAACTGTTTTACCAAAAAAGAAAAATGTCCCAGTCAGTTTCTAAAGCTAACTTGCCATTAATCCATATTTGAGTTTTTTTTGGGGTCTATATATTTGCAGATTGTGGGTACACTCTCGCATGAACTGGCATGTGATGCTGCTGAGTGAATCAACACTTCTCCTCGGCACTCGCGACATGATCCACTGTGCAGCCGTGAGGGAGTGTCCCTGGGCAGCCAGGTTCCTGAGCAACTTGAGCGCAGCCTTCGCCAATTGGATACGCATCAACAGATCTAATACGAACGTCATAGTGACTGATAGGGAGTTTTATAAGTAAGTGTTGCTGTGTGTGTACTGTTGGCAATCGAGTTAATTGAGTATAAATTTTAAGTTGTAGGTTAATATAGCAGCAGTTTTCTGATGTATGAGCATTCACAAGCCAGCACTATAAAAGTCTACCACCAAATCCCAAAGAAGAAAATCCCATCTTGATTGGCTCGACGTCGTAAAGCATTTCTTTCTTTCCCTCTTAATCACTTTTCAACGGAGATAGTTAAGTACAATTTATTGATTTCCTATCTGGCAACTGACAATAATTCCCCATTTAGGTCTTACCAACCAGATCTAACTTGGGACCCAGCAGAAGTTGGTTGCGACAAGTCTCTCCTACATTGGATGTTCAGACAAGCTCTTCAGTCGTTGTTGGCTAAGAAACTGCAACCTATCGACTACCAGAACGTGTGCGCAGTGCTAAGGTGTTCATACAACTGTTTTAGACCTTATTTAATTATTATAGGCGAATCGTTTAACTGGGTAGATTCCTTGTGGTACGTATTGGAGCGAAGCGGCAATGGTATTTTTTTGTAGTTAAATCAAATGCCGCAAAGCTTCAATCGATTTCTCTCAACAACTAAAAACGGTTTGACAACTCTGCTGTCACTTCACATGTCACTCCTCCAGTACCGCTCTACTACCGCAGGCTGAAACCTAGACAGCTAGCGCTAAGCCTGTAATAGGATATATTTAATTTTATAAGTATATAATTATGATTCATACTTAAAAAAAGTCATAGTATCCCCATCAAAAAATAAGTAAATGAAACTTACAAATCACTGCAAATGCCATTAGTGTCTATTTAATAATATTATGCTTTAAATTCAGAGGTAAATGATACGAAGTTCAAAGACGTTCGTTCACTGCTGGATATAGACTTCCCCATGTATTCGATTTTCGCAATCCTTTTGAGATCATCGGTCCACCTTACGTGGGGCCTACTACGGCTACGTTTTCATTAAGTACATGCTTATAAACATTGCATAGGAAAAATACCTCCGTAAAGTATTTCGACCAAATTTTTTGATTGAAAATTAAGACTTATTGCTTTCAAGGCGTTACTTCTGTGACCCTGACTTCGGTATACCAGACAAGCCAAGACCGACGAGATCGTTGAGAGACATCGCAACCGCGGACCCTTGTGACTGTCTGGTGCCAGAGGTGGAAGAGGTGGAAATGGAAGAGGAAATTATTGAGGAACAGGTCTGAAGCAAACCAAGTCATTTTGATCATCTTCTAAACTTATTCCCGGTTGCATCCAGTATGGAGCCCAGGGTCCGCTTTGACTAGTGATTCTAGATTCGACAAACCCGCTTTTATTATTCTACGTCAGTTGGCAAACAGACACGCAGCCCACCTGATGGTAAGCGGCCACAGCGGCCAATTCCATGAGGGACACTTAACCAAAAAGCGCCGCTTAATGTGCTGCCAGACTGTAGGCTCATCTGATCTTGAGCCTTTGATTTCAGGTGTACTGGCTCCCACATTTATACTGCCGGAACACAGCCAGAGCTGTTATGGCGGCAGATTTCACCTGTGGCGGTGGTAGCTACCAGACCCCACCAACCAGACCCCAGGCGGGAATCGAACCCACGACCTCCGGATTTTTATACCCGAGCTTCTTCAGGTGGGCTGCGTATCTGTCTGTCAACTGAGGTGGTATAAAAAAATAAATAAAGTGGTTTAGACGTGAAAGCATTTCATAAAGACCTACTTTCGTATTAATAATAATGTTATTTTTGATAGAAGAATTAATCGTATTCGTTAAAGAAATAAATTGTTTATCGATGACACATAACTGTATCTGGCTGTGTTATTCTTGGCAGAAAATCTGGCTTGAAATGGTTGAGGCGAGTTTATATTGTGCGAAAGTAAACTATTTCATATTGATTTTGTTTTCAATACAAATAAAAGCTGATTTAACTTTTAAGATTTTTTTTATTATTAAACGTTTGGCCTATGTTTGAATATAGGTTTATTAATCTTAATTAATAGTAATTAATGTAATATGTTACAAAATTAAAAGTATTAGTAGCTAGTAACACTTAAACAATTAGTCTTTGTAATCAAATCGTACAAATTTCATAAAGACATTATTCATTTTGTAATTTATTAGATCAATTGATTAAAAAAACACGCAAATTGAAATATACCATGTAGTTATTCCCTCAAAGCAAAAGGTACTTGATGTAAAATGACTGTTTTGGTGCATTGTTTCTCTGATGACTTAAATAAACCTTTACATCATTCATATTTAAATGTGCGAAAAATCCTCTAGCACAAGTTTATTTTCGTACCTTTATTTATTTTAATATGTTATTACTCAATCGATATAAAGATAGCCATTAAGCGTGTATGTGAACCGCCTTTATCACCTTTCTACCACCTAGAGGTAAAAAAATATCACTCTAATTCCTAACTTCATTGAACAGCAAATTGGTGAAGTGAGTCCACTCGTAAGCGAGACCAGGATGGCACAACTACTAATGCCCCCAGTTGATCCAATAACCTCACAAGTATGTGAGTTGGCGACAGAAGAACTGCCCTGCGGAATCCTGAAGGAGGAAAGAGAGAAAGTGATTAAACGACACGAAGCAGCAACCGTCATTCAAGCTCATTGGAGGGGGACTTGGGCTAGACGATGTCTTACTGCACATGTTAATTTCACTCCAGAGGGCTTAAAAGCTGTAAGTATGAATAAAAAAAGAATGGTGATGTAGAAACTTTGACACCTAAGTAGCACATTTATTTTGCAGCTCGAATAGACGAAAAATTCTATCTAATTTGGTGTTAAACTATAAGTAGTGTTATCTATTAAGATACACTTCACAAGCAACCAGAAGCAAATGAGGTACATACAAATAGTAAATGGTCTGATTAGTAAGTCTTTGATTTTTAACGCTGTTGTTGCATGTTATCTGTGGAAACAGTATATACCAAAGAATTTGAAGAAAATTACCAATAAATTGAATTTAGAATAAAACAGCGTAAAATAGTCCCCTCCGTGGTTTCACCCACGCGTAATTTCTTTTGTCAATTAACCCCCCCGCCATATTAGTAGTTTCGGAGCCTTTTCAATATAAACAAACAAATCTTTCCTCTTTATAATATTAGTACCTATAGATAAAACTTTTCGTTATATCGAATCCGTATTTTTTTGGATTATGTACATGAGAGCGTGTAAAAAAAAATTCAAGTCGTTTCCTATCCACGTGTAGCTTTGAACACTGAAATATTTCCTACGAAAAATGACCATTCCTTTTCAGATTATGGACACTGCCTTCGGTAACCTAGAAGCACTCTCATCACTCATGAACGAATTCTTCGCCATGTACCCCAACACCAAATGCGCATACTCAGTCGCGTCTGCCCTCACTGGGATGTACGGCCTCCGTCAGTTCACCGGCTCCACTCCAGTCACTCCTAAATGCAAGTGGATCCCGTACTTCCAAGGCGTCTTCTACTGCCACGAGCCGGTCAAGGTCCACTTTGATGTCCAGAGCTCTCTGCAGTACAGTACCATTGCTGTATATAACAATGACACTGGGGAGCAGATGCCGCAAGTGTATAATGCTCATGTGACTTTTGATTTTCAACCAAATCTTCACGGGTAAGTGTGTTGTTTACTATTTGGTACCTTTTAGTCTAAAGTCTGAAATTCGAATCACTGATTTTTCCTGTACTAATTTATAATTAATTATAGACTATTTCCAGTAACTCTTTCTGTTACCCAGGTACACCGTAATGGGCCACGGAACTCTTAACCAGCCATCAGGAATCAGCACAGAAGTGCACTGGCAGCTCACAGTTCTCTCCAGCATCGATGAAGTCTTCCACTGCTGTGATAATGACCCTGAGGGATGCAGGGAACAGCCTCTTCCTCATTCCTATAAGCTGCATCTGGACGAGATATTTATACCGAACAGGAGGAACATATTAGGAGGGATGCAGATATCGGTGTTGAAACACGAATCAGTCAGTTTTTTGGCTGCTGCTACGTCTTCTGATGTGAGTATTTAGCTTTATAGAGGTTAGCAGAGCTGAACTATTGAGCTGTTGAAGCCAGTAAGCCATGAGTGCTTTCCAGCATTACTTCATCACAGCATGGTTTAGCTCTCGGTGCCTATCTAAGGATTTTTCTATTAACGTACTTACCTCTACCTAGACTGTAATGGAAAATGTCATTACTGTGTAAATATGATACATTTGTCCGGTTTGGGCACAATGTGAGGAAGACAGACGGCCTTTGAGGCAGAAAGATCCTCGCGTGGTGAACACGTACACAAATACAAACAAACAATGTGAAACTTCAACTTCCTGTTAAACTTTATCTGGGTGGTAGAAACATTTGTAGAATAAGCAGCCAGATAAATTGTATCTCTTAAAATTATATAATATTATAACCAGGCTTATTCAATATTTTTTTCCAGCTGGAAATAGAAGTGATTCTGCGCTCCAAGGTAGACGGGCAGATTCAGGAGATTGCCAAATGCTCCGGCAAAGGAGAGGTCCACTGGCCGTATGTGCGCTTGGAACCGACCATAACCGTAGCGCCTGTTCAATCAAAACGTGGCTCCTTGTCACAAGCTAATTTACATAATATTGTAAGTTTCAGTATCTTTCAAATCGTATAAATCCTATTTGCATAAATATTCTACAGGGTACTTTGGTCATGCTTCTCATAGTTTCAGTCTTTAGTCGAAAATTCGAAATGGGCCGTCTTCCTAAAGAAGTCCCACCTTCAAACAGAAGACTGTGACGTATAAGTAGCTCTTGTGCTTCTTTTGACGAGCCATTTGGTGTAATGGTCGAGAAGTCGGCTATTACACCAGAGGTTGCGGGTTCGATCCCCGCACGGTACAAACATTTGTGTGCATGAACATGTCTGTTTGTATCGGTCTGGGTGTTTCTATGTATAATATGTATGTATTTACAAAAAAAAAAAAAAGTCTATAAGTAATGTTTATCCGTTGTCTGGCACCCATAGCACAAGCTAATGCTTAGTTTAGGGCTAGATGGCGCTGTGTGATTAATGTCCAGAGATATTTATTTATGTCCAGAGATATTTATTAAGTGAAAAGTATAAGAACTAAAAAAGAAAGGAGGAATGGATCGATCTCACTTACCAAACAAAGAACACTAACAAAACTAACATCTCGTACACGGTCTTTAGTGAGAGATGGTACATCCCTAGTCAATCCGGCTTATTTTGTATGCAGAAATGGTATATTTTGTATGGCTCTCTTTCCACAGTCATTATTTTGCAGACTGGCAGGGATTTACCCGGTCACGCAAGTACGAGGTCTCTGAAAGCACCAAAACCAACGAAATCAACAGCAGGGGGCAGCAGTGCGAAAAATAAATCGTCTACTAAGGTTAGAACTATTATTATGGATTTTCTTATTTTTAATTAACTTCAGGAGACAGAGAGGGAAATAGCTTTGATATTTAACAGTATGGTCCATTGATGGAATGATTTTTGAGGACTTGTTATTTCCACGTTACAGTTGAAAACGCTGCCACCGGATCCGAAGATTTATTACATCGTGTAAGCGATCATTCTCTTCAATTTATATCTTGTTATTTCGCGTCTAAGAACATTATTTCGCGTCAAAACTTTAAATATGATATTGTGGAATCCTTTTGTTGGCACAAATTGAAATTACTGGATTACCTTTGACTTTTGAGTCAAGCCCTAAAGTTAACGATGCTAGTGAAAAACTTACCATCATGAATCATAACCAAATCTGAATTGAATTCCGAAAAAAAATTGAATGGCACATTTTATTTATATATATTTTTATTTTATATTTATATAAATTCTTTCATAAATGAAGTCTCTTAGGGTGGTTGCTCCAAATGGTTGGCCGTTAACCCTGGCGCAGTGGAAAAGAGTCGACGAAATACGGAACTCCAATGGTTTTACAAAGATTGCCACAGATCAGCCTAAGAAACCTGTGAAAGAGAAGGTAATTTCAAAAGAAAACTACTAGTAATCAATCGACACAAGGCGGACTCGTTCAGCACTTGTTGAAGGGAAAGCTGTGGGAGTTTAGTGGATAATGGAAACCAACTTAGTTCTAAATATACACCCGGCTGCAGGTTTAGCTAGCCTACGGTTATGAAGCCTAAAAGCAAAACAGAATGAAGGAAAATCTGTGTAAAAATTGCCTCCTCAATCCGACATTTTGAATATTTACTAAGTAAAATTGAAAACACTAGCCTTCCGCCCGCGGTTTCATCCGCTCGTAATTCCTTTTATCAAATATCCCCCCCTTCCCCCCTCATTTCAGAGATCAAAAGTACCCTATGTCACCCGGGGATAGTGTAGCTTTCCAACAGTGAAAGAATTATTCAAATCGGTTCAGTAGTTTCGGACCCTATTCAATACAAACAATCGAACAATCAAATATTTCCTCTTTATAATATTAGTATAGTAAATCTATACTAATACCTCACCTTACTTAACTTTTCTGAATCTGATTCCTTGTAGCCTACAGGTTCAGCCAAAGAGAAAGACAAGGAGAAAGGCAAAGAGCCTATAGTTGCCACTGGACCCCAACCTCTGCCTGATGATGCATACGTCGTTCTGGAATGCGCCACGGCGATCGGAGGAGGAGCATACGCGAGGAGAGATGATGAGAGGGACCTGGAGTTCACTGCAGCCATCAGGTCTTGGGATGCTAGGGAACCTGGTAGGAATAATAGGGGAGCTCAGATTCGGTAAGTACGGATTGTAATGTGTGAATGTATGTATTTACTAAGGTCATAAAATAAACTAGAATTACAGAATGACCGCTCCGACCGCTCCCACATCATCGAAAATAATAACCATAACTGACACTCTGAGGAAGTTACTGTACTATCATATTCAAATGCTGTTAGTATACTACCTTTTGAAATTGAGCGAAAACTGACGTCAACTGCGCTTGTCCGTAACGTTAGCAACGCTTAATAATGTCAGTGTGTGTATAAGTCATCACTGTCGCGTAACGCAACTCCAAAAGGTATAATCCTAATAGTATCTGAATCGGATAGTAATGGTTATTATTTTTTGACATAATATAAATGTTTTATGTCTTGATATTTGTTAATGTGAATGTTTCTGCTTATTTTAACCGACTTCAAAAAAGGAGGAGGTTATATGTTCGACTGTATGTATTTTTTTTTTTTTTTTTTTTTATGTATGTCCGTCGATTTTGAAATGTTCATTTCACATCGGCAAGTTACAACATCATCAACGTATGAGCCAAACAAATAAAATTTAATACCTAATTTATATAGCTCAAAAACTGCTTGTCCAATCTTGTTCAAATTGACATGGGACGGTACAGGGTAACCCAGATTTTGAGTACAAATTTTTTTTGTATAAATCAGTTCTCCTAGTAAAAGTAACACCACATAAAGAAAAAATACAGTCAAATTGAGAGCTTCCTTTTTGTTTTAAGTCGCTTAAAATGTACCACTAAATGTTTACTGCACGTGTCAGTTAAAATAAAGTCAAAGTCAAAGTCAAAGTATTTATTTTGCAATTTGATTTACCAAGAAATTCTTTTGCACGTCATAAACTTTTTTTTCCTACCAGCACTTCGACGTGAATGAATGACCTGCTGTTGAGAAGAAGTGCCGCAAGAAACTCAACAGTTACATATGATAGCCTTTTTTAAATCATTTTGTGTTGTACAATAATAACTTAATAATAATATAATGTCAAATTAATAGCATCGTAGAGTAATCCTCTTTTCCCACTTACCGTTAGCAACATGAAACAATTGCAACAAACTAGTGGAAACGGGAATTACTGTCTTCTATTTACTCTCACAACATTGCTTTCTTGAAGGAAACTCGAGCCACCTCGTTTTCCGTTTAGCAAAGAAACCTGGATTATTTTATCTTTATTCCAGAAAAGAATTTCGAACTGAATTCTTGGAAGCCTTACCCCCGCCGCCTTCAGAGAGTTTGCATTCACTAATAGAGGTACACAGAACAGTTTGTAGTTTTATTCTGGTTTTATACCGAGTAGTTGTAATGCCACAATTTCTTAAAAGGCAAAAACTTGGTGTTTAATTATTGTTTTTTATATTATAGGGGGGCAAACGAGCAAGTGGGTCACCTGATGATAAGTGATCACCGCCGCCCATAAGCACCCGAGACCCGTTTGGGGTCGCAGGCACGTTGCCCGCCTTAAGAGACGACAGTTATTAGGTCTCATATACCCAGTAATTTCACTAGCTTCAGTGCCTGTTTCCCGAAACACAGAAATGCTTGACACACTTCTATTTCACGGGAAAATATCTGGCACTGCCAATGCCATTTGCAATGTAATTTTTTTGGCATTTTATTTATTTTAAGAGATGTTAATACAGTATTTCTATTAGAGTAAAAAGAAAAGTATCAGCCTTTTATTGTCCCACTCAAGGGCAAAACCATCTATCATTGAAATTAAGGCATCGCTACAATGATAGGCACTGGTTTCAATATTACGCCTTTTGTTTTATTATACGTAATACTACAAATATAAATAATATAGAAGTATATTAGTTCGATAAATCTTTTTAGGAAGCTTTCGGTGAGGAAACGGGTGAAGAAGAGAAAAGTAAGTTTTTAAATATAAGTATTTATTTTCAATTTCCTGTTTAGTGATCATTACACGGTAAGACGGGTCTCGATTGATATTCAATACTCAGACTCAGAAAAAGTCAAAATCAAGAATCAAACCTGCGACCTCCGTGTTTTTACAAGGGCGTGGTTACACGGAGTCGGTCGCCTTTCATCTACTATTATTTTTATTCACAAAATAATAAGGGATAGGTAGAGATCGATCCTTCCATTTGATACAATCCTGACTCACAAATTTTTCTTTACTTATAACTTACAACTGTTGAGGAATACTTCTGACGTGACTGGTCAGCTACTTCATTTTTAACCGACTTCAAAAAAGGAGGAGGTTCTATGTTCGACTGTATGTATTTTATTTTTATTTTTGTTATTACAGAAGAGCAGCAGCAACAGCAGGGTCCCACTCCCGCCACTGAAAGTGGAAGTGCGTATTTACAATATTTTTACATCTGGTTTGAAGATTTTGGCCTTCCTACTGTTCCGCCAATTTGTTTTTTTTTTCAAAACAGCTTTGAAAAAATTTTAATTGAACGCTTTTTTGAAAAAAAAAAAAAAAATATTTAGAAGTAAAGCTTTGGTTGCATATATCTTGGAAATGTGACACATTTTCGTCTGATGACATGTTTTGTTTGTGTTGATACTAATTAAATTTGTTTGAAAGAATTTCAAGTGAACGCTGTTTTAAAAAAAAGTCAAAATGGCGTGATTAGCAGGTAAGCCAGCCTCCATACAAAAATATTAATAACCCTTTAGTTTGATTAATTGAATTTTGCTATCGTTAATTGAATAAAGTCAATTAACTATATTGTAAGCTGCGTGCCTTCTGCCAACTGATCTAGTATAAAACAAAACGCAATTAGTAATGACAATCTCAGACATATTTCTTGCCCTTTATCTTGTTCTAATTATTTTTATCATACTTTCCTCTATCCAAAGGTTGACTGGAAGAGATCGCTTGTAGCGATAAGTCCGCCTGTGTTGTGCAGTTCAGTTATGTTACTTGTTTTTCTTTGTCAAATTTGTGGTGCAATAAAGAATATCTATCTATTTCTAAAGATAATTTACTAAAAACATATAAAATTAAATGCTTTCCATTGTTTATATTGATATTATAATATTGACATAATTATTTTTTATACAGTGCTAGAAATGACGGTGGAAAGCGAAGAAGAAGCCAGATACCTGGCGATGCCTGAACAGCTGAAAGACAAGTTTATACCATTGTATTTCTTGCCTTTGTGCACGAAAGAAAAGGATGAAACGGAAAGGTGATTATTAAAGCCTGACCAAAAAAATAAAATAGGTACCTGCTCTGGAGCTTCCACATTAGCTATGGTTATAGCAACACTTGGTTGCTATCATAATAATTATGGTTTATACTTAGATACAAATAACTCACAATATCCAATAATAACAAGCCACGGTTGACAATTGACATCACACTTTGACAGTCAGAAATAATGAATGATATCTATTGTTTTTTTGTTTGATTGTTGCCACTTGAAGAAATAAGATCCTATATTTTCCGCAATATGGCGGGAGGTTATTATTTTAATGGTCGGGCTATATCTTTTTATCAACATTTTATTATATCACATTACGGCTTAAAAAATTGCAATTATCTATACTAATATTATAAAGAGGAAAGATTTGATTGTTTGTTTGTTTGTATGTTTGTTTGTTTGTTTGTTTGAATCGAATAGGCTCCGAAACTACTGAACCGATTTGAATAATTCTTTCACTGTTGGATAGCTACACTATCCCCGGTGAACATAGGGAACTTTTAATCCCGGAAATGTAGGGGGAAAGGGGCGAATATTTGAAAAAAGAAGTTACGCGCGGGTGAAACCGCGGGCGAAAGGCTAGTTTAAAAAATATTGCTATAATCAAATTATCCTATTCCAGTGTCCTCCTTACTCCCGACATAGCAGAAGCAGCCAGGAAAGACAGACACGCCCGCATTGAGTCAGCGTTGGACCGCATGAGGGAACTGCAGGTCTACAACGAATTGTTTGTGCTTGGACGACAGAAGAAGCGCTGCCAGTTGCTTGAGAAACTGTTTGTTGGTATGTAGTCGAGTATCAACTTGCTTTTTTCGCACTATACTGCGTGTTATTTAAGTCGTTGTTTTCCCGCAGCAGAATGCTTCACCTTTAGTAGTACCATCGATTTATGCATGAATTTTTTTTTTTTTGATTTTTTTTTTAAAGTTTGATGGGAAAATGGAAACCAAATGTGAGTAAATAGTAAATAATCATTTTTTTAATAAACGCGAAGGGCAATGACCTTCCGTGACGCAGCTAGTACTATTGGTTCGAATTTCGTCTATCATAAATCGTAAAACTTTTGATTTCACTTAAAAAATAACTTTATTAATCTATTTTACTACTAAGATAGAATCATTTTACTGCGGGAAAACAACGACAAAAAGGGAAACGCCGAAAATAGGCCCAGAGTGCACAACATATTCAATTTCATGAATGAAATCTAAATATTCGTGCTTGATTTTTCGCGTTTTTCTTTTTTCAGTAAAAGTCGGGAAAAACATTTATAAATTATTTAATATTTCAACGAGTATATCCTTTACATTTCACTACTGACGTTGTTTATACCGGTCCGAAACTTACGTTTTTATATTGCGTTAATCGATAGAGCGGAAAATATTTTATAAATTGTTAAATAATATTATTAAAGACAAATTAATAAATGTATATTTATTTATTAATGATAAATTAGTATAAAACTACTTTTTATAATTATTATTATTTCACACTATAAAATGTTTACCGCTATATCGAAAAACGTAATTAATTTCGGACCAACCAACAAGAAGAATAAAAATAAATGATCAATGTCAGTGGCCGATGCACAAACCGTGCAGTGCCAAGAAAAAAGAAAAAAAAGTATTGGTCCGAAATTAATTTACGTTTTTCGTTAAAGCGGTAAATATTTAATAGTATTATTTAATAATTATTAATATTATAAAAGGTAGTTTTAAAACAATTTATCATTATTCATAAATATACATTTATTCATTGGTCTTTAATAATATTATTTAACACTTTATAAAATATTTACCGCTATATCGAAAAACGTAATTAAAAATAAACTGTTTCGGAACAATTTCTTATTTATTATCAAACATCAGAAGTGACATGTAAACAACATGTAAAGGAAAAAATCGTTGAAATACTTAATTATTTATAAATGTTTTTCCCAACTTATACTGAAAAAAGAAGAAGGCGACAAATCAAGTACGAATATTTAGATTTCATTCATGTGATTGAATATGTTGTGCACTCTGGGCCTAAGTTACTATGGCTGTCTGGCAATCCCCTTTCACGCTGTATTGTGTTACTCCATTGTTGAAACGAAGATATCTTATTGGGAGGTAAGGTAACACGCACACTTTTTAAATGCGGGTTTTTTTAATTTTAAAAAAGGCGTGTGCTTTGAAGCTACCAACGTAGTATTAGAAAATATTACAACGGAGGCAAACTAACCAGTGGATTACCTGATGATATGTGATCACCGTCACCATTGGATTTTGTCTGAGGCATCGCATATGCGTTGCCGGCACTTAAGGAAAGAAAACGGTCTTTTTTAAAACTCGAAGTAGATATTATGTTAAAAAATCGACAGATTTAGCCCGATTTTGGAATTTTATTTTACACCTTTAGTTTTGGACTGGTGCTCCTTAATCAAATTAAATTAGCCTTTAACGTGTATGTCATGCGTTTGTACAAACAATTAACGTAATCCAAAAAGTATAATTCATTGAATCTGAATGTATCTTTTCATCAGATGCTCAATGGAACCCAGAGTTAACTGAAGTTTTAGAGCAAAGAGACGATGCAATAGCCCTTGAAACACTCAATAGGACACTTTCGGCTAACAAGAAGAAAGCTGACTCTAAGAAAAAATAGGTTTGAGAAGAAGGAGTCGATGACGTTATTGTAGTACCGGGAAGAGTACAAGAAGCATTAAGAAAGGAGATATGAAGAAGATTACGTTATTTAAGAAGAATTTACTTTAACTTAAGAAGAAAGAAAATATTTAAGTTGTTTTAAGAATATAATTTTATTAAGAAAAAGATTTCGTTCCAGTAAGATTTTCAATGTTTAAGTTTGATTTAAGACAGAATTGCGTATTTATTTTATTAAATGCCTTGCAAACTGAAAGTTAATGTTTTTTCATTTAATGTGAGGTGTTGTTTCCTTTAAAGATAATAAATATAGCCTATCTTAGAAGCTTCTCATACCTTCAATGTGTAGTTTGACTGCCGATTAAACAGAAGTGAAAATTAAACAAATAGTAAAAATGTAAATGTCAGAACAAACCTTTTTTTGCTTTTTTAAGTCGCTTAATAAACGCACTGTAAGCAATGACGTTCAATTAAAAAACTAGACTCCCAATCACGCTCAAATATTGTCCGAAGCAAAAGTCTGCCCACCCGACTATTGGGCAGAGTTTCCGTTTAGTTGTATACAATTGACATTAAACACTAACTGCCACGAGATAAGGTGTTAATTTGAACGAATGTGTTAATGTCATCTGTGTCAACGCCGCTCGGACGTTTTTTGAGGATTTTTTCCAGGCATGGGTCGTGGTCCACCTGCTTAGTTCACCTGGGTGGACCACGGGCACTTTTTCTTGCCCGTGGTCCACCTCAGTTCACCTGGGTGGACCACGGGCACTTTCGTAGAGATTGGGTGTCTAGTTGTATATTGAATGTCATTGACTGTAAGCTTCTCTAATCTTCGAGCCTTTCAAGTGTACTGCTACTACACTACTTGTATAGATTGCTAACGGGATATGTTAGGATCAGAAGCAAATGTATCAACGCAGTTGTTAATTGATAATTAATTGGAACACGGGAGAACACGTAAATGCGGTATCCCAAAACTACAAACGGGAACTAAAGCTTGATCTCAAACTTCTCGCTATGCTTAGATGGAACTAACAACTAGAATTTGACTTTAATAATTATTCTCGTCTCGTGTGTAGGTATGTGTTAAAGTGAGAAAGTTCAAGTCAAAGTTCATGTCTTTTCAAGTTAAAAATGAACTTTGGCATTTTCCAGAATCTTGAATGTATCAGCTTATTAATGTCCCTAGGTAGAGTTTTATTTTTATTTTATACATTGGACAACATCACATACATTGATCTGACCCCAAAGTAAGTATCGTAAGCACTTGTATTATTTAGGTGTCAGAAACAACGAAGGTGCACAAATATATACTTATATACAAATAAACATCCAGACACAGAACAAACACAAATGTTCATTGTTCATCACATAAGTGTTTGTCCTGGGTGGGATTCTACCAAATGCGCCACCGGGCCAGTTAACCTTTTCCACGCCAATGTCTGATATATCAGACAAACCATTTTTGTGCCCACCACGCCAATGTCTGATATATCAGACAAAAAAACATGATCAAGAAACGTTGTATTTTTACTTGCCTGAATGAGTTGAGTATAACCTAATAATTTTTTGGTTTTTTTTTTTAATGGTCGTGGCGTGTGGGGCACCATTTTCGGAAAAAAGCGTGGCGGGGAAAGGGTTAACGATGAACGAAGCCTTCCAAATATAAAGTCGAAAATCTGGTTCATTCCCGTTCGTCCTACCAGGCTTCGTCCCATTCCGGGAATACGATAGTACAAAATCTATTTATAACATTGTCAAAGACATTTGACGGAGCATCCACAAAGTGGTAAATTGCTTCAAGTTTGCGTCACTATCGCTTTTATTGCCGACGAAACTGTTTATGGAACCATTAGAGAAATTATTGGCCCCATTAAATATCACTTAGTACCTGACAGATGTCAATGTTGGAAGAATTTAGTTGGTACGGCCGGCGGTAATAGCGCCCTCGGAAGAAAATTGAGTTTGACTTACATAAATTGTAACTTTAGGGTACTGTTTTTTCGTTCGTTTAGTAAGGCATTTAAAATTCAATGTTATTTATTTTGGGTACTTGTTTTTGGTACATTCAGCAAGGAATTTTCAATGTGATTTTGATTTACAATTTGTCTTTTTATACCACATCAGTTGGCAGACAGACTAGCAGCCCAACTAATGGTAAGCGGCCACTGCGGCCTATTGCATTGAGGGACACTTCACCAGGAAGCGTCGCTCAATGTGCTGCCAGACTGTAGGCTCATCTGATCTTCGAGCCTTTGATTTTAAGTGTACTGGCTCCCACATTATACTGCCTGAACACAGCCAGAGCTGATATGGCGGCGGATTTCACCTGTGGGGGTGGTAGCTAGCCAGTTGGACTGTGAAAAAGCCCTACCACCAACCAGACCCAAGGTGGGAATTGAACCCACGACCTCCGGGTTTTTATAACCGAGCGGCTTAGCCACTGTTCGACGGTCAAAAATTTTAAAGGAGATGTCCAAAAATGTATGGAACAAAAACCCAGAATCGACAGGAATGAAATGTATATCAATGGATTGACATTGAAATATAATATAATGTTACCAAGGGGGCAACCCTGAAATCGTTATAGTATAGGAGCTAGGAGCAAAACAAAATATGTAAAAAAATCGTATAAAACAGTAATAAAAATAAGTTTGTCGTTGTTTTAATGTTGTATCACTTTTGTTGTACATGATAATTATCATCAACACATTTCACAAGCAACAGCAACATAATAACAACATCATATTAAATCACAACATAACAAAGACTCTGTTTTTGGCCCATACACACTACAATCGTTATAGTACTGTGTGTATTATTGGTAATTCTGTTGCTAAAGATTGCAAATATAATAAGTTTAAATGATATGCATAATTATAATAACAACGATATTCACACCCACGACATAACGTATTTTTATTATTTTTAAACGATTTTTAACATAATTATAATAACAACGATATTCACACCCACAACATAACGTATTTTTATTATTTTTAAACGATTTTTAACTTAGTTTTTTTGGCTTTTAGCTCCTCTACCATACAAATTATTATTTTATTTCCAATCTTTAGCCACAGAATTACCAATAATACACACAGTACGATTGTAGTATCCATGGGCCAAAAGAAAAAAATATATACAAAAAACAGTCTTTTTTATGTTGTGATTTAATATGCTGTTGTTGTTATGTTGCTGTTGCTTGTGAAATGTGTTAATGATAACTATCATGTATAACACACGTGATACAACATTAGAACAACGTTATATTAAGCAACAACATGATGTAAACTTATTTTTATTATTGTTTTATACGAATTTCTTACTTATTTTATTTTGCTCCTAGCTCCTATACTATAATGATTTCAGGGTTGCCGCTTTGGCAACATTATATTATATTTTAATGCCAATCCATTGGTACATATTTCATTCCTGTCGATTCTGGGTTATTTTTTGGACATCACCTTTACAAAGTGATTTTGGTTTATAAGTTGTATTTATTATCTAGCCTTGAAAAGCATAAAGTTACTTGCTGCTCTTGATATCTTGAGTGATCTTAATGTTTTTCCTAGCTTATAGCTGATTAGTATTTTAGTATTGAGTGTATAGAGGGTTTCTGCATTTCTTGTTCAATAAAAGGATTATCCGCTGATGCTGAGTACCTACAGTTAAAAACTTATCACACAACAATGGATTCTCAATTAGTATCTGTAACAAAATGAACGAATGCATGCAATTTAATCAAACTGCCTTGATGACTCAGTTTGTTTGTCGCGGCTTCATTAAAGGTTTAAACATCGGTTACAGACTGTAGTTTGGCTTGAAAAGCTCAATATTTTATTAAGCCAGGGGTAAATTTGCTTGATCTGACCTGACCTGAATCACATTGACGGCGAAGTATAATATTTTTTAAGCAACGAATCTCATAATATTATTTAATTCCTTCCGTTGCGGTTTTGCACTCATACACTTTACGACGCAGGATTCAGGAGGTGATTATTTTTTAGGATATCTATGTCAATTTCTAGCCCGCAAAATCCCAAAAATCAAAGTTGTCGTATTCACACAAAATAAGTAAATATTAAGTAATGAAGTTTCAATTCACAAGAACCTTATTTGCTCGTAGCACGGTGCTATTGCAAAAAGCTACGGCGTAGCATTGGCGTAGTCGAAACGTTACGTTATATTAAAAGCTCCTTTGTACCTGATGCCTTGGTACCTACCTACTACTACCTACCAACAAATTTTACTGAGAAAAACTGAAATTATCATTGGCTAACTTCTTATAGCACTTATGTAAGTACTACTTCTTTTCTCAGCTATTTATAGTGGTAAAAATCCTTAAACACTTTTATGAACTATAATTTCAGACAACAAAAAATACAAACATACAAAGCTGTCATTTATGTAGACAAAGAAGAAATCAAAGAAAAATTATTCGTAAGGTTAATTTTTTTTAAGTTCGTTAAACAATAAAATAAGAGATCCAAACATTATGAAATTCTAATTAAAGAAAGAACTGTTTATCTATTTGCTTTTAACCACACAGAGAACCAAAGAACTAGCTCAAACGAAGACCGAAATACCATCAATTCTAATACTTCATAGTAGATAATGTTTGAAATCAAAGGCGCTGCACACATTGAGCGTCGCCGCAGACAGCCGCTGCAATAACTGCGATATTGCCGCACGTACCATCCGTCACCAGCGACTTGCAGAAGGGACTTGCACAAATATTTTTGTCTCTAAAAACTATCTGTCTTATACACAGTCATATAACCAACTCATTAAATAAATAAATAAATCAAAAGCAAGCACTACACTGATCTATTACACACTCACACACACCCAAACACTCTTACACTCACTCAAACACTCATACACTCACTCAAACACACACCTCTGTAATAAAATGTCCATCTATGCCCATGTTCTTTAGCTGATACTTGTTTGACTTTTAATTACCTATATATTTTTATTTTTTTGTTTGTAGACAGCAACACATTTGAATGGGAGATATATTATACTCTGCTCTATCTCTGTTAGCATTTGTGTAATAAACAAGAAACATTGTAACTGTTTTCTCAACATTGAAATAAGTAGTGCACTTTTGTTATGGGTGCGTTTCTAGGTGTGGTTAATGCGTAGATTAATAGAATTATTATATCCTAATGAAATAAATTTGTGTAAAAATAGGTACATTTAATAAAGAAATTATTTAGTCAAGGCTACACAATTCTTTTGATTTGAAAAATGTACAAGATAAACTTACTTGAAAGATGTGTAAAATGTCGGTTAACTGCAATCCGTTGGTCTATCATAATCTCTGGCCGCGCAAAATCTGCACGGATCACTAGTGTTATTGGATTTCTGGCTCTATAATATTCCTTTTGGCCGGCGGTTTTATTATTCTGTACTCACAGAGTAAGCAAAGCTTCGGGATTCATAGTCTGCGAGTAGATCATGAAACTGTGCCCGAAAAAGTGTAGATTTAGCTCTTGGCCGTTTTACACTATTTGCTCTAAATATGAGCTAAAGATGGAAAATTCGGAGAGAACAGTGTAAAGAAGTTTATTTGATTAGATTTTTTCAATGATAGCATAAATAGAAATGCAGCCCTCCTGACAATATTTAAGCAGTTACTGCGGCCTATTCCCATAGACGCACCTCGATGGTCTAGTGGTTTAACCCTTTCAACGCCAATGTCTGATATATCAGACAAACCATTTTCGTGCCCACCACGCCAATGTCTGATATATCAGACAAAAAAACATGATCAAGAAACGTTGTATTTTTACTTGCCTGAATGAGTTGAGTATAACCTAATAATTTTTTGGAATTTTTTTTTTAATGGTCGTGGCGTGTGGGGCACCATTTTCGGAAAAAAGCGTGGCGGGGAAAAGGTTAAGTACCGGGCTGCGATCTCGGGGTCCTGGGTTCAATTCCCGGGTCGAACAACTTTGTATCTGTTTGTTCGGGCACAGCTCGGTTTTCTGATCACCAATCCGCATTTGGCAAGCGTGGTCATTAAGCCAGTACACGTATTTGTACGGATAACTTGATTTCAAGGATGGAGGCCTTTGCCCTGCAGTGGGACATTAATACGCTGATACTTAACTTTTTACTTTTATTTCCATTCAGGGATGCTTTGCCAGGCACCATCGCATAGAATGCTGGCCATTCTGTAGACTCCTCTGATCTTCGATCGTACTCCTAGAAAAGTCATATAACCAACCAGACCCAAGGCGAAAATCGATCCCACGACCTCTGACTGTTACAACGAAGCAGTGAAATGACAGATACATTTAATTTTTTTGCAGACTCTAAAAGTCACCAATTGGTGTATTTTGCAATGGCATTATATACTCAAGATGATACCAGTTATATAAGTTTCTCATTCTTTTTCGTGATATCGGATAACAAGACATTTTACTTGAGGTGGCTTGGCTGGTTTTGTATCTATCGCTCTACTAATAAGTGCAACATAAGTCATGTATACGCAACTTTAAACTTGGAACCAATTTCGAATCGAATGTACTTTCAAACTTAGAATTCGCATTACAGTCGTCCATAAGCCACTCTGTCGTATTCTAAACACAGGGTGTTTGTGTCCGGGAGCGGCGGCCGCACGCCTGACGCGGGATCGATAGGGCCCGGCTGAACACACTCGCCTGCACTTGATTAAAAACACCACCCGGGTGAAACGACGCGTCGGCGCCTGCTACAGTGGACGCAGGGACGAAGGTGACTGCGCGCTCTGGCGTTTCAGCTTGGCGCCTTTGGGAATAATCAGATTGGCTCCAAAGCTTCTAAGCAACTAACTAGTTTGTGTTAGTTGGGTTCTAACGTGAAAGTGTAGATAATTTTTTTCTGAGGTGAATTTGATCCGTTGACCACCTAAAAGACCACTATGGGAGTTTCTGATAGTTTATCTGTCAGATATGAATACCGGCAAAAGATATGAAGATAAAAGGATAATACATTTGTGAAATGTCTTATAGATCCTGACTGGTCCTGAACTCCTGACTACCTCTATATAAAAAAAAAGATAAATTAGCAGGATCTTAGCTAACAGTGTTGAAATAATACTTATATGCGGACACAGATCAAACACAAAATGCTGACGACATAAATAATGTTTGTCTGCGCATAAGACATGGCCAATACTAAATGCGCCATCTAGCAATTGAATTGTTTTTGTGTTGACAAGTGAATATGGTTCAGTCTATATTTACGTTTAACTTGGTTACTTAATTTATAAACTCCCATAGAGTATATTTTTGGCACCACTGAGGAACGCAAGTAAATAGGGGGTATGTCGCGTTTTAATGAAGCATCGCGTTCGAGGCATGGGTCATATGACTACCACGGACGAATCTTTTGGGGAACTAATTACCTAGGGTATATTTTACAAATATGTATAAGGGTTTGTTGAAATTTTGTACTCCTATTTCTTATTTTTACTTGGTTTTAAGTCTCTTCTGTTGGTGGACAGGGACGTTTGGATGAACTTAATATAAGTAATAGCTTTGCCTGCATTTGGTGAGTAGAAGAAAAGAGTGGCGGAGGCCCAAACTAATTGATTACGATAAATTTGTCATTTAATTTTTCACCACTACCTACTACAATACATTTTTTTTATTAAAAGACAGTACATGAAAAGTGAAATAATTTATTTAGCTATTTAATTTACATAGCAAGTTCTTTTGCACGTCAGATTTTTTTACCCTACCAGCACCTCGACGTGGATGGTTTGTTGAGAAGAGGCGCCGCAAGAAACTCAACAGTTACATAATATGTCTTTTTTAAAAACTATGTCAATTACATACAATACAAACAATTGTATAAATAATGGTTATTTTATTTGTACTAATATAATGAAAGTAATTATTAATGTAAAAGGCACATTTCACTCTTTGGTAAATAAGTTAGTAAATTAATATGTCGGGAAAGCAAAAACAAACTTAAACTGTGGAATTAACAGGAAGCAGCCATGTGCTGCACATTTGAAAACTGTCCATTTGCTAATAAAACTCATTCGTAAATGAAATTTAAGGAGAAGTTAGTAATTTCGTAATAAATATTTATCAGCTACTTCTATAAAATGAAATGGATCGACAAAATTTAATTAAGCAGGCATTGCACTTATTTTAAGCAGGCATTAAACTTTTTTTAAATAACTTAAAAAAAGTTTAATGCCTGCTATTCAGCTACAATTTCCAGTGGATTTTTAGTCAGTACACTCTGGTAGGTCAGTCAGAGTCTCCCAGCACAAAAGGATTTATCCACTAAAAAACGCTCCAGGACCCTTGGCAAAGCGCTGTAATTTTTTTTACTTACACTGTTTACCACCCACTAAATATAAACCCATGAAACAATATAAAACATTCTGGTTTTTGTACTTAACCCTTTCCCCGCCACGCTTTTTTCCGAAAATGGTGCCCCACACGCCACGACCATTAAAAAAAAAAATCCAATAAATTATTAGGTTATACTCAACTCATTCAGGCAAGTAAAAATACAACGTTTCTTGATCATGTTTTTTTGTCTGATATATCAGACATTGGCGTGGTGGGCACGAAAATGGTTTGTCTGATATATCAGACATTGGCGTTGAAAAGGTTAAACAGTTTAACCATTGTAATAAATATTGTTTGATGGAGGCGGTAGTGTTAATAGAGAAAAAAAAATCTTATATAGGTATGTTTTAAATGCAAAAGTAACTCGGTCTGTCGCAACTGATCAAAGTGATTTCTGCTATAGTTTGGAAAGCTAGACAATAACATACATGATAGATAATTTACTGGAAAATCCGAAAAATTATCACATTCCTACGTGAAAGCGTCGAGAAATTGCTGTCAAAGCGACGAGCGATAGGCTATGAAATTTAATAACCTCCCCTTAATTTGAACACGCCCAATCGAACGTATCACACAACATATCACCGTCACTTTTCCCGCAACAAACGAACCTTTTCACATTCCTCAACAAAACAGATACAAATCGACACGGTTCCATGTGACGTCCCCGCCGCATTGTGTTGAACCCTTGTCGCAGTAGACAGGAGAACAATCGCGAACACGACGGTTGTCATGTGGTTGACGCTTTTAAGAAATTATAATTAAATTGACGCTGATATTTCGGCTTCGTGAATGTTAGAAATAATTAGTGAGATGTGACCCCTACTTCAACTGATAGGTACTTGAGTTTTTGTTTCTACAATTTCGTTGTGGAAAAGGTTGTTGTTGAGTTATGCCTCACTCTTATGTGTCACCTAATTTAATTAACGAACATTCATTACGGAACATACTCAATGGGTTACATTAGTATGTAACTTTATTGTGTAAAAGCGATCTTATGTTTCTTAAATTGGAAGATATTCCTCCTAGCTAGATCATCTGTGCTCGGGATCTATGGTTCGATGATCTTTCATCATCATTATTATCAGCCAGGACTCCCATAAGGATATACAAAGCGAGCAGGCACTCGATATTTGCTGATCAAATAAGAAGTCGCCACAGGTTCTGTAGGCTGTTAAGTGATTGTATCGTGGCTTGTATTCATTTTTATTATAATAGGTAGGTACTTTTAGGCGATCAATTTGGTGAATTGAATGTTGAAAATTTCGCTTAAGGTCGCAGAAAACAAAAAAAAAAGGCTCAGTAAACATTTTGTATAAATTAATTTAAAAAACTTGAGAGAGATCTACTCTTACTTAAGTATTGCTGAGTTTAAATTACTTTATTGCCTTTTTTCCGTCAATAATGATTGTAAAAGAGCACATTTTCACTTTGAATCTACATATTTTTTTTTATGGTAAACGGGCAGACGAGCATGCGGCACACCTGATGGAAACATAATTACAACAAATTTTTGG
Organism: Mecyna flavalis; assembly: GCA_949319885.1. Lineage (NCBI taxonomy): Eukaryota > Metazoa > Arthropoda > Insecta > Lepidoptera > Crambidae > Mecyna > Mecyna flavalis. The sequence continues at coordinate 1,879,373 of OX439435.1, read as the reverse complement.
CAACGACTGACTTTATTTATAATTTGTACACTTTTGCACGCACTTTAGGTGGCGCTAGTGCCTACATACAATAAATAGCACAGAATAAAAATATTTCAATGCAAATTATTACATGATATTATACATAGGTACCTATTTCAATTGGCAGCACTAATGTGCAATAAAATAAGTTCTGATTCTGGATGTTTATTTGTATCCCCATAACACAATTGCTTAAGCTACTTTTTTCAAATCAATTTAACTACGAGTATGTGATGTCTAACTCTAAAGAAAAGTTTTATTTAAACTTCAAACGTTCTTAACAGTGATTTAAACTACTCTGTTCCTCTCATACGAGTACTACCAACATGCTTACACTTATTACCTATTAAGGACAAGTAACCATATTTGTAATTTCGTCTGTAAGTTGTCTTGCATGACTAATGGAACTGTTCAAAATGGTTCAGAGACCACTGACGTCACGCAGGACAAAAGACATGGTCCTTACTCAAAGATAATCCTCGTCAATCTAAAATATGATTTAGGTTAAGCTTGTAAAGTTCAATTTGCATCGAAGGGTGTAGACAATAAATCGTCAGAGCATGTTTATGGAAAAGCAGATTGCATTGTTACACTTTTGGGATGCGTTGTTGTCATAGTAAGTGGATCGTTGCGTTTGTTTATGTAATACTAGTCTAGTGGTTTATTAGTACATAAATAATTATAAATAATAAATAAATATCTCTAGACACTATTCACACAGCGCCATCTAGCCCCCCCCCCCCCAAATTAAGCATTAGCTTTTGCTATGGGTGCCAGACAACGGATAAACATTACTTATATACTTTTTTTTTTGTAATTACATACATATTATACATAGAAACACCCAGACCGATACAAACAGATATGTTCATGCACACAAATGTTTGTACCGTCCGGGGATCGAACCCGCGACCTCCGGTGTAATAGCCGACTTCTCGACCATTACACCAAATGGCTCGCTCGTACATGTCAGGGTACTAATAAGTTTACTTCCCAAGTCATCGAAATGAAATCCATACTAATATGTATTATAAATGCAAAAGTAACTTTGTCTGTTTGTCGGTAAGATTAAATTTAACTTTTGGTGTATTAATTTCTAAGTTGGGTTAACTTGTATTTAACTACAAAATAAAATAAAAAACTTAAAATCAGAGAAGCCATCGACAAAACAGTTCCTTGAGTATTGCTTCCTGGCTTATAGTCCTCCATCTCCACCTAGTATACCAAGGTCTTTAGAGGTCAATTGGGAAGGCAATATTGTTGGCTGCGAGACGGACCTTTCTTATGCTACCACCATTACCCCAAATTAAAAGATCGACGACGCGGAGTGCCTGTGGTGTTACAAGCGTCCGTAGGTGACGGAAACCTCTTATCACCGTTCCGTAGGCTTAAGCGCTACACTCGTTGTTTAAAAATGTAAAAGATATTTATATATGTGATGGCAGTGAAAGCGGCAACCCAGTCATCCGCAGCAGTGTCGCTCCACCTGTGAACCACATACTCGCGGAACAATGGTATACTTTGTCTGCGACCGCCCGGCGCGCTGTTCTAGATTGCCTGCGGCTCCACTGCCACCAACGACATAACCAGGGGGCCTAGACAAAGTAACATTTTGACGGCAATATCGAAATTCGCTAACTTCAAATTGTATGGATTTGACAGGTGTCTTAGAATAGTCACTTCGTTAATCGATATTGAACGAACGGGTTTTTACATTCACTATTACAAATTGAGCGATAACGAACGTCATAAATACCGCTTGTTTAGGGCCTCTTGTCTATTAAATAAAACAAAAGATTCGTAGCTTAGAATCACTGACCTCCATTATACAAGTACGCATGATGGAGGTCAGTGCTTAGAATCGACACTTTTAAAATCAGACGTTTCAATAAAAATGAATTGCCCTGGACATTATTCACACGGCACTTTCTTTCAAAATTGGCATATTTGACAACATAGGACAACATTACATACCTACATTGAATAGCATTGCTTTGCTTGTACTATAGACGCTAGACAATTATTGATAGACATTATTATATTTTTGTTATTTATCAATAACAAAAATATAATATATAACGACGGCCCCCCCGAATAAACGTGCAAGAGCTATAGCACAAAAAATTTTTTTTTGCTTCTTTGGATGCGGGACGAAGTCCTGCACCTTCTTTAATTTTTTGGTAATTTTTTAACAATAAACACCGAAGATATAGCTTCAAATATGGTTATTCTAGGGAAAAAACATGTAAAAACATTACCCGAATATTGGTGCATTAAACCTTGCAGTCAAGTTTTATACACGATTATTAATGTTATGTCGTTTACACGTTTCTTCGTGTGAAAAGCAAAACTAAAAACTATCGCAATCTTTCATTACACGTTTTGCGAATTGATATTGCACATTCAAACAGCCGGTCAGGCGTGCGGTGTACAGTGCACTTACACTTATATACATATTTCTTACCTATTCACACGAATAAACGTGCAAAGGACTATTACTCGATCAGGAATGTTTCTACTACACTAGAATATAATTTTAAAAGGATTTTTTCGAAATGACATGAAAACTATAAATATTTTCCATATTGTTGTGACTTATACTAATACCTAATTTTTTTTTCTTTGATTTCGTCATACATTGTAAAAAAGGCATATTTAAATACCACGTTGAAATATTCACATTTTTACGTTTTTAATTTTCTCCTGTAAAGTTGATGAATTTCCTTTGCAGGTTTATTCGGGGTGCCGTCGATAAATACCTACATAAGTGATCTGGTTCTCTTCCTAAAAATTGTAGAATTCTAAAGGCCCTTACGATAATATAAATGATAACTAGAATTGCCAAAAATTCCTAAATGGATCAAAGGTCCCAGTTATAAGGCACAAGAGACAAAATAGGCTTATAAAAGAAGACTGTGTCAAATTGAACGAAATCCTATCATTTCTCGTTGCTCAATGGAAACGTGCTCTGCTCACTAACTCATAGCATTAAACGGTCAATATGCATCCACCTTGTGTGCATAGCACACTCGCTGCTGTGTGCACACGCCCTTATGTCGCCACGCTCTGCCTAGAAAATGATGTAGGTGAGAATTTGCTCTTAATTTTTCATTTTAATATTTGATCTGTGCCCTAAATAATAAACACCCTTGGAAGACCAGTTGTCTTCCATCCTCATGGATGAATAGTCCAGGATCATTCCTGGACTATTGCATTGGAGCGAATGCCATCTGATTTCCGTAAACCTTAACAAAGGAAGTACACCAATGGGATCATGGCTACACAGCCATTCGGCTGTAGGTACAGATTCCCTCGCAAAGTTTTCTGTCATCGACAATCCACTGGTAAAATATGCATAGAAAAATCCAAATTTCGTTTAGGTAAACCAAAACAGAATCGGGTTGCTCGAAAACGCGTGTCTATCTGTCCACCCTGAACAGGGTAGTTAATTAGAATTATTTACATAATCAGACTTGTACAAATTAGTCTAAAACCATGGCTTGTGGTTGTGTAGCTATTTTACTGCTTATTAAGATGAGTGAGAATTTGAACAAAATTCTTATCGTAACTGTGAAACTTAACATAGCTGTATGGAATATTTAAATGAAATATACTTACTTACTTACTCCTATGGCTCAGCGACCCGAAGTGTGTCTTGGTCTCCAGAATGAGAGCACGCCACCTTTCCCGATCTTTAGCAGTTTGGCGCCAGTCCCCAGCCCGAAGTTCACGGAGATCTGACTCGATTTCGTCTATCCAACGGTATCTAGGGCGGCCAACCGGGCGTTGACCTTGTGGTTTGGCAAGGTATGCTCTGTACACACCACGATCTTCACCCATTCTCTCTAGGTGACCCAGCCATCGGAGCCTGTGCCCTTTCGTCTCTCCAATAATATCTGGAAATATAAATGAAATATAACCTTGGATATCTGCAGTGCAATGTTTAGTTATTATTGAGATTGACATGAAAAGTGTTAGTTAATAAATCTTTTTTTTTTACTCAATTCGTTTGTTTCTTGTAATTTAATTCATAATACCTACATTTTTCTTGTGATTATATTAGTTTATGGTTCAGTAACAAAACTGATAGATAAGATTCTGTTAACTTCAACATCATCATCCCAGCGAATTCCCGATTGCATCCAGTATGGAGCTCAGGGTCCGCTTCGACTATGATCCTATATTTGACAAGCCTGGTTATTACAATGGAGCAAGTTTCTGATAACTTATCTGTCAAAATTCTAAGATGCTTCTTTGTCAATGTCGATGTCAATAGGCACCATCAGATTCAAACCATCGACCCGACGCACGGAGACCGATGTTTCATAACAAAGACAAAATATAATTTTATTGATAAAAAAGTATTACCTGTTTGTTTCATCCTAATTAGTTAATTAGCTACAAAATAGCGAGACCAGCGGAGCATAGCGGTAACAAGCATGCAAATCATTGAAAGAATGAAATACGAATTGTTCACACGAGCATTTATAAATTCCGTTCCAAACTCATGCATTAACAAAGTGGCGAACTAACTTTTTTCGTATTTTTGTTGTTACGAAGTTAACTTGGCTAGGCTATAATAATAATAATAAATATCTCTGGACATTATTCACACAGCGCCATCTAGCCCCAAACTAAGCATTAGCTTGTGCTATGGGTGCCAGACAACGGATAAACATTACTTATATACTTTTTTTTTTTTTTTTTTTTGTAAATACATACATATTATACATAGAAACACCCAGACCGATACAAACAGACATGTTCATGCACACAAATGTTTGTACCGTGCGGGAATCGAACCCGCGACCTTTGGTGTAATAGCCGACTTCTCGACCATTACACCAAATGGCTCGTCAATGGCTATGCCGGCGATTTTATCTGTTTTATACAGCAATTAATTTTCATAAACATGATTTTACCGTGGTTAGTTTGTATTTGAATAGACAAAGATTTTTAGTGTTGTCAATAACGTACAGTTAGCTATAGAAGTTAATGAACATAATGAAAGTGTCATAATAATCATAGTCAAATTACGTGAAAATAAGGCCTCGCATTTTTGTTACCTACTAATCTAAATCAATCAAATATGATTGGTTTCAAATATTTTAGTACCAAACAAACCCAAAGTTGACATAAACAGATCCCACATTTTGTGGTTAAACTTCTTAACTAAAGTGCCAAAACATAAAAGGCAAATGGAAAAATACGACGTTAGGCTTTTTAATGAACTCTTATGTACTATTAACAACTCTCAGAAATAAGAAGGTTGGTAGCTCAGTGCCTTTGCGTTATTTGCAACGATCACAAAGGCTAAGGTTCTTTTTGCGCCCTCAATATCTGGACGGATAACCGGAATTCAAATATTGATTTTCTTCGTGATTCAGAATATACGTAAAACAGACCTGTCAAAGACCTGTAATATCTTGGAAAACCTTATACCTTAAGTCTCACTATAGATGAATAAACCTATTTAGTAAACGATGTTCATCATCATTACAGTAATTTACTTGTCTAAATTGTTTAATGCTATTTTAGTAAAGCATACCTAATAAAACTAAATCATAAAAACACAACACATCAACGTCTAATCATATATTAAACCGCCAATAAATTATATTCCTCATTAATTTCCACAGCGTTACACTTCAATCATAAAAAAACATACCTACAAACAGACGCCGCAATTTTATAACACTACTTAATGTATGTTGCATGATACATGCTTACTCAAATGGAGCGTAGAACACGGCTCGATCCCATACAGGTCTGTATAGTGGAACTAGCACTCAAGATAGGCGGTTGGTTTTTTTATACCTCGAAGTAATTACGTTGTGCTAAAAAACTTTGATCCAGTGCCCGAGCCCCGAACGCCGGAAAAAAGTAAGCGTGATTTTTATACTGTGGTAGATTTTGAAATTGGCGCCAATTACAGTGTGAGTTTGAGGTTATGTTAAAGTTAAACGGATGAACTTTATTAACCTACTTTTGAAAAACTTTTTTAGTTCATAGTTTAAGTTACTTTTATATGGTGTAGTAGTCATCGTGTATTTTTCGAAAACCCCTGTACCAATTTACGTTCCAAAAAATGTGTATGCGTACCTGTCTGCCAACTGACCTGTAATGGTATATAAAAAAATGTTACCTAAATGTAACTGAATTAGTCACCAAATCGTAAGTGGCAATTGCGGCATATTTCAAACTTAAAATGTAACATAAATTGTTTATTTGCAAAGGAGTCAAATGCCTTGGTTAAGAATTGGTTAATTTTTTATTGAACATTTAAATCAATAGAACAATAATAATAATAATTTATAATAATTTATTTCGTCAGTAAAACTTACAAATAATAACAATTGTTGGAGTACTCCTTTTAGGCATAGCAATGTGTTAGGAGACAATACACATAATAATCATGTCACGCCTCGCATTCTTGAGCTAATGCATATTGTGTGCTGTTTGCCTGTGTGAGTGACACATAGAAGTAATATAGGTACATAGATAATATTAATTCCATGGAGTGACACAAGTTTACGAACCTTCGTTATGACATTCTGTATTGTAATTTATTTAATATTTAATGTTTCAATTAATTGTATTTTTTTAGTTAAACAAGAAAAAAAGCTGCAGCAATCAGTTTTCTACTTCTTTCTGAACACAAACTTATACATACTGACGGATAAGTTCGTGATATTTCATCTGTCAGATAACAAGGCTGCCGCCTCTTTTTGTAATTGATAAAATAGACTCTGAGAGAGAAAGAATCTGTGTTAGTGGAGAAAAAAAACACGAAGTCTGTCAGTGGTGAATCTAGTAGCCCTTTATTAAAATATCATTTCGAGTAAAAACTTCGTAGTCACAAAATAAAAAAAAAAGTTAAACGTTCCATTTTTGCCATTTGTCCTTATTTAAATTATTATTCTTTTTAACTCGTCACCTGATGGTGAGTGGCCAGTACCTACGGCTTATTCCATTTTTAAATATCTCTGCTACATTCTTTATTTCTAACGGAGTTCCTACTAATATTATAAATGCGAAAGTCTGGATGTTTGTTTCTCAATCATATAAACGGCTGAACGGATTTAAATGAAATTTATTATAGGCACACGTATAGTTTATAACCCGGATTAGGACTTATGGGAAACGTCTCATTCCCGCGGGATAATATAAAAAAGAAATTACGCGCGGGTAAAACCGCGGGCGGAAAGCTAATACCTCATAATTATTAATTTCTTTCAATTTCTTTGTCTCGTTGATGTTTATTTTTTATTTTTAGACCAATACAACAATCTATCTACATAATACGAGTAATCGTGTCATGCCTCGCATTCTTGAGCCATTGTTTGTGTGTGTCGAGACTTGTGCAGTGTGAGTGGGGACACTCGCGGCTTATTCTAGTAATCGAATTAGATGTAATTAAATTAGTTTAGCGGTGAACGTTGGCTTGTCACGGTTGTTCAAATAGGTTATTTGTCGTCATTAATATATTCGACTTGTGTTTTTATTATTCTTTGCTTTGTTTATCTTTTTTTTACTTGTTTATGTATAATTTCGAATAGCGTGTGAGTGTTGGCAAGATTTTTAATCTACCCACTGTAAACGCAGTAAGTTTTATGTTTTTTTATGATTTTATTAATTTAAACAAGGTTAAAATTAATAAACTGTAAGACTGTAAGTCGTAGTAGTATTTTGGCCTCCAGAAAACAGAAAAAAGTCCGGAATCCAAGACATTTATATTTGGTTCATCAACAGATGTTATTTAGAGTATGATGAAGTGTCATATTTTAAAGTAAATAAATACATATTAAAATACCTTTTTTATATTTACTTTTTTGATGATTTCTGTGTGAATACATTCTTGTATACATATTTTATAACTGTTTATTATATTATTCTTATTCGCCTATTATGACAAAAATTCCCAAAGGACATTAAGACTCCGGACTTCTGTTAAGTTCCCGGACGAACTTGTTATTGAATGTAATTTTTTGTAATTGGCTTGGCAACCCATAATTATTCAAGGTTTGTGCTACTTTGATAACGGATAATTTTCACTGCCTGATGAATTTATTATTTAAAGTTTCATCGTTTTTTTTTCTTTCAAGAATTAAGTCCGGAACCAATCTGAAGTCTCATATATTACGTCGTGAAACTCTTGAAATATGTATAACTTGATCTACTCGTTAAGATTACAAAATGGTTTCGGTTTGTAGAATAACATCGGAACGATAACTTCATTGTCGTTTTATTGCTAATTCCTTATGCGTAACTTTATTACCGATCGTATTTTTATTAGGCTATTATTTTTTTATTTGTATTTGGGAAATATCCTCTGGATTTGCTATAATTTGGGACGAGTTTTTCTTATAACTTTCGTAGCTTGCATTCCACCTGAGGTTCAAACACTGTGTGGTTATGACCGACTGGTTACTCGTGATTCATGTCATTTATTCCGGACAATTTAAAAGAAAGTACATAATGCTTGATTTTTCATAAAGATAATATTACATCCTTGAAAACTTAGAAAAACTGTGTGCATATTTTCTTTCTTAAACATCAGCTGTTGTTAGGTGGTGGTCAATAGCCACTACGCTGGCACCGGCTCGTCCCAATCGGGTGTGAAGGGAAACCGAGGGATTTTAGTGGGTAGTGGACTCTTTAGTCTCGAGTCCCACACACGGCCGCAGGTCTAGCCAGCCTGCGGTTATGGTGCATAAACGCATACTGGTGGTATATAACATTAATTGAATGCAGGATTAAAATAAATGATTCAGTTACCTCGTGTGTCTATGCAACATACGAACCATAGGGTTTGTTGTAGTTTGATTGTTAATTTATTCTGTCAACTATTTTAAGAAAAAATCAACTTGTCAAATATCAGACGGGGATCGAATTCACGCCCCTCGCATTCCGTGCATGTGCAACTTTGATTGATAAATAATATGTTATGCTAACCTGTCTATAACCTTTATTTGCTTTTTTTAAATCCTGCAAAAACCTAAACTTCACCAAACTCGTCCCATTGGGACGAGTTCATATGATAAGTAGTTTACTACCTACATTCAAACGTGCCTGAAATAAACTCTAGAGTACTCAACTCGATCGAAGAGATACACTTAAACTTTCCCGAGGTGGGTTTGAAAACATCTGTCCTCTTAACACTTAAAGGTAAGAGATGTTTTTATAACCGACCCCTCAATAGTGGTTGAGTACTTCGCCTTAAGAATATCCGCAGGACCTTAATCTAAGGAATTGAAATAGATTTAATTCCGACCCTATACAATCTATTACGTACCTAATATGGCTCAGGATGTGATGGACCTTTTAATAATGAGGCGGGTTTCTATTCCTATTCCAACATCTAAATTTTGGTATTCTATCAGTTTTTTTGCAAGGAAAAAACTTAATGGAAATTTAAAATTTAATATTGTTGCATCCTTCACTATAAGTTTGTCAATATTTTAATAGTAATTTTCTGCCACTTACCGGAAACATGGAAAAATATGAACAGATAAGTACCTACAGTTTAGTTTAGAAAGCGTGGTGGCCCAACAAACATTTGATTGGTCGCCACAACGTGCCGATTGTAACTGTTGGTTCTATAAGGTGTCGCGATTACGTCCCTATCACGTAATAGCGACCGAGAATTGGCCCATTTTATGCGAATCAGTGTCTTAATAGAGTCACTTAGCAGTCGTGGGAGTCGCATAGATGTCGTGTAGTGGTCGTATAGATGTCGTGAATAGTCGTGATACCGACTTTTTGTCGAGTTATGATGTTCAATACCGCTACTTTACCGCATTTATAGAGTTACCGTGTTCATCCCGACTTTTACATGCGGTTTTGAAGTAAAGACGTGATTACATTTACGTGGTAAACTAAATTTAAATACCGGCGGACATTAAAATAAATCTGTGTGTGTTTTTGACATTGAATAAGTTACAGCCATTTTATTTTCATCGTTAAAACTTATATTCAAGAACATTAATCTGTTGGGAAATTAATGTTATCGAGTAATATGTGCTAGTTTTCTCAATATTATTAACGCGCCTGTGATTTTATTCAAATTAAGGAATATTTTTACCTTTTATTTAAACGAACGTGATAATAGTTACCTTTATACGACATCTTAAGGACTTTTCATTCCACAGGCTAATTTTTTATCTGTACTTAACAGCCATATTTAGGAAATTAGGGTTCAACGATGAAGGTATATATTATGTAAAATGGGTTGGTATATTTGAAAAGGTGATTGTTATAACCTACTATTGTTAGTTTTAAGGCAAGGTCCAAACGAATTTTCCTAATATTTTAAATGATTACTCGTGATTTTATAATGAATAAAACCAACCACTGTAATTTTTGTTTTTTATTTACACCTTTTACTTCAGAGTATGAATAAGTGGTACAAAATTATAATTGAACCATAAATATAAATATACAAAAATGACGACTTAATTGGCATATTAGAATCTGAACTATCAAGACATAATTTATCAAACATTTCATCTACTTCTTCTTCTTCTGTTATAGAATCACTAGATCTACTTTCTGCTTTTCTAGCAACTTCATACTGTTTAGACTCAACTCAATTTTCTTGAGTTCAAAATAAAATTTTGTGCGGAACCAACTCCAGCTTGATTAAGGTTGACTTGTCGTATATTCGAAAATAAGAATGCCTGTCTGTGGTTGTAATGTTACTAAATTTTTGTACACTAATAGGACATCCAGTCGTTAAAAAGTTGTATAAAAGTGTTCAAATTGACTAAAAAGTCTTAAAAGAGGGATATTTATTACTCTTACACGATTGTCACGTAAAGGTAGTTCTCGCGACTGTATTACGATTAATGTCGATGTAAAAGTTGCATAGACGTTACTAACGCGACAGCACTGGTTATACCACTGAAAGTTGTGTAACAGTCTTATAAAGCAGTCGTAAAGAAGTTTACACGATGTTTTTATACGACTACAAGTAGTATAAAGATAAATGATACTAAGTCGTATTTCATGCGAAAATTACTTCAATACGATGTTTATACCATTTTCAGTCGCGTAATTTTTACTTATACGACTAAAATGTTTGTTGGGTGGTTAAGTCAGAACACACAGCCCTGACTGTGTTCCAGCAGTATTAATGTGGGAGCCAGTACACTTGAAATCAAAGGCTCGAAGATCAGATGAGCCTACAGTCTGGCAGCACATTGAGCGACGCTTCCTGATTAAGTGCCCCTCAATGGAATAGGCCGCGGTGACCGCTTACTATCAGGTGGGCTGTGTGCCTGTCTCCCAACTGAACCAGTAATAAAAAAATATATTCTAAGCCAGTATCTAGTCATCATTGTATCTCTCTGGTGTTGTTGATGTCAATGATGGAGCCCTTTGCCCTGCAGTGGGACATTAACAGCCTAATAGTTTAGTACAAGTATATGATAGTAAATGCTGTCCTTATCACGTTAGATGCCATAGAAGAAACAACAAAAATTACATAAAAACGTTTTGGTGAAAAATTATGTACGCGAAATGCTTAGAAATGTTTTTTAGTTTCAATTAAATAGGTTCAATAGTTTTCAAAATATTTTCAAAAAACGTGACGAGGTCACCGGTGACCTACGTGGCGCTGTGATTGAAAAACATTAAAAACCGTTACGAAGGCGCCGAAATGCCGTCGACTTCGGTCACCCGCCCCCGCGCCCCCGCAGTTGTCCGCAAACGCTGGAAGTGCGCGCACATCGCGCGCTTCATTTTCGTTTTATCTTTTGAGTGATTAAAAAAGGAACAAGTTTCTTGTCATTTGTCATGTCAACTTTCACCTAGTTTATTAGTAGTATTTTCGAAAAAAATGTAGGGAGACCAAAACCACGCGGAAGAAGTAATCTACAGCGTCACTCCGGTCACCTCAGTTCAAAAAATGTAAAAGAAACACGTCCCCCGGCGCACAAATTCGTTCTGAAAATTGGTCTGCCACGAGGTCACCGGTGACCGTAGTGGCGCCGAGATGTAAGCAAGGGTCCGGTCACCGGTGACCGGAGTGACAGCCAACGTGTTATTACAAAATATCTTTGTTTGTTTGTATGTGACCAATCTTTGAAAACGTGTTTAAACGACCTCTTTGTAACTTTTAGTTTTATAACCTTGCAAACTCTTATCACAAAAAAAACTGACGAGAAAAAGGTGGTCTCGTTTTATGAAACTATGTTGAAAATGTAAAATCGATAAACAAATTTAGTCCAGGATTGTTGTCGTACGAGCTTAGAGATAGGAAAATAATTTTATTAATAACGAAACACGTTTCAGCTGGAAAAGCGATTGGTTGCCTTGTGCTTTTATCCTATCCTACTAATATTATAATGCGAAAGTCTGGATGTTTGGATGTTTGGATGTTTAGATGTTTGATGTTTGGATGTTTGGATGTTTGGATGTTTGGATGTTTGGATGTTTGGATGTTTAGATGTTTGGATGTTTGTTACTCAATCACGCCTAAACGGCTGAACGGATTTAGATGAAATTCGGCACACGTATAGTTTGTAACCCGGATTAGGACATAGGCTATAAAATTCCTACGGGAAACGTCTCATTCCCGCGGGAATAACAATTTTAAAAATACTGAACCGATTTGAATAATTCTTTCACAGATGGAAAGCTACACTATCCCCGGTGAACAAAGGGTACTTTTGATCCCGGAAATGTGAGGGGAAGAGGGATATTTGAAAAAAGAGATTACGCGCGGGTGAAACCGCGGGCGGAAGGCTAGTAGTTAATAGTTTAATGATACGATGACATTTTATTAAACTCTTTTTTCATCAGTTTGCTATTTATCAGCTATCCACCAAGCTTGGTTCTATAAGAACTAATCAAAAACCAAATCAACATAGTTACTATTGGCTTTGTAGGAGTGACCCTTTTTTGCGAAAATGAACGCGCTTACGCACCATAACCGCATGGCTACACCTGCGGTCGTGTGTGGACTCGGGGCTAGAAACGTTCGTCCACTACTCACTAAACTCCTCTGGTTGTGCTAGTGACTGCCCTATGCAAAAGGGTCGTGGGTACGAATCTCAACCAGGTCAGACACTTATGAGACGAACATTTGTGATTGTTCTGCGCCTGGATGTTAAGTATATCGTCATCATCATCGTCATTCCAGCAGATAGACGTCCACTGCTAGATATATTGCTGAATATTTGGGACCAAAATTTTTGGGACCTTTGTTAAATAAATAAAGCTATTTTAACTTTGGGGTCAGATAAATATTATAATGATTTCTTTTTTAGCCGGACATCTAACATTAGTATACTATAAATATAGACTCAAAGTGAAATATTTTAAATGAGAATCGCATTAGAAACCACAAAAATGCAGCTAATCTGATCTTAATTGATTAACCGTCTGCACAGTTGGAAAAATATTAATATTTATGGGTTCTTTAATTCCTTTTGGTTAATATTTCAATAGAGGGATTCCTTGATTAATCAATTCTAAATTTATATTCCCTTGTGGGGCACAGCAGTCGGTAATAGTAAATAGGGATCAAAGGTTAACCTCCGTACGGGTCAGGATCGGTAATGAAATGCTAAAATTGTAAAATATGTTTCTTATTATTTGAAAAATACTTAGTTAATTCTGGAAGTTGGTAGTTTAAAACAACCTTAACTCATAAATTCGACTATACCTATATTTATGGCACCTGACGGTATGCGGCCACTACGGCCTACGCCATTGAGGGACACTACCAGGAGACATCTTTCAATGAGCTGCCACAAACAGAATCCTCTGATCTTCGAGCCCTTGAACCTATCTATACGGGTGGTAACTAGCAATCAAATTCTGAAAAAGTCTTGCCACCAACCTGACACGCAGCGGGAATCTAATGCGCAACCTCAGAACGACACGGTTTATTCACTTTTATTGGAGATGCTTAGGAACAGCTGAAATCTGACACTATAATAATTCCGGCTGTTTTTCGGGAATTTTATGCTAAAACGAGTAAACTTTTAATCAAATAAATATCTCTGGACATTATTCACACAGCGCCATCTAGCCCCAAACTACGCATTAGCTTGTGCTATGGGTGCTAGACAACGGATAAACATTACTTACATACTTTTATTTTGTAAATAAATACATATTATGCATAGAAACACCCAGACTGATACAAACAGACATGTTCATGCACACAAATGTTTGTACCGTGCGGGAATCGAACCCGCGACCTCTGGTGTAATAGCCGACTTCTCGCAAATGGCTCGTCAAATCAAAGGCTCGATTATCTGAAGAGCCTACAGTGTAATAGAACATTTAACGATACTGTCTGGTAAACATAAGCCGAAGTCGTTGCATACCATCTGGGCTGCCTTGCTAAAAAGCCCAAACTGTACGGAAACATAAATCGACTTCTCCCAAATATTTCACAATACATTTTCTTCCAGGTCAGCCGGTCTGACGGACAGCTAAACACAAGTATTCCCCCTCAAGAAAGCAATTAAGGTAAGCCAAAGATTATCAGCTTAAGTTTGGAACTGTCAGGTTGTTTTTGGCGTGGAGACTCCGTTAATAGCCTTTTTGTGCTGTCTGACGTTTAAAATGGAAATAACTTAGATGCGAGCTTGATTTAAAATACGTTTGGGAAATACGTTTGGGAGGTTTACCGAAATAAGAAGCGTTTTTGGTACGTTGCGTATACTAGCTTTCCGTCCGCGGTTTAACCCAACATGAGACGTTTCTCATAGGAATTTTATAGCCTATGTGCTAATCCGGATTATAAATTATCTGAAATATATTTGAAAGAACGAGATCTGTTACAAACGTTTTAATTTAATCAAACCATTGTAAAATTTTTGGTCTGTTCGAATTAATTTCAGTAATGACATCCATGGGAAATATCAGTAAAACCCACTAGTTGCGCGAAAGGGTATTTATTGGTGGCATTTATTATGCCCTCGAGTGCAATGAGCTCACCAACATTGTAAAGAAGTTTGGTTTTTTGCAATCGAATTATAGACTGAACCTATGGCCAAACTAAAATTTAGGTTGGGTAAAATTCGTAGACACAGATCTATAAGACTTAAGTTGGTATTGCTGAATATTCTTGAAATCTTTTTTGGAAACTAGCGGCCACTTCCGCGATGTCACCCGCGCGTAATTTCTTTTTTCAAATATCCCCCTTCCCTCCACTTTTCCGGGATAAAAAGTACCCTATGTCACCCGGGGATAATGTAGCTTTCCAACAGTAAAATAATTTTTCAAATCGGTTCAGTAGTTTCGGAGCCTTTTCAATACAAACAAACAAACAAATCTTAACTCTTTCTAATATTAGTTTAGATTTATAAATAATTCAAAGGCATAGGATAGGTTATGTCGTAGAATTCTGAGATGTTTTCTTTCTGCTTTTGCAATTGTGCAGTAAGCAGTTAGTGTTTACAACAATCATTACGAGTAGGCCTTAAAAATGGTCACATTATCACGTGGCACATGGCTCAAATGCCTCTTTAACCTATCTCCATCTCCATAACCCATCATATTTCCCCTTATTTCTTATTCTTTTCTCAAAAGTTAGTAACGCATCTGAGACTTTGGTTGCACCAGGTTTTAAGCGTTTTACTTCCATTTTCATAAACAAACATACTGGACGTCTCGGTGCTATCCTAAATCTTTAAAATATATTTTTCTTTTGATTATTAATTATGACTATTAAATACACGTCCTTTTTCCTTTCCATGTAAAGACACCTTTAACCCCTTGAAGGAAATTTTCGCAAACTACTCTATTATAAAACAGAAGTTGCATTCCAAGTCCTAATTGATAGTAATTGTCACCAGGCGACTGCTGACAAATTTAGTTAAGCACATCTTAGCTCGTGACTAACAACCTACCAACTCTGGTCCAGATACTGTAATTATGGTAATGAAATTCGCAAGGCTAATTTGCTCGGCCACATAACAACGCCTCCATTGTATAGAGGAATTACTAAAGTTGAAGTAACTTCACTGGTCTCGTTTCGAAATTAGGAACTAGTTAATTTGTCGCCTCGAAGTTCTAGTGGTTGAAATACTGGCACTTGACCGCCTCCGTGGAACAGTGGCTAAGCCGCTCGGGTATAAAACCCGGAGGTCGTGGGTTCGATTTTGGCCTTGGCTCTGGTTGGTGGTAGGGCTTTTACAGAGTCCGACTGGCTAGCTACCCTCCCCCCCCCCCCCCACAGGTGAAAACTGCCGCCGTAACAGCTTTGACTGTGTTCCGGCAGCATTAATGTTGAAGCCAGTGCACTTGAAATCAAAGGCTCGAAGATCAGATGAGCCTGCAGTCTGGCAGCACATTGAGCGACGCTTCTTGGTAAAGTGATCCTCAATGAAATAGGCTGCTGTGACCGCTTACCATCAGGTAGGCTGCAAGTCTGTCTGCCAACTAAGGTTGTATAAAAAAACTAGCCTTATTTTTCACCGGGAATACGTTTCTTACACTCGTTCTCCATCGAAGGCGAAGGTGATGTGTGGGTCTCCCCCACCCTAGAAAGGGCACAGTTTACCGACTAAGCCCGGGGGAGCTCCTCCTTGCCTGATGGTAGTGTCATGAGAAATGGGTGACTTTGATTGACCTTAGCCTAAACTCGTATAAATTTAGATCCCGACGAAGATCAGACGAGCCAATCAAGCTCCTCTGATATTCGAGCCAAAAATACAACTGAAGCTATTGGTTGTGTTCCGGATTTTTTTTATACCACATCAGATGGCAGACAGATTCGCAGCCCTGATGGTAAGCAGCCACTGCGGCCTATTCCATTGTGGGACACTTCATTAGGAAGCGTCGCTCAATGTGCTTCTAGACTGTAGACTTTAAAAAGAATTATTCAAGAGATATATTTTCTTTCTGTTCAGTTTTATTTTATTTTATTCTTTGAATGACAAAATTTCATCTACACCTTTAGTTATTGCGGTGAGACTGGCCAAGTTTTCGAGTTTTTTATACTAATATTATAAAGAGGAAAGATTTGATTGTTTGTTTGTTTGTTTGTATGTTTGTTTGAATTGAATTGAACCGATTTTAATAATTCTTTCACTGTTGGATAGCTACACTATCCCCGGTGAACATAGGGTACTTTTGATCCCGGAAATGTGGGGGGAAGGGGGGGATATTTGAAAAAAGAAATAACGCGCGGGTGAAACCGCGGGCGGAAGGCTAGTATTTAAATAAATTCATCGCTTGCACTCGGATCCAGGCTTTGTGCGGATAACATTTTTGCTTTTGTATTTTATCTCTAAATAGTTCCATTGTTCCGTGAGAACACTGGTCGGGCATTGTGCTTTTTAATTAATTATTTTCTCAAGGTCCCTTTGTTTTGTGGAGTTCTGTTAGTCGATAGCGGCTCTTTGGTGGTATTTTTGGGTAAAATTTACCTATTTGCGAATTGAACCCAGAACCTCGAGATCGAGAGTCACTTTGCTTGCTATTCCGGGCTAGCCTATTACATTCCTAGATTTTGTTACGTTAGGTAAATACTTACTTAGATATCTCAATTTTGGTTTCATGTCATTCATTTCTAGTCCCATTCGCTTTAACCTAATCTTATCCTATCCCATCCTATAAATACAGATCTAAACTGAATATTGGAGGATGAACATAATCCTCATTATTATACAATGTGGTTTAAACAGGGTTTAATGTAACCCGAGCCTTAATAGGGTAGTTGAGAAGTAAAGAGGTGGGGACGTACAGACAAACGCAATGACAAGTATACATAGTCATTCAAAAATAAACTTTATTGTACTCCAATAAGATCTCATTTATTCATTGGTCCGTGATTGTATGATCATTGGTATTGATAAAAGGTTTTATTACTGTGATACGAATGTATGCGATAGATACATATTAACTAGGTTCCGCAAGCGGCTTCGCCCACGTGGATAAAAAGAAAATACTGTACGAGTAAACCCGTACATTTGCGCATTAATACAAATACTATTTGCTTTTTTTACCATTCCCTGCCTTTGAGCATTATGACCGCAAGGTAGCAAGACCTTTTTTTTTTTAAGGAGAATGTGTTTATGCACCATAACCGCAGGCTAGCTAGACCTGCGGCCGTGTGTAGGACTCGAGACTAAAGCGTCCACTACCCACTAAACTCCCCCGATTTCTCCTTCACAACCGATTGGGACGAGCCGGTGCCAGTCTTGTGGCTATTGACCAGCCCCGGCTAGCGAGACCTGGCAGCCGTGTGTGGGACTCGGGGCTAAAGCGTCCTACTACCCATTAAACACCCCCGATTTCCGCGACACATCCTAAAAGAGATAAGCTGGTGCCCACCTTGTGACAATTGACTAATTGTGATGGCCAGTATCAGGGACTTGGTCGTGATTTTTTAAACAAAAACTCATTTTGATAATATATTAAGTAAAATATTAAGTTATTATCTATACTAATATTATAAAGAGGAAAGATTTGATTGTTTGTTTGAATGAAATGAATAGGCTCCGAAACTACTGAACCGATTTGAAAAATTCTTTCACTGTTGGAAAGCTACCACAGATATCTATGTCTGCGAAAGCTACACTATCCCCGTGTGACATAGGGTACTTTTAATTCCGAAAATTTGGGAGGAAGGATGGGATATTTGAAAAAACGAAATGAAAAACCGCGGGCGGAAGGCTAGCTGTTATGTTATTATTCTAAGCTAGTTATACTATATTCTCGTAAAAATCAAGGATGTGATTAAACACTAACTATGCCTGATGCCTCGGCCGCAAGGGACATCACACTCTGATACAAAATTCTTATCATGATCCCGTGGGAAAATCACGCTTTTCCGGTACACCGAGTACGCTCTATTCTTCTTTGATTTGAGCTTTTCCCTCTATTAGTTAATCACCCGGATGAAGCCGGGGCAGTTCACTTCGTGTTATATTGCATATTCAATATCCAATTTAATTAAAATCGAGCTATCTTTACAATTAATACCAGTTATTATTTAATACCAGGTTTTTTCGCCAGATGGCGCTTGCCAAGTTAACAATCTCTGTGGTGACGCTAAGAAATTTAATTCATTTACAAAAAACTGAGTGCACCTTTTGCCTAAAACAACAGTGTAAACAGTATTTAAGGGTACAAATATCACGGGAGAGTGTTATCTCAACGGACAACAGTTAAAATCAAGTGAAATAAAGTATCGACATTTTTAACACAGCCACGTCCACTGTCCGCCATTTTGCGCGCTTCCGACATTGTATTGATACTGCAAGGACGCTGTATTTTGTTGCACAATGGTTTGCGGGGCTTGTAACAAATCCACCAAAGCGAAGCCAGGTGATGATGGCACGACCAGCATTACGTGCTCTAAATGTTCAACTGTTTTTCACACACTTTGCTTGAACATGACTCGCGAAGACCACAAGGCACTTAGAACCAAGCAGAACCAATATATCTGTCCCTCGTGCAAGATCAAAGGCAAAAATTGTAACTCTGATAACACCCCTATTAGAGCAAAGCCACAACGCCCGGAGCAGGAATTGCCCGGTTCTGATTTTATGCTGTCTGCCCAAAACTTGATGTCCATGGAGGTTCCTGCGCAGACCATGTCCTCGTTCACCAAGGCTGTAAGTGATCTTCAAAGCATCTTTACTTCTATGAAAAATGAAATGATGGATTTCACAAAGTCACTAAATGCTACTTCAGACGAGATTGGCGATTTTAGGCAGGAATTAACTGATATAAAAAGTCAAATGAGGGAGCTGGACCGCTGTAAGGCGGAGGTGTGTGAACTTCGAGCAGAAGTAGCCGAGCTTCGCCTGAACTTAGCGAACAATGAACAACGCCGCTATCTGAAAGACGTAGAGATTACAGGTATCACCGAAAATAATAGTGAAAACCTTCTCCAGGTTGTGACCATGATTTCTGCTGCCCTTGGCGTGGAGCTTGACCTTCGGGACGTGGACGACGTAAGGCGTGTAGGATCAAGAGGAAGCCCGACTATGCTTGACCGCCCGAGGCCTATTGTGGTCACAATGACGCGCCGTGCACCGCGCGACCAATTGCTGCGAGCGGCGCGGGTTCGACGTGGCCTCACTACAGACAAGCTGCAACTTCCAGGAAACCCCCGTCGTGTCTTCCTGAACGAACATCTTACTAAAGCCAATCGCATACTCTTCAGCAAGGCTAGGAAACTAGGCACTGACATCAAATTCAAGTATGTCTGGTCGTCCAATGGGAATATTTTTATGCGTCGCTCCGAGACAAGCTCTGTTCTGCACATTTCATCTGAAGCCGCTCTAGAGAAGTTGGAGGCCCAGAACAGGAGGTCACCGGTCCCGCCTTCTCAATTATGTCCCTGAGGGTTGTATTCCAATACCACGCCATACTGGGCACGGGATACTTTTTCAAGCCTTATCTCCACTTTTATGCTTCACTTGCACTGAATGTGATATTTCAGGGATTAGCTCTAATACCTATGAATATTTCCAAGGGTATCTAGGTCTGTATATTAATAGCTTACTACATAAGTATCATATCTTAGAGTGCAAGCTTAAGAGTATAAGCAATTTATCTATTACTGCTGTTCCTAACAGCTTAAAGCCTACACCACACCATATTTTGTATCGGTCTCTTTTGCAAGTATTAACTTTATATTTATTTTCCATATTATCATGTATTGTTAACTGTAGTTTTGTGCTTACTCTAAGCCTCATAACAGTCATAACCGACGAATGTTTCTGTTTATTTTTGTTTTTGTGTTTGGAACTGTCTATGCTTAGTCTTTGTTTTTGTATCCATGGTTTGGTGCAAGAGTTTCATATTATGCAGTGCAAGCTTATAAGTAATTTCTTTATCAATGCTGTTCCTAACAGTTTTAAGCCTATACCACACCATTTGTTGTACGGGTCACTTCTGCAAGTATTATATTTACACTTAAACTACATGCTATGTGCAGTCAACTGTAATTCTGAGACTATTCTACGCTTCATAACCTATGAATGTTATTGCTTATTTTTGTTTTTGTGTTTTGCACTGCCTATATTTAATCTTTGTTTTTATTTCAATGCTTCCCTACATAAGTTTCATTGTGTGAAGTGCAAGCTTACAAGCAATTTCTTTATCAATGCTGTTCCTAGTATTTTTGAGCCTATACCATGCCATATTTTGTATGGGTTACTTGTGCAAACATTACCTTTATACTTATACTCCATGTTATGTGCAGTCAACTGTAATACAGAGATTATTCTAAGCTTCATAACCTGTGAATGTGACTGTTTACTTTTGTTGTTGTGTTTTGAACCGTCTATATTTAATCTTTGTTTTCATATCAATGGTTTACTATATACATTATATGAGTTTCATGGTGTGAAGTGCAAGCTTGTAAGCAATTTCCTTATCAATGCTATTCCTAGTAGTTTTGAGCCTACACCACGTCATACTTTGTACGGGTCACTTTTGCAATCGCTAACTTTATACTTATACCCCATGTTATGTGCAGTCAACTGTAATTCTGAGATTATTTTAAGCTTCCTAACCTGTGAATGTTACTGTTTATTTCTGTTGTTGTGTTTTGAGCTGCCTATACTTTATCTTTATTTGCATATCAATGGTTTACTACATGACTTTCATAGTGTGAAGTGCAAGCCTATAAGCAATTTCCTTATCAATGCTGTTTCTAGTAGTTTTGAGCCTATACCATGCCATATTTTGTACGGGTCACCTTTGCATACATTACCTGTATACTTATACCCCATGTCTTGTGCAGTCTACTGTAATTCTGAGATTACTCTAAGCGTCATAACCTGTGAATGTTACTGTTTATTTTTGTTGTTGTGTTTTGAGCTGCCTATATTTAATCTTTGTTTTCATATCAATGGTTTACTACTTGAGTTTCAGAGTGTGAAGTGCAAGCTTATAAGTAATTTCCTTGTCATTGCCGTTCCTAGTAGTTTTAGGCCTATTCCACGCCATATTTTGCACGGGCCACTTTTGCAAGCATTACCTGTATACCTATGTTTCATATTAAGTGCTGATGAATATAATTCTGAGTTTACTCTAAGCTTCATAACAATCATAACCAATGAATGTGACTGTTTATTTATGTTTTTGTGTTGTGGGTGGTCTATGCTCATTCTTTGCTTTTGTATTGTTAGTTTACTACATCAACTTAGTACTTTAATGCCCATGTTTGTAAGTAGTTTTCAAAAGGTCTCAACCTCTATGTACTTATATTCTGATAGTTTACTGCATAAACTTAGTATTTTAAGGCTCATGTTTGCAAACAGTTTTCACAGGGTCTCAACCTCTATGTACTTATATTCTGATAGCTTACTACATAAACTTAGTATTTTAAGGCTCATGTTTGCAAACAGTTTTCACAGGGTCTCAACCTCTATGTACTTATCTTCTCAACTGGCGAGCCGCCGTCTCCGGGCCTCGGCAATAAACATCGCGTCTGGCGCGAAGCCCGAATCGGGCGTTCGGCTTACTCTCGTATTTCGCGGGAATTATCTACAGACGCGGCTGTTCTTATCCCTTACGCACCTATATCAATGTGTAAAGGAAAGAACAGGCTAGCTAGCAAGCCAAAGAGCGAGGTCAACGGTCTCAACGCCACTTGAAACACTTGACGTTTTTTTATCAACACACTAGGCGAGCGGGACCTCAGCGGGACACAACGCTCTCATTGTTTAAGGTGTAGTGTAAAATTAAAGTATGAAGACATGGTATTTTACGGTTTAATTCGGTAAATAATAGTTTAGGGTACACAATAAATACAAAACTGTACATTAAAATAGTTTAGTTTGGATATATTAAACTTTATTTGATTATTATTATTATTATTTTTTTTTGTATGGATATATTAAACTTTATTTAATTATTTTTTTATTTAGTTTTTTCCTTTTGCCTTATTGTTTAGCACCACTTGATGGTAAATTTTATGGAGAATTTAAATATTATAATATATAATAGGGCAAACCTACAATATTATTGAGAAATCGGCCGAATGATGCAACAGTTTCGCGCCGCGGGGGTGGGGCTGGCGGGGGTCCGCCAGTGTTCAAGGTCATAGCGTTAATGGCCGCCAGTTGAGAGGTTATATTCTGATAGCTTACTACATAAACTTAGTATTTTAAGGCTCATGTTTGCAAACAGTTTTCACAGGGTCTCAACCTCTATGTACTTATATTCTGATAGCTTACTACATAAACTTAGTATTTTAAGGCTCATGTTTGCAAACAGTTTTCACAGGGTCTCAACCTCTATGTACTTATATTCTGATAGCTTACTACATAAACTTAGTATTTTAAGGCTCTTGTTTGCAAACAGTTTTCACAGGGTCTCAACCTCTATGTACTTATATTCTGATAGCTTACTACATAAACCTAGTATTTTAAGGCTCATGTTGGCAAACAGTTTTCACGGGGTCTTAACCTCTATGTACTCATATTTTTTGCTCTATATAGTGATAATACCACTATTTAAATTTGGCCTGCTTGCGATTGGGGATGGCGCAGAGCATCAATTCATTAATTACTTTTTATGCTCCTGGAAGTGTCTGAAAACAATAGACGTTTACTTCTCAGTCTACTTTTTTAACCTTTCTGCTATTAATTCTTATAATATGACTTCACAGTTTCATTATGGGTAACATAGACTTTATTAAGGAAATTGATACAATCCAGGACATACCATGTTTTGAAATAGATGATCCTAGTTTATGTAGCACTTTTATGACTGTGGAATATAATTTCAAAATACTTACCATGAACATAAGAAGTATCTCTAAAAACTTTGATTCGTTTCTTATTTATCTACACCGGCTAAATATTATGTTTGACGTTATTATCCTAACTGAATGTTGGCTCGATGAATCATCTGTATTGGAGGAAATTCCTGGGTATAATTCTTTTTCCTCTAAAAATAATATAAACCAAAACGGAGGGGTAGTCGTATTTATTAAATCCTCCTGGCCCGTTGTAGTAACCGAGCCCCCCCTCAGTGAGGCATGTGGTCTATTAATAAGTATTAAAAATGAATATTCTATACTGGGGATCTATCGATCTCCCTCGTTTAAAAACACACATAACTTCCTGACCTCTCTAGATGAAATTCTTAAAAACATTAAGGACCACAAATGCATCACTGTTGCGGGCGACATCAATATTGATATTCTTGAGGAGGAGGCGTCAGAATATCTTTGCTGCTATACTGAGCATGGGCTTGAGCCAGCTATTACGACTCCGACTCGATTGCTTGCATGCCTAGACCACATATTCGTGAAAACACGTTACAAGGCCATTGGTGTTGTATGTGACGCAAACATCACTGATCACAAGATGGTGGCCATGGCTTTAGCAACGCAATCTCATCCTTCCAGCCGGATAAGACCTAAACTCAAAACGGTAGTAGACCTTGACGGAGTTTGCAAGGAGTTGGCGTCAGTGGACTTTGATGCAATCATGTCGCTAACAAACATTAATGAGGCAACAGATGGGCTGACTTTCGCAGTTAATGAGGCGATGAAACGTAATTCCAGGACCGTTGCAATAAGTCGAACAAAGTTCATTATAAAACCATGGATGACCCCTGGCTTGCTAAGGTGCTCGAGACATAGGGACAGGCTGCATGCAAAGTTAAAGAAAAACCCAAATGACGAATTTGCAAATATTACTTACCGAAGATACAGCAACTTTTTTAATGACTTAGTAAGAAGGGTGAAACAAGCCTATGAAATAGAAGAACTCCACAGAAGCGGTAAAGACCCCAAGCAGTTATGGAAGTCTATAAAGAAAATCTGCAACAGGAAATCGAATCAGCAGTCGAGTGAGTTAATATCAAACACCGGTAACCCTACCGAGCCCCTAAATAGGTGTAATGCCTATTTTGCCACTGTGGGCCAGACCTTAGCGAACAACTTACTTTCGAGTTGTAATGAAACTGAGAGTAGCCTAGCCACTAAACTCAAATTCCCTAACTCGCCCTCGCACTCCTTTTTCTTGCACCCTACAGATCATGACGAAGTACGCAGCATTATTGATCATCTAAAACCTGATTGCGCACCTGGTTCAGATGGAATCACGACAGCACTTATAAAACGGGCACGTAATGTTATTTGCAGACCTTTGGCTAGCCTATTCAATTTAAGTCTCAGTTCTGGCCTTTTTCCAGCTTCTTGGAAAAATGCTCTCGTAACTCCAATACACAAAGATGGCCCCAAGGACTTACCGGGTAATTACAGGCCCATCTCGTTACTCAGTGTATTCTCCAAAATATTAGAGAAAATCGTTAACACTCGTCTGACAGAGTACCTTGAGAGGAACAATATGCTTTCTCCGAGACAATTTGGCTTCAGACGACACAAGAGCACGGAGGACGCGGTTACGTTACTCACTGAGCTAGTAGTGGGTTACTTGGACAAGGGCCAGAAATGTGTAGGAGTTTTTCTGGACTTAGCCAAAGCTTTCGACACTGTGTCTGTTGGGTTGCTGTCTCGTAAGCTGGAAGGTCTTGGAATAAGAGGTCTTGCCCTCGAATGGTTTAAGAGTTATCTTACCGATAGATATCAAATTACGAGGGTAGGTGAACATAAAAGTGATCGACTTCCTATAAGCTTTGGTGTGCCCCAGGGCAGCATCCTTGGTCCCACTCTGTTCACGATATACATCAACGACATACTTGATCTCAAGTTGCATGATGCCGAGGTGATATGCTACGCAGACGACACCGTTGTTCTTTTTAGGGGCAATGACTGGCCCGATGCTTTACGGAAGGCTGAATCTGGTATGTCGTTGATCTATGTTTGGCTTAGGAACAACCTCCTCACTCTAAATTTGTCCAAAAGTAGTTATATATGTTTCCACAAAACTGCAGCCTCAAGGCCCACCTGTAACGATACATTGAAAGTTCACTCCTGTAACTCTAACTCTTCTGATCTCTGCACTTGCAACTGTATTAACCGTACCAAAGTTACCAAATATTTAGGGGTCATGATCGATGAACATCTAAACTTTAAAGCTCATATTGACTTACTGGCTAAACGCATCCGTAAAATATCTGGTATCTTTAAGAGGCTCAGAGACGTTTCGAGCATGGATTTATTAATCTTAATTTATAAAGCTCTTGTTGCGTCTCTCGCCGGTTACTGTATCACTGTCTGGGGAAGTGCCGCAAAAACGACGTTACTCTCAGTCGAACGTGCCAACAGGTCCATACTCAAAATCATGTTAAAAAAACCGTTTAAATTTCCTACCACAGATCTCTATAGAGAAGCTCGCGTCTTGACTATTCGTCAGACATTCATTTTAAGAACAGTTCTGTTAACCCATAAAATTTTACTTACCTCAGACAGTTACAGAAATTTGCTTAAAAAACGCGTTTTTAAACTGCCTACTCCTAGCGTACATTCCCATTTTGCAACCCGTTTCGGCGACTTTATCAGGGCTTACACCTACAACACGGTATTGGGATTCTGCAACATTAAAACGTGTTCTCTTCAAAAGGCGAAGTCAATTTTACTGGAATGGCTACTTTCTTTAGATTACTCGTGTACCGAAAACCTGTTGAATTGATGCTCTGGTGTCATGCGTTTGGGCAGTGTTTTGAATAGTGTCCTCACTGTGATTGTAAAATTAAGATTAACTTTAAGTGTAACTCGTTGGTTGCCCAAGATACAGGCATTGCCTAGTTTGGGAACCCCTGTTTAATTAACTATCTATACAACTCATAATAAGCACAACTATATTGTACCGTCTATTTTTATAACTCCTCTGTATGTATTTCTCTTGTGCAATAAACATTATTATTATTATTATTATTATTATTATTATTAATAAAGCATAATTTTCATTTTACTTGTTCATTTTTCAACCACAATATTATACGAGGGTGAAAACACTGAGCAAGTAAAAATTCCAGTTATCCAAAATATGAAAGCTTTACGCAGAAATCGCGTTCATGAATTCACAATCAATAAACTATGAATATTAATAAAACTCAGGCAATTTGTACAGAAAAATACAAAATACAAGGGAAGGAACGTTACACGTTGACTCCAATTTCAACATGGCAACAAGATTCCCCTATTCTAATAATTTAATTTTCTGACATGGCAAGGATAGTCAAAAAATTATTGGCGATACGACAAGCCCTTAAGCTATGACTCAGCTAAAGAGAATATCCGAACGCTTGCCGTATAGTTTTTAGCGCCCTCTATACTCGAAGCAGGGAAACAAAGAATAATGTAATGCAAAGCGTGGAGAACTACCGGTCATTACGCCTTAATTCATTAATTTTATGCATTGTCTGTCAACCCAAAATCAATCTCAAATACTCTAAAATAAAGCACAAAATCAAATAACGTCGGCTTTCCCAACTTCGCGCAAGCTAACTTGTGTGTTCGTAAAGGGGTTGTGATAGAAACTGTTAAAGTGATGCGCGCGCATCACGCACACATGGATTCGGCGTATACACGTGTGAGCGGGTGGCAGCTAGTGTGGGAGTGAGAAAGAAATACAGTACAGTCGGTGATAGAAGTCAATTAATAAAACAGTGTTTTGTTTTCCGTAATTAATAAGATTCGGTTTTGTTTAAATGAGATTTATAAATATTTTTTTCAGTGTTATTTATTGTACCTATATTCAAGTCATTTTAATAGGTCACATTTGACAGTTCATTTATGCAAAGAAAAGTGCTACTTATGTACATCAGGAGTTGAGTTTAATTTTCTAAATATATAATTTGTATTTATAAAAACTGTTTTTTTTTTGCGTTTTATTCCTTTAGTGTAAGGTATATTTTTCTTTGCATAAATAAACTGTCAAAATGTGACCCATTACCTAGAATGACTCGACTATACAATTTTAAACTGTATTAGATAATTGATAGAAGTCTATTAATAAAACAGTGTTTTGTTTTCCTTAATTAATAAGATTCGGTTTCGTTTAAATGAGATTTAAAAGATTTGTTTTAGTGTTAATTGTACCTACAATAAGTTTTTAAATTTTATTAGATATTGTGCATATAATAGTCTCCACATCATAAGCAAATATGGAATGAAATCAAATTATTTATTTATTCCTGATAATTTATTTGTCTTTTTAAAAAATTACATCAATTCTCCACATAATATCTTTTAGTCCGCAGACAAACCCACTAGACACGTCACACTTTCCCGCCGCACTGTACACTACGTACCGTCCCCTACAGGCGCACCTCTATACACACAACTCTAATCATGTGTGCGTGTTTTATACCACAGATTCTGCGCCATGGACCCCAGTATCCTCGCAGCCATGGACAAAGAGGCACTGAAAAAGCAGATCGAAAACATGAAGTACCAAGCGTCCATGGAACGCTGGCCGCTTTCAAAAAGCATTGCTGCGTGAGTACCATTCATTTTAAAAAGAAAACGTGTAGTGACGTCATCGTGAAGTGAGCTGACCCGGGAGTGGTAGTGGAGAGTGTCAAGCGATAATGGTGCTTTTTTATTGGAGGGTGAGGTATTATTATCGCGTGGCGTATCGGTGAGGGCGTTTCGAGGATAATTGTGGTTTTCAGCGTTTCAATACGCATTGTATGAAAGCGCTAGTCTGTGTTTTTTTTTCGACCGTTAAAGCTTTTTTGCTGACAATATAATTTCAGTTGCTTCCAATTGTTTTAACTTTACATGTGACTGTCTGGTTGTGTGCCGTAGCTATAGAATTGTAGTTCTCAATTTGACCGTTTAAAACACAGAGTTTAAGAATGCATTTATTTTTATCGTAATATTATGTGCCTAATCACGAACTTTCATTCAGAATTATTTTTAATCCCTATCGTGCACAATAAACCAGAAATTCCATGACATAAAATCGATACCGAATCTGCAATAAGTAATATCTACACGGTTACTTGTAAAAAGACTATGTGAGCATTTCTCTTTGAAATTACATTTTACCTCATAAAATTATTTTCATGCATTATCGCATACTTTATGATCACCGAATTCAAAGCTGTCTAATTGGTGAATTGAAACAATATTGTTTTTCTTATTTTTTCATTATTTTGCTTTCAATTAAGTCTAGTGTATGGGTTCGAGTCCCATCCAGTACAAAAATCAGGACACAAACATTTTTACTAGTGTATTTTGTTTTTTGCCTTTTCCTCTGATATCTATTTGATATATTTTGATGCCTTTTCCTTCAAATAACTTGTCAGGATTAAATACGAAAAAGGACCAATTTCACCGCTTCTAGATAAGTTTGTGACAATTTATTTGTTGAATAACAATGACGTCTTTTTGAATATTGACAAAAAAGACAGCATAGTTAGCGACGTTAGAACCTTAGTGATCCAAGCAATGACGTTCAATATAAAACTAGACACCCAATCTCTAAGAAAAATTCCTCCAAAAACGTCCGAGTGGCTTTGACACTGATGACATTAACACATTCGTTCAAATTAACACCTTATCTCGTGGCATTTAGTGTTTAATGTCAATTGTATACAACTAAACGAAAACTCTGCCCAATAGTCGGGTGGGCAGACTTTTGCTTCGGACAATATTTGAGCGTGATTATGAGTCTAGTTTTTTAATTGAACGTCATTGGATCCAAGTCACATTTTCAACTTTTTGAGAAAATGAGGGAAACGTGTTTGGACTTGTTCCTGAAATTGTTCTATTCCAAAGTGACCGATATGAGTTTCCTTATGAAAATTGCTATATTATGCACTTGGATCAATGTGGCATGAAATATATGTCTTTTTTTGGGATGTTAATAACAAAATATCTATTTTGACAAAAATGTCACTTGGATCACTATGGTTCTAACGTCGTCAGTTTTCCAATAGATACATTTCCATAAACTCATCTGTCAGTGGTGAACCCGCCTCTAAATTATTTTACCGATTTTCAATAATATTAGTCAATACCACTACACGAAATATAAATATTGAACAGATAAACTCACTTTACGATGACTTCACCTTTAAAAACTCTTGTTTCAACACTTCTGATTAACGATATCTGACGGATAATATCCACAACATGGTTGAAGAATGTTTATTTTCTTATAAGAATTACAATTTTTACTTACTGAGAAACTTAAAAGTTACTGTAATCCAAAGTATAAAAATGCTAATAATTAAGACTTAGAACCTTTTTCACAACTGACAAAATATGTTCGTGATTATTTGTCAAAAAGATAACCTTATACGTTTGCTTTTAGGTCAATTTTCAAGGTAAGAAGAAGAAGAAGAAAGATTCTTTTTAACTGACAAAAAAATAATACGAACCTATTTGTTACTGGTGAAACTGAACTTTAATCAGAAGTTTTGGAATAAGGCATGATTGCTATTTTTATTTGGATGTAAGTTACTATGAAGGAAACACAGCGAATTAAATTATGCTATACGTATCGGGTGTTTACAACTTGTAAGATTACAAAAATGTGTTACAATTATGTATTTTCCAGAATACCTAATGCCACCAAAATGTTACATTTTAAGTACTTGACTTTAAAACTCGTGACGTCTTTTTAAAACGTTTTGAAATGTAAGTAAAAAAGTCTTAGATCATTTTGATCCCATATTTATAAAATGCAATAAGCAATTCTTACTTGTACTTTTTTTATGGATTTGGGCTTTTCTGCTAGAATTCCACAAAAATTAAAAGAAAATCTGATAAACGTACTTACTCGTACATATATTACTGAATTTGCTTAATCGAGTAAACCCCATATGAAAAGCGCTGGTTATGCAATGATGATTAAGAAATTGCAATTTATTGAAGAAATTGCGTAATCAGCTTTTTTGGATGCAAACAATAAAAAACAAATAGGTAGCCGCGGTATACGAGTAGGTAAAGACCAATAGACCAGAACAATAATAATTGTGAGGGATTAACTGCCTTAAATTTTGATGATGATGATTTTCACATAAAATTCCGTAACTGCATTTAGGTCAGCTGTTTGTTTAGTTAACGCCAGTGAGTGTAAGCCGCAACACTTACGGCAATTTCTATTTTTATCAGCTCAAATAAACCTATAAAGGCAGATGGTCCGTTTAACTCGTCACCGCCCACTTAACCGTGTAAATATCTATATAATCTCCTCTCTGGAACGTTTTTAGTATAAACAGATGATAAAAAACATTTTAGACTAGACAGACGGTTTCTGAGGTAACGTTAAAGATTACCCACATCACTGAGCATCTTTCTATATTTTTCTGTCCCGATAAGCTTTATTCAGATATAAATAAGCATTCAAATATTGAAATACCTTTAGCCAGGCGAGTCAAGTAATTTTAGTTTGATAATACTAATGCAGAAAATTTGATCGTCTAATATCTATCGAAATTTTTCCGCCATATTGATAATAATTTTATTTTAATGCTCACAGAGTTGTAGCTGAAGACAATTTGCTCAAACCTTAACGTTTTCTTTGAATGAAGAAAGCAGTAGTGGCCACTTATTATGATAATACCTATCTGAAACTAGACAACGGATAGAAAAAACTTCTATAGAATTAATTTTATTCACAGAAATCACAGACCATAAATCAACGCATACCTACAAATAGATATCACTACAACAAGACTTACATGAAATCTCATAATTTCTCAATACCCAATAACTGCACTAAGAGGAAATTAAAAAAAATCAGGTTGCACTAAATCGTTCGACAAATACAGACTGAAACGGAAATCAATATACATTTAGGTCATCATACTAGGAGTTATTTCACCAAACACTCGATTCAGTCTTGATGTTTCAACAAATATTTCTAATTTTAGCCGTCTGCTTTTAGATCAATTCTTTGACCTATTTATAGCTAACAACGCCATTAGCCAAGGTTTATTTTTGGAAACCATTTTTATTGTTTAGACGATCTTGATTGTGTAATAAAATATTTAGTTTATGGACGTTGTACTTAAAACATAGTTTTATTTTTAAGGCGGCTTGAATTGTTCATTTACTATTTTAAGTGGATTCAAAATAATTTCTTTTTATAGTTGTCGTAATGGTATTGAATCATAGATTACATCAATTATTGTATATTATGTCTACGTACGTGTCTGACACAAACCATCATGTTTTCACACGAACTTTGTTTTTGAAACTGAATAAGACAAATTAAATATTTTTTTATAGCTTTTCCCTTTGAGCTAAGACACTCAAAATACAGCAATTTATAAAGACTAGGTATATAGATAGTAATGACAATGTTTAAATTAATATCTTGAGAAAGATACTTTCTTCAGTTACCTATTATTACAATATCTTTTGTCCAAACTAAAGTTCTAATAGATTTTGAAATTGGTTTAAGTAAGATTAATTGTATTTATGAAACTATGATGGAATATCATTTCTAGACTAACGGTCCAAACTCCTTGCCCTCAGAGGTATTTCCAGACCATTATGTCTTGGGAATCTTTAAGTCCAGAGTGAATAGGCTATATTTGGGTAGGTGAGCATGATGTATTCGTACTACCCTAGGCCCCACACCTAGCCTAGGTTTCACACTTACCATCAGGTGAGATTGTGGCCAAATGCTTACCCTTTTTGCAAAAAAACCAGTTAGTGCAAGTAATCATACAATACACACCTCGTGATTACTTACACGAATTGGTAGTACTTTCCAATCAGGGTTTGTGTGTGGTCGGCAATGGAAGAAGCATCTCTATAACTCATAATCGATTAATGCACAGCCACCTTTATTGCTTTGAAAAGGTCTTTGAATAAAATTTTTGTGATGTTGTCTATAGTTTTCCACTTTTTTCAGTCAACAAGAAAAATTTAATTCAGTAGCCGTACTAATGTTGCCATGCTCAAAAAGTCGACTAACTGACGATTCGGACACAGTGTCCGAATGACACTTTTTAATTTTAATATTTTTTTCTGGTCCCCCAATTACCTAATATGGCGATCGTGAGGACGTACTGGGCGTTTAGTGGGTACCCCACCCAAACCACCAAGGGGTGGTTCGCTGTGTTTAATTAATTGTTTCGCTCTACTATAAAAAAGTTAGTCCTTCTAATGCTACACACGTTATCCTCCTGCCACTACGATTTTCACAAAGGGACACTGTTACATTTTCACAGTCTAACAAAACAGAGACATCTAAAAATAAACCCTTTTCAAATGTAAAACACCTATCTTGGTAGTAACAAAGAGTCGTGTCGTTGTGTGACGAATAGTTGGAATAATTTGTGAGGGCTTTGGGAACTGCCATATGGTCAGTATTTAGTACTAGCGATGGGTTTTCACACAATTACTATTCGTTATAGAAACACCTTGTTGGGAACGATTTGAGTAGCAAACCGATCTTCTAGATCTTGGGTACTTTTGTTGTATTTTTTGGATTTGTCAGTAAAAGGAAAAAAATACTATCTGATCGTTGATAGCGCTGTAGGTATTACAATTCAGAGTTAATCCTCCATCGTAATTAAAATACTTGTAATTGTGTCCACAAGTACACAAAAATAGGTACTATTAGTCCTCCTGGTGATATAAATTGAAAGATATTGTTTTTTAGTGCAATATTCAGACGCCTTACATAGGTTACAAGGCTAGTAGCTCGTGAATAAAATTAAATAAAACAGATTTTTCTAAACACAGTTTCTACTTGCAAATGCTGTTGTACTACCCATTGCAGTAAATGAGGTTACATCACATCGATTATACTATGTTATTCAAATAAACCGTGTACCCAGAATGTATAGTGTTCTTAATATTGAAAAATAAGACGGTACTTATACAAATACATCATGAAGAACCTATCTGACTCTAAGTAATGCCCTAAGACAATTAAAATTAATTACAAAGGTTATAATCTCGTATTGAGTGAAATCAATTACAGTGTATAATTTTTTATGCAAAATTATTTGTAATTACTCAATGTGTATGTAATTGAATTCAATAAGGCTGTTAATGAATATGTTCTGAATACTTATAATTTGTACGTTTGAAATTGACGTGAAATTCACAACACGGCATAATAGTAATTTACTAGGTACGCTAAAATCAACGGCAAAAGAGGCTTCTGTGTAACACGACATAAGACATTATAATATTACGCCATTTAGTTTGAAGCAAAGCAAAAGCTGGTACCTACTTTAAGAATAAGCCTACTAAAAAATATATTTTTAGGACCGACCATACCTGGCCAAAATAATACTCGTACCTATATGAAATTAAAAAAAACAATAGTGGATAGAATATCAAAGGCTTTTCAAAGATGACTTAAAAATCTTAAAATACAGTTATAAAATTTAAATGTTCTATCAAAAAACGTTTCTCTATCAAAAAGTTGGTTCGTTCGGAAACAAACCCACGATTCGGGTGTGATAGCTGGAGGTCATAATATACGAGTTTGTAACACCATCATTAATACTGATTTCCTTCACACAAGAGCCTAAGCTACTTACATCGAGATCAAATCAATATTTATTACTCTGATAGAATTCGAGTGGCGAAGATCACTTATCGTAATTCCATCGTTATGGATTTGTGGGATTGGGAAAAAAAGGAAGTCGGTGAGAGTAATAATATTATGTATTTATTTATAACGTCTCGTTGGCATTTGATTGAATGACCCCTCGTGATTTCGGGACAATGGGTTCAATTCCCTCGTTACCCATTTGTTTCGAACTTTCTTGCAGATTAGGGCTTTTTCCCTAATGTAGGCATTATTATGCTGATACTTTTAATACTTTTAGACCCTATTCACTCAACGCCGTCTAACCCCAAACTTGTACTTTGGGCGCCAGACAACCCATTAACAATACATAAATACTTTTTTCAATAAATTTATACATTTATACATAGAACACACACACCGCCACTAATAGAGATGTTTATGCACACAAATGTTTGTAACGTACGATGACTAAAACCGCAACCTCTGGCACAACTGTTTCACCAATTTCGTAGTCAACTTTAATGAACTTTACTATCGTCTTCTAATCTTTCCCATTCGAGTGAGAGATCCATTAAGCTCCACCTCTCTTAGTTAGAAATGTAGTTTTAAATACCATATTATTACAATAATGGTCAACACTTTGGTCCTTCGTCGCCATCATTATGAAAAAAATGTTCCACAATCACAATCTCCCTTAATGATTACAGCGAAAGTGTCGCATTAAAATGATACTTCCCTAACATAATTATCTCGAACACAACGTACAGTCTTAATTCCCTTAAAACGTTCCGTCAAGTTCGTCTTTCTTAATAATTTATACGTCTTAGCTCCACCCGCGGGTTCCCACGTTTGAACAAATTATGACGTTAATTCTTCATACGTGTACTTGTCTATGTAACGATCAACGAATTTATGATGGGATTGCATGTAGATTGTACATATAGTATGTTGACAATGGGAGAAGTCTTCCCAGAAAGTCTTAAAAACTAATGGGTGTTTTCTTTCTTGGTTGTAGGGCTTTTACATAGACCGACTAAGGCAGCCTGTTTCACTTTTGAGGGTGTTAGCTAACCAGTCTCAAAGGTGAAACTGGCTGCCTTTATAAACTCTGGCTGTCTTTATTATATGACTGTATTATACATAGGAGACACTTGAAATCAGTTAAAAATAATAATTTGAAGAAAATATTTCGAATTCTACAAATATCCATAGTTTTTTTTTTTTGCATGATATCAATGATAAATAATATAATCGATGATGACATGTCATTAAGTCTGAATATTATATTGAAAGTAAAAGCGATCCAATTTTTATTGTGAGACTCGAACCTTGTAATTCTGGCGTTACTTATATGTTTAAGGCAAAATGCAAAAAGGGTTCCGGTTCACCCTGCTGAGTTAATTTGAAGGGACTTTTCTGAATTACCTGGGGTCCGAAAACTCTGAAAAGAGCCTCCTTTGTTTATCACATCAAAGATTCTCATGATTGTATGTAGGGTTTGCTAACAGTGGTCTATTTTATTCTTTATTAAGAATTCAAAATGTAACCCAAAGCCTGAACT
The DNA here is from genome assembly GCA_949319885.1 of Mecyna flavalis. NCBI lineage: Eukaryota > Metazoa > Arthropoda > Insecta > Lepidoptera > Crambidae > Mecyna > Mecyna flavalis. The sequence continues at coordinate 1,843,433 of OX439435.1, read as the reverse complement.
GATTTAATGGTCTAAAATGGTAGTGAGTTGTTTTGGTTGGTGGTAGGACTTTTATAGAGTCCGACTGGCTAGCTGGGGGTGGTCCCCCACAGGTGAAATCTGCCGCCATAACAGCTCTGGCTGCGTTCCGGCAATATTAATGTGGGAGCCAGTACACTTGAAATCAAAGGCTCGAAGATCAGATGAGCATGTCTGGCAGCACATTGACCGACGCTGGTAAAGTGTCCCTCAATGGAATAGGCCGAAGTGACTACTTACCATCAGGTGGGCTGCGTGTCTGTCTGCCAACTGATGTAGTATAAATAAAAAGTGACCCTGCCCTATGAGCCAGGGGTGGGTCTCCCAAAACTTCTGGTCCTATTTATCGAACTCGGACTTTAGGCGCAGTCGGTTCAAACCTTCTACCTGCTCTATTTTTTTTTATTTACTTTCTCCAAAACCACCAATAAGTTGAAAGCGCACAACAAAACAAATTCCATTTGTACTTTGTAAAAGTAATTAAGGCTAGTGCACACTCAACGTTAACTCATTAGCAGCCTAAACTTATTTAATATTCAACACGTGAAGTAACAAGCCAATTCTCTAAAGTTGTGAGTAGTTGAGTACTTTTTACAAGTTTTGTAACTGGATTTTAGCATTACAGCAGCCTTGACCTTGAAGTGTCTTGGTGGCTTGTAATGGAATTAATTGTTGTCTAGATTTCAATGTTAGGTAAAAGTTTTCAGTCGCTTGCTAACATGTTTTTATAATGAAGCCAACATTTCAAACCACTTAAAAAATTTGACGAACTTTGAGAATTATCCCATTCTCTAGTAGGTACTTGACATTATGTTTATCTTGTGTATAGTAAAAGTGCATCACAACATTTATCTGTGACATAATTGTTGTCAATAATGCTGTCTATTTTTTTTGTTTCTCCGATTTTCTAGCTTTTTATGTCTGTCTCGAAGGGCTTTAATCACTTGCAATTATTATTATTTATCCCATTTTTATACTGTCGGTATTATTGGCTAAAAGTCCTCAATGGCCGCATTAGCCATTTACCATCAGGTGGGCTGTGTGCCATGCCTGATTCGAAAACGTAATTTAGATACCAAATGAACGGTTAACACATTTAATAATAACATGTCAAGTTAATTTTGTTTATCCTGTTTCGTATTTACACTTATTAGTAAATGGGTTTAGAATTATAGTAATTAGGTTTCCTCGTACTTGTGGTTTCAGTTTGAACGCTTCATTAGCTAAACGTTTAATAAATTGGCCATCATGGTGTATTTGTTTGTTATTATTCATATTTTAAAACACAAACCTGGTTTATTGCTTGAAAAGCACACAATATTAGATCATGACCATTGCATAAGTAAAAAATTTATCGCTTCCATTGAGCTAATATTACAATATTTCTATGATCGCTTCTCGGCCTTTTGGCTCTTCGTTTATAAGCAGCAACATATTAGTATCTAGACACAGAACAAATACGAATGTTTATTACTCGAATGATAGTCCTTGGTGGTCCTTGCTCCTTCAAATCCACCAACCCTGGTACATATTATGTCAGTCAACGTAAATTGCACAGTTTAATGTTCTTTTTATCTTTTTCAAATGAATCGTCCATCTTTCTTCTATAAACAGTGTCAAAATGAAACGGCGAGGTTAGCTCATTCAATCTGACATTGAGATGGATGGTTTTGTTTCGATTTTTAACTTTCCACTGACAGCTGCCCCCACCCGCCCCCAACCTGCTAATGACAGACCCTTGATTGATGAACCAATGATTTTTACAACATTTCGATTGGCATTCGTTTGTGAATGTGTTGCAGAACATTGTTATTAGAAGATTTTGTAACGGTATGTAAGTACAGACATATAAAATGCTTCATATTCTCCACTAGAACTACTGCGAACCAGGCTACTTAATTGCGCATTGGTTTAAGAACCAGTGTTTCTGTGTAAAAGTTTTCCTTTGCTACCAAGTTAGTATTGTATGTAACACAAAACCCAATTGGTGACCATTGAGCTATTATTACTACGTATAGAGAAGACATCAGTCATCACTGACATGTTCCGATCAACTGCAGTCAGATGGCTGCACTGCATTTAGCCACTTGCTAGCTCCCCAGCGCCAAAGTCTTGTTTTGATTATATACGAAAATACGTCAAAATCCACTAAATATGCCCTCGTGTGTGTTGAGATATTGCAGTAATAATTCTTGTAATTACATCCAAGAGCAAAGGAATAACTTTCTACTATTAAATAACTAGAAAATCAAATTCAAACTTAATTAAAATAAAATATTTTATCGGAGACGCCATAATGTCATTTTTCAAAGACTAAAAATTAAGATGTGCCATTTTGTATGTAACAAGTATACGTAGAATTTAGCTTGATTTTTCTCTGTATAACGAAAAATAATATTTATACGCTTATTTAGAAAATAACTATCAAAGATATGGGTGGTTTGTCGTACTCCACAGAAGATGTACCTATATAAAATACATATTATTATGTCTCGCTACAGAGACAGTAATACGAAACCTTTTAAAAAAAAAGTGGTGGAATTAGTCTCTCTACTAAATACAATTTCAGTTAAATTAATGTCTTTGGAATACTTCATTACTTCGTAACTAAATAAATGTAATATTACTTCAAAATTATACGGCTTTTAATTTTTTATCAAATCAAAACTTAGGATAAAATTTGTAACAGACTTCGTTTATTAATCTAGCCTCTCGTAGGTACCTGTTTGAATAGGCAGAATATAAACAAATTGTTGCCTGTTGACGGTGTCATCGCATCTATGACTTATTAGCCGCCCTCGCGCGCCCCACCCCACCGCGCTTGGCGCATAGACATTGTTCGAGCTGTCTGTTCTAGTACGTCAGTACATAATATTTCTATGTTGGTGACCGATTAATTTTTGATCTATCATACCTATGCGTAATAAGTGATGTTTGAAACTAGCAATGGAGCCACCGTAGCTTCGCTACAATAACTTAAAGAAATCCTTTTAACACCCCAAATTTAAATGAGATTGCATTGGACCAAATGAATAATTAAAAAGGCTTGCATTTCAATATAACTTCGGATATAAACTTCGAAACCGCCTTCAGTTCCGCTTTTGTTAATATACCGTCAAAGGATCCTTGAATTATGGACTGTGGAGTGAAGTTTCCACATTGTGGCGGGCCCGGCCGTTTGAGGCGGCTCGGCGATCATTTACTGCTCTGTCTTCGCGTAATTAGTGGGTTTATAATTAAACTGACTGCTTTCAAATGTCGCTTTACTTACGTGAAGTCAATGATTCCAATGTCGGTATTTACCTATGATCAAATATCATGAGAAAGCCTATTAGATGGCTCTTGCTAAGTAACCATGTTCTAAAATCCTTAAAAGGGTTAAGGATATCTGGCTTTTGATATTGTCTAGGCTTGCTAGATCTTAGATCACGGTTCATATGTCTCCGTCTAGATCGGCCTAAAACGTTAGCGATAGATAACCTTTCAAAACGTATTTTATTCATTTTAGCCTTTTAGTCCTCACTCCTTATAACTCCTGTTTAATTATGAAATTGCCAACCCGTCGTTTGAGCTTTGTATTGATCGACAGACAGTAAATTGGCTTTCATCAATAAAGTAAAGTGCAGATTACGGCCCAGTACTTAAACGACTCGACCATAAAGGCGTTCAATCTCAAAGATTCACGAAAATTGGTAATATTGCGAGTGCTAACATAAGTGCATTATCATACGTCCGAAAGCATTCTAGTGAACCTTGAAATAATTTGAGGTTATATTATCTCCACATCAACTGCAAATTCACACTTAGAGGCTCTGTGGGAAAACTCTCTGTAGGACTCGATGACACTCGAGTATCTAAAGACGTTTTCGTAGCCGACTCTAAGAACTCTAGGGCTAGCACTGACAACACTATCGAAAAGTGAAAAATCATTTGAATCGAGTGATTTGTATGGGAATTCTATTAGTTCCGTTACTTGCTGCAGAGGGTCTACATACAAATTCCTATACTAAGTAGTAATCGAGAAAGTTCTCGATTTAAGTTCTTTTAATTCGATTTGGTATGTGCTAGCCCTACTGTTTCGAGTGTTCGCAGGGGACTGAGGGCAATTGGCTGAAGACACTTCTACGTCATTATGGCATCGGTATTCACTTGACATTGAAATATCAAAAAGGTTATCGATAATGTGGGTTGAATATCTATATCTATAAATAAAAATTAATTGCTGTTCGTTAGTCTTGCTAAAACTCGAGAACGGCTAAACATATTTGACTAATTTTAGTCTTAAAATATTCGTGGAAGTCCTCCAGGGAAGGTTCAAACCACGTCATGTTCAAACGATGACAAAATATGAAAAAATTGCGAGGAAAATACTAAAAACGATAATTTTATACAAACTGTTCTTACCTGTAAAACGTTTGATAGGTCAGTGATACGAAGTTCACCGAGTCAGCTAGTATTTTAATATTCTCAAGCAAACATTTCCTAAATTATTTAAGAATTACTAGAATAGACGTATTAAATTAATTGTGGTGCATATTACTGAAAAGTGAAAATACTTGTGAGTTACGAAATTCCTGGTATTTTATATTATTTAGTATTATTTACTTCCATAAGCCCTTTTATCATGTTAATGTTCAAGCCTGGTAAAGCCCTTCAGTTAGGATATCAAGTGACCTATAGAAATTGCTCATACATGGTATAATTAGTCATACATGGACCATTAGTAAGCATTCTACTTCTCGTTAATCTGCCCTACTATCCTATGATTGACATAAATGGCTTGATGAGCTGAATCGGTTAATTATTAGTACTACGGAGTATTGTAAGACGATAGCAGTCAAATGAATCGAAACACTACTTGCAAGCTCTTTAGTTAAAAAAAAATTACTTAAAATAAAATCCTATGAAGAAATTCTATCACGTGCGATTCTCGTTTTAATTATTGTTATTATAACAATTGTTAAGTAAGCTGAATCCACCATTAAGAATAGTAGATAGATACATGCTGTTCTAGATTATGTACTCGTACAGTCATCATTAATTTTACTCGCAAAGTATTGTAAATTGTACCAAAGCACCGGATCAGTATTAATATTTTAGAATTTTAAAACTGCACAGCAGCTTTCCAGCATTCTGTTAAAAACAAACGAAACTGTAGGTAGTCCTATTTCTAACCACTTTACAAACAACAGCTACTCTGAACTTTGTAGAGTGTTAATAGATTTTACAGGAGGTATAAATCTTCTAAACGCACTGACAGCGAAAACATAGAGTGAGTAACAGAAGGCAAATTTCGTTATAAGACCCTTTCCATACAGTAGGTAAAAACTTCCGTAAAGTAAATAAGAAAATTTCTTTAGACCTATACATAATTTTGCTATTAAAAAAGAAAAGATTTCAACAATTTTTATTTTTCATTCAGTAACAATCAGTGGATAGACTTGTTATTGCAAAGCAACAGTTTAGTAAATGAAGCTCTTACTTTAGTCTGGATGTTAGTTAGTGTTAATAAAATTCAGTTCGTTACTTTAGCAGTAATTATTGATACACATGACATTACTACTTAAATTAGTTTAAAAGTTCCTTAGAAGAATAAGCTTATAATGTTATTATGAGAGATATAATAAATCTTACTAACTTTGAGAATACAGTGATGGATGAAATAACTTTCAGGATAATTTTGTGATTGAGTGCCCACTCGCATCATGTTGTAATTTTTGGCGCTAAAAACTTTTATACTATTTGAAATTTCATAATTTTAATACCGTACACACTTTTCAGCATTTTCTTAAAAAAAATATGTACATGAAAGTGTAGTTAGTTTTATTTCTAACAACTTTCCAAACACAAAGGCTATGTGTCATTAAATACATGTACACGTTATTTCTTTGAATTTACAGTAAGCTGGTAAATAAAAAAAATGTTTACGATTGTTCTTAAAAAGATAGATTTACGCAACTGTGCGTGTAGGCAGTTAACAATTGTATGTGTACCTTCTGTACTATCCATTATTCTTTGCCAGTTATCGATCATAGATATTTAAAGATATCGAAAGCTTTCCGCATCAAATTTCGCAAAAGATAAGATAGCTTTAGAAATTTATTGCACCACTTCAATTTTATCTAAATAAAAACGGTTCGATTGCGTTTTCATAATAAAAGTTATTGTTAATATTTATCATATGAGTCACGTAACATTGTAAGTATTGCACCCACAGTTTCATCCAACAAGTTCCAAGCTAAGAAGTTTCAGTGAGTGTGATAGAAAGAAGCAGCGACTAAAATCTTGGTCACAGGCAGTAGAACAGCAGATTCTCTTATTGCTAAGCTGAAAATTTAAAAATCAAATGAAATGTATGCTGTTGTATTATTGTCATATTAAAAATAATAAAAGGACAATGCAAAAGACTGGGCCCAAAAAAAATGTTCTGCAGATTTGGAACATAGACTACGAAGTAGATCCAATAAACACCTTTAACTTTTATACAAAATTGGTCCTAGTGAAAAAAAAATATGTCTATAATGTTAATTATTTATGTTTATATAAAAATTATTATGGACGATAACTTTTTCCCTCTGGGATCAAATATGGTGTCATCATAATAAAAGTTGATGGTGTGTGTGTGTGGTCTTTCACGTAGAATACATCTCATCTCTGCACATTAACTTAAATTTTTTGGGCCCAAGAACAATGGCAAGTTTTGCATTCTCCTTTGAGTTTCTTTTTCTCGAAAAATAAGACAAAAAAGAAATCACCATATTAATAATCCCGTTCGTATCACAAAGACAAGATTATAACTTCCAAAGATCCCGTCCTAAGCTCACATACTTTGGAAAAACGTCCCATTCGTACGACATCGTAAAAACCTACTACATTTCAGTAGAACTACGTCAAGTCTAACTTGAGCCGTCAAGAGGAACAAATGATATACACGCGTGGATCAAATTATAGTTGCCTTTATAGTGAGAGCGACACAGCTGATTCCGGGGTATTGTTAGAAGGACGAAACAACTACGTAATAAATGACGTCACAGTTTCTTTGCTGTGCCGACGCACAACGGAAATAGTTTTTTGCCAGATGGTCTAAGATCCCACTGCTCAATTCTGCAGGTATCTGTTTTTTTGATACAACCAATTTTAAATGAATGTTAAGGAAATATGTAATGGATTAGGGATAGATTGCGTATAAAAAATTAGCCGCAAGTAAAAAAAAATTTTTTTTGTATTATTAATTCGCTAGTATAATAGGCAACCATATGTTTTTTTAATGAATTTTACGACATTTTAAAGATTATAATGTCACAAATTGAAAAAAATAAAACAGGTGAGTGTAAACTGATATAACTGTTAACAGCTGGCAACCCTACGTTGCGGCTGACTGAGAGCTGGCAACCATATTTTTTTCAATTTGTGACATCATTACCTATCAAATGTCGTAAAATTCATTAAAAAAACATATAGTTACAAGTAATATATTAGCGAATTAAAAATAAAAAAATAAATTTTTTTACTTGCGGCAAATTTTTATAGGCAACCTATCCCTAATTCATTGCTTAATTCCTTAATCATTTAAAATAAGTTGCATCGAAAAAACAGATACCTGCAAAATCATGCAGTGGGATCTCATACTAAGATGTTACATGACACTTGAGGTAGTGTCTCTATCTGTTTCCTCTCTCTCTGTATCTTATTCCTATTTCAACACTGTTTCTAATTACTGAGAAAGACTTTTCATAGAGACGACTAAGAGAAGTGATATCTAAGTCAAATATTTTAATTTAATTCATATTTATTTGAATTGAGAATAGGGTATTTGACTATAATTTTTTTATTTTTAGACAACAAGGAGAGCGCTACTTGTATGTGACGTCACATGCAAGTAGCACCATACACGCGCCATATAAAATGTTGTTTTAGAAAGAGACAGATATACTGAAAAGAAATTGCTTTGTAACTAACTTGATATTTAACCGATTTCAAATATTTTTTCAATTATAGATAGATAGATATACTCTTTATTGCACAAAATTATAAAAGAAAAAAAAAAATGTTACAAAATTGGATGATACAATGTAGGCGGACTTATTGCCAATATCAATCTCTTCCAGTCAACCTTAAGGTAGAGGAAAAGTTTTAATTAATTTTATAAAGTAGGCAGTGCAAAACTCAAGAGCAAGAAATAAATACGAGTTGAACCCAATTCAAACTTCAATTAAATTATATTATACTTCTGTGTTGTATTATCAAATACAGTCACAAAATATTAAAATTTCAACTACAGTCAAATACCCTATTGTTGGAGACGCCACTTTGTTGGAATGCAAATTGCTAAGCCTAAAGCTTAGGTGTAAGTAAAGTTGCTTGCCTTTCAGTCTTCTGCAGACTAAATTTCTCTTTGTGCGAAGGAATTACAAGATATAATTCCGCCGGCCCCTTTTCATCTTCGGAACACAAGAGGTGGGCGATGCTTCCATCATCTTACTAATATTATAAATGCGAAAGTCTGGATGTTTGGATGTTTAGATGTTTGGATGTTTGGATGTTTGCATGTTTGGATGTTTGTTACTCAATCACGCCTAAACGGCTGAACGGATTAAAATGAAATTTGGCACACGTATAGTTTATAACCCGGAATAGGACATAGGCTATAAAATTCCTGCGGGAAACGTCTCATTCCGGCGGGAATAACAATTTTGAAACTACTGAACCGATTTGAATAATTCTTTCACTGTTGGAAAGCTACACTATCCCCGGCCCCGGTAAACATAGGGTATTTTTGATCCTGGAAATGTGGGGGGAAGGGGGGATATTTGAAAAAAGAGATTACGCGCGGGTGAAACCGCGGGCGGAAGGCTAGTTATGTCATAATACCAACAATGCGTACAAAACCGTTTGAATGTACCTACATTTCTGTTTCGTACTACTGTTAGGTATTCTGAGGCTCGTGGCTGAAGTGTTTCTTGAACACTTGGAAGTCTAAAAGAGAAAGAGAGTTTCTGAAAACTATGATTTGTACGTCTTGCAGAATTTTTCTCTCTTTAGTGAATATATTGTTATTAACCAAAACTGATCCATCTTCGACCGCACCATCACGTTCTGTCAGGGGAGATAAGGCCAAATGTCAGAATTTTCAAAAACTACATAAAATACATCCTAGTACCCATCCTATTTAGTCATTGGACTTGAACCAACTATCCAGGACCTTGAAATACGTGATATATACAGAACTAAATCGAGCGCAGTGGTGGTGGATTTCTCAACCACAACTAGAAAAGAAAATCTCATTGCTAAATACAGGACCTTCAATAAAATAAACAGAGACAACAAACAGGATTCTCTGAATACATTGCAACTTCAACTCTCTGGAACGAAAAAACCAATTTACTTATCGGACCGCCTTACTACAAAATCACGGCATCTATTTTATTTAGCTAGAGAAGAAGTTAAAAATAAAAACTTAATTGCAGCCTGGACATCGTATGGAAAAGTATTCGTGAGGAAGGAAGAAGGAAACGCTCCAACTCGGATTGACAACGAGAACGACCTGCAAAAGTTACTGTCCTAACTAAGATATTTATTGTTATTTATTTGTATATTGCCTACCATTTTAGCTTAAGGTTGTGTATTTTGTTATTATTAAAATTGCACGTTAAATAGTAAATAAGTACGTTGTATCTTTAAATAGCTTACATTGATTTTATACTAAAAAGTAAAACTAAATTGCCGATTCTCTTATTAACTAGTGGACAACATGAAAAATAATACAGTACATTTTTCTAATGACTTAGACAACTTTAATGTGTCGGAAAGTATTACATGCCGTCCTGAAGAATGTCAGTCCAGAATCTCTGATAAAAATAAAAAACTAAAACTAAAAATCTTTCATCAAAATATTCGCAGCATACAAAAAAACTTTGACGACTTAATGTTATTATTGGCATGTGTTAACATAAAGTGTGATATAATAATTCTATCGGAGTGCTGGATTGGTGAGGATAGTTTGCTGCCTTCTATGGAGGGCTACAACTGTCATAAAACGAGTGATAACTACAATCAGAATGATGGAGTGGTGGTTTACATTAGCAGTTCAATACCGTATGAAATCGAAGAGCCTGTTTGTACCGAGGCTAATTGCTTATTAATCAAATTAGGCGGCGAAACTGTAGTGTTGGCTATGTATAGACCAGCCGGTTTTAGAAATATTGATAGATTCAATAGCTCCTTGCTTACACTACTTGAAAGCCTGTCATGTTATAAAAATCTTATAATGATGGGCGACATAAACATAAACCTGCTAGAACACTGCTCTGCGTCGAATAGCTACCTGGAAACATTGGCTTTTATGGGCTGTCTGCCCGCCCATAATCAGCCCACGAGAGGTGATAGCAACCTAGATCACGTGATCTTGAGAACAAAATTACAATCATACACGGTGATTATCTCTTCCTCGGTTACAGATCATTACTCAACACTACTATGTGTTTACGATGACGCCTTGGGTGGGCAAAAGTTCTCAAATAATATAACGGTAACTAAGACTGATTATGAAAACATTCTAAAGGAGATAGAGAAATTAGATCCTAAAACATTAACTGAAAATGTGGAAGCGATTGAATCCTTTAACCAATTATATAACTTCCTGAAACAAACTATAGCTACAAATACAACACAGATAAAAGCAACAAGAAAACAATTTTTAAAAAAGCCATGGATGTCTAAAGGTCTTTTAAAATGCATTAAAAACAGAGACAAACTACACTTAAAACTACGAAAAGAACCCGAAAATGACACACTACGCATAACTTACAACAGATATCGAAACTTTTGTACAAAGCTACTAAAGAAGGTGAAACGCGGCTACGAAAAGGAACAACTGGAAGCAGCTAAGAGTAACAATAAAAAACTATGGGCCATCATTAAAAATGTCTCCAAAATTAACACACCCCTGAACCAAAATGCACACACATTATTAAAAATTAAAAATGATAACCTTACCTCATTAAATGAAGTAAATAAATATTTCTCAAATGTAGGTAAAACTCTGGCTGAAAAGATTCCAAAAAATGTCACTGACTTACCACTAAAACCAAACCCTCCTTGCGACTCGTTTGGTTTCCTAGAAACCTCCCTGACGAAGTAGACTCACTAATAACTTCTCTCAAGTCGGATACTGCTCCTGGACATGATGGGATTTCATCAAAGATATTGAAAATGGCAAGGTCTAAACTGGCCCCTATTTTTGTTGGTCTATTTAATGAACTGTTGCTAAACGGCGTGTTCCCAGTTGAACTTAAAAGGGCTGTAATTATTCCAATCCATAAAGGGGGACCAAAGGAGGTACTTGAGAACTATCGTCCCATCTCTCTACTTCCATCAATATCGAAGTTATTAGAAAAATTGATAAATAAACGATTGGTCGACTACTTAGAAGCAAAAAAAATGCTAGCAGATGCACAGTTTGGCTTCCGTGCCGGTAAATCAACAGCTGATGCGGTCCATGAGCTGACCGAATTTGTAGCAAAGACAATGGATAACGGAGAGAAATGCCTTACTATATGGATCGACCTAACTAAGGCTTTCGATACCGTTTCGCACCCACTACTACTTAAAAAGCTAGAGAACATGGGAATCAGGGGGATTCTACTTAATATGCTAAAAAGTTACCTCAACGAACGAACGCAGTGCGTAAAAATAGGCAACAACAAGAGTAAAGAGCTACCCGTAAATTGTGGCGTCCCTCAAGGAAGTATCCTGGGCCCTACGCTATTCTTATGCTACATAAACGAACTGTGCAACATGAAGATTGACGGCTGCAGAATAATATCTTACGCAGATGACACCAGTCTGACGTTTCACGGAAAAACATGGCATGAAGTGTTCATGAAAGCTCAATTGGAGTTCAACAAAGTCTGCCACTGGTTGGCCGCAAACTCTCTTTCTCTAAACGCCATGAAAACAAATTTCACTACCTACAGCCCGAGAGGAAACCCAAGCACTGGCATCACGCATAATATAATAGCACATAACTGCTCCTATCCACCAGCTGACACATGTGACTGTATAGCGATAAAGAAAGTACCCTCGGCTAAATACTTAGGAGTGCAAATAGATCAAAATATGAACTTCAAAGATCACATTACAAATCTGATCACAAAAGTTAGAAAACTGACCTATGTTTTTCGTAACCTAAGAGTAGCCGCAAGCAAGCAACTGATTTTAAAAGTATACCAGTCTCTGTGTGAATCCCTGCTCACATACTGTTCTACGTCGTGGGGGGGCGCTGCCAAGACATATATGATAGAACTTGAAAGAGCCCAACGTTTTGTCCTCAAGGTTTGCCTCTTCAAACCCAGACTATACCCTACAGTATTGCTGCGTAAAGAGGCTGGCATGCTCTCCGTAAGGCAATTGTATATTCTAACCGTTATATTGAAACAACACAAACTAATAGGGGACACAACTAGAGACTTGACCAGAATAAGAAGCTGTAATCAATATGCGGTATTTAAAACAAGACCCTCAAACACTAGCTTGATGAAACGTTTCTTCTGTTATCAAGGATGCAGGCTTTATAACAAAATAAATAAAGTACTTTCCGTCAATGACAAAAACAGGTTTGAATGCAAAAGAACTGTAATGTCTTGGCTAATCACTCTAAACTATGAAGAGACTGAGAGCCTTCTCAGGAATTAATAAGAGAATAAGTCTACCTTGATAAACAAAACAAAAGATATACATACATACAAAACAAATAATAATACTTACAAATACATATAACTACTTACATATCCATTAAACCTAATAAATAACCAAAAAACCTACCTAGAAAAAAAAAAAAAAAATTTTTAATAATGTTTACTTTGTGTTAACTTTCACTTTTCCTGTAAACTATGTAAGGCGATTCGCTGACGCGCAACTCAAAGGCTTGTCTAAGTCCGGGGAGTGGCCTGGTGACCTGAAAATTGCAAGCCTTTCTTAGGCTTAGTTTCAGGCTCCAGTCTACCACAAAACTAGGTTTATAATAGCACTTCTGTTGTGTAGCATTAGTCTGTAAGCTAAAGTTTGTGGAAGAGAAATAAATTATTATTATTATTATTATTATTATTATTTCTCTTACCTTTCCGTAGCTGAAATAAAAGAAGCTTTAAACATCTGTATTAAGAAATGTCAAAGCACTTGGTTTAATAAATCAGTGACTTAAAAGTAGAAATCAACCTATTTAAAACTCATAAATATTGGCAATAATTTTCTGTATGTTAATTTTCACGTTCAAACAACATAAATGATGGATATAAAATTTTTCATATGCAGATCTTTATTCTCAAAGAAGAAGAGGATCAATGTTTTTTATCCAGGAAAAACGTGTTGCCTACAAAATTTTCGTCAAACAACAATTCTACGCAAGCAAAGACGCAGCCACAGCTTGTACTAAATAACTAATTAAACCAAATAACGAGGTCTTTTACAAACAAAAAGAATATGACCTTGAAAGAGAATATTTGTGCTCCAATCCGACCAAAAAGAATCGCCCGTACCCCAACGGAATAAGGTCCAAAAATAATATTCGCGGTCGCTAAAAATAATACGTACTCGTAAGTACGCCCATCGCGAAAACAGCGGCACTCAAGCACGCACAAATGGAAAAGGAATAAAATTTCATCAACATATCGCTAGCTAGTTACACAGAACAACTGACCCAAAAACAAAAGGGGGAGCCCCAATCGCCCCCACTGGGCGGGCCGCGGGTTGACACTAATGATGTGCCAAGTCGTCTTTTTTTGCATTCGAATATATCAGTATTCGTTAAAAATATTCGAATTAGTACTCGAGTCGGAAGAGACAGAAATACGAGTACTGGCACAGGTATTCGAATACTTCAGTTGACTCTGGTACTTTTTAAATCGAACTTGTAGTTTACTTTTTCTATTATTTTATCACAAATCACGTAAGCATGAAGAAGTTCCATCTTTAAGTCACGCAAATTTCATATCGATGGTTAAAATGTCAAAGGGCTTAAAGGACATTTTGGCGAAAATGACTTTTTGTTACATTTGTATTGAATTTTTTGAGCTCTTTCTAATGGTATATCAAAGATTCTCCTATCCCTTATAGTTAGCGAGATATTCATGGTTAAAAATTGGCCATTTTTGTATTATTTGCTTAAAGGTAACTGATAATGTATTATGGCATTTAAAGCCTACTCTTGCATATTTTGATTCAGGCGTTTTGGGCTTAAAGGACACTGTGGTTCTATGTCAAATAAATCACATTCATTTCCCTGCCCTTTACGCCAGGAGTCGTGGGTTCGGGATCATTTGTGTTTGTTTTGTGTCTGGATGTTTATTCGTATTTAAGTATACATTTGTGGTACCTTTGTTGTTTCTGACACCTCTAACACATGTTCTTACGCTACTTAGGTACTTTGGGGTCAGATCAATGTATGTGATGTTATCCAATATTTATTTAAGACCAATAAGTAATTCAATATTACAATAGTTATAATTCTTTTTATAAATCGATGAATGTATCTATGGATCTTTACAATCATCATCATCATCATCTGAATATTACAATCCTCGGCCGCCCGCGTCCTGCTCCTGCCAGCCATCCTGCGCAATTCATCACTTTACCTGGTCTGACAGCGCCCTACACTACGTTTACCGAGACGCGTTTTCCACTCTAGAATCCGTTTGTCCCAACGGTTATTGGTTCTACGGCTGATATAGCCAGCCCACTGCCTTTGGTTCTATGCCGCATCATCTCATTTCGTATACGATCCAGCAGAGAAACGCCGAGCATATCTCTTTCCATAGCTCACTGAGCCACTTTTAACTTGCGGACCAGCCGTGCCGTAAGTGTCCACGTTTGCCTTGCCTTTTACGACACCCAGGAGAGGGAGAGTGTGCTGGTCAATAGCAACAAGACTGGCACTGGTTTGTCCCAATCGGGTGAGAAGGAGAAACCGGGGGAGTTTAGTGGGTAGTGGACGCTTTAGCCTCGAGTCCCACACACGGTCGCAGGTCTAGCTAGCCAGAGGTTGTGGTGCATAAACGCATTCTCCTCCGAAAAAAAAAAGAGAGGGAGAGATTGATGTTTTTTGACGCTGTATGCCGACAGCGCTTCTTTTTGTACTAAATTGAAAAAGCACAATACAGCTTAACAGGCAAATTCATGTTAGATAGGATATATTTTTTTATCGAAATTTTATCTTAAAAGACCAATTCTGTTCTAACACCTGTATTAACATGTCCTTTAAGCCAAAGCTAATGATTTATCTCAACAGAAACTTAAGCTTAAAGGACAAAATAATCGAATTTCAATTCTTAAAGGACACCTATCTCGAAAACTATGCTATCTAGAATAAATAAAATGGTTGCATACGGTTCGGCTTGAAAAAATAAATAAAAGTGTCCTTTACAACAAACCGATAGCTTTGAAATCAAAAAAGTTATGCCCAATTTTTTACTTATTTCGTTTTTCTGCTCTCCTGAAAAATCATGATTTGTCCTTTAAGCCCTTTGACATTTTAACCATCGATATTATCACAATGAGCTAAGTTAGAAGGTTGCTATTAAAGTAAACAACATAAGATTCGACTACTGCGCAACTACTCGAAACCTATACTCGTGTGGATCCGAATACAGTATACGTACTTGAGTACGTAAGAACCTGCTTGGTATTCGAATCAATACTCGAGTCAGTGTGGCTCGGCACATCTCTAGTTGACACATTCAAGGCATCGTTGCCAACTGATACAGTAATCGCGATTATTTTATTGTTTTTATTTTTGGTCCATTTCTTTTGTGACAATAAGTCTGGCAGAAGGAAAAAAGATTTAAGTGGTTCTCAAAAAATTCGTTTGCTCAGTTTGGCAACGTTTCTATGGGCTATGTAAATAAAACTTTGAGGCTTTGTTGGTCATTTTGACTTGATTTGCGATAAGTATGTCTATTTTCTTGTATGTCTCGTTCTCAATTGAGACTATGTCGCTGTCGTCTTTCCCATATGCTAAGAAGTCGTGGATTTGAATCACATCAGTCTAGCGAATGATATTTGCATCGAACATAAGTACTGTATTTCCTTGTCTCTTGATGTCTTGAATGTTTTACTCGGAAAGTACTTCTGGTTCACTGATTCTAATGCCCAGAAGTGGTCAAGCTATTTGTCATATTTTGTAGTTATTTGTAGGGCATTGTATTTGCCTGCCTCAATGCATTACAGAAAATCCCATTGTTAGAAGGCACTGCTTGTTAGGCCACCGTTCGTGTACTGAAGATTTCCTTTGAAGAACTTTGATTTCCGAATCAAGGTCAAATCTTAGAGAAAGTAACAAATTGTTTAATGGGCCAATCGGTTATGAAGCTAAATCAATATACATAATTTTAAAACATTGTCTTGTATACTAAAATCAAAGCATTTGTCTTGAGAATTTGTAAATTCTTAAAACAATAAATTTTTATAGTTACATAGGTATTTGTTTGATTTTGGGATTTCGATTGTGATACATTATGAATTGTATAGGTCAGGTGTTTTATAGCTAATTAAGGTTGTTTGTCATTCGAAGGAAAACCTATTCAATGTTTGCTGAACTCACCACACCTATGACTAATGAGGATTTTCTGTGTCATTTCCTTGTTGTTGTAATACACTTGCCACAATATTAACTTGCGGAAGATTGCATTGCACTTTTATTTTAACATCCCTGTTGTACCAGTTTAAAACAGAAATAATTCGTTGACTTACATCCAATCCTGAAATATGAGGCTTCCACTATCGATTTTGGTCTGTCTATGTCACATCGAATGGTATATTAGTATTTAGTAGAATAAAAACGAAAATTGTTACAAAAATTATTTTGTTTATCTGTCACCATTTTTTGGCAATTCCATTAAGGGATACTTAATCAGGAATCGTTGTCAATCAATACTCTGTCAAACTGTAAGATCCTTTGATCATCGAGTCCTGTATTTCCAGCGCGCTGGCTGGCTCTACATTACTTATTGGTGGCGTTATATATTTGTCGAGATTCCATTCCCTCTGATATGGTCGAGTAAAATGATGTCTGACACATACGTCATACCTGTGAACAGGTGTCACCTTTGGGGACTGATCGGCTGGGACCTAATCTATTTTTATTTGTATTCCAATTTCTGTAGTTTTGTCTTGTATACAGTTAACTGTATGACTTGGTAAAAATAAACTTATTGAGATTGTATTGATATCATTATTATAAATTTTGGTGATTGAAAAGTGTAACTATCTAGTTTCTTGCCGGTTCTTCTAGACAGTGTTACCTTTATAATTGACGATTCATTATCGTCCAATTATATGCTATGCTTAGTTTGGGGCTAGATGGCGCTGTGTGAATAATGTCCTGGGATATTTATTTATTTATTTTATTTATTTATTTAATTCTGAGGCCTGCATGAATAAAGATTATTTTGACTTTAATTTTTGTATATATTTCTCCGGTATTAATACAGCTAACTTTCAGACTTCAGACTAAGTTTTTTGAACCGAAAAACTCAATAAAATGTTCAGTCCGGGATTTGCATTGGCGAGCTCTGTTACAGCTGACACATTTTAAGTGCGACCCTCTAGCCTTGGGGGCAGTTAATAACATAATAGATGATGATAACGACTTAAAACATGTAATAGAGAATAATAAACTTCTATAGACAGCCCTAAAGCCAATATGTAGCGATAATTATACATGATGTCCTCAAAGCCGCGGCTTATCAAACTAATGTGATTGGGCAGTCCTGTCAGCCAGCATACACGCGTTAACGCTAATTTAATTAGTATGCCAATACCCTACCATGTGACGTCACTGTTGCTACTAACATTGCTACATAGATCGTCGCATAAAGTAAAAAGTAAAGTATCAGCCTATTAATGTCCCACTGCAGGGCAAAGGCCTCCATCCTTGAAATCAAGTTATCGTTACAATGATGGGTACTGGCTTAATTACCACGCTTGCCAAATGCGGCTTGGTGATCACAAACCTGAGCTATGTCCGAAAAAACCGACACAAAGTTAGCTCGACCCGGTACTTAAACCACTAGACCATCGAGGCATTCGTCGCATGAAATAAAGCATCAAACACTTTTGTGTCTTATGTCGGATACTATCTACTATTACACCGCAAACTATCAGACTCGTGATTGTAAATAAGTACCTACTTCCCGATCAAAAAACCTAACAAAGTTTTAGTACCATGATTGAAACATTGGACTAGGTACTCTATCTATAATTTTCTGTCTTAGTAGCCCAGCAGTATCATATATAAACGCATCTTCATATTACAATAATACTATGTAATTTTCTATTAAATATTCTCATGTTACAAGTCCAAACAATATCCATGGTGTAAATTCAGTAAAACGTGCTAAAACGGAATAGGTCGTATTTCAAATTCCTCCGGCAAGTCTTGGAGAAGTGAACTAATGTTCCGCAGATTTCTTTGTTCTGGTCGTTTCATTTCCGGGTAGAGCTCTATTGGACTATTGGAAAAACTTGAAGCTTAAAACTGTTGTGTTTGTCTTAAAGCATTAACCTACTGCTCTAAGAGTTTGTACATAATTGCTCTAGTGTGATATATATTTAAGTATAATATTAGTTTTATTAGACAGTTTAAATATCACTTGAAATCAGAGGCTCGAAGATCGGATGAGCCTACAGTCTGGCAGCACATTGAGCGACGCTTTCAGGTGTACTCGCTAAGGGTTCGAAAAGTTTTTTTTAAATATTATACCAGTTGGTAGACAGGCACGCAGCCCACCTGATGGTAAGCGGCCACTGCGGCCTATTCCATTGTCTCAATTACAATTAATAGCGAGTACAGAAAGAGAATGAACATCGACTTTTCTAAATCTTGATCTCTGAGATTATACAGACACATCAAAAGGTAAATCACAAAGTTTAAATTTATTAAAATGTGAGACATACCTATAAAATGCATGATGAATCGATTTTCATTTCAAAAGATTAAAACTTAAGAACAGTTCGGATCTAAACGGCAAAGTTTCGCTGAAAAGGCTTTGCAAACTTAGGATGTATCTTCCAACTTCATGGGAGCCATGGGTTTAATGGAAAATCTGTGTTGTATTTTTAAATTTATGCAATGACTTCTATATCTGTACTAATATTTTAAAGAGGAAAGATTTGATTGTTTGTTTGTTTGTATTAAATAGGCTCCGAAACTACTGAACTGATTTGAATAATTCTTTCACTGGAAAGCTACACTATCTATCCCCGGGTGACATACTTTT
This sequence comes from Mecyna flavalis, assembly GCA_949319885.1. NCBI lineage: Eukaryota > Metazoa > Arthropoda > Insecta > Lepidoptera > Crambidae > Mecyna > Mecyna flavalis. Next base: position 1,824,144 of record OX439435.1, on the reverse strand, counting down.
GGGGTACTTTTGATCCCAGAAATGTGGGGGGAAGGGGACGATATTTATATAAAGAAATTACGCGCGTGTGAACCGCTAGATTGGAGAACTTTTTTACAAACCAAGGTCGGTAACGTGTAAAACCTCTAGTGTTACAAGCGTTCATAGGCTTCGGTAACCGCTTACCCAGGCGGGTCGTAGGCGCCACATTAGTGGTATAAAAAAATCGGCTTAGATGACATTATTTTTACAATTACCCAACGTTGCTTGTTGAAACTGGCCGCTTAAGCCAGAATTTAGCGAGAAACTATTATTAATAACAATTCATGAATTAATTGACCCAAGGTACAAATCTTCACTGTAATTTCCTATAGTAAATGTATACCGTTAAATCCGATATTATTCTGACAACGGTTGTACCCACGTCAACACGCAATTCCCCATAGATTAAGGTGCCTTGTTAAAATACGTTTTGGTTATCAGAAATCAAGTTTTATCTCGTTTATCACTTCTGAAGCAATTTTGCGTTAAATTGTTCACTATTATTACTACAATATAAGCTCGTCTGAAATAACGTAAATTGGTTGCTTTTTCCTGTAAGAATAACGTTATGCAGAACTTGTAACTCGAGATGACGTTACTTATAAAGTCTTTTACTGGTAAATATAAAGTTAAAGTAATGGTTTTTAATAAAAAATCAAAACAAACAGCTTAAGATACACATAAGCTATTGGCTCTACAAACTGTAGGCTGGTCCACATAAGATTGGCGTAAGGCTCGTAAAAACATGATAGGCATGTCTATAGTTCCTAGAGTGCGCAAATAATTAACGTTATTTAGTAACATCTAAATATTCTCCACTCCTTCTAGGCCTCACCCTTCTAACTGACACTCCCTCATTTATTTTTCTTTTGTAAGCCTACTTTCACTCATCCATTTGATATGACAGTCTGACATTTAAGTATACCTTGCTCAAATTTTAGTCACTACATCTTTTATATCAACCCTACTCCAGAAAAATAAGTCTAGAAAAAAATTTTTCCCTAGAAAGATTCTCAATCCGAACGTGTCCTCCCCTCGAGTTTGTTTTTTTATTCATCCTCTGAATTATTAATATTTCTATGACATATTTCTAAGCCGTATTGAATATCATTTTGCTGCTACAATTGTTACCGCATTTAAACTTGGTTTATTGGAAATGTGACATTGTTTGAAAAAAGCTCAGGTATCTGATGTCTAAAAAATTATAAAAAGATTTTTTTTTGTTTGAATAAATGTAAAGTACTGGCCTATTTAATAATTATCTTCTTAAAGGCAAAGGCCTCCATCGTTCACTTTGCCGAATCATAAAGACTTTATGGAATGAATGAATGAGCGTATGGATGTGACGAAAAGTTTACACAATATCATTAAATTATTTATCGATATCACGGTCAAGTTGATCAACTAGACTAGACACAATTTTATCCTGAGACAAAAAAAAATTGCATTGCGATAAAACCCCAAAATCATAGCTCTAGAACATAGTAGTTGCTATGTGGTCAAGATATGTACATTCTAAAAAAGTAAACAAGAGGTACCTATGTATGTACATCGCATAAACAACTACTCTACTTATTATTTGCTCAGTGGCCAAAACACTATCAATCGTTACACCAAATATCTACTTTTTGATCTCTTCCTCATACGAGTCCCAGTAACTCTGCCATAACCAATCACATATAACCCCCCATTTTTATTAGGAAAAATGCCACTCTCCTTCCTTTCCCCGATAAATAATTCAACAGGAGACCGTTCGGACAGGACACTGTCCCGGATAGATATTATACGAATCCGGGATCCAGGAGAAATTATTGTTTTTCACACATAAAATTTGTGTATTTCATGCTGATTTTTGTTCTTCGGTCTGTTTGGGAAAAACTTTTTGATATCGAGAAAATGGATAAGTCAATGTTATAAAGGAAACATATTGATTTTGCCTTTTTCAATCCATTTTTGGCCATAGTTATAATATCACCTAAGTCCTGTTTGTTTGTATGTTACGTTTTCACTCAACCGATTTTGTTGAAATTTATTAGTAACTAGCTTTCCGCCTGCGGTTTCACCCGCGCGTAATTTCTTTTTCAAATATCCCGCGGGAATGAGACATTTCCTGTAGGGATTTTATAGCCTATGTCCTAATCCGGGTTCTAACTATACGTGTGCCAAAAATCTTATTCCGTAACCAACATCCAAACATCCAGTCTTACGCATTTATAATATTAGTAGGATTAGTAGGATAGATCTTGAGAAAGAATCAAAACAACTTTTATCTACATCCATACCCTAATATGACTATTTTAAAGTCAGGATCGACGAGCAAACGCCCTATATTTCGATATGAGTATCTGTGGCTGCATCTTAATGTTTACATTTTAGTATCGATAACCGATACCTTAATTACGTTCAAATTTCGAACGTCTTCTTAAAATGTATTTTATTCAAATTGGCCTACAATGAATGAAGATAAAGTTATGTATGTGACTGTACATAATTAGGCATTAAAATACTCATGTGATCCTTTTATGAAACTCACTTCGTTCGTTTCAAAAAACCACATTCGTATTTTAATGACCCTCATTATGCAACAGCCACATAAATAACTATTTTTTCACGGATATCGATTTAAATAATAAGTGTTTTTGTTTGTCCTTATTTCACATCGCAAAAGAGCAATCGGTGAACACTTACCATCAGGTGACCCACTTGCTCGTTTGCAATCCTCTAACATTAAAAAAAACTGGATCAATCATTATCCTTGTTATAAACACACATTTTCATTGTAACAGACGTAACCGTCTTTATATACATGTATAGAACCATCAAAGCTAAACGGCTGTAAAAGTCTCTTAAGCTTTCTATTACGAGTTTAATGACGGGTATATTATGTACAGCACGGCAGTTACTGGAGGTAAATAGCCGTTATAAGGTTGCCCTTTGAAATTAAAATAAGAGATGATGACTTGTATGGCAGTCATACCAAATTAAAAATAACCTAGCCTAATTTCTAGCCTTCACCGGCGGTTTCACTCGGGCGTAATTTCTTTTTTCAAATTTGCCCCCTTCCCTTCACATTTCCGGGATCAAAGCACCCTATGTCACCCGGGGATATTGTAGCTTTCCAACAGTGAAAGAATTATTCAAATCGGTTTAGTAGTTTCGGAGCCTATCTAATACAAACAAACAAACAATCAAATGTTTCCTCCTTATAATATTAGTATAGACTAGCTTTTACTCGAACTTTTTAGCGCTCGCTCTTAGGAACATTAGGAAAGGGGTGGTTTCTCTTTCCTCAGTGGAAATCTATCCCTTATTGTATTCCTACCTTTAAGGATAGAATTTCTAAAATTCCACGGAGACAGTCATTTAATAACTTCTTTATTATTCTTCTACATTCCTTTTTTTTTCTCGGAGGAGAATGCGTTTATGCACCATAACCGCAGGCTAGCTAGACCCGCGGCCGTGGTGTGGGACTAAAGACTAAAGCGTCCACTACCCACTAAACTCCCCCGGTTTCTCCTTCACACCCGATTAGGACGAGCCGGTGCTAGGGCTATTGACCAGCCCACCCCCGGGTACCCCGACTCTTCTACATTCCTATTTTTTTTTAAGATTTCACTTATTCAGATAGTAGGTTGTGTTTATTTATGAAGATATAATATTTTTTATGATTTCTTGGTTTATTAACAATAACGTGACTTGTTAACATAAAGTCGCTCCAAGAATAACTTTTAACAATCTTACGGCGCGCTTCGTTCATCAAAAGCTGAGGAAATTTCCCTCATTGCGCTCCTAATAAAATACGTTTATTATGCGAAAACTCGTATAAAGCGCAATTTATTTCAAAAGCCCAACTCCCGATATTGCCCCGGACAATATATTAGCAGGTGTCAAGGAACTTTCCATCGTAGATTGTAATTCTGGCCAACTTTTCATATTAATTGATTTCATTTGGAATCCAAGAAGCCTCGAAATGTTTTAAAGTTTTCCCAATCAATTAGAAAGTTTCTAAAAGAAGTATTTTAAGTTTTTTAACTATTCAGATATAAACATGGGTTGAATTTATGGAGACAACATTATTAGCTAAACTAAGTTCATTGACTTGAGCTTGAGGTTAATCGAACATTAACTTTTCCTGATCAAATGTTGACTCCAAAAGTTGTAAACGAAATTCACATCAGAACTAAGTTATCCTACTATCCTACTAATATTAAATGCGAAAGTCTGGATGTTTGGATGTTTGTTTGTTCCTCAATCACGTCTAAACGGCTGAACGGATTTAGATGAAATTTGGCCCACATGTAGTTTATAACCCGGTTTAGGACATAGGCTATAAAATTCCTACAGGAAACGTCTCATTCCCGCGGGAATAACAATTTCGAAACTGCTGAACCGATTTGAATAATTCTTTCACTGTTTGAAAGCTACACTATCCGCATTGAACATAGGGTCTTTTGATCCCGGAAATGTGGGGGTAAGGGGTGTAGAAGATCTAATGCTTCCTTAAAAGTGGAAGATCTTCCTCCGAGCTAGATCGACTGTGCTCGGGGACCAAGGTCCAATGTACCATCTTTGGTTTGTTGTATATATGCTAGCGGGCTGGAATAACTCTACTAGCGCGATGCAGGATCCCATACTAAATCGTGTTCCTAAGTTAGCGCCTTCTGTTATCAGTTGGTAGAACTGTTGGTGGCGAGTTGCTTGATGTCTGTTGATCAAGTTAGGTGTCGCCACATCACTCCCCCACGGAGACCGGAGATCGAATGTTGACCGAGGCTCAGCAATTTGGACGTCACAGCTTCGAATGCCAATGAGAGTCTCAATTCCACGGTGAGTTGGGAAGAGAGCGTAGGAGCGGGTGCTCGAGTCCGCAGTGAGTCGGGACGAGCTTGAAGATACTCGAGTCCGCGGTGAGTCGGGACGAGCTTGAAGATACTCGAGTCCACGGTAAGTCGGGACGAGTGAAGGTGTGCGTGCTATGCGCAGGCTGCATGGCTGCCAGGACCGATGAGCGCCCAGTGAGTCCGGACGTGGGGCGCTGAAGACCTGGTGGGCACGTAGTAGCTGCCAGGGAACCAGGAGGCTGTTGCGTAGCTGCGATGGTTCCGTGTGGCTGGAGGCTGGCTTGCTGTGACTGACTGCTGAAGTCCTGCTGGGGATGAGACGAGGCTGAAGGGATGCGAAGACCCGCTGAAGGCTGATGCGATGTTCACGGAATGTGGTGGTCACCAAGGTGTGAAGCGATTTTTACCACATGATGTCGGGATGCTCACTAGTATGTGGGGTCGCCAAGGTGTTAAGCGATCTCACCCACATACGTCGAGATGTTCATTGGTGTGGGGTCGCCAAGGTGTTTAGCGATCTCACCCACATCACGTCGGGGTCACCACTGTAGGAGATCTAATGCTTCCTTAAAAGTGGAAGATCTTCCTTCGAGCTAGATCGACTGTGCTCGGGGACCAAGGTCCAATGTACCATCTTTGGTTTGTTGTATATATGCTAGCGGGCTGGAATAACTCTACTAGCGCGATGCAGGATCCCATACTAAATCGTGTTCCTAAGTTAGCGCCTTCTGTTATCAGTTGGTAGAACTGTTGGTGGCGAGTTGCTTGATGTCTGTTGATCAAGTTAGGTGTCGCCACAGGGGGAATATTTGAAAAAAGAGATTACGCGCGGGTGAAACCGCGGGCGGAAAGCTAGTTATATATAATTACTTGCTTTAAACTCATCTTGACACCACACAGTTCTGTCGCGAACTACGTTCATTAGTATTGATCTTCTGACTTTGATCATCAATTTTTGCTGTTGACTGTACTTGACTACTATCATGCGGATGACTCTTCAATAATCCATAATCACATGAATGTAACCACCTACCAACTAACGTCACATGAGAACCAATTTAAAGAATATAATGTTTCAATAAAAAGCACCTAACGCGAACCTTTGGTTAATAAATAAGGGAGGATTTATGAATCGTAAAATAAAAATTCTATGACTTAATAAATATCGTATTACTGGTCATATATCCTCTAGTAAGGCATATTTATGCTTTCTGCACTATATCAAAATCTTCATAAAACTTTAGGATAACGTATTAATACGAGTATGTGGTTGAAGTATGATGTCAATTCATAATGAATTTTATTTTAAACCTTTTTAATTTAACTATATCATTCCTTTTGTCACTAGATATTATCGTTGTCGTAAAGAGTGGTTCTTCCTAACACAGGCACAACATAATATTTATAATAGTACACACAGGCAAAGTTTTGCCTAAAAGAAAGTTCCCACAATATTCTGTAAAAATTAGACTAGGTTGATGAAATAAACTTTTTGTATATTTTTTTTTTTTTTGGTGAAGTCGTTTCATTGAGAATGCGGCCATCTCGGATTTTTTTACTATCTTGCTTCATAAACAAGCCCAAACACTTCGCAAATATGAGTAAATGAAAATACACCAATATCGATACTGTATATGAAAAATAATAATAACATTTATGAAAGGACGTCATTACAAAATGGATAATTTTTTATTATTCATTTTGTTTTATATGCTAAAGTGGCAGGACAAGAAAATTTAAGTGTTTTTCTTTTCAGATTTTAAGTATTTTTATTAGGGCACCTAAGCTGTATCTCTGCTGTAATAAGTTATAATAAAGAAAAAGTCTCATTTTTTCTTTGTTAAAATGTACGGTAAAACTTCTTCACCCATCTACATCGTTGCCCTAGGAAACGTGGCTGGACATTATAGCTCTTTTGTTTTTGGCCGGTACTTTTACCTAACATTCGGATCTTTAAATTTGTAAAAGCGCAGAATATCCATTTAGTTCGAACCAGTAAAGTATAAAATAATTAATTTTCATGTTGAAAGAAAGATCGATATTTTATTATTTTAAATATCGGTCTCGCATGGATATAAAGCAAGGAATATTATTATAGGCAAATTAGAAAATCAACCCAAAATATTGGTTTTAATATACCAAGAAATATTGTTTGATAAGCTCTAATAAAATCGAACGTGTTTTCCTTTAATAATTTCATTTGTTGTTTCAGAATGCGGGAGTACGTGGAGGAAAATGAAAAAAACGATCCACTCATACACGCCCCAGATAAGAAAAACAACCCTTGGGCTGAAAAAGGAAAATGCATTATCATGTAATCGTATAAAATCTATGTAAAAATAATATCACCAAATTCTAAAACATGATTTCTGTTTAGACGATTGTGGGTGTAAGATTTGTCTGGTCTGTATTATCATCCATGACATTCTCGGTGTTGCTCAATACGGACAAGTTGGAAGACAATGGGATAGTGAAAGAAGTTTTGGACGAGCTGTAAACAAGGAAATAAACTGCCAGACAATATAAAGAACATAGATGATTAGAACATCAGTTCACCAGCCATCAAGACGTAGCGAAGCCAAAACTTCGACTTGCTTTTACTTCATTGCGTTATTTAGGTTTTTTGTTCCCAAATCTAGTCCTTATAATTCTGTAACGTTGTAAAGAATGTACATTTTGACTGTGCGAGACGCAAGGGTGTACTTATGAATGTTTTGTTAAAGGTTAAAAATGACTGTAAATACGTTAAATTTTGTATTTCTAGTAATAGAATGTTCGGACACGAATCTATCGGTAGAGATAACCGGGAAAGTAAATAGCGAACGGTAAATTGTAATGAAACAATGTAAATTAATCTAATTTGAACAACGTATGTTAAAGACCGATTCAAAATTAAGATTCCAAGCTAAGTTGACTTGAGGCTGCTATGAGAATTGCCGGAATGTTATAATTTAGTTGAAGCTTTCGAAGTTAAAGAAAGTAACAAGACGAAACAAGAGAACCCAAACAGTTCCATACAAATCAAAGCAACTTCCTCTTCCATTTTTGTATGGAGTTGATGTGGATTCTGTCCTGGACCAGTCGAAATGTGCTTAATGTAATTTTGTCACTTCAACTGGTCCGGCGAAGTATATTTAAGTTAGTATTATATTCTTTCAGCAAAACATCTTAGATCGGCTTTGCCATCGATTTAGAAATTTAAAAATCTAGCTTGAATATGAAGATTCTTTGAGCTCAAGAATCTGCATGTTTGAAAATGATTATGTAATTAAACTATAGGGTTAAATCGCAATCACAACTTAACATCTATTTGCTGAGTCACGGAATGTGGAAAGTGTATGGGATTAAAGTTATTGGCAATAAAGAGAGTGTATGTACGAGTAAAGAGTGATGGTGTTAAATTAGTTCAGAGAACTTAAAATTAAGGTAACTTGAAAGATTAAATTGTGAAATAACATAATCTTGTTCGAAACCAAGTAATTGTTAAGATGGTTTAGGATACTTTTTTATGAACACAGGTACATTCCGCAGTGCCATTATCTAGTAATGCTTCTATAAAATATCTCTTAGCGATCTTCTATACTCCAGTTTTATCGTATTTATCTTCCTTCGCCTCGTAACCCTTGTCTGTCGTTTGTTTCTGCGTTACTATCTTTACTAACACTTGGATTTTGATTTAGTATCCCTCACCCGGCATTAAACATTATAAATAATTAAATCAACTATCAAGATTAAATCTAGCACTTGATTAGCTTAGTATAATTCAAAATTAAATTGAAAAATTTACCTAAGTCATTCAAAGTTTACTTATTAAAGCAAACTATTGTAGTTTCCAAATAAACTTCTTCTAAATTATATCTAAGAATTCTTGGATTGGAATCCTAAAACTTTTCACTGTTGAAGCGAATTCTTTGACATAAAGTTAAATTCAAAGAATTCAACTGAACCTCGAAAAGTTTAAGAAATCGAAACCTGAGTAGCGCTATTAATCTAACATTCCATTTAAAAGGATTGCCTTTAATCCTAATTTTGAATAAAATAGTAAAAAATAAACTTACGCACTGTAGATAATTATAGATTAAAATAAAATCTAACTTAAACTTAAAAATTTCTAAAACTTTAAAAAAATTACCTTCCCCTTACCATATCTAGATTTGAAGTATGGAAAATCATTCTGGCTGTGATTACTTCCAATTTGTTTAGATGCTTCTCACGGGCGTTAGCGTCGACACAGTCATCACCACAAGAGGATGATTTCATGCTAATACCGACAATAATCTCACGCTGACTCATCCATAGTCCGGAACTAAAGCTTGCGCCATAGAATCATTTTCACCGCTCTAAGCATAGGGAACTTATGTCAATTCCTTATACGTACTTTACTATGTTACATCTTCACGATTCACGCCATACGTATCTTTTAACTCTACTATATTATCATTTATCTCATCTCTATTTATACCGAAATTTAGTTCTTCATTATATCTATCCTTTCTTAGTGGTAAATAGTCATAAATTAGGAAATTAGCAAATAATTCGTAGAGTTACTTATAAAATAAGAAACAAGAATCAAAGTTGTTTGTTAATCTATATGATAAAATTGCAATTCAGAGAATTAACCTTAGATGATAATAAAATGAGGAGTAATTGTTTATTTAAATGAAGTAGAGGATAAATTAGGGATGCTCTGTCTACAGGGCTCCATGCGATGGCAAAGCTAATCTTCTATCTGGGAAACTTTTTGTTTTTCCTTTCCGGCAATTTTCCGGGCAGCCGTTACTTTTTAATTTATTAAGTTTTTTGTTTGTTTAAGTTATTCCGTTTTTATGCTAAGTTATTTGAAACCAAAGATTTTTTTGTCGTTGAACGTGTATTGTCTTGAAGTAATTTTCCTATGGGGGTTGATTAAAACAATGTTTTAACCTAACAGTATCTAGTGTTTTAGTGTCATCAGGTTTTATTCCACCCTCATTTCTACGATAAGATAAGAATAAACTTAAACAGTAATTTTTAATGAATTAATCTGAAATTTAATAACTAGCTAAGGGTGATATTGGAAATGATTTTTTTAGAATCAACTAGGTTAAGGTATCGTATGTTATTATAATTATGTAATCAGTAATCACTGAAATAAATGAAAATCTGTAATATTTATGTTGTTTCTATTTTACGATCATTACCTAATTGTACAAGGAAATTGCTTTATACTTTATGCCAAGAGCTTGTTAAGAGTTTTCGTTTAAGTTTGAGTCGAAAAACATCTTGAGGAAACCTTTTTTATTTTTTTTTTCGGAGGAGAATGCTTTTATGCACCATAACCGCAGGGTAGCCAAACCTGCGGCCGTGTGTGGGACTCGAGACTAAAGCGTCCACTACCCACTAAACTCCCCCGGTTCCCCTTCACACCCGATTGGGACGAGCCGGTGCCAGCGTTAGCTATTGACCAGCCCATCCCCGGGTACCCCGACTTGAGAGGCCTCAAGTCGAGGTGGCGCCTAGGGAGGGCCACCCGAGAAACAAGGTGACCCTCAGACTTGGCTCGAGCGACCTGTGCAATGCGGACGTTGGGGAGCTACCCCCGCCCGCAAGTCAACCCTCAGGCCGGAGGAGGCGTGCTAAGTGAGCTCGCCTTCTCCGGCCTGGCCGTCTGCGCCGGAGGGGAGCAGCGAGGGGGTCGTCCGCAAAGCAGACGACATCCATCCGCGGCAAGAGCAAGCCCCGCAGGACCCAGTTGTACGCCAGGTTCCATAACAGAGGCCCGAGTATGGAACCCTGGGGTACACCCGCCGCCATCGGCCACGTTTGGACGCGCCCCTCCGCATCCACGTAGAGGACCTTCCTGTTACGCAGGTAGTCCCCCACGATGGTGCGGAGGTAGAGGGGCACCTGATGGAATTTAAGTGCCTCCTCTATGCACTCATGGGGGAGGCAGTTAAAGGCGACTGCATTGTACCTTCCACCTGCTGGGGAAGCGGGCCGCTGCGATGCAAGAGTTTAGTACCGCGCGGAACCGCTCCTCCAGGGGGCCCGTGGCGAGGGCCAACACTTTTGATGGCACCCCATCTGGCCCCGGAGCCTTATTTTTGGCTCGGAGCCGCTGCCTACCGGTCTCAAATTCATCTTGAGGAAACCTGTACTGTACAGTCGGATAGCTGTGTAGCCATGAACCGACTGATCTAGTTCTCCTGTTGAATGTTAAAGGTCAGAAGCTCAGACCAAATAAAAAACCAAGACGGAACCTCCCGAACAACGCACTGAAGCCAGTTTTTCGCATTCGATGTGTGCGTGCTGGAGATGCTATGTGACCCTCGCGCTTTGTGATTGGCTGTGACATGCACACACATGTAACGAAAGTACGTCAGTTTTATACAAACTGACGTAGTTTTTATTGGCTTCAGTGCGTTGTTCGGGAGGTTCCGTCTTGGTTTTTTATTTGGTCTGAGGTCAGAAGGCAGTCGTTCCAAACTTCCAACATAAAAACTGGACATGCCAAGCCAAATCCTGAATAATGGTACCTACAGACGTACCCTGACTAAATCAAGACAAAACATTGAGAGAATGAAGACGTCTTGTATAGTAGATATAATTCAATTTATCTTACACCCTTCATTTAGTGTATTTGTGTAATTTGGAAAATCATTTTATCGACATCCTTTCAGAGTTCACTGAGCAATCAAATATTGGAGAGTGTTCATCATTCAGAATTCAGTCAGCTGTTTATAATTTTTCGTGATAAGATTTTAGCTGATTCCTCAAAATTCTAATATACTTATTTCGGTTCCCAAATTCGTCCGCGTGGAGTTAGAGTTTGGATGAATACTATAGACAATACGTTATAAGCGTCTTTTATAACCTGTGTGTATTTCATCAATATTTTTTGTGTGAAAAATATGGAAGCACCACCACCTGTATAGCATTCCCGTCAAGGTCTGACATGAAAGTATTTAACGCACCAATAGCAGGATGGCTGATTTGCAGAGGGCCACTACCTATGCAGGGGAAGTCATGGGTTTAAATCCCACAAACATTTATAAAATAAATAAATAAAATAAAATAAATTTATTTCAGGCTTTGCCCATACCAATGTTAGTAGGTATACAAATGACTTAAGATCTATGTTAGTAAAAGTACAGTATAGTTATTTATGTGGCTGTTGCATAATGAGGGTCATTAAAATACGAATGTGGTTTTATGAAACGAACGAAGTGAGTCTCATAAAAGGATCACATGAGTATTTTAATGCCTAATTATGTACAGTCACATTTACCAACATAATCTGTATGTAAAAGTTAGTACTTAGTACAAAATCATGTCATAATTTGTAGGTCAATTTGAATAAAATACATTTTAAGAAGACGTTTGAAATTTGAACGTAATTAAGATACTTATCGGTTACCGATACTAAAATGTAAACATTAAGATGCAGCCACAGATACTCATATCTAAATATAGGCCGATTGCTCATCGATCCTGACTATAAAACGTTCGAAATTTGAACGTAATTAAGGTATCGGTTACCGATACTAAAATGTAAACATTAAGATGCAGCCACAGATACTCATATCTAAATATAGGGCGTTTGCTCATCGATCCTGACTATAAAATAGACATATTAGGGTATGGATGTAGATAAAATTAATTTAGGTATTTGCCATCCTCTGGGGCACCGGGCACACGCACTTGTGCTTGAACCCAGTGCCGCAGCAGGGGGCTAACCAGCTTGTCGCTGAGCACGCTCAGGATGGTTTTGGGGCTCCCGCGCGTGCGGCGCAGCAGAGACACAATGCGGCGCCGCAGTACGGAGTGGAAGCCATCTGTGTGCGCGTGCGCGAACATTGCGGACGCGCTACAGTACCGCGGAAGCCCCACCAGCACCCTGAACGCGTTATTACACTGTACTCGGAGAGCGTTGGGGGCCCGCAGCGTGTAGCAGACCCACCGATTGCAGGTGTAGAGGGTTTAACAAAATGCTTTAAATAATGTAATTTTTACCTCTAAACTACACCTCGCAAATCTGCGCGCCTGCATATTGCAGCGGACCGCCATCGCCCGCCTCTCCCTTTCGATGTTCTTTCGATTTATGAGGCAAACCTTGTGTTAGTCCTGCATTGTAATGAAAATTTTGTGTTCTGACGTTAAAAATCCAAATTCTTAGTAATTTTTGGTACCTTAGTTAATTCTTATAAGTGCTTAAGGATCAATCAATTGCAATGTTGTCTGACAAAAGACAGACATACCTACATACTTTCATGATAGACTAAAAATCGAACACAGACCCTTTCACACCTAACCACCCCGAAACTCAAGAACATCGAAAAGTAATAAGCAGTGTAAACTCAATTTTCCAATGTAATCATTTACAAAGTCTGGAAGCTCAACTGATAAACTACCCCAAGAGTGACCCGAAACCGGGTCACCGGGTATCGTAAAACCGGATAAACGAGCCACCAGATTTGGTGCGAACCGGTGCTTACGCCCGACCGGATTTGTAGCTTAGCAAATGACCCGGACTGTGTGTAATGAGGGAGGTAAGCCTAGTTTTTAATTAATTTCGCTTTTCCTGAATTAGTCTAAGATAAGTGAAGTAAAGTGTCAGCCTATTAATATCGGTCTATTCCCAGTTTCCCCCGAACAGTTCCCCCGAACGGAAAACCATTGCAAGACAAAGGCCTCCATTCTTGAAATCAAGTTATCGTTACAATAATGGATACTGACTTAATCACCACGCTTGCCAAATGCGGATTGGTGTTCACAAACCCGAGCAGTGTCCGAAAAAACTGACACAAAGTTAGCTCGATCCAGGAATTGAACCCAGGACCCCGAGTCTCGGCCCGGTACTTAAACTACTTGGCCATCGAGACACTAGTCCAGGATAGTAGACATTAAATTATTCGAAGATTGGCTCGCCGCCGTTCCCGCTGCCGCGAAATTCGAGGCCGAGCGATGTCGCGCCAGGGGGCCTAGGTTCGAATATCGGGTTGGTCCATCATGAAGTTTTGCTGCTGTAGCCAAAACTTAGCTAGTTGGACTTTATTGTGATTAAAAGGGCATTTGATTTTGTATTTAATATTCCTAGATAAAAGCCAGAGTCATTATATGTAGTACGAGTAGTATCGCAGCTTTTAGCACCACACTGACGAGAACATGACTCCTCTACCGAGTTTAATAAGCAAAATGTTCGCTTGGAACAACAAAACGCAACATTCTTAACTCATTAGAAGAGTATAATCAAGACGCCGAAATTACCCTAAGTAAGGAAATTACGTGGAGGCAGGTACTTTGTGGAGTACCTACCCTGCTGTTGTACTGAATTAATGATATTAACTCCAGCCTGCAAAATTGGATATGCCAACATAGTACATTTTAAATACCGATTTATGTTGTATGAAGGGAATCTTTTGAAGATTGCTTGAGTCATTGAAGATGTGGCCCGAAGTAAGTAGCTTAAGTATTTGTGAAATAAGTTCTATTGTCTGTTTTCTCCACTCCTTCCGGCCAATGGGACCTAAGGGAATCAGATTTAATTATTAAACTAACGGTCACCCTCGCGGTTTCGCGGTGGGGCCAAGCCCTATAGTGGGGCCAACGGCAATGAATCGTTATTTATGAAACCTTAGTTTTGAAGTGAAAACTTTTTTAGCGGCGTAGTAGGTACACTTTTTTTGTATGGATGAAAAATATTAAACTCGCGTCAGGATCACGTGACCGTCAGGTTCGAAAATTCGTAAGACGGACACGTGATTTTTCTTCAAGCGCCAAATTTTCCTAGGGGACGCTAGCATGGCGAATACCAAATTATTCAAGTTTTCACTTCTGCTGGCACTCCCGAAGTGCAACCCGTCGTTTTTTTAGAGCTCTGAGTTTCTGAGCTCTCTGACGGTTCAAATCTGGACGCGCAATCAGTGAGGAAGCTGTGTTGTCATGATCCGATTTGTCTAGTTCCCCTTTCAAGGGTAACGATGGTCTGAAAGCAGTCGATCCAATCCAGTCAAAAGAAGGTAAAGTAAAGTATCAGCCTATTTACTGTCCCACTGCAGAGCAAAGGCCTCCATCCTTGAAATCAAGTTATCGTTACAATGATGGGTACTGACTTAATCACCACGCTTACCAAATGCGGGTTGGTGATCACAAACCAGAGCAGTGTTTGAAAAAACCGACACAAAGTTAGCTCGACCCGGGAATTGAACCCAGGACCCCAAGATCTCGGCCCGGTACTTAAACCACTAGACCGTCGAGGCGTTCAGGCGAAAAGAAGGTATATTACAAAAAAATCCAGTAACTTCTAAACTACAGTACGGCAACACCTCCTTCCTGACAAAGTATCCCTCAATGAAATAGTGTCCGCAGCGCCCGTATACCATCAGGTGAGGATTGCCTGGCTGCCAAGTGACATGAAAAAGACCTTCTAAGCTAGAAAGAATTACATTACACTAAGATTACTCCGGAGATGACGCTGTAGATGCAGACCTCCAAGAGCTTGAATCGGGAGGCTGGCACAAAACCGCAGGGGAACGAGATACGTGGCGTTATCCTGCATCGGAGGCCAAGACACACTTTGGGTTGCTGAGCCACAGGAGTAAGTAAGTTAGTAAGATTACTCCGGCACATTAGTTAAAAGCTGAATTTACTGAAATGACAATTACAAATTACCTCATTAAAATTGTCGAGAGAGCCATGGCGTGTAATATACCACATAGTTACCACAACCCAGTCTCTCCTACGACGATATTACGCCCCCTGTGATCCCAAGGGGTAAGTCAAATGGTGTGAAAATTTAGGCTCTAAATTAATAAGACAAGCAAGACAGTAAGCGCCCTCACATGCCCGCTTCTCATTTAATATTCCATTTCACATGTCAGACATAAATAATCCTCGAGTCAAAACTTTGTCTTGTTTCTAAACCTCGGCACTCTTACGCCGTTGAGCATAAAGATCAAAGTCGTGTAGCAAAGCTGTGTGGTCCCGCTCCCGGGGATACAATGGTACCAATATCGAAAGTTATTATTCATATGATACCTGTAAAGTAGACAAGTAATCGTGAAAAATAAAATGGTGGGCCATGGAAGTATGGTGTGCTTTAGTTCTTCTGAAGTGATTGTAATCCTATAAAGATAATATTGTTTTATTGATTTTCTTTACTACAAAACTTTATACATAGTTTAAACGCTTCAAAACACTTAAGCCAAGTTTCATAGTGTTCAGATAAGTTTCTGACTTTTCTGTCAGCCAACTTGGCTAACTCTTTAGTTAATTTTCAAAAAAAGGAAGGATCGGTGATACTGGTCCCAATAATGTTTGTCTATAATTAGAATTTTCTTTAGAAAGAAAGAAAGATCTTGATGTGCATCATACCAATACCTAGTTTTAACATTATTCATAAAACAAAAAAAACTCAACGCCTTTGAATTTCTTATAGCAAAGTTGTACAAAATAATGCCAAATGCATTAAACATTTATAAGGTAAACTGTTTTAAGCAAAAAATCTGGAGAGTTGAAATAATAAAAATTATACTTACAAAATGTATAAATAACATACAATAGAAACTATCGCATCAGCGATATAAAGAGAACCGTGCGGGGATTGAACCAGTGACCTTTAGAATAGCTGATTTCTCGACCATTACAACAAAAATCTGTCGTCTGAAAGTCCCGATGCTGCGACAAAATACCTAGCTATTAAAAATACGCAGAGTCAGACCCACACTAAATTAACTAAGTGTATGGTCGAAGAAAAAGTGCAAATAACCCCTATCATCACATTCCTTACCAACCCTCTAGCATAGTAAAAATAATACACAGTACGCTACCTTCATACGAACGCACCCGCGCGACTTGTATGTGGGCGCCATTATACTAGCGGCACGCTGTGATGGCCATCATAGCGTGCCGCTAGTATAGTAGTATAGTATAATAAAGCCCAAAACAACGGTTTAAAAAACGGCTCTTAAATTAAAAACAGCTAATAAACTACTGCACAGCAGATAGTTAATAAAAAAAGTGCGAAAGCGTTAAAAACCATGCATTGTAGGTTGTCAAAACGGCCATTATAGCGTGCCGCTAGTATAGTCGCATCACCGCACGCACACTCAAATATCTTTGCTTGCACTAAGAATCTAGATTTTGTTTCATTAAGTACTCGTATTAAAAATAATTATATATTAACTAGGTTTCCGCCCGCGGTTTCACCCGCGCGAAATTTCTTTTTTTTCCGTTTCCCGTAGGAATTTTATAGCCTATGTCCTAATCCGGGTTATAAATTATACGTGTGCCAAATTTCATCTAAATCCGTTTAGGCGTGATTGAGTAACAAACATCCAAACATCCAGACTTTCGCATTTATAATATTAGTAGGATATGCTTTGGCGCGCACATTACAAGCCGCGCGCAGTACCTACCTACGGTGTATGAAGATATCGTACTGAGTACTTATTTACTATGGTTCCAGTTAAAACTAGAAATTTCATCTCGTGCGGGTTTCCTCAGGGAGCCATCCCGACCCTCTATTGTTCCCTGTCGTACCCCCTTAGTATGCGCGCTGCGTGCGCCAGAGACCGAATTTTCTTACGTGAAATTTACTTTTTGCAACGTGTTACATATATCCGATTACGTGTAATATACATACATTCTGAAGAATAAATTGAACGAAGCGAAGAGTATTTTTTATAGCAGGGTTTTGTGTCAAATGGATAAGGAGTTTAAGAGAGATTTTGTTAGCGGACAGTTGTTTGTCGTTCGTCCGTGGAAAATGATTGTGTTTTTAAGATAAAGCGTCGATGGTCTAGTGGTTTATTACCGGACCGAGATCTCAGGTCCTTGGCTCAATTCCCAGGTCGGGCAAAATTTGTGTTGGATTTTTCAAACATAGCTTGTGACCAAACCACATTTGGCGAGCGTTTTTTTATATCACATCCGTTGGCTGACTGACACGCCTGATGGTAAGCGGTCACTATTCCATTGATGGAAACTTCATCAGGAAGCGTCGCTCAATGTGCTGCCAGACTGTAGGCTCATCTGATCTTCGAGCCTTTGATTTCAAGTGTACTGGCTTCCCGGCCTGCGTCCCACATCCTAGGCGTAGATCCATATTCTTGGGAATATAAAATTGGATCCACGCCCAGGCATAAGACCATTGTCGTAGGAACCCATGGGCGGTAGTGTCCAATTACCATCACGTGTCACAGTTTTTATAAAATGAAAGCTCCTTTTGAAGGTAAACCCATGTTTGAACTAAATGAGGGTCCGTGACGCATTTGCTTTTTACCCAAGAATTTCTATTCATTTATTTATTATTGTTGTAATTCTAAGGCTTTTTGTTTAGAACTTTAGCCAGCAGACAGGCTCAATCAATCTTATGGTAAGTGGTTACTGCGGCTTATGTTATGAAATCATTATCATCATCAACATTTTTATTTCATTGCTATCGGAGTGATGTGTTTGCCTCTTTCATTCGTCACGATCAGTAATCCGGGATAACTAGCCACTGCTAAACAAAATACTAACCACACGTCTTATTGAACTGATGTTCGCAAAAATACAGTCCCGCAAAGTGAATTTATTTACTGTGCGTACTATTAGGGGCAAGGTTTACGACTGCTATCCTGGGATTAGAACATCCATGATTAGCCCATTATTTAAACCATTACTCACTTGCGGTTCCTCCCCGTCCCGCCCTAAGGGCGATTGAGCTCAATACGTCTGCAGAAGCCAGCGTATTAAGTATCAACCTATTATTCCACTGCAAGGTAAGGGCCTTTCTTTCTTCCAGCATTTTCTAGCCAGAGTGCGCTTGCACCACGATCACAGATTTGGTAAGTTTGGGTTCGATTCCCACCTTGGATCTGGTTGGTGGTAGGGCTTTTTCAGAATCCGACTGGCTAGCTACACACAGGTGAAATCTGCCGCCATAACAGCTCTGGCTGTGTTCCGGCAACATTAATGTGAGAGCCAGTATACTTAAAATCAAAGGCTCTAAGATCAAATGAGTCTACTGTAGTCTGGCAGCACATTGAGCGACGCTGAAGGCCTCAATGGAATAGGCCACAGTGACCGCTTACCAACTTTCAGGTGGGCACGTGCCTCTCTGCCATCTGACGTGGTAAAAAAAGAATATTCATACAATATTATTCAACTCACTTTTTCCAGTCTTTAAATCACATTCTTGGGAACATCGCCAATTCATGAGATAAAAGTTAAGTGTCACGAAGTTTTGTCCAATTTATAACTTTGTAGGCTTTTCATGTCACGAAACTATGACTGATAAACTTGAAGTTTTGAAGTTAAGTTTTTGTTTTTGTCAGCATAATTCTCGTCTTACAGAAAATTGTAATACAAATCATGATTTATGACTTAAACTTTATTCTTTCTAATATTACTTTGAGACATAACTAAAGTAATTATTATACTTGCAAGGTTTTTGATCACATTCCAAGGATATCGCGATTAGAATGGATGTAATAACATTATTCACACAGTACCATCTAGCCCCCAAGTCAGCAAAGCTTGTACTATCGGTGCCAGTGGTCGGATAAAAATCTTTATTCATGTAGAAACTAGAAATAAGTAAGATGGTAAACAGTCACTGCGGCCTATTCTATTGAGGGACACTTAACCAGGAAGCGTCGCTCAATGCGCTGACAGACTGTAGGCTCATCTGATCTCCGAGCCTTTGATTTCAAGTGCACTGGCACTCACATTAATATTTCCGGAACCCAACCAGAGCTGTTATGGCGGCAGATTTCACCTGTGGTGGTGGCAGCTAGCCAGTGGGACTCTGAAAAAGCCCTACCACCAACCAAAATGATGATGATGATGAAAAACACGTAATTTTATATTATTTTCTTTCGGATGCTTCACAACGCTGTGGCAATTATCCCGAAGTGTTCTCTTCATTTCCAATTTCAGTGGGCTTTACTCATACCATTCCAGTATGATAATGAATTCAAATCCGTTCGTCCGGGTGTGCTTGTGCCTACAAGTCATCGGGAACTAGTCTCGACTTCGATTCGAACCGACAGCCAACCAGAAACCACTCTGACTAGTTTTCGAATACGAAATTCGTTCGCAAACTTACTTACTGTTAAATAACTCAAGACATAGAATGTGGCGATTTTGTAAGGATTACCTGAGATATTTATTTATTTATTTACTAAGGTACACATACAGGTTACAGTCGGTAATGTGTTAGTAAAAAAATTGCATTTCGGTAAAAAACTAGACAATAACCTAAAATTAGTGTACAAATCATGTTTGGGTGAAAGGATATTAAAAGCTGGATACTCCCTATTCCAAACGAGAATGCACAGACAATTGCTCTATGCATTCTCCCGTTGAAACATGAGACTAAAGGAGAAGACCGATTTTGGGCCCAACGATACAGACATGAAACGTATACTAAAAAAATCTATATTTTTTTTAGATCAGCCTATTTGCGTTTTACCATCAATTTCAATGGCCAACAGCAAAAAAAATGGATTTTTATGATTTCATTATATTCAACTTGCTTTATAAACGCCAATTTCATTAGACATATTTTAACTATCTTTCTAAATGCTCTGATAACAATAAAAAAAAAACGAGTGAGACAGTTTTAATCGATTAAATCTTAATCGATACTTAAATATATTTTATTGGGTGGCTTTTTTTTGCATAATACTGAATAATTTTTTTCTTATAAGTTAAAACAGTTACTTGATAAATATGATTAGACATTTGCAAATGAGTTTTACTTCTTTAAACGTTGTTACAAAAAAGCGAGTCGAAAATCGATTTATACTAGTTGTGTTTTTAATCGGATATATACGGCACTATTTATTGTCTGTATTGTCAATGTCAGTAATGTCAGTGTCAGCTATATTTAATCAGTTAATTGTGTTCTACTCTAAGGTTATTTTGGATTTTGATTTTATTTCGTTTTTCGTACTCATGCGTTAGTAAATGTGTTCCTTTGTATTATTGCTCCTGATTTTTGAAAGACCTCTGCTTACTTACGGACTCTGAAACCGATCAATTATATTTATTAAAAAATCCTTGGACATCGTTTTCTGCAACCCATGAATTTGAGTGAACATCGGATAACCTGATGCATAATGACGACTACAGCGTGATTTATGAGTATAAACATGTGCTTGTGCTGTGGAATTGTATCGTGGAATAGCAACGGGTCGTTTCAGCACAACACAATACGAAGACGCATTGGAAGAAGAAGGATGGGCCCGACACCAAGAAAATACAACATCCCTGCCCAGTTTTTGGATACCTACTCCTATATATTAATATTTTGTACTGATGATAAAGAATAAAATATAATTAAAACTTTATGTTTTTTTATACCCATTTATTTAAGAATAATATTCAGATCCTTTGCATTATTAACATGTGAGGTAGGTATGCATAATAGGTATGTTGTCAATTATTATTCATAGTCATAGTTTAATGTTGGTTGTACTGCAGACTGCCTTGCTACCTAACAAAAGACCTAAGAATGTAATAAATCAAAACGCATGAAAATCGGTTCATCCGCTTAGGAGCTACGTCGTTGCCACTAAATCTTTGGTTGCCACAGGCAAACATACAGGGCACTATTATTCCTCTTTTTTGTGTCGGGAGTTAATAAAAGTTCAAAAACTAGCACTTTTCTTACTAAAAATGATCGTGGGTTACATAACCTCTAATATTTTCAGTAGATTATTTTACTGACTTGGCCATTGAAATTCGCAGTGAAAATTGGCCTCGTAGGATGTTTTTAAATGAACAAAATATAGGCCAAGTTACAGCCCTGTATCGCCAGGCCCAAGATTGTATGGGAATCGGTCTTCTCCTTTGATGCCGAGTTATCGCTTCCTGCTCCAGTCCACCTGTTTGTAAGTGGTCACTGTGGCCCATTCCATTGAGGGACACTTCAGCGCTCACTGTGCTGCTACACTCCTACATCTGATCCTTGGTGTACTAACTCCGACACAAATATTTTCGGAACACAGCCATAGCCGTTAAGGCGGCAGATTTCACCTGTGAATGTACTTGTTAATAAATATTTTATTATAATATCCTGGGACATTGAACAAGATTGAGCTTGCAGAAGTAACAAAAAGCAACAGGCCTGTCAAAAGTCGGAGCAACTTCCTCAAGTCTCGTGTAAATGTTTTATCAGAGACTCGAAGATCAAAGGAGCCTACAATGTGGTAGCACATTGATCGATTTCCTGGCTTAAAGCCCCTCAATGGAATAGGCCGCAGTAACCGCTTACCATCAGATGGGCTGCGTGCCTGTGTGCCAATTGATCTATACTAATATTATAAAGAGGAAAGATTTGATTGTTTGTTTGCATTGAATAGGCTCCGAAAGTACTGAACGGATTTGAATAATTCCTTCACTGTTGGAAAGCTACACTATCCCCGGGTGACATAGGGTACTTTTGATCCCGGAAATGTGGGGGGAAGGGGGGGATATTTGAAAAAAAGAAATTACGCACGGGTGAAACCGCGGCTAGTCTAATATAAAATGAGTCATATTAATAAGCTAAGTAACCCCCTTCACTCTCGTGTTTGTAAACTGGCCCCGCGCATGCAGGTGACTTACACCGACCGAGCCCCGAAATTAACAAGGGCCGCGCACATTTGCTCCACTGATCCCGCTAAATAATTAACTAGTGGGTCGGGACGGGTATAGATGAGTTAATTGAAATGTAGAAGTTGAGGGCTACTGATTGGTAACTTCTGATAGAATACTGACCGAAAATATAAACATTATAAATATCGCAGTCCAGTCCCAAACTAAGCATAACAATTACTACTGGTGCCAGACAACGGATAATAATTTCTTTTATCATTTTTTTTATTTCAATATGTAACAAGACGAGCAGCTCGTGCACCTGATGAATGCGTTGTCCCCCGAAAAAACAAGTTGTCCTGAACAGTACATATTCAAACCCACGACCCATAAATAAACATGGACCGTGTGCCATATTACGAGTTTGTCGCACTACACCAGGTGTCACCCGATATTCAAACTACCTACGGCTTAGCCAGTATCGATTACGTGGCAACAAGCCTTGAAAGGTTTTTCATGTTTATGTAACGGTATCGGGGGCGAATTAGCCAGAGCTTTGTGACATGGGTTTGATTCCCAGTTGAAATAAATAAATAAATATCTCTGGACATTATTCACACAGCGCCATCTAGCCCCAAAAGCATTAGCTTGTGCTATGGGTGCCAGACAACGGATAAGAATTACTTTTATACTTTTTTTTTGTAAATATTCATATTGTTGCGGGTACTGGGTACGTCAATTCAAATTAAATGCCGGTTACGAAAAGACAATTATTTATTTAAAACCACTCAACTAAAATACACCACTTTAACACAATTACACTTCACACTTTACGTAGACAATTCAAAACAAACACTGGTAAACGCTGTTCACTTCAAACGTCGCAGGATAGTTCGCACTGATCGCTTTCCGAAGAATGAATACTGCCCGCAGCGTCGCTCACTCTCTATTTATACCCGGCGCGGGCCCTCTAGTATTTCGTGGATGATTCGTGAAGCCTCTCGAACTGGCGCGAGGACACGCGTTTGAACAGGACCGTTCTTTTCATGAAAACAATCGCGCGCAGGTAAAGGCGGCAGTGCGCAGGTAAACAAGCAGACGGGCGCGCGCGAGATTGAACCTTATTGCGTAAAGGAGTGAGGTCCGTTTTCGCGTGCAAGCTCCGTTGCCGGGCATCGTCGTAACAATATTATACATAGAAACACTCAGACCGATACAAACAGACGTGTTCATGCACACAAAATGTTTGTACTTGTACCGTGCGGGGATCGAACCCGCGAGCTCTGGTGTAATAGCAGACTTCTCTATCGTTTAGTAACGATAATGCGGGGTATTTAATATGCTGGGTAATGTTTTGGGTTAGTTTCGTCTGATTTTCATTAAGTAGTAAATGATTTAGACTGCGTTTAGAATAGTATTGCGATTAACCATAATAATACTCATTATTTTTCAACAAAACATTTAGTATGAAAATGTTGTATGGCATTGTTTTATAGCATGTTATGTTGTATAATCTGTACGCACCTTAATACACATTAAGACTACCTACTGTACTAAAATGTAAATGGTATTGTTAGCACTGAATGTTTTGTTTATCACTAGGCATAAATAATTTTTGTAGACAATAACACCCTAAGAAAGAGCGGAGTCTCCTGGTACAGGCATTAATATGCTTAAAAGGAGGCTTCGACAACTGCTGTAAACAACAAAAAAATTGAGATAATAAACGAAATTTTTATTTATTTTTTATTTATTATTTATTTAATACTCCCTTGTATTAAAATTTCAACCGGGTTATGATTTGTTTACATTTTGTAACACAAGAGAACGGTCGTTTTTGGGAATCAGCTCGGCTTTGTAATCACCAATCCGCATTTGGCAAGCGTGGTGATTAAACCAGTACCAATCATTGGTGACGATGTATTGATTTCAATAATGTAGGCCTTTGCCCTGCGTTAAGACAACAACATTTTTTTTCGGAGGAGAATGCATTTGTGCACTACAAACGCGGTCGTGTGTGGGACTCGAGACTAAAGCGTCCACTACCCACTTAACTACCCCGGTTTCTCCTTCACACCCGATTGGGACGAGCCGGTGCCAGCCTTGGAGCTATTGACAAGCCCAACCGTTAAGACAATTGGGACGAGCCGGTGCCAGCCTTGTGGCTATTGTTATTGTATTGTTAAGACATCAACTGGGCTGATAATTTACCTTTTATCTATTACCATTGTTAACATAAATAAATACCTCTGAAAAACCGACAACAACACCCCGATCTATTTTATACAACTGCCCGCTCGTACGTCTTCATCGCAATCAAATTACTGAAATAAATCGTCCCCTTTTCCTAAAACGTCAAACACTTGTTTTCCCAAAAAAAGCGGGGCCCAAAAAGGTCCCGGCAAAAAGTCGCCCATATTGCCAGGGGTGTATTACGAACAAAAAACGAGGTGGATGTTTTGCAGGTAATAAATTTGACAATAAAATTGAATTCCTAACACAACACCCTTTTTTGCACACCGTACTCGTTCATACTTGGTCGATGAAGCTTGCAATGAATGGGTTGTGTGTTCATTGAGAGTATAGCGGAAAACAGTGGATTTTTTACGCGGTTTCGAAGATGAATCGGTTAAGTTCTTGTTGTGGGTGTCGTTAGTGGTAGGTTTTTTGATTCAGATGAAATCTGCCACCGAAACAGCTCTAGGTGTGTCCCCTTAATATTAATGTGGTAGCTATCTACACATCAAAGCTAGGCGCGAAAATTAGAGGTGCCTATGATATATGAGTAAATTGCAAGATACTTTCTGAGAGAAGTAGTACTTTTTTTTTTACAACGAAACTTCATAATAAAATAAATATAAATTTTTATACCCGTCGAAAAAAATAGCTCACTCCTGGCCTGAGTCACATTTCACAGTACAGTCGCAGGTCTTACTAGCCTCCGGTTATGGTACTTAATCGCAATTTCCCTGCAAAAAAAGGCTTTGTACAATTTGTATTGATACGAGTACGTTTAGGAACTGGGTAAAGCCATATTCTGTGGTAAAGCTATAAATGTCAACACTATTTTGACGTTTGCCAACGAAGACAGAGGCCGCTACGGCACAAAGAATCATCTTACATAATCTGTATCACAGGCACTGGGTAAAAAGCCTTGGCCGTCATCACATCACAAGCGACGTCGCTTGGCGACATTCCAGCCGCGTGTTCCGGCGTTGACGCGACAGCGACAAGAACATTATTGATGCTCCGACAACAGTTGTTGTTGGAATAAAGACTGGTGAGGGAATCAGGATTAACAAAAGCAAAATCAAAGGAATGAAATCGTTGGTGTATTGAAAATCCCCTTTTTATTTTTAATTTTCCGGAGGTGAATGTGTTTTAGTACTATAACCGAAACCTAAAGCCGCTTAAAGTTTTTGGGACCTAAGCGTCACAACGTCTATTAAATTCCCACGATTGTTCTTTTAAATCAGTAGAAGGACAATCGATCGAATCAACGACCAATTTTGGTGTAATGGTTGAGACATCTGCTTTTAAATCAAGAGGTTGCAGGTTCAATTCCCGCACTATACAAACAGACTTGAACATGTCTCTTATAATCAATCTGGGTGTTTCTATGTGAAATATGTATGCATTTAATAACTGTCGTCTCAGTGTAGCGGGCGCAGGGCAGTGCAAGACAGTAAATGCTTAGTTACTGTTTGGCACTGAACTGTCTAAGCGCAGAAATGACGCTTACTACGCCTCATACGCGTGCGGCCGTGAGGGGGGTTCGAGACTAAGTCCCACTACCCACTATATAAGCTCCGGTTTCCCCTTCACACCCGATTGGGACGAGCCGGTGCCAGCCTTGTGGCTATTGACCAGCCCATTCCCGGGTACCCCGACTTGAGAAGCCTCAAGCCGGGGTGGCGCCTAGGGAGGGCCACCCGAGAGACTAGGTGACCCTCAGACTTGACTCGGGTGACCAGTGCTCTGTTCAGGACAACTAATTAACGCCGAAATTGCGGGATTTAAGACTTTTTTGTCATGATTTCCAACTGCTAATAATATGTTGTTATAGTTGAGAGGTCGATAACTACACCATAAGTCGCGGGTTCGATCCCCACACATTACAAACGTTTGTGTGGATCAGGACTTCACGATAAAACAAAGAGTCATCTTCTCCGGCTTTTAAAAACAGCCTAACAGGATTAAAAACAGTATTAACGTGGATGAACGAGGAGTCGGGAGTACTTAGCAAAATAAACAGAGACCGTGTATACCCTTTTAGTCCTTAAAATAATTTAAATCAATTTAACTACGCACTCATTTATTTTTATTGGATTCTAAACCCTTCCATGATTTGAATGGTGCGCTTAGGTTGTTTCATTAGGATTTTAGCACAAACAGACGGATTGATTTTGTACGTAAATTGTATACCTATGACTGGTTTAGTACGGATATACGTAATGCGTTGTCGAATGGCCACCATTATTTGAAATCTCTAACGAAAAATACACCCATATGACACATAATTATGTAACCTCCATTTCGCATCCTAGGTATATATAGAGCGCCCCAAGATGAAATAACTTTATTACACACTGTATTTCATCTTATTATAATAATTTTGTATAGTTTCAATTCGGTGAAGTGCCGTTTATGTATGTGGAAAGAAAAAAACAAACTACTGATTTACTCGACTCAACAGAGGTCAGCGGCCCTCGTCAACACTATTGAAAAGAAATCAAAAGATCTTATAAGCGACTAGTCGGGCACTAAGGGTGGTGCCACACGGGCGTTGCAGCTGCACTGCGTTAGCGCTGCGTCGACTGAGCGTTGACGTTCCGTCGTTTATCATAAATCTGAACGACATGCCACACGATGCGTTGAAATGACGGACTGCGACGCAACGCAAAGGAGAGGAGAGAGACGACGAGCGGAAGGGGGCTGTGTTGAAACGAAGGAGCGGCAGCGCAGTATTTAATGGCATAATAGCTGCGTTGACGCAACGCCGACGCAGCGCTCATGTGGCAGTTACTGCGTTGAAATAATTGCATTGCCAGTGTTGCGACGACGCAGCGCATCCGCATCGTCCGTGTGGCACCACTCTAGCAAAACGCCTCCCTGAATAAATGATTGAGCCCACCGTTCCGGGCGCTAATACGTACGGAACCAAATCGGCCTATTAGGGAGGGGTGTATTCAGTAATAAGTGCTCTGCCGTGCGTGGTAACAGGATGTGGGGCTCTATTAGGAACGCGGGTTCACTGACCCGCGGCATTTTGCCGTGGATCCCAACTAAAAAAAGATTTTTGTAAAAAAGTATTTGTCAAACGGTTACTTGTAAGGCTCCATTTCTTAAAATTAAATGACCTATTTAATTATCAAGTGTCAACATTATAAATGATGACTACAATAAAAATAAAAAGTATCAAATAGTAAATGAATCTTATTGACAATATACCAATCACAGAACAAAGAAAATTTATACCAATGACGTTCAATAAAAAACTAGACACCCAATCTCTAAGAAAAATTCCTCAAAAAACGTCCGAGTGGCTTTGACACTGATGACATTAACACATTCGTTCAAATTAACACCTTATCTCGTGGCATTTAGTGTTTAATGTCAATTGTATACAACTAAACAAAAACTCTGCCCAATAGTCGGGTGGGCAGACTTTTGCTTCGGACAATAAAAACGTCCGAGTGGCTTTGACACTGATGACATTAACACATTCGTTCAAATTAACACCTTATCTCGTGGCATTTAGTGTTTAATGTCAATTGTATACAACTAAACAAAAACTCTGCCCAATAGTCGGGTGGGCAGACTTTTGCTTCGGACAATATTTGAGCGTGATTGTGAGTCTAGTTTTTTAATTGAACGTCATTGCAATATACCAAGTACGATTGACTCCTGATATGGTGCTAATAGTTAAGTCTAGAAGTTAGCTTGTACACCAGAGGCACACAGTCAAGGGAACATGAACATGTTTGTCGGTGTTATCTTATATTAATAAATCTATATTTTGAAATATTACATCTTTGAAACAGAAAAGTATGTCTGCTTCGGTGTTATAAATTATTGGCAAGTCCAGTTATTACATAGGAGCGACTGCCATTTGATCTCTGTAAACCTTAACAGGTGAACCAGACCTTAAGATCGCCAAGCTAGAGGCAAATACGTCGGTCTTGGTACACGCCAAGATTCGTCGCATGGACCTCACGCGGTGTTTAAAGCAACTTAGCCACTTTACATACAATGATGATAGAGTAAATGAAAAACTAAAAACTGGAATAAAATTTATGGAGTTTCGAAGACGACCTCTGTCTTCCGATAGGTATCGTGTGACAATGGACACGGGAGCAAGAAGGGGCGCAGTTGGCTGGTCGGTGTTCCCGGCGCGCACTAGTTCGGAAGCAGTGCTGGCGGGTGGCCACACTGCACCCACGTCCTGGACATATGCGAGGATCATGTTTGGCCACCGTGAACTGTCGTTATCGGGACAGGTTTAGGGCTTAGTACAGATTGGTCGTAATTAATATTTTGGTAGTGGTGGAAAAGTTTTATTTACTTACATAAGTACTTACTCCGCTGGCTCAGCGACCCGAAGTGGATTTGGCCTCCAACACGAGATTACGCTACTGTTCCCTGTCTAGAGCAAACTCTTGCACATGACAGGCCCCAACAGCTCGAATTAGTCCCTCATGACCATATCTCCCCAGCGGTACTTTGGACGCCCGACCGGCCTTCGAACACAAAAGTTTTACGAAGAGGAAAATATTTCTTACTCTTTATCGAGCTAGGTGTGGCGCAGCAACATAATTATAACATAATTATGTTGCTGCGCCACACCTAGCTCGATAAAGAGTAAGAAATATTATAGTAACATTCATTGTTATGCAGATGATAGCACGGGTGATGCCGTATATTCCGGCCGCGCCAATGTTCCCCAGGAATACACCGGGGTATGCCGAAATAACCTTGTGTCTGAAGTCGAGGCTTTGTTAAACAAGGTCTCCGTTTGGGGTCGACTTAATCTTGTCGAATTTAACCCCAAGAAGACACAGGTTTGCGCGTTCACTGCAAAAAAAACGCCTTTCGTCGTGTCGCCTCGATTTGAGAACACCCCCATAGCTGCCTCAGCCAGTATCGGGGTTCTGGGTGTCGACATTTCAAGCGACGTTCAATTTCGGGGACACATAGAGGGGAAGGCTAAACTAGCCTCTAAGAAGCTTGGTGTGCTTAACAGGTCAAGCAGGTATTTCACTGCGGCTCATCGCCTGCAACTTTATAAAGCTCAAGTTCGGCCGCACATGGAGTACTGCTCTCACCTGTGGGCGGGGGCTCCCCAGTACCAGCTTCTCCCCCTTGACCGAATTCAACGTAGAGCGTCTCGTATCGTCAATAACCCGGTACTCTCGGACCGGCTTGATCCTTTGGCATTACGGAGAGATGTGGCGTCATGCTGCATTATGTACCGAATTTACCATGGGGAGTGTTCCAAGGAGCTATTCGAGCTTATCCCTGCCGCTGCATTCCGTCACCGATCTTCGCGACAAAAAATTCATCCCCACCATATCGATGCTTGGCAGTCCACAACTGTACGCTTTACGCGCAATTTTCTGCCTCGCACGACCAAGATATGGAATTCTTTGTCATCAGCGGTGTTTCCGATCAGATACGACTTGCAATTGTTTAAAAAAAGAGTGTATTCCTTCCTTAAAGGCCGGCAGCGCATCTGTGATTCCACATGATTTGCAGTTGTCTATGGGCGGCGGTTGTCACTTTCCATCAGGTGTGCCGCATGCTCGTCTGCCCGCTATATCATAAAAAAAAAAAAAAAAAAAATAATATTTTCGTAATAATACACTCTTTTTATTTTACTTCAGTTGACAGACTGGAAAGCAGCCCATCTGATGATGAGCGGTAACCGCAGCCAATTCCATTGACGATTTAACATTTTATCACAAAGTACTTATTCAGCCTGTATGGTCTACATGGGGTTCAAATCCCGGGTCGGGCAAAACTTTTGTCGTATTTTTCGAACACACTTCGGGCTTGTGATCATCAATCCACATTTTGGCAAGCATGGTGATTAACCCAGTCCCTTTCATTTTAACGATGAATTTATATCAATGATGGGAGCCTTTGGTTTGCAATAAGACATTAACTAGGTTGACATTATATTCAGCCATCATTTGAAATTCATAAAGTCGATCATAACCGAACGGTGCAAGACTTGAAAATGTAATAAACATTCGTTTAATATTGCTGTAAATTATTATGATCATTATTCTGCCATAAAAAATGCTAATGGCATTGAACGGACTTGGGAAATAAAATGTACAAGGTTTTTTTCGTTCGCATTAATTCTATCGTAAAGTGAACTTAAGCGATTTTACATACTAAAGTAATGATTGATTTAAACTACTGATTGTAGTACAAGTTGGTACGGTACTTATTTACATGATCTCGTGAAACTGGCTTACACTTACAATGTTTGAAAAATAAAAGAAGCAAACCAACACACCACTATAACACTTTATAATATTAAAGTCTGCTTATAGTACTAAGAAATAATTTTCCAAGCTAAAAACTTATTTTTATTTCAACTGCGAACAGAACGTTGTGTTAAAAGAAACATTTACTTTAATGCGGGACTCGCTCTTTCCTGTTGAAGCGAATAAGCCATAGTCACCCTACTGATACTGTAGTATTTAAACGGAGTTCACACTCGTTTAGCGCAAATATTTAGTTCACATGCACTAGATAGTTATTCAACACCATTCAACACCGTTAAAGGAGTTAAAATGTTTCCGTTTCCTTATGTGTCCGTGTGAATGTTTCCTAGTGAAGTGTCTCTCAATGGAATAGGCAGCAGTGGCCGCTTACCATGAGGAGGGATGGGACCATGCCTGCCAACAAAAACCACTTTAAAAAATGCATGTTAAAACATTACTCTTCTCAACTCTTACCAAAAACCAACAACAAACTGTTAGTAGCATAGCAAATGCATTTCCACTGATAAGTTTAAGTGTTACCTTCTCCCTCCCTCCTATTCCCCTTCCTCATTGTCCTGTCCCCTCATGACGATTACTCAAAACGCATTTGAAACCCTGTCGCAGGCATTGAGTTACAAGTCTAGTAATTGTAGTTCAATGGTCGCAGGTGTATATTGGCGATATGCAATTCTGCCGACGGATTTAGCGTAATCGTTGTGTAGTGAGGTGGTACACTAAAAGGTAATGTTCGATCCCCGCACATTGCAAACATTTGTGTGCCAGAACTTGTCTGTTTGTATGTTTTCATGACTTTCTAATATTTATTTATAAAAAAGTATTTTTCATCTGCTGTCTACTAGACAACAAGACCTATAAGTTCAAACAGAATTTATTTGGGGCAGACAGCGATGTCTAAATAGTGTGTGAAGCTATTTATTTCCATTTAAGTAAGCGGTAGTCACCCTACAGTAGTGTAGGTAGGTATTTAAACGGAGTTCACCCTCGTTTAATTTACTACGCATGCAGCAGACAGTTTAGAATGGAAACTCGCATCGCTTGGAAACTTTGTTTTTTTTTTTATCAACACTGGAGGAATTTAAATTTCTGTTACGGATCTAATAGTTTTCTCAGTTAGTAATTAACAATTTTATGAACTTAGGATTAGGACAAGCTTCACCGCTCAGAAAAGTTTCAAAATGTTTATAATTGTCTCATAATGAATAATAGAAACAAACAGTTTTTTTACATTGGACCACATCAGACAGATACATTGATCGACTCCAAAGTAACTTAAAAAGTTAACGTAAGCACTTCTGCAGACGCAACAAAGGAATCACAAATGATAAACATCTAGACACGGGAAAGACAAAATGTTTATCACATCATGGTCCTGAGTAGGATTCAAACCCATGACACCTGACACCTAGCAAGGACACTACCCAATGTGCCATCGGGTCGAGAGTGACTAAGGCTGCCCGCCCTAGATCTGTCTTCATTCGATTTAGTTTAGTTCCCAATTCTTGCCTCGTTAAGCCTTTACGACTTAAAACTAGTCAGTTCAATATCACAGTTCAGTCTAAAATTCAATCCACGTTCATTAGTGGACCTTAGGAAGACCTAGTTGGGGCTCAACCTCAGGCCGTCAGGAAGAGGCCACCGAAAGTTTTTTCATTAAAGTGGTTCTCCGATGAGTCTATAGTTAAAGAATAAAGACACGCTCGTGGTTTAAGAAATAAGGACAGTGAAGCATCTTCGTTATGACTCCTATAATCAGTGTCTGCCTCAATAAGTGAAATTCACTACTAATGAGGTTTTTCCTTTACCAGGAAAAGTAGCCAGTTTAATAAGTATAAAGTCTGCAAGCAAAGCATTATAAGTGTAACTATTAATTAATATCAATTACTTATTCGGTCTCTAATTTTATTTTCTTTCAAGTTTAATTCAAGTGGGTCTATCTGTTTTGCTCTATAATTTTAACAAAATCCCATAAATGAAAGCACATACACCCTTACTAATTTTATATAAAAAGGATTTAAATGTACGGTCAACAGCACATCACGGTATACACTTGCAGTTCGATAATAGCACTTATGCCCCCGACATAAGAGCGGTACAAAGTCCAAAGTGTTACGTCTGACGTGCTTTTGACTGTACCCAACCAAAACATTTTTTTTTTAAAAAAGGTTTAACTCGCAACTTCCCCTGGTAGACTTTTTTTCTAAATTTCATCTCATCACAACAAAAAAACACAGTTTAACATTCAAAAATAAAACCACCACTGTACCTAATCTCACTTACACTGTGACCCCATCCTTGAGATGCTACGCAAGATGTTCGAGCTCTACTTCACCGCTTATTGAATTAAAGTCACTTTAGTTTACTTTGGGTAGATTAAAAAGCCTTTAGCACTTTGGGTCTACTTGACGCGGCCTACTCATTTCTTCCTCGATTTATGCGAGCCGTCGCGCCGCGAACGAAGATTATAGACGACTAGCTTATCCAGTGGCTTTGCTTGCTTGAATTATAAGTTATCCTGAAGGAAGGTGATATTTCTTGGGAATATAAATGACACTTTCGGGTTCCCGAAGTCTCTGTAACGGCTATCGGAATGCGCTACATAAGACAGACTGACGACAACAACGCAAGAGACAGCCAATCAGATATTCGATAATGCGACGCGCTAGCAAAGTTATTCTATCAGCTAGCATATATACAACACACCAAGACGGTACGACGGGCCGCGGTCCCCGAGCAGATACGGAGGAAGATCTTCCCTTTTCGTTGACGTCATGATACGTGGCCTTCATACGTCACATATTCTAATATCAAAAATCACTTCAATCTGGTAGCTCCGTAGAGACGTAAAAAAGACAAAAAAAAAATACTTCTATTTCTGTTATGCCAGAGGAACTAAGCATTAACCCGCGATGAGAAGTAAACTATCGTTTCCCAAGGTCTATGGCTATACTAAATTTCATCGAAATTGGTCCAGTGGTTTAGACGTGTAACAGACAGACAGACGTAAAAAATAAATAATGGGCTTTCAGCACTCTCACTTGCCAAATAAAGCCCATTTACCAACTCATACATCAATAGTGAAATTAGTTATAATTTAACTGTCGTCTCGGTGTAGCGGGCGTAGGGCAGTGCCAGACAGTAACTTCTTAGTTACTGTTTGGCACTGAACTGTCTAAGGGCAGACGTGGCGCTTACCATCAGGTGTACGATCTACTCGTCTTGTTACAAATTGCAATAATATAAAACTTCTATACAGTACAGACAGTAACTATCTGCAGCATTGCTTTACCTAAATTAATTACTCGTAATTACTGTAGAGATTTTAAACTCGTTATTCATTTAATAATAATCAAGCTCCCGAAACGGTGACAGTCGAATTGTCTCATGTGCCATATACCTACTCAATTCCAAAAACCAAGTATACACTCAAGCGAGATTCGAACTTTATCCCCTTAGCTTAAAGGCTAGAGGATTGTCGATCGTCCAAATCCCCAGCAATAGAAGTCCCGGTTTACGAGTACAGTCCCGGGATCATAAAGCGAGCTCTTGTTGGGGCGTAAACTCGGTTTAATATGCACTCCTTGATAATGTTCGTGGAAAGAAACGGAAAAATTATCTTTTTTCGCGACAATGGAGCGAAAATAGGGCGGAGTTGCATTACCGTGCTAGATAGTGGGTCGTAACTAAGCATTTCTTGTAGTAAAAAGGAGAATGTTTGGACTGTAATGTTGGTTTTTGTCGTTGCTTTTTGAGAGTAAAGTCACTGGTTTTTATGTATAAAAATTTAAGTAAGGTTTTGGTTGAAAAATCTACTACAACAAAGGAAGTGGGTTTGATTATCACACGGTGCAACATTTAATTAATAAATAATGTCCTCCTAGCCGATTCGGCTATGGCGGCCAATCTTTTACGATCAGCCAACTACGCAGGATATATTATAGTGCACAAGTGAGTGCGCAAGCACAGGTGCACTCCCTATTCCCTCACTCTCATAGCACGGTGGGACAGCAGTCTGACACGACCGAAGAGAGATCAGGCGCAGGACCAACGGCTTAACGTGCCTTCCGAAGCACGGAATCATCATTCTTTTCAGACATTCAGGTGATACAAGCCTGCAATGTCCTAACCAAACTGGAAACATTCACACAAAGTGATGCTCCCCGCGGGATTCGAACCCACGACCTCCGGGTATTAGAGCCCAACGCTCTAACCACTGTACCACGGAGGCAGTTAAAAATTAATAATAACTAGCTGACCCGGCGAACTCTGTTCCGCCTTAGAGGTATAAATAAGTAGACTTTGTATTTTAATATAATTGTATTTTTTTTACGTTTTTTTTTTATACAAACGGGATAAAAAGTATCCTATATTTTAATCCCGGTTATAAACTATGCGTGTGCCAAATTTTCATCCGTTCTCGAGTTATAATTGTTGTAACAAACACGACTTTCTTTATAGATTATTAATATGTCTGTTTACATTGGTTTCGATGTTTCACTATTATATATATTTTCAAAAAATACGCGCATGTGAAACCACGGGCGGAAGGCCAGTCTCTCATAAAAGTAGTAAATTTTATCTCACCTGTGTGATTTCAATAACCCATCCAGTGAAAATCTCACCGGCAAACATCGGAGCTAGAACTTCAATCATGAAGCAGCATTTCCTCGTGGAGCAGCGATGTATTCTAAACTACGTGAAACGTTTAACATTCCTGACACGGAGGAATTTGAATGTGACTGTCACATGGTCACATCTCAACTAGCAAAAAACCGGCGAAGAGCGAGACGGACCGTGCGTCGTGGTTCCGTAGGTAACACAAAAATGAATTGTGACCTATGTGTTATAAGCTATTACGCGAGCGAAGCCGCGAGCGGAAGGCTATAATACTGTATATTAACATCTAAAATCTTCAAAAAGTTTTCAGGCTTAAGCCCAGAACCCCAAAGCAGACAACAAAGTTACCCACCTTTTTTACGGCAAAAGAATACGCGTCTCGCGCTTTTACCATCCACTCCAACAAGTGAACGACTCCCAAAATTTAATAAAAATGTATTAATAAATCATGAAGGTTTTCTCCCGTTTCGTACGGAACCTTAAGATGTGAAGTGCGCCGGATAGCGGCCCTCTCAGAGGAACTTTTAACGAATTCCTGGCAAATTTGAATTGCACTCGTAGGGAGGTAGCGAAAAGACATCGGTATTTGGAACGATTCTGTCACGGGAATGAAAGGGATGTAATGCTGGATGAAATATCGAAACGGATCGAGAGATTGAAGCGAGTTTGCAACGTTTACACCGATTGTTTTGCTTGTTTTTGTTTTTATAGAATAGATCTAGTGGATATTTTTATTTATTTATTTTTATATTAATTTGATTTTGTGCCTTTTTATATTAGTTTAATTTTAGTTACTTTTACGACCTGTTATTGTAACTTTTTTAGAGTAGAATGCTTTTATGCACCATAACTGCAGGCTAGCTAGACCTGCGGCCGTGTGTGGGACTCGAGACTAAAGCGTCCACTACCCACTAAACTCCCCCGGTTTCTCCTTCACACCCAATCGGGACGAGCCAGTGGCTATTGACCAGCCCAACCTGTTAATACTGACTTCTACAGAGTACTTTCTGATTGGTGGTCAAACTTTAAAGCCACATCCAGGGCCGTGGGTTCAAAGCGTCAAAACTACGCTGTACTTGCCTAATCTAGAACAAGTTATGTCTGCCTCAGACTCACAAAGCACTCGTCAGCGAGATGCTCCGGAGCGCAACGGGCGCAGTTGTGATCGCATCGACATGAGTGCAGTTTGATAACTCTACTCTCAGCTTCAGACAATCTGGCGTAATTGAGAACTGACTACTCCAATTTAACGAATTAACTGACTACTCCAATTTAACGAATTAACAAGTTTTTGGTTTTATACATAGTGAGCCATTCTACAAAATGCGGGGCGCTGGTCGGAATCACGAAGGCACAAAATACTTATATACCAATAAACATCCAAACGCAGAATATACAAGCAAAAACGCAATAGGTATACGTGCAGATAACATTATATAACACAAGTGCTTAAACTATTTACTTTCGTGTCAAATGAATGTTTTTTTTTGTATAAAATAGTGCTCGTAGACATTTGACATCTGCAACATTGGAGGAAGTATAAATATGAATATCAAATTCACGTTGTCCAAATATTTATATATTTCAAAACAAAATAACCTATCAACTAGAAAAAGAATAACAACTATTTCCCTTTGAAATACATCACAAAATCAATTATCAAAATGCATTGGGTTCAATAATGCAATTACCGGGTCCGTTTGACTCGTAGTGGGACCGCCGCAGTCCACTGAATGCCGTTGACGACCCTTTTGTGAGCTGGTTCAAATCCAGCCTAGCCTATTCAGCGAGAGCCAAACGGGGAATGGGCGGAATTGGTATTTCGAATCAATCAAATAAATAGAAAATGCTATTATCGTTTCCAATTGTAACACCATATAGGTAACCTAATCTGAATGCCATCTATGTTTAAATAGGAACCCTATACTAGGAGTAGCAAGGAATTCTATTATCCAGTGCAACAAAATATAAAATAAAAAAAATATATTATTCTTAATGTAAACTTTTAAAAGTATTTATAAATCGTCAATTACACAGAGTGACTCTACCACCGGATTCGGAATGTCGAATAATGTATGAAAAGTAAGTAAAGTAGGTATCAGCCTATATTAATGTCCCACTGCAGGGCAAAGGCCTCCATCCTTGAAATCAAGTTATCGCTACAATTATGGGTATTGGTTTAATCACCACGCTTGCCAAATGCGGATTGGTGATCACAAACTCGAGCTGTGAGCGAAAAAACCGACACAAAGTTAGCTCGACCCGGGAATTAAACCCAAGACCCCGAGATCTCGGCCTGGTACTTACGAGTAAACCACTAGACCATCGAGGCGTATGTAAGTATAGTTCTGCAAAATTTAAAATTACAGTATTCCAATCCGTAGTAACAAGTACCACCAACATTGTGATGTGGCGGTGCATTTAGTATGCATAGTGCTTTTATAGAACAGCAGCCACTCCGCCGAGTGACGGTGACGTCATCGAGGGGTTAATGAACTTGAATTGTACGGTTGGCAAAAGATTGATAAAAAAAAACTCAATTTGTTTTAAATTTATAATCGGTGATCATGGTTGTACTTAGTTACACATTGAGGAGGAAATAGTTTGAAGCTCGATGGATTATCTCTCCAAGCCAAATAGATGCTACAAAAAAGTAAATGGTCTAGCCAACCAACAACCAGTGACGAAATACGATAGTCAAAGTTAAAAAGCAAAAAATTGGAGAGAAAATGAAGTGTTAACTCACACTTGCGTTTATTGCAAAATCAAAAACTGCTCTAGTACTCAAATTTTGAAATGCAAAATAGCCTGTACCTGACATCTAGAACTGTGAACTTCTGTACCTGAAAGATGAAGTTACATTTTAAGTTGCTCTATCTGATGCGAATTTCTAATAAATAGACGAGCCCTTATGACCAATCAGATAGTAGGGACATTATTATTTCAATGATTATATCAATCAAAAGTACCACTTTGATGCAAGCTAGCGACACAAGCAAGACTTGAGGCTTTCTCTGGTCTAATTCAATAGGTCTGGTTAAAATAGTCACAGGACTGGAACCAGCTCTTCCCAATCAGGTCGAAAGGAAAAACCGGGAGTAAGTTGGGTACGAGTAACGTTACGCGCTAACGAGCGGATATGGCGCCTAAGTAAATCTCCGCCAAAAAAATTGGCCTAAATCAGTAGACCGTAATTTTGGTGTAAAGATTCATTGAATCATCTGAATAACAATGCCCACGTACGAAAAGAAAACAGTTGTTTTTGTAATGTTTTGCTGACGCTACTCCGTCTGGCGCATCAATGGCGGCTAAGGGTGCGTCGTGTGTTCATTTTGCGTCTCCCGTGAGCTGCATGCGGCTTTCCACACTTTTCTTGCAGCATCTCCTGTGGTGCAAGTCATAAGAAATATTCCACGAAAAAAAATTATAAATTAACTGGTATAAAACTTTAAAACTTAGCAGCATAGGTTGTAAAACGTTGTATGTTTTTTTTTCGTCGGATGACTTGTACCCTTGCGCCGCTAATTAAAAATAAATTACAAAGAAAGAAAGATATTTATTGAGACACACAAAATACACCCATAAAAAGTACCTAATCAAAAAGAAAATTATACAGCTGGCATAAAACTAATAAGAGTATATCAAATTAAGTTTCCTATTTGATCCTTGCCTTAGCATAAACTACATCAGTTCACAGATATTTAGACTTATAAATAGATAAACAGACAAAAAGTAAAAAAAAAATAGGATATCCGTAAATATAATGATTTAAATTTTGAAAATATTTGGCAAGCGTATACGCTTGACACATCATATGACATATCATTACCTATGTAATAACGGCTTCATTTAAATGATAGCGCCCTTTGTCCTGCAATAGGAAATAGGCTTATAATTTTTAGGTCAACTTATTTTCGGTAAAATAAGATTTTAATCTTTTTTTTATGTTAAGGTGGTGAACAAAACAGCAGGTCGCCTGATGGTAATCAATCACCTCCGCCCATGGACATCTGCTCGGGATCGCTGATGCGTTGCCAGCCATGGAGGGACGGGGGGTGTGGGCCTCCGGCACTCTCACAAACCAAACGAAACACAATAGTAGTCACTATTATTTCACGTTGGTGTTATGTGAGAGGGTGGTACTTCCCCAGACGAGCCGGCCCATTCGTACTGTAAAACAGCATGGCTCTACCACTACAAAAAAAATTCTTTATTCAACCGCTATCTGCTTGTAGCTTGTACCGTGCCACTGAGCGTCACGTGAAAGGTTTCAGGAGAAGGAGCTTCGCAGGCTTCGGCCGGCGTTGATGACTGCGCCTCTTTGACATTACGCCACAACGCAAATGCACACCTGGATAATTACTATTACACCTCAAAAGATAGCTTATGTAGAGAACACAATACTTCTATACATAATACTTCTATCGATAATTAAGAACCACTACGTTTTGCAATAAATAAATAAATTTTGGACAACATCACACACATTGATCTGACCCTGAAGTAAGTAGCGTAAACACTTGTGTTATGGGTGTCAGAAACAACAAAGGTGCCATAAGGTGTCTTTTTTACTTTTCTTGCCCGTGGTCCTATAATAAACTTCTTTTTGTTCTATGTTTCCCTGTATAATATATTTAAATATAAATTACAATTTTACACATAGAAACACCCACACCGATACAAACAGACAAGTTTATGCACACAAATGTTTGTACTCCACAACCTCTTAGTGTAATATCCGACTTCTCCACCATTACAGCGTATTTTATCAATAACTTCGATTTGTATTCTTCCTTTGCACAAAAGACCTTCAGTTTTGTTGAAACAATACTTAATAAACATTATAACAAAGAAAACAAGCTCGTCGTCAAAATTCATAAGGCTCTGATTACATAAAGTTTGTCGAACACAAGTTTAATGTAGTTTCTTTGCGGATCTCTCCATGAATGATAATGAACTTCACATTAATAACATTATTTGTTGCCGTCAGATATGCAAGAGAATTTGGTTATTGAACAATAGCATTCTGATTACTGCATTTTAATAAGTACAATCGGCAGAAACACATTTCCAAAGTTATAGTAGTATTTTTGGGAATACGACACATCTCACAAAAGATAAAAATTGTTAAAAATTAAGGATGATTGCTCAAAATTGTCATCTTCAGTATACAAGTAGAACTAAATTGTAATAGCTGCAAATATAATAATTCGAGTTGTAAAATAAGATTATTCTTTAATAATTGAATATTATTGTCACTAGTACGAGTAATAGTAAAAAAGTAAAATAATACTAATAGTAAAAGCCATGCTTAATTTGTGGCGATGACACTGTGAATTCCAAGAATTTTAATTTTTATAGTATTTAAATAGTAATATTCTGTCATGCTAATTCATAACCAAATCAAAAAGAACCCAAAGAAAGCCCCATGATTCACTAAATCAGGAAAGGATCCGAGCTGTAATATTCACGCCATGTCGTAAAATATCTAGTGATTTTCACACATGATAAAATTTACGTCGCTTTTATAGCAGTACTAGCTGATTCTACGTTATTTTTATGCGAAACATCAACAGTGTTCTAAGAAGTAAATGTACCTTACTCTTACGTCACGGGATATCATAACTCCTGAGGGTTTTGTTTCAAACTAATCGAGGTTTTGACCATGATCCAAAGGTAGGATAATTTTACTTTGGAACGTACTTAAGTTGCACACCTAACTGCCTGCAGTAGCCGCGTAATATGTCGCACTTTAAATCGATGGTCGTGCCAGGGGCTTAATTTCCTGGTTGGACCAAATTAGTGATTGTGTTTTTTTTTCTGCTCGGAAAATGCTAAGTCACAGATTGGAAGTTGTTGGAGTAAAATGCACGTAATGCACGCGCCTGATCTCTCTGGTGTTTTAGTAATCTGTGGTCGTGTTTGCAAAAGTCTATAACTGTAGCATTTTTACCGATTCCAAAAAAATTGAAGTTTATCATTTTGACTGTATGTTTTTTAGACTAGAAAAATAGCATTAATTTTAAAGTTTCAACGAAACTAAACGTAATCTTTGCATCTTACGATCATGACACGTGGCATACGATATGATAAATGGATAGGGCGGCCTATCTATCACAGTGCGTGAGCGAACATGTCTCAGCGCGTTATCGAAACCATTTGTCATAGCCACCGGAATTATTCTAATGCGAATCTTGCTTATATGCCGGAAAGGGTTTTTCGCCAAATTACTCAAGCGAACCGCGATAGTATAATACGTCACGATGGTCTAGAGTTTTAAGTACCGGGCGGCGACCTTAGGAACCTGAGTTAAATTCCTAGGTCGGGTTTTGTGAAAAAACTTAAAAACTCTACTTTTAAACTCCTTTTTGCGGTCAACAACCAACCAGTATTTATTTTATTTTATGCCAGAGGCGACAAACGCGCCAGGCGTGTCGCTTGATGGTAAGCAATCACCGCCGCCTATGGACATCTGCAACACCAGAGGGATCGCTGATGCGTTGCCGGCCTTTTAAAAGAGAGAACGCTCGCTTCTTTAAGGTCTTTATGTCGTAACCGTCAGGAAATACTGCTGCAGTGAGATTGTTTCATAAAACTGTAGTTCGAGGTAAAAAGTTTTGGGAAAAACGCACAGTGGAAGACCACCATCCATCTAGGTGGTGAAGATGGAATTTCAGTCGATTGCGTGTAGTACGATGCAGTAGCCATCATTGTTACAATGACTTGATTTTAATTAGGCCTTTACCCTGCAGTAAGATATTTTTAGTTAACTTTTTTTCCTTTACAAGCAAAGATAACGGCTAAGTTTTTCCAAAGACGTAACATGTAAGCCAGAACATTAATATTTTACCCCAGGAATACCCAGCCAGCAATCTGTAACGCAAATAGGGCGTGTAAGAAGAATAGAATGAAAGCTATTATTTATTTCATTAATACCCGAACGCTTTGTCTAGATCTAATCGCTACGCTTTTATAGATCAGTTGCCAAACAGTCTTGGAACATGATTGAACATCCTAAATCCAGGTAGTTGTAACATCAGAGCATCTGCCCAAAAAGTATTTGAGAGCTTTTTAATGCTAGGTATATCAGTTGGCAGATAGGCACGGAGCTAACTTGATAGACAGGCCTCGGCCATCTATACACACGTTTGTAAATGGGACAATCCTTGTTCCTTTTTATAATATAATTTAAGTAACAAAAAATAAATCTCGTATTTTTTTACCAGGATGTCAGAGTGAAGAGAGTAAAAGGCATAGACTATAATTTAAGATTTAGAAAAGTTGAATCAATTTTAGATTTAAAATCATCAACACAGCTGCATAAAAGTTTGTGTTTTGTCAAATTTAGAACTTATGATATTTGCAATACCTAATGTTCAAGGTGGCAAGAATGGTGTGTTTGGAAAAAAAGCCAGCCTAATAATGTCAATGATGAATGCCCGTCTCCTTTCAAAGGCATTTCCAACATTCTGAAGGAAAATTCTAGCCAATCACCCTTCGACCCTTTTCACGAAGAACACTAAAGCGCACGTTTTTGCCACAGTGGAGTAAAACTAGTATTCCTAATAGTCACGATAAATTTGAAACATTTGAACGCTGGTTTTGCTTTATACTTTCAATTAACGACGGAATTTTCATATTATCTCTATAACCTTGATTTCCTTATTAAAGTGTTACATTTACATTTATATTTCTGTCGATGATTCTTAGTGCATTTTAATGTAATATGCCCGAACGTGTTCAATGAGCTGGCACAGTGTAGCCTACACTGTGCCAGCTCCTAATCTTTGTAGCTCTAATATAAATTGGCGAAATTTCGTGCATCTAGAACTGTTATTCAAATTTTATCTGTGGCAGCTAGCAGCTAGTTTTGCTCTACAAAATATAACTTTGAAGTCACGTGTATAAGCAGCAGTTGAAATAAAGATCCTCCAGTCCCACCAATGACGTTCAATATACAACTAGACACCCAATCTCTAAGAAAAATTCCTCAAAAAACGTCCGAGTGGCTTTGACACTGATGACATTAACACATTAGTTCAAATTAACACCTTATCTGGTGGCATTTAGTGTTGAATGTCAATTGTATACAACTAAACGAAAACTCTGCCCAATAGTCGGGTGGGCAGACTTTTGCTTCGGACAATATTTGAGCGTGATTGTGAGTCTAGTTTTTTAATTGAACGTCATTGAGTCCCACCTACCAAACACTACTCAAACTCCAGTTAGGAACAACCAAAAAACCAAACGTGCCAACCAAACCAAACAAACCAAAAGTGATTTACAATAAGTAATGTTACTAAAAGTGTCTCACTGCACTTTTCTCCTCTATGTCACGAGCAAGCGTAAATTATTTTTACGCGCCATAAAGAGGGCTGGCGGCAAGCTGTTCGCTCGCTGTGATGTACGGTTATTCTGTACCTGCTTGATTTTCGCCACACTTACTCCTATAAAAGTATTTAACATTATTACCAAAGCTTGTAATAAAAAGTATTAGCCTATTAATATCCCACTGCAGGGCAAACGCCTCCATCCTTGAAATAAAGTTATCGTTACAATGATGGGTACTGGCTTAATCACCACACTTGCCAAATGCGGATTGGCCCAAACCCGCGAGTAGTGTCCGAAAAAACCGACACAAAGTTAGCTCGACCCGGG
This sequence comes from Mecyna flavalis, assembly GCA_949319885.1. NCBI lineage: Eukaryota > Metazoa > Arthropoda > Insecta > Lepidoptera > Crambidae > Mecyna > Mecyna flavalis. The sequence continues at coordinate 1,779,950 of OX439435.1, read as the reverse complement.
AATTGAACCCAGGACCCCGAGACCTCACGCCGGTACTTAAACCACTAGACCATCTCGAAGCTTGTAATAGTAGCTTTATTTTACTTAATAGGGCTAGTATATCGCCACAAGGCAGGCCGGCTCGTCTCACTCGGGTGTAATTTGCACAAGGTGGGTAATGGCTTGTCCTTCTAAGGTGTGAATGGGAACCCGGGGGAGTTTAGTGAGCAGTGGGATGAACAAATTTAGTCCCGAGTCTTACACACGGCCGCAGGTTTCACTTGACTGTGACTTGATTTAAAAGCTACATCAAAAAGGTTTTAATGAAAGAAGGTTATTATTCCACAAACGATTATTTAAATGATAAATTAGTGTTTAAGAGTTAGTATGTAATTTCAATTTAAATAGGTATATGACTATGTCACTGTTTTTTTTATATATATATACAAATTTTTACTGGTTACTGTACACCTAGTCCTACAGTTTTATTTGGTTTTCTATTCTTATTTGTAATTAAATTTACTTATTTTGTCTGTGATATAGAATACTGTATGAATTGGTAAATAATAGTAAATATAGAGAATAAAGATTGTATTGATATAATTATTGTAAATGTAAAATGAGTAACTAGCGAGTTTCTTGCCGGTTCTTCTCGTTAGATGGCAGCATTCCGAATCCGGTGGTAGAGTCACTATGTTGCCTTGATAATTGACAATTCATAAGTGCATCCCTGAGGCCTGCATGAATAAAGAATATTTTGATTTTGTGGTTACGGTGCCTACACGCATTCTCCTCCGCACTAAAGCAACTTAATTTTACATATCATTAAGCATGGCTTTCATTTGCCCGACGATGTCATAGTAGCGATTCTAGTATTTTGTCATTTATTTTAACTCATTATAAGTTGAATGCTTAAGGACATACCAATAACTCTTTTTATTCAGTGTGTTTAAGCACTAGGCTGTGATCACTGACATAGAAATACTTTAATTTTTATTTTTTTAAGTGTCTCGATAGTAAAAATAAAATATATATTTTTATACACTTACGTCTTTCCTGTTGCTGGTCTAGCATCAGCAGTTACCTGTAAACAATAAACACGAGAATTCAGTTACACAAAGCTTCAGCCTGAACTAAACACGCTACTTATCATCAACAAAAGGCACATTCCTCAAGTCAGCAACAATGCGGGTACAACCTACCTCGCCTGCCTTACGTCCATATTCCATTCTCACAGGGATGGTTATTGCTTGGCATTGTGTGGTGAAGGTTGTACCTCACGAATGTTGCCAGCGACAAGACAACAAGACAAACTAGCAGCATTAACATTCTAATCTCGCGAGGACAAATCGAATGGCGCCCGGCCAACTGCCGTGCTTCATATTGCAAGTTGCGGTTCCCCTTACGTGGGGTTGGAGCGTCCACTGTAAGCGAAGCGGTAGAGGAGCTAAGAAAATTTATCAATCTTTATGGATCAATAATCATAACTAAGCCTAGGTCTTTATGAAATCTTATTATGAGCGCTCGGCTAGCTATATGTATACTGTATCCGATCGAGCACAAAAAGTTAGCCAATTTTTTTTCTCTAGTATTTTTCTTTCATAAGGTCACGTCTGTCGTGTGCAATTTATTATTTAAAATTGCTATATGATGACTTATGAGTTAAAGACGTATGGGATTCGTGGTTTAAGACCGGATTTAAGACTCTGAATATTTTTAAGTGTGTTTATTTAATGTATTTTTCAACAACGTGTCTGAACTTATTGCTCACTCCAAAACTACATATTTTCTAGCAACATTTTTTTAGATTATGACAATGAATGGTGGTGGTGGTGCCCCAGTTTTCAACACCTGTAGTTGTAGCTATGCTTGCGTAAAATTTGTTCTACAATAAAAAGCCTACCATCGTATATTCACAAAAGTATGTTTGTCCAATGTAGTTTACTATGCTATCCTTTTATGTACAAAAATATAAACAAATATTATAGCATTCCTTGGTCAAAAACCTTGTAACATCTCAGTATGTAAGTCACTACAACAGTGACGATAAATTTGGGGTTTTGTCAAAAGATGAGTAGTCGATGTTTTTGTTTATATTCTTGGCAGCATTCTCTCCAGAGGTCTGGAGCATATAATATAATTTGTTATTGTCTTCGCGACCTTGGACAAACTTATATGTAGGTCACAACTTTGGTAGTTAGGTAAACCAGTGGGAGAACAAAGGATGTGGTAAGTTATGGAAGTAGTGGCGCTAGTAGCTGCGGATACGAGAACTTTGCATGTTTCTTTATTAGCAGGATAGTAGGTTTAGTTTGCTTGATTGTGCTTAGGAAATAGGGAGGATTTCGCTTGCGTTCTTCTGGCTTAAGTAAAGACGGGCTAATAAATGACTCACATTTTCCTTACAACCGCCATTTCATCATACACTACTGTAATAAATACGTATTATACGAGTTACTTGTACAAAAAACTCACAATCTTAGATTTTTCATACTTATGATGTGAGCTATGTTTTGTAGCTAACCGATTAGTCCTGTCTATTGGATTCGAATAGGCATATAGTTTGTAAATGCGCCAATTAGCAAATGCCATAGTATCACGTTACAAAAGAGTTAATATGTTTTTTTTTTGTTTTATGATTTCCGCACAATTTTTATCAATTTTTTTTTCATAAAAACCTTCCAAACCAAATTAAATAATTACGGAAGTCGATCTATCCATCCACATATGGGGTGGGTTTAACTTCCACTACACAACCCTTTTTAAATCAGAAATCGAATTCACGTCCTCCGCTGCTAAAAACCGGTTAAACTGCCCCTATTCAGATCAAATTTATGTAAGACCACGACCCGCTTAAGAGAAATAAATCTACTAAAGACCGAAATTGCTTACAACAGCAAAATCTTGAAACTAACAGTTTAAGCAATTTATGCAAGACTGATTATTGCCAAGTTTGAGTCGACAGAAAAAGCTCCGAAACAACTAATTAGTGGAACTTCCACTTGGGCGACTGTAGAGGAATGACATCTAGGCTAGTGCCTAAATAAATAATAAATGAACGAACCATTGTACATTTAATTATTTCGCAAACCTGAGCTTTAACTTCATTCCCTCTGATTTCCAAACTAAACTATGTAATATTAAAGGCTATAATACTGTCCTCCTTGCGGAGTTTCGGCTACGGTGGACAATCTTACAGCTTATTCTACAGACAGACAGACAAAATTACTTGTTTTTATACCACGCCACTTGGCAGACAAGCACGCAGCCCACCTGATGGTATGCGGTCACTGCAGCCAATTCCATTGATGAACACTTCAGCAGCGTCGCTCAATGTGCTGCCAGACTGTAGGCTCATCTGATCTTCGGCCTTTAATTTTAAGTGTACCTACTGGCTCCCACATTAATATTGCCGGAACACAGCCAGAGCTTTTATGGCGGCAGATTTCACCTGTGGGGGTAGCTAGCCAGTCGGACTCTGAAAAAGTCCTACTACCAACCAGACCCAAGGCGGGAATCGAACCCACGACCTCCGGGTTTTTATACCCGAGCGGCTTAGCCACTGTTCCACGGAGGCGGTCAAACATGCCCTGATTTATGAATATTGTCTTACATAACGTTATGCGCATACAAGTTATATATAACAGATTTAGAACATACATTTACCTCCAACCGTTCGTTCGTAGTTAATGTTTAAAATGACTTAATTCCACCGAATTTCGCTCCACCTGGCCGATTTCCAAGCTAGTTGTCCCCTGTCGCTTTCATAGTCTGGGGTCTTACTTCAAGCGTTCCTTACTTAGAGCTAAGTCGAGGTCACTGTGGGACTTAGGAGTAATGTGGCTATCTAGAACGGTGTTAGCGAGCGAAACTGATGTTCTAGGTTACTTTAGTTGCCATCAAGATTTGGGAAAGGGTATGAAGGTTGTCTAAATTAATCTGGAGATTGTCGGTTAAATAGCAAGTGGATGATATTTATTTAACCATCATGTAAGTTCTTTAAAAAAAAAAAAATTTTATATACGAGATTGATTCTATCTGGGTGTCTGTTACGCTTTCATAACTCACGTAATCTATTTTGATGAAAAGAATTAATATAGAAAGAAGGGACTTGCTGTTAGGCTGTTTTATATCTCCACATATTCCACAGTTCCCACGATAATCAAAGCTCAAGATAACCAAGGAATTTCAGTGTTTAATAAATTCAAAAGAGAAATAACCCTAATACATAGAGTAATTTCACAAAAAAATCTGTGGTGTTTCATGTTCCACGGTACAAACATTTGTGTGCATGAACATGTCTGTTTGTATTGGTCTGGGTGTTTCTATGTATAATATGTATGTATTTACAAAAAAAAAGTATATAAGTAATGTTTATCCGTTGTCTAGCACCCATAGCACAAGCTAATGCTTAGTTTGGGGCTAGATGGCGCTGTGTGAATAATGTCCAAAAATATTTATTTTTATTTATTTATTTTGTTAAACGTTTGTTCAATAACTCAAAGATCAGAGAAGTGTACAGTATGGCAGCGGTGCTTCTAGTTAGTTAAGCGTATATCAATAAAAAAGGGCCACAAGGGCGTCTTGCCATCAGATGGGCCGGATAAATGAGAACAAAGTTGTTATGCCACCATAACCATAACTCGCTTACAGTACCACTCAACCTCGTCTCCACATCCTCAATTTATCATTCCGCGGAGGATTCTAGAATCACCTGAGGACGGCCAGTGTTCCGCGAGAGTTCTAACTGCCGCGGTGAGTCATTGCCCGGCAACTGCCGGTTATTATGACCACCAGCTACTTCTGCGTGATTTATTCTCTGACAAAGCTCTGCTTGGCTTTTTGAAGATTCTTCGGGGCACTATAGACAGTAGCAAAGGAAAGTAATATTATATTGTCATTAACTTTATTTTGTTACTTTTATGTATATTCAGTTAGACAGACATTTAGTTTTTTGTTTATGTCAGAGGCGGTAAACGAGCTAGCGGGTCACCTGATGATAAGCAATCACCGCCGCCGATGGACATCAGCAACACCAGAGGGATCGCAGATGCGTTGCCGGCCTACCCCCAGGCGGCCTGTACCATTCTGATGCAAGGCCCAGGGACGCTGCCGATTACGATGCAGGAGCGCGGGGGGGTTTAGTAGGTATTCTCGTGAGTCCCACACACGGCTCGTCTTCCCCAGGCGAGTTATGGTGCGTAAATGCATTCCCCTCCACAAAAAAAAAAAAAAAAGGCGGCCTGTACCATCGGGCGACCCAATGGCTCGTTTGCCGACTCTGACATAAAAAAATAATATGAAGAACAGCTGTTTGTATACTCGTAATAATTCAAAGTGCCGATTATAACGCATTCTTGAAATCGGTTAGTTTCAAATAACTACATTTTATATCATAATATAACATTTTCGATTCATTTATAAGTCCATTCACTCATTCTTTCTTTCAATTTAAGCGTCGTAATACAGTAAGAATTTTTATGTCTTTATTTTGATCTCGAGCTTTAAGATAAAGTCCGCATTCAGAGAGAGAAATGTTCGGCGGCAGTAATCCGGGCGCCAGTACATCATCAGAGGAGGAGCCCGGGGCATTTATTTCATTTATTCCGCCCGGAGCGGACATTACTCAGACCGGGATTTAGCGGATCCGGGATACGGGTCCTACACGCCCGTTGAATTGGTTTTTATGAGAGAAAACACCGACAATGCTGGCTAACTATTAAGTTGGGAAGTTGAATTTTTTTTTTTTATATTACGAATACCTACATTGTGTTAATTTGTGTTTGTTTCTATTTTTTTTAATGATGTGTCAGTTGTCAGACAAGCACTTTTAAGAAAGATATTTATTTTTTTCAAGGACATAGCAAATTTTTCCTACCTATCATTTCCTTGGTATTATACCGACGTATCACAAAAAGACCACGACGTTATAAACTATGTTTTTTATTATCAAAACACATTCACATTCCTATAGTGGATTCATTTTAATAGGTCACATTTGACAGTTTATTTATGCAAAGAAAAATATACTTTAAACTTAAGGAATAAAACTCAAGAAAACAACATCAGCTTTTTAAAGATAGAAAATTAGACTCAACTCCTGATGTACAAAAGTAGCACTTTGCTTTGCATAAATTGTCAAATGTGACCTATTAAAATGACTCCACTATAGATCCACCACGATAATTATTATAATAGCAATAGTTATTAATACACTTCCCCTTTTGAAGCGCCTATACGCCAGTTGCCGTACCTACCTCTGAATTCCACAAGCTTTGAACATCAAAGCGTGTAAAGTTACTTGAGAAAATCATTTGTTCACACAACGTGGGAACTACATAATCAAAATAACGACCAAATTATAATGTGTGTAAACTTGCGAGGTTAGTTAAATCATAGACAGACAGGTTCAGAGATAACTTATACGAATACATAGATAATATAATTTAATACTTACTTTGATTTATGGATATCGAAATAATAATTTTAATTGGAGTCGCCTATGATCACCTAGGTGATAATTTTCGCGGGTGACCAGAGGATACTCAAACTGTCGCCAATGGTCACCTGGGTGATATCACCCAGGTGATCAAAGTGGAATAGACCAATTAAACAAATCACTGCCGAGCATTGGAGCATTCTTATAGCATTGAAACCTGCATTAATAGAGTAGTCATCCCTTTTCTCTTCCTGCATAAAGGTACCAATATTCTCCTCCTTTTTCCTCACCCATATTCATCATCATCCCAGCGTATTCCCGATTGCATCCAGTATGGAGCTCAGGGTCCGCTTCGACTATGATCCTAGATTTGTCAAGCCTGGTTATTACAATGGAGTGATTGCCATCTGACCTCTGTAAGCCTACAATGGAAACCAGACCTGCTTGGAACATAGTCGGGACCAACGGCTTAACGTGCCTTCTGAAGCATGGAATCATCATTCTTTTCAGACATTCAGGCGATTCAGGCCTGCAATGTCCTGACCAACCTGAAAACAATCGCAGGTGTCCCTAAAAGGTAGTGATAACTTACTAATATATTATACTCGTATGTCCACAGAATAATTATAATAGTACATAATATGTCACTCTTTCTACTCTGCATCTCAAAAAACAGCTATAATATAAGGTTACCTATCTATTTTCATTAATTATTAATATGGCATCGCAATGTTTACAAAATCATTTACTTACAATAATATAAACTATACTAGCATTATATTATCTGTGGTACTATAGAGAATGGGTACAGTATCTTGAATTTCGTGTCGTCAACCGCCGCTTACGAAACTTCCTAACAATGACATCAGATCCTTCAAAGGGTCAACTCAAAGAGTTACTTCCAAAGAACTGACGACGGAAAGGGCACGGTAAACTTGCCCCCGTGCCCAGGGTACAATGAAATGAAAATACATAAATCACAGGGCTGTCTATTGCACCGGACCTAACTTATCGATATAACTGAGATCGGCCAAGTGTAAATCATATTACTGTTGGGTGTTCCTTCGCTTGGTCATCATTTTCCATTCCAGATCTGACCTTATGTGAAGCTTAACGGCCTCCGTGGAACAGTGGCTAAGCCACTCGGGTAAAAAAACACGGAGTTCGATTGCCACCTTGGGTCTAGTTGGTGGTAGGGCTTTTTCAGAGTCCGACTGGCTAGCTACCCCCACAGGTCAAATCTGCCTCCATAACAGCTCTGGCTGTGTTCCGGCAAAATTAATGTGGGAGCCAGTACACTTGAAATCAGAAGCTCGAAGATCAGATGAGCCTACAGTCTGGCAGCAGATTGAGCGACACTTCCTGGTGAAGCATCCTTCAATGGAATAGGCCGCAGTGGCTGCTTACCATCAGGTGGGCTGCGTGCCTGTCCTTCAACTGACCAAGTATAAAAAAGGGCCTTCGTCGTTGAAATCAAATCATCATCACAATAGTGGATTTTGACTTAATCACCGCGCGAAAGAATAGGATTGGTCCATCACAAACCCGAGCTGTGTTTCAATCAAACACATTGCTCGACCCGGGAATTAAATCCCGAGTTCTTGGCCCATGCTTTAACCACACGAAAGAAGACAGAAAGAAATAAAATGGTAGAAAAGTCGAGCACCAGAGCTCGCCGGTTCGATCTTCGCACGGTTCTAACATTTGTGTGCATGAACATGTCTGCGGTGCTAAGTTAAAAATGTTAACTTTTAATTTTAATAAGGAACTCTAAACCATGATTGGTAAAAAACATTAATTTTAACTTAGAACAATAACAGTTATTGTTCTGAGAATTTTAACTTTTGCAATAAACGCGAATGTGCCAGTCAAGTGTGTCAAATAAATATGTCGCCTTTTGTTTGTATTTCAACTTTTGCAACAGATGGTAAGTGACTTATAGAGTTGACAGGTAAACAGTCGAAACAAACTTACATTAATATGTTTATGAATATCTCGCGGTTGTCTGTACATAATAATTTTTGTTTTTTCGCAGATGTTTTTTTTTAAATTCTTAAAATAAATACGAAGGACCTAGAACTTAAAAAGCAGTGACAAGGCTGTGAGGCTGAAAAGACTAAAAAGTAAAGACCTGTTTTTCATTATACTCAAGCGAAACAAAATCCCAACTCTACAAGCCGTATAAATTTAAAATTCTGAAATAATACGGGAATAAAAGTTACTTAATTTATAATGAACCACAGTCCCTTCGAGGTTTGGCAGCCAGCTCTGGCCTGGTGCCAGAGGTTCCCGGAGGCCTGATTGCAAACCCAAGCTCACCTTGCCGTACAAACTGCGGAGTAATGTGCTAAACTTGACGGCCATCTTGAGGTGAGCCGCCATTTTGTGATTTGCAATTTAGGAAATTAGAAATGCATTTTCATGTCTCTTGTAGAGGTTGCCTATTTTTACAGTAGACTTGACTGGGCTACCACCGTAGTATATATAGTCTGCCGGATCACATAGTTAGGATAATTCGAATCTATTTTATGCCTAAAATTAGTAGATAGTTAAGTTGTTATTGGTAAGGTTTATTTATAAAAAAAATTACACCAACTAAATAGCTATATTAAGGGCTAAAAGAAACATAGTATTGAACAGGTAAACCTTATTATTATCGCTATATTTTCTCTCCAAGCCATGTAGTATGAAAAGTCGCTTCACATTCTAGAGGTTGATTTGAATCTCAGCACGGAACTAGGGATTTTAATTTTGTTCATAGTGATGAACAAAATACTAGTAACTAGTAGTGACTAGACGGCTATTATTTGAGGAGACTAGCCTTCCGCCCGCGGTTTCACCCGCGCGTAATCTCTTTTTTCAAATATCACCCCTTCCCCTTCCCCTCACATTTCCAGGATCAAAAGTACCCTATGTTTACCGAGGATAGTGTAGCTTTCCAACGGTGAAAGAATTATGTAAATCGGTTCAGTATTTTCAAAATTGTTATTCCCGCGGGCATGAGACGTTTCCCGTAGGAATTTTATAGCCTATGTCCTAATCCGGGTTATAAACTATACGTGTGACAAATTTCATCTAAATCCGTTCAGCCGTTTAGGCGTGATTGAGGAACAAACAAACATCCAAACATCCAAACATCCAGACTTTCGCATTTATAATATTAGTAAGAAGTAAGATGACCACCAAGCATCCTGAGTCGGGTTAGTGATCATAAACCTTCCTTAAATCTTAATAATCGAATTAGTTACTATATTTATTCACCAGAGACTTGATTGGATTGGACTGATAAAAAAAGTATTCAAGAAAGCACGTAATATCCATTTTACTAAGGCAAAAATTAATACGAAACCAAAGAAGAAAACAAACCAGGAATTCCAACAGTAATATATAGTATTCCCAGCTGGTACAAGAACAAAAGTAAGTTTCAAAGAACCCCAGTCCCTTCGAGAATTGGCAACTAGCACTGGCCCTCTGCCAAGATGTCGGAGGTCTGATTGCGAAGCGAGCTCACCTACACGGGCTAGAGTAATGTGCTTGCATGCTTGCTCGCGACTCAGCGGACGCCATCTTCTTTCAAGATTTAGCGGCCATTTTGTTTGCAGTACGTGCCGCCATTTTGTACACGTGATTGTTTTATCAAGCTGATGAGGCGTCGGAAGATCTTGTTTTAAGTAGTTTCTACACCTTTGCCGTTGTTATTGGGAGAATTTTTTTTTCACGTTACATTTTGAACCTTTGCTGAGTAACTTTAATAAATAAATAAATATCTAATTGTGCTGTTAATATTTATTTATGTCATAGTTCATAAATCTCAAACTATAACCAGTTTCCGTGAGATAAAAGAAATAAAAGTGTTATTGTTTGTCCGTATATTTCATTGTAACAGATCAACGGATTTACGTGATTTTTATGGGGATAATTCAGGAGCTCTAGAGTAGCATATTATTATGCTACTTTGATCTCGTAAAAACGTCGCATAACTCACGCAGATGAAACCGCAGGCGAAAGGCTAGTGTAATATAATCGCATTATTTCCAACCTGTGCCACGTTTTCAAGATTTCGTAGAAAAATTTAAGTCCTCAGTTATTACTATGCCTTCAACATAAAAGATACTATAAATATCTTCAAACGAGATTAGCAAAAATGAACGTTTATAAAAAGATGTTTTAAAAAGATATTCCTTTCACGTGGCGCGATTCCTACAGTTTTAATAACTGTAGCAAACTTGTAATGTTTCTCAACTCTCCCAAAGCCTTTTGACGTCACGTCTCGAAATGTTTGAGACAGTCAGAAATTCTGTTGAACCTGTTGAAATCTTAGAAATGTTGCTTTTGGCAGTTTTCTATTGATTTTATGTCTGCTTTTTGACAGGTGAAATTTACGAAGAATCTTATTTACTACTGTGTCCCAAAAGTACCCGGAAATTGTAAATAAAATTCCAAGGGCAATTTTAATCATTCAAATTAATTTTTTCCTCTTTCAATTAACTTCTATTAGAGGGAATAAACATACGCCAACGCTTCAATCAGTCCTCGATACACGTTTAATACGCTGAAATCGAGATGGCCTTCAGCACCATCTTCGTTTTTTCTTTCACCACAGTCAATGGTCTGTAATAATTTTCCCGAAACGGTAATTTAAGTTTAGAAAATAGAAAATAATCACATGGTGCCATACCAGGTAAGTGGCGTACCTGCGAAGCGATATTAGTTGCATGTTTTGCCAAAAAGCTACGAATAATCATGGCTGTGTGAGCTGGCGCGTTATCGTGGTACGGAAAACAAGTGATTTTAATACAAATCTGGCCACAAGTCAGCCAATATGCGGTGTACTGTAGTTTTTGGTACGCTGATGTCTCTGGCTATGTGTCTTACACTCACACGACAATTCTCATTAAAATTAGCTTGATATTATTGACATGATCGTCTTTAGTTGAAGTGGATGGCCTTCCAGCCCGCCCGATCACTGTACCTCCCTCTATGAATGATTTATACTTCTCGTATGTCTGAGTTTTGGACATGCACTAATTGAAAAACACCTATTGCAACATTTTAAGGAACTTGCCGCATTAAAATTTATCAAAAACACAAAAATTTAACACAAGATCGCTGCTTAACAAAATCGTCCATAGTAAAAAAACGAAGCGACCAAAAAACTGGTTTCTCATAAATGTTAATTACTCACAAAATACTCGACAGATGTGAGATTATTTTTCACTAGCAACTAATTACAGTTGTACCAATGTAATGCAAAAAGATTTTTTTAAATATCTCTAACACGGGTCTTTAAAATGATAATTTCCGGGTACTTTTGGGACAGAATGTATATGTTGACTTGGAAAGATAGTCTTTTTAGGATACATGACACCTGAAAAGACGAACAAAATCATTTCATAAAAATTCATGTCATAGCAAATACGAGTTATGTAAAGTAGGTACAAAAAATCTTATGTTGCACTCGTTACAAAGAGGTTTAGGTATTATTACTTTGTTAAAACAAAATTCAAGATGCAGCATGCATGCTCAATGTAATTATTAACCAAAAGTATTAATAACGACCGTTTCTGCTACATTTGAATACTGCAAGTTTAACACCCTGTTGCAGAAAGCTCCATTAAAGTTAATGCTTCATTAAATCTAATGCTGTCACTTTTCGTTGTCATGAAATAAAAAGTGACAGCAATAGCTTTAATGACACATTAACTTTAATGGACGTTTCTGCAACTGAGTGTATGAGAGTCAAAATAACATAAAAATATAAACATCGCGGCTATGCGAGGCTTGATAGTGACACTGCCCTGATTTCAGGACTCTATAACACAAGTGAGTTATACTCAGTAATGTTGAAATCCACTTCTTATGAGAAAGCCAAAAAAGTTGAATAAATACGATCTTAGTCATAAATCAACACGGAGAAAAAGGGATGTGCCTAAAAACCATATCAGGGCAGTGGTCTGTATTCTGAGCCCCATAAATCTACATAGCGGGTCTTTAAAAAGTTCTGGCAGCATCGAATTTTCCACTATGATTAACCTTAGGTCTCGTGTAGTGTAGCCATGATATTGTTTTTCATTGATTTCTTTGTTATGTTGGGTAGAATTTAAGCCTACGGCCAATCCGATGGTAAGTGGTTACCGCCGCCAGTAGGCGCTTGTAAAAAAGAGAAATTATTCGCGCGTCCGACCATATAATTTAAAGAGAAACCATAATGTTAGCAGTAAAACTGACTGGACCAATGGCGCATTTGGTAGTGACCCTGCTCTATGCGCCAGGGGTCGCGTGGGTTCGAATCCCACCCAGGACAAACACTTATGTGATGAACATTTATGTTTGTTCTGTGCCTGGATGTTTATTTGTATTTAAGTATATATTTGTGGTACCTTCGTTGTTTCAGATTCCCATAACACAAGTGCTTACGCTATTTACTTTGGGGTCAGATCAATGTTTTTGATGTTGTCCAATATTTATTTATTAATTAATTAAAATAAAGGTTATTCCCGCTGCAACCATTATGCCCCTTTTCGTTTTCTTCTATTCTTAAATGATCATTGAAAGTTATCGTAATCTCTGAAATGATCGATTCGATTTACTAAATCTCTTCTTGTTCGAAAGTCTCTACTTTTGTGAATGTCTTCGGGCATAAAACTTCACTTACACGTCCGAAGTTTCTGGTATCAGCTTGAACATAAGTCTCATGTGTATCCCACGTTTGTGTTACATAATGGTGTCATTAGTAACACTGCCGTAGAATAAGGGTTTTGATAAAAATTGTGATTGCCAAGCAAGATTTTAATTGGCTATGTAATCTAGCTGGGTTTGCATTTCCACTGCAACTTTTTTCGAGTAAGTTTTAACGGACTAGTTACTCATATTATCCGTTAAGAGTTCTAAAAAGGGGACATTATTACTTGATTATTCATATTAATAAATATTGTTTCTCTTGTTTAGGTATATTTTGTGTATGTTAGTCTCAATGTATTTATTATTAATTGAAACCGTATATTATTATTTTTTTAATAAAAATATCTGTAATCATACAAATGCTAAGCTAATAATAAAATGTACGGCTCAACAGAAAGGATTTAAAGTTGTGTATGTATATTAATTTTGTTATTTTTTTTTTGTACTTTTTACAAGTTTTACATAGCCAAATTATTTTTTTTTGTAAAATATAAATAAACACTCCAAAGCAAAAATTCACTTAGCGGACCAACGCTTGCAAGAAATAAAACTTAATAAATGCCTTAATTTATTATGTGCGTACATTTTCTTCCACATTTTACTTTGTGAAAGCTTGGGGCGGCAGAAATGTCGCCAACACGACCCTTTGAACCCAAAAATTCTTTAGATTTATTTCTGGGAAGTGTTTGGGAAGTACAAAAGGCGCTGTGACAATGGAGTAGATGGTGGTGTGAAATGCAACGAAAGGCGATTTTGGCCCATCTAGTGTTGTTCCATCTTAAATAATAAATAAAATAATTATTGAACAACATCACATACCTACATTGATCTGACCCCACTTAAGTAACGTAAGCACTTGTGTTATTGGTGTCAGAAACAAAGAAGGTACCACAAATATGTATATACATAAATACAAATAAACATCCAGACACAGAACAAACACAAATGTTCATCACATAAGTGTTTGTCCTGCGTGGGATTCGAACCCACGACCCTTGGCGCATAGGGCAGGGTCACTACCAAATGCGCCATCGGGTCAGTCTTTCATTCGGTTTTTTATCTTGTCTTACTCCATGAAATATAAGTAATAAAATATTGTACGCAATCACATATTATGTACGTTTTGACTCCAAAGTAACTAGATTGAACACTGTGTTATGAGAAGAAAAAAATTATGAATTATATAGTTATAGTGAAATAAATAATAATAATAATATATAAAATGTTTGCTCTAAAAGATTTTGAACCCATGACCCCTGGCGTTTAGGGAATTCACCATCAGCAGTTGATTTCTTCAAAACGCTCGCATTTTTTTTCCAAAATCTATCAGGTGCCCTATTTATACTGTGTTATCTCAAATTCTACTAACACATGTATCTAAATACCCTAGGAAGTGTCCACGAGCAGTAATGATCACTTTCCATCAGGTGTCTCTGATCGTTTGCCTTCCTTTCATAAAAATTGCTATAACAGCTGCTGTTACGCAGAATTTCCAGTGATGAAACATGCCAGCGAAAATATAGGAATATATTTTTTAATCGTATCAGGTTTAGCGGGGGTGTAAATACAGCCACTGTTTGCACGTGTTACCGAGAACAGTATGAAAAAATCGTTTGAGTAAACCGCAACGTTTGAGCTCGGTATTAGGGTTCCGCTGTCGACATTAATGCACCTTAGGGCCGGTATTTCAATATAAACTTATCTTGAAATAATCCGGGATTGATAATAAGTATGACTTAAGTGTATTTCATTATAGGATTAAAGTTAAGCAGCACCTAAAGTAATACACTTTTACCTGTCAAACGTAATACTTATCTTAAATGTAATACTTAACTTAAGCAATAAGATAAGGTTACATTGAAATACCGGCCCTTAAAGTGTAAATATTTTGAAAACACCGTGTGTCTATGGAACAGTGACTTAGCCGCTCGGGTATAAAACCCGGAACCCGGAGGTCGTGGATTCGATTCCCGCCTTGGGTCTGGTTGGTGGTAGGACCGACTGGCTAGCTACCACCCCCACAGGTGAAATCTGCCGCCATAACAGCTCGGGCTGTGTTCCGGCAATATTAATGTGGGAGCCAGTGCACTTGAAATCGACTCGAAGATCAGATGAGCCTACAGTCTGGCAGCATATTGAGCGACGCTGGTGAAGTGTCCCTCAATGGAATAGGCCGCAGTAACAGCTTACCATCAGGAGGGCTGCGTGCCTGTCTGCCAACTAATGTTGCATAAAAAAAAATCAGACATAATTCTTGGAAAGCACTGACACAAAAGTCAAAATAATAATACCAAGATTACACAAGCCAGATATTGCACAACACTAGTCATTACTCACTCATGCTAAAACACGACGTAAACTGAAAATATTACTTCTTTGTTATAAAGAAACCAGATGTTTTATTTGTAAAGGCAAATTGAGGCCTTGTTTGTAGTCTCCCACAGTCACTGGCAAAGTTGAAGTTATCATCACTAAACAACATGTATTTTGCTTCTGGTGGGCAGGGCACATTGCAAGAAGGACTGACGGCCGTTGGTGCGGAAAGGTCCTCAAGTGGTGGCCACGTACTGGAAAACGCAGCCGTGGTAGGCCTCCCACAAGGAGGACCGATGATCTTACAAAGGTCGCCGGAATCCAATGGATGCGGGTGGCGCAGGACCGATCGCTTTGGAGATTTTTGGGGGAGGCCTATGTCCAGCAGTTGACGTCTTTCGGCTGAAATGAAAATTTTGCTTCTCCTTACTCCCTATTAGCCATCAATTTTACATTCACTCATTTCGTGTGATCAAATGAAAATAACATGTTGTATTACACAAGCATTTCTATTTCAAATCGAATCAAAGATAACATCATTTAGTACTATTTGTATGCTGTGTTGTTAGTTTTTTGCCGCCATAACAGCTCTGGCTGTGTACTTTTCCTAAACTTCTTCTTGCTTGATTTATAAATAAAACAACTTGTTCTTGAGTGAGTCAATTTATTCTGTCACCGGCCCGGTATATATATATGGCCGGTGAAAACTCTCGTCACCGTGATACAAGTACATACAGTGCCATCTATTGACACGTTATACACAACAATATGCTTTGATTTTAGAATGTCATTACAATGCCATTTGTGATTGAACCAAAGAGTAATTATAATAAAGGTTGGACATACAATCGGCTAATGTTTTAACTAAAGAGTATTTAATATAGATTAAACATACCGCCCGCCATGGACGGAGTCCATTATAAACTGCTTGAAATATAACATTGTTAACATAAAAAAATAAACACTTAAATATTGCAAATCTTACCTGTCTTAACATTTCAATAAATGCTTACATAACATAACACAAGAAAAATTAAATACTTATATTTACACTATCTGTCAACAATGTACAATACCCTTAAAGTTTAAACCTAAGAAACGTGTTACAAAACTAAAAAGAAACCTCTTATACTAGACCTTGTCACTAGTGGGCAACACAATTAACTTTGAAACTGGTCTTTTAATTATATTCCCTTTGTATCTAAGACTCACGACACGCGTGAGATTGTCTAACCCTGGATGTTTATCAGTGACAAGTCCGTAAAGCCATCGCGCTGGTGGAAGATCATCTTCCTTTACCAGAACCACGTCTCCGATCTTAGGCTCCACTATGTGGTTAGTCCACTTATACCTATGCTGCAATTGTGTCAAATACTCTTGCGACCACCTTCGCCAAAACCCCTGGACCATTCTTTGAGTAAGATGCCATCTTTTCAAACTGTTGATGTTTGAGCTTTCATAGTTAACATCAGGAACTAAAACTAATGGTTCTCCAACCAAAAAATGTCCAGGTGTTAGTGGGCAAGGATCTTCCGCATTGCATGACAATTTAGAGATAGGCCTAGAATTGAGGCACGCCTCAATTTGTGACAATGTAGTTGTCATCTCCTCAAATGTCAATGTACTATTATTTAACACCCGTCTAAGATGATATTTGGTTGACTTGACCCCAGCCTCCCACAACCCTCCGAAGTTTGGAGAGTGGGGAGGGATAAAGTGCCAATTGGTATGGTTCGAAGCCAACCAACTTGCGATCTCTGGAACAACACTAGATCTTTCCTTATTAAATAGTACCTTTAGTTCACGAGCACTACCCACAAAGTTGGTACCATTGTCACTCCATAAATCTGAGACATGACCTCTCCTAGCTACGAACCTTTTAAAAGCTGCCAAAAACCCTTGCGCAGTCATGTCGCTCACTGCTTCCAAATGTATTGCCTTAGTAGACATACATATGAATAAACAAATATACCATTTTATAGAGCGATGACCTCGACCTTTAGTAGTTCGCATACTGATTGGACCAGCATAGTCCACACCACTTTTGCTGAAAGGTCGATGTGCATTTACTCTGGAGATGGGTAACTGACCCATAAACTGTTGGTTAATTTGAGCAGAGTATCGAATGCAAGTAACACACTTTCTTACCACTTGTCTTACAAGACCTTTCGCGCCTATAACCCAGTATTTAGCTCTTAAATAGTTTAACATAATTTGAGGACCTCCATGCAGAGTCACCTCATGAGCTTCTCTTATAAGAAGATTTGTTAAATGCGATTTATGTGGAATTATGATGGGATGCTTCATGTCATGGGCAATATCAGCATGTTGCAGCCTACCCCCGACCCTGAGGACTTCGTTTGAATCAAGAAATGGACTCAGTGAGGTAAGTGTGCTCTTTTTGGATAGGTTACCTGTCCTATTAAGAGCTTCAAGTTCCTCTTTAAAATGCTGTTTTTGGCATATTTTAATGCAGATAAGTAAAGTATCATTTAATTCCTTTACTGTGAGCCATTTTTCTGATTTAACTCTGTCTCTTTCAGGACCTTTAAAGTGGAGGACCCGACGACAGTAGGACAAAACACGGGTAAGTTTTCTCAATGAGGAAAATCTGGACATCAAATCCTCTTCCTCATTGTTATGAGTAGCGTAACATTTGTCTTTATGTTTCCTTTGTTCCAGATTAGTGTCAGTTACTTCCCCCTTACTGTACACGATCTTACTATCATGTAACCAACTAGGACCTTCCTTCCAGAATGGATGCTGTACAAATTCAGAAGGCTGCAAGCCCCTGGAAGCACAGTCTGCTGGGTTTTCATTGGATACAACGTGTGACCATTGATTTCCATCAGTGATAGTAAGTATCTCAGAAACTCTGTTTGCAACAAAGGTTTTCCATCTGCTAGGGTGGCTCTTTAACCATGCCAAAACTATTGTCGAGTCTGTCCATGCATGTAAATGCTGCTTTGAAATATTCAGCGTTTCAGCTACCTCGTTCAATAGTCTGGCAAGTAGTAAAGCTCCACATAACTCTAGCCGTGGAATTGATACCTGCTTTATTGGTGCCACTCGAGTTTTTGATGTGATCAAATGGACATGTATACTACCATCAAGGTCGATAATACGGATGTACACCACAGCAGCGTATGCAACATTGGAAGCATCCGAAAAGCCGTGAAGTTCGACGCACGGATCATCTTTGCTAAGATTCATCCATCTTGGCGTGCGAACTACGGTGAGACTGTGAAGGTCATTCCTAAAGCGTTTCCAGTCTTCTAACATTGATTCAGGTAACTCATCGTCCATTCAATGTTAGATAGCCAAAGTCGTTGAATAAAAACTTTAGCTGTTGTTATTACTGGCGCTATCCAACCCATGGGATCGAATAGGCGAGCTATGTCAGAAATGACTTTGCGCTTCGTAACTGGAGACTGTAATGGAGGAAGTTTTACTACACATTGGAATTCATCTGTATCCCTATTCCATGTCAATCCCAATATCTTCATGACATCATCCGTTTTTAATTCCAAGTTCTCATTAGCATTTCCTGTCTCGACTTTTATTAACTTCAACAAATCTTTATTATTAGATGACCACTTTTGAAGAGGAAACCCTCCAGATGCTAACATCTGAGTAATTTCTTTGAATATTTGTTCACCCTCTGATACAGAGTGACATCCAGTTAGTAAGTCATCCATGTAAAAGTCATTGAGGACTCTGGAAGCTGCTAATGGGAACCTTTCACCTTCATCGTAAAACAATTGTTGCAGTGATCGAACTGCTAAATATGGAGATGAGGATAATCCAAATGTCACTCTTAACAATCGATATTGTAAGAGATCTGCATCAGGATTTTCCCGCCAAAAAATGCGTTGGTAATCTTTGTCCTCCTCCGCCACCTTGACTTGTCGATACATTTTGACAATGTCAGCGACAAGTGAAATCGGATAACATCGCCAACGCATTATCAAATGTCTCAACTCTGGCTGTAGAGTTGGGCCTACCATTTGATCTCCATTCAAAGAAACACCATTTGAGTCTGTACATGAACCATCAAATACTACCCGATTCTTCGTGGTAGTTCGGTCTTTACGTACAACAACATGATGTGGAATATAAACACCTGCATCATTAGGGTTGTTAACAACCTCCATGTGACCCATATCGAGATACTCATTAATGACTTTAGAGTAATCTGCCTCCAGATCAGGGTTCTTATTCAAACGATTCTCTAACATAAGAAAGCGTTTGAGAGCAATTTGCTTTGAATTGCCTTGTTTACAAGGCGGAGGATTACATTTGAACGGCAGTTTGACAATATATCGACCTTCTGAGTCTCTCTTGGTTGTTTGGGAAAACAGAAGCTCGCAAGCCTTTTCTTCTTCAGTAAGAATTTCCTTTTTCTTAACTGAAGGGTCTGCTTCCAACTCCCAAAATTTTCTCAGTAGGTCGTTGCTGTCGTCTACCTCCGCATGCATGCTAGTAATAGCATGATGACTCACTTCGCTTTGGCTGATTTTTCCGAGTGTTCTGCCAGAGAGGATCCAGCCCAATTCCGTGTTTTGAGCAATAACGGAATCAGACGAACCCTTGATCAATCCCTCTAATAATATCTGGCTATACACTTCGGCCCCTAGAAGCAGATCAATTTTGTTTGGTGTATCAAAATTAGGATCTGCCAAGGCCAAAGACGAAAGAGTTGGAATCGATAGGAAGGAAACCTTCCTAGAAGGCAACCATGAAGTCACCTTCTCTAAAACATGCGCCTTGACGGTCACAACAAAGCTTGGATCTAGACGAGAATGGATTCTAACTAAAACATAAGACCTTGACGTAATTGACAAGCCCTGGTTCCCACCTAGACCTGATATAGGATTATTACCCGGCATCTTTTTTAATCCCAGCATCTGAACAGCAGATTCCGTGATAAAGGATGCTTGAGAACCTTGGTCCAACAAGGCTCTGAGAACAACACGCGCATCTACCCTACTAGACTGCACGTCTACTAATGCAGTAGCCAATAATACCTGGCTGTGCGCGTTTGTAAAACAAGTGGTAATAACCTTGACCGAAGACGTGGACTCACTCGGGGTCTGTGACGAAGGAGCGGCTTCCGTTACGGTAGCCACAACTGCTCCGCCACCAGACTGCTCAGCTGATGATGTTCCATTAGCTGATTTTGGGTTCTTGGAGTGTAGAAGTATGTGGTGCCTTTTCTTACACAGGCGACACCTTGTCGGGACTTGACACTGATAAGCGGAATGACCAGAATTTAAGCAATTAAAGCATAGGTTATGAGATTGAACGAACTCTCGTCGTATGTCAACTGCCTGCTTTGGGAATCGCTTACAATTGCTAAGTTTGTGATTCTCCGAACAAAAAACACAAGAAAGTGCAGCAGTTGCCAAGTGAGTACAATTTAGTTTTTGAACCTTTGAATTTGTGTCTAAAAATTCTAACGATCTGAATCTATTTTCGAGAAAATCTTGAAATTGTTTAAAACTAGGAAGCTCTTGGGGAGTACTTGCATTGTTCCGTTCCCATAGCTTTCGGGATTCGGAATCAAGTTTTTGACTAACCAAAAAAATTACCAAAATATCCCAAGAGTCGGTGTTGACACCTATGTTATTTAAAGCATTTAAACATTCCCGAGTGGTCTGCCGTGTCAGGCGAATGTCAGTTAACTTAAGATACATGAGTTACGCGTAACAAGTGTTTTTCGTGGTTTTTATGGGTCTTCTATCCCATGTATAAAATATTATTTAATTATCTCTTACCGTTATCCCAAAAAATGCTCGAGAAGAAATTACGATTGACTACGATATTATGGTTAAATACTGTATCTTAAGTTACAGACAACGCTCGACGAGTCGACAATACGCGATTATGGCAAACTCAGTTAAGTGTCTACTAAAATACATGACTTAGCCACGATAGATGCGTAGTTTACTTATATATTATACTGTTATGGGGTAATTACTAAGACTTATGCAACTACATAATATTTAGACTGATTTAGTAGACCGGTAGGTAATGTTTTTGTTGATAAATGAAAAAGAAATACATTTTAGTTTATTTGAATACCATTTCCAGTTTTGTCTTAATATACTTGTTATTTGATTACACCTATGTTCCTAATTAAAATATGACTGATTAAAATATGACTGATTAAAATTAAGATTCTTATTAAAACCTACTTTTATTCTACCTCTCTAAACAAAATAATGCAGAAATGCATGTATGGCTAAATAATTCTTACTCAAATTGTCACGGCTAAGTCATGTATCTTAAGATACGGCCCTTCGCGTAACAAGATTTGTATGAAATTCCTGTCACGCCTATCTCCGTTTTTGGAAAAAAACATAGAAAATAAAGATAAAACAAAAAAGATAATTACATCACAATAATATGTACATCTTTACAATTCTTATGATATGAAATAAGTTTGGAAAAATCTCTTGAAACATAGATATAATGGCAATAAATCCAAAAAAAACTTTAGGGGTCGTTTACTCAAAACTAGGTTTTTTGAGATAACGGAGATAGGCCTGACACGGCAGTGGTGTCCAACAATTGTTTTAAACTCTTTGAAGATTCAGACGTCAGAACCTTTTGACCTGTCAAACGTTTCAGTATGCAGGTTGACAAATATTTTTTATTATTGTACCTATTCTCCAGCTGAGACCAACAATTGGAGTAATTGTCCGCTGTCAGTGGAATGTGTCTCAACAACTGCTCAGCCTCACCGGTCAAGCAGCCCCTAAGATAATGTAATTTTTGCACATCATCAATTTTGTCATTTTTGTGAATGATGGATGTGAACATGTCACGGAAGCTCGCCCACTCCGAGTAATGCCCTGAGAATTTGGGTATAGTTAATTTGGGCAACTTTGCACCAAATTGACTATGCTGTTGGTCATTACTCTGGTGCACTTGAGACTTGTTGCAATCGAGTTTAAACGCTGATAGCCTATCGTTTAATAAGCATTTATACTCGATGTACTCTTCTTGTATGATTTGCTAAGTACCCATTCCACTGATTTTCCAAAGATTCTAAGCGTGCTGAAACGTAAGACAATGTTATTCGTTCTGTAGGCGATTTTTTATAATTTGATTTCGCCTTACAAATTTTAGACAAAATGTCATCCTGCAACTTGACATAATTCGCCATTTTGAAGTGTTTGAAAAAATCAATACGAAATTATCAAAGTCCTAAATATACCTACTTAAAATAAAATTCTCTACACACACACACTAGCACTAATTTTCGTACGTTCAACACTTCTTGTTTATAAGGTTCAAAATGCACTCACAGTCTTGCTTTGTACCTACACTTCTGGTCGCCTTCCGGTGAGGATTCTCAGAATCCACGTCGGGTGGTGGAACTGGCGTTAGCAGGGTGCTCCGCCGTCGCAGTAGCAGCCGAGCTCCAGGAGGGCACTCAGCCCTCGCAGCAGCAGCCGAGCTCCAGGAGGGCGCTCAGCCCTCGCAGCAGCAGCCGAGCTCCAGGAGGGCGCTCAGCCCTCGCAGCAGCAGCCGAGCTCCAGGAGGGCGCTCAGCCCTCGCAGCAGCAGCCGAGCTCCAGGAGGGCGCTCAGCCCTCGCAGCAGCAGCCGAGCTCCAGGAGGGCACTCAGCCCTCGCAGCAGCAGCCGAGCTCCAGGAGGGCGCTCAGCCCTCGCAGCAGGAGCAGGAGGACGCTCAGCCCTCGCAGCAGGAGCAGGAGGGCGCTCAGCCCTTGCAGCAGGAGCAGGAGGACGCTCAGCCCTCGCAGCAGAGCAGGAGGGCGCTCAGCCCTCACAGCAGCAGCCCCGGGAGGGTACGACCCTCGCAGCAGCCGTCTAGCACCGGGAGGGTACGACCCTCGCAGCAGCCGTCTGGCTCCGGAGGGTATTCCACCCTCACCACAGCCTTCCAGCTCCGGAGGGTATTCCGCCCTCACAACAGCCGTTAGCCGTCCCTGGTGGCACTGTTCTCCACCGCCCGTTGCTGCCTTTTTGGGCAGCAATTCCCCCTGTCTTGTCGGTTCGCCGGATGCGTACTGACTGACCCCAACTTGGGTCTAACCGGCACTATCGAAGGACCAATGTACTTTTCCTAAACTTCTTCTTGCTTGATTTATAAATAAAACAACTTGTTCTTGAGTGAGTCAATTTATTCTGTCACCGGCCCGGTATATATATATGGCCGGTGAAAACTCTCGTCACCGTGATACAAGTACATACAGTGCCATCTATTGACACGTTATACACAACAATATGCTTTGATTTTAGAATGTCATTACAATGCCATTTGTGATTGAACCAAAGAGTAATTATAATAAAGGTTGGACATACAATCGGCTAATGTTTTAACTAAAGAGTATTTAATATAGATTAAACAGGCTGTGTTCCGGCAGTATTAATGTGGGAGCCAGTACACTTGAAATCTAAGGCTCGAAGATCAGATGAGCCTACAGTCTGGCAGCACATTGAGCGACGCTGGTGAAGTGTCCCTCAATGGAATAGGCCGCAGTAACAGCTTACCATCAGGAGGGCTGCGTGCCTGTCTGCCAACTGATCATGTATAAAATAGTTTTGCGTCTTATCCATCCACTTTTAGCTCCGTGGCAACAGGCCGGAGTGTCCCATAAACCCTTTGGCGCTACTCTCTAATGTCTCCTCCCACGTGAATTATTCAAATTAGGTACACCTTAGCGATTTCGTTGTAATTATTTCTTCGCGAGTCTTTTCATAACAACAATGTCCTCCTCCAGATATTTCGGCTTCGGTGGCCAAAAGAAGTTCGTCCCACTATGAATTAAACTCCTACGGTTACCTCTACACGCCTGAATGTGTAACATATTACACCTGAACACACCTAAATTAATCCATATTCTTTATTCGTATTTCAACATCTCATAATATTATTACATTTCAAAGCCGTTTCGAAACAAAATATTGAAATGTACCACTAAATACTCCAAATACCACAAATCATCTTTTTAAATAAACCCATTTAATAATAAAATTATTTATCCCTTTTCATCCGAAGAGGACGAACTCGTGCCCGCCTTGTGGCTATTGAGCCTATAATTATCAATTTTTTTGCCTCTTGCCACCACTAAAACAATATAAAGAATAAATAAATATCTCTAAACATTTTTCACACAGCGCCATCTAGCCCCAAACTAAGCATTAGCTGGTGCTATGGATGCCAGACAACGGATAAACATTACTTAAATACTTTTTTTTGTAAATTACATATTTTTTTTATAGTCGCTCAGTACATTGGCTCCACTTAGCCTGATGGTAAGCAAAAGGGGTACCCAAATTACCATGGCAACGGACGCAAAACCGTGGCGCTCTATCCGTTGGCATCGCAGTACTGGCTGACAAGGTGCTTCTTCACGCTTCGTTTAAAGGAACTTATGTGATAGGAAGGGGGAAATACATGAGCCGGCAGAGAGTTCCACTTCTTTATGTTTCGACAAAAAAAGGAATCATCGAACTTTTTTGTACGCGATGGAATATTTTCCACGGAACCCACATAGGAACACCCAGACAGATACAGACAGACATGTTCATGCACAAAAATGTTTGTACCGTGCGGGGATCGAACCCGCGACCTCTGGTGTAATAGACGACTTCTCGACCATTACACCAAAATGCTTGTCCAATAGCCTGAGCAAGAAAATAAAAAGCCTGCTCTGGAGGCGCCACATTCGCTATGGTTATAGCAACACTTGGTTGCTATAGTTATACTCACAAATAACTCACTATATCTAATAGTAACAAGGCACGGTTGACAATTAATGACATCACACTTTGAAAGCCAGCAATCCGTATTATAATATACTCTTTGGACAGCAATAATGAATGACATCATATTGTTTTTAATTTGATTGTTGCCACTTGAAGAAATTACTTCTAAATATTGTCCGCATTATGGCGAGGTTTTTTATTTTAATGGTCGGGCTATACAAAGCGACATCAAGCTTTCTTAGAATAACAACACACGCTGTTATTCCAAAAAATACCGCGAACTTTCGGGTCGTATTTACATAATACGAACTTCAACTAGTAAGGTCTTTATATCATCTGGGAAAGTTGAGAGATCCCCCATACATCATGCTAAGCAGACCTAATATAAATGCATGGAGTTGTATCGCCCCATGTGAATACAGAGCGAAACTTTACCTTCTCTGAGATTCTGAAGAGTTGCCTTACTTCGCATGTATTGTACAGTCGGACAACTATTTTCAAAAACACAATATTCATATTTATTAAACGCAAAAATGTTATGATTTTTTTTTTCCATAAATATTTTTGTGAATGATAAGCAATTGTAAGCAAGTCTGGACCTTACATCAATGAATAAGTAAGTTATTAACATAACGATGGTTAAAATGTCAAAGGGCTTAAAGGACATTTTGGCTTTGAAATGACTTTTTGTTACATTTGTATTGAGTTTTTTGAGCTCTTTCTAATGGTATATCAAAGATTCTCCTATCCCTTATAGTTAGCGAGATATTCATGGTTAAAAATTGGCCATTTTTGTATTATTTGCTTAAAGGTCACTGATAATGTATTATGGCATTTAAAGCCTACTCTTGCATATTTTGATTCAGGCGTTTTGGGCTTAAAGGACACTGTGGTTTTATGTCAAATAAATCACATTGATTTCCCTGCCCTTTACGCCAGGAGTCGTGGGTTTCGGATCATTTGTGTTTGTTTTGTGTCTGGATGTTTATTCGTATTTAAGTATACATTTGTGGTACCTTTGTTGTTTCTGACACCTATAACACATGTTCTTACGCTACTTACTTTGGGGTCAGATCAATGTATGTGATGTTATCCAATATTTATTTAAGACCAATACAATAGTTATAATTCTGTTAATAAATTGATGAATGAATCTATGGATCTTTACAATCATCATCATCATCATCTGAATATTACAATCCACTGCTGGACATAACCTCCAAATGCTCGCCACACTGATCAATCCTCGGCCGCTCGCATCCTGCTCCTGCCAGCCATCCTGCGCAATTCATCACTTTACCTGGCCTGACAGCGTCCTACACTACGTTTACCGAGACGCGTTTTCCACTCTAGAATCCGTTTGTCCCAACGGTTATCGGTTCTACGGCTGATATAGCCAGCCCACTGCCTTTGGTTCTATGCCGCATCATCTCATTTCGTATACGATCTCGTACGTCTCACTGAGCCACTTTTAACTTGCGGACCAGCCGTGCCGTAAGTGTCCACGTTTGCCTTGCCTTTTACGACACCCAGGAGAGGGAGAGAGTGTGCTGGTCAATAGCAACAAGACTGGCACTGGTTCGTCCCAATCGGGTGTGAAGGAGAAACCGGGGGAGTTTAGTGGGTAGTGGACGCTTTAGCCACGAGTCCCACACACGGTCGCAGGTCTAGCTAGTCAGAGGTTGTGGTACATAAACGCATTCTCCTCCGAAAAAAAAGGAGAGGGAGAGATTGATGTTTTTTGACTCTGTATGCCGACAGCGCTTCTTTTTGTACTATATTGAAAAAGCACAATACAGCTTAACAGGCAAATTCATGTTAGATAGGATAATTATTTTTTTGTCGAAATTTTATCTTAAAGGACCAATTCTAGGTGTTAGACCTGTATTAACATGTCCTTTAAGCCAAAGCTAATGATTTATCTCAACAGAAACTTAAGCTTAAAGGACAAAATAATCGAATTTCAATTCTTAAAAGACACCTATCTCAAAAACTATGCTATCTAGAATAAATAAAATGGTTGCATACGGTTCGGCTTAAAAAAATAAATAAAAGTGTCCTATACAACAAACCGATAGCTTTAAAATCAAAAAAGTTATGCCCAATTTTTTACTTATTTCGTTTTTCTGCTCTCCTGAAAAATCATGATTTGTCCTTTAAGCCCTTTGACATTTTAACCATCGATAACTTTCCCGGTAATGTCACATTGAAGGGCAAAGACATGATCCTTAACCCTTCAATGTGACATTTCCAGGATTTTAAGAAGACTTTACGAGAGATGACTCTCCTAAAGATTTAAGGTCATCTTGACAATAAAATACAATTATTCTAACTGGCTTGATCACCACACTTGTCAAAATGTGGATGGCTTGAGCTACATTTAAAAAGAGTTAAAAGCTTCTTTGAAATATTAATATTCACTTTTCATATTTACTTATTGTAAACCAACATACATATCTAGTTCTTGAAATTATACATAACATTACCAAAAAAATATTTTATCCCAATATAAATAAACGATGTGAAATAAAACAAGACCTTAAATCATTTTTTATGTCAGAGGTGGCAAACAAGCCAGCGGGTCGCCTGATGGTAAGTAATCACCGCCGCCCATGGACATCGGCAACACCAAAGGGATCGCTGATGCGTTGCCGGCCTATGGGTAGATATGGGGGGTGTGGACCTCCGGCACTCTCACAAACCAAACGAAACACAATAGTAGTCACTCTTATTTACAAAATACATTCAACTCCATGCCAACAAAAAGCTATTGGTCGATTGCATGTATGAGCGAAAATAAAATAGAATAAAACAAAACTTGAGGTAGAGTGTACCAGCGGTTGAAGTTGGCTATTTGTTGCAGTTTTAAAAGTAAGATTGTAGAAATTGCAGGAGTTAGTACTGTAGTAGTACAAATAGTAAAGCGCCACTGCGACCTCATTTTTATTAAGCGAGCAAGTGTCACACTTAATAGTATGATTGATACCGCTCATGGACACATGTAGATACGTACATCCCCAATTCGGCGGAACGGAATAGTATGAACTGCGTAAAATTGAAGGATAAAGAGTAAGACGGAATTACAGTCATTTTTTTTTTTATAAAGAGGCAGTCAGGATGACCTCACTCCACCTGATGGTAAGCGGAAATGAGGTCCAAATGTAAGGTTGACTGGCTCAATAGATCATACCAATTGAGCCAGTCACCCTCACCCTGACGGCCTGCATAGATGCCGCTTCACGCCCCGCCTGAAAAGCCCAGGATTATAGGAAAAGTAAAAATAAGATTTAAAAAAAATCCTTTTAAATAATTACATAAAATACATTTAATCTTAATAATATTTTGTTACAAATACAGTAAAATCAAATGGCAGAGGTTTAGCAATAACAAAAACCGGCCAAGTGCGAGTCGGACTCGCCCATGAAGGGTTCCGTAGCAGCAAGTATCATCATAATATAAAAGTTCTTGTAGTTCTTTGTAAGTTTGATCGACGTTTTTATATTTGAGTTGATTGAATGAGAGGAAAATTGCGGTTTACGATTTATGACGTTTTAAAAAAAACTAATTACTTGACCTCGTTCAAACCAATTTTCAATGGAAGTTTGCATGGTAATGTACATCATATATTTTTTTTAGTTTTATCGTTGTCTTATTTTAGAAGTTAGAGGGGGGGTGACCAAAATTTTACCACTTTGGAAGTGTCTCTCGCGCAAACTATTCCGTTTAGAAAAAAATTATGTTAGAAACCTTATTATCATTTTTAAAGACCTATCTATAGATACCCCACACGTAAGGGTTTGAAGAAAAAAAAATTTTTGAGTTTCAGTTCTAAGTATGGGAAGCCCCAAAAATTTATAAACTAATAACTTGATCTCGTTCAAACCAATTTTCAATGGAAGTTTGCATAATAATGTACATCATATATTTTTTTTTGATTTATCGTTCTCTTATTTTAGAAGTTACAGGGGGGGGGGACCAACATTTTACCACTTTGGAAGTGTCTCTCGCGCAAACTATTCAGTTTAGAAAAAAAATGATATAAGAAACCTTATTATCATTGTTAAAGACCTATCCATAGATACCCCACACGTAAGGGTTGAATGAAAAAAAAATTTTTGACTTTCAGTTCTAAGTATGGAGAGCCCCCAAAATTTATTATTATTTTTCTATTTTTGTATGAAAATCTTAATGCGGTTCACAGAATACATCTACTTACTAATTTTCAACAGTATAGCTCTTATAGTTTCGGTAAAAAGTGGCTGTGACATACGGACGGACAGACAGACAGACAGACAGACATACATGACGAATCCATAAGGGTTCCGTTTTTTGCCATTTGGCTACGGAACCCTAAAAATGACGTATGCCAGAAGAAGAATTTTAATTCTGTGACGTCTTACCTGGGTTTGTCTTGCTACAATCCCGTCCCACAAATATTTTGCAAAATATTTCTCTAATTACCTGAAAACTTCAGAACGTGCACGTCAAAGGTTCCCTGTTAAGCGAGTTAGGAATTACGTATGTTATGTTTACTAAGAATGGTAAAGCCAAATTCGCAACATTTGCGAATACCCGAGATATTCTGTTTCCACGAATACTATCGGCTGTGGATTGCTGCAGGAACGAATCGAATCGCTTTGCGAATAGTTTTCAAAATACCGATTCATTGCTAGATACATTGTGACGACACTATCGTAGGGCGTCCATGAGTTTTTTACAAATAGAGATATCGCGTTATACTCGTAATAGAACAGTATAATTATTTTGTGTGCATGAATATATCTATTTCTATTAATTTTAATTAAATATATTTATATAAAGAATTTTAAATTTGTATTTTTTATCGTTGTACAAGCTTTACATAAAACTGTTCAAGGTTAAATATTGAATAAATAAATAATAGCTCAGGATATAAATTATAGTGCATGCGCAAGCACAGGATCAGTTCCCATCCTTCACTTTCATACTCCTGGCTGGTGCGCAATCGCAAAGATACAATACCTACTGACCTACTAGAGTGTGGTATTGTTATATAAAACATTTCAATTTGTTTAGACGGCATCCGGGGAGCGTCCGGGAAAGGTTTCATTTGTAGACCGAGTTTTAAAAAATAAAAAAATATAGGGCCGCCCGCGAGACACGCACTATGCTCGCACACCACGATGTTTTTTATTACATTGAATATGACATGTCCGGCTTTCGGACTCTAAAATCCGGGGTTTTCACGCGTCTTGTCCTGTTTTCCAAATTTTAGAGATGGCAACCCTATGCCCATTGCATGTGAATAATTTTAATGTTGTATTTTAGATTATTATTATTATATCTATAATATAAAAATATATATAACATAACTCAACAACGCCTGGACCAATTTGGCCAATTTTTTTTTAAATGTTCGTTGGAGTTTAAGGATGGTTTTTACGGCGAGAAAAATTGAATTGATTGATTGATCATTTCCCACGGGAACGGGAACCACGCGGGTGAAACCGCGGGCGCCCGCTAGTTATTAATATTATTATTTTTAATTCCTTTCTTGCTGTTGATTTATTTAATGATGTTTCTTTTATTATTGAATCATGGAAAATTGTTTAATATTGTCGATTTTGTTTTTACTTGTGTCATTTTATGTTATACTTTATGTTATATCCAAATCAATTTTTATGGTGACCGATGACGCTCCTCTCACTGACTGGTGTTCACAGAAAACCAGCGTCTTGGCTGAGTGAACGCCAATTTGGTCTTATTGTCACTATCAATTTTTAATATTGTAATAATAACAATGTACCTATGTCTTTGATTGTACAATGCGATTGTGATAAGGATCAAATAAATCTTATTCTATTCTATTCAATTTAATGTCAAGAACAGAACAGGACAAGAAATGTCTGCAGCTTGGTTCTACCACACATTTTTTTTTATATCAGAGGCTGCAAACGACCCCGCGGTTCGCCTGATAAGCAATCACCGCCGCCCATGGACATCTGCAACACCAGTGTGGGCCTCAATACACACACAATAGGGATACCTCGAAACACAATAGGGTTAGGACACCGTTATTGATACTAAAAGTGTGGTCACCCCCGTCCAAGCCCAGCGTCACTCGGCCCGCAGCATACCGTCTCTAATTGGACGAGTTTCTGGATTCCCCCACTACTCCTGTTCGTTACCGGCTTTCTTCCACGTTTCCGCCGCGTAATGAGAAAATCTGCTGGCGAATTTTCATAAGATATCCCAGTTTACCTGAACGCCGAGATGGCATATTTTGTTGTTATGAAAAAAGTTGTATTTTTATTCGTGCAAATTGTAATAGTCAGAATTACTGTTAGTCCCAATCTTTGGTACTGCAAAAAAGTTTTAGAAATTCTAGGCAGTAGATACTAAATTTTTTGCTATAACTTATTTTTCTCAAATTGTTGGTTCTTGATTACTTCTTCGTTTGAAATGAAAGGCTCGAAGATAAGAGGATCTATGGTTCATAATTTTATGATTGGCTGTTTCCCATTAATATATTCTCTAGACAAATTACAATACTCAGGAATTTAAAAAAAAATGCTGCTCTATTTTTTGACAAAATTGAATATTATTTTAGTAAAAAAAGTTAACCCGTCGAGGCTGAGGCCATAAAACGCGGCAGCGGGAGCGGCGGGAAATTCGAGGCCAAAGCCATACACTTGCCTAATGTTCCCTTTTAAAGATATTGCAATTGTTTTTACAAAGTTTTATCATCGAAATTCCAATTCAAAAATAAAATATCATGTTTATATTATTTGCAAATACGCCACACGGGAAAAATAACACAGTTGTAGTTTTGGCATGAGACACCTTAACGCTTGGAAGAAAAAGGTGTATGTGTTTTATTTTCTTCACCTAATTCTGTTCAGGTAAAAAACGCATTTTTCAGACAAAACTACACGTACTGATGTTAGGCAAAGCATTAAAATAATGGTTTTATTCAGACATAATGTATTTATGTGTAAAAGCGCTGCAGCCACTCGCTGTTTCTATCAAGAAGAATCCAGAAAGAAACTCGACAGTTAAATACTGGAAAGGTCCACCGCCAATCAATGTTTCACAAAGTTTGCGGTGTTAAATTCATAGTTGTAGTAATTTATGTCAAAGACATAACAGCTAAAGCTATTATTAAACAATATACCTACAATTGTCACAAAATGTCGTTTGTAACAAAACTGACTAACTTAATTAATCGAGGCTCGGCGACCTCACGAAAGGTCTAACGTGATCCCGCGAAAGAGGTGACGGCTCAAACTTTTGAGGACCGGATAGAGGCACAAGCGGAGCGATTTTGAAATCGCTTCGTCAGTTTGTCTGTAGGAGAAAAGTATTACAATTGTACCCACTAACAGCACTGTGGGTACATGTTACATCCGAAATAAATATTTTTAATTTCAGGCACATTACAAAAAGAGAAATGAATTTGAATGTTAGTGGCTGAGTGCAGGAGGACGATCGAAAAAAACGAAAAAAGATATAAATGAATTGCGTGAAAGAAGATATTTGTGTAAAACGAAGTAAGATACCTCGCTGGCGAGTGACAGTTATGAAAACTGTTATCAGTACAGCAAAAGTAAATAAAAATTAAAAGTAAATGGATCTCGTGGATTCTATGTATATTGATGTATATAGTGGTCTCTGATATCTGATTGTGGGTTTTATTTCTTCTGTTCTCAACATCAATTCTTTCAACCATTGCACCAAACAGTTCATCAAAACTGCATACGCAGTCATTGAGTTACAATTATAGTTCAATGTACGCAGTTTCCGCTCCGCTCATCAATGATGATAACTGAATACTGTAGGCGGGGATAAAACGTGCCCCTGCATACGCGCTCATATCTTTATTAAACATTATATGCATACAGAGATAGAACCCGTTCCAGCTTTTAGGTTATTAAAGTAAAGCTAAGGAATGACTGCCAGACTGGTATAACATCTCCATTTCCATATGTTGATTGGGGCATCGATTTTCCCGCACCTTTTGTTACCTAACAAGGTATTATGCCACCCCAGTCAATCATCCGCACCCGCAACCGCACTCCTAGCATTGGAGACAGTGCTGGGTTATGTTATCGTTGGTCCCGCTCCCGTCAGTGTTGCAACGCACACTGTGGTTTCTTGTTGCTTTGCAGCCGAACCTCTTGAGTTGCTCGTACGCAAATTTTGGGAATTGGAAGAGTAGAGCGTACCTATTGAGTAGAGACTATCGTGAAAGGCTAGCGTAAAGGAACACTATTTTCAAACGTTCTGACGTTGAAATTCGTTTGCAATCAAGTCGTAAAGTCAAACGCCGACATGTTCGAATATCTTTACACATGGAATCACGCAAAGAGCATAGAGAAGTACTTGGATGACTCGTGAAATCTAATTGGCACTACAACCGGCTTTACTGACTCACAAGTACATCTTATTGTGGTCGAATATTCAGAATAATTTAATTTGTACAGAATGCTGACTTAACACTTCGTATGGTATTAGTAACAACCAAAAGCCAGAAATTCCCTCTCCTTTCCCCTTCCTAAAAAAACTCATGAAGGAAAGTCTGGAAGATCTTTCGAACACTATTGCCTCAGATTTTATTTCCTCTCGTACGTTTTTACCGTCGTCCTATAATTTTGTCGCATATTTTGTTATACAACTTTATTTGGCAGACGGCCCACCTGACGATAAACTGCCAGTACGGCCTATTTCATTAATAGCTATATAAACGACCATCTACTTAATAACATGAACTACACAATCTCTTTAAGCCTAAAACAGCTATTAATTTTCTGCAATCATATAAAATAATCAGTGTTGTATCAATTGCTTTTCAAAGCGACCGTCCGAGGGAATAATTCATTCAATGAAACTGCGCATATTTAGGGGTAGCGCAAACCATGCACTTTTTGTGCAATATAGTCTACGGCGCACAAAATGACTGCATAACGCGTAAAAAGTCTGTCTCGGATATTTTACAGACTCAAAGCACACGACGATCATCTTAGATCATTCAGACGTACAATCAACAGCAGAGCAGCAAAAAGCAATTGCAATCGCATTTCAAATATAACTCTATGTGATCTGAATTAAGCTGAAAATTGGTCGTAGAAATTTGACTGATTAGAGTTGGTTGATGTGCCTTACACGCTACAACAACGGAAATGCAGAGATTGCGAACTAAAGTGTGCAACGTCTGGGTTAGCACGTGTTGAAGCAAGTTACGTTTTAGGTTAATACATAGAAATATTATGTACTGAATAGCTCAATGGGTTATTACGCATATTTGGGGCATGATCTCTCAGAATTTGCGATACTACATAATATATAATTGCAATAGTCTGTTTTAACCCCTGACGCAAAAATACGGCTGTTACAATTTTTACTTGTCTGTATTATTATGTGTGTTTGTCTGAGACACCATAGCTCACTGATCTCCATGACACTGGATGGGCGATTGTCACCAAATGTTTGATCCGATTTGAAAATCGCCATGTTGGCGCTGAGAGCAGTAGTTAGTGTACTTGGAACTAATAATAGTACTAAATTTGGCAGATAAACTTTGATAATGCTGTCATTGTCAATTTCAATGGCTGTCCATTTGAAGTGTAGACAGAGAAAATTGAAGTCATTTTAGTTCCCAGTACACTAATGGGGGGCGCTTCAAATCGACATAAAAATAGCTGTCATTTCAATGTCTATAGCAACTCCAGCGTAATACGCCGCGCGTATTATTATTGACCTCAGTGCCATAGCTTCTGAATAATTCGAATTGCTTAGTGCTTACACAGACTAAAAAGTGCGACACTTTGCGTGTGCCATAGAGTAATAAAAACGCCTCCGCCTCTGTGCATTATAATAATCGTCTATCGTCTGTACTGTACCTTACTGGACATCAAAGCGAAATGGCTCTATTGGCCCGTCATAATTACGATATCGTATGTCAAATGTAATGGGCTTGTGTTGTTAGTGTAGCGGACGAGCCAAGTTCTCGCTTTGTGAATTTACCGGTGACGAGTACACGGGTAATTTAATTACACGTGGGCCGGTTGTAATATTTGCCAATTATTGTGCCTCTGCCGGGACTGAGATTTATTTATTTAGCCTTTGTTAACTGTGATTGGTTGCTGGATGTAACATTACGCTTCCTAGAAATGACTTTAGTATTATGTTGAAGACTTTATAAACAATTAAAACCTCTGCCTTTTGCCTTAACAAAAAGAAACAAAATATATTTTTTGTAATAACTTTAAAATATACTCTTTTTTCTTTCTTTCAACCTCTTTTATTTATTTATTCAATAGTAAACTAGAGGTTAGGTACCTTTAGTTAAAAAAGAAGAACTGACTTAATGACAGACTGAGTATTTTATGAAAGCCCAAACAAAAACTTTATTAATGCAGACTTCAAAGATACACTTATAAATCGTCATTATCAGTATAACTGAGTGACTCTCGGATTCGAAATGTTGTTGTCCTGCTGTCCTCGAGATCTCGGCCCGGTACTTAAACTTCTAGACCATCGAGGCGTTGTATGTTTTTTTTTTTATATAGTAGCTCAGTACATTGGCTCCACTTAGCCTGATGGTAAGCAAAAGGGGAACCCAAATTACCACGACAACGGACGCAACACCGTGGCGTTCTATCCGTTGGCATCGCAGTACTGGCTGACAAGGTGCTTCTTCACGCTTCGTTTAAAGGATCTCATGTCATAGGAAGGGGCAAATACATGAGCCGGCAGAGAGTTCCACTTCTTTATGGTTCGGAGGATGGTACTTCGGTATGGTATGTCCTAAGATGTTAACCATTACATAGGACATACAACGCCTCGCCAAATCAACATCGTGACAAAAAACAACTTGGCAATGTTTTACCCACACGTTTTTGGTAATGATTGAATTCAGATATCATACTCGTAGTTTTGTCTGTTTGCTGCCATTACTAAATATGTGGTCTTCTGTCATAGTTTTTTTAATATTATTTTCAACTTTTATTTTTGGGTTTGAAAATGATCATTCAACATTTTCTTTGAATTACTTTAAAGAAAGAGGTGTGAAATCTATCTGTCTGTTCACTTGTGACGATGACAAACGTAAGGGAAACTTATACCTCGCTACCGTTCCAAAGTGGATTTTAGTACCATACACTTATGGAAGTGTCCACCGCTTATACTCGTAATTTAAGCGGTGGGCAATAGATAATTACTAATTGCTCTTCCCAGTTAACCCTTAGCAAGGCGCGGGTAGATGAAATTTTTTATTGGTTTTTGCCCGTATCACAACACTTATACATAAGGTTCAAATGGCTTTTGGCCACTGTCTGGCTAAGGGTTAAACAAATTTTTAACTTACCCTGTAACTTACATGTGTGCTGTGCTTTTCTAATTTAAGAAAAGACTATAATTTATTTCCTTTCAGAGATAGTAAATTTCGTCAAGGATGCTGCTAAACTATCAATCAGGGTGTCTGCAGTAAAGTGCGATGACTCTACCAAAGTAGGGTCTTGCTTGCAACAGAAATACTCATCTATCGGCGTGCTTTTCGATCCAACATGCCCCAGTTTCAATCAAATAATGTACTATGTAAGTATTATTACAAATCAGACACGAGTGAGTATAAGTCGAGACACTGTGCTTCGGAAAGCAAGTAAAACCTTTTTTTCCGACGTCTGATTTCTTTTTAGTCGTGTCACACTGCTGTCCCAACGAGCTATGAGAGTGAGGGAATAGGGAATGCACATGTGTTTGCGTATTCACTTGTGCACAAAAAATGTCTGCGTAATTTGTTGATTGTAAGGATTTGGACGCTGTAGCCGAAACATTATAATAATAGCCTAAGTAAACCTTTTCCTGCCAACTTTTGCTTTTTTTACTTCTTTCAGGCGTCCGTGAATACCTTATTGGATTCCAGGCACAAATGGTTATTAATTATAGACAATAATCAAGAATCTTTGACAAATACCACATTCGCAGATATTAAAGGAAATAACGCGGTGGAAACAATAAAAGTCGTCAGTGAACTGAATATAAGTGTTAATGCGGACATTCTTTTGGCTTTGAAAAAGAAAGGTTTGTCTATACTAATATTATTTGTTTGTATTGAATAAGAATAGAATAGAATATTTTATTTCGTGGTACATTTAAGATCCGAAACTACTGAACCGATTCAGAAATTCTTTCACAGTTGGAAAGCTACACTACCCCCGGGTGACATAGGGTACTTTTGATCCCGGAAAAGTGGGTGAAAGGGGGGATAGTTGCCAAAAGAATAACGCGCGTGTGAAACCGCGGAGGCGACTTCTAGTAGCTTATAAGTTAGCATGCATTGACATTTCAATAATGAGTATGACTGTTTAAACTGAAAACATATACGTTTAGTGAATGTATGTGATAATTTACATATCTGTTATCTGTTGTCTGATTGCATAAAGTAAAATGTCAATTTACATACATTTGAGAATTAAAGGAGGCAGGAAAGTAATAATATCTTTTTATTGTTTTTTGTTCAATAGACTGTGAAGAATACGACATTCTCGATTTGTACAATTTTGGAAAGACACAAGGCGGCGATTTTATTGTTGAAAAATTAGCTTTATGGACTCCTGAAACTGGTAATTTATTTATGAACATTACACATACATTGATTAAAAGGACATTTCAAGGACAGCCGTAAATTGTCTTTGTTGGTTTTTTCAGGTTTCAGTCAAAATATTAACGAATACAAATACTATCGAAGATGGAACTTTAATCAATGGCCAATGAGAATGATTAGCGTCGTGAGTATAATATAAAATAATTCTTACAATATATTTTTAATAAATAGCATTTAAAGAAACAGAATAAAGTATGAACACAGAACATATACTAGTATGAACATTACATAAGATACGGAATACTTAACTCGAGCTTTTTTAGTTATGTCATGTATTACAATCACAGGTAATAAAGATGTTTTATGTAAGTATTATACACGAATCGCTACCGGCTATACTTCTTACACGCTTTCTTCCCTTCAAAAAGGGCACAGCAATTTCGGAAGGTTATAGATATGTACTGTACTTACATACTCGTGAATCCATACTGACACGCCTTATTCCCACCATCCCTCCATTTGCTACGGTCTTGGTTTACAACTTTTGCTTCTTCCACGTTCACTAATCTAACCATACAAGCTCGTCGGTGTCGAGTACTTCGGACGTAACCTTTCTTTGGAAGGTTATGAACTAAAAATATAATTATTTTTTTAGGTTTCTCCGGCCCCAAAAGTGTTTGATCCCAAAATGATATTAGATTTAAACCCGACAGTCGGCGTGGGCACTATAACGAAGATTAGTTTCACTATATTGCAAGTTATTGCAGACATTCATAACTTCAGGTACCTATATAAAAAATATTATTGATTCATTATTAATACAGTGCAATCCAAACCCAAACTAAGCATGTCTTGTACTATTTTGAATATTTTTTTTATACCCCATCAGTTGGCAGAGACAGACACGCAGCCCACCTGATGGTAAGCGGTAACTGCGGCGTAGTTAAGTGTCCCTCAATGGAAGCGTCGCTCAATGTGCTGCCAGACTGTAGGCTCATCTGATCTTCGAGCCTTTGTTTTCAAGTGTACTAGCTCCCACATTAATCCTGCCGGAACACAGCCAGAGCTGTTATGGCGGCCGATTTCACCTGTGGAGGTGGTAGCTAGATAATTGGACTCTGAAAAAGCCCTACCACCAACCAGACCCAAGGCGAGAATCGAGCCCACGACCTCCGGGTTTTTTTATATCCGAGCGGCTTAGCCACTGTTTCAAGGAGGCGGTCGAAATACATACTGTTGCAAATACTATACAATTATATCCTTTACAGGTTCGTCCATTCTATTGCAGATCGGTGGATAGGTGACTATGGTATCAATACATCTAAGGTACGTACTTATGTAGCACTTTGTGCAAAACGACCCATTGTTGTCATTTAATACTACAAAACAACATTATGTTCTGTAGTATGGCAAGCAGCCCACCTAATAGCAAGCACACAGTGCTGCTTTTGTCTTGCAGCAATGAAATGGGATTAAATACAAATGAAGAAAGTGAAATAAGCTCTTATAGTTTTTTTTATGCAATGTGTATCAAGACCAGCAGATCGTACACCTGGTGATAAGCGCCACGTCTGCCCTTAGACAGTTGAGTGCCAAACAGTAATTAAGCATTTACTGTCTGGCACCGCCCTGCGCCCGCTACACCGGGATGACAGTATTAGGTCTCATAAACCATACCTACCCAGTAATTTCACTAAAAGTTTGTTTATAATTGAACTTGCACATATGTTTAGACAGTCGTCG
The DNA here is from genome assembly GCA_949319885.1 of Mecyna flavalis. Taxonomy (NCBI): domain Eukaryota; kingdom Metazoa; phylum Arthropoda; class Insecta; order Lepidoptera; family Crambidae; genus Mecyna; species Mecyna flavalis. Next base: position 1,740,471 of record OX439435.1, on the reverse strand, counting down.
CCAGCTCACTCTATTACAGACAGCAAGACGTGTCTCCCGTTATAAGATTCATGAAGGAAGTGCATGAAAAAATGGATTTTGCGCACCCCCCACTAGTGTCTATTGAGTAAGTAGCCATAACACTTAAAGTAAAGTATTTGCTACGTGGTTAACACAAAAGATACTTCTCATAGCATTAAATTGCCCAATTCTGAAGAAGTATCAAGCACTAAAATCCGCTATACAGGATATTAATCTTTAGACCATAAAAAACAAAAAGAGAAAAAAGCGTATTTAAATGCACGTAATTAAAATGAAAATAATAATAATATAATGGCCCCTTAGAGTGGCAGCTGTTTACGGGGGCCCATCTAGTGGGAAGCCAGTTACCATCTGCCAGGAGAAAACCTAAGACAATTTTCATGGCAGACGTCTGTTGTCTCAACCCATAGCCCAGCAATCCATCAATATTTAATAAATAGTCTTTGAAATCAAGTCATCGCTACAATGATGGGTACTGGCTTAATCACCACGCTTGCCATATGCGGGTTGGTGATCGCAAACCCAAGCTGTATCCGACAAAACTGACTCAAAGTTAGCTCGAGATGAATAAACTGTTGAGTCTGTAACATACTAAAATTGTATCAGCTAATGTACACAGTTCACAATGAACGATTATCTTATCTTATCTTATTGACCCGGGAATCAAACCCAGGACCTCAAGATCTCGGCCCTATAATTATCATAAATAAGACTTTAAATTGGCTATGTTTATTTCAGAACAAGATACTTTTACCGTATCCCAACATTCGGCGCTGGGAAGCTTGAGAACCAATTTCTAAGACCTCTTAGCACGGGCGCCTGGCTGTCAGTGGTGGCAATAACCGCAATATGCGCATTGGTCCTGCTGCTGTCAGCCAAGATGGAGAAGCGACCATCATCGGGCCAGTACGCCGTCTTCTCTGTTATTGCCTCAATATGCCAGCAATGTATGTAACCAATAATAAATCGAGATATGATTGATGGCCCAAAATTTTGAGGAAAACACGACAAAAACAGATCACATACGAATCCTCAGTTATTCGTGGACCATCTTACTGTAGTAGTTTTAGGCCTCGACTGTAAAGTTTTGAGAAATCAACTGAATAGACATTGTTTTAATTAAATTTGAAGTAGCAAAAGATGTAATGTAATCATGTTACATTGTTGTTACAGTTTTCGATGAAAATGCCAATGGAATCGAAAGAGAGTCTGCAGGTATATATATTTTTTTATTTTGATGACCCATTTAGTGTAACTTTTGCGAAGTTGACTATTACGAGTACACTAGAGGTCGGGGGTGCGATTCCCGCATGGTGCAATAATTTTTTGTGCATAAATATGACTTATTGTACCGTCAGGGTGTTTCAATGTATGTATATTTTAAAAAAAGTTATAAGTTGGAATGCGTTAGGGCTCGATGTTGGATGAATGGACGAACAATAAAAAACAGAATCAAGTTAAAATATACCGATCTTTCCAAAACTTTCTAAAACTAATCTACCTTTTCAGCTCGGAAACTAACGGTACTAGTGACTGGTATCTCCTGTGTGCTGATCTACAACTACTACACGAGCAGCGTGGTCAGCTGGTTGCTGAACGGACCTCCACCTTCCATCAACTCTCTGCAAGAATTGCTCGAGAGCCCTTTGGAGCTGATCTTTGAAGACGTCGGCTACACGCAAACATGGTTGCAGGTGAGATGACTTTTGCCAGTGACTTTCTTGTGAAACTAGGTACAAATGAAAGAATTCAGTGCCTTTAAGAATTCAGATAGACGTGATAGCAATTTTGAAGACCACATCTAGTTTCTCAAGTAACTTAGAAAGTCGATAAAGCTAATTTATGTCCGTTGGTATAAATCACGACGTCGTCAATGTAGGCATAAATAGTAATCGAAACATAAATACAAAAGACAATGAATAAACCTGAGGAAGCTAGAGTCAAAACGAACAAAAACGAAATGTCGATAACAAACTATATTTCGTTTTAGACACCGGGTTACTACTATAACAGAAGAAATGCAAAAATAGAGGATGAGTTGAGAAAGAAGAAAGTATTTAATAAGAAGAAGGATGCACCGTTATTGATGTCCGTGGAAGAAGGGATCAGAATGGTGAAAGCTGGTGGTATGTTCAGCTTAATTACTGACTCAATCATGTACTATATGACAGAAATTTCCTATAACTAAATGGTTTTCTTTAGGGTTTGCATATCATACAGAAGTGGACAGTGCCAACAGACAAATTTCAAAGACGTTCACACAGAGTGAATTGTGCGAGCTTGGATCCCTACAATCTATGGAGAAGGCGATGTTATACCCTTGCTTGCAAAAGAACAGCCCTTATAAGGAGTTTTTTGTTTGGAGGTATGATGATTAATAATACACGATTATTTACCAATTTCTTGTAATATCCTTGTTATACATAAATAGTATGTTTTAGAGCTATCGGCTATGGGTGTTTCTCCGTTGGCGTTAGTAAATGTTGGCGGCGCTCTGTGTTAATAATGTCCACAGATATTTATTTATTTGAAGACATGTTTTGAAATGTGATAATGAATTTCCATTGCAGTCAAAATTGTTAATAAAAATTACAAAAAAAAATATTGCAATGTCAAAGTAATAAGTTGAAATAAATTCAAGCAGTATGATAACCAAATAACAAAGTTACTGTCTGAATTGCAGTTACTGTGTGTGATGTGTAATAAAGTTAGACAATATCAAGAATCTTATTAATAGTATAGAAACGTTTAAAAGACCAATCATGCTGTCACTAAATCAAATACCAAAAATCACATGTATGACGTGTATCTTACTAAGATACACTAACGAATTGCTTGGGATAAAAATCATTTTTATGTGTAAACTCTGAACTTGAAGTTTCTGATTTTCCAGTCTCATACGCCTACTAGAGCGTGGTATAGTAAAGTGCATACAGAAGCGCATAGTATCGCCCTCGGTCCAATGTGAAGGGAGCTCGCCAAGGGCCCTGGCGTTGGGAGGAGCTGCACCTGCATTCTTGCTTCTGGCTGCAGGTTATTTCCTGGCTACCGTCTTTATGCTCATTGAAAGGTTGGTAAAGTCATCATCAGCCTATAACAGTCCACTGCTGGACATAGGCCCCTCCAAATGCTCGCCACGCTGATCGATCCTCGGCCACTCGCATCTAGCTCCTGCCAGCCATCTTGCGCAGATCAACGCTCCACCCGGCCTGAGGGCGTCCTACACTACGTTTACCGAGACGCGGTCTCCACTCTAAAAGTAGTTGGTAAAGTATTTTTCCAAAGGACCATGCAAAGGCGCGTCCCCACCCACCAACAGATTTCAAACGTATCTCTATTTATACCTCTTGCCATACTGATCTCTTTTTTGTATGACGACATCCGCCGTAGGAATGGGGATTTCACGCAAATCGAATTTGAATGTTGTATTTTTCAAGTATTTTTTTGACACAGTTAATTGTGAAAATAATGTGCAGGCGATCAAGAGTAACCCTCCTGGCCTAAATAAAAGTGTTCAATCAAAATATAATCTTAAAAAATATTTTACAGCCGAGTCTAGCTAGACACTTACAGTGCAATTCTGAATCTTAGGCGTACGGCATAAGCACGGTTTTATTGTTTTTGAATACCCCGTCATTTTTTGGATTAAAAATGGTTATTTGTCTTTATATGGAATATCATAATTATATTAAAACTAGTGCCAAGTCTGTTGGTGGGTGGGGACAGAGCCCATACAACTTCTTGCGTTGTTCTTTGCTTTTGCTTGATTAATTTTAACCTCTTAAGCAGATTGGTTTACAAAATAAATGCTTTGACTTCGATTCATCTACCATTCTCACAAATAAAACGTGTAATTTAGGTAATTTACTAGTCGTTATAGTTCTGACTTTGTAAATTACCACAAAAAGTAAGATAGACTGGTGCCAGCCTTTTTTTTTGTCAAATATCGTTTAGATTGTTCTTTCTGTCGACTTCGAGTTCAGTTTAATCAACTTCTTGGCCCGATAATTGTTGAATAATTTATGTTTATTTTCAGGTTTATCTGGCAATATAAAGACAGGCCAATGGTATTTAAGAAAAAAAAGAAATTGAAGAAACTGACGAGGCAGCATTACAGGTGCAAAACAAAAATAGAAAACCATATCAGAATGGAATAAAAAATCATTTTAATGTTCACATTTTAGACCTATCGTGTGCCTAAAATATTATGTCACTAGCCTTTCGCCCGCGGTTTCACCCGCGTGTAATTTCTCCCCCCACATTTTTAGGAGCAATAGTATGCTATGTCACCCGGGGATAGTGCTTTCCAACATTGAAAGAATTATTCGAATCGTTTCAGTAGTTTCGGAGCCTATTCAAACAAACAAACGAACAATTAAAACTTTTCTCTTTATAATATTAGTATAGATTACATCGGTGGGTCTGGTGTCTATCATATAAAGTTTTAGACAGAATGTACTTAAAATAAAGTAAAATCATTGCATTGTTTAATAAATAAGTACCTATAGATACTAGAATTCAGAGACACCTGGAAGTATTTACAAGAAAAAAAAGTATATTATTATGTAAGTTAAGCCCCTCATACGGCTGTAGACACCTCTTTGCATCATGTAAGTCCTGCGCCAATGAACCGTAGTTTGTAACACAATCTGAATAACTACAAGTGTCTGTTCCATTGTTTTATTTCCAAAATGATTTTTGTGAATAAAATACATGACCTAGATTTGTCAGTTCATTTATTTGCCAGTCCATTTCCTCGATAAAAGGCTTTGTATCAAATCTGGCTAGATTTTTGTGCAAAAACATACACTGTGCCGTTTTCAATCAGCGCCTGGCATTCAGCCATGGATTACTATACTGCCTATTAAAATAAATCTGGATTTAACAAGTCAACATGTTGATGAGTTGTTGCGTAAAGTCTATTGCGCGTGTTTTGCCCTACACAATCAACAAATTATGTTTCCACTAGACCCACGTTAGGGTATTTTTCGATTTTTTCTCTGAATAGCTTACTCTGTGCATGAAATCAAACACATAGCTTTTTATGCAAGATTACCTTCCTCCCGCGGTTTCACCCGCGCGTAATTTCTTTTTCCAAATATCCCCCCTTCCCCCTACATTTCCGGGTTCAAAAGTACCCTATGTAACCGGGGGATAGTGTAACTTTGCAACAGTGAAAGAATGATTCAAATCGATTCAGTAGTTTCAGAGCCCATTCAATACAAACAAACAATCAAATCTTTCCATGACATGATCATTGTTGATTGTAAATGATAAAAATAATACGCGTTGGAGTGCCTGCTTTAACTTTTCTTTCCACACTTTCCCGTGACTTGGAAGTTGAAAGAGTTTAGGGAACTCGTTATGAGACATTCGAAGTAATAAGAGACGTATTATTTGGTTCAGATTCGTCTTTACTCGCGCGCCTGAAAAAAAAAGAATTTCTTTGCATCCCATGAGATCAACTTTGATTATAACGGATTCCTTTTCTTCTTAGCTTAGACTGTGGAATGAACTTTACGCCTATATCTAATAATATAGTATACGTGTATGTAGCTTCAGCTACTTACTTTTGGGTCAAACCAGTATATGTAATGTTAATACATTCTACACTTCAAAAGTCGCTATGTTCATTGTTTAAAAAAATAATCAGTTTCTTAATATACAATTAAAGCGCTCGAGCATCTACAGAAAATTAAAGAATTGACGAAAAGAAAAAGAAAAAAAAATCATTCTCTACTTTTCTTTTATCCTACTATAATCCTACTAATATTTTAAATGCGAAATTCAGGATGTTTGTTACTCAATCACGCATAAACGGCTGGATGAAATTTTGCACACGTATAGTTTATAGCCCGGATTAGGACATAGGCTATAAAATTCCTACGGGAAACGTCTCATTCCCGGATATTTGAAAAATGAAATTACGCGTGGGTGAAACCACGGGCGTAAAAAATAATGCTTCGTCCAGGTTTCTTACAAAATACAATATAGCCATCTTATCGATACGATTGTTATCATATAGGATCCCGAATCAAGTGCTCATTGCTATTCAAACCTGTACGGTGCTCCTCTATTCCATATCACGATGCAAATTAACCCAGGTAGAGGCACCAACTGATCCGGATAATATAGGATGTTTTAGAACTAAATGGGCAATAAATAATTCGTATTTAGTAGTGGTAGAGCCATGCGGTTTTACAGTACGAATGGGCCGGCTCGTCCGGAGAAGTACCACCCTTTCACATAACACCAGCGTGAAATAATAGTGACTACTTTGTGTTTCGTCTGGTTTGTGAGAATTTGCAAGTGCCGGAGATCCACACTCCTCTTAAAAGGCCGGCAACGCATCAGCGATCCCTCTGGTGTTGCAGATGCCCATGGGCGGCGGTGATTGCTTACCATCAGGCGTCCCTCTGGCTCGTTTGCCGGCTCTGACATGAAAAAGGTCAGTTCTAAGGTTGACAATCAATTTGGAGTCCAGTTCTGTTGAATTTAAAGGATCCAAGATTAAAGGAGGTAACGGTACATCAGGTTAACATTAAGCGATCCTTTCTGACGAAGTACGGCTCACAATCAGGTTTTGCTATTCTCTTTAATGAAACATTTACAGTCGGCAGCAGATCACAATGTCAATAAATTACTATTTTAATTATTACTAATTAAATAAATTACTAATTAAATGACAATAAAAAAAATAAACTGTCAGAAAATTAATCAGTTTCAATAGTCAGTAGTTTACAATGTCGCAAATATTCAGAAAATTAGCTCAATTAATAGAAGACTCGAAATCAAATTTACAATATTCATTCATAATATTTTAATAAAATATTATTCATATAAGTAAACAAAATTATTCATATTAAAAATCATCAGCTCTTTGATTTAATAAAAGCAATGTAAATGTAGCCAATTGGTTCAATTCATAATGAATGCCTTTCCTTTCAGTGTTTATTTCATCAGGCAGCTTATTAAACAGTACAGGTGCACAAATGAATGTATTTCTTATTCATAAAGTTGAAAATATTGAGTGATTTTATGTGATAATTTAATTCATTAGTTTAGTTTTATTGATTGTTAATTGAATGATTTGATATTAATCATCTCCACAAACACTAAAAAATATACCACTGACCAAGTAAAAATACTAGAAGTCATAAAAACATCAAAAGTGTACAAAATATCTTAAGATTCACAGAATGATGGCGACACGAAACCCCAGTACAATATTGGGTAAGCCCGAACTGGCAATATACGAGCGGTAAGGTCGAAACTCCCGCGGCGAATCACCGGCTAATCTGAGCGCATTGCGTGACGCAGGCGTCGCCGCCGCAAGGGAAATTAGCACGTGTAACACCTCCCAACCGCGGTGGGACTAAACAGACTCCAACGGGATTTGATGGGAGACAAATTGACAAAAATACAGGTCTTTTTTGCGGAAATCTTTTTACTGTAACTGTATTGAAAGTTTGGACCCAAGGGAGTGTTGTAATATCTTAGAACTTGTTTCAAAGGTGAAGGTTATGTTGTGTTTTGAGATGTGTATGATGTATCAAATCAAAATCAAAATCAAAATCATTTTTATTTGCAGTAAATAGGGTGATAACAATTGGTGTTAAAAATATTATGTTATATGCTCTTAAACCTATTTAGCTTTTTTTTTTAAAAGCATGCAAATATACAGTACAATAAGTACATAAATGCTGGAAAACAAATATTAACCTAAATAAATTTCCTATGTACTTATCTATTAACTAAATTAATAACTAAATTAATAACTATGTATTTCAATTTTAGAATTATATACAACATTTTTTTTAATTTTTTATTATCAATTTATAAAATGTTTAATAAAATCAACAGTATGTATTTAAAAGAAGATAATGATAATGAATTTATTGTTCCTTATAATTAAAAAATTCCTCAATTGAGTAAAACATGTTTTTATGTAGCCAATTTCTTAGACCTGATTTGAATTGCTGTGTGGGTAATATTTTTATGTAATCCGGAATTTTGTTAAAGATTTTTATACACATCATGTAGCTATTTTTTAAATACCGGGTTGTGGTAGGTGCTACATTAACAGTTAAATGGTGCATGTGTCGGATGTTCCTGTGTGTATGGTTTTTTGCTAGAAGGAAATTTGCTTTGTTATTTATTACGAATAGAGCAACTTCAAGAATGTAAAGGCAGGGTAAGGTTAATATATTTAATGATTTAAAATATGGCTTACAGGAAACATCAGGTGCAATGTTACAAATCGCCCTTAAGCATCGTTTTTGGGCAACAAAGACTGATTTAATATTAGTGCCATTTCCCCAGACTAAGAGGCCATATCTCAGGACTGACTCTACATAGGCGAAATAAGCTGTGAGGGCTGTTTCTGTGCTTGCTTCTTGTATAATCTGTAGTGTAGTATACTCCTACATTAATATTTGTATTGTACACAGCCAAAACTGTACCAATTTACCTGTGTGCAGCTAGACTTTTCCAGAGTCTAGCTAGAGTTACTACTCTGAAAAAGTCCCACCACCAACCAGACCCTAGGCGGGAATCGAAATCACGACAAATTTGATTTGTGGTGTCACCACTGTTCTTTGGAGGCAGTCAATATTATATTTAATACTTTAAAATGTTCATACCAAAGCTTTGGTGCACACACATCCGTATTAAAAAGAAAGACAAAAATCCTGTGGCCTGTAATGGTCCACATTTTCCACAGGGTTATTTTTACCCGAACATTGTTTAAGGAAAGACTTAACCCTTCATCGCGTGTATTTATGTATCGGAATGGAACAACGGTCATGAATTGCCCCCCGATATGGGAATGCTTTTAGCCTAATGAGTGGCGCAAACACTTATTTGCCATGGCATTTTGGGGACTGCTACAAAGATGTAGAGGTCACACTAGACGAGCTAATTATAGGCATACATTTTTTTTTATGTAAGGTCAGTAGGCAGACAGGCATGCAGCCTATCTCATTGATAATTGATATATCATGAAATACTTATCCCATAATTATTTGTTTAAGTTTAGCCTAAAAGTAGGCTGGTAGAGAATAACCATGTGGCATTAAGTACAACTTTTGTATATTTATTTTACTGTGGAATAAATATTAAATACATATTGTGTAAAAATTGTAAATAAAGAACACATCGACTTCAGACAATTTTTACGATAATAAACAAATATCATTGTTATTAGTTTTTGGTATTAGAACGGAATAGATCATCCCTCTTATCCATGATTCAGTTATTTCTCTGTCAAGCAGTGGTTAAGTATATATGAAGCCAGTAAGTACCACCTACCTATTATTGTGACCATAAATTGATTTGAATGATGCCAAGAGCAGATTGGTCATCATAACTTGATTTTAGTGCTGGAAGTCTTTCACGCTGGTGAAAACAATCCCGAACTAAAAAATGTGCTCATCCAGAAACACAACATCTCCGCCGTGAAAGCTTTCCGCGGCCACATAGCATGAGGGACAAACATGCGTGGAAATAATGGGTGTAATGAGTCTGTGACCGCTCGCGCCGGCCCGAGCCGGGGGGACGCGGCTAATTTAATTAGAACTCACACCGTTAACACTACTCACTACAGCACTGCTGAACTTACTTTTAGTACTAGTTTCTTAACTTCTGGACTACTTTTTTTTATATTTAGACTAAGCTAGCACTTGACCACAAAGTTGCCTGATGTTAAACAACTATGCAGTCTACGATGGAGCGCGCTTGCTTAGGAAAAGCCCGTTAATTCTGGCCTTGAAGAGCTCCAAGTTGTATTGTGTAGGAAAGACAGATCTCGGCAGAGAATTCCACTCCCGCGCAGTCCGTATTAAGAAAGATGAAGCAAATCGCTTAGTTCGTACGCGCGGTATCCCCACTGTATACGGATAAAGTCCCTGACCGAGTCTAGTAGTTTGATGATGGAACAGAGCTGGTGGAACAAAATCGTGCAGCTGAGCAGCACACTCACCAAAGTGGAGTCTATAAAATACGGAGAGGCATGCAATCCTCCTACGATGATCGAGGCTCTGTAAGCTCTCGACCAGAGTATCGTCACCGATAAGCCTCTTCGTTGTACTACAATGTTGAATTTGTAATAAGTTGAGTTCTCCATCTAGACTACAGTTTTGGATCATTTGATTAACGTTAGTTAAAGTCACAGGGCCGGACTAGATACTTGAAGATTTTGAACAGACTGTAGCGGTAACTATTTAGTAATTTCTGGCTGTAGGCTACAACTGAGACGTTTGTTTAACCCGGGGAATACGTTGCGCACTGTCACCCTCCGGCGGAGGCGGATGGTGGATTGTGAGACAACCACGTCCTACGTACCGAATTACCCACCTAACCATGGCCTCTTCAGCTGATGGTAATGTTATTAAAAATGGATGGCTTTTTGGATCTTTATTAACAGGTAAGCTTGTAGACACGCCATATACGATCAACGATTACTTTGGGAAATGGCTGGGAGCACCAGGCCATTTCCATCCGATTGTGCCAGAGATTTGTGCAATGCAGGCGGTGGCGCCCCCACGTCACCTACAACCCGCTAATCCCCGCCTGAAACCGCCGAAATAGCTCAATGTGCTAACACACTACAATCCTTTGATCAAGTGGCTGACGTAAACATTAGCATTGCACTAACAAGGCCACTGATTGCTATGGCGAGAGATTTCACCACCTAAATCTACTTACATTATAAATTACTGCTAGAACAAAGCTATTATAATTATCATATTATTACATTACCAAACACTACCCTATTGGTACAGTAGTCAGATGAACAAACATATGCTCCCATCAAAACAGGGCTGGTTGTAATTTGGTAACAAATTTAGATGCTACCTGCACCATTAACCACTCAACGCCGAACCGGCACTCGGGTGCCGCATAACAATAGATTTTCTATTGTGTCTAGTAATCCGGGGCTAGAAGGATTAATTTCCATTTCACATAATCGCGGCATCTCCTTTGATTAATGACGCATTCATCGGCCGTGGCTTGTTTATTCGCTTAGCGACTAATATTTTCAAGTAAAATGTATAAAGGTATAGCCCCAGTAAGACAACGGAGAAGAATGCATTATCCCTCCGCACCCAAAGAGGGACTAGCCGGTGCCCGCCTTGTGATAATCATAGAGCAGCCGATTTGGTTACTTTACTCGTTGGACAGACAGCTATATGCTCGTTTAATTTGTGATGTGATATTATTTTCAAAACTGTTTAGATCAAGTTAGTGAAATTCACTAATGCAGTATAATTATTATAAGTTATATTTTGATTAGTCCTTTCTTTACTTAAATAAAAAGTATCATCATATTAATGTTCAACTCCAACGCAAAGGCCTCGATTGACATAGAGTCATTAACAATGTCATGTTATGTACCGGCTTAATCATCACTATTCATCACGCTTCACAAAATAAAACATTTTACATTCATTTAATCGCTCAGCTTACTTGTCAGCTACCGCTCTTAAAAGGCAACAAGCTTATTTCATAACTCTATTAAAACCTATTTTAACCGTGATTGCCTGTATTTATACTCAAATATGCAGACGGTCGGTGTTTGTATGAAAATACTCCCAATTTGAATTGTGATAATTCTTGTTTACACGAAAAATACGCTGCGCATTTTCCGCGTACAAGAGAAGAATCATTACTGAATTATATTTTTTGTACGCATCGACTATACGACGTTATCCCGCAGGAGTGTGTTAATGTTTCGGGGTAAAATTGTACCTATGTTCCAGCTCCCAAACTATACCAAAACTTAGGTTGATTCGTTGCTCAAACATAGAAAATAAATTAAAATATCGTAGAAGGATAAACAAAACTTTCTATGTAGCATTCCATGGGAACTGGGCATCACCCCGGGTTAAAAAGCCTTTGTCTTCTCACAAGCTCTAGTGTAGTCTGTCCTTTTCAAATCGGTTCAATGTGTTAGGCAAAAAAGCGTAGCAGACAGACAAACATGCAAAGTTACTTTCGCATTTATAATCTTAGTATGAGGCAAAACGAGTGAATGCATCATCTGATGGTCAATGATCACCAATTGCTCATAGACAATTGCAACACCAGACTGATGTACACTTTTTTTTTAATCTGTTTAAAATATCTACGAGTACTAAATTTCTGTATCATTTTAGCGTAATTATTAAGAAAAGGCAAACAGGCCGATTTTCAGGCCTCAAACTCGCTTATAAACTTCAGGGTATTTTACGTACACGAGTTTGGTATTAACTTGTATTGATTCATTTTACAGTAAAGTTTCTTCAACTCAAGCTTCGTTTTTTCTGGTGTGATTTTTCTCATCAGAAATACGTTTAATTTTGAGACCTGGCCATCTTTTAACTTTTCCTATCAGCGCCATCTCTTGAGAGCACACGACAAGCCAAACATCTTTATCGCGGAAACAATGAACGATTTAATAAAAAAGAATGGAGCAATCCCACGCAAAGTCGGACTAAAACAACTGTTTGAGCGGCCATTACTTCCAATCTCATTTAAGTTCGGTCGAAGCAATATTTTGTATTTTATTGTATATTGTTCAGCTCAACTTCGCAGCATAAAGTTTCATTGAATATGAATGAGGGACTTTATTTAGTAGCCCGTGATGTACGAATATGGGAAACGCAGACACACTCTACATAAATAAAGATGGAAAGGAAGATATTTGTATATTCTCTACTTGTATATTTAAATTGTATCGTTTGTTTATTCTTGCATTTTTAAGACCAGAGGGTACGTACGGTTATGCTTTAAATAAACTGGTACGGGACGAAGATTCTCTAATCTTCCAGTTTTTAATGCCAAGTAATCTGACCACAATAATATTGATGAAACAAATTCAGATCTAATGGCGATCTGCAATGTCAATACTTGGATGGGGTCATGCTGACTTTGACACGTTTTCATAACGAGGAACATTACTGTCTTCTAATATAAGCTTAACCATTAATTGTGTTTGCAGAGTGGCTTTAAATGCGCGAGGTCGATAGTTCCAATCGCGCACTGATGGTTTTTTTCTGTGCGACTTACTCGGCGGTGACGGAAAATATCATGAGAAAAGCTCCACAGTCTATTAATTTACTACCCCTGTGACTGAAGTTAAGCCTCAGGTACTCCAATGTATTAACTGGACTTGCCAAATTATGGATCTGCGACTTCATCGGGACAAAGCGTTTTGAGAATGAAGACATGTTAACGTGCCTATTGTGAATATATTATGTTATACTTGATGTTTAATCACTATTTGCTGCTGACTAAAATTCAAGCAAAAAATAACTGCTGGTAGAATATCCACCACTTCCGTTTCGTACATCCACGGGTCATGTTGTAAGTGTGTTTAACTTTAAGCTTGTTGTTACAAGAGTTTTTGTTTTTCATGAAAAATTCAAATTAATTTGTGTGCGCTCCGCCGAGTTTCATACCGCAGTGCAGTTTACGACTCGCTAGCGCTTGCCAACTGGCTCCGCTTGCGTTCCCGTGTTTGTTTCGGCACATTTATCTACAAGAGATTTTCGGGAATTTGTTCCTGATTTGTGTGGGGAAATCGTAACAGTTTCTAAGTGAAAATGTTCTGAATAAATAATGCACTTGAAATGTATATAAATAGCATAATAAAACATACAATCTAACTAACGGTAAGCCTCTTTAAGAGTATATGCCAGTGTGGCCTATTCAATTGTGGTAAAAGCAACGTGAGCCATGCTTCCTGTTCAATTATTTACTAGCTTAACTAGCCACCACGCCTGTCAAATGCTAATTGGTGATCACAAACCCTAGTTATTTTCGAAAAATCCGGCACAATTTTTTGCCCGTCCTCGAAATTAAGCCTCGGCCTCGGTATCACGGCCCGTTACTGAAAGCAATGTGTATTATACTTAGTAATATGACGAGTTTGTCGCTGCTTACCAACAGATGCCGTTGTCCAGAAATAGATCGCGGTATAGTTAGAACTTTCATGTATATTATGATTGGGAGGTCTTTCAGCCAACACAGATGTGTGATAAATATAGTTAAGCTTATTTTCCTGATCCCAGATTGCTCTGAACACACGAAAAATCACTAGTTTTGTTCATCAAACAAAAACTAATAGTAAACTGATAAACAAAACCAAACAAAGTTCTCTACTCTAGCGAATTGTCCGTATTTCCATCAGTAAGTAATATTTATTCGCGAGATTTTCAATTTCGGATTTAGAGCCAATTTTGTTTTCCAATTAGTGTGGAGCGAGCGAGCGAGCAAGCGGAGCGGAATAAATCTGTTTTTCTGTTCATTGCCCTTTTCACGAGTAGTTTGCCGGTAATTATTTTGATAATAATATCCTTGGACGTTTAATTACAGCGCCATCTGGCCTCAGATTAAACGAGTAAGTTGTACTATGAAACACAGACAGGATTAAATATTTTTATATATAAATTTTTATGCCTCCAAATTAAGCAGCTTAAGCACTTGTGTAATGGGAACAGTAAAGGGGTCACAAATGTTCATATGAATTTTTGTCCTGGGAGGAATCGATCTCATGACCTTTGGCAGAGCAGTTTCACTATAGGTACTCTTATATCTTGCTGAGAATGCTATTAATCACCTTAACCGCTGGCCGTGTGGGTTGGTAAAGACTATAACGTTCCACTAAACTCCCCGGGTTTCCCCATTCCACACGATTTGGACGAGCTGATTCCAGTCCTGTAGCAATTTACTGGCCCATCCCAAGACGTCAGGAACCCAAATAGTAGCTCCCTCAAAGTGAGGCATTCGCAGAAGATACAGGAAGCCTTTAAGACCATAATTAAGAAGTAAACTGGCCGCTTCCACCGCTCAAAGCTGAGCGATTCCACCCGGATATGCCCACACACATGATAACCCAATATCCGGTAATCCGGCCGTTCGCTGGCCGAGACGATGTAATCCGGTTATTTTCTCGCTGCGGTGTTCCCGCGAAATTGTTTCCTACCGTGACATGATACTTAGGTGAAAGAAAAATTGCATTACATAATTTCTTGTCGACTTTTCAGCGTATGAACTGTATATCATACATTCTGTGTCAGCTTCATATGGTTTTATAAATTAAACCAAGGCAGCTTTAGGTGGTTTTGGTATTAATACATAGTAGAAGTAGATACCTAATGAATAAAAATTCATCGTTTTGACTTATTTAAAGTATTTTACACTAGAGCTTTAGATGTACGAGAATGACAGTAAACAGAAAACCTTGGTTTTAACGCATATGGAACCACAAACGCAAGTTAGTGAAATCTGTTGCCATATTTGAGACTAAGAACTAAAGGCGTTTGTCTTACCCGCCAAACTCCCCCTGGTTTCCCTTGACACTTGAAATGGGACAAGCTGATGATAACCTTGTAGTGACTGACCGAGCCTTGACCACCAGATAATAAGTGCTTGCAGCCAACGACGAATCTTTCTTGCAACCATTTTTTTTTTCGGAGAAGAATGCGTTAATGCGCCATAACCGCAGGCTAGCTAGACCCGCGGCCGTGTGTGGGACTCGAAACTGAAGCGTCCACTACCCACGAAACTCCCCCGGTTTCCCCTTCACACCCGATTGGGACGAGCCGGTGCCAGCCTTGTGGCTATTGACCAGTCCATCTTTCTTGCAACCATGGGAATTTCTCGCGACTTTACAATAAATCTCCATCTAACCATTCCGCTACCAACTTCCGCGAACGCAAATTAATATTCACCAATATTATCCCGTATCCACCCATTCACGTAGCAATAACTTCGAGTAAATTTATGGAAACAATCCCTTGGTAATGCATCAATGCTGAACTAATCGGGACGGGCCCGGACTGAATACAGAGCGGTACTATTGACCTGACAGTAAAACAAGCTGGCTCCTCCATATTATTATACCAATAACAAAGTTGGGTGTAACTTTTAGGTTAGAGGAGAAGGCGCAAGGAGCTGTGAGGAAGCGGAAAATGTTGTCTTAGACGAGACAAACCAGCATTTTCTTTTTTGCCAACTAAACACTAAAATGCCCACGGTTCAGCTAGAACCAAAGATCATTAGGGCAGCAAATTTTACTTCTTAGGATGGTAAGCATTTTGGCCACGACACAAATCATGAAAAGCCCACCCTAACTGAGCTTCGGAAAATTACCCAGTCCAGTAGTTTTTTATTTTATGAATTTGTGTAGGATCCAAATGTAGGCGTTCTGCAAAGGACTTCCCCTCAGAGGAGTCTTGTATCCAGCAGCATATTGGACGACACCTTCTGGTGAAGTGGCCTTTCACCAATAAGTGAGCCATGTGTATTTTTGCTAACTAATCTGCGATACAAAAACTAATTAACTCTTGACACTTCTATCAAGAATGTTTCGACATCATTTCGTCTGTGGCTTGGACCATTTGTGGCGTTATAAGTCGGTCCCTGGCACTGCTTGCCCCATAAATTTTTGTTCCTCCTGTCTTGGTACGATTTATACGCCTCAAGATACCCCCAATGGAAATTGGTCTGTTATTATTATATTTCATACATGAACGGAAGTTTGCGTTTGATGGAAAACATCGTCTGAAGGGCAACCGCTTTGCTTATGTTGTTTGGCGGTCGTATATAAATTCTCTTTAGTGTAATACGCCTCCACAAATCTTAAGAGAAGGACCACTACATACAAAGTTTAATATGGTGTTTCGTGTAATATAGTTTTGATGATATTGTAAGTTGTTGTTATACAACGTCAATTTAGCTACCACCTTACCCGGTGTATAGCGACCTACACATTTTTATTGAGGACCTTTTTTACAACAATCTTGTTCAATTTGCTGCCATGCTGTACGTCTCTAGTCTTCGAGCCTCTTGTTTTTAAACAGTGGCTGCCACATAGTGCCGAAACTCAGCCAGAGATATCATAGCGGTCAATTTCAAGTGAAAATAAAGGACTTGAAGATCAGAACAGTACTATATTTATTGAGGCAGCAAATTGAGCAAAATCTCCTTTAAGAAGGGCCTTTCTCAAAAAAGTGGTTCTTTAAAAACAAACTTAAAATAGTTAAAATAGTGAAATTACTGGGTATATGAGACCTAATAACTGTCGTCTCTTAAGGCGGGCAACGCGCCTGAGACCCCAAGGGGGTCCCGGGTGCTTATGGGCGGCGGTGATCACTTATCATCAGGTGACCCACTTGCTCGTTTGGCCCCTATAATATAAAAAAAAAAAAAAAAAAGTTGGTTTTGAAAATCATATTTTATGAATTTTGTAAGGTCTATCTTGCTCAAATAACGTTCAATAGGACATTTATCTCTTACAGTTGAAGCCATTCTCGAACCATATAAATGCTAAAATCCATTCGGCGTTAAATTCGCACGTTAAGATTTTGCAGAGTCGTCGAAAAATCCAAAGAAACCGTCTGCAGATGTGTAGCGCGATAACGGGTGATGCAGGACAGGGCTGCCTAGACTGGGATAAAATCTAGATAGAGATGTAGGAAGTAGACTATAATCATCAAAAGATAGTGGGAGACAGTAGATAGTGGGCGCCTTACAGTGGCAGCACATTAAGCGATGTTTCCTGGCTAAGTGTCTCCTAATGAAATAGGCCGCAGTAGCTGTTTACTAACAGGTGGGCTATGTGTTGAGTTGGCAGACATCTTACTGATGTAGTACAAAAAAAATTGGGAATGAAGATTCCACTTGGACTGGAACGTCTTGGTGAAATTATATATCCACCGCTGTGAAAGTGGGAAGGTAGTTTAGTATTCGTCTTTTGGTCTGGTTTGTGTAGATCCCATATTTGCTCTCAGTGATACATTTACACATTCTTAACTCAACAAAATATACCTTAGTTCAAAATAATTCAAAAGGAATTGCCTTTTGAATAATATTAATGTGAACTGGATATTTTTTAAGAAAGAAAGAAGAAAGGAAGATTTAACAGTAAGTATTCAAGAACAGGTATACTGTTCCCTTACTATCATAGTTTGGTGAATAGCAATCCGATGAGAAATCATGCGCACGACCAACGTCTTTACGCACTTTTAGAGGTACCGGGGTCTAATTATTACACTGCCAACTTTCCAACTCCAGACTGTAACTGTGTATTTTCCGACTATTTAATAACTAATACCTAATAGTGACTACTATTGTATTTCGTCTGGTTTGTGAGAGTTCCGGAGGCCCACATCCCCCTCAAAGGCCCGCAACGCATCAGCGTTCCTTTTGGTGTTGCAAAATTAAATGTCCATGAGCGGCGGTGATTGCTTACCATCAGGCGACCCGCTGGCTCGTTTTCCGCCTCTGTCATTAAAAAAACTAATAATCAACAACAATCCGACACGACCAATGACAGATCAGACGCGCTCTTTCTGAGGAACTTATTACACTGCCAAGTTGCAAACTTCGTACTGTAACAGTGTATTTTCCGACTAACTACTCTAAAGTTGTCACCCCTAGAACCAGGGGTCCATTTCGTATCGTACTCTATCGTATTTTACGCCGTAAGCTCTCTTATCGGGGCGATGCGATCGAGTCGTTTAATGGAGTGTTAACTTGTATTATAGTATAGTTTAAGTTTGCTGGAGACTTCTCGAGGTGGCGTTAGTAGAAAGGAATCGTTGGACTTGCTTGTATTTGCAAGGTTTCTGTCAGAGATCGTAAGTTTCAATCCCAGTTAAGTTATTCCTCTCCTACCTAGCAGTGTGTACATAATTGGGAAATCTTCTTTTTTAGAGGGAATGCAAACAAGCAAGAGTGGCACCTAATGAAAAGATCGCCAGCTCCCATGGATACCTACAAATAGGGCCTCTGATGCAATTTCCGCTTTTGAGAATTATTATGGAAGAAGGGAAGGAATGAGGGGTAGTCGTATGGGAAGGGTAGAACAAAGAGGAGGGAGTTGGGCCATGTGAGAAAAGCTATGAGGTATGGAGATGGAGAGGAGCTAGTAAAAGGGATTGAAGGGATATTTTACTCATTCACCAACCGAAGTAAACGAAGTATACCTACACCAATAGTAAAGATACTGTTAGGCCCACAGAAAAAGTTTCCTGTTATGTGGTAAGGTCACATCAATGTACCTACGTGATATGTCTTGCAAACGTAATGTTAGGAGAAACTACATTTGACGAGGGTGTAGAGAAAGAGGCCTTTTCCCTATTTTGCTACATTGATGACGTTATTTTAGTTATGATGTAAGAAGCTGTTCTGGCATTTCATTTTTGAACGGCGAGATGGCATGCTTTCTACACGCAAACAACGCCATTTGGCAACTAGCTATAGTTCATGGTTCGGATTGAAGCCTGCCAGACCGCTTGCTAGTGGTGAACGTTATATGCCAATGAGGTGGCCATAGGCACAGTCCGACAATAAGACATTTTTTGATATGTTTGTAAAAAGTATTTTACTGATAAACATAATATTGGACAACATCACATACATTGATCTGGCCCCAAAGTAAGTAGCGTAAACACATGTGTTATGGGTGTCAGAAACAACGAAGGTATACCTTACATACAAATAAACATCCAGACACAGAACAAACACAAATGTTCATCACATGAGTGTTTTTCCCGGGTGGAATTCGAACCCACGACCCTCATATTAAGTTAAAATATAATTAATAAATTCACATTCATTCACACAGCGCCATCTAACCCTTAGCAAAGCATTTCTTATATGGCTGCCAAACAACGGAGAAACATTACCTTAACACTTTTTCTATAAATAATTACTTATTTATATATTTATTTATTTATTTATTTATTTACAAAAATCCTACGCTAACATTACAGGTACCATAACCTAATTCGATAGCGTGGCCATCCTTAGTTTAATTCCTTAAAACTAATGATATCTAAGGTACATACTGCGAATTCCCTCAAAGAACATGAGAAAATATCAATTTTCTCATGTACCTTATTTAGCACCTTAAGTGCACGGACCAGGGGCGTCTTTGCCAGCAAATTTGTTCTGGGCACAGGCAAAGCCAGCAGCGCCGGGCGCCGCCGCCGCCACACGTACTGGTCCGGCACGCTCAGCTGCAGGCAGCGCAGCAGCTCTGGGTGGTGCGCCATCCCGCGCAGCACCCTCGCCACGTACAATGCCAGAGCATATTCGCGCCGCACCCGTAATTGATTGTACCCTACCATACCCAGTACGAATAAAGTAGGGTACATTAGAGGGTACAACGGGTATACCCCATAAAGTTTGAAGTACAGGTGTCTTGTGAACTTGTTCTGAACTCGTTCCAACATGACATTGTACTTCGCTTCATGGGGAGCCCATATGACTGCACTGTGCTCTAGGTGGCTTCGGACTAGTGCATCGTACAAAACCCGAAGCGTTGTTATATTGGTAAACCCCTGTGATTGCCTAAGTACAAAGCCCAAGTTTCTGAACGCTCTTTTGCATATCTTTATTATGTGGTCACGAAAATTTAGGTCTGGCGTAACATACACCCCTAAATCTCGGACCTGGATACACGTTGCATCGGAGTCGTATCTACTTTGTACTCATAGCACACAGGGGTCCGTGAACGGGTGAGCGACATCACCGAGCATTTGGAGACATTAAAGTCTAACTTATTATCTCGGCTCCACTTCACCACTCGGTCTATGTCTTCTTGGAGGCGCTCACAATCCGACCGATCCTTAACCTCGAGCAGCAACTTGAGGTCATCTGCAAACAATAAACACAACCCATGTCTTACGACTTCCGGTAAATCGTTTATCATTATTATGAATTCAAGTGGCCCCAAATTGCTGCCCTGGCTCACGCCAGACCTGGTGAAGTACGGATCGGATTCATATCCGTCAAACTCGACATACTGCTGCCGATCCTCCATGTAGCTGGCGAAGAACTGCAGCAGGTGTGGCGTGCAGCCAACTTCCGCGAGCTTCTCCAGCAAGACATCATTATCGACGACATCGAACGCCTTTTTAAAATCGAAATAGGCCGTGTCGACCTGCATGCCTGCGTCTACCGCCGGCACCACCCGCGTCATGAAGCTGAGCAGGTTGGTAGCGGTGCTGCGCTCCTGGCGAAATCCGTGCTGCGCGTCCGTCAGCCGCTCCGCCACCTGCTTTTGCAGCCTGCTCTGTACCGCGGACTCCAGCACCTTGGCCGGCGTCGACAGCACCGCCACCGGCCTGTACCCGGTCACGTCCGGACCCGACTTACCCTTGGGGACCAGGACCACCCTTGTCAACTTCCACCGCGCTGGGAACGTCGCCCGCTCTAAACTGGCGTTGAAAATATGCAGCAGCGGTTCCGCTAGTACCAGGCGGCAATCCCTAAACAGAAACGCGGGTATTCCGTCCGGGCCGGACGAGTGTTTGGGCTTCAGATTGAAGAGCGCATCGCTGACGTCCCGGAGGCCCAGGCGCTGCAGCTCCACGCGCGCGGCGCTGGGCCGCGCCGCCGCCTCCGCCGCGCGCGCGTCCAGCCGCGGTGCCTCCGCGCTGTACACCGACTGGAAGTACTCCGCGAACGCCCGAGCACATTCCCCACCCTCGAGTTGTTTGCCGTCCTTTACGATAGTCTGTCTGTTTACTCTACTTCTCTTTGAGCCTATATATTGCCAAAAAGATTTGGGATCTTTTGCGAACCGGTCTTGAATTTTATTCCTGTGCTCCCTGTGTGCTATTTCTATTGACCTTTTAATGCGCGATCTACACTTGCTGAACTCCTTATAATCGTCATCCATCTTTGTCTTTTTATAACGTTTATGAAGTCGAGCTTTATTTCTTAAATCGTTTATTATATTTTTAGTAAACCATTCGGGATAAACGTACTTGGAACTACTAAGATTTAATTTTTTCCGCGGTGCACACTCATTTAAAATACAGTACAGACTATCATAAAAGAAGTCCAACATCTCCTCCACCTCACTCATCTCATACATTGGACTCCAATCCGTCGAACCCAGCAAAGAATACAGTAGAGGATAGTCGGCTTTATAAAAATTCCACTGCGGCCTCGTACAGCTCGTACTCGCTGCTCTGGCGGGCGCGGACGCGGGGCGCGCGGGCGGGGCGGGCGCCGGGCGCGCGAGTCGCACGCTGAGCGCCAGCGGCGGGTGGTGTGGGTCCTTCGGCACCAGCGCCTCGTCCGCCGCCGCCACCGCCACGCGACCCACGCCCGTGCTCAGAACCAAATCCAGTTGTCGACCTAAGTGATTCGGCACGTTGTTACTTTGAGAGAATTCGCAGTATGACATAAAACATTCATAATAATTGCTAATATTTACAGGGCAAGAATACAAATTAAAATCTCCGACTACTACCACTTCCTTATATCTATTACATAGTTTTTCTATTATTCTAAACAAAATCATGTAGTCGTTCTCCGAACTACCCGGAGGTATTTTGTGTTGTGTGGTATATATACCACACAACACAAAAATAAAAATCTATTATACAAATGTATAGTTGCGCACACTAGTTCAAACACACAGGCATCAAGCGACGCGTCCGGCACTCGTACCTGCCGCAGCTCAAAGCGGTGTGTGGCCACGAGAAGCGCGCCTCCCTGCTTGCGGCCGTCCGCGCGATCACAGCGTAAAATCTTATATCCCTGCGGAACTATCTCGGCGTCTTGAATGGATTCGTTACAGCCTGATTCTGTGATTGCATACAAATCTGCGTTAGATGACTGGATACTGTTTCTAAAATTATCCAACTTTGTTCTAAGACCTCTAACGTTTTGGTAATATATGGTTTTTGGTAATATTTGGTAATTATGAAACACCCAGACCACAGACATGTTTTTGACATAAATTTTTGTACAGTGCAAAGATCAAACCCGCGACCTCTTGTGTAATAGCCAATTTTTCATTCCCATTTAAATTGACAACTTAATGACATATTCGTACCCTGCCAAAAAATCGAGGAACGCTTCTCTATAATGCCAGTGAAATTATCGTCACCCTCATCAAAATCGCATCGATTGCTCACCACCTCATCGGACACCATTACGACAACATGGCGGCGAAATTACGCACTTATACAGGGTGTCGGGACAAAAGTACCCATCTATGTTAACTTATACATGGCAATATTAGTTTAATATGGTTAAGCGCTCCTTAAACTATGTAAGTGTAATTAGGGGCGCAGGGTTTGGATACAGAAAGTTTTGCTTTTGGGTAGTTATTGAACAATTTACGGTATAAGGGCATTGCCCTGGTAGATTGGCATACGTTTTCATTTGTACACACTAAGTACTATACTTAAAAAATTACAAGGCTTAAAAAGGAAAAAAACATACAAGATTTAAAGTCGGTTAAAAAGAGATGTATTCTGAAATATACTTATGATTGTTCTAATGGCTAGTTAAAGTTTCATTGCTTTGGAAAAAATAGTATTCCATTTTGCAATAAATTTTGTCACTCTTTCCGGACATATTTGCACCTGTGCGATGGCGAAGTGATAATTATGAAGTTCGTTTTGAAAAATAAAGTTGTAATTGGCACATATCACAGCAGGGACGAATCGTTGTTTGAAAAAAACTACCGTGCGTTCCATAGAACTAGACTAATTGGGACATAGTTACAGTCGTGTAATCCGTGTGCATATTTTATAGCTATCTGAGGGCACGGTAGTGCCTTAGTTTGACTAAGGTGTAAAGTTTGTGTAGTTAGGCCTTGTAGAGTTAGGGCGTATAGAGTTAGAAGCTCGGCTCTACATGAGATCTGTTAATTTTTTGACAGTACGAGTCATAAATGGTTTTGTCTTAGCAACATTTGACATGAAAATGTTTTTGGTGGGTTTCTTTTTTGGCTGGCGCATTTTGTAGTTACCCAACCAAATGCGCCTAGGGTAGTGAATTGGCTGGTCAATAGCCACAAGGCTGGCACCGGCTCGTCCCAATCGGGTGTGAAGGGGAAACCGGGGGAGTATAGTGGGTAGTGGACGCTTCAGTCTCGAGTCCCACACACGGCCGCGGGTCTAGTTACCCTGTGTTATGGTGCATTCTCCTCCGAAAATAAAAGGGGTAGTGAATGGGAATACCTCTCAGGACAAATAATAATGTGATGAACATTTGGCTTTTTCCTAGGTCTGGATATTTAAATAATAATGTATTTATTTAAGTACATACTTACGCTTCTTACTTTTGGAATGAATGTTCACCCGTCCCCCATAACACCGGCCGAAAGGACACCACCATTAGGCAAGGAGGACACTCTGAATTTATTGGACAAACTCTAACTTTTTTTCTCCCCCGACAGAGGTAGACAGTACGTAGCGAGTCAAAAAAAGGCAATCAAATCATTGCTTGTAATGTTGATGTTGTTCAACAAAATTCTTTTGCACGTTACATTTTCTAAACCAACGAAGACTGAAGTCCGAAAAAAGAATAAATGTCTCATTTCGATAATTTGCCAACGAGTCCAATGCAACCGACCCTAATCCATCGCCAAATCAATTAGAACCATTTTTTTCCAAATTTATAACCAACTCCCGGAAAAGATACAAATCAAAAGACCCCAGTCCACGCTAGCATGTAACAAGGTACAGGAACACACCGCTTTGAGGTCACTTAGGAAGCGCGCCCCATGAACGAATAACCCTGAAAGGAAACACATTTCAGACGACACGCCGTGAAAAAGTTAAAAGGGCCGACGGATCATATGAGCGAACGATTCGTTTGGACATGCCTGGTGTGGGACAAGCGACTAGCTGATGAGTTTCATGAAACTATCTATTAAGTATCGTTTATGGACTTTGCCCTTAGGCCCTTCGTACACAAAAATCTTCGATACACGACGATTTTAGTCTCCAAGCGACTACCGCCATACAAAAAGTAGGGTAGATCATGGCATCAATACGCTAACGTTTTATTCCCTCCTATGTATGCATCGTACCTATACGGGCGACTATAATAACTTAACGTCTATGATTCCTGTGCTAGTTCGCCTTCTATTTTAATTTAAAAAAAACTGCCTGCCAACTGAAACTGCGTGGAAAAAGTCTAAAGCCTTTGCCTTGAATGACAGAAGATAGAAAAAAATATCCGTTTCGAAGCGTGTCGCTCAGCCGCCATCGATCAACGCGTTTCTCGTTACGTCCTCGCGGCAGCTCCTTCCGTCGTCAAACAGCCGGGAAATGTGGACATATACTATTACACGCCTAAGATATTCCATGCATTACCTTATGAACAGCAATGTAATGGTAATTACTCTCCTCCAAGACGATGGGTACGGCAGCAGATCAACCAGCTTAGCAGGTTGGTATATTGCTCAAGTAAACACAGGTGCACTCACTACTTCTTTACTCTCATAGCACAGTGTGACAATAATCTGACACGGTCAATGAGAGACCAGCACCACACGACCATTTCTTTTAGGCTCCGTAGCTGCAATTTTCTCGGAGATCAGATGAGCCTACAGTCTGGCAGCACATTGAGCGACGTTTCCAGGCGAAGTGTCCCTCAATGGAATAGGCCGCAGTGGCCGCTTACCATCAGGTGGGCTTCGTGGCTGTCTGCCAACTGACCTAGTATAAAAAAATGCTCACTACGCTTGCAGTCGTGGGTGGGGCTTGGAAAATGTTTATCTCAGTATCCTCTAAACTTCCCCGGTTACCCTTTTCCGTCCGAAAAGATACCCAAGTTGCAGTGGTTGTGAGTTGCGATGCTCGAGAGTTTTTGCCTCGCTTCCACTTCCAGACTGTGGACTCTAAGTGTGCATTTTCCATAAAGATTTGTCCGACTTATAAAGAAGTTTGCAGAAAATATGAACTTTAATTGCTTAATGCAGTGTTGGTTAGTTTATACTTTTTTCTATTGTAATTGGAATATCCATGAAGACTTGTATTTTAGCGCTCGACCATTCGCAGTAACGAAAAATAACAGAAAGGTTTCTTCGTTGAGATTTGTTAAGGTGGTCTTAGAGAACATAATTTGTAGTATCTATACTTTGTTAATATATATTTGTTAAAGGGAAACAAAACAGATTTATTTCCGTCTATCCGACGAAGCTTTGCCCCACCAGTTCTTCACCAAGTCGATACATGGCACCGCGGCCTGAATGCATTTTATTTCATATTGGTACTAACGTTGAATACTGTAGGTAGCACGTACGAATAAAAATATCAGATAGGTAAAGCAGCCATCTGAACTGCATTGATCCGTACTGAATTGTTTGTATGGAAAACCTGTGCCTGTACAAGAATTAAGATGTTTGCAGAATTACTTGTCATGGCGTCAACGAAACGGAAAAATTTCTCCGAGCTAGGTGCATATGACGTGTAGTGTTAAGT
The DNA here is from genome assembly GCA_949319885.1 of Mecyna flavalis. Lineage (NCBI taxonomy): Eukaryota > Metazoa > Arthropoda > Insecta > Lepidoptera > Crambidae > Mecyna > Mecyna flavalis. The sequence goes on along the minus strand of OX439435.1, from coordinate 1,714,225 downwards.
TGTTTGTATCTCTAAATGCTAGCCAAGACGGTCATTTGGCGCGACCCAGGATCGTATATCTAAATGGACGACGAATCTGAGTGACTTGCACATGATGAATCTTGCAGCGAATGTTTACATTTTACTCTGACTTCCATCTTGCTTTGGTGTTGTTAGAGTATACTAGCATGGAGCACATTTCGCATAATCCACACCTCACTATGATTCTCTCTACGCTGTGTAAGCGGTGAGTAACGAACCGAGACAGATCCCATTAAAGATACAGTCCGTAAGGCTTGTAGGGGGGATGAATAAACTTATAGAGGGTGTTCCTAATCAATTTGGGGTGCGGTTTTGATGCTTATTGGTAAGGTTTCGACTCTTCTATTGCTCGCAAAGAGCAGTCCCAGTCAAATCTGTAATGTTGTTTGAGAAGTCATAAGTCTAGATGGGCTCAGAAATTTAGATGAAGGCAAAATTATGTGCATTGGTCTAATCCCATTACATAGGCATTATTTAACGTTAAATCTTTCTTAATAAAAATAAATTATGTGAAACTGTGTAGTGTAGTGTGTAGCTCAGATATATGGTATGGTAATATAGGTTGGGACAAAACTCCAGAGCGATTTAAAAAAGATAAATTATTTGTAGTGTTTCTTATTAATTATGGTTTGTAAACGAGAATTTTAATCCATGCGAAGCTGGGATGGGCTGCTAATATTAAATAAACTTAAAAACCTTCTGCATACAAAAATTAATACATTGAGCCTGATCATAAAAGATGAGCAAACATTTAATAACGGAAAAAGTTATTGCTTAAGTTATTGCGCAGGCGTTAAATGGGCAATTGAACATGTTTTTGAATTGAATATCTACATAAATAAAACTTGCAGGAAATATTTGCAGTAGTTGATGACGCGGAAGTTTTTGGTTCAATGCTATTGGATAAGATAATTTATGTGTCTGCCCGATATTTCGGTCGGTCCCAAAATAAAATTCCCGGGTCACCCAAAATTTGTTTTATCGAATTTGTAAGGTTATTTTTGCTGCACAAGAGAACCTTTTTTAAACAATATCTCTTGGAAAACACACGGGATCGTATCCTAATCTATTTACTCGGCAGTAAACGTCAACGTCGGCCGGGGCACAGCCAATATCCTGAAATGGTGCCTAATCCCTGCTGGGACCAGGATAATGTATCAGTTCTTAGGTTTTAGATTAGTGGAGGTGACGTTATGTTAAATTCTGTTGGATACTTTTTTTTTATTCGAGTTACAAAAGTAAGATTATTTTATTTTATTTATTTTATTTTATTTGGGATAAAAAACAATTGTACAGTTCCATTTGTATATCTAAGTAGTAGGTACATAATAATAATGTTATTGTACAACCAACACCATTATCCACAGGTTAATTATAAAAAATATGAACATTAACATAAATCCAAAGTATGGACTTTTCTATGGTACAAAGAGGTGTCAGATCGCCCAGCAATTAGAATAAATAGATAAATTAGCTGATAGATGTCTAAATGTGAACTGCTGAGCAATCCCACTACCCAGACCAGAAAGTAAGAGAAAAAAAAAATTGAAAAATGATAAGTAATCCATAACCATTAAGTGGTTTTACACTCAAGGGCTTGAGTGACGTGTTTTTAGGATTAGGAACGCAATATAGACTACCGCACAGACACTAGTGAAAGAAATCTATACTAATATTATAAAGAGGAAAGATTTGTTTTTTTGTTTATATTGAACTAGCGGCCGCCTCCGCGGTTTCACCCGCGCGTAATTTTTTTTTTTCAAATGTCCCTTCCCCTCTCCCCACATTTACGGGATAAAAAGTACCATATTATGTCGCCCGAGAATAGTTTAGCTTTCCAACAATTAAATAATTTTTCAAATCGGTTCAGTTGTTTCGATGATTTAAGTACCTACATATGTAGTCGATTATAATTTTTTGTATCTCTTTATCATTCTTTTCAAATAAATGCAACCTTTTTTGGATCATTTAAATGCTAGCAGCATAATTTCCATTTTGACAGTAATAAAAAGAAAATAATTGTTTCTTTTTCCTTAAAAGGCGTTTAGATTTTTTTTTCTGAAGAATCTAGCCAGCATCAAATGAAAAATTTGCATAATAACCTGCTTGGTTTTTCAATGTAACTGGCATCAGAGTTACGATTAATTTGACAGCAAAAAAGCAAATCTTTTTTTTAAAAGGAATATCAAAAAGTTTTGAAAAGATGTTGAACTTCTTTATTTTAAAGAGGCACCTGGCAACAGTGCTTCTGAAATTTGACAGCAATAAAAAGTAAATTAAATATTTTTTTTCTTTTATGGCGTATAGATCTTTTTCCGAATAATTAAGACAGCATTAAATTTCTAAAAACTTATTTTACCTGCTTGGTTATTAATTTGATGTAACCTTCGTAATTATTTTGTTATTTTAAAGTAGCACTGGCAATAGTGCCACAAAAGTTTGACAGTAATAAAAAGTAAATTAAAAGTTTTGTTTTTTTTTTACACAGCGTTTCGAATTTTCCTAGCGTTTTGGGTTTTCTGTGACACTGCGCCGGCTAGGTACCTATTCTTTGAAAAGGTCGTTGCTATTACGTTTCTTCATTCATCTTGACTATCTATTTACGCAGTCTAGTTATCAAGTAATTTCTTTTTTCAAATATCCCCTCTTCCCCACACATTTCCTATAGGATTTTTAGTGTAGCTTTCGAACAGTGAAAGACAGTATTTTCGGAGCCTATTCAATACAAACAAACTAACAATCAAATTTTTCCTCTTCATAATTTTAGTATAGATAGGCTCCGAAACTACAGAACCGATTAGGAAAATGCTTTCACTGCTGGAAAGTTACACTATCCGCAGGTGACAAAGGGTATACTTTTGATTTTGATTCGATTCTTGCCTTGGTTTCGGCAATATTAATATGGAAGCCAGTTTACTTAAAATCAAATGCTGAAAGATCAGTGAGCCCTATAGCTTGGCAGCACATTGAATTATGTTTCCTGGCAAAGTGTCTCTCAATGGCATAAGCCGCGGTAGGTGCTTTCCGTCCAATGGGCTGCGTGCCTGTCAGCCAAATGAAAAAAATAAAAAAATCACAGACCACATTTGGCAAGCGTGATTTAAGCTGATATACAAGTGTGATGATGACTTCATTTTAAGTACGAAGGACTTTGGTCTTTGCCCTGTGGAATAATACCTATTAGATAGTTTACTATTTTTACCTACTATCAATTTGTGCCGTACAATGACTTTAGCTACAACTACGAGTAAATAACAAGAAATCAGATCAAAACATTAATCGATTTACTCATGAACATAGTTATTATACCTACATAGCCTTCTGCTCACGACGTAATTTCTTTTTTCAAATATCCCCCTGCCCCCCTCATTTCCGGGATCAAAAGTATCCTTTGTCACCCGGTGATAGTGGTAGCTTTCCAACAGTGAAATAATTCAAATCGGTTCAATGGATAAAGGTAAAACAAAGAAACAATCAAATCTATCCTCTTTATAATATTAGTTTACATAATCATTGTACATTTGAACATAATTATGTAGATAAAAAGGGGAAGGGACACCCATCAGCCTATTTGACGACTGATTTGCAGAATTTGGGCAAAAAACATTAGTCTAGACCATATTTATGCTTACTGACATTGATAGTGTATTTAAAAAAGAGGTAGATATGCCATCCTTTGACGCACGGCGATTAGAATTTGATCCGTCGAGATATACTAAATCTATGTGCTTCACCAACCGTTGACATTATGCGTCTATAATGATTTGTGTCAATTAACACAATATGAGCGGAGCATTTTTCGAGCGCTAGTGTGGTATCTACCTCTTTTTTAAATACACTATCAATGCTTACTGAAGCAGTATGCGAAAGGACAATTAGGTATGACAAAATATTATTTTGACAAAAACAATTATGCCAAACTCGTTATGCCAAATTAAATTAGGACAAAAAAAGTTATGCGAAAAAAAGGGATCCCGATTGATGATCTAATGTTACCTTATGAATAGAAAAACTAATTTTATTTACTTCCCCACTCTTCACATCCGCTCTTTTATTACAAATTATCACACAGAATATATCAAAAAACCCCGGGCTAGAAGATAACATTCAAAGTAAATATTTGGACAGGTAAAATAAACTAACCGATTATGCGACTTGGGAAATAGGGCTGGGAAATTCGTTAACGAGGATAAACACTTGAAGGAAAACGTTAATTTGTACTACGAGAATTATATAATCTTTGATCTGTGTCTATCCCAGATGTGTCCTTAGTCGCGTCGTGGATGTACTGTGATGTGATCGATTTACTTATTTACAAGAGTTTTTAGACTGTGCAAATCTTAGAGTAATGAGAGGTGTTCATTACTTTTATTAAATACAAGTATTTTCCAAGTGATTAAATGGACAAAAAAAATTATAGAGAGAAAATGCTTGTTTGGGACAAGCATCTAAAATTATAAACCCTTTAAAAAATAAAGGGCTACAGAATATTCATATATTGCAAGGTTAAAATGACTGATGAGATAAAAAATCCTACTAGTTAGATGAATGGGACATCCGGAAATCCCCGGACTAGACGAGTCAAAAAAAACCCCTTAAAAAAGAAGTTACAAAAATTACTTACTATTCTTCGCACAAAAACAGCAAGTGCACACTATCAGTACAAGATAGAGGGGTCAAGTGTGGTGACCTCCTAAATATACGCGTGTTTACATATTTTTTGATGTGCTACTGGCCGTTTAGTGGACTGCTCATTCGTGGTTAGAGTAACGTGATCAACATGTGGTTAAGAATCGTCCTGTTGTGTGTTTTTGGAGCGAGAAGTTCGGTAAGTTTTGATACCAGTATATTTGATACCCAACATGTGGCTAAGAATCAACCTGTTATGTGTTTTTTGGGGTGAGAAGTTTGATGATTGATACATTTGGCATTTTAATTGCCATTCGTGCGACTGACACAAACCAACACAAACGAAGGTACAAGCAGGCTTACGAAAAAGCCAGTACAAAATCAACATTGATAGTACTACCCACTGTTTCTTTCTGCTTGGCCTAAAGGTTGACCGGGAGAGAATGCCATGAGGCATTAAGTCCGCCTTTTGTACTTGATTTGTGCAATGAAGCTTAAATAAATAAATAAATAGTATAGTTGGAAATACACTTACCCCGAAAAAGCGCTGCTTCGATCCCCGCCTGATACCTGAAAAAGATGATATTTTTTAATTATAATCATAAGCTAAAAACGAATGAACTTGAAATTTTTTGGCCAATTAGGACAAATCGCTCGAAGAAAGCCTAGATTAATTACTTAGAAGACCGTATAATTAGAAGTCAAATAATATATTATAACGCTTCCCTTACATTTGCAATACCTAAATGGTAAATAAGTTTTAATTGCCTCTATTATGTGACATCTAATATAATTATCTAATATTTATTTCAATAAAAAAAACTCAATGGTCACTCAACGCAATGGCAGGATAAAATAATTTATTTCCTCCATATTCTTTTCTTGAAGGTAGACTACGCTACCTGTAATGCAGACTTACCATCAGATGACAAACTCGCACATTTTTCTCGGTCTTGAACATTATTTCTCTCCAACATTAACATGTTATCTACTGCAAGGCACTGGAACAAAATGACATCAAAAATGGCGGTCCAAAAAGCCCTTCTAGTTCACTTCCTCTTTCCCTCTTTAAGCCCATCCCTTCACAAACAGAATATCTAAAAACTCTCCTTTGTGAGTGACCGCGGAGGGTCAGCAAGCAACCAGCTGGAAAATCGAACGACTGTACCCAAAACCTTGTACAACATGTTCATAAAGCTACCTCACCAGTTTAAAATCAGTTATACAGGGCTGGATGGTAAAATATTACACCCGATGGTGAAACCAAAGTCCTTATTTTATGTGCTTAACATTTATTATGTAATCTGAAATTAACTTTGTACAAGTACATAATGAGAAAATTATTCTTACTTCTCCTTATAGCTTACAACTTCATTCGACCTGGGCGGGGTCCTGTCTGGGAACAGAATGGCGGGAGTGCCTCTGGGAAGATCTCTGGGACAAGGAGAGCTGGACGTGGAAGGCATCTGCACGGAAGCCGGAACAGCTTGCCTGAACTGCACTCACGCTATTACTTGCGTGCCCTTGCCTTTTGGCTATCTGAAGGTACCTACGTATCCATTTTCTAATACTTGTCAAATCTATGTCAAATTAAAAACTGATACTAAAGCATTTCTTTTTACTAGTTTTTGGTGAAGCTTTAGCCACTCAAAACTGAGAGTAACTGGCAGCAACTTGCACAAAGTAGGGAGATGTGGCGGACAGAAGGAGAGGCATACGCTCAACAGTGGGATCACATTGGCTAAAATAAAATGGCTGACGAGCCATTTGGTGTAATGGTCGAGAAGTCGGCTATTACACCAAAGGTCACGGGTTCGATCCCCGCACGGTACAAACATTTGTGTGCATGAACATGTCTGTTTGTATCGGTCTGGGTGTTTCTATGTACTCGTATAATATGTATGATAAAAATTTGTGGACACATTAAGTTGCTTCCTAGCACATGTACTCTGCCTGCGCCTTTGTATTGACATGATCCTTTGTATTGACATTATTATTTATTGTGACTTAAATTATTTTTGTGATGTTAAATTTTTGAATTTTATAATTTTTAATTTGTAATATTTTTTTTTAAAAAAGGCAAAACTGTTAAGTTTCTTGCGGCACTTCTTTCCTCAACAGGCCATTGACGTCGAAGTGCTGGTAGGGAAAAAAAAGATTGACGTGTAAAAGTATTTTAAAAAAAATCTATTTGCAGAATAAATTTATTTTATTTTATTTTATTTTATTTATGTATTTACAAAAAAAAAGTAAATAAGTAATGTTTATCCGTTGTCTGGCACCCATAGCACAAGCTAATGCTTAGTTTGGGGCTAGATGGCGCTAATGATAATGTCCCAAGATATTTATTTATTATTATTATAAAATGAGGTGATTACTGATAACTTGCAGTATCTATATCGTGAATTTTGTCTACATTCCAGGTTCCTCTCCAGCAATGCACGGGATCGCAAACTTGCAACGCGCATGAAGGAGGATGCTACGACACACCCGTCCCGGAATGCGAGGAGGAAACACAGAAGTACTCACACACTTGTGAACAGGTTCGATTCCCGCCAAAATATCACTACGCTGAGGACAGAAGTAAACTGTTTTTAAATTTATCAACACCATTAATTGCAATGTCAAAAAAATAGGTTTCAGGTTCTTACAGCTCATTGTAATCACTTAGGAAAACCTTATTTTAACTGGTGACTTCTTAAGTTCGATTGACTCAAAAACAGTTGTATTGATAGAGTGTACTCTGTCCTTCCACTTTTTTATATCTTATTACATCGCATTTGTTCGCATTTTGTTCGCATTTAGGAAAATGCGAACTCTATATCTTAAACTGTAAAACACGGTCTATTTTAGCGTAAACATTATGATAGCATTGAATACAATCATATATATCGCTGGAGCATGAAGATCGCAATCTGCAAGAAAAGGTCAAGGAACTTAGTAAATGCATTAATTCGAGTGTTTCTCTTCCTGAACGTAGTCCATGACACTACACTTCTTAACTTTGTAGTAAATCTTTAAATTAGAATCTACCTAGCTGATGGTAGCCAATTCTCACAGGAAATCTTCTACTGTAATAGTTCTTACTGGGTTTTAGCTGTATGTGTGCAATTTGGAAGCCAATGCTCTTGAAACAGAAGGTTCACAGACTGAAGAAGCGATTACATGACTACGTATATAGTAATAGTAAAGTTTATCTCGATAGGAAATGTTTTTATTTACTTTTCTCAACGTGAGGCACGAGTCTGTTTACAAAATGCTGTCAAAATATAAATATTTTTTATGTCACTTAACTTGGGAATCAGGCACGTAGCTGACTTGATGATAACCGGTAACTGCAGCCTATTTCATGGGAAAAGTTAACCAAGAAACATCGCTCAATGTTCTGCCGCACTTCTTCTTCTCTGCTCTTCAAACTTTTTATTTTAAGTATAGCCTTATTTCTTTCTTCCAGGTTGGCATATTCCCAGACGCTCACGACTGCCGCAAGTTCCACCTGTGCTCGCCTCCCGAAGGCTCACCATTTGGAAGACCAGCAGACCACAGGACTGCTCTATGCCCTCGACACTATGGCTACAATCCACAGACTGCTCAATGCTCAGTAAGTAAAACTTCAAACCATTATGTTCTTCAGATTCTTGAATCAGGAATCAAGTAGTAAATTTATTTGTTCAGTTTAAGCAAAAGAATAAAAATCCTGAATTATACCAGTGACAATAAAGAGATAAGTCGATTAGGCAGTTATTCCATTCACTGTGCTTAAAAAACTATTATCAATTTCAATGTAATAAGGTAATGTGTTAAAAAGTTAACTCTAAGAGCAACCTCTTCTTACAGATCAAACTTCACAAAGGCCAATGCAGAGAAAAACATGTCCCATCTTGCGCATTTGTTGGACAATCTGGGCCACTTAACTTCAGCCCGAACCACTACTACGTATGTCTACGGAGGAAAGACTTCTTGTACCCTCAAGTCTTCCTCTGTCCTCACGGCTGGTTCTTCTGGGATGGGTTCTGCCATCCTACTCAAAAGCCAGAAGAAATCACCGAAAAAGTATTCTTTAGTGCCTCAACAGAACCAGAAGTTATTAAGAAAACAGAGAAGACGGTAGAGAAAGAAGTGCAGAAAGAGAAGAACTCTTCTGAAGAAACTTCTCCGACCATCAGTTGGATGGAGAGCTTCTTCTCCACTGAGAAGGCGACGACTTATGCTGCAGATGCGTTCTTAGCTGATAAACTTGACCTAACCAACTACGAAACTACTGATGATGAAGGCACACCTAGTTATGACTTTGCGAACTCTTTTGAAAGAAGTAATGAGTTCTGGTGAGATGTGAAAAGCATAGTTTAAGTTTGTAAATGTTGGTGAGGAAGATTCTTCAAAGGACCCGATCCTTCAAGCCCTTACATAGGTTTTATTGTAATAGTTTAACTTTAAATTAATAATAAAAAGTTTTGAATAACTTATCTAGCTGCCTTTGTCTTTCTTGGTTCAAATGCGGAAACAAACGTGAAAAGTTTAACCTATCTCAGGCAATTTATGGACTTCTAGCTTTCTTGATTAAATTAGTTTTGTCTGTGCTTGGACTGTAAGTTTAGAGTTTTAGACTGGCTTAAAAGTTTGGACATATTTTGGGGAAAATTTAGTCCCGAAACTAGTGAGAATAATCCATCCCATATCAAGGTCGCAGGTTATGGTGCAGTTGCAGGTGCAGTTGTTATGTTGTCTAAACGCATTCTTCTTCGCATAGAAAAATTAAAACCCTGGCAGAAACACTGTTCCACGTAAACTACCAACACACCATTCAAGAACTCATTTGTTCATCAAAACATCTCCCCAGTAATTATACCGTACGTCAACAACATCACAATGGTTGGCCTAGTTATTAACAAGCAAATCCGCGGGGCGTTCTATAGCTACGGGATCTAAGTTCGTCATCGCAGTCAACGGAACAATCGCAGCGACCCGCCAGACCTTTATACCGCAGACAAAGGCGGCCTTATCTCTGCGATCTCTACCAGGAGACCGGGTCCAAGTAAAGACCAGCTGGCGAGATGATAACCTGTTTATTTGTATTCACATTTGTACTGTTTTTATTATTATTATACTAATAATTTCTTTTTTCAACTATCCCCCTCTTCTTCCCTCATTTCCGAGATCAAAAGTACCCTTTGTCACCCGGGGATAGTGTAGCTTTCCAGCAGTGAAAGAATTTTTCAAATCTGCCCGTAGTTTCGGAGCCTATTCAATACAAACAAACAAACAAATCTTTCCTCTATATAATATTAGTATAGATCTACAACTGCTTTGGTCGGATCCCGAATCTGGTAACACTTTTGCAATCTGACAAGCTGGCTTTGGTAGTGGTCTAATACATTTCATTAAAAATGAATTAAAGTATATTTAATACTAATACTACTAATAAATATCCAGAAAGAGTTTGGTGTCAGGCAAATTAACATCCTGACACAGGACATAGTGACATACTCGTAATATTTATTAATAATCAATTCTTATTAGGGCACCATACCTGTATTTCTATTTTACTAAATAATAATTGACATCAAAGCGCCTTTTTTTCGGGGGCTTCGTCGTTTGACCCCGGTCCCGAATACACCGCGGTGTCAAACGCACAAGGACTCTTTTTGAATTGGCCGTTTGACAATAAGAACATTCTATTCTATTAGAATAAAGCATTTGCGATTTTTGCCTGCACTTTTACATTTAGACGAAAAATGTATGAAAAGCAGATGAAGTACTTTCAAGCTTTTTCTGCCTGTCAGGAAAATATCCTTTGAAGTTTTCTTTCTTCTTTTCTAGTTAACATTCGTCTGTTGCTTGTTCCACACGGCATCAATACAGGGCTAACGGTGTACAAAAAACGAAAACCTCTGACATTAGACACTAGAATTGCATCAGAGTTCGGTGCGATCCGCGCCGTGGGAATCTTCGCTGCAAACGCATACAGGGGGCACGTACTTGTGGAGGCGGCTTTTTGTTAATACGTTAGAAGATCTTTTTTTTTATTGCAATGTGTCACAAGACGAGCATATCGTACACCTCATGGTAAGCGTCACGTCTGCCCTTAGACAGGTCAGTGCCAAGCAGTAACTAAGCAGTTACTGTCTGCACTGCCCTGCGCCCGCTACACCGAGAGGACAGTTATTAGGTCTCATACACCCAGTAATTTCACTAGCTTCAGTGACCTTTCCCCGAAACACAGAAGTGCTTGACACACTTCTATTTCACGGGAAAATATCTCTGGCACTACGGTGGTACCTACCTAGACGGCCCAGTACAGAACCCTACCACCTGGTTGGCTTCTAGCCAAGTCGTCCCAAACTTTGCTTCACAAGCATGGAACGTGCGAACCTATGGATCTTTCTATGCGCGTATTTAATCATCCTGGAACATTATGCAAGCATTCCCTGACTACGACTACAAAGCGTTAAAGAAACAAGACAATTTAGAACTGATTTACATGACATTTACTCTACCGTACCTATATTAATTTGCTGTGTAAGTTCAACTGTTTTAACCAGTTATAAATTGACCACCATTAAAAACATATTTTATGGAAATAAAGATTTTAATTCTGAAATGGTAAAATTAATAATTTTGAACTATGATAAATAATAGGATAATAGACACTGTCAAAAAATTGTAATAATTAATCTGTCAGTAAATGTTCAATCTGTCTGTTTTGTCACTTTAAAAAAAATGATAATTATTCTCCTTTCAGTGAGGAAACTGGCACTAAATATTTCATAGAACCGCCTCCATACTTGCCACTCACATAGTGTTTTACACAGGCGTCTTAAAACTTCGGGTTAATGGTTTCCTGGATGAATATTTTGCCAAAGCAGCACTATAGCTGATGGCACGCAGTTTAAACTATCAGGTAAGATTACAGACATTTTAGAAATACCTAAAACCTTAGCGGGGTTTTTATCAAGCCATCGATGGCCCTTGTCCTACACTACCGTTTACTGCCATTTTAACTGACACCATGGAACAGTAAATTGTACAGTCGGTATAGAAACCGAAGATTGTGACTGAAAACCGTGGGTTCGACTCTCGTCGTGGCTCTGGTTTGTATTCATATTTTTCAAACTCCATGAACCAACATGCATTCACAAGAGTATCTGGGCAAAACTCACCAGAAACAATTAAAAAAAAAATCTCCAATTGGCTATCACTCTAACAGGTGTTAATTTATATAGTAGCTCCTGCTTTGTAGTGTAGTATTCTCGATCTAAGTATGTACGAAAATCAAAAAGACCCTTGACTGAAATGTACCTTAATCGAATGGCCGCAGTGGCCTAGTGACCACATGTAGACATTCACGTCAATCCACTTGTTTGTACCATCAGGGGTTCTGTTACCTATCTACCAACAAATCTCAATGTCGTGTCCCATCGGGCTCCGCAAAGTCAAAAATACCTAATACCTACTCATAAAAATGCGAATGAAAGTAACTTTGTGACCTCTTCACGTTTGTACCGCCAATCACAATTAAGATGAGATTTGGTACGGAGCTAACAAAATACTCTAAAAAGGAGATCAAATAGTAATTATTTTATCCAGGTAAACGTGAAGATTCATCGGGATTGCGATGTGAACTTAAAAACTAATTGCACCCAGGTACAATAAGCAAAGTATTAGGATATACATTAGCCATACTCTCTCTCCATTCTAACCTTTAGTCCGGTTTGCAAATAATACGCAAGTATAAACTGATGCCGGCTAGGCTCTAGCGATTTGCAACAATTAATAAATCAAACTCCTCCGTAGCGACGAGCTGGAGGCTCACAAACATTTGTCAGCCGAAATGCCAAGTTGATTCGGTGCGAATCTAAACCGCTATGCCTTCCTAGCGCGCCCGAGTCGCATTGATACTTTAGCTATTCAGTGTCATTTGGAGAAAAACACACATTTAAATAAAAATTAATAGGATTGTCTGCAGCTTTCTTTAAGGTGGACTGCATGCCTCCCTGGCCAATTGAAGAAGCGTAAAAATATACAAATAAATTGACACTGCGCCAGTAAGCCCCAAACAAAGAATTTTTTTATCTATCAATCAAGACTAGACAAGGATAAAATTATAGTTTGTTTGATAAGTATGGTTCATGTTCATCAACATGTAATGCTTCATCCCAATCTAGCACTTTTGTTTAAAACACTACTATATAAAATAACCATCAGTAGCAAGCAGACAAGTGAAAACTGTTATAAAAAGAAAAATTGCCATATGTGCCAGACATGACTCATTTGTTTATACGTGAAGTTTCAAGCGTACTGTCTTGCACAATAAATATTGCTGGAGCCTAACAACATGCCTTCCTCAATAGACTTGAGCTGACCTTACTTACAGAAACAACAACAGTTTATGTAGGGCTAATTCAATGTGGTCTTCTGTAACTAAGATGGAGGTTCTTTCCCAGGCGATTGGCTCATTTGACTCAAAGAGCCACTTTGATCAGTGGCGTAGGGTGGGTGTCAGCCGCCCGGGGCGGAAGATAATTTTATTATGCCGCCCTTTTTTCTTTTTTGCTCCTCCAGTTGGCAAAGCAGCCCACCTGATGGTAAGTGGTCACTGCGGCCTATTCCATTCTAAGGGACACTTCAAATATGTTATGAAATTTTGCCGCCCCCTAAAAAGTGCGATCGGGGCGGACCGCCCCCCCATCGCTACGCAACTGGATTTGCTCTACCTCTCCTAAAACTATATCACCTGACCAGTCTTGAGACAGAGACAAAATCCCCAACCTTCGTATTGAGCGGAATCGCTTATCCACGGAGGCAGTCCAAATGCTTTATTTGAATAAATAAGTTGAATTAAAATATTTGTCAGTCAATAATCACTTGTAATAGAGGAAAATTATAGAGCGTTAGGTATTTAATAATACCCTTTCAAAACGGTGGGCTGATAAAACTTGAGTCAGTATGATTCATAAAAAATATTTGTCACGGTTAAGTTGTTGCAAGTCTTAACCACAATCCTCTCACTTTTTTATAACGCCTCCAATTTCTTAGAGCTATGCGGAAAATGGGTTGCACTTGTTAATTATTTCAAACCGCAGCGACATTCTTGTAAGTTAATTAAACATGTCACTTCAGGTGACAAACACTTTAAATATTCAATGAATAAATTATAAAGTTGTATATCCTAGTAAAAAGTCAAGATTTTAATAAATTCAAAAGTGCTTGCTGAACCCCAAAAATTAAGTGTAGCAAAACCAGAAAACCAGTGCAACGTTACGTCATGTCAGGAAGTGTAACAAAAAAGGAGTTTAATTTCATTCACGTTAAAGCACTAATTAAAAGTATCAACTCGGACCAGCCGAGCTACATTTTAAGCAACACATTTACCGACAAAGCCGTTCAGCGAGCACCTCACTACGGGCCATTCATTACTGCCGCACCGCACTGACTCCACAACCGCGATGCACCCGCGACACTAGACGTTCCAAATTCGAAATTTTAAAAAAGTATTCCCTTCCATCGCGCCCGTGATCCATTTTGCCTCTCTGACAGCTGTCAGTTTACGCGCCATTTTCAGACTGTGATTATTTTGTGTTTTGTTTTTTTTCGTGAATGCATGCAAGTTGGTTAAGGCTTTGAATTTTCTCGTGGATTTAGAGGTGAGTGAAAACTTTTTTAGTTTCTTCTGTATTTTACGTTAGCAGCAATGAATGATAGTCCAGTCAATGAAGCTCTAACTTTGCCATTTTAGAGGAAAAGCTGAAACCGGTGCCAAAATTTTCGTTAATGATCCCGTAATAACATACAAAAAATGCAGGGTCGTGAGTCACCGGGGTCATACGAAAAAAAAATGGAAAAGGTTGAAAAAATGACTTTTTCCCAAAAATCTCGAAAACTAAAAGAGATATGAGAAAAAGTTTTAGACAAAAGTTGTAGAAAATTACTTTGTCTATAAAAAAGGTTATGATCAATTTACGCGTATCGCGCACCGTTTGCTAGGAAATCGCGTACAAAGTGCGAAAATTCACAAAACCGATGTTTTTCGCTATTTAAATAGGGTTTTTTTAAAAAAATTTCAACTGAGAATGATTTTTATGCGTTCTCCGATATCCCCAAAGAGATTTCTTTCTAACTTTTATTGATTTGGGTCAACTTCAACACGTGCGTTATTTGCAAGTTTTGGTGCGCGATTTTTTTTGTTTTTAAAATAAATATAGCCATAATCCCTAATTTAAAGGTGATTATTTTCTTATATTTTCTAGTTAAACTAATAAATATTAACATCTTATATTTTAGATTGCCACCACATCTGAAAATTTGTCACCTGATATGATATTGCGCCACCAGTTCTTAATATGTATGACAATCGGAAGTAACACAATGGAAAGATATACAGATTTAGATAATAGAAAAAGCAAAAAGAGTGCAAACGAAAAAAAAACAGATAGAAATGGGTCCGTTAAGCAACCAACAGCTCTTAATCTTGCCCACAAACACTAAAAACTTCAAAAACATAGTAATTTAAAGTTATACATAGATAAAACAACACTTCCATGTCCTGCAAGAAGAAAGTAATTCGTTTGCGTGATCATTGTGTTCATCAATAACCAAAAGAAATGAGCGTCCAGCTGCAAAACAATTGCAGCTCTTGGGTGCGTTGGGGTTAAAGGTGGGTTTGGCTAAGTTGGCGATGCAGATGGGCAAGAGGCTCAGTGGAATTTTTGCTCCGGGAGCAAAACACTGGTTTTCAGCCTTTGCCAGGGGTGATTGCTAGTGCACGTGAAGAGACCGTGTCGTACTTTTCTTTTCATTAATTACAATATTTATTTTTACTAATCTCCAGTAAATACTCAGTATTGACTCGTGTAAAAATAGAATTTAAATAGGTTACATAATTATTCAAACAAATTATATTATGTGCACATATAAAAATGAGTGTAAATAATCGATAAAATATAAAAGATAAAATAATATAAGCAAATTTAAAAATAAATACAACCTTTATTTCACCAAAACAACCAAGCACTATGGAACGACGTCACCAAAGCAACCATGAAGCAATTTGGACTTTTGCATCTCTAAAAGCAAAGACTTAAAAATTTTTTAAAACAAAACTTTGTAGTCAAATTTCTTATGGGTGGCGGAATATCGTTCCAGCACTTGGTCGCCTGGTGACGAAAACTTCCAGTGAAACCTACCGTCTGTGGAAATGCATTGACAAGGGCAAGCGAGCAGATCTGAGGGCACTCGACCCATATTTGTGTTGGGATGAAGCAGGCTTCAATTTTTCAAAAAGATAATGCGGGCTCTTGAAGGTCATGACGTCGAACATTAAAATGGCAAGATGCAAGCGCCTACGTGACTCCATATTCAACATGCGGGCTCTGTACAAATGTGGTGATACATGTTCACGATATTGAATCCGGAAACAAAATCGACAACAAGCATTCTGCACACGTTGAATCATACGTTTTGCCCTTCCAAGGAGACGGGGTCCATACACTAAGTCCGCATAGTTCAGTCTCGATAGTATTAGTGATTCGCATAGCGTGATACGAGCATCCTCACTCAAAAGATCCCGAATCCTGTACAGAATTTTCAACCTATAAAAACAACTCCTTACTAAATTACGAACGTGCTTATCAAAACGCAGCAGGTTGTCAAACATTATACCTAAATTCCTAGCCTCGGTAACAATTGGGATCTTCGTGTTGAAAATTCTGACATCAAGTGAAGCAGCACTAATCTTTCTAACCTGATTCTTTGTGCAAGAAAACTTTACTTTGCTGTTGGTCTGCAAAACTGCCATCAAGTTTACCGATTATATCAAAAGCATACGAGTAATTATCATACTTGTACAATGGAGAATGTTCACTAGTTTCGATTTTTAACTTTTCTTATATTCCATATGAAATAAAAAAAGTGTGTATAAAAATTATTTCGATATGTCACTTAGTTCCCGAGATATTGAATTTTAAGCGGCGCGAGTGTTGGCCGGCCGGAGCTCGTTGCGGTGACGTCACTTTACATACTCTCACGCAGTACGTTGCGCGCTCCGGTACGGTTATTTCGTAGTGAACCGTACCGGAGCGCGCAACGTACTATGACCTGTGACGTCATCGTACTGCAGCGCCAGCATGGCCGACGCGCGGCAAACGGGATTTTTAAATGTCTATAAAATCTAAACTAATTGATATTTTGGCATGAAACAAATAATAATGTGTTTATATTCACATAGGCTTTACTGTGACAAAGTTACAAGCTATTTCGCATACCTAGTAACATTCTCCATTAGCATGGTTATAATACTAGAAATAAACAAATAGACAAGTAGTTTTCCTTTTCTATATGGTGCAATGTATATGGAAGTAACTACATGAAGTATTATTAAATGAAATTTTAGATTTAAAAGCCTTTTTAACAAATACATATTGGTTTTTGGAAGCATTATGCAGAGTAATAAGATTAAATTTTGACACCAACACCACCAAAACGAATTAAAAGAAGTTGATAATAGAAGAGATATTTAAGTCACTTTTTCGGTTATTATTTTAGAATTAATAAGACTACAAATTATAAATACCCTGCTGTAACTTACAAATGGTTGAGAGGACATGGAAGTGTTGTTTTATCTATGTATAACTTTAAATTACTATGTTTTTGAAGTTTTTAGTGTTTGTGGGCAAGATTAAGAGCTGTTGGTTGCTTAACGGACCCATTTCTATCTGTTTTTTTTTTCGTTTGCACTCTTTTTGCTTTTTCTATTATCTAAATCTGTATATCTTTCCATTGTGTTACTTCCGATTGTCATACATATTAAGAACTGGTGGCGCAATATCATATCAGGTGACAAATTTTCAGATGTGGTGGCAATCTAAAATATAAGATGTTAATATTTATTAGTTTAACTAGAAAATAAAAGAAAATAATCACCTTTAAATTAGGGATTATGGCTATATTTATTTTAAAAACCAAAAAAAATCGCGCACCAAAACTTGCAAATAACGCACGTGTTGAAGTTGACCCAAATCAATAAAAGTTAGAAAGAAATCTCTTTGGGGATATCGGAGAACGCATAAAAATCATTCTCAGTTGAAATTTTAAAAAAAAATCCCTATTTAAATAGCGAAAAACATTGGTTTTGTGAATTTTCGCACTTTGTACGCGATTTCCTAGCAAACGGTGCGCGATACGCGTAAATTGATCATGACCTTTTTTATAGACAAAGTAATTTTCTACAACTTTTGTCTAAAACTTTTTCTCATATCTCTTTTAGTTTTCGAGATTTTTGGGAAAAAGTCATTTTTTCAACCTTTTCCATTTTTTTTTCGTATGACCCCGGTGACTCACGACCCTGCATTTTTTGTATGTTATTACGGGATCATTAACGAAAATTTTGGCACCGGTTTCAGCTTTTCCTCTAAAATGGCAAAGTTAGAGCTTCGTTGACTGGACTATGAGGCTATTACGTTGTTATAATAATGCGTAGTTACACTGGACTAGTTTTTCAATGCATTTTACGACTTGTCTCGTGCATGTTTACAAACTGCGTCGATCTTTAAACTATTCCACGGAGCAGTTTAGTAGTTTAGATTTTATATGAAGATAAAATGTTGAAAATACGTTAGTTTGGTAACTAGGTTTATGTTTAATTGTAGATGCGCTTGTTTGGAATGTTTCATGGCTCGAGTATTACAAAACTATAAAATATCTATGTTAATAACTTAATTAAAAGTTATTACAATGTTTAATGCCACATTGTATTTAAAATGCTGGTATGTGGCAACGATTGGATATTTTATTCCTCAGCTTGAATATGTGAAACTATAATATAAGTGTTAAGTAGTTAACATTTTTAAATGGTTTTTAACAGGTAAATGACGAAATATTTACTAAAATTTTAGCATATTAATATAATATGTAGTTTATTTATTATTCGATACTTAAGAAGCGCGTTGTTTTTTTTACTTTTCTATTGAAAGCAGTATCACCTGGAATATTTCAGAGTATATAAAACACAGAAATCTAATTTAGATTTCTGTGATATAAAATAATGGTTAAATCTGACACCATAACGGCTCTTACAGTGTAAAGCTAAATAATTTGGGGACCAGTTTATTTCAGAAAGGTGTGAGGTTGACATAACGGTGGCAAATTTTTAAATTTTCTCCAAAAGTGTCCAAAATATTTAGTAGTAATAAGTCAATAATCTTATTGCATTATCTCCTTTAAAAAGATCTGCCAATTTGATAAAATGACTCTACCAATACTTTAATAATGAATTTGACACATCCTAAACACTTATAGAACACTAAATCAAAAACTAAAAACGACTACAACCATTTGTCTTTATGAAATCGTATATTGAATGAAATCAAACATATAAATTAACTTTGGCAATAAGGCAACTTTTAATTTCACCCTCATTGCCTCCAATTCGGGGACATGGAGAGACAATAAATATTTGTGGGGCCATACAATAAATAGAATCGCGGATACTACATACAAGTATTGTCAAAACATTCAGATTCGATACTAGATACATAAAAGTTTCCATTAGGACAATGCATCGATGTATTTGTTTTTAAATAAAGACCGATCATATTATTTTCTAGAGTAAGTTTTGACGTAAACATTGATCGAACGTAAGGCCTATATGTGTCTTGAAAACAAATCTTATTCCGAAGTGAAAAAAGTTGCCTGTTGAATCTCATTATTATCTGAAATAAATCTTGTATTTCTTAAAAATAACAAGTGTGAGAATTAATAGATTAATGACGACGTAGTCCAAACTGAATGGGCTCTAATAAAATTATGTAGGCACGATCTAGAAGCAAATATCTAGGCCTGTGGTTTGTCAGTGTCCGGCTAAATTATACGACTTGAAAATTACTCGTGTTTGGAGATGTAATTTTGAATAATTCCCAGATCAAAATCTTGACCTCGTTTTCAATAGTAATTTTGTATGAGTACCGTTTTTAACTTTAAAAATACCTTAACGGTCTAGCTTTTAAGGAGCGTAAAACTAAGTACACGGTCACGGCTTTGGTGGCTCACCACCATTTTGACAATATTTTCAGCCGTCCTTTGGAAGGCTTTTTCTGCGGAAAAGGTGGTTTTCACTTGGTCGGAAAAACTCGGAGGTCGTTAGATATTCGGTCGAATGTAGTTGATGGTAGGACTTTTTCTGAGGTCGACTCACCCGCTTCCCTTACAGATGACAACATTCGATTTGGTTGTGTT
Organism: Mecyna flavalis; assembly: GCA_949319885.1. Classification (NCBI taxonomy): domain Eukaryota; kingdom Metazoa; phylum Arthropoda; class Insecta; order Lepidoptera; family Crambidae; genus Mecyna; species Mecyna flavalis. The sequence continues at coordinate 1,694,347 of OX439435.1, read as the reverse complement.
TTGGCAAAATTAATTTGTTTAACTTATGTTGTACCAATATAAAAAGTTTTTATATAACATTTTTAATACTTAGTTTTTACCAAAATTGTACCAGACCAAATAGCAACAATTTTACCTGCACCGATGTTATCCGCCATTTTAACGGCCCAACTCCAGCCAAACTGTGCGACACAAATAAATTGGTTTATCGGCAATCTGAGCAGACGTCACCTGGATGATCGTAATTATTACTGCTATTCTTTACGACCTGCCCGATCGGCTGTCAGATTAAACAATTTGTTCTCGCGACAGATTATCAGCTCTTTCCCGTAATGGTATGAATACGGTGACGCAATTACTATAATAGTTCGCAATTTATCGCTGCAACGCTCGGGATTTCGTTTATCGATATCTGCTGAAAGGAAATAAAGTTAAGTATCAGCCTGTTTAAGTCCCACTGCAGTTTAAAAACTCTACCATTGAAATCAAGTCATGTGATTTCACCTAGCCAAGTATGGATTGGCGATCACTAACCGGAGTCCGAAAAAACTAACATAAATTTTGCTTGACCCGGAAATTAAACCCAGGAACTCAAGTTCTCTGACATAATCCTTACAAACCCTACTTGTTTTTTTTCTATCACCCCGATGGTTGAGGTGGGAATATGTGGGACTCTCCGTCTCTCCTACTGCCCCACCCAGCCCTTAGGGTTGATTCCCATCAAACCGTGTTCCCAAATTCACCGGCAGGGGAACTACCCACTAAACTCCCAGTACCGCGTAGCTGTGAGGTCTTTAACGGGTCAGGTTGTCATTTACCCATAGGGAGTGGACCTAGTAGTAGTAGTGGTAGAGCCATGCTGTTTTACAGTACGAATGGGTCGGCTTGTCCGGGGACTTCCCCGGACATAACACCAGCGTGATTTAATAGTGACAACTATTGTGTTTCGTCTGGTTTGTGAGAGTGCTGGAGGCCCACACCCCCCAACGCATCAGCGATCCCTCTGGTGTTGCAGATGTCCATGCCGCGGCGGTGATTGCTTACCATCAGGCGACCCGCTGGCTCGTTTGCCGCCTCTGACATAAAAATCACCTATGCTTGCGTGTATTCATTTCTGTGCTATTATGATATCCTGTGTAGTAAATGGTTTAGATTAGACATTGTTACCTGAACTAGGGCAGGAAACATTATTTAGTATCCAGTTACTTTTTATTATCGTTCATATAACTTACAATAAAGCTGTTAAGATCTAAGAACATTATTGGCTTAATGCTCTAAGGTCACGATAAACTAAAAAATATACTTCTAGAGGCACAATGAATTAAACCAATAAATAGGTTTTTTTATTTAATATTTGTCCGTCTATATTTTTGTTGTTGGGAATTACTTTATATGATATATATTTTTTTAATAAATAGAAAACAAGGCCGCACACACACCTAGAACAATATTTTGAATACCTTTTTTTGTAACACCTGGTTAATACAAACAGACATGTTCATATTGTTCATGCTCTGTCCCGTGCGGGGATCGAACCAGCGATCTCAGGTGTAATAGCCGACTCTTAAACCACACTAAATTGGACGTCAAAAAGTCGTTTCAAATTCTTAATTTTTCCAAAGAAAATCAATTTTACCATCACTTAATCAAGTTAATATTCAATGTCGTATTTTCTATTGCGCCGGTGTCGGCTTTCTAGGTTCTAGGTTCAAAGACCTATGCACTTTCTCTCAACCTAGGTCTCGGTTCCCACGAAGACGAGAGAGTTGTCTTTATCCTATAACAGGTCGAAATGGAGTACAGTGGGCTTCATTAAAAAATATAATGATTGTCAACGTGGGACAGTGGCTAAGCCACTCGGGTATAAAACACGGAGGTCGTGGGTTCGATTCCCGCCTTGGGTCTGGTTGGTGGTAGGACTTTTTCAGGGTCCGAGCTCTGGCTGTGTTCCGGCAATATTAATGTGGGAGCTAGTAGGTACACTTGAAATTAAAAGCTAAAAAATAGATGAGCCTACAGTTAAAAAATAGATGAGCCTACAGTTCCTGGTGAAGTGTCCCTCAATGGAATAGGCCGCAGTGACCGCTTACCATCAGGTGGGCTGCGTGTCTGTCTGCCAACTGATGTGGTATAAAAAAAAATATTATATGAAAGCTTCAACTCCTGCGTCGGTCTATTGTAAGATAATTAATTATTGCGTTCGAGTCCACCCATTTTTACTGATACACACGTAACAAGTAAGTTAACAAAATCTAAACGAATTATTAAAGTACAAGTTTTCGTTTATACGAACCGCTAAAGTTACCACTAAGTAGTAGCTATAAGCATTACCCTCTTTTCGAAGCAAAGTCGGTTAATAAGAGGTTATTAAAGATATACTCGATATTTTGCCAGGCGCCTACCTTCTACATACTTTGTGCACTTAGCTCGAATACAATAAAACAGGGTACAGTAAGGTAACTTCACAAAATATGTAGAGAGAAATTGTAGCATCTGTTTTAAATACTACAGCCATGCTACTATTGGCCTAGGAATGACGACGGTCCGTAACCATTATCGAAGGAACCATTAAGGGTTGTGAAGGTCAGATGACTGTTTCTCCAATGTTATATCTGATCTTGCCAAGTGTAATATCACGTACCTACATACATTGATCTGATCCCAAAGTAAGTAACTCTATCCCTTGTCTTATGGGTATCAAAATCAACGAAGGTACCCTAAATAAACATACAGACACAGAATAAACACAAAATGTTCAACACATGAATAATTTGACTATGCGGGGTTAGAATTTCCGACTCCTCTGAATAGGGCAGAGTTACAACAAAATAACAATAACAATTAATTTTAAATTAATTTTTTTTTCCACACAAAGGTACATTGTTTAAATAAAATAATACAGTAAATGACGGTAGAAGTAACAATAAAACATCATCTATCGAAGGCAAAAGATCACATTTGTAAATGGTTACAAAAAAACTTTACTTGCCGTGCTAGTTAAATAACTGTGTTACGGCGTCGTTTTATATATTTTATCCAGATTACCTCACTGTCTTTCACTTCTATACTATATCCCCAGTAACCAACTTACCGATACTTACGAATAATCAACTTGACAGTCACTTCTTGAAACTACATTTATTATCTCCTAAACGATTTGACACGTGAAACAAAAGTGGTTAATCCCATAAAATCCCATAAAACGCGTTTTTACCGATAAGTGATTTCGAATCGAGTTATAATATGATCGATATTTTATATAAACCGCTGAAACTGGGTCATATCGTAAAACGAAAACGAGTCCTTAGTTTAAAATTTCAGTAATAAAGAGTAATGTTACGACAACTTGATCATTTTGGTCGGTAATGTGATTCAATTTTGAAAGATAAGAATGAGGTTGACTGGGCCGTGGTCATGATTTTATGCAATTTTAAAATCATCATAAGAAATTTCATTCTGACAAATTTTCTTTAAGAGATTTCAAATCCAATCTATAACAAGCCAAAAGCTTTATAGATAAAAGTTGTGTTAAAAAACCGAATCCTGCAATACGGGACCAAATGTGTCAATGGAATAGGCCGTGGTTAATCTTTTCTTAAACATTTATTTTCTATTCAAGTTATTCAAGCCATGTGCGATGATGATGTGATGTCTTATAAAGTGATTAAGTTTTGCCTTGGTGACGTCACAATAAATTGCACTAGAAACTAAAAGACCACTGCAAACGCTGAATCTGCAACTCCATCAGTCGAGAAAAGATTTTCAGAGCAACAGGAAAAGAATACAACAACAAATAGTTAAACTTTCAACTTTTCCATCGAAGCGAATGAAGCGGCATTATGGCGCGCAAACGAGCAAACTCGGAACGAATAAATGTTTCCAATAGTTTTAAAAGGCTTCCAATAACGTTATTGTTTGCAGATTGATTGGAACAAAAAGATAGTTTCCAAACAAATGGCGTATTGACAGTGGAGATTGGGGTTCAGTGCTGGATTACGTTATGGTTACTTTTTAAAGAGATGTTATGTTCAAAAACTTCTGTAACAAAAATGTGCGTACCTTATATTCTATTGAAATTATTTTCATTTCCGGAAAAGTTACTCATGCATTATTTTCAGTGAATGGTTTTCTCTAACTACTTGATAAACCTAAGAGTTTTACAAGCCGCCTAAGCAAATATCTTTGACATGTTTATTTTACGAATGCCGCATCGCAGCATCGATCCATACAACAAAAGTTTGAAGGAACATCAGTGTACTTCTTTCAATTGCGTCATTCAATGGTCACAAGTTAAATTGATGAAGTCGCTTCTGAAATAATTGAGCCGTTCTCACTCACGAAACAAATCACAAACGCAATGCTAGTACTCATACTTCGGTCGTCTGTAAGAGAATGGTGCTTCAAGCTAGCCCATTTTGTCTGACAGACAGGATCAGTCAGCAGCATACTGCAATATAGTCCCATGAATAATATCCTTTACTTTTAACAGCATTACATTCCTCCAACTTGACAAAGAAAAATCGGAATCCTCTACAGTGGTTCTGCAATAAATCCGCTCGTGCATAGGCCGGAGCTTGAGTGACAGTAATCCATTATGAAGGTTGCCTGCAAAACTGTTGCCAGCTGTCGCAGGGCGGACGGATGTTTTTGCTGCAGCATATCTGGGATTACATTAGAAGCTTAAGCCTTTTGTCTCGACGTGTTTTGGAAATATGTGGATGGAAGATTAAACTCTTAGACAAATTAGAAGATAAAATTCACAAAGACAAAGTATAAATACAAATGATCAGTTGTTCTTAATTAAAATTCTTCTGTACGTGTGATTATCACCTAACTTTCATGAAATGCTAGACTAATGTACATATTTTACATTTTTTCATGCATATTTGATTGGGTTCCTAGATGTTTTATTACCACAATAGGATTCGGTTGGCCCCGGTAGCAGTGACACTACCAAGCAAGCGTCTAATAGTAAAAAAAAAAACAAATATTTTATTTTCAGGTCACCCGAGTACTTACCTGGTTTTCGACAAGAGGATCTCAGCTTTATGTAATTATTTTGGATATCCATTCTGCACGGGATGGAGATAAATCAGTTAACTGGAGGCTTAGTTAATGATAGTTGCTTAGCGTTCGCGGCTATTACACCCAACCGACTAGGGATGGGACTGTTTCAGTACCAAAGATTATATTCTTGTATATCGAGAGCCGCCATTTTGTATATATTTTCAAAATGCAACTTTGCATTCATCGAAACATTGAAAGTTTTAAAGAAATTGTTATAACTCTTCTTGAATTTGCTATGGTTACTATGCTTCAAACGCTTTCTCCTCCGCGTAAATAAGTCCTTAAATCAAGACATACTGTTAGAGAACTACCAAATGTAAATTATATATTGTGAAGTTGGAACCTAATTTAACACTAGTACTGATGTGTTGATTTCTTAGAATTTTTCTACCTTATTCTCTTCTAGACAAAATGCTCTAAGAAAAAGAATGTATGCACGTATATTTAGTGCGTCTTGTGTGACTACAAGATTTAAGGCTTTTTCTTTCTTTATAATACCACAAATCCAAAATACCAAACAATCCCATCTCTAACATAAAGATAAGGCTAAATGATGGGCAATTACTGTCCCTTTGGCACGCGTGGGGGGCGCCCAGTAAACGGGAGTTCATCAAGCCTATCTTTTGTTTGGTCCGGTTTTCTCAATTTTGAGATAAAATTAAGTGGGCATTGATTAAAGATTGATTCGTCTATCGATAAATGAGGTTTGAACACAAATCGACTTCGGAGGCCGTTCTATCTTGCGGTAATGAAAATGTATTAGGAAAACAATTTGTGAGGAGAAAGATTTTTCGTGTTTTTATAGTAAATACTTTTTCTTGAATCTTCAAGATCAAAGACAGAAGATTAATCATGAGTTTAAATTCTTGTCTTGGTGATAAATAATCTCTAATAATAATAATAATATCTATACTAATAATGATTTCTTCCAAAAAACCTTAGCTGCCACTGCGGCCTATTGAAGGACACTTCACCAGAAAGCGTCGCTCAATGTGCTGCCATCAGGCTCATCTGATCTTCGAGCCTTTGATTTCAAGTGTACTGGCTCTTGGTCAAAAGCATTTGTCGAAAACATTAGTCATAAATACACTATTTAATAAGACATACCAAACCGATAACACTAGTTTACATGGTTTTTGTCCTTGAAATGAAAAGTATTTTTTCATATCATTTGAGATGCACTGAGTTTAAAAAAAAATATGAAAAAAATCCAACACGTCACGTTTCCAAATTATTTATTATTTTTAATATACAAAAAATGCCTTCAAAAATATTTAAAAAATATTTAAAATGAATTTTCTTGTATTTATTTGAGTAAGTGTCTCTTTTATCAGACCAGCAATAATCACCTGACATGGCTTGGTCCCAGTACCCTTGATAATTTTGTTCAATAAATTTCAAATCATGATGAAAACGATCTCCATGTTCGTCGCTGACTTCTCCGAGGTTTACAGGGAAGAAACCAAGGTGCGAATGAAGGAAATGAATTTTCAGAGACATGCTGACACCCATTTGTTGAAAATTATGTAATAAATCAGCAATTTTGTCCTGGTGAGAGACCGAAATTTGGAAATAACGAAAATATGCTTTTTTCAGAGATTCCGTTATGGGATATCCTTTCTTAGATATAATAAGTTCACCACAAACGTAACAAAAACTGTCAGGATGTACTTTACACAACCTTTTTGACATGTTAAAAACAAATATTTATTTAACTAAACACTACAATGCAACAAAATTTTAGGATGAATTCAAAACCAACTTGCGGGTAGTCTTAAAATAAAATGTGTTGATAACTGAATTTTTTGACGTAGTAAAAATAAAACAAACATATGTTTGCGTTTAGTTCTTGTCAATAAATAAAACGATATGGCATTCACTGGAAGGACAAGAATTTTTTTAAATTTTGTAAACTAGTGTAATTGAACCCAATATAAGAGATCACTGACCGGTCGAGGTCCTCAATCCAATCGGCCATCAGGTCACAAGTACAGCCTCTTAAAACAACAACAAACTCATAGGTGAAAAGATATTCTTCAATTATATACCCTATTCCAAAATGTTAGAGTCCAAATTTGTGTCTACGTGTCAAAACTTCGACAAAAAATTTAGCGGGACGCTATTTTAACTAGTATTACGCTGCGGATTTCCCCGTATAGCGGTGTCCCGGAGTCCGGTGTGACCCCGGATGTTGTAAGCACCGTTATCACATCAAATGTTGTTGATTATAACACACAGACATGAGAATATTGAGTTAGTCTATGTCCGTTTTTCGTATAATCGGTCACTAGTGGTGCTTTATTTTGGATCACAAGGATTACATTGGTATGACAAATCTATTAGTATAATATATTATTAGTATTTGCACAGTTTAATTTAAGTTATCCGCTGGCTTGTGTATTATTTTTAGAGAGCTATCGCCATTTTTTCTATGCAGTTAAGTCTACGTTTGGTAGCGCTATATAGCGTATAGTTGGATGCGCGCTCGTCCGGAAAGCGTGATATGCGTTCGAATATGGACAAATTGTTTTTTTATTGGTAAAACAATTAGAATAATATTTCAAAATAATTGTAATGCTGTAAATGTATAATAGGTAATGTATATATATAATAAGGTAACACTTGAAATTAAAGGCTCGAAGATCAGATGAGCCTACAGTCTGGCTGTACATCGAGCATGTACCTTTCATCACTTAAAAATGTGTATTTTCGGGCCAGTTTTATGACTGTCCGGTTCCTGATGATGATTTATCACTTAATGATGCTATTTTTTTGGTTTTCATAATTACAAACAAGGCAGCACCTAAATGATGTAGAGAAAGACTCCAAAGATACAAAATTGGAAATACAATGCGAAAACGGTGACATGTGACATAAAACACGTGATAATAGTGAAAGACAACCCATTTTAAGTTTCGCGGCTTTTAACGTAACAAAAACATACACCTCCCGTCCTGCTTTTACACTACAGAAACCTTCTCAGTAGGGCTGGTTAATATCCACTTGGTTGGAACCACCTCATCCCAAACGGGTGGAAAAGAGAAACCGAGGGAGTTTTGTGGGTAGAGAGACGTTAGCTAGTCTGCGGTTATTCTGCCTAAACGCATTTTCCTCCGGAAAAAATGGACCTTCTTGCTATGCCAGTAATTAACTTCTTCTCAGCCACAAACAAAGTCCAACTTTCACCAAGACAACGTTAGTTTTTGCCCGCAACAATTTGGAATATTCACATCCTTTATTGAGATCCTTGTGGCCCGGATCTCTCAAGTCCGGCTGAACGGATGAATATGTATGTATATATTAATATGTATATAACGATTGAGTCACTGATAGTAGGATGTGGTCGAAGCGAGTCCTTGCAAATTAAAAAGAAAGTGGGTTGTTACGAGTACAACTTAGTTAAGGAAAGGATCTTTGAGACATTGATACAGATACATGGGTTTTGGAACAAAATTCTTGACTGTGGTTCTTTAACGCCGTGTAACAGTAGTTCTGCCTGATCATATGCCGAAAGTCGCAGGTTCGATTCCCACTTTGGGACAGGTTAGCAGTATGACTTTTAAAGAGTGTGATTGGCTAGAAACAAAGCTAGGACAAATCCCTCTAGCGGTGATTTTGTGCCTAATGCTTCTTCAGAAAGCATTGCTCAAAGTGCTGCCGTACCATTTTCGTGCGAGGCTAATCAAGAGAGATCGAGATCTACCACGGCGGGAATTCCACGACCTCCGACGTTAAGCCCAAATAACAGAACTGCTGTTTTACGGAGGCTGTCATAATTCAGATCATTTAGTGTTCTTCCGGCAGTAATATCGAGGCAGATAATACAACACATACTATTTTAAAAAACGCAGTAAAATTCCAAAATATTACGGCAGCCTTCGCTTCACAAAATTACAGGTTCTTACCGACCCGCAAACTACGAATACAGACCCTTAACGAAATGGATTACGGTATAAAATCGCAACGACATTTTGGAGACTAAGAAATTCCGTGTTCTCGACACAAAAGTAAACTTGCTAAATACTTGTTATAATTGCTCTATATTAAATTCGCGATCTGGAAAAGCCTTTCAAGGCGATATTGTTGCCAAGAGATGACAAGAAGGCAAGCGGGGTTTCCGATCGAAAATGTGTTCCGTATGATATTTACACTTTTTTTTTATATCCTTAAATTATTTTATCATAAAAGATATGAAATCAATTTGTCTTATGGGACATTAACATTTGTTATCCTTGTAATGGTCATATTTATGAAAGAATTCCTCGGTCGCGATCAGGCTGAATAAAAAACGTTCAAATTCGATTTAGACCTACAGCTACAATTAAGGATCCCTGGGCACATTTTCAAAATATCTGACCAAGAACCAAAATCAAAATAATTTTTATTCATGTAAACTTGTTAAAAGTATGTATTGATGAATCGTCAATATTACACAGAGTGACTCTACCACCGGATTCGGAATGTCGTTATCTACCATTAAAGAGAGAACGAAAAGACATGCAAAGATCTTCTGTTGTACATTCCCAAATATCCCTTACCGACCAGGAAACGATGATGCTATCGCCCAATTGAACTTCCCGAATAAATATTCCATAGTGTCAGTATTTATTACACCAAAGAGGAAGCTGGCAAATACCCAGACTGCTAACATTTAATTCAGATTCTTCGAATACAACTGAGATTTGTGATTGCGGGTGAAACTGTTAGGCAAGCAGCCATATTGATTTTGATAATATCTGTAAGTGTATTCGATGGCGCCACTTACGTTGTTGGATCTTGTTTTTTTGCAATCAAAAGTTGAGCCACTTTTGGTTTGACTTAGACAAGTATTCCAATGCAGAAAAAGGCTTGCTTCAGATACAATTATAAGTATATTGCCAAATTCTTGTCTGGGTGGATGACTAACAAAAGATACAATAAAATAATATAGATAACTGTTTAAAGCACGATGATTCAGGATTGTTTGATGTCATTTGTATAATATCAATAGTATTTGCTGAAATCATTCTCATAAGCGATATAAAAAAATTCTCGGTTTTCATCGTAGACCCTTGGACAAAGAGATTCTACGAATATTGAAACTAGTCAGCGAACATCTCTCTTTTTTCGGAAGAGAATGCGTTTATGCACCATAACCGCAGGCTAGCTAGACCCGCGGCCGTGTGTGGGACTCGAGACTAAAGCGTCCACTACCTACCTACTAAACTCCCCCGGTTTCCCCTTCTCACCCGATTGGGATGAGCCGGTGCCAGCCTTGTGGCTATTGACCAGCCCATCCCATCGCGTACATCCTCTAGTATTGCAGATGTATAATATAAATGTTCTTAGCCATTTATCAGTAACTGACACTCATTCATCCCTTCCTAATATAAAAAAAGACATCCGGTTCTTATATCCGCCCACAGAATTCTAAGAACCAGTACAATTCGAAATGGGCCTTGTAAATTGGTGTTCCGTACTCCTGTACAGCAACCGTTGAGTGTGACACATAAAAATGTCCATTCTGATAAGGTATGCAAATTGCTGCAACTTTTGAATCATTATTTCTATATTAATAGACTCCCCAAGTATTAAAAAGAAGAGTGTAAAGTACGCTACAAATACACATTATTCATAATTATTTTTTGTTTAGTTATTTTTTTTTTATATATTTATAGGCTTGCATTTGACTACAATCACACCGGATGGAAAGCGTTGATGCGGCCTAAGCTGTTACATGCTTGCCTAGAAGGTACATAATATTAACTCGCGACTTGAAGACCGTGTAGTTTACGGTTTCCTTTTTATTCGTTCGTGTTTTTTTTTCTTTGACAATTTGAATTTCACATAGATAAAGAAATCAGTTTGAGAAGTGATACAATGTACTGATGTCAGGTAACATCAGGTAGACGTGTCTCCCGGGGATGGGCTGATCCACAGAACAAAAAAAATGTTTTTTCTTGTTCTGTGGGCTGGTCAATAGCCACAAGACCACCCGGTTCGTCCCAATCGGATGTGAAGGGGAAACCGGGGGAATTTAGTGGGTAGTGGATGCTTTAGTCTCGGAGTACCAAACACGGCCACAGGTGTAGCTAGCCTGCGGTTATGGTGCATAAATTTCCTCCGAAACAAAGAAAAGGTAGACTGCGGACTGTCTCAGACTGTCTGTCAACATTGAAAGAGAAGGAAATTAAGAAAACCTGCATTACGTGCTCTGTCCTAAACACAGGTTTCAAAACAATCCTTAGCAATCTTAGCAATGCAATGATTATTTTCATAAGTTTTTTTCTCACACATGAGGGAACTATCCATCCTTTCGAATCATCCCTTCATGCCGGATCCCATCTGCAACGGAGTTTCATAATAATTATCCACAGTCTCAATCATGTCTTTACCTCATAATTCTTTAATAATATTATAAAAAGGAAAGATTTGTTTGTTTGCATTGCATAGGCTCCGAAACTACTAAACCGATTTGAATAATTCTTTCACTGTTGGAAATCTACACTATCCTCGGATGACATAGGGTACTTTTGATCCCGAAAATGTGGGGGGAAGGGGGGGATAATTGACAAAAGAAAAAGTAGTAGTCGTATACGACTGCTAGTCGTATATACAACTTTACCTCTTAATTGTTTGTATAAATTACTTACCGTTATTGGTATTGCGTATTTAATTAACAACCGAAGCAGTTTATCACTGCATCAGACTAGTCTGAATATATTTAACATAAATCCTCGCAGACGACTTTCGAAGATATCAGCTTGAATATTTTAACATGATTATGTTTGACATTGTTTGTGCATTAGCTAACTGAACAGAAAGTAGAGTATGCTACAAAGTTGTACTAAATAACACGCTATACTGATTACTATGTTGCACTATGTTGTTACAGGGATTCAAATGTAATCACCATAGTTGAAATTCTAATCTGAGCGAGAGGATTTTATTGAAATTTGCTCTGGCATTTGGACAAATAAAACAATAGGTGCATTCACGCACACAATGTGCTTTACTGTTTATATAAACTAATACAAAGTGAAAAGATTTGATTGTTTGTTTGTATTGAAAAGGCTCCGAAACTACTGAACCGATTTGAGTAATTCTTTCACTGTTTAAAGCTACACTATCCCCGGGAAATATGAAAAAAAATACGTGCGAGTGCAACCGCGGGCAGAAGGCAACAGATAATAAAAAAATAGTAAACAATCCTCCTTGGTTCCTTGTTGGTCAAAGAAACATTCTCTAACGCCAAAAAATTTGATCCTGTTTTCTTTTCTTGAAAATTGATAAAGAAGACATTGAACATAATTGTAGAGGTGAAATAGACTGCTAGTGTAATTTCGATAGCTAGTGATAAGATATTTCGCGAACAGTTGGCTAACACTAAGCATTTATCAATGATACAGACTATAAGAAAAGCAATATCTTCTCATCACTACAATCTTTCTCGCTCACACAAGACAAAAACTGTGTTAATCTACGAAAAGCTTCTTTTACAAAAACATTTCTCTATGCAGAACTGGTATAATCGGCAAAAATAGATAATCCATTCTGATAGTCAGCCAAAAATGCGAGCAAGTTGCTATGGTACATTCTGCTAGATTGAGCGAAAACTAATTCCAAAAACTTGTAAATTAGAAGTTGCTATTCAAATGATCTTTGTTGAGGCAACCACGACCTATTTCTTAGGGGACACATCATGACCAGAAAGCATCATCAATGTGTTTGCCATATTTTATGCTTCTCTATACTGGATTTGGCAAGTTTACTGGCTCCTTAAAATTTTATTTATAAAAACTTTATTGACCACACAAGTTAGGTAAAAAAGGCGGACTTAACGCTATAAGCATTCTCTGCCAGTCAACCTTTAGGAAAAACGAAATGTTTGAATGCGGATTTGAAAGAGCAAACTAAAAAAAATCGAGAACTCTTTTTGCTGCCAACGTTGTGTTATCATTTCAAGTTACAGGGATGGCCATGCGCGAGTGGTGCATTTGGTGGTAATAGCAGTGCATATTATACTAGCAACCCGCCCCGGCTTCGCACGGATGCAATGGTGTTTCTCTACTATATTATGCATGTATTATACATATAAACTTTCCTCTTGAATCACTATATCTGTTTAAAAAATCGCATCAAAATCCGTTACGTAGTTTTAAAGATCTAAGCATACATAGGGGGGACAGACAGCGGGAAGCGACTTTGCTTAATACTATGTAGTGAAGCATCCACAGCCGACGGTAACCGCTTACCACCAAGCGAGCCGCAGGCTTAAGACCAACACTCATGGTTTATATGTTTCAAAGGACCTTTTCTTCAGTATCGCTTCCGCTTGCCTCCTGCACCGCAGGCATGGGGGCCGCATCTTTAATTGTCCATCTCGTGTTACATTTACTGTTACTAACTGTACCTGCTACAGTTTCGGACCAGTTATTTTAATTACTGTCGGGGCACGGTTTCGGAGACTGCCGCAAAAAAACAGACGTGACGTTCAATGGACGTGATTAATTAAGCCGATCCGGGTTTTGTTACAGTTTTACAATGCTATTGATTCCAATAGATAGATGGATATGGATAGATTTTTTTGTTAGGAAGAACGCTTTTAAGCTCCTTTCCTTTTTGTGTGGACTGTTGAGGACTCTAGATTATTGTTAAATACATAAGAGGGAACCATAAAACGAAAGCACAGAAACATACCCTATTTACTGCATATATGACTGGTTCGATGGCACATATTTTGTTAGAGATCCTTCCATATGCCCAGCAGGACAAACATTTATGCCGAATGTTCGCATTAATGCGTCACGCTAAACTAAAGAACGGCCGCCGTTAAGACTAAATACATTATTATCACGAACAGATATACTGAGGTAAACATCCTTTGACATTTGCAACACAAAACTTTTTCCAAAAAAAATCACAGGTGAGAATGAATGCTCATCTTGAATCGTTTGGTTCAAACTTCCATCCAACAAATCACACGAGGTTTGATGACGACCTCGTAACCTTTGGCAAAGGTCGCGGAGTGCGACATTTGTCCAATCTGTGATCTCGTGTCGCGGTAATTGCGTTAGACGTTTTACAGAATGTCTGATGAGACGCGGTCTGCACTTAAGGGACAGAACTTAAAGGACAGCGGCTCGTCAAAGTGTGAAGTTTAATTCTTATTACTTCCTTTTTTGTTTTACCTGGTTACGTGGGAAATTGATTACTGCTACTGACTTAAAAGGATGAGATCTATACCTACTCTGTTAACCCGACTTGTTATGAAATAAATATTTTTGGATTTTTTGGTTTTTTTTTTTATATTTAACTGATAGTTGTTAACGAAACGATTTTCGTTGACGATTGATTCCGATATCGAGGAATAAATGAAGAGTTCACTAATCAGGTTAGGTTTTTTCAACATGAATAACTTCACAGGACTTTGATAATAATAAAGATTTACATAAATATTACGTTAGGTGTATGGAGTTAGGTCTTAATGGCTACTAACGCTAAATACTCACAAATAGTTATCCCCCAAAGATGAAACCTGCGACCTGTAACAAGAAAACCATTCTGTACATAAGTCGGTCATGAAAATACAAAACGTGTCATCTATATTATTTATAATTTCCCATATCGACTATTCCAGGATCCCATCGGCCACAATGTCCCACAACTGCAAGACAAGGTACTCCGCCCCGACCAGAGATGCCAACAACAACACCCTGTATCATGCTGGGACTGTGCCGGCCTGTGGGGGGCGGACTTACTCCCCGCCAGCTGTCACGCCCAATGGAAACTACCAGGTTAGACTAATTGATATATCAAATTGGGGGCCAGTCACTGAGCTCCATTATAATACGGCGTATTACGCTGGAGTGGCTATAGACATTGAAATGACAGCTATTTTTTCTGTCGATTTGAAGCGCCCCCAATAGTGTATTGGGAACTAAAATGACTTCAAATGGACAGCTATTGACATTGACAATGACAGCATTATCGAAGTTTAGTTTATCTGCGAAAGTCAGCACTATTATTAGTTCCAAGTACACTAACTACTGCTCTCAGCGCCAATATGGCGATTTTCAAATCGGATCAAATATTTGGTACCAATCGCCTATCCACTCTATCCAGTTGATCAGTGGGGCCAGTACACTTAAAATCAAAGGCTCAATAAGATGAGCCTACAGTCTGGCAGCACATTTAGCGATGCTCCCTCGTGAAGTGTCCTTCAATGGAATAGGCAGCAGTGGCTGCTTACAGGAGGGCTGCGTGGCAGTCTGCCAACTGATCTAGAAAAAGAAAAAAAACTTTTGTAGACTTTGGCTTTTAAAAAGAGTAACTATCGATTTTTTTGCCGGTTCTTCTCGATGGACATTCTAGCAAAGCTAATTCACAATTAGGCAGCAGTACATTCGGGCGAGCCCGAGTTATAAATTGCCCGAGTAGCCCCCTAAGCCTATTTAATAATTGACGATTTACTTAAAAACATAATTTTTTTAACTCTATTTTCGCAGACTTTGAATACAGCGGCAATAGTAAAGATGTTGGTTAACCCACTAGCGATAGATGAGACAGCCCGTGGCCAATCAATCACCTATTTCGAACTACAAGTGATTGCGACACACCTGCTAGGGTTGACAACACTCTCGAAGAATAAACCCATTATAAAATGAATGGAAAACCAGTAAAATACCGCGCAAGTCGAAAATTGGTCATACACTAATCTATACTAATATCATAAGAGGAAAGATTTGAATGTTTGTTTGTTAGTTGGTATTAAATAGGCTTTTTTATACTAGACAAGCGGCCGCTCCGCGGTTTTTCCCGCGCGTAATTTATTATTACAAATATCACCCCTTCCCCCACATTCCGAGATAAAAAGTAGGTACCTTATGTAACTCGGGGATGAGGCACGTAGCCCACCTAAAGGTAAGCGGTCACCGCGGCCTATGCCATAATTTACAACACATGCTTCAATACTGATATTTAAGAACACAAATCAGAAGGGTATTGGACAACCCTACTTCTGCCCTGAGGATTCTCGCATCGTTGAGCATATGTTATAGTTGGCTACGATAGACAACTGCGCCTTGCTCGTTTCTACTATTGAGAACAATGGCACTTCAAGTAAGGGTCTAGTAGGACAATGCTGCGTTGTATTCTTTTAGGGTCAAGAACTCAAGACTCAGTTTTATATATTTTTAATGTCAGTTTTGTTAGACACACTGCCTACACACACTGACACACTACAGCCTATTCCATTGGCAGTTATTAAGGAAGCTTCGCTCAATGTTACCAGGTGATAGGTTCCTGTACAGGGTCGTCTAGGTGGGTACCACCGCAGAGCCAGATAATTTCACGTGAAATAGAAGTGTGTCAAGCACTTCTGTGTTTCGGCGTAAGGGTATAACTTTAGCTAGTGAAATTACCGGATATTTGAGACCTAATAACTGTCGTCTCGGTGCCTAATAACTGCTTAGTTACTGTTCGGCACTGAATTGTCTAAGGGCAGACGTGGCGCTTACCATTAGGTGTAACGATCTGCTCGTCTCGTTACCATTGCAATAAAAAAAATAGTAGACCTTCTGATATTCAAACTAATGTTTTCAAGCTCTTACTATTGCCAGAGCACAGCAAAACCTATTACGGCGGCTAATTTCAACTGTAGGAGTGGAATAATTTATTTGTAGGTACATACGTAGTGTTAGAAGAATAATAATTGGTTCAATCGATTTACACATCACTATGGTCACCGCGTACGGTGCCCCGCACTAGCCGGAGAGTTTGACAGATAGAATTACCGCGCTTGCAATGTATAATGCCGAATATTGTAAAAGTATATTAAATTGTATTGTTATATCTAACAAGAGATATAAGTTTTTCTTCTCAATGAAGACACATAATAGATTCTAGGTCAATTCAGAGAACACCATACACTCTGTTAATGAAATAATAATAAAATAAAACAAACGAGAACAGTCCAAAATCCTTGGTATTGCGCAAACTCGGGCGACCTGCGCATATTCGGCGAATTGGATCGGCTCGGCTGTCGAAATTAACGAGCCAGCTCAATTAGACCCGCCATTATCATTTATGGTGCTGGAGAAAGGGGGTTAAGGCGCAGATTTGTTCGCCAAAACTGTCTCTGGAAAACATTAAATGTCTTCGCACCGAATATCTTCTATCAGCTCCCTACAGAACTCGTAAGCTTGATCTTTTAAGCAATTTTGTTTGAATGATAGCATTACCAAGGGATCCCTTTTTTTCGCATAACTTTTTTTGTCATAATTTAATTTTCATAACGAATTTGGCATATCATAAATTTTGTCATAATTGTCCTTTCGCATACTGTTTCATTAAGCATAATATCGTTTAGACTAATGGTTTTTGCCCTAATTTTGATACGCATAAAATTTTTAGACATATTGGTTTTTGTCTACAAGTTATTATTGTGTAATAGTAGGTTAAGGTGCGGCGGGGATGGCCCTTGGGCCACCCCTAAGCCGCCAACATGTTTATTTATATAGGAAAAGTATTTCGAAAAGTTATGGCTTTAGAATATTATGCTTAACAATTATTATGCTTAAAGAAGGTATGCCTAAAAAAATTATGCCTATAAAGTTATGCCAAAAGAATATTATGCGTAACTATTATTAGAATAAATAAAAGTATGCCATGTTAAATTATGACAAAAAATCTTATGCGTAAAAATAGGGAACCCATTACCAATTTACCACATTTTCCACATACATACAGCTTTATGATTTGTGGCATTCCATCAAATCACGAATAAGTCATTTTTAGTCAATGACGTTCAATATACAACTAGACTCCCATTCACGCTCAAATATTTTCCGAAGCAAAAGTCTGCCCACGCAACTATTGGGCAGAGTTTCCGTTTAGTTGTATACAATTGACATTAAACACCAACTGCCACGAGATAAGGTGTTAATTTGAACGAATGTTAATGTCATCTGTGTCAACGCCGCTCGGACGTTTTTTGATGATTTTTTCTTAGAGATTGGGTGTCTAGTTGTATATTGAACGTCATTGTTTTTAGTCGGAAATTTTGTACAAGATAAAACAAACGTAATGTACCAACCAAGCACCAACTAAGCTTTTGCCTATAAAATCATGAATTTGTCATCTTTTGAGAGCGGTACATCCCGATCTAGTCAAAGTAAACCAAGATTTGGCTGTTCCTATTATTCAGCCATACGGAACCATTCACAATAGAGCTCCTAAGGTTCTAAAGATCAAAGGTTACGAATGCCTGGTTCGACCATTTGGATTACAGCCTGAGACATCGGGGACTGTGCTGGTTCCCTTGGTATAGATCTGTCGGGATTCGGTTATGAAGGGAGTGTCGGGTAGTATGTATGGGGTGGTCGTAGTAGAATGTTTATTCTTGAGTCCCAAACAAAACTGCAGATCTCACTAGTCTTTTTGCTTGCTTCAATTCATTTTCAGAGTAGTCTCCTTCACCTGGTGTGAAATGCCTATAGTCCTCTAACTTAGGGAAAGCTGATCCGAAAAAATCCAATTACCTTCAAACTATTTAGTTACTGTTGCATCTACACAAAAGTCACATTGTCTCCTGTGTTTCACCGCACTACATTGCGGTCTTCCGTAGTTATGTAGGCACAGAAAACCCAAAAATTGTATTTAAAAAATGTTTTAATTTTAACCCAGAAACTTGTCCTTAACGCCATGTTCGTCGCGCATATTCACGTTGGTCCACATTTATAATTATAATCTTACGATATCGCTCTACATGACGCGCCGACCAGATTCCCGCATTTATTGTGCATAACCGCTTTTACCTTTTGGGTTCCGCACCTCTGGCGGGAAATTTCATCCTAAAATAAGTTCATAATAATATTATGTTGAGGTTTGTGAGTACATGCCATTGATACCATGTTTGTGAATTGGTCAATTTGTTCAGTAACAAAATCAGTAAATTGATATCTGAAAAGACAAGTGTTAATTGTAAACTTAGTACATAAGTATTTTTATACATAAAAATAATAAAGATCCAGAGATCATGAAAATGAACTAGAGAGAGTCCATATTTCAATATTATTTATCCAACGAACGGATACTTTCATACCCTTTACCATCACGTACTTGGAAAATTGAAACCAAAAAATATATGCACTTTTCATAAAGTTTAAAATTATCCTGTTTTCCAAGGACGACACTTACAAGATTTCACCTATTAGGGGTCTTAGCGAGCCATTCGAACTCTTAAAAAGTCCTTCCACGAACAATCTTTGTAGACTTAATCACAATTTTCCAACAGAAGAAAGTTTCTCTTTCCCAGCTGACTTAACTGCATATTCCACATAAAAGGGTTATAGAGACGAATTGAATAAACTCGTATTTTTCTAGTGCTGTATACGTATTTACCGCTAGTGATGTTCTGCATCCGTACAATTTCATTTTCGTTCCGTCACTACATCGGCTGCGGTCGTAAAAATAGGGTTCTACTCGGTTGTGTTAGTGAAAAATTTATTTCAGGTTTGCGGCTTTAGGTTCATTTGATGTCTTTCCATACAATGTAAAGGAATGCAGTGAAGTACAATTATTTACAAAACAATATATAAGTCACTAGCCTTCCGACGCGATTTCACCCGCGCGTAATTTCTTTTGTCAATTATCCCCCCTTTCCTCCCACATTTCAAGGATCAAGTTCATATCCCCAGTAAGTACCATATAAGTACCTCCCACAAGGTGGACCGATGATCTTATAAAGATCGAGGGAATCCACTGGATGCGGGTGACGCAGGACCAATCGGTTTGGAGATCCTTAAAACATAAGCTCCAAGCTTACTGTTCTCCATTCTTTTTAACCCTCTATCCCCTCCATATCTTAAAGAGCGGTTTCAATTCTTGCAATCCACCAAAGGTCTTGATCAGCGTTCATCCCGGAAGTGGCATCTAGTTTTTCCTCCTCACTCCACTCAGTTCTTCTCTCAATCTTTTACTATTCATCTATTCGTCTTTGGAATTCTCTCCCCCTTTCTATTCGTGAATCTCGAACTCTTCCCATTTGTAAAACTTGCGTTAAATCTTACTTTCTTTCTGTTTGAGTGATGTCATTTTCATGGTCTTTTTGGTTAGTTGTTTCTTTTGTGTGATATCCGTAAATCTGTTATAGGTATTGTATTTACTTTTACTTATGTTTCTGTAATAAATAATATTATGATGTATTTATGTATGTACGACTATGTATAATATTTATTTATTGTATTTATTTGTTTAAATTATGTAGTGTTAGTAGTATATGTGTATTTATTTATTTAAGAAATTTGGAGTCAAATTTTGTTTGTTAAATTCTTTTAGTTCATATTTTAATTTTGCACTGCCCTTTATCTTGTTCAATTTTTTTTTGTCATATTTTCCTCTATCCTACGATTGACTGGAAGAGATTGCTGCAAGCGATAAGTCCGCCTGATTGTACAGTTGTTTTATGTTACCTGTTTCTATGTTTTGTGTTTTGCTTTAAAGTATATATCTATCTATCTATAGGTAAGCCAAAATGATAATGATTCGCTAAAAAAAATGCCTGTGGTTATACGTAATGCTTGAATGCATTCTCCTGCGTACAAACGAGTTGATTGTTTTATCGAATAAATAATAAAGTTACTTCACTGACATATATTAAACTGTGCTTCGTGTATACTCATTTTTATGACACGTTTGGCCAGCGAATATGTCGGGAAAGGAAATATAGCCATTTCGCTCACCGTTCGTAACAACTGTATGTTTTTACGGGCTCAATTAAGACTGTATCACTTTGTATGGTGATGGATCCTTATTGCAGCAATTTCGACAGCGATTCTAAAACAGCGCATTGTGTTTTTTTTCTGAATGGAGGGCGCAATTTGTATTTGGTATAGATGGGTACACTTGAAAGAAAATGCTCGAAGACTGAAGAAGTCTCCAGAATGGCAACGCCTCGGTTGTCTAGTGGTTTAAGATCCGGCCATAATCCGTGGTCCTAGGTTCAACTTCTAGGTCAGGCGAATTTCTGATAGAATTTTCAAACATTGTGCTCTGTGTTCACCATTTCGCATCTGGCAAGCGTGGTGATTACGCCAGTACCTACCCATCAATGTGACGATGACTTGACTTGATGGACCACCTTCGCTCTAAATTAGGAAATTAAATAGACTAACTCTCTTTTACACAAAAATAAAAATAAAGATGTCTACAAACTACACAAGTAAAGACAAAATAAGGCAAGTTGTGGTAGCTGGATTGATTTATTACATTGTTAATTGAGATATGTCATTATCAACAGCCCACATGTATTTCATCTGAAATACCAACAGTAACATAATTACACAGTATCAGCATGCATCTGCCGCGACCAATCAACATCGCAGGCATTCCATCATTCCTCTACATTGGTAGACATTTAACAACCTACCTCTATTATAAATACTTGTACTTAATCCGGCTCGAAGGACCAAATATCTAATCACTCACTTTTATAAATAATAATTTTAAGGGTAAGGGTTTCTTTTAAGGGTCGGTCGTGATTTCGGGGTCCTTGGATGTCTTCCCGGGTCGGGTGTTATATTTTTATATATTTGAAATTTGGGTTGCGATCCTTTATCCACATTTTGAGATATTTATTATTTATGCTCATTTATGCTTATATTTTTGTTCAACATTAACCTACCCTTTTTTTTCTAAATAAAGGGTTATTTTGTAATATCACTGAAGAAGTCATCAGTATAGACGTTATTTTCATTATAATACAAAATAGCTAAAATACCATATTAAAATGTAAAGACACAACAAAAATTTACAAATTGAAATCTTTGCCCGTTTTCATTCAAGAGCGTAGATTAAAAAAGTCTGCCTATAACGTTACAAAGCACGAACCAATAACAGCAGTCGTGCCATTTAACGCGCATTAGCAATATTGGCCCAATACCGGCATACCCGATACATCAACGGCAATTTGATGCGATCGACCGCCTTGTTGCAGCAAGTGACGGCGAAAGTCCTCTTCGGCAGCGTGTCGGCGATCAATGACCTCAAGAGGCAGGAGAAGGCCGAACGCGAGGTGCGGCGGACACACTAGCGTCATCTTGTGCCAGGTGAGTAAACTAGGTTGTACGGCAAAGCATGCTTTATCCGTATAGAGCGTTGCAGTTCCAAAGAAATCTGTAAGATGGCGCTTTTCGCAATTTTTGTTTTTGTTTACAAAAGCCGGAGGCGTATCAATCAACGGTTCAACGGTTACATACTATTGTACGATTGATTGACGTGTCATCTCCGTCTGTTACCACAACAATAAATTGAACATCATCTGATGGGAAATCAATCAGTTTGTACAATAATTCTGTACATGTGCTATGCCACCACCATCGACGAATTTAAGATTATAAATAAAGGCGATGAAAAACTCTACCATTTTCTAAAAAGACGTAACATCCAGATTGTAACACATGCCCATTGTGCAGACACTGGTGGCCCGTACCAAGAGGTATAGTTCCTCTTTTTTGCCCCGTGTCATTAGGGCATGAAATGCCCTTCCGGCTCACGTGTTTCCTTCATCCTATAATCCTGGGCTTTTCAGGCGGGGTGTGAAGCGGCATCTATGCAGGCCTTCAGGGTGAGGGTGGTGACTTGCTCAATGGGAACTATGATCTATTGAGCCAGTCAACCTTATATTTGGACTTCACTTCCGCTTACCATCAGGTGGAGTGAGGTCATCCTTACTGCCTCTTTATAAAAAAAAATAATAAAAAAAACATTCAGTTTTTTGCTAATCAAATTAAAGAATACTTCAGGACACTTTTTACGCAGCGCTTCCTATCCTTAAACTCAGCAAATCGAGTACTTTTGATTTTGGAGAACGAATAAACATTATTGGACACACCCAGAGAAACTTTCATGCACACCTCACCTCATGGAATTCGAACTTGCGATCTTTTGTGTGGCATCTGACTCAACCCTTATCCCTTTTTTTATATTTGGACTAAGCAAGCACTTGACAACAAAGTTGCCTGATGTTAAACAACTATGCCGTCTACGATAGAGCGCGCTTGCTTAGGAAAAGCCCGTTCATTCTGACCTTGAGAGCCCTAAGTTGTATTTTCGTAGAAGATTCGTCTTTTTGTTACAAACGGGCACTTTTAATTAAGTAACATAGGGGGCATCCTTGCATGAGTCCTGTGTCCAGCAGTGGTCGTCTTTCGGCTGATGATAGATTTAGCGACTCTAAAAACTAAACCCCAACTTTTTGTTGTTGAAATAAATGTATTAAGTTGTATTTATTTCTCGTTCCAGATGAAGCAGACCAGTACTTGTGATACGAAACAATAATGGAAGCTAAGGAGTGATCTCGGAAGACAGAGTAATTTTATTAATATTAAATAAATAATTTTATGTACGGCCGGCAGAATTAACCTACTTACCCTACCCTATCTGTCAAAAATTCTCAATTGAAAGAGAACTCTATGTAAAGTTAATAAAGCTGAAAATTGGTTGTAGACATTTGACAGATTAGGGTAGTATGATGTGCTGTCGCTGTATATGACTACTCGTGTTGTGTGGTAAGTTCGTAAGATACATTATTAATTGAACATGGACATGGAATTAGAAATAGACTGATGGTGCCCTATCGTTTATTTGAGATAAAAAAAAAACACTATGAACATAATTAAATTTTGAAGATAATTAGATTTGAAGACAAATTAATTACCACTATTTTATTAAGTATGAAACTGTATGATTAAGTTTTTGCAAAAGTACAAGGTTTGGGTAGTGCCAAAAAACTGGTAGAGCCAAAATTGTACTAAACAAACAAAAAAAAAATTAGGTATGTGAAAGGCTGTTTTGAGGAGTAACGAAAGTAAATAACATTTATGTATGGTTTTTAATAGATATACAACACACGACTGTGATTTGTTGTTGTTTATATAGAGGTTTATTATTGTAGTCTGCGTCAAATGTATTTATAAAAAGGTAAACACTTAGGCTTCGCATTAATAATAAATATCACAAACTGATGCATTATTGTCGTGGTTTTCAGAAACAAAGACTTTTTTTTTCGGATGAGAACGCGTTTAGACCTGCGGCCGTGTGTGGAAATTCACATCAGAACTAAGAAGTCAAAGAATGATTTAGTAGTTAATGTTTGGTATAATATACAAACACTTACTTTACAATCATCGTGACACCACACAGATCTGAAGACATCTACGTTCATAAGTATTGAACACCTGACTTTGATCATCTACTTTTGCTGTTGACTGTACCGCTAACCGTGGTATGAAATAAAGATTATTATTTCAGAAAAATACCTTTTTATAATTTGAAATTGCGACAGACTATGTATAGATTTATCATAATATTTTTATATTAAGTTTATATAATTCTCAATATTTTAATATATGGAAATACTCATATTATCAACTTATTTTGTAAGTTACTGCGCTCTTAAATTAACACTTGCCTATAATTAGTTTCATTTTTAGTAAAGACTTCCTAAACACAAACATTGTGTAACTATAGATTGTTAACTAAATATCTTGAGTGTTCTTTTCAGACATGGGACATCCTAAAATGCCAACTAAGAGAGGTGCCACACGGGGCGTTGTGGCAGCGCTGCGTCAACGCAGCTATAAGGCTACGTCCCAAGTAGGCAAACTGTTAGCGGCAGACTAACAGTTTGACAGTTTGCGGCTTATCGATTTAGTAAGCCTTTCCATATATTACAAATGAGTAGTCTACAGTTTGCTAGTTTTGCGCTCACTGTACGCAGTTTGCAGCGTTACGCGCGCCGACTATCGCAGTGAGCGGCCGACTCCCTTCAAAAACCCGTTTTAGTTGGCGAAAATTGTTCTAAATTTGAAATTTCAGTTCGCCACAAATTTGCGACTCACTCAGTCGGCCGCTAACAGTTTGCCTACTGGGGACGTAGCCTTATGCTTTTGAATCGCTGCCGCTCCGCGTTTCAACGCAGCTCCCTTCCCCATCTCGTTTTTCTCCTTTCCTCTGCGTTGCGCGTGCGTTGCGTCGCCGTGCATAATTTTAACGCATCGTGTGGCATATCGTTCAGATTTATATAAAAAACAACGGAATGTCACCGCGCTCAGTCGACGCGGTACTAACGCAGCGCAGTCGCAACGCCCGTGTGGAACCACCCTAAGGTATTTGTCTTCAAAATACTCATCTTAAAAGTACACCAAGTATACAAACCTCTATTTAGTACACGTTTAGAACTATTTCGTAGTTTTAAGAATTTTCGAAAATTATAATATGCCAGTGTCTTAGATAAAACGTACCTTAATTTTATATTTTTTTTAATAAAATGTTTATGAGAATGTGTTATTTTTATTTCACCCGGTTCTATCTAACCTGACAGGATGTTTTCTATAATACATATAAGAGGTACTCAACTAAGAAATATCGCTCATGTAGGATACTCTGACATTTATAGTCAAATTACTGGGTATATGAGACCTAATAACTGTCGTCTCGGTGTAGCGGGCGCAGGGCGGTGCCAGACAGTAACTGCTTAGTTACTGTTTGGCACTGAACTGTCTAAGGGCAGACGTAGCGCTTACCATCAAGTGTACGATCTGCTCGTCTTGTTACACATTGCAAAAAAAAACATTCGAGACTTTTGAATGGTAAAATAGAGCACCTCCATAGTGGCCCATCAAGGGTTAAGACCAGAAGGATTATCAATGTCACAATAAATAAATAATCTATCAAACAGCTTCTTAGCGTAATACTTATCATGACAAACGATCATAGTAACGTTGATTTAGGCTACGGTCACACTTGCGACATGGGTCTATAGGCGCGTCACGTACACAAGCCCATACGCACGTGTATACATGCCTAACGTAATGCGCCTTGACATCTATAGGGAATTACGCATTGTTACTACTGGTACTGAGGTAGTACATATCTTCATTAGGAAGGTGGTATATGAAAAATATATTGACACAGCAGCAGAACCGTGGTGTCACCCGCGAAGAAAATACAACGTTATCCCATAAGAATTTATTTATTTATTATTATTTATTAATATTATTTATTTTTCAACTCCCCCCCCCCTTCCCTCCACATTTCCGGGGTAAAAAGTACGCTATGTCACCCGGGGATAGTGTAGCTTTCCAACAGTGAAAGAATTTTGTAAATCGGGTCAGTAGTTTTGGAGCCTATTCAATAGAAATAAAAAAACAATGGGGTGAATTGGGGTGGTAGCTAGCCAGTCGGACTCTGAGGAAGTCCTACTACCAACCAGACCCAAGGCGGGAATCGAACCCACGACCACGACTCTTCCAAGGAGGCGGATTTAGTTAGCAAAGAAAGCCTATCCGAGTTCCAAATGACCCTGTAGTCCCCTGACTATCGTAGAAAAGGGGCGAGCCATTGTCCGCCTCTTGGCGATGGACCGGCCAATATCCGGATAAAGAAAAGGCCACCTGGGGCCTAGAAATATAATATTAATCCCGTTATACTTATCTGTGATCTTGCTAGTGGCCACAACAACAAAGCCTTAAATATGTGTAATTTAAACGAAATAATCATAACATCTATTGTCCAAAAAATGAAGTAGGCTTCTAGATACGGAATAGTCTCGGTCATCGACCTCGCCCAAAACGCTCATTTCGCCAAAAACACAATGGTGACACAACAAAGGCGTTTGTTGACGTTTTTGTGGGGGTCTTTAACCACGAGATCGCCCACGTCCGTTGCGCCGAAGACTAATCATTTTCGCCTTAGGCGCTAAGACAACATTCACACCGGAACGAACAAACGCCTCCATGGAACAGTGGCTAAGCCGCTCGGGTACAAAACGGAGGTCGTGGGTGCGATTCCCGCCATGAGTCTGTTTGGTGGTAGGGCTTTTTCAGAGTCAGACGGGCTAGCTTCCACCCTCACATGTGAAATCTGCATAACAGCTCTGGTTGTGTTTTGGCAGTATTCATGTGGGAGCCAGTACACTTATAGTCAAAAGCTCGAAGATCAGATGAGTACAGTCTGGCAGCACATTGAGCAACGCTTCCAGTGTCCCTCAATGGAATAGGACGCAGTGACCGCTTACCATCAGATGGGCTGCGTGCCTGCCAACTTATCTTGTTAGTAAAAAAAACAGTCATCCTTTTAACCGACTCCAAAAAAAAATACCTTGAGGAACTGTCCAAACTGAGCAAAGCTTGTGTCAAAGCATTATGGGCTAATAACGGGGGGAAATTTCTTGAATTTTGTACTTTTCAAGAAATGTTAATCTGCCATTTAAAGGATAGGTATAACATCCGCAAACAGTGTACAAAACTGTAATTAATTTAAAGTTATATTCAGAATGCCTTTATTCATTTACAGTAAATAACTCTACCACCGGCTTAGAATTTTTGTTAAAAGTTTTCTAACGAATCAAGTTGTCTGAATCTCTTCTTATATTCAATGTAGGTACATAGCACTTCTATTATATTCTGTGGCACTTCTAAACCTCGTTTGCGATCGTATTGTAAAATAACGTAACTGTATTCAGATCGAAACAGTATTTTTGAATAAGGCATTGGGTGCAGTATTTAAAAAATAATTCCAGAAAAATTATGGATACAGTGTAGTTGAAGAACACTAACCATTAATTACGTCGTATAAAATAATTAATTAATCAATAAAAATTACTTCAGTAGATATGTTTTTTTTAATAAGCCCGATAATGTCTTTTGTATCTTTTTTTATACTAGGTGAGTTGGCATACAGGCTCGCAGCCCCAGATGGTAAGAGGCCACTGCGGCCTATTCCACTGAGGGACACTTCGCCTGGATGTGCTGCCAGACTGTAGGCTAATCTGATCTTCGAGCCTCTGATTTCAAGTGTACTAACTCCTTCATTAATATTGCCGGAACACAGTCAGAGCTGTTATGGCGGCAGATTTTACCTGTGGGGGTAGCTAACCAGTCGGACTCTGAAAAGCCCTACCACCAACCAGACCCAAGGCAGGAATCGAACCCACGACCTCCGTGTTTTTATACCCAAGCGGCTTAGTCGCTGTTCCACGGATGCGGTCGATATACCTACTCTTTTGTATACTTAGACTGATAATATATATACTTTAGTCTTTAATTCATACGTACATACGTCCGTAAGGACTAACTTCTAACTCTTTATTTTATTTTTAAAAGAACATGTAACACAACTAACACCGTTATGACTTATGGCAATAAATGACTGATTACTGATGTACAATGAACGATTACTAAATCTTCGATCTTTTTCACATGTAATTAAGACTAAAATTAGTACCCGTACTCATTTTTATTAACTGTTCATTGCACACGTCATCCAACGGAACGAACCACGAAACTCGTAAATTACATTTGCTGTAGATTGGATTGTATTTGTAATGATCGAATTGAGAAATCGTGTTTACTTTTCTAACAGGCCTCTGTGGTTCACCTCAGTATTTTGTTGATATTTTTTGTTCAGTCTTTCCCAACTCTTAAGTGTTGAGTTCCGACAAGCGCGGACGGCTGGGTTTAGTCACACCGAAGTGAACAAGAGAACGCCTTAATAAAGTCGATGAAAAATATATTTCTATTTGTAGGCCTGTTTCTATAATTTAGGTGTATTAAATATACAACATTTAATACATACTTTTGTAACTTACAATGGCTACTTCCCATTTGTCCTCACAGTCAATCTATGTAGCTACTAGATAGTATGTTTTTTTTTCTATATAGACATAATTAGGTACTAATTTAATTTAAAGTAAAACTGTATTGTAAATATGCACTTTTTCTTTTTTAATGAACTAGGAGTACCTATAACTTCAATTGGAACTGTTTTATAATAATTCAGTATTAGTATATCTCAGTACTTAAAAAAAGCGTGTAAACAAATGGTTTATCAATAACCTAAAAAAACCAGACATTTCATTCTTTCCGTAAACTCCACCTATAATTTCAAAATTAAATCTTAGACACAATTACTATTCTCAGGCAGCATTAATTATAAGATTCGATACACTCGATACCGGCAGCTAATAAAACGATCTGATTAAATAAAAAACAACCTTTTTAAAAATGCGAATTTAACTGGCAACTGATCTCATTGGACGTGCGCGCCAAAAAAACATGACATGGCAGATTTAAAAAAAAGAGAAAAAAGTACGTGCAATAAAAAGGTTACGCTACCGTGTGACGGCGCCAAAAAAGCTCATTTCGCCGCAAAATGATCACGCGAACGAGAGATCATCGTTCGAGGCGAGGTCTTATAACAGTACTCGGATCAAGCCAGCCTCCCGACGTTATGTAACGACTAGTCCTTCGCGGTAGCCCGGCCAAGCGGGACTGACATACTCTGTGGTCGGGAAACGAGGAAATGATAAACGCGCGCGATTCCAAATTCAAACTTGACAGTGACATTTGTTTTTTTAACATTTAGAAAAAGGTTTTAGTGTTGTGATTGATATGCATTGATAGATTAAACAAGATGGAAGTGTTCAGGTCAGTTCATTGATATACGAGTCTAAAATGTCGAATACTAAGCAGTTTATAAATATTAGACACAATATAGATGGCTCATTAATACAGAGTACTAGATTAACATATTCATTCAATATTGATTAAGCAAAAGGTCTCACGGCGCTGTGTCCGTCCAATATTCATATTATAGGCATAATAAGCTCATCGAATAATGGTTATATATGATATTTATAATCTAGTAAGAGAGACGGAAATACCTCTATTGTAAACTCCTATTGGTAAACGTTATTCCATAAATCCGACCGCTTCGTGAAACAGTAGCTAGGCCGCTCGGGTATAAAAACACGGAGGTCGTGGGTTCGATTCCCACCTTGGGTCTGGTTAGTGGTAGGGCTTTTTCAGAGTCCGACTTACCATCAGGTGGGCTGCGTGCCTGTCTGCCAACTAACATAGTATAAAAAAAGGATATTTTTTAAATTGTATCGGGAGCCTTATAGAAAGTTAAGCAATAGTTCACCGTGGAAGGTTCAAGTCCCACCTTAAGTCGCTTCCCTCCTCGAGTCGATTCCCCAGTGCTGGGGGTCGTGATCTCTTTACCTACTGATGCTGGAGCGGGACAATTTTCTCATTAACAATAGATCTCCACCTGTGGCGATCCTCCGCGACATGTAGGGCGTCGGCCAGATTGGAGTTGAGGGTGGTGCGGATCTGATCGGACCAACGCATCGGGCTCCTGCCTCTAGGTCTTCTGCCGTCCACCTTCCCAGTCACTATTAGTCTTTCTAAGTTGTTAGTGGATTTGCGTGCGATGTGACCAAAGAATTCGAGGACTCGGCGCAGACACACAGTGGAAAGGCGTGGTCTCTTCTCTATGTGGAGCTGCTTCAGAATAGATTTGTTGGTCCGATGTGCTGTCCAGGGTATTCGAAGCATCTTCCTCCAGCACCACATCTCGAATGCGTCGATGCGTTTCCGGTCTGAAGTTCTTAGCGTCCACGTCTCTGCACCATACAAGAAAATGGAGAACACAAGAGTACTAACAAGTGTCTTTTTAGTGTTTAGTGAGATCTTACGATTTTTCCAAATTCTGTCTAGTTGAGACATCGCATTTTTTGACATTCCAGCACGCCTTCGAATTTCTGCTTCACAGGATCCATTATTGCTAATGCTGGAGCCCAGGTAGATGAAGTTGTTGACTATTTCGAGGTTCAGTTTCCCAGTGAGCTCCAGTTTGCTGGTGCGGTCAACCACCATGATTTTTGTCTTGGATCTGTTGATCGAGAGACCCATCTCATTGCTCTTCGACTCCATTCGGGAGAGCAGAGAACACATCTCGTCTTCGTTCGCTGCAAAAAGGATGGTGTCGTCGGCGTATCGCAGATTAGTTATTTTCGAGCCATTTACAGTAATGCCACCTTCCCAGCCATCACACGTTTCCCTGATGATGTGTTCTCCGTAGATGTTAAACAGTATGGGTGATAAGATGCAACCTTGTCTGACCCCTTTTTCAAAACTAAAGGGTTTTGACGCTACCCTGTCAACTCTGACGACTCCCTTACTGTCCGAGTATAGCCTCTGTAACAGCCCAGTGAGATGCCTTGGTACTCCCATCTCATCTAATATTCTCCATAAACAGGTCCAATCCACACAGTCGAAAGCCTTGCTGTAATCGATGAAGCACATTATAAATGGAGTGTCAAACTCGTATGCCTTTTCCACCAGTTGCCTAACGTTAAGGATTTGCTCCCGCGTGCCCTTCCCCTTAACAAAGCCGGCCTGCTCTTGAGGGATCTGCCAGTCTAGGTAATATCTAATGCGGTTGTTAAGTATATGCAGCAGGACTTTGCTTGCATGAGATATAAGAGCTAAGGTGCGGTAGTTGTCGCAGTTTCTGGTGGAGCCCTTTTTGTGCAGCGGCAAAACGACCGACTTAGTCCAGTCTCTGGGCCATTTACCACCTTGCCAAACCTGTTCGCAGATTCTGTGTAGTATGTTAATGCCAGTGTCTCCAAGGTTTTTTAGAATCTCAGCGGTAATCCCATCTGGACCCGGAGCCTTCCTGGGTTTAAGACTTTCCAACGCAGCAATTATTTCTGATCGCAAGATTGGAGGTTCTAAATCTACGCCATGAGTTGATCCGTTTGGTATTGCTACAGGCCGAGCATTTTTAACCGACTTCAAAAAAGGAGGAGGTTATATGTTCGACTGTATGTATTTTTTTTTTTTTTTTTTTTATGTATGTCCGTCGATTTCTCCGTCAATTGTGGACCGATTTAAATAATTCTTTTTTTATTTGAAAGTGCATAGTTTCGAGGTGGTCCCATTGTCACCATGTCAGGATCTGATGATGGGATCCCGGAAAAATCAAGGGAAAACCTCAAATTTTATAGGCTGCGCCTACGCGTTACTTGTTTTTTCTGAAGCCATTCAAGTTTTTGCGTCCGATAGACATCATTTTATGTTGATGAGCTGATGATGGAAGGTACAACTCCTTAACGGTTAGGAGTTAGGGGATAATTCTTTCAGTATTGTAGGAATATGTGGACCGTTAGTTGTATTTCATGTACTTTTGCAGCTAAGGTGATGATGGAAAGTACAACTCCTTAACGGTTAGGAGTTAGGGGATAATTCTTTCAGTGTTGTAGGAATATGTGGAACGTTAGTTGTATTTCATGTACTTTTGCAGCTAAGCTGATGATTACCCGGGGATGGGCTGGTCACTAGCCAATAAGGTTAGCACCGGCTCGTCCTAATCGGGTGTGAAGGAGAAACCGGGGGAGTGTAGTGGGTAGCGGACGCTTCGGTCTCCAGTCCCACACACGGCCGCGGGTCTAGCTAGCCTGCGGTTATGGTGCATAAACGCATTCTCCTCCTACCCATGGTGCTGAACACCTAATGAATACCTAATATTATTATTTATTATCAAATAATACAATTCTACTCGTATTTTCGCTATCATTATTATGAAAGAGTTTTACTCACTACCTACGTGTTATTCACACTAAAAATAGAAAAATAAACAAACTTTTTTAAAAAAAAATTAAACCGACTTCAAAAAAAAAAAGAAACAAAAAAAACTACCTAAAAAAACTGAAAAGCAAAAAATAATTTTAATAAGACATTCATCAAATGCGCTTATTGTCTAAGCCTATTAATTAAATTGTATTTTACGTGCTAGGTAGGTACCTACTAATCTGTTTGAAGTCGGTGCCAAGCCAAAGGTAATAAAAAATGATATATAATAATATTATGTATTATAAAGGGTTACTTATTAATCCGCGGACGTAGGTACGTAATCTGGGTACCTACTATTTGGCTTGGCACCGACTTCAAACAGATTAGTAGGTACCTACCTAGCACGTAAAATACAATTTAATTAATAGGCTTAGACAATAAGCGCATTTGATGAATGTCTTATTAAAATTATTTTTTGCTTTTCAGTTTTTTAGGTAGTTTTTTTTGTTTCTTTTTTTTTTTTGAAGTCGGTTTAATTTTTGTGTCGGATTTTTGTAGAGGTTCTCGCAGTACCCGCGCCACCTCTCCGCGACCTTATCCAGTTCAAAAATCGGGTTACCGTCAGTGTTCTCGATGACCCATGATTTCGGTTTGAAATTTCTGGATAGGAGTTGAACCTTTTTGAAGAGATCAGAGGTTTGGAGTTAAGTCGCATAATTCACTTGAAATCAGAGGCTCGAAGATCTGATGAGTCTACAGTCTGGCAACACATTATGCGACGCTTCCTGAATAAGTGTCCCTTAATGGAATAGGGCGCAGTGGCCGCATACCATCAGATGGGCTGCGTAACTGTCTGCCAACTGATAGCGTAAAAAAAATACTTATCCCTCCCTAGGCCTCTGCAAGGTTGGATAACCTAAGGATCGCTCTAATAAATAATGGTATCTATATATTTTTTTTCCTTAAGGCTAGTTTAAGTGTTATGCGGACTGTCAGTACGGGTCACTCCGCGTAGAGCGTTCCGTACCGGCGGGCAGCTGCGGAGCTATCCGCGCGAACGATCGTCCGTACCGACCCGTCCGCATTACTCTACTCCTAGAAGCTTAATACAGATGGCTCTACGCGGAGTGATCCGTACTGACGGTCCGCATAACACTTAAACCAGCCTAAAAGATTATTTAAATGAACCCGGATCTTTCACCAGACCTATACCACTGACACCACTGTGCAATCGAGGCATTATGATTCAAATTCATAACACGTACGCCTGACTCACGAGAATTATGTGATAATATTTTGCATATCCGTGTCTAGAGCAGTTATATTTGGTGTCTCGGTAACACGATTAAACAACACAACGACTCGTTGGTCTAATGGTTTAACTGGCCGTGATCACGAGGCCCTGCTGAGTTCAACTCCCAGGTCGAGCTTTATGTCGGGTTTTCAAACACAACTCGGATTTTTGTTTACCAATCCGCATTTGGCAAACGAAGTCATAATAAACCATAAATTTAGTATATTTTTTATAATAAACAACACGTTGGTTATTGAGGGTTATACTCACACTTTGACAGACAGCAATAATGAATGACATCATATTTATTGTTTTTTTATTTGATTGTTGCCACTTGAAGAAATTGTTTCCATTATTTTTTTGCAATATAGCGAGGTATTTTTATTTTATTGGTCGGGCTATACGAGTATTTATACTTTTAGAACGACGTGACATTCATTATTTCATACTATTATTTAGTATTTTGTGTATAAATATTATTTTTAAATTTGGTAACCCTATTGTCACTCGTTTGTGATGACAAAGCAGGTGATCAGGAAGTGAGCCTCGCTTATTATGTAAAAGAAAAAGTTGGAAATGGCTGCAATACATACATATATTATTTGTTTGGTCTGTTCTTAATAGGTTTGTTGCGTCAATAATGTACCTTCATATTTTTTTTGTTTATTAATGTAATATTATTCATGTAAACAGAACTTTTTTTGGATTATTTTCTTTAAGAACAAAGTAAATTGATAACGAAAAAGTAATGCGTTTTTCGCAAAAGCTAAATAACTATGTGCGGGCAGAACATACAACATACGCACATAGCTAGCACAGGTGACTAACATTTAAAGGTGCTCCTTCACCGGGAGCATTCGCGTGTAATGTAACATTACAGATTCGTCTTTGAGCATTACATTACAATAATACCTCCCTGACCGACGAGCATTCGCGTGTAATGTAATATTATAGATTCGATTTTGAGCATTACATTACAATACTACCTCCCTGGCGAGCATTCGCGTGTAATGTAATATTATAGATTCGACTTTGAGCATTAGTAGAAATGTCAGACATTACACATTGTATCATTACAAGGTGCGCATTGCAATGCTCGGTTCTCCTGCCCGTCTTGTATCATTACAAGATGCGCATTGTAATGCTCGGTTCTCCTCCTTCACTGTTGTAATGCTCGAGTCTGTAATGTTACATTACACGCGAATGCTCCCGGTGAAGGAGCACCTTAAGCTCCAATTTTCTTCTGTGCAAGCATGGAGAAAATTGATGCAAATTAACCCATTAGTCGCGGATACTACCATGACACATGGATGGCGTTGACGTCAAATTAACCAAAAGGTTAACAACACAATGTAATAACAATAATGTTGAAGATCTATTGGAGTGATGGTGAAGAAGTCGGTGACTACCAGATGTCGCGGGTTCGATCCCCCAAAAATACAATTATTTGTTTGATATCAGCTGCTTATAAATATCTTTGTCTATTACCTATAGTAGAAGCTTTACTAAGTTCGGGACTAGATGTCGATGGGTGGAATCGTACGGACCTATCTATTTAATTATAACTAGCTACTATAGAACAGTAATTCCATATGCTTAACTGATAAACTCTTCAACCCTATTAAGGAATCATTACGGCTACTTGCATAAACTGGTTAAGTGCGCCATGGCCATGTTTGAAGTCAAATTAACACATATACAGTCAGGTAGAAAAGTGTAAGATATCAATAGAATTAAGAAATAATAAGACTGATTTCTGTTTTGAATTTTTGTTCGATAAGATAGAAGGTTGAAAGGGCAGTTTACAGGGCAATTTATGAATGAATGGTAGAATTAATTTGTCCGCGGTTACTATGATTGTTCTTTTACGTGCCGGAAAGAGAGGTCAGTAACAGAAAACTGAAATATCGGGCAACTATAATAAACAACTCTGTAAACTTTTATTTGTAATTCTGTTTGTTGAAATAAACGTTTTTTTATTTTGTATTTGTATTTTTTAACTACTCGTAGTAGTTAAGAGCCAATTCACACCACACCACATTACTTTTTTCCCCACGTATCTTTTTTCGAATACCAACACGATTTAGCTAAACAGTAAAAGATAAAATGTGTTATTAAACTTTATGTTGAGTATTAACCTTCTTTCATTTGATTTACGAATTAAAATTTGTTATCAGTTGAAAAAATAGTAATTTGAATAATCATAATTCACACTTTTCTTGTCCTCTGTCCGAGAGTGCGTGCGATAGCTGCCGTTATGTAAAATAAGGTAAATGCAACATGGCCGATAAGAGCGGTGCAAGTCGATATGGATCTCGGATACTTTCCCTCGTTTTCTTCGAGGACAGTGACATAACGAGACAGGAAACAACGGTTCATTTTACATACAACTTTGTAAAGACTACTTTTATATTTGGAAACCAATGTTTTTTATAAAGAGCGGGTCGCAAGTCTTCACTGTTCATAATACTTAATAATACAAGAGATTTGAAGTGTTTTTACAAAATATAAGTTAAAATCATATTTTAATATAATGTTAATTATTATTGTAAGGATCAATGATATTTTAAACTAGCGGGCGCCCGCGGTTTCACCCGCGTGGTTCCCGTTCCCGTGGGAAATGATAAATCAATCAATTAAATTTTTCTCGCCGTAAAAACCATCCTTGAACTCCAACGAACATTTAAAAAAAATTTTGGCCGAATTGGTCCAGGCGTTGTTGAGTTATGCGCTTACCAACACATTTTGCGATTCATTTTTATATTATAGATAATAGATATTATGTTCGTTTATTACATCCAGTGCAACTGATGTGGAAATAGATAGGTACATATGTTTATTGATGAGAAAAGCAAAAAATACGAGTAATTTTACACAAGAAAATAGATAGCTATAACTTTAAAGACGGGTCAAATGTCAAAAAAGCTTAAGCATAATGAAGCAATAAGTGAGTTTTCGAGTCTTTTCTGTAAAATTGTCCAGTTTAATTGTCTACCATACTATTATTCTGGAGCAAACTGCATAACTGCATCTAGTGAAAAATTTCTCATTTACGCCGGAAAGTAGATGAATCTTCCCTAATTTTCAGCTCTTTGACCCTTTTTCTGCGTATATATTTTGGATAAAAAAAAATTGTTTCGTCAGTACCTATAGTGTGTTGTCAGTCCCAAGAGAAAGAGGAAAACTTACTCTCTGTTCTATATTGATGTAAATATTTAAACACACCTATTTTATTTATATCCTAATAAGGTGTGAATGGTCAATTAACGTGGTGAACTTAATCAAAGTAGTTTTCGTAAGATTCATTTGCTCAATGACAATTTTACGGTCAAATTGTCACAACAGTTGCAACTGATCCGCTTTTTACTCTTAAAACTAATTAATTACTGAGTTGTATTCGTTTCAAACAACGTTTTCTTTTTATTTGTGGTAATCAACATAAAAACATTTAGTACAAAGCAACGCAATGTTTGCTAAAAAATTAGGTGTAATCTTAGAATAATTATTCTAGGAGTGTAACAAATAAATGAACAAGAAGAAAACCGTTTTTCAGAGTCATGCAGATAAGTTCTGTCATGTGGTGACAACTAAACTACACTACTTCAACCAATATAAACTTCTCTGGTCTCCTTTGGCGACATTTCGGGTGTGAAAAGGGAACCGGAGTGTGTCGGTCTAAGAGCCCTCTATATTATGGCAATTAACCAGCTACCAGTAATAATTCTTAGGTAAAAAATGAGGTAAATGTTGTAAATTTGGTGAAAACTTTACCTAACTTTTTTTGAATTTGATGGAATAAAATAACGTTGCTGGCAACAAGAAACAGGTTCTTGCCGCTGCCAAACGCCCCCTCGAATTGAGCTCTGGATCTTACTCACCGATGTAAACATACTCGTAACATAACTTTTGTTATGAAGTGTTCCTTTACGAAGGTGTTCTGTAAATCTTTCTTCCCCCAAAGCGGTTTATAGGAATCGAAAGTCCGCAGAGCTCTACCTCTTACAAAATGTAATTATTTAAATATTTCAAAGTAGAGAAATTGTACCGTGTCACAATTCTGTGATTTATTGCGCACCATAACTATCGTAATATCGGGGTTCCCGTAACGATTCCGTAATGGAATTATCCACGGCTATAAACTGTTTACTCAACGCGTTTTGGCAACAAAGTTCATAACACTGTTAGGAATGGCTTGTAATAAAATCACAAACTTTATTGAATTGTAGCAAGAAAAGGACAAGACAGTTGTTTGAAAAAACTGCAAAGCCAACCAATTCTGAAAAAAAAATAGTAGTATAGTGTATTTAGTTTTTCTGACGAGCCAGAGACCAGAGGTCAGTACAAACATTTGTGTGCATGAACATGTCTGTTTGTATCGGTTTGGGTGTATCTATGTATAAGTGTATGTAGGTATGTATTTACAAAAAAAAAAGTATATGAGTAATGATTATCCGTTGTCTGGCAACGTAGCACAAGCTAATGCTTAGTTTGAGCTCCATCTAGCCCCAACCTAAGTCCAGAGATATTTATTATTTATTTATTAAATAGTCTTCTTCCTCCGAACGTTTGCTCGTCCCAAACTAGTCAGGTTATGCTTGTGCATGATTGATGATTTGACACGTCCAGTAATTACATTGAAGCGATTGCCATCCGACCTCCTTAACATTTTAGAGGGGACCGATAAATTCACGATGTTTTTTGTAAACATAAAGGTGACACCGAGATTCGAAAAGTTTCCTTTTATTTTTATTTTATACTACAGTAGTAATTGGCAGACAGACACACATCCCTCCTGATGTAAGTTCGAGAATTTTTAAAGTTACGTCAGTATTTCCCGATATGTAAGTTTATTATTTTTACTTAAAATAACGTTACATAAAATTACAATTGAAAGTACAATTACTGCAATTGTTATGTTATAAAATACGATACGTCACTTCTTACTATGTAATTTGAATTTATTTATTTATTTATTTATTTATTCATAAACAATTTTACAATTGTATTTGAAATGTGCAAGGCTTAGAACTAAGTTTACCAATAAAATATTAAAACAAACATGTCGACATTATAAATTGGCCAAATAAGTTAACATTAATAATAAATAACAACAATAACAACATTGACATTGCATACATTCTTGAAAACAATAAAAATTTAATACATTAATTAAAAATTACAATAATCACATTTTAATAAATAAACAAATACCTACATACTATAAACTATTATAACCTATTATAAACTATAAACTATTTTAGGCTGCCACATTTTATAAATTCGTCAATTGAGTACGGATTACTTTCCAACAAGAAGGCCTTAAGTTTCGATTTAAAAGTATGTAGCTTATACAGTTCCATCTTTAACTCCTGTGGTAGTTTATTAAATAAATGAACAGCCTGATACATTGAGCTGTGTTTTACAATGTCTAACCTGGGAATAAAACTGTTCACGAAATCTTTTCGTCTTGTGCTTTCCCTCATTTTTCTTTCGCCATCTGATTCATGCTCGTGAATGTATTTAGCAAAGAAGGTGAGGACAACCAAAATGTAAAGGCTCGGTACTGTAAGTATGGACAACGATTTAAAATACTCGCGACACGACTCCTGCTGAGGTATTCGTACAATCGTTCTGATCGCTCGCTTTTGTAAAACAAAGGCCCTGTCCAGATTATACTTATAACTATTTCCCCATAGCTGGATACTATACCTCAGTCTTGATTCGATTAGGGCATAATAAACTGTCTTTAAATATGTTATGCTAACTTCGTCCCTTAGGCTCCTCAAAGCATAACATGCAGACGATATTGTACCATCTAAAGCCTTTAATTCATCTTTCCAATTCAAAGAAGAGTCAATATGAACTCCTAAAAACTTCACCGAGTCAACAAGCTTTATTACATTTCCGTCTAGACTTATAGCCATATGGTCATTATTTCGAGTAGTGGACTTGAACAATATAATGTTTGTCTTTTTTGTGTTAAGGTTTAATTTGTTAGCCACGAACCATTTGTTTATATCATCAATTACCGTATTAACTTTGGTTGTTAGAGACATAATATTACCATCATCTATAACTGCATTAGTATCGTCAGCATAAACGATTAGTCCCACATCAGGGTGCAGTCTCATCATATGATTAATGAGGTCATTTGTAAATATAATAAACATAATTGGGCCTAAAATTGATCCCTGTGGAACACCTGTCGTTACCCTAGTCAACGACGATTTATACACTTCTTGATAACTATCTTCATTCAGCTCTTTGATTTCTACATACATTTTTCGATTTTTTAAATATGATGAGAAAAAATTTAGGGTATCTCCCCTTATACCGTAATGATCCAGTTTTGTTAAAAGCAAGTTATGATCCACGTTATCAAATGCAGAGCTCAGGTCTAAAAAAATTCCAGCTACCCTTCTTTTGTTGTTCAGTTTAATTATGACGTCATTAATTAAGGTATTTATTGCATCCGCGGTTCCCACTCCTTTCTGATAACCAAACTGGCGTCTATTAAGGACCTTATTTTCACAAAGAAATACCATTAGTTGATTCTTGATTATTTTTTCAAAAATTTTTGACAATACCGGAAGAACTGAAATTGGTCTATAATTTTTAGGATCTGTGGTTGGACCTTTTTTGTGTATTGGTACTATTTTAGCAATTGTCAACTGCTCAGGGAAAACATGATCTTCAAAACATTTATTGTAGAAAAATGATAAGGGTTCGGCTAATATATCAATATTCTCTTTTATTACTTGTATAGGTACTTCATCGTAACCACATGAGCTCTTGTTCTCCATTTTGTCAACAATCTTTTGTACATCTCTGGCGGTAATGTAAGAGAAAACCATTTCTTTAGATAGTTTCTCTCTGCTATTTTCAAGTAGAGTTACAGCCGCACCTTTTTCAGTCATATTCAGCGTAGTTCTATGGTCAAATTGGTCGACAAATACGTTTGCTATCTCGCGTGGATCGTTAAAGGAGTGATTATCTACTTGGAGAACAAGTCTTTTTCCTGTTTCAGATTTAGATGCGGACTTTTTTCGATGCAAACTTACAACTTTCCAGATTTCTTTGCTTCTGTTTTTTGCTTTACTTAGTCTTTTCTTGACTGCAATCCTTTTTGCCGCTTTCAGAACTTTCCTGTATATTCTTATGTAATTCTTTTTGTAATTCAAAATGCTTGGGTCTTGCAGGCAGTTGCCTCCATTGCTGCACAGAAAACGTTTTACCTTGCTAGACCGCC
This sequence comes from Mecyna flavalis, assembly GCA_949319885.1. Lineage (NCBI taxonomy): Eukaryota > Metazoa > Arthropoda > Insecta > Lepidoptera > Crambidae > Mecyna > Mecyna flavalis. The sequence continues at coordinate 1,653,357 of OX439435.1, read as the reverse complement.
TAATTCCTTTTGTTACCCAGATTAAACCAGTATTTTTTCTTTGCAGATTTACTTTTATTTTCCTTTTCTTATAGCTTTTTTGAAAAATATCATGGAACCTTTTTAGGAACGTGTTTACACCCATTTCTCTCCAATTTGTATTTATAATGGCTTTCCTATATGACTTATTATTTTTATAGGTCATTGTTCTATGGTCGATAGTAATAAATTTGTTATTATTTGTTATTTTACTTTTTTGATTATTTAGAATTACATTACAAAAAATTCCCCCGTGGCCATCTGCTAGACCATTTAGGTCAACTTTAATATTTTCAAGATTTTGGTCGTCTCAGTTAGTCAAAAAATTGTCGAGACAGGAGTTGGAGTCATTACGATTGAAAGTGGTATCAGTTATGAGATTTCTAAAATTATAACATTTTAACAACCTCTCAAAATCTGCCAATTTTTTAGATTGCTTACAGAAATCAACATTAAAATCTCCACAAATTATGCACTTCTTATTGAAAAAATAATCCATTACCTTTTCCATTTTTAAAAAGAAGTTTTCTATATTTTTGTCATCAGGGCTACGATAACAACAGCATAAATACAACCCTGTCTCAATGTCTCTTATGCAGCATATCTCGAAAGTGCCTGATTCATACATATTGTTGATAGCAGTTATCTCAGTAACTTTCCTATTTTTGTGTGCTAATATTAAACTGCCTCCCCGCTTTTTATTACTTCTTGTATTACAGGATACCAGATTATAATCCATGAAACGAAACAAGGTAACAGTTATCTTATTCAGAAAATGTTCTGTAAAACAAATGAAATCAAGCCTAACATTTAGAGAATCTACATACAATTCCATTTCTTGAATTTTGCTATTTATACCACACACATTTTGATGAAAAATTTGTAGGCCAAAATTATTGTCGGTATCTTGACTTGTTCTGCTATTATTAGAAGCAGATAAAGTCTTAACCACGAAAAAACTCGTCGCGAATTGTAATTGTTTGTTCATTTGTTGAATTATTTGTCAAATCAGTTACAGTACAATCAGGGACACCTTTTAAAGAGTACATCGTGTAATTATTAATATTAAAAATTTGTTCAGATAAATCGTCTAAAATAATGTTCATACCTCGGTTGTTAATTTTTCCCGTTTGTCTCGAAAACATATTTACAGAATATTCAATATTTTTATTTGAATCCAGTATATAACAGTATTCATAATTTATATTGTCATGATACAGCAAACTATTAAAAGTTTCAATTCTATTGTTAAAAATATTTGTATAGTAATTACATTTAAATGTTGGAAGGCATATTATTACATTTGTATGTTGAACATTTAATAGTTTTTGTCGCATTTGTTTAACTAAATAATTATATTTTTTAGATACATTAAAATCTGTTTCTCCTAGCATGATCACACAATAGTCATCACATGTAAAGGCTTTGAGTTTTTGGTCTAGTCCGTTTATCAGATCGTTTACACCAGCTCCAGGCATGCGGTAGTGACACAGGTCAAGGTCTTCAAAGTGTTTTCTTACAAGTTTCGCTGTTTTGTCATGATCGATGCTGCTGATTATACATAATTTGTTTTTACAATTGTTAACGCCGTTTGTCATGTTTTTCGCATTTGGGGTAGTTTTGTTCGTCGCCTTGTTGGGGGAAGCAATAGTTGGCTGCGGATGCTGTGGCTGGGTTCTGGTCAGGGTTGCGTCGAGGATGTTAATTGGCGAACTTTTTAGAATCTCTCTGCTGATTTTCTTCTTCACATTCTGGTTAAGTTGCCGTATCGGTGTAGACATATTTGAATGATTATTGTTTGTACTTTTATTTAGATCGCCAATACTAACACATTTGTACATTTTAATAATTTCCTCCTGTTTTTCAGTTTTTTTCATAAGTTGTCCATTTGTTAAGATTAAATTGTCTATTTCATTATTTGCAATAATTAACTGTGTTTGTAATCTTTTTACTTCCTCTTGCAATTCTGCGATGATTTCATTTTTGTCGGTAGTATAATCAGGTAAACTCTGTGAGGATTTATCAAAACTGGATGCATAATAATCATTTGTGGATAAGAAAGAAGCCGTCAAGTCTGGTAAAGACGGTTGTTTTTTTACTCTCCGGTGAGTTACGTACTCACCTACTTTTGCACTGTCTTGGTCATCATCTTGTGGCAAGGCTTCGAATGAATTTTCCGTTGGAATATTTATTTGGTGGGTTAAAGTTTTTTGTTCATCATGGTCATATTTACATGTATCGCATTGGCAATTTTCTTTACTTTCTAGCGTCATTAAATAATAAAGCCCTTCGCTAATACTTGTGCAATCTAAATGAAAGTGGTTGTTGCATTTAGCACATTTTATGTAGTCTCTGTTTATTATGTCAACAAAGCACTTTCCGCATCTTAGCGCCATCTTATGTGGTGTTATGGTTCTAATTCAGAAAATAAAAATATTTGTTAAGTGACCTCTAGTGTTGAGTAGCGAGACTAGTATTAGTATTGAACCTTGACGTAAAAGTGTCGCTATTCGTCAACAGATGGCGTTGTACTCCCAAATCGTTGTTTGTGGGTTTACCACTTTAACTCTTAACATAAAAGAGATAAGGTACACATTTGTTTGTATGCATTCACTAATTTGAATAAAATTAACCGTCGTTATCGCCTTAAAAATGTTCCTTTTCGTATTAGAATCTAACACTTGAGTATTTAGATATAGTTTATCACACAATCGTTATTTTTATTATATTTTAAAATGTATAAAGTCTTTAAATTAAAAAATCTGTCAGTTTGTTTACATTTATAACTGTCACTTTTTATAAAAGTTTTGTTTCGATTTTTCTCATGAACTTCTTCACGTCCTTTACAAAAAACACTTGTACGGTTTATTTACATAACACTGTACATGGAAAGTCACACACAATGCACTATTTTTGATCATTACTATTTTTATGCAATAAATTACTACGGAGCCAATGTTTACATGATGGCAGCGCCATCTGTCTCTGGTCTGAAAGTGCACTTTCTCCGAATTACTCGCATGCGATCGTCTTTGTATATTTTTTGGACAAATTACGTATTTCCTCTCACACCATCTTAGTGGCAAATCGGTTTGGTTCATAGAACAAGAACTTTTATTTCTATGGTTTGGTATGTGTTGAGTTTTCAGATTCTGGCTACCCACAGGTGAAATCTGCCGCCTAAATAGACCAACTTTGTCTATGTTCTGGCAATCTGTCAAAATAAATGTAAATAAATGGTAGCCAGTAAATAATTACACTTAAAACACTAAACACAACTAAAACAAAAGGTTCATTTATAAAAAAATGGAATCTAGAAAGAGTCAGATACATAAATGTTTACTGTTACTTATGCTCCATGTTACGTAGTGGTAATTTCCACACATTGTATTTAGCTTCAATGATTGATTATTTTTAAGACGTCTCTGCTCTGGTAAATGGCTCCTTATAGTAATTAAAAAATAATTATTCGTAATTTCGGCATGATAATGTACCTCATGCAACTTCCGGTGGTCGTTTCCCATCATGAAATGATGAGGCTATATGGTGAGAGCATCAAGATTATGTCATCATCATTTCCAAACCGCTTTGTACCTTTCTAATCGGGGTACTCTTAAACCATGATTAGCAAATTCAGCAATCACATATTTTTTCAGTGGAGAAATAAAATCAGTGAAGCCACTGGAATAGCAAAGCTTCTGAATTCATTGTGTGAATTGATTTCTTTTGTTACAGATATAAACTGGTATTTATTATAATAACTATCTTAGTATGCCATGTTCACAACGAAGAAGAAATCAGCAAAACTGCTCCAGAACACGATATGGCTACTTGTCCATTTACCAAAATAATCGAAGATATCTTCAAAATAAGAAACTCGAGCAGCACTGGAGTATTCGTCAAAGAGGGCGAAAGAACGAAGTTGTTTCTCAATTCAATAGCAAACTTTACATCCAATGATAAGTTCACAAACATAAGCAGTCAAGAAGAACTAGTTAATAAAATAATTGACTCTATCAATAAAATAAAAAATAACATCACTTCTGCGACTAATAATACAGACGGAAGTCTCAACGAAGCCATAATTTTGAATACACCAAAAGAAACTGACAAAACTATAAATGATAGTGAAAATAAATTAGGAAAGGATAGTATAAGAAACTTAGTGCAAATCAAAAGTGGTATAGAAGACAAAATAGATACAGCTAAATTAGCTAACGCAGCAAATAAAGATGACATAAAAGGCAACAGTAAAATCAAATCAACGACAGAGCCAATAAACTATGTGGAAGTTTTAACTATAGAACCAAATAACACAAGTGCAAACAACAGCTCTCCGCACAATATTATAGACGTGCTGAAGCAGCTAATGCCTATGTTCAATAGTACATTGACTAAAGAATTGCACAACATTACAATCATCGAGAGGAATCATCTTAACAATCACTCATTCACTGCAACTAAAAACGTTTCTACTATAGTTGTTACTTATTGTGATAAGGAGAACTTAACAAGAGCGAATATATCCACATCTGCGAACAATATGAAAGACACTGATTTGAAAGATCGCAATGACGATGTCTACTACACGAGTGATGACCCAGATCGTGATGATGAGTATTTCAACTACGATGACGATAAACCTGATGTCAATTTAACAAGAGGGGAGAAGAAAGATATTTTAGAAGCGGCTGAGTACGGAATGCAGAAAATGCACGAGCTTTACAGTGTACTGGAACCAAAATTATATTCAATGGGTGAGTAAAGAGTGACACAATTAAGATGTTTAGATTAAAACACATCAACTTGAAAAAATTGTTTAAAATTTACGGCTACACTTGTTTGGTTAGGTCGCAATGATTTTTAAAACGAACTCAAATACTGCTTGACATGTCTAAACACGAAAATTTATATTGTATTTATATTTTTTTTAGGTTTTCAACTCAATTTCCTAAATCTTTTTAGGAATCACATGACGAGTATGTGCCTGTATATTTTATGATACTTTTTCTTGTATAAATGATAACAATACCAAATAACACCAGATCTATATCAAAAACAATAGATTTAACGTCCAAATTTTTTAAAGATGATTGATAAGTTTGTAATTCCAGGGCTATGGCTGGACGACACGAACCCAGCGCGCTACGTGGCGGCATTCAACGCGCCTTCTGAGGATGCCGCCAGGTTCTCTCGGTACGGCTACGCTAGCCTACAGGCCGCTGCTAGACTCAAGGAATTGTCCAGGTCAGTCAACACATCATCACCGACCATACTCGTCTTTGCTGTTTGCGACATTAACAAGAACAGGTCTTTGCAATAAACTTTTAATGGACATCTCCCATATTCTACAAAGTGTGGCAGAATCCACATAGTTAAATTAAGGTTTAAAACGAAATTAAATACTGATAGTTAATTGTGAAGCAGCTATCGGAACGCGCTACATACGACAGACGACTACAATGCAATTCAGCAAAACGCGTACATGTATGTAAAAATCGAGCCTAATTCGAACGATCCTATAATATTCGATCCTGACCCGAACCACAGTGATTGTCTCCAATAGCATATTATTAGACTCCGACGAAACTAAAAATTCATGCTTCAACCCCACCTTGGACTTCGGTCAAATCAGCCAAAGATTTGATCGAAGCGATCATATACTTTTTTAAGTTACATTAAGAGTTTGGTTTCTTAACAATACAAAAAAAAATCTCCACTTGTTATATCGATTTAAATGTTTTATAGTCACAAATCAGATAGCTTACATTAGCAATGAAAATAAATATTCCCAATAAAACATAAAGAAACATAACTTCCTTGCAAACCTGCCATCGCAATTATAATTAAAGTATGAATCACAGCCGTGTTAACCTTTTGGCAATATTTCCCCATACATCCGAATGACATTAACATCAGAAAACATTTCTATGAGTCGTTCACTGTTTGGCACTGCAACCACCGGATGCATTTACATCTTGCACAACTACTAGGACATTTACGACTTCTTTAAACCGAAAACTGCATTGGGAACGTCTCAAATTACTGCCAATGTAATCTCGACAATTCTATGCACTTTTAGACCTGTCTAAGCCTACATAAATGCTAGGTTAGATGTACGAAGACTATCAAATGCGGCATGTAACGGTTTAAAATTAAATGTCAGTCTTAAAACAAGTGTTATTAGTAATGGAACCTTGTTATTTGAGATGATCACCTTAAGTCATCCATTACTACTGCAATTAAGTGTTCAAATTAAGTCGCACTTATAACGGATCTATAGTAAAAGTCTAAAGTGCGTTTGTTTATTTGTCCGTATTTCATGTCGCAAGGGGATTGACATGATTTTTGGTGAGTAGATGTGGGTAGTTTGGCAGCTAGATTTAAAGCTTCTTCTTATCACATTTCTGTGGGATATGTTTTATCAGATATTTTATGTCTTAGGCTTAACTAAATATAGAAAACGGCCGGGTGAAGTTGAAACCGTACACGGAAATCTCACCAACGTATGGAAAATTTTAATGTTCGTAAGTCTTATAAAACATTATAGTTGGTAATATAGATTTTAGGTGTGGTAGAGCCACGTTGCAGACAGTTTGCCTGCAACATGAATGGGCCGGCTCGACCGGGGAAGTACCACAGTCTCACAGAAGTCTGGCGTTATAATAATAGCCTAGCTATTGTGTTTCGTCTGGTGAGTGAGATAGCCGGAGGCCCAACCCCCCCCCCCCTCCCCCACAACATGGAAGCGGCATTCAATAGTACAGTACCCCAGGAGGGTACCGGCGCAACCTGTGCCGGAGAATCCCTCCCTGAGATCTACTCAGGCTGCCCTACGTACTCTGGGGAGGGCAAAATTCCGCGTGTTGTCCAACGAGGGAAGAGCAATACTCCTACAGCACCACCACCTACGCTCAAAGTGAATTTTACTAATATTAGGGGAATTCACTCCAACTTAAACTCCGTCCATCATCACCTGGAGACGGAAAAGCCCGCCTTGCTCTTCCTGACGGAGACTCAGATATCGTCACCTGCGGACACGTCATACCTCAATTACCCCGGGTACAAAATTGAGCACAGATTTGTGCCTCACGCCGGTGTATGCATGTACGTTAGGGACGATATCTGCGTCCGCCGTTTGGGCAACCTTGAAGGTAGAGACCTATCCACCATCTGGTTGCGAGTAGATTGCGACGACCACCCGCGCTTCTACTCGTGCCTTTATAGGTCTCACTCCGGTGAAGCGGAAACTGACCGGCTTCTCGAGCACCTGGAATCGGCAACTGATTCCCTGCTTCAACAGGTCCCGTCTGCGATTGTGACCATTATAGGGGACTTTAACGCCCATCACCAAGAATGGTTAAGGTCACAAAAAACTGACCACGCGGGCAGGTCTGTGTATGCCTTCGCCATGGCCTATGACCTGGAACAGATGGTCACATCCCCTACCCGTATACCAGATGTAGAGAGTCATGCGCCCTCTCTACTAGACCTTCTGCTGACTTCCCATCCGGATGGCTACGTGGTTACCGTTGATGCCCCACTCGGGTCATCGGACCACTGCCTGATTCGGAGCGAGGTGCCACTCACGCGCCAACTGCGGCCTCGCTCAGCGGGCTGCCGCCGTGTGTGGCACTTTAAGTCAGCAGATTGGGATGGGATGCGGGCCTTCTTTTCTTCCTATCCATGGGGGCAAATTTGCTTCTCGCATGAGGATCCGAGTGCAATTGCTGACGCTATAGCTGATGTGGTGCTTCAGGGCATGGAATTATTTATTCCAAGCTCAATGGTGCCAATAAGCGGTAAGTCCCAGCCCTGGTTTGTCCTTCCCTGCAAACAGGCTCACTGTCTTAAGCAGGAGAAGTACCAAGCCTGGGCCGAAGCGGTTGCACGGAAGGATCCAAATGCTTGCGCACACAAAAGGGAATACAACTTTGCCTCCAGGTCCCTAAAAAAGGTTGTGGCCAGGGCTAAGGCTGAACACATCGGCAGAATTGGGGAGAGACTGGCTCACCTTCCGTCAGGAACTCGTGCATTCTGGTCTCTCGCCAAAGCTGTCGAAGGGAACTTCAGTAAGCCATCTTTCCCGCCGCTACGTAAGGAGGGTGACGAATTGGTCCACGATGCAAGAGAGAAAGCAGATCTTCTGGGCTCTCTTTTTGCATCTAATTCCACCTTAGATGACGGGGGAAACCCACCGCCTACTATCCCGCGGTGCAATAGCTCCCTCAATGACATTATGTTCACACAAAAACATGTCCGAAAAGCACTATTTTCCTTGGACATAAACAAGTCAAGTGGGCCCGATGGCATTCCTCCTATCGTGCTTAAGACCTGTGCTCCCGAGCTGGCACCAGTTCTAACGCGTCTTTTCCGACTCTCATATTCACTGGGGGTTGTGCCGACCGCATGGAAGACGGCCTTAGTACATCCGATCCCAAAAAAAGGTGACCGCTCAGATCCGGCCAATTACAGACCTATAGCGATCACCTCCCTGCTTTCAAAAGTTATGGAGACCATCATAAACCGGCAGCTCCTAGGATATCTGGAGGAAAACCAGCTGATCAGTGACCGTCAGTACGGATTCCGACGTGGACGGTCAGCTGGTGACCTCCTTGTCTACCTGACCCACCGATGGGCAGAAGCAATTGAAAGCAAAGGTGAAGCGCTGGCGGTCAGTTTGGACATAGCGAAGGCTTTTGATCGGGTGTGGCATAAGGCATTGTTGTCGAAGCTTCCCTCATATGGTCTGCCACTGAAACTATGCAAATGGGTCGCCAGCTTCCTAGCGGAGCGTAGCATCAAGGTTGTAGTTGATGGCGTCTGCTCTGACTTAAAACCGGTGAATGCTGGTGTCCCGCAAGGCTGTGTGCTATCCCCAACACTGTTTCTCCTGCATATCAATGACCTGTTACAAACCAGTAACATTCATTGTTATGCGGATGACAGTACGGGTGATACTTCTTACGCCGGCCGTGCAAATGTTTCCAGCGCACATGTGATAGAAAGTCGGAACGGACTTGTGTCTCAGATGGTGACCTACCTAAAAGATGTCTCCTCTTGGGGACGTCTTAACTTGGTCCAATTTAACCCCAAAAAGACACAAGTCTGTGCGTTTACCGCAAAAAAAACCGAATTTGTCGTTTCCCTCGATTTTGAGAGCACTCCTCTTGATAAAAAACCGAGCATTGGGATTCTCGGCATCAATATCTCGAGTGACGTTCAATCTTCATTTCTGAAAGTCTTCCAACGAACACTAAGCGACTGTTTGCCCAGGCTCGAAAATATGCCCTTGATAATAAATACCAATACTGTTGGACGAAACATGGACATATCTTTCTTCGCAAAGAAAACGGTGCGAAAGTGTCAAGAATAGATAAAGAAGAGGACCTCAACAAGCTGACGGCCGCCCCTATACAATGACTACTAATTTTACTGTATGTACTTCTTTTTGATTTATATCCTGGTTTGATGTCAACACTTTGTATCGTGCTACACCACTTTACACTCACTTTAAAAACAAAAATAAACACACTACACATTACACATAAAATAACCCCACATAATCAGTGTTATTTAACTCTCCTACACACACTAATCAACACATATTACACGCAAACATCACAGTATGCACATAGCAATCATACATTCCATAACATATATAATACACACAACAATCAAACATTTCATGATAAACATAATCAACTTAATTTTATTATATTGTTATTTAATCCAGTTTTTCTTATACATACTCACTCACTTAAAATATTACCTTACATATCCTACACAACTAGCTATTATACAACTATTATACCACACATTACAGCTTGCTACACACTATTTTGGACATTCAGTTTAAAAATACAATGCTGGGCTCATACTTGTTTCGCACACATTCCAATATTATGTTCCTCTAAACCTAATTATTCACCGAACTCAATATAGATAATTCTAACTCAGAACTTGACAACTTGGAAATATCACAATCTTTTTTCGTTGAACCAGATGCGTGTCTGGATACTATTCAGTCGCCTCAACATAGCCTAAAAATAATAACCCAGAATATAAGAAGCATCTATCGTAACCTGGATGACTTCATGGTTTTCTTATCAAGGTTAAATTTCAATTGTGATGTACTTATACTCACCGAATGCTGGCTCTCTGAATATAAACCCCCTCCACAACTAGAGAACTATAACTTGCATTATTCATTAGTTACCCACAATCAAAATGATGGAGTGGTAATTTATGCTCATAGCGACATCCCCCATAAAATACAACAACTGGACTTTGTAAATGCAAACTGCCTCCTAATGAAGCTCGATAATGATATGGCAATTTTGGGAATCTATAGGTCACCATCACATAAAAATATAGACCCCTTTCTTACCTCACTCGATGCCACCCTTAAGGCTCTTAAGGCATGCAAAACTATAGTAGTTGTAGGGGATATAAATATCGATATTAAACCAAATAACGAAAGCTCACAAAGCGATGAATATCTTAATCTTATGGCAGAAAACGGTCTGCTTCCTGCCCATGTCATACCAACGAGAGATACAAACTGCCTCGACCATATTTTTATAAAAACAACATTAAAGTCACAAACGTGTGTAATCAATACAAAAATCACAGACCATCTACCGGTATTACTTAACCTAAACATAAATACCAGTAAAAGTAAATCACCTAAGATACAAAAAATTGTTAATTATGTAAACGCTGCAAAAGATATGAATAACGGGGACTTTGCATACTTGCTAGAAATAAATGATCCGGATACTGCTGCTGAAGAACTGGTAACCCGCCTGAAATCATCTCTTGATGCTAATACAACTACGAAAAAGATCCCAAACAGAAAACAAATAACTAAGCCTTGGATCACTCCAGGGCTCCTCAGGTGTATTGCACATCGAGATAGATTGCATAAAAACCTAAAGAAGAATCCAGACAATACGACACATAAGACAATCTATTTACGTTATAGAAATTTCTGTAATGATTTACTTGATCGATTAAAAAACGAATACAATAAATCTGAATTAAACAGCTGCAAAACCTCTAAACAAACATGGAAAACTATACGAAAAATAACAAATACAACTAAAAATAAAAATTCTGCCGAGGAACTACTTCAGATCCAACGAGATGATCCCCAAGCTTCCATAGACTCTGTAAACCATTATTTTGCAAATGTAGGTAAAAAACTTAGTGATGATATTGATAATGCTAATCCTAATCCAAATACACAATGTGAGATAACGCCCCCTCCTAATAAATTAAAATCATTTGCACTGTTACCTACAGATGATAAAGAAATTGAAAACTTAATACATGCACTAAAAAGCGATTCTTCTGTTGGATGGGACGGTATTCCTACATCGTTCCTTAAGGCAACAACGAAAGTGATTGTTCCAATACTTACCCACATATTTAACCGCTGTTTTGAAACTGGTACTTTTCCCAAATGTTTCAAAAACTCCATAATACACCCTATTCACAAGGATGGTGCTAGAGACCGTGTCGAAAACTATCGTCCTATATCTGTTCTTACAGCATTGTCTAAAATTCTGGAAAAACTAATTAACTCACGCTTAATGAACTACTGCACAGTAAATGAGATCATATCACCATCACAATTTGGATTCCAACCTAAAAAATCTACAGAGAATGCTATAACTCAACTCGTTAATAATGTCGCTGTAAACCTAGACCGCAGAGATAAATGTATTGGCATATTTCTCGACCTTGCCAAGGCGTTTGACACGGTCTCTACGCAAATCCTTCTACGTAAGTTAGAATCAATAGGTGTGCGTGGTACACCATTGAAATTATTGCACAGTTTCTTAACCTCGAGAGAACAGCGAGTAAAGATATGTGATTTTTACAGCTCTAATCTTCCCGTTACTTGTGGAGTGCCACAAGGCAGCGTCCTGGGCCCAAGTCTCTTCCTTATCTATATTAATGAGCTATGCAATTACAAACCAACAAACGGAACAATATACTCATACGCAGATGACACTGCACTCATATTCAGGGGAGAAACTTGGGCGGCTGCAAAAATAGATGCTGAAAGGGCTTTAAACAATATCGCTGTCTGGCTACGAACCAATTATTTAACGCTAAATATTACAAAATCAAAATTAATGACATTTTCTATAAAAAAGAATTCCGTACCCACGCCGACGTTTGAAATAAAGGCACATAGCTGTAATTTTCTCAATAATAATTCAATACCGTGTAATTGTCTAAAACTAGAAAGGGTAAATCAAATCAAATATTTGGGCGTACTACTTGATAACACTATGTCATGGAATGCTCAAATCGATTTACTTTCAGCCCGTACAAGAAAATTTATCTGGATCTTCAAGAATCTGAGAGATGTTCTTAAACCAGACACTCTTAAAACGGTCTACTTCACTTTGGCACAATCTGTATTTAGCTACTGTATATCGGCATGGGGTGGGGCGTGTAAAACGAAAATTATAAAGTTAGAGAGAGCACAAAGATCAATTTTAAAAGTTATGACAAAAAACCCATTTCGATATCCCACTGTTAAACTTTATCAAAACTGTAAAGTTCTAACTATAAGACAGTTGTTCGTTCTGCACGCTGTACTTCATAAACACTACGAGCTCAAGTACAACCCAGATATAATATCCAAGCGAAGATCAGACAAGGTCTGCAGTAATATTATCTACAACACCACATTTCTTAGAAAACACTTATATTACCAAGCACCACAGCTATACAACAAATTGAATAAAATACTAAATATATACTGCAGGACCAGACATGTATGTAAAACACTTGTACAAAAATGGCTACTAACTCTCACATACTCTGAAACGGAACACTTGTTATGCACAGTCGAATAATTAAATTAAATAAAATAATTAAATGAGTTAAATTTAAAGTAAATTAAATTAAAATTAATTTGTTTATTCCAGTTCCTCCAACATTCAGTTCGAGGAGCTGAAATGAATAAATACACTGACACATAAATACACACACTCAGTGTACACGCATACATAATTATACAACCACACACGCACACACATCCACACACGCACACACAATCACACACACACACACACACACACACACACACACACACACAATCACACACGCGGGTGCGCCCTTGACACACATACGTATAAATTAACTTACACTTACTCACATGTCTATGCTGTCAACAAAATCTACTCATACATCATAATATTGTAACGCACGGCTTTTCGTGGGTGGGACCTGGAGGCCTGAAATACAGGGTCGCCCTAGTTTAGGCTCCAGTTCGCACATTTTAGAAACGGCTCAGTCACCTGTTAGATTTTAATTACTTCACCTCAAAATTGTAACCGTGTTTTTAACATGTGTGAAAAATAAAGCAATTTTTATTTATTTTATTATTTTTATTTATTTCGCGGTCATCTGGAAGAAAAAGCTAAGCTTGCCTCAAAAAAATTAGGTGTCCTAGGTAAAGCAAGGTGGTATTTTACTCCAACTCATCGCCTCCAACTCTATAAAGCCCAAGTTCGGCCTCACATGGAGTACTGCTGTCATCTCTGGGCCGGAGCACCACAGTACCAGCTTCTTCCTTTTGACCGTATCCAACGTCGAGCAACCCGGATTGTCGGTGCCGAGAGTCTTGCCGGTTGCTTAGATCCTCTGGCATTGCGTAGAGACATTGCGTCTCTGTGCATCTTCTACCGCCTATATCATGGGGAGTGTTCCGAGGAATTATTTGGTTTGATTCCTGCTGCTAAATTCCACCACCGTACAACCCGCCACAAAATGCAGTTTCATCCAAACCACTTGGACGAGTGGCGATCAACTACCTTACGTTTCTGCAGACATTTTCTGCCGCGCACGACTACTCTATGGAACCAGCTTCCCGCAGCGGTGTTTCCAAGCCAATACGACATAAATACCTTCAAGAAGCGAGCATATTCCACCCTTAAAGGCGGGCAACGCGCCTGTGACCCTAAGGGGGTCTCGGGTGCTTATGGGCGGCGGTGATCACTTAACATCAGGTGACCCACTTGCTCGTTTGCCCCCCTATTACATAAAAAAAAAAAAAAAAAAAAAAAGATATAACACATGCCTACAATTTTTCATGCGAAGCCGCCGCGCCGGCGGAAGCTAGTATACTTTATACTTGAACTAAAAGAAGGAACAGCATGGCATTCTTGATGCTTGCCCTTGCCTATAACTTTAATTATTGTAAATCTGGCGATTGAAAATAGTAATTATCTAGTTTTTTGCCGGTTTTTTTCGATAGTTAACATCATCCGAATCCGGTGGTAGAGTCACTTAGTTTCCTTGATAATGGACGATTCATAGTATAGAATATCTAGTATACAGGGTTATTGGTAATGTGTCTTGATCCTTTCAAGGGCATGTAGAGGAGGTCCCCAGCTAGCAATTGACCCATTAAAGTGCAGGTCAAAAGTGAACCAATAATGAGATATTTTTTTTTAAATATTTTTTCGGAAAATTCGGAATTCACAACTTTAAAAATTTATTAAAAAAAAACTACATTATATTTTAATGTAATTATTTATGATTAAGTTAGAGCTTAGTCTAGTACATAATAAAACACACTAGGATAACTGAAAGTTTTGTTAATTTTGAAATAAGAGATCAAAAACTAGAATTTTTTTACGACGCTTATAATTTTGTTTACAATAAAGTATCATTTTCTTCAAAAAATCACCTAATTACTTGTACGGCGGAACATTTCAAAAACATCTTCATATCAATGGCTATCCAACAAGATACAATGTACACTTAAAAAATTGATAACAACTGTAAAAACAACTAACGAGCATAAAAGGGTAATAAATCTCTATACACATGTTTTCGCTATATCGGTGTATTTTTCAACCAGATGACAATCAATAGACAAACGACACTTGATTAAACCATGAATGGATGAAAGAGACCGGTCAAGAGATGACTTATCATCAAAAAAAAAATTCCGGGAATTAGTTTCATATCTGCTTTTGTTATGTCAAAACGTTTTATTCCAATGATGTCTTAAGGACACTCACTTGAAATTTTGCAATGCACCTAAAGAAGGTTTCTTCCCGCCTGACCCCACCAATTCTGCCTTTAGTGGGGGCAGTCGAAACTTTTTAGTTTTGCCTGCCCCCAACTAGGGGCAGACGAAACTAAAAAGAAGGAACCGAAATTAGTAGTTGGTTTAAACTAAAAAGTTTCAACTGCCCCCATTGGTGGCAGAATTGGTGGGGTCAGGTGGGAATGAACCTTCTTTAAGTGCATTGAAAAATTTAAGTTTGTGCCAGTGGGGGCAGTTGAAACTTTTTAGTTTAAACTAACTACTAATTTAGGTTCCGTCTTTTTTGTTTTGTCTGCCCCTAGGGTGGGGGGGGGGGGCATGCAAAACTAAAAGTTTCGACTGCCCCCACTAAAGGCAGAATTGGTGGGGTCAGGCGGGAAGAAACCTTCTTTAGGTGCATTGCAAAATTTCAAGTGAGTGTCCTTAAGACATCATTGGAATAAAACGTTTTGACATAATAAAAGCAGATATGAAACTAATTCCCGGAATTTTTTTTTGATGAAAAGTCATCTCTTGACCTGTCTCTTTTATCCATTCATGGTTTAATCAAGTGTCGTTTGTCTATTGATTGTCATCTGGTTGAAAAATACACCGATATAGCGAAAACATATGTATAGAGATTTATTACCCTTTTATGCTCGTTAGTTGTTTTTACAGTTGTTATCAATTTTTTAAGTGTACATTGTATCTTGTTGGATAGCCATTGATATGAAGATGTTTTTGAAATGTTCCGCCGTCCAGGTAATTAGGTGATTTTTTGAAGAAAATGATACTTTATTGTAAACAAAATTATAAGCGTCGTAAAAAAATTCAAGTTTTTGATCTCTTATTTCAAAATTAACAAAACTTTCAGTTATCCTAGTGTGTTTTATTATGTACTAGACTAAGCTCTAACTTAATCATAAATAATTACATTTAAATATGATGTATTTTTTTTTTAATAAATTTTTAAAGTTGTGAATCCCGAATTTTCCGAAAAAATATTTAAAAAAAAATATCTCATTATTGGTTCACTTTTGACCTGCACTTTAATGGGTCAATTGCTAGCTGGGGACCTCCTCTACATGCCCTTAAAAGGATCAAGACACATTACCAATAACCCTGTATATCTCTGAAATGTACTCGTACATGTATAAAGAACATTTTTAAGTCGCATTAATTTCCGTTTACCATCCTTCCGTCCCTTTGAGGAGAGAACCCTAAAAGTTCGTTAATTACCTTAAAAGTGTAACTGGTAAAGGAACCAGCTTGCCAAATCTAGTGCGAAAGATAAAATCACTTCAGGAATCTTGATTTAAGCGCACATTAACAGCGGTGTAATCAAAGCCGTTTAAAAAAGTAAATGCGAAGTATGTTTGCGATGTGGCCCCGTTTCTTGGATAATTGTCAGGCCTAATCTTGGACTGGCTAACGGGTAATAGTAGTTAAAGGTGAATGAACCCTAATATTATCTACAGTCATCATTTCTCGATCATCATTTCTCGAGCACTTTGTCGAAATCATACGCTTCCTGATGAAGCGTCCCTCAATTTAATAGGCCGCAGTGACCGCTTACCATCAGGTGGGCTGCGTGCCTGCCTGCTAACTGATCTAGTATATAAAAAAAAATCATAAAAAATCAGCATGCTGTTTATATGTAGATCTCTTACTGAAATCCAAAGAACTGTATCATGCGTTCGATCAAGTACTCAAGTGAGTTATAAAATCTAAATGGTATACAGGCTTAGCAACTCCAGGCTGCCTAGAAACAGGTCCGATGATGAGGTGCGTCCGGGCAACCTCCCTATATGTCGTAACGTGTGTTATTACAATGTAATCAGTCAGAGGAAATGGACGAGGATGTAATTAGTTTTCATTACGGTGACTGACTTGTAATTATTTTGTGTTTCTGTCAATACTTGTGCTTAGGTACTAAGTTGCGTCTGAGAGAAAGTATACATAATTAAATGCAGATAAATAATTGAAAGTAATTTTGTTTTATGTAAAAAAATGTCTATTGGCATTAGAAAAGTCGGCTATTACACCAGAGATCGCGGGTTCGATCCCCGCACGGTACGAACATTTGTGTGCACGAACAAGTCTGTTTGTATCGGTCTGGGTGTTTCTATGTAGGTATAATATGTCCGTTTATCCGTTGTCTAGCACCCATAGCATCAGGTTAATGCTTAGTTTAGGGTTAGATGGCGCCGAGTGAATATTGTCTAGAGATATTTATTTATTTAGAGATATTATTGTAAGTTGCCAGTTCAAAGAAACACTTATCATCATATGGTTTAATTTACCATATTTTGTGTCCCAAAGTCCCAAAACTTCAAGTTGAAATCAATCGAAATATCTAAGCACCTACCTTTATTATCCGGAGAATGGTTACTGCACTAAAACCTCCTTACCCCTTTTAAGGGGTCGACGGAAATTGCCGGGAGCACCGGGCCATTTCCGTCCGACATAGGGAATCATGCAATACGAATGGAGGTGTCCCTCGGAATTATGATCCCCGCCTGGAAGGGCCAAGTTAGCCAAATGTTGCCGTACTTTAAACGCTTCGATGGTCTAGTGGTTTAAGTGCCGGGCCGTGGTCTTGGGGTCCACGGTTCCATTCCCGGGTCGAGCAAAATTGTGTCGTTTTTTACGGACACAACTCACTTCGTGATCACCAATCCACATTTGGCAAGCTTGGAAATTAATTAAGCCAATACTGTACATTGTAAAAATGATGAAAAAAGATTGACGACTCTGCCCATAAATAGACTGATACTTAACATTACTTTTTACGCTAAACACCTTAGTTCTTTTCTTTTTCTCTCTTTCTGTCTAACGATACCGTATTTGTTAATTTACTAACAAAGCGAACTATGTTTGGCTCCTAGCTCGGGAGATGAGAAATGAAACAGCCAGCGTAACGGTGTGTAACTAAGAGCTCTGTTTATTAATTATTTACAGCTTATATACTACTTATTGCTAATGCACACTAACGTGATAATGTGAGCGTCAGCAGATGATTGCTCTCTGTGTGTGCTCCAGATACAAAGTCTGAGCTGACGCTACATCACTCCCCCCTTAAAAAAAGGAATTTATTAAAGGACTATGCAAAGGAGCGTCCCCACCCACCAACAGATTTCAAACGTATCTCTATTTATACCTCTTGTCATACTGATCTTTTTTTTGTATGACGACATCCGCCGTAGGAATGGGGATTTCACGCAAATCGAATTTGAATGTTGTATTTTTCAAGTATTTTTTGACACAGTTAATTGTGAAAATAATGTGCAGGCGATTAAGAGTAACCCCCCTGGCCTAAATAAAAGTGTTCAATCAAAATATAATCTTAAAAAATATTATACAGCCGAGTCTAGTTGAAGCTAGACACTTACAGTGCAATTCTGAATCTTAGGCGTACGGCATAAGCACGGTTTTATTGTTTTTGAATACCCCGTCATTTTTTGGATTAAATTAAAATGGTTATTTGTCTTTATATGGAATGTCATAATTATATTAAAACTATTGCCAAGTCTGTTGGTGGGTGGGGACAGAGCCCATACAACTTCTTGCGTTGTCCTTACTTAAGTTACAGTTTAGACTACTGTTATCGTATAATAATTATTATCTAAGATGTTGAATTACATAATGCAAAACAATGACCAAGTAACCTAGTGCAGCTAGCAACAACAGGTGCTGTAAAATGACACTGTGTTGGTACGCTGACCTATGTAGGTATTTGCTGTATAGGCAAAATACCGCGAGTGTAATAGACTGTTGCAAAATAGGTATTATTCACAAACAGTGCTAGCGCTATGTAGGAGCTAGAGGCTCAGCAGTCTGGACGTCATAGCTTGAGTGCCAGTGAGAGTCTCAATTCCACGGTGAGTCGGGAAGAGAGCGTAGAAACAGGTGCTCGATACCTCGGTGAGTCGGGAAGAGCGTATGCTTGAGTCCGCGGTGAGTCGGGACGAACGTGAAGGTCCTCGAGTCCACAGTGAGTCGGGACAAGTGAGGAGTTACTCGAGTCCGCAGTGAGCCGGGACGAGTTGGTACGTAGTAGCTGCCGGGGAACCAAGAGGCTGTTGCGTAGCTGCGGTGGTTCCGTGCGGCCGGAGGCTGACTTGCTGTGACTGACTGCTGAAGTCCTGCTGATGTGCGCTGACTTTGGTGTCATCCCTGATTGCAATGCGCAGGCCGAATTTGTTGAAATGCAAGTGTGCAAAACGATCGGACTGCGGAAAATGCTTTAGTGGCGAAACCGCGGGGAATGCCTACTGCACTGAAACTTCCTTACCCCTTCTAAGGGGTCGACGGAAATTGCCGGGAGCACCGGGCCATTTCCGTCCGACATAGGGAATAATGCAATACAAATGGAGGTGTCCCTCGCAATTACGATCCCCGCCTGGAAGGGCCGAGTTAGCCAAAATGTTGCTGTACTCTAAACGACTCGATGGTCTAGTGGTTTAAGTGCCAAGCCGTGGTCTTGGGGTCCAAGGTTCCATTCCCGGGTCGAGCAAAATTGTGTCGTTTTTACGGACACAACTCAGTTTGTGATCACCAATCCACATTTGGCAAGCTTGGAGATAATTAAGCCAATACTGTACATTGTGGAAATGATGAAAAAAGATTGAGGACTCTGCCCATAAATAGACTGATACTTAACATTACTTTTTACTCTAAACACCTTTATTTTTTTCTTTTTCTTTCTTTCTTTCTAACGATACCGTATTTTAAAGCGAACTATGCAACACTATTTAGCAAGCTAGCAAAAGATTTGTCACGCGCAAACTGCAACTTCGATCTACTGCAAACTAATATTATATCATGTTGTTACAATACAGTGTTTCCTAATCTTTGGTAAACTGCTGATTTTGACAGACAGGAGTCTTCCGGATATTGCGACAATTTCAATAGATATTAAGAAACGTAATAATTTTGTATGAATGAACTCGCAAACACGCACGAACGAACTTAATTGCAAGCAGTTGTTAGACTATATTTTCTATAAAATATCTTGTATTTCGGAAAAAAACATCATCCAGCCAAAAAAAAAAAATTTGGAACAAAAAATACATTATAGTACATAGAGACACCTGAACAAACAGACGTGTATAAATAGACATGAGACAGATATATCAAAACGTATCTTATATCGGCTAACAGTTCGATATCATATCATATCGATATAGGATTTTACGTAACCGATATTTCAAAAACTAAAAACTATAATATCAAAACCAAAACTCAAAACTGTATATCGAAAAACTGTAACAAAACAACAAAACTCATATCGCCGAAACTATTCATAACCGTACTATCGATATCTTTGGTCAGTTGATATTCGCCTTTTCTCTTTCTGATTCGGTATACTTACATTGGAGTAAAAGAGATGAGGCGGTTATTCAGATATTACGGCGTAATGGGTAGACGATTTCCGCTCTTATTTGGTAGCAATAAGAGTCAATTTATCTTGTATCGATTATGTTTTAAGTATATTTCGCGGCATTTTTATATTCGCAAGGGATACACATAGCAAAAGGGAATCAAGCTCGAGCGTAATAAGGATTAATTATGATAAGTGAGTGAAGAATGTTTGTTATAGGTTCCATGTTCGACTGTAAGTATTTATTTTTTTTTATTTTTTTTTTATGTATGTCCGTCGTTTTCTCCGTTAATTGTGGACCGATTTAAATAATTCTTTTTTTATTTGAAAGTGCAGTTTGAAAGTTCCGGGGGGGTCCCATTGTCACCATGTCAGAATCTGATGATGGGATCCCGGGAAAATCAAGGGCAAACCTCAACCTTTATAGCCGCACACTACGCGTTTTCTCTGAAGCCATTCAAGTTTTTGCGTCCGATAGACATCATTTTATGTTGATGAGCTGATGATGGAAGGTACAACTCCTTAACGGTTAGGAGTTAGGGGATAATTCTTTCAGTATTGTAGGGATATGTGAACCGTTCGTTGTATTTCATGCACTTTTGCAGCAAAGCTGATGATGGAAGGTACAACTCCTTAACGGTTAGGAGTTAGGGGATAATTCTTTCAGTGTTGTAGGAATATGTGGACCGTTAGTTGTATTTCATGTACTTTTGCAGCTAAGCTGATGATGGAAGGTACAACTCCTTAACGGTTAGGAGTTAGGGGATAATTCTTTCAGTATTGTAGGGATATGTGAACCGTTCGTTGTATTTCATGCACTTTTGCAGCAAAGCTGATGATGGAAGGTACAACTCCTTAACGGTTAGGAGTTAGGGGATAATTCTTTCAGTGTTGTAGGAATATGTGGACCGTTAGTTGTATTTCATGTACTTTTGCAGTTTTTTTTTTTTTTTTGAAGGAGAATCGATATGTGATATCGGATATCATATCCGATATTGAAGCTCCATATCGGTTACATATCGGCTAATGTAAAATATCGGAAACGCCCATGTCTAGTATAAAATAATTTGCCTGATGCGAATTCTGAGTTGAGGTTAAGGTTTCCATATTAATGTTCCAATGAACTGTGAATCGAAAAACCACGCCCCAGTTAACTATTTGTAAATACGACAATTATTCAAACGTAATTTCGATCGTAACGCGATGTTTTCGTCACAGCAGTACCTAGTAACTGCTATGTCGTCATTTTATGGTCTCTCAACAATTAAAATAAATGTTGTCAAAAATCGTTTGTGATATTTACGCGATTACTACTATCGTAGTTTAAAAAAATCTTTCTATTCCGGGATAACGGAGCAACGACTCTATAAAATTTTCGGTATGAGGAACGTTTGGGTGGTAGAAAGTTACATAGGCTACTTTTTATCCAATTCCTGCTGGATAACGTCAGTCATTATAGTCGCAGCTGTATTCTACTAAGCGGGGCCCGTCTTGTAAGAGGTGGGCGGGTCGCCCTGTAGTGTCCCTAGTAGTAGGCTGATGCAAGGCCGAGGGACGCTGCCGACGGCGATGCAGGAGCGCAGGGGGGCTCAGTGGTATTCTTGTGAGTCCTATACACGGCTAGTCTTCCCCAGGCGAGTTATGGTGCAAAAATGCAATCCCTTCCACAAAAAAAAGGTGTATGCTACTAAAATATGCGAAATGCTAGTCAAACATAATGAAGATATAAGTATTGTTGTAACCGTTAGTAGTTCATTTAAATTGACTGGCTCGATGGCGCAAATGTGGGTTCATTTTGTATTTGGATGTTTTTGTACCACCTACTTCTAATAACCATATTACAAAACAGTAGGTAGACGTCTTCTAATTAAAACCTCTTAAAACTAAAGCAGTAGTAATTGCCCAAGAAGCTACAATATCTCGTTGCATCAGTGCAGCAAGCTTGCAGATCAGAGCGTAGCCGGTTCTATAATCTTTGGTATATAATCCTCTTACCCAGGCCAAGGCTAAGTCACACGACCTGCGCCCACGCAACGAAGCGTCATCCGTCAACTAATTATTATTATCATTATTATTTTATACTAGGTCAGTTGGCAGACAGGCACACAGCCCACCTGATGGTAAGCGGCCACTGCGGCCTATTCCATTGAGGGACACTTCACCTGGAAGCGTCGCTCAATGTGCTTGCAAACCGTAGACTCATCTGATCTTCGAGCCTTTGTTTTCAAGTGTACTGGCTCCAGCGTTGCCAGACGTCCCGATTTTGGCGGGACGTCCCGATTTTTAAATCAAAATTTAATGTCCCGCGCGGGACAGGCTCAGTCCCGCTTTTTGGGGAGAACTCGACCGTACGTGCCGAGTGCTGAGAAAGAAAGGCGCGTAATAAGATAAGAGTTTATTAAAATACATTTTCTATGGCTTCTTTTGCTATCTATTGTCACGTAAACGTAATTTTAAGTCAAATAAAAAGATAAATATTTGAAAACCTTTTGATTATGTACGGTTTTTTACTATGTCCCGCTTTTGACGGAAGAATCCCGCTATTTTCACTCAAAAAGTACCTAAGTCCCGACTTGGCAAAAAACAAACTGGTAACGCTGACTGGCTCCCACATTAATTTTGCTGGAACACAGCCAGAGCTGTTATGGCGGCAGATTTCACCTGTGGGGCTGGTAAATTACTCCTAATCATGTCCTTAGATTAATAAAATTATAACTTGGATTCCTCACCGTTAAATAGTGCGTTAGAAAGAGATGTATAATATTTTATAATATCTTAATTTTTGTAGGGGGTCACTATGTTCTAATCGAAAAGCTCAATGACAAGAGTGGCAGCATTTGAAGAAATTAACATTTAATTTAGCCGGCTTAGTTACCTTTAGAGTCCCCGCACACAGTCCACACGCCACTGCCACAAAACGCCGCCACAAGCATAATTTCTGTAGTTTTCAAGCAAAAAGCTTGTAGCGTGTGGTGGCCACCGGCGTCAACCGTGTGCGGCGAGTCCATACAAAATGTATGAAACCTGCAGGAGATATGCCGGTGGTGGCTTTTGTGGCTGTTTTGACGCTTATACTCGCACCCTTGGCTAATTGTGAAGCATTCTTTTTTAACTATGCTCATCTAAGATCATCGATTCGTTTAAATGAAATTAGTATTAAAATCGTCAAACAAAACAAAATGGCTTAACAACTGACCATTCATTATCCTATGACATCACATGAATACCAAAATAAAGTGTTACCACGTATTATGCACGGCACAATACTGCACAATACTCCATTTTTTGCTACCCATCACACGTTGCGACCAATGTCAGCTTGCGTAATGTGGCAATGAATTTGGACAAAGTGCCTTCGTCGCAGTCTGGCCGGAGAATTATGAACCGAAGCCTCGCTTGAATAAATCTATCGAGAATGTGTTTTCGATTTTTTTAAAGTGAAGTTTAAATATTCTTACAAAACTAGGCAGAAATAGAGTAATACTTTTGATTGTATTGATACTGTAAAAGGGAAATACCTTCAAAACTATACATTGTACTACTTCTTTTTTTTTTAAAGGCTTTTGTTGTATCAACACAAGAATGAAGTTGAGTTCAGGTTCAGGTTATCTGGGGACTTTCCGCACTTAGCTTTCAGAATGGGCCACGGGCCATGGAAATTTAGTTAATTATATTTCTTTGTATGTTTAGCACACTTCATTTTGTCTTTCATCTTTCGCTCCATAAGTTTTCGGGTCAATTAGGGAATATTGCAAAGGTTTGAAAAGTACCCGCAATATAAGAGAATAGTGGCAGGTTTCAAATACTCAAATGAAAAACAAGCTGTTTTAATAATGAAAAACTCTATTTTATTTGGAAATAGTTATTCATCGTTAAGTGTATAATGTTACACTATTTCCCGGCCAAACTACACCTGCACTATTAAGCAACTTAGCTCTATTACATCAATTAACAAAATGCATATTTAAAACAATTGTCCAAGGATCGCTTCTCGCTTCTCACAATTGTACCATTTGTTATCTTTTTCACAACTTTGTTTAATAAATATAATTCTAGATTACCGTGTTAAATGAATAAACTGGTGGTTTAGATTAGACTTA
This sequence comes from Mecyna flavalis, assembly GCA_949319885.1. Taxonomy (NCBI): domain Eukaryota; kingdom Metazoa; phylum Arthropoda; class Insecta; order Lepidoptera; family Crambidae; genus Mecyna; species Mecyna flavalis. The sequence continues at coordinate 1,628,795 of OX439435.1, read as the reverse complement.
GGATATCAGCGAACCTTTTCCCACACGGTTATACATAGTATTCTATTTAACTAATTAGAACATACGTATTAATAGAATAGTATTTTATTAGGCTACAGGATGGATGTTTGTTACACAATCACGCCTAAACGGCTGAACGGATTTAGATGAAATTTGGCACACGTATAGTTTATAACCCGGATTAGGACATAGGCTATAAAATTCCTACGGGAAACGTCTCATTCCCGCGGGATATTTAAAAAAAAGAAATTACTTGCGGGTCAAACCGCGGATAGAGTACTTAAGTATGATACTTTTTTTAAGTGCAGTAGAGCCATGCTGCCGACAGTTCCTGTCTGTCAATCGAAATAGTGTGTCAAGCACTTCTGTGTTTCGGGGAAAGGGCACTGAAGCTAGTGAAATTACTGGGTATATGAGACCTAATAACTGTCGTCTCGGTGGAGCGGGCGCAGGGCGGTGCAGTTACTGTTTGACACTGAACTGTCTAAGGGCAGACGTGGCGCTTTCCATCAGGTGAACGATCTGCTCGTCTTGTTACACATTGCAATAAAATAAAAAAAGGAAATAAATGGGCTGGCTCGACCGGGGATTACCACAGTCTCACAGAAGATAAATGTACTATACTAATATTAATAAGAAGAAAGATTTGATTGTTTGTTTGTATTAAATAGGCTCCGAAACTACTGAACCGATTTTAAAAATTCTTTCACCGTTGGAAAGCTACACTATCCCCGGTGAACATAGAGTACTTTTGAAAACTACTTTTGATCCCGGAATGTGAGGGGTAGGGGGGATATTTGAAAAAACAAATTACGCGCGGTTGAAACCGCGTGGGGAAGGCTAGTAAGTAATAATAGCTTTGCTATCATGCTTCGTTTGGTGAGTGAGAGTGCCGAAGGCTCGAACCCTCCGCCTTCTCTTCCCCCCTTCCTAACTCGATTCCCCGTAGCCATAGAGCTAACCCTTTTTTTGTCGGAGGAGAATGCGTTTATGCACCTTAACCGCAGGATAGCTAGACCTGCGGCCTAGTGTGAGACTCGGGACTGAAGCGTCCCATTACCCAATAAACTCCCCTGGTTCCCCTTTACACCTAAAGAGGACGAGCCGGTGTCCGCCTTGGAGTAGAGGAAAGGTGCCCTCTTTCTAAGAATACTCTTTAGCGTAATCTATTTGACAGATATGGATAATGTTCACCTTACATAATAATAATGGCGGTCGTGGAATCGAAAGCTGGCTCTAGAAAGCAATGGAGACATTACAACCGGTCTGTGCAAAAAGCCGCCGCGTGCGCGCATGGTAGAATGTATCCAGATCTGACGTGGGACTACTTGTTAATGCAATAGGATTAGATACCATTTTCATTTTTCTAATTATTTAGGGGCAGTTTTACCAATGATAGCTAAGTTCTTGATTATTGAAAAGAAAACTTTCTTAAAAGTATAAAAAACAGATGAGACATAAACATCAAAGATAAGGCGAATAAAATCGATAAAAAAAAATATTTTTGGCTGGCCAGTGTAATTTTTCAGACTTCCGAAACCTGCGGCCTTGTTTGGGACTTGGGATTGAAGGATCCACACCCTACTAACCTGCCCCGGTTTCCCCTTCACATTCGAAGTAGACGAAACGGTGCCCGCCATGTTGCGATTGACCGGCCCAACTTCCATAATAGGACGACCACGGATGGATATCTTTTATGATACATAAACATTGAGAAACAGGAGGTATCCCATAATAGAACCAGTATCAAACCGTACCATATTAACAAGACTACATCCTCCAAGTTACTAGTTACAGTTTTAAATAGCAGAAGAAATTGTATCCAGTGTAATAACACCCGTTGCGACCATCCAAGAAAGAGACATCGGCAGCTACCATTACCTTTTGAGATTACGCACCGGTCGCATGGTACAGCGAATTGTATAATATATGTGACGAACAATTCTGTGTAATGGTTGAGACTTGAGAAGACGGCTAATTATAGTAGAAGAAGCGTGAAACCTTAATAATTATGATAAAAATAAAAAAACAGTTAAAAGTATTATTATAAGTTATGCCTGTATAAATCAAATATCGGGTAGGTATTCATTTTCGTGAAAAAGACTAGGTGATTCAGACAAGGGTGAAAATTATCGTTTGCAAACCTAGTTATAACACAAAAAAAACTAATTTGGTGCACAGCAGTCGTTCTGGAGCTATCCAAAACCTTTATTCATATAAACAAATAAAAAAACTTTTAAATAGTCAAAATTATGTAATAATAAGCTATAAAAAATTATATTAGAAACCAAAAGACATTTGTATTTTGATTTAGGTATAAAATATACTTATAAAATAAATATAAGAAACTTCACAAGACTCTACCACCAGTTCAAAATGTTATTTTTTTTCCAAAAAAACATAGACATACATACATTTCGGGGTTTTATATGTAGTATATTATTCCATCACCAAGACGTAACATTTCTTTTGGCAACAATTTACTCACTGTCCCATAAAAGTTTAAAAAGATCAAAACCGTTTAAATAATTTGCTAACCAAACCATTTTCACCCCATTCAAAATATAAAAGGCTTTCTTTATAATCGAGCAACCAGTTATTAATAGGGTCCAATTACGGCAACACCGCGAATGATCATATTCCGGATTTCGCCGAGTTCCTTGACTTGGGGAAACGAATGTTGCGAGCATGTATGAGAAGGACGGTTTACACGCAAAGATCCTTGGTGTAGCGCGGACTTTTGTATTTATGTGGGTGAAAACGCAAGGTGAAGTTGCGATGTTCAATGCCGTTTGTTTTCTCGTGTAATTGGCCAGCAATCACAAAATGTGTCAACTATTACTTTAACTTTTTTTTTATTTTACTTTCGGGCCGACCCCGACCGAGGACATCGTTTAAAAAACGATGATAGATTAAATACTTTCTTCAACTTTTTTTTAATTGCCATCTCGGATACCTACTGCATCCTAGAAACACAGACGAATTAACGACAACACATTACGGGCACGGTCTCCTCCAAAATATTTTTCTCGTCAAAGTAATTTACTATAGATCTGTTTCAATTCATATTTGAAACAAAGACCCAATTTCTTTTCAAAATTGTCTTTGAGTCATCTATCATCTAAGATGTCTTACAGATAAATTATCAGGAACTGGTCTGCCAGTTAAATTGACTCATAATGAAAAACCTAAAATCAAGACAACTGCATTTTTCTGTAAACTGGAGCATAAATAAAATATAAGCATAAAAAATGTATGAACACAAATAACTCATTCTAGAACTTTTTGAACTCAATCTGAACTGACATAAAAATGTTTAATCTATTTACGATGTGGTAATGTTCAAAGGGTCTCTTACAAACCGTGTGAACCGTCCCTGGAAAGCTGGGCTGCGCGGGCGCCGTGCCTGGGTGCGAGTGAAAGTGGCATTGCACTTGAAAGCGAAAGCAACCGCCGCACCTGTAACACTGCATATTGTAACAGCTTGTATTAATATGCAGTTGGTATTGTCGGCTAAGGTTATATAGAATTAGGATTCCGCCCGCGGAATCGAAATATTTGACATAAACTACAGTTGACTATATTGGATACAGATAGCGACATACTGAATCCGGTGGTAGAGTCATTCTGTGTAATTGACGATTCATAAATACTATATACAAGTTTAAATGAATAAAGGATATTTTGATATTATTTTTTTGAATAGTTAATTTAGATTATCTAGATTGACAACCTTTTAGCATATCCTAATTTGTCTCTCTGATTAACACATTTTTTAGAATAAAAAGTATGCTTATGCCTCTATCCAGCTCTCAAAATACACCAAAAATGTATGTATATCCTTTTCTAAGGTTTCTAGTCTATTTGTGTAACATTCCCATAAAATACAAATTATGAGCATTACAGACAGAATGAGTTATTATGTCAGATTACTTGGATGCTGTCCATTTTTGATTGGATAATAAAAGAGGCAGACTGTCGAAAGGTTATTCACGTCGAAGTGCTGCTAAAAAAGATTAGACGTGCATAAGTATTTTGTTATAATTCCAATGCAAAAATAAATCATTTCATTTCATTATTTATTTTTTTATACTAGATCAGTTGGCAGACAGGCACGCAGCCCACCTGATGGCAAGCGGTCACTGCGGCCTATTCCATTGAGGGACACACCAGCGTCGCTCAATGTGCTGCCAGACTGTAGGCTCATCTGATCTTCGAGCCTTTGATTTCAAGTGAACTGGCTCCCACATTAATACTGCCGGAACACAGCCAAAGCTGTTATGGCGGCAGATTTACCTGTGGGGGTGGTAGCTAGCCAGTCGAACTCTGAAAAAGCCCTACCAAGGCAGGCGAACCCACGAGCTCCGGGTTTTATAGTCGAGGCTTAGCCACTGTTCCACGGAGGCGGTCAAAAGTAGGCATTATGCCAAAAGAAGGCAACATCAGGGTTTTCTGACAGATAAATTAACAAGAACTTATTAATACACTATTTACAAATAGGTTAATGCTGGCCAAATCCACTTTGCCAACCTCCATCGTATTTGTAATTGCCGGTCTGAGTTTTTACTTTGATATAATATTATCCCATCCAAATTGGTCTCTACATCCATAAAGGATATTTTGCAATTAACTGCTTTCGTCTCAGCTATTTTATGATGACGTTAAAATCAAAAGATTAACACAGGTAACATACACACTGAATTTCTATTCTAATTTGTAGATTTATTGTAATGGTTAAGTCGGTTATTATACCAGAGGTCGCAGTTTCTTGCTGGGCTTAATATTCATAAATTTATTAAATATTTAAAGAATATAATTATACGAGTATATCCCGCTCATCATACCATCAATCATTGTCATGCTCACTACCAGTAAGATAACTATTTTCACATAAAACTGGATATAATTGTATAAGGTATCCTACCTTGAAGTATTAAATAAGGCCGACAAAATAGCGAGGATCAAGTAAGAATCAATTCAAAATAATATTGGTACAATTTAAAAATATAAAACATTCTGATGAAATGCAACCACTCATTAACCGTGTATCGAAACCAATTATCTGCAAGTAACGCTGAATTTTATGATGCAATTAATCTTCTTGACTTCACATTTTAATTCGATTTCTAATTAGTAGTCTCCTTCAAACTAAAGGCATAAAATACATCATATGATTTTGCCTAGTTTTTTTTTAATACCAAGTCAGTTGGCAGACAGACACGCAGCCCACCTGATTGATGGTAAGCGGCCACTGCGGCCTATTCTATTGAGAGACACTTTACTAAGAAGCGTCGCTCAATGTGCTGCCAGACTGTAGACTCATCTGATCTTCGAGCCTTTGATTTTAAGTGTACTATTCAAGTTATTATTCTAGCATAATTAAACCTGTCATCCACTATTCGCTCAGTGGTGAGGGATAGCATAGTGAGGACACCACCTCAGTGGAACCATTTTGTTTTGCGACGAAGAATGCTTTTTATCACCATAGACTAAACCACCACAAATACAAAATCTCCTTTTTTTTCGGAGGAGAATGCATTTATGCACCATAACCGCAGGCTAGCTAGACCCGCGGCCGTGTGTGGGACTCGAGACTAGCGTCCACTACCCACTAAACTCCCCCGGTTTCTTCACACTCGGAGAGAGAAATGCCGGTGGCCACCTTGTATTAACCGTGATCTTATTAGTCTAGACAACGTTAATTGCATCTTGATTTACAAGTAAATTATATGCACATCACTTTTTTTAACAACTAGCCTTGACGTGAATAGCATGTTACAGAGGTGATGTATTACAGGACTTGCCAAAGAAAAGAAGTAAGATAGATACTGGCTTAATCACAATAAATTGACGCTTGGAAAACAATGACGTTCAAAATTGAACGTCATTGTTGGAAAATCTATTTTTTTTTTCACATTAGTTGGCAGACAGACACGCAATCCTGCCAGACTGTAGGCTTATCTGATCTTCGAGCCTTTAATTTTAAGTGTACTGCCTGTACTGGCTCCCACAATAATACTGCCGGAACACAGCAAGACAATCATAGCTGTTATGGCGGCAGATTTCACCTGGGGGTAGCTAGCCAGTCGGACTCTGAAAAAGTCCTAACACCAACCAAATACAATTTCTTTAAAGAATACATGCAATCAGTAGCCAGATATATTATGTCTAGATCTAACTCTATTTTATAACAACTCTGTGTTCTCTATTAGTCCATTATCAAAATAATCCTCATAAATCAGGAATTTTGGAATAGACCATAGTTATAATTTACCATCAGGTCAACTGTACACATAGGCGCATCTGCCTGCAATGTCTACAGTATAAAAAAAAAAATTTATTAATGACTTTTAAAAATCCCCAAGGTTAAAAATAAGTCTTCGCTAAAATGGTAACTGGTTATAAAGTGCACTGGCATTTGACCATATTTATAACTATCTAATTTATGTATGCTAAACTTGACATATTTAAAAATGCATTTAAGTTAATAAAATCCTTATATAACATGTTATTAATACTAATCTTCTATCGATAAAATTGACGATGGTCATGACGTGCCTAATAAGATTGTACTCGTATAACACGTTTTAGGAGTTAGATAGTTTTATCCAGATCACTCGTCTCAAGGTTTTGTCATAAACATGGTTACCACTATCTGATCAATCAGGCACTGACTGATGAAATTTGGCAGGTAGGTCCTTATAATGTGTAGAAATGATTTTACGAAACTCCACCTCTATAACGGTGTTAAACGGGGGTTGACGCGTACGACGTCGCAGGCGGCTGCTATTAAACAAAACCATAAAACCTTTTATACTAAAAGTAGCGGTAGATGTAAAAATTTAATTATAAAAATAAAGCTGTAAAGCAAACGAAATTCGATACGCCGAGTTTTGTGGAAATGTAGAGTTCCGGAGGCCCGAAACCCTAATTTCCCTACCTTTTCCTCAGTCATTGCCCATGGTCCACCTTCGTAGTTCACCCAGGTGTACCAAGGGCAATTATTTCTTCCCTTCCTCATCTCCAGTTTCCATATCCCTTTTTATTTACTCTAATATATCCATATTTTTTTTTCTTAAAGAGAGTCTCATCGAGTCCCTGGGCTTTATTGGTACCTTGCCTTCAAGTTACACACTTGAAAGGTCACTTACTCTTTCATAAAAAAAATACTTGCCAGCTTAAATCATGTTGATAAACAACAAATTTTCTAACAAAAGTGCGTAATTAGAGGCATGACCGGCCGGATTCGACTAATAAGCGACTTTCTTTATTGTTCTAACAACAATAGTGAGAGTAGATTAAGTACTATCATTAAATACAATGACTCATAGTACGCTACGATAGTTTAACTAAATGTCATTCATAATATTGGTACTCTCATTCTTGTTCACAGCTCTACACAACGACAAATAGAAGTACAAGACAAAAAGTAATTTGACGCTATAGTCTAACATAGATTGTAGGTGTTTAATATGTGGCCTACTAGAATAATAGATCAATTAATTCCGACTAAAGAATCGTTCTCCATAAACTTAATTAGTTACATTTAGGTTCAACTAATACACAATTTTAGTAAACTTTAAACACCTGAAAATTTAATAACATCGTAAGTGACTATAAGACACACAAAAATTAGCAAAATATACGTTATGTTCAACTAGGTTTCTCTAAATATAATCTATTTATCTAAATACATTCTGCATTTGTGGTAGCGAGCTATGCTACAAACAATTCTTGTCTGTTAGGCCAAATGGGCCGGCTATATCTGGAAGTACCACATTATTACCGATATGTAAATAGCTGTAACGAATCTCCGACCATTATCGCATTAAGTAGAAAGTACCTGCATACTCATAAACGGAGCTAGTCGAATTTAAAATGAAGACTGTAACAATACTAAACTTAGGTAAATTTTAACACTTACCAAAGAAAAGTTATAATACAAACTTTCTAGTGTTTGTTTCACATGGTTCTCGTACTTCTCGTGACAAGTGCCATATTGATACAAATTCGGTTCCCACAATTGTGAAGCTGGGGCAAAAAGATCCGCCAGACGAGAATGCATTTAGAAATTTTAGTTTCTAGACTCATTGTTGCAATCACGGGAAAATTTCTCGCGGTGAAAATGTTTGTGATAAATGGAACTAAACTCGAGACGGTATATCGGATAAAGCTTTAAACACGAACTTAAATTATATCGAATAGCCTTCCGCCCACAGCGCCGTTTCACCCGCGCGTAATTTCTTTTTTCAAATATACACATTTTTGGGATCATAAGTACCCTATTTCACCCGGGGATAGTGTAGCTAGCTTCCTAACAGTGAAAGAATTTTTCAAGTCGGTTCAGTAGTTTCGGTGCCTATTCAATACAAACAATCAAATCTTTCCTCTTTATAATATTAGTAAGTATAGATTAGTAGAGACTACTTACAGAGCAGTTTATACTAAGTAGAGTTACTTTAACATGTTATCTATAATCATGTGAAGCCAGCGAGGTTAACACGTATGTAATACGTATTAATACATAGAACAACCTAAAATAATGGCCGGCAACGCATCAGCGATCTCTCTGGTGTTGCAGATGTCCATGGGCGGCGGTGATTGCTTACCATCAGGCGACACGCTGGATCGTTTACCGCCTTTGGCATAAAACAAAAAATAGCTTGAGATTCACACAACGTTTGAAACCAGTCGGCTACCACAGGTCTTCACAGATAATAAAATATTAGGAACTTGTGTACCAAGTAATAATAATATGATTAAAAAAAACGATTACCAAGTGCCAGTGACATAAAAGCAACATAAAAGTCATAAGAATAAGCTTAAGACCTATAAAATGATAAGCCACTTTTGTTTTCAACCACACGCTCAGTTGGACTCATAATGTATTCGTCACGCATTGTGAGTATGATTTAATATGATATTTGTATGCATACTATATATAGTACGCATTATTATAAGTATTGCTAAACGTAATAACCGCTCATTCAATTGAGGAATTTAATTGATCCGATAAAAACCTGTTGTGAACTCTATTGTTTCTTTGAATATGTTAGTAAACTTTTGTACCTACTTAACTCTTAAACACCCGACCGAAAGCCGGGTGTCGCGTAAACAATAGATTTTCTATTGTGTCTGGTTTTCCGGGGCTTGATGGATTAACTGTAGTTTGAAAATGATGATGGCGGTTAGATAAGGAGCCAAATTAACAGAGAAACCTAACTTAGGGCCTGTCCAGATGAGGCGTTTTTTGCGCGATTTGACTCGCGCGTTTGGAATTGAACAAAAGAAAAACGCGCGACTGCGCGCGACTGCATGTGGAAGGGATGTATGAAGCTAGTACCTCGCGACTCGCGCGTCTCGAAACGCGCGAGTGAAAACGCGTCATCTGGACAGAGTCTAAGTGTAGCAGCTCATTGACCGATGCTTCCTGGTCAAATGTCGCTTTCGGAATAAATATAAATACGTGAATTTCGAACCAATAAACACATCAAACCCAGGCTCAACATACACAACTAAAGGTAGTCAACCCAAGCCTGTATATTCTTTTCTTACATATTCTCAGTACAGTTTCTTGCCAATTAATTACACAATCGATCCACTAATATGTCAGCCATGCAATGATGCAACTCATGTTCCCAACGGGTGTTGACACGCTGTTAGACAATGCTTAGTTCGTTTCACTTCCCAGGGAGGAAACTATTTCCTATGTTCCATAATAGATCGATTCAAGACGTTTTTTATGCTCTTATGTACGAGCTACGAGAAATAGGTACATTGTAGAACGGGCAAGTTACTTGTTTTTACTGGATTGGTCACAATAGATTAGTATCTAAGTAGTTTTGTAACAATATCGCCAGAAAACCGAGTTTTTCCTAGTTTACACCTAATGTTTCATGACAACACACGTCATGTTCTCTGTTCTGTTTAAATATAAAATTAAATTTTTAAAAAACATCTATTTTTGCTTATAATATAAACATTTTATTATTGCGTACTCATAAACACTCCAATACATAGATCCAATTTACAATTTTGTCAAGAGATTATCTTTATCTATATAAAAATATGGTCTAAAGTAGTAGTAAGGAGTCATGATTTGTTATATTTATTAGTGAAACCTTTTTGTAGCGCTATAAAACAATTAACTTGTTATGAAATGTTTTTGATCGAATTCCGACAAAGTAGGTAAGGGACATTACGTCCCACTACCACGCCATGCTTTTGTTACAATCAAACCGTAGCAATACCATTATTCACTGTGATCTGCTCTTGTGCGTTATGGCAGTTAGTGGGCGAGCGCGATCCGTCATGCGATTATATCAGCGCGTGCGCGCCTCGCGTTGCGCAAGCGCGGGACAACGGAACTGGCGACTAACGCCATATTTGCACCGAGGCACACCACGACACATATCACAATTAAACATCAATATATATTTAAAAGTATCAAGAGTAAAACACGGAGCTTATACAACTAGAGAGGAAATGTCATTTTATCATCATTTCAGCCGATAAACGTGCCCTGCTGGACATAGTCCTTCCCGCTTCCCGCGATCTTTATGAAATCATCGGTCCCCTGGCCTACTACGCCTGCGTTTTCGGGTATGTGACCACCACTTGGGAATGACATAAAGTTACTTTGAAAACGATTCCGTCCAAAATCTGCGAGCTACGTCTGTTTTTCTTTAAGCCAGTGTGTGGAGGGCACTACCTAAGCGAAAACCGTAAAATTTATCTTGTATAGACAAGACATCTGGCTAATAAATCTGGTTTTTTGTTTAATTATTTTGCACTTGGTCTTTTCTTTCTCCTACTGGCTTAACATAATGTATCTACATAGCAACTCTATTTATAATTTGCTCTGTGTTTCTGCCCACGCTCTCAGTGTGTCTCCAACCGCGCCATCTCGCGGGAGTGAAAGCTATTACACATATTATCTAATTAGCGACTTGAGTTCACGGAGATATCCATTGCTCGCATGTTTTTACACATGCGACATTACGTGCATAACGGTATGCGTAACTAGAGAGCTTCGAATACCTATTTCCTAGGTACTTCGGCGAATAAGTATAATTAAAGTCAAGTCATTGTTGTTTGATGAACAATAATTCTGTGAATTTTAATGGCTTATTTGTAACACCTTCTAAGAGCGCAACAGAATCACATGGACATGGGTTCCTTTAAACGAAGCGTGAAGAAGCACCAGGCCAGTACTGCAATGTCAACGGATAGAACGCCTTGGTTTTGCGTCCGTTGTCATGGTAGTTTGGGTTCCCCTTTTGCTTACCATCAGGCTAAGTGGAGCCAATGTACTGAGCTACTATAAAAAAAATCAAGGCAAGGCAAAAATGAAAATAATAACTATAATAGCCACCGCTTGCCAATAAGAATAAAGTCGTTGTTCATTGGTCCTTTCCCACGGTCTGGTCAATGTCTGTATCCATCAAAATCGGTTCAGGGGTTAAGACATGAGAGCGTAACAGACAGATAGACAGAGTTACTTTCGCTTTTATAATGTACGTTCGATATGATTATTATATAAGACTTGATTTTTAAGAAAAGAGTGCATTCCTTTCTTAAACGCTGGCAGCTCATCAGCTGTAACTCTTCTGTGTTGCAGATTTCTATGGGCGGCGGTAGTCCCTTACCATTAAGAGTGCCGCACTATCGTCTGCCCACTATTTCATTAAAAATCAATGGGGGCGTCACTTGGCAGCTGTATGGACCTTAAACTTAAGCTCCTGATGCACAATTGCCAAAGCAATTTATCATCCTAAAAACTAGCCTTTGAACAAGTGACATAACAAAGCGGTTCGTTTAGAAACTCTTAAGCAATGTTTTGTAAAAGCTAGGTAATTTCATTACTGGGATTTTGTTTCGTAAAATGGAAAGGCGTTTATGAGTTATTGTCGTCGGTCTGCGTATGTTAATGACCCATCGTTCTTAAAGTTTGTGAAGACGTATGAAAACCATAGAAATATTATGTACTGACGTTGGCTAATCTTTAGTTGGTGAGTATAGTAAAAATAAATAAACTATATGACCCTGCTAACTTTGCACCTCCTCAGAAATTCGGTGATATACCTACAGAAGTTCGAACCACGCAGAAAACCATTGAAATATACATACAAAATTTCAACCAAAGCCGTTAGGAGTGCGCAGTGGAGGATACTAACAAACCTTATTTCTGGCCTTTTCCCTTTTTTGTAGGACATTAATAGGGCACCTTCAATTGACCATACGATGGAAGACATTCATACTTAAGTTGTCTCCGGTGATGTTATCTAAATTCAAATGGAAATATCAAGAGTTTCAATTAGAAACTGGCTCTAGCCTCGGCAGACACCCTACTCTCACTTGATTGCAGTTCAGGTAGGTAATACCTGCAGACGATTTTCACCGACTTTCGCTGAAGTGGATAGCTCCGTTATAGTACAGGGGGCCTAGACAAAGTAACATTTTAACAGCGATATTGAAATTCGCAAACTTCAAATTGTATGGATTTGACAGGTGCCTTAGAGAAGTCACGTGGTCAATCGATATTGAAATTAAAAGTACGGGTTTTGACATTCGCTATCGTAAATTGAGCGATAGCGAACGTCATGAATGCCGCTAGACAAGCCCTAGCCTAAGCCTCTGGTGTCGTTAAATAATATAATTGGCAAATAATTTAAACTTGGTCATGATCTCGTTCAATTCCCTGGTATGACAAAATATGTATCGAATATTCCGAACTTATGTTTGGGCACCAATCTGCACTTGACTAGCATTGAGATTAAGCCAGTACCCATCATTGTAAGGGTGACAAGAGTTCTCATATGGAGCCTATGCCCTGTTGTAGGATTTTACTAAGCTTATTTATTTACAAGTGTATAATATTCGAGCATAGCAGTCTTAGATTGGACCGCCTCCGCGGAACCAAGATCAAGCCGCACGGGCAATATACCTGGAGGTCGTGGGTTCAGTTCTCGCCTGGGGTGTGGTCAGACTCCGAGTCAAAATTTCTGAGATATATCATTTGCCAAGCAATCAGCACTGCTTATGGAATTTAAGAAACATACCGATATGCATTTAAGCCTTACTTAGCATTTTTTGTAAAGTGTATAAATATCTCTACTACCTCCTGCAATATCACTAATAGCTTTCATAATGTGGGAACCCGCCTAATGAACTCTGTCCACCGCGCCAGACACGTATTATGAATTATAACACTAGCACGATAGCTGCGATGGAAAGTAAATGTAATTGTTTCCCTCTCAGATAAACTTTAAGTGTAACGCACGTGAGAAATAATTCAATCAGATGGGTGTTATAATGGGACACTCTCCCGGGTGACTAAGAGAGATTGTTTCGGAACCGACTCCTGAAGTTAATCCAAATTAAAGTCAAAAATTAAATTTCTTTACTGTATTTTGGCTGGATCGGATTAGATATACAGTCAAAATTTAACGTGGCAGTGTTAGTTACACATATTTTTAAAATTATCTAAAATTAATTAAAGTGAACCAATAAAAGCGGTGGAAAAAATCTTCAATCAAAACAAATAGACAATAATAGGATTGTGTTGTTGAACACCAAACTAAAAACATGGTCCTTCGAGCCAGACATTATATGATTCAACTACATCAGCTGTGAGGTGTCACAAGTATTAATGATCGCGTGTGGTGCCAATATCTGAGATTAATTGGTGTATAAAACTGAGATATTGGTATCTTACACTGGCACCACGGAAGAGTGATCTCTTCGTTACGTCAAAAATGAAACTAAAAGTATAGCGAATTTACAGCCTGATGTCAAGTTGCGGACGAGGAAGCGACAGCGCAACACACACGCAACACGCAACAATCCGCATTATCGCGAGTGCGACACACATGGATGGACTCTCGACATACCAATATTGCCTCATCCGTATTGATGGCTGCCTTCGTAGGGCAGTGATGATGGTGGGCAAACGACATTTGCACACCGTCTCGATCGTCTTTGTCAATTCAATTGGTAGAGTGTCACCTAGCCCAGTTTATGGTATGGCATGTTATTCTAGCTGTGTTCCGGCAATATTAATGTGGGAGCCAGTACACTTGAAAATAAAGGCTTGAAGAACAGATGACCCTACAGTTCCGCAGCATATTGAGAGACGCTTCTTTATAAAGTAGGTATCCCTCAATGAAATAGGCCGAAAAATAGGTTATTTTGACTTTTAGCAGAAATCATTATTGATAACAGCTGTGTACGCATGATTTAGTCTAGGTCCTCTGTCAAGGGTTGCTTTAAAGTCTAATGTTTATTTTAAATCTTGCCCTGGCTTAATCGGGACAAAGCGCTCGGAAAGAGAATCGTGATAAATATTCATTGCCTCAAGTCTGCGATCTTGTAAAAATTAATATTTGTGTCACATTGCCAATTCGTTGTTTCCCGGAACTTCGATAAAAATAAAAGTAAAGATCGTCTCTGGCCTTTCAGAAGTGGTTATTTAAATTGATATTAAAGCATATATAAGACATAAAACCACGCGGATTTATGCAATAAAATAAATGGTGGTCTATTTTTACAATCATTTAAATAAATATCCTTTATTATACAATATTTAAGACGGCACCATTTAGACCCAAAACAAAGCATAGCTTGGACTTTAAACAATGCAGAAACATTACACCCAGACAGATACAGATTTACACTTGAACTTAAAGGCTCGAAGATCAGATGAGCCTGCAGTCTGGCAGCACATAGAGCGACGCTTCCTGGTGAAGTGTCCCTCAATGGAATAGGCCGCAGTGACTGCTTACCATCAGGTGGGCTGCGTGTCTGTCTGCTAACTAATGTAATAGAAAAAAATACGAACAAACATGTTCTGGCGCTTGAGCAGACTTATCAACCATTGTACCAAATCATCAAACCGTTTGAGCGATGATGATTTCAATGATAGAGGCTTATCCCCTGTAGTGGGACATTAGTAGGCTAATACTTTACTTTTTAATGTTCTTTTTTCACCTCTCAATATTGACGATTACGTAGTCCTATTACGTAAGATCACACTACACAGAAAGTAGAAACACGGATATTATCGAGTCATTCATAAAATTGAGAAGTAAATATCGTTCGAACAATTCTGCACTTTCTTGGGCATCGTTAACTGCTTGTAAAAGGCGATGTGAATTGACGTGAATTGCTTTCACTGATTGTTCGATACTACTAGACACTCTATGTACCTATGTACATTTTACAATTTATGGATCTGCTTGTTGTTGAGTGCGAAATTGTAATTGTTTGTTGCACCTATTGGACATTGGTTCTAAAGACATTTAGTGAAATGCGTGTCCACTTAAACCCACGTATGCGCTATGTCAGCAGATAAGAAAACGTATGAAAATTATTTCAAACTATAATAGCCTTCCGCCCGCGGTTTCACCCACGCGTAATCTCTCTTTTTTCAAATATCCCCCCTTCCCCCCACATTTCCAGGATCAAAAGTACCCTATGTTCACCGGGGATAGTGTAGCTTTCCAACAGTGAAAGAATTATTCAAATCGGTTCAGTAGTTTCAAAATTGTTATTCCCGCGGGAATGAGACGTTTCCCGTAGGAATTTTATAGCCTTTGTCCTATTCCGGGTTATAAACTATACGTGTGCCAAATTTCATCTAAATCCGTTCAGCCGTTTAGGCGTGATTGAGAAACAAACATCCAAACATCTAAACATCCAAACATCCAGACTTTCGCATTTATAATATTAAGTAGGATATAAGTAATCTATGCTTAGTTTTGGGCTAGCACTGTGTGTCATAAATCATAATACCTACTTATATCTCAGGATATTATTAATTTGACCCACTAAATCCAAGATTCCTCTGAAGTGGAATGGTCGAACCATTATTTATTTTCTTTCTTCTCTGAGCGTTTGTCCCGATACAGTCAGGATACGCTTGCACCATGATCCAGAATTTGGCAAATCTAGTGGAGCGACTGCCATCTGACCTTCGTAGCCCTTTACATGTGAACCAGGCCAATTGGATCATGGCCTCACAGCCATTATCTTATCTTACTAATCTTACTAATATTATAAATGCGAAAGTCTGGATGTTTGGATGTTTAGATGTTTGGGTGTTTGGATGTTTGTTTGTTCCTCAATCACGCCTAAACGGCTGAACGGAATAAGATGAAATTTGGCACACATATAGTTTATAACCTGGAATAGGACATAGGCTATAAAATTCCTACGGGAAACGTCTCATTCCTGCGGGAATAACAATATTGAAACTACTGAACCGATTTGAATAATTCTTTCATTGTTGGGAAGCTACACTATCCCCGGTGAACATAGGGTATTTTGATCCCGGAAATGTGGGGGGAAGGGGGGATATTTGTAAAAAGAGATAAAGCGCGGGTAAAACCGCGGGCGGAAGGCTAGTTTCTATTAATTTTTACTTTCCGTCACCACCATGCTGAAACAATCAACTTATTAAAGTACCTATAAATAAAGTCTTCTTAAAAATCCGGGAAAGTTGAACTAAGATATCACACTGTACCTAAGCTAGCACTAACATAGCTTACTTGTCCATTATGTTTAAACATGGGTATCAATGATGCGATAACTTTCATGAAAGGTACTCGAGTACTGCGTGCATTGGGCGGGCACTTCCAATGGAAGTCGAGTAGGTAGCTTTCGCGCAGTTCGCGACAGGTTTCTCCGATACCACTTTGTTGTATCAATACGACATTAAAACTTGCTGTATAAGCAGCAATAAGTAAGTACAGACGTATGTATCCTAAAGAAAGCAGGTGCATTACAAAGAAGAAATTATCTTATCTCCTTTTCTGCTGAAGATAATGCGCGTAAGAAAGCTATTCGCAGACTGTGTTTAGTAGTGGTAGAGCCATGCTGTTTTACAGCACGAATGGGCCGGCTCGTCGGGGAAGTACCACCCTCACTAACACCAGCGTGAAATAATAGTGACTACTATTGTGTTCTCACACCCTCCTCATAAAAGGCCGGCTACGCATCAGCAATCCCTCTGGTGTTGCAGATGTCCATGGGCGACGGTGATTTCTTACCATCAGATTCAGGCGACCCGCTGGCTCGTTTGCCGCCTCTGACATATAAAAAAGACAGATAAAGAAACCTGTGGCCTTACCCAAGACTAAAGACTTTCAACTACCCCTTAAACTCCGCAGATTTCCACTTCACTACATGGATTTTTTTGAGTTGGCATCAGTCTTGGCAACGTAACTACTTAACTAACACTGACTCCAAAAATAACATTAATTGTACAATGACACAAGTCTTTTTCTTTTTACTTTTTTGGAAAGTTTTCTTGAAAATGTTTTCGTAATTTACGACAGATGACTTATTCTTAAGGCCATTTCTAGGATCTTGAAGTGTACCTATGTTTTGGAGCTAGCTACGAGTTCAAGTTCCCTAGCAAGGCCCTAGCGTTCAAGTACTTTATTATTATTTTTCTGGGTTGTGATCACGCATTGCCAGCGCTCCGTACGCACCGAGAATCAGTCTTTCAATTAATTGCGTGCATTTGTTTTAAACAACTTTCACTGCATTAGAATGTCTACAAAACACAAATGTGCAAACATACACATGTTGCGTGCATTCACCTTTGATGATATCATGGAACATGCCAGCCGTTAAACAAAGCATAAAAACAAATTAATTTTTAATTTCTTGCCTCCCTGATACAGTACAACTAATAGATTGTGCTTTAAAACGGCAGCTGTTTCTAAACAAAAAGAGGTTTATACTATGTAGAAACAATCTTTACTGAAACGTTTCACTTTTTGAGACAACCTCAACATTTCTTTTCGTCAAGTTTATCAACAGATTACTTCGCACCCAAATAACCGATAAAAGCAAAACCGATGGTACAAAAATAATTCTTAATTTTCTTATGTCACAATTTTATTTGAAACTTCTAACCAATAAGGTAAGCAATCTGTCTAATGGCCCCTTCCACCGCAAACCAATAGAGCCATTATTGCTTCTGATATAACAGATTGGCACACGCTTTAGAAAAACCAAGAACACGAACAATTTGAATGATATCCAATATTGACACCGGTAAATAATAATAATAATAATAATAATAATAATAATAATAATCATTTATTTCAGGCAATATTTACATACAGAGATGTTAATTATATATAAACAGAGGCCCATATCATAAATACCTTATAGTCTAACATACATATTATATAAAATTAAATTTAAAAACTAAAACTAATGCACACGTAGCATCGGGTGTGCGGTCTCAGCAGGCAGCCGACCTCGGAATCTCCGAAACACGACGCCCTGCGGCCAGAAGTCCTCCTTCATGAATGCTGCGAGATGATAAGTCGGGACTCTCACCACAAACGAATTAAAACTCGTCTTATGGCGAGGCACCAACCGCTCAACCCTCAGTCTGAAGGTAGACTTCTTCTGGACGTAGTCTACGACCTCCTCGACCTTCGTAGACCAGTGTAGACGGGACACATACAGCGGCGTCGATGGTATCTCAGGACGCAGCGGGTGGGTCGGCTCGACCGGAGCAGTGCCACAGATGTTGCGAGATGAGGGCCTCTTCCTCTTCCTTTCGACTTTGATAAAGCCCTCCTCATCGGTCTGGTTCTTGCTCGAACCAGTAGGTGGCACCTGCTTCTCAGCTAGTTTGCTCCGGCTCTTCTTTGTCCCTCTATCCGAGGGCCGCTTAGTTGGCGGGGCAGGCGGTGCGGCGGGGGCTGGCGCGGCGGCGGCCGCAGCGTAGGCACGCGGCGGGCTCGCGACAGCGGCCGCTCTCGACGTCATCCGCTGTAAACCTAGTGGTTTGCGTATAACCCTGCTTTTTCTCCCTGGCATACAAGGGAGAAAAAGAAAGGCCAGTCAATTGCCATAAGGCTGGCACCGGTTCTTCCCTTTCAGTAGTAAAGAGGAAACTGGGGGAGTTTGATGATGATGATAAATCCAACCGATTTCGGTCATGGAGACTACTTCGACTCCTAATTGGAGTTTATTGGGTAGTGGGAAAAGCGTCTTTAGTCCTGAGTTTGTGTGGTCTGGTTTTTTATTTATAAGAGTATCTTTTTGGTATCATAATTGTTACTGATACTCATAACAAAGTATGTGATGTCGTCCAATAAAATTAAATATACCCCGAATGACAAATATAAAAAGTGTAAATTTTTGATAGGCCTGTCAACAGAAGTTGTATAAAAATACACAGTACCTTATTGCCGTCTATTTCTTATTATGGCACAGATGCCGTCTGTCTGTCGACACAGACTTTTATACGTTCTCTTATAAATTTTGAAACGTTGAAGTGCAAAAAGTAAAATGTGTCGTCTGCTCCGCGAAATCCCGGCAATTCATGTCGATTCAACTTGCACTGCTGCGTATTTTTTACGACAGAGCCGAGTCACAGTCTAAACTCTCACAGTGAAGTATTGTTACTAATTGGTCAATTCGTGTCATGTTTTTTTCCTTAAATTATTGCTGAAAATTATTGTTACTTACCTACGTAGGTAAGTAACAAATATTGGTAAATGTAATCACATTATAATTTTTACCCCGTGCCATTAAGTCATGGAATGCCCTTTCGGCTCACGTGTTTCCTTTCCTTCCTCTTACAATCCTGAGCTTTTTAGGCGGGGCGTGAAGCGGCATCTCAGCAGGCCTTCAGGGTGAGGGTGACTGGCTCAATGGGTACTTTGTTCTATAGAGCCAGTCAACCTTATAGTTGGACCTTACATCTGCTTACCATCAGGTGGAGTGAGGTCATCCTGATTGCTTTCATATAAAAAAATATGATAAAAATAAATGTATGAAATATTAGCAATGTATTTATCAAATCGCAGGCAGTGATGATGTAGCAACTTTTCAACATTGGAATTATTACTTGCGATGATAAACGGGAAGAATTTTTTGCAAATATATCTATTTGATACGTTTTATATGGTGAAAATAAAGCGTACAGTTGCGACTTGCGTTTGAAACATTATAGTTATGTTGAAAATTTACCTGTTCCCTCTGTTTTTCCCGAGGTATAGTCTGAACCTGTCATCAAAATCAATATAGTGGTTTTGGCGTGAAAGCATAACAGACCGACAGATCGACAGACAGAAGACTAGAAAAGCTATAAATCCATAACAAAGCGTTACATTCTTATGGATTTGCAATGTGTTCGAAGATGCTTCACTGTCATCAAATCTTCCTTGCCAAGATCTAGTTCACACTCGACTGAGCTGAACCAAGCGCTGTTTTGTCAAACAACAAACAATTCGGGTCAATTGTTCGTTTGTTCAGCCCCGGCGACAATGCCGTCTGGTTTGCTTCAAAAGAAGAGTGGAAATACATTTTCTTGGCAGAGCCGACGAGTTTATCAAACGACATATACAGGTGACCTAGATGTTATGTAAGGACCCGTACAATATTTTGTATGGATTATTGCTTGGGTCAAAGATTAAGTTTGTAAATTTGAAGCTTTTCGTAATTAATGTATGGTTCAAGAGTTAACATTTTATAATGCTTTCCTCTGGTATATTTCTCCATATTGTGCGTGCATGTTTATATGTAACCATCTTGTGGATTAAGTAGGTAACTTTTCTTTCATTCAATTTAAAGTGCACAAAGTGTCAGTTACACGCAGTCAAATAAGCTTCTAACATTTTTCTTTTTTTGGAAGCGGAACGAACCTTTTTTTCTGCCAGCGTAAGCTTTCCATTAAATTTTTTTTATGTCAGAGTCGGCAAACGAGCCAGCGTGTATGATGGTAAGCAATCATCCCCGCCCATGGACGTCTGCAACACCAGAGAGATCGTTGATGCGTTTCCGGTCTATGGGGGTATGGGAGGTGTGGGCCTCCAGCACTTTCACACAGCAGACGAAACACTATAGTAGTCACTATTATTTCACGCTGGTGTTATGTGAGGGTTGTACTTCCCCGGACGAGCCGGCCGGGAAGTGCAAGGTCGGCCACGTACGAATTGTCTCTGGTATTGCAAGCGTCCATAGCGTCGGTAACCGCTTACGATAAGACGAACCAACCTCGTGGTATAAAAAAAATAATCTACATGTAACTGTCAAGACAAACAAAAAACAAATGCGGAAGAAATAATAACAGCGCATTTAAATTAAGATGGCGATGACATAAAAATCAAACAATGAGACATCGAAATTAAAATATAACAATGACAGTACAAATCTCGAATAAATTTTGTGCTTCGAAAACACATTAGCATTATGTAAAGTCATCTCCTCAGTTTATGTAACTCTAGGCTTCCGAGCATAAGTATTCATTATTTTTAATGACGAACAGACTTTTCACTTTCATGTATTGTAAGCAAAAACGCTTCTTCTACGGTGTCATTAACATCTTGGATAATCTAGTGTCAATTTCTCCAACGTTCCTAATAAGGTACTTGACATGGTTGGTTTATATCTACAAATGCCATTTTGCAGTAGTTGGAAGTTATGGCTAAACGTTCCTCCAGTTTTGCCTCTACATTTTGATCACCCATTCGGGAATGACCTTCCGGAAAGTTGCTTAACCTTAGTATTTTCCAGGTCAATCCGGCTTATTTCGACTGACAGATATGATCTGGCTGCATCATGAGTCTATCACCATGAGACCCATAACACTGACAGATAAGTTTGTGACAATTTATTAGTCAGAAAAAAAATATGTTTTTTGTAAAACTGGCAAATGAGACGCTTCTAAGTTTTCTCAAAGATTAATTACTACGAAGTTACCAGTCAGTAGTGAAATTAGCCCTCAATAGTGTTTATGTACAAGTTATAGCTCAAAACTATTTACTATTCATTTTAGTCATCAAGAGCCATTATTCATAAGCACTCACTCCCTTACACGCAGAAACCTAAAAGGTATCACATCTTAAACGGATGTACTTATATAAAATTTCACGCAGATTAGCATATCTGCCCACGTTTCCACTAGAACTGGTATCACACGGCATCCATATTGTCTGCGACCGGTCGAGAAAGTACGCAGATGGCACCGGCGCCGCGATATGATTTCTATTTCCACGATCGTTAATAACAAGACGTTGTTAACTTTTATATTTGTTGTCGTGTTATCAGCTGTGAGATCTGCAGCGGATTTTTTTATCAACTTTTTTATGCTAGGTCAGCTGGCAGAGAGGTACGCAGCCCTGATAGTAAGCCACTGCGGCCTATTCAATTGAGAGACAATTCACCAGGAAGCGTCGCTCAATGTGCTGGCACACTGTAGGTTCACCTAATCTTCGATTCTTTGATTTAACTTGTATTGGCTCGCAAATAAATACTGCTGGAACACAGTCTGACCAGAAACAACTCTGACGTAACTTCAGCTGCTCCTTCAAATGGTTGGGACTTCCATAATGAATAAAGGAAAGAAGGAATAAAATGGTGTCTCGTCATTTAGATGAACGATGAAGAATACAATCTGGCTATCGCCCTTGGATGGAGAAAAGTCCATTTGCGATGCTTAGCTTAAGTTACCACGATAATGGACAGTCCACCTCAGACACACTTGTTTGTATACGTCTCCGAAATAACTTTACAGTAACTCATTGTACCATCAGGCGGCAAGGTGAGCCCCGTCTTTTACCTCCCTTTATCATAAAAAGCATGCTTCTATACGCTGAAACAAATTGTAGAGAAAATAGCTACAAAATAAAGACAAAGGAGCCACCTATAAACAATAACCAACAAAGTCGCCACATCTTACGAATGCTAATTATTGTTTGTCAATTGTCATCCCATGCAAAAAGCAGCCACAGCACGAATTCCGAATACTAATTTCGGAGAGTCTTTGAATTTGAAAATCGATTCGCACCAAGACCAATCGGTCATATGCTTGATTCGGTGCTTAGCCTTCCGTCAACCTGCAGTTTGTCAACACAGCATTGCAACACGGGGCGAGAAGAAGTGGTAGTATTTGAATGGGCGCGCTTTCCCCCCCTCGTCAGTTCCGCGCAAGCCATGGCGGCGCGACGCTCACTGTCAGCGGCTCGCGCCAAAATCAAAAACGCGTTCTAGTCATTCCAAATTCGAATTCTTATTTCTTTTTTTTTTTCAAGACTGAATGGGGTATGGAACTGACTCGTGTATGACGTGACAGTGACTGTGACGAAATGACAGTGACGTGACATGACTTGAGGATTGACTTGACTTGACTATTTTTGACTTTACTGGACTTGAAGGTTTGTATCTTTTTTTAATTAATGTTTTCAATTTCTTCACCATAATATCTGAAATTATTTTCTGGCTTGCCAAATGCGGTTTCTGGTCTGTGGGTTTGGGGGTCATCCCACAATAAAACTGTCTGTATTGAGATTTGAACGCAGGACCTCGCGAACACGTCTGTAACCGTAAACCAAAGTTTCGTCAAAGTTAAATCAAATAAAAAATTACTTCTGTAGCATTTCTACTTTAGGAAGTTTTTTTCTTTCTCAAAATGTACAAAGAATTAGATGACGAAAAAAATTTATATAAATAGTAAAAAGTAAAGTGCGCTGTTGGCAACAATTTTACCAGTATACTCCCCATTATGTTTTCATTAAGTCGTTGTTAAAGATGATTTTTCTCACAACCCTCACTAATAGTGCTTAACAATGTTACGCACTACGACTATAATACGAAACACGCCAAGAGCTGCGATCACAGAACAGATTTACTGCGATCCATAAAGATTACAATACTTATCGTGAACGCCAGGTTTAATGTCTTACCATTAAAATTCTTTTCAATATTCTAAATAATTGCTAATAAAATTATTATTGGTTAAACTGATATGGCATAATGATAAAAAAATTGATCCCTACTAATCTCTTTTAATATTAATTATTATTAAAATAATAACGTCGTACAATCAACAACAAAAAAAATGTCACGCGTTGTAGCTTTTGATCAAAATAATAATCTTCGATCCACAACTCATGGTTCATCACTCCAAAATTTACGATAATAGGCATAGGCTAGGTACTATAAATAGTGTCAGTTCCACTGGCAATATGATTCTATCCTATTTGCTGTTTGTATCAAATCACAAACTGAAAACTTCTTACGCAAGTAACGTAAACACTTAAGGGGAAAAAGCATTGTGACTAGGGGTCACAAAACCGGTTTCACCGAAACCGAAAAAACCGGCTAAACCGGTTTTGAAGCTATTTTTGAAAACCGGTTTGGAAATTTGACAAAACCGGGTTTTTCGGTATTTTCGGTTTTGATTTATCATACTATTTAGTAGATGCGATCCCGCAGAGAGACGCCGAGCATAGCTCTTTCCATAGCCCGCTGAGCGACTTTAAACTTGTGGACAAGTTTAAAGTCGCTCAGCGGGCTAGTGAAAGAGCTATGCTGTGTCCGAAATGATGTGATTCAGCAGAGAACCAAAGTCACCGACATAGCTCGCCGGATTAGCCAGCTGAAGTGGCAGTGGGCTGGCCATATCAGCCGTAGAACCGATAACCGTTGGGGTAAACGGGTTCTAGAGTGGAGACCGCGTCTCGGTAAACGTAGTGTACGACGCCCTCAGGCCAGGTGGAGCGATGATCTGCGCAAGATGGCTGGCAGGAGCTGGATGCGAGTAGCCGAGGACCGATCAGCGTGGCGAGCATTTGGAGAGGCCTATGTCCAGCAGTGGACTGTCACAGGCTGATGATGATGATTTAGTAGATATTAAAATCATGGTTTTCTTATGTTATGTTACTAAACAGTTTTTATACGAATGTCTCAAAATGACCAGAATCCTGGGCCGAAAAAGTAAAACTAAAAATAAATTCATAACATTAAATTCATAAGTACCCCAGAATTTCGGGAGTAGCCAACTGATCATTAACGTGCAACAGAAAAAATGTAGCCGAGAGCACAGATTCCTAAGGAAAGCCAGCATTTATTTCAAATAAGTCGGAGTTGAACCCATCAACATCTACTCTTAGGGCCTAGACAAAGTAACATTTTGACAGCGATAGCGAAATTCGCTTTTACTTTAAATTTGTATGGATTTGACAGATGCCATAAAAAAGTCACGTGTTGAAAGTATGGGATTTGACATTCGCTATCGCAAATTGAGCTATAACGAACGTCATAAATGCCGCTTGTCTAGGGGGGCTGATTCGACGTCCAGTCAGAAAATCTTGGATCCAAGCACAAACTGTAGCGGGGATCCCATAGGAGAGAAGCTTGCCAATAAGGGCATCGTGCACAGATTTTGTCGAAAGCATTTTTATGTCCAAGGACACAGAAATGGCCTCAACGTGGTTTTCGATAGCCTGGGCTTGCTCCATAAATGCGTTGGGCAAATAAGAAGGTCCCCCAGTAGACCTATCCCTTTGAAACCCGAATTGTGAGCTACTGAGGAGATCGCTTAGTAGACTAAATACGCAAGTAAGTCGTTATTAATTGTAAGCTTTATTATCTTACATAGAATGGAGGTTATGGTTGGTCAGTAATTCGAGGGTCAACGACTTTGAAACTAATCCCTCCTTCAGAGAGAGAGAGGTACAACGTGTCAAAACTGGTGACAGCTTGTGTGCATTACTCTGTAATACTCTCGCTAATATCCCATTTGGACCAGTCGCCTTGTTCACACCAAGACTGCGCAGAAACTAAGCAACTCTCGTTGACGAATTTTGGTGAACTCAAATGTTGATTCATCACGAAAAAGATTTGGTGGCACTTGGTTAGCAGCATTTAGGTGTGAATTGCAGGCAATAAGATGGATATGGACCTAAGTCTACTGCTGGATATGGGCCTCTCCAAAGACTCGCCCCTTTGTTGGATCCTCGGCTACTCGCATTTAGCTCTTATTAGCCATCTTGCGCAAATCGACACTCCACCCGGCATTAGGGCATCCTACACTACGTGTACGGAGACGCGGTATCCACTCTAGAATCTGTTTGCCCCAACGGTTATCGGTTCTCCGGTTGATATTGGCCATCCCACTGCCACTTTAGCTTGCAAAGCCTGCGACATCGGTTCCCGGAAATTCCCGCTATTTTCACAACCGAGAATTCCCGGGAGCAATCCCTAAATGTTACTGTTTACAGTAAGACAAGTGTTTATAAAGACTGCATTATTAAAGTAGAGTTCTTTGAAATATAGTTTTATTGCAAGATAAAAAAAAATCGAAATCACCGAAAAAACCGGGTAACCGGTTTTGCCACTGAATTAAAACCGAAAAACCGGTTTTCTAAAATATCTCCGGTTTTGTGACCCCTAATTGTGACCCAAGCATGATGACAAGAAAAACAAGAACATAATTTAATTATGTTGACCCATTCATGTTCTAAATCAAGTATTAGCTACAACGTGCTATCTCAAGAATTATGCTAAAACAAGTATTGCACAGTGTACAAGCTTTAAAAGCTTGGTACCTAGATCAGAGGCTGAACTTCAAACTTTGCTTAGGTAGTATAAAGAGGAAAGATTTGATTGTTTGTTTGTTTGTATTGAATAGGTTCCGCAACTACTGAACCGATTTGAATAATTCTTTCACAGTTGAAAAGCTACACTATCCCCCGTGAACATAGGATACTTTTGATCCCGGAAATGTGGGGGGAAGGGGGGGATATTTGAAAAAAGAAATTACGCGCGGGTGAAACCGCGGGCGGAAGGCTAGTTGTATATGTTTTTAAACAAAGCCACACATTGTATATCGTAATAGTAGAAAAATGTGATAAATTCCTTTCCGCTTTCGATGATGGCTATCTTCGCTAACAAGGCTAAGTGATGGTTACGTCGCTATGACGGCATGTTACGCCCGGGGCGAAAGCTGTCGCTTTCACTGGAGGTCGCGGGCGATGCGCGGGCGCCGACCGCCCATGTGTGATCGATCGAGGTTTTCGAGAGATACCGCGCGGTAACGGTGCCCGATGGGTTCACGAACTCGATGTACTGGCCTATCTTTGTTGTCAATGATTTTTGCATATCTGTCCCTGTGCCTAAACCATAGTGAGAAAACTGTACGTATGATGCGACTTAAGAATATTTTGTGCGTTATGCCAAAAATATTTTCCATGAATGTACTCTTTCCATAACCCTATAAAATTGTAATAGGTAGTTACCACACACTTTCGTGACAATGTATTAAGTGTAAGAGTATAATAACGAGTGTTTGAAAATCAATTATTCACAGTATCAATGATATTATTGACAATTTATAAATCAAATAAATTGCCATTTTAACTTTCACCGGCAGTTAAAATACTACTACTGCTCAGCTGCCCCTAGTGTTCGCGTGGCCAATTATTATTTTTAACGACTATATTATTTTTATGTGATGTGTTCAATAAAGTTCGATCTTTTTTTAACTACGCAACTTTTACGTTGTTTGTAAAAAGCAATTCATTTCTTGCTCTTGTCTCATCTCTCGCACTGTGTATACATAATATTTTTAATTATTAAAAAAGGTGTAATAAATCGTACGAAAACTAAGATGTTTCACAATAAAATTCATTTCTAATATCCTAGCTGCTTTTTTAAATAGTTAATCGTTTTTGACACTTGTTTTAAAACATAATATTTTCAAAAAATTGTTCGAATTTTAAAGTAATAATTATAAGTTGTCTGGTCCCCATTTTTTTATGCTACCGCCCGACACGGGGTGCCATTGCACGGTGGTCCCGCCGTAGGTCATAGAGTTGAAATGTCGATGGTCACATTATTATGTTATTGGTCACTTACAGGATAGACAAATAACCCTTCTACCCCCAGGTATAACATAAATTGCAATAACATACAACGAACATTTAATTTTGTGCACCCGAAGTGGAAACATTTCATTTGTGCTCATTGGCGTTATCGTTCGGCATAAATTTTCATTATTTTCAAAGTGTAGTTTTTCTATGAAATCGATTGTTTAGGATATTGTTGTGCCCTGTATATTTGAAAGGAAGGTGTATACAATATTTGAAGTCATGTTTTGTTAATTTTATCCCTGTCACTATCGGAAACCAGTGCCATCAAGGAGGACCTACCGATTTATTTGTTTTTTTCCGCTTTTCTATTTTCAATTAGACTTTTACTTAGGAAGGAACGAATCGCCAAAGTTGAAACATATATCAAAATAATCTCAAGTTTGTCTAGTTTCAAAATCTGTAATGTCTAGGTGCGCCAAAGTGCGCCGAGGACTGCCATAGGTCATAGAAAAGACTAGGTCATATGTAAGCAAATTTGATACTTCAGGTATTTTTGTAATTTTGCTTCTTTTTCATGCTGCAGGGGCCACCATCAAGTGTTATTTTCTTCGAATGATTGTTCTTAACACCTGATTATCTGTGAAGATTGAAAAAATGAGGTAGATAGATCTCGGTGAAGTGTTTGGCACCTGGCAGACTCTCAACCGGACACTGAAAATATCCAGATCAATTACTTGAGATATTTAACTCAAATACCAGTTAAGGGCTAAGAAGAAACTAGGGAGGTCAAAAACCTCGAAATATAAGCCCCAATATAGCGGTAGTGGTTGATTCAATGAAAGAAACTTTACATGAAAATTTCGCCTTAGTTCTGAATTTTCTGATGAAATTACAGGTATCAGAAAATACTTAAAAGACAGGTATCGTCATTTTCTGCCGACCTTATCATCAGAGTGACAGGGTACAAAATAAAAATTCACAAACATAAGATACATGCTATTGATAAGGCCAAAATTCTTACTGAGGAAAATCCTTGGTATAAATTTCCTTCATACATACATACAAGGTTTTAATAAACGGATTAACGGTGATTGAAAGTTCTATATTGTCTGAAGAGGCCGCCTGATCTTGTAATACATTAGTTTAAATAACTGGAGGCTGTAACACTAGAAAATTTTCCCGAGAAGTGACTTACATTGATTTTTTTAAAATAGACTTGCTTTCTCTTGATTCAGACCTACTTATTTCTAGTATGAGGACGTTAACGAGTAAGAAGAAGTCAACATTAGCAATATAAGTATTGTATTTATTATGTAGTTGGACGATATTGCAATTTTCAATAATGTAAATATTATTAATTACTATGTTTTACTACTATGTAAAAAGCCTGTGTTTTTTATAAAATAATGTATTCAGCTATGTATTATCTAGTGTTTTTTATTATTTATATGTCAATTAAACTATTAATTTAAGAAATAAATAAATAAAACAATTTCTTTTTTGTTACCCATATACCTACATTTTTAAGTTTTAGATAAATGCTTATTTTTAAAAAATATCTGTCTTTTATATTGAAATTATATATATATTTTTACTTGTTAATAGTCCAAGAACCTTAAAACAAGAAGTTATTGGGTAAAAAGTAACTCTTTTAGTTTTAATCCGACCCGAAACGCGAATGACCGCCCTTCTTAAGAAACGGGACCACCGTGCATTGCCCACTAGTGCTCCGGCCAATGCAAAGGGAAGAAAGGCAACGAATCAAATTGGTTTTCTGATCCCTTTAAGCTAGTTTACACCAGTGGTACTTCGTTGGTCTGTTCAGTTTAGCAAAATATTTGTCACATAGTTAAATAAAATAATAACTTTTTCACAAAATCCTGGATTTACGTGCGGGTCAGATAAAATGAAATTCGAAAAATAAAGACATTTACTAACCTGCACTGATGACTCCATCGCCTTGCTAACTTACTCCTCCATGACACTCCAAACAATCTCACCGCACACTAAAATCAACATTAGATACTAATTATTTAGATATTAATTAGATTATATTATGGGAAAGAAAAGTTTACCCTTTACGAATTGTAACACTCACTTCTGTACTAGAGAAAATTCCTTGTACATTTTTAGTAGTATTTTTTACACAGCGCAGCGCCATGTCGCACCAATTAACTAAAACCTAAGGTCATTTTTATAATATTAAATTCCGATTGCTTTTCAGCTATCGCAATCACGAAATGACTGAGATGTTTTGCGTCAAACTACCCTTTTTCAAATGTTACAATTCTACCTTCATTCATTTAACTTTTTTACATTATATAACTACCCACATTTTACGATCATTTGGAATATTGAAGAAACAAAAAATAAAAATTACTTATTAAAAACTTTAAATTTTTTTTATGCAAAATTAAACAACGTTCTCGTATGAAATAATATTTATACATAATATAAAGGACACCCAATGACACAACACATACCTACTTTCAGTGCATGTTCGAATATTTTGCGTAAATTCTACCCGCAAAACCTCGACGAAATTAACGCCTACCAACTTTTTCACCAAAGTGATGGTAAAAAGAAAAGAAAAAAACAAGATTGCAAAACATCTCATGCTTTATCTGAATACAAGAATTTCTGTTGTCGACACAAACAAGCCCTGTGTCACGTCATGTCTCAACCGAACAAAAATTATTACAAAACAATAAATTTCCATACTTTCCAGTATCCTAATTCATTATTCATGGTAGGAAATAGGCAACTAAAGTCAACGTGTCAACATTTATTAGTCTTCGAGCCGTATTTAGCATAAATATTTTCTCTTTTCTCAGTCATTATGCTAAGTAATTACCTGCCACAAAAGATCACCGCAGAAATCGAAAGTCCACTCATGGCGGATGCCACTTCCGCCTTGCTTTTTCATTTTGCAATTTGCATTTAATTACGTTATGTTAACATAATCTTGTAATTAAGCGAAAGTAATCAAAAGTGAATTATTTTGAATAACATTCACTTTATCGTAATTTGTTGCGATTTTTCGTGATAAAGAACGTCCTTTCGGAAGCAACGAAGTGGTGGATAATTTTTTTTTTCTCAATTAAGTACGACAAAAACTTGCAACTTTAACGATAAAAAACGATATTTAGAGGCTAATTTTTAATTTTCCTCCTCGTTAACTGCATGGAAATGCACTTGAAGCTATAAATTCAGCAAGCCAAGCCAGGTCTTAATACTAGGCGCATAGCACAGCGATCCGAAGAGGGCCTTGGCCTCCGAACAGAAAGCACGCTGCCTTTGATCGCTTGCAAACACTCGCTAATCCTCGACATGAAGATCACAGAGATCTGCCTTAACTACGACACACCAGCGGTACCTTAGGCGGCGGCCGTCTGGTTGATTAGATTAAAACGAAATAAATAGCTTTGACCGCCTCCGTGGAACAGTGGCTACCCGAGCGGTATAAAAACACAAAGGTCGTGGTTTCAATTCCCGGCGTGGGTCTGGTTTGTGGTAGGGCTGTTTCAGAGTCCGACTGGCTAGCTACCACCCCCACAGGTGAAATCTGCCGCCATAACAGCTCTGGCTGTATTACGGCAATATTAATGTGGATGCTAGTATACTTGAAATCTGAGGCTCGAAGATCAGACGTGTCTACAGTCTGGCAGCACATTGAGAGACGCTTACAGGTGAAGCGTCCCTTAATGGATTAGGCTGCAGAGGCCGCTTACCATCAGGTGGGCCGCGTGTCTGTCTGCCAACTGAACTAGTCAGTATAAATAAAAATTGACTATAATTCTAATGAATGTTATTTGTTTGTCCCCAGCGGAGGCAGCGAGGATGCGTTGGAAGGGCGCACGGAGCAGGAGCAGTTCCCCAGCGCAAGCGCGCTGCGGCAGTCGGCGCTGATGCAGCACTGTCCCTTGAGGGGAGCGCCCAAGTGCCCACCGGCTTCGAAGAGGTATCTTCTTTAAGTACACTTCCAGGTTGCTAAGGAAAGGAACCCATGTAAGAGTGTGTGTGTGAAGACTCTGACGATTACTCTTGGTGGTGTGACACTGCCACAGTGACAGACTTAGGTATGTCACTGTGGCAGTGTCACATACATACCACAAGAGGCTGAATGGGCTGGTACAGTGGCCTGAAGTACCTTATTGCAATTGAATGATCATGTTCGAGATGAAATTGATGGTAGTAGTCTCTCTTCGTAACGAATCAACTTTTTAATATAAAATTTCACAAATCTGCTCCGCCAGGCTATTATAATTATTTTAAAACATAATATTACTATTTTGTTGCATAGTCTTAATCTTACGAGAGAATAGTCATAAGAACAATCTTAACATATTCCAATTTACATCCGCAGGTATCGAACCCACGACGGAACATGCAACAACATAAACCGCCCCCGCTGGGGGTCCACCATGACCCCCGTCCAGCGGTTCCTGTCCCCCTCCTACTCGGACAACCTCCAGGCGCCCAGGATCTCGGTCTTCGGCTCGAAGCTCCCGTCAGCTCGAGAGATCAGCTCGCTGGTCCATGGGAGCGAAAACGTGGAGAACCCTGGCATCACGCATTTGCTGATGCAGTGGGGGCAGTTCCTGGACCATGACATCACGTCTTCCAGCCAGTCCAGGGGATTCAATGGATCCGTTCCACGATGCTGTACTGATGGTGGAAGAGACTTCATGCCCAAAGATTTGATGGTATGTTTAGAGAATCTTTTTATGATAAAATTTGCCTCCTTAAACATAGCTGGACTTTCGACAATTACTTATAGACCAGAAAGAGGATTTTATAAGACATGCTTAACCAAGTTATACCATACAATGGTATAACTATCCGGTTCAGATGCTAGTAGGAATGGAGCGAAAAACGACGTCAACCGCGCTTGTCCGATAGCGTTAGCAACGCAATATAATATTATGTGTCGTCATCACGCAGTTGACGTAATTTTTCGCTCAATTCCAAAAGGTATTATCCTAATAGCATTTGAATCGAATAGTACTTCCATTGTTTACATTCATCTTCCATTATTCTAGATGTCAATCACTCTTTCACACATTCTAAGCAATCACTAACTCCACAGCACCCAGAATGCTTCCCCATCGCCGTCCCGCCGTCTGACGCGTTCTACGGCCCCCGGGGGGTCCGCTGCCTGGACTTCGTGCGGTCTTCCCCCGCGCCGCGCGACGACTGCGCGCTGGGCTGGCGCGAGCAGCTGAATCAGGTGTCGGCGTATATTGACGCGTCGCCGCTGTATGCCAGCTCGGCGCGGCAGAGTGATAAGCTGAGGCTGTTCAGAAATGGTACGAGAATGGAACTACTGAATTTTTTTGGACAGAGGAGAACGCGTTTAAGCACCGTGACTGCAGACATGCAAACCTGCTCAGCTGTGTGGGACTCAGATCAAAATATGAAAGTTTAGTCGGTAGTAACACCAGATTCAGTACGGGAAAACGTGGGAGTTCCCATGGTTCCTATTGAAACTATACACAAGATATTTAGATGTGCCATTACTCGCAAGCCTATTTTCTATTATAAAATTTCAGTTAGTTAGTCAGGTAGTTAGTCTATCGTAAAACCAGCCACGCTTCGTAGGTAGCCAACGCGGCCTACTTCGTTGAGGGCCAATTTTATAGAGCGAAGCACGATGGGCTGTTATACCATTGGCTCATCGGATCTTCGAGCGTTTTACTCCAAGAGTAGTGTAGCCCTGTTGCTGTCGTATAATGAAATCTCTATAATCTTCTTAAGCGTTATAAGCACGGTTGCCAACTTAGGGGTTTTCCCCCCAGATTAAGGGGGTAAAAAAGTGAGATGGGATTTTTTTAGGGGTGTTATATTTTTAGGGGTATTTTTAGGGATTTTTATAACTTTAAATAATATATTTCAACAAAATAAAGGTGAGTATAGTCTCCATAGCCTTGGGATAATCCAATCCAGCGAATTATGTTCATTTTTATACATTTCGCCTTAGCGACATCTAGTGCGATTGTTTGTTATTTTATTAAGAGTACAGAGTTGATAAAAAATAAAACAGGAATTCCACCATTGGGGGGGCGTTGGCAGGGTCCGCCATTTTTGTTTACGAGGCACTTGTCAGTTGACGGGATTATAGAAGAGTAAAAACAAATTATATTACTGCAAATTTTTTATTAATTAATTGTAATTATTTTTATTAAATATTGTTGGGGGGATTTTCAAGCAATTTACGTGATTTTAGGGGGTTTTGACTTAGGTTTAGGGATAAATATTTTTTAGAGTTGGCAACCCTGGTTATAAGTTCTATACTGGCAACTTCACAAGTACATTATTTTAAATGTGACTAAAACCTTATATAAATTTGACAGGCATGCTACAATACGGGCGGGTGCAGCAACGCCGACCACTCCTCCCCCCGGAGCGGCGAGACGAGCTTTGCCGCGGGGGGGCGGTGTCCACCGACTGCTTCAAGTCTGGTGACGCCCGCGTCAACGAACACCCTGGTCTGGTCGCCGCCCATATCGTCTGGCTGAGGCAGCATAATAGGTAAACTGATGGACCAATTTCTTGCACTTGCACTTTCGCCATCTTACTGGAGATCATTCCATCGTCGCTACAGTAGGAGTTATGTCCTTGCTCAGAGCAATCCTTGATTTCTAAAATTCTAAGCATGTCGTTATAAAAAAAGTTCCCAGTAATGCT
Source organism: Mecyna flavalis (assembly GCA_949319885.1). Classification (NCBI taxonomy): domain Eukaryota; kingdom Metazoa; phylum Arthropoda; class Insecta; order Lepidoptera; family Crambidae; genus Mecyna; species Mecyna flavalis. Next base: position 1,594,485 of record OX439435.1, on the reverse strand, counting down.
CTTTACAAAGGCACATTAATTTCAACCAAACCTAAAGCCGAAAGATTCTGGAATATATTTCCTTGTAAAATAGAGCAAAAGTAAAATTAAAAAGTACTTTGAATTGTCAGATAATATCATACCAATTAGGAGTTAGAAGATAGATCTGTATATCCAGTAAGGCAAACTGCTAATTACATAGCTTATCATCCTTTTCAGAATGGCCCAAGAATTAGCCCACCTGAACCCACACTGGAGTGATGAGAAAATTTATCAAGAAACTCGCAAAATAGTCGGAGCAATGATTCAACACATCACTTACAGAGAGTTTCTGCCCATCGTTTTAGGTAAAATTGTCTTTTCTTGAAGCAAAGTCTCTTAATTAAATTAGTAGATCTATCGAGGAAACACGAATTTCAAATACCTAATATTTTTTGTATTTCATTTTAGTGAATCTTTGGTACCACCGTTGATTCTAAAATATGTAGGCACGTTAGCCCTTTTTACACAATCAATATCTATCAATGTACTATTATTTGCGATATCTGTGCAGTCAGCCACATAAATACGTACTTTAGTAGCAAAAAAGCATTTCGGAAAAATGAAAAGCTCAGCTGCTTACGCGACCGTCTTTACTGTGTCTTCGAATGTAGTGTATCTTTTAGGTACTGAAGTAATGCACCTCTTCGAACTGGAGCCCCAGAGAAAGGGCTACTTCAAGAACTACGACCCGAAGATCAACCCGAGCCCATCCAGCTCGTTTGGGTCCGCCGCATTCCGGTTCGGCCACAGCTTGGTTCAGTCCTCCATGGTGCGCTTCGACCGGTTCCACAGACCTCTTAATAACAGTAAGCATACCTCTACTTGCTATCTTCACATCTATAGTACGTGCTCGTAATAACAAGACACTCTCAGACAACTTGATGTTATCCCGTTACTTCGCTAAGTGCGTTCAATCTCAGTAGTTTTAGTTACGACACAACATCAGACTATCATAAAAGCTACATTCATCTTGAAAACTAAAATGTTAGTTTATAATAATTGAGTAAATGAATGTTACTTACTTCTAGACGTATCTCTACACGATGAACTGACAAACCCCTCAAATATCTGGAGCATGGGTGCGGTAGACCGCCTCCTCTTTGGCATGGTGAACCAGCCAATCCAGAAACGCGACGAGTTCATCACAGAAGAACTGACCAACCATCTGTTCCAAACTCCTCAATTCGACTTCGGCATGGACCTTGCTGCCATCAACATCCAGAGAGGAAGGGATCATGGAGTACCACCTTATACATCCTGGAGGGAGCCGTGCGGATTATCAACGATTACGGAATTCGAAGATCTGTTCAAAGTGATGCCGGCGAGAGCAGCGAAAAAACTGAAGATCTTGTACAGGTGATACACCATCCTTGCTAAATGACTTGGTAGATTTTTTTAAAAGAAGTTCTACAAACCTTTAAGCAACTTCATAAGCTTGACCTAAGTGTCGTAACGGTACTTTGGTCCTGGCAAAGTATTTTGATAATGCGTGGTGAAACCATTACCAAATATTTTGAGGAAGAGACAATTTTAATGATTGAGGGATTTGCTTGACTTTCTTAATCTGATTGTAAACCATGATTTTCAGACACGTAGATGACATAGACCTATTCACCGGAGGAATGGCAGAGCGGCCAGTGGTCGGAGGATTAGTGGGTCCAACCTTTGCTTGCATAATAGCCCAACAGTTTTCAAATCTCAGAAAAGGGGATCGGTTTTGGTAAGTATATTTTATTACCAACAAGTTGGTATCAATGATGCTGTAAAATATGTTTTTATGGAACTAGTCTCAAAATACAAGTTCCCTGTTGATGCATATCTTATGTACATCATAAAAATCAATTTCTTTTATACAATCAACAGGTACGAGAATGGAGGCTTTGACTCTTCGTTCACACCAGCGCAATTGCAACAGATACGACGGATATCTTTCGCTCAGGTTCTCTGCCGCACTCTGGACACGATCGACAGCATCCAGCCATTCGTCTTCCTCTCCCACGAAAACCCTGACAATGACAGAATCTCTTGCCACAACGGACTTTTGAACAACTTTGACTTATCCCCGTGGGTAGAACTCCATTCTGACTCTAACAATGACATTAGCAAATCTGACGACGTTGAAACTACTCAGAGACCTAAAAGGACTAAACCGACCACGACAGTAAGACCTACTACAACGAAAAAGGCACAAAAGCTGACGGTATCAAATAAATTGACACAAAGGAAACCACCTACCACGACTTCCAACTCGACTAAAACACAAAACACGACAAAACCACAGTTGACTGACAAATTAAACAAAACCGACTCTTTAAAAGATAAAGACAACCTGACTGACAAAACTTCGAATATTGATAAGACTAAGGTTAATGTGACTCAGAAAATAGATGACAAACTTGACTTTAAAAATAAAAGCAGACGATACGATGACACTTTGACTCTTGAATCCCGACGGAAACTAAACCAACCAGAAAAGACTTACGACTATGACTATGACGATGAGGAACAGACGATACACCAAGTACAGTCTGTGGTGGTCAACAATCGACCGCATAAAAGACCTTACCAACAGAGACCTGTTATAACGGTCACAGAAAATGTTAACAAATACACTTACCTCATAAATTACGTGCCACGAGCCACTGAGTCGTGGCGAAAGACAACAAGGAGACAACAATTATATGACAGAGACACGGACAGAGACGTAGTTAAAGTGACTTACCAGACTTATGACGATACTTACAGACGACCCAGTAAACCTTACTATTATAATACACGCGACCAAAACACAGACAATAGTGACTACTACAGACGTAACAGACCAGAAGCACAGACAACTAATAGGGACGGTTATCACTCCTCTGCTAGATCTAATGACGACATCTTACTGACTACTAAAACGACAACTGACAGACCGAAAAACTATGAAAGAATATCCACCACGACTGACGGTTTACAAAAACTAGTTACTTTTGGTTATGTAGGAACTTACAGAGGTGATGACCCGACAAAAGACGAACTAACTCACAAACCGCAACTAGACTTTAAAAGCGACGTAATTAGTAAAGACTTTTCAACATACGAAACTAAAAGACTTGACAGAGACGATCAAAGCGACTTGAAACTTTCAACATTTTTTCTTTACGAGACAGCGACAAGACCTTACAGTAACTTACATAGACCGACAAGACGACACGACGATGGAGACGACTTAAATATTAGTAATAGCGACAAATATTACTATGTACGAAACGTACTCCACAAGTACAGTGAATCAGACAAACCAGTGACTGACAAGACTGATGAAATAAAAAAAGATATTTTGCGAGAAAACTATAACAGCCCAGGACATCCAGTATATGAAGACGTAGAAGAAAGATCGGCCCCTAACAAAATGGCGCTGCTGGATGAGATAGAATCGAAATTAGCTAATCCGGGACGGCAGAAGATCAAGATAAAGAAGCCAGCAGATAATGCTAAGACGCCGTCTGTGGCATTTCAAATTATACCTAGTGAAAACAGGTAAGTTGAACAATTACTATACTAGCTAAGCATTTAGCTAAGAAAGCGAAAATGGTGATTCTCTTTTCGTTAAGCCAATTTAGTAGTATTATTTTCGTTGATATTAAAAGAATTGATCTATTTTTAAAACAACAAAATACCTATGTATAGAAATGTCTCTTTTAAAGAAATTGCGTCCTGTTAAACCCTATTATTTATTTTTCCTGTCACTTAGGTACCTACTTCTTTTAGCTTCTGCTGACCATCATGCAAAAATCTTTTACGTACCGTAACTTTGTTTCAGTCCATCTCATTGGGCAGTGTACGAAGAAGACGCGAACCTTCCTGAGGACTTGCATCACCGCATGCCCTACATCAAAGGGGACCCCCACGCGCTTAAAGAGATCCCACACCCTTTAAACCTCGGGTTGCTAAGAAGAAGACGTCCAGGGAAGCATTAATCAGAGATTAAGGACTAGATGGACAGAAGCTTAAAATATTTTAAATTATGTATCTTATGAACTAATAACAGACGTGACTCACGAAATGACAGACTGTAATGAAAGACAACTTGAACTTTAGACAATGACTTCCTTGATGTATGACGATAAGCCAATTGATAACTGTTTAGTTAAAGCTCATGCAACTCTACATTTTGCTAAACATTCAAGTGACAACAGGGAAACCTGACGAACTGACCATTACAGATCACTTTTAAGAAACATGACGGAGACCAAGATTACGTAACAGAACAACTAGTAACCGACTGACTAGAAACTTAAAACTTAAGTAAAATTACTAAAAATGACAGAAATACTGAAGTTAGGTATTACTTTTAACTTCAGAAAGACTGATCTAAACTGACTTTTAAGAAAATAAAAGTAAAACAAAAGCACTCACATAATTTGAGAAAAAGGATAATGACTTATATGAAAATGAAAAACTACGACTAATCTAACAATGACTGACTGTAAGGAATATTTTTAGGACAATGAATGTTGACTAAAATAATGTTGACTCAAAGTACTGACTTAGGTATTGAGATAAAATAAACCGACATTTAAGATCAAAACACGATGACTACGACAGACATGACTGACTAGTAACTGCTGACAAAACTTATTTGACTAGACACAAATCTTCAGACTTGGCTGTCTGATCGAGGGGATTATCGATTGATTTGAGAGGATTAGTGCTATCATGACAACACACAAATTTAAAATGACCAATACGTAATATGCCTTGACTAAAACTAGGTTAGTAACTACTACCTACATAAAAGGAGGAGGTACTTAATAACTTGTCTTACGAATATGACGAACTGACGCGACTGACTATACTGTAGGTACTACTGTCTGTAGGTGTAGGTAAGACTGACATGGACAGAACAACAAAGGCATGGACGAAACAATGAGACATTATTGAAACACAATGACTGGACTAGATGGACCACTTGAATATGATAGCCTCTTTATAATGGGACTAATACTTAAGACATATGTACTTAACACTTGTACACATTCAATGTTATGTGGCTCTACTGCCTCGACTCTAGCACCCTGGAAATGGACGGATGCACAAAATGATTATGCTTGAAAGTTGAATGTAACTACTAATACATTAACTCGACATGAGTGACTACAAAATACTTTGACTGATTGCTCCCAGATTTTTCTAATCTGACGAAAACTTTTATATGCTACTTTGACTGACATTAGACTGAATTTTTGCTCCTAAATAAAATTAACAACGATCTCTATGTATTAGACTTATTGTTAGATGGATAGTTTCCAGTTTCCATTAAAATGTTTTAGTTTTAATATCTACTTTTACATCTTTATTGCTATGACTTTTTCATGACTGTACATTATCATAAAACATAATTTAATGACCAACTTACATCTAAAATTCAGTGATATACAGTATTTTTTTAAGTGTTGACACTATTAATTGACTCTAATAAGACAGACTAAAAAAAGCATGTTAGTAGTGTTAAAAAATTACAAATCATGAAATATCTTGCACTAAACTTCTCATACTTAGTAGACATACAAAATGAAAAGGCCAAGTAGTAATAGTAGACTTGGGGCCAATTTTTCTATCATCAGTGAAATTTTAAGTAAATTATTGAAGTCACATTAGATTGTCATCCTACTATGGACCAAATATATTTTCTGATGATAGAAACTTGGCTCTTGCTCATAAAGGTGGTCTTATTTCTTCAAATATAACATTTTAATATAACAAAAAAAGAAGCATACCACCGAAACTATGTTTAGTTATGCTTTATAAAAATGTAACATTAATAAAAATATGTGTATTTCAGAACCCTTTATTTAAGTAATGTAACAACAAATAAATTATAAGACATTTATATATATAATTATTTATATACTAATTGCAATTTTGGTATAGTAGAATCAATCATACATCAGTTGCAATTAAATTCTTCATAATTATTTATTTAGATCAATGATGTTGTATTATTAAGTAAACTATTAAGAAAAATATAGATGTACGAAATTTAACATTTTGTTTAATTTATTTATAAAGCCCTTTGTTTACATTTAATTTTAAGCAAGGTAAATAACCTATTTTTTCATAAAATAGACATGTTACATTCATTATAGTAATATTCATGTCCTACATAATATATTTTTTATGATTTAATTTTGTCATGACAGTATGTGTAAGAGGTCTTAATAATATGTAAAATTATACAATCTAAGAATAAAACATTTTGCAACTTTCTGGAAGAGACAAATATAATTATAAATTAGGTACATCAGTACTACTTGTTTTTGTTCTAAAACAAAACATGTTTTATAATCACACTATATTCTTAGGTACATTTTCAATAAATCGTAAGTACATGTTTGTAAATATTTTTACAAAAATAATAAGTACCTACTCAGTAACAATTTTTTTACTATACAAACAATAAATAAAAATTCTTTAATTTCTCTAAAATATTTCTATTTCTGATCCATTTGTAGCATTTGGTTGATTTTGGTTGTCTTGTTATCATCCAATCCATTATGAAACATAGTTTAATATTCATTTTATGTTCCCTAAATAATTTTCTCTAATGTAATTAGTCTCGCTCTGGGTAGAACTGAACTATTGTCTTAGATAACTCTTCAGCCAGTTCTGAAGTACTAGCACACAGAACCCTTCTTGATAAAATGTCAAATGGCCCTCCAGCTGGGTCTATACACACACCCCCAGCCTCTCTGACCAAGATGTCTCCCGCTGCTATATCCCATGCATGTATTCCAAATTCAAAGTTAGCATCTGCCCCACCCATGGCCACCATAGCCATATTCAAAGCAGCAGATCCCAAAGATCGTAGCCCATGACCATTTGTAATAACTTTCTCAAAATTAGCAAAAACTACTTTCATTTTCTCTTCATCACGGCTTGTACCTGCTTCAAATGCTATCAGAGCATTTTTCAACTCTTTTACTTGGGACACATGAATCTGCCTACCATTGAGGAATGCACCTTGGCCCTTCTTAGCAGTAAATAGTTGATTAAGTAAAGGATTGTAGATAATACCAGCAACAGACACTTTGTTGATCAATAATCCTAATGAAATGCAATTATGTGGGAAGCCGTGAATAAAGTTGAGGGTGCCGTCGACGGGATCGATAACCCACGTCGGCTCGTCGGTCAGGACGCACTTGGCGCCGCCCGCAACGGACTCCTCACCGATGAACTTGTGCGACGGAAACTTCTTAGAAAGCCCGCCTATTAGCATCTCCTCGACATTTTTGTCAACCTCCGTGACCAGATCTATATCGCTCGACTTCACCTCAAACACTTTGCAGCCATTAACATGTTCAGTTATAAGGTTTCCGGCTGATTTCACTAGGGCAAGAGCCACATCGAAGTACTCGTCAATTGAATCACCCATCTTGTATGAAAAACTCCTTTTGCCAACTTTGAGATTATTGCGAGAAAAGTATTTAAACGTAGGATTAAGAAATGTTATCGCTATGAAAGATATTATCATTAATTTTTTCCCAGAAATCCAAGAAAGAAACAGCGAGGAGTCCGCGAATGTTTTGACAATGACAGTGAGGAGTGACATTGACATTGACTTAACAACAGTGTTGCCAGCAAGGTCTTGTCAAAAGTCACCTGACACCTACAAAAAAGTAACCTTTTTGTGGAAAACCATTTTTTGGTGAGCAAAAAAAAATAAAAACTTCGGATACGATTGACGGGCGAGCGAGACGGTCGGTTTAATTTGAAAAATGCTTTCTGCACGCAAATTCCAAAAAAAACACCTAAAAGTCGTGTAACCTAAAAGTAACCTTAAGGAGTCAAAAATCACCAAAAAGGTTACAAAAGTAACCTTCTGGCAACGCTGCTTAACAAACAGTCTGAAAGTTCTGAAACGCAGAAGTACTTACACTTACTTACTATACTGGCGCAGCGACCCGAAGTGAGAAGTGAGTCTTGGCCTCCGATAATAAACGTCTCTATCTTGGTCTATCCTATCCTGCGCCACCTCCTGCCAGTCGTCTACATGGAGCTCGCGCAAGTCTTTGAGGACCTCATCCTTCCAGCGGTACCTGGGGCGACCTACCGGTCGCCGACCACTAGGTCGTCCCACCACCACAAAACCGAGTACGTCCACATCAAAAGGTACAAAAATGTCCGCGAACCAAGAAGGAACCTACAAGCCGGAGGGGTCACGTACAAAGGAGTCGACAGATTTAAATATCTGGGCTGCACTTTAACGGATACCAACACCAGGGAAGAAGAAATAGACACAAGAATCCAAAACACCCTCCGTTGTAGTGCAGCTTTGCACAAGGTTTTGGTGTCGGGGCTACTCAGCAGACGTACAAAAAACCGTATTTATAAAACGGTAATAAGACCAATCCTTATGTACGGATGCGAGACTTGGATATTGACCCTTATGGAAGAAACGCAGAAGTGCAACAGTATTTTTTTTGTTGATATTCTTGGCTTGTTACACCCGCGCGTATTATAATGGACCTCAGTGGCTTGTGAAGATTCACCTGCTGCCTTGACACTACCCTCATTAAATGAGGGTAAGGATGTTCCCTTACAACATTTTGTATAAAAAATACGATGTTATGTTATCCCCTTAGATCATTATATTCCATTATTTCGTTCGTTATTTTGGGAAGCAATAACTACGTTTGCGCCAGTATTCGCCCATGGTCTACCTTCATACCCTGCAAATAACAGCAGTTTCCTCTGATTCCTCTGAAGCACGGGTCCGGACCCAGACTCCGGACACACACGGGGGCTGGCTTTGTCAACTGGAGCAAAGTGGACAAACCGAAAAAAAGGGCGGCAGAATTGTTTTCCGCCCCGGGCGGCTGACACCCACGCTGCGCCACTGAGCTCAAATAACGTTGTTTACCTTCGGCTGGCTAGCAGCCGACTTGAATGGAGGGTTATTCCACAAATCCCCATCGGAAATCATTAGGCCTTGTCCAGAAAAGCGAATTCGTCGCGCGCGAATCTTTACGCGCGCGCGAACACATAACGCACGTTGGCGAGGTACTACAATACATTGCGAAAATGGTCACGACTCGCGCGTAAAAATCGCCTTCCCGTACAAGCAGGGACTGCTTACCGGTATAAAATATCGTTATAGTACCAGTAAAAATATCAGTACTAAAATTCTATACCCATTGAATTTCGGTACAGATTTCATTCGTTTATACAGTTATTTAAAAATAATTTTATTGCTGATACTGAAATGATGAGTGCGCGCGCCCGCGCCCCGCGGTGCCCCTCGCGCGAGGGGCCGCGGCGGGCGGGAAAGGATTAGGATTTACGGAACACGCGCCGACCGACAGGTTGGCGATCGCGATTGTTTTTCTTTCATCCGGCGGACGAGTAATACCCAAATTATAACGTTTTACTTTCTTTAAAAGTTTATAATTATTATTTCTTTAAACATACTTACATTACCTACCTACATACATACATACATACTTTTACATATACGTATCAACAAAGGGTGGAGGCACCAAATATCGGCCCAACATTTTTTGACCTTTCAGTGCTTATAATTTTTACATTATAACTTTTGCTTTCTTTCAACTACTTTTTTTAGGTAAAGGGATAATGAAACTCCATTATTACATTCGCGAAATAACGAATTCTTTGTTAGATTTGAATATATAGATGTTTGTTTCCGAACTTGCCGATTTCCCCTAATATCGGCCTTTAGCACCCAAATATCCGCCGCCTATAACCATAATATCGGAATACCTTTTCAAAGGGAAAAAAATTGTTCAAAAAGTATAAAATCAAAGTATTATAAAGACCCAGGTAAAGAGAGAAACTTGCGCAGTCCGTATCAAAAAAGATGAAGCAAATCATTTAGTTCGTAAGCGCGGCATTTTCGCAGTATAAGGATTGGAGTCTCTGACCGAGTCAAGTCGTTCGGTGATGGAACGGACCTGGTAGAACCAAATCGTACAGCCGAGCAGCACATTCACCAAAGTAGAGCCTCTATCAGACGGGTAGGCAATCAATCTTCCTACGATGATCGAGGCTTTGCAAGTTCTCGACCAAAGCATCATCGCCGAAAAGCCTCTTCGCATGCCGCTCAATAGAGTCCAAGGCAGCCAGCTGGCATTAAACAGAACTATCCCAAATATGGTAGCATATTCCATGCAGGAACGGACTTGAACTCTATAAAGGGTAAGGAGCTTTTTCGCAATCAAGTAGCGTATGGTTCTTGAAAGGATGCCAATCTTTTTTTAAGCAGTTACTGCTACGGACTCTATATAGCTCCCGAAGTTAAGGTTGGAAGATAATTCCATACCTAAGAGCTGTAGTCGGTCAGATAGAAGAACGGATACGCCACGAAAAGTGGTAGCCAGCCCAAAACCACTCTTTTTTGTGGAAAATATACAAGCCAGCGTTTTGGTGGGGTTGAGTCTGAGACAATTTGAAGGGTCTGATTCAATTTGTCCACCATGTTAGATCCTAAAGCCTCAGTTTCACCTCTACTTGCACCTGTACGACAAGTATCCCTCGACTATCGTACTATCATCGGCATACCCCAGAATCTCGGACGTAGCTAACAATATAATCGATGTGCAGTAGAAAGAGTGAAGCTAAAAGCACAGATCACTGAGGGAAGCCAGCATTTATTGCAAGTGAGTCGGAGGTGTGCGATCGAGGTCTCCCGCGCGTGATCACTTTTGGAAAAATATACCGTGCACGTGCATCGTGACTTCTTAGGAGCGGCGCTTCATCATCATCATCATCATTTCAGCCAAACGACGTCCACTGCTGGACATAGGCCTCCCCCAATGATCTTCAAACCGATCGGTCCTGCGCCACACGCATCCAGTGGATTCCGGCGATCTTTATGAGATCATCGGTCCACCTTGTGGGAGGCCTACCACGGCTGCGTTTACCGGTACGTGGCCACCACTCGAGGACCTTTCCGCCCCAACGGCCGTCAGTCCTCCTTGCAATGTGTCCTGCCCACTGCCACTTAAGGCTTGCAATTCTTCGGGCAATATCGGTGACCTTAGTCCTTCTGCGGATCTCATCATTTCTGATGCGATCACGCAGGGAGACTCCAAGCATAGCCCTCTCCATTGCCCTTTGTGCGATTTTGAGCCTTTTTACGCGGCACATTGTAAGTGGCCACGTTTCCGTTCCGTAAGTCATCACTGGCAACACACACGTATCAAAGACTTTCGTCTTGAGGCACTGCGGTAGTCGGGCCGAGAAAACGCTGCGTAGCTTCCCGAACGCTGCCCAGCCGAGTTGGATTCGTCGATCGACCTCTTTCTGGAAGTTGGACTTACCAAGTTTGACTTTTTGTCCCAGGTAAATGTACTCGTCAACAACTTCCAGTGTTGAGTTCTCAACTTTTACAGGAGTGGGTACGACATGGGAGTTCGACATGATTTTTGTCTTTTCCATGTTCATTTTAAGACCCACTTGTTGAGACACTCTGCTGAGATCGTTGAGCATTGTGCCTAGGTCTTCCAAGGACTCAGCCATGACTACAATATCATCCGCGAAGCGAAGGTGTGTCATGTACTCGCCGTTTATGTTAATGCCAAGTTCTCTCCAGTCCAGAAGCTTAAACACGTCCTCCAACAGAGTAGTGAACAGTTTCGGCGATATAACATCGCCCTGTCTCACACCCCGCTGGAGCCGAATGGGTTTTGTCTTCTGGTCCTGGAGGCGGACTGACATAGTGGCGTTTTCGTACAGCGACTGCAACACTTGTATGTATCGGTAGTCTATTTGGCACCTTTGGAGTGACCGAAGCACGGCCCATGTCTCGACACAATCAAAGGCTTTTTCATAGTCCACAAACGCTAAGCATAATGGCAGATTATATTCTTTGGACTTTTGTATAACCTGCCGCAGCGTGTGCATGTGGTCTATGGTACTAAAGCCTTTACGGAATCCGGCTTGTTCGGGAGGCTGGAAGTCATCAAACCTACGTACGAGACGATTCGTTATAACTCTAGAAAACAGCTTGTAAACATGACTCAGTAGCGTGATGGGTCTGTAGTTCTTCAGCTGCGTCCTATCACCCTTTTTGAAGAACAGCTTCACCACGCAGAGCGGCGCTTGTAAACGTGAAAATACTGCACAGGATTTTAGCCTTAAGGGTAATCACGCGCGGGTGACCTCGATAGTACCCATCATGAATTACTCTGATGCGACGTTCAGTCAGGAAATCCATGATTCAGGCACAAACTGCAGAGGGGATCCCATAGGAGGGAAATTTACCAAAAACATTACATAATAGGTAAAGTTATCTTCAGACAGTGATGGCAATATATTTTTAAGTGTATACATGAAACCATTTGGGGCATACGTCACATCCAATATTTTTATCTTCTTCTTCGACATCACTCATCAACTCTTTCGCATAGCTGGCGCACAAAGAATATCAGGTAGCCGACATTAGGATTTCTAATTGCGATAGACAAATCTCAATATCGACCACTCTGCCGATATTGAGGCTTGTCGATCATACTGATCCCTAACCTCGGCCACGAATTAAAAAATAAAAAAAATAAACAAATTTTAAAATATACTACCTAAACGGTACCTTGACTCTTTATCTTTAAGAAGAAATAAAATTAAATAACTTTGGTATGTTTATTACAATTTAAATACTTCTCAACGCAATGATTCGATTCACGAATTTGACCTGAAAATGCCGCAAAACGACGCACGTCCGTACCTCCTGCACTTTTTTGCCTATCATTCGTTCAAATTTTGAATTATTCATAAAAAATTAAGGGAGGTTAAGCGTAAGGGTATACAGCTGCTATTTGCATAAAAACAATTATGATTTTAGGACATTGTTTTATAGTACGAGATCCCACTGCTCGATTCTGCAGGTATCTGTTTTTTTGATACAACTAATTTTAAATGAATGTTAAGGAAGTATACAATGAAATAGGGAATGGTTGCCTAAAAAATATTAGCGGCAATTACCTGTAATTAATTTTGGTATAATTAATTCGCGACACTAAATTGCAACTATATGTTTTTTTAATGAATTTTACGACATTTGAAAGATAATAATGTCACAAATTGAAAAAACAATGGTTGCCAGCTCTCAGTCGGCCGCATCATTAGGGTTGCCAGCTGTAAACAGGTACGTCAGTGTTCATTTTTTGCAGTCACCTGTTTTTTTAAAAATTTCAATTCCAAATTAAAGTTTTATGTGTACTAATTCCAAAAATCCATGGTTGCCAGTTGGGAAATGGCCGCAAACAGAGGTTGCCATGATTTCAAATTTCCATGAACGATTCTCGCTCCAGGTAAGTGGACGCGCAAGAGAGAAAATGTACGCATTGTTATGTGCTGCAAACAAGATAATAATGTAGTGTCGATGTAGTTCTAGTATTTTTTACTTTTTTTTATCCTACTTAATTATAAATTCGAAAGTCTGGATGTTTGGATGTTTTTTCGTTACTTAATCATGCCTAAACGGCAGAAATTTACATGAAATTTGGCTATGTCCTAACATAGGCTATAAAATTCAATTCCAAATTAAAGTTTTATGTGTACTAATTCCAAAAATCCATGGTTGCCAGTTGGGAAATGGCCGCAAACAGAGGTTGCCATGATTTCAAATTTCCATGAACGATTCTCGCTCCAGGTAAGTGGTCGCGCAAGAGAAAAGATGTACTCATTTTTATGTGCTGTAAACAATAATAAAATGTAGTGTCGATGTAGTTCAAGTATTTTTTTACTTTTTTTTATTAAAACATAAATATTAGAGCAGACTATTGAAGATTATGTCATTGTATTTAAATTTTTTCTTTTTACGAAACTTTGATATAAGTTCACACTTTTTAAAAGATTCACTATTATGTAAAATCAGTCAATTTTCCACCCTCGTGGCACAAAAAACACGTCTTCATTTTCAAAAATCAAATTTTGCACAAAAATACTTTTAGATAATGTATTCCCAAAATAGTTCAATACGTATGACAGCTGTCATAAATAAAATCTTTTTAAAGGAGAATGACCGGTTCTGGACCAAATGCTGCCCAAGCATGGAAACACTTTAATTTGTATCCTTACATGAATAGTTATAAAAAAAATATAATAAAAAAAATCCTGCCACGGATTTATAAATTAAATAAATAAATCCTGGACCACTCACACCCATTATTTAGTCCTATACAGAGCATTGCTCGTATTACAGGGATCTAAATAACGGATTAGTGCCTAGTTTGGTTTTTGGGGTGGGCTAGGCACCAAGACGTTGTGAGGCGCTCTGCATTATTTTTAGATACAATAATCTTAGACTTACTTAGACGACATGTTAGTGCCTACAAGTACCCTATGTTCACCGGGGATAGTGTAGCTTTCCAACAGTGAAAGAATTATTAAAATCGGTTCAGAAGTTTCAAAATTGTTATTCCCCAGGAATGAAACGTTTTCCGTAGGAATTTTATAGCCTTTGTTAGGACATAGCCAAATTTCATGTAAATTTCTGCCGTTTAGGCATGATTAAGTAACGAACAAACATCCAAACATCCAGACTTTCGAATTTATAATTTAGTAGGATAAAAAAAAGTAAAAAATACTAGAACTACATCGACACTACATTATTATCTTGTTTGCAGCACATAACAATGCGTACATTTTCTCTTTTGCGCGTCCACTTACCTGGAGCGAGAATCGTTCATGGAAATTTGAAATCATGGCAACCTCTGTTTGCGGCCATTTCCCAACTGGCAACCATGGATTTTTGGAATTAGTACACATAAAACTTTAATTTGGAATTGAAATTTAAAAAAAAAACAGGTGACTGCAAAAAATGAACACTGACATACCTGTTTTCAGCTGGCAACCCTAATGATGCGGCCGACTGAGAGCTGGCAACCATTGTTTTTTCAATTTGTGACATTATTATCTTTCAAATGTCGTAAAATTCATTAAAAAAACATATAGTTGCAATTTAGTGTCGCGAATTAATTATACCAAAATTAATTACAGGTAATTGCGGCTAATATTTTTTAGGCAACCATTCCCTATTTCATTGTATACTTCCTTAACATTAATTTAAAATTAGTTGTATCAAAAAAACAGATACCTGCAGAATCGAGCAGTGGGATCTTAGACTATTAAGTTATGGCGCATTTTCTCTAGACGGCCGATATTAGGAGGGGGCCGATATAAGGAGCCTCCACCCTACATCATAGCACGAACTCAATATCTGACTTTACTTACCAGTACTTACACCAATGCTTGCTTTATGATCTTATTCCCTATCTAGCACTTATCGTCGTTAAGTAAGCACTAAGCAGCTAAGTAGGTAGTTCAATATCTATCGAGTGTAACTGCCATTGAAAGATATACTAACCTTTAGATAGGTACCTAAGTTTAATGTCAAATAGATAAATTAAAACTTACGTTGAAAAGCGCGACAAATGCTTTGCTTCAGCCTCTGTTCTTGTGATCCATTGTTCAATATACAGACCGGTGCGAGCGGACGCGTGAGAGGACTGAAATCAACTAACTAGCTAACTAAGCTAGAAGTACCCCCGTGTCCCTCCATTTAAGCCATTACAAAATTTCAGTATTTTAATATAAATAACAGTTAAAAAATTGTTGTACAAAAATGTTTATACTACAACAATTTTACAGTACCAAAAAAAAATTCTGTACTGGAATTTAACAGTATCAAAATATATTTAAATGACGTCATACAGAAAAAAACTATACCGTTATTCATACCGGTAAACAGTCCCTGCGTACAAGGCCTATTGTGGTGAGGTTATAACGATGTTTGAGTGATATTGGAAGAAATAAAACAAATTGTATTAAAAATCATGAAAAATTGTTTAATTGGCATACCAACTGATAACTTGTTACAACCTATGGCCAATTTTACAATTATCAATATTGTTAATAATTAAATATAATATTTATGTAAAATAAGTTTTATGTTGGTTTACTTACATTTAAATTTTATATTATTAATCAGAAAAAAACTATATAATTAAAAAAGACGTCATTACAGTAAATAGTCATAAAAATGCTCGCGAAGACAGAGTCGTATTTATGTTGTTAGGCCTTCGATACCCGGCTGCACCCGAGCTGGTATCGGCGTCGCAGGAATTAACATTATCGTTGCGCTAGTGCGGCCGAGTCGTGAGACAGAATCATTCGTTTTACGTATAAGTCCATAATAAAAAAAACTAAGGCCACCATTTATTAGTACGAGTCTTACCTAAGAGCAGTTGCGAGCCGACCCTACAGTACCGAGACGCGAATAATACCATTTCGTATATGTTACATGACCACCGCCTGGTGTATTTACAGCGAAGATGCAACGACAGGCTGGGAGGGACGAAATGAAGTGACCTGAGCGTCGTGATGGAGTGTCAGAATATAAAAACGATATAAAAAAAAATTCCTTTCATCGAAAGATTTGTACTGGTTCGCACGACGGTAGTGATTCAACGCTCCACCACAACTTATAAGAGTCCGCAGTACACTCAAACGGAGATGAAAAACTGTCTAACAAGATATAAATGAATTATACATTCTTTACATCTCTGATTGAGAATACACAGGGCTGAAACGAGTGACTGTCGCTCTTTCGCTTACTTATTGGTTATGAAAACGTTAAAAGAATTTACATTCTATTCGGACTCGTGGAGCGCCCGTCTCTCGCCTTCGCCCCTGGGACCTAACACCGAAAGCTTACATGTCCTTACTTAACAACTATCATTAATTTGTATGGCAACTAAGCGATCAGTGAGACACACTGACTTATATTTACATGGTTTACGCGAGCATGCCCGAAGCAGGGATACGTGAGGCACGCCCAGCCAAGTAACTTAGATACCGGATTACAAAATTGGGATATTTCTGTATATATTGTCGCAAAAACAGTCTTTGCCATTCAGTCGCTTTAAATGCAAAAATCAATTCGATTAAACTCGCTTTTGTAATACTTTTTTATTTAATTTCATTACAATATCACCAATGAGTTAATTTATAATTTTACCTCCCCGACTATGTCTAGGTAAAACTGTAAACTCAATTGTTAGGAATGTTTCGTTCATAATACTGGCTTGTGAATATCCAAATTATTTATAAAGAACATAATGGATTTAAGAGATTCACAGACTGTTAAATGCAATTCAAAATAACGTTTGAGCACCCGATTACAAGTTTCAATTTATGTACTCGAAATTTCATTAAGGCTACGAATTCGATAATTACAATACAGAAAGTATAAAATGTTGATACAAAGCTTTTCTACACCTTGGCCTATTATTCAATACATAGTTTCGTCACAAGACGAAGATTCTTTACAATGAAAACGATAGTAAAACAACCATTTACAACCATGGTTTTGGATGGAGAAAACGACGTTAATTTATACGCTAATATAAAGATAACAGAAAGTTGGATTTGAAACGCAATACTTTAGTCTAATGACCATAAAACCATGATTGTAAACCGACCAAACCGCTAACCACAATTAATATTAATATCAACATATTTTTCAAGTTCACATAGAAAATGCGATAAGTACAAAAGAATGTGGTTAATACGACACCTTGGGAGAGCCCTTGGGATGAGTGACGCTCGTCAACAATGCGACAATGAGATACATGGCAGGCAATCTGTGATCTAAGAATCTGCCTCAAGCGTCAAGTACTGATGTCTTTAACATTTTTGGCAAAACAGATACCATTGCCACTACATTTGCGGGACCTTGAGAATACCATTTGACTTTTTATCTTTCTATTAAACAGTAACAAAATATTTAATAAATAAAATTAAAGACTGAAAACAGATAAGATAACACCGGAACAAAGAAATAATTACTAATTTTGAAACCATAACTATATCTCACCTAGTATACGTGAAAAGATTCTTATTAGCATCAACAAATAAGGTATGGACACAAATTATGCTGCATTATATACCCAAAAATAATTTATGCTTGAACACCTATCCCTATTAACTTTTAATTGGAACGGGAGTTATAGCTTGAATTTACATGGATATAGCTTGTCTAAGTATGACACTACTAAAGTAAATTTAATTCAAATTTAATGTGTACTAAGGAATATGGATAAAAATTTGAAAAACCCTCAGTTCGAAGGGTCATAGCTACGACACACAGACAAATCAATTAGAAACAGATAGTCACCGTATCCACCCAAGCTGTTAACTATTCGAAATATGAAACTTCTTACTCTAACGTTTACTCTGAAGAGTATGAAACTCCCTACTGTAATACAAATTAATCGTAATTGCAACTTAATTCCCGACACGGTGACAACCCGACCAATCGAAACGTATGCGATACTATACGTCACGTATACCAAGTGAGAGGTACAGCTAGTCGCGTCTCGTATCCCAAGAGCCCGTGTGGTGCGTGCGTCACTCGACGCTGTTGGCGGTGTCGTTGACGTCGTCGAGCGACTCGTCGCCCGACCCGGCGCCCGGCGCGAGCGACGTGCGCTTCATGCGGGCGGATGATGACCCGCCTGATAGACCGATGCCGCCGCCTTGCCGCCTGGAATGCAATAACACGTTAGAACTGAGCAGGGTGAAATGGTAACCACCTTAATGAACCTTATGCATTTGTGATACTGACAAAACCCAATGAAAACTGTTTGTATTTAACTGCACATCATAAAATACTGATTGTGCATCAAAAAAATACTGAATTGCTAACCTAACCTTTGGTGTGCAATCAGTTATTTTGATGTACATTTCAGTATTTTTTTGATGTACACTTAAAAATATCCCAATGAAAACTTTTAATTGCATAATCTGCCTATCGATAGTCGACAAATCGTCTTTGACATGTGTCAAACATCGTCATTGTGTCTGATGGCATCTGGAAGTCAATTTACGTCATTTTGAACAATCGTAATTATTTAGGCGTTACAATTTTGGCCAATATTTATTTCATATTCAGTTTTGTGTAAAAGTAGTCGCTCAGCTGTTAAATTGACATGAATGAAGTTAAAAACATATATGGGCAGAGTTTTCGTTTAGTTGTATACAATTGACATTAAACACTAAATGCCACGAGATAAGAAAACACTAGACTTTTCAAGATAACTTTGAAAAGTATAATTTGAACGTCATTGTTTAAAACCCGTATTTGGGCTTAAAAATAATAACCAAAAGTACTATCCGGTTTAGATGCTATTAGGATAATACTTTTTGGAATGGAGCGAAAAAAGACGTCAACTGCGCTTATCCGTAACGTTAGCAACGCAAAATAATATCTGTGTATGTGTAAAGTTGACATAATTTTTCGCTTAATTCCAAAAGGTAGTGTGTCCTAATAGCATTTGAATCTGATATTACAGAAACATAAAAATATCCTTGGACGGAATAGTTTCTTTTATTCATATTATGATTAATTAAAATAAATCGTAAAATCAATGAAACAATCAAACAACCTTCGATGACAGTATACAGTTATTGTTATTATGAAATTTCAAATTTTTTACATTCTAAGTTGTCTTTTGTAAATGAAATGTCTGAAAAACTTCTGAAACCCACACCAGTATAATATAATAATATAAAAAAATGATTATCACACGATGAATAACTGAGTCATGTCAATTAACTTTTATTAAATTATGCATAAAAAATTTGGTGACTTACTAATTCGTCATGATAAGATTTGTCATTAAAAGTTTATTCTCCTGAGAATAAGTGGTCGAGAGTATGATTGTAATAATAATATCACACAATTATCTCCTCTCTCTCTCCTCTTTGAAAAACATGAATTGCATCAAATTATTTTTAAACTATTATTTAACTGACAACGTTCGTATGTTGAAAGAAATAGCTTAAATTGTATTTTTGTTATCAGATTAATTAAAATCAATGATATGAAAGTTACGATTGTTAAAGAGACAACACAATGATAGTCAAATGACAGTTTCATCTGATCGCATGATAGAATCGTACCCGTGACAAGTGAGATGATCCCTACAAACAATCCATGAGAAAATCTAGACAGACAGACGACACATAAGCGAAAACTCCCGTTGTTATAAACTAGTACGATGCACACCGAGCTCACTGTGGGCTCGTCGAGATCCCTATCAAAACAGAAGTGCGGGCTATGAGGCTGTCGGGAGGCTTTTTATCTTTGTTACTTTTAAAAGCAACATAAAATCTATTTCCTACTAAGATTATGCTTATATTGCTTTACTATTATTTATTTTTGTTTTCAGATAATTCATTATACAAGGAAGAATTGGAAGATTCTCCGAAATTCGATCGTTAAATTCAGGATCCATTAATAGAACGTTCAGTTTACCAACAAAATCGTTATAAAACAGTTTATCTACAAACAAAATTTTTTAGGACAATATTTAAAAAAAATCTAAAATGCTTGATTTCAGAGTTATTTGTCCTGTGTTATTAAGACAAAAAGGATAGGCCGGTCCATCGCCAGAACGGTGTAAAACCAAGGTAGTTTAGTAAGAAGTGGAACAATCATTTGATCGCGAATCCTATACACATCTCAAGTCGCTAGCCTGCAGTTATGTTCTTACTCCGGCACACAAAAAATGGGGTGTATCCCACTTTATCCATTGCGTATATCCATTAATGGATAATCTGGGATTGTTTGAATTGCGACAAAAAGTCGCGCGTGGATAAAGTGGGACATAATTAGAGGAAAAACTTGTCCCACTAAATCAATTTTAATTATCCACGGATAAAGTGGGATTGACCCAAAAAATGGACAGACCAGATATTTGAACCCTAATAATATCTAACAATTCCGAACAGCCTCCTGTATCACGCCCGCACTTCCACCCGAGCTAAGCCCCGTGACAGCGGCGCAGTACGGCCGTCACTCGCTCATGCGCAAGCACACGGAGTCAAACGCTTTACCTGCTCGCCGCCGCCGCCGCTACTCACTGTCGTCTGAGTACGACATCCTAATGCAACATAATAATACAAGTTGTAACAAATATTGTATACGTTATCCTAAATCTTAGGTCGCCTCGCGTACCATTATCATGGCGATCTCCATGTATTTGGATGACTGCATTTCTTTATTTTTATGAAAGCCAAGTTGAATTATATCTTGGCCAAATGGAGTCATTATAAAATGATCTAGGTTTGTCGATATTTATATACAGTGGGCTGTAGCCGCTGTAGGTACTCCTATGGTTTTCAAGATGGTGATACTCTTTAAATAGGAGTTTTTATTTCTTTAAATAGTGAGTTAGAAACGTTACAGATAAGAAATATGTACTAGCCGTACGTAGCCAAAAATTTGGCAAGGAGGACATTATAGTTCGTGCGTGTGCATGCGTGTGTGTGCACAGTGTGTCGGTAAGTGCGGATGTGAGCAAGTGTTGGTGAGTGTAGATGTGTGCGTGTCTGTCTGTGTGTGTGTGTGTGTGTGTGTGTGTGTGTGTGTGTGTGATCCGGTGTGTGCGTGTTTGCGCGTGTATCTTTGAGCCTGTGTGTGTATGTATGTAAGCGCGTTAGTATTTGGTTTGGTGTGTGTGTGTATGGCAGGTCACCTGAGCTTGTTGCGCAGGTTGGAGCACTCGCGCGCGAGCGTCTCGTGCGTCTCGAGCAGGTCCTCGAGCTCGCGCTGCGCTTTCCGCTTGCCGGACTTCTCGCGCTGCATCTCCTCCTCCGCCTCGTCCAGCTGCCGCTTCAGCGCCTTCACGCGGACGTTCATCTGGACAGAATATTCACATACGTGTACTCACTTCTATTCTGTGGCTTAAACAGTTTCAGAAAAGGCTAACTAAACCACTTAGCATAGCTACAGTGCCCGGCAAACATCTTGAAATTAGGTGGGTGCGAATTTTGCGCTCGAACATTCTCGCACTCTGTCGAACGAGCGTCAAGATGTTTGCCGGACGTTGTACCACATTAGTGATATTAAAAAAAAATATTAATCAGATCATGTGTGGTACCGCCTTCTGCTGCGCCAGCCGCTCAACCAGTAAGCATGCTATCTGTTAGTGAACGTGGTCTACCTTCTCGATCTGCTCCTTGTACTGGTCGGCGTGGCGGCGCTCCTCGTCCAGCTGCAGCGCCAGCTCCTTCATCTTCTTGTCCAGCTTGCGCGCCGCCTTCTGCTGCGCCAGCCGCTCAACCAGTAAGCATTGCCATCTGTTAGTGAACGTGGTCTACCTTCTCGATCTGCTCCTTGTACTGGTCGGCGTGGCGGCGCTCCTCGTCCAGCTGCAGCGCCAGCTCCTTCATCTTCTTGTCCAGCTTGCGCGCCGCCTTCTGCTGCGCCAGCCGCTCAACCAGTAAGCATTGCCATCTGTTAGTGAACGTGGTCTACCTTCTCGATCTGCTCCTTGTACTGGTCGGCGTGGCGGCGCTCCTCGTCAAGCTGCAGCGCCAGCTCCTTCATCTTCTTGTCCAGCTTGCGCGCCGCCTTCTGCTGCGCCAGCCGCTCGCGCGATTCTGCCTCCAGCTGCTCCTCCAGGTTGGCCGCCTTCAGCTCCAGGGATGTGATCACGCCCTGGGGGAAGTCACATGTTAGCACATAGTCCAGAGGAAGTGTAGTGTACTTTCACACAAATGATTATGCGGCTTCCTTGTTGGATAATGATTATGCGCGATTGATCCAATGGCGAAAATAAATCAATTTGTTACTTTTTTGTCGTTGGACCAATCGCGCTTAAACGGTTGAAAAGGCCGCGAAATAATCGCAACGATCAAATGAAAAAAAAAAACTTTATTCATGTAGACTAAAAGTAGTAAAAACGTAAACCAAAAATTAATTCACGTGTGAACAAGCTCAATAGAGTGCCCAAAAAACATCTTGAAAGCAAGTGAAGATTGCGCAGAACCCGAATTTTGAGATGCGCGCACGCTATTAGTCAGAGGTATGGGCGACAGGAGATACTCGCACGGTATTAGTCATGCGCGAACTTTCGTCCGAGAACTCCCAATCCGTCGAACGAGCGTAAAGATGTTTGCCGGACTCGATATCTGCCAGTATATAGAACAACGGCTGTCTTTAAACGTAATCTCAACCGTACCTTGGTCTTGGTACGCGCATTGGTCTCCAGCTCGGCCAGCTTGGCCTTCAGCTCCTTGTTCTGCCGCTCCAGCACCAGCTTGCTGCTCTCCAGCTTCTGCGTGGCCGCCTTCTCCGTGCCCAGCTCCATCGTCACTTGGTCGATTTGGTTCTGCAATAACTCTCATTTATTACATGACTAATATTTTCTCTAGCCAAGGTATGAAATAATAAAAAAAATACACATAAATCAGTTGAACACATATTACTAGTCCCTACCATATCTGTAGCATAGTTTGTTTCTGTCCCCGCCCCCGTGAGATTCCTTCTCTTCTTTTTAAGATATGATCTTAAGACAAAATAACCAGGCTTGTCAAATCTAGGATCATAGTCGAGGCGGACCAACAAGCAACATTCCATAACATTGAAAAAATGCAAGGTCCGTATGGATATCTTAGCCCCACAAATGTAAATATCTGTTTCTCTCACCTGTGCCTTCCTAAGCCTATCGTTGAGTATCTCATTGTTGGACTGCTCCTCGTCGAGGTCCTCCTCGAGTGCCGCTATCCGCGCCTCCAGTCGCTTCTTCTCGTCTATGAGAAGTGTGCTCTGTTGGGCAAAAAATAAAAAAAAATACAATTTAATAAAAGGCATAAATTCATATTTTTATACAAAGATGAGCCCTGTAATTTTATTTAAATTGTCTATGCTTTACAACAATATTATACATTTAAGAAAAAAACTGGGACCATTATTTTGGTGTAATAATTGAGAAGTCTGCCATTACGATGAGGGTTTGATCCCCACAAGGGATCACAGCTAAGCATTTGGGTGCTTACACGCCTGTTTGTATCAGTTTAGCCGTTTTTATGTACAATATGTGTATTGTCAAAAAAAAACAGTAAAACGTATTGTTTATCTGTGGACGGGCACCAATGTGAATATTTACTTAATGTTGGGTATATAACATGCCGGGACTATTAAAATAAAGAAATCGCTATCGCTATTTAAATCGAATTCACTCGAAAATCTCAAGGTAGTACAGATATTTCATGCGCAACAGAATCAGATTTTGATTAACTGTAGTGGCGGCTGCTTAGCAAGCGATTTCAATGTGGAGGCGAACACGTCGCGGATATGCACGTCTCCTCTGCCAATGAATGAGTGACTACTAGTCAAGTCCGCAACGCTCTCGCCACGAAGTTGCGGCGTCCCCGCGGCGCATCGGCGACAACTCCGCGTCAGTGACGCGACGTCTCTGCTTCCGTGTTGACACCGCTTTCAATCCGCCAGTGTGGCAGAGCCTTAAGTTGTGCGTGTCATGTGGTGTCGTGTTGTATGTTGTTGTTAGGTTGTGTGTGGTGGTACAGTACCTTGGCGGCGTGGTTGTTGAGCTCGTCGAGCAGGTCGTCGCGCTCGGCCTCGGCCTGGCGGCGCGTGCGGTCGGCGGCGGCCAGCTCCTCGCTGTGCTGCAGCGCCTCGGCCTCCAGCGCCTTGACGCGGCGCTCGGCGTATCATGTGCTATGTCTGACGGCACGGTAGGTACCTTGGCGGCGTGGTTGTTGAGCTCGTCGAGCAGGTCGTCGCGCTCGGCCTCGGCCTGGCGGCGCGTGCGGTCGGCGGCGGCCAGCTCCTCGCTGTGCTGCAGCGCCTCGGCCTCCAGCGCCTTGACGCGGCGCTCGGCGTATCATGTGCTATGTCTGACGGCACGGTAGGTACCTTGGCGGCGTGGTTGTTGAGCTCGTCGAGCAGGTCGTCGCGCTCGGCCTCGGCCTGGCGGCGCGTGCGGTCGGCGGCGGCCAGCTCCTCGCTGTGCTGCAGCGCCTCGGCCTCCAGCGCCTTGACGCGGCGCTCGGCGTATCATGTGCTATGTCTGACGGCACGGTAGGTACCTTGGCGGCGTGGTTGTTGAGCTCGTCGAGCAGGTCGTCGCGCTCGGCCTCGGCCTGGCGGCGCGTGCGGTCGGCGGCGGCCAGCTCCTCGCTGTGCTGCAGCGCCTCGGCCTCCAGCGCCTTGACGCGGCGCTCGGCGTATCATGTGCTATGTCTGACGGCACGGTAGGTACCTTGGCGGCGTGGTTGTTGAGCTCGTCGAGCAGGTCGTCGCGCTCGGCCTCGGCCTGGCGGCGCGTGCGGTCGGCGGCGGCCAGCTCCTCGCTGTGCTGCAGCGCCTCGGCCTCCAGCGCCTTGACGCGTCTCTCCGCGTCGCGCGCGGCCGCCGCGGCCTCCTCGCGCCCGGCGCGGGCCTCCTCGGCCTCCCGCACCGACTCCTTCAGCTGCTGCTGCAGCTTCTTCACTTGCTTCGTCGCGTCTTCTTTCACCTGTGGCAAACGAAAGTTTAGTCTTCGCATCATAAATAACAACAACAGACTTTTTTACTTCGTAAGCGTTAAGTACAGTACCCGGCAAACATCTTGAAATCGGGTGGGAATTGCGCAGAACGCGAATTTTGAGATGCGTACGCATTTTTGGTCCGAAGCATACTTCCGACCAATAAAGCGGGCGGCTCCATTGGTCACGCGCAAGTGCACATGCACGAACTTCCCCCACTCCGTCGACCGAATGTTAAGAAGTTTGCGCGACCGCGAGCTGCTTGCGCTCCTCCTTCAGTTCTCCCTCGAGGTCGCGCAGCTGCTTCACGATGCCGCGTCTCCTGGTGCCTCAGCCTACCTTGTTGGCGAGGTGCAGCGCCTGCTCGGCGTCCTTGAGGTCGGCCTCGAGCTTCTTGCGCGTGGCGAGCGCGGCCGCGCGCTGCTTGCGCTCCTCCTCCAGTTCTCCCTCGAGGTCGCGCAGCTGCTTCACGATGCCGCGTCTCATGGTGCCTCAGCCTACCTTGTTGGCGAGGTGCAGCGCCTGCTCGGCGTCCTTGAGGTCGGCCTCGAGCTTCTTGCGCGTGGCGAGCGCGGCCGCGCGCTGCTTGCGCTCCTCCTCCAGTTCTCCCTCGAGGTCGCGCAGCTGCTTCACGATGCCGCGTCTCCTGGTGCCTCAGCCTACCTTGTTGGCGAGGTGCAGCGCCTGCTCGGCGTCCTTGAGGTCGGCCTCGAGCTTCTTGCGCGTGGCGAGCGCGGCCGCGCGCTGCTTGCGCTCCTCCTCCAGTTCTCCCTCGAGGTCGCGCAGCTGCTTAACGATGCCGCGACGCTTTTCTTCTCCTTGTTCCTCCTTCGCCTAGAAACACACGACATCAGAAGTTGCATTTAATACGAAAAAATAAAACATAAAAAACAGGCACATGCGGTCACCGCTTGACGCACCATTCGTGACGGCCTGCGTCAAGTAGTGACCGCCCCGTTCCCGCTTCCGAGAAATTCGAGGCAGAGGACAGAGACCTCACGCGGTAGATAACTCCCGCCGCGGTTAAGGAACCGCTGTTAATTTTTTTTACTTACTAGAGCTCATTCTCTCTGCCGTTGCGGTAACGAATACCACCCACCACCTCTGTAGGAGATTCTCACAAGACAAGGAAGGTTGCAAAACAGACGGATAACCGTAAATTATAAAATTAAAATTTATTACCCCCCGCCTGCCTATGGACCGGGCAGAGACACCAAGACAAGACAACCCATCGAGTCTTGGAGCGACTCATGTCGGTAATCCTGACAGTCCTGCAGATTTAACATCTAATGCGATCATGCACGGAGACACATAGAACACAAGAGCTCCATACCTGCAAGTCCCTCTCGAACTGCGCGCGCATCGCCTGCATGTTGACCTCGAGCCGCAGCTTGGCGTCCTCGGTGAGCTGTAAATCGTCCTCGATCTCTTCGTTCTGCGCCTTCAGCTCGGCCAGTTGCGACTCCAGCGCGCGCTTGGCCTTCTCCAGTTCGTGCACGTTCTTGTCCGCTGTGCCTTGTGTGTTGGCCAGTTCATCTAGTTCGGATTGGAGGACGCGCTTCGTCCGCTCTAGCTCCTCGATCTGGAAAATAATTAATAAATAAATAAATAAATATCTCTGGACATTATTCACACAGCGCCATCTAGCCCCAAACTAAGCATAAGCTTGTGCTATGGGTGCTAGACAACAGATAAACATTACATATATATATTTTTTTGTAAATACATACATATTAAACATAGAAACACTCAGACCGATACAAACAGACATGTAATGCATACAAATGTTTGTACCGTGCGGGGATCGAACCCGCGACCTCTGGTGTAATAGCCGACTTCTCGACCATTACACCAAATGGCTCGTCATCTTATCAATTATTAAGGTAGATAAATATTGGAATACATAGATCTGATCCTAAAAAAATGCCATTACCATTTGTGTTGTGGGTATCAGAAACAAGGAAGGTACTCACAACAAACACACATCGCCGCTTCTCTTGAAGACTATACAAAGTCAAAAGAATTGCGAAATCAAGCTAAATAAACAGAAAAACAAAGCAGGTGATTCTTAGTTTTTCTGTATATTTAACTAGAAGACGGGAGTCGCCCATAAACCTAGCGTTACCTTCTCCGCGGCGTCGTCGAGCTCCCGAGTGAGCGAGAGCACACGCGTCTCCTTGTCCCGTGCCTCTCGCTCGGCCGCGTCGCGCTCCGCCGCGTACCGCTCCGCCACGCTGCGCTCCTCCGCCACAACCTGCGCAGACAGACAGACACGTTCATTAACATTTAAGTAAAGTAACAGCCTATTAAATTTAATGTCCCACTGCAGGGCAAAGGCCTTGAAATCAAGTTACCGTTACAAAAATGGGTACTGGCTTAATCACAACGCTTGCCAAATGTGGATTAGTGATTGGTGACAAATCCGAGCTGGGTCCGACACTCGGCCCGGTACGTAATCACTAGACCATCTAGGCGTTCACTAACATCCTTGGACAATATTCACGCAATGCCGTCTCACTCCAAACTGAGGCAACTGAGCCATACAGGCGATTCCCAATTACAATATCGTAGCGATTAACCCACTGCGCCGGGGCCGCAGATTATAACGTTGTATGTACCACAATAAGTATAGAAAACACGCTAAGGACCAAATGCTGAAAAAGCGCGCAAAGTTTTTAAGTGGGTTAGTCGCTACATTCTTTTGATTACGATGACAATGTCCCTGGATAATAAAAAGACAAAATTGATAGTCTGTGATAATAATATATGTGATTTTTTAAATGTATATTATTTTCATTCATTGATTTATTAATTTTTATATAGGTATACTTTCAGCGAGATTTAGAAGAAATAAGACTATCATACCTTATCAAAGCTCTTCTGTTTCTTCTCAAGTTCCATTACTTTAGCGCGCTGCGCTTCTAATTCTATATTTGTGTCTTCTAATTCCGCTTGGATCTTCTTCTTGCCTGTAATAAAAGAACGACAAACTTTACAACTCATGGATAAATGGATATGAATTAAAATGTCATTAGAAAACCTTCACTAATCGATGCTCTACCTACCTCTCTCTCTCTTTTACGCGATTAGAGTGCAGGGCTTTGTAGCCGGATTGTAGTAATAATTTGCTCCTAGGTGAACAAAGAATGTCCAAGAGAACCGACCGTCAGTACTGCGAGTATTGCGACACAGGGGGAGCAGACAGTGTGGTGACACTCAGTGCTTGTTCACTTTGAACGCACTGGCGCGGTGGCGGGCGCGGCCGCGAAATATCAAACATATTACCGCGTTTACATTCAGCCCATTGCCGCGGCAACATGGGGAATAAACTGGGAAACGCGAGAATGTAAACAGGTCATTTCCATTGCCTTGACGTTGCCGTTCGCATTGCCCGGCTATCCCCCATTTGGCGGTTTTTCTAGCGGACATCAAAGCGCGGCAATGCGAGCGGCAACGTGTGTTTACATGTTGCTCTCTCGTTCAGTCGTTTAATATCTTTAAAAATACTTACATTGTTCTATTAATTACGATGAATTGCTATCATCCACCATGTCCTCTGACGACGACGTCCCTTTTGAATTCTATTTTTTTTTTAACATAATTAATAATTAATTAAACTTAAAAGGCGCCGACGCTGCGACAATTTCCACGTTATCCATGGCCCAGAGTCGAATTTAAAATACATATGAAGCGGCAATGTAAACACTCATTTCCGCTGACGTTGACACATCAATATATGTACGGCAAGGTAAGCAGCAACGGAAATGGCTGAATGTAAACGCGGTATATGGCGTCGGTATCGAAGTGTTCACGTACTGCCGCGCGCGCGGGCATGTAGCGACTGTAGCGAGCACCGCGCCCGCCACCGCGCCAAGCGTTCAACGTGAACAAGCACTCACTCACTCACTCTCTGCTTGGCCGAGCCTCACCTCGAGGTTGGAGGTGGCCGGTGTCATGTTGCCGTT
Organism: Mecyna flavalis; assembly: GCA_949319885.1. Taxonomy (NCBI): domain Eukaryota; kingdom Metazoa; phylum Arthropoda; class Insecta; order Lepidoptera; family Crambidae; genus Mecyna; species Mecyna flavalis. The sequence continues at coordinate 1,565,158 of OX439435.1, read as the reverse complement.
TTTCAAGCGGCCCAAGCGGGGTCACAGCACGGATTGTAGCATGGTAGAGAAGCTGGAGGCTGGCCTTCGAAATTCAATGGCAAAGCTACTACTCGCAAGTGAAACTATAGTCGAGTCATTTTAATAGGCCACATTTGACAGTTCATTTATGCAAAGAAAAGGGCTACTTATATATCAGTAGTAGAGTCTAATTTTCTTAATAAATAATTGTATTAATAACAACTGATGTTGTTTCCTTGAGTTTTATTCCTTTAGCGTAAGGTATGTTTTTCTTTGCATAAATGAACTGTCAAATGTGACCTATTAAAATGACTTGACTATAGTGGTAGGTATAATCAACTCACTCTTGTCCAGCTTGTCGTTGGCCTGCTGCAGCTCGTCGATCTGCCGGTGGAGCGCTTCAGTGTCCTTCGCCAGCTTCTTGCGCTGCTCCTCCACCAGCGCGTACGCTTCTGCTTCTTCTTCTGCCTTCTTCTTCGCTTCGGCCAGCTGCTGTGTTAGCACGCCCACCTGATGACACAAGGAACATTTTGTTTTTGGGTAAACATTTTTGTTTTTAGACTGAGAAATAGAAAAGGTGCACAAAAATGTGAAGTTAAAGATTTTTAGGGCTTATTGATGAGTAAATTAACATGTTAAAATTGGACCAAAATATTATCTATACTAATTGTTTGTTTGTATTAAATAGGCTGTTAAATATTGGAAAGCTACACTATTCCCGGATGGCTTAGGGTACTTTTGATCCTGAGAATGTGGGGGGAAAGAGGGGATATTTGAAAAAGAAATTACCGCAAGCGGAAGGCTAGTATTATCTACATTGTTACATTATTTTAACTTCGTAATTGCTAGTAACTGGCAATGGCATTGCGTACCACCCCGCGCTACCACTCCTGCTGGCTTTACGTCATGATACTCCACAGAAGAAAACCCGATAAGGCAACAGCAACTCTGTTCAGTATCTGCTCTGTGGTCGAGGCTCACCTGCTTCTCGAAGTTGCGCTTGGCCTCGTCCTCCTCGTCGAGCTGGTCGCGCGCCTGCTCCAGCTGCTGCTCCAGGTTGCGCAGCTTCGTCTGCAGCGCCAGCTTCTGCTTCGTCTCCTCCTCCAGTAATGCCTGAACATCACCAGGAAAAGAATTAGTAACTTGTCTTTATCAATTTTAATATCCTCATACCAGATAATGTAATATCCTCAGACCAGGCCAAATAATCCTGTACGCTAAAAAAATAAATTAGTCCTGAGCTCTACACACGGTCGCAGGACTCTCTGTCAAGAAAGGAAATGCCTGGCCTTGTTTAGAATCCTGTGGATATTGTGTGAAATGTTTTTTTTTTTTTCAATTTTATGTGTGGTTACAACCTGTGTATCAAAAGGGCTAGAAAAAAAAAGTGTGTTACAATATTTTTAAATAAATATTTGTCTATCAGTAGTGGTGTACCTGCGCCTCGGCGTGCTGCGCGGTGACGGTGGCGGCCTGCTTGCCGGCGGCCGAGGCCTTGAGCTCGGCCTGCTCCAGCTGCGCCAGCGCCTGCTCCGCCTCGCTCTGCAGCCGCAAGCACTTCTCCGCCACCTCCGCCCTGGGGGGAACAACGTATTCATACTTCAACATCTGTCTACATTACGCCTATGTACGTCACCTCGACCACACCTCGGACAATCACGACAAAATGTATGAAACAAACGCGTTCGTACCGCACACAGTCATAAGCTTGTGCAGGTGAACGAGTACCATGCTTGTGTGAGTGCGATAAGACATACAGACCTACAAACTTATCTGTTCCGGTGGCCAAAATTGGAACTACGTGAAATGCAATGCAAAAACGATATTTAATGACAGTTCTAAATAGACAGTAGCGTCGCCGCCACCGGAACAGAAAAGTTTGTCGGTCTATACTAGGGTTGGCGCCATTTTGCCTTAATCGTAGTGCGTTCAGGAACGCTCGCGGCGACAATACTGAGATAACTTTGTAATAGCTTTATCGAACGCGGCGCCCAACGGAAAAACCGTGACAGATAGTGCTCCGCCTTGTTCAACGCTGAGAGAGTATATCTGGACTTACCTGGCGCGGTCCACCTCCTGCAGCTTGGCGGCGAGGTCCTGCAGCTGCGCTTCGGCCTGCTTGCGGCGGCGCTCGGCGTCCTGCCGCGCCGCGCCCGCAGTCTTCAGCTCTGTCGCCAGGTCCGCGTTCTCCGCTTCGAGGGACTGCTTCGCTTTCTCCAGGGCTGTGGGGGCGAACGAAATGCGTCAGAAAATTGCTAAGTGCATCCATCAGTTGGGGTGCGTGCCTCACATTCAAAAGAAGGTAACAAGAGTCCTAATAGAATACAACAAGATTGTTTAACTTTAGTAAACATTTTTAAACTTAAATGGATTAGGGATTCAAGAATTTTACGCGTCTTTAAGCTTTAAGCGTCTTTTAAATTAACTTGTGCTGCACAAGAATATATTTAAACTAAATATCAACTGGATCAAAGCATAGCAAAACTAAGCAACAACTTATTCAGAAATATGCATAAGGGTTCCATCCTATGTCATAAAAATACTAACTCTTCATGTACATTTCTGTCACGTGTTTTAAATAGATATTTGTTCTATTGTGTAAGTAATACCTACTCATTTTAAGCAATCAAATTTAAAAGAAAAACTTAAACATAGAAGTTATGAGTGGATGCCCAAACCACTCAAGTAGAGTTGAAAGGATCACGACTATACACATACATATTAAAGAAACATCGCGAGTGTTCTCCGGCGAACTACGGCACGTCATGTGCTGCCAGTAATCCCTCGCAGAGCTAAACGAGTTTCCTTCCTCATACGCGAACGAATCCTCCACATCACACGAATCATCTTTAGAGAACCCAAACTTCACGTTCTTAGCCTTACGCTCCCTCACGGCCATGACCTTACCATAATAAAACTATAAACTACAGTACAAAATTTACGCGTAAAGTGTGCACAAAAAATAATTCTGTAGACGACGGTTTCGAAAAGTTTGACGTTTGACTTTTGAGTGAATTTGACGTTCGGTTTTGAAATTAGAAGTTTGGTTTTATGTGACATTTGATTTGTTGACATGGAGGTTATATTTATGACACGTAAAAAGTTTTTATACCTATGTCGCAAAAAAGGTTATCTTTTTAAAACTTGCATTGTTGTACGGAATCAAAGTCAAAAGTTTTAAACAATTTTGATTATACACTTATAATAATTATAATTATGATACCAATTCTTAGTCACATGGATGAAACCGGCACATTTAGAGCGTAAAGAAGTGGAAATTATCTAACTAGACTACAATTTAGGACAGTACCTTATGGCTCGCGTTCGATTGCTAATATCTTACGGAATTGACAATGTGCTGTGGCAGCGTGGCTTCGTGCGAAGCAGTCTCTTCCTCTCGGCTTCGTATCAGGCCTAGCTGTTTCATCTCCTACAAACGTCTTGTACTCACCAGCCTTAGCCTTCTTGATCTGCTCGTGCTGCTCTAGCAGCTGCTGCAGCTCTTGCGAGTGCTTGTGGCGTTGCTCCGACAGCGTGGCTTCGTGCGAAGCGGCCTCCTCTTCAAGACTACGCTTGAGGACCGCCACCTCTTGCTCACGCTTCGATCGCAGCTCTTGTTGTGCTGTTGAGAAATAAAATAAGTCTATAAAATATGCATACTTTACACATATTTTCAACAGAAGTATTATTTACGAGATTTTTATGTCGAACGAGCGTCAAGATGTTTGCCGTACTCTGTACTTATTTTTCAGAGATATGTTTTTCAATTTACGCGCTTACTTCAGTCTTACACTCGCGTGGTGTTTGAGATGTATCTCCAGCTATCGTAAGGCTGTCACACATACCGGCGGTGGTGTCGAGCGAGTCGAGCAGCTCGCTCTTGAGCGCCTCGAGCTCCTCGTTGAGGTCGCGGCGCAGCTTCTCCGCCTTGGTGCGCGCGGCGCGCTCGGCCTCCAAGTCTTCGTGCGCCTCGGCTAAGGCGGCGGCGGCTTCGCGCGCGGCCTTCTGTGCGGAAGCCCGTAGGGCGCCCTCCTCGTCCGCGCGGCTCATCGCGTTCGCTAGCTCCTCCTCGCGCTTCGCTGTAAGTCAACAAATACTGTTTGTTAATCAAGGCTTTGCTGATGAAAATTGAGAAACACGAGGCTTCTTAAAATTGTCCATCAAAAGTCAAAGTCAGTATAATAGCTTCTGAACCTTTACACTAAATCACGCAATTTATGTACACTAAGAAGAGGAAGGGTCCTAATATCGCACCCTGAAGCACACCCAAAGCTAAAAGTTTTCTTTTCCTCGAGGAGTTCTTAATAACTATATTTTCCCGCGAAGTAAGAATGACTTTTCAAATTCCCTATAAGTTAATAGAAACATAATTATACCATACCATAGGTTACACAGCAACAGAAGATGATTTACAAAACCAAATGCAACAGATAAATCGATAAAAAAGTCTACTTAAATTTATACTTACTGAGCACAATCTGCAACTCTTCAACTTGAGCCTTCCTCTCAGCCAACTGCTCTTTTACATCCTGTAATTCTGTCTCCAACTTTCTCTTCGCTCTGTCCACCTCCTGTCTAAGCTGGTGGTCCTTGAGCAGCTTTTCCTCCAGCTCGGCAATAGCAGATTCTTGCTTCGCTTTGAGCTTGCTTAAGTGTTTGGCCTTTTCTTCTTCTTCCGCCAGGGCTTGTGATAGGTCATTTGCTCGTTCTTCCAGGATCTGGAATAACGAAAATAGCAACTTTTATAAGCGTGTCTAAGGAATTTCGTTGGCTGTTAAAGTAAAGGTTCATTGACAGACCAACCTATAGCAATTTTTTAAAATTCTAAAATCATGACTCGTTTGAGCTGCAGCATCTGTCTCGCCGCCTCCTTCTCTTCTAGCTGCTCCTCCAGGTTCTGTATGTTGAGCTACAGGCGAAATACAAGCACTCACCTTTTTCTCTTTGAGTAGTTTCTGGTTGGTATCTTCACTGAGAGCAAGATCCTCCTCCAGCTTCTTAAGCTTCGCATCGCACTGCACGCGCTCGAGCTGCAGCTTCTGTCTCGCCGCCTCTTCCTCTTCCAGCTGCTCTTCCAGGTCTTGGATGTTGAGCTGCAGGCGCTTCTTCTCCTGGTGAAGCGCGTTGCAACGCTCCTCCTCCTCTTCGATGCGGCCTTCCAGATCGTGCAGCAGTTCCTCCAGCTCTTGCTTTCGCGCTGCTGCGCGTGCTCGGCTCTCTTCTGCTTCGGCGCACAGTTCTAGTTCAGCCTGTAAATTGAACATAAGAATTAGTTCTGTCTTGTCTGCTTTTGCATCATCTTAGGTCTTTTTATCACAACGCTGCAAATCAAATTATACTATATTTACTCATATTTATTTTGGAATATTTAAGAATTTCGGATATCTTTGTTTTTCCGCTGCTAATTTTGCTGTTGCAGACTGTAACATTTACAACTGGTGATATCACCCCTCTGATGATATGCCTCTTTGATTGAAGCTCTCACCTTTCAATTATATTCCTGTACAAGATAAACATTATCATACCTGCAGCTGCTCAGCCAGCTGTGTCTTCTCAGCGTTGGCCTGCTGGAACTTCTGCTCGAACTCGACGCAGCGCTTCATCTGCGTCTCCAGCCGGTCGCGGATCTGCCGCAGCTCGTCTTCCTTCTGCGTCAACTTCTCTTCTTGCTTCGTCACTTCTAGCAGGGGTTTCACCTGAAATCACATGATGTTTGCTTTAATCAACTGACTCTTTAACTTTGGAAGAGGTAGTATGCCGCGCAATTTTATTATGCGTAGCTAAATGTAAGGAATCAATTATATCCTTCTGCTTTGCCATCAGCTGCTACACTACACTTTACACAACCACTGAATATTAACTTGATGGTAACTTAGATTTAAAAAAAGCTATGTAAAATCGGTACCTTAAAACCCACTGAAGTGATTCTTATAATTATCAACAACATTCATTATCTCACACTATTACTGGTCAAAACAACGTTTCAATTACTTAAACGGACAATAGTGGCGTGGACAGGTGCGGACATACAAATAATTATACTTTATATAATAGTCTATTGAGCATGTAGGTCTCACTTTATTTACATAACTTTCGAATAATAATTGAAGCCAAGGTTGTTTTCAAAACATAACTGGAAGTTTATTTCCTAGGAATTTTAATATAGTACTTTAAAATTCCTTCCAACAAATGTTATAGTTATGTATGAAAGGTCAAGGTCGCAAACTTGTACAAGACTGAAATAATTTTGGACATAGCCCTTCGAGCCAGATAAAATAAAAAAAGTAAAGTTACCTTTATATACAACCTCCACCATTGCCAATTCCTCAGTTTCAAGTACGCAGCGCAGTTCCGCTGAATAATCCTGATGGCGTTTAGTTGCTGCAGTCTCTTCTGGTAGTTCCTCCTGGCAAGGAATCCGCGGCAGAACGCCTGAAAGTTCACGATCAAGTCCGTGATCTTGTAGTCGCGCTCCTCTTCCAGATGGGCCAGTACTCCGGCCCTGAAGAAGATCTTTGACTGTCCCACGCGGTACAAGTTGTGGTCCAGCTCTAAGGCTTCGATCATCTGCTCGCAAGCCTTCTTTCCATCCATGAATCCTTTAGGTATTATGTTCGGAGTGAGCAGTTCGTATCGTTGTCTGAACTCCTGGAACGGAATGCGGTTAGGGAAGCCCTGCCTGCATATTCTAATACCCTCGAGCACTCCGTTGCACCGCAGCTGATCCAGAACCAACGGAGCTTCAATTTTACCGGCCTTCTTTTCGTGGTTCGGTATGATACACCTCACGAAGTTAGGATTCGTGTTTCTGAGCGTCGCCATTAGTTTGGTCAACTGTTCCTTGTACAGTTGTGAGACAGTTCTGAACATGCCCTTTCTCGTCCTGGCACCGAACTGCGTGTCCGTCATGGCCTGCTGCGCCATGCCGACTATTTCTGCGTCCTTCCAGATGTGGCACACGAACGGGTCCTGTGACGACTGAAGAAGAGACACGACATTTTCGTTGAGAGGGTCCATGTTCTTCATCAGCCACTGAGCCGCAGAGTAGTCGACTTTCCCAGCATAATGAATAATCGCGAAATCGGCGATTCCACGGAAATCTGTCTTCATGAATTTCGGGTGGACGGAATGAGCGGACACCAATTTCTCGACGAACGTCTTGTCCGTCGCTTTGGGGAACCAACACTCTTCGTCCAATAGAGCCATGATACCCATGGGTTTGTCGATAAGGTCGATAGTCGGTTGCAGGTCGAGTCCGAAGTCGATGAATTTCCACTCAATTCCCTCGCGCTGGTATTCCTCCTGCTCGAGGATGAACATAGTGTGGTTGAAGAGCTGTTGCAGCTTCTCGTTCGTGTAGTTGATACAGAGCTGCTCGAACGAGTTTAGATCGAAGATTTCAAAACCGGCCATATCGAGGATGCCGATAAACGAGGCACCTTGCCTCTTGGTCCTGTCCAGAGATCTGTTGATCCTGTTGACCAGCCATCTGAACAGGCGCTCGTAGCACGCCTTGCCGATGGCTTCCACTGAGAACTCCACTTGTTCTTTTGTCTGTGCTTTGGTTACAAAGTCACGTCCAACTTTGATTCTTGGTTTGAGGAATGCTTTCGTCATTTCTGTTACCGAAAGACCTGGAAAGTTAAGATAAGTAACATTAGTAACAATTTCATATACTATATTTGTTCATGATCAAGACTTAAGAGTTTTGAAATAATTACCTAACAAATGCGCAATTTTCTGTGCAACAGTGTTATCAGGCAGGGTGGCCTGATCAGAGTTCCTCTCCTGCTTGAACTGCATTGATCCAAACAGGAGAGTTGCTGACACTATTCTGAAGATGGAGTTAAAGTCTTCCATGTTCATGCCCATAATGTTCATTGACTTTATGGTGGCTTGAAATTCCAGAGCATCGTCGATGCCTGGGACTGGTAAGGCTGAATTTGACAAGAATGGGTAACTCTTAGGGTCTTCGAGGATGTACTCCCCGCGCTGCTGCGGCGTCGCTCCGGCCAGGAGCTGGTAGAATATGTGGAATGTCCTTTCATCTTTCGCTTGTCTGATCGCTCTTGACTTCTCTAGTAAGTACGTTTCGATATTCGCGCCCGCGATGTATCCAGACGCGTCGAAGTTTATTCTTATGAATTTACCCTGAAATAAGAAGAAGGTACAGTTTGATTTAGTCATCCATCAAAAGGCTTAAGCAGGCTGGAGATGATGTTGGGTTTTATACTTACAAATCTCGACGAGTTGTCGTTTTTGACTGTTTTCGCGTTACCAAAGGCTTCTAATATAGGGTTAGCCTGTAGTAGCTGTTGTTCCAATTCTCCCTATAAAAGACAAACATAAATATTAATGATCAATTATGACAATTTAATTTCTTTAGCAAACTGATTTTATCTCTTACGCAAGCTGTCTTTTACTAACCAAAAGACGTAAATGCACAGTGAAATGTGACTATTTATTGACTGAAAATAATTTGGCATCTTCAACTTATATTTCTGTTAGGTCTTGTGCTAGATGAAAAGCACAAGACCAGAACAAATGAGAGGCCGAAGTTGCATCGGAGTCACGATCCTCAGCAGTGAGGGATCGAATATGGAGAGCTAATACTTTAGTAGTACCTTGTGTACTAGGACATAATACTGTGCATTTACTGTCGGGATGCGATGAGTGACGTCACAAATGCTACGTTAATGCGATTGTTAGCAGTTTACCTCGAACGTAGGTCCATTGCTCTACAGAAGATAGCAGCGTGGAATGAAACGTTACAATGTTCATGAACTGTTAGTAGGTTGTTAACATTTTAAGTGTAAATGGTAATCATCTGAATAAACTAATTCAATGATATTAAAATGTGATAGATTTCCGACATTTTTAGAATAAACACGAGTCTAATTCAATAAAAACATTGAACATTAACTTCAAAGACTTCGAAATGAAATCTAGATCAAATTTGATAATTTAATCTTTGCCTTTTTATTTCTATTTTTACTGAACATAGATATAAAAGTTATAAAAATACGTTACACCGCGATAACAGATAACTTAATGATTGAAATGATTATTTATGTCAAGTAGAAACCATGATGTTGTTATATAGCAAATGATGAAACACACAAACAAACAGTAGATGAATGGAACTATGCATTGCACTGGTGCTTACAGCTGACACAGTCATCAGTATGGACCGATATCCTTATCAAGCTACTCAATGGGTGATATTGTTAAAACAGCAGTCTATTGTTATGCTATAAATGAATCGACCAATGCCAGTACCAAAGTACATTTGGTATGAATGATAATATTTAACAGAAAATATAAAAGCGATAAAAACAACTTATATGGTGGATAAAAAAATTTAACAATAATTCCTGCGGCGAATGAAAATACTCTAATGAAAATGTAAAATATACATTACGTCAGGAAATATTTTGATAAAAAAAAGTTCCAAACATCCCAATCATGCAAACATGCACTCAAATATAAACAAAAACCCTTTATTCGAAAAACTTATTAGCAGTTACATGATAAGCCTTGTATTTTTCTGTTGTCTTATAAACAGATATAATAGAAAGAGATACCTTAATTCAAAAGAAGTTTTATTTATTTGTTTTTATGAACGAAGGGTTTTTACGTCCCCAAATAACCAACAGATATTTGGAAAGCAATAAATATTTATCGTGATCAATTTTCCTCAAATGACCATTAGTACTCATTTTTTTGTATTCGAAAAATCCGAGACTTATTTCGGTAAACTTGAGGTTCCAGGGGTATTAAGTATTGACCCTGAGATCGCAAGTTCACCGATTACTTAAACCAATGCGCTCAAGTTGCATTGTATGGTGGATGAAGTCCCAATGCATATTAACGAATGTGAGAACTATGCACAGACAATTAGGAGAGGAAAATGTACCACGAGGTACCACATGTCGCAAGCGTTTACCCATCGCATTCTTCCCATAACATTTCGACTTACTATAATCAACTGCGGTGACGGCCCCTGTGGTTCGGCGGCGGGAGGTCGTGGAGGGAAATAAAACATATATTACATAAGTGTTCCGAGGACACCTTGCACACGAGATGCGCTTTAACAGGTAGCTTTACAACATCTAATCTAATATGATTATACTTTCTCCAACAATCAAATATGACATTTAGTTTTTATGATTCACATAAAAACCTTTTCTAATGAATACTACTAGCAATTTAGATTTAGCATTCGAATCATTAGAAGTTATAGGCAGTTCACATATTAAATTAGATGTTTTAATAGCTTACAAAAACTACGGCTAGCTTAAACACACCAATTAAAAGTAGAATACGTGATCAAGACCTATTCGGAAACATTAAGGTTCGTATTCAGAAACCCTTCAATGCTAGTAATGTGGTCGATGGCGATTCGGTGCAAGCCAAATTGGGTCCCTATTTGAATAAAAAAAAGGTCTGGAAAATCTCGTTAAGTAGCAGTCGTCATTTTAGAATACGAGCCTTAAGGTGCGTCCACATAAAGCGGTGCGCACGCGCGTTTTTAATTCTGTACACTACAATGTACAAAGGATTGAAGGAAGGGAGTGTCACAATGGTAATTTAACAAGTCTGGAAATGACTCAATAAAGATAAAAGACTTATTATAGATTAGAAAATAGATGTGACACAGGGAGCTTCCAAGTGTCTATCCAGTTTAAGTATTTTCAAGATGTACTTTACATTATTAAGTAACTTCAATAGGAGTGGTTACTTCAATAGGAGTGAGTTCGGTGTAAAAGAGAAACCAACAAGAAAAGACAATATTTATAAAAAGAAACAGTTTTGATACTTGAAGTCGTGTGCTGTACAGTAACCATGCATGCTACCGTCATGCACAATTGCACACCTTGCACCGATATGGGTAATTTTACAGCCCGCTTATACAGTCAAAACCGCATAGATAACATCGCATATGCCCTTATAAAACTTAATTAAAAACACATTTGCACGAGGACAGTTTTTGCGAGGAATGTCTTAAATCTAGGTCGTGTAGGCGCCATAAAAATTATAAAATATGCACTCAGTATCTAGGACATAACGTGCACGTTGCGCAAGTACTTCGAGACATGACAGAGTTCGCTTTAAAAGGCATTAACTTCTCAACTGATGAGATGACTCGGTAACGTTTTAAGCATTTAACAATGTCGTGAAACCGAGGTATTCCTCGCACAAATGTGGTTAAGTATTGATGTTAGAAGTAGGACACTACGGCTTAATAGTAATAGATGCATCTGTTACTGGTATTGAACTTTGCAATAAAAAGGATTTTCTACTTTGAAAATGTAGAAAACCATTTAGACTGGTAAAACCTTACCCTTCCTTAAGGTCCTTAAATTACCTACATACTACCACGTCACAATACTAGCTCGTATACTATTACAGTAGCATTTAAAATTCTTCATCTGATAGGTATTAAATGTCACCAAAATTGAGATATCATCCTGAGATACATAAAAACCGAAACAAAAGTAGAGCCCAGGAATTTAACCAAGATCTTTTTTTGACATATCCGTTAAATATATAAAGTATCAAAACGTTTGATTCCATAATGAAAAACTATAAATACTCCCTAGATACAGAACTAATTCCTAGTATGTACCTCATTGTATGCAATATCGTATTTCAAATACCGCAAATCGACGACGATACGCACGCAACACTCTTATAGACAATAAACGCCCTCGTGATGTAACAGCTATCTAAGCATGTTTATAATCTGTAGTACGTGTGTCCTACCTATATGAAAATATTATCGATGACTAACGGTCGTGTACGGCAAACAATCGATGTTTCTGTATCGCACCAAGCATCTAGCGTAGATCTAGATAGAAAGACTATTGTGATTATGCAAGCAATATGCACGCAATTTGGAATTTTCTTCGATTACGAAAATCAAGCTTATAAAATGGAATTAAAGACGATATTCATTAAATCTTGGAATTATACCTAATGTATGATTTTTGACCAACCGGGCGACGACCAGTGGGTCGCCCCAGATATCGCTGGATGGACGAAGTGGGAAAAGACCTAAAAGAGCTCCAAGTGCCCGACTGGACAAATTTGGCACTCGACAGACCTGAGTTACTTTAGTATTCTGTGCCTGAGTGGCGTTCTTTGATGTCGGAGGCCAAGACCCACTTCGGGTCGCTGAGCCAGCGCAGTAAGTAAGTTAGATTTTAGATTATTTTCACGCTTTTTAAGGCGACTACGACGAAAACTCGGTATCGCCTTACTAGGACATAATTGCGTTTAAATCCGTTATTACAATTTCTAGCATAGTTTTACTGATAAAACATAATTTTGTGACAATTTACAACAATATACCAGTACCAACTAGAGCTATAAACGTTATTCTATTCTATATAAAATAGAATTTGCGCGAGCAAGGTTACAAAGGGATAAGTCTTGATATAACCATACGGGGGATATTACTAGCGGAATTAATAGAATTCTAGCTGAAACTAATCATACGGTTTGGAAACCAGTAGCTTTTATCAGTAATCTTACCCGATAACGGTAGTCGAACCAATATTGAGAATGGATACGCTAAAAATAATGCACTTTAAAAATGAAAAATACACTGTTGAGATAATGTCGACATCACATTTTAATCAAGTGGCTTATCAATCTTATCATACTATACAATACGGCACTTAATTTCTGATCATAATCAAATGCAGTTCATCCCATAGAATTTGTTCTGGGTGGGAATCAACCCCACGACTTCGGTCGCACTGGAGGACAGGGTGACTTACAAAGCGTTATCCAGCCAGTCAATTACAAAATAAAAGTATAAAAGTAAAATATTATAGGTACGGACCTGTCCTCACTGTCAAAAATTCTTAATTGAAAGAGGATTTATGCTTGGCTGTGGGCTTCGCCGCAAAAAGAATGGAGATCAAGTTCTATGATCTTAAAGTGGGTTAGATATGACTTGGCCAGTTTTTATGAGAATTAAAATATATGTTGTATAACTTAATAAAATGACTGATGTAATGAAAACTGGCCAAGTCAAATCTAACCCACTTTAAGATCTTAGAACTTGACACTCATTTAGATCTCCATTCTTTTTGCGGCGAAGCCCACAGCCAAGCATAATTTTTGTATTGAACTTGGCTCTCCTTTTTACATTTATGTTTTGGTGGGATATCATAAGTACATCATTAAGCAAGACAAGCCATAAAATCGTGAATACATCGTCTTACTAATATGTACCGTAACTTCGATCAAGATCTTTATTATTTAAGTCGAGCCTTTGGAAATAACTTTGAAGTTGTATTTCACTTTTTATCGCCCATTTCGGTGGGACACAATTTGGGCACATCACGTAAAATCTTTATAGACAATCACGAAAGCCATATCTGTCTGCAGCAGTCCTTTACTGTATTAATGAGGAAATTTATATCTTCATGAGTTGTGTTATTATTGTACCTACCTATAAAAGAGGTAGTTTGTAGCTAAAGCAATCGTCTGAAAGCGAACCGCGCAAACATTTACTAAGAACTTCGATGGACCTATTCCATTCCTTAGTGGCCACAGTTCCATAGCAAATAAAGAAGAAAAGGTCTCTAAACAAACGTGGCAAAAGTTTAAACAAGTTTTTGTATCTAGACGTAAATACAGACCAAAACGTTTAGTGTGTTCAATACAAGTGACATACATAGAAGGTATCTATTTTTGACATTTCCAATATAAAGGTATGGGCTTATAAAATTTCAAACCAAATTAAGTTGAATAATTGAAAATGCCGTTTGTTTGGCAGATTCTTTGAACGACGGGTATGTTGTTCAACGTTCCTACAACTTTTTGCACGACTTCATATTTACTTAACAAACACGTAAATATTTGGGACTTAACTGCATCATACAATTTAAATGCGAAATATAAGTCATTGACCTTCCTTATCGAAGATGACACTATGACTATGTCGAAACATTTCTCATATTGCAAACGAAATTGTATTGTAGTCACCTGACACCTGCTGCACAAACTTCTTAGTTCGCGTCGAGGGCAATGACCTTAATTTCGCATACTTATGTTTTGCGTGGATTTATTTTTATAAGACGCCAGCGTAGGTATATACTAACTAAGCGTTCTTGGAGAATGGAGAAGGTTTCTTACCGCGCCAGATCCTTTGGGTTTGGATGCGGCGACGTAGGCGAGGTACTGGATAACTTTTTTCGTGTTCTCCGTCTTACCAGCTCCTGATTCTCCTGTACACAGGATGGACTGGTCTTCGCGGTCTGGAAATGAGACAATAGATGGAATAAATAATAGATATTGATTATATGGTTGCAAAGTTTTAGGTTTCATTCATAAGTTATGCATTTTAAAATGTCCTCCTAGCCGAATCGCCTTCAGCTTGCAAAGTTTCGCAGTCTTTCTAATTAACCAACTACGTAGGATATAATATTATAGTGCACAAGGATTGTGCAAGCACATGTGCATTGCCTATTCCCTCACTCTCATTGCATGGTGGGAAATCCGAAGGGAGATCGAGCGCATGACCAACGGCTTTACGAAACACGGGAATGTGGACCGACAACGGACTTCAACTGATACTCAGTTTACGAACAGAAAAATTACAATGAATAAAAAACTGAAAAGCAAAAAATAATTTTAATAAGACATTCATCAAATGCGCTTATTGTCTAAGCCTATTAATTAAATTGTATTTTACGTGCTAGGTAGGTACCTACTAATCTGTTTGAAGTCGGTGCCAAGCCAAATAGTAGTACCCAGATTACGTACCTACGTCCGCGGATTAATAAGTAACCCTTTATAATACATAATATTATTATATATCATTTTTTATTACCTTTGGCTTGGCACCGACTTCAAACAGATTAGTAGGTACCTACCTAGCACGTAAAATACAATTTAATTAATAGGCTTAGACAATAAGCGCATTTGATGAATGTCTTATTAAAATTATTTTTTGCTTTTCAGTTTTTTAGGTAGTTTTTTTTTGTTTCTTTTTTTTTTGAAGTCGGTTTAATTTTTTTTTAAAAAAGTTTGTTTATTTTTCTATTTTTAGTGTGAATAACACGTAGGTAGTGAGTAAAACTCTTTCATAATAATGATAGCGAAAATACGAGTAGAATTGTATTATTTGATAATAATATTAGGTATTCATTAAGTGTTCAGCACCATGGGTAGGAGGAGAATGCGTTTATGCACCATAACCGCAGGCTAGCTAGACCCGCGGCCGTGTGTGGGACTCGAGACCGAAGCGTCCGCTACCCACTACACTCCCCCGGTTTCTCCTTCACACCCGATTAGGACGAGCCGGTGCTAACCTTATTGGCTAGTGACCAGCCCATCCCCGGGTAATCATCAGCTTAGCTGCAAAAGTACATGAAATACAACTAACGTTACACATATTCCTACAACACTGAAAGAATTATCCCCTAACTCCTAACCGTTAAGGAGTTGTACTTTCCATCATCACCTTAGCTGCAAAAGTACATGAAATACAACTAACGGTCCACATATTCCTACAATACTGAAAGAATTATCCCCTAACTCCTAACCGTTAAGGAGTTGTACCTTCCATCATCAGCTCATCAACATAAAATGATGTCTATCGGACGCAAAAACTTGAATGGCTTCAGAAAAAAACAAGTAACGCGTAGGCGCAGCCTATAAAATTTGAGGTTTTCCCTTGATTTTTCCGGGATCCCATCATCAGATCCTGACATGGTGACAATGGGACCACCTCGGAACTATGCACTTTCAAATAAAAAAAGAATTATTTAAATCGGTCCACAATTGACGGAGAAATCGACGGACATACAAAAAAAAAAAAAAAAAAATACATACAGTCGAACATATAACCTCCTCCTTTTTTGAAGTCGGTTAATTACTCCTTAAATTCTCTTTCCCTATAATATTATACATATTAATATAATATTTTCTTTCCCTATACTTACACAATCATACAAGCAATACATAATACGCCGAGCCCATTGTTGTAAAAGTAACCAGCGTAAACATGTCGAACGCCATGACAAAATAGAGGCGCGGCCGCTCATTCTCAGTAATTAGTGCATACGCGCACTACACTTACACTCCTACAAGCCATGTGGAGGGCACAGTCAAGTAACTGCATGCAGTCAATCCACAATATTTTATACAAAAATTTGTCTGTTCGTTAGACCGAATATGGTTCTCTAACTTTTAAGAAACTTGATCTAAATCCTATTACAAATATACACTTGGAAAACTACATAAAATTCGCTTACAGGACAATGGCCTTCGACATTTTTTATAACAACAAAATTAAATAACATTGTCTAGACTAAAAGACCACTACTGTCATCAACTTTCTTACAAGTAAGTACATATATTTTGAATAAAATTTTCAAACATTTTAAACAGCTACTAGTACGAATAACAAAATGATAACAGTAAAAGCAACGAGTATGTATGTTGAACATTAGGTTAGGAAGATATTCAAGATATACGAATGAAACGAGCGTACTTTCGGTTATATTGTAAGGTACATCAACTTAATTGTTGCATCGTATACATTTCCTTTGGTCTGTATTTCCAAAGCCTAGTGCAGTCGTCTCACTGTTTTTCCCACTGTGTCCTAAGTCTATGGCAGTGAAAATGGAAGTGATACCTCCCCCTCCGCATCTTCGCGGCATGTCGGTTGGGAAACAAACACTGGTGGGCGTTTCCTGCTCATTAGAAAAGTTCACTTTGCTGGATTGTAGTGATGCGCTGAAAGCACCATGCAAAACGCACCCCTAGGCGTAAATATGACTTCATGTCAACACGCCATTTGTACACGACTACGATGTGGTCGTAAAACCGTCATACAAGTCTCTTCTGATCTCTAAATCAGTAGTACAAATAGATAAGTCGATCAGTTGATCAAACAGTAATAAAACTCAAGTAGGGGAGGTAGGGGAGGGATGGGCAGTTGGGAGACATGGGCACCCCCCTTTTATTCTGATTTGATCATAGTTTTTTTTTTTTTTTTGGTTTGGTAGTTTACTTTACCGACTGGCAACACTGTTCATCCATAGACTATCTGTCATTTCTGTAAGTTGTCAAACACAAACACGTTTGAAGGTTATGCGCTCGTAAAAGTAAATATTTTGTTGCGGTTTCGGATAGTTATAAAGAGAAAACTAATGAAAGGTATGTGTATTTTCTATTATTAATCTATTGTACATTCACTAATCTATAAATTAAACTGAAATCCAAGCCTAAATACGTAGATTCAAAAAAATACGGGTAACCTATGTCGAAAATGTATACAGAGGGAGTAATGGGCATCTTGACGTGCGGGTGGTTTGGGCATGCCCAACGCTCCCTCCTATTATGTTCAGTATAGGAGGATTTTAACTATTGGTTTATTGTTAATTACAGAAAGATGCCGTTTAAATTCAAAAAGAAAGGTTTGCGACGAGAAATCGAAGACATTAGTCCTACCATGGCTAGGATAAAATTTATGAGGCTGAGTAAGATAAAAAGCACCTTTTTTTTCCTGAAGTAGATGACATAGCTAGTGTCCTTTTAGACGACATCAAAACTAAATTGCCAGTACCAAAGACATGCAATAAAACCAAACGTGGTAGCTCTAAGTACACATTCGATAGTCCTTTATGGGTTATACCCAATCTCAGATAAGTTAAGATACTGTTTAAGATGTTTTTTATTTGTTAACTTTTATATCTGGTTTCTATTATTGATATAGTTTAATAATAGTATATTTGTTAACTAATTATTGAATTCTATTATGGATATAAAGTAATTTATAGGCCGTGCCCAAGCCTCCCACAGGGTATGTCCAAGCCTCCCTACCATAGGGAGCATTGGGCACTTTTGACTTAGTTTATAAAATATCTCGTAATGTTGAAACTGATTGTAATTTTTAAGAAAGCTCTTTAATTATATCTAGCCAAATGTGTGGTGCAATAAGAATTGGCAATAAAAGTTGATTATCTATAAAATCTGATTTTTTTTGCAATAAATAGTGAAAAAGTGCCCATCCCTCCCCTACCTCCCCTACATAGTTATGAAGTTAACATTCTTGAAAAAATTCTTAAATCTTCTCGTCGATCCCTGATTTTGCCACATACAATTCAATAAAACGAAAGAGATAATACATAAAATGATAAAACCACTTTAGAGAGATTATAAATAATAACCGATATCCAGCCTTCAGCGCAATCAAGATTAACGCTGGAGATTTTATAAAAATTATACATAAAAATACTGCCGAACTAGAATTTTCTATTGAACCTCTACCCTGAAAAAATGTACCTATTCCATTTAATATTTAGGGCGGTACAGATAAGCGACATAATTACTGGAAACTACAGTTTAATAAGCAATATAATTAAAGGTCACGTCGACTATACTGATTTGAATTCTTTACAAGTAAACCGGCGACATTAAATCTCATAACCAGCTTCTTCTACAACACTAGAGCGGCAGAGATGAATCACTTGTTTTGAGGCGAGACATATGTCTAATTGTCCACTAATGGACGCCCACGTAATATCGAGATGAGATAGAACATGTTTACCCAGAAAATAGCTGTTTAGTTAGATGCATTGATATAAGTTTCGACGCTAAAAGGATCGTAAATATCAACATCACATCTTTGAACGAGAAACATTTACACATTCGGGCAACAAAATATCAGTTGACAACATCGTAAAAGCATACACTCGCTTTTACGATAAGCCTGGAAGTTCATTCTTGCACAGTTTAAACAGTAGGTATGACCTAAAGGATTGATGTAAGTTGCCCCTTGTCTGATGTTCATAGAATCATTAATGCTTCATAGATCGTATCGTAGACGAGCATCATCCTTCTCCTCGTTTATTTACATAAATTAACCCTCTGACAATGCATAGAACATACATTATAAATAGTATAATAACGCAAATCATAAAAATAACCGAGTGTATCCTTAGACATGTCTCGGCCTCATCCACATCACTAGGACATAGATAAGAGACTGGTTTTGAGGCGAGCCATTTGTCTAATCGTCCACTAATGGCTGCCGACGCGATACGCCGAAGACTTACGGCCAGGCCGAGTCACGAGTGTGAACTTTTATTTCGTATGCCTTTCCTTTGACATTGCGTTTACAACACACTATTTAAAGGGTAAATAGAGAAAGTGCACCCATATATTTACCATGTTACCATGCATAATTAAATAGCCTTCCTGTTTATTTACAAAGCATCAGATTAGACACCTAAGGGTGGGTATGAAATAAAGGGTAAGGGAAAGCTGACTAACAAACCGGGTATTATAAAACAAAGAGAGTGTGCAAGCACAGGTGCATAAGAATTAATTACGTAACGAGTTTAACCAGCTAGTTTCGAAATCAGCCCTTTTCTTTAGAATTAAGATGATAAGATCAGTCTATATGGTTAAACTTGAAATTGCATAAATGAACCTTTAGAAATTAATACATTCGAACGACGAACGATTCGTCAAACGACGAAGCCCCCGTAAAACTTGGTGTACATTTCCATCAATCCCAGTTGCAAGACGGATAAAACATTGTTATTCAACAACCTGTCAATGTCACCACCAGATAATCCTACCGGTTCTTTTAGCCGCGAGTCCAAGTTAGACTCCCTGTCGAAAAAATAAGATTGGTCATGCTATCATCCAATCCTATTAGAATAATCGCAACCATCGCACCGCTGACAATCGACCAGCGTTTCAACAGAGACCTAACGGCGTTCACGCTAGACCTAAAGGTCATCAGACAAGCGATCTAGCCGCAAGACAGTCTGAATAGTTTAGCGGGAATAATTGGTGCGCTGAACTTTGCTTTGTCTACCGTAATTGATTGGTTAATTTAGGAATATGCTGCGGGCTGCCGGTTTACACGTGCCTGTAGCAAACATGCTAGGAGTGTTCC
Organism: Mecyna flavalis; assembly: GCA_949319885.1. Taxonomy (NCBI): domain Eukaryota; kingdom Metazoa; phylum Arthropoda; class Insecta; order Lepidoptera; family Crambidae; genus Mecyna; species Mecyna flavalis. Next base: position 1,545,225 of record OX439435.1, on the reverse strand, counting down.
ACATTTGTAATTGCTGGTGATAAGTGGAAAAACTACGCGGCACCTTTAATGTAACCGAATAATCTTTAACACTTTTAGACTGTCTTGCGTTGCGCAGTAGCTAGAACGACGTATTTTGACTCGACGACTGAGCCCAGAGTTTCTGAATTGGAATGAAGAGACTTTGCTCTTTTTGTAACGGTCTAATTCCTATCTCATTTACCTACTTATGGACCCAAGTCGGTCTGCCAATGTGGCTTCTCTGCTCGAACTTCGTCTTCCAAAGCGATAACTTTTCTAATGAAACAAAATGAATAAATGTACTACTTACCCTGTAACATAGAACGGTAGGCTGTGTCTGTGATGGCGAAGACATGGGGTGGCACTTCGTGTCGTTTGATGCCCTTATACCTTTCCATGATCTTCTCAGTGTAGATCGGCAGCTTCTTGTACGGGTTCACCACCACGCAGAAGAGACCGGAGTATGTCTGTGGCAGAACAAAAGAGGAAAGTTAATATCGTTGACCTTAAAATTTCTTCGTGTTTACATAGTTGAATTGGATTGCGGCTTGAAGCTTGAACGGTAAAAGACTTGCTTTTTAGCAAAAAGAAATTACAGCTTCAACACGCTAGTAGCTAAGTATCTGCCCTAAAGGTAAGTGTAACTACAGTTTCTCGCATGAAGGACACTTTATAAGCAGCTGTGTCATATCAATGTAATAATTTAGTAGAAAATTCATTGGCGACGAGAGTATAAAAAAATTTGTTTTAAACCATATTAGTTCGATGAATATACTGGTTTTCAGTAAGAGCTACATAATATGAATTTTATTAATAGATTAGTAAGTTGAACTTTGTACATTTTGTCGGCGTCTACGTATCTATGTCTTTTTTTTTTTCATATAAATCTGTACACTATTCATAAAGTAGATAACGTATTAGTCTGCATAATCTAAATTTTAATATACAGACACAAAATGTTACTGTCAGATTATGATGACGAATAACTTTATCACTATTTGCATACGAATGCATTAAAGTGCAGGCAATAACAGTAACTGCAGTTTATCACCACTTTATAGGCTGAGGAAATGGCCAGAAGCGCGGACGAGCGCAATTTGAACGTCGCAAGCGCAGCTTGAGAAGAATAATGCAAGAAAAGAAAACAAAACCCGTTTCCGTGTCCGGTCAGAGCTGCGGTGAATCATGAATACTACAGGGTTTACATTAACATCATCACCATACTAGAAGATTGTTATAGACAACATAAGGCACGTAACGCGATTTCCTCCGCGTCAACAAAACAAAAATTGCAAGTATCTTTTCAAGGCAGACCCCTGCAAACAGCAGTCGCAGTCGCTGCAAAGAAATACGGAGTTTCCTAACGCTTTTTACCTTCTATATGAATATGAGCCCGAGAAAATACTTGTCAGTATTTTATACCAGATAAATTGCAGAGTCTCGAGAAAAAGCGGACATCTTCAAAATGTAAGCAACCCTGAGCACAATCCAGCGATTGCGTGCTATGCATAATCCCACTCGACGAATTAGAATTTCCTGCAACTGTGGTGTTGCGGAAATATTGCAATGATTTATTGATTCAGTAAGTCGCTTTAAAATTTGAAAAGAAATTGCAGCAGATGGTGCGTGAAGTAAAGATGGACCAAATTACTAGCAATTTTACCTCGACCAATGTAATGATTAGGATTTACCAAAAGAGACTAATTCTGGATTAAATTAATATGTTTAAGATATTTAGTTTTTTTTTGTATATATTTTTAATGGTAATAGTTTAGATTGTAGAAATATTGTTACTTAAATTAAATAAATATATAATTAAAACCAATAAAAAAAGATATTATGTGCATTATTAACTACATTAGATAAAGTATCAGCTCATAATGTCCCTCAGAAAGTCAAAGGCCTTATCCATTAAATTAAGTCATCGTCAAAAACATGATGGGTACTGGCTTAGTCACCACTCTGGCCAAATGCGGATTGCTGTTCACATTAGGTGCACAATTATAAAATATTTCCAATAAATGTTAACTCATGATACATAGCAACAATGTTCATAGATATAGGAGACCTAATTTGATATCATTTCAATAAATGCAATGTAAGATTCTGGCCTTTGTCCCTACGCACTCTGTATAGATATTCCTAATTAAATTTGTTGAGATAAAATGCTGCGCCGATGACGTGAACATAGATAGCGCCTACTAGTAAATGGTAAGATTCCACAAAATCAATAATGGTCGACTATTTTATTATTCACCAGCGGTCGCCTCCGCTTTTTCACCCGCGCGTCATTTCTTTTGTCAATTATCCCCCCTTCCCCCCATATTTCCGGGATAAAAAGTACCTTATGTCCCTCGGGGATAGTGTAGCTTTCTAACAGTGAAAGAGTTTTTAAAATCGGTTTAAAAGTTTCGGAGACTATTCGATACAAACAAACAAATCTTTCCTCTTTATAATATTCGTATAGAAGTATAGATTTCATCCTCAAGAGCACTAACTTTTATATTCCATTTAATTAAATACATATATTTTAGTCGTGATTTTTTATCTACTTTAATATAAACCTAATTATAGGTCCAGCAAAAGAAAAGAGACAGGATAATTAGTTTGGTTTAAGTTCGTCTTCCTTCATTACCGTGTTCGTTTAGCTATGTCATCTCTGACATCTCTGGTCATTATTCACACATCGACATCTAGCCCCAGACTAAAAATTAGCTTGTGCTATGGGTGCCAGACCTTGTCATAATTGTAAAAGAAAACCGATGATTATATCCAGCAGTCGCATTAAGAGGAAAGGCAGGAGCCATTTTTCCATACAAACGCTGTCCCCTGTTTTCTCCCTGGATAATGCCATTAGTGAATTTTTTTTTTTCCAAAATTCTATGACCACTATTTGCATGTCCCTATGTTTTCCTTTTTTTCATAAATTAATAATTAAGAGAGATATGAACCTTCAAAAATGTAAAAAAATGGCCAGATTTTCCGCTGTGTTTAAACATCCAGAAAACAAATTTAACTAGATTTAATTAAAAAAAGGAAAACATAGGAACACGGTCAAAGCCTTTCTTTAATTTTTGATGAAAAAAATAGTTAAATCGGTCAAGTTTTGGAGGAGAAATCAGGGGACTACGAAACGTTGATTTTCCGTACTTTTAATAGGTATTTTCGATCCAAGCTGCAGTTGTCTCTATCGCGCTCTGCGGGGGAGGCTTGAGGTTGGGGAGACGCGGACTAATACGTATACTCTCTATGACGTGACGTAGTCGATAGTTATATCGATATCCTAGTGTTGTTCATCGATATCGATATTTCCAGTTAGAATATTTTGCGTGAAGTGCATTTAGCAAATTGTTGTGATGTTTTATTGTTGGAAGGTATTATGTAACTGATAAACTTTTTCTTGACAATTTTTTATGAATTGTATACTTAAACGCCTCGACTAGGCCGTCGGATTTAGACAAAAAAAGAAGCTAAATTCGCAAAGCGTGATGTAGTTCTGCATTTTAAGTATATTGTATCTGTTAGAGTAATGTGATTTCAAATTTGCAACTTCGAAAAACCTGTGGAAACTGAGAAAATCGTGAAAATCTTCGAAATTTTGGGACTTTTTTTACTATTTGCTCTCCAGGGCCAAAACTATGTTTTTTTGTGAACGACACACTACACTAATAAACTGTATTAAAGTACCTACAACTGGAGGCAGCTCTATTTGACTTCATAGAAGCCAAGCTATGGCACTTTGAAGATGACCAATATTTCTCGAAAATAGAAAATAGGTTTTACAAAACCACTAGCCCCACGAAGATGTCTGATATCTTTTGTCACAGACCAAGCATTGAACCATGTCCTTTACCTTTGCTTGAGTGTTACATTTGCCACAAGAGAAAGCCATATAGTCCAGTCAACGAAGCTCTAACTTTGCCATTTTAGATGAAAAGCTGAAACTGGTGCCAAAATTTTTGTTAAAGACTCCGTAATAACATACTAAAATGCAGGGTCGTGAGTCGCCGGGGTCATAGGAAAAAAAATGGAAAAGGGTGAAAAAATTACTTTCTCCTGAAATTCTCGAAAACTAACAAAAATATAAGAAAAAGTTTCAGACAAAAAATGTAGAGAATTACTTTTTCTACAGAAAAGGTTATTATCAATTTGCGCGTATCGCGCACCGTTTCCTAGGAAATCGCGTACAAAATGCGAAAATTCGCACAATGTTTTTCGTTTCAATAGAATTTTTACAAATTTTTCAATTAAAAATTATTTTTATGCATTCTTCGATATCCCCAGACATTTCCGTCTTATTTTTATTGATTTGGTTCAACATCAATAAGTGCACTATATACTCGATTTCCTAGCAAACGGTGCGCGATAAGCGTAAATTGATAATGACCTTTTCTGTAGAAAAAGTAATTTTCTACATCTTTTGGCTGAAACATTTTTTCATATTTTTGTTAGTTTCCGAGATTTTTAGGAAAAAGTAATTTTTACACCCTTTTCCATTTTTTTTTCCACTGACCCCGGTGACTCACGACCCTGCATTTTTAGTATGTTATTACGTTACTTACTTTAACAAAAATTTTGGCACCAGTTTCAGCTTTTCATCTAAAATGGCTAAGTTAGAGCTTCGTTGACTGGACTAATATATCTTTTAAAAATATATACAAAAAAGAACTAAAAATTTATAACTTTAGGTACTCGTGGAAAGTTCCTATTAACAAATGCGAATAAATTCACAAAAAGCGATAGGGGTACTCGTCGGATCCGATCCACGGACCTATCAGTGACGATGCGCAGTACGTAGCCATTGTACCGGCAAGACTTAATACTATCTGTCGAAATTAGTGACCTGTTTTTTCCTTTGCATTGTCCGTGAATTATTTTATCGTTTTTATATAGGTAAGCAGAAATCTTTTCTTTTGTTCTATTCCTTCTTAGCTGTGTGCAGGCGGGCGCGGGGCGTGGGGGCGGCGTGGCACGCAAACATTGACAGTCTCACTCACACATTGATAGCTCGGTTGTTCGGGCACTGCGCGACAGCAATAGATTTTACAAAAACCCAATTTTCAATTTTCTCACCCTTAGTATGTCCTCTTAACACCGCAATCCACAACCCCGATCCAATGAAGCGAGACAGATCATAAAAGCAAAGCGCAAACAAGCAATTAGTCGAGAATTATTGCTTTTAACTAATTGGTTCCGTCGTAAAGCATGTGACCCGTCGGGTAAGGTACGAGTTCTACACTTACGATACTTATTATGGCGCCTTAATTGTTGTTGTAGTGTCAGGCCTGAGAATAAAATATGACTAGTATTTAGACTAATCAATCTATCTTGTCCAGGAATTGCATGGTTCGTGAATAAAGTGAATGCAAATAAAGCCGCAGAAGCATTTATGACCCTCGAGAATAGCGTTAAACATAATTGTTGCGTAATTGTACCGAGACAGCTGGTAGTATATTATACTACAGTTGAAAAATATGAAACAAGTCCAAATATAGCCCTTGAAGCTCAAAATAGCAGCCTAATACTTAAGGTGGACGTTTAGGGCCGGTATTTCAATGTAACCTTATCTTATTGCTTAAGTTAAGTAGTACATTTAATCTAAGTATTACTTTTGAAAGGTAAAAGTGTATTTCAATCCGGATCTTCCTCGCCTTAGCTAATCTAAGATTAACCGCAGGTTGCCAACATAATAAAACGAAATACGATAATTGTCTATAGACCGACAAACTTATCTGTTCCGGTGGCCAAAATTGGAACCACGTGAAATGCAATGCAAAAACGATATTTAATGACAGTTCTAAATAGACAGTAGCGACGCCGGAACAGATAAGTTTGTAGGTCTGTACTGACCTCCTTAGTGAGTAAAATTTTTCTATGGGTACTGACATTGACACTTCTGTCACTACTCCTTACTGTCAATGGAATCCAAGACTGTATTAACAAAAATTGTACTTTTATTTCATTCCTCGTTCGTACTAAATATTACGCGCCTACGCCGCCGCCGCTGTCGCACCATCTCGGCAGTTAAATAAATCGGGAAACAAGGAGACGTTAACACAAAATTGGCAACCGAAAAGTCTATGCGATGAAGAAGCCTGCCAGCCGCAACCACCGCGGCACCGCACCGACCCGCCCGGATGACCCGCTGCGTCCTGCCTGAAATACGCGCGACGCAGTTGTACGTGTCCAGATTGCACTGGTCTACGAAGGTGGAAGATGTCGTAAAGTATGTCCGAAGGAAGTCCAAATTAACCCTGAGGGTCGAGCGCAGGGTGTTGTCTACCGAACATTTCGAGGACGGCTACATAGATTAAAGAAATAAAATACTTCTATGGACGGCTACCAACTGACACCGCGCGGCGCGCCTCAAGGCTATACCTATATCATAATTTCGGTTTTATATTTTTTGTATGTTTGTTTGTCTGTAAGGTATTTATGATATGAGCCAGTAATTACTTGTAATTGTATTGCTCGAAGTAAAGTTATATTATTATTATTATTATTACTTTTAATGGCAGAATAAATACTCTTTAGGCGTGTCTCAGAATTACGTTACGTTACGTAAATCTGATACACAAATTAATATTTATATACGTAGGTAGGAAGAGGAACCTTCCTACCTACGTATAAAAATATTATAACATGTAAGACCGCCTCCGTAGAACAGTGGCTAAGCCGCTCGGGTATAAAACCCGGAGGTCGTAGGTTTGACTCCCGCCTAGGGTCTGGTTGGCTTTTTCAGAGCTTGTGAAAGCCAGTACACTTGAAATCTACAAAAAATAGTAATAAATCGAAATACTAGGTAATCTAGCATTGGAACTTAAGCGATAGAAATCCTCTACTTAGATTAAGGGTAGTAAGATGAACTTTAGGTGCCGCTTAACTTTAATCCTAAAATGAAATACACTTAAGTCATACTTATCATTAATCCCGGATTATTTCAAGATAAGTATATATTGAAATACCGGCCCTTAATGAGCTAATAAAATAATATAAGCTTTACAAAAAAACGTAAATAGTTGCACGAATTCCATTATAAATATTATAATGTAATCACACGCCGGAAAGAGTGAATCATGGAAGCAATCGCAAAACAAGTAAGGCTTCACAGCGAATCAAAACTGATCATATTTCAAACACGAAAGCCCCTGATGCAGATAACTGTAAAACATATTTGGATATATGACATACGATACTATGTAGATTTTGGACACGATAATCGGAAGACACATTGTCGACATCCAATGGTAAACAAATAATACACTATTTACATTTTAAAAGACCACAGTGATGGATGACACGTCTTCATAACTGCTGTTATATTACGAGTATATTTCGGTGAATATGGGGGTTAGGGGGCAACTCGTCCCAGTCCGAAACTGGGCCCGGGGACCAGTTGCACCCTTTCTAATTTGATAGTGGTCAACTGGTCCCACCTTGATTCTGGTGTTGGGACCAGTTGACCCCTGAATATTCTTTAGGGGTTTTTTCGTTCCAACGTCATCTTGATTCTGGTGTTGGGACCAGTTGACCCCTGAATATTCTTTAGGGGTTTTTTGGTCCCAACTGGGGGCAGACGGAACTAGTTTAGGTTCCGTCTGCCCCCACTAGGTCTCCAGAGCTTATTTGGAGAGGGCAAAGTGTTAACAGCGGGAAGAACCTTATTCAAGGCCTGTAGTTATATTTTAAATTAAAGAAGTTAGCCCAAATGTCGAGCTGTCCTAAAAGTCGCAATTTCGCAAACAAAAATCTCGTAAAATTTTCTCACCACGATTGTCTGTAGCCGTCCTTATTTCCTTGATTTTAAAAAAGTTCATGTTCTACAAGACAGTAATCGTGTAAAATGCAACTTATATAGTCGGCGACATGAAAGAGCTAATGCGACGTATTACATTGATAACATATCTAGGTCTAGATAAACAGGGCGCGCAGATGATTCAATTTGTTCCTGACCCGACACATGACATCTTATGAACATTATTAATTATTATTGTTATAGATTTTCTAGAACTGAGACCTTTTAGAAGAACCAAAATCTCTTTTTTAACTACAAATCCTAAGACAGACACCTGGCCTCATTGGTAAGCAGCCTCCACAGCCTTGTCCATTGAGATATACTGTCTAGGAAGCATCGTTCTTCATGCTATTTATGACTCTCACGTTAATAAGAAAACAACTTTAAAGCAGAACCGCTTTATTCAGCAAAAAGCACCCATTATTTATCATGACAAGCAAATAATTAAATTTTATCGCTTAATTATTATTGTTTTCAGGCAAACAACCAAAACAAGTGATATAGGTACGATAGTTGTTTGTGAGATCAATTTCCTCATGGCAAATGTGCAATTTAAAGGTGCTAATTAGCTCAGTTCACTGTACTCAGGTTTTCCTTGATCACGGTCATGCTAATAGAATAATAAGTACCGATGTTCAGGTTTCAGTTTATTTAATAGAGAATAATATCCTACTTAATATTATAAATGCGAAAGTCTGGATGTTTATTACTCAATCTCGCCTAAACGGCTGAACGGATTTAGATGAAATTTTGCACACGTATAGTTTATAACCCGGATTAGGACATTGGCTAATGAAATTCCTACGGGAAACGTCTCATTCCCGCGGGATATTTGAAAAAAGAAATTACGCACGGTTTCACCCGCGCGTGTGGAAAGCTAGTAAACAATATTGATAAAAAATTCTGACCACCAGTTACTATATTTATTATATTACTGACAAGTTCCGGAGGCCAGATCTCATGGCAGTCGCTCTGTCTGGACTTGCCAAATACTGGATTGTGGTGCAAGTGCACCCTGAATAGATCGGGATAAATGCTCGGAGAAAGAAGACTTAAAGAAATTCCACTAAACTTTTTAATACGGAAACGTAATAAATGCAAAATGTATTCAGAGGCATATCTACAAATTTAATACTTCTTACAAAACCTTAGATACTCCGTAACTATTCAGTCTGCAGACAGGATATTGGTGATAAGCAAATAGCATGCATTCTTTGTACTTCATTTGCATGGAAAACAATTAGGTATAATGTTGGTTGACGCGTCGCACTCATCGTGTTAAATAAGTTATCACCTCCTAACTGTTCAACTGAGACAGTGACAGATGTGACTTAGACATGTAGTTTAAATCATTTAGTTTAATGACACTTTTAAGCATTGCAAAGTAAATTATTTAAGTCATAAAGATCCAGTAAGTTATTAGAGACGACCAAAATGTTGTGCTTTCGAAGACACCATCATTCCAAGTTCTATCGTAAGTTGGCATGTTTATCGCATTTTTTTGTACTTGTGTCTTTTTTTACCACATCCATAACACACAAGATCAACGTCTCTTGATCAAGTGTCAACTATTTACGAGAATGAGTAATCGTCCTTTACTAGTACACTTTACTCATGACCAATTATTCACAGCCATCAAGAGCTGAACAATGTCGCAATGGAGCTCGCACGAAAGGTGCTAAAAGTCGATCGACACAGTTTACACGAGATGCATTCCTTATTTGGTCGTGTCACATCGCCATACTGGGCCCTAATGCGCGTTGACCAAGGCTTAAAGCGAGCTTTACGTTTATGAACTAAGGTTTTGCAACAGCAACTTTGCTTGGGTAATTGTTCGCTAGTTCGCAACTGTGTGCTGCTTGATAGGCGCCGATTTGATTTGGAGAGAAAGTTAACAGACATGTTAAAGTAAATGGCAAAGTTCTATGCGAATACTAAATAGGTAGTGGAAATTATCTCGTTATCTTATCTAGGTTTCCCCTTATTATTCACACATGCCCACTGAAACAACAAGAAAATCACGCTTTCTTCAACTAAAGTTATGATTTGAAAATATTTTTTATAAAATAGTGGGCAGACGAGCATGTCGTTCACTTAGGGTGACTAATTGTTGCTAGGGCTAAAAATTTGATGATATGCTGCAAGCTTAGCACCAAATTAAGTGTGGCCCATCACACTCATATTCATCCCCTATGCTATAGGATGCTGGATATATAGGTACTCACACATATTGGTTCAGATCCGGCAATGTATACCGTAAAAATATTTATGTATACTTGATTTAAAAAAAAAACAAGATGATCAAAGAAAATGCAATTAAGGCCATGTCTCTCAACTTAAAACTAAATGACCCATGTCTTTCAAATAAAGCTGAATATGATTTGTTAAATTAAAATTTTACGTCAAAATTCATCCCCGCCTGAAGTGAATACTGCCCTGTTGCCAGTCAAAGCAGGTCGCGTGATTTTTCCGTGTCGGGAACCAACAACAATGTGTCATACGTTACGGGCAACGTACGTGCGTTACAAAGGTCCAATCAGCGTCACTCTGTGACTCACCGCATCAGCATTCGCGTTTGGCAACTTCACTGCGCCCGCGCATCGTGTTTTATGGTCACTTTATGACCGCTAAATCCTTTGTGAATTTGAATGCCTCCGTAAATGTGATAATAGAAGACGTAAAGCTTCAGGATACATCTTGTTAAATCCAAATCAAATACCATGTTAGCGAATCCTCAGAAATAACGACAGCGAAACATTTCAGCCAAAATGTTAGGAGGCATATTGGAATTGTAATAAAAGCGACCATAAACAATGTTATTAAGCGGATGAATCCACAATTTATCGGCACTAATAAATATTTATAGTCACTCTCGTAGAATAATTGAGTCATTTCAATGTTAATGAATGCAGTTTTGAATACCAAAAATCGATCGATTGTTAGCTATTGTTCGAACATCAAACAAATTGAAAAAGTTGAATTTGGAAGTCAGTAATAAGAATCTTGTATTTTACACACATTACAGGTTAACGTCAAGTTTATTTGCTAATATAATGTATAATTTCAGGATCCATTTTTAAGATCCTTACATTATAATAATATCTTACATTTAATATTTTTGGATCACAACCGGAGTTTTCATGTAACTATGGAGAGATCCCTGTTGAAAACCTTTCACATAGTGGTTATTATTAATACAAACAAAATTATATAACAAATAAGTTTAATAAGAAATTCCACTGCCACGTAAGAAGCACAAGACCTTTTGATATGAAACATTTAATAATATACGTAATTATCCAGACTGCCGTCTTTTCAATAAAACCGAGTAGGTATAAATGTACAAAGCGAGCCGAAACTACGGACAATAACAATTCAATACGCGATGACATCTCGGAGATTGATGGCCCTTAAGCAACGAGTAACGTAAGCGATGGCGTAATTTGACCACGAGCGATTACAATGTACTAGACATGGGCGTTTCCGATATTTTACATTAGCCGATATGTAACCGATATGGAGCTTCAATATCGGATATGATATCCGAAACGATTCTCATCCCAAAAAAAAAAAAAAGCTGCGAAAGTACATGAAATACAACTAACGGTCCACACATTCCCACAACACTGAAAGAATTATCCCCTAACTCCTAACCACCATTAAGGAGTTGTACCTTCCATCATCAGCTTAGCTGCAAGAGTACATGAAATACAACTAACGGTCCACATATTCCTACAACACTGAAAGAATTATCCCCTAACTCCTAACCGTTAAGGAGTTGTACCTTCCATCATCAGCTTTGCTGCAAAAGTGCATGAAATACAACTAACGGTTCACATATTCCTACAACACTGAAAGAATTATCCCCTAACTCCTAACCGTTAAGGAGTTGTACCTTCCATCATCAGCTTTGCTGCAAAAGTGCATGAAATACAACTAACGGTTCACATATTCCTACAATACTGAAAGAATTATCCCCTAACTCCTAACCGTTAAGGAGTTGTACCTTCCATCATCAGCTTAGCTGCAAAAGTACATGAAATACAACTAACGGTCCACACATTCCTACAACACTGAAAGAATTATCCCCTAACTCCTAACCGTTAAGGAGTTGTACCTTCCATCATCAGCTTTGCTGCAAAAGTGCATGAAATACAACTAACGGTTCACATATTCCTACAATACTGAAAGAATTATCCCCTAACTCCTAACCGTTAAGGAGTTGTGTACCTTCCATCATCAGCTCATCAACATAAAATGATGTCTAGCGGACGCAAAAACTTGAATGGCTTCAGAGGAAACGCGTAGTGTACGGCTATAAAGGTTGAGGTTTGCCCTTGATTTTCCCGGGATCCCATCATCAGATCCTGACATGGTGACAATGGGACCGCCCCGGAACTATGCACTTTCAAATAAAAAAAGAATTATTTAAATCGGTCCACAATTGACGGAGAAATTGACGGACATACATAAAATAAAAATAAAAACTCCTCCTTTTTTGAAGTCGGTTAAAAATAAACAATAACAAACATTCTTCAATCACTTATCATAAAACTATAAAAAGCACTTAAACCAAATTAATCCTTATTACGCTCGAGCTTGATTCCCTTTTGCTATGTGTATCCCTTGCGAATATAAAAATGCCGCGAAATATACTTAAAACATAATCGATACAAGATAAATTGACTCTTATTGCTAGCAAATAAGAGCGGAAATCGCCTACCCGTTACGCCGTAATATCTGAATAACCGCCTCATCTCTTTTACTCCAATGTAAGTATACCGAATCAGAAAGAGAAAAGGCGAATATCAACTGACCAAAGATATCGATAGTACGGTTATGAATAGTTTCGGCGATATGAGTTTTGTCGTTTTGTTACAGTTTTTCGATATACAGTTTTGAGTTTTGGTTTTGATATTAAAGTTTTTAGTTTTTGAAATATCGGTTACGTAAAATCCTATATCGATATGATATGATATCGAACTGTTAGCCGATATAAGATACGTTTTGATATATCTGTCTCATGTCTACAATGTACATAAATAATTGTTCGAAATGTCTAGAGCTATGTGAAATGACTTATTTTGTGAATGACCCATTAGCTAATGATCCTGACATTCTATAGAAGTATGGTTTTGTACAGCCAGAAGTAGATGTTTAATTTATGACCATTTTCGTTTCATCTTTCAACGTTACTCACATTACTACAAAATAAATCATTGATATATGTAGATTTGTTCTTGTATGATAGCAAACTCGAACCCTATTCTGAGGTCTGAACGGATTGCTTGGATAACCCTCCCAATTTAATGCACAATCTCGATTCGTAAATCTTTACGTCGCCGTACATAATAAGTATTGACGACCTCAACAGCGCTCAAATCATTCGGTCTTCGAGCCGTTTTCTTTTAAATATCCTGTTATTTGATAATTAATGAACATGCCATAAGCGTGTATCACACTCGTTGCCAGTCGCGGCTGAGTCACCTATCGGCCTATCGCGCGAGCGCGGCGCCCGCGCATCTGTGCAAACGGAGGCAAGGCCGGCCGAGGCCGCTTTTTAATTGCTGCACTATTAACTACTAGCCGATGCCCGCGACTTCGAACCAACAATATTTTATGGTAACATTGAGATCGGGCGTGGCGACGAAGACCAAGGAGTTCCCTCATACATACGGTGTTGCTTGCAGACCTCTTTCTATGCATCAATGTATAAACCAGTGGAAAAGGAGTTTAAGCTTCTTCATCATCATCATTTCAGCCAAACGACGTCCACTGCTGGAAATGGGCCTCCCCCAAGGAGGCTTCTTATGGATTGTATGTTCTTTCATTGCAATAATAACAATATTTGATTCCATCGATTCGATATATTTATAAGGATAATATCTTGAGGAATTCTGGGCATCCATAACGCTGAATGTGTAACCATAAGACGGCAGTCGCTTTAAAATCCGGACTTTGACATCCGGACAAAATATTGAAGCAAGGCTAACTTACTACTTCGATCAGGGCGGAATAGTGACTCATATTATGTACATAATAAGTAAAAAAACTACGTCATAATCCAAAAATAGCGATTCTAAAAATCTTTACCATACACGACGTGTAATTTATTTACTAATATAGCCGATAAAAGATAACGCTGTCAACTCATACATAAGTAGATGGGCGAAACTCAGCCATATTCTAAGAAATGCTTGTTACAATATTTTTCTAACTTACGTAAACATAGTGGGGAGGCAAGCGTAAACTGATAAAGTCAGCATATAAACTAAAATGATTACAAGCAGATTAAAATCAGATGGGCTCCGTGCTCATCTGCTAACTATACCATAAAGAATTTAAAAAAGGTCTTCTTACAAAAAGTAAATACATGTTTAAACGAGTGAGAACTAGAAACTAGAAAACATGTACCCAATTTAAAAGAAACATCGACCAAAACAACAGTTCATTAGAAACGACCAAAATAAGTGTTGTACCCAACATTACTTTTAGTTGGACGAGGTAATCCTTATCTATCGCCCACCTAAACTCGGAACGACTTAACTTTTAATTTAAAACCACTTTCTTCACAATAAGGTGTATTTTCCATTGATTCTTTTTAAGTGTCTACATATGAGTCACGAGCAACAGATGCCTTTATGGCAAAAGGAACGTTTACTGAATACAGCGCCTAGTATACACTACCTTAAAAGGGTATTTACTCTTCTGATAAAATCGAAATGTGTAGTAGACCTTAGCACGACCATATAAAGGAGTGATAATTAGAAACAATCATGACACTGATCATGATGAGGGTACTGATGTGTGGTAAAGACTGTGGTAATCTGCCGATTCAACAAACCTTTTGCGTTCGAGACTAGTTTTACAAACAAAATTGGACGTCCTCGTAAATGAGAAAAACGGAAAGTTTTCTCCTGAAAAAAAAAACAGAAGTTCCACATCTTCATTGTACGCAATGTTTATAATGCATATTTGAGAAGCGATGTTTGCTTAGATCTTTTAGAAGCTTGTAGAATTTTGCATAAAAATGAAGACGCGGTTCCGAAAAGCGAACTTGGCAATATAACCTCGGGAATGAAGGAAAATACTTGGAAAGAAGCATAGGGGATTCAGCTGTCAGCTCAGTTGAGCTTTTCGCTAAAGCCGAACTATTTTATGTGGCAAATATTATGTCAAGTCAATTGCAATCAAACTTCCACTCAAGATAACGTCTAATCTAAATTCTAATCAGATTTCCTATCTGTGCTCGTTTCGTTAATACCGACAACAATATTTGCACACATGATTACAGCTTCGACCACATCAACGTCAACAAGTGCCACCCACTCCCTACCACACTCGGCAATACAAACAATACTTCAACATGATTTATATTCAAACGGTTACGGTATGGTAGTAGAAGCTAAATAAGCTAAAATATGATTTATTTTAGTTATTTTATTTACATATCGCCATTTACAGTTTCTTATCTAAAATTAGCACTAAAAACTAACACAACAACAAGCACTTGTATGTAGACGTCATCATTCCTAGAGTCACCAAAGCGACAAGTTTCTAAATATTCTCACCATGCCCATAACAAAGCGACACATTTAGAGATAGCACTGGAATTGCGCATCGCCGTGACTATGAGTGTTATCTAAACTAATTAGTCTCATTCCTAACCGGTACAAATAAGGACGAAACACAAACACTGAGAATAATAGACTGCTTTTCTATTTTTGGTAACTTATGAAAACATTAGCTGAAATATGTTCACATTTAAGCCTCAGTTATGGTTAAGCCACTTAGGTAAAAACTGCCGCCTTGGTTCTTGTAGCAGGAGTTTTTCAGAGTTTGAGGGGTCAACTGGTCCCAACACCAGAATAAAGATGGGACCAATTGACCACTATCAAATTAGAAAGGGTGGAACTGGTCCCCGGGCCCAGTTTTGGACTGGGACGAGTTGCCCCCTAACCCCGACTGGCAGCTATCACCCCGAAGCGAGAATCTGCCGCAATAACAAATCTGGCTGTGTCCCCAGACCATATAGCATGTTCCTGCGATTTCTATAAATGAAGTATTTCTAACCGTCAGTGTGACACCACCTTTGTGTTAGTGAATGACTCCATTTGAAATAACATCACATCAATCAAGTTGACCATACATCATACTTTCAGTGACTCGTAAAAATGTTGCAAAATTAGATAAATTACAAAATACTACGATCCACACTAATGAAACAGAAATGCTTCAAGAACTTACGATGAGATGAAGAAGCGATGCAACGTATGGTCCATAAAACTTAGTTAAAAGTAGGTAGGCCATGATCGATGACGGTGCTTTTTTAATATACCTTGCTGATTGTTGAAACCGAAGCGTTTTGGGTTTATAGAATATACAAACCTAGATCGGAAACGACAGCGTATAACCTTTTAAAGAAGTGTGTTGTTCAGCAGTAATAGTTTTTTCGAACAATTAGCGACAACAATTTGTCCATTATCAAAGCAGCGGTGCTTCCGCGGGGTCGTTCAACCGCCTGCGCAGGATGCAGGGCCGTTCTCCGTATCGCTGGGCATCCGCTGCGATAGTCTGCAAACTTCAAGACTTTTTGTTTTGCTGACTACGAGATATTTCATTGAGACCGAATTTCCAATGGTCCAGACCATTGATGACGAAAGCAACAAATAATATCCAGTCATCAAAAAGACTATATTGTTTTATCCTATAAACTTCTTCTTATTAGACCTACTACTAAATGAGAAGCGATTAAGTCATTGGCAAGCAGAGCACAACTTGTGCTTGGGTACTACCTATTTAATTATTCTAATTAATCACAATGGAAAATGCCAGTGAATAGATACCCGGAATTAGCATAATTAGGTAATATTTAAACATTTTGCAAGACGTTGGTCTTTAGAGAAAACAGACTACCAATTCAAATTAGGGATGCCTAATGATTATGCAAGTTTGTTCATCACTGCAGATTCGAGTCCTATGCAATAGCAGTATTTGATGTTACTTTGCTTAGTGATGGCCTAAATCAAATCGATAATGGGTAAGACGTAGAAGCAATGTAATTTAAACCCAATGAAGTGTCCATTTTAGGATGAACATATTCAAGGTCCCTGGCCCTAATCCTACGGCTCTGGCGCAAGAACTGCGATTAGATGAATGACGTAATGCGAACACATGCCCTGGTGACGTCAGCGCAATGGGAGAACTGTCTTATAAATAATTGAAGGTTGCTATAATCGTGACTTCGGATACATAAAAGCATGACTTCATGGAAGGGGATGTCTGGATTAGTCAATGAAGAAAGCTTTGCGTTTAAAAAACTTACTAGCTTACAAACAAATGCTTTGGATTTTTTCAGCAATGGTAGAGAACTCGATAAGGAAAAGATACAGTACAAGGTTTGCATAGTTTGTGGTCCAGTACTTGTTATAAGTGTGTGTTTAAATACTAATGTAATATTACGATATGTGTAAAGCTTTGTGTTAGCTAATACTTAGATTGCATACATTATAGTTTTGAGTTATGTCAATCAATATTTATAGTGCGCTAAGCGATTTGCTTGATGCTTATTTCGATTTGATAATTAGATTTTAATTTTAAAATGTTTAGTATTTAAATCAACTATCCAAAATTGGAATGAAGTTATTATTTAAAGTCTATTCAAAGATTCCTTTTTACGAGCAAGTGAAAGACAAACTATATCATTTTACATCTATTTCCACGAATATCGATAAAATCGACGGTTGTATTGTAACTTTCTAAAGCGGGGTCGTCTGGATAGGGGCCCAGGTTTGGCGGCCGTTGCACCGCGCCTCCCAGGGCGGAGGGGGGAGGGGGGAGAATACACCTGTCGTCATCGACAGAGGACCTGCTTTGTTTTATAAATTCGGAAGGCACCGTTTGTTGGAATACAATTTACGACGCCCATCGTCATTGATTGAACTTTATTAATTCTTAATTAAAGGTGAACATTATTTTAATTATGTTAATGGCACTTTGAACGTAGGTGCTTAGATTTAAATAAGATTGTATATACTCTATATTTTTAACGAACTTGAAAGAGGAAAGTAAGCAATAAGGTTAGGTAGGTATGATTTGAATGAAAACTTAATGATAATTTGCACTATAAGATGTTTTGAAAGTTAAAATCATTTATAATTCTCCTTCATCATATTCATTTGTTAACGTTCTTCACAAACCAATTAAAAACATCAGAAAATACGTAAAGCATTCACGCTTTTAAACCGGCACCATCTAAGGTGCTACTAGGCTAGAACAGTGCCATTTAACTATGACTAACTGTCGTTTCGGACACATTTTATTCGGACACAGTGTCCGAATTGACACTTTTTAATTTTAACATTTTTTCACTGTCGATTCGGACACCGCGATATAAATAGCTGTTTTGTACAGTCAGATAAAAAATCTTCCTAAGATTTCTTTACGTTATAAAAATAAAGTCTCAACGAAGCCTTCTACACGAAGCTATCGGTAGTGTTTCTAAAGATGACTGGGTCAAATGTGTGATGTATGCAGAGGAATTACAGGATCAGGATTTAGCCAAGGCAATTTTAAAAGATCAGAGAATACAGCCTCTGGTAATAAATTTACTCGAAGATGACAGCGCTCCTCACCCGTGGTACAACTGCGATGTCCAACTAGTTGTACCACGGGGAAGTAAAGTTACCCATGGTTCAACTGGTTGTTCTATGGGGAAAAATCTTTACCAATAGTTCAACTCGAGTGAGTTGTTCTTTCCTTGGTCCAACTAGTTGTACCTACTACTGGGAATCGCTCCCGACCCGTGGTCCAACTGCTGAAATAAAGTGACCCATGGTTCAACTGGTTGTTCTATGATTGTTGTGGTTGTCCCTCTTTAATCCTTGATTCAGAATACTCAGCAAAGGGTACCAGGACAACATGACCTTAGTGGAGTTATAAAATGCGCTCTCGACCCGTGGTCCAACTGCGATGTTCAACTGGTTGTACTACGGGGAAGTAAAGTTACCCATGGTTAAACTGTTTGTTCTATGATTGTTGTGGTTGTCCCCCTTTAATCCTTGATTTAGAATTCTCCGCAAAGGGTACCAGGGCAACATGACCTTAGTGGAGTTATTTAAAAAGTTTACGTTATCCAGAAAAGTTATGTTTGATGAAAGAAGATTGCATTTGTCCGCCATTCCTTAATAGATTTTCAGACACGCATTAGTTCAAAAAAATCCACTTTGCTGAGAATTCTGAATCAAGGGTGAGTTGTTTTTTCCTTGGTCCAACTCCCTGTAATACATATCATGTATATCAGGGAGATGGATCATGGGGACGCACAACAATCATAGAACAACCAGTTGAACCATGGGTAACTTTACTTCCCCGTGGTACAACCAGTTGGACATCGCAGTTGTACCACGGGTCAGGAGCGCTGTCATCTTCGTGTAAAGGAGATATTTTATTTTAGGCCCAGTTGCGGATAGTGATGACATTACTCCCTAAATTAATAACTAATTTTTTTAGACAATTAGACAAAATTTTACGTTTAAATGCAACGGGAATTATAAAATCAATTTTAAAAATGCGATGTTTTGACTACCGGTCCACGACATTCCATCTTTTTAAAGTCAAGGCATAGATAACTATTGAAACAAGATCATAGGTTCAACAATGCGTGTAAAGAAACGTCGGGCTGGTTATAAAAAAATATTTCAATGAGGTGATTATTTGTTTTAGATCATGTTTTGTCTACTTTATCTATTTTAGGGAATTGAGATTTCAGTAAAAAATAATTTAATTGTATTTTTAAGATTTTTGCTAAAATGGTTATACCTATGTATATTAAGGCCGTGAAACTGAACGCGATTCCGTCTTGACGTTTGTCAGTTATCACCATGGAATTAATATTATATATATATTAAGTTTATGGTTATCACTGACATTGACAGGAGTGGTTGGAGTGTCATTCATCATACCTTCCGTTTGTTTTGAACTGAGGTTTTGTGTTTTTCCTTATTTTCAACGAAAAATAGAAGAAAATGGCATCAAGTACAGCCCCTATTCCACCGAACCGTTGTGTTAACTGTGCAGTGAGATTTCAACGGAACGTACAAAGACAATTACTTTCAGAAACGACTGAAAGTGTGCAATAACTTGTGAGTGGATTTTTGATTTTTTTAAATATTTTCGTTTAATAAAGAAAAACCAATATTGCTATTGATTTTTAGACAATTTAAGGAACAATTTGATATATGTTTCATTACTATCCGCCACAATTTTTAGTGGGCCTATCCTCCATACAAAAATAAAATGTCTCCTTTATTACCAGAGACTTTGACTAGAAAATTGCCTTTGCTAGATCCTGATCCTGTAATTCCTCTGCATGCCTCACACATTTGACCCAGTCATCTTTAGAAACATTACCGATAGCTTCGTGTAGAAGGCTTCGTTGAGACTTTATTTTTATAATGAAAAGAAATCGTAGGAAGATTTTTTATCTGACTGTACAAAACAGCTATTTATATCGCGGTGTCCGAATCGACAGTAAAAAAATATTAAAATTAAAAAGTGTCAATTCGGACACTGTGTCCGAATAAAATGTGTCCGAAACGACAGTTAGTCTTAACTATTTCTGCGAAATGACTGTACCTCTTTTAACAAAGCTGCACTTAGTCAAATCACCCAGTATCTCTAAACAGATTAGTTAAATAATCGCCCGCGTCATCAAACGTCTAAGCTTGTACACTCCCGGCAAAGGAATCAGGTTTGAGAACCAGTCGCGGTCAGGTGACATTCGAGCCGGTAATAACGAACATTGTGACGCTAACAATGAGGTGATAGCACCTCGCCTAGATTCCGGTGCGATGGGTGGGTCCCACTCGATAGTTCAATTAAATGAATTAAATACGTGGAAAAACAGCAGGAGAGTGTGCTCAAGAGCTGCATGAGCTCATACCACCGTCGCCTTTCTTCCATCGGACATCCAGACGCACGGCCGGCTACCACCCGTTCTTGGTTGATATACCTTTAATACGCACTAAGCGCTTCTCATCATCTTTTATAATGCGCACAGCCAAAGAGTGGAATTCCCTGCCTGCGTCTGTATTTCCGAGTGCATATAACTTGACTCTCTTTAAGTCTAGAGTAAATAGGCATCTTCTGGGCAGGCTCGCTTCATCGTAGATCCC
Organism: Mecyna flavalis; assembly: GCA_949319885.1. Taxonomy (NCBI): domain Eukaryota; kingdom Metazoa; phylum Arthropoda; class Insecta; order Lepidoptera; family Crambidae; genus Mecyna; species Mecyna flavalis. The sequence continues at coordinate 1,524,255 of OX439435.1, read as the reverse complement.
ATCTCTGCTCTAGAGCAAGATTGGGGTCAAGAGCAAGCCCATTCTTAATAAAAAAAAAAAAAAAAAAAAACCAGTTTAACTTGCTCGATGGCGCCTTAGGAACCATGATCGTGGGTTCGCAAGTTCGCATCGCACCCAGAACGAACATTGTTATGAACATTTGTGCCTGCTCTATGCCTGGGTGTAAATAACTATCTGAGTAGGTTGGTATATTTGCGGTACTTTCGTTGCATTTATTTTATGCATCATTTTACCTGATATTCATAATAAAGGATAAGTATAAACATTTAACGGTTTGAGATTGTAAAAGAAAGACGCACTAGATCATCAATGTACGCCAAATATTAAATCAGGAATGACAACTCATAAACTACTGAAAAATATACTAAGTTATTTAAAGATAGTATAACATTTGGAGGTAGTTTGTTGGGGAAAAATCTCTAAATAATTCGAATGTTCAGGATTTCTACAATCCAATGGAAATAAAGTAAACACAGACTACATTTACGGAAGTCCAGCCAGACGGAATACTCGTAGACGAGACAAAATCCATTTACTGAAACATGGCGGTTTCCGACACTCTCATTTCTGCAAGGATGCGCCACTTACGCTATAACATCCCTGACAAAGTGCAAGAAAGAACAGTGGAAGAACCAAGAACAAGGAAAGCGCTCGATATAAAATATTTTTCAATTGATTCAACTTTTTTTTCAACAATTTAATTTGCTAGTTAATAATGATAGCCAGATTATTCAGACTTTAGTCTTCTCGTAAATTGTAACTACATATCAGAGTAACAAGAGATTTTTACTAGCAACTAATAAGTAAAAGACGTGCCTCATAATATTAGCTATCTGCCAGAAAAAGTTCCGTCAGAATCAGTCCAACCGTCTCGAAAATTGAACGGACGGGACAAACTAACACTGACGAATATTTATTCAGAGCTACATATAAATAGACGTGCTAAAATTGTTGCAATTAGCTTTTTGTAACAAGCACGACATTACCTAACTTTGATTCAGGCTCTATAAACTCCTCCCTACTTACGCTGGGATCCCCCACTGCCGTGCAACGTGCAATATCTCCGCGCCCGACGCGTCTCCCGGCGTCGTGGTGTCGCGCACCAATTTTCCGGTCTGTCGCCAAACCGGTCCCTGTGCCCTTGCGCCCTGGTTTGCACTTGACGTTTTATTCATTACACTATATTTAGAATTACTAAGAAATGCGATATAGCGGTTTCTTCCGTGTGAGTTAGTTTTATCACAATATCATATTATCTGACAGCAAATCAAGTAGCGGCATTTGTGGTTTGGGCGTCAAAGGTCTCTTAAGGCCACATTGCTGCCTGTCAAATAAGTAGGTACGTGTCAGGCTTCAATGGATCAACCTCTACGAGTATAAGGGGACCCATTTTCGGTGGCAGTTACAGAAAACGTTTTTGAAACAGTGGGGGATTATGGTGAATAACGTGTTATTACCATCATTAAACAGAAAAGATGGTACCACAAATGTGTTCTGATATATATTAATAATTAATATCCAGACATAACAATTGGGTTAAGGATAAAAACATAACATAATTCGCATGTTCCTAAAATAACTCAACGATGCCCATTTACCTCTAATAAAGGTTAAAAGACTTGAATCAACGTAATGTTTAAAACAGTAAATGTGCTGGAGAGTATTTCGTGTACAATTGTACCGCAGGGCTGTGGAGTATGACCACTAACCGCAAGTTCGTGACCAGTAGGCTTCGATTGTTAAATCTGAGGTTCAATCCAGCAGAGTTCGTTCATGAAGTTACGCCATCTATGTCTCATTGAAGACAGAAGATTTTCTTTACTTAATTATCTTTAAGAATCTGCCTTGTCTGGTTTTATTTTTTATTTACATGCAACTATAATAGACACGAAGGCCATCTGCTTCTGTATGACTATTGTAACAGAGGAACTGAGCCTGAAAAACAAATGCAAGGATTTGAAAATTCTGCATAAACTAAATTACGTCAATTTTGTCAAGGGATTTTCCGTAACAGCATGCGACACAAACGAAACTTTTGTGAAAGTTTGACGATGTTGTGAATCAGAAAAAACCAACCATAAGAGATGACTCCACTAATGTTTGACGCACTGTGTCAACAAAACGTATTTGGAGATTTTTATGACAAATCATAACAGGTAAAAATAAAAAGTAGTTGATTTCACATAATGACGTAAAAGGATGGTTCAAATAACCGACTTTTCTTTCCTCAACGCGGAATGTTTTAAAATTTTAGTGGCAAGGACATAAAAATATTTCATTCGTCGGAATTTCGTATGTCAAGCTATACAAACCAATAAAACGATAACATAAAATATTTAGTAACCCATCAGGAAGACCACACACGACACGACGCTAGAAAGCGACAAGTCAATTGGTATTTGACCTGACGATTGCATAATAGTAACAAATCACAAATGCAACAGTTGCATCTGTGATTTGTTGCACATAGGAACGATTGCAAAATGTGATCCAGTACCAACTTAGAGACATTTGGACATAAATATTATGGAAAGACTGGTACGTACGATCGAGGTCTCCCGCGCGTGATCACTTTTGGAAAAATATACCGTGCACGCGCATCGTGACTTCTTAGGAGCGGCGCTTGTAAACGTGAAAATACTGCACAGGATTTTAGCCTTAAGGGTGATCACGCGCGGGTGTCCTCGATAGTACACTGGTGGTGGTATGTACACATATTAAATTTCAAAAGCAATAACATTACGCAGTTAAATATTAATGTAGAGAAGAAATATCAAGAAACTTTATCAAGACATCTTAATATGCTGTGTAATTTTAAAAGTCAAGAAAAAGTAGAATGAAGACTGCAAGATTGCGACATCCGCGTCATTGACATAAAATGGATTATTTATCAAGTCTTAATTTCGTTACCGCATTTCTTTGACGATATCTTAATCATACAACATAATAACCGGTGATTCACTTATGAATTATCCGTGTATCATTTAGGTCAACATCCAGAAGCCTACTGAGTCATCGCTTCTCGTGGTGGAATGTGACAAAGCCTTCCAGTGATATGGTGAGTATCAAACTCGTTTCAACGCCCCGATGGTCAAGTAGATTAAGAATGCACAGGACAGAATGTATTATCCATCGGAAGATCTTGGATGGTGAAACAAGTTTTAAGTTACATTTTCTGGAAACAGTGACACAAAAGCAGCGTCAGCCAATGAATTTGTACTATTTTGTCTATCTTCTCTTACCAACAAGCAAAGGGGAGAAGTTCTAGTAACTACAGTTTAAATAGTAGTATTTGAACTGTAGTAATAATTAACTTCATTACCGATGCAAAGAAGAAGTCTAAGAACAGAGTGCTTTCATCAAATTTGCTTCCTCACAGCGGACAATACCGACTGATACAATGATTAATCTGTATAATTCGATTTTAACGGAGCCACCCACTGGACAGGTATGCGCCGGGCCAGTTCAACAACCGGCGCGATATGCGCGAATGTCATTGTGTACCGACATTAGAATAACAGGATAATTGCTGTGCAGGAGAGCTTTGTTAATATTGAACGAGTTTGAGATCACGATAAAAAAGCATTCAAGGAAAATAATTCTGTGATCCAAACAATAGTCTCGAAGGTTAAAGGTTCACTTTTTCGTCTTCACTTAAATGCAGTGTTGCCAGCGTGGTCTTGTCAAAAGTCACCTGAGATGTCCAAAAAAGTAACCCTTTTGTAGGAAAGAACCCTTCACTATTTTTTTTTTTTGGTGAGCAAAAAGGGACGGTTCAATTTGAAAAATGCTTTCCGCACGCCAATTCCAAAAAATCACCTAAACGTAACCTTTTGAGTCTTGTAACCTAAAAGTAACCTTAAGGCGTCAAAAATCACCTAAAGGTTACAAAAGTAACCTTCTGGCAACGCTGCTTAAATGTTTACTGAGAAAACAATCATTTTAGTTAAGGGTTTAAGTAACATTTGCGAACTTGGAAATAATTGTCATTCCAAAAGGACAAAAAGGAATATTTTATGCAGCACTAAAGTGAGTCATGAACTTTCCATTTCAGATAGGTTTTAAACTCTCATTAAGATAGCCTAGTTTAGACAATGAATCATTTAGATTAATCTAGTGCTTGCACATACTATTATATAATCACGTACAGCGACAAATCGGTTGAGGGCAAGAAGCCTTACTTGGAAAATTTAAAAGGCTTGGTAGACCATTTTGACAAACAAATATAGTATGTATCAGAAATCTAGTTCATAACAATAAATACTAAAAAAGGACGTCTTTATGAAACTTTTTCTAATATTACTCTGTTTTTGACGGGTTTAAAAATTTTGGCTTCATAAACTACTTCAGTATTTTGGAAGTCAACTCGTATGGGGAATCTAATAAAAGGAACCAAATGGAATTTTTGATAACTAAGAAGAGATAACTTGGGGTTAAAATATTTGCTGGTTAATACCCACAAGGCTGGCACCGGCCAGTCCCAATTTAGGTGTGAAGGGGAAATCGGGGGAGTCTCGAGTCCCACACACGGCCGCAGGTCTAGCTAGCCTGCGGTTATGGTGCATAAACGCATTCTCCTCCGACAAATAAAAAGTTAAAAATATTTGATTCACAAAAGCACTCCCGCGTCTTCCGTGGATTTGAATAATAACTAGATGTAAGCCTACATCCTGTTTCCGAAAAGTAATGTACTATTACTATCTTGTATGTACATGGACGTAATACGCTTCTTGTCAAAGAGTAAGACAAGTATCTCCGATCAAAATTCAATGAACACATTGCCGGCTCGTTGAGAATATTGACAGTTATTACAGTAAATAGGCGCCGCATTCTGAGGCCGGTGAGATACTTTAAAAACATTGCATCATCTAGTGATGCCGAGTGTTCTGCATATTGATGCGCGTCCGCCGACTAGGACTGTACTCTGTAATAATTGCCATGCGCCGTCAGGATTGGGGCCACGGCGAAGCGCACTCCATCGCTATTATATAATAATAATAATAATAATAATTTTATTTCAGAAAAAATCCAAAGATTACATCCATATATTGTTAGTAAGAGTGTTAGTAACAATTTAACTTAGATGCTACATTAGTATTATTAGTAAGAATTTATAACTAGTACACTGGTTCAGCTGACATTTAATGAAATAGAGTCATTAAACTCTATTTCATCAAACCCGCTGCAATCAAGAGCCAGTGCCTCTGAAAGGGGCAGTCTGGCCTGGCCGCAATCGCCTTCAGGATGGTGTTGTTGCTGCTCCGCAGACGCTGTAGAAGCGATGCTGCCTTTTTGCGCATTATTGCGTGGAAACCATCTGTTCTGTTTATGGCAAACATGTTTGAGGCGCGCTATTGTCTCGGATTTACAACTAATCATTATTGAGAAAGCTACATACAATTCCTGTGCAGTGTGCACTCAGTTCCTAGTTACATGATGTCTCGCATTAGACAGGTTAGCGACGCTTGTTACGTGATCGCTATAAGAACACTGTTATTTTCTTGTTAGCATAATGTCATCGATCTAGTTTCATGTTTACTACTGTAAGCAAAAATTATGCAAGGACTCAAAATATTATGTAAGTTGCGACATCGGGCATCGGGATAGTGACTCTGTCTCATGCGCATGGTCGTGTTTTTCCTTCTGGATATTAATTTGTATTTATTAAAATTAATAAATTTGTGGTAGCTTTGCTTGCGCTTTTGTTATCCATAACACAAGTTCTTAAGCTACTTTAGGGTCAGATCAATGTATGCGACGATGTCTAATATAATCATAATGTTTAATACATAATATTGCCATTGAAAGGGTGATCATTCCTCATTCCTGGTTAAAAACAGCCACTCACATTCTGTTGTTTTTCCTAAACACACAATAGACCGTAAACGTAATTTACTACACCGCTTAACAATATTTACGACAAAGCACGCCTACGTGACAGACGCAATTGTATCACTTCGTGGGAATCCTCATTCCGTAATGTCACTTTAAAATGTCTCCGTTTCTATAATTGGTTTTTGGTCCAGTAGAAGGCTAGGCAGCGGTTGAGAAAGTATTTTCGTCACGTGCATTAAAGCTAACTACCTACTTACTTCTTATCATAATAATTTCTCACAATTAGTTAAATTTTAAATCATACTGCAGTGGTCCGTATACAAGATAGTTATGGTACAGACAGCTTCTGTCTATCAGTCGACATGGGTCGTTACGACTGTGGAAATACCACAGAAGACCGACGTATATAATATGGGCTATGCTATTGCGCTGCGTATGGTGAGTGAGAATGCCGAAGCCTCGAATGGGAAAAATTGGCGGCGCAGACCTTTTCAACTTTTCATAGCGCTATCTTGCTGGCCCACAAGATGCTTAATAGGTGTACACTGCGTGAAAAATTTACGCCAAAATGTGTATGCGTAGTATTGCATAGTCAATAAGTTCGCTCATACTCTTTGGTAAATGCATTTTATAGTGTTAAGGTCATTAACGACGTATCAGAAATTGAATTTCTAGGTAACGAGTTGTTTATCGATGTGATATTACGCAGACGTTGACCGATAAGCCTAAAGAAAGGAGAGATTACGATAATATTCACAATTTATACACCGTAATCTAAGCTCATATTGGAAGAGGATCCTGTATTGAAATGTATTGGCATTCCGCCCACACACCGCCTATAAGCATGGCATATTAAACTGCACCTCGTAGTAATGCGTAAAGGATCAACGATGAAGGTCGGTCATACATTTTGCATGTGATTTCCACACATTTACTAGGAAATAGGCAGAAAGCGGAATTCCCTGACAGTTACTTTATTGTAGTAGCTAAGTTTAACAAAGAGAGTTAGTTCTCAAGAAAAGCAAAAATAATCATTTGCGAAACGCATATCGGTAAATATGAACTACCTAGGTATTAGCTTCTCGGCCGACCCGGTTTCGCACGGTTGGTGTACGGCTACCTATTTTATCATATTTCTTCGGGACAACGACGTAAGACGCGTATGAAGACGCAGGCAGAAGGCTAGTCGATTATGAAAATTGATGAACAATTATAAATCACATACAATCCTACTATCATTATAAAGATTTATGAACTGATACAAAGCGGATTTATTTGACATACAATCTGGCATCCCGCCCGTCTGTTCTTCCTCTGATTCTCGCGTGGGCGGTGTAAACAAACCGGCTTTTCGGCAAACGATCGCAACAAACAAAGCTTTATTCTGTTCCTGTTGTTTTTCGGGAACATGCTCTCGATCTCTTGACGTGTTTATTTCCATTTCAACGCCGGAAAAAGTTATTAGTTCAACTAAATGTGTCTTTTACTTTGTATTTACTGATGAGACGGAGGTTAATTGGATGTTTCAGTTTATGCTACGTTGATTAATAAAAACATATTAATAAAAAAATCGTCTAAGTTTAAAATAATTCTTGCTTGTATCTGTAAAAACTTTCGGATCAACCTAAAAGGGGTCGCAATATTTAAAAGAGATTACTTTAAAATAATCCGTATATTTACCATAGATTAAAGAAATAAAATATAGATAGAACGTTCGGTTGTCAAATCAAACGCCAAGGTGTGTCCAGAAACGCTGCGTGCCCCCCGCACCTACCTCACTTCGGCCCCGCGTTTTATTGCCAGGTCAAAACTCGGGCAAGCCGTTTCCCAATTTTTTGGGGTAAACTTTTTGGGGTAAATGGATACTGTGGCATTACGATAATAAGTAGTTGTTAATAAATAAAAAATAGTCCAGTAAATTAAATATAAATATTTTTAATATTATAAAAATAAAATTTTAATAAAATAACTTATTAAGCAAGTTTTACTCGTCAATCTTTTTTACCCTTTCAGCACTTCGACGTCAATTACCTGTGAAGAAGAAGTGCCGCAAGAAACTCACACTTTGCTTTTTATAAAAGAATAATAATAAATATGTAATTAAAAATCAAAAACATTTTAACAACACAATAATAATTTTATGTCGATATAATTAATAATGTCATACATAATGATATCAATACAAGGAATCAAAAGAATAATGTCAATGAAATAGTTTAATGAAATGAAATAACTTATTCAGCAAATAGAATTTAAAAAAAATACTTTTGCACGTCGATCTTTTTTTCCTACCAGCAAGAAACTCAACACTTTGCCTTTTTTACAAATAATAAAGTACATATCACAAACATTTTAACAACACAATAGTAATGTCGAAATAATAAATTATGATATCAATACAATACGAAGGGTAATGTCAATACAATATTTATAATCAGCCAGCGCCAACTATTCGCATCTACAGACTTTTATCGTTTAAATAGTTTTCCATTTTATTTTAACAACACAGTTCATAACATTCCTTTTTTTTCAGCAATATCAGTTACTACAATATATTAATGGTAAAAAATTTGGGGTACTATTTTTTCATTTACTGGCAACACTGTAAGAATGAGTGAAGTTTTTTCCTTGATAAATTAGAAGAGGTTAAATATTAAATAATAAAATGAAGGTGCTGTATTATCGGTTACTTACGTGTGAAACGTGATCCCGTGTTCTTTTTTTGTCAGATTAGGACTGTTTCGGCAGGTGGGAACAACGCAGGACGGCATGTTTATTTTTTTTTCGCACACGTGCAATACGTCACGATCGAAATGTCACAAACCGCGACTGACGGCGACTGAGCGAAACTCTACGAAAATGTAGAGTTTTCACTGCCCCAGGTTTAGCGCGCGTCACTCCTTCTGTATTATTCCTACTTCTATGATATTTACTACCACAATAAAAGAAACATATTATAATATAATATAACGTTAAACCGGTACGAAAGGGTGAAACTACCATAATAAAAAAATTAACGCAACTTGCAACAACACAATGTTCTAAATGTTAAAAAGGTGTCAAGAAATTTAATAACTAAAAATTATGGTTATACTACAACCGACGCGCCATCTTAATTACACTTTTTCGAATAACGGGCATTTACCAAATGGCGCTCGCGCAGATCCAAATAGAATTACTATAAACGCGGGCGTAGCCTCGTTAACTGCTGTGACTCATCCCAACGGTCGTCAGCACGGACCTCCTTAAAACTATTGGGACAAGGTCTATTATCGCCCAGCAACTTCCGTTTGCTGAAGCTGGTCAGGTTTTTGCACAAGACACGAGTACGACATGTGAACGTCAATGAATCATGGTTTCGAAATATTTTATACATTTCGACTATCACATATATTCTCTCTGAGTCTGACGTAGAATTGTGGATTTAAAGCTGCCGGTGAATGTCCATATTAAGAACTACCATCCTGGACAATAAGTCACAATGTAATTGAATTGGTTAAGCAACAGGAATACTTGTACCAAACTATCGAAAATGGTTATTCATAACTTAATCGATTCGGAAATTGGAAGAAAGTAAAAGGAGTTTATTTAACAAAAAAAAAATTAGTTTGAAGATACACGTGACATGCATGGATGTCATCACTCTTGGGGGTAAGTGGCGCAATTAACTTTATTACGGGATATTTCGCTAGGAGGAATAGCTTAATATACCCGCTATGAATATGTTTTGTATTGTCGTGTATCAACTTCTACTCGTATAATAATATCAGACATGCATAAATAATTTGATTCACGATATTTCCTCAATTTATAATATCTTTTCCTCCTATATGTAAGACTATATTTAATATTACATCTCCTTTTCAAAGACCCTTTGTTCCCCTCGTAAGGAAGCGTATATTGCACACCAAGGCCACGTACAAAATGAATCATAACTTATCATTAGTTATTGGAAAAGAATATTTCTATCTTCAATATGTAAATTGTACATTGTTTTGTGCTAACAACCATAAACATAGGAGTCAACGTACAACGTGCACTTAGAAACAATCTAGGGGTGTTCTGATATAATACATTTAATATCATCTAAATATAGATGGATCTAAGTTTACGAATGAGTGATAGTAATCCTTCGTACGTTTATGACAGAAACGAATTAACGACACTAAACCCCTAGGTAATGAACAGACAGATCCGTTTTTTGTAAAATTGGCAATCAATTACACCATACGTGTTATTACAAATTATGTTTTCGGTATTATAATAGAGCTTAGACGTTTGGTATAAGCAATTTTTCTAAAGTATAATGAATGAAGGCACGTAAATACACGAACAGAGGTGTACACGGTATTAGTTTTTATGAAGTATTTTTTTAAGTTAAAATACAATATAATATATAATTTTAAGTACAATGCATAACTTCTTGTATTACATTAACGTTTTTAGAGGACACAAAACTGGACAGGGATCTTATTATTATTCGGCAATGACTGTTCGTAAATTATCTTTTTAAAATGCAAACTTCCCTTTTATTTTTAAATGTTGCAAAGTTTGGAACATAAAAACAAGATGGGACGGTCTAACTAAATCCTCCACCCATAAAAGAACCAGATATTTTTATATTTGCATTTTGGTTGTTGAACTGCCAAAGTTAAAACCACTTGTAACAACACGCAGACGAGTTATAAAACCCCTTTGTCTCGTTACGAGGCAATATTATACATTTTATTGTGTTTGGCAACCCTGAAGCGATTTCGACGGTCGTTCGCACATTGAAACAAACACGTATGTTTTCGCTGGTCAATGTACTTTGGGGGCAGGTGTGGATTTAGGGCGGGCCGGGGGTCGGGAAGGAAGTAAAATTAACATAGTAGCAATGCACTGCCATTCTAACCATTCCCGTATAAATCATTCCATCGATGAAATCAAATTTCTTAGAACACATAACAATATTGAACGGATTCAGTTTCAGAAATAATAAGTGTCATAATTTTTTTCTACTATAAGCCAAATCTACCTTAACCGACCAGAATTTTGCCATAAAAGTCTTTACAACTTTTCGGGTAATTCTAAATTGGTGTTACGAAATTAGGAAAACCAAATATTTGGTACAATTTTGGTTTTCTTAATTCATAGTCTTGGCCATCCTAGAACGTCATAGAGGCCGTTATAATAGCATTTACTGCTAGCGAAGCAGAAGTAAGTTCCATAGGTAAAGTCATGACAAACATGAAAATGCCTTTACGGAATTAAGTAAGTTTATACGGGCTATTCTATTATGAATCCAACGGCCCCCACTCAACGGAAGCCTGAGTACGTTCCATCGAATCGCAATGCCAAAAGCAGTAAGCGGTTCGTCGAGTACGGCGATAATTATAGACAGGGCGTTATTTAGGGACACTTCTCGCCGTGTTAATTGCAGAGCCACGCGACGGAGCCCTGACTAGAGCGTACCGCATGACGAACGCACGACGCGACGTGCCGCAGCGTGGACACAGTTTTAAAGGTTTCTACGCAAAATGCAAGCATCTGTCTTGTAATCGTCAATTGACGAATTACGTTTACGTGGACAATAGGCCTTAGTCTTTTCAGCCTAAATAACCCACTGCAGGGCAAAGGCCTCTCCGTCATTACAATCATGTCATTGTTACAATGATAAGTAAACACTACGCTTGCTAGTTCGAGTCGGCAATCACACACAACCATATGTTTAAAAATCCGAAGTCATATTCATCCTGACGGTCTAACAACGTTAGACGTTGCTATCCTCCATCAAGGTTTGGCCGTTTACTTGGGTTGCGAAAGACCATGGTTACCATGGTTTGTTCTCAGTGAAAATGGAAAAATCTACGCAAAAAACTGTCGATTTTTTAGCAAAATAAATTTTACTATGATCAAAGGAGATGTCCAAAAATGTATGGACCAAAAACCCAGAATCGACAGGAATGAAATGTATATTTTTTGGACATCTCCTTTCTAGTAGGTATAAATGACGTGTCTCTTGTGACTTCATAAAAGAGTTATATAGAATTTAAAGTTTTAAAATTTAAAGAAGAAGTTTATATAGAATTTAAAATTTAAAGAAAATATAGAATTTAACTTAAAAAAAGATGACGCAAACGTGATTCGACATAATATTACGTACTGTACAGTTTATCTATAATTCTATAATATAAAAAGAAAAATGCTGGATAAGTTGATAACGGCTCTACTAACTGATAAGCACAATTCAAGATGTGTTTATTGATGCCAGCCTATCAATTTCTTCATTGCATTGCAATGTGCATAAACCAAACGGCGATTCATGAGTAACTGAATTTGTTTAAGACCGATTTTTTTTCGGTGGAGAATTCGTTGAAGCACCATAACTCGGTACTATTTTTCCAAATAACTAATCCTGGTCTTCCCTTCCCACTCGGAAGGAAAGAACGAGCTGGTTCCCGTAATTTCACTATTGTACCAGTTGTCAATAATAAAAAACAAATAAGTCTAAAGTCATAATTTTATTGAAGACAGCCCTGTCATTATACCTTGCCACAAAATAATCAATAGTTAAACAAAAACACTTGCCGGTGTAAATTAAAACAAAAGATTATCGTAAAACCTTTGACGTTGTTTGTTGGGGGTGCCACCAATAACAGATAAAACCCACATACTATGTAACGATTACCAGTATAACGATTACGATTGCTTAGTATTCTTACGTAAATACATTACCATGCTCTGTCTAAAAGTAAACAGTCAACGAAAAATATTGCAAAAGAAATAAACCACTCAAAAATATCGGGATTATGACATAAAAAGTACATCTGACCCTTTATAAAAATCAAATCAAACAATCATCTTTGAACTACTATGTAAACTGAACTAACATAATATTATTTTTAAATGCGGGTTAACGAACTCAGTATACGAGTATATTAATGTTGGAAAAATCCGAAGCTTATTATGATCAACCCAGGGGTCGAACCTAGAAGACAGCTAGGCCCAATGTTTTTTAAATAAATTAACATTCTACAACATCGCATACATTGATCTGATGATCTGACCACAAAGTAGCTTAAGCATTTTGTATTATGTATATCAGAAGGTGTCAAAAATATAAACAAACCTAAATGAAAATAAACATTCATACTGAACAAACACCAAGTTTGTCCTGGGTGGGATTTCCGTGACCAATGGCGCATAGGCCAGGGTCAACACCAAATGCACGTAACTAATAAGTAATATGTAGTAATGGTGTAAAGATTGTTAAACCATTACTATAAGACAAATAAGCTGTTACTAACGAGGTGTCTTGTAGGTAATTATACGCATTGCAAATGCACTCTTGCGCAAATGTCACGTAGTTTCTGCCTAATCGAGGCTTACTTGGAACTGTGTTATTAGGTCAGTGAGTAAGGGTTAAGCTGAATTGCTATTACGTACATGGTAACAAATAATATAATTAATTTTATGGCTTAGCAATATTGCGAGTTACCTAAAATGGAAGTGGAGGTTACTCACAAGGATTGGAGATATTGAGCCCAGTTTTTCAAGAACATTACGTACCTATTTTGCAAATAAAAAGTAGTAAAGTTTAGCTTTGCATACAACAACTGTAAAATATTTATTTTTAGCTAAATTGCAACAGAGCTAAAACTGTTCATCTTTTGCTAAGGTAAAAGAAATGTTGGACTTCATCATTAGCGTAGAGAGTATCATTGGTCTGATTCCACCAGAAAGAATATAAAAGTCTAAAAGCAATGTTCTTTATTGTTTGTAATTACGGATAAGTTACGATTTTTCAGTTTTAATGGCACGGGATAATAAAAGCTATCACGATGGTAACTAAGAAACTTTTAACTAGAAAACTATTTTAATATAAACTGAATCCAAGACTATTTATTTACAAAAAACTAAACACAAACAAGTAAATTATAAAACGGTGACATCACTAACAGTATAATTATGAGTTACTAATTAATACACCAGCTACTTTTTAATTAGATTATAATGAACTAAATTGAGGCCGTTGACCTCATAACGACTCTATTCACTATAATTGTGTTTAGCAGGTTATTTCACTTCAAAAACAATTATTACAACCCTTTGCCTGTGATGTGTTGCCAGTTTTGATAAGTACCTTAACTAAAGCATCTTTCTAGCCCAGCCTTGAAAAAAATCTGAAAAGGGTAGTTATTGACATACTAAATTAATTACATATTTATTGAAACTGTTGTAAAATAAACATTAACAGACGCCTCAATAAATATTAGTGGCTAGTGCCTGTATATCGTCCTAATAAACCTATTAAACCGAGATAACGCCATCATAATATGAATAGAATAACACGTCGTAACCCAACTTCATTGGGCACGAGACATATCCGGTATCAAAAAACTGCCATGTTGTCGTACGCATTACAATTGAAAACCCAAGAACGTGCGCGTGCGACCTTCTGAAGGGGCAAGCCAGGGTTGCCTCTGAAGAGGATCCGAGGTTTTTGCTAATGCCATATGATTTTGTGTAGAAAATTATTTTATACTAGATCAGTTGGCGGACAGGCACGCAGCCCACCTGATGGTAAGTGGCCATGGCCACTGCGGTCTATTCCATTTAGGTAATCTTAGCCGGGAAGAGTCGCTCACTATACTGCCTTACTGTAGGCTCCTCTGATCTTCGAGCCTTTAATTACAAGTGCGATATGATTTCGTGAACACAATAAATACTAGCACTACTAGAGTACTTTTATAGTTAATACTAGCCTTCCGCCCGCGCGGTTTAACCCGCGCGTAATCTGTTTTTTCAAATATCCCCCCTTCCCCCCACATTTCCAGGATCAAAAGTACCCTATGTTCACCGAGGATAGTGTAGCTTTCCAACAGTGAAAGAATTATTCAAATCGGTTCAGTAGTTTCAAAATTGATATTCCCGCGGGAATGAGACGTTTCCCGTAGGAATTTTATAGCCTATGTCCTATTCCGGGTTATAAACTATACGTGTGCCAAATTTCATCTAAATCCGTTCAGCCGTTTAGGCGTGATTGAGTAACAAACATCTAAACATCCAAACATCCAAACATCTAAACATCCAAACATCCAGACTTTCGCATTTATAATATTAGTAGGATAGTAGGATGTTGGTTTCTAAACAAAATTTTACTAGACAACTTTAATTATAATAAATAGGTACTAAACCACGGATTCTTCTATAAATCTAGGCCTTACTGCAGCATCCTAAAAGATGGAAACTCGATACGTCACGAAGCACGCTAATATTAAATCTTCGTCTGACTGGTAGTCAATACAAAAAAAAGATTCATATTTCATTAAGTCAAAATAATTTTGGTTGAGACGCTAAGTGAGACTCGGAGGCCATTAACTTGTAGTAAGTAATAGCAATCTCTACAATATTTAATCTTACTGATCCTGATTTTAGGAAAATGATTATTCCAAAAATGTCAGACTATTCTTGAATTTCAAAAATTCAAGAATATCTTACTCTTAAAGTTTTCTTACTTCTTGTCTTGCTGTCTGGTGGTTAAACACCATAAAAACTCTTATTTTACAAATGCTAATGATGTTGAATGAAATAGCCGTTTGCTATATAATACAAAGCAGCTTTTAATTTAAGGTCTGTCAACATATCAGATTAAACTAAAACTAATATTCCGAATTTTCGTCACAAAACAATGAGTTGATAACCCTAAGTGATGAGGGGGGGACGCACAGGACCTCACGAACTGGCAGAAAAAACGTTGAAACAACCAGACGAAGCGATGTCCTTGACGCACCTTGCCAACTCCAGTTAAAATTACCTTACCGTTTAGTCCTTATTGCCTAGCCCATTAGAACCAAACTTGAATAGGCGACTGAGCCTATCACTACATAGTATAAAACAAAGTCGCTTTCTCTGTCCCTATGTCCCTTTGTATGCTTATATCTTTGAAACTACGCAACGGATTTTGATGCGGTTTTTTTCATTAGATAGACTGATTCAAGAGGAAGGTTTATATGTATAATACATGCATAATATAGTAGAGAAACACTGATAATTTTAGAGGTTTTTAATTTAAGGTCGTAAATAATCGCATTTTTTTGCGCTTACATTGCAAACGCTGGCTGAACCCTACGAGATAGATCAAAATAATGTACTACACTATTGTACACCTTAAAAAGTTTTACAAAAAAGTCCGCGATGGCATATGTCTATCTCTTAGGGATAACCCACAATAACCATTTTCCTTTACTTATCCACTCATACGTCCACTGTAACCACAGTTACAGAGACCATATACCTCAGGACAGTCCGTGTAACTACAGTTACATTTTTAAGAATTCGCGCCCGCCGATTGTTTTTTTCTTTTTCTTATCGCTGTGGATGTTTATAGTCTGTAGTGTTGCTGGTTTTTGACGCTCTATGATATGTACCACACCTTATTTCAAGTGGAACATAACTTCGGCTGATGGCTACAAAAAAAATAAATTGTCAAGTTGCTTGTTGTTTTTGTGGATCAGTGCGCGAGTGACTCCAGCTATTTTATTCGAGAAATCATGCCGTAAGTAATAAAATGTTATTGTTTTGTATATCAAAATATTTATAATCTTACATATTTTCATATTTTATAACATTATGTGCGATTCCAGTCAGTTTTTAAGTAAAAATTTGGATTAAAAATAGGTCGGTGACTCTGTGTTTTTATTAGTGAATAATTGGAAGATCTACAAAAGTTCTTATATTATATCGTAATTAAATGTTTTAATATGAAAACTTATTAATATTATAGCCTGGTTTTTACCATACTTTCTTGAAATATTCCATATTTCATTCTGGATTAGACAATTTACCATACGTGAACTTCGATTTCACAGATCATGTAGCTTTAGTTTTTATTTTATTTGTAATATTTTTAAGATGATTTATAATGGGATTTTGGTTCCAAATGAAAGGCCATTAAATTACCTAAAACCTAAAATTGTTTTAATATTGTAAACGTCAAAAATATCTAATAAAAAAAATATTTAAATTGAAAACTAGGACAAAATTAGCATTTCTTAAAGTTCACTTTAAGATCATTAATAGAATATAATGTTAAAATCAAACATAACTATTGCCTAAAAATCGTCAACTAATGAGCCTTTCATTAGTATTTTTCATTTTGCGATATTTGAGTTATTTACTGAGTAATAAGCATTTATTTAGCATACGTCTCCTATCGATTTTATTTTGCGCGTATCACGTGACTCGCGGACTGTCCTGACAACCTAGCGAAACGCGCGCGGACGTTTGAGTGGTTATTACGATAAAATAATGGCTTATTTACGAAAAAGTGATTTTAAGCAATACAGTATTAATCCTTATCCAATAAAGTACCATAAATAAATTGTGCATGTAATATAGATCAATATGGCCCTTTCCATCATGTAATTTAAATGAATAGTTTCGAAGATATTACAGATTTAAAATGCAGGGACATAGCGGTTGCGGCGGTACCGGCCGGGGAGCGGATGGATGAACTTTTGTTATTCTTTCACGTAAAAACTACTGAATTGATTTTAATGAAACTTTACAATAATATAGCTTATACATAAGGATAACACATAGGCTACAATTTACAAGATATTCCCGCGGGATAACGTCCTATAGTTCACGCGGGCGAAGCCGCGGGCGGAAGGCTAGTAATTTAATATAATTTGGTAGGATTGAATAAATTTGTATTCCTAATAGGCGGGCCCGGTGCCCGATCGTGGGCTGAACTAGAAGTAATTTGCCAATTTCAAACAGTTATAATTGGCGGATTATTGTAAAATATACAAACAGTAACAAAAACTGGTATCGTGATACCACTGTACTGGTTTAAATCGACTGGAATGTTAACATTTCGTGTAGAGAAGTAGGGGAGATAGAGCTAAGACTAGTTAAAAAGCACAAGTTGCTCTTCCTCTTCCTTTATTATCTATTTAAGCATCTAACGGTGACATAATAATGTTATGCCATGAACTTACGTACTAATAATTGAAAAAGATAATTACAAAAAAACTGGAATGTTAAAATAAATAATTAAGAAGCATAACAAATCACCTTACCAGAGCTGAATGTAAAGCTAAAGATGAGTAATCCATTTAAAAGGACCAAATATAAATTCAGACACAAATAATTATTTTTTAAATAGAAGAAGTAAAGCTATTCATCAAGATCTCTCACTTGATTGTAGAAGCTCTCTCATGTGTTATTTTACTTTTAACCACTGGCAACACAGCCATAGAAAGACAAAAAGCATAAACAAAGAGTTGACCAAGCCAAGCGGACAGTCTCCGCGCGACAACCTCCGACCCGGCGGGTTTCGTAACCCGGCGACAATGACCGCCCGTCCGCCGCTGACACAATATAACGAGGTGACAGTGTCACATTTATTCACACAATTTCTACTGGCACGTATACTACGTATGACCAATTACAAATTAGAAGAAAAATATATCGGCTCCTAATGGTATTAAATTGTCAACCCGGAATTTGGGACGTTTATATGCCATTTTGTTATGCTAAAGGTAAAAACTCAACTAAATAATGAAATTATGATAATCACATTTTAAAGTCACAAAAAACTAAATGTTTAAGGGAAGGTTAATGGACATGCAGTATTCCTCATTAATCTTAGGTTACATGCAAGTTTTCAATTAGTTAAGACTATTCCCGAAATGTATTCTAGAAGTAATTATGTTGTAACCCATCGAGTCGAGAATAGACTATCCTATTTATCAAGATGACTTACTGCTATTTGTCAAATTGTGTCACACATATAAAAAGTAATTATAAAACCGTTGCCGAATATCGGTAACTCATTACCGTGCATTTAATCTGTGGCTATAATGAACTCGTGAGCATAATCGATCTTAATTTAATAGAGAAGGCCATTATGGAAGTCTTTATTACCGATACTATCATTTTATACAAGTCATTACCTATATAATTATTAGTAGGTCTATAAAACTGCATATTAGTAGTAACTTAATGAAGACAGATAGGGAGAGGGTCGAGCACGTGTGTTGCGTAGGTGGTATATACGATCATTAAGGTTAAGTAATTTCAGGCTGGTCAATAGCCACAAGGCTGGCACCGGCTCGTCCCAATCGGGTGTGAAGGGGAAACCGGGGGAGTTTAGTGGGTAGTGGACGCTTTAGCCTCGAGTCCCACACGGCCGTAGAGGTAGCCTGCGGGTACGGTGCATAAACGCAATCCTCCTCCGAAAAAAAATATGGTTAAGTAATTTCTAGCACTGTCTGTCTGTACTTTAGTGGGTGTTCAAAAGGTTGGACACCAAATCTTGGGGGAAATGTTAATATGAAACTAGGTCTATTTGAATACAATCGGCGGACCTAATAATTCAAGTAGATTAGTTCTAAAGTAATAAAAATGTCTAATAAGTGAAACACAAAAGAAGTTTACATTATCGCAGATAGATCTAGGTTGCTTAATATTAATGAGCTTTTTATGTTGTAGGATTGTTGAAGGTTATATTGATTTTAAAAAGATATTACTTTTTTAAAAGGTTAATAATATTATTTAGGTACAATACAGGGCACTGACTTACAATTTTAGCTGGCATCTTGCCTCAAACCGAATCCTTTTTTAGAATGAATCATTATTAATATTATCATGTTTCGTTAAAGTAGAAATTCAGAGATTTTTATAGGTAACTGTAACGAAGATTTACGACATGACTAGTCACGACCAGCAATAAAACCAAAATCATTAACCAATTCACAGAATAATGATAAAACTAAACCATCTTTTAATGATTGTTAAACTACAATCTAATTCGATTTTCTTAATATACCGTTCGAATAATACCACTAACAGTATTAGATCAATAACAATGTAAAATTTAGGACAGTGGTTCCCAAAAATAAGGCAATTCGAGCCCAGGGTTGCTTCAAATTGTTTGCTCTAATAACGCAATGTCATCTAAAATTTACATTGAAGTGATCAATATAAGTAGAAGTCATAATACTCATAATGCTATTATTAAGGATTATAATTAAGTTTGAAAATAAAAACATTCGGTAACGGATTTACAACTTTTTTTAGATTGCCCAAAACAGCCAACTGTTTTAGTCAGTTTTCATAATAAACTTTGGAATTTAAAAAATGATAAAGAAAACAAAAAAGTGTCTCATAATATTATGCTTCTTTTCTTATAGGTAAAAAGACAATTGAAAATGCAGACTTTTATGATAGATCTTAAAAACAATCGAATTAACAATATTAAAACAATTTGAGAACCAGCTCCATTGGGTATTGAAACTAAAAATCCGATAGCTACCGGTCTGGAACCTGTGACCCATAATCGAAATGCCAGCGGCAACGGTACAGGAGACCGGTTTGGACGCGTAATTGAAGAATCTTGCGCCGATGATATAAACTAAATACCCGCCCGACGTCGCGGGGTAGCTTTCCATTGATATTGTGAAGGCAAGGAACTGGTTATTCGTGGACAAGTTGAAACGATTTTGTTTTTAGGACATAGTTCAACTCGTATAGACTAATAGTTCCGAACTGTTTATTGAAATATTCCTGGACATCTTGTCACAGGGGGAAAACTTGCCATAAACTAAGCTAAACTTCTACTGTGGGCCTGCATAAAAGAGACTTATGATGTTAAGGGACCTATGACATTTACTCGTGAAATATAATAGTTTTCCTTGAAAGAGAGTTAAAATAACGGAATTGCAACTGTGAAATTAATATTACATTAGTTCATAAGATAAGGTAGAAGTTATAATACTTATCCACTTTTATTACTTGCAACAGTTTGCAGCTACTTACCTGAAAATAAAAACAAAATATAAGAACATTAAAAATTAAACATTTCGGATAATCAGTGCTTTTAATAGAAGATTTACGTTAATATTTAGGTTTTTAGGTCATAGATTTATCAATCCATTTAGTGGCATTGATATGCATAATACAAATGTCGTGCAGTGTGAAGAGTCCAGTCACGGTTTGAAAGACAATCCCAAACACAATAAAACCTCTCAACCGATTCAAATTCGGTACGAAGATAACTTGCGACCCTGAGGACAGAGTACTTTTTATGCCGGAAAACGAGATGGTCCCACGGCAACGCGATAAAGACTTTCCAGCGAGACTCAATTCCAAGTAGACAAGCCACGGGACAGCTAGTTAGATCACAAGATAAAATCCAAACTCGTGTGATAACAGGAAGAAGAAAATCCAATAAACCGTGAAACGTCAAAGCTAGAAGAGAGAGCGATAGTGGATCAATTACAATAGATTGCATACGGATGTTTCACACATAGCGTGCGCACAATACATGGGAATGAGATTAACGCGTGCTCTGTGATGTCATCGGGCGTTCACTTAGACAATAACTATTGTGCCATCTATAAATGGGAAGTAGAGTTGTTACGAAGGAGGAAGGTCGAGACACCCGTTCAATAAACGAAGGATGCACATGCAAATTGCGGCGCACGAGACTCGAGAATTGTTACGTAATTCGCATTACTCGCCTTAACTAGACGTGTCGGATTAATATTAAATTATTTTACTTTATCCCTCATTTTGGGCGATTTAAGCACCATAATCGCCCTGGTCTCACACCCGAAGCCTTCTTCCGGTGTCCGCCTTGTGGCCTGGACCCCACCATCGCTGCATCGGGTTTCAGTAGTTACCCGCCCTGACCTATCCTTTTGTGAAGATCCTATACATTTGGAGAAGATAGGAGTAGTCCTTATTTCATTATTTCTTTCTAATAAGATCTCAGGATGCATTTGTTGCACAAATTACCTAATAGATAAAATAAAATAATCTGCAATTAACACAGATTACAATTTACATCAATTTAGGAAAAAATTAAAATTACTGACATTGTTTGCGTGTGCAAGTGTGTGTACTAATATTAGTAGATAATAGGCGAGATCTTAAATGGTACATTAAGCCGATAATACAATACAGCGATTTAAGGAGCATTATAATAATTCAACAATCGATACTAATTCAACAACACTATGATTCATCAAATTGATTCAGCCATCGATTCTCGCAAATTGCCGGAGTTTGAAATAATTTCATGGCATCATTCGAGCGAAACAAGTGGTTTGTTTTCGCGGTACTCGTTTGGTTATCTTTCAAAAATGCGTACCTATTTGTTATTTAGTCATTTTTAAATTAGATGTGTGTCATTGGTATTTCTCGAACAGCGATGTAGCTGTGGAGCTTTAGTGAGAAAAATATAATCGGTCAAAAAGTTGAGACATAAAAAAAGTATTAACCACAAACAAATATTTCCTCTTTATAATATTACCTAGATTTTAGTGTGGAAGAGATAAATTTCCTGCTTACTAAATTGACAAAAAGGGGGAGGTTATAAGAATAAACGGCTTACCAATGGCAGAGGTGATGTATGACGAACAGACGACCTAGATAAGGACCTTGTTGGATGCGGGCCTTTGCAACCGGTTATTATAGAAATCGAAGGGAGATGAGTATCTTCAACACTGAACGTCTACTTACGTATACTGGTAATATGAACTTATAACCCTTTAATCAATTTATTACAAAATTTATAATTAGTGAATTCATAAATGCATTTGAAACTAGTTTTAAGTGACAATCTATGATAATTGTAGGATGATGCGCTATTTGTACTGATATCCAATCCCAAAAGTTTAAAGGTAAAAAGGAGTGTCGAGTGTGTTCACCGCGCAAGACATTGTCGAGTACCGTTACAGAGCGATTACACCACGTCTTCGCGGCATCGTGTCCTGTCCTGTCCGACCAGATGGCATTAATGTCGACCCACTTCTCGAAGGTCCGAGCGGCCTGTCTCGTGCCTTTTAAGGCGACGCAGGGTTACGCAAGCCCGCCGATTCCGAGCTAAATGACGGTAACTACCTATTGTTCAAAATAACCCATCTATACATAATTAAAAAACATCAAAGTGCAATGATAAAAGATCCCTTATAAATACCAATTAAATCAACATTGCCACACATCAAAGCAATTGCATTATTAGCAAATAAAGCTGGTGAGAAAAATCGAATTGCCCAACCATAATAAGGTAACGAAGTGTGTTTAACTCGATATATAATGTTAGAATAGGACTTAAAGCGGGTATCAAGCTGTGACCGACCAAAAAAGTATTAGTGACTGCTCAAACGAGTGTTGATTGCAATCCATGCCGTGTAGAGTTAATCAATGCTACACCATCTGTATCGCGCAGGTTTCCCAACAACTCTACAATCTGGCATATGGCTGCTAAAACATAGCCTTAAAAGGAGTGACCATATGGACGAGGGTCTGTATGGACTTGATAGCATTCGTCGAACTTACAACGTTTCTAAAGACCGTATGTTCAGAAACGATGAAAAACGACGCGTGACATGTATTTCTATGAGTGATTGACAAAAGGCGACATTCGTGACTTTAGTGCGACTTTCGATAACCTGTACAAACACAATGCTCTGACAGAACATTCAAACAAGCAAGTAACTGCATATACAAATATTTTTTTACTGCAAATATTTGACAGCCTCTGTGGTATAATGAGTTGTAACTTTGATTCACTTGGTATTATATTCACTTTGAGTATGGTAAAAGACGACATTTTTTCAGATTTTACTGGACAGTTACCACCACCCTACAGGTGAATCCTGTCCCCGTAATTAATCTGGCTATGTTCCAGAATCATTAATGCCCGGCATCATCAACACTTAAATAGAATAACTTGAAGATCAGAGGAGTCTACAGAGATCATTGAATTTCCTAGTGATATCCATCAAAGAAAAAACCAGAAGAATTTTAACATCAGGTGGGCAAATTCTATACAGAGAAATTCTAGTTTTTAGATCGACGAGATGATGATTTACTCAAATCAATTTTGTGATTATTAAACGATCAATAAACGGTATTTTTTTATCCTTTGAGGACAAAAAACACACCTACATAATATATAGTCTATTGATAATGACAACGATTATAACATTAATTGCAAGAACATCATAATTAATCACAGAATATTATGGGACAAAGACAAGCGCAGATTATGAAAAGGGGCATTAAAATTTTTCCTCTTAAGATACAAAAGCAAATGTGCTGCTTTTTTCCAAGATAATAAAGGAGAGAATCGCATACACAAGATATAGTTGGCGGGTCAAGACTCAAGACACAAAGACGTGAGACGCATGTGGTCCGAGATGAGGCCAACCACCCGCATTGAAGAATATTCGCAATAACGAAGGGTTGTGTGCAGATGTCATTGACACACTGCCGAGGAAGATAAATTTGCGTAGTAAGCGATAAACATGTGCGCGTGAGATTACTGTTTTTACACACGCGTTGCGCCGCGATGCCGCTCTTGGTTGGAGTGATAACTTGTCAGTGCATATTACACGTTTGTTGTGGTGTATTTTTATTATATTTTTAACAGACTTAAAAAAAAAGAGGAAGTTCTTTTAATAAGAGTAGAATGTTTTCTTTTTCAACACACAATAAATTTGGACTGTAGGATGTGCTACCCTGATAGGCTGAAAGTCATACCCTTATAGGCTATAAGAAAATCGTTTTGTTTTGTCTTTTAATTCCTAATACCTTATTAATAATCAACAAAAAACATAATATATTTTTTTTATTGTAAAAGCCATCGTTATCGCTTATTTACCTAAATATTTTTTTGTATACAGTTAAGGATATCGACCACTAAATTTTGCAGGTCAATGGATGCATTAATTTGACGTGAAACATAATTGGCGGTTTCAAGCAGTCCTGAACTCAATGTCACCTTGAATCTGGTTGGACAGACGCAAATATAACTCATATGTAATAAAAAATAATGTCATAATAATTGTCTGTATTTGCACAGGATCCGTGTTTTTGTCTTTAGTTTTGTACGCACCAGAATTGCATTTTCCGCCGGCCTGAATAGCCACCCGAATTTCCGACACACTAGAGCATTATAACCTTATCTCCTGCCACTTAATTCAAGCATCAAATTCATAAACAAAATCAGCCCGTGATCACGGCGGAATTTCGTGTCAGGGTGAATTTGTTTATAATTTTTCATCTATCATTACGATGACTTGATTTGAACTGATATTTCAATGGTTCTTGTTAACCTTCACAAGAACACTTGTAGGATCCTCAAGGATATGTGTGTTTGTGGATTCTATACAATACATAGCTTTGTGTAAAATTGCAAATAATAATTCCCGTCATGACTGCTATCATATCACAGTTTTGAGACAAGTCTTATAGTACGTCAGTTTCATTAGCAACATTGGCGTATTGCTTTGATCTGTTTCCAGCTCGCATCAATTATACTCTGTCTGCTCGACGTATAAGGCAGCTCCGTCTTGGGTTTCTGTTGATTTATTGAGAACACAAACAGTCTATTGTATACATTACGTCGCTGATAGTAGTAATTAAATAATATCTAGTACAACTAGAAGAAAAAGTAGAAATAGTTGTCAAGATTTGTACAAAGCTAGAAACATTATGACGAAAAATGTGGTTAAGGGAATCACTAACTACTTATACCCCCTAAAACAAAAAAAAAAACATATTTTATTTACAATAATTATGAGGAAAGGGAAGACGGAAAGCTAGTTTCGGCAATCAAAACCAATTAAAGTACGTTTACGTATTCCAATTATCGGTTATAACTAGGGTTGCCATCTCTAAAATTTGGAAAACAGGACGAGACGCGTGAAAACCCCGGATTTTAGAGTCCGAAAGCCGGACATGTCAACAAGATATTTTAAACATATTCAATGTAATAAAAAACAGTTGAAAATGTCATAAAGCACCTTTTTTTAAAACTCGGTCTACAAAATGAAACCTTCCCCAGACGCTCCCCGGATGCCCTCTAAACTAGGACAAATCCGGGGAAACCTGGACGGATGGCAACCCTAGTTATAACCAACAAACCCGGTAATTAACTCCTATTTCAACTACCGTACACGTATATGTATAAAAAAATAACAGTACCTAACTTGAAACCCATCTCAATACCTATCAACACGCATGTTCGTCGCAAGTCATTAAGAGAACATAATAAGTCTGCAAAGAGTTTCCATTGCAGACAGACCGCAACCTAGGCCTTCCCTTGTTTATGTCTGCAATTTTACAGCTCAGTCTAGACGTCATAAACAACGGAACAAAGTAAAGGGATACACCCAGGAAGGGTACATTTAAAATTGTCGCAGTGGATACGGGGTGCGGCCTGCGGCACTTCAAACGTTTTGAATCACTTTGAATGAGGCTGCAAAACACGTGGTTTCAGGTTATGATGATACTCAGTCTCAAAACTTGATATCTAATATGCGAAAGTTTATGATGTTATATGGACGGATGATTGTTACCTTGTTACCAACTGAATAGATAATATGGTAACATATAGTTTTTAAACAATAACACGGGCTTTTAATTTATACGTGAGCGAAGCTCTGGCAGAAAGTAGTAGTTATTAATACCTTTAATAAACACTTCCTATCATACATTATAATTATAATAGGATGGTGACGGTCAATATGCTTGAAGACCATTTCAAGCATATTTACCGTTAATTGTTAGCACGAAATGTGTAGAAAAGCTCTAAAATAATAGTTTATTAAAGCATTGCGTAAACTGTATCGGGTGAGCAAAGTATGTAAGTAAAAGAATTAGGGATTTTGAAATGACATACCTCTATATACCGCGTGTTTTTTTAGTCGTTGTTTTCCCGCAGCAGAATGCTTCAGTTATAGTAGTTCTATCGATTTTTGCAAGTAACTTTTTTTTTGAATTTTTTTTTTTGATATTTTTTTTTACTTTTTTGAAAAAAAAATTTATAGTTTGACGGGAAAATGCATATCGAATGTTGGAAAATAGTGAATTATTATCTTTTTGATAAGCGCGAAGGTCAATGATCCCAGCAAGTGACCGTCCGCGACGAAGTTAGTACTAATAATTCGAGTTTCGGTCTATCAAATTCGTAAAACTTTTGATTTGACTAAAAAAAAAACTTCATTAATCTATTGTACTACTTAGATAGAATCATTATACTGCGGGAAAACAACGACTAAAATGTCACGCAGTATAACCTCTATTTCTATAATCATGTCTGACGACGAGGAAAGAAAAGAAAAAAGACGTCACGCAATTATTCGAAAGAATACATGGCATTAAGTACTAGTAAAACCACAGTCAAAACTTATCGTATATAGTCTCAACATATCCCAAAATTACTTAACATTAATAACGCTGACAAATAATAAATGTACGCAAACAGGTCGGGCGACCTCGCGTTCACGGAATTCTTGAGTCTGTTACGTAATCCCCCTCGCACCTTTACTGAAAGTTAACAAAACGCCTCTTTTAATCGATACAAACCCAAATTATTATACAAAAAAAAAACGGCTACCGGATGAAAAAGGTTTTGTGATTTGCACGCGTGATATTGGATCTTTTTCACACTCCTGCTTAGATAAGTATCAATTGAAGAGTCTATCCATATTGTGTTCTAAGTGTCCGTAGCAGAAACTATCATATTTATTAAATAATTTATGTTTTCCAGGGTATAATTATCTCCAAAGTCTAAATTAGTTCCCAAGTTTAAAGATCATCGATGAAAATAATGGGTCCTAAACAAAAGGCATGGCGACATTTGCGACCTTTGCCGGGGACAGGTAAACTAATAAGCTTGCTGTATTGAAATCCGTGTGACTGTGTAACAACTGAAACAATCTATAATCATTCGTTATAAACCTATAATACCTACATAGAAATCATCCGTAAATCTCGTTTACAAACAACTATTCTAATTCTATGACATAACAGTATGAATGAAGACGCTTTCTTTAGCGACCTGACTCATTCGCAAATATAGCACTCGCACAAGTGATTTATCTGTTTTAAAAACATTACATCATTTTATATTCTTTAAAAGATCGAGAACTTTATAATTATAACGTCAAACGTAATCTAAAACAGGCTTTTTCTTCTATCGACTCAAAGTCTATTTTATTGTACAAACATATCTTTTATATATCTTATTATATATCTTTTATTAAATTGGATTATTAGACGAGAGCATTCATCGAACTATCAAAAAGCGCAGTTCCCCGTCGGACGCTGGACCACGCTGCAGCGTACCTGCATTGCAGATAAATCTCGAATACATCACGGGATTAAACTTGAAATCTCCCTGCGGCAAAATAACATTCCGAATCTTTGATCATGTTGGGAGTTAAGATCTTGTAATTTAAAATACCTACTTACTACTACATACTTTCAACTTCTACAGGCACTGTTGTTTTTCGGTAGGTTACTATACTAGATCGAGCTGTAAATTTTAATACTCATTGAAAGCTGATCAAACAATAATAATGGGCACAGTTCAGACACATATTTGACGATGGGACAAGGCAGTTCTTTCATTGATGCTAACGTATGTAATCTCGAGTTGTCGAGTTTAGTTTATATTGATCATGCATCGGCAAACATAATTGATGATCGATAGATTGATAACCCACTACCGAAACCTGAAAATATGTACGTAAACGATATCTAAAAAGAACAGAACAATTACGAGGAATGGCCGCTAGAAAATAATCTTGTAATTATGACGACCCAAACGACTCGCCATCTGGCTGTGGTCGTAGTTCGAAAACAAAATGTTAGGAATTCAAGAAACCTTCGTCTTAAAAGTAGTTGTCATGGTTCCAAAATGTTCACGCAGAGCGTCAGTAACGTCTCATCTCAAATGTTGCGCGGGTCACACGGAGGCACGGAGCCCGGTGTAATGTTTCATCGCATTTACGCCGCCGTTCCCTGCCAAAGCAAATATCCCGTGCCGCGTCACACGTCAACACATGTTCCGAGACGACCGCAATACGTGAACTTGTTTTTCTCAATTGAGTTAATTTCTGCCGACACGATTATTGTTGCCCATTTCAATTATCGAAGCAAAGTATAATCTGATTAATTTTTATTCTAACTGAGTAAATTAAATTCCATTCTATTCTACGTATCATCAGCCGCCATTAAAATCTTAAAAGCCCAGATTTTCCGTATGGCCCTCATTCAGTAGAAAGAAACGATATTAAAACCCAGACCGAATACCGAGCAGAAATTGAATTTAGTTCCTCAATCGAAGAGGAAAATCGTATATTTACCCCGTTTGCATCCCTAAAAATTACAAACCATATGTCAGCCGTTACCGGTCTTGTCCGCAATTTATCCGCGTCGTCTAAAAGTTTCATAACCCTGCCGCCCCCTAGTCTACCCCCCACCCCGAGGCACTCACCCAGTCTGGAAGGGTTCGGAGGTCGTCGGGGACCCGTCGAATTGTGCTTAATACGCTGGAAAGCAAGCCTTCCACTAATTAAACCAAATCGGATTAGCTTATGGCTCAGCCAACTGACTTCAGTTCGATTTAAAAATATTTCTATTCTTAAAACCGGTATCCATAAATTTGAATTCGAGATTAATCATGTAAATGACCGCAAGATTATAGAACCGGCCGATATTCAAATACATTTCAGATAGGTACTTGTTTCTTCATTTACTAATAATTTTATTCATGTTTGTAATGACGGCGATAAAAGTTTCTCGCACCAACAATTTATGTTCCGATGTATTTTCGATTGTAAGAAACACTATCATCCGTCCTTGGAGATAACAGATTCCTGTGTACAATGCTAGTCGAAGATGCTGATAAAATTGTTTAGATCGAGATTACATTCGTTTTATTGGAAACAATTGCAGCGTTTGTGCATAGTGACCAAAGTAACGTACGCAAACATCGGCGAGTTGCTATTTCAGAAGACCCACGCAAACAGTAAATTTGTTATAAGTCAAACGAGTATAACTGTTTTCTAATGACTGAACCAGTTTCGATGAACAATAAATAAATTATTCAACTGTATTCTCACCCTACCAAGGTTACTCTGGCCTCATTTAGGTGCTAAAATATAACATATACTACTAATGGTTGCAATTTTTACCACAAGTTAACCGCATTTCAACTTTTATTTTTACAATTCATTGTTTTATAGGACTATCACTTCTTGTTGTTCATTGACGGAGTGTTTTGCTATAATTCATAAAAAACATACTACAAAAAAACAATGGTATCAATGTTAGTTCAGCAGAAGTACCAGGCGCTCATAACGCTCGTGGAGTTTAGACGCACGTAGCGTACATATTCGCGTGGGCCGCGTCCCTCCCCGGGTCAACGACTGCTGCGGCCGTTTCGGCCGGCGGCGCGCCTCACCTTGACATTCATCTCGAGCACGACGCTTTGGCCAAACGTTTGAATTAACCCGAACAACTTCGAATACTGCTTCAACTTTAACCCTCCTATGACAGAGTAGGCCCTCGCAAATTAGTCGGCTAGCACCGCTGACGACGGTAAAACCGCTACATGCTTATATTGTCCTAGTACTGGTGGATCATTTCAATGATGAAATTTAAGTAAAATCGTCAGTTTAAAGGTTAACTTTGTTTTTATTTATAACAGGATTTATATGAGTAACTGAGTAAAAGGCAAACTTAAAAGACCAAGTCTTACATTCAGGCTGTTATGAATGATAAATAAAAACGAGATCGAACAAAAGCATACTGTACTTAACGAGTTCCAAAAAAGGGCACGACTTGGTATTCCGACGTCACTAACTAATCCATAGTTGGCCAGCCGAACTACGTTCTCTAATCTTTAGCAGAGGTCATCACACTCAGCTTAGTGTTCGCATGAAGAGCCCGCAACAGACTAGAACTACCACATCCATCACTTAGTTCCAGATTAATTTGACAAGCATCGCATAGCGAACGTAGACATTCGACGTAGATTGCTCGATATATCTCCGAGCTACAGGTAATTCATTCACGACAGTTCATCGATAACAAGAACAACCATTTAAAGGTGGGTTACTTTGGGCAGTTATCACAGCGTACATGGGTAGTTTTCAAGTTTTTATGACGGTGCAGGCAACTCATTAGAAGAATAAACCAATGGTTGGTATTTTTTACATGTCGTCTCTTTCGGATGAAGTGAAAGGATTCATGATACCTACTTTGGTCAGATTGGCTACCGTTAACCGCTACAATCGGACGAAACAAGCTAATTCTTGCTTACAAACGGTCGATCAAGTATTCAGATTTGTTATTGTTTAACACTATCTGGCTCTCGGAGGCTGTCCGTAGTAGAAATAAATCAAATGATATAGGTACACCTATCCATAACATTATTATTGCACGTGAGAAATGATGACATAGCACATATTTAGTAGTGCTTGGTCGGGTTTTTTCTAATGAAAGGAGGCAAACCAAGTAATCACTATCACGAATGGTCACCTGCGACGAGGTTCCTAAACGCGTTGCATGCCTTTGCGTAAATAACATGGAATGAGTGGAAAAGACTGTCGCGTGTCGGGGATGCGGATTTAAAGGAATTAAATTTGTGGGATTTTGTGTTTACATATTTCAAAGGTCGTTGGGGCAAACCAATGGTGACGCATTCTTTACAACTACCGCAAAGGCTAAGCACGTTTCTGCAAAGTCCTATGCGATTTCAAGATGGGATTTAGAGCTCGAGATATGCGGCAGGTAAAAATGGCTGGAAGTAACTCTTCCTTTGCATGACAAACATGACAATCTAAAATCAACTTCTTTATTTTAAAAGCGAATCCTGTGTATATTTTTCATTGGACCAGTTTTTGGCCAAGGTGCGAGAGCTTAGTGGCCAATGCTCAAAAAGTTCACCTAAAAACTATCGATTTTGAACATTACTAAAATTACCTACCTACTTTAATCCTAAAATTCAAGTAGAGTATGTACAATAATTTGATTTTAATAGTTCAACTCTCTTCCATTGTTACAGCATGAGTCAGCATTAGGAAGTTCATGGAATCCGGCCGGCCGCCGCACCATAGCGTTAGAGGAAAATGCACCCATGGCCTGGATGAGATCACTAATTCATATACCTACATATACAAATAATAGATTGAGCTATATTTAGACAGAATGTATGACGAAAATATATCGTTAAAATGGTTTATACTTGTTTTGTTAATATGTTATTATATTAGTGTTTATACTGATTTACCTAATTACCTAATTGGAGAAATATTTTAAAGCTCATATTATCTCTATTTCTCTCTCTCTCTTTATACTCATAATATCTCTTATAGCAATCGAAATTATGCTTTTTAGCTGCCCAATAATGCTAATGCAATAATGCTCCCTATAGGTACACCATCCATTTGTATTATTATACTTAACTCTTTAGTCTTTGTCCAGACAGAGACAGAGTGGTGTGTGACCCATTAATCAATGTTCGCAAGTTAATGGTACATGAAATCCTTTAATTTGAATAACAAAGGCTCGCGAGCGTATCGTAGTGTTGTATTCTGGCGCACAATCGACATTCGCAGTTTATGCCTGTTTCGATATATGAAAAAAGCAATATATAAATCATGTATATAAATCTATATAGTATTAAGTATTTTATTCAGGTAGTATGAAATTATAATAAAACATTTTGGTTTATATAAAATGTTTGAGTAGGAATTTTATTTATATCACTTTAACTTGCCGCCCAGGCTTCGCACAAATGAATGTAACATAGAGTGATCTTATAATATCGAACTGAACAAAAAATAATTATCTACTTTGATTGAATAATTTTTATTATTATTAATTAAGTCAGAGAACAAAAATGACGGACATTGCACGCAGGATAAGCACACTGAAGTGGAGGTTGGCCGGTCATGTCTCTAGACCGACTGATGGATGATGGAGCCGACACCTGCTAGAGTGGAGTGGACGCCACGTAGGCAAATGTAGTGTAGGATGCCCTGTGGCACTATGGACTGAGGAATTGAAGAAGATGGCTGGTGTGAGTTGAATGCAGATTGCACAGGACTGGAATGGTTGCTGCTCTTTGGGGGAGGCCTACCTTTAGCAGTGGACGGCAATTGGCTGATTGATTGATTGTAATAAAAACAACTAAATAAACACAATCATAATCAACTGCGATCAAAAGAGGTCAAGGAATAATTAAAACTGAAATAAAACCATAATTCAACTTCAGCTATTAAAGTGACGTTGAAAATTATTTAATTGTCTGCTGCAAAGGTAACATTCTGCAGGCATATGCCAGCGTTCATAAAGATTAATCAGACATTCAGCACCATATATGTCTTGGTAAATTGGGTACACCCTCTATTAAAGGTAAGGACTTGTGTGATACAAGCTAGACTTATTAGGTATTACAATATTTTTTTGATGAAATTATTTCTTGACATTTCAAAATGAGCATTTAAATTATTCTGTCTATAAACTGACACAATTTGAAGTTTTTACATAACAAAATAGTATATTTTTTGCCTCAAAACCAACACAGCAATACCATAAAAAAAATTGTTTTTATGATTTGAACCTGTGTTGATAATAATTAGTGCAATAAAAGAAAATATAATACTAATTCATTAGGGTTAACAAAGGCATGCATTCTCTTTTGTTTTTAAAGTTAGGTTGATTCCATCTCCACTTATGGCAAGAGTTATGCTAGATAAACGTTAATAGACTCAGGAAGGCCTTATCTACCTGATAAACAGGAATGATAAATACTTATGAATCAAATTTTATTTTTATAACAAATTAGCCTTCATATACTTATGTAAGTAGAATAGATAGTGTAAGTAAACAGTGTCATAATTATTTTAGGAAAGATTATTATTGAGGATATTAATTCATGATATCATTGCTTAGTGTTATTTAATTGCGATGGTGTTGATTTATAAAAATCTGCCTTATGAATATGATGAGAATCATTACTTTGCCATAATACAGTTTTTACTAGCACGGAAAGTTTTGATTTTTTTTATACACAAATTGCTATTGCTTAGTAAACAACAATGAATTTTATTGTATTCCTCATAAATAGGGGCAAAAAGAAGTTTACTTGTATAAGTACTTGAAAATTGTTTCAAATGCACATAATATGTAAAACTAAAAAGGCTAAGTAAACATATTAAATTACAGTATAAAAATTAAATATTCTTGTTTACATAATGCTTTCTTTTTTGTTATTTTTATTAGTTTTAAAAATGATGGTGAGATAAAATTACCCAAAATAATTTCAAAATAATGTCATCTTTCAATACAAATAATGTTAATGCATTGTTTTAAAGTATTCTGTAATAAATTAAACCAGTGTTGTTGAAACCTACTAATAAATGTGGCACAAATGACACATTCCCGCATTAAATGTTCACAATAACAACACCTAGGCAAATAGTTGGCGCTGGTAAGCCAATAACAGTTACCAAAAAGTTTACTTATTCATGACTTCATGTTTGGCCAGCCATGACTCACACATTCCAACTTTATGAGAAAAAACCATCATTAGAGGATGGAAGCCTAATGGCATACCTACTTTCAAGATGCTCAGTTAAATTTTAAATTAGTTTAGTAAAACCTAAAATTGTACTTTTTGTTACCAATTCTGTACATCAATGAATAGATATGTATGTTTATTAAATAGCTTGACTAATCAATTACTTGCTAATTGCTTCTTTGGTGATGTAAAAATTGAAATTAGACCTTTTTAGGCATGATTTTAAATTACATGTAAGCATTTGGTAAGGGAAAATTATGTTTAAGATGCATATTTTATTAAGAATACCTATCTAGATTATTCTAAATAAATAAAGATCTTTAACCAATATAATTTAAAACTTTCTTTTATTACAAAATATAAAAGATAACTTGTAACAAAAAGACTGAAACAACAAATACTTGTCAGTTACCAGGGCATGCTCAATAAGTTATATTTTTAGTATTTTTTTTTTATTTCGACAGCTAGCTAGCACTTGATCACAGTCGCCTGATGTTAAACAACTATGTGGTCTAAGATGGAGCGCGCTCGTTTAGGAAAAGCCCATTAAACCATACTAAAATTAAGATTTTGAAAAAACAATTCCCTTGTGAGATAAGTGACATGAATGGAATAGCTTGGAAGACATTTCATGGAATGTTAAAAAATGTAAGATTGAAAAAACTTTTACTAAGTACTTATTGATCTATCAAAAATATTATTTGATGATAATGAAGACTAAAACTTACATAGATGAGTCCGGAGTAATATCTATCCTTGATGTTGTGTAGAACGGAGGCTTCGTTCAGGCACGTGAGCTCTGCCATGTCTTCCACCTTGTCAAACTTGGGCGGATTCATCTTCTGTATATCATCAATTGGAACCAGCATCCTCTTGCCGGACTCCGCTATCTCAACCTCCACTTCGTCCCCCCGTTCCCCCTTTATCCCGGCGGCCACGAAGCCCTGGGTCTCGTGGGGCACCCATACCAACCGCTTCTGGGTCCATTCGGCTTGGGTAGCGGGGTCGTTGAAGCTGTTCCTATCCACCGACAGGTACCGGAGTTCCGGATCGTTCCTATCCATGTCCACCATCGTGCCGCCCAATCACGCCGCGCGGCCCGACAACCGATAACCTAAAAACGGCACTGGATACCACATTAAACGGTCGCGCCGACCGACACTGCACCTCACAACACTCTTAGATCCTTAAAATTCACCCCGCGTTGCTCAACACCGCGTGTACCGTGACCGCGCACGGCGATGATACGTATAAAATGACGATTGCGACTGACAGTCACAGAACGGCAACGGTTATTACGGGTAGGAGGGATGGATGGACCGGTCGACGCCCGAATTTACTTCAGCCGAATTTCGTATTAATTTTGGTTACTTAAACCCCGTGGCTTAGACTTGTTATAGTTATCTACACAATGTACATGCAACAGACTTAATTAACTATAGGAAATTAATTAAAATATTGCTTTAAAGAATTGGAAAGAGCTGAAATAAGGGCACAACGTCTTGCCGAAACTTCTTTCTTGTCGTTTAAGTTCGTTCTTTTTGTAGTATTTAAGAATTGACGGTTACCGTTTAAGTTATACGATTGGTCGATTGGGTAAAAATAACAGATTCTAACCAATAGCCTTTATGTTTGTAGCTGTCACCCAGAAAACACATTGTAAAGGAAAACCGAAAACAGATCATGAAAGTCATGAAAGTTGTGTTGACACGTTCCGTTCTACGTATCCAATGTAAAGCATAGGTCTCATGATCTGATTATTCAGACTTTTCAGATTATTATGATTAAGGCAACCAAGGGCGTCGCCAGCTTATGATTAAGAGGGGGGGCAATGGGGCAATATTATTTAGGAGAAAAAATATGAACGTCGAGGGCATGAAGCGTTACCGCTTTGTTTGCGGCTAGCTACATTTGATCTCTAGGGGGGGCAACTGCCCCCCCCTGCCCCCCCTTGGTGACTCCCTTGAAGGCAACTATCAAACTATCATTACAAAAAATCTGAATCAAAATACAAGATGTTTTCAGACTGCAAAATATGAAGTCGTGGCCGCCGTACAAATTACCCGAAAAAGGAGCAAAGACTCGAAAAGAGTCCCAAGCCTGTGTTTTGAAACACAGGCAGACATCGGTGATCGGATAGATAGATAGCATCCAATATTTTCATTATCTGCAACTGCAACCAAATCTGCAACTTCGCACTGCACTACTGATAAAAGATTGTAACAACAAAACTTTAAAAAAAAAAAAAAACCGACTTCAAAAAAAAAAGAAACAAAAAAAAAACTACCTAAAAAACTGAAAAGCAAAAAATAATTTTAATAAGACATTCATCAAATGCGCTTATTGTCTAAGCCTATTAATTAAATTGTATTTTACGTGCTAGGTAGGTACCTACTAATCTGTTTGAAGTCGGTGCCAAGCCAAATAGTAGGTACCCAGATTACGTACCTACGTCCGCGGATTAATAAGTAACCCTTTATAATACATAATATTATTATATATCATTTTTATTACCTTTGGCTTGGCACCGACTTCAAACAGATTAGTAGGTACCTACCTAGCACGTAAAATACAATTTAATTAATAGGCTTAGACAATAAGCGCATTTGATGAATGTCTTATTAAAATTATTTTTTGCTTTTCAGTTTTTTAGGTAGTTTTTTTTGTTTCTTTTTTTTTGAAGTCGGTTTTTTTTTTTTAAAAAAGTTTGTTTATTTTTCTATTTTTAGTGTGAATAACACGTAGGTAGTGAGTAAAACTCTTTCATAATAATGATAGCGAAAATACGAGTAGAATTGTATTATTTGATAATAATAATATAAGGTATTCATTAAGTGTTCAGCACCATGGGTAGGAGGAGAATGCGTTTATGCACCATAACCGCAGGCTAGCTAGACCCGCGGCCGTGTGTGGGACTCGAGACCGAAGCGTCCGCTACCCACTACACTCCCCCGGTTTCTCCTTCACACCCGATTAGGACGAGCCGGTGCTAACCTTATTGGCTAGTGACCAGCCCATCCCCGGGTAATCATCAGCTTAGCTGCAAAAGTACATGAAATACAACTAACGTTCCACATATTCCTACAACACTGAAAGAATTATCCCCTAACTCCTAACCGTTAAGGAGTTGTACTTTCCATCATCACCTTAGCTGCAAAAGTACATGAAATACAACTAACGGTCCACATATTCCTACAATACTGAAAGAATTATCCCCTAACTCCTAACCGTTAAGGAGTTGTACCTTCCATCATCAGCTCATCAACATAAAATGATGTCTATCGGACGCAAAAACTTGAATGGCTTCAGAAAAAACAAGTAACGCGTAGGCGCAGCCTATAAAATTTGAAGTTTTCCCTTGATTTTTCCGGGATCCCATCATCAGATCCTGACATGGTGACAATGGGACCACCTCGGAACTATGCACTTTCAAATAAAAAAAGAATTATTTAAATCGGTCCACAATTGACGGAGAAATCGACGGACATACATAAAAAAAAAAAAAATACATACAGTCGAACATATAACCTCCTCCTTTTTTGAAGTCGGTTAAAAATATTGGTTAATTGGTATTTTTTTAGATTAAATCAAAACTTTAAATTTATTTTAATTTAATTTAACACTACTGCTGCAGCTACTATCTATAGACTTGCGGCTACTACTACTTTAATGTAATTCAAGTTCAACACAAACAACAAACAAAGGTACTTTTGTTTGTTGTTTTAGATTAGAGCAGCTTTCTTCGTGCTTAGCACTTTCATTTCACCACTACAAGACCACTACGCACTATAACACTCTTGTCTCTCTCTATCTACCCATGGATAGGCAAAGGCATCTCTCCCACTTATTTACTGCATAAGTGAGCTCCAAAAATGTTCTTTGGTGAGCTCTCTCCCTAAAAAACTATGGCTGTTTACAATGTAGCCATGGCTATATGTACAAATTAAAAACAAAAACTGTCAGGAAATCTGAGGTACGTTCAAAACAAAAACACTAATAAAAAAAAAATATAAAATGTATCAACATAGTGGACTTAGTTGAGTCTATTTAATACATTAATAATATTACGGTAACAGTTTAAATGGTTCAAGAACGTTTTCCAATAAAATGATTTTGTATTAAGCACATTCACACAGCTTGAAAGTTTTGTTATTTTTTAACGCTTCTATTCTATCATAGTTTTGGAACGGATTTTACATCTGTCAATAGTATTCAAATTTGGTATTTTTGACATTGAAATAAGATTCAAAATTGATTGATCAGCGGTGTCATACTTATTACCCAACCCGGAATAGAATCTTATGTGATCAGTGTTGCCAACTTAGTGGGTTTTCCACTAGATCTGGTGGTTTAGACACCCCTTTTGGTGGGAAGAAATTTGTTTTAGTGGCTAGTGGATTTTTTAGTGGTTTAGGTTGGTATCAGTTAGTGGTAAGGTTCGTAGTCGTAGCTTACCACTAAAAAATATCAAGTATTCTTCAAGGAAAACGTTTTTTTTATACATATGTTATGAAGAAGATAGGCACACAGAAGAAAAAATGGTAGACTGGTTATACCTATATTTGGTAATGGTACCTAACACTAACCGAATTCAAACCTGGCGGGAATTCCCTGAAAATTGATAATGATTTTCTTGAATGAATAAGTACTTATTTGTTATTTTATTTATTTGACGAGCTATTTGGTCGAGAATTCGGCTATTACACCAGAGGCCGCGGGT
This sequence comes from Mecyna flavalis, assembly GCA_949319885.1. Taxonomy (NCBI): domain Eukaryota; kingdom Metazoa; phylum Arthropoda; class Insecta; order Lepidoptera; family Crambidae; genus Mecyna; species Mecyna flavalis. Next base: position 1,485,301 of record OX439435.1, on the reverse strand, counting down.
TTGATCCCCGCACGGTACAAACATTTATGTGCATGAACATGTCTGTTTGTATCAGTCTGGGTGTTTCTATGTATAATACCTATGTATGTATTTACAAAAAAAAGTATATACCTAAGTAATGCTTAATTGCTTATCCGTTTGTCTGGCACCCATGGCACAAGCTAATGCTTAGTTTGGGGCTAGATGTCGCTGTGTGAATAATGTAATGTCCAGAGAGAGAGATATCATTCATTTGTACTAAATTCGAATACAAATTTGAATTTAGTTAGGTAGTTATGTATTGCCTAATTGCTTCCTTTTTTTCTGTACTTCCATTAATTTTATTGTTTTATTTTCAAATTATATTTAGGTAGTCGTTGTCTTTGGGTTTTCTAGTGGAATTCTGGTGGTTTGAAAGGCCGCTACAAGTTTTAGTGGTTTCTGGTGGTTTACACGGCCACATTTGGTGGGTGGGTTGGTAAGAAATAAAAATAAAGTTGGCAACACTGTAGTGATGGGCCAACTCGGAATAAACAGTACTCGAGTTAACTCGAGTTAAAATTCACGTAACTCGAGTTGTGTAACTCGAGTTAACTAGATGGAAGAGTTAGGTTTATTTAAAACTAGCCTGCCGCCATCGATCACTAATAAAGAACTAGATACACAATGCCATGCAAAAGTCGCCTCAAAACGGTCGAAAATCTAGTTCTTTCTCTTTCTCGCAAAATTGTAGATGGAATAATGTAAACTCAACCTTACGTGCAATGCGTGAAGTTGTATTTCGCAAAGCTATTACGAGTGCTCGCGCTCGACGAATCACAGTGCGCCAAATACCATAAAAATTTTACGACCTAGGCTCGCCGCAAGGACAGGGAACGGGGTGGAGTCGAATTGTTCAAAAGTATTTTTTTGTTTTTATTGTAAATATTGGTATGGGATTTTTGGAATGGGTTTATTTTAGTTTTAGTTACACAGTCACAACATTTATTTATTAATGAAATAAATATACACAGATATCATTAATTATGTATTTATATTAAAAATTGAAAAAAATAATAATAACATTAAGTGAGTCACGCTCACAGGTCACACTTATACTATTTTCACACCTTTATATAAATTATATTATAATAAATTTATTTCAGAACTTTAAGCACCACAACATACATTAATACAATGATGAACATTTGTAACATAATCCTTTGTATTTCCCCTCCTCATTAAAATTTCTATAAGGAGGGCCTCTTATATCGACTCATCACTACATAGTATAAAACAAAGTCGCTTTTTCTGTCCCTATGTCCCTTTGTACACTTAAATCTTTAAAACTACGCAACGGATTTTGATGCGGTTTTTTTCATTAGATAGACTGATTCAAGAGGAAGGTTTATATGTATAATACATGCATAATATAGTAGAGAAACACTGATAATTTTAGAGGTTTTTAATTTAAGGTCGTAAATAATCGCATTTTTTTGCGCTTACATTGCAAACGCTGGCTGAACCCTACGAGATAGATCAAAATAATGTACTACACTATTGTACACCTTTAAAAGTTTTACAAAAAAGTCCGCGATGGTATATGTCTATCTCTTAGGGAAAACCCACAATAACCATTTTCCTTTACTTATTACGATAAAATAATGGTTTATTTACGAAAAAGTGATTTTAAGCAATACAGTATTAATCCTTATCCAATAAAGTACCATAAATAAATTGTGCATGTAATATAGATCAATATGGCCCTTTACATCATGTAATTTAAATGAATAGTTTCGAAGATATTACAGATTTAAAATGCAGGGACATAGCGGTTGCGGCGGTTACCGGCCGGGGAGCGGATGGATGAACTTTTGTTATTCTTTCACGTAAAAATTACTGAATTGATTTTAATGAAACTTTACAATAATAAAGCCTATACATAAGGATAACACATAGGCTACAATTTACAAGATATTCCCGCGGGATAACGTCCTATAGTTCACGCGGGCGAAGCCGCGGGCGGAAGGCTAGTATGGGATAAACTCCAATAAAATCTCACATGTTAAATTTATTACATCCACTAAAAATTTAATTTATTATAATATGTTTGTATAATATTTACTTTTAAAAAAGTACCAAAGTCTTATTAAACAAAAAAACAATACAGTTGTATTTTAATAATAACCCTACAACTACAACATCCAAATTTAGTTAAATGAACCACAACACGGGTCATGGGTGACCCCATTAAAAAACATGATTAGATACGTACAAAATATCAAACTTTAATAACTTTTAACAATTCTTACAAGTTTCTATGGATATGAATGGACTATATAAGGAACAAAAATGAAGTAAAAATCTTAAAATCTAGACACATTGATGACAAATAGGTAACCTGTGTTGTGCACATATATTTTTGGAGCACTTAACACATTTCTCTCTGCCCTTCCTATCTTTGGCTCTAGTGCATAAATAGCAGCGGGAACTTGAAGTTGATCAAGCTTGGGCTACTTGAGCACTGTTTTCTTCATCTACTCCCAAAACATGAAACATCTCCATGCTTCATGTTTTGGAAGTAGAACTGAAAAATCTGAAAAATCTCCGAACCTAACGAGCGCGCGCACGCCGCCATGCGTCACGGGCCACTGATTACCAATTACGGAAGGTACCTAGACGCACAGGATTGTAGGTGCAAAACTCGCTAAATTAAAATAAAAATACTTATGTGTGGGGTCACCCATGACCCCATGTTGTGGTTCTAGGGATAAAAAAAATTTACAAACAATAGCGTCTCCACGGATTAATGGAACCGAGTAAACGAACATAACCCAAACAATTTAAGTGGGCTTGAGGTCTTTACAATTGAGTTGCGTTATAACTTCTGGTATTTATTTCAATTTAATTTTTAAAAATGATATTACGATGATTTTTTAATAAAAGTGATAATAATAATTAATTATAATATTAATACTTCCCGAAAATATGAAAGTCCATCCTTTTTTTTCGTCTTGGATGGGTGATTTTTGCACTTTTAAAAGGAGCATTTAGGCATGTTTATTGTCGGAGCGTTCGAATGCTACTAAGATAAAAGTCCACCTAAATGTTGATTTTAGGAGCTCTTTCGGTGAGGACACTTTTGGCCGCTGATTGTGTATCTAGTTCTTATTAGTGATCGAAGCCTGCCGCCCGTAGTTTCACCCGCGCGTAATCCCTTTTTTCAAATATCCCCCCCCCTTACCCCCACTTTTCCGGGATCAAAAGTACTCTTTGTTTACCGGGGTTAGTGTAGCTTTCCAATAGTGAAAGAATAATTCAAATCGGTTCAGTAGTTTAAAAATTGCTATTCCCGCGAGAATGAGACGTTTCCCGTAGGAATTTTATAGCCTATGTCCTAATCCGGGTTATAAATTATACGTGTACCAAATTTCATCTAAATCCGTTCAGCCGTGTGCGTGATTGGGTAATAATATCCAAACGTCCAAACATCCAGACTTTCGCATTTATAATATTAGTAGGATAGTAGGATTTTCCCAATTTTTTTCCTCACCTTCGCATTAATAGTAAAAAAAGGAATTTAAAACACGAAAAACTACAACAATAACCGGCACTTTAAAGTTAACCTCAAATCTACATAAATGTGACACTTGTTTGTTATGAATGAACAGTCTCACTTAACTCAAATGATCGGCAAACTTCGCTCCATGTCGGTTTTCAAACTCGAGTCAGAGATATTCAACTCGAGTTGGCTCGAGTTAAGCCCAACTCGGGTTAGTGACTCGAGTTGACCATCACTACAACACTGTGATTATGTCATAAATGTCATTCGGTTCGGTACACTAATTATTGCGCGGATTTTAAAATTAACATAATAACATATTGTGTCCTGCAAAGACTACATTTGGTTTAAAGTTTGATTGTTTTTCTTGTACCGATAGATAATCTTTATTTATTTTTGCTACAGTAAGAGTGTAGTTAGTTTGCCCTTTAAACTTAATAACCTCGCGAAGATAACAGACTTGAACAGTTGTTGCTTTAATTGGCCCTGTTTTGATAGTATTTAATAAATGAGGGATAAATTCGTGTTGCAATGATCTCTGTAATCAGTTTATTTGCGGTTGTCTTTCTAACGTTATAATTGATTTCGTAACAATTGTAACTTTTAGGTTATATTAAGTTTGAAACTTTTGGTTGTTCAATTTTTAAACCTATGACCATGGCATATATCGTGGATTTACGATCAGACACCGTGACCAAACCGACGAAAAGTATGAAGCACGCTATGGTGAATTCTGCGTTGGGGGATGATGTGTATGGAGAAGACCCTACAGTGAATGCTCTGGAGAGCAAAATTGCTGCTACTTTAGGGAAACAAGCAGCACTCTTCGTACCGTCTGGTACCATGGCCAACCTCATTGCTAGTAAGTGCACTCCTCACATATTATTTTATATTTCATATACTTATCCCTTTCTATGTTTTTCATACAAATAGTTTCTATGTACATGCAGATACATTGATTTTAATTAATCATCAAGGTCTTCTGCATTGCAGAACACTTCATTTAGATGCCCAACACAATTTGTCACTACATGAATATTGCCGGAACATAATGTACCAATTAGACTAATCAAGACAAGAATAACAGTTTTTATTTAGTATTCGTTGATCTTTTTCAGTAATGGTGCATTGCAATAAGAGGGGATCTGAGGCTATAGTTGGTGATTTGACTCACATCTTCAAATATGAACAGGGTAAGTCTTGATTTAGTTGGATTTTAAAAAGAAAGTTTGTTATCTGACAAATAAATTATCAGAATTATCTCACAGTGGTAAAACTAAGTCTTGATTTTTATGTTCGGTACTTTTTTATACAAGGTTTGAGATGATTGTGAACTTTTCACACTTAGCTTACTTAGCGCCTAAAGTGGATGTTCGTGAACTTTCTATCAACACTTCATAAGAGAATTTCAAGTATTGTATATCATTTTGTTTTATAATAAAAGTTAAATTAAGATTTGCCAAACTTAACAATTAGGTTGTTCATTGGACATGAAGCTAATTTGAATATAAAATTAAATGCTGTAGTTATCTGGTATGTCATTGGGTAGTTATTAAGTAATTAAATATTACAAATATAAACAATTGATAACATATACTTTAGTAGCAATTTGCTACTTTGATAACAATGAGATAATGCCACATTCTGGCATTTAAATATAAATTAAAATTTTTATTATCACAAAACATAAAAGTGATCCTGGACACTGACTACACAGTCTTATAATGAAATGTAAAATCAACACACTTTTCGAAGGATTTTCAAGATAAATAAATCCTATGAACATAACACCCATTTTTCTATATTTCCCTTGTATCAGTTTCTTATAAATTAAAGCATGATTGTTGAAACAATATACACAGGGAGCACATATTGATTCTATGGAATCAATTCTAGTATATTTATTCAACCTACAAATATCTGATATCCTGGCTAATTGTTACATATTATTAGTTTCTTGGCAGTATTGAGAGTGTACATGAACAAATATAGATACCTATTTATGATTATATAGGTACAAAAGATAAATAATCTTCAATAAATATAGGTACGTAAGATTATATTCAATAAATATTCATAAAGTTTTTTTTGAAATCATAGTCTGTTGATTTGTGTGGGATTTATTGGATAAGACCACCACCAAACCAAGCCAATACAAATACATACCAATAACATTGACTTCATTTTAATGATGGAGGCCTTGGTCCTGGGAAATGGGGCATTAATAAATATCTCTGGACATTATTCACACAGCGCCATCTAGCCCCAAACTAAGCATTAGCTTGTCCTTTGGGTGCTAGACAACGGATAAACATTACTTATATACTTTTTTTTTGTAAATACATACATATTTTATACATAGAAACACCCAGACCGATACAAACAAACATGTTCATGCACAAAAATGTTTGTACCGTGCGGGGATCGAACCCGCGACCTCTGGTGTAATAGCCGACTTCTCGACCATTACACCAAATGGCTCGTCAAAATAATAGGCTAATATACTTTATATTTTCGTTTAAAACAATTTTTAAAATTGTTGGCTTTTCTTTTTTTAAGTAACACATTGAACTGTCTCATTACTCTCTGTCTCTTATAGAACAAGTGAACATTATCTTTCAGGTGGCGCGGCTCATTTAGGCGGAGTCCTGCTGTCAACTTTGCCTAACAAACCGGACGGCACTTTTGACTTAGCTGCATTAGAACATCATATACGCGGTTCCGACATCCATGAGCCGATCACGTCACTTGTTGCCGTAGAAAACACTCACAATTCTTGTGGTGGCAAGGTAAGGTCTTTTCCTTTTTCCAGTAAGCCTTTGCTGTTCCACTGTTATTTTTGCACGGCGCCCCACTAAGCGGCGATATATGAGGTGCGGGTAGGAAGCAACCGAATAACCATCATATTTCCACCCGGAGGATAGGATTGGTGATCGCAAACCCTAGCTAAATTTTGCTCGAAATTTCATTTTCATTTCATTTTCATTTTCATTTTTCGACCTTCTTAGCCCAGGATCCTGAGATTACGGCCAGGTGCTTAAACTGATCAACGAGGCGGGTGTCATGGTTGTAGGCTAACCAAATAAAACCACCTCAGGCTGACTTCGTAATTTTCCAGGCTCTTCCTCTGGAATGGCTGGACGAGCTAGCAGCGTTATGCAAGAAGCACTCCCTGCCCATCCACATGGACGGGGCTCGGATATTCAATGCGTGCGAGTACCTCAAGCAGTCGCCAGCGAGGGTGGCGCGGGACTGCGCCAGCATCTCCGTCTGTTTCAGCAAGGGCCTGTCCGCGCCAGTCGGGTCAGCCCTGGTCGGGTCGGCACTCTTCATCGAGCAGTGAGTATCGTCCGTTATAGATTTGCAGGTTTACCTTCTGCAGCGGATAAAGGAGGAAACAATCTGTATTTTCGATTGAGGCGCGAGGCCCACTGCTTAGGAAACCATGGAGGGGGGGGGGGACTGTCCACACTGCCCACGCCTTTTGCCGCCTCTCCCTAAATGTATCTAAGTTTTCCACTTCACTATTTTCTCCAGCCCTCACTCCACTTTAACCATTCGCTTAAAACTTATGCCTAATGTATGTACTATTGCGTATGTCAGAGCGCGGCGCGTGCGCAAGATGCTGGGCGGCGGCATGCGGCAGGCGGGCGTGCTGGCCGCCGCTGCTCTGGTGGCGCTGGACGAGGTGGTTCCGCGCCTGGCGCTCGACCACAAGCGCGCGCAGGTCCTCGCTAAGGGTAAGATTTGATGACCAACCCCCCCCCCCCCCCTTAGGCTGACTGTCCACCGGCGCGGAGCAAGGCAGCGGAGCGTAGAAACGGAGAAATATTACCCAATAGGATTGCAACTGCCTGTCTGAGCTTGTCGTGCAATCCTGTTGGTTAATGTTTCTCCGTTTCTCCGCTCTGCTGCCTCGCTCCGCGTGGACAGGCAGCCTTACACTCTGTGAGGAATTCTGGGAATCCCCTTTCTTAGAATGATGTTTTGTTACACTGACGTGGATTCCCCCCGTATTTTATTTTGTGATTATTTATGGTCAATAATAAGCGAGATTTACTTCTTTTACATAAATATTAAGCTCAATATTGTTTTAATTAATGTATATTTGTAGTGTTAATTGAATTATCTAAATTAAAAAGCGGCAAAATTCTCTTCTCTCCCCGGCAGTTGACAACTACGCTACTGGCCGGAATTTAAAATATCTCTTACATTATATTGTGATGTTTGATGGTGTCAGTGATCGAGGGTCTGCTGCTGAAGTCGTTCGTAGTGGAGCCCGAGCAGCAGCACAGCAACATCGTGTTGGTGCGCATCCCGCGCGGCTGCCGCCTCACCGCCCCAGCCGTCGTCGCGCGCCTCGACCAGGTCTGCCTCAGCGAGACGCAGGTAATCCTAGGACACCTAGCGCCATAACAGCTCTGGTCGTGTTCCGGCAATATTCATGTCAGTATAGCTGCCGGCAAACTTTTTGACTTTCGGTTGACGGAGTGATGACCTATAAACGCGCTATACCGCGGACGCCACAATCCCCACGCGATTTCAAGATGTTCGGCGGGCACTATACAATAGTGGGTAAAGACTGGAAGATCAGATAAACTAGGTGTGCTCGGATCTTAACCCTTTCCACGCCAATGTCTGATATATCAGACAAACCATTTTCGTGCCCACCACGCCAACGTCTGATATATCAGACAAAAAAACAGGATCAAGAAACGTTGTATTTTTACTTGCCTGAATGAGTTTAATACTTTTTTTTGTGAATATTTTCAAACGTTTAATGTGTACAGAATAAAATTAAGTTAAAATTGCAGAATATTTTCACGTCTTTTTACCCTAAAAACCCTTACAAAACAAACCTTTTTTTGGCCAACATCTTAGAGACATTTAACGTAATAGCCCAGCGCCAAAGTCTGATATATGCGACAGATAGTGACGTACCCAATACTATAATATATATACAAAATACTACAGTATTTACTTCAAATCGTAAATATTTTCAATTAATATGATACTTATGCATAACCTTATTACGAGATTATTTTAAGATGGTCAATATTTCATGTGAAATCGTACAAAACCAGCTCACTTTTTATATTATATTACACTTATCGACAGTTGTATTTCCCAACACTATCGTAATGAATCTTTTCATTATCACCGTACGCCAAAGTCTGATATACAGGGTTATTGGTAATGTGTCTTGATCCTTTTAAGGGCATGTAGAGGAGGTCCCCAGCTAGCAATTGACCCATTAAAGTGCAGGTCAAAAGTGAACCAATAACGAGATATTTTTTTTTTAATATTTTTTCAGAAAATTAGGGATTCACAACTTTAAAAATTTATTAAAAAAAAACTACAACATATTTTAATGTAATTATTTATGATTAAGTTAGAGCTTAGTCTAGTTCATAATAAAACACACTAGGATAACTGAAAGTTTTGTTAATTTTGAAATAAGAGATCAAAAACTAGAATTTTTTTACGACGCTTATAATTTTGTTTACAATAAAGTATCATTTTCTTCAAAAAATCACCTAATCACTTGGACGGCAGAACATTTCAAAAACATCTACATATCAATGGCTATCCAACAAGATACAATGTACACTTAAAAAATTGATAACAACTGTAAAAACAACTAACGAGCATAAAAGGGTAATAAATCTCTATACACATTTTTTCGCTATATCGGTGTATTTTTCAACCAGATGACAATCAATAGACAAACGACACTTGATTAAACCATGAATGGATGAAAGAGACCAGTCAAGAGATGACTCATCATCAAAACAAATTCCGGGAATTAGTTTTATATCTGCTTTTGTTATGTCAAAACGTTTTATTCCAATGATGTCTTAAGGACACTCACTTGCAATTTTGCAATGCACTTAAAGAAGGTTTCTTCCCGCCTGACCCCACCAATTCTGCTTTTAGTGGGGGCAGTCGAAACTTTTTAGTTTTGCCTCCCCCCCCCCCCACTAGGGGCAGACGAAACTAAAAAGAAGGAACCGAAATTAGTAGTTGGTTTAAACTAAAAAGTTTCAACTGCCCCCACTGGTGGCAAAATTGTTGGGGTCAGGTGGGAATGAACCTTCTATAAGTGCATTGAAAAATTTAAGTTTGTACCAGTGGGGGCAGTCGATACTTTTTAGTTTAAACTACTACTAATTTAGGTTCCGTCTTTTTTGTTTCGTCTGCCCCTAGGGTAGGGGGGGGGGCAGGCAAAACTAAATAGTTTCGACTGCCCCCACTGAAGGTAGAATTGGCGGGGTCAGGCGGGAATGAACCTTCTTTAAGTGCATTGCAATATTTCAAGTGAGTAAGACATCATTAGAGTCCTTAAGATATCATTGGAGTAAAACGTTTTGACATAACAAAAGCAGATATAAAACTAATTCCCGGAATTTGTTTTGATGATGAATCATCTCTTGACTGGTCTCTTTCATCCATTCATGGTTTAATCAAGTGTCGTTTGTCTATTGATTGTCATCTGGTTGAAAAATACACCGATATAGCGAAAAAATGTGTATAGAGATTTATTACCCTTTTATGCTCGTTAGTTGTTTTTACAGTTGTTATCAATTTTTTAAGTGTACATTGTATCTTGTTGGATAGCCATTGATATGTAGATGTTTTTGAAATGTTCTGCCGTCCAAGTGATTAGGTGATTTTTTGAAGAAAATGATACTTTATTGTAAACAAAATTATAAGCGTCGTAAAAAAATTCTAGTTTTTGATCTCTTATTTCAAAATTAACAAAACTTTCAGTTATCCTAGTGTGTTTTATTATGAACTAGACTAAGCTCTAACTTAATCATAAATAATTACATTAAAATATGTTGTAGTTTTTTTTTAATAAATTTTTAAAGTTGTGAATCCCTAATTTTCTGAAAAAATATTAAAAAAAAAATATCTCGTTATTGGTTCACTTTTGACCTGCACTTTAATGGGTCAATTGCTAGCTGGGGACCTCCTCTACATGCCCTTAAAAGGATCAAGACACATTACCAATAACCCTGTATAAGACAGGATGTGACGTCAGAGACGATGGATGTTTGTAGAAAAATTAATTTAGTGATGTGAATTGAAGGTATTCTGAATATATGTTTTTAAAATGTGACATATTCGCTGCAATTAATATTTTGTGTCAGTTGTGTTATTCGTATCGTAACTGCAATATAAATGTAATAATGTTGTCTAATGAAACAACAATCCCATAGTTGTTGCTGTGTAAAAAGAATTTTCATGAAACATAATATTATTAATTACCTTTAAAAAAAAAAAAAAAAATCGTTAATTTCGGACAATAAAATGGGCGATTTTGCCCGTTTTGTTAGTTCTCAATAGATGGCGCCGTTCCACCTATGCAATCACAAGGAACGAAACTTTTTAATAAAGTTTACTTTGACATGACTGTTCTTTTTTTTTTTTTTTGGACTTTACGAAGGGGTAGTCGCGATGACTGTTTTTGATAAAACGAAACGTTTTGTTTATGTCAGATGTCATTTTCATTTCCGAAAAAAATACTTATTGGCGGAATTGCTAATAAAAAACACAAAGCAAGCTATTATTTAGGTTTTTTTTTTTTTTTTTTTTTTTTTTTTTTTTTTTTTTTTTTTTTTTTTTGGACTTTTTCCAATGACTGTTTTTGATAAAACGAAACATTTTGTTTATGTCAGATGTTATTTTCATTTCCGAAAAAAATACTTATTGGCGGAATTGTTAATAAAAAACACAAAGCAAGCTATTAATTATGAAGAAGAAGAAGAATGAGTAAATATTATGGCTCCTAGTTAAAAAAAAACCAGAGTATTATATTATCTGTGCCAGAGGTAAAAATAGATCATAGACAAATACTAGACTTATACATACTTCGTTCAACGCCATCTAGTAAAGCTTTTGGAAACTTTTTTTTTTAAATGGCCTGTCAGAAAATCTCCCATTGGTATCTATATTTTGTTAATAATAATAACGTTAAGTAAAAATTTCAGTTATAAGCTAAGTTAGTAGTTTTTAATAAATAATTGATTAACATTGTCATTTAAATTTAAATTCACTTGCACCCGTGTCCCATTCAACTGTGTGAATAATGTCCAGAGATATTTATTATTATTATTTCTTATTATTTATTGTGAAATTTTGCCGCCCCCTAAAAAGTGCCGCCCGGGGCGGACTGCCCCCCCCCTCCCGGCCATTGCTACACCACTGACAACCTGCCCTAACAACTTTTTATTTTGGAATGACTTAGATTTATTTAAAGGGTGCGGGCGAGGGGCGGTGCGAGAATGGGGTAGCAGTATAGCAATTACCGTTATTAATAACATTTATTTACAAACTTATCGATATTATGATACCCAAACCGGAAGTAGTCACATCACTAAAACTAGATAAAGCCTGTATGCCTTCTGCTGCGCTTCATCTGGTACGCCAAAGTCTTATATATCAGACAAATAGTGATGCGAAAGGGAATTCCTCTAAGATATATTTTTGCGCTTTAAATAAAAAAATATCCTCCTGAATTATTTCAAAATTGTTTTATTCTTTCTATATTTGAACAATAGGGTGATTTTAATTCAAACATTAGTTTAAAATCATTACAATATTAACATTTTTAATCAACCTCGATAACATAGTGTCTCCGCACTACTATAAATGCGTCTCAAAACGGTCGTGGCGTGTGGGGCGCCATTTTCGAAAAAAAGCGTGGCGTGGAAAAGGTTAACAATGAATGCAACATGTTACATGCCCGTACCCCTCGCGACGACACATTCGAAATGCGCAGGGGTACTCTAAGCTCTGTTTGGCTTCCTAACACAACTAAAATTATCATGATGATATGATTTAGAACTAAAAGAGCGCAAAAAGAGGGAAAATAACATAATTATGGTCGGCATACCTGAACAGACTGGTATCAATTCCAAAGAGAGGATCACCAAAGACGAAGCTGAGGTTTTAAACTTAACATCTGTGGTGAGCAAAGACATTCCCAAGCCTACTAAAGTTTTCCGTATTGGCAGGTATAATCCTGAAAAAACCCGTAGAATAAAAGTCTGTTTTGATAGCCCAGAGCCTGCACTGTCACTACTACGCAGTAAAGCAAAGTTGCCTGATAGTATAAAAATTTTCTCTGACCAAACTCCGGCCCAGCAAAAACATTTTCTTTTCCTAAAGGATGAACTTACAAGACGCAAAAATACTGGAGAAGCCGATATAACAATAAAATACATAAATGGCACACCAAGCATTGTTAAGTCCACTTCAAAAAACTCCAACAGCCAATAACACAAACACCAAAGGATCTCGAAAAAAATATGTATCAAATTGTAAGTGACTACAATCTCATACAAACAAGAAAGTCGGGCATATCATTTCTTTATTTAAATGCAAGAAGTATCAAAAGTAAAGGGAAGTTAGACGAACTTAAATGTGTTCTGCATTCGATACCAACACCTATACATATAATATTGTAAACAGAAACATGGATACAAAACGAAGAACAAGCCTGTCGGTTACAGATTGACAACTACACTCATCTATATAATTACAGAAGTGATGTCCGAGGTGGAGGAGTATCAGCGTACGTACACAACAACTTTAAGCATCACTCAGTAGAATCTAGCTACGAAGAAGGAAATAATTTCTTATGGTTTTGCTTAGAAAAATTTGGAATTAATATTGGCGTGGTATACAAACCCGGACACACCAATACTGAGAAGTTTTTAGAAACATATAGTACACAATTACTAAAACGAAAGAGATCAATCGTATTCGGTGACTTCAACATTGACCTACTTACAAATGATAAGTCCCTAACTAAATACAAGCACACACTAAAGGAAGCAGGACACAGGTTACTAAATAAAGTTAATAAAACATACTGTACAAGAGATTCAGAAACAAAGAAATCAATCCTAGACCACGTCAGTACAACTCTTCAAAACGAAACATACAATTTTGCTATTATTGATTCTCCTATGACAGACCACAAACAGATTTTCCTACAATTGAATAAATATGAGCCGCCCAAGAATGTAAGAACGATATATGAGGCAATAGATTACAAAAAACTATACACAGAAATGGAATCATATAGGACGGAAAACAACATAGACTTGCTTGCAAAACACGGAAACAGCAAATACCCTTCGACTGAGAATAATAATCTCGTTAATTTAATTGACTCAATTAAGCTGGGCCTGAAGAAAAGCAAAATTCAAAAAAAGAAAATCCTAAACCTGCCCCAAAAAGATTGGATATGCAAAGATGTGATTGAAGCAATAAATGAACGAAACCATTTGTGGCATCAGTTGAAACCACAGATAATATAATACTAGTACAGATGCCCCATCCCATACAAAGAAATGTGACCTCCCTAACTCGCGTTATTCTTCGGGTTATTCGGGTTATACTAGTACCTCTAGTATCTACAAGATGTCATTTTCGTCTACACACATTGCAATCTTGCATAAATAGCAAGCGTCTGTGGTTTTAGATAAACTGTCAATAGATGGCGCTAGTGTATAACGCGCGCGGTGAAAATGCATGAAGTAGGTACCTACCGGTGCGTTGCCCGACCCAGAGGACTTTTGTATATCCCGATCCCGACGCGACACTATGTATGTTGTGCCTTCGCGCCAATGTATGTGATATTCCTTCGCAGCGTGTCGCGTGCGCCGCGTAATCAATAGCGATTGTTGATTAGATTTTAGATATACTTTTTTATACTACTTAGGTTGGCAGACAGACAAACAGCCCATATCTGCGGGGGGGGGGGGGGGGGGTAGCTAGCAATATCCAAGGCGGGAATCGAACCCACGACCTCCGGGTTTTATACCCGAGCGGCTTAGCCACTGTTCTACGAAGGCGGTTAAAAAAATATTGTTCATTAATATAATTGATGGTATTTCATGGTAAGTATACATATATTGTAAGGTTTTCTTATGAAATAATCTATTGGCGGCTTTTAAAGAGGGAAATAAATAATAAACCACAATGTCTTGAAAAAATATATTTTCTTTTAATTCAGTAAAATATTAATATGCAATTATTATAAATATGAAAAAAGAAACATAGAAGAAATCAACCGAATTGAAAACCTCCACTTTTTTTAAGTCGGGTAAAAAATATGCGTACCTATTTAACACTTTCACCGCCAAAGCCTTCTTTAGAAGACAAAAAATATTATTGTTGCGAAATCGGAAAACATAAATATAATGTTTAAAAGCATTTTGCCTGCTTAATGGCCATATAAATATTAATATTTAAAAAAAAACAATTGTCCACGCATATTATCTGTGGTCCAGGTATCAGACAACTCAAACCCGCGACCTCGGAGGCAGTTTGTACCAAAAGCGGATTTAATATATTATGACAACTCTATTATTAAAATACTATTAATAATGACAAAATGTCATTATTTTTAGTGTTTTCTGTTTTTGTTGGGCTGTTATAAAATAAAACAAGATATCGAAATACGAAATTATTTTTATTTATTCTTACAAAATGTGTTAAACGAAATGTCAATAACAATTATCAATATAACAATACTTTTTACTAAACAGTCGTAAAAAAGACATGCGCCGCGCGCGCGCTGCTTATGGCATAGGGTGGTGGCGGCGAAAAGGTTAAGAACATTGATTGGTTGTTGGTCAATTTAATAAGCATTTTAATAAATAAAAAGAACATAGTATAAAATAATATAAATATAAGTAAATCACTATCACACAATCAGTTATAAATGATTAATCAATAATAATTATTAATCAGTTAATCACTTATTTTTTTTTTTTTTTTTTTATAGTAGCTCAGTACATTGGCTCCACTTAGCCTGATGGTAAGCAAAAGGGGAACCCAAATTACCACGACAACGGACGCAACACCGTGGTGTTCTATCCGTTGGCATCGCAGTACTGGCTCACAAGGTGCTTCTTCACGCTTCGTTTAAAGGAGCTCATGTCATAGGAAGGGGGAAATACATGAGCCGGCAGAGAGTTCCACTTCTTTATGGTTCGACAAAGAAAGGAATCATCGAACTTTTTTGTACGCGATGGAATACTTTCCACGGTAAAGCGATGACAACGCTGGCTAGAGCGAGTGGTTCTAAGCCGGAACGGAGAGGGAGGTATAAGGGAGAAGAGTTCCTCAGAGCATTCACCATGATAGAGGCGGTAGAATACACTTAGTGAACCAACGTCTCTTCGCAATTGAAGAGGTTCGAGGGTTTTGGCGACCTCCTCATCACCTATAATGCGCAAAGCCCGTCGCTGCAATCTATCAAGGGCATCCAAGAGGTATCTGGCAGATCCATCCCAAAGATGCGAACAGTACTCCACACAGGACCGAACCTGAGTCTTATATAAAAGACATAGTTGATCCGGTGTAAAGAACCGACGCACTCTGTTCAGGATACCCAGTTTTTTGGATGCCGTTGAGATAAGATGCTCGATGTACTGAGCCTGATTTAGATTGCAGCGGATTTCCATGCCAAGCATGCTTAGGCTTTTCTGCAGATTGAGAGGGGTGCCCTGAAGAACGGGGAGTGGGAAAAATTGGGATGTTTTTGAGGAGAACGCGCATACTTGAGTTTTCTTGGCATTGAATTGAACCAAATTGTTGGAACCCCATTCACTAATGAGATTCAGAACTCGGTTCAATTCAGTGACAAGATTCTCCCGCATCTCATCAACCATCGCCCTGCCAGCACTTGGCCTACCCAGATAGCGCCCGTGAACCGTACTGTCATCTGCATAGCAATGAATGTCCCCAAGAGGCAGCATATCATTGATATGCAGAAGAAAGAGGGTGGGCGATAAAACGGAGCCCTGTGGGACACCAGCATTGACTAACCTGAACTGCGAAGCGTGTCCATTAACTACGACACGAATTTTACGCCTATGCAGGAAGCCAGCTATCCATTTACAGAGCTGCACGGGCAGACCATATGCCGGAAGCTTAGAGAGAAGAGCTTTGTGCCAGACCCGATCAAAAGCCTTGGCAATGTCAAGACTGACTGCCAAGGACTCACCATATTTATCAATTGCCTCCCCCCAGAGGTGCGTCACGTAGGCAAGAAGATCACCCGTTGACCGTTTAGGTCTGAAGGCATACTGTCGGTCACTAATAAGTGAGTGATCTTCAAGGTAGCGGATCAACTGGTTATTAATGATCCGCTCCATGACTTTGCACAACACTGAGGTTATGGCAATGGGGCGATAATTTGAAGGGTCCGATCGGTCTCCCTTTTTAGGGACCGGCTGCACATTAGCCTCCTTCCAAGCCTCAGGAACAGAGCCCGATGAGTACGACAGGCGATATAGGCGCGTTAATACAGGACATAACTCAGCTGCACAGCGTTTTAGAACAAGCGCTGGGATACCATCAGGTCCACAAGCTTTCCGAACATCGAGTGACTGTAGCTCAAAGCGCACATCGCGCTGCCTAATATGGACATTAGGCATTGCGAAACCACAGGGAGTTATCGTTGGTGGAGGCGCGCTACAGTCATCGATTCGGGAGTTAGCCGCAAAGAGATTAGCCAAGAGGTCGGCTTTCTCCTGCGGCTGATGAGCAAGTGAGCCGTCAGGGTATCTCAACGGAGGCAGCGAGGGCTTACAGAAGTTAGCTTGCACGGCTTTGGCTAAACGCCAGTAACTACGTGACCCAGTAGGGTGCGACACTAACTCCATGCCTACTTGTGCCACGCGCTGAGCGTCCGCTCTTACATACGCCCTTTTGCAGGCCCTTGTGGCAGCGTTATACGCAGTTTTCAGCGAGTCGATATTAGGATCTTTACAGGCGCGACCCCTGATCCAAGCACGATATGCAGCCTGTTTATTACTAACAGCATCAGCACATTCGCGATTAAACCAGGGGCGTCCACGGCTTCTGCTAACAACATCGGAGTAGGGAATATAATATTCCATACCAAGACCGATCTCATCAGCAACAGCCGCGGCACTCGCCGTTAGATCCTTCCCGCTGAAACAACGCTTACCCCAAGGAACGGATGCGAAGTAATCACGCATCCCGTCCCAATCTGCTGACGAGTAGTGCCAAACCCGGCGTTTGACCACCGCAGGCTGCGGAGGTACTGTGCCTGGCACTGAGCTAGACACTAGGCAGTGGTCCGAGGAGCCTAAAGGCGCCTGGACCTCAACCCGGTAGCCAACTGGATGGGTCGTCAGCAGAAGGTCCAGCAAAGAAGGCGTTTGACCAGCTATGTCAGGTATCCTAGTGGGCTGGTTAACCAGTTGTGTCAGGGAATGGGTAAGAGCGAACGCGTGAGCAGTCCTTCCGGCATGGTTAGTAATAGAGGAACCCAACCAGGACTCGTGGTGGGAATTAAAGTCCCCCAGAAAAACCATTTCCGCATTTGGATATCGCGCCTGCGCGTCATCAGCCGCCCGACTCAAGATGTCAAAGAGTCGAGTGGTTTCCACATCTCCGGAGTGGGATCGGTACAGGCACACATAAATGCGGCTAAGCTGGCCCACATTAACGTGTACCGCAAGAAAGGACATGGACGGCTCCTCGAAACAATGCAGACGGCGACAACAAACATCCGAGCGGACAAACAAGCAGACCCCTGCTTTCGCGAGGAAATGTTCCTCAAGCACGTAGCCGGGGTACTGAAGGTACGAAGTGTCGGCTGGTCGCTGTATTTGTGTCTCCGTCAGGAAAAGCATGGCAGGCTTCACTGTCTCCAGATGTTGGTGGACGGCATTAAGGTTTGAGTGGAGTCCACGAATGTTAGTGAACTCCACGTTGAACAGGGTAGTGGGGGAGTGCACCGCTGTATTATTACTTAAATTTGGGTGTGACGAGGCCATATAATGTGTAAAAGAAGCGTGAAGCGGGGAAGCGCTGCAGCGATAAAAGGGTAAAAAAAGATGTGAGGAAATCTGCCTCCCCGTTACTTGTCAGAAGGGAAGTAACGCTGATCCGTCGGGCGGAAGGGCCCCCGTACCCCCCCGGAAGTACTCGCCGGGTCCCCACCGTCCGGTCACCAACCGGCACGACGAACTACTCCGAGATTATGCGCGATATGAAGGGGCAGCCTCTCAAGGTGGTTAAGCTCGATTGGGCCCCTGTACTGTACCGCGGGCGGCCAGCGGATAAAACCGTTTCTACGGGTCTCCCTGACCGACGGGTCAACACATTCCACTTGACAATGGGAACACAAAAAACCTCCACCGTTCCCTAGTATCGCCGCAACAATCCCCCGAGGGTCTCCGGAACTCTCACTCACCGAACGAAACACAACTGCACAGCAGTTATTTCACGTCGATATTCTATGAGAGGGTGGTACTTCTCCGGTCGAGCCGACCCATTCATATTGACACCATTGTCGGTGACAACGAGGCTCTACCACCAAGGTAGACTTATTCTGAAGGATTCTCAATTTCGATGTTGATTGTAGTGATTTTTTACGAGATTTGCAGTAATCATGTATCTTAACTTCTAGTAATTTATTAATCAAATAATTAAAATGATTTACGTCGTGATAATAATCAGAAATTATAAACTCATGTTTAAACTTCTCTACTAAATCAGCCACTAAATTCATTTTATGTAAAGCATTAATATTAGCTTTGAAGAAATGTAAAAGGTTATTTACCAAATTAAATATGTAAGAAATCTCTGGGTGATTTTAATGTGGGTAATATTATGTTTGAATATGATTTATTAATCAACAATAATTGTTTTCTAATCTGGTACTTTAATTTATTTTTTGAATTTTGTAGAAGTTGTTTTAACTTTTTACAGTTGGGTGTGTTTTCTTTATTCCTTCTAGTAGTAGGAGTTTGCCAGCTATGTTGTGACGGAGTAGTGGGCTCTTCTTCCTCATAACACCTACTCTTATTTGAGTATACTTTTTTCGGTGTCAAAACTTTTAATTCCGGTGAACCTAAAAATATTTTTTTTGTTATGAATCACATAATATGAGAAAATTGTTGTCTTACAACAATTTATGTATTAAAATACACGCACATACCTGTGCTAATAGTAGTTGACTGTTCTGATACCTCAGAGGCTTGATATGGTTTTGGTATTGCGGTTCGTTTAATTCTTTTCCTTATAGTGGTGCTTGAAATATTGTGAATGTAATTTTGATCAAAATGATCTTTAAATAAGTACCTCGACCTTAATTTTGAAGGTGGCAGATGTGCTATTGTCATATTACCTAAAATTAAAAAAATTATATCAATCACAAAAAAAAATAATCAAGAATACACTTCAAATTAGTAAATGCTTAAAACCTGTTTTAGGACACCAATGGTTATGAGTTAAGAGATAAAACTCATTAAATTTGTAATATTATAGGTAGTTCAGTTTTACCGACATTTTTATTATAAATAGAGAACACGACAAACTTTATGGCTATAAAAACAAAATACCAATCCTGTGATCACATTTCACCATTATGTGTAAATAACAAATAGTGAAATGTGTTAGACTTGTTTTAATCGCAGAATGATTGTAGTAGTTTAAATAAACATAATATACATACCACAATTTTCCAACCATACTTTCAACCGGCTAGCGTCGTTCCACGGAAAACTAAACATAGACTTTATGTCTGAGGTGTTTGTACACCTAAAATAGGAGCATTTGTGAGGAGGCATTTTTTTATTGTCCTTTTCCACGAGCCAAGTTGTGTTTTCAAGTTCCGGGATGGGCAAGCCAAAATAATATTAAAAGCATCAGAGTCGGAGTCCAGATGAATAGCCAAAGTCGATCGAGAAAAGAAGCGTACCTAGTCAATGTCCGTTACGATGTCCAGGTCAAGTAAATTATAAGGAATCTGTAAAATCGTAGGCGCACCGAACTTATTATTTATACAAACAGGCCAAGTGTCAACGCCAACTTTCAAATTCAAAATTATTTATCAATGGCGTTTTATTATTCGACAAAACAGATTTTAAAATTGAAATTTTTAAGGGGAAAAAAGTTTTATATAATACATCTTACGTAATTATGCATGTATGTTTCATATTTTATAATATTTATTATTTTTTTTTTGTATAAAATTATAAGTTATATTTTTGAGAGTGCTTAAAATAACGAAACGCAAATTTTGTAAATAAATAAAAATATGAAAATAGCGCCATCTATGGACAGTTTTTGCAACCAACTTCTCTTATTTCTGTGCTAAATAAGTATGAGAACATGGTGCTTTTTATGGACATCGAACGTAATGAATTGAATTAAACAAAAATAGTGTAAATGGCGTTATAAATACATTATTTACTTTTCACAAGTCTAAATATTCTTTTTTCAATACCAATCAAATTTTTTAGCGCATATTTTTTGAGTTTTAATGACTTTACAAAATCATCAATAACTGTTCGATACAGGCTTCGCCATCTATTGAGATTTTTTAGAACTAAAAAACTTTTCTTCCTGATGGGACCCCATGGTTGAAACAAACACCGAATGATGATAGTCTCGTGACCAAATTTAAATCTCAAAGAAAACAAACAGCAAATATAATAAGGCAGGCTAAAAGCAAGTACTACTACAATAAATTTAACAACTACATGAAAGCCCCTAAGAAGATGTGGAACTTAATTAACGCCCTATCGATGAACAAAATGAAAATGCACAGTACCCCTGCAAAGTTGATTTTACCTACAGGCGAAGTAACTGATCAGGTCGCGATCTGTGAAGCTTTTAACAACTATTTCTCATCTGTTGGCTCTCATCTAGCGGCTGCTATTCCCGCAACACACAATGGTAATAATCTCTTTCATACTTCACAGATTTATCACAACAATCCCACAACCGAATTCCCACTTTGTCAAAAAGAAGAAATCCTTAAAATTATTGATGGTCTTGATCCGAACTGTAGTGTAGGGATAGATGGAATCAGTACTAAAGTCATAAAATGTGTTAAAAACTTAATAGCTGATGACTTGGTAAGCTGTATAAATCATCATCTTACTATGGGAACCTTCCCTGATGCTCTTAAATTAGCAAAGATAACTCCTATCCACAAATCAGGTGCCAAAACTGACCTAAACAATTACCGTCCTATCTCAGTGCTTCCAGTCATATCTAAAATTTTCGAACGAGTAATCTATGCACGATTAGATGCGTATCTTACCTCAATAAATTTCCTTTTTAGCCGTCAATACGGTTTCAGGCACAAATCTAATACTCAATCGGCCACAATAGACCTTATAACTAAAATAAGAACCAATATTGATCAGAAAAGAGTGGCGCTGGGTGTGTTTATTGATCTTAAAAAAGCCTTCGATACCGTCAGTCACACCCTCTTATTACAAAAACTAAAATCAATTGGATTATCGGGATCAGCATACAATATTTTTGAATCATATTTAAAAAACAGGTCTCAAATCGTGAAAATAGGTAATAACGCTAGTAGTCCACAGCAAAATACTTACGGGGTGCCTCAGGGATCCATACTGGGGCCCTTATTGTTTCTCATTTATATTAATAGTATCCAGCAAGTTACTTTGCACGGGCACATTACTCTCTATGCAGATGACACGTGTCTATTTTACTTTGGAAATTCAATCACCAATATAGTATCTCAAGCTCAAGAAGACCTTAACCAACTCAGTACTTGGTTCCAAAATAATCTTTTAACCATCAATACATCTAAAACGTCTTATATGATATTTAAATCTAAAAATAAAAACATTCCGTCTCATTTACCTCTTAGAATTAATAACGAAGAACTAAATCAAAAACAAACTGAGAAATACCTGGGATTAAATTTAGACTCCAGTCTCAGCTGGCGCTCGCACATCGAACACATCACATCAAAGCTTACATCGCTGACAGGTTGCCTTCGTACTATTGTCCACTGTTTGCCTTACCGAATTCGTCGTTTAATTTATAACTCACTTGTAAAGCCACACTTGTTGTACCTTATTGAGATTTGGGGTAGTGCCCCAAAAACTAGCCTTAAAGATTTACAGATTCGTCAGAACAAGGTCATAAAAAGTCTATTCCACTATCACTACTTGACTCCCACTGAACAAATCTACCGTGAAACGAAACTTATGAGCATTAACCAACTCTATACATACTGCACTTGTATACTAATTAAGAAAATTCTAGACAAATCCATTCACACACAGATAACCTTCACAAAAGTTCGTCACATCCACAACAAAAGTAGTCGCAGAAGAGACCATATTGTCCTACATAAAGTAAGAACCGAACATGGCAAGAGGTCAATAACTTTTGCAGGGGTGCAAATGTACAATAAACTTCCTCAAGAAATCAAGGCTGCAGAATCACTCAACATCTACAAAAGCAAATTAAAACAATACATATTGGATTTTGTACCAGTCTTAAAAATATAAATATGCATTACTGTATCCCAACTACACTGTGACAACAAATGTGCGATTAGATTGCACGTCTATTGAAAATAATACCCGAATACCCACATTTGTTGTATAATTATTTATTTTTATTCTATCACACATCAGTACGTGTTTTTTAATGCGTAAAATCATTTAAAGTTGTTTCTTGATAATATTTTATTTAAACAATTTTTTGTAAACAAATTGTAACTAGTGATTGTTTTGCTCTGTGTTATTGGTAGTATTGTTGTTATTATTTATCTTTATTTTTATTTATTTTTTTGTCGCCGGATAAATTTAAATTTAATTTTGTTTATTATAATTGTTATGTTCTCATGTAAGTGAAATTGATGTAATTTCTTTTTGAGAATAAAGTTCTTTAACCGTATTTATAGACCAGACGTTAGTCGCATATGTAACCCGAAACCATGTTCCTCATCATGTTCCGTTCCTCGGACGTATTCAAATATAATTTATATTAAACAATAAACCCATAGTAAATACATGTTATCCTAGGGCGACTGCAAAACCACCAACGACGAGGGCGTGATCGTGAAGTCGATCTACTTCGACAACAAGACGATCCGCTTCACGCTGCACCACGACATCAGCGACGAAGACCTCTGGCTCGCCATCATGAAGATCACCTACGTCTTCAAGGAGATGGACGCCGCCGTCAACAAGTAACGTGACGACATTAGCTAAGGATGTGCCAACTCGGAAGAATTGACGATGGGGTAATTTTTTGGGTTCAGACTTTTTGTTGCACAATTTTAATTGTGGTGGCGATATTTATCCCGTGATTTTGTCATACCAAATTTTCTGAGTTTTGTCAACTGATGGCGTAGCGACCCGAAAGTGAGCCATGGCCTCCGATAATAATTGTCTTGCAATTCGAGATGACCCCTACTCGAGTTTGTAAATCGACTTGGCACATCACTAGTTAGTAGAGATACCTATCTCGAATTGTATCATAATAAGTGGCGCCATCTATCTCTGCTAATTGTTTACTACATCGTGATGATTTATTTGCGTGTTTGTGATATTGTTGATAGATTATAGGCTTGTTGTTGCCATTTCGAATAAATAAGTAAATAAACTATAATAATTATAAGAAAACTATATAGGCACGGAACGCAAAAGTTGTTTAAAATTCTCCAATAAAAAAAAACATTAATCACAATAACATAATTATGCAATGGATCTTATCAAATACTTCAATTATTTTGAGAGCAGATAAGTTTCCCGTAATTTATGTGGCAGATATTAACTGTCTTTTTTGTCAATGTTAATATGTACAATTTTGCCAGTAGTAACACTGGCCCTAAAACTATTTTCTGCTATACAAAATAAATGTTTAGCCTAAAATGCTCAATTTACCTTTGGGACCATTAAACTCAATATTTAAGTTGAAATTAATGTATCAAATCAACTATATTGTATATAAAGTAAGTATGTTTTATTGTATGTTTATGTTGTTATGAGCTCTCTTCTTATTTTACTGTAAGTAAATAAATACATGGTAACAATCATCACAAATAATAAGGCTCACATAAATTAATTAATTATATTTTTACGGCTTATTTTGTAACACGTTGTAAACTGCCATTTTTGTGGCGTATTGACCTTTTTAATTTTTTCTTAATGTCAAGTGCCAATAAAAGATGTAGAAAAATAAAAACTTGAAGATGTTAAAACTCCAAAATATGTTTGCAAATCTTTTTCGTCTTAACGTTGCTAGCGTACAGGTCGGTTAACTAAAGCTGGCCCGTTCAACGCATTCGTTCTGTGACTAAGCGCGTGGCGTGACGTCGCACTGAATGCATATCATGAAAAGTCTCTCTGTCCCTCTCGCGCGCGGTCAATCTTATAAGTACAAGGGTGACGGTTATTGTTTTGCTTTTGCTACTGTTTACAATACAAAGATGTTGTTCTTTTTTCAAATTTTATACTAGTGTGAGTACCGTGAACGGGCCAGCTTTAGTTAACCGACCTGTAATACCATATATTTATATAGACTGTCTATTCTTTGTCTCTCTTCGTTTATAACAAAAATCGTTATTGTTCCTTTAGGGGTGCTTTAAAAGTGCAATGGTTGTGGTATGAAATTCTAGGAATTGTGATAATTACAAGAAAATACATAATATGTATCCAAAAGTTACGTTTATTTATACACTTGTTGACAATTTATAAATAAATCCGTTATACAGACCAGTTGTACTTTATTTTATATTTTATAATTCGAACTTAATCTTCATCCTGTTACACACAAGAAAAAGTTACATGTGATGCCTTAATTTGTAATGAGATGCATTTTGAAACATAATTATAATCAGATCAAAAAACATAATAAAAATATTTTAGTGTGAATTGGAAAAATTGCAAACCTTTCAAATGCCCCGATAGTCGTATTCTTAACAATGTCGCAATAAATACTCGGTACTTTCAATTCCTATTATTCTGTCTACTTATGATTTATTTGCACGTTGATAATGATAAGCAATATTATAGGTATGCTTCAATTTCATATTCACACTGTAGGCGCCTTGCGAGTTAGGGCTCTTACAAATTAGACGTTTTGTGTCGGACGGCTGCGGTACGGTAGCCGCGCGTTTGCCGCACCGCGTACGGACGGTCGTTATTTTTCATACAAAACACTCGGTGCGGCAACAGTACGGCGTCCATACTGCGAACGCTCGACAGCAAGACGACAAAACGTCTAATTTGAAAGAGCCCTTATAGTATGAGATCCCACTGCATGATTCTGCAGGTATCTGTTTTTTCGATGCAACTTATTTTAAATGAATGATAAGGAAGTATGCAATGAATTAGGGATAGGTTGCCTATAAAAAATTAGCCGCAAGTAAAAAAAAAAAATTTTATTTTTAATTCGCTAATATATTATGTACTTGTAACTATATGTTTTTTTAATGAATTTTACGACATTTGAAAGGTAATGATGTCACAAATTGAAAAAAATATGGTTGCCAGCTCTCAGTCAGCCGCGCAACGTAGGGTTGCCAGCTGTTAACAGTTATATCAGTTTACACTCACCTGTTTTATTTTTTTCAATTTGTGACATTATCTTTCAAATGTCGTAAAATTCATTAAAAAAATATATGGTTGCCTATTATACTAGCGAATTAATAATACAAAAAAATTTTTTTTTTACTTGCGGCTAATTTTTTATACGCAATCTATCCCTAATCCATTACATATTACCTTAACATTCATTTAAAATTAGTTGTATCAAAAAAACAGATACCTGCAGAATTGAGCGGTGGGATCTTAGACCATTAGTTGCAAGCATTACTGTAATACATTTGAGTAATGACAAAGCCATTGTTCATTAGTGACACAATAACGTCCTTCAATGTTGGCTACCAGGCCAAAACACATGCTTGCAAGTCTTTGCAAATATTTAGTCATATTTTGATTCCTACGCAAAAAAGTACTAGAGTTTCACATGCAAGTATGAAGGAAAAAAGGGATGCAGAATTAACCAGCCCCATTTCAAACTCTGGATATCATAATACTACAAAAAAAGTTGAGTATTATAGTATCATTCAAATCTCAATCACTCATGTAAATACCTAGTATTTTAAGTAAGATTACTTAAGCCTATTATTTTATTATTATGACAACACTAGTGAAGTTTGCCGGATAATAAAGAACTGTTACAATAACCCTCTTAATCAGTCTTAACTTACAAAACATAATTTGAGCAAAACTAGAAAATAGAAACACATTTGCAGTATAAAAGAAACACATTTGCAGTACAAAGTATTAGACAACAGACTCCAAACTATATTATATGTACAGTTGAGCTCAATTCCTGCACATTGGTAAAATTTAAAAAAAACAATGTGTCTATTTTCTGTATGTATTTTTTTTACTACAATAGAACTGTTACGCTAGGTAGTGTAGTAAAAATAATAGTTTCTAGATGATAATGCGCTATGAAAACAGCTCAACTGCACTTAAAATTATTCTTACCCTTCCATTATTCTTTAAGAATATCACATTCTTTGGTACCCCACCTACTTAAATTAATAATTTGTTCATAGAAATAACTTAGTAAAAAAATAATATATATATAACCTACACGAATGATTCATATTAATCATCTGTTCTATATTATATATTTATTACACAGATTGCCTTCTCCTTTGTGTAAATATTCGAGTGTTTTTCAGATAACGTTACTGCAAACATTACTCAGAGTAATATTATGTGGAATGTCAATGCAAGTGTGAATGCAATATTTATCGCATTTGTTCTTTATTTTGATTATTGACATTCCAGTTCCACCTTTGGTTACGATTTTAGATAATATTATGGGTAGAGTGACCGAACACGACTATCAACCGACTAAATTAAAAGAGATGAAAACAGGTTGTGATCACAGTGAGATTAATCCAAAATACTGAAGTCAAAAAAGATTATCTGACCTTCAATAGTAAAAAAGCAAAGTCCTTTTGCCTTTGTTAGATTTTCAGCATTATATTATTTTACAAAATAGTTTTAAATTACCCCAGTCTCATCTCATTCTGCTCATTCCACACACGAATCAATTCATCGTGGTCATCGTATCCGTGCGAGGCTATCACCTCTTTATAACCATCTTTACTGTACTTCTTTTTATAGAAATGGAATTTCTCGCAGTGGACCGGGGTTATCCCGACTTTCTTCGCCACAATGCCCAAGTACACGTCATCGAACCTGAAGTGTTTGACGAACAAACTGCCGGCGTAGAGCACCTTCATGGACCTGTTGGAGACGAGGTACGCGCCCGCCGTCACGTAGGGAGGCCACTTGTTCCACGGATATTCGTCCAACGAAACTCTCCATTTACTTGTCCGGATTCTTAAAGGAGTCGTTTGGAACACATACCCCGTTAAGACGTGGTTTTTTCCTTCTGCAGACGCAGGCGCAAGGTCATCGTGTATGTAGTCGAGCAGATTAGGCACAGATATGTACATATCGTCGTCTGTGAAGAGGTAAAAGTCGGCCGTGTTGCAATGCTCGTACAGCCAGCGGAAAGACATCATCGTCTTTATCGTATTATTGTAGTAGTTGTCGTGGAAATCTATTTGAATTATATCCTTGTACATGACCATCTCTTCGTCTATTTGTTTTTGAGTCTCTGACTTCGGATAGCCATCATCTATGCCTAGAAAGAAGAGAGTCTTGATGATCCGTCCTGGAATCTGATTTTCCTGACCGTATGTCAGCCGTATCGCATTCCTGTAGGCGAAATGCTTCATCGCTGATTTGACAACTATGAATAAGTCTAACTTCTCTAGCGTATTGCACTTTCCAGTGTTAGTCAGAAACCTGTAAGGATAATAGTTGATGGGGGCCACGTCAGGCTTTTTCCCCGATAACACCTGCTCCACATGCGGTCGAATGTCGATGTTGAGAGGATAGTCGAATTCATGTTCGAAGTTTTTTGAATTCAAGTAGTCATGTAGACCGAAGAAATAGTAAACACCGATCACTACACACACGCACGCGAAAAGTTTGAACTTTTTTCTTCTGTATGGCATTTTGATAATGTTTTTGAGATTCTTTTCATCACTGAGCACTAATTATTACCTGTAATAAAAGATAATTTTTAGAAGTTTATCTACTATAGTTTCTATTCCTCTTACATAATTATCTTTATTTAGAAATATTAACGAGGTAATCAGTAACAAATAATTAGGTCCAGTTCCAACACTGACAGATAAGTAATTAGAATAAACAAATGTTATTACAATAACTGTGCGTTTCTGATGAACATATTATTATTTTGTTATGTATGGTGGTGGTAGAAGAAAAATACGGGGTCATATTTCAAAAACGTCTTATTATAGGTATCTACATTTCTATAACCAGGAGATATGAAGGTAGGTTTTCTTAAGACGTTAGCATTTTATTGTATCTCCCAATGGATAAATCTTGAACATAATTTATGGGTAAGTACTATAACTTTTCCATAACATAGTTCAACAAACGTTGATTAGATCTTCCCATATTTAAGGCTTATTTAATATACGCTCGTAAATTCAATATTTTCCACTCCAGTGGCAATTTAATAGTAGATTGTTAACCAAGGGCTGTATGACATCAATTGCATACGAGGTTTTTGGCGCCCGAGCGCAGCGAGGGCGCTAATTAGCCCGAGTATGCAATTGATGCATACACCCGAGGTAAACACTCTGCTTTACATATCGATTGTGAGGTAGGTAAGTAAAAAAACTCAACTTTTAAGAAAGAACTCCAAAACACGAAAAAAATTTACTTTCGCGCCTAGTTAGCAGTAGAGATGGGTAGTGGGTTAAAACCCATTCCGCCCGACTGGGTTAAAACTGGGTGATTTGGGTTATAACCCGTTTTAACCCATAAACACCTATTTTAGTGGGTGAAAATAAAAATCATTGTTTTAATAGTGAGAAGAGGTTGTAAAATGAAAGTCTGAATCAAAAATCACATGCATTTATTTTTCTGATAAAATTACATTTATTACTCATCTTCACTATCTGTACAAATACGATCGCAATCTAAAAACTCTTCGTTTTGAATGCCGGACGAAGATGGCTGAGGACTAGCAGCGTGAGGTGGGCTGAACTTTGCTGGCGGTGACTCAGGCATGCAATCCTCGGCATTATCACTGAAATCTTCTTCGTGCTTATTAATTAAATTCCAGTTGTACGTCAAAAAAGTCAGTTTTCTGTCGTGAGCCTATTTCTTTTTATGCTGTGTATATTGCTGTGAGCACTAAATGATCGCTCCACAGCTGCGGAAGTGCAAGGAGCTGTAAGTATTCTGACAGCAAGATTACTTAATGCAGTAGATCCACATATTCCCATCCACCAGGTTGTGCTGCCACATTGGTAATACTGTCCCATAAGAATTTTCGACTCCAAAAACCATCTGGCTCGAAGGTTATTCATTACATTTAAGCCGATGCCGATGCTGGCGGCTGCTCCCCCCCCCCCCCCCTGGGTACGCCCATGATGGGTAGCCTCCTTCGATATCTTGAAATAACCAATGGGTAAGCAAATCGTAATCAGTGTGCTTAAGCCAAGATCAATCAGTCAGGATCAGATCGCAGTAAAACAATATCGGGTCGTCGTAGATAAAATTAACACAGCACGATATTTCATAAACCAAACGGCGTAAACAAGAGTGAGCGGGAGGGAGACGAAACCAGGCGAAACAGGCGAGGCGCCGCGGAAAGCGCGGCGTGTGCGCCCACCCCCACCCGCAGTCCCGCACTACCCAGCCATCCCCTGGACGAGACCCGCCCGACTGCATAGACATAATAATACAATTATGTTAATTCCATACCCGACTGTACCGTACTCGTAACATATTATTATTGCATCTAGATGCATCATCATCAACCTATAAACGTTCCCACTGCTGGGACACAGGCCTTATCTCAATTGTGAGATAGTATGGCTGTGCATCCTTCACCACGCGGACCCAGTGTGGGTTGGTGGAGGGGTGCGTTAGGCAAGTGACCAACCTTAATGTCAGAGGTTTTTAAGCCACCAACTGGCCTCTGACTAGGCTTGACGACTAATATCTACATTATAGTAAATAACTGCCCAATTTCTTATCGTTTTGGGATTTTGGTTTTTAGTGTAATTATGCTATGCATGCACTTTAGTGATAAAATTTTACTTACATAATAAATAATTAACTATTTTAGTACAGCTTAAATGAGAAAACTGAAATAAAAGATACCAATTAATAAAATTATGAAATAATTTATTATGACCCGCTATAATGGGTTATAATGGGCTATTATTGGGTCATTATCGGGTTATAACCCACGTTCGGGTTTTAACCCGGGTGGTTACCCATCTCCGACTAACTACTAGTTAGTCGACTGCCTTTTTTACTCTTCACGATTTTATGGCACGCAAGCGCGTCAAATCGTGCTGGCCAGTTTGATTTTTAATAACATACAATGTGAATGCGAAACAAATCGTTCGATATTTAAAATAAAATCTTCATAAATTCTAATATAATTAATTGTCTTGATTCCGATTCGAGAGAAAAAAAAAATTACCTAACTTTTTAAAAATATTCTTCTTGCAGTATGAGTATGACAGTTCTTTTTTCAAATTCAAAAACCTATGTTGTTATGATATCCATACACCCCGGCATTCAGGGAAGTAAGTGACTACTTACAGAGCAAGAGATATGTAAAAAAAGTTACTCTTCTGAACTGGTCTTTTTAGGACAAACTACATTGTTACGTTCACTGTAGGCACTGAAGCTCCTAGTTGGCGAGCACTACTGTCTCACTGCGGATTAGTTTACTACAGCACTACAGCTCTTGTAAAACAACGGCAATATACTACAAGCCGGGTAGCGCTTATCTTATCTTTCTTATGGGACTGATAACATGCATCAGAGTAAAATAATATACACATGCATAGTCTAGTGGTTTAAGTTCCTGGCCATCTTGGGGTCCAGGGTTCAACTCTCGGGCTGTTCGATTTGTTGATCCGTTTTTTTGGCTCCCATAGCACGTTGTGCTTAGTTTGGGGCTAGAAGCGCGCTGTGTGAATAACGCCCAAGGTTTTCTTTAGACTGCCCGCCCACGCTCGATAATCGGTGACCGACTTTTTGTAGGTGACAAATAGAACAATGATAGCAATGGAGCAACGCACATGTCGTACAAAAAGTCGGTCGGAAATACCATAGAAATAAAATCGTTCATCGATTATCGGTCCTACAAAAAGTCTGACGTGGGCGGGCAGCCTTATTGCAATTTTTTTCTTCTTAAAGTTCTAGCAAGTTTCGCGCCGATTTTAAACCGACAAGGACCGGCGGCGGGGGCGGAAAGTATATTTCAAGCTGCACTCTTCTACTAAACACGACGATTCCAAGCAATAGAACTCCCAGATCAATCCCTGCTATACAACAGAAAGCCACTGATAAACCTTTACAAATCTGTCAAATTCCTGCAACCAATTTTCAGCTTAATGTCCATCGCATAGAGGTCTGTTTCAAGTGAGGTTTTTTGACAGATTTGCAAAGGTTGATGGTTCACTTTATACATGCATGCATCAAATGTCTCGTTCTTATCTCTAATCCTAAAAAAGGGAAGGAGGGAGGAGGACGCCTATGGGTATAGATTTTAGTTACACATAGCCTGAAGATGGATAGAAATTAGATTGAATTGAATTAGATGATATTTTTGTCATGAAAAATGAATACTGTATAAATAAATAAAATTTTATTTTGTTTTGCTTACATATTAAAAATTTTGCATGTTATTTCACAATATAATACTTTGAGTTACATATTCAAGCCATAAATATAAGTATTTGAATATATAATTCACTTATGATCTCATCAGGATCCCGAATCCCAGAGTTACCTAAAACAATAAAATGTGTGATAAATATGATTTTGTTTAGTATTATTTAATGAAAGTATAAATTCTGTGTTAATTAATATAAATCTCAAATGTCGGTCAGAATATAAAAAATATTTTGTTATATACTAAGTATTTTTATTTTATATAATAAACGAAAAAACTTCCATCCATCTTCATTAACTGAAGTAAGTATAATTACGTATAGCATTAGCATGCCTAGTGTTGCAAAAAAACCGTTTTTTTTCTGGCGTGAAAAAAAACGTTGAAAAAAAACCTAAAAAAAAACTTTTTTTTTTCTGGACCATGTTTTATTTCAAGAGTACGAAATCCAAAACTTTTAAGACAAATACTTAAGAATACATAGGTAATAGAGTTTTTAGTCTACTATACTTTTCTGGTTGAGTGGTACTAAGATTTCATGAATATATTGGCAACATTTTTACATCAACGAAAGGGAAATCCCCAAATCAATTACATTTGCACACGGAGAAATCCCCTTTAGGTTTATGTTTATTTGAATGTAGTTGGCTTAGCGCAGTTGGGGTGTGTGACGGATTAAAATATATCATTGAACTAAAATGTATGGCAGAAAATAACCAAATTTAGAAAAAAAACAACGGTGCTAAGTTTTTTTTCATTTTACATCACTAAGCATGCCCAGACAGTCAGTTCAGATTCATATTGGATTTTTTAAAAAACAAAATATGACAATATGGTCTACCCACTTTTATAAGAATGCCATTTGGGTTAAAGGAAGCACCTCAGGATACTAACGGTGGCAATCTAAGAGACCAGAGTTAGACCAGGTCAGTGTAGCAGTATGTTTACTCCGTAAATTACCGAAATTAGGTAGTTTAAAGATAAGATAATGTGATTAATAATAAAATGAATTCATACTTAAAGCGATGTGTCAACAGTGGAGCTGATTGACACAGGCGGCAGGTAGTGGCTGCGGATCTGGCTGTGAAGGCGAGCCACCTCACCGTCCACACTCTCCATCTTGCGGATCAGCTGCGTGAACTGTACTAGACCTGTGTTATTGATAAACATAACCTAATTAATATCAGATAATCTATACTAATAATATGAAGAGGAAAGATTTGATTGTTGAATTAAATTAAAATACATTTACATAGGTATTTCAGATCAAAAATCCATATTATAAACAAACAAAATTTAGTTACATTCCAATAGGTACATAAAATTATCCAATAAATATATAAATAAAATAAGTCAAACAGTAATAAACAATAAAAATCACAATTAAAAGTATGTTAGTTTGTTTGTATTGAATAGGCTCCAAAACTACTGAACTAATTGGGAAAAAAATTTACTGTTGGAAAGCTACACTATCCCCGGGTGACATAGGGTACTTTTGATCCAGGAAATGTGGAGAAAAAGGGGGATAATTGACAAAAGAAATTATGTGCGGGTGACACCACAGAGGCGACCGCTAGTCCTTTTGTTCTAGTTCTCTAGTTATACAACTAATTAAACCTATAATAAATGAAAGAAAGAGGGCAGTTTCATCACTAACAGAAAAGTGATAATTTGTCTGTCAGATAAATTAGATGCAGTACATTTGTTAATTTTCAAAAAAGAATACAGTATCATTGTTGATCATTAATTTACTACCCAGACTCAACATTCATTATAATTATAAATTTTTTACGGTCTCTTTGTTGTCTTCCATATCTTTTTAAATTAATGTAGTTAAGTTACCATTCACATTGTATGTTTATATATTAAAATGGGTTGTATTTAACTGCACATCAAAAAATACTGATTGTGCATCAAAAAATACTGAATTGCTAACCTAACCTAACCTTTGGTGTGCAATCAGTTATTTTGATGTACATTTCAGTATCTTTTTGATGTACACTTAAAAATATCCCTATTAAAATGTAGAAGATTACCTTCTCTTGTGTTGCTGAAACCATGTCGCTTGATAGTCTCCATCTCAATCTGGGCTACAATTGGAAAGACAATCTGCATCATCTTTAGCATCTCATTGCCAGCAGCCTCTTTAGCCTCGTCCAGCTTCGGCGAATAGTCTGGGTGCTCCAGGGCGTCAATGATCTCACCAAGTATCTGGCGGACTTGCTCCACTGTCAGGCTTTGTGGGAATGCCATTTCATATTCTATAAAAAAAAAATATTCATCCTTTTTTAATGCATAATATGAACACTCCAGATAAACTCTGGAACAAGTTTTCGTTGAATTTGTATAAATTGTACAGCTACTTCTATGATTGACATTTTAGAACAGTCAAAACAAAATTTCTTACCAAATAATTAGCTAAACAGTATATAACCTAAGGTTCTTAATAAAAAATAAGAGATTATAAACGAAATTTGTAGTCGTGCTAAAACTGGACTGGAATCTTAGACTGGAATGCTTTAGTGTGGCAGACAGACAGGATAAAATCAACCGAATACTTACACGGGGAACGAGAAAGTACTACATAACAGTTTTTAATATCAATCCCACACGAACATAACAATGTGAAAGAATGTAATGACTGTCAGATATAGGTAATTAGTGCGTTTCCTGAGCAAAGATGATTAAATTAAAATAATAAAGCGGCTAAAAAACTTGAATGGCGAAGCCTTGGCGAGGCGATCAGCGATTGACATTGACACTTGTCACTTTCACTTTGACAGATTCAAATCAGGACAGGAAGTCCATTTTGCTTCAATTGATTCCACTTAGTGCTCGAAGTTTTAAAGATTAAATAGTAAAGTAAAGTTTATACGCCAATTGAAGGTATTACCTTATAGTAAATAAACCATAATAATATTATCCTATAATTTACTAACCAATTATTATATTTTGAAAAGATTTTTATTGAATTTTATAAATGTGAAAAGCTGGCCTCAAGTGCACAGACAAGTGCAAAGTGGAACACAGTATCAAAATTTGACATTGACAGCTAAAGTAATAAAGATTGTAAATATTTTTACGAACCAAAAGAAAATTAAATTAGAATAATTTATTCTGTTTTAGTATATAAGTAATTGCTAACTTATTCAGTTATTATAGTTCATTGCACTAATTCAGTTGATGTGATATATTTATGAGAACTTTTTTAGGTTAAAGTTTGTAAGTATGTACTTTGTCAACTTAACGTTGAACTTACGGTTTTTTTTTTTGGTATGTAGTAATGGTAGTATCAGCTATTAGTCCCATGGCAAAGTAAGGTAGGTATAATGTTTGTACCAACACAATAGGATTTCCAGATTAGGATAGGTTGATGTGCTGCTGACTGTACATATTTGTAGTATCCCTGGACCCAATGTTTTTGATCAGTTCATAGATGGAGGCCTTTGTTCATCAAAGTGCCATTAATAGACCGATCATTTATTATTATTTTTTACATTATAAGTTCATAAAGATACATATATAATAATTGCCACTAGCTTTTTAACTTTGCTATGTTTATAATCAGACAACTTGATATCAGGGAAATATTGAATATTTTGATAATAAGAATGATTGATAATAATTGAAAAACAGATTGTAATTCTCTAAGAATTATATCTTTTTAGTATCTAATCTTATCTTCAACATGCCTGATTCATTTTTAATTAATATTTATTTGATTAACTGGTCTTAGGTAGGCTTTGTGTGCATAGTGTTTTTTTGTTGAGTTTCTAGAATATTTGTTTATATTTTGTGTTAGATAAATGTAACATAATTATTTTTCGGATACTGCAAATATTGCACATCCACTATTTAAAGCAGATTGAAAATTCTGTCAAATCAAAATTTTATTTACTACTTGCAGACCTGGTAAACTTCATGTCACTTACTTTAGTATTTTCCTCGCCTTTTTTTTTTCATATTTTCTCATCGCTTAAACCTTCCTTGGACTTCTATGAATATTTTAAGACTAAAATTTTTCTAATAGGTTCAGCCGTACTTGGGTTTTAGCGAGACTAAAAAACAGCAATTTTTTTTTATAATATGTCATTATGCATTTATGTGACTTCCAAAAACTGGCCCCTGTTTCATTACTCTTAAAAATTGTTTGTATTGGTTCAGTTTATTTACATGATATAATATCATTACCATTTGGCTTCAATAATTTTATTAAGGTAAATCTTTTTTGTTGGTTTCCACCTCTTCCATGAAAATTCAACTGTTCTTAGGGTGGGATGTTCATAAGCTTACTGTGGTTCTAGTAATATGTTGCCCCAGAATTAAGCTATATTTGCATGGATAGCATCAACATAGAATTACCTTTTTGGAAGTAAGTCCCTCAGTTGTAGATCCGTGCTTGATGCTATGTTCATTTCACCGATGTTTTTTTTGTGCAGTAAGTCACAATGGAGAATGAGGAAGAACTGGAGCGTCCGCCGAGCGTGCGCCGCACGTTCACCCTGCGCAACAGCGCGGCAAGGCAGGTCGCTATCAACTTTATGCCTTCGCGCCAGTTGTCCTACAGTAAGTATAGTATAGTATAGTACAGTATTACTTGTAGTTTTACACCGATTAATCACAAACACGAAAGAGATTAAGAGAGCGAAGTAAAGTTACTGATGTTGTCCAGCGAATAGCGAATCTAAAGTGGGAATGGGCAGGCCACGTCACCCGCAAACATGACTCCTGGTGTAAGACGGTTGTTGAGTGGAGACCATGGGGAGAGAAACGCCCGGTAGGAAGACTCCAAATGCGATGGAGCGATAATATCAAGCGAGAAGCCGAATCGATGTGGATACAGGTGGCTCATGATAGAAGACACTGGCATGTAAGAAAAGAGGCCTACAACAGAGAGATGGTAGAAAAAGGCTGAGAAGAAGAAGAAGAAAAAGAATCACAAAGACACGGTCTCCACTCTTATAGAACCCGTCTCGTTAAACGTTGTGTAGAACCTCAGAACAGGTGGAGCCATGATCTGCGCAAGATGACTGGCAGGAGCTGGATGCAAGTGGCCGAGGCTTGATCAGCATGGCGAGCATTTGTAGAGGCCTACCGGTAGAACATGTTCATTGAACATGACCTTGGTTTTGTCCAAGTTCATCCGTAGGCCCATGCGTAAAGAAGAATCAGCCAGGTCATTCAGCATCTGTTGTAGGTCCTGCAGCATCTCCGCTATGATACAAACATAACTATATATATATATATATATTTATTATGGTTATAAAAATAATGGATTCTAAGCCGGCGCTTCGGAATGTTGTTTATATCTAGAAGAAACCGGTAAGACACTTTGTAGTTCTTTAGCGGTCACGACATTTAGACCTTATCCTCAAAGCTTAATCAACCTATCGAATAAAGTTGTCGGTCTGTTTGGGAGTACCCGGCATATTCACGGTACATATTCAAAAACTAAGTATATTGTGAGGTCGTCGGCTTGCATAACTAACACCAGATCAACTTAGTAGTCAATTTAATATCAAACGTCTGTCCGGACAAACAGACTATGACACTTTTGTATTTATAATATTAGTATAGATTTACTTCTCAAGGTTGCCGTGTCTAGAGACCAATTAAGTTATAACAAGGGCCTACAGTGCTGCACCCGACTCGCGGTTATTAGTACAACGATTTCCTAATGACCTCTAATTAAGTTATACACGTTTAATCAAACGCTGGCGTGAATCAGATTCCCAGTGCGTTGTGTACCTTCGTCCTGGTTACACTCTGTCGAAATTTTAAATGTTTTTCCTTTTATTGTGTATAATTTTATGCGAAATATTACCTTAATGACTCGCGTGAAGTCGATCTGTTTGGTTTATCACTCAGAGGCCGCAATGATATACGGGAATACAAGATAATCTGAATAGGGTGTGAAGTTTTGAAAAGTGTATCACAAAAAGCAATTACATATTATACATATTAATATTTATTTAGTAGTATTTGTATGTGACTTCGCTTGAATGGACTTTAATACAAACAACTGAAATAAAAAAGTACTCTGTGTGTTAACATATTGTGAATCATGTGTGTATGTTATTTATATGGAATTGTAACAAGATAGAGCTGTGGTAGCCGAGTCGAATCTCGCCGCGCACCTATGAATTTTTCGGTGGGCGTATTTACCACTGGCTAGACTAGAAAATCGTGAGAAAACCTGCTCAGTCTAAAGACTAGCTACGATTCAATTTGTCTAGTTCCTTTTTCAATTGTTACGAAAGTCAGATAGCAGTTGCTCCAAATGTAAGAACTGGACTTTCCAAATCATGCAATTTCACCCTGACTATATATGGACACAACGTCTAGGACTAAGAAAAAAGACTAATGAACAGCTGTTCCTTTAACAAGTAGCTTACTTACGAAACTAGATTCGATGTAGAAATTGATCGACTTGTTGAATATGTTGTTTATACGAAAACTCGTAGAACAGTAATTGTTCACGACGTACACATTGTAGACATTAATTCAACGTTTCGTGTGTTAGATGGATCCGGTGAAAATGTCGCATTCGTTTTTGTGACTAAAACTTCAGCGCCGGTCCTTGAACGTTGTAATTATATTAGTGGTATCCGGCCGTACAATATTAGTGTGCGTTTAAATTGTATTCTTCGAAATGGGCGATGGTTTGGAGATGCAAGATCTTTTAGCCGGTCCCAGTGGCAGGGGTGAGTAGCGCGTTTCACCGTTTTCTATTAATGTTAGTTGCAGGCGGGCAATGCATCTGAGACCATAGTCGTAGGGTCCATGAGTAGTGGTGATCACTAACCATTACATAGGTGATTGATACACATGCTCGTTTGCCTATCTCTTTCATAAAGAAATTAAAGGCCCGAATTTCCAAGACTTATTTAATTATTTGTGATTTTTAATATCTAGTTCGCATCCATATCACTACATAGTATAAAACAAAGTCGCTTTCTCTGTCCCTATGTCCCTTTGTATGCTTAAATCTTTGAAACTACGCAACGGATTTTTATGCGGTTTTTTTTATTAGATAGACTAATTCAAGAGGAAGGTTTATATGTATAATACATGCATAATATAGTAGAGAAACACTGATAATTTTAGAGGTTTTTAATTGAAGGTCGTAAATAATCACATTTTTTTGCGCTTACATTGCAAACGCCTGCTGAACCCTACGATATAGATCAAAATAATGTACTACACTATTGTACACCTTAAAAAGTTTTACAAAAAAGTCCGCGATGGTATATGTCTATCTCTTAGGGATAACCCACAATAACCATTTTCCTTTACTTATTACGATAAAATAATAGCTTATTTACGAAAAAGTGATTTTAAGCAATAGAGTATTAATCCTTATCAAATTTAATAAAAAAAATTTTTTCTTTAAATTTAATTTAAATTGTGCATGTAATATAGATAAAAATTGCCCTACATCATGTAATTTAAATGAATAGTTTCGAAGATATTACAGATTTAAAATGCAGGGCATAGCGGTTGCGGCGGTACCGGCCGGGGAGCGGATGGATGAACGTTTGTTATTCTTTCACGTAAAAACTACTGAATTGATTTTAATGAAACTTTACAATAATATAGCTTATACATCAGAATAACACATAGGCTACAATTTACAAGATATTCTCGCGGGATAACGTCCTACAGTTCACGCGGGCGAAGCCGCGGGCGGAAGGCTAGTTTATTATACGAGATTATTACTGGTAGGTACCATTTCACTTCCCTCATCGCCGACAACTCAACCATCAATTAATTATGAATCAAGTGTATCAGAATTTCTGCATCTTTCCAATACCGAAAATAGTGTTAATAAACGCTGAAAACCGGCGTGAAGTAAGTAGTTTAAACACTTACATCAGTAGGTTTATGTGTGCCAATTAGCTTAATTTTCATTGTAACTACTAGCGTTGCGTTTTCGGTTTTATGTTCACGCTCAATTTATCATATATTTCTATTCGGAAATATATTGAAAATAAGTTTGTGAAGGAAATGTTTAATACTTTATTTTAATTGATTAAAAAAATATGACACTTTGATTAATAACCTTGTATGTAGTGATACAAAAATAATGTTGTCCGTAGTAGTCCATTTCTTGCTGCTAACAGTTGCAAGATCGAAGTTACTAGAAAGAATCGGGGATCAAAACGTACTACTGTACAAACTACAAATACTGTACCAATAATGATGTCCTCCTAGCATAATTTATTCGTTAGGCAATCTTCACTATCCAGGTACGCATGATAATTATAATGCGAGTAGTAAGTACACTCTTTATTCCCTTACTCTTTTTTTTCTATATAGAACCCTTGATCACAAATGTTTGTTCAACCTGGAACTTGAACGTGAGAACAAGTGACAACAACAACTGAGGACCGCTGGCGCGGGCGTGTGAAGTGCGACCTACTGGCCATTTCTGTACCAATATATCTTTATCTCTTCAGATACACTGAGGCTACGACGATCCAACTCCGAGCACAATGCGTTGCTGGAGGAGGCAGCGGACGCGCCGGACGCGAGCGACGCCGACAAGCGCGCCGACCAGATCGTGCGCGAACTGGAGCAGCACCAGCGGCTGATGGAGGACGACCCGGCCGCCGAGCAGTTGCGCCGGTAACTATCAGCCAGCCGCCAACGTCCAGGTGACGTTCTGAAGTCCTTCTTCAATATATTTTGGGTGGGTGGGTAGGCATGGGATAAGCAGAAAATCCTCACTCCGATCGACTCCGGGCGATTATCCAGGACATAATCTTGGTAAATTCCGGAATTCCTTTACTACTTTTCGAACACCCTTCATAAGGTGTGATTCAAGGTACCGTGGAACTCGTTACGAAGCCAGTACAGGTCTTTTCCGGGAACAACTTGAGAAGGCAGCATTTCGTCAGCGAACCAAAAGAATAATTTACATTACTGCTAATAAAAATATTTTTAGCCATTACCTAAGTGAAAGTACCTACTTCAGATTGAGGGCAAAAGTGCTCAATACAACATTGTAAAGTGTATATTATAGTCCAAATGATTCTTCTCCGCAGGGAGGCGCTACGAGACCTCCCGCAAGGGCTGACGATGAAGAGACACGTCCGAGCCAAGTTGTCGGCGTCTGTCAGCCTCCGGTCGAAGAGGAAGCCCATCTCCTTGTGGAAGAGGCTCAAGTACAGGATAGGCTTCGCTTTCAAAAGGGTGAGCAAGAGCATGCAAAATTTGAAGAGAATTTTGTTAAGTATTTCTTGAAAGTAATGGATGAGTTTTGAATAAACTTTAAAACAGACTTTACCAGGTGGTAGGTTCCTGTACTGGGCCGTCTAGGTGGGTACCACCGCAGTGCCAGATATTTTCCCGTGAAATAGAAGTGTGTCAAGCACTTCTGTGTTTCGGGGAAAGGGCACTGTAGCTAATGGAATTACTGGGTATATGAGACCTAATAACTGTCCTCTCGGTGTATTGGGCGCAGGGCAGTGCAGTGCCAGATAGTAACTGCTTAGTTATACGAACATATTTTTTTTGCAATAATTTTTTCACTCGAGCCAAGTATCGCGCGATCAACATGTTTGGAGATCCTTGAGGGAGGCCTATGTCCAGCAGTGAACATCTTTTGATTGATGATGATGATAATTATGATGGGCAGATCCGCGACCGCGTCCGCGACATGTTCTTCTCGATCGAGCTGTGGTACGAGCCCATCCGCGTGATCGAGGGCCACTTCGGATCGGCCGTGGGGTCCTACTTTTACTTCCTGCGCTGGCTGTTCGCGCTGGACGCGGCGCTGCTGCTGCTGCTGGTCGGCTTCGTGGCGCTGCCGCAGCTGCTGCGCGACGCTGCCGCCGGCGTCGCCGCCGCTCCTGCCAGCTTCGTCGGCTTCGTCTCCGGAGAGGTGAGAAATAGTGCCTAATAGAGTATCAAACTTTATTAGCGGTCGAGTCTGATAAAGTAACTCGCGGCCCCGTCCATGTTGATGTCGGTGGAATCTACTTCTGCGCGTACCTTTGATTTTTTGCTTGTGCGTTTTGATTGTGCATATCTGGCTCGGTGAAAACCTGCACAGTCGATTGGCTCTTTAGCTATTATACATTGGGTCTGATTTCCCTGTTAAGGCCTGATGGCCGGCGCTCTAATGTTATAACTGGTTCATGGTGCAAGCGTACCCTGACTAGTTTGAAACAAAACCCTTGGAGAAAGAAAGAATTAAAAGACATTTTTCACTCTTCCGACTCAAAAGGTTGCCGACCCCTGGTCTATATCAATTGGTTATAAAGGTCTGGTGTCGTTGCAGATGTTCGAGAACACGGCGCTGTTCTACGGGCACTACCACTACGGGGATATCGCGACGCACGGCCCGCTGTCCTACAACATGCCCTTCGCCTACTTCTTCACCATGGTCTGCCTCTACATCGTCACCTTCGCCGTGCTCTGCTATAGGTGATTGGTGATGCTTTTAATATATTACTGATTAAGGCATTGACTGCCGAGGTTGCAAAGACTATATCAAATTTATGGTTTGGGGTTACTGGTGAAAAAAACCTATCTTGTCCCCCCCCCCCTTGCGGGGGCCCCACCTGCTACCTTTCATAGAGTACGAGTCACGAGTAGACGCTTACTACTCCAGTCTATTTTGGCCTATTCTGTGTGCCTGTATGCTATTTGATTTAGCATAGAATAAATTTTAAAGCGCTGTCTTTATTTTTTTTAATCAACTATCTTTAAACAGACTAAAATCTTAGACATATTATTCCGGTACTGCGCAGGACGGCCTACTCGTACCGGCGCAACTTCATCGAGACGGCGGATGGCCTGGGCCACGCGTTCGCGAACAAGCTATTCTGCGGCTGGGACTTCGGCATCGTCACGCACCACGCCGCCGCGCTCAACGCTACTAGCATCTACAACGAGTTTAAGGTACACTACACTGCAAGTTTATATCTCGTCAGAAACTGGTACATAAATATTTTTTTTCTGACTTTTACTGTCGCACTCCCTCCCAAATCTCTACACACCTGTCATCTCGAGCCAGAGTCTATCAGTCCTTGGAAAAGTGGAACATATCGTCACACCACCGTTTACTGGGCTTTCCCCTGCGCCGCTGTCCATCTTTGGGACTCCACTCTGTGACGCTTAATATAAATAATAAAAATAAATAAATCCCCTGGATATTATTCACACAGCGCCATCTAGTCTCAAACTAAGCAAAGCTTGTACTATGGGTGCTAGATAACGGATATACATATCTATTTTCTTTTGTAAATACATACATATTATGCACATAGGATAGATGATGTGCTGCTACTGTACGTAAAAAAGGACCTAATTCTGTTACAAACAGAGGTTGCACAAATTTTACTCTTACTATAAAAAATATTCCTTAACTTTTTTTAATTACATACTTTGCTTGCTCTTCAACAAAAAATGTAAAAAGAAGATTGTGTACTTACTTAACAAAGACATAAGGTTTAAAAACAATAAACAATAATACATTTTTATCGTTCAGGAGCTCCTAAGCGAACAAACGAAGAACAAAGTGAAAGCGTCTCTCTGCGCTCGCTTCGGTCGCCTGCTAACCAATGTGACCGTTACGGCGCTGGTGTTAGGGTCGATAGTGGCGCTGCAGTACGGGCTGTGGCAGCTACTGGCGGCCTCCGACCACGTGCAGTACTGGGAGATCATCGTGTCGCTCGCCATCACGGCGGCCGTCTCGCTCTGCCCGGTCGTCTTCTACCAGGTGGCGAGGTAAGCGACTGTGACCGTTACGGCGCTGGTGTTACGAGTAGGGTCCATAGTGGCAACTTAAGAAGGTCTAAAGTTTCTTTTCAGTGTCCAAAACAATAACTTTTGACGCGGACTGCGCAGAAGTGGATCTCTCTACCTAGGTTAGTCTTCCCTACCCATTATACCTTGGGGCTCTTCAAGGCCAGAACTACCGGACTTTTCCTAAGCAAGGTTGCTCCATCGTAGACCGCAAACATCTTAGTGCTAATATAAAAAAATGTTCTTTCTTTCTTTCTTTCATTTCAGAGTCGAGTTCTATGAGCCGCGGACGAAGCTGTACGTGACCCTGGCGCGCACGTGGCTGCTGGACGTGAGCACGCTGATGCTGCTGCTGTTCTACTGGACGCGCTCCGCCATGCCCGTGAGTCTGATCATCCTTGTCTTGCTGGAGTCTGTTGTACGAGCCGCGGACGAAGCTGTACGTGACCCTGGCGCGCACGTGGCTGCTGGACGTGAGCACGCTGATGCTGCTGCTGTTCTACTGGACGCGCTCCGCCATGCCCGTGAGTCTGATCATC
The DNA here is from genome assembly GCA_949319885.1 of Mecyna flavalis. Taxonomy (NCBI): domain Eukaryota; kingdom Metazoa; phylum Arthropoda; class Insecta; order Lepidoptera; family Crambidae; genus Mecyna; species Mecyna flavalis. Next base: position 1,440,880 of record OX439435.1, on the reverse strand, counting down.
CTTGTCTTGCTGGAGTCTGTTGTACGAGCCGCGGACGAAGCTGTACGTGACCCTGGCGCGCACGTGGCTGCTGGACGTGAGCACGCTGATGCTGCTGCTGTTCTACTGGACGCGCTCCGCCATGCCCGTGAGTCTGATCATCCTTGTCTTGCTGGAGTCTGTTGTACGAGCCGCGGACGAAGCTGTACGTGACCCTGGCGCGCACGTGGCTGCTGGACGTGAGCACGCTGATGCTGCTGCTGTTCTACTGGACGCGCTCCGCCATGCCCGTGAGTCTGATCATCCTTGTCTTGCTGGAGTCTGTTGTACGAGCCGCGGACGAAGCTGTACGTGACCCTGGCGCGCACGTGGCTGCTGGACGTGAGCACGCTGATGCTGCTGCTGTTCTACTGGACGCGCTCCGCCATGCCCGTGAGTCTGATCATCCTTGTCTTGCTGGAGTCTGTTGTACGAGCCGCGGACGAAGCTGTACGTGACCCTGGCGCGCACGTGGCTGCTGGACGTGAGCACGCTGATGCTGCTGCTGTTCTACTGGACGCGCTCCGCCATGCCCGTGAGTCTGATCATCCTTGTCTTGCTGGAGTCTGTTGTACGAGCCGCGGACGAAGCTGTACGTGACCCTGGCGCGCACGTGGCTGCTGGACGTGAGCACGCTGATGCTGCTGCTGTTCTACTGGACGCGCTCCGCCATGCCCGTGAGTCTAATCATCCTTGTCTTGGATGAAGCATCAGCTTTTAGTCATAAACTTAGCGCATGGCGAGCAACAGTGGTGTATGGGTCCTTGTCTCCACAGATCGATTCAGGTGAAAGTAAACTTAAACTTAGTAAACTTTTTTTATTTTTGTTTTATATTTAAAAAAAATTTGGATCGTGAGCGTTATAAACCTTAGCTATAACACCTCTGCTGTGCTTATCACTTTTCCTACATTTGATGCCAATGCCACGAACCTAAACCTGTGTACAACAGATATCAACATTATTATACATTAATGTTTTAATTATTTCTTCGAGAACTATAATTGTGCTATGAAACGCCAGCAATATGATTCAGAATTTAACAAGTCGATTGGAGGGACTGCCATCTGAATTCCATTACCCTTCAATCAGACCATTGGATCATGCCTACAAAGTAACTATGCAGGCTTTCACACGATGTTTTCCGTCACCGCCGAACTACACACATAGAAAAACCAATAGGTGAGCGCCGCGATTCCAACCTTTGAAGGCGTTTAAATCACTCGGGACACAGCTCGTGCATATAATTTGTTTTAATTGTGCTTCTTTTATTTTACCTTTTATTCATTTGTGCTGTCACAGCCCCTATTACTTTTGTTATTTTTGTTACCGCTACTGTTATTTTCATTTTCCCCGTTCTGTTGCGTTACCTTAGTGCTGGGAGACGCTGCTGGGGCAAGAGATGTACCGGCTGGTGCTGCTGGACGCGCTGCTGTCGCTCCTACTGGTGCCGCTCGTGGAGTGCCTCAGGGCGCTCGTTCACAAGTGAGAGCCCGTTTTATTCCTACTATAATTATACCACTGCTTAGAAGCTGGGTGTTGTGTTGCGTTACCTTAGTGCTGGGTGACGCTTCTGGGGCAAGAGGCGTACCGGCTGGTGCTACTGGACGCGTTGCTGTCGCTCCTACTGGTGCCGCTCGTGGAGTGCCTCAGGGCGCTCGTTTACAAGTGAGAGCCCGTTTTATTCCTACTATATACCACTTATTAGAAAATGAGTGTTTTGGTCTTTAGCGGTATAGTTGCTGAGCGTGTTATTATTTGATTAAAGTCGATGCGATCTTTGTGGCTAACGATGTCATTCCAGAAGTTTCTTAGATCGATCCGCTCCATTCGAGATCGATCAAACACCTCCATTTTGTTTGGTGTACAACTTTTATACTTTTCTAATTCTTCAAATCAAATAACTTTTTTTTTGCATAAATATGGTACATTAAGGTGTTATATTTATTTTGTTTCACATATTTTACCTATGTTAAGAGGCATTCAAAGAAATTGTATAAAAAATAACACAAATTATATAAGTACAATGTCTTCCAGACTGTATCCTTCAACGGACGCGCCAGAGTTCAACATCGCGTACAACTCGCTGACGGTGATCTACAACCAAGCCGTGCTGTGGGTGGGCATGCTGTTCTCGCCTCTATTGGTGGTGGCCGTAACGGTCAAGTTCCTCTGCCTCTTCTACGTCAAGAAAGAAGTCGCTCTGAGGGCCTGCCAGCCCGCTAGGAAGGTAGGTTAAGAGGTTTAAGGCTGGTTTTAGAGTCACGCTGACAAGGAAGCGGTCAGCGCGCGTATCACCAAGTATCGCTGTTCTTGTAAGATAGCGACGATTTTAACTGCAAAGAAAACCGGCAGTGTACAACGCTACGCGCGCGCGTCAGCGTGACTCTAAAACCAGATTTAAATGGTGATTATGTTTTGATATTTTCCATGTTTAGATGTGTATTTTTTTGTTATTGCTTCATTATAAAAGCGAAGTAATAAAAGCGAGTTTCTGGGTTTGAAAAAATATCCACCAACCAATGTTTAGATTTAGATGATAACGGCTATTATTGTGAATATTGTGATTGAGCGTAAAAAAAATATACCAAAAAAACGATATTGGATTTTTATTAGTTTGCCATATAATGTATGTCATTGAAATTATGACAGTAAACATTGTGCGTTTCGACAGGAACTGTCTGCAGTATGGTTCTTACCTCACATGCAAAAATGATGTAGAAGTTTTGACCGCCTCCGTGGAACCTCTCGGGTATAAAAACTCGGAGGGTTCGATTCCTCCTTGGTTCTGGTTGATGGTTTCAGAGTTCGACTGGCTAGCTACCACACCCTACTAGGGAATCGAGAACCGCACCTTTTTTGTAGAACCGGGATTTATGGTTCTGGACTCTAATGGAACCGGGATTTCCCCGGGATTTTCGGGATTTCACCTGTGGGGTGACCCCACAGGTGAAATCTGCGGCAATTTTAATGTGGGATCCAGTCCAGTGCACTTGAAATAAAAGGCTCGCAGATCAGATGAGCATACAGGCAGCAGTGACCACTTACCATCAGGTGGGATGCATGCCTGTCTGCCAACAGACGTGATAAAGGAGTGTAAAAAGTACATTTATAGACCGACAAACTTATCTGTTCCGGTGGCCAAAATTGGAACTACGTGAAATGAAAGTTTTTGCAAAGCAAAAACGATACTTAATGACAATACTTAAACGACAGTAGCGACGCCGCCACCGGAACAGATAAGTTTGTCGGACTATATTGATGAGTGCGCTTCTTCATTTAATTTTACACGAATAAATTCAGACACTATAATTTAAACTTTTAAAGAGCTTAGCATGAAAAACACAGAGGATTTGTGGGGAATTTCAGTGACAATAATCAAAAATATTATTCATAATATAGCACCTCATTTAGCAAACATATTTAACACGTCATGTGTAGATGATGGTCAATTTCCAGATTTGATGAAACATAGTAAAATTATACCATTGTTCAAATCTGGAGAAAAAAGTGACCCATCTAATTTTAGACCAATTTCTATTTTGCCTACACTAAGTAAAATATTTGAAAAAATTATATTTAATCAATTACTCTTGCATTTCAATTTAAATAAGTTATTGCATAGAAAACAGTACGGGTTTACTAAAGGCAAATCTACTACAGACGCTGGAGTTGCGCTCATCAAGCATATATTTGATGCATGGGAGAATAAGCAAGATGCTATTGGCATATTCTGTGATCTATCGAAAGCCTTTGATTGTGTTGATCACCGTACATTGCTGATGAAACTGCGGCATTATGGTCTTTCAGCCAACTCACTGAGCCTGATAGAATCATATCTAACGAACAGGATTCAGAGAGTAAATATAAATGGAGTAGACTCCTCCGGCGCTCCCCTTATTATGGGAGTACCCCAAGGATCAATTTTGGGGCCACTGCTATTCCTGATCTATATAAATGATCTCCCATACTTTACAAAAGACTTATGTGAGATTGTGCTATTCGCAGACGACACCTCGTTGATTTTCAAAGTTGACAGATATGAACAATCATTTGTCGACGTGAGTAATTCTGTCTCACAAATTTTACACTGGTTTACTATTAACAACTTGATGTTGAATACCAAAAAAACCAAATGTGTAAAATTTACCATGCCAAATGTGAGGCAGGTTGTTCCCAATATCACTGTGAATGGTGTACCTATCGATATGGTCAATTCAACAGTTTTTTTGGGCATAACTCTAGACTCGAAACTGCAATGGGGTCCGAATATCACTGCTCTCGCGGGGAGACTCAGCTCAGCCGCATATGCTGTTAGAAAAATAAGACGTTTAACAGACGTGGAAACGGCGAGACTAGTGTATTTCAGCTATTTTCATAGCGTCATGTCATATGGGTTACTTCTATGGGGATCTGCTGCTGACGTACAATCTATTTTTGTACTTCAGAAAAGGGCAATACGTGCTATATACGGCCTTAAAGTGCGTGATTCCCTAAGAAATGTGTTTAGTGAAATTGGTGTATTAACCGTACCATGTCAATACATCTTAGATTGTATTATGTATGTACGGAAAAACCTACATGAATTTCCTAAAAAATCGCATTGTCATGGTTTCAATACTAGAAATAAACATAGGTTAGCCGTTCCTAAAACAAGACTTCATAAGATTGGTAATTCGTTTGTTGGATTAAGTGTTGCGTTATTTAACAAATTACCTCAAGATGTTGTTGACTTACCAATACACAAGTTTAAGTCACACATCAAATGCCAACTCATCAAGAAGAGTTATTATAAAGTGGAAGACTATTTAAATGATAAAAGTCTGTAGATGTGAGTACTATTGTTGCCGCTCCTCTGGCTGCGCCTTTGTATTGTTATTTGTATTGACATTATTATTTACTGTGACATAAATTATTTCTGTGATGTTAATGTTAAATTTTTGAATTTGTAATTTATAATATGTAATATTTAAAAAAAAGGCAAAACTGTTGAGTTTCTTGCGGCACTTCTTTCCTCAACAGGCCATTGACGTCTAAGGAAGCTTGGACTCGCGCCTTTGCATTGTATAGAATCACGATAGTATCAACAATGTTAACTTTGCTATACAGTAACACATTAAATGTTATAATTCAGTAAAATTAAATTTATTTTTCATTCAAAGAATCCTGAAGAGTTTGTTGTAACCTTGGCGGTCATGCTCGCTAAAATGTGCTTGGGGTGGTGGCGCTATGTGTCGGGTGGTTACATTCCCTCTAATATGGTTGAGTGAAATTATGGCTGGCACATACGTCATACTTGTGCTGCAGGCGCCACCTTTGGGCACTGGTCTTCCAGGGCTCACGGATTTTTCTCGATTATAGTCTCATTCTTATACTTTATACTGTATGGCTTGGTATTCTAAAACTAATCAGTAATTGTAACAAACAAATTGTAAACAAACATGGCGATGAAAAAGAGTAACTGTCGAGTTTCTTGCCGGTTCTTCTCGGCAGATGACTGCATTCCGAAGCCGGTGGTAGAGTCACTCTGTAATTGACGATTCATAAATACTTGATACAAGTTTACATGAATAAAGAATATTTTGATTTTGATTTTGATATAGTCTTGGTCGAGATGAGTATGATAAGAATGAGATGAGCAATGTTAGTGATGTTGCAGGTGTGGCGCGCTGCGCAGACGCAGACGATATTCTACGTGCTCGTGACGCTGTCGCTCTTCACCACGCTCTTTGCCCTCGGATCACTCTTCTTTTGGTGAGTGAACAATATTTATGTACAGTGTGTTTTAAAGGCAGGCAACGCGCCTGCGACCCCAAGGGGGTCTCAGGTGCTTATGGGCGGCGGTGATCACTTATCATCAGGTGACCCACTTGCTCGTTTGCCCCCCTATTTAATATATAAAAAAAACAGTCAGCGTCAAGTCAAAATGATCTGAGCGTTCAAACCTACCAAAAATATCTGATTATTTGACAAAAATCAATCTTAGCACAATACTTTTAGGTGTAAATATCGTTTTGTTGTCATTTGTTCTCAAACAACAAATGAAAATGCACCTTATGTCTTGAGGTAAGGTTGATTTTTGTCAAATGTTTAGATATTTTTGGTAGTTTTGAACGAAGTGTCGATATCTTACGTACTTTGCATAATAGGCTTGTTTCCACTAAGAATGAATCGGATGGCTTAGAGTTTCTAATGATTAATCATGATATGTAGTAAACAAAAAAACAACTTTTTTACTAAAATAAAATAAGATTACAAATATTTTTGGAAATTAAAATCGGCAAAATTACTTATTTAATCACGTGACATTAAACAACAATCAGAAAGGCGTGACGTCAGACCTCGCAAAACACCGGTTGCAGCTGTATAATGATCTCGTCGACTGACATCAACAAACTCGATTGTTTCGCGAGGATAGACGTCATTTAAGACGTCATGACAGTCTTGGCCTTTCCAAAGTTAATTTTAAGTTTATTTCTAAAAAAGCAAAATACTTATGAAAAAGGCCTATTTTTCTAAAAATAATATATATTTGGGGTAAAATAGATACTAAACTATAGTTTTAAACGAATTTCCAAATTTTGTCAACTAGCCTATTATTTTCATCTCACTGTTCGGTTTAGCTAAAAGTAAAATATAAAAATAAAAAAAAAACTTCATCTCAACAGAAATGCTCGTAAGGAAATAAAATTTATTTATTTACTAAACCAAATTCTATGAATCTATTTGCAGAATTTAATGTGATGTTGTCCAATGTTTATTTATCAAATGTACGTATCTAGGTCGGAGTCGCAGCGGTGCGGCCCGTTCCAGCAGTACGGCCACGTGTACGAAGTAGTGAGCGAGGGAGTGCTGCGCTTAGCGGAGCGAGACGTGGCGCGCAACGTTTTGGTGTTCTTCACCCGGCCGGGACCTCTCGCCTTCATCATGCTCGCGCTGTGGTGAGTTATGTTCACTTATTCACAATGATTTTCCATATGGCTGATATTTCTTGTACTGTAGATATTAAACCTAGTCAGGGGTCTTTTAGAAGGGAGGCGGCCGCCTCCTTCTGCGAACAAGTAATGTCGCAGAAGGAGGCAGCGGAGCGAGAGCGCGAGGAGGACCCCCTTGCTGCTCCCCTCCGGCGTAGACGGCCAGGCCGGAGAAGGCGAGCTCACTTAGCACGCCTCCTCCGGCCTGAGGGTTGACCTGCGGGCGGGGGTAGCCCCCCAACGCCCGCATTGCACAGGTCGCTCGAGCCATGTCTGAGGGTCACCTAGTTTCTTGGGTGGCCCTCCCTAGGCGCCACCCTGACTTGAGGCCTCTCAAGTCAGGGTACCCAGGGATGGGCTGGTCAATAGCCACAGGGCTGGCACCGGCTCGTCCCAATCGGGGGTGAAGGGGAAACCGGGGGAGTTTAGTGGGTAGTGGACGCTTAAGTCTCGAGTCCCACACACGGCCGCGGGTCTAGCTAGCCTGCGGTTATGGTGCATAAACGCATTCTCCTCCGAAAAAAAAGGGGTCTTTTAGAAACTTGATAACATCTGACATTAAGGTTGGTCACTTGCCTTACGCACCCCTCTACCAACCCGCACTAGGCCAGCGTGGTGGAGTATGGCCCACACTATCTCACAATTGAGATAAGGCCTGTGTCCCAGCAGTGGGAACGTATATAAGCTGATGATGATGATGAAAGATTTTCCATAGGTTAGTACAGTACCACTCATCAACCTTTGCAAATCTGTCAAAAAGTCTCACTAGTAATGTTTATGCGTTGTCTGGTACCCATAGCACAAGCCAATGCTTAGTTTGGGGCTAGATGGCGCTGTGTGAATAATGTCCAGAGAGAAAGTGAGTTGTGTGTGGTCGCAGTGTGAGCGTGTACTACGTGCGCGCGCGCGCTTTGGCGCAGCGCGCCATGGTGCGGCTGCTGCGGCACATGCTGCTGCTGCAGGCGAGGGACAAGGACTTCCTGCTCTCCGCCATCGCCAAGGTCTCCAACGGAGGTCAGCCATAACACTAACATAATACATACAGAGTCCGGCAAACATTTTGACGCTCGTTCGACAGTGGGGGAAAGTGCGCACATGACCAATAGCGCGCGCGTATCCCCCGTCGCCATACCTCCCGCCACGCATATACCGAATATTAGCGTTCTGCGCGGCCGATTTCAAGATGTTTGCCGGGCACTGTACCTACTTTACTCTTATAGCTTTTCGTCAATTGTTCAACACACTTCCCAGTCTGTTAAGTAGGTCACCTAACTCAGTGGAAAATATTATAGTGCGCGTATCTTATATTGAAGTTTAAAGTACTATTATAGCTTATTCAATATCCCACTAGTCTTTCGTAATTACGTCGTATCACTGGTACTTACTTCATCATATGGGTGGGTTAGCGATCACAAACCCAAGAAAATAATCCATAGCAACTGTTAACTGGAATAACTCCTTTTATAGAAATTTAAGGCAAACGAGCAAGTGTGACTCCAAAAAATAAATAAAAAATATTACACCAGAGGTCGCGGGTTCGATCCCCGCACGGTACAAACATTTGTTTGCATGAACATGTCTGTTCGTATCGGTCTGGGTGTTTCTATGTATAATATGTATGTCATCAGAAAAAAAAAGTATATAAGTATACTTTTTTTTTCTGATGACACAAGCTAATGCTTAGTTTGGGGCTAGATGGCGCTGTGTGAATAATGTCCAGAGATATTTATATTTATTTATTAAATCATCAAGTCCATACAACTAACATTACCCCTTCCCTTCCAGAATGGTACTACAGCCCCAAAGAAGAGTCGGAAGGCCCCGACAGCCACACGTGGAAGTACCTCAACGAAGTCCGCAAGCCGTCCAACGCCGACTATAGCTTCGAGCCGTCCCGCCTCGCCACCTCCTTCGACGGACGACCTCGCTCCTACGCAGGCAATAATAGACCTACTTCCTACCACCACGAGAGGCCAAAGTCGAATGACGATGGAGATACAGATAGCTCATTTAGTTGGCAAGGGTCAAGTAATTATTTGAATCAGAGGGGGGACGTTGAAGATGGGCAGGAGAGGTGGCTCTAGCGGTCGCTTTACAATGGCTATGGTGCGTTCTTAAGTAAGAAATAGACCTACTTCCTACCACCATGAGAGGGCAAAATCGAATGACCATGGAGATACGGATAGCTCGTTTAGCTGGCAAGGGTCAAGTAATTATATGAATCAGAGGGGGGACGTTGAAGATGGACAGAAGAGGTGGCTCTAGCGGTCGCTTTACAATAAGTATGGTGTGTTCTAAAGTAAGTAATAATAGACCTACTTCCTACCACCATGAGAGGGCAAAGTCGAATGACCATGGAGATACGGATAGCTCGTTTAGCTGGCAAGGGTCAAGTAATTATATGAATCAGAGGGGGGACGTTGAAGATGGACAGAAGAGGTGGCTCTAGCGGTTGCTTTACAATAAGTATGGTGTGTTCTAAAGTAAGTAATATTAGACCTACTTCCTACAACCATGAGAGAGCAAAGTCGAATGACGATGGAGATACAGATAGCTCGTTTAGCTGGCAAGGATTAAGTAATAATTTGAATCAGAGGGGGGGGATGTTGAAGATGGACAGAAGAGGTGGCTCTAGATCTTGCTTTACGATAGATAAATGATGTGCTCTCTCCTTTTTTAAAAACGTTTGAAAACACTTCAAAGCTTTTTAAATCGGTCAATAATTGGCGGCACTGTATGTTGTTAATTGTCATCCGAACCATCCAAATCGACTGATGGAGTGGAAGTTTTATTAAAATTTCTTAAAAAGAGCGCCTTGGTAAAAAAAGGTTGACGTGCCACAGGCACTATTTATTATATAAATAAAAATGGTGATTAACTTAGTATATTAACGTATAACATGTCTTCCTAAAATTTTATACATCTACTATTTTATTAAATTATTTTATGATATTTCTACAAAGTGATGAATATAAGCAATATATTAGGAATAATTTTAGATGTTTATATAAATGTATTGTCTTTGATTTGACCTGTCACTTGTAGTGTGAAAGATCTCAACGCAGTATTTAAGATACGCCCCATTCCGGGACAGGTAAGGACTCTACAGACGTTTATTTGCAGATGTGTAAACGTGGTTAGGCCTCATAAACTCATTGGACGGGTTAAGCTTTTTATAGTTTTATTGTAGAGAAACATTCGTGGAAGAATTATTATCAATGACGAAGATTGTCTTCGACTTGTCGACAGGCGCAGCGGACCGGGTCCTGGGTTCGATTCTAGGGCTGAATCGAATTTTTTTTGTTACATTATTTACAGTTTTGAGAAGTGTGAATATTCGATGTTAGCAGCTTCTTGCCTTGGAAAAGATGTTAAATCGTTGGTTTTGCACTTGAGCTCTTTTCGACAGATCAGAGTGCTATCATACCGGTACCGGGAAACTATCTAAAAGTGAAAAGTAATTCGAGTGAAAAATATCGAGAAATTTTACTGGCCCGATGGCGCGTTTGGTAGTGACCCTGCCCTATGCGCCAGGGGTCGTGGGTTCGTTCCCACCCAGGACAAACACTTACGTGATGTACATTTGTGTTTGTCCTTTAAAATTCTCAAACTAATTTCTTGATTCGAATTGCGTTTTCTCAGGAAGGGGAATAACTTAAAATGGCCAAGAACCATTTCTTTACATTTATTTTGAAAATAGAAAAGTCTTCCATTAGTATAGGTTGTGTTTTGTTCCCACGGATTGTTTCTCTGTTCCGTGTTTTTTCCTGTTTTTCTTAAATTAATTTGAACTTTATACTTAATGTAGTTAATTAACATGGTATTATTTTATGCATTTAGTTGTAAAATTATATAAATGTCTCTTTTCGACAAATAATATTGTAATAAAAAGAAAAATACTATTTCAATCCGTAAAATAATACAGTTCAACACTGCATGTGTACCTATGGTCGAATTTTTAATTAGACGACCAAATCAGACATTTGCAAATGTCACTTTGCGGAAAAAGTATTGCCATAGTCCAATGCAATACTGATGCATTCAGTTTTCGTTCACACCAGAACGAATGATAATATGGATGAAATAAGGTCGTTAATAAATGTAAAATAATTATGTTGTAAGGATAATAATTGTATAATAATTATTTCATTAGAACCAGATTTATCACAGCACTATGAAAAGCTGAAATCAGAGTAAACGTCCGATTTGGTCTTCTAATTAAAATCCGACCATAATACAATTCTGTTTAAAAAATAATTATTAATATCTCTCAATTCAAATATCACACGCAGTACCCTTATTGGCGTATAAACCATAAGGCCTTTGCCACACTTGACGGAAATTCCGCCGCGGATCGTCCGCGACGGAACGCCAACACATGTTATTGCATATAAATTACAAACAGCGGGCACACTACGCGGAAGATCGGTCGCTCCGTCGTGGACGGTTTCATATGAAATTATTTCCGTCGCGGACGATCCGCGGCGGAATTTCCGTCGAGTGTGGGCCTAGCCTTAGTCGACTTTTCAGGAGTTGTTTTGTCATAATAGCGAAATTTTTGAATAATTTTACCAATATTGTTACTAGTTCTCAAGTTAATATAAGGTCAAGGGTGAATGCGGTAACTTCACCACGATAACATGACCCTTTATTATCTCTTCGCCTCATGATTCATTGAAATAACCTTACTGTATCACATATTTATAACGGTACGATAAGTGTGTTCATTATCTCTAAAGAAAATTATACAAATCAGTTGAAAATATAAATTAGATTTTCCCCTAGAAAATCTATACTATTTTTTTTTTGCGAAAAATGCTTTTGAGCACCACTACCGTATGTCGAATTAAAGCGCCCCACTATCCACTAATTTACCCCGATTTACACATACCGAAGAGAGACAATCTTGCTGCCTATACTTTAAATGGCTCAATATAGAAGTAATATTTGAAATAATAAAGTTCTAACTTAATTTGGCTACATGATTTATACACCAATGTAAGATATGTACAGGTCCCGGCAAACATCTTGAAATCGGGTGGGAATGCGCAGAACGCGGATTTGAGATGCGTGCGCGCTATTGGTCAGAAACAAACCTCTGCTCTGACCAATAGCGTGCGCGGGTGGTAGGAGATTCGCGCGCGCTATTGGTCATTTGCAAGTGCACATGCGCAAACTTCCCCCACTCCGTCGACAGATGTTCAAAAAGTTTGCCGGCACCTATACTTGGTGTGTTATTAAAACAATGTTTATCAAAGGCTTTAAATCTTCTGGTGCTCTATGTATTAAGCCTAAAATATTTGTAAAAACTTATCATGACGTTTTTATCCTAAACTTTTTTTTGTGATTTTTTACATTTTACATTATAGATTAATGTCGAGGTTATTTTATAACCAGTTTCAATGAAATGTAAGAAATTTATAGCATTTTGAATAATTTATATACTCTCATGTTTACCTTTTAATTTTATTTCTTTATTATTTCTAATAAATGCATTTATTATTGTAACAATCTGTTTTATTTCATTGCTATACGTATTTTCAGCTTCCTCCACAGAGACATTCTAACTGAAAGAAGAGTAGTGCAAAAGTCTCCAAAGCTAAGTAAACGATACTTACTTAATTGTTGTAGTGAGGTAAAATACTCAATACTATACATATATAGGTAAACCAAGTGTTTAATATATAATTTTGGTATAATTAAATGAGGTTTAAATGTCAATTCTATTAAAATCTATTATAATTAAGTACAAATATCGTAAAATAATTAAAAACAATCAGTTATGCTATAAAAAGAAATGGCCTTATGCCCCACCGCCGATCTTCGCAATAATCGAGCAAGATCTGTGTACAACAATATTCTAATAGCAATACGGAATTATAGCTGGGAAAATCGAAAGATAAACCGGAGCTAACGATATAATATAAAGTGTCCGCTTCTCTACGTCTAGCGCAGATGTCTCGTCAAGATGTTGTCGCTACGTACATTCCTAGTTGCGGTGTTCGCGGCATGCGCGGGAGCAGTTTGCAAGGAAAAAGGTAAGCCTAATTCTTTTAAAAAATTAATAAAAATAGACAAGCAAAATAAACCTATGGGTTTATCTACATGCGAATCTAGTATCTACCACTACGGTGAATGAAAATATCGTGAGAAAACCTGCACAGTCATTAGCCATGATCTGTCTGGTCTGGTCTGGTTCCCCAGTAAAGGTCAGGTCAGCAGTCAATAATCAAAGCAAAATTGTTTCCGACCACGTCAGAGAAACTCAACACTTTAAAAATAATAAGTGTTGGTTCCAACATTGATATTCAAGTACCTACCGCTTATTTATTTGTCGTGTAATTTCTTATCTATTAACCATCAATGTTGGTATGTGATAAAAAAAACTTAACTTAAACTATGTTTTTATTAAATAAGTGCAAACGTAACTTAACTTTCGGCAGCTTTTAAAATCTCTTTTTTCTTCTATAGATCAACTCGTAAAAAAAGCTTGACAAAATTACATCTCCAATAAGGTCATGTTGCCCAAACGGGAATGAACCAAAATTCTGTTTATCCACGGGTGGACAGTGTCACAATTTTTGAACCAGACCAACTAAAAAGTTGTACCGTTGAGATAGAAAAATAGTTGATACGTTTCAGTTGGTCAGATAGGATGAACAGACAGAACACCTAGGTGTTCCACGGTTACTATTTTGTACCCGTGGAACACCAAAACCTAGGTGATCCACGGGTACAAAAAAGTCACCGTGGAACACCTAGGTGATCCACTTAGGTGTTCCACGGGTCATAAACCGGATAAATTGGCGCTGTGTGTTTTTCCGATAAATACTTCTATATACTTTACAGTCATGTTGCACTCGTATTTAATTTAGGTATAACTTTCCTGACCAGACACCTGCCACATGGCTCCCGACGGCAGCAGCTTCCGTAAGGACTATGTGTTCCACCCGGCGGCGCGCGGCTGGCTAAAGCTGCACGTGGTGCCTGCCAACTGGTACACCGCGCGGCGCATCTGCCAACTTGAAGGTACTCTTCAAATGTTAATATTAATGTACCTACATGTGGGAGCCAGTGCACTTGAAATCGGAGGCTCGAAGATCAGATGAGTCTACAGTCTGGCAGCACATTGAGGGATGTTTCCAGGTGAAGCGTCCCTCAATGGAATAGGCCGCAGTGACCGCTTATCTACTATCAGGTGGGCTGCGTGCCTGTCTGCCAAAAGTGCCAACTGACCTAGTATAAAAAAAATGTAAAGCTAGCTAAGATCCAAATAGTCTAAACTAAGTTAACTAACTAAGTTTTTATCATACCTCATAAACTACGGGAGCTTTAAAAAAGTAAGTTATTAAAAAAAGAACAATGTTTGTGGGTGGTTGAATGAAGTCTATGGGTTTAGACACAGCTAAAAAGACTGATATAATGTAACAATAACATATCACCTTTTCACGTAAATTCCACGCGTTTTGTCATACTTTCCATTAGGTTATCGAGACTCGCTCGGGATGAGCCGGTGCCAGCCTTGTGGCAATTGATCGACCCGCTTGTTCCGTCACTCCTACTCATCTTTATCTTCTTTTTTCCTCATTGTTCTATCAACCGTGAAATGTTGGTGGTTACAGGAGCCCGCCTGGCGTCTCCACTAGACGAGGGTCTGCTGTCCTCTATGCGGTCACTGCAGAAGTTCACGGGCAGCGGCGTGGTCTACACCGGCGTTGGCAGCATGGCTTCCGGTGGCGAATACATTTCCGTCGAAGGTTTCCACTAACCTAAATTGTCAAAGGAGTCTTTTAAAGACCGCCCTTAGCTAGTTTAATAACTGGGTAGGATATGAGACCTAATAACTGTCGTCTCGGTGTCAGGGACCGGAACCACTTACCCTTAAAGGGGTATTTGATTGGGTATTTCATAGACTTGTTTTCAAAAACCCTATAAAATCGATAATTACATCGTCGACTTAGTCTAGCTAAAGGCTTACCAAATCAATTGAGTTAATTCGGGAAGCACTAACCGAATTCGAAAACCCCATTGAAGCTTACCCATTCATATGGGTTTTATAAGGCGCAATGCACTTAAAGAAGAAGTAGAGAGAAATCAACAGTACGAGTGCGGAAAAGAGATAAACATAAGGTGAAAAGAGATAAAAATAAGGTAAAAAGATATAAACATATGGTGAAAAGAGAAAAACATGGGGTAACCCTATGATGTGGTAAGTGCTTAAATTTAACCCAGTATAATTGGGTAAGCGCATCAGAAAGTAGTTAACCCTATTCAAAAGGGTTTCCAAATCGATAGACTAACACTATCAATAAGTTACCTTTTCATTTGGGTAAGATTTCAATAGGGTTTCCCTAAAAATAGGCTTAATCAAATAAAGGGGTTTTCCGGTCCCTGCTCGGTGTAGCGGGCGCAGGGCGGTGCCAGACTGTAACTGCCTTTACTGTTTGGCACTAAACTGTCTAAGGGCAGACGTGGCGCTTACCATCAGGTGTACGATCTGCTCGTCTTGTTACACATTGCAAAAAAAATATATATTCCTCACATCTCAGTTGTCACAAATACCTAAATGATGGCAAAGGACATGAAGAAATAAAAAAAAAAACATTTTATTTATTTGATTTAAGTGTATGTTGATTGTTTTCAGGTGTCCATTTTACCAAGATGCCAATAGAATGGGCAGAGGGGGAACCGAACAACCTTGGCGACGCGGAGCGCTGCCTGGCACTCCTGCAGTCCGGCCTGGCGGCTGACGTGGACTGCTCCAGCCCGCACGCCTTCCTCTGCTACCGGGAGAAGACCGGCCTCATGACCATGAACGAGTGCGGGACCTACGACAAAGGTCAGTGCATCATATGGGAGCCAGTAGACTTGAAATCTAAGGCTCGAAGATCAGAGGAGTCTACAGTCTGGCAGCACATTGAGTGACGCTTCCTGGTGAAGTGTCCCTCAATGGAATAGGCCGCAGTGGCCGCTTACCATCAGGCGGGCTGCGTGTCTGTCTGCGAACTGATTTACTCGTATACTGAAATTATAAAGAGGAAAGATTTGATTGTTTGTTTGTTTGTATTGAATAGGCTCCGAAACTACTGAACCGATTTAAATAATTCTTTCACTGTTGGAAAGCTACACTATCCCCGGTGAACATAGGGTACCTACTTTTGATCCCGGAAATGTGGTGGGAAGGGGGGAATTTTTGAAAAAAAAAAATTACGCGCGGGTGAAACCGCGGTCGGAAGGCTCCAAGCCAGCACGGCTTTCGCTGCTATGGGAGAAGGCCAGATTTATAGCTATGAACGAATATGAAACGTATTACAGAAATCATTAACAGCAACGGTCCATAACCAGAATTTTGCAATGGTTAAGTTTAACAGGTAAACAATACCATATCTCCTAGCAGTTTCGGTAACGGTGACAAATTCTTTAGCTCTCATAACACGGTAGACGGAAGATCATTGAGCTAAGGTTTCTGTTACGCGAACGCTCGACAGCAAGACGTCAACCGTACTGTTGCCGCACCTCGTGTTTTGTTTGTATGAAAACTAACGACCGTCCGTACGCGGTGCGGCAAACGCGCGGCTACCGTACTGCAGCCGTCCGACACGAAACGTCTAATTTGAAAGAGCCCATAGAGTGTTTCTTCTAGGCGGATACCCCAGCAGACTACTTCAAAACATAACTGTCGATGCACAGATTACGAGCGACACCAGCGCAGCTGCTACAAGTTCCACAGCGGCGGGGCGACCTGGCGGCGCGCCCACACCATCTGCAGCGCCGAGGGCGCGCGACTCGCCGTCATTAACAGCGAGGAGGAGGCTAAGGTAACCGTTGGTACAGAGTCCTGAAAACATCTGTCGACGGAGTGGGGGAAATGTTTGAGCATGTGCCAGATATTTTCCCGTGAAATAGAAGTGTGTCAAGCACTTCTGTGTTTCGGGGAAAGGGCACTGAAGCTAGTGAAATTACTGGGTATGAGAACTAATAACTGTCGTCTTGGTGTAGCAGGCGCAGGGCGTTGCCATACAGTAACTGCTTTTACTTGGCACTGTACTAAGGGCAGACGCGTGGCACTTACCACCAGGTGTACGATCTGCTTGTCTTGTTACACATTGCAAAAAAAAAATTGGTATTATGAGGGTCAGAACTGATGTAGGAACTGCCAACTGCTGCGCTGATCTTAAATAATTTGTTTGTGAAGGTTCTGCTGAGGATGGCCAGGAGCAAAGCTCAAGCATCAGAGTTTGTATTCGTCGGCATCTACAACTGGTACAGGGATGATGAATTCGACAACCACTGGGTTACTGTGGATGGTAAGTTAGTTCCATGAAATCATGACACATCTTTTTAAACAGCATTATACAAACTTGGTAGGACCAAGCGCAAGAAACGAAATGGACGCTCAGAAAAAGTGGCATTCAAGAAAAGGGACGGACCGGGAAAGCGACATTTGAGGAAAGAGAAATACAGGGAAAATGACGTTGGCGGAATGTGACTTTCGGGCAATAGGACGTTCGAAGAAATACTGAGTTAACATTCCGGTTATAGGAAGTATAGTGCCTGAAGGAAAGCAATTAACATTTCATTTATGGAGGTAGAATGCCTTGTGAGATGGGTAACAAAAGAAAACTTTATTATGCTGCGACAAAAATGTTTACCACTTATTTTGGTATGAAATCGATGTATGATTTTTTTTTTTATTTGGAGATTTGTACGGTATCTAACCGATATCAAATACAGAAGTTATGCTTTATCATCATCATCAACATTTTAGCATGCATTAGATTCCCGCCATCTTTATGAGATCATTGGTCTACCGTGAGGCCTACCACGGCTGCGTGCGACCTTTTGCTAAGTGCATTTAATAAATAAGGTAAGGCCTGTGCCTTGATTTTCGCGGAAGTGAGAGCGGAGCGGGCGACGCCCGCACGTGGAAGCATGGGCAGTCACCGCTTGACGCAAGCTGTCACTAGCGGTGCGTTCCTGTTGAGCGGCGACCGCTTCTGCTCCTGCTCCCGCTTCGGCGAAATTCGAGGCACCTTACCTTATTTATTAAATGCGTAGGTACCTTTTATTCCAGGTAATTCGCTACACGAAGCAGGGTTCGCAAGATGGCGGCACGGCGAGCCGAACAACTTCAATAACTCGGAGTACTGCGGCTGCTTCATGATCCACGACGAGAGCGTGTCCAGACTGGAGCTCCTCGACTTATCCTGCGACAGACCGATGGCTTTCATTTGCGAGATTATGCTCCCCTCTTCATAATTAACGCCATAACAGCTCTGCTGCTCACTTGAAATCAGAGGCTCGAAAATCAGATGAGCCCACAGTCTGGCAGCACATTGAGCGACGCTTCCAGGTGAAGCGTCCCTCAATGGAATAGGCCGCAGTGGCAACTTAGTATAAAAAAAAATTAAAAAAAATCGTTTTCTTTTTCTTTCCTCAAAGGCAACGTAACTTGGATTTAGGTGTCCATGAGCGATGTGATTACTTACCAATCTTACCATGTGTTTTTAAAATATGTATGGATTTACAAAAGAAAGTGTATAGGTAAGTACTGATGAGAATGGCTCATAGATTAAAAATACCTTTGTATTTTATGTACCTATCATAATCGTACTGATTAATTCCAAATATAAATGTTAAAATTAAATTTTGTGTTCGATTGTGTTTTTTTAAATGATGAATAATTAGTTTTATTGTAAATAAGCAATATAATATATTTTAATAGGGAATAAATTAATTAATATGATACATACATGACATGTGCTATATTACTTTGTATCATAAAACTTTACCGTTAGTATTTTTTCAATGTTATTTAAGTCTTTTGGGTAATGTTCTGGAGTTGTTACCTAATATTAGTTTTGTCGATCATTCAACGTAGTATTTGCTGTGGTGAACATTATAATATTATAAATAGGCTTTTATTTATTGCGTTACGAACTACTCGTATAAAAATGAGGACTTTAAAAACAAAACTTAAACTTTTATTTTTTGTTCTTTATATCCATAAGATAATATTTGTTTATATTCAGATGTTACTAAAACAACAAAAACCTACATGCACTACATACCTAATACCTATATCCTATTAATGAAAACTTTTAGGTGCACTAATAACAGAAAAAAAATAAGTAACTTCCTATGTCAGCAGGTAGACTGCCTATTTATAAATTGTACTATTATTTAATAATGAATCAGCATCATAATTTTTTTATCTTGTTTTAATTTTGCAACACACTTAATTACACTGTCATTTTCATGAAATACTGGCCATCAATAAACATTGTTTTTCTCGTTTCTCGGCAACTCGTGGTTGTCATGGAAACGCACGGCGTCCATTGTCAATATTGTCATCTTCCAACAAGTGTGCCGAATTTTTGCTGAATATAAATTTAGTTTTATTATAAATACATAGTTTCATGATGTTTAGTGGTGTTTTAAAAGACTAACCTGTGTCACAACGCGTCTTTAGTATTTAGTCGTAAGGTAGGTATTTAATTTCCTTTTTTAAAATAGTTCGACGAGTTAATAAAAACAGGTAAAAAGTTTTCACGCAATAGCTAGAACCTGAGCCTGAGGCTGTAAGTTAGCGAAAAATTCGAAACAAATTTTGTTCAACCCAAAAATTACATCCAGGCCATGGAAATATTACAGAATATTTCTATGGCCTGGATGTAATCTTCTTACTACATAAATTAATAGTACCTAGCTCAATGGTCCAGGCATCAATTACTGTGCATCGATACATATAGTGATATCAGTACCTATGAACAGTGGAATAGCAAAATACATTTTTAAATATTATGTATCTAGGTATAGTCTTCATTGAGTCTTATTTGTTTGTGCCAAATTATCAAGGAAAGATTAGCATTGGCATTTGGCCTGTAATATGATTTAAAATTGGCTTAGGTTTAAGCAACCACCAGATATAATGAAATATAACGCCCAAAAAATCCTAAGTAGGTACTTACCAGAATTTAATCCCCATTTTATTATCAAATGATCACCAATATACCTACGTTAAGTCTGCTAACCTAAAAAACGTAAGTATCGTCAGAATAATCGCTGAGCTACCCAAAAAGGCCACGCGTGCACCAAATTTGTACTCGCATTGTATTTAAAAATTTCATCCAAATATGTTACATATTTTTATCCTAATAAATTAAAGTAATGCGTACAAAAATCGTTGTATACCCAAAAAATATAAATGAAGTTCAAAAGATTTATCGATACTATATACCATTTGACGATTGATAGTAAATAAACAAAATCTTTTTCTCTCTGTAAAATGGGTAGAATTCAGTTCTGGCACTCGCCGGCCGGCCGGTAACGATTGTGTTTTTTGGTGGTCATTTAATTTGTTCCCTTTAAAATTTACATAGATACCTATAGTTAAGAGATGTCGAGCGGACCCCGCAAGCGCGCCCGCGGTCGCGGCGGGGCCAGCGGCGCGGAGGGGGGCGCGGAGCGGTGTCCCCCGCGCTTCACGCCGACGGCGCGTGCGCAGCCGCCGCTGCCGACGCTGCGCCGCGCCGGGTACGACCACGAGCTGGACCGGGACAGCGTGCTGCTGAGGGCTACAAGGAGCTATTACCCGGAAGGTCTCTTTAGATGTCCAGAAAGAGCATTTTTTTAGTTTAGCCTTGATCCTCTTACGTGATCGGATACCTATAAATACTTGGTTTGTGACTCTGTTTTTATTTGCATACCTACTGTACCAAAGTAAGAAATAATAAATAAATAAATACGTACGAGAGCGTTGGTAATTGTTCCAACAAGCATCGTGCGAGTTAAAGAGGCGCGGCGAATTTTCCCCTTTTCCGGACAAGGTTTTAGTTACACAAGAGACTCGTTGATTTCAACTAACTTTTCTTTTTTTTTGTGGAGGGGAATGCTTTTACGCACCATAACCCGCCTGGGGTAGGCGAGCCGTGTGTGGGACTCAGTGCAGCTCCATGCCCCAGTCTTAAGAAAGACTGGTGCACGGAGAATACCCACTGAACCCCCCCGCGCTCCTACATCGCCGTCGGCAGCGTCCCTGGGCTTGATATGACTACCAGGAACTGATTTCAACTAACTAGTTTAAGTCAATATTACTAGCAAGATGGCTGTATCCTCACATAAAACAGCTGAGTATACTTACCAGTCAAACTTCGAAACTTCTAAAGTGAAGCCATATCGATTAGATATTTACCGTTTAAACTTCATCCTCTTGCGAGACTTTCCTCAGTTAAAACAGTATTTTCAGGAATTATCAAAATTACATTTTGAACTTAAAAGTCAATTTGGATAATATTCTAACTTGCTTCCTAAGTTTGTTGTGCAATTTGCAGGCGAGGGCGACGGAGGATGCAGCGAGTTCCCTCCGCTGATGCAAGCAAAGTCCTGGACGAGAGGGGTGCCGTACCGTGACAGTTTTAACCACGCGAAACCGGTGGACTCAACCGGTAAGTCATACAAATCATTTCGAACAATATCATAAGTACAATTTATCCTTAAGTAGCATGTAAGCCAGCACTTGTAAATATTAGTTATAGAACCACGGCAAACAACGCATGAATGATCATAATCTAGCATTTGAATTCACGACTCCTTTTTTTTCTTTTTTCGGAGGAGAATGCGTTTATGCACCATAACCGCAGGGTAGCTAAGCCTGCGGCCGTGTGTGGGACTCTAAACTAAAGCGTCCACTACCCACTAAACTCCCCCGGTTCCCCTTCGCACCCAATTGGGACGAGCCGGTGCCAATTCACGACTCCTAGCTTTTCAGAGTCTATGTCAAATGTAACGTGGAATCAAACCTAATTAACGAATCAGTAGGTAATTGATATTCTGCTGTAAAACGAGTCCTTAACCTCTAATGTAGAACATAAAAAAACTTTCTAATATTTTGCAATTAAATTTTTTAATTCAATCCTATCCCAGGCAACTGCTACACCCCCGCATCCAAAGCTATGCGAGTGCTGAACATGCCGCCCAAGAGGCGGGTCCCCCCCGTGCTCTACGGCCCCATCGGCCCCAACGGCGAGCTGCAGTTCCCCCCGCTCAAGTCGTGGGCGGAGAGGGAACAGGAGAAGGCGGAAGCCGCGCGTAAGGAGAAGGAGAAGCATAAGCTTCAAAAGGGTGAGGTTTTCACTGGATGTTCCTATTCTGAACTAAGAAAGATAATTCTGATACAATTCTCTTTCTTGGTTCAGAATAGAATTATCTGAAGTGAGAGGTATGGAATTAGTTACATTATAATAAACGAGTAGGTACATGGTGAAAGTTAATAGTTATGAAAAAAATTAGTTTGGTAAAATTTTTCTGAATTCATATCATTTATTTGACTTAGAATCCTAGCTTATAGAAAACTCAAATGGTAAGTTACAAAGTTTAAACCTATTTTTCACTGAACATTGTTACCGTCGTTTTATCGTCACCTTGTTCAGGTTTAGTCCTGCTCGAAGACTTGGTTTCCGGAGCATACGACAGAAAGAAGGCAGCAGAGGCCGACGCGAAACGGAGACGGATAGAGAAGAGGAGGCAACAGAAGGAAGCCGAGGAGATTGCCGCGAAGGAGGCATTGAGGAAGTAAATGTTTCATACGTCACCTTTGGAGACTGGTTGTCTGGGACCCAATTTACTTTTTCTCCTAACTAGTTACTAAAACAGTTACTATAATAACAAGTTATTTTCCCAGTTCTGCTCAATACCTGCTCGATAGAAACATTCCAAAGCCATTTGTTGAGACACACTGTAACATTAATATTGCTATTTCGTAAGATTAAGCTACCCCCAAAATTACGTTTTTTACAGGCATTTAGAAAAACTGGAGTTCGAGTTGCCCCGAGACCCCGACCAACAAAAGGTGGAAATGATAAAAGCGACAGAAGAGGAACACTATAGATACATACACCCTAAGGATTTGGAGAGAATTGACTACTATTTAAACACGGTACACCTCTTTAGTTATTGGTTTAATTAGCTATCGTGAAACTGGATAAAGTTTGGTCAAATTTGTGTCGCATTTTTCACAAATAGATCATAGTTTGTGATCACCTAAATTCAAACATGCGATTTCAACTATCGAAGGCTTACCTATATCTTATCTCTCTTTATTCTTTAAAAGAACCATACCGTCTAATAGAGCAAACCTGTATCCATTGATTGAAAGCGTTTGTGTCCAGTCCCTGGTGGGCAATCATATACCGGAGTTCCCGGTACACCTGTACAAGCGAGCGAAAGCCGAGGTGGACAAGCAGACGGCGGGCATCAAGCGGCGCCTGCTAATCCTCACGTACAACGCCTGCGTGCGCCAGAGCGAGGCCGACGTCAAGGAGTTCTTCGTCATGGCTATGAAGAGGTACAGAGCCAATTCACCACTGCAGCCTTTTTTTTATAAGGAAGCAGTCAGGATGCCCTCACTCCACCTGATGGTAAGCGGATGTAAGGTCCAAATATAAGGTTGACTCTCAATAGAACACTATACCCATTGAGCTAGTCAACCTCACCTGAAGGCCTGCTGAGATGCCGCTTCACGCCCCGCCTAAAAAGCCCAGGATTATAAGATTAAGGAAACACGTGACCTTTATCTCCTATCTTATCTAATGTAGGGGAACCTGTTGTACCTTGACACCCTTTGTACCTAGAGCCACTTATTTTTTTGAAATGTTCGCGCCTTTTTTCCGTCTCTTTTTCTATGGTATTATAAACTTTGACAAGACCAATCAACATGAAGTTAGTTACAGGCGGCCATTGCATCGAGTTTGCATGGGAGATCAATTTAACGTTTTCGCTGCAAAAAAGTAAAATATTTAATATTTTTTATTTCTTTCATTACTTCTGTTATTTACCACATAATTTTTAAAAACCATTTGATTTAAACGAGTACTTTAGCCAAGTTTAGAATGTAGAATGCTTATTAAAGTTAATCATAACCTCCATAATTACATATGCGAATAAACATAAAAGGGTAGGGGTGTTGTACCTTGACCATAGTAAAACGGTTGTACCTTGGTCATATGGAAAAATTAATTCCAAGAGGGAATATTACTCAGTTCCTGAAATAAAATAACCTACTCGGAGTTTATTGATTAATTATAAAACGCTTAGTCCAAATATTAGTCCGGTACGAACTACGAAGAGAATAAAGACTTGTTGCTAATGTGATCAAAATGTTTAAGTTAGGCGTTACGAAAAATACTGATTTTATTCATATAAATTCTGTTAATTGATATGTCATAGATATTAGATAAGCTTATAAAGATATTTATAAACATTTGAAGCTGAAAATATTTTCTAATTGTCGAGAAATATGGATTTTATTTGATGAGTTCTAACAATGACCAAGGTACAACATAGGCGGATCTAGGTACATCACCACTGTTGTACCTTGATCCACATTCCAATTTTTTTTTAGTTTATGTAAAACCTATAAAATGGATGATCTATGCCTTTGTATAATTTATATAATGTACCACATTAGTTCGTCTAACAGCTAACATTTGTTTAATCGCAATAGCTATAACCGCTTTTTTTTTAAAAATCGTTAAATGAAAAAGTGACCAAGGTACAACAGGTTCCCTTATATGTGATAGAGCCATGTTCCAGACAGTTCATGTCTATCAGTCGAAATGGGCCGTCTTGACCGGGAAAGTACAATTTCTGATAGATTTTCTGGAATTTAATCACCAAACCGCCGAAGAACCACCCTCTCACAGAAGATCGATGGATGACTAGTGGCTTTGCTATTAGGCTTCGCTGAGTGAGTGAGAGTGCTCTGGCACTCTCCCCTCTGGCTCTGGTCCCGAAGTCTCCCTGATTACCTTTCTCCTTTTCCGCATCTCCCCTAACTTATCTTCCTCTCTCATAAAATGAAGCGCAGGCAACGCACCTGTGATCCTAGCCGCGGATAAGATAAATGATCAGCCCTCCTAGACAAGCGGCATTTATGACGTTCGTTATAGCTCAATTTGCGATAGTGAATGTTAAATCCCATACTTTCAACACGTGACTTTTCTATGACATCTGTCAAATCCATACAAATTAGACTTGGCGAAATTCACCAGCTATGAAGTGATGTCATCTTGTGTAAGCCCCCAGGAACATAACTTAACGACGAGCCATTTGGTGTTATGGTCGAGAAGTCGGCTATTACACCAATGGTAGCGGGTTCGATTCCCGCACGCTACAAACAAACATTTGTGTGCATGAACATGTCTGTTTGTACCGGTATGGGTGTTCCTATGTATAATATTATGTATGTATTTACAAAACAAAGTATATATGTATGTAATGTTTATCCCTTGCCTGGCACCCATAGCACAAGCTAATGCTTAGTTTGGGGCTAGATGGCGCTGTGTGAATAATGTCTAGAGATATTTAACTGATTGCAGTGAAACTGGCCCTTAACCTTGTAGTGATTGGACCTTCCATTAGTTCTTCGTTATCTATAATATAAAAATGAATCGCAAAATGTGTTGGTAAGCGCATAACTCAACAACGCCTGGACCAATTTGGCCAATTTTTTTTTAAATGTTCGTTGGAGTTTAAGGATGGTTTTTACGGCGAGAAAAATTGAATTTATTGATTGATCATTTCCCACGGGAACGGGAACCACGCGGGTGCAACCGCGGGCGCCCGCTAGTAATTTTTATAAAAGAGATCACTGTTCGCTTGGACACCTGCGGGTATGGCCTCATAAGCGTTGTTTACTCCTTTTCCTTCTCTACTGTTACCTGCGATCAAGTCAGTAAAGTCATCAATTCCCTGAAATCAAAAGCCATTGGTTGTGACGAGATCAGTCGCACTATGATAGTTCTCCTACTTAACGTTATTCTTCCGGTAATTACCCATATAATTAATTTCTCCCTTGAATGTGGGGTTTTCCCATCCATTTGGCGCAATGCCTTTGTTATCCCCCTTCCTAAATTAGCGAACCCCTCTTCACTCAACAGTTTTAGACCTATATCTATTCTACCTTTCCTTTCCAAAACTCTTGAGGCAGTTGTACATTCCCAACTTTCCAAATTTGTTTCTCACAATAGCCTTCTTTCTCAACTTCAATCCGGGTTTCGCCCCGGTCATAGCACAAGCACGGCTCTGCTCAAAGTCACTGAGGATATTAGAGATGGATGATTCACTCACTCACTCCTCACTGATTTCTCCAACGCTTTCAACACTGTTGATCATGACATCCTCCTATCCTTATTATCCCACATGTGCTTGTCCTCTCTGCCTTTGCAGTGGTTCGCCTCTTATCTGTGTAATCGACGACAAGCGGTGAAAACTGGTCAGACGATCTCTCGCTGGTGCGACCTACTCACCGGTGTTCCTCAAGGTGGTATTTTGTCCCCGCTTCTATTCTCCATATTTATAAACTCCATCACTGCCTCCTTAGCCTCCTCTTATCATCTGTATGCTGACGATCTCCAGCTTTACCATCAATGTCGCATTGAAGATATTAACACCTCAATAGCAATGCTTAACAAGGATTTGTGTTCTATTGCTGATTGGTCAGATCGTTTTGGTGTGAAAGTTAACCCTAATAAATGTCAGGCCATAATCGTGGGCAGCCAATACCATATGCGTAGGATAAATTGGGCTGCTGTTTCCCCAGTTATTTTTGATGGTGTGCAAATTCCCTTCTGTAGCAGTGTCAAAGACTTAGGTCTACACATCGACAGCACACTTAGCTGGAATGTGCATGTTGACGAAATCAGCCACAAAGTTAACTCCACTCTACGTGCTTTATATAGATTCAAGAACTTTCTACCTATTCCCACTAAAATAACTCTCGTACAATCCCTTATTCTACCCTTGATAGACTACGCAGATGTGTGTACCTCCGATTTAAATAGTACCCTTCTTAACAAATTGGATCGTTTAGTGAACTGTGGCATCCGGTTTATTTTTAATCTTCGTAAATTACATTTCCACTTACCGCCTTCAGCTTAAATGGTTACCTATCCGACTTCGTCGTAATGTTAGAATACTCACTTCACTTTTTTCTATCCTAAACGATCCACATGCTCCCGTCTACCTTAAGTCCTTGTTTTGTCTTCTTAGTTCGACACATACTCGTCAGCTTCGCTCTTCCCACAAATCCATCTTGGCTACTCCTTATCACCGATCCGGTTTCGTCTCAAATTCCTTTCGTGTTATAGCTATTGGGCTTTGGAATGCTCTCCCCGAAAACATTAGACAAGCTCCGAGTCGGATGGCATTTAAATTCCTACTCCATAAACATTTTCTCCTGAAGTCCTCTCCATCGTCGCTCACCTGTCCCAGTCGTTAGCCGTATGTACTGTGTATATATTTTATATAGTGTATATATTTTATATATTTATATTATGTAATATGTATGTATATTTATGTAATTTTATATTGTGTATTTATTTATGATATTATTATTTCGTTTATTTCTGTTGTTTTTGTTTTCAAGTTTTTACCTATTGGCACTGCCCACTATTTCTTTCTGCTTGGCCTAAAGGTTGACTGGGAGAGAATGCCATGAGGCATTAAGTCCGCCTTTGTACTTGATTTGTGCAATGAAGCTTAAATAAATAAATAAATAAATAAGTTTTCCCACGACTTGACGACTACCTTGACGTGGCAGATGCCTGCTCTCATACATCCTGGAGGACCCCGCGGAATGCGTGCGCCTGCGCATCGCGTTCCTGCCGCCGCTGTGGCCGGCGCTGGCGGTGCGCGCGCCGGTGCCGTGGCACGCGGGCTTCGTGCGCGCCCAGCAGGCCATGCACTACCGCTACTACCAGGGCAACCCTATCCTGCTCGAACTGCGCCGGATATGGCATGAGAGGTAACACCACTCAATACTACAGCAAAGGAGAACTTCTACTAACTGCGGCTCTTTCTCGTTCTTTAGATGAACTTTTTTTTTTGCCATAGTCGTGGACTATGAGCAGATGTTTGGTGTGCAGATTGGCATTCTGAGTTCATCCCCACCAGGACGCAACTCAAAAGATGAATTAGATGAACTACCTACAGTTATCATACACACAATTTTTTATCCCACGATGCCTACTTTTTAAGCCCACAGCCCGCCTGATGGTAAGCGTTTACAGTCGCAAAAGGACTCTTGTTACACCAGAGGCATCACACGCGCGTCTCTGACCCAAAGAAAAATCGGTTCTTGCATGGAAAACCATGCCTCTGGAGACCTTACTTACCGGCAGAATCATAGCGCAACAATTAAGAAATGTTACTTTACTGTGGTCTTCTATAAGTTATTCTCCCAGCAGAGATTTAAAGGTCCACCATGCTGTCTCTGTTACCTTTATAATCTGTGTTCTTTGATAAATAGGTATCAAAACGTACTAATCTGCGACATGAACAAGATGCAAGAGCACACGCAGTTTCCGCAGTACATCCCGGAGTTCACGGAGAACCTGACGCGACTGTGCGCGGAGATGCGCGCCGAACTGATGGATAACTGGCTCATCGATGTCGCGGATACTATGATCAAGATGAGGAGCCACTGGTCGGTGTACGTGGCTAAGAAGAAGAAGGAGTCCACTTTCCAAGTGGAACAGTTCTTTAGGTACGTGACTGTTTAACCGGCTCGATTGCGCATTTAGTAATTTCCCACCCGCGAAATGTGTTTGTCCTGTGCCTGGAGGTATGTTTGTTTGTGGTACCTTCGTTGTTTCTGACACTCATTACATAAGTGTTCAAGCTACTTATTATATGAGGTTAAATTCATATCAGACATATTTATATTTTACTTTTGGTAAAATTGATTTCCAAAACTTTACTAATTCTTGGCGGTTTATCTTCGAGTACACATCTGCTTAATATGCCCTATACAAATCGGTTGACTAAGCGCGTCGGCTATGCGACCCTATTTTAAAAATCTTGAACGTTACTTCTATGTCTTACGGGCAATGACGTTCAATTAAAAAACTAGACTCCCAATCACGCTCAAATATTGTCCGAAGCAAAAGTCTGCCCACCCGACTATTGGGCAGAGTTTTCGTTTAGTTGTATACAATTGACATTAAACACTAACTGCCACGAGATAAGATGTTAATTTGAACGAATGTGTTAATGTCATCTGTGTCAACGCCGCTCGGAAGTTTTTTGTGGAATTTTTCTTAGAGATTGGGTGTCTAGTTGTATAATGAACGTCATTGCTTACGGGATATATCCCAAATCAGGCTAGATAGTACGAGTAGAACTTATAGCAGGATTTCTACTAGAAAGTTTTTCTTACAGATGCATTCATTCACTGATGTCACGGCAAGTACGGGACCTGGTGGAAAGAAGCGTGTACCATTTCGCTGAATACTTCAGATATTATAGGGTAATAATGAAAGTTATTTTAAACCTGATCTTTGTCTTTACTTTGCTGTTTTAAAAAATAGTTTTTTCATAGGAAGGGAACAATTACAACGGCGAGTACCGCGACTACATGTTCATCAAGACACCGCTGATCCGCATCAAGGTAGTCGGCCACCCGGGCTCCACCAACA
The DNA here is from genome assembly GCA_949319885.1 of Mecyna flavalis. Lineage (NCBI taxonomy): Eukaryota > Metazoa > Arthropoda > Insecta > Lepidoptera > Crambidae > Mecyna > Mecyna flavalis. The sequence continues at coordinate 1,411,415 of OX439435.1, read as the reverse complement.
TCACCTTCGATCCGACGCTGGAGCAGATGCGGATACACATCATCAAGTGGTTCCACGCCATCATCAATGTCAATTACCAGTTGCCTAGTGTCGATAGCATCATGTATCCTGGTAACGTTTCTTTTAGTAAAAATTGTTTTTTTTTTGTTTTGAGTTACTTTTACGGCTTCACTTTTATGGCACCACTTACCACTGTCAGATGTTGTTAATAATGCATCTTCTGTCTTCTTCTTTTGAAAAGTGACAAAAGTGACAGCATCTCAGAAGTCTATAAAATAAGTTATCAAGAAGTCATATCGGACAGTGGTAAACTATAAATATTATACGTAACAGTGTAACAACAGCGCTTTCTGTTCGTATGGTATTGATCTTAGTATTTGCTAAACGCCTCGATGGGTTAGTGGTTCAAGTACCGGACAGTGTTTTAAGGACTTCGGTTCGATTCCCGGATCTGGCAGAATTTGACTCAGCTGTTTTCTAACACAGCTTTAGGAACGATTTAGGAACACAAATCTGCATTTTAACAAGTGTAGTGATTAATTAACGATGAAGGCCTTTGCTATGCAGTGGAATATTAAATATGAAGTATCAGCATTTAAATTTATATATTTGCTAGGCGCAAACCGGCCGAACCCCTACCTAATGATGGTTTACCCGGACGAGGAGTACATGATGGACCTGGTGAACGAGTGCATCAAGCACTTCGGCGTGAACCGGCCCGGGCCGGTGCGCTACCTCAACTGCTTCCGGGAGTACTACTACATCCTCGACGGCACCGCCAAGCAGGAGCTGTTGCAGTTCTTCGCGCAGGACCCGGCGCCTTATCTCAAGGTATGGCCTGTTGAAAGTGCAGTGAGTCCCTGAAGACCCTGCAGTGCGGGCATGGCGCGTGATGAACTGTTGGGTTTGGTAGGTAGTTCGCCAAAATTTAAGATTTTCGGTCTGTAACTAACTGTCGTCTCGAAGTAGCGGGCGCAGGGCGGTGCCGGACAGTAACTGCTTAATTAGTTTAGTTACTGTTTGGCACTAAACTGTCTAAGGGCAGACGTGGCGCTTACCATCAGGTGTACGATCTGCTCGTCTTGTTACACATTGCAATAAAAAATCTCCCTCGATTGAGCTAGCACATTTCAACTGACAGTTGAACACAGTTTGCAACATAGATCTACTACAATAAACTTTAAAGGTGTAGTGACTTGACTCTTATTTTCTGTCGCTTTTCATAAATAAAGTAAACAATATTATGACCACAAGTTGTTTGTCATAAAATTGGCAAGAAATCGTTTTGTTGCCAATTCAATTCAATTAGTCAATTTTACTTGATTGTTTTTTTAATTTTCAGAGACTTGCAGAAGCAAATAGAAATTTTAAAATCTTGTAGGTATTCCCCGTGTTTACTACTATAACTCTGTCCTCAGGACTTCTCCGCTCGCATCTACATGTACGAGGCCCTTCGCGACGAGATCCTGTTCCTCCGGAGAGACATTCCGCTCAACATGGTGATGCTGGACGTGGGGCCCATCAACGACTGCATGTGGAGCGTTGTCGACGGCCTGCGGATGCATATCGTCGACCATTTCATTACCGTCAATAGGAAGTGGAATCGAGCGTAAGTGCAAATTAAAAGTGAACTTGGTTGTCATCTGATAGATAAAATATTAGAAGTTTTACCAGGTGGTAGGTTCCTGTACTGGGCCGTCTAGGTGGGTACCTCCGCAGTGCCAGATATTTTCCCGTGAAATAGAAGTGTGTCAAGCACTTCTGTGTTTCGGGGAAAGGGCACTGAAGCTAGTGAAATTACTGGGTATGAGACCTAATAACTGTCGTCTCGGTCTAAGGGCAGACGTGGCGCTTACCATCAGTGTACGATCTGCTCGTCTTGTAACAACACATTGCAATAAAAATAAAAAATAAAGTTTAACAGTCGTGAAACTCTCCCTAAGACTAATATACTAAGTTTACGACATTCGATGCTTAATATTCATCAGAGAAATGACAATTTGTAGGCTTAAAGGGATTATATTCTTTGTCGGTCAGAATCTGCAATGTGTACGAGGAGATGGCGGCGCGCGCATCAGAGAGTCCGGAAACCACGGCGCAGTTGGTGGAGCTGATTAACTATATCGCCGTAAGTAGATATTAGGGTGTTACCAGACCAATCGATCAATCGTCGATCGACGGCATCGATCAATGTCGATCGAAGTTGATCGACTGGTCTGGTAACTTTAATTGATCGAAAGATACCGTTCGACTAACCAATTGATCGATTGCCGGTCGATGGCACCGGTCGACGTTGATAGATTAACTCCGGCTATATTCCATCAGTTTCTTTCAAAATGTATTTACAAGAGGACGCGTTGTTGTTGGCCAGTACGATGTTGCTTGTCCTATTATCCTATTATTACGGAGACGCAAACGCAGGAGACTCTGGCTGATCAAGCAGCTCGATCGACAGTCGATCGATTGGTCTGAAAGAAACTATCGATCGACGTCGACTATTCCATACTACCATCGATCGATGCCGTCGATCGACATTCGATCGATTGGTCTGGTAACATTCTTAGAGAGGTAAACAATAGTTCATATTTGCTGGGAAATACCTTTACCTTAAAGAAGACTCATAACTGTTGTGCTATTTCTGTCGGTGAATAGGGTTTCCAGATCACAGTGAAGTGACACTTCATAACTGTTATGCATTATGTATACTACTACTACTACTATTCATGATTTTCCACCCAGGACTGTCGCGACTGCGCCATGTTCGACCTGCGCGAGAAGTCGCGCACCACCGCGGAGTACGTGTTATTCCTCATGCAACACGCACATCTCATTTGTAAGTAGTGTTAGACGAATAATTAGTTCAATCGATTTACACATCACTATGGTCACCGCGGACGGTGCCCCGCACTAGCCGGGGAGTTTGACAGATAGATTTTACCGCGCTTTCAATGTATACTTAATGTCGAATATTTTAAAACTTTAATAAATTGTAATTATCAAGAGAAAGATATTTATATCTAACAGTAGACTTAAATTATGGACACCAGATGTCTCTGATGCTACGTCTATACGAGTAAGACACCATGAAGTGTTGGTAGGGCTAACTAAGCTTTATTTTCCGATGGGGAACTTTATGAAATAGATTTTCGAACTACTTATTATGTGCGCATTTACCGCCTCGCTGGTAGAGGAGTAAGTTCCGGCGTGCTAGGTTCGATTCCCGGGTCGAGCGATATTTGTGACCGTTTTTTCGAACATAGCTACACAAAGCCTGCAAATCCTTGTCCTGATCTAATAATTATTATCTATGTTATGAAACTCTGCAACGTAAATTCTCATCATCGTATTAGTAGGATGACTAAACATCTCAATTCATAATATCCATTCAAAACCTAGTCAAAGTCAAAGTATTTATTTTGCAATTTGATTTACCATGAAATTCTTTTGCACGTCTTAAATATTTTTTTTACTACCAGCACTTCGACGTGGTCGTGAATGGCCTGTTGAGAAGAAGTGCCGCAAGAAACTCAACAGTTATGATAGCCTTTTTTTTTAGTCGAAGACATAAACCTGAACACGCGCGTGTTCCTCTGGCCGCTCGACATGGAGGAGACGATCGACCTGACGCTGAAGACGCTGTACACGAAGAAGACGATGGCGGAGGACAAGCTGCGCAGCCGCAAGGCCATCTTCGAGGAGAAGCTGAAGCGCCACGAGAAGGACCTGGAGGTGTTCCGCCGGTTCGACCCGCCGCTGCTAAATTTGGACCTCTTGAGAGACGTTGTTGGGAAGGTTGATGATATATTCAAGAATTTGATGGTGAGTTCTCGCATCGGTATATGAATCGTGGCAGAAATACATGCATCAATAACCAAAGACATAGGTTAGGGTGTTTAAGCAACTTTTGGTGGAATTTTTGGTTATTTGCTTTCTTGCTTCGCAGTTAGTCACAATCTTCTATTCACATAAGTAGTTCGGCAACTTCGTCATACTATGCATACTTAATAAAAAAAAACTGAGTCATGAATAGCAGGCAAAAAAGGCGATAAGTAAAATAAAATAAATGATAACGATAACTCGATCAAATTAGCACAGGATAGAAATGATGACAGATGAACTATTAGAAAACTAGTTCAAAAGTCGTTTTAAACTGGAACCCATTGGTTCCTGGTGAACCCAGTGGTTGGTTGGTGGCTATTTCACCTATGTGACTGCTAATTTACCTTCCCTAAATACTCAACCAGGACGACAAGTACGAAGCAGAAGACATAATAAACGAGGAGCAGCTGCTGGACCAGGAGGTGTCGGTGTACTTCAGCCTGCAGACCATGCTGGCCGGCGTGGACCCCTTCCACAAGCTCTGGCACACCGCCTTCGACTTCTACGACGGATACGAGAAGTGGTATGTCCTCACTGAACAAACTCTAAACTCCTCAAAGAATATTTAGTTACTTGTAGGTACCTATGTTAATCATTATTTGAACTAAATTGGTGGTTGTAAATAAAATAACATCAATACATTTATTACAAATAAGAACAGCTTTCGGTTTATTTTCTTTTATATGTAGAATAAGAAGAATTACACCTGTGTTGGTAAGTGATCACTATTGCCCATGGACAATCGTAAATAGGGTGTCAGATGAGTCGATGTCGCTGTGAAAAAATAATATGGGGCAGGGGAATAAGGGATGGGGAAATGGTGTAGGGAGGGAATAGGAAACATGGAAGAGAAGGCCTCCGCACTTTGAGGCGCTCCTGTCAAGCGGTGACCGCCGTGCGCCTACGTGCTGGCGTCACCCTCCCCGCTTTCGCGAAATTCAAAGCAGAGGCCTTAGTCACCAAACGAAGCGCTGTGAGATGATGGTGCTCTCAAGGCTGAGCCGGCCCATTTTGACTGACAGACAGGACATTCTGCAGCAGGCTCTACAACTCATTTTTACCAGGTGGTAGGTCCCTGTACTGGACCGTCTAGGTGGGTACCACCGCAGTGCCAGACATTTTCCCGTGAAATAGAAGTGTGTCAAGCACTTCTGTGTTTCGGGGAAAGGACACTGAAGCTAGTAAATTACTGGGTATATGAGACCTAATAAATGTCGTCTCGGTGTAGCGGGCGCAGGGCAGAGCCAGACAGTAAATGCTTAGTTACTGTTTGCCACTGAACGCTAAGGGCAGACGTGGCGCTTACCATCAGGTGTACGATCTGCTCGTCTTGGTACACATTGCAATAAAAAAAAATACATATCTTTTCCCAATCTTCCACTCTCTCTTCATGCCTGCATATGGTAATCCAGGTATCACGGTCCGTTCTACGGTCTGGACGCGGAGCAGATCTCTGAAGACGTGGAGGCGTGGTGGAAGCTGTTGTACAAGCTTGGCAAGCAGCTGTTCGAGTACCCGGGCGCCAAGCGCATCGCCGACATGGTGCGCAATAAGGTTGAGAAGTTCAAGGTTCTGCTGCCGGTGCTCTGCGCTATTTGCAATAAAGTAAGTGGTCCAACAAACTCGTGATTTTGAAGGATAGGCAAAAGTAGATACCAACTTAATTTCGCTGACCACACTGGGAAAACACTCCACAAAGTGAAGTATTATTTGCACTGTCAATTCGTCAGCAGCAAAATCTTAAAAGACTACTTTTGTGGCCAACTGTACTTACGACTTGGCTTAGCAGTCGTATACGGGTACCACAAACGAAGAGACGCTGCCTACAACTGCCTCTTATAAATAAGTGGACGTTAAAATGTTAGTCGAATAAGTTCCTGCAAACCTATAAAACTCCGCTCCTTACCTTTATTGGTGAAATCTGCTGTGATAAGTTATAGTTCGCTTTTGTTCCAGCAATATTATTATGGTAGCTAATACTCCGAAGATTCGCTAAGGAGGCCTGATGAGTGAGCTTTCATATGATGTTTGATTTGGCCCTGTTGGACTCTTACCATCAGAAGAATCACATCTTTGGCAGAAGAAGTACATGAATCTAAATCAATAACCCATTCCAGGGCATGCGCGACCGCCACTGGGCGAAGATCAGCGACCTGGTCGGCGTGGAGGTGCAGCACGGGCCGGAGGCGTCGCTGGCGGACATGGTGGAGCAGGGCGTGCACGTGTACGCCTCGCAGCTCGAGGAGATCGAGCAGTACGCCTCCAAGGAGTACTCGCTGGAGAAGGCGCTCAACAAGATGAAGGAGGAGTGGTGCGGCGTCAAGTTCGAGGTTGTGCCTTATAGGTGAGGTCTGGAGATGATGACGGTGCGATGGTAGAAGAACTTAAACTGTATTTGATGACAAATTTCTTAAATTGGATTGAACAATAGAAGAGGTAGAAAGCGACAGGTTTTGTTTAATGAAATCCAAATTTGGTTTTAGTTACACTATTGTTGCGGGTACCGGGGTACGTCAATTCAAATTAAATGCCGGTTACGAAAAGACAATTATTTATTAAAACCACTAAACTGAGATACACCACTTTAACACAATTACACTTCACACTTTACGTAGACAATTCAAAACAAACACTGGTAAACGCTGTTCACTTCAAACGTCGCAGGATAGTTCGCACTGATCGCTTTCCGAAGAATGAATACTGCTCGCAGCGTCGCTCACTCTCTATTTATACCCGGCGCGGGCCCTCTAGTATTTCGTGGATGATTCGTGAAGCCTCTCGAACTGGCGCGAGGACACGCGTTTGAACAGGACCGTTCTTTTCATGAAAACAATCGCGCGCAGGTAAAAAGCAGGCGGGCGCGCGCGAGAATGAACCTTATTGCGTAGAGGAGTGAGGTCCGTTTTCGCGTGCAAGCTCCGTTGCCGGGCATCGTCGTAACATTACCCCCCTCTTAGTCATGCTCGTCCCGAGCATTATTTGATCCGTAGTAGCGTGCCAACCGATCAATGTGCACAATCTTAGGTTTGCCCCTTGTTCCTTGCCTGATCCGATAGGTGAGGTCATCCAGCCTTGTGATGATCTGGTAGGGTCTTTTACACTCATTAGGGGAGAATCTAACTGGTACTAAAGTTTCAGACCTCCGCGGTAATGTGGTATTTTTCAGGCGGTAGACTGCACACGATGATCCTTCCTTTAGGAATACTTCTTGTTCCGGAAAACTTAGTACTCCCTTAGGGACGTCTACTACACATTTGTGGTTTCTCAAAAAGTCCAATCCGATGATGCATTCATCCGTGATATTTGCTATTAGCACCCTGTGGTCGAAGGTCTGGTCTCCAATAGTTATCTTCACCACTGTCTCACCGAGGACGGTTACTGGCTGGCCTGTTGCTGTTCGCAGCTGGATGGATAGCGGTCTGCGTCCCCACATGATAGTTCTCTTCAGGAACTCCGGGCGCACTATGGTTCTTGAAGCACCGGTGTCTATTGTGAAGATACATGTTTTGCTGTTCAGCTGTCCTTCCACTGTAAGGTTATTTCCGTTTTCCATCTGTGATACAGTGATAGTAGGAGCTTGATGTTGACCAACCAGCGCCTGCCCCACCGCCCTGGCTCCATATAACGACAGCTCTTCAGCGTCCACTTGGGTTGAAGACGCTACTGTCGTTCTGCGCGGCAATCTTCTTTTGGGACAACTAATCCGGATGTGGCCCCTCTCTCCGCAGCCATAGCACATTGGACCCAAGGATGGTTTCCCCCTTACCACCATTTCCCGTAGCTTATGCGATCTAAGGTCCTGGCGTACAGCTTCTACCTCCAAGGCATGGGCCAAAGCTTCTTGCAAGGTCTGATGATGTCCCAGCCTAACTGCTGCTCTGATCTCCGAGTCCTCGATTCCATCGATGAACGCTTGCAGGATGATTCCTTCTACCAACGTTGGACATGATGCATAAGCACGACGAACTAATCTTTAGATTTCTGTGGCCCATTGTTGCAGACATTCACTAGATTTCTGCACGCGGTTGCGGAGCTGTGCTCTGTACACGTGTTCTAGATGTTTCTCGCTGTACCTGCTCTCTAGTGCCTTATGAAGAGCATCCAAGGTCCTACTTTCCGGAGGCAGGTTTTCTAACGTCAGCAGGGCATCACCACGTAGAGCTAGAGTAAGCGCCATCATCGATTCTTCGTCGCTCCAGCCCTTTCCTTTGGCCACCGTCTCGAACTGGTACCAAAATGCTGCCCATGATGTTGTTCCGTCAAAGTGGGGTACTTCAATCCTAGGAGACCCAATATGTGCTGGAAGTACGGCACCGCTTTGCGATTCAACCTTCAGAATTTTATTGTGCAGTCGCTGCAACGTCACATCGTGTTTCTCTAGCGTTGCATCAACCTGGGTCAATCGCTCTTCGTGTTGGGTTTGCTGTGTCTTCACCTGAAGTACGTCCTCCTTGATGTGCCCTACCACGTCCGATACAGCAACAATTTGCTTTTCCATCGCCGCCTGCTTTTTCTCAATAGCCCCCAACAGAGTCTTCGCTAACTCATCCTGACCACGGGCCTGATCCTCGCGTAGTTGAGCTAGCTGCGCCTCTTGACGGCGAGCTTGTTCTTCTTGACCACGGGCCTGGTCCTCTCGTAGTTGAGCTAGCTGCGCCTCTTGACGGCGAGTTAGTTCTTCTTGTCGACGAGCTAGTTCTTCTTGTCGACGAGCTTGTTCTTCCTGTCCACGGGCCTGGTCCTCTCGTAGTTGAGCTAGCTGCGCCTCTTGACGGCGAGCTTGTTCTTCTTGACCACGAACCTGGTCCTCTCGTAGTTGAGCTAGCTGCGCCTCTTGACGGCGAGCTTGTTCTTCTTGTCGACGAGCTTGTTCTTTCATCAAGATAACCAGGGTGTTAAAGTCCAAAGCCGGTGGTTGTGCTGCTACTGAACCCGTTGACGACGTACTTGCGGCTTCATCTCCTTGCGAAGACGCAGTTTGGCTCCTCGTCACACGTCCCTCGCTGTCTTCTCGTGGCATCTTGAATTCCGCTTCTGACACCAATGTTGCGGGTACCGGGGTACGTCAATTCAAATTAAATGCCGGTTACGAAAAGACAATTATTTATTAAAACCACTAAACTGAGATACACCACTTTAACACAATTACACTTCACACTTTACGTAGACAATTCAAAACAAACACTGGTAAACGCTGTTCACTTCAAACGTCGCAGGATAGTTCGCACTGATCGCTTTCCGAAGAATGAATACTGCTCGCAGCGTCGCTCACTCTCTATTTATACCCGGCGCGGGCCCTCTAGTATTTCGTGGATGATTCGTGAAGCCTCTCGAACTGGCGCGAGGACACGCGTTTGAACAGGACCGTTCTTTTCATGAAAACAATCGCGCGCAGGTAAAAAGCAGGCGGGCGCGCGCGAGAATGAACCTTATTGCGTAGAGGAGTGAGGTCCGTTTTCGCGTGCAAGCTCCGTTGCCGGGCATCGTCGTAACACTATTATTAGTGTAACCGATAAAAAAAATTATCCAAAAAGCATTTTTACTCAAAAGAAAAAGCGGTCTTTTATGTCATTAGTTTCTTGATAAGGTTTTGTTTTTTTAATTTCGATTGAATCTTCCGAAACTACAATGAAAGAATAAGCATGAGCTCCAATAAAATCTGATACCTACACCAAAAGCCAGTTAATATCAGATAATTTCCTGATAATTTAAAAAACATTTTTTGTGAATTGACGAAAGTGACAACATCACAGATTTATCTTGAGTTTATCAGAAAGTGGTAAAACTGGCCCTAAAAATGAATATAACAACAGAGACACGGGAGTGGGCATCCTCGCCGGACTGGACGACGTACAGCAGCAGCTGGACGACCACATCCTGAAGTCGCAGACCATGCGCGGCTCGCCGTACGTGAAGGCCTTCGAGGCCGACATGGTCGCCTGGGAGGAGAAGCTCATTAGCATGCAGGACATCCTCGACCAGTGGCTGCAGGTGATCAGGAATTACTTTAAATATAATAAAGACGGAATCAATGGCGACACTTTTTTTCTGATGAGAATGCGTTAAGCTTTTAAACGATTAGAGATTTAAAGGATTAGATTTATTCCTATTTTTTTAAAGATGTGTGTGTGTGGGTATCCCTTTTATTCGCATAACTTTTTTTGTCCTAATTTAATTTGGCATAACGAGTTTGGCATAATTTTTTTTGTCATAATAATAGTTTGTCGTAATTGTCCTTTCGCATACTGTTTCAGTAAGCATAAATATCGTTTAGACTAATGTTTTTTTGCCCTAATTTCGATTCGCATAAAATTGTTAGACATAAGCCAACATGTTTATTTATATAGGTAAAGTATTTCCAAAAGTTATGGCTTTAGAATACTATGCTTAACAATTATTATGCTTAAAGAAAGTATGCCTAAAAAATTATGCCTATAAGGTTATGCCAAAAGAATATTATGTGTAACTATTACTAGGATAAATAAAAGTATGCCATGTTAAATTATGACAAAAAAACTTATGCGAAAAAATAGGGAACCGTGTGTGTGTGTGTGTGTGTTGTAAATTTGGCGTTATAGTGAGGAAGTGAATGCCTCGCCTGAATGACTTTTCTCGAGTTAGACCCTATCATACCACGATATGACGGGATCTCTGAGTAGGTCAGATGTAGGCCCATGAAAAGAAAAACATTCGACTATTTTCTTAACCCTTTTGTTTGACTGGCATTATTTAAACCAAAACAATATTTTTTCTTTTCTAAAAGGAAGGCCGCCCTTTCTGTTAAACAATGACGTTCAATTAAAAAACTAGACGCTCAAATATTGTCCGAAGCAAAAGTCTGCCCACCCGACTATTGGGTAGAGTTTTCGTTTAGTTGTATACAATTGACATTAAACACTAACTGCCACGAGTTAAGGTGTTAATTTGAACGAATGTGTTAATGCCATCTGTGTCAACGCCGCTCGGAAGTTTTTTGAGGAATTTTTCTTAGAGATTGGGTGTCTAGTTGTATAATGAACGTCATTGCTGTTAAATGATTGAATCTGCTATTAACCCAATACCATCACACAGTGCCAAGCCACCTGGATGTACCTGGAGCCGATATTCTCGTCGGAAGACATCATGCGCCAGATGCCGACGGAGGCGCGCAACTTCCGCGACGTGGACAAGGAGTGGCGCAACATCATGGGCGCCACGCAAAAGGAGCCCATGGTCCTGCCCGCCACGGACTACCCCGGCCTGCTGAAGAAGCTGCGGCTCAACAACGCGCTGTTGGATGATATACAGCGAGGCTTGAATGATTACCTCGAGAAGAAGAGGTTGTTCTTCCCCAGGTCTGTGTTGAAGATGCTTCGCTGTTGCTTATTGCTTTGAATGCTTCTCATTGCTTCAGTTGCTTCTGAATTCGACGATCGATTTAGTATAATGGCTGTGAAGTTAGTTATAACCGTAGAAAGAGTTCGAGCCTAGCACTTTTATACTGCGTGTTTTTTTAGTCGTTGTTTTCCCGCAGCAGAACGCTTCACCTTCAGTAGTACTATAGATTCAAGCAAGTATTTTTTTTTGTAATATTTTTTTTAAACTTTTTTTGAATCTTTTTAAAAGTTTGATGGGAAAATGGAAACCAAATATGAGTAAATAGTAAATAATCATTTTTTTGATAAACGCGAAGGGCAATGACCCCGGCCAGTGACCGTCCGTGATGCAGCTAGTACTATTGGTTCGAGTTTCGTCTATCATAATCGTGAAACTTTTGGTTTGACTAAAAAAAAACTTTATTAGTTTATTTTACTACTAAGATAGAATCATTTTACTGCGGGAAAACAACGACTAAAATTCCACGCTGTATAATTTGTGTGCAATAATTGGTCTAAGAATGCTTTCTATATAACATTTCTATTAATTTCAGCTTCCGAATTAGCTGCTGCTCGCATGTCTACACCAGCAAAGCTTATGGCCATAACTGTTATTGGCATAATGTATATGATGTTACCTAGATGCTTAGGAAACAAGAATGCACTATCCTTTGTCAGTTCTTAGCAACTTGAACAAGCTTTCGCTTATAAGTTAAACATTGTCGAGCCATTTGGTGTAATGGTCGAGATGTCGGCTATTACACCAGAGGTCGCGGGTTGGATCCCCGCACGGTACAAACATTTGTGTGCATGAACATGTCTGTTTGTATCGGTCTGGGTGTTTCTATGTATAATATGTATGTATTTACAAAAAAAAAGTATATAAGTAATGTTTATCCGTTGTCTGGCATCCATAGCACAAGCTTATGCTTAGTTTGGGGCTAGATGGTGCTGTGTGAATAATGTCCAAGAAATATTTATTTATTTATTTATTGTGGGCACTCCTTGTTAAATGTCCTTCAATTGAATAAGCTGCGTTAACCGCTTACCATCAGGTGCCCATCTGCCTAGTGCCTGGAATAATGGCTGTGAAAAATATTTGTTTTGACATTTTAGGTTCTTCTTCTTATCCAATGACGAACTGCTGGAGATCCTTTCCGAGACGAAGGACCCGATGCGCGTGCAGCCTCACCTGAAGAAGTGCTTCGAGGGCATCTACACGCTGGAGTTCAACGCGATCAAGGAGATCGTCGGCATGGCTTCTGCGGAGGGAGAGATCGTGAAGCTCTCCACGAGCATTCAACCCGCTGACGCTAAGGTCAGTGGACTAAGGGCCGGTATTTCAATATATACTTATCTTGATCTTAATCCGGGATTGATAATAAGTATGACTTAAGTGTATTTCATTATAGGATTAAAGTTAAGCGGCACCTAAAGTAATACACTTTTACCTTTCAAAAGTAATACTTATCTTAAATGTTTTACTTAACTTAAGCAATAAGATAAGGTTACATTGAAATACCGGCCCTTAGACGACTTAACAGAGCAGTTATTTAAAAAATACTTTAAGAGGGAGACGCTAATGAGAAGAATTAGTAATTTTATAGCATTAGAAGTAGAATAAAATTCTGTAATATTGAAAAGGTTATTAAGAAATTCGTGAGTTCAATTTCCGTTTTGGGCCTGGTTGCTGCTTATTATTGCTAAGACTTTTTCAGAGTCCAATTGGCTACCAATGATGTGGAAGGCAGTTTACTTAAAATCAAAGGTTTGTAGTTCAGAGGAGCCTACAGTTTGGTAACACTTTGAGCGACTTTTTCTGGCTAAGAGTCAGTCATTCTCTTCTTCTTCGTCCTAGCGATTTCCCAGCCTAGTGCCGGGGTCCGCTTTCCTGCTTAACTTTCTCCACTTTGCCCGGTCTTCTGCGTCCTCAGGAGTGAGATCGTTCTCTATCATGTCGGCCTTCACGACATCCAGCCAGCGCTTCTTAGGCCTACCGCGTGATCTAGTCAGTCATTCTACCAACTAAAATGACAAAAAAGAAATACATCCATTTGGTGTAATGGTCGAGAAGTCAGCTATTACACCAGAGGTCGCGGGTTCGATCCCCGCACGGTACAAACATTTGTGTGCATGAACATGTCTGTTTGTATCGGTCTGGGTGTTTCTATGTATAATATGTATGTATTTACAAAAAAAAAAAAAAGTATATAAGTAATTTATCCGTTGTCTAGCAACCATAGTACAAGCTAATGCTTAGTTTGGGGCTAGATGGCGCTGTGTGAATAATGTCCAGAGATATTATTATTTATTTATTTATTTTATCCAATATAAGTATTGTATTGTGTAGGGTATGGTGGAGCGCTGGCTGCAGCAGCTGGAGCAGCAGATGATCGTGTCGCTGCGCGACGTGGCGTCGGAGGCCATCACCGCCTACCCCGTGTCCAAGCGCGAGGACTGGGTGCTCATCTGGCCTGGCCAGATCGTGCAGGCCGGCTCCTGCGTGCAGTACACCACTGAGGTATATTCTTCACACCTACCTTTTTTTGCGGAGGAGATTGTATTCATGTACCTACCTTAACCGCAGGCTAGCTAGACCTGCGGCCGTGTTTGGGACTCGAGATCTTGAAGTATTTTTTTTATATATTATAGGGGGGAATACGAGCAAGTGGGTCACCTGATGGTAAGTGATCACCGCCGCCCATACCTAAGCACCCGAGACCCGAAATTACCAGGTTGAGTAAAATTTTTGTTGTTTTTCCTGTCACAGCTGGTGATCACCAATCCGCGTCTAGTAAGCGTGTTGATTAAGCTAGTACCGATCACGATGAAGTGATTTCAATGATAGAGACTTGCTCTGCAGTGGGTTATTTCGCGGAAGCAAGAGCAGGAGTGAACATGGAAGCGGGGTGGGTGATGTCTCCACGCAGGTGCACAGGCGTTCACTGCTTGACATAAGCTTTCTGCTTGTGAAAGACCTGACAGTACGAGACAAGCGGTGACCACCCGTGCGACTGCGTGAAATTCGAGGCAGAGGCCTAATAGGCTGATAATGATAATACTTTGACGAGCCATTTGGTGTAATGGTCAAGAAGTCGGCTATTACACCAGAGGTCGTGGGTTCGATCCCCGCACGGTACAAACATTTGGCTGCATGAACATATCTGTTTGTATCGTATCGGTCTACTGGGTGTTTCTATGTATATTATGTATGTATTTACCAAAAAATGTATATAAGTAATGTTTATCCGTTGTCTGGCACCCATAGCACAAGCTAATGCTTAGTTTGGGGCTGGATGGCGCTGTGTGAATAATGTCCAGAGATATTATATTATAATAGTTATGTGGTGCGCAGGCCATAGAGGCGATAGAGTCGAACTCGCTGCCAGAGCTGGTGGAGCGCAGCACGGAGCAGATCACGGGGCTGGTGTACCTGGTGCAGGGCGACCTGGACCCCGGCAACCGCATCACCGTCGAGGCGCTCATCGTGCTCGACGTGCACGGTAACCGCTGCCCGCTGGCTCTAGCCTATCCCGCAGAAATGTCATGTAAAAAGTTGCTTCCTAGTAGTAGGTCACCCCCAGTTCCCTCACAATCCACTTACTTAATCTCGTCGATCTGTTGCTCTTTAGTGACATAAAATAGTCAAACAAAAGAAATCTATCTATAGCCTGACCAAGAAAATAAAAAATCTGCTCTGGAGGCGCCACATTACTATGGTTATACTCACAAATAACTCACAGTATCCAATAGTAACAAGGCACGGTTGACGTTGATATCACACTTTGACAGAATAATAATGAATGACATCTTATTATTTTTTTATTTGATTGTTGCCACTTGAAGAAATTAGTTCCAATAGTTTTCCGCAATATGGCAAGGTTTTTTATTTTATTGGTCTGGTCTGTTACCCCAATGGAACTTACCATTATACTAATAAAAAGTAGCCTACGTCCTTTCCCAAGATCAAGCATAGGTAACCGTACCCATGTCTGTTTTATCAAAATCGGTTCAATGGTTAAGGCGAGAAAGCGTAACAGATTTATAGTTATCATATTTCGACTTGCGTTCAGATCTTGTAAAATCCTATTAAACACCCAGGGACAGGCACTTTATTTTTTTTGAAAGTGGTGAGATAAGCCCTTATTTTTTTTCAAATTATGTCCTGTCTACTTTATCGTCATTAGCCAAAAAACTTCTAGTTCTAGAAATAGGCTTCCCCCAAGGATCTCCAAATTGGTCAGTACTGCACTGCGTCTCCTGCATCTAGTAGATTCGATCATCGTTTACTTTACACAGGACGATCGATATTGGAGGAGATGGTGACTCGCAAAGTGAGCGACATCACGGACTTCAACTGGATCTCGCAGCTGCGGTACTACTGGCGCGGCGACCGCATCGCCTGCTCCATGATCACCACCGAGGTGGAGTACGGGTTCGAGTACCTGGGCAACATCGGCCGGCTCGTCGCCACGCCGCTCACAGACCGTTGCTTCAGGTATTTTTTTTTTATGTTCGGACTAAGCTAGCACTTGACCACAAAGTTGCCTGATGTTAAACAACTATGCGGTCTACGATGGAGCGCGCTTGCTTAGGAAAAGCCCGTTTATTCTGGCCTTGAAGAGCTCCAAGTTGTATTGTGTAGGAAAGACAGACCTCGGCAGAGAATTCCACTCCCGCGCAGTCCGTATCAAGAAGAGAAGGTATACATTTATAAAGCACAAAACTCAATGCGATGTGGCGATATGTTCACTTTTTGTCCGCGCGGAGAGGGGTTATTTCATTC
This sequence comes from Mecyna flavalis, assembly GCA_949319885.1. Lineage (NCBI taxonomy): Eukaryota > Metazoa > Arthropoda > Insecta > Lepidoptera > Crambidae > Mecyna > Mecyna flavalis. Next base: position 1,395,395 of record OX439435.1, on the reverse strand, counting down.
AGCGACAGAAAAAACAAAGGTGTCTATGTCCGCACTGCGGCTAAAGAAAATCGACACAACACCACAAAGACAACAGACCGGATTGGCATGAAATTCCGAAGAGGACCAATAAGTCTTGAATTGTTTTTTTTTTGCAGCGTCTGGTAGGGATAACTTGGTTTTATTGATGGAGGCCTTTGCCGGCGGCTTTTCCAATTCATGGGCTGATACTTTATTTGCAGGACACTAATGAGTGCGCTCAAATTAAACCTGGGAGGGGCGCCCGAAGGCCCGGCAGGAACTGGCAAGACGGAGACTACCAAGGACCTGGCCAAGGCCGTAGCCAAGAAGTGCGTCGTCTTCAACTGCTCCGACGGACTCGACTACAAGGCCCTTGGCAAATTCTTCAAGGTATCTTCATTACTTTTAGGGTGGTTTTATAGTCACGCTCACGACCGCGCATTGGATTGTTACCAACACGCGCGGAAGAACCGCGCTGACGACTATGTAACGATCCAAGAGTCGCAAAGCTCATGGCCTGCGATGTTCACCAACCGCGCGGGACTAACCGTGACTATAATTATGGTGGTTTTCTGCGCAATCGGTCAGCTGTTCTTTGCCAGGTTAACTAAAATCTAAAATGGTTTTACCAGGGTTTAGCCCAATCAGGAGCGTGGGCGTGCTTCGACGAGTTCAACCGCATCGACCTGGAGGTGCTGTCGGTGGTGGCGCAGCAGATCCTGTCCATCCAGCTGGCCATCTTGCGCCGCGAGAAGCGGTTCGTCTTCGAGGGCACGGAGATCAGCCTCAACCCGACCTGTTCCGTCTTCATCACCATGAACCCTGGGTGAGTATTTTCTTCAACGGTTCAATCTTTAAAATCTTACTGCAAATCGCTTTAATAAAAGACCTACCTATGCCAAGTGAATTTACATGTTCTTTATCAGAAATTAAGACAGAAAGCAAATGCCATAGTATAATTTAACTATTCTTTATTTGTATTTTTGTATAAAAGCCATGCTGCTATTTCTGCCTGTCTGGCAAATGAATCGGCTCGACCGAAGAAGTACCATCCTCTCATAATAGCATAGCTATTGCTTTTCTCCGTTTAGTGAGTGAGAGTGCTATAGGCCTACCCCTCCCCTTTTTCCTGCACCCATCCTTATTCCCTTTCTCCATATTCTTTGCTCAAACGCCGACAACGTATCTAAGACCACAGGTGACCATGAGCGGTAGTGATCACTTAGTGTCACCCTAGCTCGTTTGCCTACTTTCATAAAATGGAAATAACTTCGTTCTATACATCCAGGTATGCCGGTCGTACTGAGCTGCCAGACAACTTGAAGGTGCTGTTCCGCACGGTGGCCATGATGGTGCCGGACTACGCCATGATCGGCGAAATCACACTTTACTCCAACGGCTTTGTCTGCGCTGGCCCGTGAGTAACATAGCATAGCAAAACTTATATGATTATCTAAATCTACAATTTATAATTGGCAATCATGAGTTCAAAGTGAAGTGTAATTTTTAATTTCATTATTACATGTTGCAAAAGCTCTAATTTTTTTAAATGTTAGAATGTCTGCATCGAGTAGGTGAACGGTATGAATGTGGCTAACTTTCCTATATTGGTTCAAGTATGCAACGCCTCGATGGCCAGGCCAAGATGCCAAGGGTCGAGCTAACTTTGTGTCGGTTTTTCGGACACAGTTAGGGTTTGTGATCACCAATCCGCATTTTGCAAGCGTGGTGATTAAGCCAATCCCCATCATTGTAGTGATAATTTAATTTCAAGGATGGAGTCCTTTGCCCTGCATGCAATGGGACATTAATAGGCTGATACTTTATTTTACTTTATGGGACTGAAGGTCAGTTAACCATTGTCAGATAAGATTTTGATAATTTATCTGTCAGATATCAATGGCGCCGTTTTTAAATGGATAAAAAAGACAGCGTCTAAGTAGGGACCTATGTAAAAGTGGTCAAAATCTAGACGCTAACTAACAACGTAGGGACCTAAAAGTGGTCAAAACCATCCCTATTCACTTGTAGGCTTACAATCACGTGTGCCGCAACGCAAGTAGCATGCATGCTGAATGTCATATCTTAATTGTGGTGGCGGCTTTTCTATTGACCAGGCTGTCCCGCAAGATCGTGCAGGCGTACAAGCTGTGCTCGGAGCAGCTGTCGTCGCAGAACCACTACGACTACGGCATGCGCGCCGTCAAGTCCGTGTTGCTGGCGTCCGGCGCGCTAAAGAAGAACTACCCGGAGAAGGACGAGGCGCAGCTCGTGTTGCGAGCCATCATCGACGTCAACATGCCCAAGTTCCTGTCCCAGGCGAGTTTCCCTCCTCATCATATCAGCTAAAAGACATGCACTGGACATAGGCCTCCCCTAAGGGTTTCCGATCGGTCCTGCGCCACCCGTATCCAATGGATTCCGCGATCTTTGTGAGCTCGCCGGAATTACTCTAAGGCATCCAGTGAATCCTTGCGATCTTTATGACGTCATCGGTCCAACTGGTGGGGAAACTTTCACGGCTACTTTTCCAGGTGCGTAGTTTCCCTCTTACGTAATAATATAAATATTATTGCAAAGGTTTATAGGGGTGGATGGATGTGTTTTTTGTCTCCTGGTGCTCTTTGGCGCAATGTTTACACAAATCAATTCACCAAGTTTTATTGCTATTTATTTAACCTATAGATGATAAATGATTTAGGTAGTATTTAGAAAACAAAATTTTGGACACTGAACATAGTGGAATATAGTCCCAAACTAAGCAAAAGTACTCGTAAAATAAGCAATAGACAAAGGATATCAGATAATAACAATAGCTTCTGGTTTCTGATATCCACAGGACGTGCCTCTATTCGCGGGCATCTACTCGGACCTGTTCCCGGGGGTGGATATCCCGCAGCCGGACCGCGCTGAGCTGCTGAAATGCATCAACAAGGACCTGGAGAAGCGCAACCTGCAGCCCACCGATTGGTACCTCGAGAAGATCATACAGGTCCGTGTTTATTATACTGTAACTTATAGCAAATGATTTATGTCTTAGAAAGCAGACAAGAAAGTATGATACCTGCTGGTAAGAGAACACTACCGCCAATAGACATCTGCGACTGGGGTTAGTTGTTTCATAACACAGGGTTGGCGCTTAAGCCTACGGCCCTATGGTAAGCAGCTACCGTCGCTTATGGACGTTTGCATCACCAGAGGCATCATAACTACATCATAAGAGGCATAAATGTGTTGCTCACCTTTGAGAAAAGAATGTGGAGAGATGGAGAAGGGTTACACAGGATGGTGAGAAGCGAAAAGGGGAGCAAGTTAAAGCTTCCTGAACTCTTTCTTACCCAATGAAGCGTTATAGCAAAGCTACCACTACATCTCTCTTTTGTAAGAAGGTGGTGCCTCCCCCAGCTGGCACATTTATACTGTCAGGCAAAAACAGTCTAAAGCACTCTATCACGGTTTTCAAGCTGAAGTGGTTAATATCCGAAAACTGTGTCTTAGTCTAATGGTACTATAAAATCTCTGCTAGTTCATGAAGACTTGTTCAGGTCAGATGCCTTGCTTTTTCATAGAACTGCTGCTCCCTCATTGTTTAAGATATACGAGATGATGTTAGTCCGGCACGGGTTCATGATCGTGGGCCCGCCAATGGGCGGCAAGACGCAGGCGTACCAGTCGCTGGCGGACTCCCTGCGGGCGCTCCAGCTGATGAAGCCGCCGCCGAGGCACAAGGAGTTCGGCGCCATCTACCGCATCCTCAACCCGAAGGCTATCACCATGGGACAGCTGTATGGGTGTTTCGACCCGGCTTCACATGAATGGTGAGAAATAATGATGACGTCAGCATAAAAGCTAAATAGCGTTCAACATTGTAGGTTATTACATAGTAGGGCTCGATTGTGTATTTGGCAGTGACTCGACGAGGGATGAGACGAGGCGAGATTCAGCCTTAGATATCCTACAACCGATGATCTCAAAAAGATCGCGGAAATCTACTGTATACGGGTGATGCACGATCGATCGATTAGGGAGACCTCTTTCTAGCCTCTGTATAAGTAATGACGTTAATGAATAAATATCTATACCTTAGCTAGATAATCATTGATGATTGTCAGGTCTGACGGCGTCCTGGCGATAGCGTTCCGCGAGTACGCGATGTCGATCACGCGCGACCGCAAGTGGATCCTGTTCGACGGGCCCGTGGACGCCGTCTGGATCGAGAACATGAACACCGTGCTCGACGACAACAAGAAGCTCTGCCTCATGAGCGGCGAGATCATACAGGTGAGAACCACTTGATGCAGTCAATCATGAGGGTTTTTTAGAATGAAAAATCTACTAGATACGTAGCCATAAGGTTCAACTTAAACGTGATTGGTTCATTTTGCAATTCATAATGGCGGTTTGACATCTTCCGTAGTAGCGCCACCTACCGGCATTTTCATTCTATAAAACCCTCATGATTGAACAGAAGAGCTCACTTAAATCGGTTTGTATAACTCTACCACTAGGAGTGACGTCATATAAAACGCCGTCAGATATGATACTAAGATACTTTTTCTACTTACGTCCAATGATTTAAATTACAATATAACCCAGAGGTAAGACTGTAAAATGTACGAATCGTCATCAATAATTGAACATTTTTGCAGATGACAAACAAAATGAATCTAATATTCGAACCAGCGGATCTTGAGTTCGCATCTCCTGCCACGGTGTCTCGTTGCGGTATGATTTACATGGAGCCGGAACAATTAGGTCAGTCATTATGTTACTTATTTTCTAGATATAGGATGTAGAAGCAGCTGAAGAAAACTAACGGCCATTGACATTAAAAAGTCGGTCAGTCTACCTACAAGTGGATCAAATCATGTATAGTTAGTTCCTTGTGATTCTAGGGTGGCGAGCATTCCTGGACTCGTATAACTTCCACCTGAGCAAGCGGCTGATCCCGGAGCAGTACGAGCTGATCCAGGAGCTGATCGACTGGCTGGTGCCGCCCATCTTCGAGTTCATGCTCACCAAGTGCCACCACTTCGTTGTTGTCGGGGAGATCCACCAGTTCTTTGTGAGTATCTTCATTTCATGGGCAGCCGTGTGATAAAAGTGGTAGAGCAGTGCTGTAGACAGTTATTGTGCTTCGTTTGCTGAGTAAGAGTTCCAGAGGTCCGAACCCTTTACCTTCTATTTTCCTTATCCCCATAGCCCTTCACATTCACCCCCTGCCCCCATATTCTTTAAAAGGCAGGACACAGTGGGGTTCATAGACCTATTCGCAGGTGTCCATGGACGTTTGTGTGTGTCACACTTGCTCATTTGCCTCCCTCTTTTATGATAAAAGCCACATTATACAGGCTGTTAGGTAACCCGAGGGACATATTTAAGGAGAATGTTCAGAATTCGATTTAGAGTCCAATTCGCTATAAAAAATATATCCTTAATTTTTTTCATAATTATCCTAATAATTTATGTATGCATGAACTACCTAAAAATCCCGTGTGCTGAGCGGCCGTTTACGCCCCAAACTCAAATTGTACGCGATTACAATTTGAGTCGTACTTGAACGAGTGCACGAAATAGGTTACTGTGAAGGGAAGAGTGCCCGCACGTTAAGCGGATTTTCAGGTTTCGACTAAGGTTATTGACAGATATTTACCAGAGTTCTTATTTGATATATACACTTATTTTGTTATATAGAAGCATGAACTATTTGGGGTTTAAATATGTCCCTCGAATTTCCTGTCATACTGTATAATATCTTTGTCTTTTTTACTTTGTAAAACTTGAGTGTAGCCGTAAGGAAAATACCATTTATTTTTCTGTGTAAATATTGTACTGCAATTATGAATGTGTAGAATTTGTTTTAAGGTATAATAGAAGAAGAAAAAATAAATATCACTAATCGTCTTCACAGTCGTTCACCCGGCTGTTTACATGCCTGCTGGAGGGCGAGGGTCAGTTTAGCACGATGTGGCTGCAGTGCACCTTCGTGTTCAGCCTGCTGTGGGGGCTCTGCGCTACGCTTACAGGTCAGTTCCAACATCATACACATGGGGTAACTAGTATGAAATGAATTTATACCACTAGGGTGGCCCGCCCCATCGTAACCGGTCACCGCCGCTTATAGAAGCTTGGACGTCAGAGGCATCGCTCGCTTGTCGCCGCTCCTGTTATTTAAAGACTTAGGTAGGTTCCTGTACTGCGCCGTCTAGGTGGGTACCACCGCAGTGCCAAATATTTTCCCGTGAAATAGAAGTGTGTCAAGCACTTCTGTATTTCGAGAAAAGGGCACTGAAGCTAGTGAAATTACTGGGTATAAGAGACCTAATAACTGTCGTCTCGGTGTAGCGGGCGCAGGGCAGTGCCAGACAGTAACTGCTTAGTTACTGTTTGCCACTGAACTGTCTAAGGGCAGACGTGGCGCTTACCATCAGGTGTACGATCTGCTCGTCTTGTTACACCATGCAATAAAAAAACCTGTACTTGACTTTTAATGTATGTTTGAACCTTTGTTATGATACAAATTAAATTTATAAATATAAATATAGAAAAACATTGTGCACAAACAACATTTTACAGAAAACTTACATAAACATACATTACAGGCGATAGCCGCAAATCGTTTGACTCGTTTTTCCGCAAGCTACTCGACGGCGCCAACGCGGCGTACCCCAAGCCCAAGTCCTTCAAGCTGACCAAGAACCAGCTGTTCGGCGACAAGGACACCGTGTTCGACTACGTCTACGACAAGCGGAACAACGGCACCTGGATCCCTTGGGTGGACTTAGAAAAGGAGGTGCCACTTGCCGCGAACGCTAAGGTGAGGTGATGACGTTGACGATACATGTTATGCTGCTACTTCTAATATAAATTCGATGTAGGTTTTGCACTTGGATCCAGAGGAAAACCGATTGCCAATAACTATTATAATTTCTAGGCTTTGACAAAATATCGGTGACACTTGATTTGGTGATCCAAAATTAATTTAATGTCAGAAATTTTCGGAATTTTATTGTGTCACAGAGAGCTTGTAAAAACACAGGCACGGAAGTGTGTCTGAAGGTCAGAACAGCAACGCTAATAGTTATCAGATAATCAGAATTACCACATTATTTAAAAAATATTTAGTTAACAGCTTTTTCTGTTACTAAACTCATTATGTGAACACGTTAAACTCTCCATTATATACTCGATACGAGTAAAAAACTAATTCTCCACTCAGGTCAACGAGCTGATAATCCTGACGAACGAGAACGCGTGCCTCCGTTACTTCGTGTCGAAGATGGTGAAGTCCAAGATTCCGATCCTGCTGGTGGGCCCCACCGGCACCGGCAAGTCCTCGCTCGTGCTCAACTTCCTGCTCTCGCTGCCGAAGGAGAAGTACATCACTAACACCATCAATTTCTCCGCCAGGACTACTGCTAATCAGGTTAGTCCTAACATTTACTAGGTCATTGTTTGGTGGGAGCAATTTGACATCAAATAGAAGCTTTTAAACACTCGTGTTGTGGGTAACAGAATGAAAGAACATACCTTCTTTACATCAAATAATTGAAACAATTGTAAATCGTTTGACATTTTTGCTTGCAGACTCAAGATATCATCATGTCAAAGGTCGATCGTCGGCGTAAAGGTGTTTTTGGACCTTCCATGGGAAAGAAGGTAATGCAATAACTGTAAAACGAGAGATACTTACCTACCTGTTTAAAATGTAGGTACTTTTTTTACAGTTACGTTAAAATATATACGCTGTACTATCAGGGTCAAATGCTATTAGGATACGATCTTTTGGATTTCGTGACGCGACAATGACTTAACACACACAGATAAATAATGCGCTGCTATTGGTTGCTAAAGTTACGGACAAGCGCAGTTGTCGTCATATTTCGCTCAATTCCAAAAGTTATTATAATATACTTACAAGTTAGCGTCTCTTGTGTTAGCCAAATTCTAGATAATGATGATAGGAGTTTAAAAAGATGAAGTGATTTACAGTGCGTGCTGTTCGTGGACGACCTCAGCATGCCGCAGAAGGAGGTGTACGGCGCGCAGCCGCCGCTGGAGCTGCTGCGCCAGTGGGTCGACCACGGCCACTGGTACGACCTCAAGGAGATGGTGCGCCAGGAGGTCGTCGACGTGGTGAGACCCTACGCCACGTCTAACGTCGTGTTCCTTAGCGACTGGCAGATATTCTTTTTTATGCTAGATCCGTTGGCAAACAAGCACGCAGGCCATCCGATGGTAAATGGCTCCGGCGGACTATTCCATTGAGGGACTCTGCCAGTAAAAGTCATTGTCAGTGCTACCATTATGATCTTCGCTTCGCGCCTTTGTTTAAAGTAATGATTCCCACGTTAATATTGCCAGAATAGACATATTAATTTCTGAAGTGTCCAATTTTTTTTTAATTCCTTGCAGGCGAACTTCATCCGTATTACTACACTATAACTAGCCTTCCGCCCGCGGTTTCGCCCGCGCGTAATTTCTTTTTTCAAATTCCCTTCCCCTCACATTTCCGGGATCAAAAGTACCCTATGTTCACCGGGGATAGTGTAGCTTTCCAACAGTAAAAGAATAATTCAAATCGGTTCAGTAGTTTCGGAGCCTATTCAATAAAACATACAAACAATCAAATCTTTCCTCTTTATAATATTAGTTTAAACTGATAACGCAAGTAGTTTTTGACTGCCTGGGTTATTATTTACTACCTGAATAAATCTAACTAAAGCACTTAACACAGTTACTGGTATCGGCGATGCTGCCGCCCGGAGGCGGATCCAACCTGATCTCCTCGCGGCTGACGCGCCACATGCTGCTCATCACGCTGGACTCCTTCGAGGACAACACGCTCAACAAGATCTTCTGCACCATCATGGACTGGCACTTCACCAAGGGCTTCACCGACACCCTCATGCGGCAGAGCAAGGTATAACATTCAGTTGCTCTGCTGCACTACCCTGGGCCCATGTCTGTGCCACCCTGGGCCCATGGCTGGCTACCTACCAGGTGGTAGTGTAGTGTATGTCACACCTCCCTATATTATGAACAGTCATTATACGGACGTTGCGCTCTAAACACATCTTTTATTGGACTCCCGTCGTCCCACATTGCATGGCGACCCTGCCAGGATTCAAACCTGGAATCTTCTGATACTGTTCCTGTACTGGGCCATCTAGGTGGGTACCACCGCAGTGCCAGATCTTTTCCCGTGAAATAGAAGTGTGTCAAGCACTTCTGTGTTTCGGAGAAAGGGCACTAAAGCTAGTGAAATTACTGGGTATATGAGACCTAATAACTGTCGTCTCGGTGTAGCAGGCGCAGGGCGGTGCCAGACAGTAACTGCTTAGTGACTGTTTGGCGCTGAACTGTCTGAGGACAGACGTGGCGCTTACCATCAGGTGTACGATCTGCTCGTCTTGTTATACAGATAGCAATAAAAAAAAGTCTATGGTTGATTTGACGATGACATGCTGATGACCTAATTCCAGACCGTAGTAGCAGCGACGATGGAGGTGTACAAGGCGGTGACGCTCGGGTTCCTCCCGACGCCGAGCAAGTGCCACTACCTGTTCAACCTGCGGGACTTCGCGCGCGTCATCAAGGGCATCCTGCTCGTGCCCGGCACGCACATGAAGGAGCTCAACAAGCTGGTGCTGCTGTGGATCCACGAGACCTACCGCGTCTTCTACGACCGCCTCGTGGACGACGCAGACAGGTAGATTAAGCGTAGTAGCATCGGAGTTGGAACAAGTCGATCACGCTGCAGTTCCTGCTGACAACATCGATATCATAACATACGTCATTATTGTAGAGGTCTACCAGAGGTTTCCCTATTAAATCGTATGAAACTCCATTTTGCCAGATGGCGACGCTGTGCGAACTATTACAGGAGATTTTTGCTGCATGACGACAGATAATCTGTCCGACAGACCCTCTCTTACAATGGGTATGAACTAATATGGCCGAAAAATGTCTCCATCTTTCCCAGAAAAAACCTTCAGGTAGTAGGGACCTTCTAAAAAATTAAGTGAAAAAATATTAAATGTGTTTGCTCATTAGCAATAATTCGTGAAAATTAACATTTTCTTAACAACACTTTTACCAATGAACCTGCAGACAAAAGCTATTCGAAGTGGTGCACAAGGCCGTGTACGGCAACTTCCGCGTGCACATGGACCAGGTGCTAAACGAGACCGGCTACATCCCAGAGGGCGAGAAACTGGGCAACAAGCACGCCGCGAATATATTCTTTGGAAACTACATGGAGCCTGATGCTGACCCGAAGATTTATGACCAGGTAAAGTGTGTGAGGGTAGATTTTCCGTCGGGCAGCGTTAATATAGTGGTCATTCACAATATTGTAGTTGGCTGCTGCTCTTCTCGATTTCTCTCCTCTACTCGCCTTTTTGACATGTATTCGTTATGGGACATTTCGTTTCGTGAGATCAAGACATTTCATGCGAGGTCGAAAACACGGCCCAGTTCCATTTCTATTCAACCTTACCTCAAGTCGAGAGTGATCTTTGCGCGTTCAATTTGTCCAAAGAATTATAGAACCCTTAATCAGCCAATTATAAATGCTAGATCATAGGCTAGATGGTAAGCGATCATTGCGGTCTATTCCGTTGAGGGACACTTATTCAGTAAGCGCCGTATTTGACTGACTTAGTAAGTACTAAACCTTCAGGAATGTTCATGTTCATGTGTATTTGACTCTGTACACAAAGCTGGGCTAGAAGAATGGTATCTACTATCGGGTCATCTGCAGGTGGTGGACCTGGATGACATGGCGGTGAAGATGGAGTACTACCTGGAGGAGTACAACGTGGTGTCGTCGTCGCCCATGTCGCTGGTCATGTTCCGCTACGCGCTCGACCACATCTCGCGATGCACGCGCGTGCTGCTACAGGATAATGGTACCTACTATCATAATATTATGTTAGACATCCTACTTCCTATCCTACTATATGCTACTAATATTATAAATGCGAAAGTCTGGATGTTTGGATGTTTAGATGTTTGGATGTTTGGATGTTTAGATGTTTGGATGTTTGTTCCTCAATCACGCCTAAACGGCTGAACGGATTTAGATGAAATTTGGCACACGTATAGTATATAACCCGGAATAGGACATAGGCTATAAAATTCCTACGGGAAACGTCTCATTCCCGCGGGAATATCAATTTTGAATACTGAACCGATTTGAATAATTCTTTCACTGTTGGAAAGCTACACTATCCCCGGTGAACATAGGGTACTTTTGATCCTGGAAATGTGGGGGGAAGGGGGGATATTTGAAAAAGGAGATTACGCGCGGGTGAAACCGCGGGCGGAAGGCTAGTACTTACATATGAACGAAAGCATTGATTTGCTTCTTTACGCTAACGCTTTCCTGACGTAGACACTGTTTGATGTCGACACGACACAGCATTGTAACATTACATTGTAGGTAGCCACAAAAAGTGTCTACGTCTACTAGGGTCGTCGTTCAGGGAGAGCTAATTTCTGGTGGCTAATATTTGACACAAAACACAAAAGTGTCTTCATCTGCGCGCTGTAAAGCCCATGCTTTCCCATTAATATAAGAACAACCTCTTCACCACGAAAAGCATTAGTATTTAATATTTTTAAAAGCGGCCAAGTGCGAGTCGGACTCGCCCATGAGGGGTTCCGTAGCAGCAAGTATCATCATAATATAAAAGTTCTTGTAGTTCTTTGTAAGTTTGATCGATGTTTTAATAATAGCGTATTTTTCAAAATTTTACGATTTATGTCGTATTGAAAAAAAAACTAATTATTTGTTCTCGTTCAAACCAATTTTCGCTGGTAGTTTGCATTGTAATGTACATCATATATTATTTTTAGTTTTATCATTCTCTTGTTTTAGAAGTTACAGGGGGGGGGGGGCACAAATTTTACCACTTTGGAAGTGTCTCACGCACAAACTATTAAGTTTAGAAAAAAATGATTTTAGAAACCTCATTATCATTTTTAAAGACCTATCGATAGATACCGCACACGTAAGGGTTTAAAGAAAAAAAATTTTTTGAGTTTCAGTTCTAAGTATGGGGAGCCCCCACAATTTATTGTTTTTTTCTATTTTCGTATGAAAATCTTAATGCGGTTCACAGAATACATCTACTTACCAAGTTTCAACAGTATAGTCCTTATAGTTTCGGTAAAAATGTGGCTGTGACATACGGACGGACAGACAGACAGACATGACGAATCCATAAGGGTTCCGTTTTTTGCCATTGAGCTACGGAACCCTAAAAAGAAGCTGCGCCTTAGAGTATTAGTCCTACTCCAGGTGTAGGTACACTACCTTTTTATGGAATACTTAAACGTAAGAACTTTGAAAAGCTTTACAATGTAATTTGAAACTGCTATCGGCTCAATAATGTATTGTTGCTTTTATGCATTTGAAGTAATGTTTCATGTCCAGCGCTAAATGGTATCTCAGTCATATCGGCTGCTTAAAGATGCCCCGTATTACGAGGATAGGATACATTTCTGCCGTTTTCATTTTAGGAAATCTTCTTTTGGTCGGCGTCGGAGGCAGCGGTAGAAGCAGCGCAGTTAAACTGGCGGCAAGCATTTTGGAAATGAATGTCATCCAGGTCTGAAGACAGTTGCTTAAAATAATAAATAAATAAATAAATATCCCTGGACATTATTCACACAGCGTCATCTAGCCCCAAACTAAGCATAGCTTGTGCTATGGGTGCTAGACAACGGATAAACAATACTTATATACTTTTTTCTTGTAAATACATACGAATTATAGGTACTCGTACATAGAAACACCCAGACCGATACAAACAGACATGTTCATGCACACAAATGTTTGTACCGTGCGGGGATCGAACCCGCGACCTCTGGTGTAATAGGCGACTTCTCGACCATTACACCAAATGGCTCGTCGAAAATAATGTTATTATTATTTTCATCATTACAGAAATATCTGCAGTTTCACTTCTCTTACAGATCGAGATCTCGCGAGTATACGGTCAGAACGAATGGCGCGACGACATCCGCAAGCTCTTGATGAAAGCTGGTATCATTGGGAAGCCGCTCGTGTTCTTGTTCGCCGACAATCAGGTTTGTTACCTCTGCCACTCGGACTAAAGGTGGGAGATTGGCCATTAGGCCAAGTCGGTTGTATTTCGATAGTAATAAAATAATATAAGGAGTAACATATTAATGTTACTCCTAAACGGAAACATGAACAATGAGATTGCCAAGTCTAAAGATTTTGTACTTACTTACTTAACTTAGGTACTGAAATAAAAGAAGAACATTTTTAGGGGTAAGCAAATTCTAGGCTACATCTATAGTAGGACACCAGCGTTTAAAATAACAACGAAAAAGTGAATGGTATGAATGGAGAAGAAGCATATTGCGCTATATATTTTTTGTTATTGCTGTGTAGATAATGTACGAAGGCATGGTGGAAGACATCAACATGCTGTTGAACACGGGCGACATCCCCAATCTTTACGGGATGGACGAGAAGGTCGAGATCCTGGACAAGATGCAGGCGGCGGTCAGAGAAGCTGTAAGTGATTTGTTCCAAACAAAACCATAATTAGCCACTTCATTCCGTACTTTTATGTATTTTTTAATAAAATTCTATGTTTTGCTTTCTTTCTTGGGATGTTTCTGGTGAGTAAACTTATCTGGCCTGGATAAGTTGTTTTTTTATTGGTTTATCAATAAAAATTTAATCATGGAGCAATGTATGGTTCTCTAGTCGTAAAACTATACGACGGTATTTTCTGTTTTAATAATATAACTTGCTTACTTTTGTGATTATATCTTTTTTGGTTAGGGAAAGGTACTTAGTTGCAAAAACTTTTGCATGTGAACTGTCTGAGTTACGTGACGTTTCTGCGTTTATGCGCAGCGCTGACGTTATAGTGGCTCTATCTGACCCAATATTGACACATGTGTGCAGGGAAAAAAGATGGAGACGACCCCGCTGGCGATGTTCGGGTTCTACGTGGAGCGCGTGAAGGCGAACCTGCGCATCGTGCTGGCCATGTCGCCCATCGGCGACTCGTTCCGCAACCGCCTGCGCATGTTCCCCTCGCTCATCAACTGCTGCACCATCGACTGGTGAGGATTACCGACGACGAATCCTTTTCTTTAGATGAAGAAATCCTTAATACCCCAGCAACTTGAGAGAGCAGCTGTGATTATGACAGGGTCACCCTCTAACAAGTGGTACTGTGGTGATGACGACATTGGAGTTTTCGTTAGTACTTGAAATATCAAGCGCAGCCTGGGGTGCCTAGTCGCTCTATGTTGGGATTCACATCTCTATCTCTAACGAAGCCTCCGAGGGTTTGGTTCTCTAACGCCACCTACGTACCACTAAAAAAGCTGTTGGAACTTTGGTGGCTTAAATAGGATATTTAAAAATCCCAAAAAAACCTTATTGATTGGTCTTTGAGTAGATTTCTGGGTAAAATTTTGTCATAAATCATTAACCCTAGGGGATAATCGTTCTTAAGGGACTACGCGTAAATCAGGGGGACCATGTGACTGTTTCTAAATAAAGCTGAAATAATGAAAAAAACACTATAATTATAAGTTACAAAGCATCTAGACTTCCAAAGATAAATCAAAGAACAACGATCCATCAATCATGTTTGTCGTGGGTAGATTTTTTACTTACCTTCTTCTTATCAAATGCAATAAGAAGTGTTTTCGTCCACCAGGTTCACAGCCTGGCCTCCCGAAGCCCTGGAGCGCGTGGCGTGCATGTTCATCGCCAAGATGGAGAACGTGGAAGACGAGCTGCGCACCGCCTGCGTGGAGATGTGCCAGCTCTTCCACATGACCGTCGTCGCGCTTAGTGACAGGCCAGTGGAGAGACTCATCTTCTTACTAGAATTACACGTCCTTGTTCATTTTATTTGTACTGGCGCACCAAAAGTTTATCTCCCACACTTTTCTTGACCAAGATAAGACCATAGAAAGCCTACCAGACTCTCGTTTACTGCAGCTATTAAATATACATGTGGCTTCCGTCATGCACATTGACTCTATGTCTGTGTACACAAAAAGAAAATGAGAGTGCATCTCTCGCATTCGAATTCGCTTGCTCTAGCTAAAATACGTAAACAAAAGTACCAACGTAAAAACTGAATGAACTAAAGACAAGTTTATAGGTTCTTTGTCAATATTATCAAATCGGTCATTAGATAAGGAGTTACAATTTAAATGTTAATAAATTTACGTTTTTACAGATTCTATTCGGAGCAGAAGCGTAAAGTGTACGTGACGCCAACGAGTTACTTAGAACTAATTAAGGCCTTCCAGAACCTGTATGCAATGAAGGTGGACCAGATTACTAGAGCCAGGATCAGGTAAGGAAATGTCATGTCATTATTCTTTTTTTTTTTTATGAAAGTGGTAGACAAACGAAGTAGTTCGGGCCTCCGGTACTCTCATTTACCAGACGAAGCACAATAGTAAAGCTAGTGCTCAAACATCAGTCTTCTGTATTAGGGTGGTAATTCTCTGGTGGAGCCAGCCCATTTCAACTGACAGCCAAATTATCTTCAGTCAGGCTTTACACAAGTAATATGTAAATCATTTTGTCTTCTTGAAGGTTATATTCTATCATATGCTTAGGAGTACTCTTCAAGTGATACTTCGGTATCTCCAAGCCCCCCTTAATAAATTTTTGGCTGTAGATACGAAACAGGACTGGAACAGCTGGACTTTGCGGCCGGCCAGGTGGCTGTGATGCAGCAGAACCTGCGCGACCTCCAGCCGCTGCTGGTGGAGACCTCGGACAAGACGGAGAAGCTGATGATCAAGATCGAGCAGGACACCGTCGTCGTGGAGAAGCAGAAAGAAGTGCGTTTCAACTAAACATATTCAGAAAAAACTAATAACCTGCCCATCATATTGTTAGACACTCTTAAAACATGCTATACTAACTTTGGAGCTGGAAGGCTCTTATTTTATGTATTACTTAACTATTAGTTAGACTCAAATAAGAAGTCCATATAAGCGAACGTTCGTTTGAGTGGTTAACACCTACTGGGAGACACAGCCGTGGACATACCTTCCACAAAGTAGACTGATGATTTTACAAAGATCATCGATCATGGGAATCCACCGGATGCGGCTGGTGCAGGAACAATAAGTTTCGAGATCCTAGGGGATGGCCTATGTCGAACAGTGGACTAGTATTTCGGCTGAAGTCATGTAACTTTCGTAGCTCTAAAAACTCCTGCCAAAGTTTCATCATGGAAGCTCCTACGTGTGTAAAGGGTTGTCGTAGCTTAAGCAAGACGATCCTCGTAGATTACTATTTTGATATTTTCCCAACGACTTTCTCACACTTCAAATCCCAAAACGTCAACTCCCTGTCTCGCGTCGGCCAATCGCGTGGCAGTGCTGCAGAGCGCTGCCGCAGTCTACCATATTAACGCGCTGCGATTGGCTGACGCGGCACGGTGCGAGCGTGGCACGCTGCGATTGGTCGAGGAGTCGCGCTAGGTCTCGAGTCCCTATATAACGTGCGTTACACATGTAATATTGTGACACCGTATTTAACCTACAGTACCTAGTGATCCAAATGCTAAATACCATGTCTTATTCACCCAGATCGTAGGCGCAGACGAAGCCCTAGCGAACGAGGCAGCAGCGGCGGCGCAGGCCATCAAGGACGACTGCGAGTCCGACCTGGCGGAGGCCGTGCCGGCCCTGGAGGCGGCCCTGTCCGCGCTCAACACGCTCAAGCCGGCCGACATCACGCTCGTCAAGTCCATGAAGAACCCCCCCGCCGGCGTCAAGCTTGTCATGGAGGCTGTGTGTGTTATGAAGAGCATTAAGGGGGATAGGAAGATGGATGCTAATGGTAAGGGCCTGTTCCCACTTATTCGATCAGTCTTTTTGCCCTTAAACCGGACGCCGTAGGTGTTCACATTATATCCGATCAGTCTGTTTTGCCGGGAGGTCGGTGGTTCGAGTCGCCGAAGTGTAAGTTTGTATTTCGTATGCGATGGACGGCGACGATATTGTTTTTCTTCACAGTCTTGACGGAACGTTCGTTCACACTCATCCGATGCGGGCGTTTTGACTGGTCGTCGCAGTGGCAAAACGTCCGTCAAATAACTCGGATCAGTCTTTTTTTCCCGGATCAGTCGTAATGTGAACAGCTCCATACAAATTGTACTGCCACTGGCACATCCGTCTATTTAGACTGACCGAGAAAAAAGACTGATCGGATAAGTGGGAACAGGCCTTAAGTGGCTTTTTGCCGCACATGCATAAGTTAGCGAGACCTGCAGCTATGTGTAGGACTAAAGCGTCACGCTACCCACTAACTCCCCCAACAAAAAGTTTTCTGTTCATACCCGAAAAAGACGATCTAGTGCCCGCTTTAGGGCGATTGATCGGCCCATGGTACGTTTATCTTAATCATATAAAGTACCTATCAAGGAAAACGTATCTCAAAATAAATACTCATAGCATAGGAGCGTACTTAGTATGGACGATGGTCACTACACAACTGATTGTTCATATTTTATACATAACTTAGTAAACACATTTAATAATAATTTACATATAAATATAGTAATACGTACGTATATGTAAGCTCTTTGTAAAAAGCTCACACAGATTTAAATTAAAATAAGGATGTTTGTTTCAGGTAAACCCTACGAAGACTTCTGGGGCCCATCGCAAAAGATGCTGGGTGACATGAAGTTCCTTGACAGTTTGAGGAACTACGACAAGGACAACATCCCGGTCGCCGTCATGAAGAAAATTAGGGACAAGTAAATTATTTAACTGTTTTTGTGATATGGAATTTGCCTAGGCTCACTCATTGCTCATCATACCCTGAAGGTACCCAGCTGGTGAGAAATGATGACCGTATGCAATGACGTTCAATTATTGTCCGAAGCAATAGGCTTGTTTCCACTAAGAATGAATCGGATGGCTTAGAGTTTCTAATGATTAATCATGATATGTAGTAAACAAAAAAACAACTTTTTTACTAAAATAAAATAAGATTACAAATATTTTTGGAAATTAAAATCGGCAAAATTACTTATTTAATCACGTGACATTAAACAACAATCAGAGAAGCGTGACGTCAGTCCTCGCAAAACACCGGTTGCAGCTGTATATTGATCTCGTCGACTGACATCAACAAACTCGATTGTTTCGCGAGGATAGACGTCATTCAAGACGCCATGACAGTCTTGGCCTTTCCAAAGTTAATTTTAAGTTTATTTCTAAAAAAGCAAAATACTTATGAAAAAGGCCTATTTTTCTAAAAATAATATATATTTGGGGTAAAATAGATACTAAACTATAGTTTTAAACGAATTTCCAAATTTTGTCAACTAGCCTATTGTCTGCCCACCCGACTATTGGGCAGAGTTTTCGTTTAGTTGTATACAATTGACATTAAACACTAACTGCCACGAGATAAGGTGTTTATTTGAACGAATGTGTTAATGTCATCTGTGTCAACGCCGCTCGGACGTTTTTTGAGGAATTTTTCTTAGAGATTGGGTATCTAGTTGTATATTCAACGTCATTGCTCGTATGTCGTGTTTTAGAATAGGGCAAAAGGAGATGTCACTTTAGGCTCCTCATGGCTCATGGGGGCCGGGGAAAAAGGGGCAAACGAGGGAGTTTAGTGGGTAGTGGGACGAATGACTTTAGTCTCGAGCTCCACACACAACCGTGGAGATAACAGTGTAGCCACTGGTTACTCGTATTTGCCTTTCGTGAAGTCTTCTTCATCATTATGAAGAGACGTGCAAAATTATTAAGTAATTCTTAAGAATCATCTTTCTCTGAGAGTTTTTTGGTGTTTTTCGTAAAAACGCACATTAGGATTTATTTATTTATTTACAAAAATCCTACGCTAACATTACAGGTACCTTAACCTAATTCGATAGCGTGGCCATCCTTATTCTAATTCTAAGTACATAGTTATTGCGAATTCCCTCAAAGAACATGAGAAAATATCAATTTTCTCATGTACCTTATTTAGCACCTTAAGTGCACGGACCAGGGGCGTCTTTGCCAGCAGATTTGTTCTGGGCACGGGCACAGCCAGCAGCGCCGGGCGCCGCCGCCGCCACGCGTACCGGTCCGGCACGCTCAGCTGAAGGCAGAGAGATTATTAAGAATGTTGGGAAATGTTTTGTCATCTTCAGGTATATCCCGGATAGGGAGTTCGACCCGGTTGTGATATCGAAGGTGTCGTCGGCGTGCGAGGGTCTCTGCCGCTGGGTGCGCGCCATGGACGTATACGATAGAGTCATCAAGGTCTGTAATACCCTTTATACATACACAAATAAATATCCTATTTTCTTAGCGTACGGCCCACATGATTGCAAGCGGGTACCGTAGCTTATGAACGCTTGCAACACTAGGGCTAGCTAGGCTAGGGCTAGGGCACCCAGTAGGCAAACTGTGAGCGGCAAACTAAAGTTTGACAGTTTGCCGCTTTTCGATTTAGTACCTACGCCTTTCCTTAAATTACAAATGGAGTGTCCACAGTTTGCTAGTTTTGCGCTCACTGTAGAGCGGCCGACTCCCTTCAAAATGACAGCTGTCACTAGTGATGAGGTGCAGTCGATTCGCAAAACGAACACCGATTTCGGATCGTAAAAATTGTTTTTGTCTATCAAATATGATTCTATAGTTTGTAAAATCTAAGATAATACTTGCAACATATTGTGTTACGGTAACATTTCTAGAGACGTCGATTTATACTGCAAGATTGAGTAACCTTAAAAAAGTATTCTTATTTTCTAATCACATTCACATTTAGATTTTTTATCCAAGGCTTTACTACTTTTAATTTAATTGATTGATTTTTTATAATATGATTTTACGTATATAGTAATAAACGAAACAATGTTTTCGAAATTTTACTCGGTTACAATCGATAATAATTGTAAGCGACAGATGACAGCAATGAACATCTCTAAGTTGGCGGCGCCGGCAATAATGAACGCCATTTCTCTGCATACATTTTGACAGTCAAAAATTGTGAAACATCAATGCTGTCAATACGATGACATCTGTGCGTAAATTGTTCTGAATTTGAAATTTCAGTTCGGCCGCTAACAGTTTGCCTACTGGGGACGCAGCCTAGGGGTTATGTGTGCATTGCCAACCTGTTAAAAACCTTTTACGCCTTTTTTTACTAGGAATGGCATTGCAACATTATTCAATAAAATATACATAATATGATTAAAAATAAGGTTAGGTGCTATTTGTATATTTTATTGATTGGTGTAAAATCAACTTTTTAAAAATATCAAAATTATTATGAATATTGATTGTCCACATAATAAATGAAAAATGTCATAAGCTGATAAAAGGTGATATAAATAAGAAAGCGGTCAATGAGTGATCAAATTGAGAACATGAGACGAACTTGAAAATTTTCTGTTAAATAGGTATAATACTAATTAATAGGTAGATACCTTCTAGGCAAGCATGTAACAGCTTAGGCCGCATCAACGCCATCAGGTGTGATTGTGGTCAAATGCGAGCCTATAAATGAGCCTATAGATGACGAGCCATTTGGTGTAATGGTCGAGAAGTCGGCTATTACACCAGAGGTCGCGGGTTCGATCCCCGCACGGTACAAACATTTGTGTGCATGAACATGTCTGTTTGTATCGGTCTGGGTGTTTCTATGTATAATATGTATGTATTTACAAAAAAATTATATAAGTAATGTTTATCCGTTGTATGGCACCCATAGCACAAGCTAATGCTTAGTTTGGGGCTAGATGGCGTTAAGTGAATAATGTCCAGAGATATTTATAAATATTATATATTAAAAAATAATATCAAAAACTTTTTTTACCTGTAGGTAGTAGCGCCGAAGAAAGCAGCGCTGGCTGAAGCTGAAGGCGAGCTGCAGCAGCAGATGAACACGCTCAACGAGAAGAGAGCGCAGCTGCAGGGTGTTCTCGACAAACTGCAGGTACTGTGTTTTGGTATTACGAAAGAGCGGGGTAAAAGGAGTGACACTGATGATAAATTAATTATTGAACGCCATAAAAAAGATACGGAAGGAATGGAAAGTGAAGGTCTTTGGGAGATGGGGATGAGGAGAATGTAAGGAAAGTGGTTCTACCTTTATGACCTCCAGCACTCTAACTTGCCAAACGAATCGCAACAGAAAAGCGTTTGAGAGGGATCAAGCTGGCCCATTTCGACTGACAGACAGGAACTCTTTGCAACGCGGCTCTACCACACAGACATAACTTTACTTACTTACTCCTATGGCTCAGCGACCCGAAGTGTGTCTTGGCCTCCAGAATGAGAGCACGCCACCTTTCCCGATCTTTTGCAGTATGGAGCCAATCCCCAGCCCGAAGTTCACGGAGCTGACTCGACTCCACACACACCACACAGACATTTAGAGTTATTTATGTCGCATCACAATAATAATTTAATTTAACTAAATCAGGCCCTCAACGATGAGTTTGCCGAGATGACCCGCAAGAAGAAAGGTCTGGAGGATGAGATCGACCTGTGCTCCACGAAGCTGTCCCGCGCGGAGCAGCTGATCGGCGGCCTTGGTGGGGAGAAGGCGCGCTGGACCGACCTGGCCCACCAGCTGCAGGAGCTGCTTGGGAACATCATCGGTAGGTCTTAAGAATATGGATCCCCCCCCCCAAGCTGAAGAAAAATGGCTCGTGTTCCGGTCATTTCCGTTGCCCCCCTGCAAGAGAGTAGGGAAGTAAATTAGAGTTACGTACGCCTGCTGAACTGATTAAGCCTCGTCTATTCTCTATTCTCCCACGATACCACCACAAGGCTAGGAAGAGCATTCCAAGGTAAAGTGCGTAACCCTGCATTAAAAGGGGGTCAGTTAGGAAATGTACCACTAGATTCTATCAGAAGCAAACTTTGTATAAATCGCTTTTAATTCGACTGTCGTCAATACCTTTTAAACAAATTCCTTCTTAGTTCTCTAAACTGATGGTAAAACCAAGGGTTTGTTTCAGGGGACGTCCTACTGTCAGCCGGCTTCATAGCGTACCTGGGTCCTTACACCGTCAACTACAGGCGCGAGATCATACAGATTTGGAATACGCGCACTCTAGCTCTGAGTAAGTTTTTTTTTGCTATCGAAGAACTAAAATACTGGTACACTAAACTGGACTATAATTCTTATTCCAATCGTTAGAAATAAACGATCTTCAATAGTATTGTAAATATCTGCATACTTTATTCTGTAGGTCTTTATTCCCAAAAATCTCACAACTCAAGTGGCATGTTTGTTGAGTCGAGCCTGTCCCAAACACCACAGCTGGACGCAGGTCTCGTAAGCTTGTTATGATATTTAAAGCATTCCCCTACAAAAAAAAACATAATAAAGGTTTTTAGATATTCTTTCTTCATCGTGTACCTAATTTTGTATGTAATTTTTGAAGGTTTTTTTTTATTATTAAGAAAATCAACGGCGTAACAATATAACATTAAACATATTTATTGGATTTTTTTTTTTATTTGAAACCCGTTTTAAGGTTAGATACTGTTACAACTTTAGGCAAAGTAGCTGCCTTGATTCTAAAATAACTGGCTGTACTGGATGCAGATATCCCTTGCTCGGAAGCGTTCTCGCTGATGACGACCCTGGGCGAGCCGGTGGTGATCCGCGCGTGGAACATCGCCGGGCTGCCCGTGGACGCCTTCTCCATCGAGAACGGCATCATCGTCGAGAAGTCACGCCGCTGGCCGCTCATGATCGACCCGCAAGGTGAGAGCATTCGTCATCAGCCTGTTGCTACTTGGCTCGAGCAAGCAGGGGAAACGCGCTGGCCCAAGGTGCAATGGGCCGACACCCTTTTGCATACCCGCCGTCGGGGGACGGACGGGGTATGTGGGGCTCTCCATGCTTCACAGAAGAAGCTACCCGAAGGCATACCCACTAAAACCCGTATCGTCCTTAGTGGGAACCACGTTAAGCGGCACGAAGCCTTCTACGCGGTCCTCCCCGGATAGAACCCGCCTGCATGGCGGGCACTGGCATCCTCCACGGAGTGGAGGGAGACGACGAGCAACAGTTCGCCGTCTCCCCCCCCCTCCTCGCCCTTCGGAGCGCTCCAGCAGACGGATCTTGCTCCCGCGCGCGCTCCGCCGCTTTCTTACTTGCACTCACCTACTCTCGAGCAACACTCGCTTAACCCTTGCCAACCCACGTCTAGCTCCTGCCAGAAGGAAGGAAAGAACAACCTTCTTATTTTGTCACCACCCTCATCAAACGCCTGCATGCAGCAACACATTGGCTCATGATCGACCCGCAAGGTAAACAGAGGATTTATTATAGTGTTTTGTCCCGAACTAAGTAGTCAGGGTACTCAGGGTACTGTTAGCAAGCTATACCAAGGATTTGGATTAGATATAATCTTATTGAGCTAGTCGCTCCAAAATACGGTTTTGTAAAAATATTTAATGTCTTTACCAGAGCAAGCGAACAAGTGGATAAAGAACATGGAACGCGAGAACAACCTGAAGGTGATAAAGCTGACGGACCCGAACTACGTGCGAGTCCTGGAGAACGCCATCCAGATGGGCTTCCCCGTCATCATGGAGAACATCCGCGAGCAGCTGGACGCAGTGCTGGAGCCCGTGCTGCTGAGGAACGTGTTCAGGTGACGAGGATGCTGCTTCCACCAGGTGTCCTCTGTGCACAGGCACGAAGCCATCCAGATGGGCTTCCCCGTCATCATGTATCAGCTTGGTTACAGTGAATGATGACTTTGCTCATTTACTCTTAATTATGTTGATGCGCGACAAGTAACCAATCGCCTTTAAGGAGTGCGTTAGGCCGCCTGTCCACCCAAGCGGAGCGAGGCAGCGGAGCGGAGAAACTGAGAAATATTAACCAATAGGATTGCACAAACTCTCCGCTCAGACAGGGAGTTGCAATCCTATTGGTTAATATTTCTCCGCTTCTCCGCTCCGCTACCTCGCTCCGCTTCGGTGGACAGGCAGCCTTAGTCTTTAGTTTTTATCTTTAGGCTCTCAAAATCAAACATATCTATTTAGAAATACTGCTGCTTTAATTTTACTAAGTAAATCGAAATGCGTACGCCCCCTCCCTCCATTATTGTAAGAGTCCATGAGTAGTAGTGATCAATTATCAGGATATGGTTCACCTACACCGTTTCCACACTCATATACAAAAAAAAGATAGTTTTACACCCTGTTGCAGAAAGCTCCATTAAAGTTAATGCTTCATTAAATCTAATGCTGTCACTTTTCGTTGTCATGAAATAAAAAGTGACAGCAATAGCTTTAATGAAACATTAACTTTAATGGACGTTTCTGCAACTGAGTGTTAGTCATTTATAACAATTAACTGACTGTTTAAACTACGTCAGATCCGGTGGCATCGACTGCCTTAAGCTGGGCGACAATGTCCTGGAGTACGACCACCGGTTCCGCTTCTATATCACCACTAGGCTCAGCAATCCACACTACCTTCCTGAAATCGCTGTCAAGGTCAGTTTCTTTACTTAAACTCTGTGAAGGCTTAGCAAATGTATAAGGCACATTTAATTACCTTGATAGTTTTTTTAGCAAATTGTATTTTAGTATAGTGAAATTATAATTTGATGATGTCACGACGTGACCACACTAATAATAATTTCCACATCATAATATATAAAACTCAAAGGTGACTGACTGACGTAGATAGATATCAACGCACAGCCCAAACCACTGGACGGATCGGGCTGAAATTTGGCATGCAGGTAGATGTTATGATGTAGGCATCCGCTAAGAAAGGATTTTGATCAATTCCCACGGGAACGGGAACCACGCGGGTGAAACCGCGGGCGCCCGCTAGTGCTCGATAAAATTGTGCTCGGCTACAGTTTTGCTACGAATGACCATGCTACGACGATTTGAACGACTGGCTACGAAAGCTTGTTGAACTACGAGATGCTACGTAACACTACAAATGCTACGAACTGTAGAGCTAAGCGGCTTCGTAGTCGGTATTTTCAACACAGGCGCAGCTCTTATTATGGCTGTACCCAGACCAAACGTTAAAAAAGTCTTGTTTTTAACGGCTCTAATCTAATCTACTCCTTGTTTAATGCATATACTTACAACTATTTAAAAAATACGTAAATAATCTTTGTAGTTTTATCTTTAAATTCCTCATTTGAAATTTGTGTTTTTCTTTATTATAACTACGATAACTGACTTTCAAAATACGTCTAAAATAATAGATTTCATGCATCTCCTTCTAAAGTATTTTTTTTTTGCCTTAACTGAGTAGTTAGAAGTTTTTTTTAAACATTAAAGGGCCAGAAAGAAACTTGTGATCCCCGACCTTGTCATAATCGTCGAACCAAGACAATGTTTGGGGAGAAAGAAAGATGATGTTTACTTTCTATGCCGTGATAACCGATACTAATATTTATTAAAAACTAGCGACCGCCCTCGCATTTTCACCCGCGCGTAATTTCCTTTTTCAACTATCCCCCCCTTCCCCCATATTTCCGGGATAAAAAGTATCCTGTGTCCGTCTCCTGGTTCTAAGCTACCTCTCCACCAATTTTTAGCCAAATCGGTTTATTTGTTCTTGAGTTATAAATGGTGTACCTAAAAAACAGATATACAGATGTATCTAAAATGTGTCCTTCACCAGGTGACGATGCTGAACTTCATGATAACTCCACAAGGGCTGCAGGACCAGCTGCTGGGCATCGTGGTGGCTCAGGACCGGCCTGAGCTGGAGCTGAAGAAGAACCAGCTCATCGTGGAGGGCGCCAACAACAAGCGCACGCTCAAGGAGATCGAGGATAAGATCCTTGAGGTATGACAACAGAATTATATTCTAACTAACCAAACTGGAGCAGCGATCCGAAGAACCGAAGTCCGAAGTCTTGGCCTCCGATAATAGCGTCTCCATCTTGGTCTTTCCTGCGCCACCTCCTGTCAGTCGTCCGCGTCAAGCTCGCACAAAAGTAAAAAGTAATCAAGTTATGGGTACTGGCTTAATCACCACGCTTGCCAAATGCGGATTGGTGATCACAAACCCGAGCTGTGTCCGAAAAAACCGACACAAAGTTAGCTCAACCCGGGAATTGAACCCAGGACCCCGAGAGCTCGGCCCGGTACTTTAACCACTAGACCATCGAGGTGTTCATCGCACAAGTCCTTTAAAAATATATTCAGTCTCTCTAATCTCAATATTTCTTAATGGTTACCTAAGTGTGGTAGAGCCATATTGCATTTTCTGTCTGTCTGTCGAAATGAGCCGGATTGACTGAGGAAGTACCACCCTATCTCACAGAAGACCGACGAATGAAAATAGCTCCACTATTGCTCTTTATTTGGTGAGTGAGAGTGCCGGAGGCCCTAAGGTCGGTAGCCCGGAGCAACAGCAATCTGACCGAAGAAAAATCAGGAGTAGGATCAACGCGTTTTAGGGGGCTAATGGTGTTCTATAGTTTTTCTTCCAATTGTCGATAAACTCGTATATAACTTGATTGATTTATTATAGATAGACAGTTCGGTCGCACGGTAATACCTCTTCTATAACATATTTCACCAGGTGCTATCATCAGCCGGCAACATTTTAGAGGACGAGTCGGCGAACCAGATCCTGTCCTCCTCCAAAGTCTTATCAATAGAAATAGAAGCGAAGCAGGCTTCCGCTGCGATCACAGAGAAAGAGATCGACGAAGCCAGGCTTCTGTACGTGCCGGTCTCGAAGCACAGCTCCGTGTTGTTCTTCTGCATCTCCGACCTGGCCGCTATTGATCCAATGTATCAGTACTCGCTCAACTGGTAAGTCCTCTATATGGAGTTATATACCTAATATGTAGGGGAACCTGTTGTACCTTGACACCCTTTGTACCTAGAGCCACTTATTTTTTTGAAATGTACGCGTCTTTTTTTCGTCTCCTTTTCTATGGTTTATTGAACTTTAACAAGACTAATCAACATGAAGTTAGTTGCAGGCGGCCATTGCATCGAGTTTGCATGTGAGATCAATTTAACGTTTTCGCCGCAAAAAAGTAAAATATTTAATATTTTTCATTTCTTTCATTACTTCTGTTTTTTACTACATAAATATTTTAAACCATTTGATTTAAACAAGTACTTTAGCCAAGTTTAGAATGTAGTATGCTTTTTTGAGTTAATCATAACCTCCATAATTACATGTGCGAATAAACATAAAAGGGTAGGGGTGTTGTACCTTGACCATAGTAAAACAGTTGTACCTTGGTCATATGGTCAAGGTATCTACATTTAAATGTATTCTTGTTAATTCTGTTTAGAAACGCACATAGGTACTTAGGTATTATTTTGTTGTTTTTTATACAGGTCAGAAGGGTTTTTATCTTCTGAGAAAGAAACATTAAGCAATTATTTTGATGGAAATAAAGAAATTAGACACGCAGCAAATTCTGATAATTGGTATGTCATAGATATCAGATAGGCTTATAAATATATTTATAAACGTGTTGAAGCTGGAAATATTTGCTATTTGTCGAGAAATATGGATTTTATTTGATGAGTTCTAACTGTGACCAAGGTACAACATAAGCGGATCAAGGTACATCACCACTGTTGTACCTTGATCCACATTCCACTTTTTTTTTAGTTTAGGTAAAACCTATAAAAAGGATGATCTATGCTGTTGTATAATTTATATTATGTACCACATTAGTTCGTCTAACAGCTAATATTTGTTTGATCGCAATAGCTATAACCACTTTTAAAAAAAAATCGTTGAATGAAAAAGTGATCAAGGTACAACAGGTTCCCTTATATCCTCCCAGCCATTGTCGACAAAAGTGCTTAAACTTATTAAAATGAATTGTCTTTTGACATACCTACACATATGTTACGTTGGACTTACGCTTATAAAGACATGAATGTTTGTTACTTTATGGATGTATGCACTAAATTGCACTATGCACTTATGTTACTTTCTACGCACGACTATCACATTTAACAGCGACGTCTGAGGTGCAACAGAAGACTATCCAATTTTAAGCTGTTTAATGCCTTTGAGAAAACCTACATTCATTCATAATATCTCATTACTTTTTTATTACCCAGCCAAGCGCCGTGGTCCTTCTAGCCGGATTAAAATGAAAAATGGTGTAATAAAAAACTAGTGTATTAAACTCGTCCACATCCTCAATTTCCTGCAGGTTTATAAACCTGTACAATCAGGCGATCGTGAACTCGCCGAAGAGTGACGACCTGGACGAGCGGCTGGCCGGGCTGAACGCGTACTTCACCAAGAGCATCTACGAGAACGTCTGCCGCAGCCTCTTCGAGAAGGACAAGCTCATCTTCTCGCTCGTTCTAACGCTCGGCATCCTCAGAGCCAAGGTTAGCGACACGTTCTCTATCCCCGCTGGTTCCTGTACAAGAGCATCTACGAGAACGTCTGCCGCAGCCTCTTCGAGAAGGACAAGCTCATCTTCTCGCTCGTTCTCACGCTCGGCATCCTCAGAGCCAAGGTTAGCGACACGTTCTCTATCCCCGCTGGTTCCTGTACAAGAGCATCTACGAGAACGTCTGCCGCAGCCTCTTCGAGAAGGACAAGCTCATCTTCTCGCTCGTTCTCACGCTCGGCATCCTCAGAGCCAAGGTTTGTGACACGTTCTCTATCCCCGCAGGTTCATCGACCTAAGCAACCAGGCGATCGTAAACTCGTTGAAGACCGACGATTTTTGCTATTTAAATTCAAGTAACAGAAAAGGGATGCACTGAGTGACATAATATGATGACGTCACTGCAGTTTAGTAGACGTTATACGTCTACCCATCGAGTTGCTAGACTAGCGATGCTTCGCTTGCTTTCTCTGGGCCACCACCTTGTCATTGCCTTACTCCACCCGCCAAATACCCGTATCACAGATAGTATTAATTAATGATGATGATGCAAGGTTCATCTGCGCGTGAATTTATTTAAAGTGGACAAAATATGGTTTCGCTGGTATAAGCCCACTTTCTCGTCCCAAGTCACCAATATCTAATGGGCCAGTTTCCTGGCACGACTGGTGGTGATTTCCGGTTTACGGTTTAAGACGTTTATTTCTCATAACAGAATATTACAATCCACTTATGACATGAGAAACACTAGATACATAAACAAGGTTTACAACAAAACGAGTGTCGGAACATTTACAATAAATTGCTTTGAGTGCAGGTAGTCCGCGAAAAAACACAAATGGCAAGCGCAAAACAGTCAGCGCGGGGCCAATTAAGTATCGAAACACAGTTTCCATTGCAACACCCATGATAGCAATTCGATATGCATTAGTTTCTATGTATGTTTAATTTTTTTTTTTTTTATGGATGATATTTAACGTAATATTGGCAATTTAATAAAGATATTAATCAAATAATTCAATTATTTTAACCGTTTATTATTATTTATAATAATTATAACGTTCAAATATTAATATTTAATTTAATAAGATTTTATAAGAATTCCATTATAATCAATTAGTTTTTAATTACATTTTATTGTTATTATTACTATTATCAAATTATTAATACAGACACTGCATTATTTACAGACACATTTTTTTTTTAAATTATTATAGTTAGGTTGTTTTATATGTATGTAATATTGAAAAAGTTTTTTTTTTTTTTGCATGCACGTGCTTTCTTAAATGTTTAAATCATCATGCCAATGACAATCTTTTCAAGATATAAAATTTTAATCGCTTTTTAAATAGCGCAAAAGACTTTATCTCCTTAATATCTTTGGGCAGACCATTGTACATTTTGGCACCTTCAAACGTGATATTTTTAGCCCCGTAATTAGTTCTTGGGTGGTACAAACAAATATTGTTAGCATTTCTTGTAAGTCGGGTCTGGAACTGTGATTTTTTCGAAAAAGTTATTTGTGAGTGCGTGTCTTTAGTTAGAATTTTCCGTATCAAAATACATGTATGAAATTTGTACATCTGCGCAAGGCTCATCAATTTAGTTTTGATGATGCAGTGACTGGCCGCAAGTCATTAATAGGTCCTGATCAGCACCCTTTGGGTTTGTCGCGTTACTCTGCTATACCGCATACTGTACCGGTATAATACTAGCCCGTTCATATGGTGTAATTATCCATCCAGGGAGAAATAGACGACGAGCTGGTGGCGTTCCTGCTGACGGGCGGCGTGGCGCTGGAGAACCCGTTCGAGAACCCCGCGCCCGCCTGGCTTTCCGACAAGGCCTGGTCCGAGATCGTGCGCTCCAGCAACCTCAACGGGTAACTACAGGCTTCTAGCAACTGTCTTTACATGAAAGTAATGTCCTCATAACTGAATTTTTGACTATGGCGGCCAATACGATCGTCAACTTACACAGGATTTATTATAGTTAATGCGCAAACACGCGTGTACTTTATTCCCTCACTCAAGACACGGTGGTTCAGCAGTCTGTTATGAGCGATCAGGCACAGAATCAACAGTTTGACGTGCTTTCCAAGGCATGAAGACGTTTTAAGACCACCAACTTCCAGACTCCGAACTGTGAAAGAATATTTCCGGAACAGAAAAACCCAATCACACATTTTTGGTCCGACCCGCTTACTCAGTTGGCAGACAGGCACGCAGCCCACCTGATAGTAAGCGGCCGCTGCGGCCTATTCCATTGAGGGACGCTTCACCTGGAAGCGTCGCCCAATGTGATGCCAGACTGAAGTCTCATCTGATCTTCGAGCCTCTGATTTCAAGTGTACTGGCTCCCACATAAATTTTGCCGGAACACAGCCAGAGCTGTTATGGCGGCAGATTTCACCTGTGGGGGTGGAAGCTAGCCAGTCGGACTCTGAAAAAGCCCTACCACCAACCAGACCCAAGGCGGGAATCGAACCCACGACCTCCGTGTTTTTATACCCGAGTGGCTTAACCACTGTTCACGGAGGCGGTCAAAAATTTTGGCTTGACGCTTACTTTACATTTGTGTTCCAGACTGCGTGGGTTCAAAGAGAACTTCGAGAAGAACGTGCAGGCGTGGAAAGAGTTCTACGACTTGTCCGCGCCTCACGAAAACCTCTTGCCGCCGCCGTACCAGAACGTCAAGGGCATCCCCAAGCTTATTATACTTAGGTAACAGCTAGCTTTTTCTTCTTCGAAATAGTAGTTTCATGGTAAAGTCCCGCGAGGGGTACCCGATTTAAGACGAACTGATCCAGGAATCGTCACTTTATGTGCTGCCATATAGGCTCATATGATCTTCTAACCTTTGATTTCCTGGATTCCATTTGTATTGCCGGAACACAGCCAAAGCTGTTACGGTCGCAGAATTCACCTGTAGGGATGGTTGGTAGCCAATCAGATTAGATACTTCGGTTTTTTTTACAGATGCATCCGTCCAGACAAGCTGATACCGTTAGTCCAGCAATACGTGGTAGAAGAGATGGGTCGCGTGTACATCGAGCCACCACCCTTCGATCTGGAGAAGTCTTACAACGACAGCAACTGCTGCTCCCCCCTCATCTTCATCCTCTCCGCCGGATCTGACCCCATGTCCGGGTTGGTCAAGTTCTCCATGGAGAAGAAGGTCGTCAGCTTCGAGACTATCTCCTTGGGACAGGGGCAGGTATGTATAGTAGTATTATATATTTAGGTACATGATGTCGACAGCAACTGCTGCTCCCCCCTCATCTTCATTCTCTCCGCCGGGTCTGACCCCATGTCCGGGTTGGTTAAGTTCTCCATGGAGTGGAAGGTCGTCAGCTTCGAGACTATCTCCCTCGGGCAGGGGCAGGTATGAAAATTGGTGTCATAATTTTAGTAAGACACTATGCCACGCTTAGTTCGTAATCAAGATTTTGCACAGACATTCCACAATTATTTACTTACAATTAGATTACGTTTCATCATCATCATCAGCCTGTGATAGTCCATTGCTGGACATAGGCCTCTCCAAATGCTCGCCACGCCGATCGGTCCTCGGCCACTCGCATCCAGCTCCTGCCAGCCATCTTGCGCAGATCATCGCTCCACCTGGCCTGAGGGCGTCCTACACTACGTTTACCAAGACGCGGTCTCCACTTTAGAACCCGTTTACCCCAACGGTTATCGGTTCTACGGCTGATATGGCCAAAATAATAAAGGCTGATATGGCTGAGATTAAGTTTGGTATGAACTAAACTAAGCGAAACTTGTTTTATAAAATTAGACAATTAATAAAAATTCTCCGACATTTTCCCATTATAAACACACGCGTGAACATTGGATGTGATCCCAATAACATTTTTTTTTTAATTTTCTTAGGCTCGATCTGCTGGCAGATTGACACAAAGCCCACCTGTTGGTAAGCGGCCATTGCATCCTATTTCATTGACGGATACTTCAACAGGACGCGTCGCTCAATGTGCTGCCACACTGTAGGCTAGTCTTATCTTCGAACCTTTCATTTATTGTACTTTCAAACGTTCGCGTCCATTTGGTAATACATCAGTAGACATTACAAGTGATTACTAAAGATATTTTATTCGCACAGGGCCCCATAGCGGCGAACATGATAAACCAAGCCATCCAGACGGGCGGGTGGGTGGTGCTGCAGAACTGCCACGTGATGGACTCGTGGATGGGCGAGCTGGAGCGCATCTGCGCCGAGGTGATCGTGCCGCAGGTCACGCACTACAGCTTCCGCTGCTGGCTCACCAGCTACCCCAGCCGGGCCTTCCCCGTCACCGTGCTGCAGAATGGTCAGTGTCTTACCTTTCTCGCACAGAGGCCCTAGACAAGCGGCACTGATGACGTTCGTTATCGCTCAATTTGCGATAGCGAATGTCAAAACCCTTACTTCCAATATCGATTGACCACGTGACTTTTCTAAGGCACCTGTCAAATCCATACAATTTGAAGTTAGCGAATTTCGCTATCGCCCCCAGGGGTCTATCGCCGGGAACATGATAAACCAAGCCATGGAGGCGGGCGAGTGTTTTGTGCTGCAAAATGGCCAGTGTCTTATAGAACTGCGCAGACGTAGACCCATTTTGTGACCGACACGGCACACCATTGTAACATTGCATGTTAGTAAGTGGACTTATAAACTGTCTACGTCTTCGCAGGGGAACCTAGTTTCATAATCATTGGTGGCTATAGTTTCTGACATAAGACACAAAATTGTCTGCGTCTGTGCAGTGCCTTTGTTCTTGCACACATTTTTGATTAATTTTTTATTATGTGGCACCTGATGATAAGTATGTTTGAGATAAGAATATGGAGAAAGGGAACAGGGATACACTATGGTAGGGAGGGGAAGTTCGTTCCTCCGACCCCCTTACTCACTAAACGGTGCGTTATAGAAAACCTACTAATCATACGTCGGTTTTCTGCAAGTAATACCACGAGAATGGTGCTAAAGCCTACCGTTATGAGCATGGGTACCTAATGAAGGTAGTTTAACTCCCTAAAGAATCGTTTACCATATTCTTTAAAACATATTTAATACTACAGGTGTAAAAATGACCAACGAAGCTCCAAAAGGTCTAAAGAACAACATCTACCGCTCGTACATATCTGATCCCATCTGCGACCCTGAGTTCTACATCAGCTGCCCGCGCACGGAGGAGTGGAGGCGGCTCCTCTTCGCGCTGTGCTTCTTCCACGCCATCGTGCAGGAGAGGAGGGCCTTCGGACCGCTGGGGTGGAACATCCAGTACGAGTTCAATGAGAGCGATTTGAGGATCTGCATTATGCAACTGCAGGTGGGTCATAACTACAATCGCCTTTAGAGAGATCTTAATTCTTCGTTTATTCCGCCTAGTCCGATTAGTAGTTATCGTCGAACTGTTAGGACTTTTTTTTCCAAATAGTTCGATTGGAGGATCGAACTATTCGGAAACGCGTTTATTCCGCCTAGTCCGATTAGTAGTTCGATCATCGAACTGCTCGGACATTGATGGATTTCTACGTCAGCTACCTGCGCATAAAGGAGTGACGGAATATTCAATTTGAACTCTTTTTTATACCTATCTACACTTTTGCAAGCTTCTAGTACTAGAAAAGAGTTGTGACAACCTCTAACTACTTAAGTCACAAACATGCGAGAATGCGGTTAAGCAGTATACATAATTGGTAGGACTCCCACTGACCACTAAACTTCTCCCGGATTTATCCTTACACACGAAGAGAGACAAGTCGTTGGCAATCTACTAGTCCACCAGAATTTGTAATCTCCTGACATATTTCACCAACTGTGTGTGTTCCAGGTGGTAGGTTCTTGTACTGGGCCGTGTAGGTGGGTACCACCGCAGTGCCAGATATTTTCCCGTAAAATGGAAGTGTGTCAAGCACTTCTGTGTTTCGGGGAAGGGCACTGTAGCTAGTGAAATTACTGGGTAAATGAGACCTAATAACTGTCGTCTCGGTGGAGTGGGCGCAGGGCGGTGCCGGACAGTAACTGCTTAGTTACTGTTTAGCACTGAACTGTCTAAGGGCAGACGTGGCGCTTACCATTAGGTGTACAATCTGCTCGTCTTGTTACACATTGCAATAACAAAAAAACTGTGTTCTGCAGATGTTCTTGACGGAGTACGCGGAGACGCCGTTCGAGGCGCTGAACTACCTCGCCGGCGAGTGCAACTACGGCGGGCGCGTCACCGACGACAAGGACCGCCGCCTCATCATGTCGCTGCTGTCTCTCTTCTACAACGACGAGGTCACCGCCGAGCCCGAGTGAGATGCTTGACACTTTTGTATTAGTTGCTAGTCAAAAAAGTGTAACCTTCTGTCCGATTACAATTTAACGTATTATTATTCGGTATATTGTAATCTATCGAAGTGAAACCGTCAAATTGTGAAATGGAACGCACTTTGCGCCCTGATTGGTGGAGCGGCATATGCCCCGCGCCAGCATATATGTTTGGACCAATTAGGGAGTAGGTGGTCATAAAAAAATAACCTTAACCTATCTGGGACTTGTCACAATTGAACGGTTTTCGACGGACAGATTATAAACTGTCTAAATATAATGCGTTAAATTGTAAACAGTACGTTGAGGTTTCGACAGTTCACAATCTCGCGAGATAGATTATGACCTAACGGTATTTACAATTGTTACGGTGATATATATCTTGTTACTTTCACCAGCTACTCGTTCTCCCCGAGTGGCGACTACCGCATGCCGCCGAGCATGGACTACGGGTCGGTGCTGGAGCACATCAAGGCGCTGCCCATGATCGCCAAGCCAGAGGTGTTCGGCCTGCACGAGAACGCTGACATCACCAAGGATAACAAGGAGGCCTCTGCGGTGAGTAACTAGACGACGACGACGGATCTGGTGAATGGTTGAGCATGGTGTAGTGTAAAAGTATTTGGCCGTAATCTAGGGGTTTTAATTATTGAGTTTCTTGCCGCTTTTTCTCGATAGACTGGTAACAACATTCTGAAGTCAGTAGTAGAGTCACTCTGTACCTATTTTGTTTATACTACATCAGTTGGCAGACAAGACACGCAGCCCACCTGCGATGTTAAGCGGCCACTGCATCGTCGTCTGACACGTCGCTTAATGTGCTGCCAGACTGTCGGCTTATATCTTCGAGCCCTTGATAATGACAATTCATAAGTGCATCTTTAAACTCTACATAGGTACTTACTTTACGTCAGAAACTCCAATCCTTAGGCTGCGTCCCCAGTAGGCAAACTGTTAGCGGCAGACTGAGTTTGCTTATCGATTTAGTATACGCCTTTTCATATATTAGAAATGGAGTGCCCACAGTTTGCTAGTTTTGCGCTCACTGTACGCAGTTTGCAGCGTTACAGCCCGTTCACACTAGTCGTAAGTCCACCAGCGCCCGTTGTAAGACTAAAAATCGCGTCGAATCGTGCTCGCATAGGTGCCTGCTTGTTGCTGTTCACACTAGTCGTGCATCTAATCGACTCGATCGCGTTGTTACCTCTCTCCCCGCCCCGCTTCCTTCGCCCGGCGCGAAACTACGACCTACGACTCGCGACGCAGTGTGAACAGCAGACTTTCGCATTTTAGTAATATGCGACTTACGACTAGTGTGAACGGGCTGTTACGCGCGCCGACTATCTCAGTGAGCGGCCGACTCCCAGCAAAACCGGTTGCGACGCACGAAAATTGATCTGAGTTTGCAGCTAACTTAAATTTCAGTTCGCCACTTTGCGGCTCACTCAGTCTGCCGCAAACAGTTTGCCTACTGGGGACGCAGCCTAAGACCACAGGCCTGTTGTTGTGATTAATTCGACTGCATACTGTTCCGTCAGCTGCTGTTCGGGTGCCTGCTGACGCAGACGTCGATAGTGTCGGGCGGCGGCGGCGACGGCGGCGGCGAGGGCGGCGGCGTGGTGGAGCTCACGCGCGAGATGATGTCGCGCCTGCCGCGCCAGTACGACGTCTTCGAGGTCTCGCAGAAGTACCCCGTCATGTACTACAATAGTATGAATACTGTGCTTAAGCAGGTGAGACGCGATATCAACTTGCGTAGAAACCTCGTATCAAATAGGTACTTGAATCGTTTTCTTTTATTGCCATTTGTTGTGATTGTCAATTTGTTTTGGAAGACAATCCTTGGAAGACTTCGACAGTGGCAGATCCACTTTTCCAGGGCTTCACTTAGTTTCCAAACCAATAGTCGGCATGATTTAGTTTGTTATGGAATGCCCTTCCGGTTCACGTGTTTCCTTCCTCCTATAACCCTGGGCTTTTTAGGCGGGGCGCGAAGCGGCATCTAAGCAGGCCTTCAGGGTAAGGGTGACTGGCTCAATGGGTACTATGATCTATTGAGCAAGTCACCCTTACATTTGGACCTCACTTCCGCTTACCATCAGGTAGAGTGAGGTCATCCTGACTGCCTCCTTATAAAAACAATCATCACCAGGAGTTGATCCGGTACAACCGGCTGCTGTCGGTGGTGGCGCGCACGCTGCACGGCGTGCACCTGGCGGCGCAGGGGCTGGCCATCATGAGCGCCGAGCTGGAGCAGTGCAACAACGCCTTCGTCAAGGGCATCGTGCCCGGCGTCTGGGCCTCCAAGTCCTACCCCTCCATGAAGCCGCTCGGCTCCTACGTCGCCGACTTCCTGTCCAGGTGAGAGCGAGTCTGCTGGTGGCGAGGTAAAACACGTGTGATTGTGGTGCCTCCCCGCAAACCATGGCCCATCTGCTTTCTTGTCCCGCGTGCCCTGACACATGTGTTCAGGAAGACTTGCTGCGCGCTAACAGTAATGATGTTCGGGTGGCGGAGTACTGGTCTGGTAAAATTTAGCCATCGACTCGCTAAGAAAAAGAAGGTAAGAGGAGACGAATGAGGTAGACCTACGAAATATACTAGTACGATCGACGTTTTGTGCAACATCTAGAGGAAAGAAGAGAGAAAGAAAAAATCTTATTTACTATTCTCAACTATGACAACAGCACCAGGCAAAGTCTAGACAATCAGCTGTGGTGTCTAATCTATTCAAAATAGGTAAATCTAGGAATTATAAGAAGATCCCGAAGGTAAAAACTCTTTATGATGTATTTATGCTCCTGGTCACATTGTACACATGTACGAAGATATGATCACATGGTCACATGTACGAAGATATTGTTTGGACAAGGACGTGAAATGAAAATCTCGATTTGTAAATTATGTTTACTATCACAACACAGTAACTACAGCATGTGTAGACACACCTTGTACACTATACATATAAATACATTTTGTACTCAGTCTGTTATTGTACTGTAAAACGCTGCCGTAAGCTACATTATTGCACGTTGCATGATACACAATTATAAACTAGTACAGTAGGTAGCTCAGACAGTAATACAAATTATAAAGACAGATCATAACGATTAAAATTTAAAGTTAATACTAGAACAATTCCATCTTACGATGCAACATCAAGAAATTTTAAATTCTTAACCTCAATGGACCCGAATAATTTACCTCACGAGTATCGAAATAGGCCACGTCAGTCAAATACTTATATGGTGTAAAACTGTGCAGTGAGAACTGTGCGTTCGAACAGCATCTACTGAAATACTACTCTTGTGAGTTCACACTTGAGGAACTGAAAATATAGCACTGATGAATACTGACATGTTTCTTGACACATTCGAAGTCTACTAACTAATTAAATCAATACGCCCGACAACCCTACTCAACCTTCAGCATTCTTGGCGAGATCCAAGAGTTTGTTCATGAGTTCGCCTCCGAAGGATTCCCTGTACTTCTGGCTTATGCTATTGAGTAGAGCGTAGGGGGTTTCGTAGTTCATGTTCTCGATGGTGGAGAGGGCCATGTCGTCGTATTTCCTGCCGACGACGCGGAAGCCGGAGGCGGACATCTCTATGCAGTAGTCGCTGTTCTCGAGCGTGGTGAGGTTGATGAAGATGCGCTGGTTGGTGCTCTGCAGCAGCGGCGAGATGTTGGCCGCCTTGACGTGCTTGCGGATGTCGTTGATGGCCGACTCCGCCTCCTGCGGCCACGTCTCTTTGTCTAGCACTTGCTCCGACATTGCTGTCTGGAAATGATAAAGGGATACATTTGAATTTTGCAGCTCTTCAAACCCCGTCTTCCCCATTGTTCAACAAGATTGCTCAACTCCATAAAGTTGAGCAGTGGGTATTACCCACTGTTCGACTGGTCATTACTCAACTACGACAGCAGTTGAGCAGACGGTCATACCCACTGCTCAACTCATGGACCGATTTTATTTAAGTTTGACTGTGGAATCTTCTAATTTTAATGGCGGTCAATCGAAACAAAGCAAGCATTGGCTCGACCTTGCAGAGTGTAAAGGAGAAACTGGGGGAGTTCAGTGTGATGTGGGACGGTCATAATATTCCAGAGTCCGTAAACACGGGTGCGGTTTCGTTAGCCAATTATGGTGTTCAAACGCATTCTTCCACGCACCGAAAACAAGTTTAATGGTTATGGTCCCTACTAAGACGGTGGTTACATGAATTTTTCTGTTTCTTTGCTCCACAAATTATAGCAATATATCTGTTTCATTCATAGCAACATCAGCAACCTATCATCCTTTTTGCAAGGAGTAAATAATCACTTTCTATTGTCAGGCTCAAATTTCTCCAAGACTGGATAGACGAGGGACCACCGATAGTATTCTGGATATCCGGGTTCTACTTCACGCAGTCGTTCCTGACCGGCGTCCTGCAGAACTACTCGCGACATAACAAGATACCTATCGACCAAGTGCAATTCGAGTTCACCATCACTAGCATGGAATCTGAATGCGAAGATCAACCTGAGTTCGGAGTCTATTGTAAGGTAACGTACAACATGTTTTGTCATCGTCTAGATTAAGGCGCTGTGCAAACAGACACTTTTTGTTTTCGAAATACACAAAGTGTCTACGTCTGCGCGGGGACAGGTGCTTTCATATTCACTGGAGATTACTACAGGTACCGGCAAACTTGTTGAACATCGGTCGACGGAGAGGGGAAATGTTCGCGCATGTGCTCTTGCGCGTGACCAATAGCGCGCGCGAATCTCCCGAACGCCCGCGCGCTTTATTGGTCAGAAGTATGCTTCTGACCAATAGCGCGCAGGCGTGTCAAAATTCGTGTTCTGCGCAATCCCCACCTGATATTTAAGAAGTTTGCCGGTACCTGTACCCTACACAAGACAAAAGTATCCACGTCCGCGCAGCGCCTTAATACCCTCGTCCTAGCTGTTTTTAAAGTTACGATGAACAAGAAGTTACCTTCTGAGTCTTCTAACATTCGTCTGCCATCAAACTAATTTCGCTGACAGATTTCCTTTTAGAAACATGTGGCATCTCACAATTCTAAGACCTAATTTATCAAATTCTAATAACTATAACCGTATAACCACTAACTTCGGATTACGTAGTTTATCAATCTATGTCCTTTACTAGGTAAAAGCTAAATGAAGCTTTGCTTTTTAATCCATTGGTAATCACGCCAATAACGTACGCCGTACGTTATCTAATCGGTTATCACTTGAAAGCCAAAACAACAGCGACGAAAAAAGTAGTATTCCGATGAATTATCACGAATGTATCGGGTAAAAAAAAGCTTCATCATTTCGGTCGTCTATTTTTAATCGATTCGATGAATTTTTCTATTTTGAAACGAACGTCACAAATATAATTAACACCTGTTTCAATACTAATTAAGCATCGCTCGCGCTTAGGTATATTTTTAGAACAGAAAATAGAACAGATGATTTCTTTATTAGTAGTTAATCAGTTTTTGACTAATTAAGACGATTGAAGTCGATGATTCATGTGCGTTTGTTACGATTGTAATCTTATTGTTTTACTAGGCTTCGCCGGCGTTTTCCCGCAGAAACGTGTTTTTTCTGGGATAAAAAGTATTATTCGATTCAAATGCCATTAGGATAATACCTGTTGGAATTGACCGAAAAATGACGTCAACTGCGCTTGTCGTAGCAACCAATAGTAACGCATTATTTATCTGTGTTTGTGTAACGTAACGCAACTCCAAAAGGTCGTATCCTAAACAGCATTAGAACGTCACTATTCTGACCTGAAACTATACCTGACCTGATACACAAATCCCGTTAATCCGTTGCTCTGTAGCAACGTGAAGAAAAATACTTTGAATTCTGTTATCCCATGAGAATTGAGTATTATCAAGGTCTAGTCTGTCTGTACCAAATTTAATTTCACAGAAAAAGTAATTTGCGCCAATTGCGCATTTATAATATTAGAATGGATTGGCTATTTCCATTGCTACAATATGATCGTGACGTGATATTTATCACAATCACTCAAAGACAGGACAAAATTTGTATTACAAAGACTGTTACATACATGTTTAGTAAAATTAGCAGATAAGCAAGTTATTGGAAATAGCATATTGTAATGCTTAATTTAATAAATTCATTTCATTTATTCAGATAATAATTACCTACCGTCTAATTACATACTAAGGCATTATAAATTATTTATTAAATTACAAATAAAAAATTGTGTGGACAATACTTCAAATAAAAAAAAATTAAACCGACTTCAAAAAAAAAAAACAAAAAAAAACTACCTAAAAACACTGAAAAGCAAAAAATAATTTTAATAAGACATTCATCAAATGCGCTTATTGTCTACAACGTGCTAGGTAGGTACCTACTAATCTGTTTGAAGTCGGTGCCAAGCCAAATAGTAGGTACCCAGACTACGTACCTACGTCCGCGGATTATTTGTAACCCTGTATAATACATAAATTATTAGGTATGTATCATTTTTCATTACCTTTGGCTTGGCACCGACTTCAAACAGATTAGTAGGTACCTACCTAGCACGTTGTAGACAATAAGCGCATTTGATGAATGTCTTATTAAAATTATTTTTTGCTTTTCAGTGTTTTTAGGTAGTTTTTTTTTGTTTTTTTTTTTTGAAGTCGGTTTAATTTTTTTTTAAAAAGTTTGTTTATTTTTCTATTTTTAGTGTGAATAATACGTAGGAGTGAGTAAAACTCTCTCATAATATTGATAACGAAAATACGAGTAAAATAGTAGAATTGTATTATTTGACAATATTAGGTATTCATTAAGTGTTCAGCACCATTCAGTAGACCAACTAAAGATGCAGCCCGCAAGAAGGACATAAGAATTAAGAAGTCGTACCCTTTAGCTTCCATCATCATAGTTGTACCTTCCATCATCAGCTTAGCTGCAAAAGTACATGAAATACAACTAACGGTCCACATATTCCTACAACACTGAAATAATTATCCCCTAACTCCTAACCGTTAAGGAGTTATACCTTCCATCATCAGCTTAGCTGCAAAAGTACATGAAATACAAATAACGGTCCACATATTCTTACAATACTGAAAGAATTATCCCCTAACTCCTAACCGTTAAGGAGTTGTACCTTCCATCATCAGCTCATCAACATAAAGTGATGTCTATAGGACGCAAAAACTTAAATGGCTTCAGAAAAAACAAGTAACGCGTAGTGTGCGCCTATAAAATTTGAGGTTTGCCCTTGATTTTCCCGGGATCCCATCATCAGATCCTGACATGGTGACAATGGGACCACCTCGGAACTATGCACTTTCAAATAAAAAAAGAATTATTTAAATCGGTCCACAATTGACGGAGAAATCGACGGACATACATAAAAAAAAAAAAAAAAAAAAAAAAAAAAAAAAAAAATACATACAGTCGAACATAGAACCTCCTCCTTTTTTGAAGTCGGTTAAAAAGTCTGACACAAAATGAACAAAATTTTGAGCCTACCTGCACTGCATTCATATTAGTCAACCCTGATGTTGTAGGTTAATGACAAAATGGTTCTTTCTGATATTTTTAAGTTTTAATATTAAATTGATGTATGCAAGCAGCAAACACAGCCAGTGGATAGGCAAGGTCAGGAGCATAGCGTGTTTGTGTGGGTGAGTCATGGCTTGATGAAGCTGTGTGTGTGATTTTGAATTGATAGGGTCAGTGACCTATGCACGCACATGTCTGAATTTGATTTGCACATTGCAATACAATGGTTTTAAATTTAATATGCATGGTAGCTTGATAAATTAGACATTCTTGCATGTGTAAGTATTTAGTCAGAATGCAAAATCTTTATTAGCCTGCAACTATCATAGTGAAATAAAAATAAAATTAAATGAAAATGACAAATGACAGTGTATCAATATCAAAAAATAATGAAATCAATGAGATTTGACAAGTAAGATTGTTAATCATGTTTAAAATTGAATAGTATTGCACAATAATACTTATAATGGTTATTATAATTCTTTACATATACAATTTAAATAATATATGAAATGCAACATGCTCAACACATTAATAGTATTCCTAAGCACTGTTTAAATTAATTTAGAATAAATTATAATTTTTGTTATGACATAATAATTTCAAAAACTTGGACATGTTTACTACAAATTATATCCCAAAGGTGCTGCACTGAAATCAGTATAACTAAAATCTGTAAAATTTTTAATAATAATCTTTTTTGCACAGGGATTGTTCCTGGAAGGTGCAAGATGGAATCGTCAAACAATGCAGCTAGACGAGTCCTTCCCCAAGATTCTGTTTGACACAATCCCCATCATCTGGTTCCAGCCTGCTCTGATATCCAACTTCAACCCTCCTCCCTGTTACTTTTGCCCCATATACAAAACAAGTGAGAGGAAGGGAGTACTGGCCACTACAGGCCACTCTAGTAACTTTGTCATGTATATCACACTCAATTCTGAGGTACCACAAAAGCACTGGATTAACCGAGGAGTGGCTAGCTTGACTCAACTTGATGACTAATATGTAACAAATGGTTATTGAAATATTTCACACTACATTTATTTCACATTATTTTTATATAATTCGAGTTTAGTTTATCGTAATATTAATGTGTGTAATCATAAAACATGTCTTGTTCTGTGATAATTCTCTAGTCTGTATTAAAGATATTTAAAAAAAATTGTTATTCATTTTTTACCCTGTATGTACAAAAGAAATTTTTTTTTGGAAATGCGTGATTAATAATGCAGACTTTTTCATAAAGGCTGCTAATCACACCTTTTGGACAATTTAACTATAAAGATTTTCGTGCACATAAAATCATAACACACTGATAATTCAAAATTCAAATTCAAAATTCAAACACACTGAGCCATCCATTCAGGGCCTGATTTACCCATAGGCTAATTAGGCTGCAGCCTAGGGCGCGAGGATCGAGGGGGGCGCTGAAATCGTGTCTTCGTCTAGCATCATTGCATGTACCCTATTTATTTCAACTAGACAAAACATTAAAACTAAATGTGTGCTTGAGAGTCCCTGATTTTAACATTAAATTTTAAAATTCCCATACAAAATAATCTTCACGTAAAAGCGCGTTTCTGTGAGGCGAATTCAACAAAAATCGCACCGCACACTACAATAGGCACTCCTCAGCGCGGCAACAGCTCCTTTTAACGGAGAAAGAGACAAATGTACTGAAATACGCCTGAGTGTAAGCGAGTAAAGTATATTCAGCTCAATTTGCGACCGAGCGACGCGGCACACACACGTCCGACGTCACTTATTTTACCCCTATACGATCTTAAACGATTCAAAATTATATGGCCAAATCTGACGTTTACTGTGTTGTCAGCTTTTCATAAAATATAATTAGTGCTGTGATAAGTGAATGAACCAAAAAAATCTATTATCGTGGCAACCATCGATTATCGACGATAAATTATTCGTATTTTTGTACTTTTTATAAATAGTTGATTTTTATTGACAACCTTCACTTTTATTTGGTTCTAATGAAATAATTATTACACAATTATTATCCCTACAACATAAAAGCACGAAAAGGGCTTTTGTATAATCTAATAATAATTACTTAATTACTATAATTTTCAAATAAATTATTAATTAGTTGCAAAAATGTTTCACTGTTTCAAATGTTTTCTCTAGAGTAAATATTTAAAAAACTCAAGTCGATTCAATGGCAATGAAAACTAAGTTGTCTATCTATAGCCCTTAGGCCGCGTGGTCCGTCCGACCGGCTTGTCCGATCAATCGGACCACTATGTTTTTTATTTCCTGCTGGTTCGATTGATCGGACCATCAGGATTTTTCTAATCCTTGTAGTC
Organism: Mecyna flavalis; assembly: GCA_949319885.1. Taxonomy (NCBI): domain Eukaryota; kingdom Metazoa; phylum Arthropoda; class Insecta; order Lepidoptera; family Crambidae; genus Mecyna; species Mecyna flavalis. The sequence continues at coordinate 1,350,823 of OX439435.1, read as the reverse complement.
CTACTATCGGACTAACGACATTTTAAAAGTTCATCTTGTCCGATCGCTCGAACCACGAGACTTTTAAAAATCCTCTTAGTCCGACCACACTTCTTCTATCTTTCCTACTGGTCCGATCGATTTCAAATTGTGAGACCATAGCGAATTTGTGAGTACAAACAACTTCAACAACAATAAAGCAAACAAGAGTTGAGTTTGTGCTTTGTTTTCATTAGGTACGCTGGATTAGTACGACAATATGGGCCGGTTTCACCGCCTCCTGTTAAGCAGATAGTTTATCTGACAGATTTTTGACATGATATTTTTGTGAAAAACTTGTTACAATATCTGACGGATCGGCTATTTGCCACTTATCAGAAGGTAGTGAAAATGGCCCTACCGTATTTTGGTTCTGAATAATCATTACAATTTTTTATGTTACGTAAATAAATAACAAGACGTAACTAACAAACTTACACGATTTTCAAATAAAAAAAATTGCAACTTCCTATGGATTTTATGATCTTCCTTTGTTATTAAAAAAATCCCAAAAAAAAATGATTTTAAGAATTTTCCAGACGCATTTGTAATTGTTATTAGTAGGATTAATTTAATAAAAAAAAAACAAAAAAAAAATCCTTTAAACCATCACTATGTACTTTCTTTCTTATGTTTTTATAATATTAATTTTGACTAAAAAAGTACTTTTTACTTTCTTTTGTCCTTATAATATTAATTTTAAATAAAAGAACAAATTTTTACTACTTGCTTTCTTTTGTTTTTACAATCTTCTGTTATTTCACGATCTTAAAATGAATTTTAAAAAAATAACGAAGACAAATATCGTTGCCCGATCAATCGATTTTAAACAGGAAAAAAAAAACGACCTAATTGTTCGATCAATCGGTGTAGAAGGAAATGAATAGTCCCAGTAATTCGATAATCGGACCACGAGAACTTTAGAGTTTGATTAATCGAACCAACAGGAAAATAAATAAAAAACATGGTGGTCCGTACGATCGGACAAGCCGATCGGACCACGCGGCCTAAGGGGTCTATAGAAACTAAGCCAATACAAGTCATGCTGCCAAACACGAGATGGATTTGGTTTACTACTTGGTAGCCTGCAGTCACTTGTCATGGTTTTGGTCTTATAATGCGTGAGGTTGCAGATCGATTTGAAAACTTTTATAGGTAGTATGAACCATGTTAACATTTTTATAATACTACTCTACTCAGTTCCTACTTTTAGACCCGTCCGTAACACACCTGGAGGGGGCGCGTCCTCATAATTAGCCTAGGGCGGTCAGAACTCTTAATCAGGGCCTGCATCCATTCAATTCATGTGGGGTTTGGCGTGTATTCAAATTAATTAATTCAATGTTACATGAGCATTCCCGTGGCTAAGAATAAGTAATGATAAATATAAGCAGGTAAAGCAAGGTAAAGATTTGAAAATATATTTTTAGATAACTTCACATTTAAATTTCGCGCCTATTTTATACACTCACCTTTTTATGCAAATCCTAAATGGTTAAAGGAAGTTGCACGAAAATTCCGAGATATTTACCTAAATGTTTTCTATAATTATTACTCTTTAGCTAAAAAATAAAATAATAATCACAAAACCACCACTGCCACTCGATATGTCATATTGACAATGTCAATCACTCACAGACCATGCACAGAACTCAGAAGAACAGACGTCACAACCCGGACCAAAAATGGTGAAAAAATAAACAGTTCTGCGTTCCACTTGTTCACTAATTAATACGCCCAAGTTTTATTGGGTGTATTGAAAATGTATCAATTTTCGGCTAGTTTTAGAAGGTTAATTCAAATGTTGCTTTGCTTCACTTATGTAAGATCTATGGCTGAACCTTAACGTTTTGGTAAAAAAAAATGCCGTTGAAAATCTAATGCTAGCAAAACTGCAAAAAGTTGCGCCTAAAAAAAAATACAACTTAAGTTGTACAAAAAGCGGACTTCACGCTATCATAATTTGTCTCGCTCGACCTCGATGGTTAAAATAGTAAAGTGCAGTTATAGAATAATTATCTATGTCTATGAGTGCAGTATGTAGCTACCAAGCGGAACAAACTTATCCTATTCGAAAGGGTGACGTCATCGCATACCATAGACAAACAACACTAGTGATGTGAGCATAACAATGTATTTGAAATCTAAATTCAAGTAGTTGGTATAGGTGCCGGCTAATTCTTGACGCTCGGTCGACGAGTGGGGTAAAGTTCGCGAATTGTGCACTTTCGCATGACCAATAGCGCACGCGAATCTTCCGTCGCCAGCGCGCGCTTTTGGACAGAGGTTTGCTTTTGACCAATAGCGCGCATGCATTTCAAAATTAGCGTTCTGCGCAATTCCCATTAGATTTCAAGATGTTTACCGTGACCAGTACATACATACACATACATAATAACAATACGTTTCTGAGTTTTACAATACGTATTTCTAAGCCTCAAGAGACCTTAAAATAATAAACACATCTTTTAACATTTTTTTATCGTTTAATACCAAAAATAGTTTGGTTCAAATCTGACTTGCTTGATCAAATGATTTTTTTTGCATTGTAATTTGTAAATATAAATACACACATCACTAGATGTAATTGCTGTGTAAAGTTCCGTTTCACGAGGAATTCGAACTTTAGAAGTGTAAACGTGGATACATTATTTTACAGTTTTACGATAGTAATAGCCCCAATACAAAATAATAATTTGCTATATCTTCACGACATTACTAGATAATGTTTTGGTATGGATCTAATCATGATCTTTTGAATAATATTTAAGCTTTTCAATTGTGCAACTGCGTGTAATGGTCTATATCGTGATTTGTTTTGTTGGTATGCTGTGTAGATGGCGCAGTGCGCACCGAACTTGTAAACTGCGTATGCTGAACTGACGTTTTTGGTTATTTTTGTTCTCGCCTCGTGTTTACTTTAGTGTCTAATTTCGGTCCAATTGCGAAAATTCAGTTGTGCAACACCCGAAAGGTTAATATTTCGTTCATAGACGGTGATATAGTACAGAATAGTATCGATCGGTAGTTCCGGAGTAGGTATATGTATACGTTTTTATCACGTGGTGGTGTGGTGGTTTATATAATTCTTGTTTACCGCACAAGTCGAAACTTTGCGCATGTGCGTCCCGTCAGTAACCTCAAATTGTAGAGTAGGCACGGATTCGGCAGGCTTCGGATATCCGGGTCGCGACGCAGAGGTGGCGGATCTCGCGGCGCGTTTGTGATGTGCCCTCGTGCAAGTACACGCCCCGCGAGTGGACAGCGTTGGTGATACAGTACGCGCGAGCCTGACATGGCCCAGACTCAGTTCACGCGGAGCTCCGAGAGCGACGCATGGGCGCTCCTGTCCCTGAAGTCGGCGCCCTCGTCGCCGTCGAAGGTGCAGTGGGCGCAGGAGCCGGCGTCGGTGCCGATCGCGCGGCTCGACGGCCGGGACTTCGAGTATATCATCCGGCAGAAGCGGGTGGTGATCGGGCGCAACTCGAGCCGGGGGCAGGTTGATGTCAACATGGGCCACTCGAGCTTCATCTCGCGCCGGCACCTGGAACTGTTCTACGACCACCCGGAGTTCTACCTGACGTGCAACAGCAAGAATGGCGTGCTCGTGGACGGCGTGTTCCAGCGGAAGGGCTCGGCCGCGATGCTGCTGCCCAAAAGGTGAGTGCTAACCGCGTGCTATGCCGCGCCGTCGCTCAGATAAGCCGACTTTATTTACGTGCGCTCATTACCTATATGTTTGTAAACAAACCTTTTTGTTTACTGTCTACCCACCTGTAGTTTTATAAAAACCAAATTGGCATTACACATTATGTTGACACATGTGGTGGCCCCATATTTTTGAAATGTTTTGTTTAGTAAACATTGAGCAACAAAATTTTTAATGGTTATTAATGTATGACAACTCCCATTTTATCTTCACTAACTTAAATTATGATGCTTAGTCATAGTTTATTCAATATTTTTATTTATATCTGTACAAATTGGCATTTGTTTACTTAGTGTCAATAACAAGTGATATCTCATTAATCATAGTGTGTAAACAAACATTGATAATATTTGAGGTCACTTTATTAATTATCTCAGAATCAGTTTGATTACTGAATAAAATTGTACTATTGTTGGTGGGACATACAATCATATATTTTTATAAGATGGTTGCTGCAGCCAAAACAAATGTGTTGTACTACTCATGGATGATGCAATACATAGAAATACATTCATTGAAGATTATAAATGGCTTGTTTGCAAGTCACTGCTGCAGATGTGTTTGTGATTTCTTCTGTACTCATTTTGTTTACAGGGCATTTCCCAATGTCATTTATTTTTTCTCACAGCCTTTATATAGCAATTAATTTTTTGCTTTTTAATTATGTTATGTTTGGCACTTCATGTATGTTCTAGTGGAAAACATTTTCTGCTATTCCTCAGTAAATCAGTCCGTTTGATTACTACAATCTCTGTTAATAAATCATTGGTCTGGGAGCTTTGTATATTATTGCTAATATACACTTTTACTTATACTCTGGCCATTATAGTCTGTGCAATATCAATCAATCAATTTTATTTGCAGAATATGGGTATAAAGGACATCATCCATTTTGGGATAAAATTTTTTTTTAGCGGCCATCAATTTTAATTACAAAAGTGTATAGTACACATAAACCTCATTATTTTTTACTATGGCGTCAAAGTCGAAATCTATTTGGTTTCGGAGATATGATACCAAGTAAGACATAAGGGCTGAAACTGCGTAAAGCACCCGCGCGGTTTCATTTCATACAAAAGTGACCCGTGCCGCGACCGCGCGGGAGACTTTTGTATGAACCGCGCGCGGGTCCCGCTTCACACAGTTTCCGCCCTTAGACCGAAAACAATTTGTTTTCAGGGCTACTTCCCATTTGGTAAACTTCCCATTTGATAAACCTCAATCAGTGCCTACTCAAAAGTTGCGTTTGGTAAACATTTATTTACTACATACGTTTTTCATACATTTAGTCCCATTTGGTAAACAATCGAAATGGGACTAAATGTATGAAGTAAATAAAATGTTTACCAAACGCAACTTTTGAGTAGGCACAGATTGAGGTTTAACAAATGGGAAGTTTACAAAATGGGAAGTAGCCGTTTTCAGGATTTTAGTTGTACAATACGCGGTTCACTCAAGTAAAAACTTGTCCTAATATAGCAGTCACCTCCGCCCTCGGCCCCCTCCCCCCGCCCCCTTTTTCCCTGTGCTCGTCATGTCAATTCCTTAATCTTAATAGGTATCATCTTTGTTTTATAATAATCAGTACTATACTAAGTCAGTTGACAGACACACACGCAGCCCACCTGATGGTTAGCGGCCACTGCGGCCTATTCCATTGAGGGACACTTCACCACGAAGCGTCGCTCAATGTGCTGCCAGACTGTAGACTCATCTGATCTTCGAGCCTTTGATTTCAAGTGTACTTTTTTTTTGAGGAGGAGAACGCATTTGCGCACCATAGCCGCAGGCTAGCGATCGTGTGTGGGACTCGAGACTAAGTCCCACTACCCACTAAACTCCCCCGTTTTCCCCTTCACACCCAATTGGTGTGAAGGGGACAAGCCGGTGCCAGTCTTGTGGCTATTGACGAGCCCTTGTTTTCAAGTGTACTGGCTCCCACATTAATACTGCCGGAACACAGCCAGAGCTATTATGGCGGCAGATTTCGCCTGTGGTAGCTAGCCAGTCGGACTCTGAAAAAGCCCTACCACCAACCAGACTTTAGGTGGGAATCGAACCCACTACCTCCGGGTTTTATACCCGAGCGGCTTAGCCACTTAGCGGCTTTGCGGAGGCGATCAAAATAGTAGTAGTTCAGGTGAAAATTGTATAGTAATAATCATACCAGATCTTACATAAAATGGTAAGACGATGTTATTTATTTCACTTATAGATCGTTATCTAAGGTATATAGAGTATTGTCGCCATACAAAAAAATTATTCTACACCTGTCCCCATTCCAACAAAACATAATTTATTTCTGGCCGCTAACTTTTTTTTTTATCCCAAATCTCCATACAAAGTGGATGATGTCCTTTGGTCTTAAAATTAGGTATACATTGTGCCATCATATTTAGCCGATTGGCATGCAAAGATAATTACATAAAAAAATCAAGTTCCACAGGTTATACAATTATTGGCAAATTATATTACATTTTTTCATTAATTAAACATCAACAAAATCAGGTCAAGTTTCACTTTCAATAATTTAATATTTTATTTGTCATTTACAATACCTACATGAAACTTAATAATATTTAAATTTTCTAATTGGGTTTACTGTAGTAGTATTTGATAGTACCTACTTAAGTATATAAATTGTAACATATTATACATATTTGTTTACATACATTCCTATAGATTGATTGGTATTATCGAATATCTTATTGTTTCACAATCTTGGAAACTAGAACTAAACCTTTGGAAAGAGATACCTAATAAACTGATCTCATTTTTTTTATTATCAAGTTTTACACTTTTCATGTACTGCTCGTCCTTGTAGGTGTCTCTTACCAATATTTTCTGACTTGTTGCAGTCTTTCAGTAAATGGAACTACCTCCTAGCACTATTTCGAACATGATATTATTGAAAAATAAGGAAATTTAGTCAATAAAATCTTTATGTGCATATATTTTATCAATAAACATTTGTCCCAGACATGCATGACCTTGATGATCCCGGTGCTATAAATACTAATAACCATTTAAATTATCAGCAATTAGTGTAATAAACACACTTATGTGTTTACTCTAGGTGGAGTACTATGTGGGTCGTTCAACCATTTGATTGATGCAATTAAATAGGAATCTTGAGTAGTGTAAGCAGTGGACTTTTCCTGTTATAACTTATACTGTTTATCTATGTATCACATGTGTTCATTTTGACTGACTCAATGGCTCCTTTGATCCTTGTCTTGTACTGAGGGTTACTGATTTAAATCTCACCCACTTTGTTTAGTTCACTTTCCATCTTAGTCGGTAACATTTGCATTCAATAACATTTACTATCCTTATTACAATAAGCTATTTAAAATTTTGCTAAAATACTAAAATTAAGTAACTATGAAGTTTATACATCTTCTATCTCCAAGTCAGACACAACAGGAAATAATAATGTGAATACATTTTCTCAAGGTTAGAGGGTATCTGCATCTGGTATTAAAAATAGAGATAGAAGTTCTATCTTTATATTGTAGTAATATAAGATGTGCCTGGGGTTCACCCATGTGAAAATTCAACAAAGAATTGAGTATGTTTAACTATTTTTAATCGTGGCCTATAATGAGTAATGTTGGTTATCTGCCGAGAAAATTGCTTACCTTATTATTTATTGATTACCTTTTATTTTTTACCATTTGCGATTTTATTAAATTGCGAATATGTGTCTGTTTAACCTATTGTTTTATGGAAGATCTTTCGTCCTGTTTATAAAATGTGTATAAATGACTAAATTTACTTCCAAATATCATGTAATGGCAATTGGGTGTTATAAGAACATCTTAGAGGTTAGTGGGTATACATCTGTACCACTTGAACTACACGAACTTTCATACTTTATACCTAGCACTTAGCCGCGATTTCTGGGTTCTACATTCTATTCCCGGGTTGGGCAATGCATAATATTTGGTAAGTTTGATAACTATGCCCTTGCTCTTCTTTGCGACGATGATTTGATTTCAATGAAGAATGCAAAGACGTAAAATTTGCCGATACTTTTTACTTTATACAAACCATGTACGTTTACCAACAATTATTGTAACCGTTTACCTGTTTACATAAAGCTGTTGACTATGTACTTGTTTCTTTGATCATGTGTTTGAGTCTAGCCTAGAACCAGTTCCACATAACCCCACTCTCAGCATAAGTTGTTACATGTTTGTTTATTATACTGGTAGGGATGTCACTTGATAATTTTCATGATTTTCAATACATACCGTACAGAAATTAATGTGATTTATTATGTTAGAAAGGTTTATTCCCGTTGTCCCAATATTCCGTGTCCCCGTATTTTCTTTTTTCAGAAAGGGCTATTAAACTATATTTATAAAACATCCTGAACTGACTAAATGCTACCCAAATAGTTTGAGGATGGTTTTTTGTGTAATTTTCACCCGTCTGAAAATACTAACGAAGACGTAATAAAACTTGGCGCCAGTACAGTTAAAATCAGGCTACAAGATCAGAGGAGTACATACAGGAGATACAGCATATAAGCTTTTTCGTATTTTTTATCACAATATTTAAATTATTATAATTTGGCTTGTCATGTGACTGGTAACTGTAAAATTTCTGCAATCTTATCTTGAATCGTGCAAACAAAATTAAAAAGTATGAATTAAAAATGTATTAAGAAAATTGTTCAATTTGTGGCTTAGACTGGCGTAGACTTATGCCGGTTGATGACCTGTTGTCATTCTATCAAACCTCGAACGATGTCGATCTTTCTTTGTAATCAGTCTGACTGAGGCGTAATGCCTTTTGACGGCCCTAGTACATAAGTCGCGACACCATGTTTAGCGTTTGAATCTGTGTCACACATGCTCGAGTCGTGGCTTCTACGGCCTTGCCCCCCCAATGTGTGCCTAGCTTAGACCATGCGCACCTGGCCAGGTACTTAGAGCCGCTAGATCTGATTCTGAACTAGGGCATCGGTCGCCTGACGAAAGCGGTTGATGCAATTCGTATTTTCCGTTCGATAGGGTGGGCTTTTTTTAACCCGTGGAAAACGATTGGTACTGTCGGCGACCTAAGGTTGTGTGTGGGACTCCCGCAGGCAGGAGGCTAAATCCCTCCCAAAACTCCCTTGTTACTAAAAACCTATAATAAGATTTGATTGGTAGGTATTTACTATGAATAGGTATTTATGTAGGTAATTTTAGGAATAGAAAGATTGTAGGCGTATTTGAACATTGAATAACATTTGAAACGATAAAAATAACAAATTAAACCAATCTCTTTAAATAGTAATATAGTTGTTCTTAGGTATTGTTGACACTTTCTATTGAACCAATTTGTGACGCACGATGAAACTAGAGCGTTGCATTTGCAATATTATTATTTTGCGTAGATTATAAATAGTAAGCAAGGTAATCACTTAGACGGCGTCTATTTACAACTAGGTCCTCGTGTTTACATCGCCGGTGTGTGACGAATCGTTTGTTTGTGCGTCTCCTATTGCGTAACAAAGAGACACAGGGGTACACATTACGCACTTGCACGCAATACACCTCATATTAATATCTATTAGTTATGAACGTATACAGTGGTGTATTGTGCTTTTCTTGTTTCTAGAAAATATTAAGGCCGAGAAAACCTTTCACAACTTTGCCATTAAATCGATTTACATCGACATAGTGTGATTGCTATTAGAAAATTAAATTTGATAATCGTGTATTATTAGTGTTCTTTTGGTATCTCTACTTAAGTATTTTTTATTGCATATAATATCGATAAGGATACAAATGCCGACGCACCACTCTGCTGCCGCGGGAACCAACTCAGTTAAGGCTTGTACACTAAAGAGGCCTGAACGTAGGTACACCAAAAAGACTGAAACGTGCACCAAAAAAATTTAATTGCTAACCTAACCTAACCTTTGGTAGGTATGCCTTTGGTTTATTTTGGTGCACGTTTCAGCCTTTTTTGGTTATACACTTAAATATTTCCCCTACATACATCTAGGTACTTAAAATTAACCTGAATTTTGGTGAATTAATAAAAATCATTCAATATGCATTGATGATCACTGATCAGCCTATTAGGCTATAAAAGCTGGATTACGTGGCTTTTCTTTCAACTAAAGTTGTATATTTCAAAATATTTTTATTATGTCAGATTCAATCCTCAATTAATTTAGGTGGATGGCTAAATATTTTGGGCGACCTTTGCCAATCGGGCCGTAATGTAGGTTATGTAGGTAGTATACGTCCGTGTGTCGCCGCACGCGTAGCAGTGCGGACGCATGCGCGTTGCCGGCTGCCAACGATGCGACTTGCGCAATGCACAATGCACTTCCAATGTTGGTAAACACATGTTTTGCTCCTGCCCGAACTGTTTAACTAATTCCATTGTAAGTTGACCGCCTCCGTGGAACAGTGGCTAAGCCGCTCGGGTATAAAAACCCGGAGGTCGTGGGTTCGATTCCCACCTAGGGTCTGGTTGGTTGTAGGGATTTTTCAGAGTCCGACTGGCTAGCTACCACCCCCACAGGTGAAATCTGCCGCCATAATAGCTCTGGCTGTGTTCCGGCAGTATTAATGTGGGAGCCAATACACTTGAAATCAAAGGCTCGAAGATCAGATAAGTCTACAGTCTGGCAGCACATTGATCGACGCTTCCTAGTGAAGTGTCCATCAATGGAATAGGCCGCAGTGGCCGCTTACCATCAGGTGGGCTGCGTGTCTGTCTGCCAACTGACTTAGTATAAAAAAAAAAGCGGTGAATGCAGTCAACCTAAACTGCGAAAGCTTTGTCGCGTTTAAATGAAATGATACGAATGTGACTACTCTGCTTATTACGTTGTAAGTTAAATACTGCTGATCAGTTCTCCACACGTTTTCAGGTTAACCAATGCTATCATGTTTTTTTTTACATGAAAGAGTGAGGCATACGAGCAAATGTGCGACACCTGCGACTAGGGTGTCAAATGCTCTACCTACTCACTCTTGAAAAAAGAAGTATGGTCAATGATGAGTAGAAGGGCGGGAGAGGAGGTGTTCGATCGTCCGACATTCTCACTCACCAAAGAAAGCGTAATACAGAAGCTCTTACTCAAACGTCGGTCTTCTGGTAGTGGTAGAGCCATGCTGTTTTACAGTACGAATGGGCCGGCTCGTCCGGGGAAGTACCACCCTCTCACATAACACCAGCGTGAAATAATAGTAACCACTATTGTGTTTCGTCTGGTTTGTAAGAGTACCTAATATAAAAAAAAATGGCTTGTATTTAACCGTACACCAAAAAAGGCTGAACGTACAGCAAAAAAGGCTGAAACGTGCACCAAAAAAATTGAATTGCTAACCTAACCTAACCTTTGGTGTGCCTTTGGTTTATTTTGGTGCACGTTTCAGCCTTTTTTGGATATACATTTAAATATTTCCCAAAAAAAAATATGCTCCTTGTACTTCCCACAACCCTATTTGTTCAGTAGTACGGTTTTAGACCCACCAGACCACCAGGGGTATGGTGGGGCAGAAGCGTGCCGGAGGCCCACACCCCCCCTTAAAAGGCCGGCATCGCATCAGCGATCCTTTCTGGTGTTGCAGATGTCCATATGCGGCTGTGATTGCTTGCTTACCATCAGGCGACCGGCTCGTTTGCTGCCTCTGACATAAAAAAATTACACAGAAACGGTCTGCAGCATGGCTCTCTTTTGATATTGAAACTGTAATTTGAAACGATATTAGGCGCCACGTGCATTACGTTAGAAATATAATGTACCTAGGTAATGTGTTCGCACAAACAAAGGTATCGAAAGTGAAGTCATCATGGCGGCTCTCATTGTTTACATCCGATATTGAACACATGAACCGCGGCATACCATGGACTCACGGTAGATCTAGGTATTCCGATAACGCGATAAAGGTAATCAATCGAGATTTGTTTGATTGCTTATTAATTGGTTCCTAGGAAACAATGTGTTATTTTAACAATGACACGCAAGGTAATATCGGTTATTCTACGCTATTCGAAATCAGACAACATTACATAATAATATGTTTATTGATCTGATTCCAAAGTAAGAGGTAGTTCTGTAATGAATATAAGAATCGAAGAAGTAACCACAAATACTTAATTACACATTAACAACCAAGTAAGAAACAAACGTAAAATAATGTTAGGGCTTGATTCCTACAAAATGCGTCATGGAGCTAGTCATAACATTGCTATTAATCACGGAATTACACAGATATATGTATTAACTTACAAATAATTATGTACTAATTTTGCGGCACAAACAGGTGTAGAGATCACTGAAAAAAATAAACGGCTATAAATAAACAAGTCGTTGCTATTTACAGCCGAGTAACTCGCTTCGGAGGGAGCCTGCAAAGTTTGTTGCTAAAATTACACAAGTCAACTTTGTTAACGTTGTTGGTAATATAAACCCAGTAAGTTGGTCAAAAAATAGATATCCAAGGTTGGTTGCTTCTAACCTATTCACTCAGTAAACTTAGCAAACCTATTATCTATAGTGAATCGAGTCACTCTGTTAACAATAGCAAATTCAATCGGTCACTGCAACAACTAACTTGGTTAAAGAATAAACACAACTGTCGTCACAGCCAACGTGCTTTGTTGTGTTTAGCAAAGTAATTCAGTAGAATCAATTATTTTGCTTCGTAAAACTAGCTAAGTAGCTTGAATATTTTTAATCATGTATATTGGGTAGGGACAGCCAACCTACTTTGTTATTTCTACTCAATTCAAGTTGGTATATATAGCAAAGTTACTTGGTATTATCAATCGTGTTCATTGGGTAACTACAATTAATATACTCGGCTATTTCTAGTCAATTAAAATTGGTATATTTAACCGAGTTACTTGGTATTATCAATCGTGTTTATTGGGTAACCGTAGCTAAAATACTTTGTTGCAAGTAACTACCAATTTAAACGACACATATTAAGCTAGCGTGTTTTTTTATATCCCATAATCTATGGTTGATGAGACTGTAAAGCTGAACGTCTTTTACTATGGGACAAACTCTGAAATCGCGGAAAAAATCTGCTGTTTCATACAAAAATTAATAACAAAAAAATCACAATGTATGAAACAGCTGATTTTTTTCGCGATTTCAGAGTTGGTCCCATAGTAAAAGTTGTTCAGTTTCACCTAGAATTATGGGATACAAAAAAACAACTGACCTGTGACTGTACGTAAGGCTTAATATACCTACAATGTGAGGTCAGCTCATACTGAAAATGTGTAGTTCGATATGTTGTCGTTTATACCATTGTTACTCACTGTGCAGTAGGCAAAAATTTGGCATGTCGGGAAAAAACCAATGAAACGTTCTGCGTCTGTAGTAAAACAACAGATACATATTTTGCCGACAGACCAAACCGCAAAGGAACTGAAAGAAATTGATATACATTAATGTTTGTTTTATTCTTTCTTACACGATACATAGTATGTCTGTCGTCACAGATCAAAGGTAACATTTAACATTTCAGGTAACATTACTGGTTAGACTCGTATATTAGTCTTAAAAATATAGCTCAATATTTTTATCTTTGCTGCTTTTCTTGCGCGCCTTTGCCAGTTCAAATATTTTTGGCTTGATTGTAGGGAATTTTTCAGTTATTTCGGTAAATTATTGTCCTTTGTACAGGTTGACAAAATCATTTTCTAGCTGTGAACAAATAAATGAAACATAAGTAAGTATACAAATATTTAAACTAAATCAGTAAAAAAATCTAAAAACTGAACTCTCCAGAAGATATCCTTCCTACTTTTATTTAATTAAAAAAAGTTGTTGTGTATGTCTACTTACGTTTAATAACTTCAATATATTCTTCCAAATTCCATGCTGTGAGAAGATTTTTAACCTCTTCATCCATCTTTTAGATATATCTAAAATCCTGTTTTCACTTAACACACGCGCGGTAAAATATCTGCAAAAAAGTAGGTAATTGTTTATTTTTGTCACTTCACTGTTATAAAATAAAAATTTATCCTATAATACAATATTGTTCGCATTAAAAAACAAATAAATGTGGCGTACATAAAGTCACATCATCTATACACATAATAAAACAGGAATAATTAAAGTCTGTACATTGAAGATATTTATGAAAATAGGTTCATATATCATTTAAAGGGATAGTCAGATAAGTACCTGTAACAAGGGCCAAGGGGCAAGTCAAGGGGCTTCGCAACATAGCTGGAGTGTATGTATCCCAATTTTTGAGATTGTTATCCTTCCTAGGACGGTCGAATTCTTCCATTTGAAAACTGTCATTAGCCTAAAAATAAAAATAAAAATTAATATATTTAATGTAACAATCATTTTTACCTTTTTAATAATAGCTGGACTCTCAATATCTTCTTTGTACTGTAAATCTTGCAAAACAATGCAAATCAATTTATTAAAGTATATTGTAACACTTATCTAATATCAATCAATATAAATCAATATGCACCTTCAATGTGTCTGTACCACATACCACCACCACATTTTGGCTTTCATTATCCTGTAAAAAGAAAAATTTGTTACTATTATGATTTTCATACTGTGTCACTTGTGGGATAGGCAGAGAAAACAGACTGCGAAACATACATAACTCCTATGGATATCATTGTAATTATTGCTATTTAACATGTTTATCGAATATAACTTCTACCCAAAAATTGAGTACTTTCATGTGAACATAATTTTAACCAGTTATGCTAATCACTGTGATATAAATGATAGGTGATAAATATATTTAAATGACTATTCATGTTTCCTATGGCCAGCAACTTAATCTTTTACAGTTTTCTTCATATTTTCCCATTTCTTTTTTAATACTTTGCTGCACCTAGATTAATAATTAATAATACTCCATTAATACTAGATTAATACTCCATTGCTTAGCAAGAAATAAACATTTTATTAATGTTTGCTTATATTAGAAGTGCAAAATAACATTATAAATACCTGTTAGTTGTGTTCTGGGAATTGAATTCTAATGCAATCTTATCCCATTGCGCTTGTTTTGCCAGGATACCGCATCACTCTTTTTATTTTCAATAATTTTAAAATATGTGATACACATTTTTTGTAAAACCTCCAACATAATTGTGAAGTTAGGACTTCTTTTTTGGGTGTATCCATAGTATTCTGAAACAGAAAACGAACCTTTACGTTCTGTTTTAAAAATCAAAGCAAAGATCTTTATTAAAATACTTTAATTTACAACGATTCTATAAAATCTTTACGCTTGGAAATATTTTTAGGGAAGGTAACTCACACTCACACTATTAAGCTTAAATTATAAAATCCACATATAAAATAAACCGTGAAAATACTTACAAAGTAATTCTTTTTGGTAACCAATCCAAATACAGTAGATTCAGACTACGGCGGGATTGAAATACGCTTAGAATAATAACATATTCTAAGGAAATACGCCATTTTTAAATTAAGCTTCACTAAACATTTCCAATGTTAATTGCCGAGCTGTGCTTATTTACGAATAGATAACTAACTTGTATAATGTTCACTAATGCGTTTATTCAACCAAACATGTATACACTATCAGTTAATGGCAATATTAGTGAAAAATTATGATAGATTCACAGCTCGCGAACGCAGCACGAGAGTAGGAGCGACACATTGAGTAATTCGTGGCTGACTGGCTGGAGTGCATGGCGCGGCGGCCATTCTAGCCAACTATGATTGTTTAAAATTAAATAACTTACTTATCAATAAATAGACAAGTATGCTCGTCTATTTTTTACCGAACTTCATGTTTATTTTTTAACAAGTATAATTGTCTAAAATTAAATAACTTACTTATCAATAAATAGATAAGTATGCTCGTCTATTTTTACCGAACTTCATGTTTATTATTAACCAAGTATGATTGTCTAAAATCAAATAACTTACTTATCATGAAATAGCAATGTAATCTGTCTATTTTTACCCGAACTCGGTGTAAATTTCTAGCCAACTATGATTATGTCTAAAATTAAATAACTTACTTATTATGAAATAATAACGTTAGCTTGTCTATTTTTGCTAGTTTTTGTTAGGGGTAAAATTAAACGGGTCGGTTATTTAGAAATAAATGTGTACTTTGTTAATAACAACCAATCATTTTTAGCAATACTTGCTTCTATAATATTAGCAAAGCTCTATTGCCCATTTTAAATATGTCTTGGTTGAATGCAGCCGAGTAATTTTTAACAGAGCTAAATTGGTACTTTGCTAAAGCAAATTTTTTTCAGTGATGTAATAATTAAGAACAAATTAATAGGCGATACAAGATACAAGTGAATTTGCATGGTTGAACTTCACAGATCCGATCATTTCCAAATTTATAATTTCCTCGTTTCATTACGATGAACCATGAATATTCATTTATGTGTGTTTAACTTACAATTCTTTCCTAAAAATAACTACGTCAAGATACTTTATCCAATTTTTTTGTTACCTTCGTGCTTCGAATGGTAGGTTAAATTCATTGCCAGAAACTATGGTCATTTGGAAAAACAGGCTATGGTTGAGACCCGAGCTGACAGTTCCTGTCGTTTTTTCTTCCTCCAGGATCTTCTCACAATGGCGGCTTTGAACTCAAATAAGTCCTGTCTACAAATTAACAAAGTTCAGATTAATTTATTGTATGTTGAAGAAGATTTTTATGGTCGAAATACCTGTCTTTGCAAAGTGTTTTGTATTATTAATAAGCGTTTCTATCTATGTAAGAATCTTATTAACATAGTAATAGAGAAACCAGCCTATACACGTATAATTCTACACTCAAACAGTATTTGTTTTGGTTGTTATTTGTTTTGACGACACCATTAACCGCAAACGCATAAATTTTGAAGGTCGTCTCAAACGAGACTGGCGCCAGACCGAATTAGCTCGTATGTGTTAGATGATTAGGCGCATATCGCTGTGACGGTCTTATCTCAAACCTATTTATATCTGATACAGGTTTGGCGACCTACTGCACGCTGATAATGGAGACTTGTCTAGCACATTGCATCTTAAACTAGAATAGGTATATTATATTTGGTGGAATGTACTCGTACATACATTGCTCGTATCACGTTCTTTAGAAGTTACATATTTTGTATAAAACTTCTGTGGATAAACAGGCAAGAGACACGGCATAAATGCTGCTGTGACTTTTTTGATATTCAAGCATTGAATGTCTAGTTTACGAGCTCTTAAATTAATATTATTTAATCTTAACAACTTGGTTGATTGATACCTATCTGGCCTTAATTATTATATGTTAGGTACTATGTGGTTGGGTTTACATAATACTTTTTATCACTGAAGCTTTTATTATAAACTATTAGCTTGATGGCATTTTTAAAACCATTTTTTTTGCATTTTTTGTTACATAAAAACATGAAACATCATCGTTTTTGAACTAATTATCTTTTATTGTGGTTTAGCTATTTGTAATTTTATTCAAATCATTTCTTTTAACATGGCGTACCTAAATAACATTAAAATAAAATGTGGAATAAAGTACTTTTAACATCTCTAACCAGGTTTGAACATTTCTTTCATCTTTTACCTTTCCTGTGATACCTATTGAATATCTATTTGGCCGTACGTTTAGTGTCGGTCCAGCTGGTGGGAATGATTTCGCATCCTGCTGTCTACTGCCTAAACGGCATCAGATTCGTGACATGACGTCTATTCAACGTCAATCTGTTCAATCATAGTATTCATAAAAAAACGGACCAAATTTAGAACCATTCATTCGATAAATTTTAATATACAAGCGGTCCAAGTGAACACGTACAATAATAATAATGTTTGCGTCCGATGTAAGTTGCCAAAGAAATTCCTGGGGGAATATATTTCTTTAATAGGATTCAATGAATGAAGTTTAGTAATTCTCAAAATAGCCACAAGGAAACATACTTCGGGAACCAGATTTCGATTAATTCATAAAAGTGGCTTGTTCGACCATTTTATTCCTTGGGGAAGGATGAGATAGGTCATGCATGACTCATGTCTAATTGGCTAGCATCTGCAACGTATCCTAGCAGCAGTTGCAGCAGTTAATATTGAAGTGTATGGTATGGTACCTATACCTACCTAACTCACTTGGCGACTTTCTACTGAATTTGGAAGCTGAAGTTAGACCATCACCTTGACGAGTGGAAATCTACTACCGTACGATTCACTCGAAACTTCGTACCACGTACGACCAAACTGTGGAACCAGCTAGCAGCTCCCTGCAGCGGTATTTCCAGACCGATATGACATGGAAATCTTTAAGAAACGAGCATATTTCTTTCTTAAAGGCTGGCAACGTTCTTGTGACTCCTCTGGTGTTGCGGGTATCTATGGGCGGCGGTGATTGCTTACCATCAGGTGACCCGCTTGCTCGTTGCCTTGCCTCCCTCTTACATAAAAAAAACTATATTTTATGGTGTAAATGACTGACTGACTACTAATGATAAAAATTCATTTTTAAAACGGTTTCTCAGTCTAGGTCCATGACGTGTCAGTAATGTTATATATTTCAATACACTGTTTATTACAGTAGTAATTTGAATACAAAGATATGTAATTAGATGTTAGTTATCCAAAGTGGGTGATGACAGTTACAGGAATCCCGCCTGTAATTAGCTAACAACCGATATCCCTTACCGTGTTGTTACCTTATTTAGTTAGCAATTAAGTTAAACGACTTGTCATGTGGGAACCAAGTTTACCCAGGCAGAAATAGTACGCGGTACCTATTTTCGTATGCCTTTGTTAATATTATATGTAATTTGTACCTTTACATTGTGTAGGTAACTGCACTAACTGCGCAATTAACAAGAAATAGGCTTATTTGTACACATTTTTACTGAGGACGGAATTGCTTCTAATGAATAGCTGGAAAGTCAGACATGAAATGGTCGCCTTTATAATAAGGAGCATGTTTTTAATCCACAATGATTTTTTTTGGGTGCAAGAAATTATAAATAAGTAATAATCACCCAAAAATAACAATCGGATATCTCCAAAAATATTCTAAAATCATTGACGGAACAAATATCAAATATCATTCTTATCGGACGAACCGCATTCATGTGATGTTTACATACGTCAATTGACTTTTACTATAAACGTAACTATTTTCAATAGCGCGATTGTTGTTTTTAATTTGAGTTGTGAGCTATAATAAATTCAGAATAATTTTATGCTATGCCGTGGAAGTCCCGTCTAGTTCTAGGGGCAAAAGACTCACGAGTTCGTAAAATTTCTGGAGGTGTTCTTTACAAAAGAGCTGCCCTAACTGGCTATAACAGTCCCACACTCTGCTTACCCCATTCTTACGTCACTTACGTAACGTTATAAAAATACCTTTTAGACGTTTCACAAGTAACTATGTATAGAAAAGTTCCCGAGAATTCAAAAAGATTCTGAAAAATATGATTACCATGAAACGTACTGCAGATAGTAAGGCCTACTGTCCACGGCGGCGTAGCTTCATAGACGCGTAGTCGTCATTATACGCTTGGTGTACGCCTGCTTGCAGCTTACATACAAAACTATGTAACTCTGTCGACGGAGCGTCAACGTGACGCTCGCGTCGCTGCATGCTGGCTTTGACGCTCCGTCGACAGAGTTACATAGTTTTGTATGTAAGCTGCAAGCAGGCGTACACCAAGCGTATAATGACGACTACGCGTCTATGAAGCTACGCCGCCGTGGACAGTAGGCCTAACAAAAACATCGTCACCTCGTCATTAAAAACATTTAGATCCGGATATTTTTAAAACATGGAAACAGTAATCCCAATTAAGTTCATTCGTCTTGTAAAGTATCCGAGTGCCCGTGGAGTATACGACGGTGAGGCAGGCGTGTTTAGCGCATGGTTCTGTTGCCTTGGCGATATCGCGCACTTATCGCCGCAACCTAATAAACAACAGTGAAGGATGTTGTCTGTACATATCATTCTTTATGATATGAAGTCAGGATTAATCATGGCTTTCTTGCTCGTGGAGAACAGTAAACGAAACGGTGTATGAAAGCCTCATTTCAAGTCATGGTATTTCTGTTTAGTATTTGACTACGCAAGATTTTTCAATGTGTGCAAAAATGTCTTAGGTTGCAAGGATTATACGTAGATGGAAAACATGGTGTTGAAAATTAACATCATCAATCCGTTTGTTCTAATTCTTCCTTTTTTTACATAAAAAAACATTTGTGATAGAATTTTCAAGCGGCATCGTGCAGGTGGCATAGACTCCCATAACTCCCATTCCCATGACGTAACGTAAAGACTAAAGAGGTTTTTTACATTCAGAAAGGGTACTAAAGATTTTGCTAATGATGTTCATTTTTCATCTTATCCAGTATTTATATTTAATGTATACCTATTTTACTATTATTCAGACTAATATCTTTATCATGATAAGCAATATCAGTCTCAGTGTATACTCTTTCAATGCTCTGTTTTCATGTCTAAGTAGACAAACATTGGCAAGCAAGAATCAATTTTATTTTTGCTTCAATTTCTATACTGTGCAGACGGCGTTTATCACTGTTCGTGAATTAGACAAGGTGCAAGAATGTTTCGGCGAGATAAGCCCCGCTGATATAAAACTTGATAACATGGAAACATAACAGGAACTGTCTAGAAAATATGACAACAGTAAACAGTGATTCTTTCGGTTCTGCCAAGATAATAAAAACTATTCCGGGTGTACGTTGGACCGCTTTTATTTTCTCTGGGAACGTGGTTTATTTGCTTCTGCGTTGCTGGCTCGTGCGTTTTGTTTGCATGAACTTTGATGTCGTATAACATTTTTATCTGAACCTACGATGATAAATGCTCTGTTTTCTGAAATAAATTTTGTCTTTCCCTCGCTTACTATTTCGGCTGCACAAAAACGACTATTATTTGCTGATATTTTAGTACTAGTAAATTGCTTCGTTTTAGATGCGAATCTCGCATAGGACAATGTTAAATTTTAACCATATGGGGTTTATTTGTGGTGTCGCATGTCGTGTCGTTTCTGATGCCCCTAACACGGATGTTTACCTTCTTATTCATGCGTGCTAGACAAATGTATGGCTGGTTGTTTATATTTATTTATGTATCATCAGCTCTTAAGGCCGAGGTGTGGCCGAGGTCTTCCGGGATATGCCAAAAAGATCCAAAGACTAGAATCAGCTTTTAGAAGGAGCTTTTTTTAGAGAAGTCGCCTTAAAAACGTAGAAATAAATCAATTGGCTGTTTGAAAATTGTGTCTGTGCTTTCGTAACTTTTGTACCATAGCCACGCAATTTGTGATTACCCATTAGTCATTTGGCATTTTTTTATTTGCATCTGATTTCCAAAATTTGCATGCATCAATTTAGAGCATCGTGAATCATCATAATGTCTAATAGCTTGTTTTTAGTCATCTGGTGTAGATTCAGGTCCGGTTTGCGTTCCGAGAACTCATGAAAGGTAAAGAATTTCGCATTCTACTAAGAGAAGCAAGTATAAAAGTGCGATGCGCCGGTTCGACTAGTAGAATGCAGTCGAGCGTGCTTAGGCGCATGTATGTAGGAACAGCGCCGCAGGTGTCACAGATTTGTCATCGTCGCGGTCTTTGTGGGAGGGATACCAGGGAAAGTATTTAGAGATGTGTGAAACATGCAATATCAGTTCTGAGCATGTAATAAAATTAATTAAGGTATTATTTATGTACTTCATAAATTTACGTTTACAAAGCTATGCAAATGTCATTTATAAAAACGAACTCTACCAAAGCCTGAGTGTATAGCAGTAACTCTTGTCTGAGACAAGAGTTGCTGCTTTTCCCACTACTCCTACTCCTACCGCATGGATACAAGTTGTCTCCAAGCGGAAAAGAATCCCACTCATGACATGTCAGTAAGTGATAATTTTCCTACACGTTTTCATATCAGTAAAAACAACTTTTTATACCAGCTCCTGAATTATTACTTAATTTTCGACATTTCTGTAATCATTAACGAAACTCCAGATATAGCATGACGTTGATATGTGGTCTGCGCTTACCTAATGAAAAATAAATATCGAGAAAACATTAAGTTGATTGAACCGGATATACATGACTGAAAATCCCACGTTCGTATCGCAGCCGAGCCGTCTGAAATATTTAGAAGATCCGCTATATGCCCGACTTGTTTGTTTGTCCGTCGTAACCGTGCTCTTGAACTAGATATACGGATTATAGAAGCCGCTCGAACTAGTCAATGTTGCGAAATTAATTATTGTTTGTTTAGTCTTGTTGTAGGGGTGTACAGCTGATATTTGCGATCTCATATCGTATCACAGTCGTAAGATGCGCAGTGGATTCCGTATTTACCTGGCAAACGTGTTTCTTTATCCTTTATTCCTATGAATATTGCCTAGAAGTTCTTTATGAAGCTTTTCTTGATTTTTGGAAGGATTGATGAGTATAGAAGCATATTTTTACTTCTTTCTACCAAATTTTTTTTTCTATATTTCATGTTTCCGGGATAAACTTCTCCAGCAGTTCTGATTCTGCTGAAATCTGCAATACCAGAAATATGCGTGTTGTGGGCCAATACCTTGGCTTTGGCATATTCAATATTAACTTGTAAATCTATAATGGAAATCTTGTAGCCTGTAGCCCAATTTCACTAATCGGTAAGACACGTGTGTCCAAAGAATCGCATCACTAGAGAAAACCGAACTGTGATTGTGTGCCGTGACCGAAATATGGAACAATGGACCGGTAGCCGGGCGCGGAACGCGGCGCGTTTGACAAAGACTAATTAAGCGACGGACACGAGCGATGACCGTACGCGGTGAGCAACGTGCAGATTCGATATTGCGAATCGAATAACTGTTGATGCTAATTAAATAGTATAACAGACTGTACAGTGCACGTACAGTCATGTGCAAATATACATAAGTCCTATGTGATTGCGATAAGGTGCTTATTTGAATGAGTCTTTAAACATGTAAATGCGTATGAACAGTGCGACAGACGAGAGCGTTCTTTTTGATTGTATTTTTGGAAATCGGCTGCAGTATCGTGACTGGGCAATGAAATGAGAAAGTTTGCCGCCTTTCTAATAAAAAAACTTAAATTATTGAACGCCCTGATATTCTAGTGTTGTGGTTCTGCTTACCATATATTTTAAATATCAACATTTGTATTCCTTGTTTTCAGAAAATGATTAACCCTTTCCCCGCCACGCTTTTTTTCCGAAAATGGTGCCCCACACGCCACGACCATTAAAAAAAAATTCCAAAAAATTATTAGGTTATACTCAACTCATTCAGGCAAGTAAAAATACAACGTTTCTTGATCATGTTTTTTTGTCTGATATATCAGACATTGGCGTGGTGGGCACGAAAATGGTTTGTCTGATATATCAGACATTGGCGTTGAAAGGGTTAAAAAGGGATAAACGCTTATGCAGTCGCAAGCATTCCGTTGGTCATGTTTATTCCAGTAACATTAAAACTATTTCTTTATGAAGTTGTCAAATAACTCACGCCCGCTCTTAGGCGCGATTAATTAGCATTTCCTCTGGCTTCATCAACCCCCGCAGAGATATTTCTGTACTAAACGGACTGGAAATGAAATCTACAGCTGTATATGTACTTGGACATGTGGCAAGGCAGAGTCATTTTTATACTACATCAGTTGGCAGACAGGCACGCAGCCCACCTGATGGTAAGCGGTCACTGCGGCCTATTCCATTGAGAGTAGTCATGTATGTTAACAAGATTTTTCTACTATAGACCTACAAAATAAGGAATATAATTACCTATGTTAATCTCATGTCATTTATAGACCTTACTAAAATTGATGGATGTAGACATTGGGCGGGCTCAATTTGTTGCTACATTTTGACTTAACCGTGTCTGTATGTATTATTCAGTTTTTCAGTTACATAAAAGGCAAAAAATTTACACCCCCTATAATATAATATTATATTTACTTCCGTTGCTTTGGCTGTTCTTAATAATATAATAATGTAAAAACCGGTACAGTCAGTCACGTGCAATGAAATGGTTACACGTGATGTCATAAAGTAAATGTGGTATGTTTCATATTTGAATGAATTTGTATATTATATTTGTTGTTGGATTGTAAACATCAAAGGCTCTTAGACGATCACGTCAAAAACCAGTATTCAGACCAGTTTATAAAATCTTTTAATAACACATGATACTAATGCCTGCTTAATTTTTATTATGTAATGTCTTCTTGTATTATAGTGTCTGATATTTTTGGGATAACTAAATAGTAATTACCATTTGTTTACCTTGGTTATTCTGTGACCAAGATTGTTGTAAAGCAATAAAAACGTCGTTTTAAAAATATAGAGAAAAAACATGCTTGAAATTATGAAATGAAACGATGTTAATCTAATTTGTAAGAACATACAGGAAATATTTAAAACATTGAATCACGACTTTCCTTCAGATCGAGATGAAAGTGGCGGAAACTTGTACCGCGATGACGTAGCGGACCACGTGCTAGCAACATCAATAGCAATTAGAGATGCGCGCGGAACTATTTCGCAGACTATTTTTTCTCGTGAGAGCGAACCGGCGCGGGCGCTGGCACGTTGCATTGCCAAAAATACAGCCGTCCGTCACAGGCGCGTCGACCTATTTCTGATCTGCGCGCTCGTCCAATTTGTTTACAAAAAGGGATCCGCGACACAAAAGACTTTGTATTATGTTTATCTTTTGTTTTGAGGGGGATATCTACGTTTTATTAGCGAACCCCGCTTTGTAAGAGTGCAATTTCGTAAGGAAAATAATGAGAGCACAGAATTTCTTACTTTCCTGCGTCGGTTAAACAGGTAAAGAAGAAAAAATACGCCACGAAGTTGTTCATTCCCTCAGGAACTCAATTCTAAAGTAAAAGCGTTTACATTTAGTGCGGCATTATTATATGGATTTAAAAATTGGCCACCCTTATATCTTCCATCTACAGGTTGACAAATAACTTCGATTGAGTCGAAATGTGTAAACACATTTTCACGATTTATCTGGTTTGCTTAGTTCTTTTGCAGTCAATTTTTAGATGTTCCAATTATAAATAAAACTTCTTGGCTTAGCCATCTCAGACTGGCTGCAAAATTTACTATTTCAGACAAATTCTATTTAAAGACGTCGACCACGAACGGCCTGTCTTCTGTGAGCCTCTACTTTTTCTAAAGAACACTATTCCATTTTCACTGTTAATTGTTTTATGAGCTACGTGTTTCGTTCGTGACGTGCCTATTATTTATTTAGCGCCTAGCGTATCTCCGGAGTCCTAAAAATGGTGTTTGTCATTCGTTAGCAAATCAAATACGAGTGGGCCATCGTGACGCAGCAACACAAACACGTCACGTTTTTGTCTGTCGCCTGTACAGTATCAGCGGTTTTTCAGAAGTGGGTTTACAGAGTTAATGACGGCAATAAATGCCACATTAGCGTTGCCTACGTGGAGTCAGGCGATGACGTAATTGGCCATGGAAACAGCATTTCCGTGGAGATTTTTTCCGAACGGTTTTTTTAATACTACGGATCTCTGCCCCAATGAAAAATTTAGAGCAAATTCAGAAAGTACTCGGTAGAGTTATAAAAAACTTTCAATAGTTTACTTTTTGACTTTACTCCATCATTGAAAAGACTTACCCTTGCCTCAATACCGTAAAAGTTATACAATACAAGTACCTATATAGACTTAATCGTTCTATATTTCGGCAAATGAAAATCCATTGATGCATGGCAGACATTGTACCTCAACTCAATGGACGTTGAGTTAAAAAAAAAATGCGAAGTAACCGTTGATCTTCAATGGGAACGTCCCATTTTACAGGGATTGAAATAAAATCTTATACAATCATCTAAAAGTGTTAATTTGTAAGGATAAATTTGTCGCGTGTCTGTACTGAAAAGCGGCAGTGTTGGGCGTAATTAATTACTTTTGTAATTTAATTAATAATTGAACCAAAAGTAATTCAATTACTTTAATTGCAATTACATGTAATTGAAATTACTGTAATTGAATTACATAAGTAATTGGTAATTATAATTACATTAATTTGTAATTGTAATTACTCAATTACTTTAACAAATCTTTTTGTTTTTTGACCGGGTAACTTTTATAACCCGACCAAAATAAATGTTACTTCCCAACTATGGTTGTAAGGTCGGTTTAAAACGAATCAAACCATGCCGTATAAACCAAAAATTTTGGTTTAAAACCGTTTAAAACGGTGTTTTACGGTTTTTATGGTTAGAAACAATGTTTTTTTAATATGAACTCAGAATGCATTAGATTATCGAATTTGCCATGCAACGGAGTACCAAACTGTGTATTTTCATGTTTGTCAGATTTTTTACTATGATACTATTACTGATATTTAGAGATGGGCAAAGTGTTTCTGCCCGGCAGGTAAGATTGGGAAGCCCCTTTGATGATACTTCCTGGAAAACACCCATGATGTTATTACCCTGAAAACACCTCCTGGTAATACTACCCGGATAACACCCCCTAATGTGATTACCCTGAAAACAACCCCCGATGCAACAACCCGGTGAACACCCCTTTGATGATACTTCCTGGAGAACACCCATTATGTTAATACCCTTAAAACACCCCCTGGTAATACTACCCGTAGAACACCCTCTGATGTGACTACCCTGAAAACAAACCCCGATGCAACAACCCGGTGAACACCCCTAATGTGACTACCCTGAAAACACCCCAAGGCAACAACCCGGTGAACACCCTTTGATATTATTTCCTAGAGAACACCTATGATGTTAATACCCTGAAAACGCCCCCTGGTAATACTACCGGGAGAACACCCCCTGATGTGACTAACCTGAAAACAACCCCCGATGCAACTACCCGGTGAACACCCCTGATGTGACTACCCTGAAAACCCCCCGATGCAACAACCCGGTGAACACCCTTTGATGATACTTCCTGGAGAACACCCATGATGTTAATACCCTGAAAACACCCCTGGTAATACTACCCGGAGAACACCTAATACCTTATATACTAACTAAACTTAAAAAGTACCGATAAAGTAATTGAGTAATTGCAATTACCAATTACAATTACAAATTTGTAATTGTTAATTGAATTACTTTTAACAATTACCAGTAATTTGTAATTGAAGTTTTCAATTACATTTTGTAATTGTAATTTGTAATTAGTAATTAATTACATTTTGCCCAACACTGAAAAGCGGTTAGGGTTTATGTGGGGCTTGCTCGAATAAAACAGGCTGTGCTAGGCGTCTACTCGCTATGAAAAGGATACCGGGTGCCTTCACAGTGTTTTATGTCAAATGTCCATAGTACTTGCTTGCTAGCTATTTCAACGCGAACTACGAAGCCTCAGCCTATAAACGGGCCCCTCACAGCTCACACATAACGTGTACTTATATTGAATGTGAATTCCATTCACATGTGATCCACGACATACAGATTTTTAAAACTACTTTCGTATACACTGTAGTAGATAAAACTTCGCTGTAATTTATACGTTTCTGAAATTTCTGGGCAGACGGGTTTTCGCATTACAAACTGATCTTGGGAGCAAAAACGTTGACCAGTAAAAAGTTCCTATCTTGTTTCACACGCGAGGATTTTGTTTCTACATCACGCCGGTGAACTTTTTTTCGTGTTCGTAACGGTATCACATGTAGTTGGTATTTTTCGTCGCGTTTGTTTGGTAGCGTTTTTTCACCGCGCGGTCAGACGTTCCGGCGAATCCGGCGTTCGTTTCCCCGCGGCGATCGCGAATGCCGGGGTCACTGCTCCCCAGAGACAACATGACGCCATGCGACCGCGAGCCGACGTTAATGGGCCACCGCCATGGGATAGCACAGACAGCGCTTTTATGTATTAAATATTAATACACTGGAACCTGCCTATGAGTGGCCGAGAATGGTTTGCGAATTTGATTACAGCTCTTGACATCAACAAAAATTTTATCTGACATGCATAGTAATAGCATGTAAATGTTGGAGGGGAATTACGTTTGTAGTTAAACGTTTTTTACCAAACGATGTTTATTGCTGAGATTAAAGTTATGTTGTATGTAATGGGGGCTACCGTTTTAGTGCTCACCAGTTGGCGCCACCGTCGCATGAGGTCCAGAAAATAACTTAATTATATCGACTAGTAACCAATATATTTGCTTTAAATTACATTAGGGTACTGTAAAAGATTATCAACACTGTGTAAGTCATAAATAAATCAGAGAAGCGGGCTAATACAGAGTCAAATGACATTACAGACCTCACGCTACACTAGCACATCTAGTGGATAATTCACACGCGGTAGCCCCCATTCTTGGAATGCCCCTAGTTCGAAACTAAAATATTATTACGATTCATCAATTTATTGTACGTAAGTAGGTCATGCAGGCCTGCAATTTCATTCTGCTTTGCAACAGCCATTAATAATGTCGCTGTTCTACGTTTAAATTCAATACAGTTATACCTATTCTTCGGAAAATTGTAATTTTGTATAACACAAATGGTATGGATACGACAAGGATGTGGTCGATAAGACAAGTTAAAAACACGTTCACGTGTTTCACCGAAACATTAGCGGTTCACATTATGTATGTTTGCAAAGCGTCCTCTCGCGTCGCTCAATCAAGCCGCACGCCTCCTCGAAGTAGATCATTTATTACCATATTCGTGGCGCACCTTACCCTTAAATCTTCCGTCGTAAGTTCGCTTTTCTCTCGACAAAGAATTTGCCCGTTGCAAAGGTAAACTCGACGCGAATTTATCGATTTTGCGTCTTGTGCGTGCTCTGTAAAGTTTATTTTGTTTTGGAGCCGGCCTGGTTGGCAACAGATCCTATTATCAATCTTGCCTGTCTGGAAGCATGACTGCCGGCCGAGTTTTCTCAGCCTTTTCGGGCTAGTCGTTTTGCTTTGGCGTTTCGGCACTTTGTCGGTTGACGGCTTTACGGTCGCCGCTTCGACAGTATTATGCAGGGCAGTGTTTCTGACCATGAGATTTGCGTTTTAGCCCTCGGGTGCAATGCGTTGAGATAACTTCACAATAACGCTCTCTGTGTCTTGGTCTTTTTGGTACCGATGCATTGTTTACCTTTACACGTTTGTTATTATAATAATCAATTGTTTTCCACAATTCTGTATTCTTCAGCAGTTAAACCAATATAGGTACTAACTTGTTCTATTAAATTCTGGCAATGTTAAAGAGAATTTCGGATGCTGCGTATAGGCCTCGGTCGGAAGACTCGGAAGTTTTTGTTAATTACGAAGTTGTGTCATTAAATCCGGTAAGCAATTTCTCTCTAGATTTAGGTTTTTACCTGATGTTAATTTCGGTATGAATCATAGATACCGTTGGGAAGTCCTTGAAGTAATATCCGCTGTGGGTACTTAGAAACGGAATGGAAAATTCATGACGTCATCACGCCCTGTTGCCCTGTTCGAAAATGGTCAGCGTTTATTCTAATGATAGTTCAATGGCACTTTGTTGTTAACCGTAAAAATAAACAATTATTTTTCTTGGTAAAATTTGAATGACGCATGGATTATACGAGTTACTATGTGTATGTGTAAGCGTAAATATGTGCGACGCATCTTATCTTTGCTAATAATAATTTCATACGACTGGCGACAAAGAGGACGATTTCCATTTTTAGACAGCGAATACGTTGACGTCATCTGAATTAGTAAATATAATTACTTTAGAAATATCTATGAATTTTTGTTGGATTGCTATTATCAAGCTTACAAACGTCACTGCTTCTTAATAGGCCTAAAACCAAAATGAGCAAAATTAGGAAGAGCAAAACATTGCAATGCTGAATCATGATGTCAAATGACGTCATTCGTGACAGGGAGCGTCTGTAGTAGTTTTTATGACCTTCCGCCCATTCATGCGTCACAGTGCCGCGCTGGCTTCAAAGTTGGGGGAAAATGGAAATAATTGCTTCTAAGTATAAAAACTTCCCCTCTTCAAAAATATAAAAGAGCTGTGAGCAAAGAAGGGTTGGTGAATCATGTGTTGAAGTTGCTAATTTGATAATATATGTTTTTGCTTGGATGTAGAAACTTTAATAGACTAAAAACAAAAATGGAAATGAAACATTCAGTTACTTTTATCAGAAGTATTTGCATCTTTGTCAAATAATATCGTCACTCTATATACGTCACAAAAAAGTTTATTATGATTATATGTTTCTGACTGGCATCGGTAGGGCCAAGGGCCCGTCTGATCAATGGTAAAATGGTAAGCCACTGCTCCCAATCCATTGAAGGTTACTCAACCAGGAAGCGTCGCTTATTTGATACAGAAATGAAGGCTTTTCTGATCTTCGAGCCTTTTCAAGTGTTATTATTGCTGACTACTCAGACCGAAACCATATGATCTCCGGGTTTCATTACCCGAGCGACTTACCACTGTTAGGAGACTGTCAAAAACGTTTACATACCTACTTCCTACAGAAAGGATTTTGAATACGTCGTTGGCCAACTCCCGTAGTAGTTTTATACACGGCCTTCCGTCCATTGATGCGTCAGACCGGCGTGGCGCAGTATTGTGTGCAAATATTGGCGCTCTGTCTGTCGCGCAGGAGGGGATGTGAGGTTAGGGCCCCGGGGGCGGAGACCCGGGAGAGTTTTTTGTGTAGTCCAAGAATTAGGAAAGATTACGTAACTAGAGTTATTGTCTTCGGCATCGTAGGTACTTTAATTTTACATAAGTTAGTTTCGTAGTCCTGCAGATATTTCTGTGGGAAAAATGAGCAGTCTTTAATTTAAATGAAAGGATTTTCTGTGTAGATCCAATTAACAATTCATTTATTTAAACTCCGTCTGCTAGGTATAAGAAATTCCGCTTTGATTCAAAGGCCTAAAGTTTTGAATCTACGTGGTGGTGTGGTGGTGTCAAATATAACACAAGAAAAACCCTATGCATAGATAAAGCTCGCGCTTGACTGATTTTTGACCGCTGTATGTTTGGGGCCGGTCGCTTAGTAATTATCGTCGCCATTTTGCGCGATCGGTTTGGGGTTCGATTCCTTTTTAATTAAATCATGAGTCAATCTGTTCTGCTTTTAATTTATTTATGAAAAAGGTTTTCATTTTACATGAATATAATTTATGTGAATCTGTTTGCTCTTAGCTTGATGTGTCGAAGCCAAGGATAAACAGAAATATAGGTACATATTGCATGTATTCGCTAAATTCCATTTAGTCCTTCCAGGAAATTCCTGGCAGGAGTAGTGGTTGTGAATCGATGCAAAGTTTTTTATTGGAAACGATTCTGGTCTATCTATCTTCGTGCTGAAATGCAATCCTGACTGACAGATAAACGCAAAGCTGGAATTAATTGATTGTTGAATAAAAAATGCCTACTTTAAAACTATGACCTCTGACCCGACGA
The DNA here is from genome assembly GCA_949319885.1 of Mecyna flavalis. NCBI lineage: Eukaryota > Metazoa > Arthropoda > Insecta > Lepidoptera > Crambidae > Mecyna > Mecyna flavalis. Next base: position 1,319,696 of record OX439435.1, on the reverse strand, counting down.
TTATGGAGAGGCATTTCTTAATAGTTAATACCTATAGATTAAAACCACGACCATGGTGTTATTTCTTCAGTGGGAAAAACTGTTATAACCGTGCTAATACATAGGCTAGAGTTTATACGTTGCTGAAGCTAGTGCAATATTAGGGAAATATATTACATTTTGAATTAACTATTCACGATATTAAAAGAATACCACGTAGTAGTGGAACGGCCCTACTAGAGCGCAAGTTTCCGCCTTGCCATAATCCCGGGTCCTTAATACGAGGCGTGAAAAGGCACTTATACAGGTCGGCAGGTACTTGACGACCTCAATTTGGAGCTTACTAGCGCTTCCATAAAGCTAAGAAATGTCAACTTATAATATACTAGTAGGCCGTCGGAAATAGACATTTAATTCGAAAAGTGTGATGTAGTTCTGCATTTTTGATATGTTGTATGGGTCTATTAGGGTAGTGTGAATTCCAATTTGCAACTTCGGAAAACCTGTGGAAACCGAGAAAATCGAGAAAATCTTCGAAATTTTGGGACTTTTTTTACTAACTGCTCGCCAGGGCCAAAACTATGCTTTTATTGCGAATGATGTTTTCTACACTTATAAACTGTATTAAATTACTTGCAATTTAAGCCTAATAGCAACGCTATTGACTCCATAGCAGCCAAGCTGTGGCACTTTTAAGATGACCAATATTTGTCGAAATAAGAAATTTTCAGGATACTCCCACTTATTTCGTGAAATATTGGCAAAACCACTTGGCCTCTGAAGAAAGGTCACTGAAAATATTTTGTAGTACATTTATTTAACTTTTATTAAAGCACAAAACGATGTCTGTGGGACTAGCTGTTCCCTCACAATCTCAAAAAAAAACGAAAAGAAGGTAAATGTGTTATAGAAACAAAAGACTATTATATTGGGTAATTGGAAATTAGACAGGAATTTTATACATAGTAGTGGATGGAGGTCATTTGCGATCTGACTGCATGCCCTCTACATTCCTTTTTGCATTTGCAGGGTTTCATTTTTAGACAGTCGCAGTTTTTTCGGTTAATCATCATTGATTTTATGTTTTTCCTAGAAATTAGATTCCAAATGAAACTTCAAGCGAGCCTAAACGATCGCAAATGACCTCCATCCATTACTATTTATAACATTCCTGTCTAATTTCTAATTACCCAATATAATAGTCTTTTGTTTCTATAACCCATTTAACCTTCTTTTCGTTTTTTTGAGATTGTGAGGGAACAGCTAGTCTCACAGACTTCATTTTGTGCTCTAATAAAAGTTAAATAAATGTACTACAAAATATTTTCAGTGACCTTTCTTCATAGGCCAAGTAGGTTTGCCAATATTTCACGAAATAAGTGGGAGTATCTTGAAAATTTCTTATTTCGACAAATATTGGTCATCTTCAAAGTGCCATAGCTTGGCTCCTATGAAGTCAATAGCGGTGCTTTTAGGCTCAAATAAAAGTTAAATAAATGTACTACAAAATATTTTCAGTGACCTTTCTTCATAGGCCAAGTGGTTTTGCCAATATTTCACGAAATACATAAGTGGGAGTATCCTGAAAATTTCTTATTTCGACAAATATTGGTCATCTTCAAAGTGCCATAGCTTGGCTCCTAAAGAGACAATAGCGCTGTTATTAGGCTCAATTTACAAGTAATTAGATACAGTTTATAAGTGTAAAAACATCATTCGCAATAAAAGCATAGTTTTGGCCCTGGAGAGCAAATAGTAAAAAAAGTCCCAAAATTTCGAAGATTTTCTCGATTTTCTCAGTTTCCACAGGTTTTCCGAAGTTGCAAATTGGAATTCATACTACCCTACTGGACCCTTACAACATACCAAAAATGCAGAACTACATCACGCTTTGCGAATTTAATGTCTTTATACGACGGCCTATTTTGTCTCTAACCCATTTTACCTTCTATTAGATTTTTTGAGTGAACTACTAGTCTCACAGATTTCGTTTTGGGCGTTAATAAAAGTTAAATAAATGTACTACAAAATATTTTCAGTGACCTTTCTTCGTGAAGCTAGTGGTTTTGCCAATTATTCGAGAAATAAGTAAGTAAAACCTGAAATTTTCTACTTTCGAGAAATATTGGTCATCTTCGAAGTGCCATAGCTTGACTCCTTTGAAGCCAATAGAGCTGTGATTGGCCTCCAGTTGTAGGTACTTTAATACAGTTTATGAGTGTAGAGAACATTGTTCACAAAAAATGCATAGTTTTGGCCCTGGAGAGCAAATAGATAAAAAAGTCCCAAAATTTCGAAGATTTTCTCGATTTTCTCAGTTTCCACAAGTTTTTCGAAGTTGCAAATTTGAAATCACATTACTCTAACGGACCCATACAACATACCAAAAATGCAGAACTACATCACGCTTTTCGAATTTAGCCCCTTATTTTGTCTATTTCCGACGGCCTATAGACCAGTATTGTCTTTTTATTTTCTAAACCTTGGTATTTTTACTGGCTAGCTTCCACACCTACAGATTTGGTCGTGTTTCGGCAATTTTTCGCTTACCTTCAGGTTGGCAGCGTGCCTCTCTGCCAAATTAAGTGACATGAAAAATACCTCGGCATAAAGTTCCCTCTCATAGACATAGGTTGAACTTAGGCGCAAAATATATTGAAAGCATATGATTTCAGATTTCTAAATGGTATTTTACAACATTTAACCAATCGAGTTGATGTTGGAGTGATTTCCCAAATGGAAAACCGAATGGAGACTTCCAAAGTTAGTATTCAGAGTGGTGAGTCCGCAAATGGATCACCAAAAATAGTAACTGTTTTACCTGCATCCTTGCCGTACATAGTTTAACAGCGATTGATAGTTTGAATTCGTATTTATGAAAACGCACTAAGTTATTAGCAAATTAGTTGACTTCGAGAACTTCGAGACCAAAAAACCTAACTGTTAGTCACGCGATGAGAGGGTCACATTCATTTCGGTGAAATTAAAGAGCATATTATTAGTGTTATGTTCTCGCTAAGTAATTATAGTGTTTTGAAATCCCTACTAATAAATATTATTGTTCTTCTGTGGACTACTGCTTTCGTCACCAAGTATTTATTGTAATTATTCGTTAGTAATCCTGTCGCAAAGATTATAAATTCGTAAGAGTTCCCTTTTAAAGAGACGTTATAGGTACTATCATTTTCTAAAATTACTACGAATCGAGATATCTTAAAAAAGTGTCTTTTTATTAGAATTTCAAAAGTTCTGTCGTATCGTCATCTCAACTCGCATCGGGGCTGTCAAATACTTTAATACCCCCTGGAAATCCCTCGCCTACAATATCCTTTTATCTCAGTCTTTTATTACAGGAGTAAATTCTAACTCCGGAGTGATATTATAATTCTTATGTTCGCGTTTACGACTTGAATGTAAATATAATTTGAAGGGTTTGCTACTCGTGTTGTCATGAGAAGTTATCAGTACTAACGTTACATTTTATTGTTGAAAAATACATTAAATTAATGTGTTACCACCGTTACTTAGATAGAAGTTTACAATAAACAGTATACTCGTACAGTGATTGCGAATGGGCGGCTAAGATGTGTGTGAATGGGAAATACCATACAATACATTTTCGGAATCTAAGATTCTACTTACTTTTCGCAATTTAAAAAATAAATCCTGCGGCATTTATGTTATAAGTTTAGATTGGTCGTTAAAGGTGTTCTCGTATTTATTCCATTCATTTATGGCGGATCTAGCTGAAGTCATGCAAATTATCTCTATATGTATTGTCATTAACAACCGAGCGAGCATTATTAGGTATACAAGAGTAAACAAAATTAATTAGTCATTCTTTGAACCTATAATAATCACTTATTATACTTAAATAAAGTTTCCTTGGAAAATGAATATCCTTGGGCTGTCATTGGACACGTGCTTGTACCTTTCCTTTTATGTGGAGTAGAATCTTGCATTCATGAATGCTCATATGCACTTATGGGGAACTAATGAAGGGGTGCAGAGTGGGGCGCAGGTTATCACATGAAAAGGGTCGGCATAAATATCATTGGACATTTTTCATCATGAAGTATCGCTCAATGTTTTATTAAGGGATCCGCTGAACTTCATGGTTTTAGTCTGAAGTGTACTCAATTATTGAACTATCACAATTTCTAAGGCGGTTTTATGGCAGTTCTGTATTGTCAGTTTTAGTTGTAGCACATAATATTTATAATAGAATTGTTGTAGTAAGAAGTCAGAAGGAATTGGTAAATTAATTCTTTTAATATTATAATACGAAAGTTTGGAATAGTGGTTTGTTTATTTTTCTTTCGATAACTTCAGAACGGATTATTATGAAACTGTGCTAGTATTATAGGATATAGATTAAAATGATATGATTTATTTAAAACGCTGGCAAAGCCACTGGCGAAGGCTAGAAGGTAATAAACAGTAGGTATCTTCGTTACCACTAAATGGACTTACTTTGAATAGGTAGACCGTGTATCATGTATAGTTACGCATGTCTCTGGATTCCGATACGACAAAGCGGTTCGAGATCTACTTTGGGGGTTTAATTAACGTTTTGACAAATTATCTGTGGGCGACACAAGTGGGTTGACGAGCCACAAGAGCACGTGTGACGTCACCGCAGTCATTATGCGAAAATAGCTGTGATGTCACTTCATTACACATGTCTACGTTAATTATCACGTTTGATCATCTTATTTCGAACATGGAATATTGATCAATGGGTGGCAATTACGCATATTATTATAATCATCTTCTTAAAAAAAATTAAACATCTTGTAAGAATACGAATTTAATGGTTAAATTCTATGCTAATACAAGTTTTAGTTTGTTTATTTTTGTTAAATTTTATTGACATGGTATATACGAGTAATAAAAGTTCAGAGAATGACATAATATGTAAACCTAAGTATGTTAATTATATTTATAGTACGACTTACACGTGTTACAAGTGTTTTAAAAATTAAACGATGTAGTAGATGCAAACAATTGTCGTGTTGTATGTAAAAAAGACTGAAGCGTAACATCATACCTATATAAATAAATAATTAAAATGGTTATTGCGTAACGTTTGTTATTGTCGCACGATTGTAATTTAACGTGTGTAAGACTGCGTTTTATTTATGGGTAAGGACTCGACCAGGGTAGATTAAAGGTGAACGCACATTATCCGAGCCGAAGCCCGAAGGAATGAAACGAAACGAATTTTAATATTATTTGTATGAAATCCTACGAAACCACGCATTATTTATAATGTTCAGCTTTTCATCCTAGTTGTTTGTGTTAAAGTTATGTGACTGTTCCCTAGATTGTAAACCCGACGAGCATGTATGACGAGATTAATGAATGTTGAAGAAGCGAGAGTTGTATGCCAGGATCGTAGCAGATGGAAGGAATTGGTCTCTGCCTACCCCTGCGGGAAAAAGGCGTGATTGTATGTATGTACATATGTATCTAGGCTGGAATCGACATGGACAGCAATTTCCCACGACGAAGTTGTGACACTGATCATCATCATCATCCCAGCGTGTTCCCGATTGCATCCAGTATGGAGCTCAGGGTCCGCTTCGACTATGATCCTAGGTTTGACAAGCCTGGTTATTACAATGGAGCGATTGCCATCTGACCTCCGTAACCCTTACAAGGGAAACCAGACCTACTTGGAACATAGTCGGGACCAACGGCTTAACGTGCGTTCCGAAGCACGGAATCATCATTCTTTTCAGACATTCAGGTGATTCAAGCATGCGATGTCCTAACCAAACTGTAAACAATCACACAAAGTGATGTTCCCCGTGGGATTCGAACCCACGACCTGCGGGTATTAGAGCCGAACGCTCTAACCACTGTACCACGGAGGCAGTTAAGTTGTGACACTGATGTATTTTTCATTTCGTTAGCGATGAGAAAATTAATAGTTGTCGTAGTTTGCCGTCACAATTCGTATTCGTTACGTGTGCCCGCAGACTTTCCGCCCCATTTACCGTTTGATTAAATTCATTGAGGATCTAGGTAGTCCATTGCATTGTGCTGATACAGTCGCGTTCGGAAAACGAATTAGATTAAACCTATTTGCATACTAACTACCTTTTTGGAATGTACTTGGGTGCAGGATGGTGATCCGAAATAGAGTAGCGTGTATGTTATGGGTGCCAGAATCAACGAAGGAAGCTACCACAAAAACATACAAACAAATAAATATCCACGGGAAAAACACAAGCACTAAACTACTTTATTTACTTGATTATCCAATCCTTTTAAGCTTAAATGGTGTTCCTGATTGACCCTTTCATTTTATAAATACCATAAAAACTTTTTTTTTGTCTGCCTGCCAACAGATCTAGTATAAAAAGAGCACCTGTGACGACTGTACTGGTTGGCATTGTTGGCAATCTCTGTTGAACTCGATCAGCTGTTGTGGGGGCATCATAGTCCAGTCATTTTAGCTTAAATTAGGTATGAATCTCGGAATTCGAGATACCCAGCTGTAAGTCTGTAAATATTTGTATATTGACACCCTAAAACTTGTCTCAAAACCTACATATGGTAGGGTGTACGCAACTATTAAATTTCAAGGTCAAAGGGTCCAAAAATCGGTTCTTTGCGCTTTTTTTGTAAATATCTCGTTTCCTATGGGTTTTATGCTATTTGTATTTATTATCAATATTGTAGAATACAAAATTCTCTACAAATTTTGTTTAAAAATTTTTTTTATACGGTGAACCGTTTTCGAGATAGAGGGCGGAGAGCGCGCGGTCACAGCATCACTTCAGGTCAACCGGTGCCTCCGGTCGAAAACGCGCCATCATAGTTAATGAACTATCGATAAATCAATGATTATAAATATTTGTCAATTTTTCATTTCAAATTTTATAATTTTTTCCTAACCTATCCACTTTTTATTCAGTATCAATTTATACCTGCCCATGTTATTGGAGAATTGTTAATGAGAATTTGAACCTAATTAATATTAATAACTTCTTACATGATGAAAAAAAAACGTTTTTCATTAAAAATATTCAATACATTTATTTTTATTTTTATTTTATTATAATTTGTATCATCTTCTTCCTCTTCATCGTCGTTTTCCGGCTGCTGGTAAATTTCAAAGTGGTCTTCATTATCGTCTTCAACGACATTTGTCTCAAGTTCTTCCATGATTTCGGGGTCAAACAAAGGTTACATCTTCGTTAATGTCGCTCTGATATGGTAGAGCATTGAGACAAGCTTGCCCATTACATTGGCCACAAGCTAAAGAGCATTGCAAGCCCGCTTTTCTGCATCCGCATCGCGAACCACAACCACTCTTGTTTCGGCCGGAAAACCAGTTTCGGTCGGACTCTACAAAAAACCCATAGGAAATGAGATATTTACAAAAAAAGCGCAAAGAACCGATTTTTGTGACCTTTGACCTTGAAATTTAATAGTTGCGTACACCCTACCATATGTAGGTTTTGAGACAAGTTTTAGGGTGTCAATATACAAGTATTTACAGACTTACAGCTGGGTATCTCGAATTCCGAGGTGAACTTACTATAATGACTGTACTAAAAATTCTTGAAATTTTGGGACTTTTTTTACTATTTGCTCTCCAGGGCCAAAACCATGCATTTTTGTGAACGATGTTCCTACATTCAAAAACTGTATTAAAAAACCTACAATTGGAGGCCTCTATTGACTTCATAGGAGCCAAGCTTTCGAGAAATATTGGCACTTCGAAGATGACTAATATTTCTCGAAAATATAAAATTTTAGGTTAATCTTACTTATTTCGTGAAATATTGGCAAAACCACTTGGCCTATGAAGAAAGTTCACTGAAAATATTTTGTAGTACATTTATTTAACTTTTATTTGAGCCTAACAACAGCGCTATTGACTCTATAGGAGCCAAGCTATGGCACTTTGAAGATGACCAATATTTGTCGAAATAAGAAATTTTCAGGATACTCCCACTTATTTCGTGAAATATTGGCAAAACCACTTGGCCTATGAAGAAAGGTCACTGAAAATATTTTGTAGTACATTTATTTAACTTTTATTAGAGCACAAAACGAAGTCTGTGAGACTAGCTGTTCCCTCACAATCTCAAAAAAACGAAAAGAAGTTAAAATGGGTTATAGAGACAAATGACTATATATATTGGATTATTGGTAATTAGACAGGAATGGTATAAATAGTAGTGGGTGGAGGTCATTTGCGTGCCCTTCTACATCCTTTTTTGCATTTACAGGCTATAATTTTTAGACAATCGCAGTTTTTTCGGTTAGTCATAAAATCAATGATGATTTTATGTTTTGCTTAGAAATTAGATTTCAAATCAAACTTCAAGCGAGCCTAAACGATCGCAAATGATCTCCACCCACTACTATTTATAGCATTCCCGTCTAATATCCAATAACCCAATATTATATAGTCTTTTGTCTATATAACCCATTTTACCTTCTTTTCGTTTTTTTGTGATTGTGAGGGAACAGCTAGTTTCACAGACTTCGTTTTGTGCTCTAATAAAAGTTTAATAAATGTACTACAAAATGTTTTCAGTGACCTTTCTTCATTGGCCAAGTGGTTTTGCCAATATTTCACGAAATAAGTGGGAGTATCCTGAAAATTTCTTATTTCGACAAATATTGGTCATCTTCAAAGTGCCATAGCTTAGCTCCTATAGAGTCAATAGCGCTGCTGTTAGGCTCAAATTGCAAGTAATTTAATACAGTTTATAAGTGGGGAAAACATAATTCGCAATAAAAGCATAGTTTTGGCCCTGGAGAGCAAATAGTGAAAAAAGTCCCATTTTTGGACCCTTTGACCTTGAAATTTAATAGTTGCGTACACCCTACTATATGTAGGTTTTAAGACAACTTTTAGGGTGTCAATATAAAAGTATTTACAGACTTACAGCTGGGTATCTCGAATTCCGAGGTGAAATCCTAAAATGACTGGACTATCAATGGGCGCGCTTCAAACAATTCCTTTGTCGTTAATCTAGGTCACTTAAGACTTCGCGAACTAACTACGCTCAGGGACACGGACAATTAGAGGAATACAATAATGACGTAGTTCAGAGCTTTCACGGGAAGGTCCACATTAAAAATATATAAAATTTTATTAGGTTCTAGGTAACTTGGTAACGACCGCCGTTATAACTTGGTAGGGAGGGAAGCAGAATGATGATGTTGACTTGCAATTAAGACTACGTGAGTATGGCGACACAGTATTTTACGCCTTTGAATATTGTAAGTCTTAGATATAACATTAACATTATATGCTAAAAAGTGGCGGTTTTTTGAAAAGATATGTATAAACTTCGAGATCTTACGTCCCAATTTACAATTAATTAATAAGCTTCAAGTTTATTTGTCCTATCTGTTTTACTCTAATGCCCAGTAAGCGCGTCAACAGACAAATAATTTTATCCAAAGTCCCTAAAATGAGCGTGGAAATGACGAGTTTTAATAAGGGCTTTTTGTTCTTATGAAATCCGAAAGATTCGATATAAAGACACTACGTATTATACAAGGTAATATTTGTTGGGAATTTCTTATTAACTTTTATATTTTCCTGGTTTAATAAATAGTAGGCATTATGGAGGGTCGCCGGAATAGGCTAGAAATTTCCCTCAGTGAGACTAGGCTTAGACACTTAACCCCCTTTTCGGGTGGGGGGGATGGAGCAAGCTGCCGCGATCCGAGTGAAGGCCGCTTTTGTGACGTGATCTTTGTATTATTTAGATCAATTCTATCAAGTCTAATGTTAGACATCCCCCTCTGTAGGCTTTTTGAATTCTATTTTTTTTGCAAGAATAGGTATTATGTAGAAGCAACAGATACCTAAACCATTAAAACATTTGAAAGATTGAAGCATGATTACATCACTGAAGTTTGTGAAAGATTGAATAGAAGCTCCCTTCTTTGAAAAGAGGAGTTACGCACTAAACCCATCCTTAGCCTATTTACAGTAATATATTAATTTAAGTTATATATTACCGTGGCCTATTGGTGGGGTCATGTGAAAATGGAAAAGGCTTAACGTCCGTAAAACGTATGCTAACTTGTTTAAAATATTCATATACTTAATAATATTTTAGAAATTTCCAAGTTAACCTAAACCAACAATTTGAAACAACGAGATAACTTATAGAAGCAACGCTTCGCATTCTTACACGAGGCAGGCCGTCCCAGTATTTCGCCATAAAAATATTTCATCTATATCATAATTAACGTCAGTCGTTCGATATCTGGCCGTCTTGTTTGCAAATATGATATAACAAATACGGCTTAGACCTTGGGTCAAGTGGGTTTTATTGATGTTATCTGTATAGTGACGATTTGGGCGTCTCTGTTTTTGCGTGATAATTGTATGATTATTGATTTGTTAATGAATATCTTGTATTCGCTTTTATAGTAATGTATCTATCTGGTTATTAATGAGGCGGTCTGTGGCGCTCGGATTGTGCCGTTCTTTGCGATGATCAGTATAATTCTAAGCAAGTATTGTACCGCAAGCGGATGGGGGACCATATTGTCTACTATTTTTCTATAGTATTTGCAAATTCGGGCACATTGCAAAGCACATTTTCACAAATTGAGCCTCAATTTGGATCGAAAATGTGCCTTGCAATGTGCTCAATGCTCAATTATTGAGCATGCGTGGAGTTGTAGAGTCGCCGTTGCGCCGGATACGTTGCGGAGAATCATCATACATAATTATAGTTCTTGGTCCCAGATTCTATAGCAAACTGCATAATAGGTCCAGATATTATAAGGCATCGATTCATCAATCTCAATCATTAAAAAATGGGCCGGCGAAATATCACTTGCGGGATTTATGAAATTCTAAAATAATGATGTTGATGAACCTATCCCGTCTATTTGATAGCTCAATCATTTAGTTCTCTTTTCTTTATTGTTGGCAAAAATCAAATACCCAGAAATAACTTAAAAAAAAGCATTTAATAGCAAAATACTTAGGCTACATTTTGTTTTAGTGACGCGGCTCACCAAATGTGTGAAAAAAAATATACCTAGGTAGTCCAAATATCTCTAAAAATGCAAGACCAACGAAAGCTTAAACCTTATAACAATACTAAAGAAATCATGGTTATAATTAAAATGTCCGCCGTCCTTGATATGCAGCGCTGAATTTAATAGCATTCTTAGGTATTGAGCCGGCGGAATACGCAAAAGGCGTCCTGAGCTATGCATTATAGCAGAAGCATTAAACTCCAGTCTGCATAACTAAGGCTGCGCGAATTCTGTTTGCGACGAGGGCTGCTCGCAGGTAGGGTTGGCTGGTGGGATGGTCAGTCCTCAGAAAGCTAAAAAAGAAAACAAATGACGTGCAAAAGTATTTATAAGATTTATTTCCTATATGCACATCAGCTGCATCACATGCGATCAGCTTCACCCGGGAATGCTATTTTGAGTATTTACTATTACCTATATAACTCACATCACTTGTCTTCCTTTAGCTTTATAATGTTGAAACCATTGCACTTCGATTCACTTCATATCATTTTCATCAGGACAAATTGGACAATTGAAAAGAAAACGCTCTGTAGAATTAGAGAACTCTTGTCAGTTTCAGTTGTTTCGATGGTAGTTGCAGTGAAAAAGATTCAGTGAAAAAGTAATACAAGAATTTGATAACATGATAAATAATAAATGGTGAACTGCAGGGCATCAAAGATGGTCATGAATTAATTAATGAATCATTGTTTCTTCCACACAATAATGAAAATCTTTGATAATACTTAGCAAAAGCGTATTTCTATTCCATTGTCTTGTCGCTTGGTGCTGCGCAGCAACCCTACCCGAGAATGTTTACACGTCTGGCTGTTTGGTTCGCGTTACGTAACCTGTTTGTTTGCGTCGGGACTCGGGCTCGACCCGCGGGATGTTTTGTAGGGACATTTCTTTATGCGACTACAAGACATACGATAATTGCAAATATTATGAGATATCTGCAGATTCTTCAACTTTGCCCAACTTTGACTTAAAATAGCACTTCTTTCTCAAATAATTTACCAAAGTAAAAAAAAGAAACACAGATTTTGCTGATGAAATAGTTTCAACAAGTTTCATCTGAAAACAAATATTATGTTTTTCATTATTGAAATAATAGGTAGGTAGTACTCAATTGCTATGAAGCACCACTTTTAAATGCGCCATCGAACCACTTAAATTTATTTCATCATCATCAGCCTATATACGTTCCCACTGCTGGGACACAGGCCTTATCTCAATTGTGAGATAGTGTGGGCCATACTCCACCACGCTGGCCTATTGCGGGTTGGTAAATTTATTTATTCAAGCATTTTATCCACATTTCCTAAAAGTGATATTGATGTTTTGATAAAATGATCCTGTTCGGCATTGCGTACTCGTTGATAACATTCCAGGACCTAAAAGAGACAGTACGAAGACCGCCTAATTTTCACTGCAGTTGTGTCTCTGACGGACGTTACATACATTTTTCGTGTCTTAAACAACTATGGTATTAAACCAATTTACAGTAAATTACACTAGGCAATTAGAACTACCGGTATGTACAGTTAATTATTTAAACGCTCAAACTTCTCAAGTTCTCACTCAGACTAATTTGGGGTAGCCTTGACCGTTACGCGACCCTTGTCTGCTCAAAGAAGTAAGGGAGGCACTGCGGCGTTTAAAATACCTACTCAACCGCTTCGTATCTTGTCCTCGCTCTCTATAAAGCATGATTTAGTGCGTATTTTAACAACAAGCGTACATTTATTCGGCTGCGAACGGAACTGAAACGGTCTTTTGTATTTTTATGTAAGTCTTGAAGTAAGGTCGGCGAAATGGTTTGATACGGTATTGTCAGATAAGTGAGATAAGGATGGGTTGTTTTATTCGGTCTTTATTACTGTTATTGAAAGATTTATTAAAATAGGGATATTTGGAAGACTTCGTTGAAATAAAATGTGAAGTCAATGAACTTTGAAAAGCGAAAGGGGGTATTTTTTTAATAACAAAAACTTTATTAGGCTTTCTTTCCTAACATACAATTTATAATTTTCAGCTATTCTTTAATAGATGAAAATTCTTCAAGCTATGATTAGTTTGTGGCTAAATATCCAGATGGCTAGATTTTTTCAGTACCTAAGCATAGCTGGTGGTTATATTTAAGGCTAAATTCCTACGCTGACGAATAAACATGATAATAAATGTGACGCTCACCAGCTAAGCGGATGTCCGTCCGCAGCAGATTTTTCTTTGCCACGATGCTAGACCGACGTACGACGCGAGCGACGCCACGTCACGCGTCAGCGTAGGAGGAAATTAAGTCTAAGTATTTGTATAGCATGCGGACTGTACAGTCGGCAAACATTTGACGTTACCAAAAATGCCTTAGTGTCATAGTAATAAGGTCGTATATTAGCAGAAAATTGGCAGCTACTTTTGCGACCGACTGTACTAGCAAGCCCAACCGCTGTGCGTGTTTAGGCTGGTACCGGGGTGGCGCGACCTTGCCGGTCGTCGGCCCCGCTGACGTCACGCCGCTGTTGCTACCCCCGCACTCGCACTGTAGGGCCCAAGAGGATATATCTACTGGAGTAGTCATGCGAGCTATTTACTTGTTACTGGAGAAAATATGCTCGGTTGAGGTAGTTTATAGCCACTAATCGAACTAAGTGGTGAGCATTGAGAGAGGTCTATGTCCAGCAGTGGGCTAAGTCATGCCGATGATGATGATGTTGGGGTAGTTTATTGCCAGTCTTTAGAACTCAATAGTAAACTGTATAATTTTCGTGGATTTATCAATAGGTTTATTTGTCCTTTTAATAGCAAGATGTCTTGCTTTTGAAAGCCCAATAGGAAAGCAGCCATTTGTCGTTTTGTTCGCTATTGTTTACAAACAAATTGTATGCCATTCTCTCTTTAATGGATATTTACTCGATGGTAGGGCCACACCGCAAACATGTACTGCTAATACTGTATAACAGCAAGAGTATAAGTTGCTGCTTCAAAGGGAAATGTACATTATCTTCAATAACCTTCTGTGTGCTTAGATACTTAGAGACTTTTGGAACAGAATAAGCACTTGGTCCATATAAAAACTGATAGCAGACTCACAAATTAGTTGATAATTGAAATGCTGGAAGAATTAACGAAATAAAAGGTTCTGGGTGTAGATAGGTATTCAAACTCTCATCAAATGCACGTTTTGATTGTTTAAGGATAAAGTGTAAACATTGTGATCAATGCTTATCAATCACCAGAACGTAAATCTAGATATGACTAAATTTTGCTAAAAGTACTTATTTCAGAAAGTGAATTCTAATAAATTCTTTGGTGTTTTTAACCTTTGAACTTTCCAAAAATATAGAGAATATAAAAGTATATTCTTCTTCCCGCAGATTGGGATGGCTGTATAAAGTGGGGTGGTGGGAGTTCCTGTTTTTGTCGGGAAAAAATATTCCTGCCTCGGAGATGTATGGGCGAACCGTCTCCGTTTCCACTCGAGATTTAATATGGATTCGGGAACGTTGCGCACTACCTGTTGCCTGCTGTTGTCCTTCGTTCCCTTTGGAACACTTCAAAGTCCTTGGGGATCTGAATTGTTCGGTGCTACACTCGTAAAAATTGAATTGGTTTGGATAGGGTGAATTTGTTATGTGTATTGCTCTCATACTCGTAGTTCATGATATGAAGAAGTTTTGTTATGGAAAAAAAAAACATTGCATTACTAGCATTTCGTTTTTCCAAAAGGTTGACTGGCAGAGAATGCGTTTAGCGTTAAGTCCGCCGTTTGTACCCAATTTGTGTTGTGTGGTCGATAAAGTTTTTATAAATAAATAAATAATATAACATAGTATCGAATTGCTTTTATTTATTGGCCTCACCGTTGTGGTTTACGGGGAATTATAAAACGAGCGACTAAGAAATAACTTAGCGACTGCTGATGATACTGTTTTAATAACTTGAGCGGTATGAATTTAAGTGAGCGACAAATTAACTAAATTTATAAAAAAACTGTACAACATATCGCACACCCGGTAAAAAACTGTCATAACACAAAAACAGGCTAATCTCACCCCTTGCAGTAAAATATTATTTTCCTGCAAAAAGTGAGATTTTAAAAAGATTATTTGACTAAAAAAAGTGAGACCCGCCTTGCCTCTACCTTATGACAGTTTTTTAGCGGGTGTGCGATTATGTCGACAATTATTATTATGTAACAAAATGACTCTACCAGATTTGCCTATTTTTTTAAAGACAGTTTTTTACCGGGTGTGCGATATGTAATAAGACGTCATTTGGTTTGGTTCTTTGTAAATAGACGCTTCGGATGAAAACATTCCATCCGAACAGACGAAATTAAACAATTAATCTTCAATCTTATCCTTTAATCCTTCTAGCCCCGGATTACTAGACACAATAGAAAATCTATTGTTATGCGGCACCCGAGTGCCGGTTCGGCGTTGAGTGGTTAAGACACAAAGTTGGTATTGTATTAATGATAATTAGACAGTAAATTGATGGTTTATTTTCTTTCATTACCAAAATGTACACGTGCGAGTCTGAGGCGCGGGTCGTTAGCAAAATATTTTGTGTGTTACCTGGCTCTACACATTTTCTATATTAGTAAAATAGCCTTTTGCAGAAAATAACTTTGTCTGAACCTTTTCTTGTTGTTTCAGGTAAATGCTCGTTATAACATCAAGGTCTACGGTTCAATAAATAGCTCAAAGAGGTAATGTAGGGACGTGTGTATTGGACAAAGCGAAGGTAGGTCGTTATTAATTAATGTGTTCTATTATTTTTCTATCAGTAGTACATACCTATTACAAATATAAATAAATATTACTAATACTTACGTATTTCAGGTCTTAATTAAACATCTAGATCAGACTTGCAAATTGGCTAAAGGGCACGGCCGTTCCTACTATAAAAGCGGCCAAGCGGTATATTTTAGGCCTAACGGTATATTTTGGGCCTAGAATCACTAAACTCGAATGGACAGTTGTTGTATCGCAATACTCGGGGTGTGATGTAACGGGCTTTTGACCCATTTCGCTATTGTTGGAATTGGTTGTGGAATAATTTTAGGCAGTACGACAAAGTTTCGTTTGTACAATCGCGTGCGGTGACAGTAACACGCATGTTGAAGATCGATTAGGGTTTGGTGGATGTATTAAAATACTTACTTACTTACTAAGATGACACAGCGACCAAAAATGAGTCTTGGCCTCCAGCAATAAGGATCTCCACTCCGGTCTATTTGCGCCGCCTCCCTCCAATTCTCGACGTGGAGCTCGCGCAGGTCCTTCTCCACCTCGTCTCCCCAGCGGTACCTGGGGCATTAAAATACAGTTAATCATAATGGTTACTAGCCGAATTTTTATATATCCTAATCCTAATAATTATTATCCGATCCATCCGATGGAAAATATACATTGCTTCCGTGCAGAGGCGAGTTGGTAAAAAACCACGTTGTTTACCATGTACAATGCATTTTCTACAAAAGTTTTCCAGAAGTAAACATTACAATCTTACTTGCAAATTTTTACTTGTGCTAATAATACGCAGGGTAACTGACTTAACTAGGCATTGTAAAAACTAAATTTGACCGCGGGTTAAAAACAACAAAACAAACAAAGATCTACCCCATGGGCCCACCCCTGTCCAGTACGGACAGCGTTATCTCTTTGTTTGGTCAGGCTTAAGCTTCGCTCGAGGCGGTGGCTAGGGTCAGCAGTTCAGCACCGATCAAGTTAGAACGTCTTACAGATTTGAGAGATATCAATAACGTTGTAAGATGACTATAGCGCCATTCAACAGTTCCGTAAAATTCCTAATTATACAGCCGAGTACTCGAAGAAATATCGATATTCTTCAATATTTTCTAGAGGTTCAACTGTGCGCGATCTGTTCCGATGAAATACGATATTTCCGACGTTCTTAAGGTAATTGTATTGTAAACTGCCTGTAACTTAACTCTCCTCAAACATCTCCATTAGCGACTGTTGTCATGTCAAATAAGATATTGTTGATTTTCTTGCTTTCAGCGTCGTTGGTAACAGTTCAAACAATAAATAAAAATACATTCACTGGGAGCGTGGTCTTTCACAAATAAAATCTAAGCAGTACATTTGAATTGTGAGGGAAGATTTAAGGAAATCTGCAAAGGCTTTTTTTTTCGGACTTACCTCGCTGTTGACCGCGGATGGCCTTGACTGCCTTGACAGCTTAACCGAGCAATGTGGGAGCGGAAGGCTCCACCACCAATATTTACAGCGACAGCCAGGGGGTGCCCCAGAGAGGGGTTTAAATAAAGCGCTGCTTCCATGTAAAGTGTAATAGGCCATGGCTGCTTCTCAGATAGTATAGTAAAGGTGGGCTTTATGTCCCAATGTCTAGATTGTTTAATATAGTTATGTGGGTAAACTATACAAGTAAAGTAGTTCAAAATGTACGCTATCTCGCTTAGATTAAAACTGCGTATATCTCAGCCGGCAGACATCAGAAATTATATAACGACCCCTCGCGCCCCATTACGTCATTTTAGGAGGTTGCGCAACGTTTAATTGCGTCGAAAATTATTATAAATAGCGCAATTGTTGACACCCCTGCGAGACCTGCGTAACGTTTACAACTTTACACCCCGTAGGCCCGTGTAACGCGACGGCGGTGTTTACACAACACGACCCTTTGGACGCCTGTCGCGTTCGGTGTGGGCGTTTTGTGTAAAAGGATAAAGAGGAGTCGGCATGTCGCTAATACTTTATGGTCATTTATAATCATTAATTTCTAAATCTCTCTTAATTTCGCCGCTTCAATTTTCTTGTTTTCAAAACACTTGTTATGAGTTCTGACATTTTGACTGACTTATGTAAAATGAATCGAGTTCATTTCAAACAGATTAGTCAGTACATATTTAATCTAGAGTGTATTTTGGTTTCTCTGGCTAGCTACTACCCCCCACAGTTGGAAAATGAATAAAGGAGCCAGTACATTTGGCATCACATTAAGGCCATAAGCGATGCTGGTTAAGTGTCCCTCAACGGAAAATGTCGCATTGGCAGCTTACCATCAAGCAGGCTGCGAGCCTATCATAAAAAAAAATTGCAGATACAAACTCGTATAAATAGAATCGTTGTTAAATCCATATAAATGTCAACATTTCTTTACAAGTTTATAAGTCATTCACCCTAGTAACAACGAAGTATAAGGAAAACGAGCTTAAAAATTAACAGTAGTACATAGTTAAATAACTTTTCGAATATTTATATGGCTGTAATTATTGCGTAGGAAAGTTGTTATTTTAAGAGTCTTCATATTATTTATTAATAGATATTGGGAAAAATAAAAATGGGCTATAATTAACTATTTTTCCGGCGCAGGAAAAAAAATATTTGATTTATGGTTTCAAGGGAATGTCATAAGGTGTAGCGGTTGATGATTATGATAATGATTCTTAACTTTTAGGTCTTTCTCAATCTTTCCCTGAAGACAGGAAGTGATAGTATATTTTTGTCAGTACATAAATGCGAACTAAACAAAGAAGCAACCAGACAATTGCATCCAATAATAAGTTGATTGGCCCGATGGTGCTGAACTGAACATCTGTGATATCTAACTTGCGTTGTTTCTGATACCCTTAACACAATTGCATAAGCTATACACTTTGGAGTCAGATCTAGCGATGAAGTCCAATGATTTAAAAAAATACGAGTATGTATATTCATGGACATAATCTTTGTATCGTACGGAAACCGTTCCCGCGACCTCTGATGTAATGCTGGTGATTAAATTATTGTTGATACTTGATGGACAACCCAAGTTCTAAAATGAAATGTTAAACCTGCTCAGTAGTTCAAGAGTGGAAAGGATAAGATAGAGTTATTTTCGCATTCAATATCGGTTTCAGCATTGATATATGTTGATGATAAATGTAAATGTTCTATTATGTGTTATCTGGTAATAACCCAAGTTCCAAGTTGAGGTAAGACGTTTCCGAAACTCCAGTTCCTGTAATGTTTTGTACAACGGACCCAACAAAGGGTGAGCGTCAGAACCGCGGGACCACCTCAAAATTCGTCGTAATTATGAATATTGGACCACTCAAGAAATTAGTACTCAATTAGTACTATTTGGTACTTTCATATTAGAATTAGTACTTATATAGTTTTTTATTTATCGAAGTTTTAAAGTGGTCCGCCATCCTGACGTCAGGATGGCGGGACCAATTATGGTTTTACCATTTGCCTAAAACGCTAACGACA
Organism: Mecyna flavalis; assembly: GCA_949319885.1. Taxonomy (NCBI): domain Eukaryota; kingdom Metazoa; phylum Arthropoda; class Insecta; order Lepidoptera; family Crambidae; genus Mecyna; species Mecyna flavalis. The sequence goes on along the minus strand of OX439435.1, from coordinate 1,300,449 downwards.
ATTTGAATATGTAAATATTTAGTACTAAATTAGTACTCCAACATATATTAGTTACAAGTTTATACAATTTATAAATTTTAAGTTATTAAGAATTTTAAAACATAACGCCTGAAACTTTTATCCGAGCAATATCTAGGAAAGCTAACTTGTTTGTTGTACTCTAGGCGCTCCGTAATAATGATATTTATTTATTTCTTTTATTCGCTCATTAAAAATTAATGTTCGAATTCTGATTTAATGTAGCATTAGGGATATTATATTGAAGCTACCGGGCTGTGCTTGTAAATATTCTGCTAAAATCGTGCGTGACTGACATTTAAAATTGTCACAGTAAAACAAAGCTGTCAGTGCGATTACTCGGGTACATTACATACAGGCGAACATAGAACCTCCTCCTTTTTTGAAGTCGGTAAAAAATATGAACAGTAACATAAATCCAAAGTATGGACTTTTCTACGGTACAAGAAGAATGTTAACTAATTTTAATTATTAGCATTCCATATTCTTTGTAAAAAATAAAAAATACTAGTGAAAGGATTACTTCGATACACACGTCAATTAGTTTCCGATTTAGAAGTAAAACAAGTTGTAACCGCACGCGTGGTCTGCCGCCGCCGGTGACGGTGTGACGTCATCGCACAACACGCTCATCTGGCTCACACAGTCCGCTAGCGTTCGGCGCCCGTGCCGTCGAAATTATACCTAAATACTTTTAAAAATGTCCGAAATACACTGTTATATCAGTCATAGAGTTTGTGCCGCCGAGTCAATCAGATGGAATGGGACATTACCGGGCACACTGTTATAGAAGATCAAATTGGAAGTGCTACGACGACCTTGCAACCAGAGTGGTCAAAAGTAATATAATAATTATACCCCATTGTATCATATACGGTCAAAAATGTTAAATACAGATTGTATAAATTAAAAAATGCCTTATTATTTATTCTAATTCTAACCTTCCGGCTGACGAGTAAAGAACAGTCGGCCAATGTGATCGGCGACTGCCAACAAATAACTTGTAATTGTTTTGCACCAAGTATCATGTTTTTGTACTGCGCATTCAATGACACCATTTGTGCAGTTGTAATTTATAGCCAGTCGATCAATCGCGAATCAGGCAAATAGCACGTAAACGGGATCAGCAAAGTTTACAAAATTACAAACAAACCCCGATGTAAGTAAGTGTAATGTACCGGAGTAATCTCACTGACAGCTTTGTTTTACTGTGACAATTTTAAATGTCAGTCACGCACGATTTTAGCAGAATATTTACAAGCACAGCCCGGTAGCTTCAATATAATATCCCTAATGCTACATTAAATCAGAATTCGAACATTAATTTTTAATGAGCAATTAAAAGAATTAAATAAATATCATTATTACGGAGCGCCTAGAGTACAACAAACAAGTTAGCTTTCCTAGATATTGCTCGGATAAAAGTTTCAGGCGTTATGTTTTAAAATTCTTAATAACTTAAAATTTATAAATTGTATAAACTTGTAACTAATATATGTTGGAGTACTAATTTAGTACTAAATATTTACATATTCAAATTGTCGTTAGCGTTTTAGGCAAATGGTAAAACCATAATTGGTCCCGCCATCCTGACGTCAGGATGGCGGACCACTTTAAAACTTCGATAAATAAAAAACTATATAAGTACTAATTCTAATATGAAAGTACCAAATAGTACTAATTGAGTACTAATTTCTTGAGTGGTCCAATATTCATAATTACGACGAATTTTGAGGTGGTCCCGCGGTTCTGACGCTCACAACAAAGGGCATGGGGTGAAGGACGCGTTTTCATTCGGCGATCGATACTCCGCCATCGGACCACACACAGTCTTCTGTATTTCTATACGCATAAGGTACACATTCCCGGTCGAAGTTACAGGGTCGTGTGTGTAAGGAATTTTAAGACTTATTCATAGATGGAAAAGGACGGTTTTAGAGTGACTTCGTTCGTTCTGCGGACCTGTTGGTTTGAAGCCTAGGAAGACAGCTGAAACTGAAATTTTGCTAGGACCGGGCGTCGTTTTGGTGTTTTGAGGACTTCGTGATATTAGGGTACACGGATCGATGTGCAAAATGTATGTTTCGGTCGGCCTTGGAGAAAGTTCTACTGATACTATGTACTTATTTATATGGATTTTATCAAAATAGAAAGACGGATCGTTGTTGTTGGAGGATAGTTAAAATTGTAACTTGTAAATAATATATATAACTCAGAGGTAGAATCCGTTATAACCTTAGCTGCACATCCTAGCAGTTTGGTATCCACAAAGCGTTTCACCACAATACTCGTAGTGGTCTTTATAAATTTTTACATTATGATGATACTGTGTTGGCATGTTGTAACAGCCTTAGTTATCCTGGCAAGGATTGTGGCAGCCTGACAGCCGTCGCTCCAGTGTAATAACTGGAATTGCCAAATATTGAATTATAATCTTATAGCACCCTGATTAGATCGGATCAAAGCGCTCAGAGAATAATTACATTTCTATATCGTATATATTCGTAGTTATTTCTATTCATATACGTATCTGCTTGTAATAGGCTGGGTGTTTCCGAGTAGTATCCGTTCAGCCGTTTAGGCATGATTGAGTAACAAACATCCAAACATCCAGACTTTCGCATTTATGATATTAGTAGGACAAGCTACGCTCGCGTGGAAATTGGAATTTAGAGGATGGGAAAATGTTTTGCTTTTCTTCTGGATAAGTTATAAATTAGAACAATAGCTGAGCCGCTCGGATATAAAACACCGTGGTCGTTGATTCGATTCTCGCTTTGGGTTTGGTTGGTGAAAGGATTGCGATGTTTTGTGGTTAAGTATAGGCTGCATTGGCCGCTTACCATCAGGTGGAATGTGTGCCTGACTGCTAACTGATCTGGAATAAAAGAAAATATCTGTATAGATTTATTCTCGTGACATAAGCCAGCATAACAGAGCTCGAAATAACACGACACTTTGAATGTTTATGCCTACCTGTGAATGTTGTTTGTTTGTTTGTTTATTCTACACTGACACACAAACACTCGGAAACTTTCGACGCCCGCAGCTTTGTATTACTGAAACAGTTTCAGATTAAGTTTCGGCACGCTATTCTGGTCTCTATGTTATTATGTTTAGGTATATTTCTGCGTGGAGTGGCTAGCCTTATTTACATGACGCTTCACGACCTCCGTTATTTAGTAATGTTAGCTAAGCTGGGGACTGGTAGTTGACGTTTATTGATTATAATTTGTACTAGCTTTCTCCCGTGTCTGTATAACAGATTTTGAGGAAATTTGACGTGATAATAATAAATAAATAGTAGGTAAATCTGTTGAGATAAATAGTATTATGTAATATCTTCTATTAACCCATTAAGCGCCAAAATGAAACTAGCAACATTTTAAGCGCAAATTGTTTATTTTCTAATCGTTAGGGACATAATCAAATACAAGTGAAAGAAAAAATAAAAGTTTTTTTATTTGGGAAAGTTTCAGAAGGGTGTACCCGATTGAGTACAGCGGCCACTTAAGGGTGCAAAATTTCGGGACATCCGCTTGCTATGAACAATGTTTTCAAGCAGGTTTACACAGGTTTATATGACATGAAAATCTGCACAACGCAATTGTTCTTCCATTTTTTGAGGATAGTGGCCAATGTTGGCCATTCCTGGCACTGCTGAAGATGAAGGACGGCTTTTACCTTGTGTTTCTTGACGTAAATAATTTGGATTCGGATTGGTCAAGCTTTTCTACTCCACCCATTTCTCTGATGTAATTTTGGAACCAACGAGGAATACCTACATCGACTCTGTCGCGCCTTATTGAGCACTATCTCTATTTGTATAGTGCAAACGCTGTTTATCTATTTGTCACCAGCAATAGCTCTTTTGTTCTAACGAATCTATCAATCCTAGTCAGCTCGTACTTTTTCTTTATATCTTTTGTATTCTTCAAAGGGTTTTTGGAACTAAAATACCATTGGAAGAATACAAAAGAATCCTCACGAACGGTTCCAGTAGCACAATATCTAAGTTTTCACAAATAAATCTAAAGAACGTAACCCGAAACGTGATTGCCAAAGCAGATTTGGTGATCTGTAAGATTTCCCAAGAGGCTCATCAGTGGCCTCATGACAGTTTTTACACAGTAAAACTCAAAGGCATAGCAGGAGACAGATAAACTAGCTGCCACTCAGCTTTCAAAATCAAATCGCACGGGTTCCCACTTCTCTGTTGATCACGTCATCAAGGCTGCTTATTGTCCAAAGGCACATCGTCACTGCTGTTTTCAATAACGAATTATTATTTGCCACACGATATGTATGATGATACTGTTGATTATTTACGAATGCATCATTATTCCCGGGAACGTCGCGAGGCAGAGTTGCAGTCACTAAATCTTCACCAGGTCCTTCTTCTTCATCCGACAACACGCTTGGAGGAGGAAGTACAAATGCTAAATCATAGTCGGAATCGTGTACATCTTCAAAATAGCTTGAACAGCTTTTTCTAACTCATTATTGTTGTTAACAGTAGTAAAGCTTTTGGAAGACAGTGTTAGTAAGCTATAACCAAAATAAAGGTTTTTCTTATATGCATCTGGCCGCTGTACTCAATCGGGTACAGCAATGTTTACTACAAAAAATCTTCACTATTACTTGCAATTAACTTTTTTGCTTTTAATATATTTGTAGTATAATCATTACTAAGAAGAAATATTTAACTCAAATGATCTTATTATCACATTTAGGTATCATAAATTATAATAAAGTACACATACCTACAGTGGCGTGACGTTGCGTCAATATGCAATGATCACTCTGATACAATATTAAATCTACCCTAATAAAAGATTTATATTATAAAAAAGTCATCTTTTAAAAATTTAAATTACCTATAAAAACTTATTTATTCGTTATAATGTAAAAGCCAGGTTCTAAAAACTACCTGTACCCAAACGAGTACAGCGGCGCTAAATGGGTTAATACTCACGTAAAGATTGTTACCTATTGCGAGTGAATTAACTAACTACCAATTATACTTTTAGCACACTACTGAAAGGGGACTCTTTCGATGGGACTTTTAAGAATAATATAATATGTGTAGCTCATACGTCCGTAAACATAATAAGCAACTTTTTATCAACATAATATCACGCGGGCGAAGCTGCTGGCGGAAACAAGTTGACTGAAAAAATAAATTAGTATAAAGTATCATATAGAATAGTATAAAACAGCTTTATTTGCAACAATGTCATCTCAATTGATTCATCAGTTTAGGGTCAGCAGTCAACTGGCGCTCGGAGGACGATGTGTCGAGACGTCATGCGTCAATTTGATGACATGACGGGGTCCGTGCCACAAAACAGATAGGTACAGAAATCAATCACATGTAATTCCTTACTTTACTTACGCGATAGGGTTGTCAAAAATTGTGTTCTGTTTTTGTCCCGATTTATTCAGGGCAAGCTTACATCATGATACACAATTTGGCAAGCCCAGTTATTACATTGAGGACTACATTTACACGGGAACAAGACCAATTGGATCAAACTTTGACACATGCAAAAAAAAGACTATCGTGGTAATGGCACTCGTATCGAATGGTTGATATGATCTAATGTTGGGAATGAAATACATAGAAGTACTGAAATAAACCATTTGTGTGTAATGACGTGTGTAACTCGGAAGACAGAGCCAGAGAGTCAAATCGAAAGCCAAACCCGTGTGAAGCTATCCAAACATTTGTTTTGAAATTAATGCAGACGAATTGTGGCGTAATAATTTCGAATTGGTCTAATACGAGTAGTAACTATATTTAGTTATATGGTATGATAATGTTATTATCGCGATATAATCGTATTCAGATGCTGTAGGATCGGCAGAGTCGCCTCATTAGCGAAAGCCGCGTCCGGTTCGGACTCGGACGTCCGGGGACCGGACCTCCGTCTGCCGTCGCCGAGATAACTGTTTATCTAGTTAGCGTGACGTTTATGGAAAAGAGACAGTTCTCACTCACTGAAAAGAGATTCTAGTAACTGATGAAAAATAAACTGGTTTCTTTTTGAGAGCTACGTTTCGCGCTCTTTTCTACTCGTAGGTAATCAGTTGATTGTCGCAGCTGCAAAAGTACCAAACAAAAAAAGTTATTGGATAAATCCTGATAATGAAATAAAATTATTTATTCCATTTCATTGAATATTTTGACATAATATTCATCCAAGAACTGACTAGCGTGTTGACATAAATAAGAATGGTCTTATTAGGAACGAAAAGAATTTGATGACTGGAGTTTGTTTTGAGATAAACTTAATTGTATAGTGTTCATCAGTGATCATAATATTGGTGTACTCGTAAGTGTTAAAAGGAGTTTTAGTTCAGTCCCCAGATCTAGCGAAAATAACATTTGGCAAATGTTGATCACATCAAATAAAGTTGGGATAAAGTATTTTTTTAACTCTTTGACAGCCGGCATTTAAAAATGTTTATTAGGTGTTTTAGGGCCGGTATTTCAATGTAACCTTATCTTATTGCTTAAGTTAAGTATAACATTTAAGATAAGTATTACTTTTGACAGGTAAAAGTGTATTACTTTAGGTGCCGCTTAACTTTAATCCTATAATGAAATACACTTAAGTCATACTTATTTCAATCCCGGATTAAGATCAAGATAAGTATATATTGAAATACCGGCCCTTAGTGTGTCTTTGCTTGCGCAATAAAGTTATTATTTTTATATTAAGTAATTGGGTTAATCATTGAGGTAAGCCCACACATAGCTAAAATTTGGCTTAGAACCATTAACGTTGTATTACCCAGTTATTAGTTACCAACTGACTAACATTGCATTTAAGTAGGGTGTTGCAAACATTTTCTCAGAAACAAAATACATATAAATTAGCATTTGACCCCGTCGCACCCTGTGGTAACGGGGCCGGGGGACAAAATGACTATATTATGTGCAGTGCAAATTAGACAATTGCACACGACATTGTCACAGTGTAGCGGAGATAGATACGTTAATGTACAGATAGTACTTAGGTATATCGCACAGCGTACTGAAGTAAATAAATATCCTATCGGATTACCTATCTATAGCCCGGCCATTAAAATAAAAAAACTCGCCATACTGCGGAAAAATATTATAACTAATTTCTTCATGTGGCAACAATCAAATAAAAAAACAATAAGATGTCATTCTTTATTGCTGTCTGTCAAAGTGTTATGTTAATTGTCAACCGTGGCTTGTTACTATTGGAGTTATTTGTGAGTATAACCATAGCAACCAATTAGTGTTGCTATAACCATAGCTAATGTGGCTCCTCCAAAACAGGTTTTCTAAACATTGTTATATCTAAGCCTTATTACTAGATGTGCCTTACTGTACAAAATAGTGTATTTTACAATCGTGTTTTCAAATCGTGTGTAGCTGCTCGCCCGTCTTTACACGGGTGCTGAAAGTTTGAGATACAAAACAAACCTAGTTGTGATATGAATTAATTATGAATTTTGGTGATGGTGGCTGTTGGTCATCCTGAAGTTATGTTTGCACATACATTTTAATAGATTTGGTGTAACGATTGCGAAGTCGGCTTTGATCCTCGCACGTTACATACATACAATTGTGTGCATGAACAATAGAACTAGTCTGATTGTATAGGTCTGAGTGTTTCTTTGATAACATAATATTTATGAAAAATATTTTTATGTTTGGTTTATCCGATGTCTGGCATCCATATGCTTAGTTTGTGGCTATATGGCGCTGTGTGAATAATTTCCAAAGATATTATTATTAAAAGGTGGGGGAGTTGTCTCACGGTTGGCTTAACGTATTGTGGCAACCTGCCCACGTTCGGGGTGGTAAAGATCTCTCACAGAGATAGCTTAGCAGTTGCATGCTGCATTTTTACAACAATGTTGTCAGTTAAATGCAAATACGATACATTAGTTTAGTATTCAATACACAACTGTGTTTATGTAACATTTTTAATTTTATTTGCTTTTAGCGGTTCGATTGCATTGGAGTTCCGTATACAAATAGTCCATGAGTAATATTGTATAAAAAAATACCACATTAAGAATATAGAAAAAATATTCGTCGCCATCTTGGATATTTATTGTTAATGTTGAATTGGATCAATTCTTAACATAAGATTCTAGGACACATAGCAAAAGGGTCCGTAAAGCTCCCTGATGAAGTGTCTCAAATATATCTATAAGAAATAACAGGTCATTAATAAATGATCAGCCGCCCCAACAAGTAAAATAAAAATGAAATAAGGCATGATGTTAAACCTTTTGTTTATTTGAAGTTGTCTGAATATATACTACAAAAATAATAAAAGTTATGGCTTAGGTTTAACCAACCACCAGATATAATGAAATATAACGCCCAAAAAATCCTAAGTACTTACCAGAATATAATCCCCATTTTATTATGAAATGATCACCAATAAACGTTAAGTCTGCTAACCTAAAAAACGTAAGTATCGTCAGAATAGTCGCTGAGCTACCCAAAAAGGCCACGCGTGCACCAAAGGACAATGCTCATCTAGTATGAAAAAAAAACCCAGGTTGGAATCAAATGAAAAGTATCTCCAATTATTGGTAATAATATGCAATTAAATATTCCATAGGGGGCATCATCGAAATCAGTGGCGGTATGTGTGAAATTGCTATTCAACTTTTTCAGGGGTCACATAAAGTATCAGTTAAAGGGAGCAGTAAAGAGATACAGTTGCCGTTTAAAAGTGTATAAAATGGCTATATCTAACATAATTATATTATTTAATTGTATATTATTATTATTATTCAATAAAATAAAGCGTACCAGTTTGTTTGTTTTTGTAAACACGCTAATCTCAGAAACTACAAGACCAATTTTAAAAATTCTTTCACCAATGGGAAGCTACATAGTTACTGAATAATACGTGCAAAAAAAAATTTTTTTGTTTATATTTTTATAAAAAAAAATTTTTTTTAGCCCTTTTCAGTAATGTTGTAGTTTCCCATTGGTGAAAGAATTTTTAGAATCGGTCTTGTAGTTCCTGAGATAAGGGCGTTTCCAAAAACAAAAAAAACTGTTTCTCTTTATTATATTAAATAATAATAATTATACACAATTATATAATATAATTATGTTATATATTGCCATTTTATACACTTTTAAACCGCAACTGTATCTGTTTACTGCTCCCTTTAACTGATACTTTATTTGACCCCTGAAAAATCTGAATAGCAATTTCACACATACCGCCATTGATTTCGATGATGCCCCCTATGGAATATTTAATTACATATTATTACCAATAATTGGAGATACTTTTCATTTGATTCCAACCTGGGTTTTTTTTGAGCATTGTTCTTTGTACTCGCATTGTATTTAAAAATTTCACCCAAATATGTTACATATTTTTATCCTAATAAATTAAAGTAATGCGTACAAAAATCATTTCATACCCAAAAAATATAAATGAAGTTCTAAAGATTTACCGATACTATACATATACCTTTTGACGATTGATAGTAAATAAACAAAATCTTTTTCTCTCTGTCCCGACCAAGTAATAAAATGGGTAGAATTCAGTTCTGGCACTCGGCCGCTGCCGCGGCACGCTCGCTACGCTCGCTCGGCTCGTGCGTTTAGTGGTCGCAGTTCTAACCTAACCTAACAGAAATCTTATCAATCAATTTAATATACTTGGTTATATGAATACATTTTATGGCAAACGTAATGATATATTTGGGTAAAAATGACACAAAACTTTGCTAGTTAAAATTTGGTGCACGCGTGGCCTTTTTGGGTTACGAAAAGTTTTTGTAGTGCAGGCATGACTTAAATAGCCCGAAATATTTTGGTACAGGTTTCGTTTATTTGTACATATTATATTTATTTTGGATGAGGCTGTTTAGGTAACGATTGTGTTTTTTGGTGGTCATTTAATTTGTTCCCAAAAGTTATTAGTGATTATGTTTCCATAACACGAAAGCCCATTCCTACTGAATTCGTGTTTTGATCAACAAAGTCACTTATAAAATCGACAAGTAATCGGAGAACCTTATATTTCATCGCAATTAAAACTTGAAAAACATTGTAGGACTGCAAAGCCAATAAAGCTACGTTCTAAATAGACACGCGGGGCAATCAGGCATTTCGCTGAAGCAAGGAAATAGGTTCTCAAACTATAAGTGTTAGCTATAAAATACATTTCTCATGATAATTGCAATTTAATAGGCTTTTACAATAATCGGCATTATACATTGCAAGCGCGGTAAATCTATCTGTCAATGTCTCCGACTAGTGCAGGGCACCGCCCGCGTACTTAATAAAAAGATACATGAAAGTAAATACACACCATATAAATGTTGCATAAGAAATACCCAGACCAATACAAACTTACAAAGTTTTGTAGTACTCGTCACCAAAACGATCGTTAGTTAATATTATTGCCTAAGTTGAGCACCTATGTCCTAGGGCGTTACACCCCATCGACTGTTGCCTGGGTAGGTACGATCTTTCCCCTATTCACTACCTACAACCTAGGAATCGATGCGAGCTATTTGTGAGAACTGTGGGTTTACAAGCGTCGACGGGGCGATGTGTAATTTCAAAGGAATTGATATTTTGAAACGAGCCTTCCTGCAATGTGATGGGATTTTCCAATTTCATCTTTGAAGTTAAAAGAACTTGGATGTTAGATATTAATCTGCCAGTCTTGTCATGTGGATGATTTTTGAAATGAGTCAATTAAAGTTTGATGTTACTTTGTACAAGTTAAACCGATATTGTAGTTTTTTTGAAATCCGTCGATAAGGTTTTGAAAAAAAAAATATTATGATTGTAACAAAATGTTTATGTAGGTACTTGATTAAAACTATCTTTTTTTTTCGGAGGAGAATGCTTTTATGCACCATAACCGCAAGGTAGCTAAACCTGCGGCCGTGGGTGGGACTCGAGACTAAAGCGTCCACTACCCACTAAACTCCTCCGGTTCCCCTTCACACCCGATTGGGACGAGCCGGTGCCAGCGTGGTTTCGTTTGTGGATTATCTTTTTCCATAAAAGATTAAGTGCCCAATTAAGATATAATGTATTTTAAAGCGCTTCAGTGTTGCCATAGGCATTTTAATTTACCCGTGTGCGGCTATAAAAGAGGCTTAACTGTCATGCAGTGTACACACGTTTGGCTGCCTACTAGCTTCCCGTTGCCAATTTCGGTAAAGAGTAGCTGTGGCTCATAGATGTTTGGATGTGGCGTACTTTACCGAAATTGTTTTCTTACATTTTTACGCCAACTACACGGCCTCGTAAATTGAACGTGTCTCGGTATTGTGGTACATTGTTTCAACTGTAAATGTGGCGATACATTGTGATCAGTTAGAAGATAAAATAACCTACTCAAGTTGTTGTTTTACGTTTTACTAATAGTAGCTGCCACCCGTTGTATAAAACGTTTATCCCTTGTTTGTTCCACAACACTTTACTTAGTTTAGGATTGTTGAAGGATATTATTATGTATAATGAACCCTAACTTCCAATGTACTCAACAGTTCTAAGTTCTTAGGCCGATTGGTTTAATACATACACATGCATTTTTTATTACTGGGTCAAATAGATTTAACACGTTCATAGGAATGTTTTGATTGCCGATATACATAATATTCGTATCAATCATTTTAAACTCGCATCTCTATCGACGTCGATAAACTTTTATTAGGTTTGTTCAAACTCTACTATTATACAATGTTTTATACTTGCTGCTCAAGTAGAATCTACCAACAGATTAACTTGAACGTTTAATCTTTTTTTTTTAACACTAAAGCGTAGTGGAAAGTCGTGGAAAAAATGTTAGAAAAATATCAGATCTAATATTGCGCGCTTCAAAAACAACAAAATTTCGCTCTAGGGATGTCGATGAAGTCTAAAGTGGATGTTTGTAGAATCATCCGAGGAAGGATTTTAGAGCCCGACTGGCTAGCTTCCATCCATGCAGTAGAAATCTACCGTCATAATAACCTTGGCTAGGTTTCGTTAATATTAATGTGAGAATCAGTAGGCACTTGAAATCAATGGCTCTGAGATCAGAGCAGTCTTTAGTATGGCAGCACGTTAAGAAATGCTTCCTGGTCAAGTGTCCCTCAGTGGAATAGGCCACAGTGGCCGGTATGTAAGCAGCGTGCTAGTCTGTTAACAAAAGTACCATAAAAAGAGAAAGGCTATATGAAAAATGCCTTAACTCTTCAGCAACTACAGAGATTGCTTAGAATTATCTGTAGGTGCATTAGACATGATCTGTGCGCTACTTAGGAAGTTAAGACTCAACCCTATCATGGCTTCAGATTAAAGTTCCAAAGGCCAAAGACGCTGTCGACGGCAAACATTGATTCCGCGATATAGAAAAGTTACAGGACAGCGTTCGTATCTTTTACCGAAGCGAGTTCAACTTCTAGCGACTGTTTGAACCGGAGCGTTTTACATAATAGACGAGCTTTAATAAATTATCACTGCTCTATTTTGTGCTTTGATATTCAGATTGTCTTCGACTTTTGATGCCGTATTCAGTCTGTTTGTTCTGCTTTATTAAATTTTGTGATATTCTATATTTGAATATGAAAGACTTTTGTGTGCGTTGATATTTAACACGGAATAGTGGTAGTATGGGAAATATTCAAGTCATAAACGTACTCATATACCGACCTATTATATGCCCTGAAAAGTTTTTCTGCGAGAAAATAGGACTTGAGAATTTTGGTATAGAAGGCGGTGTTTACATAAAATCGGCCAGCAAATTACATTTAAAGTGCCTGTTATAGTCATCTGATAGTAATTGAGGTGACAGGTGTTCGTATTACTGTGATTGACCACAAATATGTTCATAACAAACAAAAAGAGAGAAAAATTTTGTCGTTTGCATTCACAGTTTCTCGTTGTCATTGACCTCTTGTTTGGGTTGATCTACTCTCATTTTGCTATTAGTCGTGTGGCCGGAACTATTTACATGTGTTCCGGTCGCAGTGGCGTCTGCCCTGATAATGAGGATGCATTTGGATACTCGCCACGCAACGGATCGTTAGATAATTTATTTTGTTCTATGTGCGTTTCGACTATTGTATAGGTACGTTACTATACTTTTTCAGGAATTCTTCATTCTTCAAGAACGCATTCTTGGGAATTCCCTTTATTAAGGCGTTAGTTTATTGAACCACACGTTGGGCGCCAAAGTCAACTATGAATAAAATATATTATTATTTTAGCTGCAATGGCTTCATATCATGCATTTTGGAGAGCCATCCGCACAGACTTAACATAATGAGGATGCAATTGGGACGTCGCGCCGCCACGCAATGTGTCCTTACAGTTGTCTGAGTGTGTACTCAAGGCCTGCCCGTATGTTATTGAATTTACTGCACTGCAGAACTATGGCGAATACAACGTTTCCGAGAATTGTATACATAGCCTAACAACTACTAGTCATGAACAATATTTCAATCGATATGACTATGGTCGATGAACCGCTACTTAACTACACGTTGGGCGCCAAATTGTCTTGTATTGTTAAAGCTACTTTTTTAAGTGACTGTTGTTTGTACTTATATCCAATGCCGTCTTAGGATATTATGCCGGGTTTTAGGGTACGTCAAAATGACCCCGTCTCCCTTATAACGAATATAGGCTTTTCGGGAACCTATGACTTAGGCATTGTCCAATATTTATACTTATGGTCAAATGTTCTTGTGGCAAAAATAGTATTAATTTGACATTTTGACAAGTTCTTAATCTGGGGGCACGGCAGTGCCCCCGCCAAGTCGAGCGCGAAGCAAACACTGCCGTACTATCCTTTACTGGAACCATTTCGCCGCATTTTCAGGCCCCTATTTGAGAACCTCTGGATAAGACCAGAACGCAGAAATTTTCGTCATTTAGTAAGCTATAATCACATACTTAGAATACAAAATTTCAAGGCTGTAAGTCATTTAGTTCCGAAGTTAAGCGAAAGCAAAGTTTCGCATTTATGACAGACACTCACTGACTCACTCACTCACTGATGATCATCAAAATAGAACTAGTACTTCCCATAAACTCAGAGAGCTGAAATTTGGTACAGAGTTAGGGTTTAATGGCTACATAAAGGGAAAACTATAAAAACTAGTATATTCGAAGATCTGGAGTACCTGGTGACCCTGATTAGAAAACACAAGAGCCCAACCAAACTATTAGAGATCGACATATACCGCCTTTACAAAAAATACTCAACTTAGTGAGCCGCTTCATTTGGTGGTGGTGGGGGGATGGGAGGGAAAAGGGGGATGGTAGTGGTAGGGGGAGGGGGGAAGGGGAGGGAGATGGGAGGGGGGACGGGAGGGGTAGCTGGGGGGGCGGGGATAGTATATGGGAGGGGGAGTAGGGGGGATGGGAGGGGAAAGGGGGATGGGAGGGGCGATGGGAGGGGGAAGAGAGATGGGATGGGGGAAAGGAGATGAGAGGGGGGGTGGGAGGGGGGATGGGGATATTAATTGGAGGGGGAGGTGGGGGGATGGGATAGTACATTATCAATCCAATCCACATGAAATTAGGCACAGGTATAGTTTATAACGTGGAACAGGACATAGGCTAAAAAAATCTCACGGGAAACGTCTCATTCCAAATAGATACAAAATAAATCAATATGCCCACGTTCCTACAAAAAGAAGTGAAATCCCACCAAAAACATTCTGTAAAAAAACTAGCCAAGTCTCGATGGAGCTGCTTGTTTATCTCTAAAAAGTAATGAAATCTAGACATAGTCGTGCCAAGTCTAAGGTTCCTTACTGCGATTTCTTTATTATTATAGTTAATGTTGTGTGACTTGGCCGTTGAAGGGTACACAAGGGTACAAAACCAGGTGCTCCATTACTCCATTGCACCAATCTGTCATTGTTTACATGTAATGTTATATCTGTTGTAACTACCTATATAATAGCCCATACTGGTATTGGTAATTGGACGCTAGTGTCTCATTTGGCCCTTCGAAGTTGAGTTGCAGGTCCGTTTGGCCGTCTGGCCCTTCAACGGCCAAGTCACACAACATTAACTATAATAATAAAGAAATCGCAGTAAGGAACCTTAGACTTGGCACGACTATGTCTAGATTTCATTACTTTTTAGAGATAAACAAGCAGCTCCATCGAGACTTGGCTAGTTTTTTTACAGAATGTTTTTGGTGGGATATGGCTTACTAATCTAAACTGTTTGCATTATCGATACTTGCTCAGAAAAGTTTAATTAGATTTTGCTGATTATGATATACTATGATATCAGTCATGAATATTTGTTTAAGTAAAATTTTATTTTACCCAAGTACATATTGCCGAAAGCATCTGTTTCTGTGGTCTAGTGGTTTAAGTACCGGGCCGAGCAAACTTTGTGTCGGTTGTTTCGGACAGAGCTCTGGGCAGTTATCATCCAATCCGAATTTGGCTAGTATGGTGATAAAGCAAGTGCCCATTATTGTGACGATAACTTAGTTTTAATCGATCGAGAACTTTGCCCTGCAGTGAGACATAAATAGACTGATCCTGAAGCGTTTGAAATATTTTGGTCCTTAACGTTGCCTGCAACAATTGTTTAATTTATATTTTTTTCCCGTTACAGATGCACGCTCCGGTTCCCTTCAACAAATATCCGGTTGGAGTTCCAATCTCTGGTGGGGGAAGGCGGAGCCGGTGGAAGCTCCGGCGCCCCCCTGGTGCCCCTGCGCATCGCCATCCCCATGGAGAACGACGCGCGCAGTCCGGCCCCTTCGCCCACTGGTGTGTTTATCACAAGTATTGCATGCTTCTATTATTTCTTTATTTATTTAAGCTTCATTGCAAAAGCAAAAGGCGGACTTAATGCCTCATGTGATTCTCTCCCAGTCAACCTTCAGGCCAAGCAGAAGAAATATTATCATGTTTTGAAGTTTTTTTTTGTGTTATATTGGTTAGGACAGACTGCAGAGAGTTACCTATACTTCTGCGCAGTCCATAACAAAAAATATGATAATAAAATGCACTTATACATTTTAAGAAGAAAATAATTCGTTTGTTCCCATGCCCCCTTTTCTTTTTTAAATAGATGTCACTCTTTGTCTTCTACTTTTAGAATTCAGGTTTTTTTAAATTTCTTTCATAAAGAAGTGTATTTTGTTGATAAGTTTTTAGAGAAAAAGAGTTATGGTTTGTTAGTTCATATTATAATTAACACGAGTGTTATTCTAAATTATTTTAATAATAAATAAATCTATTTTTAAAACTGTAGTATAAATACTGTCTTGAAATTTGGTTGTCGTCGGCGACTGTATAGCAGGAAAACATTCATAAAACATACTGTTGTTGCTCCTAAATCATTCAGTGCTAGCGTTGCCAGGCGGCCGCATAAAGCCGTACAAATAAGTAAACCTTTTTGAAATCGTGGACACGCCACACTTATTTATTTATTTGGACAATAAAAGCAAGTATTAAAATCAATATACTTATAATTAGGGCCAGTTTTACAGTGACATATAAATTCGTCATAATGTATCTAACAGATGAAAACGACTTTGTTATTTTTTTTAAATTGACAGTTCGGGCGTCTACGAGTATATCCTTAATTCCTTAAGCTCGCCTTACCGGCTAAACTATCTGACTATTAAATTTGACGTTCCGGCAACGCTATTCAAGGTTCTAAAAGATTAAAGTAGAGAAGAATGAAACGTAAGATACTCAGCAGTTTCATCACCTTACTTAAACTCGCATCTGGTGGGTATAAAACTTGTTCCAACAATGTTCCAGGTACGATAAGCGCAGCGAACAGTTGCCCCACGTCGCCGCGCGGCGCGGGCTCCTCCGGCCGGCGGCACGCCGACCTCGGACTGGTGGCGCAGTACGCCGCTCTCGCAGACCACCAGCGGCCCAACAGTAATGGCACTGCTGTGAGTACATTGACCAGACCTTTTGCAGGCAGACACGCAGCCCACCTGATGATAAGCGGTCACTGCGGCCTATTCCATTGAGGGACACTTTACCAGCGTCGCTCAAGTGCTGCCAGTAGGCTCATCTGATCTTCGAGCCTTTGATTTTAAGTGTTCTGGCTCCCACATTAATATTGCTGGAACACAGCCAGAGCTGTTATGGCGGCAGATTCCTACTGTGGGGGGGTCGGGGGGTAGCTAGCCAGTCGGACTCTGAAAAAGCCCTACCACCAGCCAGACCCAAGGTGGGAATCGAACCCACGACTTTCGGGTTTCATACCCGAGCGGCTTAGCCACTGATACACGGATGTAGGGTTAATCGGTGTTCACGTGATATCGATACGAATAGTGTGCTGAGCTGGCGCACGCTAACGCGACCCTCGAGCCTCCTTTTCTGTCAAAAAGTACAATGAACCCGGCATTTGGTGGACCAGCGCTGCTTTTGCCATGCTGAAGAAGCGATTTCGCCATGGGGCTGGGGCTATGGAATTAAAGAATTTATGTTTTACTTCTTGTAAGTTGGCATCACCATACTTGTCCACAAGAAGTTTCACGATTAGTTTGAGAAAACTTATGTTGGATGGAGGTGCACTTATGTTGCAAAAAGTATTCCTATCAACGAATTTGTCATATTGAATTCCAGGTGTCATCAACGACGTCAGAATCCGGCTACAGTAGCCGGGACGTGCGCGACTCACACCACCGCGAAGGGCGCGACGACGCGAAGCCGCCCTACAGCTACGCGCAGCTGATCGTGCAGGCCGTGGCCTCCGCGCCGGACAAACAGCTGACGCTCAGCGGCATCTACAGCTACATCACGAAGCACTACCCGTACTACCGGACCGCGGACAAGGGCTGGCAGAACTCGATACGTCACAACCTCTCGCTCAACAGGTGAGCCGCTGCTGCAGCAGTATCTATTTTTTTATACTACGTCAGTTGGCAGACAGACACGCAGCCCACCTGATGGTAAGCGGTCACTGCGGCCTATTCCATCAAGGGACACTTCACCAGAAAGCGTCGCTTAATGTGCTGCCAGACTGAAGGCTCATCTGATCTTCGAGCCTTTGATTTCAAGTGTACTGGCTGGCTCCCACATTAATACTGCCGGAGCCAGAGCTGTTATGTCGGCAGATTTCACCTGTGTGGGTGGTAGCTAGCCAGTCGTACTCCGAAAAAGTCCTACCACTAACCAGACCCCGTGCATGGTTGCCTAAAGATGATTAAGGTCTCCAGAGCTCCTTTGGGGATTTTTTGGGAAGAGCATAGTGGCATTGGGAAAAGATCCTTTTATACTGCCAACATTACGTCTTTCCTTCAAATCGCATGTTAGGTGACGCGCTAGTGATGTTCTTTCTTTTACAAGCGTCCATTTCTGACAGTAACTGCTTACTATTAACCGGGCTGTATATAGGCTTCATCATTTCAGCCGAAAGACGTCCACTGCTTGACATAGGCCTCCCTCAAGGATCTCCAAACCGATCGGTCTGCTTGGGGCCTCTTGTTTTGTTGATTCAAAGGGGGGATTTTGGTCTACACCCAACACGCTGGCCCAGTGGTTGGTGGGGGGACCGCCAGAGCCTCGTCTGTTATAAAGCACGGTGTACCGCGTGCAGATGAGGTTGGCTTGGGTCCTATTAGATGTTGTTCGGGACCGCTTGCACCCCGTACTTTTCCAGTTATCATGTATGACATGTTATAAAGACTTTTCGGTATGATTGCAGATACTTCATCAAGGTGCCGCGCAGCCAGGAGGAGCCGGGCAAGGGCAGCTTCTGGCGCATCGACCCGCAGAGCGAGGGCAAGCTCATCGAGCTCGCCTTCCGCCCGCGCCGCCCGCGCGGCGTGCAGTTCCGCGCGCCCTTCGGACTCTCCTCCAGGTGACAACACTAGTTGTTAGGCCCCTCGCCCACGGCGACTTTTTGTAGCAATGCAGTAGCGATGCTGTCGCGCGTCCACATCGATACAGTCGCGAAGCGCTCGCTAGCTATGTGCCCTTGCCAGTTGCCCACGAGCTCAGATTCAGACGCGATACTGACGCGCTTCTGTCTCGATGCAAACGCTCGGTTCTCAACTCACGCGCCACCCTTCCTTCGTTCTCCCCCCGATGTCGTCCGACGCGGTCGCGCGCTTGCATCGATACGGTCACAGATCGATGCAGGCGCGTTGCAAATGCGACAAACACGCGTTAGTAGCAATGCTGTCGTGCGTTCAGTAAACGCGCGACAACATCGCTACAAAAAGCCTTAGGGTTCTATCTAAAGGACTATGGAATGAGTGGACTGTATAAATACTAATTGGTTTTTTCGCGGTCGTTAGTGAGCCAATAGGAATGCGCCCGGTGCCGACTTGGGATCGAATGGCGGAGTGTGGTGGGCCGGTGCTGTTGTGGGGAGCCGGCGACGCCCGACGATGCCCGAGAAGGCCTTAGGTGGCCCGTGCTATGCTAGTTCAGTTGGCATACGCAGCCCACCACATGGTGAGCGGCCGCTGCGGCTTATTCCTCGGAGGGACACTTCATCAGGAAGCGTCGTTCATGTGCTGCCAGTGCCACACTGTCGGCACATCTGATCTTCGAGTATACTGGTTCTGGTACATTAATATGAGTTGTTATGGCCAGTCGGATTTTGAAAAAGTCAGTCAAGTCTGCCACACCACAGATAGCGGGTTCGATTCCCGCCTAGTAGAAACATATGGAAAGTATTGTTTATCCTCTGTCCGGTACCAATAGTATAAGCTATGCTTAGTTTGGAGCTAGACAGCGCTGTGCCAATAAAGTCTAAACTTAATATTTATAGTTACATAATTTATTCGTGTGTCCGTATACGTACGCAGGAGCGCGCCGACTTCGCCCTCGCAGGTGGGCGTGTCGGGGCTGGTGACGCCCGAGGAGCTCAGCCGCGAGCCCACGCCCGACCTGCTCTCCGCCGACGACCCCGACCACCAGGTACCATCATAATACAACCTCCAGCTGTAGCTGAGAGTCGTTAAAAGAAAAATAAAGGCAGGCCTTCTTTAATAATCTTTGGAGTCTGTTCGCTGAAAGTCGATAAAGGAAAAGAAAAATTTGGCTTATCTCGGGCCGGTTTATCCCCTTCTCCGACGTAAGACCTCTGCTTCGAATTCCGCGGAAGCGGGAATGAGAGCGGTTCCGCACAGGCGACGCCCGCACGCAGATGCACGGGCAGTCACAGCTTGAAGTGGGCTGTCACGAGTGGTGGGCATCGCCCGCCGTGGATCCGCTCCCGCTCTGCCTTTGCGAAATTTATTTATTTTCTCCGAAAACATTATCTCCAGACTTCCCTAGCATCATCCACCTGTCCTAATCATTAACCTGCGTCATCTTTCTTTTTTGTTTCATTAAATATTATTATTGGACATAATTATTATGATTTATCGTATTTATTTATGTTATACGCTATATTAATTTGTTGAGGATTTAGTTACTTATATTATATATTTATATAGGTCTCTGCATTATTTTCACTTTTTAGACCGTTAGCTCTACCCACAATTTTTTCTGCTTCGCCCAAAGGTTGACTGGCAGGGACTGCCATTTGCCATTAGGTCCGCCTTATGTACTTTTGATTGTGCATTAAAGTTTAAATAAATAAATAAATAAATTTAAGGCAGAGGCCTAAAGAAGAAAGCGGGGGAGTGAAATGAGACTATTGGGAGACGTTTTTAGGTCCTGAGTCCCACAAACGGTTGCAAGTTTCGCCAACCTTTTTTTTCGGAGGAGAATGCGTTGATGCACTATAAACGCGTGGGACATTG
Source organism: Mecyna flavalis (assembly GCA_949319885.1). Classification (NCBI taxonomy): domain Eukaryota; kingdom Metazoa; phylum Arthropoda; class Insecta; order Lepidoptera; family Crambidae; genus Mecyna; species Mecyna flavalis. The sequence continues at coordinate 1,279,702 of OX439435.1, read as the reverse complement.
GACTCGAGAAGTTCGTCCCACTACCCGCTATAGCGACTTCTCCCTAGCCTGCGATTACAGTACCTAAAAACGTTCTTCTTCCATAAAAAGGCCTTTCTTTCTCAGAACTAATTATGCCATTGCAAAATGTAATAGTTTGTCTTTTTGAGCTCCGAAATAAGAGCATTGATGACATGGATATTTGCAATATAAATAAGTAATAACATCATATTAATGTCTAAAATAATAACAAAGAACATTGTATATTTGTTGCAGTCAAGCCAGCAGCGGCTGAACAACAGCAGTGGTCAGTCGCAGTATCTGTTCCCGCACGTCAGCCAGAGCGCGCCCGGCTCGCCAGGTAACTAATAACTAACTACTTCATACTAAACAAGTTTAATCTATCTCGGAGGGAAACTATAAGGCTCCCACTGCCAAGTAAAAAAGTTAAACTTAGAATCAGGAGACGGACATAGGATACTTTGATGGGGGAAGGGGGGGATAGGATGGGGAAAGGGGGGATAGTTGAAAAAAGTAATTTCACGCGGGTGAAACCGCGAGGGTAGATGTTCGTAGATGCGAGGGAGGACCGCTAGTAGTCTATAAAATAACAACATTCCCACTTCCAACATTACACAAAATCATTACAACAATCTAAAGGTAAAGTGTTCGCTTACCTCCTGAGGAGGTGGATAGTTCATGATGTTAATGTGTGTTGCAGGGCACGGGCTGTCGTACACGCCGAGCGGCAGCGGGCTGGTGATGGCGGGCCACCAGATCACCGTCGTCACCAACGGCGCCGGCGGCGAGAGGGAAGGTAAACATCCCTTCCTTTAACCCGTTGTCCTAGGTGAACGACAAACGCGGCAACGCGACGCGACGCGTAAATGTCAAATGGTCGTTGTGTATGATAGTGGCCTACGTTGTCGCGTTAGTCAGTGCGCGATGACACGCGACGTAATGCGGACTTGTTTTTTGCGCGACAAGACGCGACGACGCGCGACGGCTTGATATTTGCAAAGGAATTTTTAGGAAGGAGTATGAATACACTTTTGAAAGATTCATTTCGCTCTAAATATATAATATTTGTTGTCTTTCTTCTATGTTTACGAACATTCTGTAGGGCTAAGTATTTAAAATATGAATTTTCTAGTAATAACGCAGTGTATTTGCCCATGGTTAAAACACTACTGCCGCGTTGTCGCGCACGGACATAGGACACACGTCGCGTGAAGTATTGGTCGCATTACGTCGAATTGCGTCGCGTCGCGTCGCGTCGCCCACCTAGGACAACGGGTAAGACTAAAGGCAGCTAATCTTATTGGAGTCTTCCAATGACATGTTATAGGATGACATGTTATAGGTGAATAAACTGCGTCAGGTCGAGCGCAAGTTATTAGTTTGTTGCAAAAGTAAAGTTGTGTGTATTTTTAATTACCAAAATCAAAGTGGATTTATTATATTTTCATTCGATTCCTCTGTTCTAGATCATGGTTTGCGCTACAAAAAATGTTTACCAAATAATCTCTACTGAGATTATTCTAAAGTCATAATTGACTTTCCACTTTTAACATCTTGACTTTTATCACGTATTTACAAAATTATTGTGCGACAAACTTATCTGTTCCGGTGGCGGGTGTCGGTATTGTCGTTTTAGTATTGCCATTAAATATCATTTTTGCAGTTTTGGGAATGAAAATAGTTTTATCATTGAATTTAAAATAAATTTGGTATTAAAAAATCTTCCTATCCTCTCACTTTTATAATTATCACTTGCCATCAGGTGATCCGTTCACTCATAAACCTAATGTATTACAAACATCCTGATTTTAGTTCCTACCGGGCACCGAGCTAACTGTTGATTTTAAGACGTTGAAAGCGATCTAATAGACGTGTGTTGTGTTTGCAGAGAAGTACGTGGTCGGCACGACGACGGGCGGCAACCTGGTCTCCATACAGGAGGAGGAGGTGCCCGCCAGCGTCGTCATCCACCAGCATTCACCCTACTACGCGTGAGTACTCTAAGTTAAGAAAATTTAGGCCAGTTGCATCAATGTCAGACTATTTTGAAAATGTAGGTACCTGTTAAAAAAATAATTTCGGTAAGTATTTAAATTGACTTAATAAGCTCTAAATCTAAGATATCTGATAGATGTAAAACTGGCCTTCAGACTTAACAACTTATAATAATTTAAAAATGTATGGATAGAAATTACATTGCTAATTTTATGTTTTGTTGAGGTTTTGGTAGGATTGTATATTATAATCTTGTATTGTGTCCTGTTGGTACATTATGATGACACATGCATATTCAACAAATTTAAGTGCTTATGCTTTTTACTATTGGTTCAGATTACTTTAAGTGATGTTATTTAGCAAGATGTTAATAAATACTGGTGTATTGTTGTCGCAGCGGCAACTACGGCGGCGGCGGGTCGGGCGGCGAGCTGGCCGAGGACGCGCCCGACGAGCCCAAGCTCAAGCGGCCGCGCCACCACAACGTACGTGCACCAACCTGACACCAGTTCTATCCATTGAACTACAATTACCAGCGTATAGAACCGACACCGCAAACAAAACTTTTGCGCGATGCTTTGTTGCCGTTACCATGGTTACGGCAACAACTCATTCGAGATCTATGAGATAGGCATTTCAAACAAAACGCGTAAGCGCCTTGCTTTGCATGGCACTTTCGACGTTTTGGTCGCCAGAAAAATATACTCTGTAGTTTGGTTAGACGACATCCACTGTAGCAAATACATCAGTCAGTCCAGTCATCATTTTGCGACACAGTTTTTGTTCCGTATAGCCTCTCTATACGTAGTAGTTGTAACTCAATGGTTCTATCGCCTCCCCGAGGGTTTTTAATCCCCTATAGTAAAAGTTCTGGAGGGGAGTTCACTAACCCCCAATTGCTACTTCCAGTCACGCCCAATGGTTGACAGATAGAGAATGCCTTATGGCATTAAGTCCGCCAATTTGTACCTTTGTTGTGCAATTAAGTTTAAATATAAATAAATAAACCCTCCCCAACATTCAGTGAACTTTCCTTCAGAAAATTTTGGAATGCACTTTACTAGGTGTGCTGCTTGCATCAAACGTGACGGGGAGAAGCTTTTCCTTATGGAAAATAGGCCAAGTGTAAAATGATTCCCATTATAATTTGAACCCTATACAGTTGTAATATAGGCGAAAAGTAATGAAAAATTTAAACTACTTATACCCTTTAAAGGGTTAATGGGTAAGCCTCTGGGAAGCTACTTTTTTATCAGCATTATTGGAGACCGCCAAATAACCCTGTATGTACGAGGATGTACGCCTAAGGGCCAGTATCGATTTTCAAAAAAAAAAAAAAACGAAATACGCTAGAGTTGGGATCTCTGTCTGACGAAGCCTCAAAGAATTGATGCAGTAGCACAACTGAGCAACACAAAATTTTATTATAAGCTGTATCCTATTGCGATGTCCTTCATCACAGAAATTATTGTGACTAAATTATTTTCTCAATCAAAATAGAACTTTATGCTATAGGCATTAAGCAGAAAATTATTCGCAGAAATTTTACAGATTTCTATAGCTTGATGTGTGGCCCAGTGTACAAATGGCTGTTATAAAAGATATTTAGTTTAATTTGTAACAAGTTCTTACCCGTCACTTAGTACATATTATAAATAAGACTGCTCGTATTCCAGATGTCTGAGCTGGAAGACCGGCGCGCATATTGACAGGACGCGTCGCCCGCCGCCCGCCGCCCGCGACACCCGCGACACCCGCGACACCCGCGACACCTGCGACACCCGCGACTCACGCACGCGAGGTAATGTGCGCCGCCCGCCACGCCACCCCTGTCTCTGCGACACGCCATCGCGCCACTGCTTGCACGACACCTTGGACACCCATGTCAGTACACGACAGGGATGGGGACAGATGTACCCATTGATACTCGGTTTTACCTATGCGTAATGTATTGAAGTGTGATAGACATCCGGCAATTATTTTTCCGTTAAATTCTGCAGAACATGTCATTAGACCTAGGTTAACGGATATAATTCAGCGGGAACGATTTTTGTACCCCTTAGGTATTCCTAGTATTTCAGTCAACATTGTGAGGCTTTGTATACTTCACATTACATAGAAATGACATAGGAATAGTGATCTCTGACACTGATGATCAGAATACTTCTCTTACCTTCCTTCTCTTCTACTTATCACAATCATTTATGAAAGATGTTCGCCCGGGTTATTATTATTATCTATATCATGTCCGGTAAAAGACTTTTAAAACATATTTCATTTAAAGTCGAGTTATTTTTAAAAAAAATTGTACATATTTTTTTATATTCAATTGTCACAACTTATATTAAAGAAATAATTGTTTTAATTTTAGAAACTTCATTAATTCCACCTATTTAAATTGTAATATGTTTGAAATAAGTGTATGTAAAAAATATCAAATGCTACGGATGTACCAAAACAAATGGACAACAACTTATGAAACATTGATAATGTCATTAAATACGCAGAATTACGTAGTAATGTTTTTATCCATTTGTACAAGTGAGTTGGAGACCTAATAGCAGTTTAATATGTCTAAAATGATTATAATTTAAGAAATATTAAACTAGAAATTTGTTAAAATGGTTCAGTGACAAGCAGTCATCGCAGAGACAGGGGGATCATTACGGATGTGTAATACCTTAGCAATAATTCTATAGAGGTGATGTATTGGACACGAGTTAAAAACATTGGTGAGAGACGTCGACGCGCGAGCTCCGACGACGCGAACGTGACCGTAACGTGCTAAGAATAAAGTGTTGTTTCGAGTGGTAACTTTTAAGTTTACTATAAGTAATGCAGTAGGATTTATTTTTTTCGTTTTTACTTTTTAAACTCCCACGAGCTTTAAGGTCTCGGCAGTGCGCGTTGAACTGACACGTTTGACGTCGAAACGTCACTTTGACAGATTGATTTTTTAATCGTACGCTTGCAGACTATGTATGGCCAGCTTCAAAAATGAAATCAAATGTCAGATTGTTGTGAATTTTGAACGTAAAGTTAATTGAAATAAAATTTATTTTTAATTAATGCAAATTTCTGAAGCTGGCGCTAACATTTCAATGATGAAATATAAGTGCAATGAATAAATGTAATTTAAGTTTAGTTAAAATAAAAATATGTAACCGATCATTGTTACTTATTTACTAGACTACTTAAATAACGGAACTTAGTTGTTGAAATGCACAGTCTTTATTTATACTCTGTGGCCCGCCACGGATTGAAATATAGGTAGACCAAAAAATATAGTTCGAAAAAGGTTTATTTTCGCTTGTGTTGACGAAGTAGATATGTATCAAATCTACGAATTATGGGCAGAAACGAAATTAAATTTCGTCTTCGCCGTAGTATTTGACTAGAAATATTAAGTCTAAGGGATGATTAGTCACTTGCAACAGTATCGTTTAAAATACAATAGGAGAAAGCTATTTTTTTAGTAAGTGGGTTTGGGCGACTATAGATATATCGATTTTAGCTAATTAAAGCCTTGTGGTAGACCAAGATTGGTGACTTTAGTGCAATAATACCACGGAAATTTGCCATAAACCCTATGGCGATCTCTTTGTCAGTCAACAGAAACCTCCTTCGACCCAACGAACAATAATTTTGAATTAGTTCTAAATCCTGCATCGCGCAAGTAAATAAAACTGCTAGCTTTACAAAATGCTACGGAAATGGTTCTAGAGCACTTTAACTTAAAAATGGCCAGCAAAGCTCATATCGATGTATCTATACGACTTTGAACGTAGAATATTAATCAGGAGTAGACTTATAAGAAAAAGGATTAATTCACTACACAATATATACACTATAGTTGCTGAACTTGTTTTTCGTTCCCTAATTTGATACTCATTAAATGGCCATTGAAGATATACAGTTTGTTACAAATCGGACAAAAACTCTAGGGTCTTATAATAGTCTATAGCAAGCTGGCTAAGGCGTAGCAGTCAAAAATAATTATTAATAATTAATTTATTCAATATTTTAAACTGTGAACCCAAGATCAATGCAGACAAGACGTAGGTTTTCCTCTTACGTGAATCATTAAAAACATGAATATATTTGTACCAGTTACAATAAGCAACTCCACTGAATCGTATACATGTGAAAAACTAAGAAAAACAAACGTAATGAAAGAAAACCTATTAAAGTATTTACTGTTCGATTTTGTAAAACTGTTTATTTAGGTACAGTGGCCATATTTAATGCACAGTAGAAATAGAAGCGTCAAGATATTTACTTTATTTATTTATATTCATTTATAAAATCCTTTCTTGCGATTCAAAACGTACAGTTTAATTTAAAGCTGTATTTTTTCATTTTGTGCAAGCCTAGTTCAAAGTAATTACATTAATAAATAGAGGAGCTAGGAAAGAGAACTTCTATTTATTTACATTTTGAATGAATACACTCAACACTATTTAACTTAAAGATGTATATTAATAAAACTATGTTCGCCTTGTAAGGATTATAAACAGAATAAATTATTCTGGGCATCGTTTTATGTTCAAGTGTAAATCTCATTGAGTAATTGTTCCTTTTTTTATGATTAGAGCCGGTATATACGAGTATAATACACGTTAATTTAATCTTCCTTAGGTATAATGTTATTATACAGAACTGGTGATAATCTTTGATTTTTTAAGCTAAAGAGATGACAAACAGTAAAATCATAAACAAAAAGGATGAATATGACAAAACAAAAAAAGTTTTGAAGCGCTAAAGAACAATGGCAGAAAAATGTCTGACTATTTTAAAGCGCCCATAAATGTTATTTATACCGAACGGATTTGTTGTTTTTTGTACGATTTTACAAATATCTAAATGTTTCCATGAAAGCCGGGGTTAAATGAAGTTTTGAAAAAGAATATCAAATGATGTAAGAGTTTCCTACTCGTCTCTCTCATGATTAAAATAGGGATGTCAATGAAATATTTTTTTATCGATTTGAATATTCGAATGAACGTATTGAACGTAAGGTTGATTTATTAATATTCGATTGATAAATCAACCTTGATTCCCCCTACGAAACAGTATGTAAAATCATTGTTGCCGCCATAATGATTGTAAAAAAGCCTCTTTAATGCCACCTACGGATTTTCTGTATTTTTACTGAGTTAATTAAATAAGCAATTACTGCATATATCGATACTGCTAGTATCGAATCAAATCGTGTTGAAGGTACGTATGTACCTACTACCCTACGTCGTCACCTTGACAGATCATCTGTCAAAGAATGCTCCGCGCTCCGCGCTCTTTCTCGTTGGTGGTAATCGTCACTTGGCTGTGGCGCTAGTTGTCATATATATTGACTATCTGTCTCTTTCCTACTTGTGTAAACACAGTCCTGTCATTTTAGTTTCTTAGCAATCCGCGGGACTTCTTTAATGAAATGGACTTTACCTACACATGATAACAATGGCTTTACAGAATAACACATGACGTAGAGCGACTTACGACATAATATGTAACCTAAAAATAAAATAATAAAAATGCAATATCTTTTTTTTCCGGCTTTCTTAAATAAAATCATGTCTTCACATAAAGAATCTAGAAGTAATGCTGACTCTTTTTACATATTTTTCGTATAGGGGCGCTCATCTTGTTTATCAGACAATTGTTTGTATGGATGTTTGCCATTGTTCTTTATGCTCTAAAAGCCAAAAAACAGGAAGTTAAAATCATCAGTCAATCAGTCCAGCTTAAGTGGTGCAGGTATTTATTTTTCAATGTTACAAAGGCCACCTAGCATTAGGTTTGTTATTAGGTAAAAAACATTACATTATTGTATGTCTTATGTTATATATTTTACAAAAAAAATGCTGTAAGTATAGTTTCTTCAATAAATATTGCACCTTACACATAGTAAATAAAATTCAAAATAGGTTGATGATATCAATTGATGTCTCTATATTGGTATTGCCATCTCCTTTGCATATGAAGGTTACATCTCATAAAATTAGGCTAAAATATACCATTGAAATTGTATAAAAAATATAACATCACTTTAAAAAAAATACCTTTCTAAATGTCTACACGTATTGAACGAATTTATATAATCTGAGTACAACATTTAAAGACCCTTTCTTCATTTGACCATTTATAGGAAAATTTACATAATAAAAAACTTAATCGAAATATTTATTGTTAACGTTTAACTTCAATTCTTGTAAGAAAATGAGAAATTTGGAACAGTAGATAATTTAGTGTTTAAGAATAATGTTTATGAATTCAGAGCCTATGGTCCGTATTTGAAATGTAACTTGCTTCATAATTACTCATGCTCTTTAGGGCCTTTTACCTGATGTTTAACTATAGTGCAAATAGTGATCACCCACATAATGATGATAAAAAAAACTTACCAATTCGCAACCACTCAAAATTCTTTTTATTGAAGTTAAATTGGTGTTGTGTAAATGTACAATTTAATTTGTTTTCTATTGCTATTTTTAATTAGAGCGCATTCATTAGTTGTCTCTGAATACGGACCATAAAGCTATCTTAAATGAAGACTAAAACAATTTTTGAGATCTTTAAAACAAATACCATTTTTTAGAGTTTTTGGTTGATGTGCGATTGGTCCAAAGGAAACAAAATTTTCTCAAACAATTTTTATAACGAAAATATTGACATTTAGGTATAGTTTATAATTACTTCAAAGTCATTCTGCTAAAACATTTTGTGATTGTGATCAGTTTGTGGAAAGCTATGCTGTGCTGGATCAGAAGACGTAAGTATTTAGCCATCCTTTTTTTTATAATTGTAACAACAAAACGAGGGTAGATGTTGATAAAAACCTTGAAAATTCAACTCGTACCATATTTATTTATTTATACTATGTAAATTATACAATATTCCATTCTTAAACTGCCGTTAATGACCGTTATGAATAAAAATAAATACTCAAAAAAGTGCTGGTCACTTTTGTATTCTATTTGTGATAAAAAGAATTCATTTAATGTTTAATTTCTTTACTACAGCACCACTAATACTATTAGCACTAAAAATAAAACGATAATTTTCTTTAGCTTTTTATTCTTGATACTAGTTTTTATAAAATTTCAGAAAGAACAGCCTTTCTGAACGTAACAGTCACAGTCAGCCACGCAAAAAACTTTACTGGCGCAATTTCACGGATTTATTTTATAGACATACACGTGGTTAATAATTTAATTTTTTTTTCTTAAAACTTACGAAATAGTGTTGCGTAAAAACGATTACTAACCATAAAATGAACCCCAAATCTCTTGTAATATCGATTGCTTTTAGATTTTCTATTAAGAGAGCAACGGTTGACGGTGAATCGATTTAAATCAAGTTTCACATAGGTACCTACATTCGAAACTAACGCAAGCATTTTGATGGCAATGCGCGTGAGGAAAGATGAAAGAAGCGCTTAGTGCAGGGTACAATGACAAAGACTGCATTGTAAATGCTACTCTAGTAGGCACAAAATAACTGGCTTTCACTCAGATAGTCCATTTCAGTCTAAATGTGATAGAGTGCTAATAATACAGTTGTAAAAATTATGCTTAGTATTACGTTACATTGTAACTGAAAAATTCGATACCAGAAATATGAATTAACGTAAGGGACAAAACACTGTTTTTCAGGAGAGCCAAAAAACGATAAAAAAAAATTAAATCTCTCCATAACTTTTTACTGTCTGCTTCAATTTTAATTGTGTCTAGAGCAAAGTTTCTTAGAATTTCCTCTTCTTTCATGCTATGAACGAATTATTTAGAAATACCCAGTGGTTAAAAAAATAGCATGTCCCTTACATTAAAAAAATACGTTTTGTTGTACCTTACGTTGCTAATATTTTATTTGTAAACCGTCAAGCATAACGTAAGCAGCAAGAGAAATAGAAAATTATACGAAATTCTATTGTAAAGGACTTTTACAGTGTTGCAATTTGATGTAACTATAGATTATAATATACTAAATTTAGAGTATTTTAATACCATGCAAATAGGTTATTTGCATGATTAAATGTTAGTTTCAGCCTAGCTATCGCAGATTTAAATGAAATTTAGGCAGACAAAAATAAAACAATTTATTATTAATATTTTTTTTATGATCGACTTTTATGTCTGCGTTATTATTATAAATTCAACACACTAATCAGTCTATTAAACTTTTTGTTGAGTTTAAATAAATGTCCTAAAATTAACAATGTTTAAATAAATGTCCTAAATTATTAGCAGTCTTAGACACCTTTTACTTATCAATTAAAAATAATAATTTGACTTTATGATCTCTTTTAATTAAGAGTCCTATGACAAACTCTGTAGTTTTAATAATTACGTATCATTGGCTTTAAAATCAGAAATTAAATTTAAAAAAATCTCAGACTTAATCAAACAGTCTTTTTATTAAGTAACTGAATGAATGTACTGAAAACGAAAGACAGATGAAAAAATATTTTTGTCTGAAATATGAATGAATTAAAAAATAAGTGATATTCATATTAATATTAGAAATATATATTACTAAGGTCGCCCTCGCGAATTCACGCGCGCGTATTTTTTTTTTCAATAATCCCCCCCTTACCCCCATCAAAGGATCATATGTCCGTATCCTGGTTCGAAGCTACCTCTTCACCAATTTTCAGCCAAATCGGTTCATCCGTTCTTAAGTTATAAATAGTGTAACTACCACTTTCTTTTATATACATAGATTGCAAGATTAATTAGGAATGGGCAGACAGATTATGATGATAATATAACTATTGGTAAATTAAACTTTTTTAATGGTAAAATTGAAGTGGTTAGAATATGTAACTTTTTCTATTTAGTATTTTATGTATGTGTCATTTCGCGTATCTTTAACTGGGGTTAAATTAAATTCTTAAAAAACTCTAATCATTGCATTGCAGTCCCTAAATTAGCGATTCCTAATAATTCAAAAGTAGTCGATAATACGAGATATTTGGCGGAAACTTATTACAATATACGATAACGTAATCGTTTAGAAGTCATTCGTTCGCAACACTATAAAGATTTATGGCCACATGAGGCATTTTACGTACGACTATAATAATATCTTTAGGAGTTGTTATGTCACTGATGTGTGTGTGTCGGATTTTCGAACATATTTCTGGACATTATTCACACAGCGCCATCTAGCCCCAAACTAAGCATTAGCTTATGGTATGGGTGCCAGACAACCAACACCCAGAAACACCCAGACCATAGAGAAATAACAATAGAAGAGGGGGCATATGCTAGGTATCCTCCTCCGACAAAAATTCAAAAGAGTAGAAAGTTGTAGTGCTAGACACTCCACGCTAGAGGGCACTGGAATCAGTACGCGTTCAGATTTCACTACGAACGTACACTGTGTTACGGCATTGTGTATTCCCATTGAAATGAAGTTTTGCGTCGTCGGCTGTAAAAGCTACCCAAAAGATAGAAAACACATAAATAGAGTCAAAATATCTTTCCGCTCGTAAGTTTTTTTATTGTTTTCTTAAATGAATTGTTTAAAGAATATTCCAATTGATAGATAAAAATAAGTCAACATCTGTCAGTATTTTGACATGACAAAGTAAAAATATTACTAATACTGCCATCTAGTGTCAAGTAGAATGTCTAATTTTTATAGGGGCCGTACTCAGGAATAAAATAAAAAACCGGCCAAGTGCGAGTCGGACTCGCCCATGAAGGGTTCCGTTGCAGCAAGTATCATCATAATATAAAAGTTTTTGTAGTTCTTTGTAAGTTTGATCGACGTTTTTATATTTAAGTTGATTGAATGAGAGGAAAATTGGGGTTACGATTTATGACGTTTAAAAAAAACTAATTACTTGATCTCGTTCAAACCAATTTTCAATGGAAGTTTGCGTGGTAATGTACATCATATATTTTTTTTAGTTTTATCGTTCTCTTATTTTAGAAGTTAGAGGGGGGGGACCAACATTTTACCACTTTGGAAGTGTCTCTCGCGCAAACTATTCCGTTTAGAAAAAAATGATCTAAGAAACCTTATTATCATTTTTAAAGACCTATCTATAGATACCCCACACGTAAGGGTTTGAAGAAAAATTTTTTTTTTGAGTTTCAGTTCTAAGTATGGGAAGCCCCAAAAATTTATAAACTAATAACTTGATCTCGTTCAAACCAATTTTCAATAGAAGTTTGCATAATAATGTACATCATATATTTATTTTAGATTTATCGTTCTCTTATTTTAGAAGTTAGAGGGGGGGGGACCAACATTTTACCACTTTGGAAATGTCTCTCGCGCAAACTATTCCGTTTAAAAAAAAATGATTTATCCACTCAAACGTCCGTGCGCGTTTCGCTAGGTTGTCAGGACAGTCCGCGAGTCACGTGATACGCGCAAAATAAAATCGATAGGAGACGTATGCTAAATAAATGCTTATTACTCAGTAAATAACTCAAATATCGCAAAAAGAAATATACTAATGAAAGGCTCATTAGTTGACGATTTTTAGGCAATAGTTATGTTTGATTTTAACATTATATTCTATTAATGATCTTACAGTGAACTTTAAGATATGCTAATTTTGTCCTAGTTTTCAATTTAAATATTTTTTTTATTAGATATTTTTGACGTTTACAATATTAAAACAATTTTGGGTTTTAGGTAATTTAATGGCCTTTCATTTGAAACCAAAATCCCATTATAAATCATCTTAAAAATATTACAAATAAAATAAAAACTAAAGCTACATGATCTGTGAAATCGAAGTTCACGTATGGTAAATTGTCTAATCCAGATTGAAATATGGAATATTTCAAGAAAGTATGGTAATAACCAGGCTATAATATTAATAAGTTTTCATATTAAAACATTTATTTACGATATAATATAAGAACTTTTTTAGATCTTCCAATTATTCACTAATAAAAACACAGAGTCACCGACCTATTTTTAATCCAAATTTTTACTTAAAAACTGACTGGAATCGCACATAATGTTATAAAATATGAAAATATGTAAGATTATAAATATTTTGATATACAAAACAATAATATTTTATTACTTACGGCATGATTTCTCGAATAAAATAGCTGGAGTCACTCGCGCACTGATCCACAAAAACAACAAGCAACTTGACAATTTATTTTTTTTGTAGCCATGAGCCGAAGTTATGTTCCACTTGAAATAAGGTGTGGTACATATCATAGAGCGTCAAAAACCAGCAACACTACAGACTATAAACATCCACAGCGATAAGAAAAAGAAAAAAACAATCGGCGGGCGCGAATTCTTAAAAATGTAACTGTAGTTACACGGACTGTCCTGAGGTATATGGTCTCTGTAACTGTGGTTACAGTGGACGTATGAGTGGATAAGAAACCTTATTATCATTTTTAAAGACCTATCCATAGATACACATCACGTAAGGGTTGGATGAAAAAAAAATTTTTGAGTTTCAGTTCTAAGTATGGAGAGCACCCAAAATTTATTATTATTTTTCTATTTTTGTATGAAAATCTTAATGCGGTTCAGAGAATACATCTACTTACTAATTTTCAACAGTATAGCTCTTATAGTTTCGGTAAAAAGTGGCTGTGACATACGGACGGACAGACAGACAGACAGACAGACAGACATGACGAATCCATAAGGGTTCCGTTTTTTGCCATTTGGCTACGGAACCCTAAAAACCACAACATATTAAATCACAATCATGAATGAAATCTAAATATTCGTAGGATTGTTCGCTATAGTTACTTTTTCAGTATAAGTTGGAAAAAAAACAAATAATTTATTAGTCTCTAATAATATCATTTAACACTATAAACTATTTACCGCTTTATCGAAAAACGTAATTAAAAATAAACCGTTTCGGACGAATGTCTTATTATATGCAACTATTTTAAACAGACATCAGAAATGACATGTAAAGGAAAAACCGACTTCAAAAAAAAAAAGAAACAAAAAAAAACTACCTAAAAAACTGAAAAGCAAAAAATAATTTTAATAAGACATTCATCATTGTCTAAGCCTATTAATTTAATTGTATTTTACGTGCTAGGTAGGTACCTACTAATCTGTTTGAAGTCGGTGCCAAGCCAAATAGTAGGTACCCAGATTACGTACCTACGTCCGCGGATTAATAAGTAACCCTTTATAATACATAATAATATTATATATCATTTTTTATTACCTTTGGCTTGGCACCGACTTCAAACAGATTAGTAGGTACCTACCTAGCACGTAAAATACAATTAAATTAATAGGCTTAGACAATGATGAATGTCTTATTAAAATTATTTTTTGCTTTTCAGTTTTTTAGGTAGTTTTTTTTTGTTTCTTTTTTTTTTTGAAGTCGGTTTAATTTTTTTTTTAAAAAGTTTGTTTATTTTTCTATTTTTAGTGTGAATAACACGTAGGTAGTGAGTAAAACTCTTTCATAATAATGATAGCGAAAATACGAGTAGAATTGTATTATTTGATAATAATATTAGGTATTCATTAAGTGTTCAGCACCATGGGTAGGAGGAGAATGCGTTTATGCACCATAACCGCAGGCTAGCTAGACCCGCGGCCGTGTGTGGGACTCGAGACCGAAGCGTCCGCTACCCACTACACTCCCCCGGTTTCTCCTTCACACCCGATTAGGACGAGCCGGTGCTAACCTTTTTGGCTAGTGACCAGCCCATCCCCGGGTAATCATCAGCTTAGCTGCAAAAGTAAATGAAATACAACTAACGTTCCACATATTCCTACAACACTGAAAGAATTATCCCCTAACTCCTAACCGTTAAGGAGTTGTACTTTCCATCATCACCTTAGCTGCAAAAGTACATGAAATACAACTAACGGTCCACATATTCCTACAATACTGAAAGAATTATCCCCTAACTCCTAACCGTTAAGGAGTTGTACCTTCCATCATCAGCTCATCAACATAAAATGATGTCTATCGGACGCAAAAACTTGAATGGCTTCAGAAAAAACAAGTAACGCGTAGGCGCAGCCTATAAAATTTGAGGTTTTCCCTTGATTTTTCCGGGATCCCATCATCAGATCCTGACATGGTGACAATGGGACCACCTCGGAACTATGCACTTTCAAATAAAAAAAGAATTATTTAAATCGGTCCACAATTGACGGAGAAATCGACGGACATACATAAAAAAAAAAAAAAAAAAAAAAAAAAAAAAAAATACATACAGTCGAACATATAACCTCCTCCTTTTTTGAAGTCGGTTAAAAATCGTTGAAATACTTACTACTTCAGAGGAGCGACGCTTTCCCAACCCAACACAAGTATCATCTGATTACTTTCTGGGAATCCCCGGCAATTTATTGTAAATGATTTACAGAAATAAAATACATTTTATTTTATTTTTATTTACTTAATTACATATAAAAGTTTTTCCCAACTTATACTGAAAAAAGAAAATAGCGAAAAATCAAGTTCAAATATTTAGAGTTCATTCATGTTATTGAATATGTTGCGCTTTTTGGGCCTAAGTTACTATGGCTTTCTGGCATTTCCCTTTAATTACTTGTCCATGAGGTGCAAAAATTACACCAAGTAGGTATTATTAATTGCTTAAATTTAGAATTAAAAGGTTTTGACATGAAAACATTTACTTCCCTAGATTTCCCTCCGAAATTTCCCTAAAAAATAGGTGGCTCATTTCCATTAACCGCAAAGATTGGTCACCAAGAAAATATTCAAAAATATGCTCTATTCATTTTGATAAAGAATAAGGACAAGAAAAGGATTTAATAGAATAAGAGAAGGCACTGTACCAAAAAACCGGTACCTGTACTTTACTTTACTTTTATCTACATCCATACCATAATATGTCTATTTTATATTCAGGAGCGATGAGCAAACGCCCTACATTTAGATATAAGTATCTGTGGCTGCATTGAAATGTTTACATTTTAGTGTCGGTAACCGATACGAAATTACGTTCAAATTTCGAACGTCTTCTTTAAAAGTAAAAATTAATAGGTTTTTTCGATTATCGAATTAGTCGATTAGTAATTTTATGTTCCATTCCTATACATTTAATTCGATGCTGAAATTATAACAATCGATTTGAGAATCGAAATCAACTCGAGTCTAGATTGTTTATGGATTTTAAAAACTACAAACGTCAGTCATTATGACAGTACTAACTTTTACATAGAGAATATGTTGGTAACTAGGGCGTTTGCTCATCAATCCTGACTATAAAATAGACATATTATCGTATGAATGAAGATAAAGTTATGTATGTGACTGTACATAATTAGTCATTATGCAGCAGTCACATAAATAACTATTTTACCTTAGTTGGTACCTGGACTCCCTGGCAAAAGAATCTTTAGTAGAAGTGCTGCCACCTGCTAGTGAGTAGGACAAATGTTAAGAAGCAGTGCTTAGCATGCTTTGGCATATCACCACTTAGTTTTAATATTCACCACTACGTACTGGTGTGGCGTTGCACATTGTGGACACATCATTCCTTATAGAAAACAAGATATCGCAAGTCTACTATTGGTATTTAGTCTGTGACCCAGACCGATACAAACAGACATGTTTGACCGTGCGTGCGATCGAACCCGCGACCTCTGGTGTAATAGACGACTTCTCGACCATTACACCAAATGGCTCGTCAAACATATTTCGGGTTTGTGATCACCAATACACACTTGACAAGCGTGGTGATTACACGAGTACTCATCGCTGTGGCGGTGACTTGATTCCAATGATTTAGTCCCTGTAGTAGGATACTTTCCTTTTTAATTTTTATTTCATGGATGTCATGATTGGCACGACCAAATGAATCCATTTCAGCCGCATAAATACTACCATAAATTACAACCCCACTTTATGTGGTTTATTTAGAACCCCACTTTATGTGGTTTATTTAGGTGATTCACATAAATTCTCTTTCTCTTTATTTATTACTTTTCCTTTCACATTTGTTTTATATACTCGTAAGTCCCGTAACAATTTCGTGAAATTAAATCTGCGTTGTGTTAGTACATCCATGTATTTTTCATTATTGGCAACACATACTGCACTAGAGCTATTTTCGTGTTAACATGACAGGTTTCCATTGTTTTCACTTGTTTTAAAAATATTAGACTGCTGTCATATAGATAGTGTAAGGTCGTAAGTGTCATGGTTAAGCCTTTGAAATGGGCAATAGTCACGGCCATATGTGTTTAAAGGCCCCGGCAAATTTCTTGAATATCTGGTGGTTATTACGTTGGAGCGACTGCCATATGACCTCCGTAACCCTTAACAGGGGAACCAGACCAAAAGGTTCATCGCTACACAGCTGTTAGACTGGGCAGGTATTCTCACGATTAAGTAATAGATATGTTCATATTGTGTCCAAATCTCTTCAGAGTTTTAAACTGCGTGTACATTCGTTTCACGATGAGTAGAGCGAAAGATAGATACATCACGCATTGGAAAAATATAATTTTCAATTATTTTTCAAATTTAATCTTGGGTATATAATTACAATGTGAAATATACCTATTGGTGATTTGACCTTTCCTAAGTTTTAAATATTTCTTGACATGTAGGATCCATTGTTATTGTAGTGCGAATAATAAATTGTTGAATTTATACTACATAGGAATTTCAGTTTCCGCAAATCGTGCGAGTGGTTGACATGTGTTTACCATATGTCTTTCAGAGTGAACTGCAATATCTTCTAAATAATGTACAGTTTAAAACATGCTTCAGTTCAGGGCTAGTTTGTGAAGGGTTTTAATATTTACGCACCAATAATAAATAATAAATATATCTGGACATTATTCACACGTCGCCATCTAGCCCCAAACTAAGCATTAAGCTTGTGCTATGGGTGCTAGACAACGGATAAACATTACTTATATACTTTTTTTTTGTAAATACGTACATATTATACATAGAAACACCCAGACCGATACAAACAGACATGTTCAAGCACACAAATGTTTGTACCGTGCGGGGATCGAACCCGCGACCTCTGGTGTAATAGCCGACTTCTCGACCATTACACCAAATGGCTCGTCAAACATATTTCGGGTTTGTGATCACCAATACACACTAGACAAGCGTGGTGATTAAACGAGTACCCATCGCTGTGGCGGTGTCTTGATTCCAATGATTGAGCCCCTGTAGTAGGATACTTTCCTTTATAATTTTTATTTCATGGATGTCATGGTTGACAGACATAACCGTTGTACATACGCCATTTGGCTAACACGTAAAACGGAATGGGTAACGATATAACGCGTGAAATGAAACGTGCGGTCAGGAACGGACGACACAGTCGGAATAAAGGCAGTATGAAATAAAGGTCCAAATCAAAAAAGGCCCAAATCTCATACATTAAAAATCCAGAGTTGACAGCAATAATTATATGTACGATCGAGGTCTCCCGCGCGTGATCACTTTTGGAAAAATATACCGTGCACGCGCATCGTGACTTCCTAGGAGCGGCGCTTGTAAACGTGAAAATACTGCACAGGATTTTAGCCTTTAGGGTGATCACGCGCGGGTGTCCTCGATAGTACCAAAGGGTTGACTTTAGTAGACATTTGAAGGTACCAAAATAGCAGCCATTGATACTAATGTCGCCTGTAAAGTCAAGGAAATTTTGTAAAAAAAAGGGGGCGCCTCTATCTCATACTCGGACACACAAGCATTTTTATTGTTGTATTATTTTACCCTCAAGTCGGCCTGCGTATAAAACACTAGCCTTTCGCTCGCGGCTTCGTTAATGACTTTGTCCCTCGGGAATGCAATATTTTCCAGTATAAAATACCCTGTCACTCTTCAGTTCCCCAACTAGCTTCTTACCAAAAATCATCTTGCGTTTAAAATATTGGTATGGATTCAAGTTAGCTTACTGTTACTATTCTTTACTGTAATTGTGGTCAAGGCAACAACTTTGAATGGGCTGTAAAAAATTATAGACAATTTTTGGATGTTATTTGAATTTAGGTACTGCCCAAATAAACGTTAAAAGTAATAATACGTTTTTTAAATGAACTTCTGATAACATTTAGATATTTGAGGATGATACAATACTTATTTTTATTGTGTTCATCAAAAGTTTGCTTGATGGTGAATAAATCACTGTAAATCTATCTAATTTATCTATAATTAATCCAGTACAAATTGCTTTAGTCTTTCGAGTGTTGTACCAATCGTACATAATATAATAAAGGTCAGTTTTGACCTTGACAGATAAATTCATAGATGCTGCCTCTTTTGATTATTTCAAAAAAGATATTGTGTTTCGTCTGGTTTGTGAGAGTGCCGGAGACCCACATCCCCCATTCCCGGCCGGCAACGCATCAGCGATCCCTCTGGTGTTGCAGATGTCCATGGGCGGCGGTGATTGCTTACCATTAGGCGACACGCTGGCTCGTTTGCCGCCTCAGACATAAAAAAAGACGACTATATTTATCTTATAGATAAATTATCACGAATTTATCTTTTAGCCGTGAAAGTGGCCCTAAGATTGTAATGAAAAATGAATTTGATTGTTATACCTAACATAATTTCAATGAATCGTGTTGTTTAAGAACAGAAAATGATTGGAATCCAATAGACGCTTCTATTCACTAAATTAACTTGAAAAGCTTAAGTATAATGTACCCCCGGTGGGTTATCTAAGAATGTCTTAAACTTCTCTTCGATCAAGCTAAGCATTGTAAGCACAGGCTAGCAAGTGAAGAAAGGGATTCGGGACTAAAGTTGGTCCCACTACCCACTAAACTCTCCCGGTTACCCTTAAATATGGGACGAAGGTGCCGGCTTTGTGGCGATTGACCGGTTTATCCCCGGGAAACAAAGGACTACCTCGCTTTTTATTTGATCATAGTAAGAAAACACTTCTTACTAAGTAAAAAAAAAAGAAAACAAAAAACTTATTTTTTGCCGGTCTCCTTTAGGTGAACCAAAGTACTTTCCACGCTGTGAAAGTAAAAAATGTATTCAGGTATCTTTTTGAAATCAAATGGATATGTTTTAGTATCCATCGCGAGGAAAATTCCGTTATACGAACATACAAGCAACATGTGGCATTAAGTCTCCCTATTGATAAACTTGTTTCAAAAGAAAATATATAATTTCAATGTCAACACTCAAGTGTAATCAACGTTACCGATTGTAAAGAGCGAGGCAAATTTGACAGCGGCGAAATTTAATTTATCTGAAAAAGACGGCGAGCATCGTTGATAATATAAGTTTCTTAGGGCCATCGGTTCAATATATCTTTTCTTATTCCCAGTCTACAAAAGTGGACATGTCTATACCGACAACACTTGGTAGGGACAAGTGGACAAAAAAGTGGACTTGTCTCTACTAGTGGAGACACTGGTAGAGACAAGTGGACAAACCGAAAAAAGGTCCGTATTCGGTCACCCCATTATGAACACTTTGAATTGTAATTCAATATGAAATAATGCATTTTTTGTACAATTTTGTTTGTTTTTAATTAGGGACAGTGGTACAGTTAAATAAATACAAATAATTTAATTTGTATATTGAGGATTGAGTACGGGCCTATAAGTGACTTTCGGAATCGCCCTAGCGGCAAAATCAACTACATATTTATTTATCAACGTTTGCCGCCGTGGCGAATATTTGCCGCGCGTATTTTCGCGGCTATCTTCTGTTTTGCGAACAGCAAAACAACGCCTTAAATAAAATATAACTACATTAGTTAGTAAGTTGGATTGTAAGCTTTATTTATGCAATTATATGTCGATCAAATTCGTTTGACACGATAATCGCTCGGTTACCAAACATGTGACTTCGAACCTCGAATAATGTATGGGAAATGCCTTTAGTAATATGAAATTTATAAAATAAATGTGCGTATTTAGTTATCATTATTCGTAATAGCATGCCTGTTAAATTATTATTATATATCATCTATGTGGTGATTGGGATATACAAATATAATTATTATAAACTATAAAACATGAAATTCTAGTATTAAAGAAAATGTATAACAAAATTAATATAACTAGTTAAAATATAATATGTTTGGTAAGCGAACGAAGATTAGCTGTTTGAAACCTTGTGATTTAGTTTAGAGATCCTGTCACTTACATTATTAACTCTGTTTAGGTGTACAAAAATATTATATAAAAATACACAATAATAATTAAAATTGTAAACTAATATAACATCTAGATACGCTATACCATACTATTGCAGTTAGAGTGACCACGACAAAGCACTTGGTATGTATTTTAGCATTTAAATATTATATTTGTGAATTATGTTTAGTGAGAGGCTTTTTAATGAATTGTATCATTTGGGTCTGAGGTTTGCTCCTTTGTATGTGCGTTTCAATATAAATCATTGTACAGGCTCCGGCAAACTACCTGAATATCGGGTGGGTTTCTGAATAACACGAATTTTGACATGCCTGCGCGCTATTGGTCAGAAGCATATTTGACCAATAGCGCGCTGGCGTTCGGGAGTTTACATGCGATCACCCGCTAGTGCACGCGAAGTTTCCCCCTCTCCGTCGACCGATGTTCAACAAGTTTGCTGATAGCAATATCCTCCTTCAACCTGGAGTTTATTCGTCTACACAGCTACATGCTGAATGAACTTACAGTATATCACTTTTAAAGTTACTCCTAAGTTAAACAAAACTAAGAAAAAAAATATGTTGTAATGATGAATATGTCACACATACCTACTTATATTTTTCGTAATGAACTTAATAAGCCTTTAACCCTCGAATGACATGTATCAAGAAGTCTTTGAATAAATAACATTGAATATTACAGACAAAATACTTGGTTTAATAAGTAACAGGCAACAAATATGAAAAAAATTATACTATCTGTTTGTAATGAACATAGGCTCCCGCCTACATTTGCGTAATATCAATAACAAACGAACCCTTTTACATGTTAAAAATATTTTGGTTACATACCTACACACCAACACAGACCTTTATTTTAACTTGACAAGTTAACGACAACAAGGATAAACCGATGAAATATTTAGTTATGTTTAGACTACAAGTCGGTTGGCTAGTGTCTTGTTGAATTTGATGTTTGTGAAGTATATGAATATGTGTAATATGTGTGTGTAAATGTCTGAATCTTTGTCTGGCTTATCTACATAAAAAAGCCCTGTTTGTAAAGAATATTACTTTTTTTGGAATAGCAAAAAAAGTAATATTCTTTACAAACAGGGCTTTTTTATGTAGATAAGCCAGACAAAGATTCAGACACTTCTGGTAACCAAAACACATATTAAGACAAGTGTAAGGATGGCAAGCTAATTGTAACAATTGAAGTTTGCGAAGAAAGGTTAACACTGGGCTTCTCAATTTAAAACTATAGTATGTGGCTTTTCATTTTGAAATGGTGTAAAGCATCAAATTATCTTCATAATAATAGTGAATATGCACTACAAAGGAGCTACGTGTAAAGAAATGTATAAAACTGTAAGAGTGAGTGGTTGTAACGCTGAGTCGGGTGACGAAAATGATTTATATTAGATTATAAGGCATTTAAAATGCTAATAGGTACTTTGTGTCTAAATAATGTAAACTAGTTTGTACGCGATACATAATTATAGGTATATAATTTTTGTTGTGTATATGGCATACAGTATAAAATAGAATGCGGGAAACTTTCCCTTTCCGAGAGATATTGGTTGTTCTGGATATCCGTGTCTGATTATTTGACAAATTTTAAGAAATAAACGTATTTTATCTCCTTTTGCGGTTGGTTTTATTTTTATACTAATATTTCTGGACATTATTCACACAGCGCCATCTAGCCCCAAACTAAGCATTAGCTTGTGCTTTGGGTTAATGCTAATGCTAATTAGTTGCTAATGTTATTTATTTTAATAGGTCGAAGTGGCCGCTCACCATTAGGTGGTCTGCGTGCCTGTCTGCCGACTAAAATAACATAAGTAAAAGTTTAGGTAACGTCAGGTTATAGATGTATTTTTGTAAGTAAATACTTTGTACTCTGCTACATTTTATATTGCTACAAATCAATATTCAAATCTACGTTAACACTTTGCAGATGCATAAACACTTGTGAAAAGAAATATACGAGTTGAAATTATATAACCTGATGTTAGATTTCACACTTTTTTAATTATTATTGTTACCTGGCATAGCCTCTCTAAATATTTCCAATACTTTATCGTTAACGAGTCTTGGTGCGTCTGTCGCCCACACGTAATCAACATGGTTAAAATTCGGGCTGTCCACTAAATACAGTTTAGTGCTTGGAACTTTTTCATGGAGTATATAAACATCTTGCTCACTTGAAAGAAAATCATTCTTCGCCCAAAAGAGCCAAATACCTAATTTGATATTATTCAATTCATATTCTGGGGGCGTTTCTGAACCATACACTTTTCTGTTGTACTCTGGTCTGCCGTAATCAAACTGCTTAAATACCCCGGTAGTAATCAGCTGAGCCAAATGCAGTAATGTTTTCCACGAAGCACCGTTTCCCTTTATCCAGAAGCGTGAGACAACCGTCTTATTTACCTGTTCGTCGTCGCGCCCTATCAAATTAAATACCAACTCTCTGCAAATCGTTTTGCCAAAATCAGATTGACAACCAGAAGACATTGCGAGGTGAAATTCTCTAGGGAACACTTCGTAAGAATGAATCCATTTAGCTGCGTTGGCTAACGGTGCAAGGAACTCTACACTCCTCATTGGTGATGTAATATGAGACAGGTATACTGTTGGAGCCAATGCGATCCCTGCAGATAGCTCGTCGTTGATATCTGGCCGAAGAGATAGCATTGCGAATAGAATCGCTGTGCCCATCGAATGGCCTATGTATGCGATTTTGGTCCCAGGGCCTTTGACTTTTTTGATGTGCTCGATAACAGCTGGAATGTCATACTTAGCGATTTCATGGAAGGAGAAGTTCCAGAACTCCTTTGAGTCCGTCTTGTACCAGGCATGCTCTCTAGCGTGAATGTTCCCTCTGACATTAGTCATCCAGACATCATATCCTGCATCTGCTAGGACGTATCCCAATGATTTGTTTGGTCCGTTGATAATCCAGTTGAAAGAACTGTCGAATAAGCCATGCTGAAGGATTACTGTGTTCTTTGACACTTTAGTGCTATTCTTTCCTCTCGGTATTCTGTGGACGTTCAATATGTAGCCTTGAGAGACGACGACGTGTGTTTCGCAGTCATACCCGTTCCTTCCAATAAGTGCTGGGACTGATAATTCTAAATATGGATTTTTCATAATAGACTCCGGGTCATCTGTGGGCATGTATGAAGCCCACAGGTCAGTTCCTTTGTCGTCGCCATTTTTAAGAAAATCTACGTATTTGTCGATATCGAAAGATAACGTTTGCTTGTGAATGTCTAAATAACTGTCCAGTCTTTTTTTTACATGGTCCGAGTCCAGTCCAATAAATGGAGTTTTGGCTACTTCCCTGATACGATCGAATTGGTGATGGTAGAAATCCCCTTTGATATTGAAAAAATCGTCCAAAACTGTATCTGGATGTAAAAGTCTTTGTGATACTGCGAATGAAGCACTTAGTAAAGTCACTAGAATTAACTTGAACATGTTGGTTGGCGTATGTACTGGCACTGGCGTCACTCGGGTATGAACTGCTAACAGCGCTACTTTGTAGTATGAGTTGACGTGTTACTAGTAACACGTCAACTCAGCTGACCTTTGTTAAAGCGTCATTTGTTTTGTTGACATATTTAGGATTCCGTAACCAAAGTGAATAAAAGTAATACACTATAAGTAGGTAGATTTTCAATTGACTTAGCTTAAGCGCCATGAGGAGGTATTAAACTAAATCTTTTATTTATGTACGAGCCTGCGTGGACTACACGACGCAACATTTTTTCAGTATAAAATGCAGCTTGTGTCACTTTCTAGCTCCCAAGCTATCTAGGTTTAGGTTTAAAGACATTTATTCTCATAAAGACATTACGCCACTTACATGAGAACATCTCTCTGTTTCCATAATTATGATGTCGTCGGCCCGTTGCTCCGTTGCGATGTGAAAAGTACATGTGTGTTCCTTCTTATGTTCAATCCAATAGGAACTGAGCAATACCTATCCCTGTACAAAAGTTACCCTTTGACCTTTTCCATTGTCTAAATAGTCTGTTTGTACTAAAAGTCATCAATGACGGTTTAGTGGATACGTGAACGGTGAAAGCGAACAGAGACTAGAGCTACTTTGGCATTTATAATATTACCTTATATGGATAAGTTTTATGCGATTGCGATAAGGTTAATATTTGAATGAATCCGTATTTATATAGACGCTCGTGGCTGTTTAGTGACACACAGAAAAACTCAAATTAAAGATCTTCGCTCTGACACACAATTAAAGCTCCGTTAAAGATTCATCGATTTCTCAATTTTGTTCGATGCTTAGAATAATAACATAAATTCTAAGGTTCGATGCGGCTGATAGAAAAATAAAAGGAAAGGAAAACAAGTAAATGTAATAAATAGATACATAATCTTTTACTCGTGCCTGTTGAAATTAATTTAAGCTTCTGATATTTGGATTTGCAATCCATTAAGTATTTATAAGATGAGAGAAACGAGAGCCTTAAGTGGCAGTGGGCAGGGTGAAAGGATGTGGGTGGATGGCGCAGGACAGATCAGTTTGGAGATCCTTGGAGCCTACGCCCAGCGGTGGATGTCTTTCGCCTGAAAATATGAAGGATTAATAAAAAACAGACCTGACGGCGACGGGTTTCCGGGACCTCGGCAGGCACCCTTCACTGCAAAGAAGATTATGTACTTTTTGTTACCGACACGGCACACTATTCTAACACTTTATGTAAGTGGACACAAAAACTCGACGTCCGATGCACTGCATGGTGCCTAGTGTCCGAGACAACTAGGGAATACAATCCCGCTACCGCGCGCCGTGTCACACGAATTTTGTATGCTGCAGTCCGATCCCGTGCGATTTTTCGGTTCGGAATTGATCTCGTAAAATGCCTCGGGATCCCGAGATTTCGATACCCCGCGAGATCGCATTGCCTAGATACAACGCATAAAAGTGTCTGTCATAAAGCACCGAGGTGCATGGTTTTGCTACTCACCAAAAGCTCGCCACAAGCTGCCCTGAGAAGACTACACTGAAATCACCGGCGCGGGCGATGGGCTGGTCACGTCCATACGTGTGCTTTATGTTATTTTTATCTCCTTTACAGGATAGCACGGTACATAGGCCGGTCCTCTTGGAAGACGTGGGGATCAAAGGAAGAGTCTTCTTTCAGATTCGATAATCTATTGTGGAATATGTACATCCAGCGGATATTGTCTTTGCCTATATCACGGGAAAAATTCAGCAAAAACAGCAAAAGCTAAATGCAGGACTGATGCAAACAGAATAGAAAATTATTATTAAGTAAATCGTTAGAAGGTTAGGTATAAGAACAAGATTTGGTAAGTTCATTAAATACTTTCTGTGAAAATAAGGAAGATTTTCCTTAAAATTAAGACGCAACTCCCAAATTCGCCCTTAACTTGTTACTTTATGAAAAGAAAAAAATAAGTCGTTAGAGATTTCATTATGCTAAGTAGTATGGATGTAATGTAATGTATGCAAATAAACCGTTTGGCCCAAAAAAAAAAAAAACAAGAAAATATGTTGTTTGTTTACAAGCAATCTGCTTCGGCTTCGTACTGGGGCGAAACGTTACATTTTTACCCATTTACGTTACTTTTGTCTCTCTCATGTGACTTTCTTGAACTACCGTGAGCGTCAGAACCGCGGGACCACATCGTACCTAAGGATTTTTCTACGTGATTAGGTAAAACAAAACGCTTAATAGTAAGTTTTATTGTTCGAAAGTATTTAATAATATGATACAATTTAAACACATTGCTATATTTCGTCTCTGCCAATGAATTTTCTAATTTATCTGATTACAATGATTATAATATTGGCCAACTAAAAATAAAAAAATAAAAAGTTGTACCTACATTCTTACCTATTCTAATAATTGACCTTAATTTCATTACTTGAACTTGGCTTAGTGTACAAGAAATAACACTCCCATTACTGTTATCCCATGGGAAACTAAGCATTATCATGCGATAAAAGTAGCCTATTTCCTTTCCTAAAGTCTAGTCTAAGTCTGCACCAAAATCCATCAAAATTGGTTTAGTTGTACAAGCGTAACAAACAGAAAGAGTTACTCAAGTAAACAATATTAGTATGGATTGTTACATTACATATTCCTTTAAAAAATCTTTATACCTACACATTTATTCTTCCAACGCACGCATACAGGTGCATTTATATTTTTAATCTGAGAATATATTATTAAAACATAGAATATTTATGGTACAGTCAGCGTCATATAGTTCGTGATACGCAGGGTACTCTAATAAATAGACGCAACCAAATGTCGATAATATCAGTACAAACAAAGTTGTCTTATTGTTGTAAACAGTTTTGTCGCTCAAAAGGGCGATACATTTAAAATGTCATATAAATCGGTTCAGTCAAACTGCCATAAATATGGTTACAGTCATCCCGCCAATGGTATCCAAACATTCTAAGTGTTCAAAAATATGGAACACATTAGAAAAATAAACCTTACGGCTATAATATTTAAAATATTGTTTTTCTCATCAATAAGTATCTAAAAAATTAAACACAAAGTGAAAGCGATAGAAACTACTGCTGTCCTTTTCATTTTAAGCACGACGTCATAGGACTTCTCTTTTGTTTTGGATAGAATTTCAGAATTTCTTGCATAGACATTTACGATATTTGGGGGCACGGCCGTGGTGAGGACCAAGTCGAGCAAAAAAGCCGGCACGGCCGTACCATTCTTTGCAGGCCATTCTCGATCCCCTATAGCTTCGTTTTAGACAAAACTAGAAGCTTGAATTTTCAGTATTTCAGTACGGATGATATGTCTCAAGATATGTTAAAAAAATATAAGCAATAGGTACAGCTAAATAGATGTTAACCTCAATGAATGAATATGAGTTATTAGGTATATTTCGTATTTAATTTTACTTGGGTACGTAACTGAAATGAACACATTCCGTATTAACGATAAACTGAGCAGTTCTGATAAAGTTACGTTCGAACGTACATAAAGACTGACCCTTCATAAAAAGCAAATCTACACTAATATTATAAAGAGGAAAGATTTGATTGTTTGTTTGTTTGTTTGAATTGAATAGGCTCCGAAACTACTAAACCGATTTAAATAATCCTGTCACTGTTGGATAGCTACACTATCCCCGGTATAGGGTACTTTTGATCCCAAAAATGTGGGAGGAAGGGGGAGATATTTGAAAAAATAAATTACGCGCAAGTGAAATCGCGGGCGGAAGGCTAGTCGCATAATAA
Source organism: Mecyna flavalis (assembly GCA_949319885.1). Taxonomy (NCBI): domain Eukaryota; kingdom Metazoa; phylum Arthropoda; class Insecta; order Lepidoptera; family Crambidae; genus Mecyna; species Mecyna flavalis. The sequence goes on along the minus strand of OX439435.1, from coordinate 1,251,352 downwards.
TAGGAAAGAAAATGACAAATCAATACGACTGATGACTGATGCTGATGGTTATTTGACATGCATTGACAGATAATAGAATTACATTCAAACACAAGATTGCGTAATGAGGTTTCATGCTAGCTTATTTTTCTAATGTGTTCCATATTTTTGAACACTTAGAATGTTTGGATACCATTGGCGGGATGACTGTAACCATATTTATGGCAGTTTGACTGAACCGATTTATATGACATTTTAAAAGTATCGCCCTTTTGAGCGACAAAACTGTTTACAACAATAAGACAACTTTGTTTGTACCGATATTATCGACATTTGGTTGCGTCTATTTATTAGAGTACCCTGCGTATCACGAACTATATGACGCTGACTGTACCTACATACATACATAGTGTGTGTAGCTAATGCTCTGGTTGCGTTCCAGCAATATTAATGTGGGAGCCAGTACACTTGAAATCAAAGGCTTAAAGATCAGATGAGTCTGCAGTCTGGCAGAACATTGAGCGACGCTTCCTGGTGAAGTGTCCCTCAATGGAATAGGCCGCAGTAACCGCTTACCATCGAGTGGACTGCGTGCCTGTCTGCAAACTGAACTAGCATTAAAAAAATACTAAGGTATTATTTTTATTAGATAATTTTTCCGGATACCGGAAATAAAATCTATCGGTACATATCCATGTTTTGCAAACGTTTCAAAAGTAAATAAAAGCTCTACCTTTTTCGGTCTATAATAATAATTGCAGTATAGAGAAGAAATAAGGTAGGATATTATTGAATTAATCGATTTTATACATCATAATTACTAGAAAAAGCTTTTTTAAATATTTCCAATACTTTATCGTTAACTAGGCTTTGCGCGTCATTCCCCCATACATAGTCAACATGATTAAAATTTTGGTGTTTCACTAAATACAGTGTAGTGCTAGGTACTTTTTCATGAAGTATATAAACATCTTTCTCATTTGAAAGAAAATCATTCTTCGCCCAAAACAAAGTAATATTTAATTTAACATTATTTAATTCATACTCCGGGGGCGTACTCGAACCGTAAACTTTCATGTTGTACTCTGGTTTCTCGTAATCGAATTGTTTAAAAACCCCGGTACTAACCATCTGACCCAAGTGAAGTAATGTTCTCAAAGAAGCGCTGCTTCCCTTTGACCAGAAACGGGAGACAACTGTCTTGCTTATTTCTTCCTCGTCTTCGCCTAACACATTAAATACAAACTTTCTGCATACCTCTTTGCCAAAATCACTTTGGCAGATGGAGGACATTATCTGGAAATATTCTCTAGGTATCATTTCGAATGAATGCTGCAATTTAGCTATGTTGACCAGGGGGAAATTTATTAAATTCTTCTGTGGTGATGTTATATGTTTGATGTACACTGTTGGAGCCATTGCGATGCCTGTAGATAACACGTCATTGTATTCCGGCCGAAGAGATAGCATTGCGAATAGAATCGCTGTGCCCATCGAATGGCCTATGTATGCGATCTTGTTATCGTTACCTTTGACCTTTTTGATGTAATCAATAATAGCTGGAACGTCATATTTAGCGATTTCATGGAAGGAGAAGTTCCAGAACTCCTTGGAGTTTGTCTTGTACCAGGCATGCTCTCTAGAGTGAATGCTTCCTCTGATATTAGTTATCCAGACATCGTATCCTGCATCAGCTAAGACGTACCCCAATGATCTTTTCGGCCCGTTGATGAGCCAAAGGAATGAGCAATCGAACAAGCCATGCTGAAGTAGGACTGTGTTTTGTGACACGTTCGTGCCATTCTTTGCCCTCGGTATTCTGTGTATATTCAATATGTAGCCTTGGGAAACGACGACGTGTGTTTCGATGTCATATCCATACCTTGCAATAATTGCTGGGACTGACAATTCTAAATATGGATTTGTGATTCTGGAATCTGGATCGTCTGAGGGTAACAATACCGATAGATCAGAGTCTTTTGACTGGCCAAGTTGAAAAAGGTTTAATTTGTTATTGCTATCAAAAGATAACGTGTTCTTGTCAGGTTCTGAATATCCACCCGATCTTTTCACCCGGTCTAAGTCCAATCCAGTGTATGATACTGGCTTGTCACGATAAAATCGGTTATGGAGAAAATCGTGTATTTGATTAATTTTTATATTGTAAAAGTCGTTCGAAGTTGTATCTGGATGTAAAACACTTTGCGTTACTGCCAATGATGTATACAACAAAATCACTATTAACTTCATGTTTGTTGGTCTGTGCACTGAGATCTGAACTGCAAGCGGCGTAGCTATAGTATACTCGTTACATTAATCCCACCCTCCTTATTTATAAGTCACGTTGAACAAAGCGCCACTCTTCAAAGCAATTAGGGTTCCGTGACTAAACTCAGCCAGCAGGTGTTCATTTCATTGTCGGCTTGTTATTGGAATTTCGAATTAGGAACCTAATATTTTTATGTTCCTTTAATTATTTCCGTACCTACCTATCAATTAATTTTGATGATTTTCTATTCTTTATTTTTTTTATACCACATCAGTTGGCAGACAGATCGCTTACCATCAGGCAGCCCACCTGATGGTAAGCGGTCACTGCGGCCTATTCCATTGAGGGACACTTCACCAGCGTCGCTCAATGTGCTGCCAGACTGTAGGCTCATCTGATCTTCAATCTTTAATTTCAAGTGTACTGACTCCCACATTAATATTGCCGGAACACAGCCAAAGCTGTTATGGCGGCAGATTTCACGTGTGGGGGTAGCTAGCCAGTCGGACTCTAAAAAAGTCCTACCACCAACCAGACCCAAGGCGGGAATCGAACCTACGACCTCCGTTTTGAATCCGAGCGGTTTAACCACTGTTTCACGAAGGCGGTCAAAATGACTTTATGATAGTAGTCGACCACCGCGTTGGTGTAATGGTTGCGAAGTCGGTTATTACACCAAATTGCTACTTGCCATCAAGTGGGCTGCGCTTGAGCTGGTAAATTGCCATGAAACTGGAACCAGCTCGTCCCCTTTCCACCCAGAAAGGGGAAACCGGGGTAGTTTAGTGGGTAGTGGGATGCTTAAGTCACGAGCTCCACACACGACCGCAAATCTAGCTACCCGGCGGTTTTGCGCCTTAACGCATCACGAAAAAAAAAAGATAGGCTTAAGGAATAGTTTTAATGCAATTGACAAAAGTCGAGATGAAATGATTCCGAACCCAGCCAACGGATTTCCTGTTACAGGCAGTTTTTGTTTGTTAAATCAGCCGTTTATACAAAACTTGTCACTTTTGTTGGCGTGTGAATGACGTGTCTATATGATTGCTAATAAAATAATTTTTCAAAGAATCTTAGTTAATAGTTTGTAATTATTTAGTTTTATTGAAACGGTAAAATTACGAATATTCATAACTATACTAATTCTTCGGTGATGTCACACCTTAAGTACTGAAACCATTTTTATGCAATTTAATAATAAACTAGACTTACCTAGGTACATGCATATTATTTAAAGAAACAGCCGAACCGATACAAACAGAATTGTCCAGAGTAGGTACCAGGCGGGGATCGAACCGCGACCTCTAGGTGTAATAAGTAATAACCAACTTTTTAACCATTATGTACACCAAATCGATCGTCAACCGTTGTTGCCATTATCTTTGTACCCAAAATAGCAGATATTATGTAAGAACAACACTAATTAACTGAATGGTCGTAAAAACTCCTAAAACCCATCTCTTATCTCCGAAAATTAAATCAAAGACTCCATTAAAATATAAATGTTCTCAAAGATAAACATTGCCATTCGGAAAAATATTTATTTCTGCTTTTATTAATTACCACCTAATTCGAGGCTAGCTCTTCCGGGAGCAATTAAAAACTTTCGGACGGCATCGGAAAACTCGTTGGGATAACAAGTCAAACATTAACTTTTTGATGAAACGTATTTTTTGGTAAAAAGCTCGCCGTTTTGGTGTAAAAAGTAAAGTAAAGTATCAGCCTATTAATGTCCCACTGCAGGGCAAAGGCCTCCATCCTTGAAATCAAGTTATCGCTACAATGATGGGTATTGGCTTAACCCTTTCCCCGCCACGCTTTTTTCCGAAAATGGTGCCACACGCCACGACCATTAAAAATAAAAATTCCAAAAAACTATTAGGTTATACTCAACTCATTCAGGCAAGTAAAAATACAACGTTTCTTGATCCTGTTTTTTTGTCTGATATATCAGACATTGGCGTGGTGGGCACGAAAATGGTTTGTCTGATATATCAGACATTGGCGTTGAAAGGGTTAATCACCACGCTTACCAAATGCGGATTGGTGATCACAAACCCGAGCTATGCCCGAAAAAACCGACACAAAGTTAGCTCGACCCGGAAATTGAATCCAGGACCCCGAGATCTTGGCCCGGTACTTAAACCACTAGACCATCGAGGCGTTTGTAGAGCCATTCGGAAAAATATTTATTTCTGCTTTTATTAATTACCACCTAATTCAGGGCTAGCTCTTCCGGAAGCAATTACCTACAAAGTTTCTTTCGAACGGCATCGGAAAACTCGATGGGATAACAAGTCAAACATTAACTTCTTTGATGAAACGTATTTTTTGGTAAAAAGCTCGCCGTTTTGGTGTTGGGGTAAAATATATTGTTTTAATTTATTAAAAGTGAAGCGAAGGAAAGGTAAACGTTATTTTTTCTTTTCTACGAATCTGGAATTTTAGAGTAATCCTACTTTTATAGAATCAATTGTTTATATATCTTCTATAGCTTTGTCTATTTACTGATAAGTCTGATATTTCAGTAGGTATTAAAGTTTTACCTTACCTTTACATTGGGATAACCAGAGTCAACTGGCTTAAGTCGATTGGTGTCGCCAAGTGGTGCCCTCATTGAATAAAAAATCATATCATATTATATTAATACAAAAATTAAGAAATCCTATGTTGCGTTTGTAAAAAACAGTATGAGGTATTTTTACGTTATCAAAATAACACTTAAAATGTGTTACTTTTGTTGTAGTTTTCAAAAGTCCCCCTCAATCGAATAAAAAACTAATCTAGTATAAAAAAGGACTAATCAAATTAAAAGAGACTTAATGATTTTTTTTAGTGTGTTCATATAGTCATTTGAAAATTTTGAATAGATGCGAATTTGACAAATGGCAAGGATTTACGAATACTCAATGTTGATTTGTGTTACTTCATTATACAAATAAAAATCATTGAAATAATAATAGGAGGGTCTTTGAGACAACTGCGGAAATTTCCATAAGTCAGGGTGTTTCACACATTAATAACACGTCCTGACATGTACAAATTCTATGGCACTGAAATAATGTATACAAGTACTTTGTAAAATGGACCCTATTGCATTGGCATAAGACTATAATAATATTGTGTTTGCGTTTTATTGCACTGTACGTACAGTTCACGAGACACAAGGTGAAGAATGTGGGAGGAACAAATACTTCATGAACAATGTAATTCTTAGTAGTTTCCAAAGAAAAAAAACGCCGAAATTTTAACAATTTTCTTGAACAAAAATCAAATTATTGTTAAAAGTTAAGAGGTCAAACCATTCGAATTGTTTTTGCATTAAAACTAAAGTTATGAGGAAACCTTTTTTGTGATAGGTCGTTATGCCTTCATTTGCATTGTAACTTAACTCTTAAATTATTTATTATTATGGCTTCGATTTATGGCATTTTCTGTATTTAAATAATACAAAGTTTTCGGTTTTGAATTATTATACAAGTATATTTTTAAATAAATAATTTTTATTAAAATATGTGAGAAGAAGCATTAACTTTTGGTTTGGTTTTCATTTAGATTTAATGCTGTCATTTTTTTTTAAATTAGTAACAATACTTGTGTCGAAGATTTAATCATCATACTATGAGCAGCTTTATAAAATACTAGCTTTCCGCCCGCGGTTCCACCCGCTCGTAATTTCTTTTTTCAAAAATCCCGCGGGAATGAGACGTTTCCCGTAGGAATTTTATAGCCTATACGTGTTCCTTTCATCTAAATCCGTTCAGCCGTTTAGGCGTGATTAAGTAATAAACATCCAAACATTCAGACTCGCATTTATAATATTTATAAAATATAATGCAGCGGTGAGCAATATGTATGTAGTCGACTTATCTGAAATTAACCAGTTTTTTCAAAGATAAAGCCTTTTAGAAATATTCACACAGCGCCATCTAGCCCCAAACTAAGCATTAGCTTGTGATATGGGTGCCAGACAAGCTGTGCAGACAAGGGATAAACATTAACTTATATTATTATATTTTTTTTTTGTAAATACAGACATCATATTATACATAGAAACACCCAGACAGATACAAACAGACATGTTGATGCACACAAATGTTTGTACCGTGCGGGAATTGAACCAGCGACCTTTGGTGTAATAGCCGACTTCCCGACCATTACACCAAATGGCTCGCCTTTAATTGAAAATAAAAATAACTTGATCTTTTGACCAAATAGGTCAGCATGATGTTGTGGCAAAGACTACGATGCTGATATTCTGCGGGCATCTTAAATTTAAAAGTATAAAAATATAGGTAAACCAAATTAAGACAAAAAATTCAAAGACAAAAAATTATTGGGATGTGTCTAGACGAGACGTCCGAAGAGCTATTTGATATCTGTAAATCTAGAAATCTAAAAGCAGCTACTTAGGAATGAAAATTCGCATACACTTCCATGAAAATTAAGTACCTATTATAAGTAAGTATCAGTGAAAATGTATATTTTAAGCGTATGTCAGGTTGCTGCGTATATACAGGTATTAGCAGGTCAAAGGTACAGACTAACTATGTATTTTTTCACAAACAAGCCAGTTCTTATTATTGTATGAGTCACTTAACGCTGGAAATATTTAAAAACGATAACAGATGATATTTTTTAAGGAATGACGTAATGCTGAAGTAACACAAACCAATAAAAAGTTTATTATCGCGGAATAACGCCCAGTTTCTATGGAAAAGCAGCAATAGGGGTTTTTTTTTTTCCTTCTTTCACGTCGCAATAGAACAACAGATTGACCTGATTTTATGGTGGAACTGGAGAGTATATGAAAGGCTACTTATTTTACCTGAAAAATAGCATATTCCTTCAAGATATCGTCGCATTTTCAACACGGGCAAATCCGCGGGCGGAAGGACAGGGAAGCATCAAAACACCCTGTATATAGTAAACGGATGAACCAGATCGAAAGCCTCAATTTAGAGAAAAGTATCTCGTGACGATAAAATGGGGATATTTCTCGTAAATAAGCGGTAAAAGTATCGTAAAAATGAACCGGCTATAAAATCGACCGGTCGAATAGACCTGTTCATTATCCTAGGATAGGATCTTTGGATTTGTTTTATCATTTCTCCAATAGCACCGCAACTTGTGTTTTTTATGTCAAATGGCCTTTGTAAGAGGCATTGATTTTGGGATAGAGTCAGACCGAACCCACCATTCGGCAGAAGTCAAGGTATTTTAGCACCTTCGGCTTCGGCCAGAATTGCCAAAGGTTTTACCAATGTCAAGGGTTTAAAATTAGTCGCCGTATGGGGTCGAATTTGCGTGACGAGCAATTTTGATCTTGCGGCGACAATATATTTTGCTTTAACCTTTACATGGAATTCTATTTTAGGTACATACATACATATTCTAATAAAACGCGTAATTACATTAGAACTCTACAAATAAAATGTAGATAATGAATCCTAAATCATTTTAAACTTTAGTCCATACGTTGAGAATTTACGACACATTCAAATGTGTCGTAAATAATCAAATCAACTCTATTGTTTTTTAATGAATTCATACACAGTTCGAAAATATAATGTTTAAAAACTTCCTTCATGGAATTCCGTAACTACAGCTAAACCTTCGGCCTCGGCCGAAAGTAATGGTGAAATCCAAGTTTAGGCCAAAATCTCACCTGTGTGAGACACTAATCTTGGTTGTGGAATATCAAAAAAATATTTTGATGGAAATTGTCGATTGAACATTATATCCACCAATTGGATTTTGTTATATTGCATTGGAATTAATATTACGATTTGACGGCCGACTTGGTGCTGAATTAGGGCATCGAAACCCGGTCCAATTTTGAAAACCCGGGTTTTCGGGTTTTAGAGAAATCAAAACCCGGGTAGACCGGTTTTTTCGAGCTTTTCGAGCTTTTTATTGTATTTTTTTAAATACACTAATCTGCGTTTATATTTCGATTTCCTACAATGAGTACAAAAAATAAAGGATCAGGAAGAATTAAAATAAATGAAACAGTACTTTGCAAATTACAAAATCAGTTTTAATGTTAAAAAAAGTGATGAAGATTTATTTTTTCTTCAGAATATCTTAAAACTTAGTTAGTAATTTAATCTTTTTTAAATCACAGACTTGCAGAGATTAGTTTTGCGGGAACATACGGAAACGGGGGTAGGAAAAATTTACGAAGGGTTAGGAACTAAGGAAGGGAAGCAGATGATAGAGATGCTTAGGGAACAAGAGGAAAAAATTGAGAAAACCTTCAAGGAGATGGAAAGACTGAAGGAGACGATAGTGACCGACTAAGCCAGCATGACATAATTATGCAAGCGTAGTAGCAGTACCACCGCCCAAGGACCCAATAAAAAGGAGCAACTCGACTTCACTCCTTAGTTATCAGCTCCACAGTTGATACTGAAACATGCGATGAAGTGCTCGAGAAGTTGCGTAAAGCAGTGAACGCAAAAGACGGCTGGGTAACTGTGGTAAGGTCCGAAAAGTGAGGGACCGTTTAGTAATAGTTGCGTCCAGAACTCAAGAGGCAAGGAACAAAATCAAAGAACGGCTAAAAGACGCGGGGAACCAACCACCTTCCATTCGACGAAGTGCACAATCAAGATCCCTTGGTGGTAGTCAAGGATGTGCTAGCACACAGCAACGAGGACATCTTGGCGGCCCTGAGGAATCAGAACAGGGAAATCTTTGGAGAGTTGCAAAAACAGGATGATAGGGCAGAGGTCAAGTATAGGAAGAAAGCCCACAACCCCCATAATAACCGTGTGGTCGTTAAGGATTCATCTATGATTTACAACAGAATAGTGCACAGGAGGTACCTACGTCCACATAGACTTGTAGAAGGTGAGGGTCGAGGATCAGTCGCCCCTGGTTCAATGCTCAATGTGTTTGGGATATGGCCACGGGCGGCGATTTTGCAAAGAACAGACCCCGAAATGTGGACACTGTGGAGGTGCCCACATCTAGCAGGAGCAGCGCCTGAGTGTTGCAACGGCGTTGCGAACAAGCACGACAGCACGTGCAGGCACACAAATCGTTCACGGGCAGGCAACCTCACCTTGCAGTGGCCCAAGCCAACCTCCAAAGGAAAACCGAAAGAGCTACATCGGCCGAACTCACGATGGAGGCCAGCGTACGCAAATGGGCGTTCGCACTGGTCCAGGAGCCGTCTGTGGCAGGGGTACGAAGGATGATGGATTACCGTGGAGCGAGAGTCTTGCAAAGTTCTGAAGTAGGAGATGGGACAGTAAAGGCGGCGATAGTTGTGTTTGACAACGAACTCGACACCATTACTGTGCCTAAAACTCACATCATCATCATCCGCTGGCTCAGCGACCCGAAGTGGATCTTGGCCTCCAACATGAGATTACGCCACTGCTCCCTGTCTTGAGCAACCTCTTGCAAATTGACAGGCCCCAGCAACTCGAACAGGTCCCTCATGACCATATCTCTCCAGCGGTACTTTGGACGCCCGACCTGCCTTCGAACACTTGGCACCCCCATGTACGCACGCTTCACCGCGCGATCCTCCTCCATGCGTTCTACGTGGCCCAGCCAGCGGAGTATGTGAGCTTATGTTTCTCCCATAATGTTAGGCTGCATTATGAGTTCCTCAACCTCACAGTTCTTGCGTATTCTCCAGCTGCCATTTTCGTTTCTCGTCGGTCCCAAAGTCTTCCGCCATATCTTCCTTTCGGTTACCAGAAGCTTGTTTTCTTCCCTCAATGTGAGCGTCCAGGTTTCACAGCCATGCATTAAGATTGGACGTATAATCGTCTTGTAAATTCGAATCTTAGTAGTTCTGCTTAGAAGCCTAGACGTCAGCACGCAGTGAAGAGCAGCGGTGCATCGCAAGGCATTTTGTACACGGATGTCGATCTCCTGCTCTCTTGTATGAGTATCGGTGACCGTGCATCCAATGTATTTGAATGCGGCGATGCCCTTGTAGGTCACATCTTCCACGCGGAGATGCTCTCGGGGACGTCTGGTATTCCTGGATCTCTTCATGTGAAGGTACTCAGTTTTTCCGCGGTTGATCTTGAGACCCACTTTGGCCGCTTCCTCTTCCAGCACTCTTGCCATCGTTCGCACCTGATCCTCTGTCTCGCCCAGTAAGGCTAAGTCGTCTGCGTAACCAATCACTCTATGCTGTCCATTCAGTCCTACCCCTGCATCGGTCATTATAACTTTGCGGACCACGTACTCCAGTACTAAATTGAACAGCATAGGGGAAAGCGCATCTCCCTGTTTAAGGCCAGTCTTCACAGCGAATTCTTCGGTTAAATCACCCTCTACTCTGATCTTCATCTTGCTTTCGACCGTGGCTACCTGGATCATTTTGATCAGCCTAAAACTCACGACCAATAATATTGTTGTAGTGAGGATCCGAGTGGCTTGAACTTAATAAATAACAAAAACAAAAGTATTAAATAAAAACCCGAAAAACCCGAAAAACCCGAGTTTAAGAAAATTAAACCCGGGTTTTCTTGTAATCCTAAAACCCGGGAAAACCCGGGTTTTTTCGGTCCGGGTAAACCCGGGTTCGATGCCCTAGTGCTGATATGTATGTATCTCATGTTCTTTATTCCACTTTTTGTGTCGTATTACAAAATTATTATGTAGATTTACAAAAACCTTTTGAAGGCATTAGTATAAAATAAAAATATTTATATAATATAAATAAAATTAACAGGGACAGGGAGAAATGTCATTTATTAAATGTGCACGTTACTGTTATAACTAATTAAAAAGAAGTAAAATAAAATAAAGAAGTAAATCTTTTTTATAAGCTTTTTGTGGAGAAATTATCCAATCTGACCCAGAAAAGGTCCTACTACCAACCAGACATGGTAATCGAACTCACGACCTACTGGTTTTAAGCGACTTGGTAAGCGGTAGGACCTTTTCAGAGTCCGGCTGGCTAGCTGCTACCCCCACAGGTCTGCCGCCATAACTGCTCTGGCTGTGTTCCGGGCAATATTAATGTGGGAGCCAGTGCACTTGAAATCAAAGGCTCGAAGATCAGATGAGCCTACAGTCTGGCAGCACATTGGGCGAAGGAGGGACACTTCCTGTTGAAGTGTCCCTCAATGGAATAGGCTGCAGTGCCCGCTTACCATCAGGTGGGCTGCGTGTCTGTCTGCCAACTGATGAGGTATAAAAAAAACAAACAAAACCACTGGCATACGATGGTTGTCAAAGTCGTCTGTAACTAGTGAGAAATAATAATTAAGGCCCATTCAAGATATGTGGTTGTCTATAAATTGAACCCTACATCCTATAAAATTCCACACGAGGTATTCAAAATACTTTTATGAAGGACCGTAATAAATTCTTTATCTCGTGGTCTTAAAAACTCTAGTGACAAGCGCTTTACCCTCGAAAATGTTCCCGTTGTCACTGAAATTTGTTCTTGTTGTACATTGCTTGTTAATAAATATATTATTATATTATTATTATGAGAATTATATAATGTGTGTCAAGCGCACGACAGTCTCTACGCTACGACGATTACAACTTACAAGTCATAACTCAAACTTGCCGCGATTCTAAGTTCTCGGTTAGAAGTTGCGAACTTTGCCGAGTAAATACATCCTTAGACCTCCTGGGGAAAATTTTCTGTATAAAATATGCCTCTTAGCCGTTGTTTTTTAGACATTCGTCTTATCTACACTGTTGTCGAAGTTCTGGAACTACTCAAGGCATATTAATAAAAGTATGAGTTGTTTTGTAACGCACATGAGAACTACTGTTTTTCTCTATTGACTGTTATAAGGCTACGGCTTACATATTTGGTTTTACAAAACCTTAGCTTGACCTCTTTTGTGTCAGGATAGAGGTTTTTTTATACTAGGTCAGTTGGCAGAGAGGCACGCAGCCCACCTGATGGTAAGTGGTCACTGCGGCCTATTCCATTGAGGGACGCTTTGCTTCACACGGAAACGTCCCTCAATGTGCTGCCAGACTGTAGACTCATCTATTAGCGGTATGATGTATTTCCTATTTGCACGAGGAGTGATAATAATTATCGTTTACAAACGATGTCATGAAATTGATTCATTCTAAAGCTATGCACGCACATACATTTCAAAGATTCGTAGCCGTTCCAATGCAATATTGGATCTAAAGCAATCACAAGTTGAGTGAAAGAGTCATTCTAAAATAGAGTCAAGAAAACAAAGTATCTTGAATATCCTAAGATAAACATGTTAAGCTCCAAGGAGATATAACATCATGAGTAGTTGCGGCACTGGACTGCGCGAGCGGATCAAAATATCGCGCCCACGACGCGTCGCAGCAATTTATATCCATTCGCCAGAAGTGTTGCACTTGCAAGTTGGAAGATGTAGCGGGCAGTTGTAGAGCGAGTTGGCTAAGAACTTACGGTGCGGTTTACACCCGCGTATGCAGCAGTTGCAGGCACACAGCCTCGGTAGAATGTTGATTTATATGAAAAAAGTAAAAGCAGATTTTACGACACGATTTACAACCGCAACCGCGGCGGGCACGGGTGAAAACCGCTTCGTGAGTTCTTAGCATGCGGACGATAATCGCTACCGCGGTGAATGCGGGACCGCGCGAATCACCGGTCCTGTGAGTTTTGAAATAAACCCGCAGGAACCGGGCGGCAACCGCGGCGAGCTCGTGTAAAAACCGTAAGCCGTGAGTTCTTAGCTTGAGCCTTTTCGGCTATTGCGGCCAATCTTTACGATAAGCCAACTACGTAGAATATTTTATAGTGCACAAGTGCGTACGCAAGCATAGGAGTGTACTCTCTAATCTCTATTAAATGCATACTATACATAATATACCATACATACATAATTTGAGAAACACCCAGACCGATACAAACAGACATGTTCATGCACTCAAATGTTTGTGCCGATCGCATCCTCGAAAAACATAATAACGTCCCGTTGTCCCCAGGGGGACATGGCCAACGGGGACAACAGAATTAAAGGGGACCTATTGTGTAACATGCGACTTCTCAACCATTACAAATATGGTGTCATATAAATATGTTCAGTTTTTTTCAGAAAACCACCCCGCTGTTTCCTATCACTTGCAGCAAAACTTGCAGTTTAAAAATCCGTAGTGCAGCTGTGATCCGTTGAGATTATCCGGTATCCGCTCAGTCTGGGCCGTATCCGGAGCTCTGGACGGCAACTTCGCCTATTTGTAGTCGACGGTCGCGAGTCGGCGGATTCACCAACTTTCTAGCAATTCTGCTGCACTTTGACAACTGTGCATTGCTGGAATGTTTTTAACTGAATTTAAAAAAGGAGGTTCTCAAAAGACTTTTTTTTTATGTGTCTGTATATTATAAAAGTGTCTCTGCATGATTATCAGCTTCTGCTGCTTAATAACCTTTCACTGGGTGGGTGTGGTTATTCGAAAATTCGTATGGTCCTATATGTATTATTTGAGAGATATATCCAAAAAATACTATATGTTCCTCAAAATAACTAATTTCACAGCAAAGGTTAGGTTAAGTTAGCATTTCAGTATTTAATTTTTTTGATGTACAGTTAAATACAAGCCTTTTTTAAATTTGTGCGTTTTATTGAATTTTGACTTGTTCAATATGTTGATGATAATATGTTGTTAAGTAATGTCATAATCACACTTAAAATTAGTTATAGAACAAATGGATTCAAAAAATAATAATTAAAAGACCCGACTTTAAACATAAAAATTAAGCAAAAATGTTATTACCAACCACGAACACGACTTTAACCGTGTTCGCGGCTGGTCGTCCTAGTTTTACCGTGGTTATTCACCATCGCTTCAAGAAGACAAATGGGACTAAAAGATTTCAGTTGTCCCTTCCAGTTCTAAGACACTTCCGAGTTAGAAATAGTGAACAGTCATTCAAAATGGCAGTACATTGAGTTTCAACTGAGAAAAGCTATCGTCTGCAGCGAGTAAACAGTAACAGTACTAACTCGGGAACTAGTTGAGACAGTCATTTGAATTGCAGATGCAACTTTTGCATGCTCGCGCGTAGGCTGCAACTTTACGTAAGCTTTGCATCTATTTATATAAAAGGAATTGCCGAAAAGTATTTCATACTAATAAAATATAATATATTTGTATATATCTATACTATCTAATATTATAAAGAGGAAAGATTTGATTGTTGGTTTGTATTGAATAGGCTTCGAAACTACTAAACCGATTTTTAATAATTCTATCGCTGTTGGAAAGCTACATTATCCCCGGTGTACATAGAGTACTTTTGATCCCGGAAATGTGGGGGGAAGGGGATATTTGAAAAAAGAAATTAAGCGGGTGAAACCGCGAGCGGAAGGCTAGTTTATTATAAAAGCAAACTATATAGAGGAAAGTTAGCTATGCTTCAGCCGGAATATCACATTGGCTCTTTTCCAAAGCAGGCTGTCTCGTTAACTGTTAATTCGCTAAATTATGTCAGCAATTAACTGATTTTTTTATAGTCTAGTAGGAGTGGTATAAGTTGGTCCTTACTCTTCTTTGTCTTCACCTTATTCCACATTAGGTGGGGTCGGCTCTCCTTATCTTGTGGCGCCAGGACAGTCTGTCCTGGGATGTCGGATCGGGTAATTGGGCTTTATCAATTAGTTTGGCCATACTAGTCCACCACGTCATAAGAGGGCGTCCTCTTCCCTTCTTTCCTTCTGGTAGGGCCAAGGCTTTGAGGACGACGTGTTCACCGTTCCTCCGCATCACATGGCCACCACCTTAACAACAAAACCACTTCGGACACCGGAGTCACTCCAAAGCTACCTCCTATAAGTTGGTCCTTACTATTAATGTTATTTTAAACTGTTGATGTAACTACATACACTGGTTTCGTTAGTGAAAATCATCATAACTGTATGAAGATCTCATACACAATAGCAATTTTTAATGATATGTAGAGCGAAATAACCCTTAACAGGAGAACCAGATATATTGAATCATAGCAATACAGTTCGACTGTGATTTTCTCGTGATTCTTTTCATAATCGCCGAGCTTAAAGTAAACTAACCTTCTGCCCGCAGTTTCACCCGCGCGTTATTTCTTTTTTCAAATATCCCTCCTTTCCCCCTACATTCCCGGGATCAAAAGTACCCTATTTTCACCGGGGATAGTGTAGCTTTCCAACAGTGAATGAATTATTCAAATAGGTTCAGTAGTTTTGGAGCCTATTCAATACAAACAAACAATCAAATCTTTCCTCTTAATAATATCAGTATAGATACGCACATAACAATTCATAGGTAGGTACACGCGGGGATTCGTATCATTCGACTTTACATGTGAAGCGAAGTTTGAATCCGGCAATATAATGCATATTTTCCAAGTAATTGCATAAAATAAACACAAATATTACCGCAGTATCTCTAGAGTCCGTTCATATTTTTTCATGAGAGTACAAGAAGGTTAATTAAGCAGAGTAATACAGGGTGTTCGGAGGCCGGGTGCAAAACCTTAAAGGGGTGTTGGTATAGACCATCTAGAACTCTTTGAGGCATATTAGTCCTCAAAAAATTCTGGTTATTTCTTCAGGGAACCTTTACGATTTAGGTATGAAAGTACCAAACTTTTCCGATAATTTTTTTAATGTACGTTTTTGGCCTAATATCTGTGTTTAATGGTTTCATACAATTTTAAAGCACAGTTTTTACTTAAAAATAAGGTTTGAGTTATTTAAACTAAACAGAAAAAGTCGGTAAATACAAAATATACGTCTCTAAATTCTCTAAATAGTCTATGTATACCCCGTAAAGGCTTTGCACCCAGCGTCCAAACACCCTGTATACCTACGTTTTATTTCGAGTTTCTTTTACCTTGCGTGAAGGTCTTGGCACCGTGACAAGTCCTATGTTCCGTTGAGCTTGGCAAATGCACTTTATTTCATTAAGTTTAGTTCGCTGCCAGGGAAACTTTGTATTCTGGTGGAAAAACAGGAAGGAGAGTTGAGAATGAGGGGATTCTTTTTGCTTGATAAAGATATTTTACTAGTTTCCGCCAATGTTTTTGCAAACGGTGTTTTGATAATCGTGCGTTTTTCCAAAACGTGTGTGTGTCAGTAGTATACTGACATAAATATATTAATTCACTTCTGATGTTACTTGGTTGAACTTTTATATTAGTTATAAAATTTGATTTAACAAAAGTACACAAAACACTTAAAATTGGCTTGTACAGAAAAGAAATGAATTCACTTAGATTGCATGTAAGTTAGAATTGTGACACTCAATTTAATATTTACGTAACTCTAAGATTTGTACCAAATATACTAACATGTGTGTATATTACTTTAAATATTAATTTGTAAACAATGCACGCTTGAACTTAACATAAAAACATAAACAAGAAAAGTTTGAAAAAGCCTTAAAGTATTTCGTCACTAAAGCATAACAGCTCTCGTAAAGTTGGCCATTCAGGCCACGAGACAGATGGGCTCGAAAAAGCGTGAAGATATACCCTCCAAAGTGGAAAGGTTTGCGGTAGGGCAAATTAACATACTGGTACAATGGGACACGTCCCACTTTGAAACGATCTGTGCTGGTACCCCACTTCCTTCAAATATTTTAAGTGCAAAGGTTTGTGAGTATCAATGGTTGGATGTTTGTTACACTTTCACACAAAAAGTACTGAATTTCGAGGAAACATTGCAGTATAGGTTTCTAACATCCTTTTCACTGAAATGTTCATTACATAATTGTTTTTTCTGGGTGGAGTTCGAACCCACGACCCCTGGCGTATAGGGCAGGGTCGCTACCAAATGCGCCATCGGGCCTATCATTGTTTTTTTTTTGTTATACTGGTTCAGTTGGCAGACAGGCACGCAGCCCACCTGATGGTAAGCGGTCACTGCGGCCTATTTCATTGAGAGACACTTCATCAGGAAGCTTCGCTCAATGTGCTGCCAGACTGTAGGCACAGAATATAATTAATGTAGGCTCATCTGATATTCGAGCCTTTGATTTCAAGTGTACTGGCTTCCACATTAATACTGCCGGAACACAGCCAGTGCTGTTATGGCCACAGATTTCACCTGTGGGGGTGGAAGCTCAGTCGGACTCTATATTTCTCTATGGTGCTACTGTTATGTGACGTCACACGCAAGTAGCGCTCTCCTTGTCTAATCGTAAAGTTAACAACTCTCTAAAAAATACAAAAGATATTTCAAAATTTTAAAACTGTATAAAAAGCAAATAAAAAAATTGTTGTCAAATACCCTATTGTCAATGAATGTTATGTCAATGAATTTGAAAATAACGATTCTTACTTACCTTTAATCCAAGTGTCCCGTTCTGTCCCGCTCTTTCGCAGGCCTATCGCAGATATCGCCGCGATAAAATCATCCTCGTCAATGTGTTTACGCGCCGAGCCTATGAAATAAATGTTTAACACAGAGCCGAATTAATCCCATAAGGGACCGTAGGAAATTTGCTCTTACGTGTTTCGAAATCGGCACAGCAATATTGTATAGACTATAGAATATAGAATATTATGTTTCGCAACACATGACATCATGATACTTTGAACATATTCCGGCCTAATTTTAAAACTGAAATGCAAATATTAAATTTGCAAAAAAAGTATTTTTCTTGGATACATTTCTTTGTATAAATCAGATCTTAAGGTTTTCTTTAGCCACTTTTTCTAATTCAGTCAACAATCCTATTCTCGGGGCTTCTTTTCTTAATAACCGATCGAATCGTGCATTGTCATAATAAAATCTTTGCCTTCCGCACCGCTGTCCCATGTACGATTTTTTTGCATGGATAAAAGAACAGTTTAAGTGTTTTCTTTGAATACTTAAAAATATCTTTATTTTTTCTTGATGCGTACGTGCACGGGGCCCCTAGAGGATGTGGATGTGCCCTACTAATCTGAATCCGGCCCAGGTTCTAGACTAGTAAATTGGCGATAAACTGCGGTAATTTACCACTTACAGCTACCACTCGAGCTTGGTGGGAATCACTTTTCAATGTAACATAAAGAATCCCATTCTGAATGCTGATTATGAAATTTAAACGTATAAGGCTGCCCGCCCACGTCGGATAATCGGTGACCGACTTTTTGTAGGTGACAAATAGAACGTACTGATAGCAACGCAGCATCGCACACGTCCTACAAAAAGTCGGTCAGAAATACCATAGAAAAAAGTCGGTCACCGATTGTCGGTCAAACAAAAAGTCTGTCGTGGGCGGACGTTTTTATACAAATTCAGGTTACAGATTGGCATGTAGCTTCTATGTTGAAAAGCAAAGTCTTTTCAAATCATTTTTGTAAATACATATAAACATCCAGACCGATACAAAAAAACATTATGTTCATGGACACGAATGTTTGTACCGTGCGGGCATCGAACCCGCGACGACTTCTCTACTATTACACCAAACGTCATCAAACAAATCTTCGGGTTGTCCACTTTTCTCTACCAGTGTCTTCACTAGTAGAGTCCACTTTTTTGTCCACTTGTCCCCACCAATTGTTGTCGGTATAGACATGTCCACTTTTTTTTCCACTTGTCTCCACCGGATTGTAATGAAATGGTTAATTGTCATGTCAATGTTAAAAAAACGTGTAAATGTAATCCCCATCTCAAACTCAAGCATAGTTATCCTAAACACCTGAAACAGGAATGAACTCAGAACCATAAAGTCATCAAGTACTTAAGCCACTAGACAGAAGAGGTGACGAGATTAGCACTGTACTAAGAGCGAACACATTCTCATAACAACTTTATCTAAGTTGGGTACTTCAGCTTAGACGCCGGTTGTTCTAAAGTGCATAGTAAATGGATGCAAACCTCTTACCAAGTCGAAAGTTAACGAGAAATGCAACATTTCTGAATACGGTAAATATTGCGTTTGAGTCTGTACTTTAGGGTGACCGCTAACTATAAAAATATTATATGTTGTAAGCTGCTACCAAGGAAATAATACAGAGGAAATGTTGTAGTATGTATAGTACAGGAGCCCAAGCGGGGATTTCGGGACTTACTAAAGCGTGGCAGATTAATATACAGGGGGGGATATCTTGTACCCCCTTTTATAGGTTCACTTAACATTCCCTCAGATAATCTGACGCGATCGATAATTTATTTTTTATTTTTAACTCTAACGTACGTCCAACCCCATCATGGAAACAATCAGATTAAAATACGTGCATTTTTAAAAATTATGTAGGTTAAAGATAATACATATGAATATCTAACGCGCTCGAGTATGTCAATGCAACTTTTTTTACATAATGAAAATCTAAAGCTGCTACCCCCACCGATGAAAACGTTTATTCCGACTAGTCCGATTCGTAGTTCGATCGTCGAACTGTTGATGAAAAGGTATATTATATGAATTTTTTTTCTCTTTATCATCTAAGCTCCGCAACCCAATAAATAGGTCTCTATGACGCTCTAGTAAATCCCGGTTTGGAATCGTTAGCTCCCCTACCATTATAATTTGTTTAAAAATAAGTACGTCAACAGTGGGCAGGGCACATTGCAAAAAGGACTGACGGCCGTTGGGGCGAAAAGGTACTCGAGTGGTGGCCACGTACCGGGAAACGCAGCCGTGGTAGGCCTCCCACAAGGTGGATCGATGATCTTAATTTATCTTATAAAGGTCACCGGAATCCACTGGATGCGGGTGGCGCAGGACTGATCGGTTAGGAGATCCTTGGGGAAGGCCTATGTCCAGCAGTGGACGTCTTTCGGCTGAAATGATGAACAACGTCAAAAATGGCAGTGTATTAGATTATCACTTTCACCACTGTCAGATAAAATCCTGATCCGTACATTTATTACGGCAAGATAAAGGTGAAGATCCTTTCAACTTGCATTAATATGTTGTTAATATGACAGGGGTAAAGGAGAATTCACAAATGAATGTTAACATGGGTTGACTCGCTCCTCATAAGAGACATCCCTTTTACATAGTTATGATAAGAACATCATCAACGTGGAAGTCACAAATTATAACAACGGTCACGACTTGAAGACCCTAAAGAAACGAGTGTACTCTCTCTTAAAAGGCCGGCAACGCATCAGCTATCCCTCTGGTGTTGCAGAGGTCCATGGGCGGCGGTGATTGCTTACATCAGGTGACCCGCGGGATTGTTTGCCGCCTCTGGCTTAAGAAATAAAAAATCAAAATTGGTACACTCAAAAAAGTTATGATAAAACACATAAAAAATATAGTCGAATTGAGAACCTTCTTTTTAGAAGTGGGTTGAAAATATCTATTCTACATACCTGAACGGGCGAGGTCGTAACATGGCCTCATAATAACTTCGCAAACTGATTAGTGTCTCATTCCTGAGCGCTAGCAGTTGCCTAATTACCTACAAATTCAATTAGAGCGCTGCATTATACTTATTGTGGCTGCGAGCTCTGATGTGAATTTCCTTGCTCAGGTCGCTCGAGATAGCGTGCCATAAAACGAAATGTTAAGCGACAACTTCCATATTACGTTGGATACAAATTTCGGAAAATGTTGCATGAATGCAAGACTTCCTCCATTTTCCGAATTTACGATGGATCGCAATCAATTAGTTAATTTCGCATTTGATTCCTAATTGAATTTGATGTTGTTAACTATTATTAAAGAACAGCGTCTTTAAGAGCGATTTCTTTTTCAAACCGTGTACATTTATTGTAAACTCTCGTGGAAAATTAATATACGAGTATATGAGTAACACTCAGTTGCAGAAACGTCCATTAAAGTTAATGTTTCATTAAAGCTATTGCTGTCACTTTTTATTTCATGACAACGAAAAGTGACAGCATTAGATTTAATGAAGCATTAACTTTAATGGAGCTTTCTGCAACAGGGCGTAAGATCTCTATCTGAGGTTTTAGTATTCTTAAAGACTTCAGTCTTTTAGTCCAAAGAGATCTCGAGCCTGGAGTATTATAAGAGCACGCTCTTTAAAAACTTGCGACTACGTGTACCTAAACTGAGTATTTCAAAGAGCTGTGAAACAGATTCTTAGATGTACGGTCAACAGCACATCACGGTATACACTTGCAGTTCGATAATAGCGCTTATGCCCTCGACGTAAGATAAGAGCGGTACAAAGTCCAAAGTGTTACGTCTGACGTGCTTTTGACTGTACTGTAGTTATTGTGTAGAATTAAAGTGATTAAATTAGGAAACATTACTACTCTTAACCACACGCCCTGTAAAAAATTCACATATATCCAATATATGAATATATGCATGATGCTGTATGAAGTCCTGTATCGCACAAGCAAAGTAATTGTTATTCAATTCCCGTTCGTCCCACTGGTGGGACGAAGCTTGGTGGGACGAACGGGAATGAACCTTGTTGCCAGCATGCATTAAACGACATACCAAAAACGGTACATCGATTGGCAAGCACAGTAGAACTAGCAAGCAGGAAGATATTTTCACTTTTAATAGGTAAATTATGCATAATAATAAAACATATAATTATGCAGGTCCATAATTAAATACTTTAACGGTTCATAAATTACTATGTATGGGTTGAGATGTACAGCAAAACACATTGTAATTCATGAACCGTTCATAAATGACACAATTTACGACTGAGGGATGATTTACAAGGCCGGATTAAAGCACCAAAGCCGCTATTAGCATGTACACGTGCATATTCATAAATATACAATTTGTCAGGGCTATTTAGTAATAGGGAGCTGTGGTCATTGAGCTACTATAACTACGCCAATACATAATATTTCGGAATATTCTCACTAGTTCCAGTCAAAAAGGTTCCGGCGGAACTAGTGATACTTTTTATTCTCTTAGTTCTTTGTAAATTTTGACATTTAGTCCCGGCAGAACTAGTGATACTTTCTCTTCTCATTAGTTCCTTGGCAATTTTGACTGTAGTCCCGGCGGAACTGGGGAAACCATTAATACAGCTTACACAATACAATAGGTACTTTCCTTGTCATCGTAACATAAAAAAAGAATATAATACGGATACTGGTATAATGACAAGGGACTAATGAAAAAAAAGTGTCACTAGTTCCGCCGGAACTTTTTAATGAAACTAGTGAGAATAATAAAATATTTCTATGGCTGTGGTAGACAATTTTTTCAGGCGTCCTTTCGACTATGGTTCACGAAGCGAACCTACGGATTTTTCTATTAGGATATTTACGGTACCACTATTTTATTTGTATTTAACTATATATTTGTGGGGCTTTCATTGTTTCTAATTTAGTCTAGTTTTCTAGTTCAAGGAAACTTACTCTTTTTTATCCAAATTGCATTGATATACCCACTCTTTCGGTAGTCCTTTACTTGGGGGTTGTCTGGTAGAGATCGCTTCAAGCGATAAGACCGCCTATATTGTTCACATTTTTGTTCTTTTTATTGTCATATTTTATTTGTTTTGTGTGCAATAAAGTATATTTATGTTTATGTTTCTAATATCCATAAGACAAGAGCTCCAGCTGCTTATTAAATAATAATAATAAGAATGGTATACATTATATAAATTATTTTAATAACGCAGCGAACCAAGCTTATAACATAAGTCCTAAACAAAATTAATTAAGATAAACTCTAAAACTATCTAAAGACGAACAAACAAAGCCCGTGACATTTTGATGATCAGAAGGAAATTGTTTTCATGGTGTTGAAGGTACACCCGCCGTCCTGGTTGGTAAAGGCCCATTTATAACCTTCGGCCGGATGGTACTATCGCCAACACCACCTGGCCAGGTGTATGCGTTATACATTCCTCATATGAGAATAAGGAATGCCACTTGAATAAAAAAGAGAAATAAACAATATAAATGACTTCACTTGGTGTCAGTTATGCTAACGCTCCTGTGTCTTTCGTTGCATGATGGCGTGGGTCAGAGGAGGCACACGACCAGGGGGCTCCATGATCCTATAAAACAAATAAGCAGTATTTATGATACTTTTACACCAGAATCTTCATGAACAACTCCACGAGTGGTCTATATGTATTATTTTATCATAGAGCAAGTTTGTGCACATATTTTAAAATGATTTATGTATTTAATTGTTTCACCTAAGTATGCATTTAAAACTGAAATAAATGAATTTTAATTTAATTAAAGAATAGAGATGGGCGTTTTCGATTTTGAACGCAAACTGACCCACTGGCGAACAATGTTTAGAACGGTAGGAAAACGGGTAACGTGGAGACATGTTGGTGGGACCACGGGTAAAAGGGGATTCAGAGCTGCACCGCGCATAGGAAAGATGATGAAGAAGAGAAGATACAAACTTGGGGTGTTTCTTGTCCCATTCCTCCATCTGCGAGCAGAGGTCACCAACGTTTATTCTAGGCGAAGATTTTAGTTTTATCTTGTCCGATAAAGCTTTGCTATGTTTACGTATTCGATGACCAGTCAAGTCCGTTTTAAAGGTATCTGCAAAATAATAGTTGTATCCTGATCAATAAATTGTTGAAATCTAACCCGAGCTTAAAACATTGCCAAGATTTACTGATGAGTAGAACACAAAGATAAGTACTATCCGGTTCAGATGCCATTAGTATAATACCTTTTGGAATGGAGCGAAAAATGACGTCAACTGCGCTTGTCCGTAGCGTTAGCAACGCAAAATAATATTTGTGTATGTGTAAGTATCACGCAGTTAACGTAATTTTCGCTCAATTCCAAAAGTTATTAGCCTAATAGCATTTGAATTTGATAGTATAGCATATTAGATCTTCCATTCGAATAATTCGCTCGCCTGGGGAAGTACTTCTCCACCTTACTAAAAACCAAAATTAGCATTTTTAATTATGCTATATTACTCTTGGCAAGTTAGGGCTTTAGAGCTCAAATTGGGAGTAAGTAAGTAGATATAATGTGGTTGTTGGTAGGACATTTTGAGGGCCAGACTGGCTAGCTAGCACCCCGACATGTGAAATCTGCCACAAAAAGATTTTTTTCCTGTTAGGAAATATTGAAGTAGGTAAAAAATACCCGATGATTAAAAAAGCCTACGCTCAAGCATATTGAGCGATACTTCCTGGTCGTCATTCCTCAATAGAATATGCCGCAGTACCCGCCATCGAAAGGACTGCGTTCTTGTCTTCAAATTAAAGTGAAACCAAAACCGACAAGTGTAGTCAACTGTTATTGATAGGAAATCAGAAAATTGCGATATACTCATAGAAAACTTTTGAGGAACTTCAATATTTTTTTGCTGAACTTTATTCGTGTCCTTTTTACATAATATTCCGTCGATGTTATCATGATTTCGGGAGCTATTCACAATATTCTTAACGTTGTCATCTGAGCAATCTTCTATTGCATCAATTTCCACTGGGGATGCCACTTTAAAATTATCTTTTCCAACGTTGTTATTGATCTTTTCCCAAAAACTGATGCATTTTTCAAAATCTTTGTCATCATCTTCTGCAGGTACAAAGTTTATTCTTAATATTTCAAACCCAGACTTTTTTAATATCGGTTTCGTTTTCGTTTTTGTGATATATTTATAATTAACGCATTCATTAAGAGCTTCGTACACTTTACTTCCGACCAACGGTGTTTTATAGTCACTGAACTCTCTTTGTGTTTCTTTTTGACGATTTGGTCTAATATTTTCTTTGTCTTCATCAAAATCAAAACTAACTCTCTTATAATTCATAGGAAACATGGTTATCAATTAATGAACTTACAATAAAATTATGACATTTTCTAGTTGGTCGTGACATAGGTTTCAAATTGAAAGTAAAGATGGATTCATTCCTTTTTATTAAAGGTGAGCTTCCAACTAGGTGAGCCATAATGACCGTACACTATCTCTCTTCGGAGGTTACATTGCCTCAGTTGACCCAAGTAGAACATCTTGAGAGCATCCTAAGGACATGTATTGTCTGTGCAATCCTGCAATTCTCACCACAATCAAGCCTTACAATTCGATTGCGGATCAAACGGACCGCATAACGCCGCAAGTGTGAGTGCATTGCACATACCTCACCAGAAATTGCATCAACTTGATTGAACTATGCGGACCGATTGAACAATAATTATGTACATTTGCCGTTTGCATTGCTGAGCGGGAAATGGAATGACCATAGCGCAAATACTAAGGAGAGAGAGTTATTGTGTTTTCTATAAAGAATCATGTGAAACCAGCGGAAGGGGTGAAGAGAAGGACTTTTTGTATTTCACCTCTAAAATTATTATTAATATGACTGTACTTATTCAGTAAATAAGTAAATGAGTAGTGGCGCGGGGCGTCACGCAATACCACTGCCAAGTGCTAACCAATTTTGGTAACACTTGAGTTTGATACCCGCACTCTACAAAAAGTTGTGTGCAAGAACATGTTTGTTTGTATCGGTCTGCATATTTCTTTAGGTATATTATATAATTATTATGTTGGTATTTACAAACTAACTTTACTCATATACTTTATTGTTTGAAACAATAAAGTATATGAGTAAAGTTAGTTATTTGACTGGCACTAATTTATAGTACACGCTAGACTTCGTTTGGAGCTAAGCGGCACTGTGTCATTTAATTAAAAACGAAGTTACATTTGGAAATATTATATACTTTTTTGCTATATTATTAGTTTAGCTTTTACAGTTAATGGCGTAAATGTGGTCGGGCGGGACCACATTGAAAAAACTAAGACTATAGACCAATAAATCTTCTTAGTGTTTGCTCTGTGGGAATGACTGATTTTACTGACAAAGGACTCGGATCGACGATGCTATAAGTATTTATCGTAATACAATATGAAATGCAATTGAAACTATCTATTTGATTTATTGGGTTATCGACGAGCCTAACCAGGCTCTATTAAAACACATTCAATTTTTCGGAGGAGAACATACCCGCAGGCTAGCTAGACTTGCGGACGGTTTAGGCGCAGAATGCCAGGAACGCAAAATGACAGATTAGCAAATTGACAGGTTTAAGTATTTTGTAGCAAATGGTCAGATTCGTAAAAAGGACAGATTAGCAAAATGCCAGGTTCGCAAAATGACGTGTGTGGGACTCGGGACGAAAGCGCCCACTACCCACTAAACTTTCTCGGTTTCGCCTTACCACTCGGTTGGGACGAGTTGATTTCAGCCTTGTAGCCCAGCCATGCCTTGAGATCTCCTAGTTTCCTAAATCTCTCTTCGGTCGTGTCAGACTGCTGTCCTACCGTGATATGAGAGTGAGGGAATAGGGAGTGCACCTGTGCTTGCGCACTCATTTGTGCACTATAATATAATGCGTAGTTGGCTGATCGTAAAAAGATTGGCTGCCGTAGCCGAAAACTCGGCTTATTATTACTTCAGCCTTATAGTCGAATCTAGACGGCATAAGACCTCCGTCCACAAAACAATCTCGAGATTATAATGGCATCTAATTGAGGCAGGTATCCGCAGCGGTGAATATTCCGGCTGCTGAGGACGGCGCACGTGTGTCGCTCTATTGAAGCACTCCACGCCCGACGAGCAAAAGACATGGATATGACCATAAAGTTAATATTTTTATTTACTAACGCTAATTGTTACTCCAACATACGAAAACTAGATACTTCACAATCATAGTGAAAATCAGGTCTTTTGGCGAGGCAGTTACATATATCGCAGAAGAGCACAGGAAGGAGCCAAAAACCATGATTCTTGCTGACTTTTAAGATGCACTTATGAGTCATAAAACAATAAAGGTAGCTTCCCCGACGAGAAAGGGGCCTATGGATATGACTACACTTTGTAGATTTAAAAAAAAAGGCCAAACGAGCATGTAAGTCAACTGATTGTAAGTGATCGCTACCGCATAGACACCAGCTTATGGAAGGAAGGGGAAGGTAACGGGATATGAGTAATGGGGATTGGGAGGATTCCTCTCAATTTCCATGGAAAAGAGAAAGGGGAGGGGTTCTATTTTTACTTTTTATTTACAGTAGATCACACAACGTCTACCTGATCTTTTAAACAACCTTTGATTTCAAGTGTACTGGCTCTCACATCAATAAGCTAGTGGGACTCTGAAAATGTGCTTTCACCAACCGGAGCTCAATACCTAGCAAAATTATGTCTTCTCCTTCCTTTCCTTCTACCATTTCGAATGACAGAGAGGAACTGTTTGCAGCAGGTATTTTTTTCTAGAAAATGACCTACATGAGCTGGTGGATCCTACTGGTTTATTTATATCCATTTTGTTCCATTATTTACATTCCAGAACAATGTAGGGCGAGGAAGTTGGAGAAACCATTGAGACGGAGTTATTTTCTTATTAATTTCTGGGATCGCATCGCAAGGAATTATGTAAGAAGTTTTGTTTACTCGTGAGAAATTTGACATTGTTCGAAAAGAATCCAAACAGCAATAATGTGATGCCGAAGCAGAGAAATCCACGTTTATATAACAACAATCTTCTAATGCTATTTTCGTTCGTTTCTTTTAAGTTTTTGTTCTTCCTTTGGAATATTTTGCTTTGTCTCTAATTTTATTTGCTTTATTACATAATTTTCACGAAAGCTTTGTGAACCATTGCATTGGGAGCCTTAACCGAAATTTTGTGAATTTGCTTATTATGTACAACGGGATAATTCTCAACCATGTCACATAGACTGTTATCAGGATCAATTGTTGAAACATTTTGGTTACAATTACAAAACGTCATGTATAATATCTTTCACCATCTAGCATTTGCTACTTTGCGATAAGCGGCTTGCTGTAAGCTTGTACCAAAACGTTACCATTATTGCCCCATTAAAGAATTTCGTTTTTACTAGAGGTTGAATGGTGGATAATGGTTTTAGTATTAAGTCCAATTGAACCCTAATTTTGTGTTAATTTGTGGTCCTCTTTCTGAGGATGTCGGGTAAAATAAAAATACAGTAAAAGTTTTGCAGACCCTGAAATTGGGGCCAGCTAATAGACCAACGAAGCAATAGGGCTAGCTAGCAGCTAAGGTACTTAGTAGCACATAAATATTGGCACATCCACTTCCTT
Source organism: Mecyna flavalis (assembly GCA_949319885.1). Lineage (NCBI taxonomy): Eukaryota > Metazoa > Arthropoda > Insecta > Lepidoptera > Crambidae > Mecyna > Mecyna flavalis. Next base: position 1,223,171 of record OX439435.1, on the reverse strand, counting down.
CGACATCCCCGTCGGAGTCACAGCTTGCTTCAAGATGAGACCTGCATATTTCAGACACCATTAACCTGGCCGAAGCATTCAAGCCAGCCGTCTTTGCTAAACGCAATCTTAACGGTAAAGGAATACGGTTCAATTCATAACTTCCCATCCGGCCCGATCCCGAACTTTACGTGAGCGTGAAAGCATGTAATTTTGCATTATGTAGTCGGCTTTTTGAAAACTTGACAATTATAAGTCTGTTACACGTTTTAGCAGCTGTTTCTTGGAATTCTTGAGTGGAACCAAAAAGGTTTATGTCGTCAAGAAGTTTTACTTGTAAATTGATGTTGGATGTCTGCAAATATCGGGCAAAATATTATATTCGGGCTATTTAATTTTTGCTGAACTTTCTTTAGCAGAAATGAAAGTGGAAATGAATTGAATATACAGTACTAGTGATGCTTCTTAATAAACTTTTGACCGTTATTTCACCAATTATGACGATTCCTTCCGTTAGAATGGCAGAAAACTAGACGATCATTTGGTTATGTCGTTCTTCTTGGTAACATTGGATTTTGCAATTACTCAAGATGAAATTTAAAATAAAATTATACCTAGTCATATCTTAATTTTCGCAATTTTTTAAATGTTTGCATAGATTTCTTGCACGAATTACACTTGCACAGATACTACGTAAAATATATCTTTTGTTTAAAATTATATTTGAACTAGACAACTCCGTAGAGTCTGTGTCATGCAATTTTTTAAGTATAAGTATGTATTTTTTCTCAGAAAATACTGCAGCCGGATTAAGCTAGGGATACATAGGTACTATTACTATTAAGTTTAAGGCATTACCATTACCAACGGACGCCATGGGACGACCCGGTGCGTCCTGCTTACTAGTGGCTGGCCCATCCACGTAGTCTTCATCGCCATCGGCACATAACTTGGTCTGGTGTTTCACAGCAAACGCTATATTATGGCCGACTGAAGGAAACAAAATAAAAAGAATAAGAAGAAACGATGTGGTCTGAAAATTATATATATAACTTAATGATCGCTACTGTGTAATAGTGGTCAAGCTTGCGTCTAAGATACCCGAAAATCATCAACTTCAACCTTTTTTTTTTCGGAGGAGAATGCGTTTATGCACCATAACTGCAGGCCAGCTACGCCTGCGGCCATGTGTGGGACTCGAGACTAAAGCGTCTACTACCCACTAAACTCCCCCGGTTTCTCCTTCAAACCCGATTGGGACGAGCCGGTGCCAGCCTTATGGCTTTTGACCAGCCCATCCCCGGGTACCCTGACTTGAGAGGCCTCAAGTCAGGATAGTGCCTAGGGAGGGCCACCCGAGAAACTAGGTGACCCTCAGACTTGGCTCGGGTGACCTGTGCAATGCAGACGTTGGGGAGCTACCCCCGCCCGCAGGTCAACATCAACTTCCACCTGGAGTCTAATTCGTGGAAGGACTTGTGTAGTCCTACTGGCTGGCAAGGTTCGATCGAAACCATAGGTCCGAAAAATCAACGTTATAGCTATGGCGGCACTTGGAATCAAGAGCTGGAAATAAGGGAGCACATTGAGCGATTCTTCATGTGAGTGTCCCTCAATGGCATGAGCCGCAGAGATCTACTTGCAATTGCGATAAGTGAAATTGCATAAATACCTTATACTGAGTAGAGTTCAAAATCCCTTACCTCCCGTATCTAGCCAATCGATGGCTGTAGTCTGGATGTTTTTTAATTTCATTAAGCTTGTCTCAGTGCTTGACTTGGAGACCACTTCCTCGTATCGTTTTTCCTACAAAGTTAATATAGGTAGTGAGTATATTGTTGTATATTATTGACCGCACTGGTGGTGTGACGGTGTAACTGGTGTGTGTGGCGGTGTGACCTATTATAATAGGTCAAACGTACCAAAAACTGGCCTTTTTCTGCAATAATGAAGTTTTAAAAAAAGGGATGCTGACGGGGATATATTGTAGTTATATTTAAACTACACCAACAAGACATAAAGAAATATAAAGCTTTTTTATGTTAGAGGGAGCAAGCAAGCAACGTGCAAATGGCCACCTCATCCTAAATAGGCAGTTGCGTTGCCGGCATGAGTTAAAGAATACACTCGCTTACTGGTAAGACCATGAACTTTTGCAGCCGTGGTTCATTGTAAACAAACTGCCAGAAGTCACTGCATTTCTTCTGAAGCTGGGCGTTATCATCGACTCCTTCGACAGGGGTAAAGTCAATGATTAGCCGTTGACTGTACATAGGCTCCCCGCACTCTGCGTCAGTAAATTCGCTTGCTACATGTGGTATATCTTCATAAACATTCTCGGGTGTATCAAAACCACCTTCTTCCTGAAAATATTCTTCTAGTACATTTGTAACTTTGGACTCTTCGTCACATTTTGCGTGGATGCATTGTTTCCGAACATAAACATCTTCGGAAACTTCTTCGTCTTTAGTACAGGATTCTTCTTCGATAGGCAAATTTGTAGAAGTGGTAGATTCCATATTAGAAGTTGTTTTGTTGTAAGTAGTGTACGAACTTAGGAAGAAATGATTTTATATAAGAAGGAAATTAACTATTTTTCAAAAGGCTTTTAAATGTCATGTCAGTTGTCAATACAGAACAGAACATGTTTATATTATTTTTAACCGACTTCAAAAAAGGAGGAGGTTCTATGTTCGACTGTATGTATTTTTTTTTTTTTTTTTTTTTTTTTTTTAATGTATGTCCGTCGATTTCTCCGTCAATTGTGGACCGATTTAAATAATTCTTTTTTTATTTGAAAGTGCATAGTTCCGAGGTGGTCCCATTGTCACCATGTCAGGATCTGATGATGGGATCCCGGGAAAATCAAGGGCAAACCTCAAATTTTATAGGCGTACACTACGCGTTACTTGTTTTTTCTGAAGCCATTTAAGTTTTTGCGTCCTATAGACATCACTTTATGTTGATGAGCTGATGATGGAAGGTACAACTCCTTAACGGTTAGGAGTTAGGGGATAATTCTTTCAGTATTGTAAGAATATGTGGACCGTTATTTGTATTTCATGTACTTTTGCAGCTAAGCTGATGATGGAAGGTACAACTCCTTAACGGTTAGGAGTTAGGGGATAATTATTTCAGTGTTGTAGGAATATGTGGACCGTTAGTTGTATTTCATGTACTTTTGCAGCTAAGCTGATGATGGAAGGTACAACTCCTTAACGGTTAGGAGTTAGGGGATAATTATTTCAGTGTTGTAGGAATATGTGGACCGTTAGTTGTATTTCATGTACTTTTGCAGCTAAGCTGATGATGGAAGGTACAACTATGATGGAAGCTAAAGGGTACGACTTCTTAATTCTTATGTCCCTCTTGCGGGCTGCATCTTTAGTTGGTCTACTGAATGGTGCTGAACACTTAATGAACACCTAATATTGTCAAATAATACAATTCTACTATTTTACTCGTATTTTCGTTATCAATATTATGAGAGAGTTTTACTCACTCCTACGTATTATTCACACTAAAAATAGAAAAATAAACAAACTTTTTAAAAAAAAAATTAAACCGACTTCAAAAAAAAAAAAAAAAAACTACCTAAAAACACTGAAAAGCAAAAAATAATTTTAATAAGACATTCATCAAATGCGCTTATTGTCTAAGCCTAATAATAACATTAAATTGTATTTACGTGCTAGGTAGGTACCTACTAATCTGTTTGAAGTCGGTGCCAAGCCAAAGGTAATGAAAAATGATACATACCTAATAATTAATGTATTATACAGGGTTACAAATAATCCGCGGACGTAGTACGTAGTCTGGGTACCTACTATTTGGCTTGGCACCGACTTCAAACAAATTAGTAGGTACCTACTAGGGAATGAAGAACCGGTGCCATATTTGAGTCCCGGGAATTTCGGGACGACCTGATAAAGGAACCGGGAATTCCGGGACTTTCGGGACTTTCGGGATTTTTACCAGAATGTGATATTTATTCGTTTTCTAGGCAATAAAACGCTGGACTTCTACACGCTTTCGCTACACGAGTATTAATTACAATTTAATACACACATCAACACTGTCTAGAAATATTTTGTATAAACTCAATTAACTAAAAATTTATTAAAAATAACATACAACAATATTTTTATAAAGCCCATTAGAGTACACTTCAGAAAAAAAGAAAACTGTTTTATTTGGCACTAGCCTTCCGCCCGCGGCTTCGCCCGCGTGAACTATAGAATTCTTCAAATAAAGAAAAAATTTGAAATAATGGTAAACTAACAATGAATGTTCTCAAAGAAAAGTGAAATTAGTAGTAAGTAAAACCACCCATGACGTTAATAACGGTCCTGCAAGTGTTTTTCATTTTTTTCCGGTCTGGCTAAGATGCATAAAAAGTTGCTCTTCCGCCGCAATGTTTGCAGGGAAATTCCTCAAAGCCCTTCTTTGGAGCATGTCCCACGCGTGTTCTATGGGGTTTAGATCAGGCGATTGAGCAGGCCTACCTAAGACCAATTCGTCGTGCTCCTGCACCCAGCTCGTCACCACTCTCACTGTGTACGGACGGGCGTTATCGTCCATGAGCGTGTATTCTTGGCCCATTTGTAGTCGATGGGGGTAGATTATTGGTACTAGCACCTCGTTACGGCATTTTTCACCCGTCATGGTGTTTCTGATCCGAACGTAGTCTGTTCTTCCATCAACATGAATTCCTGCTCAAACCATAATTATTGTCCCGTCGTAATGTGGATGGACTTCCTGAGGGTTATGGGAGCGGCTCTCACGTCCAGGAATTCGCCAACACTTACTTTATGTGTATCGGGATGGAGACCGAACTAGGACTCATCGGTAAACAGCACCACAGACCACTAGTTATCTTCCCAGAGCAAATGTTCACGAGCCCACTCTAGCCGTCTACGATTTCTTCTGCGTAGTGCTGGAGTACGAAACGGTCTGCGGGCATGAAGGCTAGCTTCATGCAACCTCTTCCTCACATTTTGGTCACTCACAAGCAACTGGTGCTCTGGCTGGAGCCTCTGAACCAATTGCATGGCCGTAACATTTGGTTGTCTTCTCGCGGCAACTAGCAAAAATCGATCGTTGAGTGGTTATGCGCTTCCCGCCTGGGTGTCTTTCAGCCACTTCACCAGTAACACGATAACGTAACCATAACTTTTGTCTTGTGTCAATCTCCTCAACAATACTCTGTTGGGCAGCCCAGCTTGGAGCATTACTACTGCCCTTAAAATTCCTCTCTCAATAAATGGAGCCGCAACATGATGCAAACAATAACATTAATTCGAAATTAACCGATAACTTCCTGCCCATAGTACACATTTTACAAAATTGAGGAATAATCGCGAGATAATCTAAAAAATAGTATGTAAAGTTTATTATTTTTAGTATTTTTTAATTGCAATTTAATTTGAACGGTGAGCCACGGATCAACCTTTGCAAATCTGCCAAAAATCTCACTTAAAATAGAGCTCTTTACTTAGTCCCGAAAGTCCCGAAAGTCCCGGGACGAGGTCATGAGTCCCGGGTATTTTAGTCGTCGCCAAATCCCGGGATTTCCCGGGAATTTCGGGACCGGGATTTCCCGGGACCATTCCCTAGTACCCTACCTAGCACGTAAATACAATTTAATGTTATTATTAGGCTTAGACAATAAGCGCATTTGATGAATGTCTTATTAAAATTATTTTTTGCTTTTCAGTGTTTTTAGGTAGTTTTTTTTTTTTTTTTTTGAAGTCGGTTTAATTTTTTTTTTAAAAAGTTTGTTTTTACATTTATGAAGAACTAAAGATGAACTAAAGACACTGACCTCCCTAATGGAGCTCAGTGACTAAAGAGAACATTTAAAAGACGAAGAACCTTGATTGAGTTTAATGTTTATGGTCATTTATATAAAAAAGAATATTACATTTATATGTCACGATGTCACGTTATTTCGTTGTTTAGACAGATTTTTAAGAATCCCAATAAGGGTTGTTGATATTTATTTCTAATATATTGTGAGCTTATTTATCCTGCCATATTTACTATCATCATGAAACCTGATGATGAAGTGTCTCACCGGATATCAACTAAATCCAATGTGGCTACTATTGATTCCTTCGAAAGTACTAGTAACCCACCCGGGTCCCAGGAGTCTTTCAGGTTCGTTAGCTATCTAGATTACGAAATACAATTTTCCTAAAAGAGGACATGACGTGTCCTTTTAAGTTGGGTCTTCTTTAACTGAACTTATCTGGTGGCAGAAAAAATTATAGGAATAGGATGAAATGGGTTTGTGTATCGCCGCAAGGAGTTAACTGGCTCGGTTTCTTCTCGGGTAAAAAGGCAAAACCGGGGGAGTTTACTGGGTAGTCATGATTTCGTATGGGTAAGTAAAGTCAAATCCTACCATTTGCTACGATCTTGGCTCTCAACTTTTCTCACAAATTTATTCATGCATGCTACTCAGTTGAGGGTACTTCTCGCTTGACTTTTCTTCACGTGGAGATTGTTTACTTAATAAAAAGTAAAGTAAAGTAAAGTATCCTAAGTAAGCCTATTAATGACTCACTGCAGGGCAAACGCCTCCATCCTTGAAATCTAGTTATCGTTACAATGATGGGTACTGGTTTAATCACCACGCTTGCCAAATGCGGATTGGTGATCACAAACCTGAGCAGTGTCCGAAAAAACTGACTCATTATGAATTGATTTTCAGTATATTCGGAGATACAGCTTGCGGGGAGCCGCTGCAACCCCAACGGTTGATGTTGGACTTCACGCCAATCGAAGACCTGGACAATGATTTTGTCCAGAGGAAATGCTGTGCGTTCTGGGATTTCTTGCAGACTAGGAAGGATTTACATAAAATGATGGTGGTCCCGGTACGTACGTGTAATAGTTATTCATGTCTCTGCGGTGTAGTTGTTATTATGCACTTTAAGTGCGCTCTTAAAGGGCATTGAAGATTTTGGCCTTCCTCGTGGTCCGCCATTTTGATATTTTTTTACTTAGTATTAATACAAACTTAAAATGTAATTAGACAAAAACCCGTAAAGTGACACTTTACTGTCACATTTCCAAGATAAAGCCACCAAAGTTTTACTTTATTTTGTTTTTCTTAAATATCTTTAAAACATGACCCTTTACGGGATTTCGTCTTATAACATACTATGTTTGTATTGATTATCAGGTATCCATTTTTGAAAGGATTTTCAGTAAACGCTCAAACTTTGGTTGCTTAAATCTTGGAAATGTGACAGTATACGGGTATTTGTCTAATGACATTAATTTATGTTTGTATTGATACTAAGTATCCGTTTTTGAAAGAATTTCAAGTGAACGCTGTTATGAAAAAAAGTCAAAATGGCGGGACTAGTAGGTAAGCCAGCCTTCATACAAAAAATTTAGCAGCGACGTTATCATGCCGACTGCGCATTGCCATTTGTGGTCATCTTTCGTGTATCGTGTATTCAAATCCTAGGTCAGGCTGAAAATTGTTACTTAGTTCAGAGTCTGGAAGTTGGCATTAAAATACATCCTGATAAGAGTATTTTAAGGAGTGCACTTGTGCTTAACAAACAAACTCATCTGTGCACTAAAATATATTCGGCGTAGTTGGTTGAACGGAAAGATTGGACGCCGTAGCCGGAACTCGGCTAGGAGGAATGTTTGCTTTGAGAAGGGAAAACATTTTGACTCTACCAGTGTTATTATCGTCTAAAAAAAGTAAACATAGTTCGGTTGCTTTTAACAAAAACAGGAAGGTTTTTTAGACTTCGCTAGAGGTCATGATTTTGAATCACATCTTATTCTCTCTATTTCTATAATACAACTTGTACTATCTACTAGTTAAAACCAATTTTTAAAGGCTGAAGCTTTCTTAACAATGATATCGAATTGCAGATAGGAAAAAAAAGTGCAAAAGTATTTCCAAAAATCTAGTTGCAGAATGAATTATTTTATTTCAGCGTCTTATTTACCTACATCGTTTTGCTTCAGCAGTTGTACCTAAGTTCAGTCAAAGCTCGCAGGGTTAATACAATACACCCACAGCTTTACGCTGTCTTTACGATTCCGTCTGTCCGTCGGTATTTGTGCAACTTTAATTTTGTGAATACCCCGCCTTGTAAACGTCCAGATTATTTCAGAGGTTTAGTGTACATATCGCATATACATTTATAGTTGTTAGAGTGAAGTAAAGCAGTTGTAAGTATTAGGGCGCTTTCAATTTAGACGTTTCGTGTCGGACGGCTGCGGTACGGTAGCCGCGCGTTTGTCGCACCGCGTACGGACTGTCGTTAGTTTTCATAAAAAACACGCGGTGCGGCAACAGTACAGACCGACAAACTTATCTGTTCCGGTGGCCAAAATTGGAACTACGTGAAATGCAATGCAAAAACGATATTTAATGACAGTTTTAAATCGACAGTAGCGACGCCGCCACCGGAACAGATAAGTTTGTCGGTCTATAGGTACGGTTGACGTCTTGCTGTCGAGCGTTTGCGGTACGGATGGATGGATCTCAAGATCACGACATGATACGTAAGCTTTAGACCAATGATGTGTTACGTGCTTTAAACTTCCAGGATAAGAATTTGTTCGAATTAGATCGTAGTAGCGACCTGGCACACTCTTCACGACTCGAGAACCTGCTAGAAGAACCAGAAGAAGAACAGAAGGAAACCACAGCAGTTTCTATGCTGGAATTTGTTGAAGGAAAAGGTAAGGATATACATAATACCATATATCCTGATTGATGATAAACTGCCAACCATTCACAGTTACAACGAAACAACAAGTCGGCTTTTAAAAAAAATACCATCGATGAAAAATGTAGATAGTGCATTGTTCCGGACTGTGTGTCTGTTGCCTGCGTGGAACAGAGGTTAAGTCCATTCCATTCGAAAATATTGTAATGACTTAAATTTGAACTGTCTGACATTAATTTTAATTGTGTTGTGATATTTATTACTTTTGATTAATTTTATTTTTATTTGTATTATTTTATGTATTAGAATGTGGCCTTTGTTTTTTATAATATGGATATTATTTGATCAGAAATTTAAAATGAAATTATTATCATTATTATTCCATTCATCACCCATGATGGAGTCTATTCCATTCTAGGGTCTGATTCCCACCTCGCGTCTGTTTGATGGTTGGACTGTGTGATGAAGATTTAGTTATTTTAAGAGTTTTACTTAAAAGTTTAACTTGTAACGATGAGACAAACTTTTTTTGTCTATATTTTAAGTGCCTACACTTATATTTCTTCTTAATTGTCTCCTTTTGTAACCTACAGGGTTGATAGATAGGACCTTTGAGGCGAAGCTTCCCCAGTCGATGTGCTCCCTCGGTTCCCGGGAATATCGAGAAAACGAAACCAGCGTCAAGCCATCTTCTCTAAATAAGGAAGGTAAGTGAATAATATAGAATGTGTAGTAACGTAATCCATCTTGTAGCAAGATTATGTTTTAAATTTTTAATCATAATATTGGTTGCCGCTAGCAACTTACTTAGTCAGTTACCATACGTATGTAAAAGCTCCCATCCTTCGAATTTAACACTCGAATTTAAACTCGAATTTAAATGTACTAACTTCTATGACGTTTATGATGATTATTTACAAGCAAAAAATGACACTACAACTTCTTTTTTTTAGACATACTACGAGTACTTTTTCTTAGTGACTTAATTATGGCATTGGTTGCAAACGTTATGAGAATCACTTTTGACAACTTATTATTATACAGGGTGGAATTTTGTAATGCCACCTGAAGGGGAAGTAGTCTTAATACTGTAGATAGAAAATTTTACTCAAAGGAAACATTCCTTTATTTTTGAAAAGAAAGAAATCTGCATTCAAAGATTTTTAAAAAAATTCTTGCCGCACCCGGTAATCGAAGTGGCTAAAATCTGTAAACGTTGCACCCTGTACTTTTATTGCATCGATCGTTAGGGTCAATTATAAGAATGAAATCTCTCTAACAAAGAACAACGCAAGAAGTTGTATGGGCTCTGTCCCCACCCACCAACAGACTTGGCACTAGTTTTAATATTATTAAGACATTCCTTAAAAAGACAAATAACCATTTTTAATCCAAAAAATGACGGGGTATTCAAAAACAATAAAAACGTCCTTATGCCGCCTAAGAATCAGAATTGCGCTGTAAGTGTCTAGCTTCAAGTAGACTCGACTGTAAAATATTTTTTAAGATTATATTTTATTGAACACTTTTATTAAGGCCAGGGGGGGTTACTCTTGATCGCCTGCACATTATTTTCACAATTTACTGTGTCAAAAAAATACTTGAAAAATACAACATTCAAATTCGTATTGCGTGAAATCCCCATTCCTACGGGGGATGTCGTCATACAAAAAAAAGATCAGTATGGCAAGAGGTATAAATAGAGATACGTTTGAAATCTGTTGGTGGGTGGGGACGCGCCTTTGCATGGTCCTTTCATAAATTAAATGAAATGAAAGCAATGAAATCTTCAATTTATTAATTCAATGGGTCAAGTTAAAGGACTTTCACTCAAAGATCCATCTGATAACTTATGTTATTAATTAATAATTATTTATCATTGACGTCGTTCATCCATTAAAATGACACGTTATTAAAGGTTACTAGAAATGAATTCGTTAGATTATGAATAAATTTGTGTATCCAAGAAAATGGAGCCCATTTCGAATTTTTAATAAGTAAGTTTACCATTTTTTGGAAACAATTAAAATAATTTAAGATTTCGTTGTTTTTCTTTCATTTAATTTATGAAGTTTGTAAGAGAGATTTTATCCTTATAATTGACCCTAACGACCGATGCAATAAAAGTACAGGGTGCAACTTTTACAGATTTTCGTCAGTTCGATTAACGGGTGCGGCAAGAATTTTTTTAAAATCTTTGAATGCAGTTTTCTTTCTTTTCAAAAATAAAGGAATGTTTCCTTTGAGTAAAATTTTCTATCTACAGTATTAAGAGTACTTCCCCTTCAGGTGGCATTACAAAATTCCACCGTGTATAAGTATAATGCCTCAGTTTCTTACCTCCATGCTATGTCAACAGCATACAAATGCAGTACTGTGTGCAAGAAGTGCAGGACGCGATCTGCAACGTCTACGGATCCCCCAGAGTCGACCTATGAGGTGCAGCTCATGTGCAGTAAGATGCAGGAGTGGGACAGGACCCATCCACAGTATGGAACAAAGTGTCTTCTTATACAGAGTCCGACAAACATTTTTACGGTCGTTCGAAGTGGGGGAAAGTTCGCGCATGTGCATTTGCGCATGACCAATAGCGCGCGCGGCGCATCTCCCGTCTCCCGCATACCTCTGACCAATAAGCAATAAGGCACGCGTATCTAAAATTCGCGTTCTACGGAATCCCGACCCCAATTATTTTAAAATGTTTGCCGGGCACTGTATAACAATTTTCACAAAGCGCCATCTATTTTCAAACTCAGCATGTTTTTACTTACGTACCTACGAGACCACAGATAAAGCATTGTTTTTAACGTAGATAATTAAAAAAAGGAGGAAGTTTTTAATTCAATTAAATTCAAAAATATCTATAACCTTCAATTAAATTCATGTCCCTTTACAATTCAGGTGAAGTACTAACAGAGGTCATAAATATACATAATTATTTTGTATATTTTTTATCAGTGTCAGCTTTAGGGTAAACCAATTTGGATGGTTCTTTTTTTATTCGAAAGTTTATCCAAATGATTGAGATGTGCTTTTTTAATATAATGAAAAATCTAATAAGTGCCTCACATCACATGAGGCATTTTGCGAATAAAACAAGAAACATCAAATCGGTTCACCTAATTATGAGAATAAGTTATACTTACACATACAAAAAACATGCAATTAAATTAATAACCTCCTCCTTTTTTGAAATCGGTTTAAAATCCACTCCACTGAGTCTATTTTTAGGACAATGATGATGATGATGTTTCCAGGTCGATGGAACCACCGGGTCATCCTCCTGCGCTCAGTCATTGCGTGATGCAGCGAAAAGTCAGCTTATGAACAAACATACAGAATTCAGTTTTAGATATATTTGTTTTAGTTTCATTTATTTCATACTTCCTTATTAATAGTTTGTATAGTCTTTTTGCTTTAATTCAACGATAAATTCGTTGCTTTAATTATATTGTTTGCTGTCGCTATAATTGATAACTGTATTTGTTGTTTATAACTCAATAAATTGATTTTCCTTTTATGTGTACTGATTATAAATGAAGGGCAAAGGAAATAACAATAGTAGGCGTAGTATAAAAAATATTGTAAATAATATGTGAAGGGATTTAAGGAAAACACAAATTAGATTCGATTATTCTTACTACGAGTAGTTCTATTGTATCGATAGAATATCTATTCTATAATTTAGCGATAGTCGAACGAGTCGGGCATGTACTATTGAATACGCAACACTAAATCAACTACATAGACTTATTTGTATATATATCTAAATTGTCTCAAGTGTTGTCACAGAATATACTATAATAGTTGATAATAGTTGTTAATAGTACTCCACTGATTTCCATACGCTGAGCGTATTATCATAGAGCTCAGCTCTCAAAACCTATGCTCAAAACCAATGAGTATTTATGATCGAAGCTCAAAACCTGAGCTCAAAACCTGAGCTCAAAACAGTCGAAACAGTTGTCAAGATGACGTAGCATTCAAATTATATAATTTTATACAAATAATATAAAGCCATTAAAACAACAATGATTCAATTACCAGATTTGAAAAGAGACCCCAAAGAAACAGCAGATCTTTGCAAGTAAGTTATTTAAATATGTTTTTATTTTTATTTTCAAACATCTTTATGATTATTTCTTTCTCTATTCTATATTACACCGTAATCTTAAGTTTTTATTCTTAAAAGCTATACCTATAAATACCGTAGAATACCACAATGAGTAATACTTTAAAACTGTGCTATGTTTCCTTCGAAAAGTCCCTAATTACCTTCCTCCTCTAGAGACCTTTCTCCAGAGCTCAATAGGGCATCAGCATGGTGGAGACATCGGGAAGAACTTGGTTTTCATCAGTCCACAGTTGGCTGGAAAACATTTTTACATTAAAATTGCAGGGTTGGCGACCCACGAGTGGTGGCTCTGGTGTTGTAAGCATCAATAGTGATCAATAGGCGACGGTAAACAGTTTACTATAGGCGGGCCGTAAACTCGAGCGCCATTGTTATATATTTTGATCATCAGTCAAAAAATATCATAATTTTTTTTATACCACTTCAACTGGCAGACAGACACGCTGATGATGGTAAGCGGTCACTGCGGCCTATTTCATTAAGGGACACGCTCCACGATTAATATTGCCGGAACACAGCCAGATCTGTTATGGCGGCAGATTTCACGTGTGGAGGTGGTAGCTAGCCAGTCGGACTCTGAAAAAGTCCTACCACCAATCAAAGTTTAAGTTTCACATTAAGTAATTTGGCCCGCAGATGCCGACCAATCTGCAAGAGCCGAAGACGCGAATGGAGGGGAAAAATACAGAACACGTCGGCTGAACTGCTACTTGAAAGGAAACCCAAGCCGGAATGTTTTAGACGATGCCCTACGGTAAATTAAACTGGTTATTACAAAGGTTTAATACTTATGGAGTCTTGAGAACCTAAATAGGTAGGGAGAATAAAATAGAAGAGAAATAAAGCATATTGAATCTTAAACTCGAATAAGCCGCTTATCTGGAAAAGTCGCGTCTCCACCTTAAGGAGACAAACAAATAGTATTTTGTACGCAACCCAAGGTTACTTTTGTACCCTTTTTGGTGATTTTTGACTCCTTAAGTTACTTTTAGGTAACACGACACAAAAGGTTACATTTAGGTGATTTTTTGGAATTTGCGTGCGGATAGCATTTTTCAAGTAAAAAATAATTTTCTCTTTCATCTCGCTCCTTTCGTCTTGCTCGCTCGGTCAGTCGGATTTGTTCGTATCCTATTTTTTTTGCACCTAAAAAATGGTTATAAGGTTACTTTTCCAACAAAAAGGTTACCTTTTTGTACATCGCAGGTGACTGTAAGACCTCGCTGGCAACCTGATTTTGTATGCCACTATAGTGGTGTTCAAGCCTGCCGCTAGCTTTATGGTAAGCGGTAACTATCGCTGGACGCTTGTAACACCAGAGAAATCCCTCGCACGTCCCAGAACCTGTAGTTTGACGGCAAAACAGCAAAAAGGGATAATTCCTGTTCCCAACACCATGCCTCCCCCAATTAGGCTTTGGGGATCATAAAAACCATTTAATTACAATCCGGTGGAGACAGGTGGAAAAAAAAGTGGACATGTCTATACCGACAACACTTGGTGGGGACAAGTAGACAAAAAAGTGGACTTGTCTCTACTAGTGGAGACACTGGTAGAGACAAGTGGACAAACCGATATTTACCAACAGAAATAAAGTACAACTAGCGGCCGTCCCCGTGGTTTCACCCGCGCGTAATTTCTTTTGTAAATTTTCCCCATTTACGGGATCAAAAGTACCCTATGACACCATGGTATAATGTAGCTTTCCAACAGTGAAAGAATTTTTCAAATCGGTTCAGAAGTTTCGGAGCCTATTCAATACAAACAAACAATCAAATCTTTCCTCTTTATTATATTAGTATAGATTATGAATTGCCACTTCTCTGTAGTCTGGTCTTCTCTTCTGTTTGGTCTACCTTACGTAGTGGTGCTACCGACGATCGGCTCATTTGCGTGGAACATACACTATGCTCTATCTTTCTTAAAGGTTGGTTCTTTGTAGAAAGTGCACCCGAACAGCCCGTGTCCTCTCTTCGGGCGCTCGCGTCGTGTGACTGTCAACGAGAAGAACGCTATTCGTCCCGCACGCGTGGTGCGCGTCTGCCAGGCACCCGTCGATGACACGGTTGACACGCCCTACCTGCGATACGCTCAACTGGCCAAGAAGCTGGGTGAGTGATGCTGTCTCCGTTTTCCATATCATTGTACCAGCTGTTAGAATGAGACAGACAGTGCGGTCTTCATATAATTGTAGCGGCTATCGCAATGCGCTAGATACGAGTGACAGACACCAACGCGTGCAACGCAAGACTGCAAGTCAGCTAAAAGTGCTTATTACGGCCGCAACTGTGGGTACAAAATCTTGTCACAAAATGTTGATTATTGTGGATCCGATTCCTACTTTGGTTTGGTTGGTGAAGTGTCCCTCGATGGAATAGGCCCGTAGTGACCGCTTACCATCAGGAAGGCCCGCCAACTGAAGTCAGTAAAAAGTTTATATGCAAATATCGGCTTCAAGACTCGTCATGCGCACGTCACTGAGAAAGCCAATTAAATATATTTGATTTGCGGTAGCAAGTTATTAGTTACTGCTGTCTCCCACCGTGTACAAGAGTAAGAAAAAAGAAAGTGCACCTGTGCTTGCGCACTCACTTCTGCACTATAAAATATCCTGCGTAGTTGGTTGATCGTAAAGACTCGCCGCCGTAGCCGAACACTCGGCTAGGAGGACATTATTATTATTATAGCTTAACCAAGAAAATAAAAAACCTGCTCTGTAGGCGACACATTAGCTATGGTTAAAGCAACACTTGGTTGCTATGGTTATACTCACAAATAACACAATATCCAATAATAACAAGGCATGGTTGACAATTGACATCACACTTTGACAAACAGTAATAACAAATGACATCTTATTGTTTTTTATTTGATTGTTGCCACTTGAAGAAATTAGTTCCACTAGTTTTCCGCAATATGGCGATATTTTTATGGTCGGGCTATCCATGCGTTGTTTTACAGGAGCGTGGGACGCAGTGAACGATAACTGCGCGTTCTGCGTATGCGGCTCGTGCTGTCCGTGCAGCGCGCACGGGTATGTGCTGCACGACGCGCAACAGAAGACTGCCCGGGGCAGCGACATGCGCGAGTTCGACGCGCGCGTGCGCACCGACTACGCGATCATGCGCATCATGTACGACAGACCTGGCCAGTGATCTAAGGCCTTGTCCGGGAGGGCGAATTCGCCGCGAATGTCTTCGCGCGAATACGCGCGTACGTTGCGTCCAGAGAAGCGATTTGAAACGCGCACGTTTGAAAATATCATAATGTGGCTCCCTTTCGCACTCGCTGTCGCGTTCGCGCGTATACTGGACGCAGACACACATCTAGAGAGTCTGGCGAGTGCACGCGATTTACGCGCGAATTTTAACTCGCGCGTGTCTTGTGGACGCAATGTATTGGCTGCTAGTATCTCACCAACGCGCGTATGATTCTACGCGCGTAGGATTCGCGACAAATTCGCCCGTCTAGACAAGGTCTAACGCAATCAACGTATTCAATCAACGCCAAGGCGTAATTAGTGAAGCAGGAATCCTAAAAAAGCCTAGTAAGGCAGGGCTCCGCAGACGTCGCCGGCTACCGTATCCTTTCAGATAGTGACTCCCTTTATTCCCCACTGCTTAACTAGATTTCTTAACTCCCTCTCGACCAAGTTTGTGACGAACTGACGACCCATTCGGCCAATCGCGCAAAAGAAAGAAATAGCTATAAATTATAATATTGTCTCCACAATAGGCACAATATCCACAATATCCGAAAAATCACTAATAACATTACTATTTCTTTTAATATTGCAATATCATTGGCTGATGCGTATATTTCACGTCATATAGCGCGCCTCGCGACGCATAAAATTAGCAGTTCAAGACATCTTTATAGTTTTCAAGTGTTTATTTATACATTAATTTTATTTATTTATGTATTGAATTGGATCTGAAATATAATAATTCTTTTTGAAATCGAATTTTGACTTTTATTTCAGTTGTATAGCCGTATTCGATGATATTTTAAAAACACATTGGTCAAACCTATTTGATGGATAAGAAGATTTTGGCCTAGATGATATCTGTCTGATTCGGAAAGCATGTTCAAGCTGTTTTTCTTTAAAAACATAAAATACAAGCTTAGATGACAAAAAAATAAGGTCACGTTTGTGTTTGTCACATACACTACAACGTTCAACATTATAATTTAATAAATAAATTAACCTGTAACAAACACTGATAAATCTAAGAATACAAAAATCAAATACTAAATTTCATAATGAAATCTCATTAACAAATACAAATTATGTTCAAAATAATTCGAAAGCATAAAAATATTTATAAAAACATTAAAGTTCGTATTAAATTATATTGGACAATCTTATTGGTTGTGTTTACATGGTGTGACTGCAAAAGCCGCATCTAACCCTCCTGAAAAGAAATAATACTGCAGTTTTCGACTAATAGTAGTCTGCCTGTCCTATACGCCTAGGTAAGGATCGGACGAACCTAAATTAGTTTCCACTGGCCCTAGTGGGGCCAGACGGAACTAAAAAGTTTCGACTGCCCCCACCAGGGGCGTGCATCCCATATAGGCAGATAGGCAGTGCCTACTTTTAAAAATCATTCGCGGAAATCCTTAAAAAATATTGTAATAATAAATCTAAAAACATTAATCAGAAATTAAATTATTCCCCCAACACTTTATAATTTCATCAAAACGGCACATTCATGACCTATACGTATACCTACGTGTGTATAGAAGCGAGGTAAGCACTGGCCGAGCGCTGCCTACCAAGCTCCATACAATCGAACTTGTCAAAAAACATTTTCGTTTAAAATGTGTTATACGACAAAATGGAAATGTCACTCCTGCGTATAGCACAATAACCAGAAAGAACGACTTCTTAAATAGTCGCATTGGGTAAGCAAGCCTAATCGAAGAATTAAGTTTGGCTAACCATTGATTTATACGATAATTTTATAGCAGAAAAATCAAAATATAATAAAAGACGAATTATAATCCATATTTTTTTATGTTTAAGCTAATAAATAACAATATTTATTAATTAAAGACGTTTCTACTTCCGCATTAAGCAAGCAAACATGTCAGTTCTTGTGAATCCCACCGACTTCAATAGATGGCGCTAAAAGAAATAATTGTATCAGCTTACAACTATTTTTAATCAATTTATATTATTTATCACAATTTTAATAGCTGATTTGTATCTTAAAATTATTTTATAATATTGATATAATAGATAGATTTTACTTTCCCATTGAAAACAGACACCCAGAAGTTATTGGCTTAAAAAAGTAATGAAATGTTTTGTTTTACGTCAAGGTCAAAATCATGCTTTTTGTTTGTGTTTACATTTCGTTCGGAACCTATCTTCACGTCATGGGTGCGAGTGTTAAAACTTTTAATTGCTATTTAAATAACTTACTAGTTATTGTGTGGAGTGCACTGATATTTTAAACAATCTTTGTGTCTTCGAGCAACACGGAACATTGTGTGAAGTGAGTGCATTTCTGACGATGGAGAAATGACAATGTTCGGTATGTGAATGTCCCCAAATTACGTTTTGTTTTGTTTAGATAAATTATGATTGGATAAGTTTCTCGCCAACGCCTAATATAAGTTTACTATCACGCAGAAAAATAGGTACCTATATTCATTTGATGCACTTAAAATTAAAATACATATTACGATAATTTTAATTGGCGCGCTGGTGCGCGCTGGGCAAATTTTATTGACGTTTTTGACCTAATTAGCGTTAGTAAAACATTTACTAATGTGAGTTTTTTATTTATTTGCCAATAAATATGCATGTTTTACAATGTTGTTCTTATCCGTCCGCACAAAAAAAATATTTTCGATCTATCCCTTTATAATACCAAAAACAAATACCAATGGTAGGTATTTGTTTCCTATCGACCTGAGAAAAAAAATTACTGCCTACCTAGTCTCAAAACCTATGCACGCCCCTGGCCCCCACTGGTGGCAGATTTGGTGGGGGCAGGCGGGAATAAATCCCACCCAAAACAAACATCATGACGTGATGAATACCTATTGTTTTTTGTTTGTCCTTTGATATTTAAGTGTATATTTGTCATGATACTCTTATCACCAGTGCTTCCCTTTCCCCGCCACGCTTTTTTCCGAAAATGGTGCCCCTAACGCCACGACCATTAAAAAATAAATCCAAAAAATTAATTATACTCAACTCATTCAGGCAAGTAAAATACAACGTTTCTTGATCCTGTTTTTTGTCTGATATATCAGTCATTGGCGTGGTGGGCACGAAAATGGTTTGTCTGATATATCAGACATTGGCGTTGAAAGGGTTAAATACTTTCTTTGGGTTCAGATTAATGTGTATCATGTTTCCCAATATTTTACTATTTTAATAATGCATCTGGCATTTATTCATATATAGTAAAGAATGAATACATACCTCTCTCACCGAGAGTCTTGATCGTATGAAGAGCTGGTAGTTCCCCCTCGTGGATATGCGGTGATGGCGACCTGTGGACTGGCACGGCGATCTCCTTCATCATAATTTCAGCTTCATTCACCTTGTGAAACAACGTACGAATTAACGTACAATAAGGGGGGATCCCCAAGGGCGTCGCCAGCTTATGATTAAGGGGGGGGGGGGAGCAGTTATGGTTAAGGGGGGGGGGGGGGCAATGGGGAAATATTATTTCGTAGAAAAAATATAAACGCCGAGAGCATGAAGCGTTACCGCTTTGCGGCTAGCGACATTTGATCTCAAGGGGGGGGGGGACTCATTCATGCAGCTTCAACTTTAATTATTTATAGGGCAACACTCAGTTGCAGAAACGTCCATTAAAGTTAATGTTTCATTAAAGCTATTGCTGTCACTTTTTATTTCATGACAACGAAAAGTGACAGCATTAGATTTAATGAAGCATTAACTTTAATGCAGCTTTCTGCAACAGGGCGTTAGTCCATCTTATAATACTTTTAGTTATACAATATAACAGAATGGACAAAAAAAATCTTGTTTGTCATACTGCTCCGTACCTATAACTAATTGGATTCGAAAAAAAAAGTCCATGCAGTTATACCTTAGGTCTTTTCATTAAGAGAAAAACTTTGAAATAGAATAAAATAACAATTTGTATTTAAAAGAGTAATTTTTATGACATTATTTATGGATAATAATTGGCTGGACTGTGACCGGCTGATAATGACGTTACCGGTGAGACCATCAATCCTTCCAGGTCAGCTCGGCTGTGCAGGTGGTCCCAGAACTGCTGGCACTTCAGCCCGGCCTCCTCGCTGTCTCCGGCCTGGGGGGTGAAGTCGATCACCAGGTGCTGCTGGTGGAACGGCTCACCGCTCGCTCGGCCTGCGTCTATTACTGGCTCCGACATTATCTACAAAAATTAATAGTAGTACCATTGCTTATTTTAGGCCTCTGCTTCAAATTTCGAGGAGGAGCGGGAGAGCACGGCGCACGGCGGTCACCGCTTGACAGGATCGCACCGCTTGTGACAGTTCGTGACGGCCCGCATTGATAGTGTATTAAAAAAGAGGCATTATTATTTTAAAAATAGGTAGGTAGGTTACTTGAGCTAAAAAAATGGCACCCGAAAACTGAGCTAATTAGCATAGTACCTGAGCTGTTTCACGAAAGCATTGACAGGTAGACCGACAAACTTATCTGTTCCGGTGGCCAAATTGGAACTACGTGAAATGTCAGTTTTTGCAATGCAAAAACGATATTTAATGACAGTACTAAAAAGACAGTAGCGACGCCGCCACCGGAAAGGATAAATTTGTCGGTCTATACGAACGCCGTGGACAATTTTTGACTTCACTTTAGTACTGAGTCTGACATAACCTATCTACCTCTTTTTTATTATAATATCATTGTTTAACGCACGGCGATTAGAATTTGATCCGTCGAGCTACACATTCAAACACGTTCATACGCTAAAGATATACACATGTGTGCGAAATCTGAATGAGAAAGGCATACGGAACATAACGTTACACGAAAGAGATAACTAAAGTCCGCGCCACAAGATGTAGTCCGTTTAGTTATACCGCTCAGTCCTACTAGTAGGAATAAACGGAGAAAATAATCCTTTTAGTCCTACTATCTGCTGTGTGAAATTTAATCGAACAAAACGTACAAAAAAGTTCTTTTAGTACTACTAAATTTAAAGCAAACTTCAATAGGACTAAACGGATAGTACTAGTACTAAACAGACAATAATAATAGGACTAAATGGATACTAAAGATCACAAATACATGTGTGCAAATTCTGGAAAACAAATGAATGTCGGGGAAACAAATGAATGTCGTTAAAACAAATGAATGTCGTTAAATTTTTTTTATCGATTTGAAGTAAAAAAAACAGGTCCAAGCGAATTTCAACCTTATCGACATTCAAAATTTTGTTGCTTTTTCGCAAACGCTTGTTGACTATCTTTGCTGGTTCATTAAAATCCGTAATTTTGGTAAATGTCGATAAGGTCGAAAATCGCTTGCACCTGTTTTTTTAACTTCAGATCAATAAACAATGTTTTAACGACATTCATTTGTTATAACGACATTCATTTGTTTTCCCGACATTCATTTGTTTTCCCGACATTCATTTGTTTCCCCGATATTCATTTGTTTTCCAGAATTTGCACACATGTATTTGTGATCTTTACTATCCGTTTAGTCCTATTGAAGTTTGCTTTAAATTTAGTAGTACTAAAAGAACTTTTTTGTACGTTTTGTTCGATTAAATTTCACACAGCAGATAGTAGGACTAAAAGGATTATTTTCTCCGTTTATTCCTACTAGTAGGACTGAGCGGTATGACTAAACGGACTACATCGCGCCACAACTCTTATCTGAAATAAAGGATGTTGGTTCTTATTAAAATTGTGTAAATTTACTCATTATGAGCGGAGCATTTTTCGGGCGCTAGTGCGGTATCTACCTCTTTTTTAATACACTATCAATGACGGCCCGCGTCAAGCGGTGACCGCCCGTGCGCCTGCGTGCGCTCCCGCTCCCGCTTTCGCAAAATCCTAGAAAGAGGTCTTAAACATTGGACTGTGACCCACCTGTGGGGTCTTGGTGGGGCAAAGTGGTTTGCTGCACACATTCGGATGAACGGGATAAATGGGTCAAAATTCTTACAATTTATGATTACATATAATTCTGTCTGTCTGTCTTGAACTATAATTTAGTACAGCAGATATCCAGCTTTCTTATTCTTATTTCATTTTCTTTATACTATTCCAGTAAGCTGAAATTGGTAGGTATACCACATAAAAACATTTGATGTTTTATTGGGCGACACATTAGACTTCTCTGATCGTCGCGCCTTACACATCTTGTGTTACTCATTTAAGTTTTCGGATGAACTACTTTTACACAACTCGATAATATACCTTGAAGGCTTCGACGGACATCTTCTCATCAGAAGAGGAAGCGTTGGATAAAGGCATCAGGGCTCCGCACTGGCAGCAGAGACAGGACATCAGAAACGTTAAAATATCGGACACCACCTGGAAAATTGGGTTGTTTATACTACTCAAACGATTCGATGGTCTAAGTACCACACCTTGATCTCGTAGTCTTGTTTGTATTTGTGATTACCGATCTACACTTTGAGGCGCTCGTGTGGCGCAACAAAGTGTAGATTGCGATAATGAAAGTCAAGCTACCCACGCCGAGGTCGGATAATGAATGGGTGACCATTCTGACCACAATTAGTGTTAATTTATTTTGAATGCCTTCCTCAACGAATATCGTTCGCCTTCCTGTTTCAAAAGGCACGTAAGCTGCTGGTCCCTGCTGATATCTTAAATAAAACTCAAAAGGTGACTTACTGACTGACATAGACAGATATCAACGCACAGCCCAAACCACTGGACGGATCGGGCTGAAATTTGGCATGCAGGTAGATGTTATGACGTAGTCAAGAAAGGATTTTGATCAATTCCCACGGGAACGGGAACCACGCAAGTGAAACCGCGGGCGCCCGCTTGTTTACTATAGTGTGTCAGAGGTCATTTTGCGGCTTGATAACTAATCCGCACTGGGCCCGCGTGGTGGAGTATGGCCCACACTATCTTACATACATTGTGATAAGGATAAGGTTCAGTCTGCCTGTTGTCAAATTATATTATATATTTAAAAAAAGTATAATACGTAACTACCTCCGCGGTACAGTGGTTAGAGCGTTGGGCTCTAATACCCGGAGGTCGTGGGTTCGAATCTCGCGGGGACCATCACTTTGTGTGAATGTTTCCAGTTTGGTTAGGACATTGCAGGCTTGAATCACCTGAATGTCTGAAAAGAATGATGATTCTGTGCTTCGGAAGGCACGTTAAGCCGTTGGTCCTGCGCCTGATCTCTCTTCGGTCGTGTCAGACTGCTGTCCCACCGTGTTACGAGAGTGAGGGAATAGGGAGTGCACCTGTGCTTGCGCACTCACTTGTGCTCTATAATATATCCTGCGTAGTTGGCTGATCGTAAAAGTTTGGCCGCCGTAGCCGAATCGGCTAGGAGGATATTATTATTATTATTAAGACTTAGTCGTCAACTCGCGGACGCAAAACTCGCGGACGTCCGCGAGTTGGCACCTTTCGATTTTACCTACTTTTTTTGTCGTCAACTCGCGGATCTATATAAAGTACAGTCAAATAAAAACAGGTTGAAACCAAAGGATAATTTACAATGTACTAGGGCAACATGACCTTATTGGAGATGTATTAATTTTTTAAGGATTTTTTACGAGTTGATTACTAAGACGAACCAAGCGTATAGAAGAAAAAAAAAAGATTTAAAGCTGCAGTATTTATAACCTTGATGAAAAAAAATGCATGACAAATAAATACATCTCCAATAAGGTTATGTTGCCCTAGTACAATAATACCATTATCCGTATTATCAACCTTATCACTAAAGTAATATTACACATTAAGAAAAAGTATATATTACATATTTAGTTGGCCTTATTTTAATAAGGAATTTGTTGTAACATTTTTGTAGCTGACTATACATTAATACGTCAGATTTCATGATCGCGCGAGTTGACGACGAAAAAAGTAGGTAAAATCGAAAGGTGCCAACTCGCGGATGTCCGCGAGTTTCGCGTCCGCGAGTTGACGAATAAGTCATTATTAATGCGTAATATTTAACCGTTGTCTGGTACCTGTAGTACAAGCTATATATTATTGAGTTTGGGGCTGGATTGTGCTTTAAATAGAGTACAGGGTTTTTTTTTTATTAATAGCGGCTTGGTGTTTCCACAGTCACTGCGACCAATTCTGATCTATTGTGAACGCCACTTAGATTACAGTTCTTCACCAAGCCCAACCTTTTCTACGAAATGGAGGATATTCTTGGGGCGGATATCTTTAGCCTCGTCTGGTTGTAGAATGTGCTTCCCCAGAATAAGGCTACGTTTGTGCATCAATAGCTCGCAGTCCGTGAGTATATAATATGCAGAGGTGTTTCGTCGCTAGTATGACAGAATCTGCATTTCCGTGCTTGTTAAGACAACAGTGTCCTGTAATGGTTCGCTTACTCAGTCCTAAGATCAGTTTGGCAGTTTTCGGATCAAAGGCGTGTCCAGGGTTAGTTATATATTTTTTATTTACCTGCACATACCGCCAAACTACCATGAACCGTTTCACGACGTGATGAAAGGTGTAGCAGCTGATCGTGAACATCGCATGATGTGCAAATAGGATGTGCCGTGGTCGTTTGACAGATAAACTGACACGCGTCAGACGGTGACGTGTTCAAAACCATAGTTCAAAACGGATTTTTAGTTTTAATTGATTGCCAAAGAAGGTTATTAATTCGTTAGCATCGTTTATGATTACTCGGTTCTTTTTTAGGGTTCCCTTCCGTACCTGAAGAGCTGTAAAAAATCTATAACTACAGTAAGCACTATGATTTGATAATTATGTGAAAACTACTAGATTCCAGCAAAACAGCCCCAGTTTTTTTTAATAATAAATTTCTCTGGACATTAATCACACAGCGCCATCTAGCCCCAAACTAAGCATTAGCTTGTGCTATGGGTGCCAGACAACGGATAAACATTACCTATCTACTTATATATTTTTTTGTAAATACATAGGAATGATACAAACTGACATGTTCATGCACACAAAATTGAATGTTTGTACTGTGCGTGTATCGAACCTGCGACCTCTGGTGTAATAGCCGTATTCTTGACCATTAGTTACACCAAATGGCTCGTCATTTAAACTTCACCTATAAGGATAACTAGGAAGTCGGACATTAAAAACTAGACCCGAAGCATGGAATGCACAATTTAGTACCTGCTACGGAACCGAAGCTTGAATCGAACCCACATTCACTAGGTTTACTGTAATTCCACATTGGCGGTACAAAACCAGTATTTTTAAATACTAAAAAAATATCTTTTATTTTTTGCAGACTTACATATTACCTTGTAAACAACCTTTTTCCTTAAACTCTAAAAAACAGCTTTCCGTTCGTTGATAAGAGTCAATAACCAGTATTTCATTGGTAAAACAGTAAACATTGTTTTAACTAAATGTTTTTTGTTATTTTTAATCGACTAGTAGGTATAATAATACTAGGAGGAGGTTATCTATTCGTCGATAACCTTTTGAGTGTACTATTTTTTTTAGGAATTTAATATGCTATTTTAAAATTATAATACATTGGGGATGTGCCGGTAAATCGCCACAAGGCAAGAACCAGCTTGCCTTTACCCGGTAAGAAGCGGCTGGGGGAGTTTATTGGGTAGTGCTACGATCATACCTACATATTTCTAGCCTGCAGGAATTGTGCATAAAAACGCATTCTTTTCCGCACAAAAAGAATTAGATAATACTTAACCGTGATGCGTAAAAAAGTTACAGACAGACGCTTTTGAATTTATAATATTTTACATGTATTTTTATATGGTTTTCCTGTTTGATAATTCGAACGGGTATGCCCGTACAAGTGCCCGCTACTTATAAATACTTCAAACAAGTTTCATGTCATCAGTTGTAAGATGCGCACGCGTTGTTGTTGCACTTATTAGATTAAAAATTTAAAATGTCTAAAATCAGTGTACTGTGTTGTTTGTTTGTCTTTTGCTTAAATGTTAAGGGTAAGTACTTTTATTTTTACAGCATTTTCTGGCCGGTTCTTCTCAATAGATAACAACATTCCGAACTCGGTGGTAGAGTCACTATAATTTTAATTTCTGGAGATTCATAAGTGCATCTTTGAAGCCTATTTGAATAAAGTATATTTTGATTTTGATTTTAAATTAACTAAAGTTATAATCATCATCATATTAGCCTTAGCTCGTTGACTTGTTAACATAGCGCTACCCCAATAAATAATTTATATCTACGGAATATTTATTTATTTATCAAATGCATAAAAAAACGATCCTTTGACTGTGAAATGACTTGTTAAACAGTTGGCGTCGCTTATGTGCAATCTATGCACTCGCCCTACGAGTATTACAGCGAAATCGATGGCTTCCTGAGGATGCACCGAGTGCCAGCCACTTGGCACGAAGCGAGGCTCCGATGCTACTATGAAGGTACATGTTTAAGGCATCTGCCTCTAATTTCGCGGAAGCGCGAGCGGGCCAGCATGCAGGCGCACAGCGGTCACCGCTTGACA
Source organism: Mecyna flavalis (assembly GCA_949319885.1). Taxonomy (NCBI): domain Eukaryota; kingdom Metazoa; phylum Arthropoda; class Insecta; order Lepidoptera; family Crambidae; genus Mecyna; species Mecyna flavalis. Next base: position 1,196,695 of record OX439435.1, on the reverse strand, counting down.
GGATCTCACCGCTCGTGACGGCCCGCTTCAAGCGGTGCCCCTACGCTCCCGCTTCGCCGAAATTCAAGGCAGGAGCTAGTTAGGCCTCTTTCTTCGTCATTGTCTCAAATCTTAGGCATTATTTTATTTATTTTATTTAAGCTTCATTGCACAAATCAAGTACAAAAGGCGGACTTAATGCCTCATGGCATTCTCTCCCAGTCAACCTTTAGGCCAAGCAGAAAGAAACAGTGGGTGGTGCCAATTAACCTAAAACTTAAAAAATAACAGAAATAAACGAAATAAAATATGATAAATAAATACTTATATAAAATATAAAAATAAATTAAGATATATATATATATACTTATTACATAATATTAATATATAAAATATATACATAGTACATACGGTTAACGACTGGGACAGGTGATTGTTTGCATTGGTGGTGGGCATTACGCTCTCCCGAATTGAGTGACTCCGTAAAACAGTAGATAAGCCATGATAAGTCTTATTTTAAATTAAGTCATTTATTCGGCAAAAAATTAAAGATATTTTTTTTTCCTACGAGCATTACAACGGCAATGGTTTGTTGAGAAGACAACTATACAGTGAAGTGAAATTAGCTTTTACGAAAGAATATAAGTGACAAAATTATAATTATTTTTCATCTTCATCAGCGGAAAGACCGTCACTCATCCAACTGTCCTGTTCCACCCGCATCCAGTATATAGAATCAATAATAATCATTGTTTTTTGGGATGAACGCTCCGAGAAAATAGAAGTTTATGTTCCGTTAAATGATATGGACGTTTTATCGTACTGGCTACTTTAATTACAAACTCCTCTTTGGTTAGGAATACCAAATTTTTTATTTATACAGCTATTACACCACTCAGGTATATTTTGTGTTTCGTTGACCAACATTTCTCTTTTTTTCCATCTAGGGGGTGTTCTAGCATCGCCACTGAACCAGAACCTCACCGGGGCCATGATGACCCTCGTGGCCAAAGACCCAAGTCCTCCCACCGCAATCTTCACTGGCATTCACGCTCAGTTCTCATTCGGAGACTTCTTGTCAGTTGAAGGTGAGTAAATAATAGGGGATGTTGACTATATTTCTCTTTTTATTTTATTTGAAGACGGCTTTGGTTTTAGGCCTCTACCTCGAATTTCGCGGAAGCGGGAGCAGGAGCGGTGACTGCCCGTGCGCTCCCGCTTACGTTCTTGCTCCCGATTCCGCGAAATTTGCGGCAGAGGCCTTATAAATAATAGCCTCCCGCCCGCGGTTTCACCCGCGAATAATTTCTTTTGTCAAGTATCCCCCCTTTCCCTCCACATTTCCGGAATCAAAAGTACCCTTTGTCACCCGGGGGTAGTGGAGCTTTCCAACAGTGAAAGTATATTCAAATCGGTTCAGTAGTTTCGGAGCCTATTCAATACAAACAAACCATTGATAGTGTATTAAAAAAGAGGTAGATGTGCCATCCTTTTACGCACGGCGATTAGAATTTGATCCGCGCGTCGAGCTACACATTTAAACACGTTCATCATAATACGCATATTCATACACATGTGTGCGAAATCTGAATGAGAAAGGCATACGGAACATAACGTTACACGAAAGAGATAACTAGAGTCCGCGCCACAACTCTTATCTGAAATAAAGGATTTCGGTTCTTAATGAAATTGTGTTAATTGACACAATATGAGCGGAGCATTTTTCGAGCGCTAGTGCGGTATCTACCTCTTTTTTAATACACTATCAATGAAACAAACAAACAATCAAATCTTTCCTCTTTATCATACTAGTATAGATTATAAATAAATATCTAGATCTAGACATTATTCACACAGCGCCATCTAGCATTAGCTTGTGCTATGGGTGCCAGACAACGGATAAAATCAATACTATGCTTTTTTTTGTAAATTCATGGACACAATAAATTTTTGTACCGTCCGGGGACCGAAACCGCTCAATTACACATAGGGTTGCCATCCGTCCGGGTTTCCCCGGATTTGTCCTAGTTTAGAGGGCATCCGGGGAGCGCCCGGGGAAGGTTTCATTTTGTAGACCGAGTTTAAAAAAAAGGTGATTTATGACATTTTCAACTGTTTTTTATTACATCGAATAGGTATGTTTAAAAGATCTTGTTGACATGTCCGGCTTTCGGACTCTAAGATCCGGGGTTTTCACGCGTCTTGTCCTGTTTTCCAAATTTTAGAGATGGCAACCCTACATCCTCTCTCCATTACACAAAATGGCTCGTCAATTATGATATTTAACAGCGTAATAGACCGGGCCATCGGGCACTATAACTGTATTTCAATGAGACTTCATCATTGAAGTTGGTGCCGCGGTTGTATGCCTAAGCCTTCAACCTGTAATGGAGCAACAGACACACACTTTACTTTTTCTTTCCCTAGGAGTTCCATTCCACGCTATGGATCTGAAATGGGTATCTGGCGAACCACAATCACACGGAGAAGATTGTCAAGATTGCATACTTATGAACGCCTATGGAGAAATTGCTGATATACCTTGTAAATCATCTTTGCCGTACATTTGCTACAAAAAGGGGCCGAAGAGTGAAAATCCTACTATATGTGGGACTCGTGACAAAGGTGGGTCAAAATCAAAATAATAAAATAAATATTGGACAAAATCACATACATTGAATTGACCCCAAAGTAAGTAGCGTAAGCAATTGTGTTATGGGTTTCGGAAACAACGAAGGTACCACAAATATATACTTAAATACAAATAAACATCCAGACACAGAACAAACACAAATGCTCATCACATAAGTATCATCGATGTAATAAAACATCGTACTACTGAATTATCGACACAGCGTGTTCGATATAATGAAAATCGAACTATCAACTTTCGCACTCATATGGGGACCCGTTTGTCCTGGGTGGGATTCGAACCCACGACCGCATAGTGCAGGGTCACTACCAAATGCGCCATCGGGACAGTCAAAATCAAAACATCTAGGCTTCAAGTTCAAAGATGGACGTATGAATCGTCAATTTCAATGTAGAAACTTCAATGGTAGAGTAACTATGTATGTAACATAGTAACTCTACCACCGGGTTCGGAATGTTGCTATCTATCGAGATGGGTGTCTGTGTCGTGGCCATGTACCGTCTTGGTTCGTTGTATACTCGACACAATTAATTTGCTGGACAAGGATCGATTATTTGATTGGATCTCTCCATGACGTGCCCGTGACGAGTCGTGAAGCCAATGTAGCCATTTTTTAATGCCAGACGGCAAACGAGCCAGCGGGTCGCCTGATGGTAAGCAATCACCGCCGCCCATGGACATCTGCAACATCAGAGGGATCGCTGATGCGTTGCCGGCTTTTAAATGCCAATGTGCACTTTTTGCTGACCGCAATCTTGCGTTGATGTCGTCAGTCTGTCGTATGCATTCCGATAGCTGCTACGCTATGATTAACCACAGGATACAAGTACGATACCCGTCGAAGACATTTATGTCCAAGATTTTTTACTATTCCATAAACTCTTCTTCTTCTTTTTTAGCCCGTTTCTACCCATTTGTTGGGTATAATATAGGCCTCTTCATGTTCTTTCCACTTTGGGCGGTTTTTAGCGTCGCGCATCCACTGCCGTCCCATTACCCTTGCGATGTCGTCGGCCCAGCGCATAGGTTGCCTTCCGACCTTCCTTCGACCCGTCCATGGCGTTCCATAAACTATCATTGTCCAAATGTCCGCAGGCTACAAGTACGATTCCCGGACGGGCAGCTGCTACAAGGTGCACAAAGTGGGCCGCACGTGGTCGAGGGGGTTCATGACCTGCCACGCTGAGGGGGGGCACATGGCCATCGTTAACAGCGAAGTGGAAGCCCAGGTCTGGACATATTCATATAATTCTCTAGCGGAGTTCCGGATATATTAGTGTGGGAGCCAATACGCTAGTTTAATAAACATAACGGCCTCCGTGAAACAGTGGCTAAGCAGCTCGGGTATGAAAACACGGAGGTCGTGGGTTCGAACCCTGCCTAGGGTCTGGTTGGTGGTAGGGCTTTTTCAGAGTTCGACTGCCTAGCTTCCACCCCCACAGGTGAAGTCTGCCGCCATAACAGCTCTGGCTGTGTTCCGACAATATTAATGTGGGAGCCAGTACACTTAAAATCAGAGGCTCGAAGTCTGAGTCTACCTCTACAGTCTGATAGCACATTGAGGGACGCTTCCAGGTGAAGCGTCCCTCAATGGAATATGCCGCAGTGGCCGCTTACCATCAGGTGGGCGGCGTGCCTCTCTGCCAAAAGACCTAGTATAAAAAAACATTAATAAATAAATAATATTAGTTAAGAAAAGATATTTAGTGTGTATTTGGTGTATACATAGGGAGTTTCTTCATCTTGCGGTAATATGACATAGTCAATTGTCCTGTTTAGGTAATGAGAGACCTCCTCAAGGAAAATCCTGAGGAAGCCATGTTTGCAGACTACAAGCACGTCGCCAGCATTGGATACCAAGACTGGGGCGAACGTGGGTCATGGTGGACTATACATGGTAAGTCAAGACTTTGTGTCGAATTTTCTGAATACTTGGGTTGGTGACCACCAATACGCATTTAGCCATTACCCATCGTTGTTAGGATAACTTAATGTCAATGAGCATTTGCCCTGATTGAAAGGATACTTTAAAGGTACCATTTACCTTCTTAGTCTAATACTTCAATACTAATATTACAAAGAGGAAAGATTTGATTGTTTGTTTGTATTGAATAGGCTCCGAAACTACTGAACCGATTTGAATAATTCTTTCACTGTTGGAAAGCTACACTATCCCCGGGTGACATAGGGTACTTTTGATCCCAGAAAGGGGGGGGGGGGGATTTTAAAAAAGAAATTACGCGCGGGTAAAACCGCGGACTGAAGGCTAGTTCACACTGAGATACTCAAAGAGGTGGTCTTAACTATTAATATTAGAAGTTATTATAGAGTGATCGATTAATAAACTAAAATTAAGAGGTATGATCGAATTATAGGAATACGTCCGACAAAGCTAAACGCTACCGTGCAGTAAAGTACTTTAGTCGCCATCTGTTGATCTTAAAAAGAACTAATTAGTCGAAAGAATTGATATTTGTCAAAAAAAGGGTTGTTACATCATTTACTTATTTTTAGGCCAGGAACTTTCGGAAGCAGGCTACGCGTCGTGGGAGAAAGGAGCTCCTGACAGCAAGACCTCACAGTTCTGTGGAGGCATCAACAGGACAGGGAAGCTGAACGATATCTGGTGTTCAAATTGGACCTTCCCAGTGATCTGCGAGATGCCTGTTCCCAAAAGCATAGACTTCAGATCTATGTCGCTGGCAGAAAATTTACAAAAATGATGTGATTAAATGTTATGCTATGTCTTACTTATAAGGGGCTATTCCACCTATCCCACCTAGCCATATCACCTGGGCAGCTGGGTGGTAAAAGTGTTTTTTTTCACTCTTCCCACCCGGGTGGGATAAGTGGAATATAAGTTCATGCGACTTCCACGTATCCCACCCGGATGGGAAAGTGGATTTTTTGTTTCCACTCTTCCCACTCAGGAGGGATAAGTGGAACATAAAGGGCCATGAAGATTTTTGTATGGTGACTGGCTTACTTACTAGTCCCGCCATATTTTTTTTACAAATTGCTACTTGAAATTCTTCTAAAAATGGATACTTGTGTCACTTTTTAGACCTACCATACCCCACCCAGGTGGGATGGCTAGATAGGATAAGTGGAATAGCCCCTTATAAGCGCTGTTGCGGCATTGTTACCAAAAAACAAGGTGCAGCTCAAGCTGAGGCAGATCCAATTGGCCATCTACCTATGGATCTGTCATGTCTGTGTACCTTAATTATACTTATTGGTTGTTTAACATTTATTATACCTATCTGTGCTGTGCCAATATGATGGCTAATAAATTCTTTCTTTCTTTCTATTAAAGATATTATATTTAAAGCCTAAGTAAGTTCGGAAACACAGGTATTAATAATAATAATAATATAATATATCGTTTATTTCAGGCAACAGAATTACATGAATTACAGGCCCATATTATAAATACCTTACAGACTAACATACATACAATATAAATAAAAAGTAAATAAAAAATTAATTTAATATTGCCGCCTTAAGGCGGCTTGAGTCAGCTGGGAGCCGTCCTCGAAACCTCCGATAGACGACACCCTGCGGCCAGAAGTCCTCCTTCATAAAAGTCTCCAGGTGATGGGACGGCACTCTCACCACAAAGGAACCGAAGTTGACTTTATGGCGAGAATCCAATCGCTCAACCCTTATTGTATTCCCTTACTTTTATAGCACGCACGGTCCTTTATTGACCGTGTCATATTACTATTCTTACCTACTACCAGTAGTAATACCGGTAAAGTGTTTATCCGTCGGTGGGACAGCAGTGAGACACAACCGACGAGATTAAGCGCAGCATCAACACTTTTACGTGGTTTCAGAGACTAGGTGTTTTAAACCATCGACTGAGTATGGGATGATCAGAAATTTCCTTCAAATCAAATGGTTAACCAGGTAGTAGGTTCCTGTACTGGGCCGTCTAGGTGGGTACCACCGCAGTGCCAGATATTTTCCCGTGAAATAGAAGTGTGTCAAGCACTTCTATGTTTCGGGAAAAGGGCACTGAAGCTAGTGAAATTACTGGGTATATGAGACCTATAACTGTCGTCTAGGTGTAGCGGACGCTGGGCGGTGCCAGACAGTAACTGCTTAGTTACTGTTTGGCACTGAACTGTCTAAGGGCAGACGTGGCGCTTACCATCAGGTGTATGATTTTCTCGTCTTGTTACACATTGCAAATAAAAAAAATGGTGCCTCTGGTCGTCATAACAATCGTCCATATGTAGGTGACTGTAACCGCTTTCCATCAAGCGGACCGTAGCCAGAGTTTAGCGCTACTCTCTTGGCATAAAAGGCTAATATTATTATGATAGATATGCTTTGACGTGCAGTGACATTAAGGGATCTAACAGACGAACGACCCATCGTTTGCGACCCTCGACGACTGCGGTGAGCGGCTGTCGTTCGGGGCCGCAACGACTGTCAGCGACAGTCGTCGAGAGTCGTCGAGAGTCGTCGGCTGTCGTTGCGGCCCCGAACGACCCTCGAAGACCAGCAACAGTCGTCGAGAGTCGTTCGGGGCCGCAACGACAGCCGACGACTCTCGACGACTGCCGTTGACGGTCGTTGCGTCCCCGCGCGACAGACGCAGAGGGTCGTCTGCTGTCGTTGCGGCCCCGAACGACAGCCGCTCACCGCAGTCGTCGAGGGTCGCAAACGATGGGTCGTTCGTTTGTTAGATCCCTAAATGGCTTGATAATTTTATCAGAATTTGTAACAATATACGAGTATAATGGAGTATAACAAAAAGAAAAAGTAATTCGTTATCAAAAGTATCTTTAGGAAGGGGTTACCTGACTTCAATACCGCAGTGATTCCACCGGATTAATCAGTCCCGGTGAGAATCACTGGGAAGATTTAATTTGAGCGAACGGCGTGAATTAGAAACGAGTTCATTTGTAATTCTTTTCGTGAAGTTACCTGGATTCTCTTTGAGGTTTCAGAGGTCAGTTTTAATAAGAATACTCAGCTGTTTTCATTTCATTCAATTAATGTTTTTTTTGGCAGGGCTTTTTTAAATTTATTTTTTATAGTGAAAAGAAATAAAAATAAATAAAAAATATCTCTGGACATTATTCTCATAGCGCCATCTAGCCTCAAACTAAGCTTTAGCTTGTGCTATAGGTGTTAGACAACGGATAAAAATTACTTACATTTTTTTTCTTTTTGTAAATAAATACATACATATTACACATAGAATCACCCAGACCGATACAGACATAGTCATGCACACAAATGTTTTTACCGTGCGGGGATCGAACCCGCGACCTCTGGTGTAAAAGCCGACTTCTCGACCATTATATACACAAATGGCTCGTAGTAATGGCAACAATCTAACTAAAGTATCACCTTCACAGCTAAACATATCGATCATACTCGTAATATCATTATAATCAATCCAAGGCATCGTCTAATGCTGGCCATACACCATCCTTCCTATCGTCCAATCGGCATGACGCGATCGATTGGATCAAATCGAATTGACCGTATGTGGGCGTGGTGTCAAATCTTTTTGACGGCACAATCAAATTTCGATTCTTTTCATTTGATCAAACCGATTGGATCAAGCCGTGGACCGTGCATGCGACATGAACGGTGAACACATCATCGTATGGCGTCAACTGCCGATTGGACAAATCAAATTGATCGTGTGTGGTGTACTGCAGATTGGATCATGCCCATTGGACGATAGGAAGGATGGTGTATGGCCACCAAAACAATACAACAAAGCTGAGAAAATTAATACCAATTATTTGCTCACTCAAATAAAATTCAAACGTTTCCCAAATATTCGGATTGTTAAAAGTTAAAAAACAATTTACAATCGAGTAGCGACTAAAGCCCTTGAAATAAGAATAAGACGCAACAACAAGAGAAATAATTTGTTTTGTTTTAGACGCTAGGGATGGGACACACAGCGGATCACGGGTTTATTTTATTTTGTTTAATATAAATCTTGACTGCCTCAGAAAAACAGCTAAGTCACTTAGGTTAGGGACCTAATTAGTTAGTTAGCTAGTCGGACACAGAAAAAGTCACGCGACTTTTTCTGTGTCCGACTAGCTAGTTATCAAACAATAAAGTGAAATCTGCCGCTAAAGCAGATGTGAAGTAAATGAAATAATTTGTTCTGCAAATAGATTCATAAAAAATACTTTTGCACGTCAATCTTATCTGCATCTGTGTTCTAGCAATATAATAATGGAAGCCAGTCTACTTGTAATCAAAGGTTTGGAGATCCGAGGTGGTACAGAGGTGGTCCGAGGCCTACAGTGGTAGAGTGTCCCTTAATGGAATATACCACAGTGCCCGCTACCATTAGTGGACACGAACTAATCTACCATAAACCTTGCTGGTTACGCAGATCGTCGTCTTCGGGTTGATAAACTTTCACATAATTAAAAAAACAGCCTTCTTCCTAATAATAATGAGTTGTGAACTTTTATTTTCCTTGTCGAATAGACACAAATATTAAATACTAGCCTTCCGCCCGCGGCTTCGCCCGCGTGAACTATAGGATGTAATCCCGCGGGAATATCTTTATAAATTGTAGCCTAAGTATGTGTTGTTCTGATGTATAAGCTATTTTACTGTAAGGTTTCATTGAAATCAATTCAGTATTTTTTCGTGAAAGAGTAACAAACGTCCATCCATCCATACTTACAAACTTTCGCGTTTATAATATTATAGCCTTCCGCCCGCGGTTTCACCCGCGTTTCCGGGTCCCTCCACATTTCCGGGATCAATAGTACCCTATGTTCACCGGGGATAGTGTAGCTATTCAACAGTGAAAGAATTCCCCCTCACTGCGCTGAGAGGTTTATCGTCAGGTTTTAGTCGGTAGGGCCAAAGTGCGAGTCCGACATACCGCTCGGCGCGCGCCGCGCCGGTCAGCTAAAAAACCTGACTAAAAAGTTTGATGTACCTTAGTACATTTATATAAATAATAAATAAATATAGCCTAGCCTAAGCTAGCCTAGCCCCAAACTAAGCATTAGCTTGTGCTATGGGTGCCAGACAACGGATAAACATTACTACATTTTTACATATTATACATAGAAACACCCAGACCGATACAAACAGACATGTTCATGCACACAAATGTTTGTACCGTGCGGGGATCGAACCCGCGACCTCTGGGGAGATGTGCCTAAAGCGGGCACCGTGCCTAAAAAGGGCACTCTCAATAATATTACCATTTTTAAAAAGCGCGCAGTCTAAACGCGTGACAGTAATCCCCGCCGCCTGCACACCTCGCGTCATTCGTTGAGTTCACCTGCGAGCACGCCGCCGTTACGAGCTCCGATAAAAAAATGTTTTAAGTGGGTTTTTGAAAAATATTGCAAGGTATGTATCATGACTCATTAAATGCAAAAGGGACGCAATCCCAAATTCTATTTTTTTACAGGAGAGCCAAAACAAAATTTGAAAAACGAATTTATGTATTTTTTCAATATTTTTTAAAGATTATATATTAGTGTTATACATCATTGGATGCGTCTCTTTTTAATAGTTTCTTTACAAATACATACTTTTTTGTGATTTTATTCTTTGTGGAAAAAATAACACAAATGTCTCTTTTGCATAAAACTTTTATTCCAAAATTAAGTGTCTTTTCTCAAAAAAATACACACTTTCTGCATAAATCAAGTTTTTTTAAATGGTAATCCTAAAAAACAAAACAACATTAGGCTTCTCAGAGCAAGAGTTTCAGACTTTGAGACAAGCATAATTTATTACTTTTAAATGAAAAAAAAAACTTTCTAAAAAAACATCTTCAGTAACCCTTACAGTATACGCATTCAAATCGGTGCGTACGCAGATCAAATTAATTGTATGTGTTGGGGTTGAGTTACATCTAACAGCACCGTATTGTACTTTCCTATAACTCAAAACACTAATTAACTAATCAAGAATAAAATTGAAAACATAGGAAAGGTCCCTCTTAATGTAAACCTTATTAATTTAAACCTTAATTATGTATTTAGTATTTTCCTCGCAATTTATCCATATTTTCTCATCTTTTAAATCTTCCCTGGACTTCCAAGAATATTTCAAGACTAAAATTAGTCAAATCGGTTCAGCTGTTCTCGAGTTTTAGCGAGACTAACGAACAGCAATTCATTTTTATTTATATACTCGTAGATTACTATACTGTCAGTGTACATAATAACACAATAATACTACACTAAACTTTCTATTGACCTCAAAGATGCCTGATCACCTGATGTTAAACAACTAGGCAGTCTAAGCTGGAGCGCGCTTACTTAGGAAAAGCCCGTTAATTCTGGCCTTGAAGAGCCCGAAGTTGTATTGTCACAGTCACGCACAGTCCGTATCAAGAAAGATGAAGCAAATCGCTTAGTTCGTACGCGCGGTATCTCCACTGTATACGGATGGAATCCCTGACTGAGTCTAGTAGTGCGATGATGGAACGGAGCTGGTGGAACCAAATCGTGCAGCTGAGCAGCATACTCACCAAAGTGGAGTCTGTAAAATACGGAGAGGCAAGCAATCCTCCTACGATGATCGAGGCTCTGCAAGCTCTCGACCAAAGTATCGTCACCGACAAGCCTCTTCGCACGCCGCTCAATAGGGTCCAAAGCAGCCAGCTAGTATCGAGCAAAACCATCCCAAAGATGGCAGCAATATTCCATGCAACTTGAACATGCGGAACAGCTCCTAAACCTCTACAGAGCGTAGAGGCTTAGGAGCTGTTCCGCAGTGAAGTAGCGCCTGACTCTGGAAAGGATTCCGAGCTTTTTAGAGGCAGATGCTGCTACAGACTTATGTAGCTCCCAAAGTTTAGGTTGGAAGATAATTCCATACCAAGGAGCTGTAGTCGGTCAGATAAAGGGACAGATACGCCACGCTCTTTTTGGTGGAAAACAGACACGCCTGCGTTTTGGTGGGGTTAAAGCTGACCAAATTGGCATCTCCCCAGTCTGAGACAACTTGGAGAGACTGATTCAACATTGATATCACAAGTATAAGAATTATTCTTGCTCTGATAGTCATTCTGATAATAAGCAAAGCATTGTATGATAATAAATATTGTTTGTTTTATAAATATTAAGCAACAACTTAAGATTTTAATAAAATTTACTAAGTTTTAATGTAATAAAAAGTAAAAATCAATACAAATTGATATGTAAATTAAAAATATTAGTTTTGACTATAACAGATACATATTCAAAAGTATTACTACACAGAGACATACATACTCGTGCATAATTCTGTACAAAATAGACGTATTCAAAAATTAACGCTTTTGCATACAAGAAATCGGACATTACCATGCTTTATTCTATTTGAAACAGAAGTAAACTTAAATGCGACTTCTTTGCTTTATTTTTGCAACGTATTCCAAAAATAACACTTATGCATAAAACAATAGGAAGGGATTTTCATACATTATTTCATTCAAAATAGAAGTAAATCAAAATGCAGCTTTTTTGCTTCAGATTCACAACGATAAATTTTATGACTTTTTATGCAAAGTGGACGTATTCCAAAAGTATCTAGGCATATCGGTGCGTTATTTTATTCAAAACAGAAGTAAACCAAAATGCGGCTACTTTGCTCTAGTAATACAACGATCACTTACGTGATTTTTTGTGCAAAGTAGTAGCAATCCAAAATGTGGCCCTTTTGTCTATAAAAACTCGCTCCAGTCGGGTCGCAACTCACAATATGGCGCTTTTGCACTGAAATTACTGGTCAAACCGCGTTAATGCAAAAGAGGCACCCTCACTGTTTTTCAATTATAACAGCTAAAATTGCAGGAGTCTTCATTACACTATAAAATATCGAGTGCTTAGATCACATTTTTGTAATAAAACTGGTTTGCTGATTTTTTGTTTTGCGGCCCTTTTGCATTTAAGGAGCGTGTGTTCTCTTTGTTTAAGTGTTTACAATGCTATAATCAATACTTTTTAGTTATTAAGTGGTTATTTGGCTGTAAGCAGGTTGAATTGAATGCCACGTGCTTAAATATTTTGAGGTTAAATTTTGTTTCAATATTTTAAGTGTGGAAAAAGGCAAAGCGGGCAGGGCAAAGCGGGCTCGTGACCGCTTTGCCCGCTTTGAATTGAAAAGATGCCCGATTTGAAAAGATTGTTATAGTTGTTTTTATTTTTCTTTTTAGATGGTAAATAAATATGAGAAAAACTTCACAAGCTTCATGGACCTCTTCAACCATGCGGCATGTGCTGCAAGAAGTTCGAGAATTAGGAAAACCTGTTAAAAACGTTGCAACAAAATTTGGGATACAACGCTGCAGAGACATTTTAAGTCTGGGTCCTGTGAAGTAAAACTAGCACGATTTGTTTGTGATAATATGTAAAAGAAAACTAAACATATTTTTAATCATATTTTTTGTTAAGTAGGTAGTTTGGAAAACACCAAAAATACTCATTTTGTAACTGGAAGGTCTGATTAGGTTAAAACCAGTTATTGATTTAGTAGTTAAAATGAACAATTAATATTGTCGTTACTATAATTTATTATGTACTTAATTTGTTAAAAAAATTAAAGATTTATTGGAGATAAAAATTTAAGTTTATTTGAAAACTAGATATTTTGTTCTTTTTAAGTAAAGAGTGAAATATAAAATAGCTAAGTTTTAAACCAGTTTTTCTTCAACTTTTCCTTAAGGTGCCCGCTTTGGGCACATCTCCCCTAATAGCCGACTTCTCGACCATTACACCAAATGGCTCGTCAACTATAGATATTATAGTCGGTATATAAAATTAATAGATAGGTAGGTATTGGAGGATATTTCATTCCTAAACAAATGCTTGTTTGATTTTCTGTTTTTTGATATAGGCGTCCAAAGTAGCTTATTAAAATTAATCGAAAACTCCCAGTATCGGTGGAGCTTAATCTGTAGATATAAATAGGAAACGTGTCCCTTCCCTCAGCCCCTACATTAGGGACATCAAAGAAACAATCTTTATTGAGTATCGCCTAAGGAATAAAAGAGACATCAAAGAAAATATCCCCCTGAACTTTATCTAATGAATTTATTAATCTAGGAACGTGTTTTTGAATCCTTCTAAGACATACCTAATACTCACTAATACTTAAAAGAATCTTCTGTCGTATTGGTTTGAAGCACGGAGACGCTCGAAATTAATGTCACTAAATATGGTCAGAATGGTCACCCATCCATTAACCGACCGCGGCGTAGGTAGCTTGACTTTCGTTATCGCTAACGAACCACTGTCACAGCTGCGCCACGAGCGCCTGCGAATAGCCACGCATCGCACGATGCCATACGCATGATGGTAAGCGGCAACTATGAGTTTAAATAAAAGATCAAAAATATTTACTCAAAAAGTTAATTGAATAAAATTCAAACTCATGAATCACGACCCTTATCTCATAAAAATAACGTATTTTTCCGTCTATTCCCAGTCATCACCACTTCGACTTAATTTATCCACGACATTTATGTCGCATGGTATGTACCTAATTTTTATGACGTAATGGATTTAAAACCCTCTACATAAACGCAGGTGTGTAGGTTACGGATGCACAAAAAAAGACGCTAAGTAAACAGCTTGAAAGAAAAATACAAATATGTTTGCTGGCCTAGCATACCCACTTTATGTTGTATTTAAAATAAGTTGAGCCATGCTGCAGACACTGCCTATCTATTTGTCGAAATGGGCGGGGTCGAACGCAATGATTGTGTAACGGTTCACCAACAAACAGTTGATCCATGAACTGTTCACCAAAATAATCTATAACCCATGAACATTTTGCCCAAACCACGTTTTACCCATTAACTGTTCGCCAAGAGAACGAAAGGCCAATGAACGTTTGACCAACAGCATTTTTTGAGCCATTAAACCCAAAAAGTTCTAAAAGGTTTACCGATACTATATACCATTTGATGATTGACAGTTACATTTTGTTTATTTACTGTAAATAAACAAAATACTTTCTCTCTCTGTCCCGACCAAGTAAAATGGGTAGAATTCGGTTTTTTATACTTTGGGATATCCTACGTAGTTCGTATTGACCTCCGTACAGGACTCGGCTAGAAAGACATTATAATCTATAATAAAAATGAATTGCTGTTCGTTAGTCTCGCTAAAACTCAAGAACGGCTAAACTGATTTGACTAATTTTAGTCTTGAAATATTCGTGGAAGTTCAGGGAAGGTGTAAACGATGAGAAAATATAGAAAAATTGCGAGGAAAATAATAAATTAAGTGATACGAAGTTCACCGGGTCAGCTAGTTATTATTAAAGTTATAAGCGTAAACTTATCCGCAATATTCAAATAAGTTATTACATCTTTGTCTAATCTTTGTACAGTCTCACCCAAGGGTCTCTGAGGTCTTATCGCGCGACGCAGGTACAGTCGACGACACTTGTCACCCACTCCTGATATTCGATTCTCGTTGACGACAGTTCATTCGCTGCAGTGATTATATACGAGTACAGTAATAGTTGGAGTGGGTTGCCACGGAGAAGGCTGGTCAATTGCCTTAAGGTAAGTACTGGCTCGTCCCTGTTTTGGGTGGAAAGAGAAGTCCCAATACACACGGCCGCAAGCTTGAAATGCGCACGGAACGTTGATATTTTCTTCCAAAAAATGGTTACGACGTAGAAAGACTTCATAAACAGAATATTGCACTCTGCTTTAGTGGTTAAACCCCTTTTTCTTCGTGGGAGCGTGGCAGCGATCTCCAGCGCTAGCAAGTTAACAATTGTAAAACACAAAAAACATCATTTTCCGTTTGATCCAAACGCCAGTCGGCAAGAAAAGTGTTTCTTCAAAACGTACAGTTAGAAAAAATAAAAACAAATAATTTTATTAGGCGCTTTACAGACGGCGGGGCGTGCCATGCCGGGCAATCAAGTAATTGTAATTCAATGATATAAATAGAGCACTTTTTCTACTAGCACCTAAACGCCCGTTACGCAAAAATACGGTCCATTCCCGTTCGTCCCACCAAGCTTCGTCCCACCAGTAGGAGAATGAAAAAAACCGGCCAAGTGCGAGTCGGTCTCGCCCATGAAGGGTTCCGTAGCAGCAAGTATTATCATAATATAAAATTTCTTGTAGTTCTTTGTAAGTTTGATCGACGTTTTTATATTTGAGTTGATTGAATGAGAGGAAAATTGCGGTTTACGATTTATGACGTTTTAAAAAAAACGAATTACTTGACCTCGTTCAAACCAATTTTCAATGGAAGTTTGCATGGTAATGTACATCATATATTTTTTTTAGTTTTATCGTTGTCTTATTTTAGAAGTTAGAGGGGGGGTGACCAACATTTTACCACTTTGGAAGTGTCTCTCGCGCAAACTATTCCGTTTAGAAAAAAATGATATAAGAAACCTTATTATCATTTTTAAAGACCTATCTATAGATAACCCACACGTAAGGGTTTGAAGAAAAAAAAAATTTTGAGTTTCAGTTCTAAGTATGGGAAGCCCCAAAAATTTATAAACTAATTACTTGATCTCGTTCAAACCAATTTTCAATTGAAGTTTACATAATAATGTACATCATATATTTTTTTTAGATTTATCGTTCTCTTATTTTAGAAGTTACAGGGGGGGGGACCAACATTTTACCACTTTGGAAGTGTCTCTCGCGCAAACTATTCAGTTAAGAAAAAAATGATATAAGAAACCTTATTATCATTTTTAAAGACCTATCCATAGATACCCCACACGTAAGGATTGGATGAAAAAAAAAATTTTGAGTTTCAGTTCTAAGTATGGAGAGCCCCCAAAATTTATTATTATTTTTCTATTTTTGTATGAAAATCTTAATGCGGTTCACAGAATACATCTACTTACTAATTTTCAACAGTATAGCTCTTATAGTTTCGGTAAAAAGTGGCTGTGACATACGGACGGACAGACAGACAGACAGACAGACATGACGAATCCATAAGGGTTCCGTTTTTTGCCATTTGGCTACGGAACCCTAAAAACAACAATTATTTACACTATTTACATAGTACATTACAACACGATGTCAAAATAAATAGAGCAATCTAATAAAGTCGGTTACTTTTACTATCGATAAAGATTTGTCAAAAATATTTTCCTTACAAGAAATAAATATAAAACCATTTCTTGTAACTGAACAATTCTTGTTATCGCAGCACACTGTACTCCTCCGTTGCCTCGAGTTATAAGAATATGAAATTGATATCATAAGCTTATTTCCTTTGTTATTGTAGACACGTGTGTATCTCATGTGGAACGGGAATTCACGTTATTGTGTGTCGGTGACAAAGTTATTCCCAGTTTTCTACAGTTAAACCATATACTGCGTGACATTTTAGTCGTTGTTTTCCCGCAGTATAATGATTAGTACAATAGATTAATGAAGTTTTATTTTAAATCAAAAGTTTTATGATTAATGATAGACGAAACTCGAACAATTTGTACTAGCTGCGTCGCGGAAGGTCACCAGTCGAGGTCATTGCCCTTCGCGCTTATCAAAAAAATGATAATTCACTATTTGCTAACATTTGATTTAAATTTTCCATTCAAACTTTGAAAAAAAAAAAAAAGAATAATTAAAAAAAGTTATTGAGTATTTTCCGGTTCAAATGCTATTAGGATAATACCTTTTGGAATTAAGCAAAAAACAACTTCAACTGCGTGCACACATTTGTTATAAATTTTGTTTTGCTAACGTTACGGACAAGCGCAGTTGACGTAATTTTTCGCTCTATTCCAAAAGGTATTATTCTAATAGCATCTGAACCGGATAGTGTCTAACACGTTGACATTACTAGGAGGTGTCCAAACCTTAAAGGATTATGTTGGAACCAGTGACAGCGTTTAAGTAGACCTGCTTAATAATTTCACCCGTGCCAAACAAATTTAGCTGCCGAGAAGGCTATATAGAAATTGGATAAGCTTAGTTTTAGAGGGTAGTAATGCCTTGTTGTTCTAGTCATTTAAATGTTTTGTCGAGGTGAAATTTATTTTAATTACAGTGTTAATTAAAATAAGATAATCATCCCTATGTAAAATTAATGAAATTTATTAATATTTCTATTATAGGTATCACATTATTTAATACATCTTCATCTTTCTCCTTAATCAGGGTAAGCTTACAGCATGATTTTGCAAGTTCAGTAGGTAAGTACATTGGAACGACTTACTTATCAATTAAATTCCGTAATTTCCGGTGTTCATTAATTTAAAACCAGGCTGTATCAAAAAAAAAATTGTCTCATTAAAATCGTTTCATGTCTCGGGCTTAAAACTCGAAATTCGAGAGTTCGATTGCCACCTAATCTTCGTTGGTGGTAGGTCAAAGCTACCACCCACACAGGTAAATTCTACCTTAGACTATAAATAAATAATGTGGGGGCCAGCGAGTAAACTGGAAATGAAAGGCTCGGAAAAGTGCAGCAGCACATGGAGCGGTGCTTGGTCAAGTAATCCTTAATGGAATTGACCGCTTCGCTTTTTTATAATAATTCTGTTGGCAGACAGACACGCAGTCCACATGATGGTAAGCGGCCACTGCGGCCTATTCCATTGAGGGACACTTCACAAGAAAGCGTCGCTCATGTGCTGCCAGACTGTAGGCTCATCTGATCTTCGAGCCTTTGATTTCAAGTGTACTGGCTCCCACATTAATATTGCCGGAACCCAGCCTGAGCTGTTATTGCGGCAGATTTCACCTGTGGGGGTGGTAGCTAGTCAGGCGGACTCTGCAAAAGCCCTACCACCAACCCTAGGCGGGAATCGAACCCACGACCTCCGGGTTTTATACTCGAGCGGCTTAGCCACTGTTCCACGAGGCGGCTGTTTGCCTGTCTGCCAACATTACTGAAGTGGTAAAATAATAAATAAAAAAATCCCTAGACATTATCCACACAGCGCCATCTAGCCCCAAACTAAGCATGAGCTTGTGCTATGGTTGCTAGACAACGGATAAACATTACTTATATACTTTTTTTTTGTAAATACATACATATTATACATAGAAACACCCAGACCGATACAAACAGACATGTTCGTGCACACAAAATGTTTGTACCGTGCGGGGATCGAACCCGCGACCTTTGGTGTAATAGCCGACTTCTCGACCACTACACCAAATGAAAAGTGATGAAACACAATCACACACAACACAAGTCAATTTAGCCCAAACATCGGCCACTATTACGTCAATAAACCATTGATCCGTGACCCCTCAAGAGGAAAGTCTACTCGTGTAAATACCTTCAAAGGAACAGATAATTGTAATTGTTTTACTCTGACAATCGATTTTGAGCCTTCTTCGCTAACGTTACATTACAAAATGGCGCGCATTGAATCGGAGTCCAATTTTCTATTACGTAGACCCATGATTACGAAGTGCTGGGCCGTGGCGAATTTCTTTGACGTACGTTGTTATTAAGAGATATCCTTATAAAACAAATGACAACAGATATTACACAATGGATTTTGATCATTTTGATATTATAAATAAATAATAAATTAATATTGGACAACATCACATTCTTTGAAATGATCACAGATCCCGGAGAAAGTAGCTTAAACATCTCCTTTATACCATAACATATATACCACAAATAATTAAAAAAATAAAATAAATAAATATTTGACAACATCACATACATTGATCCGACCCCAAAGTAAGTAGCGTAAGCGCTTGTGTTATGGGTGTCAGAAACAACGAAGATACCACAAATATATACATAAATACAAATAAACATCCAGACACAGAACCAACACAGATATTCATCACATAAGTGTTTGTCCTGGGTGGGATTCGAACCCACGACCCCTGGCGCATAGGGCAGGGTCACTACCAAATGCGCCATCGGGCCTAGAAATAGGTATAAACAAACAAATGGAACTTCAGACACCAAAGAAACACAAAATTAAATAATGTTCATCACAAATGTGTGTCTTAGGTAGGATTCGAACCCAGATCTTCCAGATTTGACCCAAAGTAGGAAAATAAGTGCATCAGGATGGCGGTCAAGCCTACTTGAATACATAACATTTCGGTTAAGTGCAAGTTAATCTGCATTTTAAACCTATCATCACCATTCGTTCGATAAGAGCAAAATCCATTAAAAAGCGAACCCTCGACTGCAAAAAAGCCAACATGCTCCATAATTTAGTGAACTACATAATTCAAAACATGCACAGCGCAAACCAACTGACATGAATTAAATCGTTGTGCATTTAAGCAGTTGCTAACGTTATATTATTATGTTTTATTTTATTTGAAGAATTGCTCAGCATTAAAATCAGACGGGTTTAAACCAAATATTCAAGAAAAGGTGGGTTTTCCAAAAAATTCGAGATAATACGCACAAGTATTTTATTTTCAATAATTGTTATAATTACAAAATAATATGAGGAAAATGAGGATTACGCTATAGGTTTGGATAAACGACTTAAACATTTTAAAGTTATTTCCAAACTGTCTTCTGTTATTATTATTTTTATTTTACCAATGTTTATCGGCTTTAAAACTGATGTAAAATTTACGTTGTATGAAATGCTCATTCGGCATACTCATTGTTCTTCATTATCTTCTTTAATCATATCTGACGCCTTCTCAGCAACCATGATTGTTGGAGCATTTGTATTACCACTTGTGATTAGGGGCATGATGCTAGCGTCCACCACTCGCAAACCCGCGACCCCAAGCACACGTAGCCTACTGTCTACCACTGAGCCCATTGCGCATGTACCCACTGGATGATACAATGAACCTTGAAAACATTTCGCATGACACCGCCAGTAATCTGTGCTACCGACACCCAACGCAGAACACTTTTCTATGTCCAGAAACTTTGCTCCTACACTTTTGAAATAGGTGGTGTTAATCAGCGGAGCAATATCTTTAATAAATTCAACTTCGTCATCCAAATCTATTTCATTGCTATAAGCATTCGATATTATAATTGGATCTTCTGTCGGATCTGTGCTGTTCAGTAAAATACGACCACGAGATTTAGGATGAACTGCTACATGTAACATGAAAACAGTCTCTTTACCTTTACTTCTGTCATACAAACTTTCACAAATTTCATCTTTGAAAAAAAACGAGAAAGAGCACGCCAACAGGACAGAGGTTCCAAGTGTTGAAAATACCTGATAATCTGGGTACATTTGCGACTTGTTCAGAGCACCAAAACCTGTAGTTGAGAGAGATAGATATTTGTGAGGATTTTGAGGCTTAGATGAAGGAGATAAGTCATCAAAAGCATACACTAAACCTACATATTTATGATCTTGCAAGTTTTCTCCAACAGGCAGGTCCGCGATAATATCTATCCCCAACGAGTTCAAATGGGATTTGGGGCCGATACCAGATAGCATGAGCAGTTGTGGAGTGTTGTAAGCTCCAGCTGATAAAATAATCTCTTTTCTAGCTTTGAAAGTTTCTTTTTGACCCTTATTGTTTAGCACTGTCACACTCTCGGCCTTTTTATTCTGAATATTAATTTTTGTGGCCAAGTATTTCTTAACTACGTATAGATTTGGTCGATCTTTGGCATTTGATAGGAAGTTATTAGCAGTACTTTGACGAATGCCGTCAGCTACAGTGAATTGAGCTTGTGCGTACCCGAAAGGGCTATCACTGTTTAAATCAATGTTGATTTTATTGCCGAGTTCTTCGAATGACTGTAAGTAATCACGTAATAAGCTGTCATTCACTGAAGTCACTCCCAGTGGTCCTTTAGTTCCATGGAATTTGCCGGTTGGTGATTCTAAGATAGCTAAATTTTCTAGTCTTTCACTTTTTATGAAATATGGAAGCACATTTTCATAGTTCCAGGATTCATCATTAGTGACCTTAGCCCAATCATCAAAGTCATGTGGAAACCCTCTTATATAATACATAGCATTGATACTACTCGAACCTCCCAAAGCTTTCCCTCTTGATAGCCAGTCGACGTTGTCTTTGTGACAATCATATGTACAGCCAGACGATTTATAGTTCCAATCGATCTCAGTATTTTGAACGTAGCCAAACATCTGTGGAATCTGAAAAATATAGGACAAAAACAATCGAGTGACATATGCGTTTCCATAAGATAACAAGCACCGATAACTTTATAACAACATGAATTACCTGTTTTGTATTTTAGGGCACAGTGTGACTAAATACCTCAAATTTTAGGTTAGGTTTACTGGGTACATGAGACCTCGCCTGCGACCCCAAGGGGGTCTCGGGTGCTTATGGGCGGCGGTAATCATTTATCATCAGGTGACCCACTTGCTCGTTTGCCCCCCAATAATATAAAAAAAACTATAATTCTTCCTTAAGCAGGCAAAATGTTTTGAAAATAAAAAAGATAATATTTACATTGGATTCTATTGGGGGATCGTCACCAGCTTCTATGAGGAGCACAGTGACATTCGGATCCTCCGTCAGCCTGTTCGCCAGCACACATCCCGCTGACCCAGCACCGACTATCACATAGTCAAAACAGTCGCCATCTGAAAAATAATGTTTCTTTTTCAAAACCAAAATCTTGATTAATCTACCTGTGCTACTTGCATTTATTAATTTATTAATTATCAATGCTTACTGAAAAAAAATCTATATATAAAACTCAAAGGTGACTGACTGACTGACTGACTGACATAGACAGCTATCAACGCACAGCCCAAACACTGGACGGATGTACTACAGGTAGATGTTATGACGTAGGCATCCGCTAAGAAAGGATTTTGATCAATTCCCACGGGAACTGGAACCACGCGGGTGAAACCGCGGGCGGCCGCTAGTCTTATTATAAATGTATAAATGAAAGTGGTGTTTAGTGTTACACTATTAAAATTTGTAACTCAAGGACGGATGAACCGATTGGGCTGAAAATTGGTGGAGAGGTAGCTTAGAACCAGGAGACGGCCATAGGATACTTTGATGGTGGAAGGGAGGGATAGAAAGGGGGAAGGGGGGGATAGTTGAAAAAGGAAATCTGTATTTATATAAACGAAAGTGGTGTTAGTTACACTATTTATAACTCAAGAACGGATGAACCGATTTGGCTGAAAATTGGTAAAGAGGTAGCTTAGAACTAGGAGACGGACATAGAATACTTTTATTCCGGAAATATAGGGGAAGGGGGGGGATAATTGAAAAAGGAAATTACGCGAGGGTGAAACCACGAGGGCGACCGTATATTCTAAACTAAACCTACCTTTAACATTTGCTTGTAGTGGATATCTGTAAGCCGTAAGTTGCAAAAGAGTTATCACACTCAAAGCATGCTGAACGGACAAGAACTGTGTTTGGATATCAGCCGCTTCCATTGTACTAAGAAAAATATTCTGAAAAGTCACTTACTTATAAAATTCCCTTCATAATAATATACATACGAGTATAATAAAAGTGTAAAAAAATTGTGCCTGTGTATTGAATATACCTATTTACAAAAAAATATATAAATCTAGTGTGTGTTTGTACACGCTAAACTCTAATTTAATGAGATTTCATGAAACTTCCTTTATTATTTTAACTACTAAGCCTTTGCAACTTAGTTACGGATTTTGGAAAACTTAAACACCTGGTGCGAAACTACAATAGACCAGCTAAACAATATGATTTATAAAAATGGCACCATAGGACAAATTGTTGCCTGATAAGCATTTTCTGCTGAAGTATAAAATTTGTATTTCTCTATCCGACTTTGGTATGACTGAAACTCCACGTGAACGAAGTCGCGGGCACAAGCTAATTAAAGAAAACAAGTGTGTGAAACAC
This sequence comes from Mecyna flavalis, assembly GCA_949319885.1. Classification (NCBI taxonomy): domain Eukaryota; kingdom Metazoa; phylum Arthropoda; class Insecta; order Lepidoptera; family Crambidae; genus Mecyna; species Mecyna flavalis. The sequence continues at coordinate 1,173,308 of OX439435.1, read as the reverse complement.
TTGTCGCTAATTAACAATCGATAATTATTTATAATTAAATGAATATTTATTAGCTTTGTTTAATCAGCATGGTTTGTTTGTAAAGAACGTCTAACACAAAGGTTTCAATTCATTAGCATTGCTTTTGTTAATATTTGTTATTAATGTATTTCTATCTTCAATATTTAAAAAGTATTTAACCTATTAATGTCCCACTGCAGGGCAAGGGCCTCCATCTTTGAAATCAAGTTATCGTTACTATGATGGCTCCTGGTTTAGGCTGCGCCCCCAGTAGACAAACTGTTAGCAGCAGACTGAGTTTGCGGCCTATCGATTTAGTACGCCTTTCCAGATATGCTTCCATATACAGTATGACAGGAAATGCGAGGGACATATTTAAACCCCAAATAGTTCATGCTTCCATATAACAAAATAATCAATAAGAACGCTGGTGAATATCTGTCAATAACCTTTTTTTTTTTCTCGGAGGAGAATGCTTTTGTCGAAACCTGAAAATCCGATTAACGTGCGGGCACTCTTCTCTTCACAGTACCTATTTCGTGCACTCGTTCAAGTCCGACTCAAATTGTAATCGCGTACAATTTGAGTTTGGGGCGTAAACGGCCGCTCAGCACACGGGATTTTTAGGTAGATCATGCATACATAAATTATTAGGATAACTATGAAAAAAATTAAGGATATATTTTTTATAGCGAATTGGACTCTAAATCGGATTCTGAACACTCTCCTTTAATATGTCCCTCGGGTTACCTAACACCCTGTATTTCAAAAACTAGCTCAAAACTAGCTCTAGCGTATTAAATCGATAGGCCGCAAACACAGTCTGCCGCTAACAGTTTGCCTACTGGGGACGCAGTTGCGGATTGGTGATCACAAACCCGAGCTGTGTCCGAAAAAACCGACACCACGTTAGCTCAGCCCGGGAATTGAAACCAGGACCCCGAGATCTCGACCCAATATTTAAATCACTAACCCATCGAGACGTTCAAAATTTATTTTGTTTTATTTGCAGGAATCGAACCCACGACCTAGAGATTTTTTACCTAAGTGGCATCACTATACAGAAATGTAAAGATGATGTACTGTAAAATTATTGCACCTAGTATGTTTATTCACACACTCGTTACAAAACTATGTACATATTTAATATGATTCCAGAATACCAACACTGCCCTAAATAGTTATGGCTCTACGCTAGCATACCTTTATCACCTGACTTCCACAGCCAGGTCTGGTATTTGAATGACCATTTAGACTAACTGCATTTACAGGATATCTTAGCTAGATTAAGTCATAAATGAATGGCGTTTGTTTAATAAAGCTTCGTTCAGAATACAAAAAATAAAGATGCTTACAGTCCCTAAGTCCCAGTGTCACTTCTTCGGTTGCAATAAGCAATTTCTGTTCGATTTTAATTAAGTATATTGTATTTATGGTATCTTTGTTGCTTCGTAGTCTGCATCTCGCACCAGATTTTCTCCTCAAGACAAGACAAGTGTCCACGCTGTTGACTTTCCTTGTAAACCTGTTATTTTTCGGAGGAGAATGCGTTAAGACATTATAACCACAGGCTAGCTAGACCAGCGGACGTGTGTGGCGCTCGAGACTAAAGCGTCCCTACGCTAATCTTTTCCCTTTCCACTCGACTGGGACGACTTGGTTCCACGATTGTGGCTATTAATAACCTGGGAACTATTTATTACTAGAGCCTGCCTACTAAGCTCCTACAACGCTACAAGTTGATAGTGTTTGATATGTACGTGTGATATAGATGTTACAGTCAAAAAAGTCAGTCAATATCCTTATTGACTGATTTTCATTGATAAAATCAGTCAATAAGAATATTGACCAACACTCTCAGATAATAATAACCTTATTGACTGATTTTACCGGTCAATAAGGATATTGACTGGTTAAGGGTTTTGACTGTAACATAGACACCCACATAAGTTCTTAGTAAAACGTATCAGCCTATTAAAGTCCCACTGCAGGGCAAAGGCCTCCATCCTAGAAATACTTAATCACTACGCTTGCCAAATGCGGACTTGTGATCACAAACCCGAGCTGTGTCCGAAAAAACCGACACAAAGTTAGCTCGACCCGGGAATTGAACCCAGGACCCCGTGATCTTGACCCGGTACCTTAACCACTAGACCATCGAGGCGTCGTCGTAAAGAGTTCTTAGAAAAAAGACTATTAATGTAGGTAGAATTTAAAAATATATATAAACTGCAACACCAACGCTCTTTACTTGTACCCTTCAAGTAGATAAGCCAGCATCCGTAGGCGACCGACGTTAACATTTACGCCTCCCGTGCCTTTTAAATGTACAGCCATTTTTAACACTGGCCTTTGATCTGTGCTCGAGTCAACACGGCTATGGATTTTGTGGACCTAACTCATGATTTTAATAAAAAGTGCAAACTGAGTGAGCTTCTTTAATTTAATTTTGGACTTACGTTTTCAGTTCGCCTTCTCTGTTTTATTGCATTTTTTTTACTACGTCAGTTGGCAGACAGGCACGCAGCCCATCTGATAGTAAGCGGCCACTGCGGCCTATTCCATTGACGGACACTTCGTCTGGAAGCGTCCCTCAATGTGCTGCCAGACTGTAGACCCATCTGATCTTCGAGCCTCTGATTTCAAGTGTACTGGCTCCCACATTAATATTGCCGGAACACAGCCAGAGCTGTTATGGCGGCAGATTTCACCTGTGGGGGTGGTAGCTAGCCAGTTTGACTCTGAAAAGCCTACGCCCTACCACCAACCAGACCTAAGGTGGGAATCAAACCCACGACCTCCATGTTTTTATACCCGAGCGGCTTAGCCACTGTTCCACGAAGGCGGACAAAATATATTTGATTTATTTAGTTAGTGACTCTTTTTCTTGAAACTAGCCAGGATTCGGCAAGTCCAGTTACTGGAGAGACTTCTATCTGACCTCCGTAAGTAACCCTCAACAGGGGAACCACACCAATTGAATCATGGCTAAACATTCGTTCGACTATGTAGATTTCCTCACGATGTATTTAGTCAATATGTCTCACACTGTTTTGGTTTGATTAATTGAAAGAATCCTTGATTTGAAAAATATATTTTAAAATCTTAGTTAATTAGGGTGTAAAGTATACCTACTATAGAATTTTGGGGAAAATAAATACACGTGTATTAATAATGTTGAAACGAAATAACAAGAGCCTTCAAAATGCTTACTAAAGTAAAAGCAATTATTTTTCAAGGACCATCTAAAAAGGTATCTACGAAAATACAATAAATAATAATTAATCTTATATTTTTATGTAGCTATTCTTGACATTTCGAGTTGTCACTCAATTTTTTACTAATGTCACATTAAAAGTAACAAGAAATATTCACAAATGCACGGAAAATGAAACGGAATTTGTGCATTTTTACACGGAGCCTAAAATTATACCTTTGAAAAAAAAATGTGATACTTTATTTTCAATTTAAAAAAAAAAGAAGACAATCATTTATATTTTCACTAAGTCATATATAAGTGGTGGAACTGGGACCTTTTACTTAACACTAATCGTGAGAAACTAGTATTTAGCCAAATACCAAAGATTTTAAATCTTTGCCAAATACAACTTATTGAACAACAACTAGCGGTCGCCTCCACGGTTTCACCCGCGTGTAATTTCTTTTGTCAATTATCCCCCCTTTCCGTACCAACGTACATAGGCTGATGATGATGATAATGACAGTTTTTGTGACACCTGTAAGTGATTACAACCGCTCATGAACGCTCTGAGACTATGTTTAAAATGCGTTGCCGGCCTTTTACAGAACATCGACCGTAGAAGGAAGAAGTTGAAATACTTTTATCTACATCCATACCATAATATGTCTATTTTATAGTCAGGAGCGATGAGCAAACGGCCTACATTTAGATATAAGTATCTGTGGCTGCATCGTAATGTTTACATTTTAGTATCGGTAACCGATACTTTAATTACGTTCAAATTTTGAACGTCTTCTTAAAAAGTAAAAATTAATGGATTTGAAGCTAACATATGTAAGCAAAACATCTTGATGTATTTTCAAAGGTACCAGGAGAGCATAATCGCAGCGTAACTATTCATTAAATCAAAGAGTTTGAAAGACGCGAGCTAGCCTAGCTTCTTGTTCTTCTCTGCTCTCCTGGTACTACGTATTATATTCCACGCGGTTTCACATCGATCCTGACTTTAAAATAGACATTTATCGTATGAATGAAGATAAAGTTATGTATGTGACTGTACATAATTACTCATGTGATCCTTTTATGAAACTCACTTCGTTCGTTTCATAAAACCACATTCGTATTTTAATGACCCTCATTATGCAACAGTCACATAAATAACTATTACGTTATTGTAATGTAATAAATACCAAAATGACGTTCACTCATTGGTAAACTGGTTTGTAAACATATTGCTATTCGTTTTTCGAATGCGCACAATGTTTCGCGAATTCATTTATTTTGATTGTTTATTTATTTATTTAATCTCAATCACAGAATATAAAATAGTACTCTCAATGTTGCAGACTCCTGATTTGATTACCTACTTGATAAAGCTTCTGCTTACGAGGAATTTATTAAAAATACTCATAGTATGACTGGAAAGCTATGTGACGTAAGTAATATGCTTTCTTCTTTCTTTAAAATTGAAAAATTGGCCAGAATTAATAACTGATTGATAAAAACTGGCCCAAAATTCTAATTTTTTATCAAAGTACTTTTGTACATACAACACTTTGATGACGTCGATACTTATTATGTGAAGCAGATTTGGTTAAAAGATACGAGCGAATGTTTGTTTAGGATTCCGGTAGAAGTTTTTCAGGGCCCGGGACAAAACGTTTATCAAACAAAAACAATGACGAGTTCCTGTTTGTGAAGGGTATAAAGGGAGCATATCTCCGGCTGAAAGAGGAAATGTGGTGTCAAATCAGGATTAGGTGAGATTACCACAGAACTTCAAACAAAAAAAAGCGCATTAATTGACGAGCCGTTTGGTGTAATGGTCGAGAAGTCGGCTATTACACCAGAGGTCGCAGGTTCGATCCCCGCACGGTACAAAAGAATATAAGTAATGTTTATCCGTTGTCTGGCACCCATAGCACAAGCTAATGCTTAGTTTGGGGCTAGATGATGCTGTGTGAATAATGTCTAGAGATATATTATTATAATTAAAAGTAATTACCTCTTCTTGTGTTTTTTTTTGTTTTTTTTATACTCGGTCAATCTGCAGACAGGTACGCAGCCCACCTGATGATAAGCGGTTACTGCGGCCTATTCCAATGAAGGACTTTTCACATGGAAGCGTCCCCTAACGTGCTGCCAGACTGTAGGCTCATCTGATCTTCGAGCCTTTAATTTCAAGTGCACTGGCTCCCACATTAATACTGCCGGAACACAGCCAGAGCTGTTATGGCTGCAGATTTCACTTGTGAGGGTAGCTAGCCAGACGGACTCTGAAAAAGCCCTACCACTAACCAGACCCAAGGCGGGAATCGAACCCACGACCTCCGTGTTTTTATACCCGAGCGCCTTAGCCATTGTTCAACGGAGGCGGTCAGAACCGGTGTAATTACTTACAATGTTATTTTCGGATTCAGTTATGATAATGTTGGTTACGTCGGTCCGTTGGCTAAAGGATGTGTATAGATCCACTTTTATGAATTGTCAAATATGAAAGTAACAGAGTGACTCTACCACTGGATTCAGAATGTTGTTATCTATCGAAAAGAAAGCAAAAAACTCGATAAATTATAAAAAGATACTACTTAGGACTTAATTTATTAACCAATAAAGTCGGTTTTTTACTAACTAATACAATTTTCTGTATTAAAGACAAAAAAAAAATAACACAAATAAGAATAGTACTTATGAAATTTGACAATGAACATAAAGATTCAAAAGGTTATTTACTCTATATCACAAGGGATAAACCTACTTACAACTAACTGTGACAGACAAACCCACATGACTGTGCCAAGCCAAGTATGTTATCGTAGCACTGTTGCTACAGGTGCGTGCTCCCACCGCGACTACGGCGTAGCTCCGTCTACGTCGTAGCATTTGCATAATGGCGACCTCATACTTATACTACGGTTTCATAGTATACAGCCCTATTTTTAGTACATATTTAGTTGACAAATATTACCATGTTGGTGTCTCAGTCTACACAGCACTTTTTCTCAGTGATGATGATGAACAACATCACAGATAGACTTGCATAATAGGACTCCGAAGTAAAAAGCGTCGTGAGTGACATTTTTTTGTGTCCAACGATAGCTCTGGCTGTGTTCCGGCAATACTAATGTCAGGACCAGTATACGTGAAATCAAATCATTGGAGTTTACTATGTTTCAGCACATTGAGTGACACTAATAGGTTTACTTATTGGTTGACCGCCTCCGTGAAATAGTGGCTAAGCCGCTCGGGTATAAAAACCCGGAGGTCATGGGTTCGATTCCCGCCTTGGGTCTGGTTGGTGGTAGGACTTTTTCAGAGTCCGACTAGATAACTACCCCCACAGGTGAATAACAATAGGCTAGGAACAATGGCAAAGTCCCATACTACGTTTGACCTGGATAAAAATTGGGGCGTCTATGATTTAAAAAATGCTTATACACTAGCAATTGCATTATATAAACATTTCCAAAAAGAATTTTAACAAACGCTGGTTGCAAAAAACAGTTATAAGTATTTTTGTACTTTGAGGTTATGTTGGTAATGAAACAAATCCTTGTTTATTTTCTTCTTTTAGTAATTAATAAAATTAATTTTTATTAAAATAGTCATCTTAGAAGCAGTCGGAGGAAAAATAAACAGTCTCCTGAAACATTTATGAGAATACTCGACCTTTTAAATATCGTCTGTGGCTAAAGTACAAACTGTGCAAAGCCAAAACCTATAAAAAAAATAGACTGATTGCTTTGCAGTTTCCTGCTGTCAAAATAACTTTGGTAGCAGTGTTGCAATTGGCAGATAGTTAAATATTACACGAGACAGCTTTACAAGTTACATTTTTACCAATAAAGAAACATTACGCTATTTTATGTACGAAGGGAACTTCCACTGTGCTATTTTTAATGATATATAATTTCTAAGTTACACATTGCATTGAAATAAATTATTGTTATTCCTTTTTCTTATTATTGAAAAAAATATAAATGTGTTATTTTTTCTAAAGCGGCAACACAAACGCGTAAGATATAAATATTGTAATCAACTGAGAGGTTTTTATAATTCATGTTTTAATATCAGCCTTTAAACAAGTGCGAGTCGGACTCGCCCATGAAGGGTTCCGTAGCAGCAAGTATCATCATAATATAAAAGTTCTTGTAGTTCTTTGTAAGTTTGATAAACGTTTTTATATTTGAGTTGATTGAATGAGAGGAAAATTGCGTTTTACGATTTATGACGTTTTAAAAAAAAACTAATTACTTGATCTCGTTCAAACCAATTTTCAATGAAAGTTTGCATAATAATGTACATCATATATTTTTTTTAGTTTTATCGTTCTCTTATTTTGGAAGTTAGAGGGGGGGTGACCAACATTTTACCACTTTGGAAGTGTCTCTCGCGCAAACTATTCCGTTTAGAAAAAAATGATATAGGAAACCTTATTATCATTTTTAAAGACCTATCTATAGATACCCCACACGTAAGGGTTTGAAGATAAAAAAATTTTCGAGTTTCAGTTCTAAGTATGGGAAGCCCCAAAAATGTATAAACTAATTACTTGATCTCGTTCAAACCAATTTTCAATGGAAGTTTGCATAATAATGTACATCATATATTTTTTTTAGATTTATCGTTCTCATATTTTAGAAGTTACAGGGGGGGGGGGACCAACATTTTACCACTTTGGAAGTGTCTCTCGCGCAAACTATTTAGTTTAGAAAAAAATGATCTATGAAACCTTATTATCATTTTTAAAGACCTATCCATAGATACCCCACACGTAAGGGTTGGATGATTTTTTTTTTTTAATTTCAGTTCTAAGTATGGAGAGCCCCCAAAATTTATTATTATTTTTCTATTTTTGTATCAAAATCTTAATGCGGTTCACAGAATACATCTACTTACTAATTTTCAACAGTATAGCTCTTATAGTTTCGGTATAAAGTGGCTGTGACATACGGACGGACAGACAGACAGACAGACAGACAGACAGACAGACAGACAGACAGACATGACGAATCCATAAGGGTTCCGTTTTTTGCCATTTGGCTACGGAACCCTAATAAAAATGTGTTATGATGTAAAAATCTGGATAATTCAAATAATCGTTTTTGTATAAGTCAAGTTTTAAGACACCTTAAAAACATGCAGGTATAAAACTGCCATTGTTCTTTGGAAATTCGTTTAAAACTATAGTTTAGTATCTATTTTACCCCAAATATATATTATTTTTAGAAAAATATGCCTTTTTCATAAGTACGAGTATTTTGCTTTTTTAGAAATAAACTTAAAATTAACTTTGGAAAGGCCAAGACTGTCATGGCGTCTTAAATGACGTCTATCCTCGCGAAACAATCGAGTTTGTTGATGTCAGTCGACGAGATCAATAAACAGCTGCAACCGGTGTTTTGCGAGGACTGACGTCACGCTTCTCTGATTGTTGTTTAATGTCACGTGATTAAATAAGTAATTTTGCCGATTTTAATTTCCAAAAATATTTGTAATCTTATATTATTTTAGTAAAAAAGTTGTTTTTTTGTTTACTACGTATCATGATTAATCATTAGAAACTCTAAGCCATCCGATTCATTCTTAGTGGAAACAAGCCTATTACAAGGCTCAAAGATCAGATGAGCCTACAGTGAAATGAAATAAAATGCCTGCCAACTGATGTGGTATAAAATATTTTCAAATAGTTTCCCTCAAAGGCGTGGATCGCATAGGTAATTTGCCTATATAAGGTAAACATAAAATAATTATATTCCTGGATGGCATTCAAACCTTAGACACACAGGGCAGAGTCACTAAAAATGCGTCAACAATCCTAGAATATAGAATCTATATATCTATGTCTATACTTCTATACTAATATTATAAAGAGGAAAGATTTGATTGTTTGTTTGTTTGTATTGAATAGGCTCCGAAACTACTGAACCGATTTAAATAATTCTTTCACTGTTGGAAAGCTACACTATCATCGGTGAACATAGGGTACTTTGATCCCGTAAATGTGAGGTTGAAAAAAGAAATTACGTGCGGGTGAAACCGCGGGCGGAAGGCTAGTAGAAGAAAATGAAGAAAAACAAAGTAAAAAGAAAACACCACGTGTCTGAGATCAGAGATAATAATCTTTTTCTAAGAAAAAACATTTAATCGCTCAGCAGGGAATTATTCGTTCCATGAAAGAAATAAGTGATTAGTAAAAACACTTTCTTGGGTCATTAATTTTCTCTTGTAAAAACTATACAAAATAGAGGATTTGGAATCAAATAGACTGGTCTGGTTTTGCATTTGACCCTGCCATAAGCCAGGTAACCTCACAACGACCCCGTTACCGGGGCGGGGCACCGGGGTGGTTGGTACCGACTCACGGGGGTCGTTGATTCAAATCCCTTCCGGGACAAACATTTGTCTGGCAAAAAAATTGAGTTTTTCTGTCTGTTAATTTTTTAATACTAGATCAGTTTGCAGACAGGCACGCAGCCCACCTGATAGTAAGCGGTCACTGTGGCCTATTCCATTGAGCTACACTTCACCATTATTGGCATAGGCACATTTCTGTTCTTCGAGCCTTGATTTCAAGTGTACTGGCTCCCACATTAATACTGTCGGGACACAGCCTAAGCTTTTACCTGTAATTTATTTTATAAATAGGTCTTAGCGCCGCCCTCGTGGAATTAAAAGTGATGTGAAGTGAGATGCGCCTCTTTTTAATATTTATTTATCAAAATATTTCATTTCCCTACCAAAGTCTAATTAATCATAATTTATACACGACACTGCGTCACCGTATCGTCTTGACTGGCGAATATAATTAACAAAGTTTAATGAGATTACCGAGTTGCTAATTGAAAAGGCTTTTACTCAATGATACATTATTTACAAACTTCGCGACGGTTCAAATCACCGGGTGATTCGGGTACAAGTCGGCTCCAATAATATCATAGTAAAAAATCATATTTAAAGTTACAAAATTGGTCAGTAAAGGCCTTATATTATTGGAGAGTTTAAAAGGTATAGTAAGTTTAGCATGGAGACCCCCACGTACGGCCGCATTCTCGCTTGCCTGAGACATTGAGGCCTCGGCCTCGAATTTCGCGGCAGCAGAAGCGGCGGCGCACGCGGGCGCACTGCGTTCACCGCTTGACGCGGGCCGTCAAGAGCGGTACGATGCTGTCAAGCGGTGACTGCCGAAGCGCCGCCGCTCCCGCTCCCGCCCCGCTGTGTTCGAGAACGGGTCTATGGGATTCCATACAAAACATATCGCCGCTGCCGCTCCCGCGCCGCTGCCCACGAAATTTGTTTTTTTTTTTTTTTTTTCGGAGGAGAATGCGTTTATGCACCTTAACCGCCTCAAGTCGGGGTGGCGCCTAGGGAGGGCCACCCGAGAAACAAGGTGACCCTCAGACTTGGCTCGGGCGACCTGTGCAATGCGGACGTTGGGGAGCTACCCCCGCCCGCAGGTCAACCCTCAGGCCGGAGGAGGCGTGCTAAGTGAGCTCGCCTTCTCCGGCCTGGCCGTCTACGCCGGAGGGGAGCAGCGAGGGGGTCGTCCTCGCGCTCCCGCTCCGCTGCCTCCTTCTGCGACATTAACACACAGCGCCCTGTGGTGGGTAACGAAATGACGTTCATAGCAGAAAAAGTACGTGCGTACTGAACTTCATCGTCAAAATGTTGTATGAAAATAACGTAGTGTGTACTCTTATTACTATGGTAACGCGTTGTCTGAGTATAAAAAAGGGTGGACCTGAAACAAGACTGTTTTGAAAAAGATAAAGTTAGACATTATATAAAGTTGTCAGATTTATACATAAGACACAGACAACAGTATAAGTGGTATGACTATTGATATTTATGTATAGAAAAGAATATAAGTAAATATGTTTATCCGTTGTCTGGCACTATTATTTATTTAATTGTTGTAAAACGATTGGCGATTGAAAAGAGTAACTATCGGTATTTCTTGCCGGTTATTCTCGATATATAACAACATTCTGAATCCAGTGTTAGAATCACTATGTAACCTTTATAATTGATTCATAGATGTATATCTAAAGCCCACATGAAAAAGATTATTTTGATTTTTTCATAATATATAACTTGGTTTGATTACGAATTGGTCAATTTCGATTATGTTTTTTCATTTCCTTGACACAAACTTGGTATTAAATATTTGTTTATACGCATTTTCCTAAAATGGTACCTTGTTTTCATTTCCTGTCTTTTATTTTTAGACAAACAACATTCTTGTATAAACAAGCATGCTTGGTGAATTTATTTCTTCCCTGCTTAATGTCAAGCAAGAATTGGATAACGAAAGAACAATGGCAGTTTTATACCTGCATGTTTTTAAGGTGTCTTAAAACTTGACTTATACAAAAACGATTATTTGAATTAGCCAGATTTTTACATCATAACATATTTTTATTTAAAGGCTGATATTAAATCATGAATTATAAAAACCTCTCAGTTGATTACAATATTAATATCTTACGCGTTTGTGTTGCCGCTTTAGAAAAAATAACACATTTATATTTTTTTCAATAATAAGAAAAAGGAATAAAAATAATTTATTTCAATGCAATGTGTAACTTAGAAATTATATATCATTAAAAATAGCACAGTGGAAGTTCCCTTCGTACATAAAATAGCATAATGTTTCTTTATTGGTAAAAATGTAACTTTTAAAGCTGTCTCGTGTAATATTTAACTATCTGCCAATTGCAACACTGCTACCAAAGTTATTTTGACAGCAGGAAACTGCAAAGCAATTTGTTTGACAGTCTATTTTTTTTATAGGTTTTGGCTTTGCACGGTTTGTACTTTAGCCACAGACGATATTTATATTCATAAATGTTTTAGGAGACTGTTTATTTTTCCTCTGACTGCTTCTAAGATGACTATTTTAATAAAAAATAATTTTATTAATTACTAAAAGAAGAAAATAAACAAGGATTTGTTTCATTACCAACATAACCTCAAAGTACAAAAATACTTATAACTTTTTTTTGCAACCGCCGTTTGTTAAAATTCTTTTTGGAAATGTTTATGTAATGCAATTGCTAGTGTATAAGCATTTTTTAAATCATAGACGCCCCAATTTTTATCCAGGACAAACGTAGTATGGGACTTTGCCATTGTTCTTTCAACGCTGTTTACGCTTAGAATTACATTTATATTGCAAAGTCTGTAATTTTGTTATTAGGAAAACCGCAGTTCATAATAAGCCCACGATTTTATAAAGCAAACTAATATTGTGAATGTGAAATTGTGTTGTGACATAAAATATGTAATTTTACATAATATTATGTAGGTATGCTAACATTTTAAAACTAAACGCTTTTGACGATTTATCTCTAATCACAGGCTTAAATTTCCTTAACGATACCTCTGGGACCGGGTTTGGTGTTTCTATGTGTAATATAAATATAGTATTTACAAAAAAAATATGAGTAATGAATAATCATTACTGATAATTCCTTTTTTTATTACCAATAATCGTTATCTAGCACCTAATAGTACAAGCTACTAGTATATACATATGCTTAGCTGGACGGTGCTGACTGCTGTGTCAATAGTTTCCATGAATATTAATTTATTTATTTCATTTAGAAATTTGTAAATTAACCCATGCAGCCTACTAAATTTGTAATCCCGAAGGAGCGAGGATCTTAACATGGCTTCTGGTACAAGTTGTTCGCAAACTTTGCGTGTACGATACTTTGTGGAAGCTGGTGAACTTACTTCCTGAGTTAGAGAGAGAGCAAAGGTTTAAAATTATGTTTAAGAAACTTCAATCAGAAAAGCGTGATTTTTATTTCGCGTTAAATAATCCAATATTGTAAGAAGGGGAATTACCATCCTCTCACATAACACCAGCGTCAAATAATAGTGAATTCTATTGTGTTTCGTCTGGTCTGTGAGAGTGCCGGAGGCCCACACCCTTAAAAGGCCGGCAACGCATCAGCGATCCCTCTGGTGTTGCAGATGTCTGCGGCGGTTATCAAAGGCTTGAAGATCAGATGAGCCTACAGTCTGACAGCACATTGAGCGTCGCTTCCTGGCGTATGTCCCTCAGTGGACTAGGCCGCAGTGGCTGCTTACCATCAATTGGGCTTTGTTCTGTCTGTCAATTGATCGAACAATAAATAACAGTCGATAGGAAGCTATGATTCACCTTTTTTTTATAAGAAAATTGTTTATCCACTGACTCGTTGGCCGTGCCTTTTTTCGTGTTTATATTTTTTTGTGTTAGTGTTAAATGTTGTTGAGTTTGCCAAATCATTGTAACGATAACTTGATTTCAAAGATGGTGGCCTTTGCCTGCAGTGGAACATTAATGGGCTAATTACTTTTTCTTACTAAACTTATTCCGTGCAACGCCAACAGTCTTTTAATCATAATGAAAGCTTTCATTTAATTATTTTGTAAGTAATATTCGCTTACATTCCGCATTTTTATAGCCAGCTTTTCGAATTATCCAACCGCATTAATTAGATTGGCGTTAAAAGGCTTTTTAATGTTAATATTAGATCATTCATTCGAGAACATGTCTGTTTGTATCGGTCTAAATGTTTCTATGTATAATATGTATGTATTTACAAAAAAAAAGTATATAAATAATGTTTATCAGTTGTCTAGCACCCATAGCACAAGCTCATGCTTAGATTGGGGCTAGATGGCGCTGTGTGAATAATGTCCAGGGATTATTTTAATAATAATGTGTAAACCCTGATCTCTGTTTACTTTGTTTCTTAGGTATAAATATAATTTGAACTTGTTTAACACAAGTTGATGATCCCACAGCAAGACAAAAGCTTCTATCTTTGATTGAATTAACATAAGCGTTATAATGTCGACTGTCTAGCTTCTTTACCAATCTTGCAAAAGTCAGGTTAATTCATTACATTGTTGCCAAATGTAGGTTAATCAATTACAAAGTATTTACCATTCTTGCCAAATACAGGAAAGTCGAATTACTCTGTTCAAAAGGGACTAATCAAGATAACTCCCAGGTAGATCATTGCCCCTATACCGACACGCACTAAGCTTGCGGTGAGATAAACTTGAATTTGAAGGAAAGTCCAATATTTATAGATAGGTACATATTTAAATTCACACAGACAGGCGAGAGCAAAATTTTACCTAAAAACAATTGACGCTAATTGGAGTTAAAATTTCAAAAGCTTTACATTTTCCGCGCTATATTTTATTTTTGAAAGAGTTTTGATTGCGAATAGGTTTTCCTCGACAGCCCCTGTATGCACCGCTCAACCAATCAATCACGGCTCCATTTAACGCGGCCTAAATTCGGGCCTTAAAATGTCAAATGGAACTCCGTACCCTCCGAGCATATTCATCTTACAATCTTATGCATAATAATTACTACGTTTCACCATAAATTACTGTCTAGCTTCCTTATCCTGGTACGAACAGATGTTCTAGTTTTGCATCTCTTTCCCTCCTTCGTGGAGAGATTGAGACGAAATAACGGAAAAAGATTATGCGGTGAATTATGGACTTTATCATTCTGCCAGTGAATTACTCGGGGCAGGGACGGATTGGGAAGGCTAAAGTATTTATGTTCAGCTCAACGAACGAAAAAATAGCCATTGGTCGAAAAAATAACTCGCAAGGCATTGTGACCTATTTCCAACGTTGATATTTAAAAATTGTTTTTTTATTTATTAGTTTTTTATAGTTAGTTAGTATAAAGAGAATGTTTTTGTCCCTAATTCCCGTGAGATAAAAGAGAGAATCTTCCTGGCAGCCATCTTGCGTAAATTGTCAGTCCACCAATCAATATAAAAAAAAACCTGGCTTGATGGCGTTATTCCTTACACTACGATTACCGAGACACGGTCTCTACTCTAGAACCCGTTTACCCCAATGGTAAGGCCAGCTCACTACCTGTAGTGGTAGAGCCATGCTGTTTTACAGTACGAATGCGCCAGCTCGTCCGGGAAAGTACCACCCTCTCACATAACACCATCGTGAAATAATAGTGACTACTATTGTGTTTCGTCTGGTTTGTAAGAGTGCCGGAGGCCCAAATCCACATAGGCCGGCAACGCATCAGCGATCCCTCTGGTGTTACAGGTCAATGGGCGGCGGTGATTGCTTACCATCAGGCGACCCGCTGGCTCGTTTGCCGCCTCTGAAATAAAAAAAAGTGTAATAGAGTAATATAATAGAGTATCTTATCATGATTTAAAATCGAATAGCTCTCTACCCTATTAAGACCCAAATTCTTAAACTTTTTAAGTGTTTGTTAATGCAAAATTGAAACAAAAAGCTTATTCTTAAAGGAAAAGAACTAATTTTCATAATAGGCAAACGAGCAACAAAGTAATTGCTTTATAATTCTTTAAATGGTTTGAGAAAATTCTACTAACAACTTCGCTTTTAATTACTTACGTTAGAAAATAATTCGCATTTACTAAAATTAAAAAAGTTTGTGTATATAATTTCTCTATTGTTTAATTTCATGATTAGATAACTAGATTGACTAAGATAATAATAAATAAATAAATAAATCTCTGGACATTATTCACACAGCGCTATCTAGCCCCAAACTAAGCATTAGCTTGTGCTATGGGTGCTAGACAACGGATAAATAGTACTTATATACTTTTTTTTGTAAATACATACATAATATACATAGAAACACCCAGACCGATACAAACAGACATGTTCTGTTCATGCACACAAATGTTTGTACCGTGCGGGAATCGAACCCGCGACCTCTGGTGTAATAGCCGACTTCTCGACCATTACATCAAATGGCTCGTCAACAATTAACTTACTTTCTCAAGGTACGGAACCCTAAAAACCTCTCAACAGAACGAAAAATGTAAACCTTAGTTTACTGTCTATACAACGGACACTAAGATAATATTAGTTATGGTAATTTAACACATACATGGGTTATCATCAACGTTATTGCATTCTTTGATTAACTGCCTCCGTGGGACAGTGTTTTTTTATTTATTTATTCCGTTTTCACTTAATAAGACGGAGACATTTATTGCGTTTTTTGTTGCTTACACTTACACGTAAAGGCATTGGTCCTGCGTCTGATCTCTCTTCGGTCGTGCCAGACTGCTGTCCCACCGTGTTATGAGAGTGAGGGAATAGGGAGTGCACCTGTGCTTGCGCACTCACTTGTACACTATAATATATCTTGCGTAGTTGGCCGATCGTAAAAGATTGGCCGCCGTAGCCCAAAAACCGGCTTGGAGGACATTATTATTATTGTATTCTGTACTGCACACAGGTTTCATACAGCAATGTTCATATATTGCCAATAGATATACCTTTTCTAGGCTAGAAGTTGATCAAGTTACAGCGGCAATCTCCAGGCAATAAACTGTAACAACCGTCCATTAGTATTTGATTTCCCTGCGGTTCTGCTCGGTAAAAACGCGCACTCGGTGAAATTGTGCCATTTTTTTCTTTCATCGGCCTTGTCAAACGAATTATTTCTTTCTACAACACCATATTTGATTACCACTTTTTTTGCGTATAGTCACCATGACCGCAGGTATAACTGCCGTCAAAGATAATATAAAATAAAGATAAATATTTAAGACTCTGTCTGCGGTTGCTTCTATTACAAAGATAATGAAGTCTTTTATCATTTAATGCATATAGTTGCTGTCCCTTAAGAAAGAAGCTCTTATCTTGAAAGTATGTAGTCGAGAAAACCTTTAAAGTGAATGTTATCCGTTCATATCCCAAAGATTAATAAATTGGATTTTCGATACTTTTTTTTCCATTCATTGTACAGTCTGCGTCGAAACGATCAGAGCGTTCAAAACCACCAAAAATATCTGAACATTAATTTGACAAAAATAAAACTAACCTTAAGAGCGGGTGGGTACACATTGGGCGCTCGGCGTTGCGTTGAGCGCGCGCTGCTTGACCAGAAACGCGCGCTTGTATGTGTACACTTCAATATAACTCCTAGTTCTCGAAACGCGCGTTTTGCAAACGCGCGTTGGAAAACGCTTAATGTGTACAAAACCTAAGACGTAAAGGTGAATTTTCATTTGTTGTTTCAGACAAATGACAACAAACGATATTTACACGCTAAGAGTGATTTATGTCAAATGTTCAGATATTTTTGGTAAGTTTGAACTCTTAGATTATTTTGGCGCTGACTGTACCAGGAACTTTTCGGAGCTTTCAAAATTGTAAAAGAACTTCAATTTTCATTATCTGGTTAACCATTGAGGATATTTGCGAAACTTTTAAAGAAAAGTTGTAAATTAAAAAGTTGTAATTGTTTCGACAAAAAGCGTACCTTTCATCGTAATGGACTTTGAAAGGGTTAGTAGAAATTTCATGCCGTGCGATGTTTTAAGGGGTAAAGCTGTGTTGGATTATTATTTTGTAATTCTTTCAGTTTTTTATATACTTGGTCAGTTGGCAGACAGGCACGCAGCCCACCTGATGGTAAGCGGCCACTGCGACCTATTCCATTGAGGGACGCTTCACCTGGAAGCGTCCCTCAATGTGCTGCCAGACTGTAGACTCATCTGATCTGCGAGCCTCTGATTTCAAGTGTATTGGCTCCCATATTTATATTGCCGGAACACAGCCAGAGCTGTTATGGTGGCAGATTTCACCTGGTGGGGGTGGTAGCTAGCCAGTCGGACTCTTTAAAAGCCCTATCACCAACCAGATCCAAGGCGGGAATCGAACCCACGACCTCCGTGTTTTTGTACCCGAGCGGCTTAGCCAGTTCCACGGAGGCGGTCAGTTGTGTTGTAGGCACGTTAAGCTGTTGGTCTTGGCTGATATTTACTATTATGTAGATATTAGTCGTCAAGCCTAGTCAAAGGCCATTTGGCGGCTTGATAACATCTGATATTAAAGATGGTTGAGGGGTGCGTAAGACAAATGTGCCTTACGCACCCCTCCACCAACCCGCACTAGGCCAGCGTGGTGGAGTATGGCCCACACTATCTCACAATTGAGACGAGGCCTGTGTCCCAGCAGTGGGAAAGTATATAGGCTGATGATTATGATGATGTGTTTTAGAAGCCACATAAGCCTCTTATTTATAAGGTATATTTTATTGCATATTAAAAATCACTCAGAACAAATAAATTTTACGAAATAACTTTACACAATATCAGATAATTATGAATATTCCAATGGAGAATCAATACAATACTTACACTGAAATTAATTACGAGTATTAACAATAAATTGCTCGTGCAATAATTATCGTAATGGTTACTCAAGACTGTGCAGATGTAAATTATTTATTTAATATTAATTGTATGAAGCTAGAAAAGGAAGATAGGGTATCTCGGAATATTTATATTTAAGTAAATTAAGCTATAAACGCTGAAGTGAACGGTGGTCAAATTTAAATGAGCAAAACATTTAAAAAAAAACAGTCCGACTTCATCAAATAAAATAAAAACTTCCTTAAGTACTCGCTATGAGAGAAAATGAATTATTTCAATCATAATCGTAATAAAAGAACATGTATGGACAAACTTAAATTATCTGGTTAGTTATTGGTGATACATTGTAATCAATAATGTTGCATGTAGGAAATAGGAATACATAAATCACACACATAAATCATTTTTCTTTGTAAAGAATATAATTTATTTGCTTTGCATATTCTGGTTAAAGCTTCTAAATCAAATACAAGTAAACTTTTTTTATCCGATCAAGGAAGTGCAGAAGTTACAAGCTAACGCGTAATAAAGCGTTCATCCTTCCCCTAATTACCCGAACGATACTGATTTTAATTATCTATTAAAATAATTACCATTCAATCGAACCCTTTCAAAGTCATTACGATGTCAAGTGTCCGTTTGTAAAGTTGAGCATCAAAATGTCCGAACAACCAATCGACATATCTTTGAGTAAGATAAAATTCTTATACCGCATAGCCGGCCTTAATCTCGAAAATGAAAAGATGAGCTGGAAACAATTATCTTTATTCGCATTCAACGTCAGTTGGATGGACACGGATGTCTTCTTTGCCATACTATGGTTCTTCAACGGCATAACAGGAACAAAGAAGAGTACATTCATTGAAATAACATACGTCACACTCTGCTCATCCCAAGGACTGATGGCTCACTTCAAAACATTCAGCTTAATCTATTATGGGAAATGCGTTCGACAGTTGCTCAGTAATATTCGAGATTTAGAAAGGACAAAGCTGTTCAACAACCCTACCGGACATGCTTTGGCAATGAAAGAGACGAAATTCTTGGGTAACGTCATCAAATTGATTACGTGCCTGAATGTATTTATGCTGCTTATGTTCAATTTGAGACCGTTCGTCCTAAGTGCTAATAAGTACTTCAAGACCGGAGAGGTGATGCTGACGCTACCGTTCTTGAATTTGTATCCATTTAATGCTTATGATATACATTACTGGCCGTTTGCGTACGTGCACGAAATGTGGACAGGTATTTAAGTATTTTTTTTTATCCCATTTCAGTCGACAGGTAGGCATTCACCCTATTTAGATGCAAATGTAAGCAGCTACTATGGTCCATTCCTTTGAGGCACCTTGCTCAGAGTTATTACACAAATCCCCATCGGAAATCCCCATTGATGGGGATTTCCGATGGGGATTTGTGGAATAAACCCTTGCTCAATGCCACTCTGTGGCGTTCTCTGATCTTCCAGCCTTTCATTTTATTTTAACTTCTCGCTGCCAACACCATGCTCTTCTCAGTTGAGTTGATAACATTTACCGACGATATGAAGTGCTAAGTCACTACGACTTTCAGAAAGATGATGGTACGGTACTTCTCCAGACAAGTAGCTTATAGTGGATGACCTTCTGTGCTTTGCCTCCCTTAAACGTACATAGTTTATCGTAGTGCTAGAAAGTAATTATTTTCCTAAATTTCTAGTAACGGTCACATCTGTACAAGTTTTTGCCGTGGACTTCTTATTCTACGTCTGTTGCACTCACATCAAGATTCAATTTATGCTGCTGCAGGAAGCAATGGAAAACATCATCCCCGACACAGGAATAGTTGCGCAGACGCAAAGACAGCGGCAAGAGATGACTAAAGAACATCGGGAGAAACTTAGCGATGTGCTGAGGTGGCATCAAGTTATTTTAAAGTAAGGTCTATTATCTTACTTCGTCATATCTCTTAGTGACTTCGTCTATTACCTGTTAGTGATTAAAGTACTAGGCCGTTATCTCAGGGTCCAGTGGGCTCAATTTCCGGATAACATAAGCTTACTTTTTGTCGTTTTTTTTCGGACACAGTTCTGGTTTGTAATAATTGTGATCACCAATCCGCTTTTGGCAAGCGTGGTGATTAAGCCGATACTCATTATTGTAACGATAATTTTATTTCAAGGATGGTGGCCTTTGCCCTGCAGAATGACATCAATAGTTTTTTTGCTTTTTACTACCCGCTGACTGATTGTTGCAGATCGGCTGAATTGCTAGAGAAGATTTTTACGAAGTCAACTTTTTATAACTATATGGCTAGTTCCCTCATCATCTGCCTAACTTCATTTAATATTGTGGTAAATATAATTAAATAACCATCAACATGGCTGGACAGCGCTGTGTGAAAATTGTGCATGAACATTTAACGTCCAGAGAATAACATTTAACGTCCAGAGAATAACATTTAACGTCCATTTCAGTCAAACCACGACCGTTCCATCGCTGCTTCGTTTTCCGCTGTATTCTTTGTCCGGATAAGCCAAATCTTCTACCTCTGTTATTTTGGTGATACCGTTACAAGCGCAGTAAGTAAAGAATCTATTGTAACTTCTGTAAAGTCCAGAGAAATCCGTTAAATTAGAATATTAATTTGTTTGTGTGCACAATGGGGATTGAATATTTTTGTATGGAGGCCTTCGATCATGATGGAGGCTGGCTTACCCTACTAGTCTCGCCATTTAGATTTTTTTAAACAGTGCTTTATTGATATAGTTAATACTAAGTAAACGCTGTTTTCAAAAAAAAAAATACAATATGCCGGAACAGTAGGAAGCCCAAAATCTTCAATGCCCATTAATTTGAACATTTGATTAATGGTAAATTGCCAATTCCATTAGGGTAACATGCTTCACTAGTAATTCGCTCTATGTACTTCCAAACTATGTTAAGCTAGTCTAATCTTCCTGTATTTAATTCTAAGTGAAATGGGTTTTATATTATTATTTCTGATAAATCATCATCATCATCTCAGCGTATACCCGATTGCATTCAGTTTTAAGCTCAGGGTCCGCTTCGACTATGATCCTAGATTTGACAAGCCTGGTTATTACAATGGAGCGATTGCCATCTGATCCCGTAACCCTTACAAGGGAAACCAGACCTACTTGGAACTTAGTCGAGACCAACGGCTTAACGTGCCTTCCGAAGCACGGAATCATCATTCTTTTTTAGACATTCAGGTGATTTAAGCCTGCAATGTCCTAACCAAACTGGAAACAATCACACAAAGTGCTGCTCCCTGCGGGACTCGTACCCGACGACCTCCGGGTTTTAGAGCGCAACGCTCTAACCACTGTACCACGGAGGCAGTATTAATTCCGTTAAATATTAGCTATTATAGCGGAACATTTTGCCCGTATGAGTGATTAAGTAAGCCAAATTTTCTAAAAGCCTTTATAAAGCCCTGTCATAAAAGAGTAACATAATGTAACCACGTTAGGTTACTCCTGGTAAAATATTAAAATTAACATGATTAAAATGTTTTATAGAGTATGGACGTGAGTACAGCAGCATATAACTGCAGGTGGTACTTATCTGATGTTTCTTTTGGGAAAACAATCAATTTCGCTCTGACCAGGTAAGTAAGTCGAGTCATATTAATAGGTCACATTTGACAGTTCATTTATGCAAAGAAAAGTGCTACTTATGTACATTAGGAGTAGAGTCTAATTTTCTAAATAAATAATTGTATTAATAAAAACTGATGTTGTTTTCTTGAGTTTTATTCCTTTAGCGTAAGGTACATTTTTCTTTGCATAAATGAACTGTCAAATGTGACATTAAATGACTCGACTATAATGATTAAGACTTAAGATATAGGATATAGCTAAACCACCTGGCCTGATTCCTGCGCATGGAGAAAATATCTACAAGTTAAATCTGATAAACTTGCACACATAGTAAAGTATAGGTACTTCACAACGCAAAGATCATTAAGTAAATCAATCTCATTCCATACTACATTATGACTACATTTTTATTACTGGTATGAATATGAACCGTGTGTGGGACTCGGGACAAAGACGTTCAAAGTCAAAGTATTTATTTTGCAATTTGATTCACAATTAAATTATTTTGCACGTCAAAACTTTCTTATCCTACCAGCACTTCGACGTGAATGGCCTGTTAAAAAGAAGTGCCGCAAGAAACTCAACAGATTAGACTTTTTAAAATAATTATGCATTTTACAATTACGTTTGTACCACTATTCACAAAACATTTTTTTTTGTAGTGGAGAAATAATTTATGTTTACTCCTGCGACTTGGTGGAGCAGCTGAGGTTAAGATCAGGGAGTACTGTCTAAAACTCCACTGTGGCCATCTCAAGCGCACGCTAGGGGGGCCGAATTTAGAAGAAACATTCTCAATGTTCTTTCTGTGTAGGTGTGTTTTGACCGCCTCCATGGAACAGTGGCTAAGCCGCTCAGGTATAAAAACACGGAGGTCATGGGTTCGATTCCCGCTTTGGGTCTGGTTGATGATAGGGCTTTCGTAAAACTTCCCTCAATGGAATAGGCCGCAGTGACCGCTTACCATCAGGTGGGTTGCGTGCCTGTCTGCCAACTGAACTAGTATAAAAAAAAGTCGACGACAGTTGCTCAACAGAGTCCAGTTCTTGCTAAAGTTAGGACTCTCAATACCTTTATTTTTATCAGACTGCGATAAAGTCTGGAACTGTTTATTTTAATCCATATTATGTATTATTCACAGGTGTCAAATACCTTGCAGATTGACAGCTGGTGGCTTCGCAGAAGTCAATTTGACAACTTTCATGAAAGTGAGTTACTTTTGACTGCCTTTCTTTTATTAAGAGGAAGGCACACATTAAAGTCGGAAGGCAACCTATGCGCTTGGCCGACGATATTGTAAGGGTAATGTGACGGCAATGGATGCGCGACGCTAAAACCGCCCAAAGTGGAAAGACCATGAAGAGGACTATACCCAACAATGGGTGAAAACAGGCTAAAGAAGAAGAGACACATTATCGAGTAACCAAACGAACAAAAGTGATATTAAATTAACACTACTGCCGAAAGACAACTTTCACAACACAACACAGTGGCGAACACAGTCTCGGATGCGTTGCATACCTTTGAGAAGATTGTGAAGAGAAAGAGGGCTATGGGGGATTTAGAATGCTATATTAGAACTTGAGCTATAGCAGTTAGTTGACATGCAGTAAAAAAGACAAAATAATAATAATTCGTCTCTGTTTTCAGATACTGAGCACCGCGTGGTCTTATTTCGCTTTACTACAAACACTGTATGCTTAATTTTCAACAATTCTCATGGTAACCTTCAACACGGTAATATATTACAGTGCCTTCAAAGAAGATTTTCTGAATTAATGAATTGAATTGAATTGCACATACCTATTGATTTAATGTTACAGATTTTACGAAAGCGCATCAGGCACTATAAGTAGGAACTATTACTTTCGTGAAACATACTTTCTGCTAATGTTTTTATTTTTCTTTATTAACAGAAGAACATTTAAGATTGAATTGAAAAAAAAATATTAATGTTTACCAGTCATTGCAAACGTAATCAATTCAACCAAGAGGAAGTATAAAGTTTTTTGTATAGATTACAAAGCACCTTGTTATGCACATAATTATCACGTGAAAATATTTTATCTTAACGAGATTTTAATCAATTCTGTGTAATTTTTATATACTTGCTTAAACGATGATGATGATTAAAAATATATCATTAATCTTTTTCGTAATTTTAATATTATTTATACCCACGTGTATTTTTCATGTAGTCTTCAAGTGTTGCCCTTATTGATGAAGAAACTACACTGGCGTCAACGGGCCAACTAATTACAAAAATCTAGTACTGTGCTAAATCACAACTATTGTTCGAGAAATATAACGAGCATCTATCTTAATTAAGTTTCACCTGTACAATATTAGTAATATTATAAAAAGGAAAGATTTGATTGTTTGTTTGTATTGTTTAGGCTCCGAAACTACTGAACCGATTTAAATAATTATTTTACTGTTGGAAAGCTACACTATCCCCGGTGAACATACTTTTGATCCCGGAAATGTGGGCGGAAGGGTGGGATATTTGAAAAAAGAAATTACGCGCCGGTGAAACCACGGGCGGAAGGCTAGTCCTCATCCCAGCGTATTCCCGATTGCATCCAGTATGGAGCTCAGGGTCCGCTTCGACTATGATCCTAGATTTGACAAGCCTGGTTATTACAATGGAGCGATTGCCATCTGACCTCCGTAACCCTACAAGGGAAACCAGACCTACTTGGAACATAGTCGGGACCAACGGCTTAACGTGCCTTCCGAAGCACGGAATCATCACTCTTGTCAGACATTCAGGTGATTCAAGCCTGCAATGTCCTAACCAAACTGGAAACAATCACACAAAGTGATGTTCCCCGCGGGATTCGAACCCACGACCTCCGGGTTTTAGAGCCCAACGCTCTAACCACTAAGGCGGAAGGCTAGTATTATAATAAAACAATATCCCAAGCCCTGCTCTGTGCTTTGACTACAATAAGGCGTTATTATCTTCGACAGCAGATGTACGTCAAATACCAGGGTATGCGTGATAAACAGATTGACTGGAAAATGCTTGTTGACAGTAATCCATGGCTAAATCCCGGAAATATGACCCGGGTTAAGTGACGTAGGGGATCATATGGGAGGACGGTTAATCGTAGGCTCGTCCCTTTCGGGTGTTGTTTTATTATAACTGCCAAACCTTACCTCTAGGCTATAAACCAAGCCTCCAAGGAGGAAAGCTACTTTTTATTTTTTTACTTTTCTTTTGGTTTCACGTAATTTTTTTCTGTATTTTTTTTCTGTATTTAAATTTTTGTATTCTTCCTTCTGTATTTTTTTTTTGTGTATGGTCAATAAATGTTTTTTCTTTCTTTCTTTTTTTTCTTCGCAAAAACCGACATCAAACAATAAAAGCACTAAATAATATGCCTGATGTAATTTAATGAACAAGCAAAATTATTCTAGAGGGTGGTATTGATGTCGGTTACATATATGTAGGTGCATTTATTTGGCTGACACCGACTCCAAAAATTACCACAAGTAAATTCAGCTTCCTTGATATAGGTATGCATCCATTTGTCTCTAGAAAAACCGCCGCCTCCGTGGAACAGTGGCTAAGCCGCTCGAATACAAAAACACGGAGGTCGTGGGTTCGATTCCCGCTTTGGGTCTGGTTGGTGGAAGGGCTTTTTCAGAGTCCGACTGGCTAGCTACCAACCCCACAGGTGAAATCTGCCGCCATAACAGCTCTGGCTGTGTTCCGGCAATATTAATGTGGGAGCCAGTACACTTGAAATCAGAGGCTCAAAGATCAGATGAGTCTACAGTCTGGCAGCACATTGAGCGACGCTTCTAGGTGAAGCGTCCCTCAATGGAATAGGCCGCAGTGGCCGCTTACCATAGATAGATAGATATACTCTTTATTGCACAAAATTATAAAAGAAAAATATGTTACAAAAATGGGTGATACAATGTAGGCGGACTTATTGCTAATAGCAATCTCTTCCAGTCAACCTTAAGGTAGAGGAAAATTCTAAATTAATTTTAAAAAGGTAAATTAAGTTTAAAACCTGGGCTGCGAGCCTGTCTGCCAACTGAGTTAGTACCTATAAAAAATATATTTCTGTATTTTTTCTTTATATTTGTAATTTTTTTTATGTATTTAAATTTTTGTATTCTTCCTTCTGTATTTTTTTTTGTGTATGGTCAATAAATGTTTTTTCGTTTTTTCTTTGAAAAAAACCGACAAAAGCGCTAAAAAATATGCCTGCACCTATGTAATTTAATGAACAAGCAATATTATTATTCTTGAGGGCGGTATCGATGTCGGTTACGTCATGTAGACCGTGCATTTATTTGGCTGACACCGACTACAAAAATTACCATCAATAAATTCAGCTTCCTTGATATATGAATCCATTTGCCTCTAGAAAAATAGGGGCCCAATCATATTTTTAGGTAAAAAATCCTACTATATAATATATAATATTATATTATAAATGCGAAAGTCTGGATATTTAGATGTTTGGATGTTTGTTTGTTCCTCAATCACGCACGACTGAACGGATTGGAAGAAACTTTGAAACTACTGAACCGATTTGAACAATTCTTTTACTGTTGGAAAGCTACACTATCCCCCGTGAACATAGGGTACTTTTGATCCCGGAAATGTGGGGGGAAGGAGGGTATATTTGAAAAAAGAGATTACGCGTGGGTGAAACCGCGGGCGGAAGGCTATTTTAATATAAATTACAAAACCAAATTTAATTGTAGGATGGTAAGTGAGTGGTAAACGACTTCTAGTTTCAGAGTGCATCAAAACTGCTTCGCCGCGGAACTGCATTAGACCCGTCTCAGCAAATCGTGCATGCACAATGGAGTTCAATTAATTCCGAGAAAGTTTGCAGATGGCGCAACGGAATTCGATTATAGCTAACAGTGCTAACACATCCGTTTGTAAAACTTAGTTTGTTTTAAAAAGTGTTGTGTGAAACGCTACTTGGTGTAAAGGTCGAGAAGTCGGCTATTACACCAGAGGTCGCGGGTTCGATCCCCGCACGGTACAAATATTTGTGTGCATGAACATGTCTGTTTTTACCGGTCTGGGTGTTTCTATGTATAATATACATGTATGTATTTACAAAAAAAGTATATAAGTAATGTTTATCCGTTGTCTGGCACCCATAGCACAAGCAAATGCTTAGTTTGGGGCTAGATGGCGCTGTGTGAATAATGTCCAGAGATATTTATTTATTTTTAGTTACTTGGTTTTTACTATGCTATGAGCGTCGCTCAATGTGCTGCCAGACTGTAGGCTCATCTGATCTTCGAGTCTTTAATTTCAAGTGTATTGACTCCCACATTAATATTGCCTGAATACAGCCAGAGCTGTTGGGAGCGTCTTCGGTGGCATAATCTTTTTAGCCATAATATAAAATAAAAGGTATATAACAGAAGTAGTTATTATAGTGTAAGAGTAGGTCTAAGCCGCCAACATGTTAATTTAACATTTCCCTGAGGGCTTTTAAATATTATGCTTAACAATAAAATTATTTGTATTTATTATTATTACAAAAGAGGTTATGGGAAAAGAAAGTTCATTCTGTATGAACGTTATGCGAAAAGATTAGTATGCCAAAAAACGTTATGCAATACATAGAGAAATAACTTTTGGTATTTAGTCTGTGATGCAATATTAAATTATACCTTTTCCGAGCCGACCCGAGCTGTTATGGCGACAGATTTCACCTGTGGGGTAGCTAGCCAGTTGGCCTCTGAAAAAGTCCTCCCACCAACCAGACCCATGGCGGGAACCGAACCCACGACTCCGGGTTTTATACCCAAGCGGCTTAGCCACTGTTCCACGGAGGCGATAAAATATGATCCATTTTAAATATTAAACATTCGAACTCCTTTTGCTCTAGGGAACTTGGCTGAAGCGTCTTCATTTACTCTCGTTTTATAAGTCGTCATTATTCATGATAATACAGATACCACATTATTGTAAATTTATTGCTACTCACACAACACATTAACAAAGTATAAAAATATTGTAGGTACAGAGAGTACACTTGACACAAAGGACATATTATGTTTTCCGCTTTTTATAAAACGTTGGTCTAATTATGTGAAAGTGCTGGCCTTAAATACGAAAGTGCTTTATTCTCATAAAATATGGAAAAATAATTATGTGAAAGTCGTTTTTTCGTAGGTACATTTATCAAAAATATATAAAAATTAGATTCTTAAATCTCCAATCTCAAGACGCTTTTAAATATACAGCGTGGAATTTTAGTCGTTGTTTTCCCGCAGTAAAATGATTCTATCTTAGTAGTAGAATAAATTAATAAAGTTCTTTTTTTAGTTAAATCAAAAGTTTTACGATTATGATAGACGAAACTCGAACCAATAGTACTAGCTGCGTCACGGACGGTCACCGGCCGGGGTCATTGCTCTTCGCGTTTATCAAAAAAATGATTATGTACTATTTACTCACATTTAGTTTCCATTTTCCCATTACTACGTCCTACAGTTATAATTTTTTTCTTTATTATTATTATTATTTCTACATTCACACGAAAAACTGTATGGCTTAGTATAGATAGATATAATATCATTGTTGTACAAATTTCTTTGGCGATTAAAAAGAGTAACTGTCGAGTTTCTTGCCGGTTCTTCTCGGCAGATGACTGCATTCCGATACCGGTGGTAGAGTCACTCTGTAATTGACGATTCATAAATACTTGATACAAGTTTACATGAATATAGAATATTTTGATTTTGATTTTGATTTTTGATTATAATTTAAGAAAAATTCAAAAAAAGTTTTTAAAAATTATCAAATAAAAATTAAAAAAAAAAAAATACTAGCATAAATCGATAGTACTACTGAAGGTTAAGCATTCTGCTGCGGGAAAACAACGACTAAAAAAACACGCAGTATAACTTGGTGTACATAAGAAGTAAATTCTTTCGTATATACTCGTAATGACCATATCTAATACATTTATTTTATGTGCATGATTTGAATGCTAAGAACCTTCTGCGATTGGAATAATCTTCGCCTGAAGCGTGATTTATGTATCTGGCAAAAGTGATACGCGTGTTTTGTCACGTCTCTTTCTCGCACCTGCTAAAAGAGAGAGACAAAACTAGGTCACGGTTAATTTCCCCTTCAGAAGTTATCCAAAGTATTGAGTTCCTCCAGATTAATATATTGTAATATCATTCAAGCTATTATTAGAGATTTCGTGTGTTCATACATGCATACATGCAATTTGGGCTATAATTATGAAAATTTTACCCAATATGATGATGGTTGAAAGAGGCTTTTACATTAAATCCATGATGGATTTGATCTTCGTACGGTAGATACAGTCACAAATAAGTTTCAATACTTTTTTTAGTAAAAACTAACCTAAAAATAAAAAAAAACATTCGTAGTCCTAACTCATATTTAATATAGTAATCTTTTTCTATTTAAAACAACATCTGAATTTCATTTAAATCTTGTTCCATTTTTGTTCAAACGAAAAGGCTCCTTGACGAATGACTGGAGAGCCAATAACGGTTCTTTCACGAACAAACAAATGGACAAATAGACGAGGAAACTCTGGTGTATTTTCAACAGTCCCTTCCTTATCTTTGAGGATGTTTTTATTTTTAAGCCTGATATCTTTCCCTCGGTTGAAATCAACTCTAATAATGACGATTGATTCGGTGTTGTTGTTGAGAAGTCGCCAATTACTCCAGGGACCATGAGCCCAATCCCCGTAAGGTACAAACATTTAAGTCCATGAACATTTCTGTTTGTGTTAGTCTGGGTATTTATATTATCTATATAAATAAAAGAAAGTGGTGTTAGTTACACTATTTATAACTCAAGAACGGATGAACCGATTTGGCTGAAAAATTGGTGGAACTTAGAACCAGGAGACGGACATATGGGGGAAGGGAGTTATAGGGTGGGGGAAGATTGATATAGGATGGGGGAAGGGGGGATAGTTGAAAAAGGATTTAAATTACGCTCGGGTGAAACCGAGAGGGCAACCGCTGGTGTATAATATGCAAAAGTATAATATGCTATGTTACGTATAATATGCAATCCGTCGCCTGGTACCCATACCACATGCTAATGCTTATTAGTTGGGGCTATTTATGGCGCTGTGTTTTTTTTTATACTAGGTCAGTTGGCAGACAGGCACGCAGCCCACCTGATGGTAAGCGGCCACTGCGGCCTATTCCATTGAGGGACACTTCACCTAGAAACGTTCCTCAATGTGCTGCCAGACTGTAGACTCATCTGATCATCGAGCCTCTGATTTTAAGTGTACTGGCTCCCACATGAATATTGCCGGAACACAGCCAGAGCAGTTATGGCGGCAGATTTCACCTGTGAGGCTAGTACCTAGCCAGTCGGACTCTGAAAAAGCCCTACCACCAACCAGACCCAAGGCGGAAATCGAACCCACGACCTCCGTGTTTTTACACCCGAGCGGCTAAGCCACTGTTTCACGGAGGTGGTCAAAAGTGTGTCCAGGTATATCTATATATTATTAAAAAGTCATGAATATTTTTTTTATTCGAACTCACAGCCCATGTCTTGGGTCACTACCAAATACCAAAGATCTAATATGGAGCAAAAGGTCTATTTCACCGTCTTCTAAAAGTCAAACTATTTATACTTTATACAATTTATATTACAGAAATTGCATCGAAACTCATCCCAAATGCATCTTTCCTCGAGTAGTCGTCGGTTCATGGAAAATGTATGAATCCATTCCTAACTTCTGCCATGCCTGCATAATTTAAGTTTCATTGCGACCTATATTCTATTTATTTTCGATTTCAGTTCAGATATTTACTTTTAATCTGATACGAAGTATCGTTGCGTTGCGATTTTAATAATGGGTAACTCAGCGAATTTTCTTTTGCTGACTCAAGTAACTTAAGCGCAGTGAGCAAATACTATATGAGCTCTTTTGAGCTGAAATGAATTACGCTCAGTCTTAATTATTATTAACCCTATTTATTACTAACGCTTCGATGGTCTACACTCTAAATTCGATAGTGACACTTTAAAATTGAAGATTCATAAGTGCATCTTCTTTTTTATATCAGAGGCGGCAAGCGAGCCAGCGTGTCGCCTGATGGTAAGCAATCACCGCCGCCCAAGGACATCTGCAACACCAAAGGGATCGCTGATGCGTTGCCGGCCTATAGGGGTATGGGGGGTGTGGGCCTCAGGCACTCTCACCAACCAGACGTTTATTTTACGCTGGCGTTATGTGAGAGGGTGGTACTTCCTCAGACGAGCCGGCCCATTCGTACTGTGAAACAGCATGGCTCTACCACTACTAAATCTTTGAAGTCTATGTAAATAAAGCATATTTTGATTTTCTATTGGTTTAAGTATCGGGCTTTAACTTTTGAACCGGGATCCTCGGTTTTTCTCCCGGGTCGGCCAACATTTGATTTTGTGGGTTTTTTCGGACACAGCTTCGATTTGTGATCATCAATCTGAACTTGGCAAGCTTGGTGATTAAACCAGTAGCCATATGTTATGATAAGATAAGATTTCAATGATCAGGAGCCCTTAGTTTGCATGGGACATTAAAAGCCCTCCCTTCACACCCATAAAGGCCGAGCCAGTGACAATTCCAATATTACATAACCGATTTGCCAAACTTTCAAATTTCACCTCTATAACATTAGTATGAGCCACCTTACCCAGATATATGACATAAACTAACCAGTAAGTGTCCTCACACGAGGCGCAGCAGTAAAATGTTTCGTCTCGGCTGTAAAACAACGCATCTGCTTAATGGACCGGACGGTGCGACCTAGATACACATGGGTGAAATTGAAACTATTGTGGTTTCACAAACCGAACTTAAGTGTTACAATAATTAGGCATGTGTGCAGTAACTAAAAAAGTATGTATACTTGTGTATACAACTCTTATAACTAAATAATAAACAAAATTCTTTAAAACACCTCCAAACTTGTCATGGAAAAGCGCGTGTAGCTCTTAAAACGCTTATCCGATTTTCATAAAACATAGCTACAAACCACCGCTTTCGATAAAAAAAAAACCGTTCTCAAATCGGTCATTCATTCAGAAGCTACGATGTCATAGACATAAAGCTTTCGTAAGATTTTTGGAACAGCACACACAGAGTTTGCTCAGCAGCAAATAATTGACAATGATTTAATTTCATAGGCTGTTACTTAATAAATAGACGCGCCACGCGAATCGATTCAAAGATCTTTGGGTAGTAGCCGAATCAGTCATCCATTAGATGAAGTATGTATGTAAACACAGATGCACTCCTTGTTTGTATCCTCATAACCCAAAGGTACAATAACTGACACAAGATACACAGAAATCACTTTGACCAATACAACCAGACAAATTGATGCACAATAGTTTATATTGAGCTAAGATAGATTTCAAGTTCTCTCGTGTAATAGTCGAGTTCCAAACTGAGGATTTGTTAACCCCACAAAGCAAATACAGGGCTGAGATAGTCTGTGAAATGCACAAATGTATTTGTAGGTATTTGCTTTATGGTGAAATGCATCTCCAGTGTATTCTCAACGTCAGAGAAGATTAGTCTATACTATATTATATGATATAATATAATAAAGAGGAAAGTTTTGTTTGTTTGTATTTTTTTTTGTGGTATTTGTCACTATTTGATACGACTATAGAGAACGTAAAGAAAGGTTTGGAGAGAAATTAAAGTATTAAATCTTTGTCGTTCCCCCACATGACGACAAATTTTAAGTTTAACAAAGAAAACCTTTTTACACGAAACTGACCTCCCTTTGACGTAGCCCGTTATCAAAATGACATGGGCCTAAATTGTTACAGACCGGTTTTTAATTGTACCCTGTGTTATCTATGAGGGTATAACGTTATATTTTTCATTATGGGGTAGTTCAGACGTCAGACGACGACTAATGACTATGACTTTTAAATTTCGAGGTAGTAAAGCTTGCCTAAAGGGCTGTCAAGAAGTGAGGGACATGAAATTAAGCTCGCAGAGTTTTAAAATTATAAGTATAAGGCTAAAAGCAATATCCCACTACAAGGCAGAGGCCTCTATCTTTGAAATTATCACAATGATAGGAATTGAGTTAATCACCACTCTTGCCAAACGTGGATTGGTGATCACCACAGAACAAGTCTTGTTCTGTGGTGTAAACCGAGTAAAACTAGGTATTCCTTACTCGGCAAAAGTGCTACTCGGCGCATCCCTACAAATAATCATTTTTACAAAAAAATAATCATTTTTACAAAAAATTATCATTTTTACTAGAAATAATCATTTTTACAAAAAATAATCATTTTTACAAAAAATAATAAAAAGCCTGTTAAAATTTCCACACCTTGTGTAACTTGGACCACGCTTTTCAAATCCTATTACGTACGAAATGTAATAATATAAACCACATACATACAAGAATATATTCCACAAAGCTCCCGCCTTGCAAAGTTTGCAATAAATCGTCGATGAGCCTTAGTTTTTATGGACAGATATAAACGTGTCCAACGATAACGTTATTTCTTTAACTAAAGAGAAAATAGAAAGATTTCAAGTTTTTACAGAAACTGGTTTTGTTGTAGGAGTAAAATAAATTGTGGAATATCTCATCAAAGATAATATATTACCTATCGCTACAATAAAGTGCTACAATCAAATCTATACAGGGTTTTTTGAGTAATCTAAATTAATATTCTAATGAAAGAATATTGAGCGACTTTTTCTGGTGAAATTTTCCTTAATAATATATGGGTTTTATTTAACTGCACATCAAAAAATACTTATTGTGCATCAAAAAAATACTGAATTGCTAACCTAACCTAACCTTTGGTGTGCAATCAGTTATTTTGATGTACACCTTAAAATATCCCATAATATATTATAATATAGATAACAGTTGTCTCTTACCATCGCAGCATGAACGAAAAGTCTAAAGCGGCTTTATCCAAGATTCAAACCTCGGGGTTGGTGAAAGGACAATTCTAGTTGTTATTAAGTATATAATTCTTTACTTATATTATGTGAAAAGCTTCGTTCCATCGGTTCCATCATACAAACGACTAGACTCGGACAGCGCTATTATAACTGCGCGCTCCATCGTAGAGCGCAAAGTTGTTTAACATCAGTTAACTTTGTGGTCAAGTGCTGGCTTAGTATAAAATAATAATAAAAAACATCCTGACTGCCTGCCTTCCAATTTGTTCGCTATCATTCCTTTACAATTTAAATGACTGTGATACAATTTCAGAGGTAACAGAGAAGCTAGTAAAAGAGTTCCATTCTCTCGTTGTCAGCACGAGAAATGTCGAAGCGAATCGCTTTGAGCGCTATAGTGCTCTAAACGCAGCTGAAACATTTTGCTTTTTCCCCTAGTGTAAAATTAACTTCAAAAGCACTTGAAACTCGAACCTCCAGTGCAATAACAGGCTTTAGAACGTGACACGAGATAATTGCGGTTCTCCTCAGGGGTCACTCGAGTTGATGTTGTCGCATTTAACTTTCCAGAAACAACGAAACTTTAAGCCAGTGTTAATCTCATTTAATTTCAAGTCGGCGTCGTCTTTAGCCGCTGTGTGGAACAGTGATTACGCTGTTTGGGTTACATATCGCCTTAAATTTTGTTGGTGGTATTTTTTTTATAGTAAAAGAAGGCATACTAAGTGGTAGAGTCTGATTGGATATCCATTATAGCTTTTTTTAATGTCAGAGGCGGCAAACGAGCCAGCGCGTCTCCTGATGGTAAGCAATCACCGCCGCCCATGGACATCTGCAACACCAGAGGGATCGCTGCTGCGTTGCCGGCCTTTTAAGGGGGGTGTGGGCCTCCGGACAAAATCAAAAACAGACGAAACACAAATAGTAGTCACTATTATTTCACGCTTGTGTTATATGAGAGGGCGGTACTTCCCCGGACGAGCCGGCCCATTCGTACTGTAAAACAGCATGGCTCTACCGCTACTAAATCGCTTTGACTGTGTTCTGGTAATATAAATTTGGAACCAGTACACTTGAAATCATAGGCTCGAAGATCAGAAGAGCCTACATTGTGGAAACACAATCAGCGATTCTTCCAGGTTAAATTAACTTATGAAATAGGCCGTCTGCCAACTGAAGTGAAAGATACCTTTTAATTATACACTTCATTACTAAGCAGATAAATGTTATATTAACTTGTCTGTCTTTTATTCTCGCTTGAACTAGAGAGTAAAAACCAGATCCACTTGTCCAAAGGATATTTATTTATTTAGTTTTATGCAATTACTTTTTCTTAATCACAAAATACATAATACTAATAGCTCATATAATAATAATAATAATAATAATATTATAAAGGCGTAGGGATGTGACGACCCCATCGCCCGTTGGTGAAAGTTGGCGCTCTTCATTTTATGAGGAGCTACAACTTTCATCAATGCAGTCAGTCTCCGCAGGGCAGCTTGTGGCGAGCTGTTGGTGTGTGGCGACACCACGGACCCGAGACCTCCCGGGGGAACTCACCATCTTATCCCCCACCTCTGGCTTGCCTTAGTTGGCCGTCCAGAGTGGAGCGCAAGAGCTATATGCTCGATAGGGTGGAAGTGCTCAATCTGCGTAATAACGGGGAACGGCTGACCGGATTACCGCGATCCAGAAACCGGTGCACACCTCTCGGCACCCTTAGCCGACCACGCCGGTGTTGCGCCCGTGCTGCCCGCGACCCTAGTGGCCGCTTAGAGTGGTAGCTGTTTACGGGGGCCCATCTAGTGGGAGGCGAGTCACCGTCTGCCAGGAGAAAACCTGAGACAATTTGCATGGCAGACGTCCGTTGTCTCAACCCATAGCCCAGTTAACCAATCCATCGAATTTTAACACCATAGACCTGGCTTTGTTTTCTTTCATTTTACCAATAGTTCTTGCATTTGCCAGGTGTTGTCTGTGAACAGATTTTCTATATTTGTTTAGAGATAAAACCTGGCAGATGTACTCATTCAGATTAGAGAAAATGGTACCAAAAAGCCTCTGCATGTTGGTTTTGGCCCCATGCATGCTTCAAAGGAACGGGTCCCCATGGGCCCGAGATCTTAAAATGTCATCATCATCATCATTTCAGCCAAACGACGTCCACTGCTGGACATAGGCCTCCCCCAATGATCTCCAAACCGATCGGTCCTGCGCCACACGCATCCAGTGGATTCCGGCGATCTTTATGAGATCATCGGTCCACCTTGTGGGAGGCCTACCACGGCTGCGTTTACCGGTACGTGGCCACCACTCGAGGACCTTTCCGCCCCAACGGCCGTCAGTCCTCCTTGCAATGTGTCCTGCCCACTGCCACTTAAGGCTCGCAATTCTTCGGGCAATATCGGTGACCTTAGTCCTTCTGCGGATCTCATCATTTCTGATGCGATCACGCAAGGAGACTCCAAGCATAGCCCTCTCCATTGCCCTTTGTGCGATTTTGAGCCTTTTTATGCGGCACATTGTAAGTGGCCACGTTTCCGTTCCGTAAGTCATCACTGGCAACACACACGTATCAAAGACTTTCGTCTTGAGGCACTGCGGTAGTCGGGCCGAGAAAACGCTGCGTAGCTTCCCGAACGCTGCCCAGCCGAGTTGGATTCGTCGATCGACCTCTTTCTGGAAGTTGGACTTACCAAGTTTGACTTTTTGTCCCAGGTAAATGTACTCGTCAACAACTTCCAGTGTTGGGTTCTCAACTTTTACAGGAGTGGGTACGACATGGGAGTTTGACATGATTTTTGTCTTTTCCATGTTCATTTTAAGACCCACTTGTTGAGACACTCTGCTGAGATTGTTGAGCATTGTGCCTAAGTCTTCCAAGGACTCAGCCATGACTACGATATCATCCGCGAAGCGAAGGTGCGTCATGTACTCGCCGTTTATGTTAATGCCAAGTTCTCTCCAGTCCAGAAGCTTAAACACGTCCTCCAACAGAGTAGTGAACAGTTTCGGCGATATAACATCGCCCTGTCTCACACCCCGCTGGAGCCGAATGGGTTTTGTCTTCTGGTCCTGGAGGCGGACTGACATGGTGGCGTTTTCGTACAGCGACTGCAACACTTGTATGTATCGGTAGTCTATTTGGCACCTTTGGAGTGACCGAAGCACGGCCCATGTCTCGACACAATCAAAGGCTTTTTCATAGTCCACAAACGCTAAGCATAATGGCAGATTATATTCTTCGGACTTTTGTATAACCTGCCGCAGCGTGTGCATGTGGTCTATGGTACTAAAGCCTTTACGGAATCCGGCTTGTTCGGGAGGCTGGAAGTCATCAAACCTACGTACGAGACGATTCGTTATAACTCTAGAAAACAGCTTGTAAACATGACTCAGTAGCGTGATGGGTCTGTAGTTCTTCAGCTGCGTCCTATCACCCTTTTTGAAGAACAGCTTCACCACGCCCTTGTGCCATGCTGTTGGCGTTTTACCCTCGAGAATAACGGAGTCAAACAACCTCTGGAGAGCTTTCAGGACCGGTCGGCCCCCTGCCTTTAGAAGCTCCGCTGTAACTCCGTCATCCCCCGGTGCCTTGTTGTTTTTAAGCTGTTTCAGAGCTACACTAATCTCGTAAAGGCTGACGTCCGGAATATCTTCCGTGTAGTGTCGGGTCAATTTGGCTCTACGGTCTGTGGCCTCGGTGACAGGTGTTCGTGTTGTCGCGTAAAGCTGCCCATAAAAGTTTTCAATCTCGGCCAAAAGCTCAGGCCGTGACGTGACGACTCTACCGTCCTCTGTCTTCAGCTTCGTCAGCAGGCTCTCTCCAAGAGACAGATCTCTGGCAAACACTTTAGAGCCTTTGTTTCGCTCAATGGCCTCTTTAATACATTCCGTATTAAATCGGCGTATGTCGCGGGTTAGGCACTTGGAGATCTGTCTGTTGAGCCGCCTATGCCGACGAGCATCTTCAGAAGATAGCAGAGCCATATTACGTCTTTCCTCCATCAGCTTTAACGTCGGCTCTGAGATTTTTTTACCTTTTATGGTACGGCTAGGTTTAAAAAATTTAGACCCCACCGTAACGACAGCTTCCACGAACCTGTCATTGTAATTGTCCACATCGGTGCAGTCCTCCAGGCAATCGAAGCGATTTTGCAGTTCGAGCTGGAAGTGTTCGGGGTTCTGGATCTGGATGGCTGCAGGGCGGAGCGTAGACTTCATCAGTCGATACCTTTCGGATTTAACGTTAAGGTTCAATGTGCCTCTAACCATTCGGTGATCACTCCCCGTCCGAACTGAGTTGATCACTGAGACATCATTGAATATCCGAGTCTTAGTCGACATGATGAAGTCAATCTCATTTTTTGTTACGCCGTCCGGGCTTTCCCAGGTCCACTTGCGATGCTGCCTCTTTTTGAAGAAGGAGTTCATCATATAGAGTCCCTCCCTCTCCATGTATTCGGCTAGCATTTGACCACGGTAGTTCCGGTTTCCAGATCCAAATTGCCCCACTTTCCGCTCGTCATCGCCACGTTTGCCCAGCCTTGCGTTGAAGTCTCCCATGACAACAGTGTAGTGGGTCCTGGAAGCATGTATTGCCCGAGAGATATCCTCATACATTGCTTCCACTTCCTCGTCGGGGTGAGTCGAGGTCGGGGCGTATACCTGTATGACCTTCAACGAATACCGACTGGTTATTCTGAGTATAAGGTACGCTACCCTATTCGACACACTTCCGATCTGAACAATGTTGTTCACGAGAGACTTGTGGACAATAAACCCGACACCACCTCGGGACAGCTCTTCGCCCTCCCGGAAATAGAGCAGGTTTCCGGATTTAAGGATCACCGTGTCCTCGCCCTGTCTTCGGACTTCGGATAACCCCACTACACTCCAGCGAATCCTGCTCAACTCTTCCTCCAATTCCAGCAGCTTTTCCTCGGTCCGCAGTGTGCGTGTGTTGAACGTTGCCAGGGCCAAGGTTGTCTGACGGGATGTCCTCGCCGCCCGGGGATTCTTTGCACCCCTGGTCCCGGCGCCTCGCCAACGTCCGTCATCGTGGGCACGGCCTCCGGTACCGCCGGGCACTTGGGGCCTCGTGTTTATTTGTGAATACATAAGGGGGGGATTTGGGCCTACACCCACCACGCTGGCCCAGTGCGGATTGGTGGGGGACCGCCAGAGCCTCGTCTGTTATACAACAGGGTGTACCACGTGAAGGTGAGGTTGGCTTGGGTCCCATAGGATGTTGTTTGGGACCCCTTACACCCCTAAAAATGTACCTACATAATAATATATTTATTCCTCACCATAATCATACATTGTTAAGTACAGTCACTCAAAATTACAGTATTTAGTTTAAGCTAGGTGTTGCATAACGTAAGACTATGGTGGGCTGACACCTGAACTAAGACAAGTCTTGTGTCTCAGGTAGTCAACCCTCCACCCCGTACAATATTATGGTAATACAATATAATTTGGATCAGCGAGAATAAATAAAAAAGAGAAATCTGAAGTACAATCTACTAATGAATGAATTTAAAGGTTACAAATTATTACTAGGATTTACAAACAATGCAAACATACGAGTGTAATAATTATAAGAGATATGAAGTTTGTGCTTGTCTCTGTGTGTTTGTGTGTCTCAGTTTATTATGTGCGTCTGCTTGTGTGTGTGTGTGTGTGTGTGTGTGTGTGTGTGTGTGTGTGTGTGTGTGTGTAATACTAATGTAATTCCTAAAAAAGAAAGGCATTATACAATCATGTGATAATGAATATCATGAGTAATACGTTGAAATCATTTTTCTGTTCGGACATGTTCTTTTGATTGATGGATAAATACGGCATTAATGTTTTTATAAGACAAACATATAATGTAATTTATATTTAGGTTGTTTATATTTTGTCCACTATATTTTTATATGAGACAATATTAATAGTCTTGATTGACGATACTAATAAGACCTTATACTAAAATGGATTTATTTATTATTACTCACAAAACAAATATTTTAATACTTAAATTGGTTTGTTTATTTATAGTTTATATTATTTATGTGGTGTAGAAAAGTTATGAAATGAAAAATCAGCCGTAGAACCGACAACCGTTGGGGTATACGAGTTCTAGAGTGGAGACCGCGTCTCGGTAAACGTAGTGTAGGACACCGTGTCAGGCCAGGTGGAGCGATGATCTGCGCGAGATAGCTGGCAGGAGCTGGATGCGAGCGGTCGAGGATCGATCAGCGTGACGAACATTTGGAGAGGTATGTCCAGCAGTGGACTGTTATACGGGCTGATGATGAAGAAGGAAATGTTATTATTTGTACCTTAATCGTCGACCAATCTGGTGGGCTGACTGCCTGAATCTGAAATCTAAAGTGGGACAAAAATTAACTAACATACATTTACAAAATACCCCAAGAAGACTCCTTTCATCCTTTCCATTTGGTTATCATAATCAGGTTCGAATGTAAAACCTTAAAGTAATTAAGTTTACTTTGTTTCTCATAAAAATGCTGTTAAAATTTATAACACGTAAAATGCCACCCTGGATCCACGGTGGCGCGATGCCAAAACATATTTTAATATTAAAGACCAGTTTCAGTTTAAAAATAAACTTTATCTTAATAAATGTAATGTATTCGTTGTCACACATGGAATCTGCAATCTGCAAACTGTCGAAGTAATCATAAAATCATTT
Source organism: Mecyna flavalis (assembly GCA_949319885.1). Lineage (NCBI taxonomy): Eukaryota > Metazoa > Arthropoda > Insecta > Lepidoptera > Crambidae > Mecyna > Mecyna flavalis. The sequence continues at coordinate 1,132,660 of OX439435.1, read as the reverse complement.
AACTAAAACTCAGGCAATGTCAAACAGAAAAATTAAATTAAATTCTTGTGTTACTTAAAAAAGTTTGTTTTACTTTCCAAACGAACGTAAAAATCTTGTTTTGTTTTAGAAAAAGTAAATTATGTTAACGACCTAAAACTTCGCTTCTCGCATTTTGTTGATCCGCCCCTAATTCTTATCATTAATTTGGCCCGAGGCTTTTGTAGTTATACGTTTTAATTGAACGAATTAACTTATTCCATTAGGATGAGCGCAATAATTACACAGACGACCCGTGGAAAAGAGCTTGAAACAATGAAAGTAGGACATTTCACTTAAGTTTTTGTAATAAATTTGAATATGTAATGTTTCCTTATTAAATTGGACCTTTTATTTTTGCGGGAAATGCGTTACTTTTCTTAACCCTGTCCTGCAGGAAGGAGAGGGCCGTGTGTGGGCCTCGCGACGCCATAAAAAGGGAGTTGCTGAGGGACAAAAGAAGGAAGTGGCCCAGGGGCTCACTCACTAAACCCCGCGATTTTCCCTCATCGCCTTACCATTTGGAGAGCCTTTGCTCCTTTGGTCCAGCAGTCAAGTCTCAGCTTCATCAGCCATCACAACTATTAGAAAACTATGTACCTAAGTCAAAAACGTAAATTTATTATGGCATTTTCTGTGCTAGATCTTAGAAATCTTTTTGCTTTATTTCATACTCCATTAATACTTTGTTATACCTAGGAAGAAAGGAAGGAACAACTTTTTGCTTTGTTTGGTTAGATAGAATGTAGGTTAACTGCATAAATAATGTTGTAGTAAGTAAAAGGTGAAAAAATAAATAACGTAGATATAATTTAGAAATGTATTAAAATTATTTAAAGCAGTTTCCATCATCATTATCAGTATGTCACAGTCTACAGCTGGACATAGGCCTCTCCAAATACTCGCAAGCATATTTTGAAGTATTTTCACATAATCACCACGCTGGACAAGTAAATTTTTTTTACTACAGCAGTGAGCAGACATACACACAGCCCACGGATGGTAAGCGGCCACTGCGGCCTATTCCATTAAGGAACACTTCACCAGGAAGGGTCATGCGTACATGCATTGAAATAACATATATACATACATACATGTTCTTCTTCTTTTTAGCGTGTCGATGGCAATATCATTAGATTTTTGACTCCCAATATTGAGCATGTTAATTAAAACGTATATAAAGATGCATTATATGACTATTCCATACATCTAGCATGTCGAGACTCACGTCCAGTAACAAATACCGTCTTGCTATAGAATCTGAGACTAACGATTTAACAATGCCTTCTGCATGGTACTAGCAGTGTTAATAAATTTCAGTCCGAGTATTATTTGTCTTCTCTGCAGTCGCTTCGATGTTTGAGCTTGTATTTCAAGTGGATTTACTAGTTAATGTCATCATTTTACTATCTCCGTAGTTCAGTTGCTAGTAAGCATTTTAAAGCAACGGGGTCGTGGGTTCAAATCCTGGGTATCTTTCTTTATTTTTAACTAGCCTTCCGCGGTTTCACCCGCGCGTAATTTCTTTTTCCAAATATCCCACATTTCCGGGCTCAAAAGTACCGTTTATTCCGACTAGTCCGATTAGTAGTTCGATCGACCCTATGTTCACCGGGGATAGTGTAGCTTTCCAACAGTGAAAGATTTATTCAAATCGGTTCTGTAGTTTCGAAGCCTATTAATTTATTCAATACAAACAAACAAACAATCAAATCTTTCCTCTTAGGTATAATATTAGTGTTGCGGGTACGGGCACAGATTAATAATAAGTGTACGGGGTACGTTAATTCAATTAAATGCCGGTAACAAAAAGACAATTATTTTTTTTAGCCACCTCAAAACACAAGACAATTATCAAAATTCAAGTCAAACAAAGGCTTGAAAGTCAGCCGTATCTCGTGGCGACTTTTCCTATAATTATAATTGCTTACATTTTTCAATGTCACCGACTGCCCGAAGAATTGCGAGCCTAAAGTGGCAGTGGGCAGGACACATTGCAAGGAGGACTGAATGACGGCCGTTGGGGCGGAAAGGTCCTCGAGTGGTGGCCACGTAGCGGGAAACACAACCGTGGTAGACCTTCTACAAGGTGGACCGATGATCTCATCAAGATCGCCGGAATCCACTGGATGCGGGTGGCGCAGGACCAATCTGCTTGGAGATCCTTGGGGGAGGCCTATGTCCAGCAGTGGACGTCGTTTGGCTGAAATGATGGTGATGATGATGATGACATTTTTCTAATAGCTTAGTACAGCAATCTGACGCAAGCAAAAAGAGATTTATCACAGGATCAGTATTTTCGTATAATTTTATTGCTATGATGGTCTAGTGGTTTAAGTACCAGGATGCGATTTCAGGTCCTAAGTTCAATTCCCGGGTCAAGCTAACTTTGTGTCGATTTTTTCAGACAACGCTCGGGTTTGCGATCACCAATGCGCATTTGGCAAGCGTGGTGATTAATCCAATACCCATCATTGTACCGATGACTTGGTTTCAAGGAGTGAAGCTATTATGCTAGTTTCTTACCTAGAAAAGCTCAGTTCTTCAGGATACTAAAGCAGTTGTGAACAGATTTTAATTGTCTTTCTTTTTGCAACGTGGCAACAGATCCACGTGATTTTAATAAACTTATTTCAGTATTATAGCTCGCATTTTACAAATATACATTTAAGTCAATGTAATTAAATACTACAAAAGAAGTAAGCACTTGACAACTCCATCTTACTTATTATTCTCATCTCACAAGTTCTTCAAAGCGGCCATAAACTAGACGAACATTCACTTCATCACTGCAAAGACCCGCCAAGATTTGTCGTAATCCTAAATTTGTTTAAATCTCAGACGCAAACATGAGCTCCTTCGGTGAAATGCAGAATACAAACAACTGCAGTTGGTTCCAACGCAAGACAAAGGGTCTTGTTATAAACTTGGTCTTAGTGCAGTGAACTGAGTGGCAGTAAGAGAAATGGCTTTGCTTTTCATGCTGAATATACAGGCCTACCTGCCGAAAATATTTTATGAATTTTATTTAAGGTACTTTAACAAACTTTTGAAACGCCTGAGTGAAACAGTGGTAAATCCTCTTGGATTAAAATAAGGGAGTCCGATTCCCACCTAAAGTCTGATTGGAGGCAAAACTTTTCAGTGTCACTGGATAGTAAAAAATCTACAGCTGCAATACCTAATCGTTTTGGATATTTTTCAACAATATCATATGAGAGCGACGCTTTCTAGTTAATTGTCCCTAAGTAGAATTTGCCGCTGGGGCGGCTTACCTTCAGGTAAAGTACGAAGAACCTGTAACAATTTCTCAGCAGCAATAATTCTCCTGTTAGTTCAACAATACACTTTGAAAACATTTTCAAAATACGAAAATTCATTATAGATTCATGCTGCAGGCAGTTCATTCCCTCTTCATATAAAATGGGTTCTTTCAAACGATTCAGTGTTGCGTCACTGTAGTGTTTACTTACGATCAAGTATCAACAAAACTTGGATGAAAAAACAATTGCAAATGGTTGTTACCTTGCTATGTCCTCATACACTGTATTCACCAGAGGAACACGTCCTGGTTTATCTTGTTGGCAAGCGCGCGCTCACCTCCGCAGTCTATGTGACGTGTAATTAAATGTGTTGCGCACAATACACTCGATTTAGTCAGCCACATTGACAAGGACTGTAAAATGTGTAACAAGACGAGCAGATCATACACTTGATGGTAAGTGCCACGTCTGCCCTAAGACAGTTCAGTACCAAACAGTAACTAAGCATTTACTGTCTGGCACCGCCCTGCGCCCGCTACACCGAGACGACAGTTATTAGGTCTCAATCATATACCCAGTAATTTCACTAGCTTCAATGCCCTTTCCCCGAAGCACAGAACTTTTTGTGTCAAGAAAAAGTGTCTGTCTATGCAGTAATTTAAACTGGCCATTTGCTTAAAAAACGTGTTTGTTGCGACATTCATATCATATTTTTCGTTTTTATATGGTTTTTATATGAAAGTGATGAAGACATATTAATAGCATCCATCAAAACCGTCAAATAACGTCAAGCTACGTCATGGACCGAACCTTTCTGATATTTCTATGGTTCTCATGCATTAAATATTTAGACGGATAGGGTTTGATATTAAATACCAAAAATCCATATGAATATATTAGAAAAAATCAATTGGTCCAGGCGGGACTCGAACCCACGCACCTCGCTGTCCGGGCGAGTGCACTACCAACTTTGCTACCGAGACCTTAGCGGAGCCTGATACCTGGACAAATAGATTTTTTTCTAATACAATTCATATTTATATCGCCATTAAGCAGGCAAAATGCTTTAAAAAAAAAAAACCACTAACAAAAAAACAGCAGAGAACTGGTCAGGTGGTATCCGAGTGGTTGCAAACGTCATATTTATTTTTTATGCCAGAGGCGGCAAACGAGCCAGCGGGTTTCCTGATGGTAAACAATCACAGCCGCTTATGGACATCTGCAACACCAGAGGGATCGCTGATGCGTTGCCGGCCTTTTGATGGTGCAAATTTTCTTCCACCTATGGATAGTTCTTTTATTTCTAAATATTATTTCTTTTCTTTTCTAGAAAAAGAAACAAAGTATCCGTCTTATTACATCATTATAAGTACCTAGATAAAATTGCCAAGCGTTGTAAAATCATAATTATAAAATAATGAACCGTTCCCAGTTCCAGGAAATGAGTTAATTAAACCCGCAGTGTTTATTTTGATAACTCCAACTGGACTTCATTTTAAAACCCTAAAATTCAACGTGAAATCCTCTTTCCTTTTGTAAAAACAAACAAGTTCGCATCTCTATCCTTTTGAGATCCGTATACAAATTATACCACCAGGCTGTCGGTCGGATGATATACTCGTAGTCAGGTTCGTCGGTGTCAAATGGATGAATCTTGCACAGAGGCCTTAGACAAGCGGCACTTATGACGTTCGTTATCGTTCAATTTGCGTATGCGAATGTCAAAACCACTATAAACTTTCAATATCGATTGACTAACGACCCACTCACACACACACACACGTACACAGACACATTATATATAATAAATAAATAAATAAAATAAATATCTCTGGACATTATTCACACAGCGCCATCTAGCCCCAAACTAAGCATTAGCTTGTGCTATGGGTGCCAGACAACGGATAAACATTACTTATATACTTTTTTTTTGTAAATACATACATAAATTATACATAGAAACACCCAGACCGATACAATATAATATTTATAAACACATAAATACGTACTCACCTTAGGTTAATGTAAACTGCAACAACAGTTGTATGTAGTATTCTTTGCTGCTATTATATAACTTCTCGTTATAGGAGAGCGGTTTCTCCTGGCACAAGTGTTTTCATACACTTAAATGGAGAATCCAAACTCGGATATTGTAAACATAAAATTGTAAAGCAATAAAGATTTTTTTCATTTTCATTTTTTCAACGACCGTACGAACGCTCGACAGCAAGACGTTAATCGTACTGTTGCCGCACCTCGTGCTTTTTATGAAAACTAACGACCGTCCGTACGCGGTGCGGCAAACGCGCGGCTACCGTACCGCAGCCGTCCGACACAAAACGTCTAATTTGAAAGAGCCCTATGTAAGTATAGTTATGGCGGCAGATG